>CM028133.1:1056555000-1059055000 GCA_016271365.2 Neoceratodus forsteri
TTTCTGAAGAAAACCAAAATCAGTCTTTTTTTCCTCTCTTCTTCTGTTTATCCTGGATCTCCTGCTAGCAGGCAGTTTCAGCATGCTCCTCCAGAGAGCTCCCCTCCATCCGCGTTATGCTGCATTGCTCTCTCCCAACCCCTAGCCCATTGCCAGCAAATCCCCCATGGATTTACCCCCATGGTGCGGCCAGGAAAGAGAGGGCTGTTCTCTCCCTGGTACGCATATCCAGTTTGGCCAGTGGTGCTGGGGGTCAAGAGAGCAGGTTAGGTGTCGTGGTGCCTGCAGCATCCCCCACTCAATTTTCTGCTTTTTCCTCCCTCCCTCTCCATTGCCAGGGCATAGATGTCAGTGTGTGCACGTGAAGGTGCATGCACAATGTGGTTCCCATGACACCCTCCCGCTTATTGGCATCCCAACTCACACTCTCCCCAGGCCTCCAACTGGGAGCAGTCATTTGGTGTAACTGCCAACCTACCCTCCCCAAGATAGGAGAACTGTCCTCCAGATGCTCAGTCCTCCCTCTCTCCCCAGCTGACCCCCAATGACTCACCCATACCACGAACATGGGTCAACAGCATGGCAGGTGATAAGGCATGGATGTCTCAGCCCTCCATGCCACTTGGTCAACCACAAAATTAGTCTCTAAACCTTTCTCCTCTACCCATCTTCCTGTACATTTTGGAGGACATGCCCCTGAATCATCTTTGTCCCCACCTCGATCAACAATAGTTGATTGGGGGAACTGATGGGCAGATAACTCAGTAGCCCTGAACTTTTCTTCTGGGTTCACTCAATCTGCCCCCCCCCTTCTCCTATAGCACACTACAGTGTCAGCAGTTGAGCAGAGCACTGAGGAGTTCCACACACTACACAATTTATTTATTGAAACTATTTCACTAGGTAACAAAAGTGTTATGCATGTCTCATTTACAGACAGGATTGGAGGTAAGGAATTAGGGTAGAGGGACGGGACGGAGAAAGGTAGCAACAAATGAATCAGTATTAACAGCAACATTCGCAATCAAGGAATGAAAAGCAGTTTCGCATTATGTACTACGGCAACCTGAGTACAGAGTTTGAGAGGGAGAAAAGTCAATCTGGGCAAGAGCAGGAAACAACAAAGTGATGCTTCAATATTAGCATGGACAGGTTGAAATTCAGAGAGCAAGGTATGTCAGGTGGCTCATTATTACAGATTTTAGGCATCCTAAAATTGATTGCAGCTTGCCCAGATTGTTTCTTTTTTTTTTTTTTTTGCTGGAGAATCTGTATCTGATTTTAGAGATAGTGGCTCAGAAGGTTGCACTCTCACCTCTGGTGCTGGATGTTGTAAGGACCTGGAGTCTAGCCTGATATCAGGTACTTGGGACAGCACCCATAGCTGACACTGTAGTGCAGTATGAGGGCATTACTGAAGTGCTGAGTTGCCATTCTTCAAATGAGAGGTTAAACAGAGGTCTCTTCTGCCCATCTTTTGTCACTCTAGATGGATGTGAAAGATCCCATGGCACTTATTGAAGAAAAGTTAGGTTATTTTATTAAAAGAAAACAGAGCAAAACATAAAAAAGAGCTAAGGCTAATTTAGACCCTCAGACAGGCAGCTCTTTAGTATGAGATGCCAGCCCAAGGGTAACAGCTGCCAGCTGCTTGATAAAGACATATTTGTACGCTGGCCTGTCCTGATCAATGTCAGTGGCTCAGTAGATAGCACACTTACCTCTAAGGCTGAAAGATCAGAAGGTTGTGAGTTCTAGCTGTCGTAACAATAGGTCTAATACCAAATTTTTATTATGGGCACTTAGTTAAGCCTTTAGCTCCATGTCATAAAATTTGCATAAATTATACAAACAATTGTAAGACTGGTTCAAATCTTACTTTCACACCTATTGCATGCAGTTCTGGATAACGGCAAAACCATTTCGGTCACACCCATGTGTGATATGTAGAAAAAAATTTATTTGTCCCTGTACAATTCTTCTAATTACTAATATTTGCATAGATAATAAAACATTGTAAACATAATGAAAAGCAATGTAAACATAAAACAAAGGTTTCAGAAAATAAACAAAACAACAAAGAAACCAAACGAAAACACACAGCTTACAGTTTTGGTAACTTTTGCAAACAGTAAAATTGTTCTTGTATAACGATTTTAAATGGCTTTCTTTCATCAGTATTTTAAACTTCTCTTTTGTAACTTTTTTAAATACTCTTTCTTTGGCAAAATGTTTTTCATTATTTAAAGTTAAGCTTAAACTATGTACCCAAGCTTCTGTATTTAAGAAATTATTTCCATACAACCTCCCAGCTAAGCTCAATTAGAATACAATATTATAAAAATTAATTAAAATTAAACTCAGAAATCTGGTTAACTGTGGAGTCTGGTTTCTTCCTTAATTTCAGAATGTTGGTGAAAATTCTTCTTTTCCCTGGATAGCAAAGTTCATTTAGTGACTGGATTTTGTGACTGTAGTGCCCCAGAGTTCCTGGTGCCCTCCAAAATTAGGCACCCAGGTGCTCTGGGGGCTGGCTAGGTTAGGTGCCCTGTTAGAGGTGCCCAGGGTAGGGAGGTTCCCTGTTTTGTGCCCCTGGATAGCTCCCCTCATTCTGTGCCCCAGCATTAGGTGGGCCCCAGGGTGTAGGGAGGTGCCCCAGATAGGTCCCCTGTACAAATGGCCCTGTTAGAGTTAAGTAGTCCCCCAAATGTAGAGCCCCAGCTGGGCTCCATTTAAAATGTTTATTTCTGCTGCTTTGTTTCCCTGCTTGCTGCTCACCAGAACCCCCCTCCCAGTTACCTCAATCCATGCAGCTCATCCCTGCATGCCTGCATGCGTGACGAGGGCCCGGTCACGAGTGCAGGCAGGCAGGGATGAGCTCCGTGGATTCCGAAACGGAATCCTCAGCCCTGTGTTTTTAAACAGAAACAGCCGTTCACCATTGGAGTCCATGGTAGAAGTGAAAAGGGAGCAGCAGCAAGAGAGGAGAAGCAATTGTCCAGCCAGGGCAGAGCATGGGGGGGACTTAGTTGAAACTCTTGCATCCCTCCCAGGTCCTGGCCAGTCCAGCATGTCGCGGAATCTCCTCCTGGCTCTCCTCATATGGTGGCAGTAGTCTGTCAGGTGCCCGGTGCGTTCAGCAGTGAAATTCCATTGGGAGGGGTGGTGGTAGTCAAAGCCAACTCCTCTAGCTCCGGCACACTAGCAGTTCCTGGGCAGCAGTAAAGGGTCCCAACAGAAGGGCTGGGAGGTTCAGGCTGGCCCCTCCAGCAGTTCGCCCAGTGGCAACAGCTCCATCGGGAGGGGAGGGGAGGTGACAGCAAATGAGGGCTGCCCCACTCCATCATTAGCCTAGCAGCAGGATGGTCATCAGGAGGGGTGATGGCAGCAGAAGAAGGTGAACCCTCCATCAGCCCTGCAACAGGAGGTTCACTGGGAGGGGCGGTGGCAGCAGAAAAAGGCGAACCCTCCACCAGCCCTGCAACAGGAGGTTCGTCAGGAGGGGAGGTGAAGGCAGTAGAAGGCTGTCCCCTCCAGTCAGCAGGTTTGTCAAGAAGGCCCCAGCCAGATCAGTTGAAGGTTCGAGTAGGTTAGTGGGAGGAAGTGGGTCCAGGCCTCCCCACGTAGCCATCAGCGATCCTAGCCCCAAGGGAAGAGGGTAGCAGGGTGAGTGGCAGCAGCACCAGTTTTGTGTGCCGGCCACCAAAACAAAAGACTGTTTTTGTTTAATAAAATAAACTTGAGGTGCTTCAAGTGCTGGCAGTGACTTTGGGACGTGCAAGGCCTCAGTGAAAGGACTGCCCAGGGGCGGGTCAGCAGAGGCTCTGCATAGTCAGAGAAATATGGGGGCAGGCCCGACCCCAATAACAGGCCGCCCTCAGGGTGGAGTCAGGGGAAGGGCTCCCTGGGCTAGTGACTGTTGAGGCAGAGCAAGGGCAGGGCAGGCCAGAGTGACTGACAAGAAGGCCCCAGCCAGGCCCTAGGGATTTAAAAGGGCAACGACAGACCAACTAGATTTAAAGTGGCAATGTCAGGCCCCTTAAGTCTAAAAGGGGGTAGGAACTGTACAAATAAATGGCAATATGAGTAAATGTCTCAAGATGGAATGTAAAGTGGCATGTGCTGGATTTAAAGGGGCAGAACAAGGGCAAGGTTCTGTTGAGCCATGGAACTGTAAATAAATGATTGCTTGCACAAATGAATGTGGATTAATGCCTGCCAGCCAAAGAGGGTCGCCAAGAAACAGTGCCACTGTGATTGTCATTTAATTGAATGACTTAAACTGTTTGATTTTTGTAACATGCCAAAACTAAGTAATGTTTGCTAGAATAAAGACACTGACACAAGGTTTAATAAATGTTTTATTTGTGCCGCCACCCTTCTGCTTGCTTGTGGTCCCAGGTGCCCCGACCCTGTTTTCCCTGACCAACTCTCTTGTCCCCGTCTGTTGGCTTCCTTGGTTCCTATATCCTTGTCTGTCCTGATGTCCCAGCAGTCCATGAAGGGGCTGTGGCTGTGTGATCTTGTGTGCTGGCAGTCCATGAAGGGGCTATGGCTGGGTGATCTCATGTCCCGGCAGGCCACATTGGGGCTGTGGCTGGGTGAGGTTGGCAGACTAGTTCCTGGAGGGGTGTCCTTTTCCGGTGGTCTGTGGAGACCTTGAAAGCTGATGACCTGCACCACCTCAGAATAGTCCTTTGGCCTGTATCCTGTTTGGTGTTTTCTCCCTGCCCGGACAGCTGGTTTCCCATCTTGTTTCCTTCCCTTCCCCATTTGGACATGCATGGGTGGCTGGTTAAATTTACTGTACAGCAATGCATCTAGAGTATTGTTAGTCCTGACTGTGGGGTGCAGTACATGAATTTCGTACTGTGTAGATATTTAATCTTTTAGAGTTTAGGATTTAGGGATGTGGTACATCAGTTTAGTAACATTATAGTTTTTATAGAGTTTTAGAGTTTAGACATTTCTTGTAATAATATTTCAGTATGTTTAATAAACTTTGACCTTGTTTTTACATTTGAGTCAGCTTCATGCCTCTCCTTGTGTTCCCAATTAGTAGCAACTGAACTTGGGCCCCTTCCCCAAAATTCCCCAACACCCGCTGGCCGGGCTTCACACACAAATCCAACTCCAGGTGGTTAACATAGTCAGATTACATGTTTTCCCTCCAAGCTGTAGCTGGGGTAGAACTGTGCCCTGACTTGACCAGGCCATTTTGAGTGTAGTCAACGTCAGTGGCTTCCCTCGCCCATTACAAAACTTGCCGTAGTCAGCAGGATGTAGAGCGAGTGCTCCAAGGAGTCCAAAGCATGAAGCGACTCAGGTCGGAATGCAAAACAATGGTATTGTTTAAGGTACAGAGTATTTTTAGGTTAAGCTAGCTATACATGGGGACATGTATATTTTTGTGGGGGTAAATTTGTAGTGCCCCAGAGTTCCTGGTGCCCTCTAAAAATGGGCATCCAGGTGCTCCGGGGGCTGGCTAGGTTAGGTGCCCTGTTAGAGGTGCACAGGGTAGGGAGGTGCCCTATTTTGTGCCCCCGGATAGCTCCCCTCATTCTGTGCCCCAGCATTAGGTGGGCCCCAGGGTGTAGGGAGGTGCCCCAGATAGGTTCCCTGTACAAATGACCCTGTTAGAGTTAGGTAGTCCCCCAAATGTAGAGCCCCAGCTGGGCTCCATTTAAAATGTTTATTTCTGCTGCTTTGTTTCTGTGCCTGCTGCTCACCAGAACCCCCCCATTACCTTGTACCGGGCACCTGCCCTCATGGGCCCAGTTGCAAGTGCCAGCAGGCAAGGATGGGCTGGTGAGGATTCTGAAATGGAATCCTCAGCCCTGCATTTTAAATGGCAACAGCCATTTGCCGTGGTACCATCGAAAACAGTGGACAACTTTAAAAGGGGTTGGGACAGAGTGAAAGGGAGAGCCGTAATGGATGGGAAGAAAGGTAGAGGGATGAGAGGGGGAGGGAGGAAGACTCTATGATGAAAGGGGCAAGTGGCAGCTCCACTAAATTTGTCTGAGAGCTGCATACTCGAGCAGACTAGAGAGACCGAAATGGCCTGTTTCTGCTGACATTTTTGTATGTTCATATGTAAGAGTTGCAGAATTTTTATAAAAAAAAAAATCAAGGCAAAGATCTAGAAAACAAAGCAATTATAATAAGACAAATCTGAAAATAAATTGAACAAAACATTACAGGTATACAAAAAAAAAGTATAGCCTACTCTCTACATGTTCTGTTTGGTCAATCATATCCAATGTATATTTTTTCACCATTTACCAAACTGTGCCTGAGTGGATTTCCCATATTTCTAAATTATAAATATTTCACAGTTCTGTATGTACAATATTCAGTAAGTCTGACTCAGCAATATATTGTTTTTTATAACACTAATCTACAGCATATTTGCCATATCCAGTATTTTAAGCATGCAAAGATGACTCTTATACAACTTTCATCATAATATTGACAGGGTGGTGTAAACATTCCCACTATAAATACATCATAAGTCAATGTTTGAAACAAAGTTATGTTCCATGTGTTATCTACTGAAGTCCCAAACTGTTGGATACAAGGATATTCAAAATAAAGATGTTCCATGGTTTCCAAAGATCAGTCTTGGGCAATATATTTCCTATAAACCCTTATGTTTCAGTTTTTTTTTTTTTTACATTTAGGTGCCTATGGCACCCCAGCCATATTGTGTTCCACATGGTGGGCACTATGCAAGGTTTTATTAAAGTCTGAGTGATTCAAGTCCGTCAGACTGGTTGAATACCGTTGAAAAATGGATGCTATGTAAAAGTGGTCTTCTAAGATTTTTCTGTACAATGCTTTTCTTGTATTGTATGTACAACCAATGAAATTATATTTAATGTGGACAAATGTACAGTCCTTCATTGGGGTAAAAAGAATCAACGTAGAACACTTTTCATGAATGGGCTCCCATTAAAATCAGTATACAAGGAGCCAGACCTGGGTATACTTATTAGCTCTGAGTTTTCAGCAAGCAGTCAATGCAGGAAATCTACTCAGACCGACAACAGACTCATGAGGGCCATACAAAAATCATTTGTGACAAGATCAGAAGCTTGCTTTATATCACTACTATAAGATATACATTAGACCCCAGTTAGACTATGCTGTGTCTTTTTGGTTACCACATTTGGTTAAAGATAAAAAGGTATTAGATGGACTCCAAAGACAAGTAACTCTCCTTGTTCCTAGGTTAAAGGAAATGACATACATAGAATGAAGGCACTGAAGTTACAAGATCTTCAACTAAGAAGGCATGGGGGGGGGTCTACTTATCTTCTTTAATGTCCTACATGACAAATAGTTAACAAAGCAGTTCAACATCACACCTGTATTAAGACAAACAAATCTAAGATCTCATAACAAACAGTTACAAGTTTGTTGTGTACTAATAAAAGGGATAATTATTTTGCAGACCAGGCTTGTAAGTCATGAAATAGCTTACCACGGTACCACGTGGATATCTATGATTTTAATAAATTTAAGTCAGAGCTGGATAGATATTTGTTTGGCATGTAGCACAATAAATCCACTAGGTAGTCTCGATGGGCCTAGTGCCTTCTTCTACCTTGCGCACCAAATAATACCGAGTAACCTGCTGCAACAGCCTCAGGCTTTTTTTTCCCCTTGTTTTTAAACTTCCTGTCTGCCACTGCTATACAATCCACTGAATATTATCTAGCAGTCATGGAACCTATTGTTTGTTTAAAGAGTTCAGGACTGAAGCCAGATTGGATATAAAAAAAGATGCTATAGGGAAAAATAAACTAATGGGTTTACCATATTTAAACCTCCAGACTGTAAATCCAAGTATGTTACCCCTCATTTTATGGTGTTCAGTTTACTCCCCCCAAAGACTTTGAAAAAAGCAGCTATACAGACTGGCTTCCAAAGTCTTTGGGGAAGGGGGATATACATAACTAATATATAAGAAGGTTGGTAAAAAAAACATCTTAATAAGACATATTCACTTTTTCTTCCCCATTGGCCATTTTTATGTTGGCGTACTTGCGCAGCCAACATCTTGTAGCAGTGGGGATTTGGAGGCGAGGTCGCTGTTGGGTGAATGCAGGGCATGCATCAGTAGGTGCGTCCCGCATTCCCCAATCAACCTACATGCCGGCGCCACACCATGCATACATAATGTGGCGAGCACATCTAAGAAGAGGTCCGCTACAATGCGAGCAAAGCTTGTCAGACGCAGCGGGCCTTCCCTTGACATGCTCACCATATTATGAACATGGCGGCACAGTGGCTGCCAAACTACCAACTTCGGGGGTGCCCAATCCCCCTGTCGGTTACTCCTGCCCCTCTGTATGTGCCGACGGGGGATCCCACTCCCCGCCGGCATAAATAACCCCCCATTGTTAAATGCTGAGGGGGTACCCAATCCCTCAGGCTAGGCCCCTCTCTTGCTTTGTGTGCTGACGGGGTTGCCCAATCCCTGTCGGCATAACATCCCCACCGTGTTGTGTGCCAGCGAGGGTGCCTCAATCCTGCCAGCCACAGACCCCAACAGTTAGTGGCACGCTGGGAGCCCACCAGCATGCCAACCTCTAAAAACAACTGTCCCAATGTTCAATTTTTTACCCGTAAACTAAAATGGTCCCGAGTCTCCGTGCCCCCCACTGCACCCACCCTCTGCGCATTCTGCCTCCCCACACCTCCCCTCACCCCATACTTACCTCCAGAGTCTGGCGCGGCAATCTTTGGTGGACCGGGAACTCGTCTGCACTCTTCAAAGCTGACCGCGAACCGAAGAAATGCCGGTAAGCTGTATAATGGAATAAATAGGGTGTTTTCAACTTTGCTGCATATCTCAGGCATTTTTGGGAATTTTGGCCCAACATTTTCAACATGGGGTTTTTGGGACCCCTCCTCATGAATTCTTGCACTGTCATGGCATTATTTGGTCCTGAAAAGTGATTTCGCAGTCACTGTGCAGAATCACCTTTCAGGGCCGAGTAATGAAATGACAATGCCACTGTTCATGAGGGGGCTCTCAAAAAGCCTATGTTAAATTCAGTGGAAAAATCAAAAATGACTGTTTCTGACATCATTGCGGTTATGCATGCCATTCGTAAGTTAAGCGAATTAGCAATATTTTCATGCCAGATTTCAACATTGGCATTTTACCACACCTTCTTGAACCATACAGCTGTCATTTCTCACATCCTGGCTGAAATGTGTTTTCGCACTTCCGGCGCAGAATAGCACAGTCACTGTGCGAAATCAATGTTCAGGACACATTATGAAAATGACAGTGACACTGTTCATAAGCAGAGGTCCTAAAATGCCTGTGTTGAAAATTTGGTGACAACACTCCATAAAAATGACTGTGTTATGAGCGTGCGTTGCACAGTTTGCATGCATGCTCGTAAGTTCGCAAACTTATAATATTTTCACTCCAGATTTTCAACAGTGCCATTGTTCTGCACCTCCTAATGAACAGTACAGCTGTCATTTTTCACATCCTGACCAAAACCTGTTTTTGCAGTTCCGGCACAGAATAGCACGGTCACTGTGGAAAGCCCGTGTTCAAGACACATTATGAAAATGGCAGTGACACTGTTCATTAGCAGATGTCCTAAAATGCCTATGTTGAAAATTTGGGGACGAAAGTCAATAAAATGAGTGTTTTATAAGCGTGCATTGCGCAGCAGTTTGCACACACGCTCATAACTTTGTGAATTTGTAATAGTTTCACTCCCGCTGTTCATCATTGGCATTTTTCCATGCCTCCTTATGAACAGTACAGCTGGCTGAAATGTGTTTTCGCACGTTCGACGCAGAATTGCACGGTCGCTGTGTGGAATCAGTTTTCGGGACAGTTTGAGGAAATGATGGTGACACTATTCATGAGCAGAGGTCCTAAAATGCCTTTGTTGAAAATTTGGTTCCAAAAGTCCATACAATGACTGTGTTGCAAGTGTGCATTGCATAGTTTCCATGCACCCTTGTAACTTCGTCAATCTGCAATATTTTCATGCCACATTTTCACCACTGGCATTTGTACACACCTCCTTATCAACAGTCCAGCTGCCATTTTTCACAGCCTGCCCAAAACGCGTTTCCACAGCTGTGGCACTCAATGGCGTGCTCGCTGTGCAAAATAACCTTTTGCGACACATTAACAAAATCAAAGCGCTATGCGTCTCAAGCTCCACCACTGCCAATGCCAGCGCGACAACATTCGGCTAGACAAATGCTTGTTTCTAGCTGTCCACCTTCCCCATACCTATTTTTAGGCATTTGCCCAATCTAAATGTGCCATATCCCCAGGTCCAAAAAGGGGGTTGAAAAAATGTGTATCCCTGCTATCTCTGACGGTACTACATCAACTTGTAGTCCTAGGGGAAGACCTGAGTTTTTCAGAAAGTTAACTTTGGAACCTGTAATGTCTGAGAATCTTCCCAAAATCTCTTTTGTGTTTCCTGAGTATTGGTCTGCTACAGTCAGACACATATCATTCATGTAGATGAGTGTTTTACAGAGTCCCCCACCCCGACCAACACCTTTATCATCTATGACTTATTTATTAACTAAATTAAGGGGTCCAAACAAGAATGTAAAGTAATCCTTGCTACTAATCCCCCTTCTTTCCTTTCTTTCTTTACCTTTCCAACCATTTAGCAAAGGTACTATCTGTGCCTTAGCATTACATATGTAAATCCAACCAGTGAAGTTTTTTTTGAATCCCATATTTGTGCAATACTTTCCATAAAAAAGCATGAGCTATTTTATCAAAAGTTTTTTCCTGGTCAGTCATTTATTAAAAAAAACCCTTTAAGCTAAGGATGAGGAGCCTCTGCAAGAGGCACACCCAGGATGGCGGACTGAAATGCCAGTATTGACTGCTCGGCCTCAAAAAAATGTTTGGCTATGTTGCTCTATCCTGTTTTTACGCAAAACTGTGAATGAAACTCCTTCGGGTTTTCCTTTTGCTCAGATGCGATGGCAATAATTGAACTTTTAGCAGATTATGTACCAGCAAACTCGCACACATAATTCGGCCACTCAAGAACCAGGAAGGAAAAAGAAGAAAAAGCAGCCTGACGCCACCTGTTCTACAACTGCTCTGGCTCCAGGTCTAAATTCACCCCGCCCCCGCTGAACATTCGGCCTGAACATGACTGCAGCAGCAAAAACTGAATGTGTTTCTTGTTCCCTCTACTATATTCTCAGGTAAACCCTTGTCTCCCTTACCGGTCTCTCTGGCTGTTCAGCAAGTTAATCTGTCATTACTCGCCCCATTGCTTTGATCTGAAATTGAAATTGACAAGGCTAACTACTGTACGTGACTGCATATGAGTAGGACATCTTCCAACTGGAGAAAGCTTCAACGCTGGATGCTGAAGACATAGAGGTCAGTAATACTCCTTCTAATTTCTCTCCTGTTGATAGCCCAATATGTCTGAACAAATGCAACCTGACTCTGATATTATAGGTGAGCAGTCATTATACAATGGCTAAGGAAAGCCTCACAAAATCCTGCCTTCTGATTGACTGGCTGGCACCTTTTCAGTGTTGTAAATCCTAGTATCAATGCACAGGAAAAGGTGCCAGCCACTAGTCAGTGTGCATCATGAACTCCTTTGAAATCACTTCAACCCCCAGTCTTCAAACAAGCTCCTCGTTAAGCTGACTAGGAACTCCTGAAGAGTATAAAAATCCTGCCCCGAAGCTATCTGCAAGAAAAAAAAAAAGGTGTCTGCCCTATTTTATTTTAAAAAAATAAATCTGTCCCTATTTGTCCCCTGTATTTAGATCTCTCCACCCTCCGGTCCCATAACAGCCAAACATGGGAAACAGTAGGGCGGTCACAGGAGGGTTCACAGTGAAATCCACGGCCTTTGCCACTCCACTCCCTCAGAACTCTGACCCTACTGAGCACTCCGAGGGGCCGAGGCAGAGTATAAAGAAGAAAAAAAAAGCATACTTTCTTTCCCTGGCCAAGGAATGAATGAAATACCCATTTTTACTCCACCCTAAACCACAAGCCTGGACCAGGAGTTTCAAATGCACAAAAAGATCATTACCTGCCTTCTCCTCTAACTCTCGCTTACTCCAGTTTCCGTTGTGTTCAGTGCTGCTGCTGTAAGAATCACCCCCTCCAGCCATTGTTGCCATACCACTAGCTCCATTGAAAGAAAAAAAAATGTTTCCTCAGAACACTGAGGCCAGAACTCATTCTTTGAGGCACAGGGCACCGAGATTCAAACCACACACTATATGACGCTGGTGCAGTTGTGACTTGCGGGCTCTCTCAAAACAAACTAAAAAGGGACTCCCAGGCTTTCTAGTTGTTACTTACGGGCTCTCTATAAAAAAAAAAAAAAAAAATGCAACTCACAGGCTGTCCAGTTGTTACTTGCGGGCTCTGTAAAACAAACACACACAAAAAAAAAAAGCATGACTCCCACGCTGTCTCGTCAAGAAAGCAAACATGACAGAATTCAGCTTTTGTAGCTCAGAAGCAGCTACCAACAAAGGATTATTTTCTGTCTCAGAGGAATAAATTCAGTAAAAGTAATTTTTTTTTTTGCTTCTGATTTCTCCCCCACCCTGGCCCTGGTCAGCTCTTGTCTGGCCGCTGTCCAATACCTCCATTCCTTCAGACCCTCACCCCTGTAACCCCCATGGTTTACCCCCTGTGGTGGGACAGCGGAGACCCACACTCACCGACAAGGATCCAGTTTCGGGGTGTTGCCTCGGGAACGGAGCACGACGGAGACAACCATCAAGCCGCAATGACCAGCCACCATAGAAACACAGAATCTGATGGCAGATAAGTACTGCTTAGCCCACCTAGTCTGCCCATTTTCCTACTTAACGGATAAGCTGCAGATCCTAGTTAACCAACAGCCTACTTCCTCCTACCCCCCCAACTAGAATTATCTTATGTCTGTCCCATGCATTCTTGAATTCCCCCACTGTTTTTGACTCTACGACCATCTCAGGAAGGCTGTTCCATGCATCTACAACCCTCTCTGTGAAGAAATACTTCCTCACATTACCTTTGAGCCATCCCCCCTCTATCTTCAAATTGTGCCCTCTTGTTCTTGCACATCTCTTTTTCTGAAAGATGCTACCCTCTTAGACTTTTTTGATTCCCTTGAGGTATTTGAAAGTTTCTATCATGTCCCCCTCTCCCTCCATTCCTCGAGGCTATACATCTTGAGCTCCTTTAGTCTTTCTTCATACGTCTTCTGGTGCAGACGATGCACCATTTTTGTGACCCTCCTCTGGACAGCCTCCACCCTGTCTATGTCTTTGTGGAGATGGGGTCTCCAGAACAGTACTCCAGATGTGGTTTTACTAACTGTCAGTACAGAGGGACAACAACTTCCTGTTTTCTACTGGTGATGCCTCTCCCTATGCATCCCAGTATCTCCTCAGCCCTCCTTACTGCCTTCTTGCATTGCTGGCCCACCTTCGGGTCATCTTATATGACTACCCCCAGGTCCCTTTCCATTTTTGTTGTCAATATCTCACCCCCCATTGTGTACTCTTCCCCTGGGTTTTTGTTGCCCAGGTGCATTACTTTGCACTTCTTTGCGTTGAATCTAAGCTACCATACATTTGACCATTCCTTCAACCTTGCCAAGTCCCTTTTCATCCTTTCCACCCCACCTTGCGTATCAACCCTGTTGCAGATCTTTGTGTCATCTGCAAAGAGACACACTTTTCCCTCCAGTCCCTCTGCAATGTCACTTATAAAGACATTAAAAAGGACCGGCCCCAGTACTGAACCCTGCGGTACCCCACTAGTAACCCCCCCTTTCTTCACTGTGGACTCCATTTACTATTACCCTCTGTGTCTTGTTTTCCAGCCAGTGTTTTACCCAGGCTACCACTCTGGGACCCACTCCCAGGCTGGCTAATTTGTTTATTAATCTTTTGTGTGGGACTGTGTCAAATGCCTTGCTAAAGTCTAGGTATGCCATGTCCACAACCCCCTCCCTGGTCTACTACTTTGGTCACCCAGTCAAAGAAATCAATTAGATTTGTATGACATGACCTTCCTGCTGTGAATCCATGCTGCCTTGGGTCCTGTGCCCCACTGGCCTCTAGGTACTCAACAATTCTTCAGAAGTGAGTCCATCATTTTCTCTACCACTGAGGTCAAACTGACAGGTCTATTGTTTCCTGCCTCTGTCTTGCTCCCACTTTTGTGAAGAGGAATCATATCTGCCCTCCTCCAGTCCTCAGGAACCACACCATCCTCCCATGATTTATTAAAAAGGGTAGTCAGTGGTGTTATTAGTTCTTTCCTTAGTTCTTTTAGAATTCTGAGGTGAATCCCATCAGGCCCCATTACTTTACCCACCTTCAGTTTTAAGAGTTATTTCAGAACCCTTTCTTCTGTGAAAGGACTAATACCAACCCCCCCTATCCAGAATGCTTCTCTTGACTGGATTAGGTATCTCCTCCGCTCTTCCATTGTGAATACTGAGCAGAAGTATTCATTCAGTATCCCTGCTTTTTCACTGTCGCTCTCTGCCCAACCACCTTCCTCTTTATTCAGCCTCAGTATCCCTGCCTTAGTCTTTCTTTGCTCCCTAATGTACCTATAAAAGGTTTTATACCAATTCTTAACCGAGTTGGCTATGTTCTCCTCAGTTTGGACCTTTGCTATTCTGACTGCCTTCCCTGCTTCCTTCTGCTTTAACTGGCACAGTTCACTGTCCTGCTCCTTCTGTGTTTTCTTATACTTCCTAAATACTATCTTTTTCTCCTTAACCTTCCCCGCTACTTCTTTTGAGAACCATAGTGTTTTTTTCTTTCATTTTGATTTGTTTATTTGCTTCACACAAAGGCTTGTTGCCTCTGTGATGGCGATTTAGATGTTTCCCCATAGTTGCTCCACCCCACCTTCTTGCCTGTTTGCTAGTGCTTTTCTAGGCATTCTCCCATTTTGACAAATTCAGCAATCCTGAAGTCCAGTATCTTCACTTTTGTATGGCTTTACTCTACAGCTAACTTTATCGTGAACCACACTGGTAGTTGATTATCCCCAGATGGCTACCCACTTCAAGATCGGAGATCCTCTCTCCATCCCCATTTGAGAGTACCTGGTCTAGGATTGCTCCCTCCCTAGTGGATTCCAAAACTAGCTGTCTGAGGCATGACCCCTGTAGGGCATCGAGAATGGCCCTGCTCTTGGATGTGGCTGCAGCAAAGGTGCTCCAGTTAACATCTGGCATATTCAGGTCCGCCATCAGCAATATCTCCCCTTTCTCTGCCATCCTAAGGATGCCTTTTATCATTTCCTTGTCCATTTCTTCCCCCTGAGATGGGGGTCTGTATACAACCCCTGTGCGGATTGTGGTGCCATTTCCAGTCTCCAGGGTCTTTTTCCTCTTTTCTGTTTTTCCCCCTGTGGGAGCCAGGTGTGCAATGATGTTGAAGCAGGCTCGCACCTGCACCCACGAGCAGCCCCACCAAGCATCTGCCCACACCCGCCCCACTACTGTTGAGACAGCATAGCACCAAGCTCCAGCCTCTACCAGGGGTCAGGCATGCGCCAACCGATAATACCCCCCTAAACAGAGATGGAGAGCTGTCCATCGGACACTCGATCCATCTCCTCCCTGCTGACCCCTGATGGCCAGTGCTCATTCCTGAACATGGGTCACCGGCGTGGCAAAAGGTGTGGCTTTCAGAGCCTCAACTTCAGCGCCACTGAAACAGCACTCAGTAAAAATAATTTTAAATAAAAAACTATTTTTCTTTATTAATTTTTTCCCCTCACAAAAATAAACAGGACCATTGCATCATTTCAATACACCACTCCAGGGTGTGTGTGATGCCAGGATTTACCCTCTTCCGGTATGGTTTAGTCACTCGGCCTGCAGCCTCATGACCAAATCACACCAGGCATGGGTAAATCCTGGCATCACCCATACCCTGTCATGGCATATTGCTTAATTAAATAATGCTTAGCAGGCACAGGGTCATAATGGGCCTTTTAATGGGAATATAGATGATGCTGCAACCATAGCAGCGGGTTCCAGCTCCAGCAATGCATCATGAGCCAATAAATTCAGACACTTTTCAGAAATTCCAAGAAGAAATAAGATTAGAAATCAAAAATGGGCTTGCTACAATTACTAGTGCTGTAGCTGATGTATCGAATGTATTTTCAGACCTCACTTCAAAATGCAAAACCTTTCAATATGAACTGGGGAGATTGAGCAACGAGTAAGCCAATTGGAACAAAAAATGGAACCCTTGACTAATTTACAAAAACAGCATTATGTCTTGCTACATGAACTTCAAAACAAAATTACTGACCTAGAAGACCGATCAGAGCATAACATTTTAAAACTCATTGGTATCCCTGAAGGGGTAGAAGGGCAAGGGGACTCTGAACCTTTTTGGAAAAAAAACTCTAACCATTGCTTTAAATAGTAAATATCCAGAGCAAAAGATAATGCTAAACAGGGCCATCGTGGGTTGGGGGGGACCCTCGAGTGCTTGGTACACCGACACTAGGTAGCCTGCAAGATCTGTTTTCATAAAATCACATTACTATCAAGATTGTGAAGCCATTCTGAGAGCGGCTAGAATTAATACAGGCTTATTTATTTATTTTTTATTTATTTAAGGAGTCAGAGAAGACCTTTGAGCACAAGCTCTTTTACAAAGGTTCCACATTAGGTTGACAGACAATAGACATATTACATCAAGCAGCTATAGAACATACATAGGTTACAATATTACAGTGTTATCACTAGTACCCTGGAATTATTACAACATCAGCAAAGGATATAGAGAAGCAGTGGTGAGCTATGTGGGGAAAGCAGGGGAGGACCCCCTTTGTTATGAACAAATGAAATTCTCAGTATACCCAGATTTTTCAGCTCAAACCATGCAGAACAGAAAAGCATTCAATCGGGTGAAGGAGGTACTGGTCCCAAAATCCATTTGGTTTTCTATTCTACCTCTAGCTCATCTCAGTTTCTTTATGCATGGAAAAAATTGGATTTTCACTGATCCCAAGAAAGCTGAAGACTTTTTGTTATGAATGGATAAACATGAGGCTCAGAATAGTCCTACATAACATTGCATTGGTTTTTAAAGCCATGAAAACTGGATTACTATAGTCTCAGTTTTAAGTTGGATCCTTTTACTCATCATCACGTATCTCAGAAGCTCAACAGGACTGTTAAATGGATAGACTCATATTAATTACCCTTCCCCCCCGTTTTTTGCCTTCCCTTCTATTTTTTTCTCTTTTTTCCCTGCCTTCCTTCCCTCCCATCCCTCCCTCCCCATGTGGCCCTTTGAGTCTTTTTTTTTTTTTTTTTGTTTAGAGGACCTCTCCTCCCCTCCCCGAGGAGTTAGAGTGCTAATAGTGGGGTATGCATGGGGGAGGTAGGGAAGGGGAGATGGGCAGAATGGATCCAATAAATAGTGGGGGGAAAGGATTAACAAATGGAGACAGTATATATTTTATATTGCTTAGGCCTGCCAGTGGAGGAGAGTAGTCCTGCTGTTGAAACTCTGTGTGTGTGTCTTCGAGATGGACAAATTGGGGGATAGCCCATTATGGGCATGGGGGTTGGGGGATTAGGTGGGATTTGTAGACTCACTCAAAAGTATGCCAGTCAGGTAATGCGGTTATGACATCCACTTTTTGCATTGAAGAATTTGGGACTGGGGTTTCTAATGTTAGTATTATAATTAGGCCAGAATTTATTAGGGAGCCAGGTACTTTACTGTTATATAGGGGTCACTTTCAAGTTGAATTTCTTCAAATGTATGATTGGGGAAGAGCTATTACTTATATGAGCAAATGGGCTAGAGACACTACTTTCATAATTAGCTCTTTACAGGGCTCGCTGATTGGTTGGTGCATTGTATATATGTGCATCTTTAAGTTAAGCAAACATCTTATGTTATGGGGTATGCACATGTTATGGTCAGAATCAGGCTGCATGAACAAAACGTTTATTTATTCTCACATGGATGGCATTTGTAATTAAACGTTCAAGTTGGAATGTAAAAGGAATGCAAGATAGGGTTAAGACTAAAAAAATATTTTAACTATTTGGATAAAATTGGGGCTAATTGTCTCTATTTGCAAGAAACACACCTACTTCAGGGTGAATTCCAGTTTTACACTAAAAAAATGGGGACCCGGTTTGAATGCCCCATATAAAAATAACTCACAGGTTGTAACTATTTTTTTTCCAAGAAATCTCTAAATATTCATATTGTAAGACAAAACATTGATATTAATGGACGATATATTATTTGTCAAATCAATGCAGGGGAAGCTCATTCACTATCAGTAATATTTATGCCCTCAATGAGAATGACCCCTCCTTTTTTAGGAATTTCTTTTTGGAAATATCAGAATACCTGGTCCCATACTTAATTGGTGGGGACTTTAATCTGGTTCTATATCCAGAGAAAGACAGATCTGGAATTCACCCTGGCTGAATCACAACTACATCTTGAGAAGTGCAAAACGTCATGCACGACTTAAATCTTGTGGATGTATGGCAAACCCAAAACCCTGATGCCAGCAATTTTCTTTCTTAGGTCCACCAAACCTATTCTAGAATCGATTTCTTCCTATTATCCAGAGCCTCCCTGTATCAGGTTAATGAGATTAGATACTATAATATTATCATTTCTGACCACACCCCTATCCATGTGGCTTTACAATCTAGAAATAAAACAGGCATTCCAGGCTTTCGAATGGATCCTACGATACTAAAGGACCAAGTGGCCTATGTGGCTACAAAAAGTGCTATTATTGGTTTTTTTCTACATAATAAAACTGAGAAAATAAATATTGGCTGCATTTGGGAAGCTTTTAAAGCATTTCTGCAAGGGATAATAAAAATGCATACCACAGGTAGAAACAGGAGGAGACAAAATAAAATGACTGAAATACAGCAGCTGATTACTCAGCATGAAAATGAACATATGCAGTAAGGGATGCTAGTAGTTTTCAGAAATAACTCCTCCTTAGAGAACAATACAATAGCCTTATAACAGAAGAGGCTGAAAGACAGCTCCTGTATATCAAAACCAACTATTATGTCATGGGGGATAAGACTGACAAATTATTATCTTGGCAGTAAAAATCGCTACAACAAAATAGTTTAACAGTAGAAATTCTAGATCAAAATGATCAAATTACTAATCTCCCACAAAATATTAATAACACGTTTTTTGATTATTATCAATCATTATATAAAACAGAAAATTGTTGTTCCCAGGAGGCCATAAATCTGTACCTTAATGATATTAATATCCCTACTATTTCACAAAAGGACTGTCGTAATATGGAACAGATGTTCTCCCTAGAAGAAATTTGTAATGCTATTAAGACTCTTCCACTGGGTAAAGCTGCTGGCCCTGATAGGTTGTCTATTGATTTTTATAAAGCATGTGCTGAACAGTTTGGCTCCACACCTGAAGTAGGTATTTGAATACATCTTTCAAAATGCGAAGTTACTTCCCTCATTTGAGGAAGCTAATATATTCTTATTTCTGAAGAAGGATAAAAACCCACTTCTCACGTCTTCATATGGGCCCATCTCCCTTATTAATACTGATGCTAAAATCTTAGCAAAAATTTTGGCCACCAGGCTAGAAAAAAAAATATCATCTATTATACACCAAGATCAAAATGGCTTTATCAAGGGATGTTCTATTACATCTAACACCAGGTGGCTACTCAATATAATGGATTATTGTGGTGAAACAAATCTGTCCATTCTTTTATTAGATGCTGAAAAGGCATTTGATAGCCTTGAATGGCCATATAATAACGCTATAATTAAGAAATTTGGATTTGGTCCAAACTTTAGTAAGTGGGTGGGGATATTTTACTCTAGCTTAGTGGCCAGAGTAAAGACCAACCAGGATCTTGCACAGCCATTCCATCTACAAAGGGGCACTAGGCAGGGGTGTTCCCTCTCCTTGCTCATTTTTGCTGTGGCTACTGAGCCCCTAGCTTCTTCTACAAGGACATCTCCTTTAATTAAAGGGCCGGTAATACATGGTGTGGAGCACAGAATCAGTCTCTATGCTGACGACGCTCTTATTCATGTAGAAAATTTAAATAATAGTTTTCCATATTTATTGGATACTGTCACCAGATATGGGGCAGTTTCTGGTTATAAAGTAAACTGGAACAAAACTGAGGAGCTGGAGTCTAAGGGACATACAGATCCCTTTACTCCACCACAGAATATAAATTTGCAGATGGTTACAAATATCACCTATTTGGGCATCAAAGTAGATAATGAAATTAAGAAACTTCAAGTTTTAAATTTGGACCCATCAGTCAAGGAAACTAAAAAACTAGAAAGGTGGGAAAAGCTCCCACTTACACTGGTGGGCAGAGTAAATACTATTAAAATGCTGATACTTCCTAAGTTTCTCTTTATATTCCAAAATGTCCCAGTTATACTATCTGAGCAATTCTTTCAGAGGCTAGATTGAATGATAAAAAAAAAATTGTGGAAAGGGAAAAAAAACAAGACTTACAATGGAGAAATTAATTGCCCCTAGGTGTATGGGTGGGCTTGATTTACCTTGTTTCAAATATTATTATTTTGCTGCAAATATTGCAGCTACAGCCAAATGGTTTGTGGAGGACAAGTCAGACCCCTCATTTGTTATTGAATCATTTAGAACCCAATACAGAAATGTGAAACATTGTTTATATACTGGTCCTAACTTTAATAAACAGCATACCATAGCATATTGCACCAAAGCTACTATTAAATCTTCATATAAAGCTCTTAAAAAAAGATATCTCCCTTGGAATTTTTCCTCACAGTCACCGACATTTTTAAACTCTTTCTTCAAACCTTCCATGTTGGATAAAACGTTTAAGAACTGGCACTTTAAAGGATTAAGTGAAGCGGGTCATTTTCTTTCCTCAGATTCTGTACTGGATTTTGAGTCCATTAGAGCAAAATTTAATCTCCCAAATAACCAATTTTATGGTTATTTACAAATTAGAGACTACAGTATATTAGTAAAAATTTATCAAAAAAATCAAATTCAGGGCTGCACCAGAATGAACAACTTTTATGTACACCTGAACAGAGAAAGTTGGTTTCTAAACTATACTCTGTAATGTTAACTAATGAAGCCAAAATTAATTTTACTCTTAAATTGAAGTGGGAAGAAAAGTCTAATCAGCATATTCCTAATACGTTATGGAATACAATTTGGAATAGCAAAGAATGGTGTCTTAGATCTTTTAAAATGATCCAGATTAACATTCTACACCACATATATTATACCACACACCGACTTAATAAAATTAATCCTACTGTAGCTTCCCAATGCCCCAGATGTAATGATATGAATGCCACTTTGGAGCATATGTTAATTTTATGTCCCAGTTTAAATATTTGGTGGCACCAGATCCTTACCTTCTTGTCAGGTTCTATTGGACATTTAATAAAAATCCTTTCTGGATGCTGTTATGGTTTGGTGGCCCAATGTACAAATTGCATTTTACTGCCCGAACACTGATTAATGTGGCAATAATAATAGCATTTAAGCTAATATTAATCAAGTGGAAAGATAAAGACCCACCAGATTATAATGCCTGGCTAAATACCATGACCATGATACATTGAATAGAAAGGGTGCACTGTATGTCAATTAATAAAATGAAAAAATATCATCAGATATGGACCCCTTTTGTAGATAAGCTTAAAGAAGGATCTAACCTTTAATTGGATTCCTTTATTAATTGTGTTAGCTATAATTACCCTCTTACATTTGTAATTTATGCTACAGTAAGTAGATTATATCTATATCTTTAGGAAGTCTGTATCACCGACTTGAGGTTTAGAAGTAATGTTTTATGGATAGTAAATCTGTATAGATATTCTGGCTTATGAAATGTTATACGCATGAATCTACCCTTTATGCTCTTGCCTGTAATTGATGTATGATCTCATCTTATAATATTCTCTTTACCTGCTTGCATGTATTGTACTGCTTGTTCAATAATTAAAAAAAAAATCTTTAAGCTTTCTTGCATTTTCCTGTTCAACAATTTGGCACTAGGTCAGGACAGCATCAACCACAATAGCGCAGTCAACAACCATGCAGTAACTCTGCTGCCTGCAATATTAGTGCCAAGTAAAAATGCCACAACCCACATCACACAATAGCACCAATGGTAAAGGTTCAAAAACACACAGACAACTGCTACCATGGCAAGAAAACAAAACGGCAACTTGTGTTTCTGCAGGGGCTCTGCTCTACCACACCCCATTAAAAAAAATCTAACTCGGGGGGGGGGCAATCTCTGGGGAAAAAGAGAAACTTGGGGCAATGACATTTCAGCTGTTGACTGGTACAAAAATAAAAAGCATACACTTCAGGCGGATGAAAATAATAAATCGCTATGTCGGGAGACCAGGAACAGAACCCTAGTCTCCTGCTCCATGCTTGGCAAGGTGTTGCTGCCTTGACCATCTCCACCACAGGAGCAGCTTGGCTGGCAACCGCATCTTCCTAATACTTCTGTAGTCCACCTTCACTATTGCCTGAATAGCTACAGTGGTAATGGTAGTTGACATATACTATTCTACCCCTGTCGCTATTCAGACATTATGCTACCCTGACAGCGCAGGTTTAGAGGGCGCTGTTTAGGAGTCACTATTCTGACCAGGTAGGGATAGTTTCCCTCAATATAGGAACATCACTGATTTTCCTACCAGAAACCAAACATAACTGAGCAGGGTGAATTGCATGTTCCATAGCCACCTCAAACCGATTGCTTAGGGATTTTCATGAGGATTTTAAAATCTGTACTGAGTAAAGTGCTTTGCCTCCAATTTGTAATATGCATCTTGTCCCTTTTTAAAAGCAGAACTACTAATATTACCATGCCACTATAGCTAGGGTTGAACAGGGGTTTCAATGTTAAACCCCAAACATTGTACTTTAATAGCTTCTCAACTGTTCAACAGATTTGCAAGAAAGATTGTACAGTATGCACAGTCTCAGAGGCAAGATCTCCTGATATACCAAGATTTGTTCCAGTCGGTTGTGCAGATTCTGAGATCTGGATAGCAAGAAAAGTGAATAAAATGGGGCTTTTTGCTGTTTCTTTGTCATAACCTAGCACTCAGACAGTTTGGAAATTTCTTCTGAAATTACTTGGACAGAAAGGACTTGGTCCATAGTGATGCCTTTCGCTGGTTTGGAGAAAAAATATTACTACATTCCATAGTTATAAGATTTTGAAATTTCAGTTCTGATCATGCTAAGTGTCAAGGACTCAGGAATGCATTATTCCTTTGTTTAGAGCTTATGTGAGGCCATACTCTGATTATGGTTCTCAGTTCTGGAGTCCTTATTTGAGGGAAGATATTTACAGATTAGAAAAAATCCAGAAGAGAGCCACTAAAATGGTTCCATATTTTTCCAAAATGGACTATTGGAGTAGACTGCAGAAAACTGGGTTACATTCACTTCAATTAAGACGTACTAGAGGTGACCTGTTTTTATTATATGAAGTTCACAACTCTCAGGATCTAATGCATCAATGTGGATTAAATTTTTCCAGCAGAAGGATATCCCCTCGTTTCCATAATAAACAAATTGATCTGGCTAAATCCAAATTAAACAAAAGGTTAAATTACTTTACGCTGAGAACCCCCAGAGTTTGGAACATACTTCCGCAACATTTGGTGGAAAGTAGTTTGATTTTATCATTTAAAAAAGATTTGGATTTTTGGATGGAGTCTAATTACTCCTGGGTATAACTTTTCCCACCGTGGTGTTGGGGGACAATTTCGATGGGCAATAGCCTTCTTTTGTCCTTTTAAACCAAGTAAACCAAAGTACGGTCTATTGGATAGCTGCTTGGAACAAAAAAAGGATTTGGACAATTTGAAAAGGGATCCTTTTTTGGTTGGGGGTAGTCCTTTTTCACAAGGAAAAATTCCTTTTTTATATGGCCACCATCTTGTTTCCATTACAAAAAAAAAATTACAATTTTGAAGACCCATAAAATATAGCTCCTGCAGAGATACCAACACATATACAGTATCTTGATGATTGGGGACTCCATTAGATGGATTCTGCAGTTTGTGGAAAAATTACACAAAAATCAGTTTTTTAATACATTCTAATTATTATTTTTTTTTTTTTTTGTGTGACTTGGTTTCCTTTTCTCGTATTACCACACATAAGTGTTTGGGTTGACAAACCCAAGGAACACCCCAGGCTTCATTTGCAAAAACTCAGGAGAGGTGAAACTGTAATGTTTTTTCCTTTTGTTGCCTGCAAGGTGGGGTGAGTGGTTAGGATTGGGAATCCTAACACCACATTTCCCTACTTTTGTTGCTTTAATCTGAACCCTAATTGATGCATTGAAGAATTTTTTTGCAAAGAATTTCCAAGTAAATGAGGCAACAGGCAAGGCAAACAAAGCAATATGGGCAATTCATTGAAATATTAACTATAGAGACCCAGCAGTTTTAGGCCCTTTGTATAGCTCTTATGTATGTCCTTATTTTGATTATTGTACTCAATTTTGGTACCCTTACAAGAAATGTGATCACACTCAATTTGAAGGAATCCAGAGAGAGTGACTAGACTTATGTCAGGAATTCAGGAGGCATTGTGGGTCACCCTTGAACCAGGCAATGGCACAGCAATCCAAGCAGGGGTGATCTACAGGCCTCCAGCACGGGTGGAGGAGTTGGATAGGAATCTAGGGGACCAAATTCACATGATGGCACCAAAAAGTGAGGTATTACTGCTGGGTGATTTCAATATCCCAGACATGGACTGGACCATCCCAACAGCTGCTTCAACCAGGAGATGAGACATCCTGGATTCTCTACAGGGAAAGGCCTAAGACAACTAGTGACTGATCCCACCAAAGACAGGGCAATTCTGGACCTAGTACTGATCAATGGGGACAGAATCACAGACATCCAGGTGGAAGATCAACTGGGTTTCAGTGACCATCACATAGTGTGGTTTAGCAAAGGGACAGAGACACAGTCTAGTCATACGAAGGCAAAGGTCTTAGATTTTAGGAGGGCCGACTTTGCTAAAATGGGGAGTTTTACTAAAGAAGCATTGGCAAGAAGAGAGATAGGAGGGGGAGTTGAGGAGCAATGGCAACAACTGAAGGGAGCTACAGAGGAGGTGACATGCCAATGCATCAGGTTGGTAGATAAAGGCAAGAGAAGGAGGAAACCACTGTTGTTCTCAAGAGAGGTTGCAGACAAGGTAAGGGCCAAAAGGGCAGGTTTCAAGAACTATAAGGAGACTCAAAGGGAGCAGGGCAGGGAGGTGTACCTAAGGAATCTAAGGGAAGCAGGAATGGCTGTAAGGAGCGCAAAGGCTCAGACTGAAGAAAGATTAGCGAAGACAGTGAAGAAAAGGGACAAGGCATTCTATAGGTGCATTAGAGAAAGAAGGAAGACTGGGTGGGGGACTGTAAGGCTCAAAGGGGATACAGGTGAATGTAAAGAGGGAGACATGGAAAAAGCGGAAATACTAAACAAGTACTTCTGTTCAATATTTACTAAAGAGGGGAGGGTCAGGGACCACAGCTGGGTAACCGACATGAAGGGGGGGAGGTAAACACAAGTCTATTCACAGTGGGGAGAGTCCTGGAGGAGCTTACTAAACTGAAAGTGGATAAAGCAATGGGCCAGATGGCATACACTCGAGGATTTTTAAGGGAGCTGTGAAGAGAGCTAACGGTGCCTCTGGAAGCATTGTTCACCAAGTTACTCAACACAGGAGTAGTTACAGATGACCAGAAGAGGGCACATGTAGTCCCTCTACATAAAAGTGGTAGTAGGGAGGAGGCAGGGAACTATAGGCTGGTCAGCCTCACCTCAGTAGTGGGTAAGCTCATGGAGGCACTGCTTAAAGAAAGAATAGTGGCACTCTTGGAATCCAGTGGCACCCAGGATCTGAGGCAACATGGATTCACAGCAGGAAGGTTGCATCAGACGAATCTGATAGAATTTTTTTGACTGGCTGATAAGGAAGGTAAATCGGGGAGTGGGGCAGTAGATGACACCTAACTTGATTTCAGCAAAGCCTTCAACACTGTCCCACATAAAAGGTTGATCAACAAAATGAGTAGTCTGGGCATGAGGTACAAGGTGGTAAACTGAGTTAGGAACTGGCTAATGGACAGGAAGCAGAGGGTGGTCGTAAATGGGATCCAATCAGGGGAGACGGGGTGACCAGTGGGGTACTGCAGGGATCAGTCCTTTGGCCAGTCCTGTTTAATGTCTTCATTAGTGACATTGTGGTAGGACTGGAGGGAAAGGTCTGTCTGTTTGCAGATGACAGCAAGATCTGCAATAGGGTGGATACTCCGGATGGGGTGGAGAGAATTACAAGGGACCTGTGGAAGCTTGAAAAATGGTCTGAGGTGGGGCAACTGAGGCTCAGTTCCAAGAAGTGCAAAATAATGCACCTGGGAAGAGGGAACCCTGGTGAGAACTACAGGATAGGGGGGAGTTACTGACAATCACTAAGGAGTAAAGGGACCTGGGGATTATCATTTCTGATTACCTAAAGGTGTCTAAGCAGAGTACAAAGACTGCAGGGAGGGCCAGTGGCATGCTGGGGTGCATAGGCAGAGGTCTCACTAGCAAAAGGCTGGAGGTGGTGATGCCATTGTACAAAACGCTTGTGAGGCCTCACCTAGAGTACTGTGTGCAGTTCTGGAGGCTGCACCTTCTTAAGGACATTGACAGGGTAGAGATGGTCCAAAGAAGGGTGAATAAGATGGTACAGGGCTTGCACCAGAAAACATATGAGGAGAGACTAAAGGACCTCAATATGTACTCACTGGAGGAGAGGAGGGATCGGGGGGACATGACAAAAATATTCAAGTACCTTAATGGCACAAACAAGGTGGAGGGGTGAGACATCTTCCAATATAAGAGATGTAGAAGAATGAGGGGGGCATGATATGAAATTGGAAGGTGTCAGGCTGAGGGGAAATGTGAGGAAGTTTTTCTTCTTGAAGAGGGTGGTGGACACATGGAATAGACTGTCACAGCAGTTGGTGGGAGCGAGCACATTGGAGTGTTTTAAACCTGCATGGGACAAGCATAAGGGTACCTTAGAGGTGGGAAAGTGGGGTGAAAAGCCATTGACCAGTTAGGGTCAGAGGCCACAGACTAGTGTAGTGCTTTCAGGCAGACTGGATGGGCCTGGTGGTCCTTATCTGCTGACCATTTCTATGTTTCTATGGGTTCCACCTATTCAGGGTGCTGGCGTTAGTGCACCCAGTCATTAATTTACTACATTTTCAAGTCATTGTTCCCTCTTTTTGGGCTACTAGACTTTTGCTCCTTGTCTATCTCAGTATGAATCTCAATATGAACTCCACTATACATGTCTGCTGGCAACTTAATGTCTTGTAGAAAAGTGTTGTATACTTTTACCAATTCTTCTGGCATCTGTTCCCATAATATTTAAAAAAAACTCACCGGGGAGCCTATCTAAGGCAGGTGCTTTACCTACTTCCAGTGATTTTATTACCATACTAAGTTCTTCCAGGGTGATACAGTATACTCCCATCAATAAAGTCTATATTTCTACAGGTAATTCTGGTATGCCACATTCATCTAAAATCAAATCCATCTGTAGTTAACCAGAATATTCCTTCCCAAAAGTTTCTAGTATTTATTTATCAAAAATGTCCTGGAACCCTTTCCTGTCAGTCACCAGGTTTACCTTTCTGTTTTGAAGCCATCTAATCACTTTATTTTCAATTCAGTGTATACAGCTGTCAGAAGGATTCATATGATATTTTTTCCTTGCATGCCAAATTTTTGTTCCATTTCTAATGACTTTAGCATATTATACTGGCATGCTTTCAATTATTGTTTTATTTGCTGTAAATGGTCCTTAAAATTACCCTGTTTTATTACTTAATATCCTGGACCCTTAGGTCCAAAAAATGTATGATATTTGGACCTATCCAACACTCACACTTGTTCCTGAAAAAAAGAACATCATATCTTATTTACTTTCTTTTTTCCATCACTGTCCTGAGGAATCATATAAGCAGAAAACTGATTATTGGGCCTCAACTAAATTTCTCAATTTCTTTAAAATGTTAGGATGTTTCAATAATGTAGAGTTTTGGTTCCAAAAAACTGGAACTATATTGGGTTCAGCCAAATTAGAGATTTGTACCGCAATCAATTTATGATCTGATGTTTCTATCAGTTGTATCCCTATTTTTGATATAGGAAATGTAGCCAAGAGAAACCAGAAATCTATTCTAGTGCCTAAGGCCCCTTGAAAATAAGTATGATCTAGCTTTCCACCTCCATGGCGATGGGCATCAACTAACTGAGTTTGCTGACAATTTTAATTTTTTAAGAAAATTTGAGTCACAAAAAAATATTTTTTGTTTTGATTTGTGCTGCTATGGAGCAAGGAGCGGACAGGTCTCTGGAGTGATCTAGCACAGGAAATTCGAGCTTTGGCGAGACTAGCCATGGTGGTGTGCTTGGAGGCCCTGGGGTTCAAAGCGGTAGCCTTTGGTGATGGACTGTTGGAGGTTTTGTTGGAATTGCCCTGCTTGAATTCGGGGTTGAGCCATGAAGGATCTTTGCCGCTCGCTGTGGCAGACTGGGTGAGCCAAACTGGCGTGTCCGAGGTGGATCCTGGGTCTAGCTCCTTCCTTCCCTGGGGTGATCTGGCAGTGCTGATTGGAGGATGGGCATCTATACAGGTCTCCTGAGACTGTCAGGGTTTGTCTGACTGGTGTTGGACAGGTTCCTGACGGCCTAAGTGGAAGGGGGGGGGGTCTGATGAACTCCAGGGCTGCCTCAGGGTCGGGTGGAGTTGGGCTAATTTGGATTTATTGTCTGTATCTGATTTTCTCGGGAAATCAGCCTGTGTTTGACAATCCTCCTCTACCTCCCCAAGTGAAACTAAAACTGGATGTGAGTTTGTTCATCGGATGCCACAAGTATTATATGAACTGGCTGTTTTTTGATGTTTTTTTGATTTGTGCAACTTTATGATAAACTTAGGAGGCAGTGAGAGGACCTACTTTTTGGATTAACTTTATAAATTAAACTCATTATGTGATAGTGAGAGGGCTACATTGACTGATAAGGGAGTGGTGAGAACTTTCCCTGTCTATTTCAAACTTTGTTGTGGAGTTGTAGCATGCTTCTTTGATTATTAAAGACCTAACACTAATATAGTGGAAAGTGCTACTACATTTATACTAAACTGTGACCATTCAGCTTTATGTGACTGATTTTTAATGTTTTATTGCTATTTTATTTTGTTATTTAAGTAGTAATTTGAGTTTTGTTGATTTGGGGTTGGTATTTTGGGAGTTAGAGAATGATATTTATTTGTTTCAGTGTGGATATTATTATGTTTAAGTTGCCCTCCAGTCTGTGAGACAGTCTGGTAGGGTTTATTATTATTACAGTATTTTTATTTGTTCTTTGGTTAATTAGTATTTGTGATCTTATTGCTCCTGGGTGTGCGTAGATAGATTTGTGTTTTAAGAATGAGTGGGGGGGGGTACAAAGATGGTCAGGCAGTATTCCCCCACCAGGCTTCGGGAGATGTGTCCCTTTGACTGCCCCTTTTTACCAACAGAGATGTAGACATGTTGTCAATCCCTTGAGATTGCTTGGTGGCAGAGGAAGGAGGTCAGAGCTGGCCATGGTGCGGAAATGGAAAGGGGGGACGTAATGGGGTGGTGGGGACCAGGCGATGTCCTGGGGCAAAATGGTGACAGGATAGGGGTAATCCCTGTCTTGTTCCTATACCTAAGGGTCCAGAAATTGATGCTGGACAGGAGTCAAGGTCTTTCCCAGCATCTCATCCAACCCATCCAGCCGGGCAGTGTTATGTACTGCTAGGTCCATCAAAAAACAAGACAGCCATTATTGCTGATCTTGTTGAAATGGTGGACCTGGCATGCATCGCCGAGACCTGGCTGAATGAAAATGCAGGCCCAGTATTGGCCTCTGTAGTTCCAGCTGGGTTCTCGGTGATTCACCGCCCAAGTTTGGATTGTAGGGTTGGGGGCATTGCCATCTTTTTTAAGCCTGAACTGGGCCTTGTGGATGTTCCAGTGGGGACCACCAGATCCTTTGAGTGTGTCATGGGTGAGGGTATAGGCTATAGGATACTCCTCATTTACCGTCCACCTGGTGATGGGGGTTTATTCCTGCAGGAGATTGCAGACTTTGTCGTCAACATGGTGGTGGAGTCCCCCAGATGGATAATTCTGGGAGACTTCAATGACTGGGTCAACAATGAACTCTCGCAGTCTGATCAAAATCTCCTCCAGCTAATAACAATGCTGGACCTTACACAGGTAGTTACCTCCTCTACCTATATAGGAGGTCACTCACTGGATAGTACAGTTACGTAGGAACTTACCGTAACAGTAGATCTTCGAGAGGGGTTCCTTCAGTAGGTCATCACATAGAGGACTGGCGCCACCTGGCATCGGGCCACACGGCAGACTTTTCTAGCAATACCTAATGGGGGACCGCCCATCTGATGTCACGTGACTGACATCAGTGTGACCATATATAATGGGCGGTCCCCATGCCCCGAGTTCGCTCATTGAGCCAGGAACAGGCCTGACAGGCGATTTAGGTTTGGAGACCCTGTAAACATAAAATGAGGGGAAGGAGGGAGGGAAAAATATGACCTACTGAAGGAACCTCTCTAGAAGATCTACTGTTACTGTAAGTTCCTACGTAACTGTACTATCTTACTTTGAGAGGGTTCCTTCAGTAGGTCATCACATATAGGACTGAGTCCAAAGCAGTCCCTCCGAGGAGAGACCAAGAGAAACTAGGGAAGGGGAAACTACCAACTCCAACGGAAAAGGACTGAAGTCCGAAAATGACCCAGTCTAGGACAGTAGGCCCTGCAGGACAGCTAGGCCAAAGCCAGCCCTCCACCTAGAAGCGATGTCCAAACTATAATGCTTGATAAAAGTACGGACAGAACTCCAAGTAGCAGCAGTGCACATGTCAACCACGGAAACGTTCTGTAGGAAGGCCGTGGAAGCGGCCATGCCCCTAGTAGAATGACCTCTGATGGTACCCGGCAGAGGTTTATCATACTTCTGGTAACAGAATCAGATGCAGTTGCCTAACCATTTGGAATGGCCCTGCTTAGAAACCAGTTTGCCCTTTGATCTCGGAGCAAAAGAGAGAAACAACTGGTCAGAGGAGCGAAACTCCTTAGGTCAGTGGGTATAACACTGGAGGATCCGATGGATATCCATCGTGTGAAGGAGTGCCTCACCTCTTTTAGAAGGGATGGGTAATACACCGGAAGCTCTACCGATTGGTTCAGCGTGGCTTCCGACACCACCTTTGGGAGGAACCTCGGATGGTTTCTAAGGACCTCCCAGTCCCGATGGAAAATCAAATAAGGCTCCTTATAGACTAGAGCGTGAAGCTCCCAAATCCTTCAGATTGAAGTGATGGCCACCAGAAAAAGCACCTGCCAAGACAGAAAGTGCAGATCACAGCTCATAGCCGGCTCAAAAGGAGGAAAGGTGAGCTTTTGCAGGATGAAGTTCAGGTCCCAAGGTGGAGTGGGGCTGCGGATGGGGGGTTTCAGATGGAGAATCTCTTTCAGAAAGGTTTTAGAGACATCCAAATGAGCCAAGGGTTTACCATCCACTAGCTCGTGGTATGTTGAGATTTCTGAGATGGACCTTTAACGAACAGTAGGACAGACTGGAGTCTGACAAGTAAAGGAGATATTCCATGATTTGCAGGGCAGAGCAAGAGAAAAGGATTCCAGCCTTTAGTGGTCGCCCATATGGAAAACTGCTTCAACTTCATAGCATAAGTGGAATGGGTAGAAGGTTTTCTGGCCTCAATGAGGACCTGGGCAACCCGAGAGGAAACCCCGAAAACAGGATATTGCTATGTCTGCAGGAGCCATGCATAAAGATGCAGAGTCCTGAGACCCGGGTGAACCAGACAGCCTTGATCCTGAGTAAGGAGGTCGTGAGTCACTGGAAGTGGAACTGGTGGTTCCCTGGAAAGCTGCTGTAGCAGCGGGAACCAGATCTGTCTCGGCCAGAGAGGAGTGATGAGGATCATCTTTGCCCTCTCTGCCTGAAGCTTGAGAAGGACCCTCTGTAGAATTGGAACCAGAGGGAAAGCATGCAAAATATTCCCTGTCCAAGATAGAGACAATGCGTCACTCTAAAAAGCACCGTGCCCGGGAACGAGCGAGAAAAACTTGGGAAGTTTTACGCTGCACTGAGAGGCGAAGAGGTCGATTTCTGGATGCCCCCAACTTTGGAAGATGGAGTCTGCCACTTCCTGATGCAGTTCCCACTCATGAGCTAGGGTTCTGGATCTGCTGACACTGTCTGCCAGGATGTTTAAAATGCCTGGAAGGTGCACTGCCACCAGGGCCAGATGGTGCTGGACTGCCGAGTTCAACTTCCTGGTCGCCTCCCTGCAAAGAGGGTATGACCGAGTTCCTCCTTGTTTGTTGAGATACCAAACAACTGACATGTTGTCCATTTGGATCAGCAGTGTTCCCTATAGAAGGATGGTCTGAAAGGCCTGTAACGTGTAAAGAACTACCCTGAGCTCCAGAACATTGATGTGGAGCGAAATCTCCAAGCCGGACCAAAGTCCCTGAGCTTGATGTTCCCCCAGGTGAGCACCCCATATTCGAGGCATCTGTGGTGAGGGTAGCTACTGGTGCAGGGTGATGAAATGGAAGTTCCAAGGAAAGATTGTGAGCATCCATCCACCATTGCAAATCCTTCTGAACCGCTGAGGAAATCAGGACCGGATGGTCCAGATCATCCATAAGCTGATCCCACTGCACCTTGAAGGACCACTGAGTGACCCTAATGTGGAGCCTTACTAGGGGAACGGTAGTGATGGAGGCTACCATCAGGCCCAAAAGGCGAAGAACTTCCCAGGCCGGGATGGTCCGGAGGGAGGCTACATTGGAGGCCTGACGGATAAGGGTCTCTACCCTGTTTGGAGGAAGAAAGACTGCACTGGACTGCATCCAGGACTGTCCTGATAAACTGGAGTTTCTGGGCAGGAATAAGGGAGCACTTGAGCATGTTGACCATGATCCCTAATTGATTGAATAAGTCCAGAGTAAAGGAAAGAGCCTCCAGCAAGGAATCCCTGGATGGGGCTGAAATCAACCAGTCGTCCAGGTAAGTGAATACAGCAATACCCCGGCGGCGCAGGAATGCTGCGACCACTGCCAGGTACTTGGTAAAAACACGTGGTGCCAAAGACAGACCAAAGGGGAGCACCCAGAACTGGAAATGTTCCTCTTGGAAATGAAAGTGCAGGAATCGGCAGTGGCTGGGGAAAATAGGTATGTGTAGGTAGGCATCCTCCATATAAAGGGTTCAGAGCCAGTGATTCTCCATGAGGAGAGGTAGGAGGCTCTGGAGGGTCAGCATTCAAAATTTTTTGTACGCAATAAACTGGTTGAGCTGACTTAGGTCAAGTATGGGTCGGAAGTCCCCGGTCTTTTTTGGAACCAAGAAAAAATGGGAGTAAAATCCTTTCCCTTTTGCCCGGAGGCCCTGATCCTTTTGGAGCAAGAGTGAATTCACCTCCTTGCAAACGAAGAGCTTGGTCCCTAGAGTACGAGGACTTCATGGAGGATTTCCTGGAAAACTCCAGGAGCTCTATAGGTGTTGCAGGAGCCACTCATCTGAGGTAATCGCCCTCCACTCCTACGCGTGGTGGGCGAACCTCCCCCAACCTGCTCCCTGTCGCAAGACTGGAGAGTCAAGAAGTGGTGGAACATTCAGGGGGAGGACCTCCCGAATGTCTCTGATTCTTGGAGGTAGGAAGGGTGGCTGTACCCGTGGCCTTGCACTTCCCTTGGCTGTGCACCTGAGTGTTCTTCCTCTGCCTCCAGGCCTTCTTCCAAAAGGACTGCTGCTGTTGTTGTTGAGTGCCTGATCATTACATAGACCTAACAGACCTAAGTGCAACTCCTTTGTCCTGTAGGTCCGTTATGATATCTTTGGTGTCCCCACCAAAAAGGACAGAGCCCCTGAACGTGGCATCTTGGATTACTGACTAGACCTCGTTAGTAAGGCCCAAAAGGCGAAGCCAGGAGTGCCGTCTAAGGGCAATGGCAGTTGCTGAGGTGTGGGCTGTAGAATTGACAGACTCATAGGTGGCCCGCAGAGCATGCCTACAAGAGAGCTTGGAGCGGTGGAGATCCTTGGCAAGTTCCTCCTTTAGAGGTGAAGCATCCATGGATTGGACCTTCACCTCCAACCTGGCCATAGTCACTTTTTGGTGGGACACCATATGGGCCACATAACTGAGGGACAGAAGGGTGCACGTGGCCGAAGAGTAGACCTTTTTCCCAAACTGGTCCATCTGCCTCAACTCCTTGTCTGGATCGGTAGTGCTCATGTGCTTAGGAGCAGAGGGGTGATCATGAGCCACTGAAATGACTACAGAGTCAGCCTTAGGATGAGACTTTAAGAAAGGGACATCCTTTGGCATCTGGTAGAGCCTGTCTGCCCACTTGGGGACAACTGGAACAGACTGAGGCATCTGCCAGATGGTTGTGGTGAGGTTTTGATGGGGGCCCATCCATGGGGGGACTGGGATGGGAGACAGAGACTCTAAGTCTAGGTGTTCCATGAGTCTCTGTCTCATCGGGTTCTGTCCCTCTGACTCCCAGTCGAAGTAGTCTCACAAGGCCCTCAAGAGGTCCAAAAAGAAAAGCTCCTCCGGCTGGGATTTCAGCAAGGCCTTACCTTTCGGTTCCTCGGGGTCCTCCAGGACCTTCTCCTCTGAGGACTCTTCCCTCCCGTCTCAGCTGTCATCATCCACCTCCTCGACAGGACGACGTCTAAGATGCTGAAGGGAAACATCCTACCGAGTCTTCCCCGAGATGTGGACAGTTGGAAGTGAGCTGCTCAGGGAAGGGGATCTAGGAAGCTGCAGCTGTGGGAGTCTAGTTTCCAGGTCCAAAACCAGCTCCCACCTAGCCCCCTGCCACCAAGACTGTATTAAGGTCTTGAAATCTGGAACAAACAGAGGAGGGGGAGGTGGGGCCGGCTGAGGCTGGGGAGAAGGAGGAGAAGGAGGGGCAACCGTTGGGGGATAATAACCCTGGGGTGCCATGTAGCGGGAATAGGGATTAAATCCTGGGTAGAACTGTCCCAGATGACTCCAGTTGGGAGTGGAACCCCCCCGGATAAGGATCCCCGGCATACCCGTATGGGTAATGGCGGACAGTTTAGGGTCGGGTGTAAATCCCAGTCATCAGCCCTGATGTTGGGGGACCCACATCAGACCCACCGTAGTATAATTCAGAGGAAGGTCCAGCATAGAAGAGTCCATGTCAGAGGGACCAATGTCGGCATTGGCGCTATCCGATCCGGCGCCGAAAGGGGATCTGGCGTCGGAGGGGCTGGCGTCGGGACCGGACAAAGGGGCTCTGATGTTGGAGCCAGGTCTGGTGTCAGGGCCAAAGGTAGAGGCCAGACAGCCGGTCCCAGCTGACTGACTGTCGTCGGGATCGCCGGTGTCAGAGGAGGTGCCAGCAATCTGCCATCAGGCTGAGGAGAGGCCTCCACAGAAAGGCCATCTGGCCGAGGAGGAGCCTCTTGCACCTGGACCCCAACAGGTGAGCGTGGAGAGGAACCCAACATGTCAAGAGGTTCAAGAATGTCTCCATTGCCATTGCCGGACATGTCCGTGGGAGAATGCGAGGACACAGGCGAAGAAGGAGGAGGAGGAGGGAGAGGGGCTTTCTCCCTCTGGTCCTGCCAGACATTGAGTGTGGCGCTGTTAGGCCCTGACAGGGGAACCAAACCCATGCGGTCATCGGAGACAGCCGACTTAGTGGGCGGAGTTCGGTAGTCAGGGAAGGAACCCCTGGCCGACTTATCAACCAGTGCCAGACGGTTGTCCCCAGCCAGGGGAGCCAACTTACCAGCCGCTGCACAGTCTCCAGAGAAGCCGGGGGCCTACTTACCAGCTGAGGCAGCGTGATCACCAGAGGAGCTGACGATCAGCTTAACCGCCAAAGTTTTGTCCGACTTACCATCCGGTTTCCTGGGCAGAAGCTGGGCCTTGCTCATCGAGGGCCTGACGTCATCCACAGAGCGAACCCACTCCCTAGACTTCTCCTTGTGTTTTTTGGAAGGGGAAGATGTTTCAGAGAAGTCCCTAAGCTGATCCATCTTTTTCGCCAAAGAAGCTAGGCGGGCTTTGAGCAGGTGGGCCTCCAAAGCCTGCTGTCTCCTTTTTTTGTGGCCTGGTTGAAGGACTGGCACTCAGGGCAAGAGGAGACTGGATGGTCTGGGCCTAGGCAGATAATTCCCTCAGATGACCGTCTTTGTGTGGTATCTGGGTGCCACGGGATGAGCACTTCTTCTTAGGAGAAGACATCAAAAAGTACAGAAGAAAAAAAGCAGCAAGGGATTACCGATGCGATAGCTTTCTTGATGATCGCTAATGGAAGTTTGTGGAGCAACTGACACGAGGCGACGTTGGGAAAGAACTGAAGGGCAGGTGTGGGGACTGTCCATTATATATGGTTATGCTGATGTCAGTCACGTGACATCGGATGGGTGGTCCTCCATCAGGGATTGCTAGAAAAGTCTGTCGTGCAGCCCGACGCCAGGTGGCGCCAGTCCTATATGTGATGACCTACTCAAGGAACCCTCTCGAACTAAGATCTGCTGTTCCTCCTGTGGATGGAGATCACTGACTTGGGGGTGGAACCAGTCAGTTGGTCTGACCATCACACCATAGGTTCAGTTTTGGGGTCTCCCCAAATGGACCTTCCCCTTCGGAGATGGTCCAGTACTGCCCTTTGAGGGGAGTTACCCCTGATGGTTTATCGGCAGTGCTGTACCTATCGGGATTGCTGGGTGAAAGCCCAAGTCCAGGGGACCTTGTACTAGCCTATAATAAGGTAGTGGGATATGCCCTGGACTTGATTACTCCTGCTCGTGTTCGACCACTGACTCTTCGCCCAAGGTCCCCTTGGTATGATGGGTCCTTGAAGGAGTTGAGGCAGATTGGTCGAAGGCTGGAGAGAGAGCATGGCGGAAGTTCAACCTGGATGCTGAGAGGCTTAGGTTGATGGAATATTATTGGTTGAACCTGAATCTGGAGAAGACTGAGGTGCTGGTTGTGGATCCAGGCCACCCGGGGGTGGGTATTGGTACTGGGCACATGTCAGGCCTATGGCTTGATGGTGTCCAGCTCATTACCTCAGATCGGTTTCGTAACCTGGGCATTATTTTTGATGATGGCTTGACCCTGAAGTCTCAGGTGTCAGCTGTGGTCAAATCTTCATTTTACCATCTGAGGAATATTGTCCAGGTGAAATACCTGATTCCACCGGGCCACCTTCCAACATTGGTCCACGCCTTCATTACTAGCCATCTTGACTACTGCAATGTCCTCTACCTAGGGCTGTCTGGGGTTGATATTCCCTGCTTGCAGCTAGTGCAGCACACTGCAGTCACACTGTTGACTGGTACCTCTAGGACCAGTCACATTACGCCTATACTATGTGAACTGCATTGGCTGCCAGTTCGGTGGCGGATCACCTGTAAGGCAGGTTTGCTTGCCTTTAAAGCCCTACATGAACAGGGACCCGACTACCTGAAAGATCTCTGACTCCCTAATCCCCCAGTCGCCCTCTCCGACTCACTGATGAGGGACTGCTAGAGATTCCCAGGGTTTGTCTTAAAACATCTGGAGCTCGTGCTTTTTCATTTGTAGCACCAACCCTGTGGAATTCTCTACCTCATCGGTTAAGAGAATGCCTGACCATCAGCAGTTTTAAATGTATGCTGAAAACATATTTATTTTCTTTGGCCTTCCCTGATTAATTAATGGATTGATTTTAAATAATTATTATAACGTCTGTTTTATACTGTAATTTTATATTATGTACAGCGCCTTGATTTTGAAAGGGCTTATAAAAATAAAGATTGTTTGCTTGCTTGCTTTTGGCCCCTCTGTCTATGCGAGGCCACGGTTAAAATCTCCACCTAAAAGAACATTTCTTGATGTAAATAATTACAAGTCAATGCATTTAAATATATATATTCTCAGTGCTTTCATTTCAGTGATATATGTTTGTAAGTCTAAAACTGTGACCATGTAGATTACGGTCCAGCAACAGTACTCATCCTGGATGTATGTCCACCAGGTGTTTTGATGTCTTTATTTTTAAAACAAATTCCCATACTGGTGCATGCTTCATCCCCAATCAGCTACAAATGATCATCCCCAAAACCATGCTTTTTTGCAGCTTGTATATCTGAAATTGACTGTAGCCTGTTATATTGCAAAAATGATGTCATGGTTAGTTTGACTGAGAATTGAGAAAGGGGTGACTCTCCTTTTTAAAGTCTTGATGCTGTTAACATTTATCGAACCACAGGACAAGTGTAGCTCAGGTACTATGGTGATAGGTAAGGAGAAATATTGTAATGTAAGTCACACTTACACTTTTTCTTCCTGGAATCAGACCTTGATTTCCACTTTTCTTCTTTTAACTCTTCGGGGTAGGAATCTCATGTCTTCAATTTCTGATGACAGGCCTTTCTGAGATGAGGCTAGAGAGGACACTATTAAGGAGGATTCAGACTCCTCTTCTCCCTCCATATCTCCCTATTGACGCTGATGTTGCAATGGAGTGTAGTTATTTTCAAATGCCAATGTAACCCCTAGGTGGCGCTATCCCAAGGCCTACTATTCCTGCCTGCACAGCTAGTAGCAGGTTAAGGGGCCTGAGTTCTCAAACAGGTGCCTCCAGTCGGAGGTCAGGGTTGGTAGTGGTCGAACTAACCTGGGCAAGGCCCTCTGGGACACTGTAACCCCCCCTTTCCCTTCTAGTGGCCTGAGCAATATACGATAATCACTTTCACAGTAACCGTTGTACACCATACCAGAACCCACACTGTTTGCACTTACCACCAAGGCTGGTTCCTCTGGCTCGACACTGGGTACCCCCTGTAAAACAAGGTTATACACAGTAAATAGCAACAGTACAGTACTCTTGGCACAAACTGGAACCACAGTCAGGTTAAATGCAGCAAAAAAAAAAGTCAGATCTGATTTATTCAGGGGACTTGAACAAGGAAGGGGTGTAATCAGGTTGATTGGCTTAAAGACTATATTAATCAAACAGTTATGCATGCACTTTAAGTCCCCACACAGTCACGCACTCTTGGTACCCAGGTAGGAAAATGATGGGCTAGCCAGGAACGTTGCAGCTGGTTGGAGCCCTGTGATGTAAGAAAGCAACATGCACAACACACACTACTTGTAATCCGAAGCCGGGGGGGGGGGCTCAGTTCGTGAAAGAAAAAACAACAAGACAATCAGATAACAACACTTTAGATTTAGCTGTTGTTGCAGGGAACTACCCTGATGCTTACTCACAATACCCAATACTGGACACAGGCAGGACGAAATCAAGACTGCAGGTTGTTGAGCTGGAGTGCCCAGAGAAGTGGGGGCCCACATGAATCACCGAGGCGTTGTTCATGTTCAAGTGTTGGGTAAAGGGCTGATCCCCAGGCAGGTCTCTCATCAACGGCGTTCTCTGTGCAGTGGGTAGTTGGGCTGGACCAGTGTGGCAAGGCCCAGGTCAAATGGAGATGATTTTGGATTCAGTCTGTGGGGCTGGATGAGTCTTCCAGCAAGCAGAATACAGTTCAAACCACAGTGGGGAACCAAATCACGACCCACTAGCCCACACAGCACATTTACATGTAAGGCAATTCTAATGCAGCTTCCAGCAAGCAGAATACAATTCAAACCACAGTGGGGAACCAAATCACGACCCACTATAAGCACACAACACATTCACACATAAGGAAATTCCACTGTACCAGGCAAAAGGCTCTCCAGTCGCAATTATAGAGTCTCTGCACAATCCAGGAGTTCAGAGGTAGCTGGAAGTCCTGACAGGCCAATCGCATTCAGCAAATCTTCGGTCTTCTTCAGGTAGGAGCTTGTTCACAATTCAGTGGCTTACTTCACTCTCCAAATTCGGATTCAGTCCGAAAAAGGCACAAGTTCCCTCTCAGGGACAGCAGGCAGGCATGCAGGCCAAAATTCAGGCCTTTCCACAGTTCTCTTGCATGAATCCACTATGGAATGCTGCTTGAACTACCTTCTTCACTTCCCAACTTAGATCTAACTGAAACTGCAAGCAGTGTGGGACTTCCCCAAGTTCCAAAAGGTTCAGTTGGCTGCTCTGCCTGTCAATCACAACAAGGGCTCCCCCTCCAGGTTATTTTAGGTGCAAAAAAGCCCAAAACTACAATTCCTACAAGTTTTGACCCCACCAAGCCCCTGTAGGCAGGCTCCATTTTAGAGTCCAAAATGTACTGATTGGCCCATTTCAGCAGTCCAGGACCAAGATGATGGAAACAAACAGAACTGTCCATGCTGCAAAGAAGGCAGGTTAGAATAAACTGCAATATTATTACTACTCTAACAAATGATCAGCAAACAAGCACATCTTCTAACAGAGCTCCCTTTTAGATTAATTATGACTGCAATCCAGGCAGCTCTTACAGAGACAGTACACAGAGGCTATATAGGCACTCTCTGGCAATCTCATTTAAACTGCAAAAACGCAGGACACCAGTCTGGCAGTGAGCATTTAGACAAGCTCAAGGAAGACTTTTTGGGAACCCCCACTTGGTCCTCCTCCTCATTCCATAAGTGTTGCAGGAGAGTCTGTTGGTTCCACCTGGTTAACTTCTATTACTACAAGAACTTGTTCCTCATCTCCATCACTGCCTGTTTGTTCGGGGGGGGGCAATTTTTTCTTGAAGAATATTAAGTGCCTGTTCTAACTCCGTTCTTGTTCCCCCATAGTCCTGTGGGGAGTTATTGACTGTTGAAACAGAAAACATCTCTAAATTTACCTTTTATTTTGTTTGTAAAACCTCTGCATTGCAAGTCGCTGTGTGTTTGAGTATTTTGTTCCTGGCAGCTCTACTTTCCTGTGCAGACTACGAGACCTCGACCCCAGCATCTTCCCTCCCATATGCCATTTTATCCCCTCTGCGACTTTCCCCATGCCCTCTAAAGCTGGTGCTGCTAGTGCATCTGCAGCTGCGCTTATTGTGGCTGGCATGTACCTTTTGCCAGAATAGGCAGTGGATCTCCAGACTTTCCTTTACTTATCGCAGCATCCTCAACTAGCAGCATACTTTGATCAGACAGCAGCTCAGATCTGCTTTCATCCACATCATTGTTTCTGTCAGTCCTCCAAGGCCTTCCAGAGAGGGGTTTAACCCCCCTACATAAGGGGGTTCCTGAAAAGTCTTCCTCGAGCTTGCCTAAATGCTCACTGCCAAGTTGGTGTCCTGCGTTTTAGCAGTTTAAATGTGATTGTCAGAGAGTGCCTGTATAGCCTCTGTGTACTGTCTCATCAAGAGCTGTCTGGATTGTAGTCATAAGTAACCTGAGAAGGAGCTCTGTCGAAAGATGTAACTATTTGCTGAAAATCATTTAGAATGATAATGATAATGTAGTTTGTCTAACCTGCCTTCTTTGCAGCAAGGACTGTTTTATTTATCTCCACTATCTTGGTCCTGGACTGCGAATTGGACCAATCAGTACTGGTGGGACATAAAATGGAGCCGGACTACAGGAGCTGTCTTGAGTCAAAACCTGTAGGAATTGTAGTTTGGGGCTTTTGGCACTTTTTTGCACCTGAAGATGGAGCCTTTGTTGTGACTGACAGACAGATCAGCCAACCAAACCTTTTAGATTCTGGGGAAAGTCCCAGGATTGCTGGCAGTTGAGTCAGATCTCAGTTGGGAGCTGAAGAAGCAATAGCTTGAGACAGTCAAGCAGCCGTCTGAGTAGTTTCGCGTGGGAGAATTGTGGAAAGGCCTGAGTTGTGGCCTGCATGTCTGCCTTCTGCCCCTGAGAGGGAGAGAAGAGAATTATTTCGGACTAAATCCGAGTTTCTGAGAATGAAGTAAGCCACTGATTTTTTTATCAGGCTCATACCTGAAGAAGACCAAAGATTTTGCTGAATGCGATCAGCCTGTCAGGATTTCCAGCTGCTTTTGAATCCCCAGTTTGTGCAGAGACTTTGGCCTCATGACCGGAGAGCGGTTTGCCTGGTACAGTAGAATTTCCTTTCATGTAAATGTGCTGTGTACTGAATGTGAGTCATGATTTGGTTCTCCACTGTGTGAACTGTGTTCTGCTTGCTGGTACCATAGAATCCTTTGCATGTAAATTTTCTATATTGAAAGTGGACCGTGATTTGATTCCCCACTGTGTGAACTGTGTTCTGCTTGCTGGAAGCTTTATCCAGCCTAATCGGACTGAATCCGTGTTCATCTCCATTCGGCCTGGGTCATGCCACACTTGCCCTGCCAGACTACCCCACTGCACAGAGAAAGCCCTCGACGAGAGACCTGCCTAGGGGTTCATCCCCCTGCTCCACGCTTGAACAGGAATGACACATCAGTGAATTGTGTGGGCCATGCTTCTCCTGGCACTCCAGATTAACCACCTGCTGCCTCAATTTTCATCCAGCCTGTGTCCAGTCTTGGGTATCGTGAGTAATCATCAGAGTAGTTCCCTGCAACAACAGCCTAATCTAAAAGTGTGTTATCTGATTGTCTTGTTGTTTTCTTTTCATGAACTGAGCCCTCCAGCTCCGGATTACAAATAGTGTGTGTTGTGCATGTTGATTTCTTCCATCACAGGGCCCCAACCAGCTGCAACGTTCCTGGCAAGCCCACCATTCTCCATCTGGATTCCCAGAGTGTGTGACTGTTTATGGGCCCTGAAGTGTATGCATGACTGTTTGACTGCTAGAGACTTTAAGAAAAAATTACTCACCTTAGAAATGTTTCTTCTATTGGAGTCTTGCTATATTATGACATATGCAGTGAGTCCCAACCTTTGAACTGCTCCGGAGGTGAAAGAGTTAACTTTCCATGCCAGGCATGGAACGCTGAGCTTGAGCTTGGTTGAAAACTCTGTTGTTCTTCAAACTCAAACAGTCAGATCTTTACTAGCTAAACTCACTGAGGTCCTGTGTGGAAGCTGTAAACCTACACTAGCCAACTGGCTACTAACATAATAACACATTTTTTTGGTCCCAAAACAAAGACTCAAGTCAGGAGACCCAAAATGAAAAACACAACACTAAGTCACCCCAAAAAGGAAGGGTGAAAACAACAAGGTGGGCACCTACTAAGTGCCAACACTGCACTATACCACATCCCAAAACAGAGGGTTCTGAGAGGGGCAGGCAGGGGAGGTCATAATATAGCAAGACTCCAATAGAAGAAACAACATTACTAAGGTGGTAATTTTTCTTCAAACAACATGAAGTCTTGCTATATTATGACTATATCTGAACTTCTAAGCAGTACCTCCATGGAGGAAGACAGAACCTACTTGGAAATAGGCTCTGAAGCACAGCCATTGCCAGCAAGACATCACTCCCTAGCCTGGATATCCATGGAGTAATGCTTGGTAAAAGTATGAACTGTTTTCCAGGTAGCTGCTTGACATACTGTATCTCTAGAATAGGGATGTCCCTGGCAGCAGCCAGGGAAGCAGCTGTACCTCTGGTAGAGTGAGCCCTCAGGCCTGAGGGAGGAAGCTTACCCAGTTTTTCATAACAAAATTGGATACAAGAAACAATCCACCTGGTAATGGATCTCTTAGTGGCAGGTTTCCCCTTACCAACCTCACCATAAGTGAGGAACAGTTGGAGGGAGTCAAACCTGTGACCCTTGGTATGCTCTATGTAGTAGCTAAGGGCTCTTTTGACATCTAAACTGTGCAGCCTCCTCTCACCAGTGGAGGAATGGTTAGCAAAGTACACTGGAAGAGACATAGATTGATTAAGGTGGAAATCTGAAACCACCTTAGGCAAGAACTTCCTGTTAGTCCTGAGGACCACCTTATCTCTATGAAAGGAGATAAAATCAGGCTCCACTGACAAAGCTTGTAATTCACTTATGCGTCTGGCAGAAGTGATGGCTACCAGAAACACAGTTTTCCAAGTCAAGTACTTAAGCTCTGCAGAAGACAAAGGCTCAAAAGGGAGTTGCATAAGCTGAGCAATGCAAACATTAAGGTCCCAAGCAGGGGCAGGGTCCCTGAATGGAGGGTTGGTGTGAAGCAATCCCCTTGAAAAACTTGGAGAATACAGGGTGAGCTGGAAGAGAAGAGGGCTTACCTGCTGAAATAAAGGCAGACACAGCTGCCAGATGCACTTTTAGGGTAGCTGGTCTCAGCCCCAAGGTATTTAGATGGACCATATAATCCAGGACTGTGGGTAAATCAGCAGACTCTGGGGAAATATGTTTTCCAGAGCACCATATGGAAAATCTCTTCTATGTGGAATTAGAAGTAGCCCTGGTAGAAGGTTTTCTAGAAGCCTTCAGAATGTCCATTACACCCTGGGAAAGGTGTAAATCAGCAAACTCTAACTCTTCAAGAGCCAGGCCTTGAGATTGAGAGATTTGAGGTTCAGGTACCAAACCCTCCCCTGAGCACAGGTTAACTGGTTGTGATTTCTGGGAAGACAGAGGGGGGAAGATGGACTGCTAAGGACAGCAGGAGTGGATACCAGGGTTTTCTGGGCCAATCTGGGGCAATCAGGATCATCTTGCAGGGTTGAGACCTGATTTTGACTAGCACTTTGAACAGCAGAGGGAAGGGGGGAAAAGCATAGAGAAACTTCCCTTCCCAACTGAGGACTAAGGCATCCAGAGGGACTGAGCCCAACTCTGGGGGCCTGCAGCAAAAAAGGGGAAGTTGGTGATTGTCTGGGACTGCAAAAAGATCTATCTGTGGGGTGCCCCATCTGGCAAATACCACTTCCAGGACCAGGGGATCCAGTGACCATTCGTGATGGCCCTGGGAAATCCTGCTGAGAGCATCTGCCTGGACATTGTCCTTGCCTGGGAGGTGAACTGCCATAAGGGAGGTGTTCAGGAAATAAGCCAGAGACCACAACTTCATTGCTTCGGTGCACAAGGCCGTAGACTGAGTGCCCCCTTGCTGGTTGATGTATCACATTGTGGTGGTGTTGTCTGTTCTGACCTGTACTACTTTCTTCTGAACAGACTTGGAAAAAGCTTGAAGTGCTAGAAAAACTGCTCTGAGTTCCAACAGATTGATGTGGAGCAGGGATTCCTGAGGGGACCACAACCCCTGGGTAGTGAGGTCGCCCATGTCCTCCATCCCAAGAGGGATGCATCTGTAGTAAGATTAAGGAGTGAGACTGGGTGACAAAAGGAACCCTTGTCTGAGATTGCTCTGATCCTGCCACCATTTGAGGGCCTGGATCAGGGTTAGATCACTGGATCAATTTGGTTACAGGGTCTTTCCTTTGAGACCAAAGGCTCTCAAATGGAACTGAATGTCCCTCATCTGAAATCTTGCTCCCTGCACCACTGCTGTAGAAGCAGCCATGTGCCCCAGGAGCTGTAGAAAATGCCTTGCTGGTCGAGACACCTGCAGGGTGAATGAGGAGGCCAGAGAGACCAGGGTCCTTGCCCTGTCAAAGGGAGGAAGGCTCTGGCTTTCTCTGTGTTCAGCTCTGCGCCTATGAAGGTGAGGAGTTGAACAGGCTCTAGAACTGACTTTGAAAGATTCAGAAGGAAACCTAGAGAGGTGAGCAGTTGCTGAGTTATCTGTAGGTGTAACTTGACTTGGTCTAGGGACTGGCCTACTATGAGCCAGTCGTCCAGGTAAGGGAAGATAGCAATTTTGCCTTCTTAGAGAAACAACTGCTACTGCCAGGCATTTTATGAATACCCTTGGAGCAGAGGTGAGGCCAAAGGGCATTGCTCTGAACTGGTAATGGCCTGAGGGCAGCTCAAACCTGAGGTACTTTCAATGGGAGCTTCTGATGAGAATCACAGTAGGCATCCTTGAGGTCCAGGGGCTAGCCAGTCCCCTGGCCTTAAAGAGGGTAGATAATTCCCAGAGTCACCATTTTGAATTTTGGTTTAAAGGTGCTTGTTTAAGTATCTGAGATCCAGGATGGGCTGCCATTCTCCTGTCTTTTTGGGGTAAGGAAGTACCTGGAGTACAACCCTTGCCCTGGTGTAGGGTGGAACCCTTTCCATGGCTCTGAGAGCCAGGAGGGAAGAGACCTCTGCCTCTAGGGCAAGTGCCTCTGGAGGATTTGCAGGTGGAAAGGATCTGGTTCTCATCTTTGGAAACTTTTTGAAGCTGAGAACCAGTCCCTGGCTTACTACTTCCAGGACCCACTTGTCTGATGTCAGAGACTTCCAGTCCTGGACAAAGTAAGCCAGCCTGCCCCCTACAGGTAGTTGAGAATCGGCCCTGGAAACCCCATCAGGGTGCCTGCTTGGCAGGGGCTTTGGGCTGAGGGGTGGAAGCAGGCCTGCCTGCACCCCGTCTGCCTCTCCCTCTAAAGAACCCCCTCTGGGCAAAAGCTGAAGAGGAGGCCTTGGCTTGGTAAAAAGGCCTATGAAATGGCCTGCCCCTGCCCCTGGGAAGCTGCCTTTGAGGAGTGGCCTGCCTTTCCTTGGCTTGTGCACTCCTATAGGTGGTCCTATACTCATCCATTTTCTTCATGTAATTCTCTGTCTGCTCCCCAAACAGAGAATTACCCACAACAGGAAAATCCATGGCCTTAGTCTGGGTATCCTGTGACAGGCAAGTACATCTGAGCCAGGCCAACCTGCGAAGAGCCACAGATGTAGCCATGACTCTTGATGAAACATCATTTGAGTCCACTGCAGCATGGAATTGCACCTTGGATGCCTCAATACCATCGGCAGCCACCTGCTGCAGCTCCTTGGCAAGCTGGCCAGGGACCTGTTTTGCAAGAGCCATAACAGTATTCCATCTGGATTTCTGGTATCTAGCAAAGTAAGCCATATAATTTGCCTGTCTGAGTCCCAAGGATGCTGCCATGTACTGTTTCTTTGCCATGGCATCAACCTTCCTGGAGTCCTTGCCCGGGGGGGGTGTGAGGCCAAGGGAATATTTGCCTTGTCACAGGCTGCAGCCTGCACTACTCCAACATGGCTGCATTGTTGTATAAGGAACTCCGTATCAGAGCCTGACAATGTGTACCTCTTGTCCATTCTCTTATCCACAGGAGGTATAGTGTCCGGAGTTTTTAGAATTTTAAAAGTCTGTTTCCCAAAAGATTTATGCAAAGGAATAGACCATCTCCTGAACTCTGGGATATCCATCATTTCCACATAGTCAGGCTCCTCTTGATCATCCACAGCTTCCTCCATAGGGAGCTGCAGGGTTTCAGCCACTTTTTTATAGAAAATAAAATGAGAAGGGGACTCAGAAAGCCTAGGAGGGGACACTCCTGAAGGTCTGTCTGGGGAGATGTCCGGGTCAATGGGCACATCCAGACTTTCAAATCCACATTCACTCTCCTCATACTCCTCTTCCCCCTCCTCCGGTTCATAATATTCCTCTAAATCGTAGTCTTGAACCGGTGAAACCGGCCGAACTGGGTGCTTACCTGATGGCACCGGTTCGGTCGGAACCGGAGAAAGCGACTGGACAATCTGAATCGCTTTGACTATCTCTTCAGTGGTTGGAGAGGAAAGTTTTGGCTCCACACCAGCTGATTTTCTAGTCCTTTTTGCTGGAACCGACCCCTCAGAGTCGGCTCTCCTTTTGCCCGAGGAAGTCTCGCCCTGGTCAGAGGGCACTCCCTCTGGTTCGGTTGGAACCGAACCGGGCTGGCCATCCGGGTCAGCGGACTTCTTGGCCTCCCTTTCCCTGAGCCTACCAACTCTCTTATCCAGGGTAGCTGCAGGAAAATTTTGACAAATCTGGCAGTCTGCATTGAGGTGGTCAAACCCCAGACAATAAACACAGGTGGTGTGGGGGTCAGCCTTGGCAAAGGCTTCCCCACACACACTGCAGTGTTGAAACCCAGTGGGCCTGGTTTTTCTTTTGGGTTTCTCAGACATAGTGCCAGTTCTAACCAAACTTGCCCGTTTATGGCAATCCGTCAAGCAAGACCCTCTTATCGGTTCCCAACCGTGTCACGGGTCATGGAAAAAACCGTAAGAAATTCCGTTTTTTTTAGAACCGATAAGAACCAGTAACCACACTCTAAATGAAGAATAAAATATTTTTAAACAACCTGATCGGTTCAAGAGTGAACCGATAACAGTTTACAAGTTCCACACAGAAGAGAAATAATGTAAACCTATCTAGTACTCACAAATACCACAGACAGAGCTTGAACCGACCGGTTGCGGTTTAAATTCGGTCGAAAAACCGAGAAATTAATACTTTAACCAACAAAATGAACCGAGCAGAAGGAGAAATCTCCAGAGCGACTGTTCAGTGAGGCGGAGTAAAGAATCTGACGGTTTGAGTTTGAAGAACAACAGACCGAGTTTTCAACCGAGCTCGAGCTCAGCATTCCATGCCTGGCATGGAAAGTTAACTCTTTCACCTCCGGAGCAGTTCGAAGGTTGGGACTCACTGCATATGTCATAATATAGCAAGACTTCATGTTGTTTGAATCAAATTAACCTGGTTACGCCCCTCCCTTGTTCAAATACCTTAAACAAATCAGATCTGACTCTTTTTTGCATTTACCCTGACTGTGGTTCCAGTTTGTGCAAGAGTACTGTACTGCTGTTATTTGCTGTGTATAACCTTGTTTTACAGGGGTTCCTGAGGGCTGAGCCAGAAGAAAGCCCTGGTGGTAAGTGCAAACAATGTTGGTACTTGTGTGGTGTAACAGGGGTATTGTGAAAGTGATTATTGTGTATTGTTCTGGCCACTAGTAAGGAAAGTGGGGGGTTACAGTGTCCCAGAGGGCTGTGCCCAGGTTAGCTTGACCACTACCAACCCTGACCTCCGGGTGGAGGCACCCGTTTCAGAACTTAGGCCTCTTAACCTGCTACTAGCCAAGCAGGCAGGAGTAGTAGCCCTTGGGATAGCACCACCTAGGGGTTACAGGGGGATCTCAGAGTGCAATATCTATTTACTGGAGGGGCTCTGAATCCAACCTGACAATAATAAAGCTTTTTAGGAGACAAAGTCATTTAGGTCGTGCTGGCTGCAAGTCTTTGTCTCTGGTATCTGATTTTACTGTAATTTTCTGCTTCCTTCTATAGGAGACAGAGGCTTGCAGCCAGTGCCTTCTTATTGAATTTTTTTCCCTGGCATTTGCTGAGGGCTAATTGACAGTCTTTTGCATTTTTTCTCCTCTAGTCTACTTTTTTCTTTCATAAACTTTGCCTCATCTTCCTCCATTACTGGCGTAAGAAATCTTCTTTTTCTTGTAATTCCTGTTTTTTTTTTTCTTTCCTGTAGACTTTCCCTCCCATCGGGTGCACCAGGCAGGTTCTGCTCTGGTCCTTTCCTCGAGAGGATTCATTCTTCCCCTGAGTTCAGGGCATCATTCTCCTTGTCCAGTGCTCCCCTTTTCTGTTTTTCTCCCCATTAACCTGAGGCCCCAGTACACAGATACACATGCGAGTAGAGGTGTGCATGCACTCCGAGGCTCTGGTGATGTCTTCTTCCTCCCACCAGGCCTTACACCAGGTCACCCCCCCCCCGGCGTGGTACTGCCATCAAGCCTCCATCTGGTGGCAGCCAAGAGCCAAGGGAACCCCACGTCTCTCCCCGGGAGAGGAGAACTGCCAGGTGGCAGCTCAATCCAACTCCTCCCCCTCCCCCTCGGCCAACCCCCGACGACCCATTCTTGTTTCCAAACATAGGTCACCAGCGCAGGAAGAGGTAAGGCACCAGCGCCTCAGCCCTTTTCACCACTGGGTCAGCTGTGTAACTCCTGTTTTAATCTAACTTCTTCTCCCACCAATTCTACCACCCGTTCCTCATGACCAGTTGGTGCAGATGTTTTGTCCTCTGCAACCTCGGACATCTCCGCAGCATCAGACATCTCTAGGGCAGAGGAGGAGGTCAGCTCCCCTGCCCCAACAGCTCCTGCTCCGTCACCATCCTCCATGTCCAGCTCTTCCACGCTCACCCTACAGGAAACCAATAGCACCCCCATAGGAAGAGTAGGGAAGTTTCTGTGGTATCATGGCCAACATTCTCCACGTAAATAAAACAGGTCCATGTAACCCCCGACTGTACTTGAAGCAAGCTATCAAAGCTTAGTGTTACTTTCCTGGTCCAAAATTACAAATACATCAATAAATCAATAAATCATTTTGTCTAATTGTGATCCAAACACATAGGAGAGGTTAGAGGCAGGATAAACAGATTGCAGATGTAGTCAGGGAGTTTACAAACCAGGCATTTGCATCTAGGGGTGCTATGTGGCTTATTCGCTTGTGGTTCAAACTTCTCCAGTCAAAGTTATCATATGTAGTACAGTGGTGAGTGCAGGAAAAACTTTTAAGATGAATTACTATATAGTGCATTATATAGTCAGCCAGTTTTAGAGACAATTTGGAGGTTTTGGTATAAATAACTTATCCATAGTTGAAAGCTGGTGGTGGCATTTGTACAGCTATGCATTTCCTAGCAATTAGGAAAAGGCTGCCTTGTAACCTATAAAGAGCACCCAGTTTGGTCAAGCACTTTGTAACAATTGTGTTAATAAGAGACACATGCATTCTTGTAGACGTTAATAGGCAATAGGCACCCATATATCTCTTCATCAATTAACTCCATTGCTTATTACTGTCCATAAGAACCTGTCTATAAGAACACATGTGTACAGTGTGGAACTCCTCCACATGTTGTACAACTACTGACTTACTATAGTGGCATGGTGCAAAGGAAAGGGGCAACTAAGCTAGCCCAGAAAGGAAGTAAAGGACTATTGAGCTTGCTGCCCATTAGGCCCTCCCCCAGTCAACTTTTAATAATTGAAGAGGTGGAGTGAGGATGCTTCAGTACTCTTGCTCGAAAAGGTATGTGGGGCAGGATGGTGGGAGGGACGGGGTCTAAAAGTGTGGTGGGAGGGAGGGGAGACTGGCGGGAGGCCAGATAGACATCTTAGTTGGGGAGAGTTGCCCAGTAAAGGCAGACTGGAGAGGGAGGTTGGCAATGGCAGTTTGGTCTAGTGGTTAGAATGGAGCTGTGAACACAGGGAACTAAATCTGAATTCCACCACTGATACTTATTGTGCAACCCTAAGCAACACACTTAACTGCCTGTTGCTTATCCTCTCTTTAATCTATCACTGTTTGAATCTTGCACACCTAATGGGAGCAATATTCTCTCCCTCACATCTGCAGAATTGTAAAGTATTTTGATCAGTGATTTTGTCAGTATGCTGTGACATCATTACATGTTTGGTAGTTTTTCTGCCACTGGTGATAGAGGGATATTAAATGCACTTTTTGATATCAATAAATGGTTAAGAAGTTTTGGGCCTTTTTTTTTGTGGTCTCCTTTTTTGCAGGGGTGCTTTATTTTTTCTTTGATAAAATATTTTGCGCTAGAGTTCATATGAAATGCATTGTATAATACCACATTTTATTCTAGTCAGCTGTATCTGCACTACCAGTGTCCTACTCAATGCTTTGTAGCACATTTGGATATGAGCATGAAAGGTGCTGTAAACTTGATATTTTCATTTTCCTTTAGGAGTGAGGTTAGAGTTGGTGGCTGTTATTAAACGTGTAGGGTGGGAGGAGAGGGAGACAGGCAGAAAACCAGATATGCTTTGGGAGAGTCGGGTAATGCCAGTGACATAGGGCTTTTGCCTCATAAAGGGAAAGGGCTGGTTAAAGGTAATGAGCAGAGAGTATTTTTAGCTGTGCTGATGGGGCAGGAGATGAGCATGATTCCAAAACCAGTACCAGAACCAAAACCAAGGCTGATTTATCAAAACTAAAACCATTACCTTCCTAGTTTTGCCCACCACTGCTCTAGATGCATAGTTACAATAAGAAAAAACTTAATAAGTCTTAACAGGAATTCATCTAGTCACTTGAGAAATAAAAATCATTGGTATGACTTAACCGGATTTGACAAGGACAGTAGTATATAAAAAACTGTCATTCTGTACTTACGGCTTTAAAAAAACAAATGTTAACACCTGAATTCCATTAAGGGTTTCTATCGACATAATAAACCATGAAAGTAAAGCAAAGCAGAACGCTGTTTAATGTATCATACAACGACAATCACTGTTTGTTTGTCACAGATGAATACATTTGTTTTCCTGTTCGTAGAATGCTATGTGACTGAAGCCTCCATTATTAACCTCAGAATGTTGCAGAGGCCACATACAGAACAGTAATAACTCTTTAAGAGGTGGCAGCTAAGGATCATTTAGGTAGTTAAGTAGTCAGGACAATCAGAAAAGTTCTTGCTAATGCAGGATCACATTAGTCACTGTAATGAAAATCAATGAGTAGCATTCTGGGAAAAGTAGTTATCTGACCAATATATGCTGTTCATTGCAAAGGGAAAAAATCTACAGTTCCTAGCAGCATTTTCTCTGCATATAGTTTCAAAACTTTGTGCTGTGCCATACTATAGATGCTGACACCTTCAAAATCTTTGAATTAAAGCTGCTGAGTTGCTATCACTTGATGGAAGCAAACTAGAGTAATTTGTCTTTTCCTGTTTTGGACGCATTCCCATCAGTCTGTTAACAAAATGTATTTTTTGCTAAGCAGCCTTATAAAATCTGTATTACTGTATATGGCTTGGCAGCAGTCCTGTTGTGGAGTTGGGTGTTTGGATCTGGTTGCAGGTAGAAAAGTTGTTACACACCACCACCCTTAACTGTTCGTTGTACTAAGAATGCATGTGTAACCCCTAGGTGGTGCTATCCCAAGGGCTACTACCCCTGCCTGCTTGGCTAATAGCAGGTTAAGGGGTCTAGGTTCAGTGACGGGTGCCTCCACCCAAAGGTCAGGGTTAGTATTAGTCTGACTAACCAGGCCACAGCCCTCTGGGACACTGTAACCCTCCCCCCTTGTCTCCTACTAGCAGCCCACACAGTACACAGTGTTTACCTTCCCAATACCCCTGACAGACTTTATACATACACTTATGCTTGGCACTTACCCCAAGGACTGGTTCCTTCAGCTTAGCTCTGGGGACCCTCTGTAAAATAAGGTGATGCAAGACAAAAAGCAACTATACAATATCCTAAGCATAAACTGACACCATATTCAATGTAAATTGCAGAAAAAAAGTAGATCTGATTTATTCAGGGGGGCTATAACAAGGATGGGCAATCTGGTTAATTGGATTAAACACACTATAAATAACACAGTTGTGCATGCAGCCAGTGTCCCTATCAGTCACACTCTCTGGGTACCCAGGATGGAGAAGGGGGCTAGCCAGGACCGTTGCCCGGGGTAGGCCAGCATTGCAGCTGGTAGGGGCCCTGTGGGGGAAACAAATAACATGCACACCCACTGATTGTAATCTGGAGACAGAGGGCTCAGTTCATGGAAACAACACAACAAATGAATCAGATGACACTCTTGTGATTCAAAAGATTTGTTGCAGGGAGCTACCCTGTTTGTTACTCATGATACCCAAAGCTGGACACAGGGTGGACAATGGTTGAGAAGACAGATGGATGTTCTGGATTGCCAGAAAAAGCAGGGTAGGGAGCCAAGGACCTCGTGGCAGGGCCCTCTGCATTGAGTAGCAGGTGGATTCAGTCCGACTCGAGCTGGACACAGCTTCCAGCCCTCAGTACACAACTCAGATCGGTGGAAAACCAGATTGCGACCCCCCTCCAGTTCACAGCACATTTATATGTAGAGAAAGTTTACTGTACCAGGCAGGCTGTTCCTTGATCCCGATGGCAAAATCACTGCTAAAACCCGGGAGCACAACGGTAGCTAAAGTTCCTGACAGGCCGCTCGCTTTTAGCAAAATCTTCGGTTTTCTACAGGTTAAGCCTGGTCCCAATTCAGCAGTTTGCTTACAGCACACAGCTCGAATTTAGTCCAAAACAATTCTCTCTCTCTCTCTCTCTCCTTAGTACAGAAAATAGACAAGCAGGCCAGACGTCAGGCCTTTCACGGTTCTCCCGCATGAACTACTGCGCATCACGACCGCTCGAACTATTCGAGCTCCTTCTCTCTCAGCTTCCAACTCAGATCTGGCTTGCCAACAGACAGCTCAGGGGATTTCTTTTAGGTCCAAAAGGTCTGATTGGCTGGTTATGCTGCCAGTCACAACATGCTCCCCCTGTTGGTGCAAAAAGGCACCAATAGTCCAAAACTACAATTCCCAGAGTCTGGCACTACACAGTCCCACTTTAACAGGCTCCACTTTCGAGTCCTAAAGTACTGATTGGTCCAATCTGGCAGTTCAGGACCAATATGGCGGAGTTAAATAGAAACAGTCCTTGCTACAAACAAAGGCAGGTTAGAACAAACTACATTTTTATCACTACTATAAATGGGTTCCAGCAATTAGTTACATCTTTCTGCAGGGCTCCCTCTGCACAATTAGCGATGGCAGAAATGGAGCGAGTAACCAGCAGCCCGAGCGGGACTCGGGCATAGAAACATACAGCCCCCCCCATCTAGAATAATTCTATCTGCAATCAGGCAGCACTTAAAGAGACAGTACGTGGAGGCTTTAAGAAAAAAATTACTCATCTTAGTAATTGTGTTTCTTTTAATGGAGTCTTGCTGTATTCTGACTTATTGCAGTTAGCCCCAGCACTTGAACTGCTCTGGAGAGAAAAGAGTTAAATTTTATGCAGAGCATAGAATGTTGAGCTCGAGCTCGGTTCAAACCTCTGTCTGCTGCACTTTGAAGTGTAACCATCAGATTCTTATGAGCTAATACTAACTAACACACTATGTGGAAATTGTAAAAATGATACTAGCCAAATGGCAACCAAATATTTTGGATTCCCCAAAAGACTCAAGACAAAAGATCCAAAAACAAAACCCAGGTGGTGAACAACTTATGACTATTAAAAATAAAGAACATCACCTACTCCCCCTCTCTAAAAAGGAGGAGTGCCCAAATGCACCCCTGGGGTGCAACACTGTACCTGCCAGCCCACTTCCCAAAAACAAGGTTTCGAGAGGGGAGGCAGGTAGGAAGGTCAGAATACAGCAAGGCTCCATTAGAAGAAACACAGTTACTAAGGTGAGTAATTTTTCCTTCAAACAACATGAAGCCTTGCTGTATTCTGGCTTATTGCAGACTACCAAGCAGTATACCTCTATGGAGGAGGAGGAATTCAAACCTATTTTGGGAATAGGTTCTGCAGTACTGCCATACCAAACCAAGCATCACTCCTAGCCTGGATATCCAGAGAGTAATGCTTGGTGAATGTATGGACTGTTTTCCAGGTGGCTGCTTTACATATCTCTAGTAAAGGAATATCCCTGGCAGCAGCAAGGCAAGCAGCTGTACCTCTAGCTGAATGAGCCCTCAGGCCTGAGGGTGGTATTTTGCCTAGTTTCTCATAGCAGAATTGTATACAAGAGACAATCCACCTGGCAATAGTTCTCTTAGTGGCAGGTTTGCCCTTACCCACTTCCCCATAAGTGAGGAACAACTGGAGGGAGTCAAACCTGTGTACCTTAGTACGCTCAATGTAGTAACTAAGGGCCCTTTTAACATCCAAACTGTATAATCTTCTCTCTCCTGAAGAAGAATGATCAGTGAAGAATACAGGGAGAGACATGGATTGATTCAAATGAAAATCTGAAACCACTTTAGGTAAGAACCTCCTATTGGTTCTAGGGACCACCTTATCTCTACGGAATGAGATAAAATCAGGCTCCACTGACAGAGCTTGTAATTCACTGATACGTCTGGCAGAGGTAATAGCTGCCAGGAACACAGTCTTCCAAGTCAAGTGCTCAAGTTCTGCAGAAGACAAAGGTTCAAAAGGGGGTTGCATATGCTGGGCAATGCAAACATTAAGGTCCCACACAGGGGTACGATCCCTAAAGGGAGGATTGGTATGAAGCAATCCCTTGAAAAATTTACAGAAAACAGGATGGGATGCCGGTGAGGAAGACTTTCCTACTGACAGAAAAGCAGAAACAGCTGACAAATGCACTTTGAGGGTAGCTGGTCTGAGGCTTAGGCCATTGAGATGAACCATATAATCCAGGACTGTAGACACTTCAGCAGTGTCTGGGGATATATGCTTTTTGGAACACCAGTTGCTGAATCTTTTCCATTTGGAGTTATAAGTTTTTCTGGTGGCAGGTTTTCAAGAGGCTTTGAGAATGTCCAGAACTCCTTGAGACAGATGCAAATTTGCATACTCCAACTCTTCAAGAGCCATGCCTTGAGATTGAGAGACCGAAGGTTGGAATACCAGATCCTCCCCTGAGAGGAGGCTAACAGATTGTGATTCCTGGGAAGAGATAGGGGAAGATGGATTGCTAGGGACAGCAACAGAGGATACCAAGGCTGCCTGGCCCAATCTGGAGCAATCAGGATCACTTTGCAAGATCGTGACCTTACCTTCACCAGGACCTTGAACAGTAGAGGAAAGGCATACAAAAATTTCCCTTCCCAATTCAGAATCAAAGCATCCAGAGGGACTGAGCCCAAGACTGGGGGTCTGTAACAGAAGAGAGAAAGTTGGTAATTGTCTGGAACTGCAAAAAGATCTATCTCTGGAGTGCCCCATCTTGAAAAAATCACTTTTAACACTAGGGGATCCAGGGACTATTCGTGATGGCCCTGAGAAATCCTGCTCAATGTATCTGCTTGCACATTGTCCTTGCCTGGGAGGTGGACTGCTACCAGAGAGGTCTGTAGGAAGTAAGCCAGGGACCATATTTTCATGGCTTCCATGCAAAAGGCCATTGATGGAGTGCCTCCCTGCTTGTTGATATACCACATGGTGGTGAATTTGTCTGTCCTGACTTGAACCACCTTGTTCTTTATTGAATGTGAGAGGGCTTGTAGGGCCAGGAAAACAGCCCTGAGTTCCAGAAGGTTGATGTGGAGAAGAGATTCCTGAGTGGACCACACTTTCTGGGCTGTGAGAGCCCCCAAGTGAACTCCCCAATCCAGGAGAGAGGAGTCTGTGGTTAGGCCCACAGAATGGGACCCCTTGCCTGAGATTGGCCTGATCCTGCCACCACTGAAGAGCCTGGATCAGAGTCTGATTCACTGGAATCAGTTTGGTCAGAGGATCTTTTTTCTGAGACCAAAAAACCCTTAGATGAAACTGAATGTCTCATCTGAAATCTGGCCCCCTGGACCACTGTAGTGGAAGCTGCCATGTGGCCCAGCAGCTGAAGAAAGTGTCTTGCTGAAGAAAGTGTCTTGCTGGATGAGAAACCAGAAGGTGGAAGGAAGAAGCCAGCTCCATGATGGCCTTTGCCCTTACCAAGGGGAGAAATGCTCTTGCTTTGACAGTGTCTAGTTCTACCCCTATGAAAGTCAACGGTTGTACTGGCTCGAGAACTGACGTGGGAAGACCGAAAAGGAAACCTAGAGAAGTGAGCATGTGCTGGGTTACTTTTAGATCTGACTTGACTTGGGTCTGGAGACTGACCCACTATGAGCCAGCCTTCCAGGTACGGGAATATGGAGATATTCTTTCTCCTTAGGAAAGTCCCTACTACTGCCAGGCATTTTGTAAACACCCTTGGAGCTGAAGTTAGGCTGAAAGGCATTGCTCTGAACTGGTAATGGCCTGAAGGCAGTTCGAACCTGAGGTACTTTTTGTGAGAGCACCTGATGGGAATATGAAAATAGGCACCCTTTAGGTCCAGAGAGGCTAGCCAATCCCCAGGCCCTAGAGAGGGAAGAATTATTTCAAGTCACCATTTTGAACTTTGGCTTTAACAAATGTTTGTTTAGGTATCTTAAGTCTAGGATGGGCTGCCACTCCCCTGTTTTTTTCGGGATAAGGAAGTACCTGGAGTACAGACCTTTTCCCCTGTGTATTGTAGGAACTCTCTCTCTGGCCATTAAGGCCAGAAGAGATAACACCTCTGCCTCTAGGACTATGGTTTCAGAGATGTTTGCAGGTGGGAAAGATCTGGCTCTCAGCTTTGGGAATTTTTTGAAGCTGAAAGCCAGTTCCTGGCCTACCACCTCCAGGACCCATTTGTCTGAGGTAACAGACTTCCCGTCCTGGAAATAGTAGGCCAGCCTGCCTCCTGCAGGAATGGAGGAGTCGACCCAGGCTGACATCTCAGGGTGTCTTCTTGGCAGAAGCCTTAGGCTGAGAGGTGGATGCAGCCCTGCTCATACCCCTTCTGCCTCTCCCTCTGATGACACCCCTCTGAGAAAAAGGAGAGGAGGCTGTGCTTGGTAGAAAGGCTTATGAAAAGGCCTGCCCCTGCCCCTAGCTTGCTGTCTTTGAGGAGTTGCCTGCCTTTCCTTGGCCTGTGCACTCCTATAGGTGGTCCTGTATTCATCCATTTTCTTCATATAATTCTCTGTCTGTTCCCCAAACAGAGAATTATTAACCACAGGAAAATCCATGGCCTTAGCCTGGGTATCCTGAGAAAGGCTAGTACACCTGAGCCAAGCCAGTCTCCGAAGAGACACAGATGTAGCCATGACTCTAGATGAAACATCGCTGGAGTTCACAGCAGCATGCAGTTGAATCTTTGTTGCCTCAATCCCATCAGCAGCCACCTTCTCCAGCTCCTTGGCAAGCTGGGGAGGGGCCTGCTTAGCCAGTGCCTGTACAGTGTCCCACCTGGACTTCTGGTACGTGGCTGTATAGGCCATGTAATTCGCCTGCCTGAGTCCCGAAGAGGATGCCATGTACTGCTTTTTCACCATGGCATCCAATTTCCTGGAGTCTTTATCTGGAGGGTGTGAAGCCAAGGGAATGTTAGCCTTGCCAGCAGTGTCAGTGGCTCAGCAGGTAGCACACTTGCTTCTGAGGCCGGGAGATCAGAGGGCTGTGGGTTCAGTTCCCACATCTGGCACTTGGGTTAATATCCCAGTACTGACACTGTAGTGCAGCATGAGAGGGGTGCTGCACTTCTGAGGTGCCATCTTTCGGATGAGACGTTAAACCGAAGTCCCATCTTAATGGATTGGTGGTAGTTCAGGTGGATGTTAAAGGTCCCATGGTGCTTATCAAAAAGAGTAGGGGGAAATTTTTATTAACAACGAAAAACAGAATAAAGGAAGAGAAGCAATACAGAACGTACAATAAAAACTAGAAAAGATAAACCTACATGAAACCAATAGAAAAGGAAATACAAAGCAACAAAGAACTGGAAAAAGTCCACCAAACCATACTAACCCACCCACCCAATATCGTGCCACAAGTGATTGCCAACTTCAGATCCTAAGGTACGAAATTCATACTCATAAATTGTATCCAGTTCACTCTGAATCTAAAAAAAAACTACCTGCATTTTAATCACTTTGTTCTGTAGAACTCTGAAACACCTTGACTGCCAGATGGACCATTTGAGGCAGGCTAAAATAATGAAAACTGTGCTTCTATGCCATTTACCCCATTCTTTCAGGATCTGACCCAATATTAATGTGTCGTAAGACATAACACAAATAAACGGTTCACCCCACCAATGTGCTAGTGCATGCCAAAAATTTCGCATATGAACACAATCAAAATAAAGATGCTGAATAGTTTCTAAGTGTCCCTGACAGGTCTGCTCGTGACATACCCTATCAGCCAATTGCTTATGTTTTTGATTATTTTTCACATTGAGTTTTTGATGTCCACAGAGCCAAATCATATCTTGCATTTTTTTAGGGATTCTGGGTTCAGTTATACTAGCCAACAATAAATTGGTATATACAGTCTCTGAGACCTGAAAGACAGGTTCTTCGAAATAACAAGAATCCACAATAAAGTTATAAAAAGATTTCTTCTCGTGGGAAATGAAGCAATGAAGCTCGATCTTCCACATTCTAATATACTTCAAAGTATGCCTAATATAAATGGGGAGCTGTTTTTCCGATGAGTGCCACTTTGCCTGTGCCCCAAGCAGTCAAAAAAGTCTCACCCCACAAGTTCATGCACATATTCCCCATTACTTCAGTACCCAACAACACAGGTCTAACAGAACTATAGAAGAAGTTACCGAATAAATATGCAAGAGGCTGAATCATGTTAAGGCAACCTGACTTCCAGGTTCTGTAAGCATGTGCCCTCTTCACAGAATTTAGCCGACTGCACCAATGTAACCGAAAAAAAGACTCATAACTTTAGCGTGCATACTATAAGGAGGTGAGGAACACATGAGAAACATACAAAACAACTGGTACAATATATGATCTAAGAAGAAACACCCTTTTCTTTCTCGTCATCTTCCATGACTGCCATTTAATTACTTTTTGGTAGGCCATATCATAAACCATGTCCCAATTAAGCTGGAAAGCATCCTGTGTACCATAAGAAATACCAGGCAACTTCAGATTCCCATTGACAACAGGAATAACAAAAGTATCTACCATCAAGGCAGAACCCAACACCATCATTTGACTTTTACCATAATTAATTCTAATACAAGTGTATGTCTGTAGAGTCTGGAGAACCGTAAGAATCCTCTTTCCTGAGTCTAAATTAGCCACAGAAAATACAGTCATCCGCATATGCCAAAACTTTCTGAAAGGTAAAGCCTTCTGAAGTTATAATAGGTGATATATGCACATCAGCTTCAATTAATCGTAGTATGGGATCTAAGCCAAACACAAACAACAAGGAACTTAGAGGACATCCCTGTCGAACCCCAACCTGAAGTGAGACAGGAAAGCCCAGATGTCCATTAACAAGCCGGGTAACCTGTGCTGCTGAATACAATGTTTTTAACAAGGTAATCAATAAGTCTGGAATCCCATAATGTCGCAATACTGCCCACATATGTTCATGTCGTATCGCATCAAAAGTCGTTTCTTGGTCTAATGATAAAAGATAACTGGACAATTTGTGTTGGAGTCCTTGATCTATAAGTTCTCTGAAATAGATAAGATTACGAATAATGTTTCTACCAGGAACAGCACAGGTCTGTGTAGAAATCAGTAATTTCCAGGCAACAACAGAAAGCCGCCATGATAAAATGTTGGCTAAACTCTTGTAATCTGAAGATAACAAACTCAGTGGTCTTCAGTTTTTCAAGATTTTAGGATCTCCCTTCTTAAAGAGAAATATCATAATCCCATTATACATACTAGGAGCCAGTCTATTCTCTGACCAAATAGCTCCATATAGAGAGTGCAATCATGGAATCAATATATCTGAAAAATCCTTATACAATTCATTTGGGATTCCATCAATACCCAGCATAGTGCAGACCAACAATTTATTAATAGCCAATCCTATTTCACCAGTAGTAATTGGAGCTATCAATTCCTTAATTTCTGCTGGCAACAAAGGGGGGAACAATTACATTCTGAAAAAACAGACGTGAGGAACTAGTAGTTGTGTTCCGAAATGTAGTCTTCACGTATTGCTGAACAACGTGACACAAGCCTCTAACATCCTGCACAACTGTACCAGCCATATCCAATAACTCAGACATACCAAATCTAGCAAACTCTTGTGCAGAAAGATCATAGGGATTAACTTGTTGCCGTGTGCCTTTAAGTAAACATTTTTGCTGATATGAATATCTATCTATCTATCAGGAAAAGGGAGTCATAATTCCGCTATACAAGACACTAGTGAGGCCCCACCTGGAGTACAGTGCACAGTTCTGGAGACCATACCTACATAAGGACATAGACAGGGTAGAGAAGGTTCAGAGGAGGGCAACAAAGATGGTGCATGGATTGCATCACAAGTCCTATGAAGACAGGTTGAAGGAACTGAACATGTACTCTCTGGAGGAGAGGAGGGAGAGAGGGGATATGATAGAGACATACAAGTATCTTACAGGGAGGAACAGGGTGCAGGAAAACACTATTTTTAAGCGAAAAAGATGTTCCAGAACTAGAGGGCATGGGATGAAGTTGGAGGGAGGACGATTCAGAGGAAACATGAGAAAGAATTTCTTCACAGAACGGATGGTGGACAAGTGGAACACCATGCCAGAGGAAGTGGTGGGGGCTGAAACAATCATGGGATTTAAGAATGCATGGGATAGACATAAAGGAATTCTGGAGGTCAGGGGTAAGGGGCAACAGACTTCTAGGAAAACAAACTGAACTTACAAGCTCAAATAGGCAGACTGGGTGGGCCATAGGCCCTTTGTCTGCCGACACTGTCTATGTATCTATGTATCTTCCTTTTCCTTAAGGAAATCATACATTTTAGCCTTAATATCCTGAAGTAATTGATATGTTACACCATCCGAAGGAATCAGCTGAGTCAATAGTTTCAAATATTGGGCCCTATAGCCTAAATACGTCAAGTAAGCATCCCTGGCCTTTGTCTTAGGAAAGTTGTATAAACAGTAATTTTAAATCCTGTTTAGTGTCCTCCCACCAATCAATAGGACTATCGTATAAAAAACATAGACTGGAACATGAGTCCAAGTAATGTCGTCTTGCAATAATGTAACATTTAACTTCCAATAGGCACATCCCATCTGAAGCTTTTGATAGGGACCTATTAGTATTTTAACCACCACATGGTCTGAAGTCTCCATTGGCAACACCATGACCCCTGAACAAGTAATTCTGTCGGATAAAAACCAAAAATCTATACGAGATGACAAAACTCCCTTAAAGAATGTATGCACTCGGGGTAAGTGTAACAAATCATACACATCTGTCAGGCGATTATGTCGTACTATGTCCAACAGCGTATTAGTATCGCAGTAAAGTTTCTGCGATCGTCTTCCCCAATCTCTAGGGGCAGGGCCACAATTAAAATCACCCCCCCATAAGACCAGTTTAGAGGTATGCAAATAAGGGATGATTCGTTTAAATGGTTTTGACCTATCAGCTTTTAGCTGAGGGGCATAAATATTAATAAAACGGTATACACAATTAGAAATAATGACATCTACAAGCATAGCCCAGCCTGGAAAAATGTCCAGGACTTGCAAAACACGAGCAGTGATATCAGCAAACAAAATACCCAAGCCATCACATACATCTTCTCCTAATGACCATAGTGCAACACCCCACCTCCAATCTCTTTCTGCTTCCTTCAAGTCCCTCAAAGAGTATAATCTAGTGTCCTGCAGCAGAATAATATTACCATGACTTTCCCTTAGGCTGGCAAAGGTAACTTGTCTCTTTTTTCTGAGATTTAATACTGTTGACATTAACAGTGAGAAAGGAAATACCCCCAGCCATAATGAAAAGAGGAAAGTACTACAGAAAGAAGTCAATCATATGACACAAAAAGCCAATCTGTGTCACTTTCATTTTTTCCGCTTCTTTGGTTTAGGCTTTTCCCTATTTTCTACATCAGGGACAGTCTCAGCGTGGGAGGAAGCAACTGAAGAAATATCGGAGTCCATGCCATCCTCGTCACCTTCTAAGTCAAATAATGCGGCATAGGAATTTTGCACAGGAACTAAATCAGGTTCTGTAGGAGTCCGTTGACCATCCAAACTGGATTTACTAGCTATAGAGTGAGTAACCCTTTGAAATGGAATGGCCTGTTGCACATCCGGAGGAGGCATGTAAGACACCTCTACACCCACTGCAACTTTGCAAACTGTTTCCTCCACCGCACCACTAGAACTGGCTTCATCGGGTGGCAGCGCAGCAGGAATGGGGGGGATCAATCTTCAGTGGGGAACTAGGACTAGGAGGCATATTCACCCCAGATATATCAGAATTGTGAGGTTCCAGCCATGAAATCTCCATATCACACTGCACATCCTCCATGTCAACCACAGGGTTCTAAAGGCAAACATTAGACAGATTCTGAGGATCTGGGTGTGAGGGACAGGGTTGCAGGAGTAAGTTATGCATCTTTTGTTTTTCTTTTTGGGCATTAGCAACATATACATCCTGCTCCGCACGGAGCATGGGATCAGCATTATAATGCGATGCCCACGAACATGTATGAAATGTATGTCCTTGTTTATCACAAAGGTTACATTTCATAGGCCTTCTACAGTGACCACCAGTATGACTCAAGTCACCACAAAGGCCACATTTTTGTTGATCACAAACATTACTTAGGTGCCCCAATGTTCCACATCTGTAACAAGATCTGGGCTGACCAGAGTAAAATAACACGCCCCTGTCCCTCCCCAAGAAAAAACAGTTAGGTAGATGTTTGGTGAGACCATGTTTGAGATGCAAGTCTACCAGATAGCGCCAGCCTCCGGTCCAGAGGTGCTCATCATCATCCAACATAGGTTCAAGCTGCTCTTTCACAGTACAATGTTGTTGCAACCAGTAGGTGATATCAGTGACATTAACTCCCTCATTTCGGAACAAAACAGTAATTTTCTTTGAAACTGGTTTCGTCAAGGGAATGGCCATAAAAGGTTTCCATAAAGGAGTGTTTTTAAGCGTCTGAAACTGTTTCCAGAATCTATCAAGAGAAACGGGATGTCTACAACTGATATCAAAAACAGAGTCCCCAGGCATATGAATTAGAGTATATATTTCACATGCATAAAACTTCATACTTCCCCTCAGAAGTTCTCTCCCCACAAAATGCCTATTCAGTACCTCTGTCATAGGCCCTTTGAACTATAAATGGACTGCATTCCATCTAGCTGCAGGCTCAGAAAGAAGTCCAAAAGTAGCAGGAAATAACTGTTCCTTAACTTTGTCATGCCATACATTAGTGGAGGTTCACTGAGCTGGAGCAGGTTTTGATGTACCTGAATCAGGAGGGGAAAATAACTGCTGCTCAATTAAAATCTGATTTCCATCAATGAGAGGAGGGGAGGGGGGGACTTCAACAGATAAAGGAACTTCACCTTCCAACCATTTAATATCATGCAGAAGCAAATCTTGGGTCATTTTAGGAGATTTCTGAACCCCCACCATCGGGAAATGCTGTCCTGGTGTCAAAAGGGAATCAGTAATGTCTGCATCAGGGTCAGCAGTAGGCCTTACCTGTTCCCCCACATCAGGCAACACTTGTATATTAGCATCCCAGCCTTTCCCATCCAGAGATTTAACCCAGCCCACTGCCCCAATGCAGTCGTAACCCATGTTGCAGGGGCCCCAGCCATTCTAGCTGCTAAGTCCTCCTCCTGAGAGACAGCTATAGAGGAAGGGGAAGTCGGCACAGATGGAGCAAATACCAGACCTTTCCTTTCATGACCCAAGCTTACAGAACCACTGACCCTAAGTCCCTTACCCCTCGGTGAAAGCCCAATACTGAATTACATAGAAACATAGAAACATAGACTTTGACGGCAGATAAGGACCGCTTGGCCCATCTAGTCTGTCCATTTCCCTACCTACAGGATAGGCCGCAGATCCTAGTTAACCAACAGCCTATTTCTTCCTACCCCCCACAAGAATTGCCTTATGTCTGTCCCATGCATTCTTGAATTCTCCCACAGTTTTAAACCCCACAACCTCCTCAGAAAGGCTGTTCCATGCATCCACTACCCTCTCTGTGAAATAATACTTCCTCACATTGACCCTGAACCACTCCCCTTCTATCTTTAAATTGTGTCCCCTTGTTCTTGCACGTCTCTTTTTCTGAAAGATGCTACCCTCTTGGACTTTGTTGATTCCACTGAGGTACTTAAAAGTTTCTATCATGTCCCCCCTCTCCCTTCTTTCCTCAAGGGTATACATATTAAGCTCCTTTAGTCTCTCCTCATACGGCTTCTCTTGTAGACCCTGCACCATTTTAGTTGCCCTCCTCTGGACTGACCTACACAGGAGGATCCAGGACTCAAACCATCAGTACCAAACATGCCTTCTCCAATCAAACCATCCACAACAGACTCGGCAGAAGAAAGAGTACCCAGAACTTTGCTACAAGGCTGTGAATTAGCCCTACCTGCATCAATAGTACTTACTTTGTCCTTCATAGATGAATCTGTACAATGCGGTGATAGCCTAACACTTGCAGCAGATTTTGTCGGCATAGAATCCCCTTCAGGCAGTGCCTCCGAAGCTGGGTCTAGCGCAGTGCAGCACCATAGAACTTCCCGTTCCTGTTCGCCCAACCAGTCTCCCTGGTGACGCCCGAGTTCCTGCAGCAAAAGGTTCCGAGTAGCTAGGAACTGCCGCTCCTCTTCAGCAAGCTGCAACTGTATCATTGCAGCATCAAGAACGTCAACAGACACATTTTCCACTGAAATTTCTAACTGGGAAGCAACAGCACCTGTGGTTTCACAGCACCGGTCATCCATACAGGTAAAGCCATCGTGTTTTATTCGATTGTCAGCCATAGTGATCACGCCGTTAAAGGGGGGCTGAGGAGGTTATCAGCACCTCAGCCTCCCACACGTCCACACCCTCTGCTGTCCACAAGCACACTGCCAAATCCAGAAGAAAGTGCAGTGCTCTCCAGCCAAGAGTAGGGGAATTTCCCCAGTGTCCTGGTCAAATTTTCCTCATTCACTAAAAATACCACCAACAGTTTAATCTGGTTCGGGTTCAGCTGGCATTCATCTGTACTCCCCCCACCCCCGCCTGAAAATTGGCAGGATTTGTCTAGTGCACTTACCCGGTCAACAAAAACTAAATAAAATAAAAATAAATAAATAAATTATCTCAGGCTGCAGCCTGCACGACCCCAACATGGCTGCACTGCTGGTACAAGTACTCCGTACCTGAGCCTGATGGCGTGTACCTCTTGTCCATCCATCTGTCCACAGGAGGTAATGAATTTGGAGTTTTTAACAACTTTTGTGTCTGTTTCCCAAAAGACTTGTGAAGGGAAATAGACAACCTTTTGGACTCTGGGATGTCCATCATCTCCACAAAGTCAGGCTCCTCTTGTTCTTCAACAGCTTCCTCCATAGGGAGCTGGAGGGTTTCTGCCACTTTTCTGTAGAACATAAAGTGGGAAGGGGACTCAGGAAGCCTGGGAGGGGAAACACCAGAAGGCCTGTCTGGGGAGATGTCCGGTTCGATAGGCTCTTCCAGACCTTCAATTCCATCATCATCATCACCTTCATCATCATCATAATCATCATCCCCTTCCAAGTCTGGTTCATAAAAATCTTCAGGGGTATAATCTTGAGCCAGAGGAACAGACCAAACCGAATGCCTGCCAGAAGGCGCCGGATCAGTCGGAACCGAACTAAGCAATTCCACTATATGAATCACTCGGCAATTTCTTACAGATTTGGCAGTCTGACTCTAGGTGACTGAAACCCAGACAGTAAACATAGGTGATGTGGGGCTGGCCTTAGCAAAGGCCTCCCCACACTCACTGTAGTGCTGAAGCCCAGTGGGCCCGTTTTTTTTCTTGGGTTTCTCAGACAAAGCCATAACTAACCCTTACCCTTTTTATGGCAACTGCCAGGCAAGACACCCTTATCGGTTTCTAACCGTGTTACGGGTATTTGAAAAAAAAACGAAAACACATTTTTTTTAAACCGATAAGGACCGGTACCTCACACTAAAATTCCTGTAAAAGAAAAGAAAACAATCACTAAACCAGAGACCGGTTCAGCCAAACCGGTCACACAAATTCAGAATACAATTTCCACACACTTTTTCTAGCTAAGTCCACTACCTATGCACTTACTGTACTACAGACAGGGATCTGAACCGAAAAACAATGCAAGAAATATTGGTAAATCGTCGATTTTTAAACCGTGAACTGAGAGTAAAGGAGAAATCTCCAGAACGACTGTTCAGTTAGGCGGAGTAAAGAATCTGACGGTTACACTTCAAAGTGCAGCAGACAGAAGTCTGGACCGAGCTCGAGCTTAACGTTCTATGCGCTGCATAGAATTTAACTCTTTCCTCTCTGGAGCAGTTCAAGTGCTGGGGCTAACTGCAATAAGTCAGAATACAGCAAGACTTCATGTTGTTTGAAAGGCGCTCACTGGCCACTACATTTAAACGGTTTTAGCGCCGAACACCAACCGGGCAGTAAGCAATTAGGCGAGCTCGTGGAATACTTTTCGGGAACCCTCATTTATAGGGGGGTTACACATGGCTTATGAAGACTGTTTTGCATGTGGGAACTAGCAATAGAGATTGGGATTTAGTTTGTTCAGATTCAAAAGTTCAAGATAATGACCACTGTACCTGAACATCATGGGGGTCTCATTTAAAACAAGCATTTGTCAATGCCGAATGTTGGCTTGCTGGCACTGGCATTGGTAGTGCAGGAGTTAGAGAGATGCACAATAGGACTGGCAGTGAAGCAGTGAACTGACGCTGACCCCAGCCCCACCATGCAGAGTGACAGGCATTAGGGTGTGCCTTTGGGTCATTGGCCATGACGCTCATGCCATTTTACCTCATCCTACCTCGCAGAGACTAACAAGTGCCATGATGTGTTTTAGGGGTTTTCGGGCCTTATGTTCACCCCATTCCATAAGAAAATATACTGACATGGGTGCAGTGTAGATTGGGGTGAACATTGGGGCCAAAGAGTCCAAGGGACACCTCGATGTCTGTCACTGGCTGCAGGGTGGGGGGTGGAATGGCGTGAGCATTATAGCCAACAATGCCAAGTCGCACCCCTGACGCCTGTCAGTCTGTACAGAGTGGGGCATTACGACTGGAAACCCTAATGCCCAGGGCATTTGTTGGTATTTTCTTTCCAAAATTTCAACATGGGCCGTTTGTGACCCCACCTCATGGACAATGGCACTATGAGTTTGTTTACCGAAAGGTGATTTTGTACAGCGACTGTGCATTTTGGAGTCACAGGTGCGGAAACACATTTCAGGCAGGATGTGAAAAATGACAGCTGCACTGTTCATGAGGAGGTGGAAAAAATGGCATTGTTGAAAATCTGGAGTGAAAATATGAAAAATTGGTGGCATCACGAGCATGCGTAAAAACTGTGCAACGCATGGCCTTACTACAATTATTTGGGGGATTTGTTTAACCAAATTTTTAACATAGGCATTTTGGGAACTCTAGGCATGAACAGTGTCACTGTGATTTTGTTAATCTGGCCTGAACATTGATTTCCCTCAGCAACCGCGCCATTCTGTGACGTGCGAAAACACATTTCGGGCAGGATGTGAAAAATGACAGCTGTACTATTCATAAGGAAGTGTTCAAAAATGACAATGGTGAGATTATGAAAAATTGGTGACGTCACAAGTGTGTATAGAAAGTGTGCAATGCACGCCCATAACATAATTATTTGGGGTATTTTTTTTTACTAAATTTTCAACGTAGGCATTTTAGGACCTCCACTCATGAACAGTGTCACTGTGATTTTGTTAATGTGTCCTGAACATTGATTTTGCACAGCGACAGCCATTGTATGCCACATGCGCAAAAACACATTTCAGGCAGGATGCAGAAAATGACAGCTGTACTGTTCATAAGGAGGTGTGAAAAAGGGCAATGTTGAAAATCTAGAGTGAAAATATTAAAAATTGTCAAAGTTACTAGTGTGCGTTGAAACTGCCGCATGCGCTTATAACTACGATCATTTTTAGATATTTTCAGAAATTTCCAGAATTTCAAAGATAGGGTTTTGGGACCCCACCTCATGAACAGTGGCATTGTTTCTTCATTAATCGGTCCCAAAAGGTGATTTTTCGCATTGACCGCAAAATGACCTTTCGGGGCCGAGTAACGAGATGACAGTGCATGTGTTCACGAGGTGGGGGTCCCAAGCCTCCCATGTTGAAAATTTTGAGGCAAAATTCCAAAAAATGGCTAAGAGATCCACCTAAGTTGAAAAAACACCATTTATGCCATTATACAGCTTACCAGCATTTCTTCAGTTCACGGTCGGCTTTGAAGAGCCCAGACGTGTTCCCGGTCCACTGAAGATCATCGCAGAAGGCTCAGGAGGTAAGTATTGGGTGGGGGTGTGTGGAGAGGTGGGGTCTGCAGAGGGTGGCTGTGGGTTGGGGAGGGGACCCCACGGCGAGGGACCGTTTTCTTTCTTTCGGGTAACTAAAAAAAAAAAAAGAACACCGCAGACAGTTTTCTTTTTTTTACAGGTGTATGAAAAACTGTTGTGCACACTGGGGTGGGCTCCCAGTGTGCCCCATGACTTTGGGAGGAGTGATGTTGGCCACACTGGGGCGGGCTCCCAGTGTGGCGCAGAATGGGGGTGGGGGCCGGAACATGCCGACGTCGGTTGGCTTTCATTACGGGGATGCACACTGGGGTGGGCTCCCAGTGTGCCACACAATCATGGGGGGATTATTTAGCATGATGACAGTGGGACTGGGTACCCCTGAAGTCGGCTTTGTAGGCATTGTGCGACAGGCGGCATCAGCAGCTACTGCCAGCATGTTTATTGAAATACTTCACCAGGAAAGTCACATTGGGAGGCGTGTTATTGTGCTGCTGCATGATGAGCTTGTCTCTCATTGCAGCAGCCCTTTCTTTACAAGTTTTGACCACTTTACATATTTCTTGTGTGAGTGTCTGCATGCTGGCTTATTGGGGAATGACGGCCGCACCTATTAAAACATGCCTTGCATTCACGCACACTGATGCACCTCCGGAATCCGCTACTACCGCAAGATGTTGGCTTGCGCTCAGGTGCAAGCCAACATAAAAAATGGTCTGCATAGTACTGATATTTAAACATATTTGCAGAATAATGGCTCCCAGAGTCTCTCCAGGAATATAACTTATAATGACTGCAAACTCTAGTAATGTCACTGGAAATATCAGGCATGTGTTTATGTGCAAAAATAATCACTGTGGTTTAAAGGGGTGAATGGAACAGGAGGGTAAAACTACCAACAGGGGCTACACACTACCTGGAGTAGGTCTACATTGGGGTACACAGAACAGGAGGGTAAAAACCGTCAACAGGGCACCACATCCTATCTGAGGTGATCCTACATTGGGGAACACAGAACAGGAGGGTAAAATCACCAACAGGTACTTCACCCTATCTTGGGTAGTCTCCAAAGAGGTACACAGAACAGGAGGGTAAAACCACTAACAGGCACTACACCCTGTCTGAGGTAGGCGTAAATAGGGGTACACAGAAGAGGAGGGTAAAACCACCAATAGCCACTACACCCTATCTGAAGAGGCCTATGTTGGGTTACACAGAAGAGGGTAAACAACTAACAGGCACTACACCCTATAGTAAGCCTACATTTCAGCACAAAGAACAGGAGGGTAAAACAACAACAGGCACAATGCCTTATCAGGGGCAGGCCTACACAGGGGTACACAGAACAGGAAGTTAAAACCGCCAACAGGTACTGCACACTATCTGGGGTAGCCTACATAGGGGTACACAGAACAGGAGGATGAAACCACCAACAAGCACTCCACCCTACGTTGCGGAGGTCTACATAGGGGTACACAGAGGAGGAGGAGGGTAAAACCACCAGCAGGCACTGCACCCTATCTGAGGTAGGCCTATTCTGGGTTGCACAGAGGAGAAGGGTAAAACAACCAACAGGAACTACACCCTATTTGGGGTACCCTATTGTACATAAGGGCATACAGACCAGGAGGGCAAAACCATCAACAGGTACTACTACTTATTTGGAGTAGGCCTACACTGGGGTACACAGAACAGGAAGATAAACCCATCAATAGGCAATATACCCTATGTGGAGTAGGCCTACATTTTGGTACACAGAACAGGGGGGTAAAACCATGAACAGACACTATACTTTATCTGGGGTAAGCCTTCACAGGGGTACACAGAACAGGAGGTTAAAAACCATCAACAGCCACTACACCCTCTCTGGGTAGCCTACATTGGGGTACACAGAGTAGGAGGGTAAAACCACCAATATATACTACACTTTATCTGGGGTTGGCCTATATAGGGGTATACAGAACAGGATGGTTAAACCACCAACAGGCACTACACCCTATCTGAGGTAGGCTTGCATAGAGGTACACTGAACAGGAGGGTAAAACCCCCAATAGGCACTACATCCTATATGGGGTAATCCTACATAGGGGAACACACAACAGGAGAAAAACAACACCAACAGGCACAAAAAAGAACTAAGTTTAGAACTAATGACACCACTGAATACTCTCTTTAACAAATCATCGGAGGATGGGCTGGTACCTGAGGACTGGAGGAGGGTGGATGTGATTCCTCTTCACAAAAGTGGGAGCAGGACAGAGGCAGGAAACTACAGACCAGTTAGTTTGACCTCAGTGGTAGGTAAAATGATGGAATCACTTCTGAAGGAAAGAATTGTTGAGTACCTAGAGGCCAGTGGGGCACAGGACCCAAGGCAGCATGGATTCAAGATGGGAAGGTCATGTCAGACGAATCTAATAGATTTCTTTGACTGGGTGACCAAAGTAGTAGACCAGGGAGGGGCTGTGGACATGGCTTACCTAGATTTTAGCAAGGCATTTGATACAGTCCCACACAACAAAAGATTAATACACAAGTTAGCCAGCCTTGGAGCTGGTCCCAAGGTGGTAGCCTGGATAAAAAATTGGCTAGACAACAGGACGCAAAGGGTAGTATTAAATGGAGTCCACAGTGAAGAAAGGAAGGTTACTAGCGGGGTACCGCAGGGTTCAGTACTGGGACCGGTCCTTTTTAATGTCTTTATAAGTGACATTGCAGGGGGAACAGGAAGGAAAAGTATGTCTCTTTGCAGATGACACAAAGATCTGCAACAGGGTTGATACACCAGATGGAGTGGAAAGGATGAGAAGGGACTTGGCAAGGTTGGAGGAATGGTCAGATGTATGGCAGCTCAGATTCAATGCAAAGAAGTGCAAAGTAATGTACCTGGGAAACAAAAACCAAGGGCAAGAGTACACAATGGGGGGTGAGATACTGACAACAGTAAAAATGGAAAGGGACCTGGGAGTAATTATATCAGATGACCTAAAGGTGGGCAAGCAATGTGAGAAGGCAGTAAGGAAGGCTGGGGGGATATTGGGATGCATAGGGAGAGGCATCAATAGTAGAAAACAGGAAGTTGTTATCCCTCTGTACAGACAGTTGGTGAGACCCCATCTGGAGTACTGCGTGCAGTTCTGGAGACCTCATCTCTGCAAAGACATAGACAGAGTGGAGGCTGTCCAGAGGACGGCAACCAAAATGGTGCAGGGTCTGCACCAGAAGACATACGAAGAAAGACTAAAGGAGCTTAATATGTATACCCTTGAGGAAAGGAGGGAGAGAGGAGACATGATAGAAACTTTCCAGTACCTCAAGGGAATCAACAAAGTCCAAGAGGGTGGCATCTTTAAGAAAAAGAGATGTGTAAGAACAAGGGGGCACAATTTGAAGATAGGGGGGGACGGCTCAGAGGTAATGTGAGGAAGTATTTTTTCACAGAAAGGGTTGTGGATGCATGGAACAGCCTCCCTGAGGAGGTCGTGGAGTCAAGAACAGTGGGGGAATTCAAGAATGCATGGGACAGACATAAGGCAGTCCTAGTGAGGGGTAGGAGGAAGTAAGCTGTTGGTTAATTAGGATCTGCAGCTTATCTGTTACGTAGAAAAATGGGCAGACTAGGTGGGCCAAGCGGTCCTTATCTGCTGTCAAATTCTATGTTTCTATGTTACTACACCCCATACACAGAACAGGAGTATAAAACCACCAATAGGCACTACACCCTAACTGGGGTCGGTTTACATACGGCACACACAACAGGAGGGTAAAACCATCAACAGGCAGTATACCTTATCTGTGTTATGTCTACATGGGGTATAGAGAACAGGAGAATAAAACCACCAACAGGCACTACAACCTAACTGAGATAGGCCTACATAAGAGTACACATAACAGGAGGGAAAAAACATCAACAGGCACTACACCTTATCTGGGGTAGGACTACATGGGAATACACAGAACAGGAGGGTAAAACCACCAACAGGCACTGCACCCTAACTCAGATAGGCTTACATAAGGGTACACAGAACAGGAGAGAAAAATCACCAACAGGCACTGCACCCTATCTGCATAGACCTACGTAGGAGTACACATAAAAGGAAGGTAAAACCACCAGCAGGCACTACACCCTACCTGGGGTAGGCCTACATAGAGATACACAGAACAGTTGGGTGAAACCATCAACAAGCACTTTACCCTATCTGGGGTAGGCCTACATAGGGGTATACAGAGCTGGAGGGCAAAACCATCAACAGCCATTACATCCTATCTGGGGTAAACCTCTTGCTGAGGGTTTGATACCTGTGTCCATGTATATTTGCACTCAGCTGATATGCACTTTACTGATGTAAGTGATGAATAAATACTGTTTTTGAACTACAAAAAAAAAGAGTGTTTTGTGAGTCACTGTAGCCTGCAGTAGATGTAGGTGTGGGGTATTTTTATCCACTACTGGCAATTGGTCCCTTTACCCTAACACACTGCATTTACTTAGGGTGGTTCTTTTTTGATATTTGGATTGCTTTAATATTCAGAATTTACTCCCAGGTCCCTGCACACTATACATTCAAACTGATCCAAGCATATATCCACAGCCATGACCAAGCAAGAGTGCTACAGGTACCAACCCCCACAGCATGCCTAAAGATTTATTTGTGCACAGGGGAGTTGTCAATCCTATTTTAAATGGAGCATCTGCATTAACTATTACTAATTGCTCCATAGACAATGTTACTATTAAAACGACATTTAATTGGTTATAGCAGATAAAGCATGCTCTATTTATTGGCAGCAAAGGAACCTTCAGGGGTATTTAACAGTGAGTCATGTACCTTGTAGGGTAAGAAATTACCTGCATTCAGTACTGAGTGGGAGTCACTAACACAAATCTGAAATAAAGCCCTTTTAAAGGAGATAGGACATGATTTTTACATAGTTAACTGCCCGTCCAGCTTCCTTTCCATGCCAGTTATGTATTCTGATATGCTTTGATGATGTTTTGATAAATAAATAATCTCTTTGGGGTGCCCTCAGATCTATATAAGGTTCCACTCTCCTCACCAGCTGATGCACTTGATTTTCATATTTTTAAGACATTCTGCGATATCACTAACTCCCATTCCATGCTGTTCATCTGAATGGCCTAGAATGGGAGTTTCTGATATCAAAGAATGTTCAGGCAGTGTGGAAAGAGACAGCAGCAACTGCTGAGGGGAGTGATATTCAGGATAGTTAAAAGGGCAACAAAACTGGATTATTAATTTAACAAAAAGGTAAAAAAATATATCAGAATACTGGGTAGCCAATAAAAGAACTGGAGGGCATCTAGAGGTGTAAAAACTGTTTCCTATCACCATGGTGCATTGTTGATTGAAGCCTTACTAACAGACTCAAGAAGAAGAAGGACTGGTTGGTCCGAAAGCTAGAGCACTTTGTTCTTGTTGTTGCATCTATGTTGGTTCATTAAAAGGTATCAAATCATTTGCTTCTGGATCTATTCTTGCAAGGACCAATACGGCAACTACTAAAGCTAGATTTTAACAGACTCAAAGAAATTGCAAGATGAAGTCCAATAAAAGTTGCAGGAAAAAATACATGTCTTTTCCAATTTTGCTGAATCTCCTGAATTTACAGCCTATGTTGAAAAGTTGGAAGAAGCCATTGAATTTCAAGACAAAAAGATTAAAGCAGCTAAACACAAGAAATTCATTTGTGTTTATGAATTGGGACATATTTTTGAATAGCACAAAGCAAAACGAGTAGTAACATCACCATGATCTATTTAAAAAAATAGTGCTAATACTAACAATGTACAAGACTCTGTCTTGGACGGTACAGACAGTACTGTTTTTTTTTTTTTTAGAGATATCACTGGAGCCAGCAATACAGTGGAGGAACCCACAGATTCAATTCCAGCTAGACCAAAGAGGAAGACCAGGAGAGGCCGAAGAGGAAGATGGAAAAGATGAATGCAAGTGTGGGTGAATGCAGAAACAACTGATGAGAAGTCAACAGAAGAAACCCGCTTGGAGTCAAGCACAGTACAAGTGGCAGTATAAGGAACACATGAACTGTCAGTGGTAAAAATCTTGAGTTATGTTTTGACTGAACAAGTAACTGCTGTTCTACAGAAGGGACTCTCTTTTGTACCTACAGGCAATAGCAACCTGTTTGAGGGCATGATAGATTTATATAAATTTACAGCAAAGCTAAATCTTAGGTATCATGTTGACAATCATAGCCAGTTTCTATGTGGTAGTAATGAAATTGCTAATGAAAACACCAGTGGGAATAGGGTGGGTAGCTGTTTTTGACAAAAATGTACTTTTTGCCCTTTACCGGCAGCAGGTTACCAAGCATTTGAACAGATATGTGAGAAGGAGCTTGAGGATTTGTTTAACAAACATTTTAAATCCCAGTATATTAACATTAGTAGTACTGAGACGGCACCTTTGAGGGCTTTAGAGCAGAATCCTGAAATCATGATTAAACCTGTAGAGCAGGGTGGCTTCATCATGAATATGGATACCACAAGATATGTGTCAGAAGTGCTAAGACAACTATCAGAATAAACTGTTTATAAAAATACTGAGACATCATCCCACAAAGGAGCTCAAACAAATAGTGGATGCTTACTTAAATGAGTCTTGCAGTAGGGGCATTATTAGTAGGTAGGAAAAAAGCTTTCTGACAGTGGATCACCCAGTTCATGCCACGAGTAATCTCAATTAAAATACATAAAACCTTAGACAGTCCTCTTGGATGTCTGATCAAGGCAAGCATCGGGTGTTTAACAGAAAAACTCTCAACATTTTTGGATTTTCATCTACTTCCCCTAGTCAGTAGATTGCCATCCTATTGTAACCCCCCCTACAAATGGGGGTTCCCAAAAAGTCTTCCTTGAGCTTGCTTAAATGCTCACTGCCAGGCTGGTGTCCTGTGTTTTAGCATTTTAAATGTATTGCCAGAAAATGCCTGTATAGCCTCTGTGTACTGTCTCTTTAAGAGCTGCCTGGATTGCAGTCATAACTAATCTGAGAGGGACCTCTGTTAGAAGATGTACTTGTTTGCTGATCATTTGTTAGAGTAGTAGTAATAATATTGCAGTTTGTTCTAACCTGCCTTCTTTGCAGCATGGGCAGTTCTATTTGTTTCCATCATCTTGGTCCTGGACTGTCAGAATGGGCCAATCAGTACATTTGGGACTCTAAAATGGAGCCTGCCTACAGGGGCTTGGTGGGGCCAAAACTTGAAGGAATTGTAGTTTTGGGCTTTTGGCTCCTAAAATAACATGGAGGGGGAGCCCTTGTTGTGACTGACAGACAGATCAGAAAAACCAAACCTTTTGGATCTTGAGGAAAGTCCCACACTGCTTGCAGTTTCAGTTAGAGCTGAGTTGGGAAGTGAAGAAGTAACAGCTCGAGATACTCAAAGCAGCAATCCATAGTGGATTCATGTGGAAGAACTGTGGAAAGACCTGAGTTTGGCCTGCATGCCTGCCTGCTGTTCCTGAGAGGGAACTTATGTTTTTTTTTCAGACTGAATCCAAATTTGGAGAGCGAATCAAGTCACTGAATTGTGACCAGACTTTAACCTGAAGAAGCCTGAAAATTTGCTGAATGTGATCGGCCTATCAGGACTTCCAGGTACCTCTGAACTCCCAGATTGTGCAGAGACTCTGTAGTTGTGAATGGAGAGCCATTTGCCTGGTACAGTGGAATTTTCTTACATGTGAATGTGCTGTGTGCTTATAGTGGGTCATGATTTGATTCCCCACTGTGTGTCTGAACTGTGTTTTGCTTGCTGGAGGCTGTATCCAGCTCCACGGACTGAATCCGTATCCATTTCTGTTTGTCTGGGCACTGCTACACTGGCCCAGCCAGAATACCTGCTATGCAGAGAAAGTCATCGACGAGAGACCAGCCTGGGGATCAGCCCCCTGCTCAATGCCTTGAACAGGAATGATGCCTGAGTGATTCCTGTGGGCTCTGCTTCTCTGGGCACTCCAGCTCAACAGCCTGCAGTCTCAATTTTGTCCTGCCTGTGTCCAGTATTGGGTATCGTGAGTAAACATAAGGGTAGTTCCCTGCAACAACAGCTAAATCTAAAATTGGTGTCATCTGATTGTCTTGTTGCCTTTTCTTTCACGAACTGAGCCCCCCAGCTCCAGATTACAATTAGTGTGTTTTGTGCATGTTGTTTTCTTCCATCACAGGGCCCCAACCAGCTGCAATGTTCCTGGCTAGCCCACTGTTTTCCTCCCTGGGTACCCAGAGTGTGTGACTGTGTAGGGACTCTGAACTGCATGCATAACTGTCTGATTAATATAGCTTTTAAGCAAATCAACCTGATTACATCCCTCACCTGTTCAAATCCCCTGAATAAATCAGATTTAACTTTATTTGCATTTAACCTGACTGTGGCTCCAGTTTGTGCCAAAAGTATAGTACTGTTGCTATTTGCTGTGCTTAATCTTGTTTTACAGGGGGTCCCCAGGGTCAAGCTAGAGGAACCAGCCCTGGTGGTAAGTGCAAACAGTGTGGGTAATTGCCTGGTGAATAAGGGTCATTGTGAAAGTAACTATTGTATATTGTTCAGGCCACTAGAAGGGAAAGAAGGGGGTTACAGTGTCCTGGAGGGCTGTGCCCAGGTTAACTTTACCACTGACAACCCTGACCTCCCGGTGGAGGCACCTGGTTCATTACCCAGGTCTCTTAACCTGCTACCAGTCAAGCAGGCAGGGGTAGAAACTATTCCTGCCACCTGGGGATGTTCCTTCCCCACCAACTCCTCCCACTCCAGCACCTGTTTCTGCCCTGCCTTCTGAGCCAATGCCAATGCTGACCCCTATATCTGTACCTGCCATTAGTTACGACTCCTTCCGAAGGCTGAGGATCTTCTCGAGCACCCTTCCCACCCACCAGGGGGAGGATGACTGGGAGACCTGGATCGACTATGTTGCCCCCTTGGTACCCGAGTAGCAGTGTGCAGAGGCTGAGAGGTGGAAAAGAATCATAGAAAGTTTGAGGGGCCCCGCCCTTAAAGCCATTACATTTTTGAGGTCCATGAACCCTGATGCATCTGCTCAGAAGTGCCTATCTGTACTTGAAGGCAATTTTGGGAGCATTGAGTCAGGGGAGACTTTGATGTGGAAATTCCAAGGCACCAAACAATGGAAAGGAGAAAGTTTGTCTGTGTATATTACTCACCTAGAAAAAGCTCTGCAGAAAGCTAACTGGAAAGGTGGGGTAGCCGCCAGTGATCTGAACCATGTGAGATTGGGGCACATACTGCGACATGCCAAGCATTCTAAACTGCAGATCATCCAATTAAGGCTCCAGGATAAGAGAGGTAACCCACCTGACTACTGTGACTTGATAAAAGAACTCCAGGAGGTAGAAGGTGAAGAGGGAGATTGTAATTATGGGGTGAGTGCAGCCCAAGTGATCATGGCACTGGAAGGCCCTTCCGAAATGGAGACCACTACGAGTGTCCCACCATGGACTTAACGGTGAGGGGAGGAGTTGCTGAATGAAGTCAGAAAAGTACAACTGGGTGCGTTCGCTGAGGTATCCCCTGCTGACAGAGATACTGGCCCCTGTCAGGACATGACTGTTATGGGGATGGGGGTGCACCCTCAGGCATCCTCTACTGAGGGTGGCTTCTTGTCTGAGCTCAAGGCATTGACTGCCACCCTAAAGGAACTTCTGAAACATGGCACACTACCAGCAGAAGTCAGATCACAATCTCCCATCAACGCTCCAGCATGCCCTGCTATGTTTTCCCCAACGATGCCCTGAGAGGTGGTCATTTGTCACAATTGCAGCAAGGATGGCCATATGAAGAGGGAATGCTGGTCTCAGAAGGACTTAGAGAAAGTGATGAACCAGCTTCAAGGAGAGTTTCATAAAATGAGTCAGTGGTCAAGGGGTGCATGAAATGACCACAGTGAAGGCTTTGGCCATCCTAATTCAAACCCCTCTGTGGCTAAATCATCTGTCCAGGCCCCTGCTGTTGTCTCTCCAGACTGGTCCAAAATAGTGGGCCCGTCAATGAAGGCTACTGTAGCTGTGAATGGTATTCCTGCTCCGGTTGTGTTTGACAGTGGGTCGCAAGTGACCATTGTATTCCAGGACTGGTATGAAAAACACTTATCTGATGTGCCATTACAATCCCTGGAAGGCCTACATGTGTGGGGGCTGAGCGACAAGTTTAACCCCTACCTAGAATATGTCCATCTCTGGTTGTTATTTCCTGCAACTGTAACTGGTGTAGAGGAGCAAGTAGAGACACTGGCCCTAGTGTGTCCCCCCCCCACCGGACTGTATGATGGGGTTCCCCTGTTAATTGGAACAAACGCCCACATGTTTGGGAGACTAGCACAACTCTGCCATTAGAAACAAGGGCAACTGACTGGATGGGCCCTAAGAATTCCAGCCTTAGTAAAAAGGGCATATGACTTACAACAGAAACCCAATGAAGAGAACCTAGATGAGCCAGTGGGGATAGTGTAGAAAAACGAACCGGACTCCTTGGTATTGGCCCCCAAAACCCAGTGCACAATCCATGGAGAAGTCTGCCTAAAGAGAAAAGTAAAGAACAAAATATTAATGTTGGATGCACCAGGTGATTGAAAGTGGCCAGAAGGATTATTGGTTAAACTCAGCATCTTACCTGCCCATGCCCATGCCTATGCACGAGGAGTGATGGTCCAGACTCGAAATGTATCAGATCGGGAGCTCCGGGTGAACAGAGGGTGCACTCTAGCAACAGTACACTGCACATGCACTGCAGTATTACCCAATAACAAGTAATTTGGCCAAAAGGAGAGAGTGACCCCAGACTTATTTGACTTTGGTGATTCCCTGCTGCCAGCTGAATGGAAGGCTAGGATTAGCAAGAGACTTGCCCAGAGAGACCAAGTGTTTTCATTAAAAGAATGGGACGTGGGGTGTGTCCAGCATGCAGAGCATCATATGCGCCTGCATGATGACCGGCCATTTCGAGAGAGAGATCCCAATGCCTCGCCCCAGCGGACATAGTTGATATGAGGAGACACCTGCATGAAATGTTTGCTGCTGGCATGATACAGGAATCAAGGAGCCCATATGCCTCTCCCATTGTGGTTGTGTGTAAGAAGAATGGGTCGGTGAGGATGTGTGTTATCAAACCCCGAACCGTCGGACTATCACACATCAATGCACCATGCCCCATATACAAGATGTCCTGGATTGCTTGAATAGGAGCAAATGGTTCTCAGTATTGGATTTTCACAGTGGATTTTACCAGATTCTGATGGCCACAGAGGACCATGAGAAAACCACCTTCATCTGTCCTTTGGGGTTCTATGAATTCCTGAGAATGTCACAGAGGATTTGGGGTGCCCTGGCCACCTTTCAGCGACTGATGGAACGTGCAGTGAGAGATATGAAGTAGCTGGAATGCCTAGTGTACCTAGATGATATCATTGTGTTCGGACGCACATGAGAAGCATGAGACCCGAATATTTAAAGTCTTAGACCAATTGGGAGACTTCAGCTTCAAGCTGTCCTTTGACAAGTGCCATTTTTTTCAAACCTCCATGAAGTATATGGGGCACATAGTATCTACAGAAGAGATAGAGACCGATCCCAGTAAGGTTGAGACACTGATTACTTGGCCCCAGCCCCTTACTTGAACGAACTACATTTCCTGGGGTTCTGTGTCTACTACCACTGGTTCATAAAAGACTATTCCAAGGTTATTCGTCTACTCCTTAATGTCACCCAGGGTTACCCCCCTACCAACCTTAAATACAAGAAAGGGTCTATCAAAGAACCTGAGAAAGTATACTTCTGAACAGGTGAACATTTTGGGCCCTGCTGGACACCTGAAGGTGAAGCAGCCTTCCACGAAGTCAGCTCACCCATGCCCCCATCATCACCTATGCTGACCCTACCAAACCCTATGTGCTGCATACAGACGCTAGTCTGCAGGGCCTAGGAGCTGTGCTATATCAAGACCACAAGGATGGTTTGAGACCAGTGACTTTTACCAGCAGGAGCTTGACCCCGTCAGAATAAAACTATCCTGTGCACAAACTGAAGTACATTGACCTAAAATGGGCCATTGTTAACTAGTTTCATGAGTACCTCTATGGGGCAAAGATATTGGTGAAGACCGACAATAACCTGTTAACCTATGTACAGACTTCAGCTAAGTTGGAAGCCACTGGGCACCGGTGGCTCTCTGTTTTATCAACCTATGATCATGCTGTCGAATACAGGCCAGGACTGAACCATATTGATGCTGATGCCCTGTCACGAAGGCCAGTCTCCAAAAGTGATTGGGTCAGGTGGTCTGAACTGGACCTCTGAGCATTGTGCCAAACATTTGATGGAGATGAACAGATGTCTACGGACACAGTAGACTGTTTAGTAGATTGCTTGGCCCCTCCTGGTACCTGCATACCGGCTGCTTATTGCCATTTCTCTGCTCTTGATATTAGTGTGCTACTTCAATTTGACAATGACAGCATCCAGTGGGCTCAATCCCAAGATCCTATGATTCAGCCAGCACTTGATGCCCTGCATACGGGGAAAGATGTGTCCTAGTTGTGTTCCCCTGGCTTGCAAACTACTCTATTGTTTAAAGAAGGCCCCAGTTTAAAGTTACACAGTCAGAGAGACAGTGGATCACAGTGTTCGAGTAGACAAGCAGCAATTGGTCCTGCCCACGGCCATTAAAGATTTTGTTCTGAGGTCCCTCCACAATCATATGGGCCACCTCGGTATCGACCAGAACCTTGACCCAGTACGATCTCGATTCTACTGGCCCAAGATGGGGGCTGATGTTGAGCACCATGTAAAGACCTGCAGTCATTGCCTGCAAAGGAAAAGCTCTGCCTCAGAGGGCTGCCCCCCTTGTCAATATTACTACCAGCACCCCATGGAACTGGTCTGCATAGACTTTTTGTGTTTAGAACCTGATCAGCGGAATATTGGCAATGCAATAGTGGTTATAGATCATTTCAAACGGTATGCACAAGCTTTTCCAACTAAAGATCATAAGGCCTCTACCGTAGCCAAGGTGCTAGTGGAAAATGTCTTTGTCCACTATGGTGCCCCTCAGCGGATCCACTCTGACCAAGGCAGAGACTTTGAAAGTTGGCTAATCAAAAAAATGCTTTCTCTGTGGGGGGTGCAGAAATCAAGAACCACCCCTATCACCCGTAGGGGGACCCTCAACCAAAATGTTTTAACAGCATCCTTCTAGACACGCTGGGCACCCTCCACCCAAAAGACAAGCATAAGTGGAACCAGCAGATTAGCACCTTGGTACACGCGTACAATTGCACCAAAAAATGACGCTACGGGGTTCTCCCCCTACCGCCTCATGTTTGGGAGGGAGGCCCACCTGCCAGTTGATGTATGTTTTGGGGTCTCTCCAGATGGGGTCTGAGCTGAAAACTACCTGCAGTATGTACAGTAACTGAAAGCTCAATTGAACCATGCATATCAACTGGCCCAGACAATGGCCGCTAAAAGAAATCTTGCTAACAAAGAGAGGCACGACAAGAAAGTAAAGGCTCAAGAGCTACGGCCTGGAGACTGTGTGTTGTTACACAGTTTGGGACTATATGGCAAGCACAAAATTGCTGACAGGTGGCACCATCTTCCTCATGTAGTAGCTGGAAAGTCGGATGATCTACCAGTATACAAGGTACACCCAGAGAATAACTTCAAAACTGTCAAGACCATGCACCGTAACCACTTGCTGCCTATCAGCCAAGTTATTATTGAAGCTGAGCCAGCAGACATTGCCTCCCTTGGGCTGGTGACTTGTGCTGCTGCAAAAAAGAGACAGGGTCAACCTACCCCAGTAGTTACAGGTTTAAGGTTTCCCCCGCAGCAGGCCCAGAATGTTAGTGACTGTCAGTCCACCTCCGATTAAAGTGATTATGGTAATGTCTATTATCCCTCCTATGAACTGACTCAGTTGTTTCGTGGAAATCCTATGCAGAATCATGGGAATGAAGCTGGGCCTTCTGTACTGCCTAACCCCCCAGCTTCATCCTTGGAGCCAATGTTCCCTGACAGTGAAGTGCAAAGTATCACATCTGAGGTTGCAGACTCTCTGTGTTTTGTGAAACTGTGTGAATTTCCTGAAGAAGGATCTTATAGTCTGAGTCTCTCTGGTGAGACACCAGAACTTGAACAACAATATGAGAGTGCTGACAGCCCTCATTCAGTGCCACAAAGCCTAATTGTGCCAGAACCTTCTCTAGATGAGCAGAGTGTTGTGGAAACAGAACCTACAGAGCAAGGAGCTGACAGTGATCCCAGTTTGGACATTCTCATCCATGCAGAGGCACCCCTCATGAATGACAAAAGCTCCAAAGTTAGTACTGAAAGTACAGAGACTGTGGCTGTTCCCCCCAGAAAAACTGGCTGAGCTGTCAAGCCAGTATTGCGCTTCAGTTATGATTCTCCCGGGAGGCCAGTAGATTTGCCTGTCAATGTGGTTCACAAAGGTGTTTATATTTCTCAGAGCTCACTACCCAAACTGAGCTTAATGGCCAATTCCAGGTTGATTGTTCCTCCTTCTCAGTATGGTGCACCTGCCCCATCCAGCCCCAAGTTAGCTGATAGAGAAGGGCCCCCTGCTACATTGTTTAATGTACAGGAAGTTATTACCTGAAGCAGTATTGTGATGTTACTAATGTGTTAATCATAGTGGAATCAGCATTACCTGTATGAAACATGCATAAGTATTGTCAATATGGATGTAGTAATGCGAAGTATATTGGAAGGAATAGTGATTTAACAAGCTAATGATATATATATTTCGTTTATATTGCATTTTTGATATTGTGATGGTAGAGACTTGATGCGGATGCCAAGTTTTCTCCAGGCAGGGAAGAGTGTAACCCCCCTACAAATGGAGGTTCCCAAAAAGTCTTCCTTGAGCTTGCCTAAATGCTCACTGCCAGGCTGGTGTCCTGCATTTTAGCAGTTTAAATGTATTGCCAGAGAATGCCTGTACAGCCTCTGTGTACTGCCTCTTTAAGAGCTACCTGGATTGCAGTCATAATTAATCTGAGAGGGAGTTCTGTTAGAAAATGTTGTTTGCTGATCATTTGTCAGTTGCAGTTTATTCTAACTTGCCTTCTTTACAGCACGGACATTTTTGTTTGTTTCAATCTTCTTGGTCCTGGACTGTCAGAATGGGCCAATCAGTACATTTGGGACTCTAAAATGGAGCCTGCCTACAAGGGCTTGGTGGGTCCAGAATGTGTAGGAATTGTAGTTTTGGCCTTTTGGCTCCTAAAATAACCTGGAGGGGGAGCCCTAGTTGTGACTGACAGACAGATCAGCCAACCGAACCTTTTGGATCTTGGGGAAAGTCCCACACAGCTTGCAGTTTCAGTTAGAGCTGAGTTGGGAAGTAAAGAAGTAACAGCTCGAGATAGTTCAAGCAGCAATCTATTGTGGATTCACGTGGTAGAACTGTGGAAAGGCCTGAGTTTGGCCTGCATGCCTGCCTGCTGTTCCTGAGAGGGAACTTGTGTTTTTTTTGGACTGAATCCGAATTTGGAGAGCGAATTAAGCCACTAAATTGTGACCAGGCTTTGACCTGAAGAAAAACGAAGATTTGTTGAATGCAGTCTGCCTGTCAGGACTTCCAGGTACCTCTGAACTCCCGGATTGTGCAGAGACTCTGTAATTGCGACCGGAGAGCCATTTGCCTGGTATAGTGGAATTTTCTTACATGTGAATGTGCTGTGTGTTTATAGTGGGTCATGCTTTGGTTCCCCACTGTATGTCTGAACTGTGTTTTGCTTGCTGGAGTCTGTATCCAGCTCCACAGACTGAATCCATACCCATTTCCATTTGCCTGGGCCCTGCTACACTGGCCCAGCCAGAATACCTGCTACGCAGAGAAAGTCATAGACGAGAGACCGGCCTGGGGATCAGCCCCCTGCTCAACGCCTTGAACAGGAACAATACCTCCGTGTTTCATGTGGGCCCTGCTTCCCAGGGCACTCCAGCTCAACAGCCTGCAGTCTCGATTTCATCCTGCCTGTGTCCAGTATTGGGTATCGTGAGTAAACATAAGGGTAGCTCCCTGCAACAACAGCTAAGTCTAAAAGTGTTGTCATCTGATTGTCCTGTTGCCTCTTCTTTCAAGAACTAAGCCCCCCAGCTCCAGATTACAAATAGTGTGTGTTGTGCATGTTGCTTTCTTCCATCACAGGGCCCCAACCAGCTGTAACATTCCTGGCTAGCCCACCGTTTTCCTACATGGGAACCCAGAGTGTGTCACTGTGTTGGGTCTCTGAACTGCATGCATAACTGTCTGATTAATATAGCTTTTAAGCAAATCAACCTGATTATGCTCCTTCCTTGTTCAAGTCCCCTGAATAAATCAGATTTAACTTTGTTTGCATTTAACCTGACTGTGGTTCCAGTTTGTGTCAAAAGTATTGTACTGTTGCTATTTGCTGCGCTTAACCTTGTTTTACAGGGGGTCCCCAGGGTCAAGCTAGAGGAACCAGCCCTGGTGGTGAGTGCAAACAGTTTGGGTAATTGCCTGGTGAATAAGGGTCATTGTGAAAGTAATTATTGCATATTGTTCAGGCCACTAGAAGGGAAAGAGGGGGGTTATAGTGTCCCAGAGGGCTGTGCCCTGGTTAGCTTGACCACTAACATCCCTGACCTCCGGGTGGAGGCACCCATTTCATTGCCTAGGCCCCTTAACCTGCTACTAGCCAAGCGGGCAGGGGTAGTAGCCCTTGGAATAGCGCCACCCTAGGGGTTACACTATATAAAAGAGTCTACAGATATACTGAGAGTTCGGTCACACATCAGAGCAGATTCAAATTGCCTGTTAGTTACAATGGACATGATGTCATTATATACTAATGTTCCTCACGGGGTGGTCTAACGTGGATGTGTTACTGTCTGGAGCAATTAGGAGACTGTGAGCCATGTTTTGTGAACTTTCTTGTATCCCGAGCTAAATTTGTTTTAATCTGCTACAGCTTTATATTTTTGGATAGTCACAGAACAGTCATGGGCACCTCACTTGCCCCAAGTAACATGAACCTCCTATTTCTTAAATGGTGGTGATCATAGGGCTGGCAGTGTTCACTCCAAATAAGTTTAAATATTTCTCAGTTCGTGGATAGCACTCACCCCAGAACAAACAAGAACACACATACACAAAAATCAGTGCAGCATTTTCATGTTCTTTTACCCCTGAGACACAGTGCAACGAACAAACAGCACTGCCTGTGTCTCGAGAGTAAAAGAACATGAAAATGCTGCACTGATTTTTGTGTGTGTGTTCTTTTTTGTTCTGCTGCCAATAGGGGTGAGTGCTATCCACGAACTGAGAAATAATTATATGAACCTCCATATGAGCCTATGGGGAAAAAATGTATAATAGACATCCAGATTACAATCCATTTTATGCCAAGACTGCAGCCTGTGACAGGTACATAGATGATTTGTTCTTTTGCTGGAGGGGCACAGCTGAAGAACTCTTCAAGTCTGTATCTTACCTGCTTAATTTGAATTCCAACTTGAAATTTACTGTACAGTACATGTTGATCCTGATACTGTCTCTATCTTGATAACGTGATTAAAAAATACATAATCAGGCATAATTAAGACAGGTTTGTTTGGAAAAACTGATCATAATTCTATATATATTTTTGTTTTTTTACCAGGAGAGAGACACTAAGCTGAAAGCTTGTTTACTGCTGTGACCTGGGAACACAAGAAAGTCAAATGACTTGCTTAGGGTCATACAGTATACAAGTGGGAACTATGGGATTCAAACCCAGGTCTCCAGATTTATAGTTAAGAGCCTTAAACCACTGCGCTACACTGCCACCCAGGGCAGATCTTATAGCATGCATCCGAAACATACTACTTCTACTCAACCCATACCTCTCAACTGTACCTCATTACAAGGAACGTTCCTCATTTTACTTCACAAAAGCTGCCTGTTCCACATTGTGAGGACTTGTCCCACATTCAGTATTAACATTTTAAAGCAAAAATCTGTAGTAAATGATGCAAAAAATATATTATTCAATTAATAACAGACTTTTTGAACATAAATGCAAACATTTTAACAGTGTTCTGAGCCTCCTAGATAAAGATTTGAGTAAGTGTTCCACATTTTGCTCATTTGTTCCACATTTTGAGAGGCAATGTTCCACATTTGGGGGACAAAAGGTTGAGAGGTATGACTCAACCACAGAGCCAGTTTTTACAGCTCAGTTGAAATTGTAGCCATGAGGAAGACTTTCTGAAAGCTGCAGAACAAATGAAACTCAGATTTAAACGGAGAAGTTATAATCAAGTGGTGGTAAATGATGTTATGGACTGGGCTAAGGGAAGAAACCGCGAGAACCTGATAACAGAATATAGGCGGACAACCTATGTGCAAACAGAAAAAGATGAACGGTTAGACAGAAAAGATGAGCTGTTGAAATACACAAGTCAGTCTAGAGAAAATTAGAAAAATAACAAAACATTGTAATGTCATAGAGCCAAACCTCATTTTGGGTCAGTCTCTTACAGACAAATTCTCTGTGATAATCCTGGTGTTATTTATTTTGCATATTGCACCTATGGAGCTTTCTATGTCGGCAAAACCATCAGGCCGTTCAAACAACATATTGGGGAACATGTAAGGAATATAGCCAATAGCAATACTGAACAATCTTATGGCAGCTCATGTGAAGTATGCAGACCAAACTAGGGAATATGTGTAGACATCTGTGGGGATGGAAAAAGGATACTTGGGGGGGGGGGACTTGATTTACTGTTCACAAAAGGGGAGCACGAACAAGAGATAACGGTCAGGGAATCCCTGACAGGTAGAAACCACAGCACAGTGTGGTTCAGGTTAGATATGGACAGGGAAAGCATCCCCACCAAGATCAAAATCCTGAATTTCAGGAGAGCGGACTTCAGGAGGATGGGAGAGGTGATAAGGATACCCCAAGAGGGCGTTAGAGCAGATATGGGGGTGGACCAGAAATGAACTATCATTAAACCAGCTATGCTGCCTGCCACAGCAGAGTGTGCTAGGCTTAAGGGGAAGAACTCAGGAGACAAATCACTCATCTGGTTCAAATCTGAGGTTGCCAGGTAGATGAGGGAAAAGAGGATGGCCTACAGGAGATACAGGAAGACTGCAAATGAGGCGGACAAGGAGACCCACCTGAAGTTGGCTAAAGTTTCACGCAAGGTAGTGCAGCAAGCTAAGGCACAAAAGGAACAGGATCCCAGCCCAGTGGCACTGAGGGTTGAGGTGCTGGACACCACACCTCGTGCAGCACGGGGTCATAATGTCGCAAGACATTATGCCGCATGGCTAAATCTCACTGTCAATACAGCGCGATTTATGCCATGCAGCATAACTCTTTTTTTCTGTGGGGGGCTCTGCCCCCACACACACCTCCATTGCAGGGGGCTGCACCTTCCGGACCACTCCCACTAAGGATTCTTAACTCCATGGGGGTCCAACTCGGGGAGTGCACAAAGTCTTTAAAAAAATAAAATTTCTTGAACTGGGAATCAAACCCGGTCCCACATGCAGTGCCTGGGTTCCTGCTGCTGTGGCTCTGTCCAGTGAGCAACGGCAGTTGCTCAGCAGAACCCACTCTCAGCAGAGGTCTTATCCTCCACCTGGGAGTGTGTGAATGGTGCAATACCGCGTACAGCAGTATACATGGTATTGTACAATTCGCTGTCCTAGACAACGCTATTTCGGGTTAACTATAATGTTGTACGACATTATTACCCATTACAACCTCGTACTACACCAGTGACCCAGGTTCGGGAATAACCTCAGGTCACCAGGGTGCCAGCATGGGGGGGGCAAGATTGAGCATTGGCTCTCCTCTCCTCTCCCAGGTAAGGTGTGGGGGGTCACCCGCCCGTAGTCCTGCTGCCACCAAATGGAGGTTCCATGCTGCTGCAGGTAATTAACGGTGTGACTGGAAGGGGGGGCACCCTGAATGGTGTGTGCCTCTATACGCACATGCTATATCGGGGATGCATGGGTGTAGGGGCCGGGAGAAAACCCACAAAAACCCAGAAACTACATATAAAAAAAAAAGCCAAAGGGATTAAGCAGGGGGAGAAGGCCTTCTTTCGCTACATAAGTGAGGGAAGGGACAAGAGGAAAGGGATAGTTAGGCTTAGGAAAGGGGAGGACTGGGTGGAGGAAGAAGGGAGCAAGGCAGAGGTATTGAAAAATTACTTCTGCTCGGTCTTCACTAGGAAAAAAAAAACAGGCTGGTGCCATCTAAGGGAAAAGGGGAGCAGGGGGAGAGGGAGCACAGATGTAGTGATAGAAGTGGATTGAGTGAGGGAGGGACTGATAGCACTAAAGGTGGACAAGTCCCTAGGACGTGAAGTTGCCACTGTGAAGATGGCCGCCGGCCTGGGCGTGCTGCAAGCTGCTCTTTGCTATTGAGCTTTAGAAGTGCCTCTACTCGCTTTGTATCCACTTTTATTCACTCTCTATTTATTTTATGTTATTTATTGTTCTTTCTTGTCCTCCGTTTCTCATTTTCTCTGCTCCAACGTATTTTTAAGTTGTTAGTTAGTCAGGGCTCTCCAAGTGAGGGAGTTAGTTCTCCGAGCTTTAATGGGATCCTTCTGAAACAGCCTTGCAGAGTATTCTAGGGTTGTTTAAACAGCCCTGTTGCCGCCTGGATTAAATCGGGGATATACATCTAAAACCTGCCCATTTAATTTTGAGTATCTTTTTTGGAGTGGATAAGATATGATCCTACTTTGTTGGTGTAAACCTGGAACGCTGAGGAGAGGGAACAAGAGGGAATGAGAGTTGCTGGGAGAAAGCTGCGGTATGGAGTGAAGCCTGCCAATTGGACAAGCTTTTTACGGGTGGATTGGCCAACTGTATGATCATTCGGGCTGTTGGTGCGAGCTACCCTGATTATTGGTGCAGACTACTGGTGCAGACCCTGAGTGTGGGCTCTGAAACTGTTCCTTGCAGAGTAGGCTGTCGGCGATGTGAGTGGGCTCATCTCCACTGGGCGGCCAGTGGCTGGATTTGCTGCTACATGGTGATCCGGGCTCTAGATTGGCCAGGGTCTGGGAACTGGCAGACGAGCCTGTAGCTCTCCTAGATCCTTGGGGCTTTGCCATAGTGTGATCACTCCCCAAGTATTGAGGTGGAGCAGTAAACATCTCCGGCTGTGGTCACTGGAAGGGGAATTTGGTGGGTCCTAGTGTGCTGTTTATTGCCGACCCAAATTTTTGGCCGGTCTCTGCTGAATTTGACTTTCCATTTGGATTACTTGCACTCCTTGGACTCCTTCCTGACTTGGCTCTGGATGAGTGATTTATTTTCATTTCCTGGACAGTGAGAGTGTCCTTCTTTCATGGTTCCCTAGTGGTGAGAGGACCTGGGCATCCACATTTAATTTACTTTTCAAAGAAGATTTTCTTTTTTGGACTTCTAAACTGTGCTGTTCTACTTTGAGCAAACTTTGGATTCTTAACTGTGGGTGGTAAGAGTGCCCTGACTTCTCTCACTGCCAGCTGTGGGGGGGGGGGACTCATAATTCTTCTGCATGTACAGTGAGAGGGGACTGCAGGAGATTTTATTCTGACCTGGTTTTAGTTATTGTTTTCCATGAGCTAAGTGCTGTACTGAAGTAACCTCGTAGTGTTGGGAAAGGTTCTGTTTTATTGGGTTTTTATTTGTTTGGGTGGGTATTTTATTAATCTAATTTATTTTGTTTTGTTTAGGTTGGGTCATTTTATTATTGTCTGTTCGGGGCTTTCTTAGTTAGTTGCCTGGTTGCTGTGTTTTTCAGGTTTGGTTAGCCTGTAGGATGTGTAGGCCCCCACCCCTGGTCATGCGCTATTCATCCTCTGCCCTCCACTCCCTCCGCCCATCTCCCCCCACTGACACTGTCAACTTACCAGCACTGTCGAGCGCTGGGTATTGTTCGTAGGAGGGGAGGAGGGGGTGGGGGGTGTGAACATCAGAGAATGAATGAACGCATCTCTCACATTGGGTAGTTGGGTCTAGAAGACACCCTGTGATGAAATGGAGTCTGGAGCGTGGTGCTCCATGTTTAGTCCCCATACCCAAGGGCACTACTGTAACTCCCAGGTGGCACTATCCCAAGGGCTACTACCCCTGTCTGACTGACTACTGACAGGTTGAGGGGCCTAGGTCCAATGGCGGGTGCCTCCACCCAGAGGTCAGGGTTGGTACTGTCTGTTCTGACTTGGTCACAGCCCTCTGGGACACTGTAACCCCCCCCTTTCTTCCCACTAGTGGCCCACACAATACATCAAGAGTATCTTCACAATGTACACTTACCCCCAGGACTGGCTCTGTCAACTGGACTCTAAGGACCCCCAGTAAAACAAGATGATACAGTGCGATAGCCACAGTACAATACTTTAACATAAACGATTACTGCAGTCAGTGTAACTTTGCTGAAACAAACAGATCTTATTTATTTAAGGGGCTGTAACAAGGACAGGGGGAAATCAGGTTAATTAGGTTAAACACATTAATAATCACAGTACTGTGCGCATATTCAGAGTCCCAAAATGTCACTTTCACTGGGTACCCAGGATGGGGGGGTTAGCCAGGATTGGTGCATCTGGTTGAGGCCCTGTGATGGAAAAAAAAAACACTTGCACAATACCCAATTGTAATCCGGAGCTGGATGGCTCAGTTCTTGAAGAAATGAAACAGCAACAATTAGATGACACACTTGCAATTTGATAAACAGATGGCAGGGAGCTACCCTGCTTATACTCACAAACTCAAGGCTGGGAACTAGATAGAAGGCAGATTGTCCTGGATTGCCAGGAGGAGCAGACCATGTGGACAAGGTCCTTGTGACTGGACCCCACTGCAGTTTATAGCAAATGGACGTAGTCCGGATTAAGCCGGGGTTTACTTCCAGCTTCATGCACTCGATTCACTGTACAGGGGATTTGAAACGCGATTCCCCACAAGCACTACACACATTTATATGTAAAAGGAAAGTACTATACCAGGCTGGCTGCTTCTCGATCCTGACCTCAATTACTGCACGATACCTGGGAGAACACACCGCAGCTTCAGTTCCTGACAGACCGAGCGTGATTCAGCAATTTCTCCAGTTTTCTACAGGGTGAGCCTGGTTTCTACTCTTCAGATCTCCTTGATTCTCCTCACAGGTCAGATTCAGTCTGAACGGGCACTTGCACAGGCTGCAGACCGAAACTCAGGGCCTTACATGCACTTCCCACGTGAAACTATACAGCGCAGAAGCTCATAGTTCCTTCTCTCTTCACTGCCGCAACTCATCTGATCTTTCCAGTAGACAGAGCCAGGCATTTCCTTTGAGTTCCTCCCAGTTCAGTTGGCTGGTTTGGCTGTCACTCACAATCAGTCTCCCCCTGTTGGTGCAAAAAAGGCACCGAAGTCCAAACTACAATTCCCAGCGGCATCTGCCATACAGTCCCATAGTGGCTGGCTCAACTTAACTCATTTCTTCCACAGGCTCACTCTGAGATTGCACTACTTGTCTCCTGAATCTCCGGTATACTTTTAACAGTGAATCCTGGGCCTTTCTAAGCAAATCAAGCCATTTCAGCATGTCACAAACAAATGTAAATAGCTCAATAACTGTACACGCTAAACACAAGGGGCCGGATATTCAAAAGGGTTGCGCAATGCGCAATAGGGTTGTGCCAGCGCAAGTCAGAAAATGCGCCATTCTGCGATATTCAGCAGGAGGCAATTGCACCACTGAAAACATGCTGAGCAACAGCGCAATGATAATGAAGGAACGTGCAACTGAAGGGGGTGGAACCATGCATAAAGTGTGCAGTACGATGTTCAAAGACTTGCGCAATGCGCAACAGTGTGGCAGGCAGAAGTTGCGCCATAGCGGAAATGAGCCAAAATAAAAAGGAGCAAGGAAGAGGCGCAAGAACGCTACAGGGGAAGCCACATGAGGCAGGGATAGAGACAGAGCAAGAGGGACAAAGAGGGCAGGCCAAGGAAACAAGAGGACAGAATAGGGGCAAGGGAAGGTGTGTGGGGCCACAGTGAGCAGAGGCCAGTAGGTGTACCTGGTGCAGTGGAGGTAGCAGTCAGGACAGCGGTGGGAACAAAGCAACAACAGCCGGGGGGGTGGGCACAAGCCAGGGACATGCACAGTGCCACCTTCCACATGGAAGCTGTAATGAGGGGGGTGAGAAGGCATGCTGCAGGGGGACGTGGCTGTGGAAGGGCCCGTTGGCGGTACGCCCCCAACAAGCAGTACAGAGCCCGCACCAGCTTTGAGCTGTACTCAGATGTCAAGATTGTGGGCCAGTACCGCCTGAACAGGGCAATACTGAGGCGGCTCTGTGAGCTGTGCAGTGATGTGATGCAGGCACCCACACGACGGAGTCATGCTCTGTCAGTGGAGACAAAGGTAACAGCCTGCATGTGCTTGCTCACCATGGGTACCTTCCAGAGACCAACAGGGGACACCACAGGCATAACACAATCGGCCACATCACGCATCCTCACCCATTTCCTCAGCGTACTGCTGCCACATGCTGCAGAGTACATCCATTTCCCCAGCACCATGGCGGAGTGCACAGCAAACATACAGGAGTTCCACAGGGTAGCACGTATGCCTGGTGTGCTAGGGGCAATAGACTGCACCCATGTGGCCAATCGCATGCCACCTAGCCCTGATGGGGCTGCCTATATGAATCGGAAGGGATATGCTAGTGTCAACTGCCAGGTGGTGTGTGATGCCAGTGGGCGCATCATCTATGTCTGTACCACGCACTCTGGAGGAGCACATGATTCTTTCATATGGTACCAGTCGGCACTGTGCCATCGATTCGAGAGTGGGGATATCCCCACAGGACATCTAGTGTGTGAGTATGCATGTAGAACTGACAAATCGTGGGCAAGGGGGGAGTAAGCCACAGGTGCCATGGGTGTGGCACACAGGGTTAGAGGCAGTCTGAGCCTGAACAAGACACTAACCTCCATTATCTCGACATAGGTGACAGTGGATACCCACTCCGTCCCTGGCTGCTCACACCCTACCAGAGGTCCACGACCCCATCGCAGCAATGCTTCAATGAGGCACATGCCGCCACACGCAACATCATTTAGCAGGTATTTGGGATGCTGAAGGCACGTTTCCGTTGCCTGGACACCTCCGGCGGTGCCCTACAGTATAGCCCCTCAAAGGCCTGTGCGATATTCCTGGCCTGTTGTATCCTGCACAACATGGCCAAAGACTGTGGGATAACCATACAGGTCGAAGAGGGGGACAGCAATGGGGACAACAGTGATGCCGGTGATGATGGGGATGGGCAGCCCCCCTTGGACGACGGGATCCCCGACTGATCCGGCTGGCCCAGCTGAACCGGGATACCATCACAGAGGAGCACTTCAGCCAACACAGGTAAGTCATGGGGCCATGTGCAACCACCAGTGGCTAGGGCACAACCCACGTACACACATGGAAACACACCAGGGGTGCATGATGGCAAGGGAAGTGGCAGGGCACAGAAGCACACACATACAGCCAGGGAGGGGTGAACAGAAACATGCCACTTTGACGGACACACACACATGCACACGTAATAGGCACACAGTGCACAGGGGTCAGGTGCAAAACAGAGCCGGAACACAGACACTAGCAACACACATGTCCACAGGCCACCACGTCCACTGACTGTCTATGTGCGTGTTTCAGATGCTGGGCACCATCGCACTTTGGTGTACAGCGCAATGCAGGCATCATCATGCACAAGCACCTGTGGACAGCAGTTGGGAGGGTGTGCAGGTGGACCGTGTGTCTGCATGTAGGGCTGGGCACCAACCGGTGCACTGCCACCAAAACACACAATGCACACAGGGCAGCACCAGACAGGGCCCGCACTGGGAGACAGGTCAGTCTTGCGGCACAGTGCCACGTCCACCTCGGATGCGTGGGTGGCCCCGCTGAGACCCAGTGGCACTGGCAGGCTAAGCACGGGCCTCATGGGGTGGCACCGATGGTCCACCAGGGGTTCCACTGCACGAACACAACCGTGCCTGCACAGGTGTCTGCAGCACACTGAACAAACCTGCACCAGGTGTGTTTGGGATGCCCACAGCTGAACCCGGTGTCGACAGGGTGGGTGTCGCACAAAACCGGGAATGGGGAGTGGATAGTGAACTGCGCGGTGTGAGCGACACATGGGCACCTGACTGTGTGCCCATTGTGGCCACGACAGTGACCAACGCCTGTGGTAGCCTGTCAATGGCAGCGGTCACATCCTCCCGCAAATGGTCAATTCGTGACAGGATCCTATCGGTGTCCCTGCTGTATTGCTCCATGACCCACTCCAGGGCCACACACAGTGCCTCCACGGACATTGCAAGCAGCATCTGCTGCTGTACTGATGCTTGCAGCAGGTGGGTGTGCTCGTCAAAGAGGTCGTCTGCCAACTCGGCAACCTGTCCCTCAGGGTATGGAAGGGCCTGATGTTCAGCACCCCTTGAGGGTGGGCGCTACTTACCAGGGCCAGGTATGGGCAAGTCCACAGGCGGTGCACAGATGCCACCACTGAGCCCTGTACCCCCAGTCCCGGTGGGTGACTGCCGCCCCTCCGCCTGCTGTGCCCAAGGGATCGGCTGTTCCACCGCTGTGGCCGCAACAGTGCCACTGACCTGACCTGCCACCAGTGCTGTCCCACCGGTGCTGACAGGCACAGCCTGGGACTGTGCTGACATGCTGGCACATACATTGTAACCAGCCAGATCCATGGGCGTGTGCTGTCCTGCTGTGTGTCCATTCCGTGACACACACATATCACTGCCCATAATGATCATTGCATCATCAATGGTGCAGGTCTGTGCCACAGCCACAGCGTGCTGGCATGCTTGGATGCCAGACCGCTGAGACACAGGAAGGGCCTCCCCCACACCTGTCTCAACGACATCAGTGTTGACAGCCAGGCGGACCCACTGTTGCAATGCACGCTGGCTACCTGCGGAGGTGGATGGTCCCCCCTCCAACTCCAGATGGCTGTCCGCAGTGGACAGGCCCTCCACCGCTGACCCCTGCAGATGTGCAGGATCTGTAAAAGAAAGTAAGGACATGTTAGTGCATGTGATCTACCTTCCCCCCCCAGACCATGACGTACCATGCAGTGATGGGCTACCACCTGTCTGGAAGCCACCTCCTGGAATGCCTTCTATGGCACTGCACTGCATGCTTGCAGCAAGTCTGTCCTTTGCTGGAGTCAGCTACACCACCTCCAGCTGGCCCCCGCCTGTTGCAGCACGTGCTGCTCTGATGGCAGCCACCTTCTCCTTCACCCTCCTCCTGTCGGTACCCATCTTCTTCTTACACTCCTGCACAGAGCGCTGGTGGCTGCCATGCAGGTTGATGGCACATGCCACCCCCTCCCATGCAGCAGCACAGGCCTGAGGGGTGCCCCGCCGTCCACTGAGCAGTGGCGCCTGATCGATGTAGGCCTCAAAGAGTGCATCCATCTCGGCCTTGCTAATATTGGGCCTCCTCTTCCGCCCACCATCGTCCTCCTCACCCAGTCCTCGCTCTGTCATTTTTCAGCCTGTATGGGTGACAGTGGTGACCTGTGACTGTGCAATACAAAGCAAGTCCCTGAGACCACAGTCCAGAACACCACACAGCATGCAACTCACCTATAAACTGCAGTAACCGAATATGGCCACTGCAGAACAGTGTCGCAGTTTTATGGTGCAATCCATGCAAATTAGGTGTGGAGCAACTTTAATGAGATGCAAATCACGCTGCTGCGCCATTGAATGGCTGATCGGATGATTTGCATATGACGGATGAATATTGCGCTGTGGCACTTTGCGCAGTAGGGTTGAACATGGCTGAGCCAATGGCACAGTTCTGTGGCTGCGTAGTACACCGCACTGTGCATGCACAGGTAGCTTACACAGGCGTCTGCCATGCTGATGATGTGCTGTGTGTGGCAGGCAATTCAGGGCATGGCCACCATTATGCCAGTGGCGCTACAGCGAGGGTCACTACATGGCGCTGTGGCACAACTGCGCAATAGTTCGCTGTGGCAATGGCACACAGGTGACCAATCACGCTAGACGCATATACGGCCCATGGCGCTGTGCGTGGCCCTTGCACCAGAGACCCATGACCCTGTGCCTGACCTTTGCCCCCTTGGCGCTATACGTCTGGCATGTCTGCAGCTCTATCGCGCTGTTCGGTGACAGCACAATAGGGAATTGGCGGCGCTGTACCGACAGCATGATAGAGAATGGCGGCGATGTATTGCGCAGCAATTCCACATGGGGTTGCCACACTGCAGAGCGTCATATTGCCTACTATAGCACTGGAGATGGCACGCAGGAGAGCCCCTCAATGGAGTGCCCTTGAGCTGGCCAACCTTGTGGCCATTGTGGAGCCACACTATGGCCCACTCTTTGCTGAGGTTCCACTGGACAGGGCCAGAACCCAGGTCTGGCAAGAGGTGGCCAATGACCTGGAGGTGGCCACTGGCTGCAGGAGGATGGCTGAGCAGTGCAGGCACCGGTATGGGGACCTGCGACAGAGGGAGCCGGAGCGACTGGCACATCTGCGGTTGCACGCCAGGAGGGGCGTGGTGCCTCATCCAGGTGGCTGATATGTGTACACACCTGTATGGTCCATATGGGTAACACTGTCTTATGTGTCCAGCACATAGGGGAGGGATGGTCTAGGGTTGGCTGTGGCGGTGTTTACAGGTTATGGGATGGATGGGTCTGGCAGGGTGGGTGGGCACACACATTGGGGCAGGGGGAATATGCTTTGGGTTTGTACTTATGTGTTTCTCTCCTTTTGTTTCCCACATGTGTGGCAGAGTGGGGAAGGGCCACGGAGCAGCAGCGGAGGGTGGTGGAAGCTGAACGGGAGCGTGTCGGGGAACAACCCCACCACCAGCGACAACCCAATGAGGGTGAGTGCCATGACACAATGATTGCTATTGCATGCTGTGTGACAGGGTGGGGAGCAGGGCATGGCCACCATCCATGGACACCACTGCCATGCATGCAACATGTGACAGTCAGCACTGTCCAGTGGCACTGCATGTCTGGGAGTGCATCAATGGTGGTCCATGCATGCACTGGGCACATGGCTGTGCAACTGCCTGCCCACCGCATAGCCACATTACTGTACAGCCTTGGTAGTGCTGTGCTGGACATGGGCGGTGTGTGTGTGTGCAGTGGTACACATGGCTGTTGCTGCCTGGTTGGGCATGTCTTGTGCACACGGTCACTGTGGGTGGGTGCACACCATCACAGGAGCGGGGCACATGGCTGTATGCCATGCATGATGGGTGGGCTGCAGGGGGATGGACAGTCACACCCATTGACTCTGATCCCTTGTCCTAGGTGTTCAGATACTCCTTAGGATAAAGCGTTCCATCCAGGATCATGTTCGCGTGGCGGCAGAATCCCTTGCCATCCTACAGGACCTCCATCGGCATGGGGTGAGGAGGAGAAGGCGACCCCGGGAACAGCCCCAGGCAGCGGAGGAGCAGGCTGGACACCAGTGATCGAGCATAACCTTCCCCCTTTGACTGACCCTCACACCCCGCCTTCCTCTCCCATTTGTTCACCCTGCCCTTACCCACCCCACCTTGTTCCTGTCCCTCCACCCCATATATGTATATATGTATATAGATATTGTTGTTGTTGTTATATTTTTGAATATAGTAATTTTGATATGAATACTGTGGTGGTCTCTGATTTGCAGCTGGCTATAGGTGCTCAGTTGCAGTGGTGTGCATGGCATCTGGGGTGGTTCAGTCATGGGTATATGTGTGTGTGTGTGGGGAAGTGTCTCTGGTGTGGGAATGACTATCAGTTAGTATCTGTGGTGTGTGTTGTTCTCTGTGCATTGCATGACTGTGTACAGTGGTCCATGGTGCCTGCTCTGTGTCCATTGTGCCCCTGTCAAACTGTCCTTGGCCTGTGCAGCTGACACCCTTGCATATCTGTGGCCTGCGAGGTCTGCTGCCTTGTCAGTGGTGGCTGTCCCTGCAGGTCATCCACTGTGACCGTCACAATGCTGGGTTGCCTCCTGTCACTGGTGAGGTGCATGTTTGCCTCGGGTGACACTGTGGCCTCCGCAGTTGCTGTCCCACCTCCATGCTGTAGCTTGTGTGTGTTGCAGGGGCTGCGCACCACTGTCTGTGACTGTTGATCCAGGCATATGCTGGTGGTGTACAGGGCCACAGTTCATGCACAGGGTGGGTGTCACCCCTGTGCCATGGTGGACTGCAGGCTGTGTGTGCACAGTTTACATGGGCTCACACTGGGGGCTTGATTGCCACACTACTGCGTCCCTGTGTTGGTGTCCCCGAGGGTATGGGTGTGTGTTGGCCCCTGCACTGTGTTGCATTCGGTGTGCTGCATGCTTCCACACAGCACTGTGGGTGTCTGTGCTGGCTGCTGTGGCTCGTGGTGGGTCACGCTGTGACACTTGTCTACTGTGGAGGGTGCTGTATCAATGGTGGTGGTGTCAGGGGCACACCCTTTCCTGTGTGGGGTACCTCTTGTGGTGACACATGTTCAGTCTCTCAGCTGTGCCTCAGGGGGATTGTGCATGTTGGAACTGTGTCTGCCATTGTTACATTGCCGTGTGCTGCCACCCACTGCTGGGTGCTCATGGTGGGTCTGGCTTGTATGGTTCTGTGGTACACGAGGTTGCAGTGTGACAGTGGGGGGGAATGCATGGGGATTCCTGCAGTGATGGTCACTGCTCATGGGAGGTGTCTTGGGGTCATGGTGCAGGGTGTGCTGTGCACAGTGGGGGCTGCTGTTCCATGGGGTGGTCCGCCCTCCTTGTGTGGCAGTCTCAGCTTGCCGGTGAGTGTGCTGGGGCACCATGGCCCAGCTGTGCTTTGTTTGGTTGTCCCCATGGGCCGGTGGTTATTCCATCCCTCCCCATTTGTGCTGTGCTTGGGGTGTGGGGGTGCATTGTCAGTTCTGCAGTGTGTTCCTGTGCCCATCTGTGGCATGGCTGGTGGGCCCCTACCTACCTCCCTGGTTATGCAGTTCCATTGCTCTGCTGCTGGGGGGCTCCCTGCTTGTGCTGTGGCACCTCTGGGCTGCTCAGCTGGGCTGCCCTTGTTGCACTATAGCATATCGTATCTGCTCAGCTTCCCCTTCCTAGTTGCGCTATGGCGCAAGTTGTGCGATATTCAGACGTTGGCTGTTTGCGCAATTTGGCTTGTTCCTTTTTTGAATATCGCGTCTATTGCGCATGGGCGCAATGGACTTGTGCTTGCTCCTGCTATTGCGCACTTTTTGGGCACAGTTTGAATATCCAGCCCAAAGTATTAGTGACAGAGTTATTCAGCAGAAAATTGTCTTTCCAATGGTGGTATGCATGTAATAAGTAATTTAGTTTCTTTCTATGCTGGTCGAAACCGGAAAAAATTATATTTTTTTCACTAAAAAAGGCAACATAAGCCATTTGTTATTGGAAAATATGTCAAATATCAACACCAAATTAAGCATAGCAAGACATTAGATGGTGTTTAACTATTATGTTTGTTAAAAAAGATATCTTTTTACTATGAAACATAATTTTTCCCCATTTTAGTCAAGGTGCTTTGGTGAGATTTGAAGGATGAATCTCAACCACACACACCATATCATAAACAAATACATATAACTCCAAAAGTATACATGATGCACACAAAGTATCAGCATGAAAGATGATCAGCACAAAATTGCCTTTCCAACGATGCTATGCGATCAATTGTAATCGATGCATTTTTTTTATGCCTGCTGAAGTGTCCAAAAAGTGCATTTTATTCAAGCTGCTTAGGTGAGTCTCGATGGAAAAAATGTCAGCCATACACACCATACCATAAACAAATGCATATAACTCCTAAAGTATACATGACACACTCAACGTTATCAGTGTCACAGTTGTTCCACACAAAATTACCTTTCCAACGGTTCTATGCAATCAGCTGTACTCAATTTGGTTTTTGTTTTATACTGGCTAAGATACCCAGAATGTGTGTTTTTTTCAAAGTGCTTAGGTGGTTCTAGATTGACAAAATGTCATGAACAAATATGAATAACTCTTAAAGTGGACATGATACACACAAAGTGTCAGTGGCAAGGTTGTTCAGCACATTACCTTTCTAATGGTACTATGCAGTCAGTTCTAATTAATTATGGCTGACAAGTAATATTAAAATATGTGAGTGACTTCTCCAGACGTTTCTAGGGCACACAGGAAGTCTGTAGGTGACTTCTGTAGGCGTTCTGGGACACACCGTAGTTAGATTTGCTGACGCTTACAGACGCTTCTAGGAGGCAATGAGTTAAGAGTCCAAGTTATGATTTGCCAGCAGCAGGCTCCATTTTAAAGGTCCCCCACGCTGATTACTCCAGTTCAGCAGTTCAATTCCAACATGGAGGGGAAACACACACCGAGTCCCAGTTGCAATAAAACAGGTTAGATAAACTACAATCTCACAAATGCTGCTAAATGATTACAGGCAAACAGTTACAGCTTTCAGATAGGCTCCCTTTGCACTCTTAGCGACTGCAAAAATGGAGCGAATTGGCAGCAGCCCGGGCGGGATTCGGGCATTAGAACACACAGTCCCCCCTCCTCAATTAATTATGGTCACAAGCAGGCAGCTCTTAAAGAGACAGTACCAGAGGCTCTAAAAGCACTCACACTCAAGCGGCTAAAACGCTGAACACCTCCAGACTTGGAGCATTCAAGCAAGCTCCGGGAAGACTTCTGGGAACCCCTATTTGCAGGGGGGGTTACACTACCTTTTCCAGTGGGCAAGTAGCCAGGGCAGCCCTTGAAGCCCGTCCAACTCGAGTGGTGTTATGCAATGCCAGATCTGTTAAGAATAAGACGGCAATTATTGCTGATATTATTGGAACAACTGATCTGGCATGCATCACCGACACCTGGTCGGATGAAAATTCTGGCCCCAAATTGGAAGCTGCAATTCCAGCTGGGTACTCGATGATACACTGCTCGAGACTGGACCGCGGGGGGGAGGGGTGGCGGTCTGTTTCAAGACCGAGTTGGGCCTCATGAGTGTCCCACTTGAGGAGGCTGAATCCTTTGAGTGTACCACGGTGGCAGGTGTAGGTTTTAGGATAGCTCTTGTGTACCGTCCACCCGGGGACGAGAAGCAATTCCTACAGGAAGTAGTTGACTTTGTGGTCGACATGGCGCTGGAGTCACCCAGACTAATGGTTCTGGGTGAATTTAATACCTGGGTCAACAACAAACTCTTGCAATTTGGACAGCACTTCCTCCGGCTGATGACATCACTGGGCCTTACACACATTGTTACCTCTGCCACCCATCAACACTGTCACTCTCTTGATCTGGTCTTCCTCCTGGGGATTGAAGCCTCCAATTTGGAGGGTGGAACCTGTTGGTTGGTCCAATCACTACACCGTGAGGTTCAACTTTTGCACCCCACTCCATAGACCTGCCCCTGTGGAGATGGTCAGTAACTGACCTTTACGGGAGCTGAGTCCCGAAGGCCTGACGGCGGTGATTGACCTCTCAGAGTTTTCTGTGGCCAGCACGAGTCCAGAGACCTTGGTTTTGGCCTATAACAAGGCCATTTCCATGGTTCTGGACTTGATTGCTCCTGTCCTTGTTCATCCTCTCCCCCTTTGTCCTCAGGCCCCTTGGTTTGATGGGTCCTTGAGGAAGTTGCGGTGACTAGGATGTAGGTTAGAGTGACGTTGGTGGAAATCCGCCCTTGAGATTGACCACCTTAGATTGGAAGAGCATTATCAGGCCTACCAATCAGCAATCTCCTGTAAGACGGCAAAATTCCTGTCCGGGGACATTGCTGCTGCTCAGAATCGACCAGCTCAGCTCTTCCGAAGCATGGACAGGTTGTGCAACCCTACCTGTCTGCAGCTCCAAAGACCTTTTTGCAAGTGGAGTGCGATGAGCTTGCTCAATTCTTTGTGAATAAGGTGGCCAACATCAAGTTGGAGATCCTCTTAACTCGCTCTATAGGGGATGCTGGTGATTGGTGCTTGGTCACCCCACCTTGTGCTTCCTGGAGTTCCTTTGACCTGCCAGAGTTCATGGATGTCATGCAGATTGTCCAGAGTATGCATCTTACATGCTGTAGTCTGAATCTGGGTCCAAACTCCCTGATTATGGGATATTGTGATATTATTGGCCCGGTCCTAGTACAGATAGTCAAGTGCTCCCTTGATTCGGGTGAGTCCCAAGCTCCCTGAAGGAGGCGGTGGTAACACCCCTCCTGAAGAAAGTTTCTTTGGACCCAGACTCTCTGGCCAACTATAGACCAATCTCAAACCTCCCCTTTATAGGGAAGGTTATTGGGAAAGTAGTGGCAGTACCACTGGAGAACCATTTGACCATCCATAACATCTACCAACCTCTCCAGTCTGGTTTACGAAAGAGGCATAGTACCAAGATCAAGCTGGTTTGGGTGCTCAATGATCTCCTGATAGTGAGTGATCAGAGAAGCCATTCCATTCTGATGCTCCTAGATCTCTCTCTTCAGCCTTTGACGCTGTCAACCATAGAGGATTGCTTGGGCATTTGAGGTCCATCTGTGGCCTAACATGTAAGGTCCTCAGGTGGTTTACATCTTTCCTTACTGGCAGAACTCAGAGATTGGTGTCTGGGATTTTTTCCTTGGACCCAATCTCTCTGTCATGTTGGGTCCCTCAGAGCTCAGTGCTGTCCCCCATGTTGTTTGCAGTGTATATGCTGACCCTCAGAGACATTGTAAGATGGTATGGGCTGGGGGAGTCACGTGATGAGCATGGCATGAGAAGACGTCTGCAGTGTTGCTTCTAGGCCCTGAATATTTTGTTTTATTATAAAAACCTTATCGGGATTGCTGCAGTTGATCGCTTTTATTACCTTACTCAGTGAAGTGTTCCCGATTGATTCCTGCCAGTAAATAGTGCGGTTTGAAAGCGTCAAGAGGAGATTTCTTTCAGACCAACTGGTGAAGCCAACGTCGGTGGGTGGCCTTTTAGAAGTGCTGAAATGGAAAGTGAAACTCCCGAACCTCTTGCGGTGAGGGCACCTGCTGTCAAACGGCTGAAATCACAATCACCCAAACCCAGACAGCTTGTTTTACAAACAGATCGAGAACAAGAGGGGGATGACTCTAAAAGTGCAGATGACCTAATGGAAATAAAGCACTTATTGCAAGGTCTTGTGGCTGATTTTTCCACAGTGAAACCGGCGCTTCAGTCTCTGGCACAAAGAATGGGGGATGTGGAAGCCAGAGTCTCTTCGCAAGAATGAAAGGTCACTAATTTAGATCAAGAGTTGATTTTAGCTCACAAACAAATTAAACAAGCATTTGTCAATGCCAAATGTTTGCTTGCTGGCATTGGCAGTGGCAGTGTAGAAGTTACAGAGCTGCATAATAGGAATGGCAGTGAAGTATTGAACTGAAGCCAACTCCACCACCACCCTGCAGAGAGTGACAGGCATTGGGGTGTGCCTTTGGGTTGTCAGGCATATCGGCCATGCCATTTCACCACACCTCACCCTGCAGACATTGACAAGTGCCACGGTGTTCCTTGGGGTCTTTGGCCATTATGCACACCCCATTCCACTAGGAAATACGGTGAGATGGGTGCGATATAGGAGAATGGGGTGAACTTTGGGGCCGAAGAGTCCAAGGCATACCTTGATGCCTCTCACTGGCTGCAGGGTGTGGAATGGTATAAGCATTACGGGCAAGAATCCCAAGTCACACCCCTGATGCCTGTCATTCTCTACAGGGTTGCGTGTTATGCTTGGAAAACAGTCATTTTTAGGAATTTTTTCACCAAATTTTCAAAATTGTCTTTTTGGGAGCCCACCTTATGAACACTGGCAGTGTTGTTTCGTTAATCATTCCGGAAAGGTGATTTCACGCAGTGGCTGCGAAATCACCCTTCGGGTCCGAGTAACGCCATGACAGTGCAAGAATTCATGAGGAGGGGTCCCAAAAACCTCATGTTGTAAATTTGGTGCAAAAATTCCAGAAAATGCCTGAGATATGCAATAAAGTTGAAAAACCCTTTCTATTCCATGATACAGCTTACCGGTATTTCCTCAGTTCGCGGTCAGCTTTGAAGAGTACAGACGTGTTCCCGGTCCACGAATCATTGTGCGAGCTCCGGGTAAGTATGGAGTGAGGGGTGTGGGAGGCGGAGTTGCGCAGTGGGTGGGTGCGGGTTGTGGGGGTCAGGAGACTGCATGGGACAGTTTTTTCTTTACAGGTGCTTTTTTTTATTCAGTCGACGCAGGACGTTTGCCACTCTGGGGTGGGCTCCCAGCATGGCACAAGGACGGCTGGGGGGGCATGGAGCTGACAGGGGATTGGGCACCTCAGTCGGCCATGGCATCTGTTGCCACGCTGGGGTGGGCTCCCAGCATGGCACCCTGTACTGGGGGTGGGAGACAGTGGAGCCAGCGGGGATTGGGCACCCCGTCCAGCCATTACATCATTTTGCCACGCTGGGGTGGGCTCCCCAGCAACCTGGATGCTGGGCGTGGAGCTGACGAGAAGTTGGGCACCCCGTCAACCGTCTGATGCGGGCGTGGGGGGACAGCACGCGAGTATGCGTCGAGCGTGTATATGTGTGTGTGTGTGTGTGTGTGTAGGGGAGCTGCATGAGCAGGCGATATCTTATTGCTGCTCACTGAGCGCTGCTCTCACTGTACGCCGCTGCATTTTGGAGCTTGTCATAGACAGCTGCAGCATGCATTGGAGGACTGGGACCGCGCCTGCTAACACACTGACTGAATTGGAAGAGGGGGTGACACACCTCCGAAAATTCGGATGATGGCACTATGTTTCTTGCACATGCGTGCAAGCAAACATAAAAATTAGAAGACCGGATGAATGATCAGGAGTCCAGAAGTCAAAGAAACAATCTTATTTTGGCCGGGTTACCAGAGAAAGCTGAGGGGGCGGACTGTGTTACTTTTGTCCAGGATTTGTTACTGAAACTGCTGGGCCCCACGCCATATGGGGAAGCCTATAATTTGGAGCGAGCACATAGGGCTCTCAGAGAGATACCCCCACTGGGCATGAGACCCAGGGTACTGATTATGAAGTTTTTGAACTATAAGAAGAAAGCTCATGTGCTGGTTAAAGCACGTCAGAATAAGAACCTGCAGTGGAAAGGCACCTCCATTTTGGCTGTTTCAAGATCAGACACCATCTGTGTGGGAAAAACAAAAGGAATACTCTGACATTAAGAAGACATGGCAGGCATTAAATTTAGGATGCAGTACCCTGCAACCTTGTCTGTCTGTTTGCAATCAGAGGAAAAAAGGTATCTGACTGCTGGAGATGCACTGGAAGGATTAAGGTTTGAGTTGCCTACACTATTTCGTTCCACGACGTGAGACCATGCTAGAAGAAGAAAGTGGTCTGCTTAATCCTTTTCTAAGAGGGACTTGAAGTATGAAGTCTGCATTGTATAGTATAAGGTCTTGATGGCCCTGATATAAGCAAGGGGTCTTATAATTTGGTTTTGCAATCTTTCATGGGATTTAATTGTTATTCGGTTGTGGGGGTCTGTTTCTATTTTCCCTCTCTTAGTGTTTATTGTTGATCTACTACCCACAAGAAGTGGGAGAGGTCCATAGTGGCAGCTGGGTAATTGAAGTTTGTTGGGTCTGGCTGGACTACTAGGGTGACCTTTTTCCATTTTTTTGGGGAGGTGCCCCTCGCTGGTTTATACAGCGACTTCATTTGTGGGATGGAGAGTGCTAGGAATCTAGGGGCGGGGGGCTTTTCCCTCTAAGATTGAACATGACTATGATATGGAGGGGTTCAGGGAGGTTGGAAACTAATTCACTGGCATGGAGGGGGGCAGGTATTTGTCGAATCCTCCTCTAATGGTTTATGGAGTTAGGGGGGGTTCAGCAATTCCAGTATATGAATGAGGGTGTCCTGTGCACTTCTTGAAGGCCTGGTAATAACAATGTAAGGGGATTATGAATGTTGTTAGGGTCAGGCAAATTTATTTATTTATTTATTTTTTTAGACTGCCTGGCTCTCGTAATGAGATAATGGTTTAAGTGTCATGTTGGCTGGTTAATTTATAATCTCCCACGGTATGTTGATAATAGGGAGATCCTTATAGACCAGGTTTTAAGTTAATGTAAAAGGGGTTTACCTTGAATTTAATTTAGTTATCAACTTAGCGTATAGAATAGGAATATGGGGTAATGGACGCACAGGATTATAGGTAATACAAGTGTAGTTGGTTGATGGTAGGTTGCTATAGTAGGGCTGAAGGGTTTTTTGAGTTACATTGGGGGGCTTGAGGGGTCTGGGAGCACATTGCAAAGGGCTCTTCCATGAACCATGGTTATTTAGGAGGGCGATCTTGGGGTATCTGGAAAGAGAGACAGTTTACCACTTTACACGAATGGGCAGTTAACCCAGAGAGAGTTACAAAAGCTGGACAATGAATTTTTCCACAGTGGCATAAAATGTCTTGTAGTAAGATCATATCGTGGAATGTAAAGGGTCTTAGGTGTAGAAGGAAAAGAATTGTAATCTTGAGGCATATAGAACAAATGGGGATACATATTGCAGCTTTACAAGAGACTCACATGTTGTCGGAACAACTGACCATGTTAAGGAGGATGTGGGTGAGCCAGGTATATGGAACAGATAAAGAAACAGCATCAAGTGGGGTGGCGGTTTTAATTGGGAAAAATTGCCCATATATTATTAAGAAGGTATCGGCTAAAGAGGATGGTAGGGGGTATACCTTTCGGGCGCTATTCTGGGTAAAGAGCTGTCAATTGCATCTATCTATGGTCCTACTCCGTCTAACCCTCAGTTTGTGACTTCGGTGGAGATAGATATTACAATGTTACCATCACATCCTATTATTCTGGCCAGAGACTGGAATGTATGTCTAAATAATTGGGATACAACCCTATTATTTTGCATAACATCACTTAAAGTGAGGCCCTCTAACTGTACTGCCCAGAGTTTAGTAATAACTTTACCTCCAATCAAGAAGTTGGGATTTCCTAGCACCGGCTGATCTACCATCCTAACCTGCTCTCTTCTCTGAGAAGGTGAAAGAAACATCCACCAGGCCATTACAGCTTTCTCAATTGGCGTCCCTACAGCTGGGGTGTAGGTGATGAGGGGGCATCATATACTCTGATATGGCTCCAGATGGAGAGGCAGTTGTTAAAAGATCTGGGTTTATTGCCAGCGGCATTGCTTTTTGCAAATCCGGGGAAATACTTTAGGAAAGCTATAGGGACGCCAATTGAGAAAGCTGTAATGGCCTGGTGGATGTCTCTTTCACCTGCTCAGAGAAAGGAGCAGGTTAGGATGGTAGATCCAGCCAGTGCTAGGAAATCCCAACTTCTTGATTGGAGCTAAAGTTATTACTAAACGCTAGGCAGTACAGTTAGAGGGCCTCACTTTAAGTGATGTTATGCAAAATAATAGGGTTGTCCTTCCGTTGAGATGTGAGTCTATGCACTTTTATAAAAGATTGCAGCTGGTTAAAATGTTGGAGAGGGCTGGGAAAGATTTTGGGGGTCCATCCACAAATCCTTCTACCTGGGACAATTTTTCAGTGATCAATCTATCTTTTAATTCTCTCTCGAAGGTACATAAGGTACTGTTGGACTTTCTCAGTCTGAAGTCCCCAGTTCAAATAGTATACTGGGATGATATCATGGCCTCTCAACAACTAGCTTGGAATGTTATTTGGAAAGGCATTAAATATATACCTTTACCTAGGTGCAGAATTATGGAATACTTTATTGTTTCAAATATGTATTTTACCCCTAGGAAATTGTGTGATAGACAGCTGAGACAGACAGATCTATGCTTCAGATGTGGAGCAGAGTCAGGTGATATTCTACATGTTATGTGGAATTGTTGTAAAATACGGTCGCTTTGGATGGAAATTAAAAGACAAATGGATCCCATGTTAGATTATTCTGAGTTTATTTTGCCAGAAATTTGCATTTTAGGTGATATGTCGAATCTTTCAGGATCCACACCTAAATTTCACGTATCATTGATGATGACCATAGTAAAGTCTTTCATATTAAAACATTGGAAAGATGATCATTGTTATACCTACAAACACTGGGTGAGGGATCTTATTTGGACTTTAGGTAGATTTAGGAGATTTATGTGCTTAGAGGGCAAGAAGGGTTTATTTGATAAGACATGATCGAGTTTGGAGACCACTTATCTATTACAAGTTGGTAGTACCGAGACATAGATCTGTCTATCGGGTTGTGAATAGCAGTAACATTATTGTGTTGTAGATTCAGATGGTTTAAGGGTTAACTATGTAAGTGCCTAATGGTAATAATCTATAAGTCTGTTGTCTTGCTTTTGTAGTTTACTGGAATTAGTAGTAGGTTCTGGGCTTCGTATTGCTTGGGGGAAAAATAGGGTGGACTCTCTCTCTCTCTCTTCCAAGAAACACAGTGGGGTTTTATCCTTCAATTTGAGTAGAGTTATAAGCTTCCAAGTAAATTGTATTGTATCTGAATGTTGGGGAGGCCTCTATTTGATGGGACCATACCCTTGGATTTAAGGGGTTTCTTTTTTATTTGTTCCTCCCTTGTTGTTTTTTTTTCTCTTCCTCATTTTTTTTTGGATATGATTAGTTCTAACAATGTAATAGCTAGCTTGTGTTGAGCGCAATGGAGGGTCAACCCTATCGCTGTGCGTGTATATAGTTTTAATTGTATATAAGTTACACAACCAGTTTTGGGTTTGTGGATCCTGGCTTCTGCCAGGATGGTGTATGTATGTATGTCTTGTCTGAAAAATAAATAAATAAATAAATAAAACATTACTTAAAAAAAAAAAAAAAGATGGCATGGGCTGAGGTTTCACTGCTATGCTGATGACACCCAGCTCTACCTGTCTTTCGCACCTGACCGGGATAGTGCTCTCTCGGTATTTAACAACTGCCTTGCTGAAATCCAGGAGCGGATGAATTTGAGCTGGCTAAAGTTGAACACGGGAAAGACAAAGGTGATGGTTGTGGATCCAGGTTGCCAGATACAGGGGCTTAGGACTGGTCAGCCCTCTGGAATTTATCTTGGGGGCTCCCAGATCCTTACCTCTGAATAGGTGCGGGAGATGGGGGTGGTGCTTGATGATAGGCTGACTTTACGATCTCAGGTGTCAGCAGTCGTCAAGTCTTCCTTTTATCATCTTAGGAATATAGCCAGGATGAAGCACCTTGTTCCGTCTGGGGATCTACCTACATTGGTCCATGCCTTTGTGACCTCGTGCCTTGATTATTGCAACTCCCAGTATTTAGGGCTTCCTGGGATTGATATCCACTGCCTGCAGCTAGTGCAGAATGCAGCAGCACAATTGTTGACAGGGACTTCTCAAGGTTCTCCTATCACCCCATGCTGCACAGTCTGCACTGGCTGCCGATTCAGTGGCGGATCACCTTTAAAGTTGGCTTACTGACTTATAAAGCCCTACATGGACTTGGCCCTGACTACTTGAAAAGAGCTTCTTGTTCCCTATCCTCCCAAGCAACAGCTCCGTTCAGCCGACGAGGGGTTGCTGGAGATTCCGAGGGTGCCTTTGAAGTCTTCTGGGGCCCGTGCATTAATGTACATGGCTCCTACCCTCTGGAATTCTCTATCCCATCGGCTACAGGAGTGCACAATCATGGGAGGTTTTAAACAGGCCTTAAAAACTTTTTTATGGTGCCAGGCCTTTAATGGCACTGAATGAGTGATCTTTGTCAGACTACTGTTACTGTTCTGTATGGTATTTACTGATTTTACTATTGCTGTTTTAATCTTTTGTAAAGCACCCATGTATTTGAAAGGTGCTTATGTGAAATAAAATGTATATTATTATTATTATGACAGCATACACCCAAGGGTGCTACGAGAGCTGGCAGAGAAGCTTGCGGGGCCACTGGTGAGCTTCTTCAATAGTTTCTTGGAGTCAGGTGTGGTGCCGTAGGACTGGATAAAAGAACATGTTATGCCTCTCAACAAAAGCGGACCCAGGGATGAGCCAGGGAACTAATGACCAGTCAGTCTGACCTCGATTGTTTGCAAACTAATGGAGACCATTCTTAAGGAAAGGCTGGTGAGGTACATGGAAGAAAATGGTCTCAGGATGAGAGGCGGCATGGATTTGTGGGAGGAAGATCATGCCAAACGAACCTGATTGACTTTTTTGACTGGGTCACTGGGGCAGTTGACAGGGGTCAAGCGGTAGTCATACTTTACCTGTAGTTCAGTAAGGCCTTTGATTCAGTGCCCCACAAGAGGGTGATCAGGAAACTGGTAGATCTTGAAGTTGGAGAGAAATTGACCAGGTGGGTAGAAAGCTGGCTGTGGGACAGGACCCAGAGGGTGATGGTAGGTAGAGCATTATCCAGCACCAGGGAAGTCACCCGGAGGATTCCACAGGGCTCAGTGCTGGTGCCAGTGTTGTTCAATGTCTTCATCAGTAACATTGGGGAGGGCATTAAGGGCACAATGTGTCTGTTTACAGACAACGTCAAACTCTGGGGAAGGGTGGATACAGTGGAAGGGATACAAGACCTGCAGGAATACCTCAGAAAACTTAAGAGATGGTCAGGGATCTGGCAACTTGGTTTCAGTGCCAAGGAAAGCAAAGTTATGCACACTGGAGCCAGGAACCCAAGGACTGAATACTACCCGGGTGTAGTCCAAGTAGCAGCAACGAAGGAAGAAAAGGATCTGGGAGTGATGATAACTACTGACCTGAAGCACTCCACACAGTGCAGAAAGGCAGCAGCAAATGCAAACAGGATGTTGGGGTGTATTGTCAGGGGAATCAGCAGTAGGCAGAAAGAAGTCATACTGCCCTTACATAGGTCACTGGTGAGACTGCATCTAGAGTATGGAGTAAGATACTGGGCTCCATATCTTAAGAAGGACATCAACCTGCTATAGAAAGTCCAGAGGAGGGTGACCAAGATGATCACAGGTCAGCAAGGGAAGTCTTATGAGGAGAGGCTGGGAGCCCTGAGAATGTACTCCCTGGAAAGAGAGAGAGAGAGAGAGAGAGAGAGAGGACATGATAAAGACCTTCAAATATTTGAATGGGATACATAGGGTGAATAGAGAAGGCCTCTTCAAACTAAAAGACAGTCAAACCATGAGGTGGGCACAGTTTAAAGCTGGTGTGGGGAGCGGATTTAGGAAGGATGTTAGAAAGCATTTCTTTACGGAAAAAAGTGGTAGCCAACTAGAATGTGCTACTGGAGGAAATGGTCTCAGAGAAGGCAGTGGGCAGCTCTAAGAAGGTCTGGGATAGTCATAAAGAAAAACTATGGGATCTTGGGGGGTAGATAGGGAGGGAGTGGTGACCAGGGAAGGAGGGGGGCAGGGTCCGTGGCATAAGCTAGGGACCCTGCAATATGAGCAGACTCAATAGACCAAATGGCATTCTTCTGCTGGCTCTTTTGTATGTTTGCATGTTTGTATGTATGTAAAAAGAGGTGGTAACCTGGACAACTTGCTTCTAAGAAGTGAAGCAAACTGGATGCACTGTACATTTTAGATGATTTAAAAGCACAGAGACTAAATGAGCACTTTGAAACAGTACCCTTTTTTTTCTTTGAGTATCTTAGAAATTCAGGCAGTCATGTTTGCACCATTTCAACTGACCTGCTATTGTAGGAAAAAAACGAGGGCATAAAAGGAGACTGAGAAGTAAAGGTCATTGCTATAAGTGGATCACCCCAGAGCTGAAAACTATGATGATAGGAAGAAATAGGTTGTTGGTTAAATAGGATTTGCAGCTTATCCTCTAGGTAGGGAAATGGGCAGACTAGGTGGGCCAAGTGGTCCTTATCTGCCATCAAAGTCCATGTTTCTATAAGACGGGACAAGACCTGGCAAAAATACAAAATCTCAACCCTCCCAAAGGACCTGGTGACCTACAGAACCCTAAGGAACCAGTGCAAACAAGCAGCAAAGGCTGCTAAATGGGAGTACATCAAGTGCCTCCAACAGACCAACCTGGCTGACCCAAGGTCATTCTGGTCGCACATCGAACAAATTCTGGTCAGATCCTCCACGGCTGCATAATGAAGTTAGTGAAGTTGTGTGGAATTGTTAAGGAGGTATGGAGAAACAACACAATGATTTGTAAGTAGTAAGATTTGTTTTAGTTTCTGTTCTAAGGAAGGCATACACATTATTAGGAAAATATATGGAGCTGTACATTTTAATGGAAGGAATAGGAAACTTTCAAAAGAACCCCAGAGCAAATGCCACTGATGTATGCGATATCCCGGATGATATTGGCCAGACAGCCAAATTTTAAAGAAAACATAATTACACATATCCCAGTAATGCAAAGCATCAAGGGAAACATGCAAATCCCCATGATGGTACAGAAGGTGGCAGTACATGAAAAAGTAGTGGCTGGCATATGTTCAGCCTTGGGATTATTTACACATTTTTTAATTTTTTTATTTATTTTAATTTTTTAAGAGAAACAGGGTTTTTGTCTATGAGGTGATGTAAGTTGCATTTAAGCAATGTGTTGATGTCAGGAAGTCTGGAGTAATGATGATGGACTGTTACAGAAAATGTGATATTAATTTTCAGAGGGGGTCACTTTTGATAAGTGCAAGGTAGTTATGCTTGTGATAATGGGAATATTAGGAAAGTATGAGATCTACTCAGAAGTGGAGTACAAATATGCACAGTTTCATAAGTATGTGCTCAGAGTGAAGGCAAATGTGATATATAGGTTTGTTTTAGAAATAGGTAAAAATAGCGATACATGCAATTAGTAGAAAGACAGATAATTACATAGACATGTAGATAGAGAGAGAGACACACACACACACAGACAGACAGGCAGAATAGGAATGGCAGTGAAGTACTGAAGTGATGCCAACCCTACCCCCACCTCGCAGACATGGACAGGCACTGGGGTGTGCCTTTGGGTCATTGCCCATAACGCTCATGCAATTTCACCTCACCCTACCCTACAGACACAGACAAGAGTCGAGGTGTGCCTTGGGATTTTCAAACTTTACACTCATCCCATTCCATAAGGAAATATGCTGAAATGGGTACAGTATAAAAAAATGGAGATAGCACCCATGTATAGTGTAATACAATCCAGGTCTAAACCTTACTCCTTGTACTCCCTTGGCTGCCAAATCTTCCCTATACTGTTTCCTTACTTCATATACTTCCCACTTGCATACAAGGCAGTTCAATGCCCTGTAAGTAATGTGTAACTCTAATTCAATTCAATGTGAGGGTATCCCATGACTATAGCGACTACAAAATCACAACTCACAAAATAGCGACTAAATAATAGCTACTGTGAAATAGGCAATTGTACTTTAATAGCGAAAACACCTGCCACGGATTGCCCAACATTAGCGACTTCACAAAATAGTGACTATGCGCTCAAAAACAGATGTTTTCAGTTTTGCACAGCAATCTAGTCTCAACCCGTAGCAGTATCAAGGGACACAACAATAAAATCACTAGTCTCACTGCACTCTTCACTCGAACTGGAGCTCAATCGCCTACACAACAGCAATCTACTCACCAACAAATCCACCACTGCAATCTAATCTGCACTCTGCACTCGAACTGGAGCTCAATCGCATACACAACAGCAATCTACTCACCAACGAATCCACCATTGCAATGCACTCGAACTGGAGCAGGGGGAAGGGTCACAGGTCAAAGGTCAAAGTACACAACAACAGTATAAAATGCATAATCTAACAGCAGTCACCTATTGCAGTTGAACTAAGCAACTAGACTCATTAGCTACTCACTATTCTCAACCCATAGCAGCCATTGCACTCGAACTGTAGCAGGGGGAAAGGTTCATGGTCACAGGTCAAAGTGCACAGAAGTGCAGAAGTGCACTATGTCAGACGAAAAAAACATCCACGTACTTCTGTTTCTGGAAATACAGTTTGAAATGCACTCCAGGAAGACTTCTCAAAGTCCATTATAGCAGTCTCTGGCTTTAAGCAGGGGCACAATTCATCTATTTTTGTGAATACCCTAGTATATGCTGCTGCTGTTCAGCTACACATCAATACATATACAGCTGTTACAACTTGGCCTGCCTTGATGCAATGTAGTGTGTAGAGTTGGTTGAATAATAATGGACAGGACTTAAATGTTCCATCGATAAACCAGTCTGTACTGTCTTCCAACATTTTTAAATTTGTAGCAGTAGCAAATATGAGCATTCTATCCCGCTCATGTCCACTACCAAACAAGAGGAAAGGCTCCCCAGCTAAGGTTTCCATGAAATCAGGAGGTATCTATAGATCCTCAACTGAAGCAGGGGTGGCAGGGCACCCAGGTTCCACCTGCCTGATTCGTTGTATGGTACATTTCATAAGTGGAATAGCTGGCAGGTGGCCAGACACAGCATCAGGGGCAGTAGTAGTACATTGTACCAGAACCTGTGTTGTGGTCTCAACACTACATCTGGCCCTCTCTCGCACAGCAGCCATTGTCCTCTTCACCCCCACATCACCATCATCAGGGAACATGTGTGTGATCTTTTATCAATGCCAACACTTTATTTCCCGAAGTACGTAACTTTGCAAGGCAGCTGTACTTATGTGCATCTACACAATGCCAATAAACTTTCTCAGCCTTCTCCTTATCCTTTTTGAAAGTATAGCCCCCATAAACAGCCAAGGGCTTACCTTTCTGGCTAGTGACCAACTCAAACTCCATGCTGCAATGTGAAACAGTAAATGCCAAATGGAAACTGATACAACAGATGTACCTTTAAGGTAATCAAGGTCTGGTCAGGTGGGAGTTGACAACTGCATTGTGGGTACAAGGAAATATGTTTTGGAAACAAGGGTAAAAGTATGATCGTGGGTCGAGGGCTGATCGCGGGTCTGTAAGTATTCCAAATCATGAGCTATTTTGACCGTAGCACTATATTTTATGCGCTAATATGCTTCAGCTCTATTATTACACTCGCGATTCTGACAGTGCTATTATTGCAGTCGCTGTTTAAGAGTCGCGATTTTCACATGGAACCAATGTGAGTAATGTAAGTAATGAATGTATGTAAGCAATGTGAGTAATGATACTCTCGATTCATGACTCCAATGTGTAACTCAATGCTATGTATCATGTACTCACCTGCTTTCCTCTGTACCCCCCGAGGACGCACCATGATATGAGTATCTTGTTGCTCAGTGTACCTATCCTGGTGAAACATTTCAATAAATAAATAAATAAAAAGTGAACATTGGGGCTGAAGAGTCAAAGGCACACCTCGATACCTGTTACTGGCTGCAGGGTGGGGATGGGGTGGAATGGCATGAGCATTACTGTTGACAGTCCCAAGTGACACCCCTGATGCCTGTCAGTCCCTACACTGCAGGGTGTTATGGTCAGAAACCTCAATGCCCTGGGTGTTTCTCGGTCCTTTCACTCCAGGTTTTCAGAATGAGCTTTTTGTGACCCCACCGCATGAACAGTGACACTATCAGTTTATTAGCGGAAAAGAGATTTTGCACAGCAACTGTGCCATTTGGCACCACAGGTGCAAAAACACCTTTTGAACAGGATGTAAAAAATGACAGCTGAATATTTCTTGCTTCAGTAACACACACACACACACACAAAAACATGACAGAACACAGTGGCAAAATGATTAGATTTGTCTACAAGCATTATTTTCGATGCAAGTTGGAGCACGGGGGTAAGGCTGGAGATCAGTTATGGTCCATGACATAACCACATGGTCAAAATATTAAATATTTTAAAATAAACATAAATGCAAAAGTAACCATTTCAAGAAGAAAATGCAAACTGTGACACTGAACAGTTATAGGATAAGTTAGCACATTTGTACTTATTTGCTACATATGCATGTCAATTGCTAAGGGGTCCTGACCATGTTCACCCTTCCTCAAGCCAAGATAGCTACAGTATGTCTAACAATAACATGGATGGAAAAAGTATGCCATATTTTCAACAAGAAGTTAGCATTTTAAAAAGACAGTGCTGTAGACTGAGAAGCAACTTGTGTAGGTGCATTCATCATGCTAGCCAAAATATGTTCTGGTTGCATTCCATAAGGCTAACCAGTGGGAGAAGTAGGGGAAAGGGACAGAAATCTAAAACAGAACCATTAAACCCATTTGTGATTTAAAGTTGCATGACAGAAATACAACTTCCGGAACTGGACACCATATTTCAAATGAGACCTCATCAGTGATCTACACAGTGACATCACTACCTCCTTCCTTCTGCTGGAAATACCTCTCCCTATGCACCACAGCATCCACGGGTTCTTCTCACAGCTTTGGTACATTGTTTAGCCACCTTTAGGTCATCCAATATGATTACCCCAAAATCCCTTTACATTTTGATGACCATCAGCACCCCCCCCAGTAATCATTCCATGGGTTCCTGCAACCCTTCCTTATTCAGCAGGTAGTTAGTGCATATGGACTTATTTGCTGCATATGCATCTCAATTACTAAGGAGTCCTGACCATGTTCGCCTTTACTCAAGCCAAGCTAGTTGCAGTATGTCTAGCAATAACGTGAATTTAAAGATTATGCATATGAAAACATATTAATTATGCTGTACATACCCTAAGACTCAAGGTGTGTCTCCTTTGGCTGCCACGATGCCTGTGGTTAGTTTTGAAACAAAAAATGTAACAAGACACTGGTCTCCACTGGAGATATTAAACAATAGAGCAGACTGCACTCTGGGAAGATTGCCTGGGACAAGATGCAATAAAACAAAACCAGAAAAACACGTTCCAAGGAGTATAAACTCACCAGGAATGTTAGAAAAAATGACCCTTCCCCCCTCATTCATAGGTGTCAATGAATGCATTTGTCAACCACGTTGGTTCATCTTCTTGCTTCCCTCATGGTAAAAATATGAAACTACATTTGTGTTATTTTAAATGAGTGATACATGGCATGTCCTGGGGGATGGCAGCTCTGATATTTGTTCCGGTCTTTCTTTTTACTGATATAAACTGAGCCAGGAAAAAAGTAAGGAGGAAAAAAACAGCCTTTTGTTTCTACAAGTAGTTGTTAATTGCAGCTGGTATTTTTAACATATGCAAGGCAACTACACTTCTCAAACTTAAAAAAAAATACACTTCATCAAAGGGTGTGTTTACCAAGTACTGTGCCCATAATTAAAATAATTTGAACCCCCTCCCCAAAACAATGTGCCCTTACATGAACCTGCATGATTAACTATAAAGACAATTAAAAATGTATTTTTAAATGCATTACTAACACCAGTGTTTTCAAAGTTTTGAAACTACTAAAAATACAAACTATATATATATATATATATATATATATATATATATATATATATTAGAATATGGTAAACTAATATTGTTAATCCAAAAAGCTGGACTTTGTCTTTAGTATATAAATGTTTAAGAAATACCTCTGGCTTTTCCAACCAGGAAGCTGTAGTTTCAGACACTTCTTACTTACTATGTCCTATTGAGACACCAGGTGGCTCTGATAATCATTTGTTCTAAGGGTTTTAAGTCAGTTTGAAGGCATTAAGAATCTCCTGTTCTCCTAGTCCTTAACAAAATGCAGAGACTCCACAGACTTGTTCTGTTCCTTGGTCCAGATCCCAAACTAGTGAGTCTTCTTTCAACATATTAAATCCACCTCATGCCCCTCCCAAATGAATTAAGAAAAAGGTGGGGGTGGATCTTCAGGAGCTTCTCAGGTGGAAGTGGGGTGGATCTTACTCCCCAAAAAAAACAATGCTGCCTCCCACTAATCAGTTCCAGTTCTTGTATCACCCATTTAAAAAAGAAAATAGTACTCTGCAATCATTGACTAGCGCAAACATGTATTTATTTGAGGGTGGAAAACAGTTCTTGGAGGAGTGTAAGGCGGGGGAGACTATTTCCACCTTCAGTCAGTTCCACGGACAGAAAAGATGACATCACTCCTTTTATACATGCAAAACGCCTGCAGGCTCCGCCTACTGCAGCCGTAAAAAGGCTGTGGTACTTCACCCCAAGACCCAATAGAACACAATGGCCAAACACTTAATGATGGCCTTGAGATCACCTATGCCTTTAACAGGCTCTTCACTAACACAGAAGACTACAAGATGAGTCTCTCCCCAAAAAACCTCGGAGCATCTATGCCCTGAGACGCCAAGCCCTACTCATACTCACTTTCACTTAAGGCTGGTAAGGGCAAGGAAGTGCCCCCCCTCTAAGGTCCATCAAAGCAAAAGGCTCAGCCGGTCTGAATTGCCTTGACCCTAGGCTGCTCAAGGCTGCCACACCAGCCATAACATTACCGGTCACATGGCTCGTTAATAGGTCCCTTCTTGAAGGAGCTGTGCCTAACAGATGGAAGCAGGCCAATGTGGTTCCCATCCACAAGGGAGGTCCCAGGAAGGCTATCGGCAACTATAGGCCTAGCTCCCTACCATGCACTCCAGCCAAAATTCAAGATCGGCTAGTCTACTGCTAACTACTTGGAGACTAACAAGTTACTAGTGTATACACAGCATGGATTTAGATGAAACCATGGGACTGACACAGCCCTCATCAGACTCTCTGTTGATGTCCTTACAGGCCCTGGACAACAGCACTTCCACCGGGACTGTTTTTATAGACCTGACCAAGGCCTTTAATTTAGCAGATCATAACCTCCTGATAAACAAACTGGGTAAACTCGGTCTTGGCCAGCACTCTTTAACCTGGTTCACTAGCTACCTGACCAATCACTCCCAACAGGTCAAGTGGAGAGGTGCTACATCCGAACCACTCCCCCTCAGGGAGGGGGTACCGCAAGGCTCCATACTAGGCCCCCTCCTATTCTCGCTATTTGTTAACGACCTGAATAATCACTGCAGAGGCAGCTCGGTGGTCCAGTACGCAGACGATGCAGTGATTTACTGATCCTTGAATAGCACTGCAGATCTGGGGGCCCAGCTTCAATCTGATTCTGAAACAATTGAAACCTGGCTCTCAGAAAACAGGCTGGTTCTAAATGCCAAGAAAAGTAAGGATATGGTATTCGGTCCAAGAACCCTTGAACAGGATAGAATCTCCCTACTCCCCCTAGTCTCCTCATCAGGCACTTCAGAAGAGGCAGTGAAGTCTTTGAAATACTTGGGCCTGATGCAGGATCAAGGCTTCACATTGAAGCCTCATGTTGATCAGATAACCAAAATGCTGCATCGAAAACTTGGTCTACTATACTGCCTGAATGCCCAGTTGATCCCTGAGACCAGGATTACCATAGCTAACAGTACCCTCCTCCCAACCTTGTCCTATGCTGCTCCTTTAATGCAGGGAATGGCAAAACAGGAGCACAGCAGGATGCAAATACTGTATAATAAGATTGCTCACTTTGCCACAATGTCCCACACGAGTTGACATCACTGTGAATCACTGGCCTCCCTTAACTGGGCATCTCTTAGCAACCACCTGCAGTACCCACTACTATGTAATGCATTCAAGTTCATCAACAGCCTGTCCCCTGATAGCCTAGTTGGTCTGCTGGTCCCAAAGCGAGCAGGCAGGCAGCTCCGCACCACAGGGAGAAATCTCCTGGAAGAACCTAGGGTATTAACCACAGCTGGCAGCAAATCCTTTGCCAATACAGCTCTGGTACTGTGGAATAAGCTTCCAGCACATCTTCAGGAAGAGATCTCCCTGGGAACTTTCCATTCTGGTCTCCATGGACATCTACTAGATAAAAGTGCATTCTCATGCACTGAAGCATAGAACCACAAAGTTTATTTCCCAGCTTACCCTGGCCCTGGCCAGTTCAGAAGAAACCTCTGCAACCTGGGAGATGCCAGTGTACTGCCAATTGTTCCGTTCTGTACTAATTCCACTCCCTGTACAAGCTCTGTTCATTCTTAATGTGATCATAGAATGCATTTGTCTTGATGAATGTCTGAATCCTGCCATGTACTGTGTCTTGAAACCTGCGGCGTACTGACCAGATTGTAAACTGAAATGATCAGCACACCTATATGCTCTATATGTGAAATGTTTCTTACTGTGTAACTAATTCTGGATCGCCCCTGAAAAAGGGGCCTTCTGGGCTCAGTGGGCCTACCCGGTTATCAAAATTGAATAAATAAATAAATAAATAAAACATGTTTCAATCCTTAAAAGTATGTAATATTGGAGTTTTTTTCTGAACTGTAAAATTAAGTCTAAGCCACTCTTTTTTTTTTATTTTCTCCCACATTTTTATTGATGTAATGTATAAGTGGGAAGGATGCCATATTTAGTTAATATAAAATGACAATGACATGATCATATGGGTCCAGTCACATGAAATGAAGTGGCAAAAAGGAAACGTAGTATGTTTGGTTGGATGCAATGCAGTGAACGACATACTCATTATCTGGTTTCATTTTCTACCAGCAAGATTGACATTTTCCTTGCGCAGTCTGAACAGACATGTTTGTATTCAAAATGATGGACTGGAGCAAGTGCAGCCCGCTGAAGGCAAACAAGCTAACTAAGATGATCGTCAGAAAAGATGACATCCAAAATTTGGAGACATTAACTACCACTATACTACATTTGTTTGGACATTTTAATATTGATGGGCTATACACTGGGCATATGTTTTTCTTAAATGTTCTATTTAGTTTTTATTGTAATTATGAATGTGTATGCTTGTTAGGTATTTGGAGATTTAAATGTGTTCACCTGTAGAACTTTTACTGTTATGACATTGCTATGAAGGAAATGTTATGGGACTATGAAAAGAGTTCCTTATTGCCTCACCCTTGAAAAAGCACCTGCAGACTGGCCCGGTGGCGCAGAGGGCTGAGGTGCTGGCGCCTTACCTCGAACCATACTGGCAACCTGGGTTCGGGAACGGACTCGGGACGCCGGGGGTCGGCAGGGGGAGGATAGGATTGAGCATCCGAAGGACTGCTCTCCTATCCTGGGGTGGGGTTGGGGACTGCCTCACTCAGCAGCGGCCCCCAGTGGAGACTGGAGGTACTGCATGAGTGGCACGATGAGGGAACCTAGAAAACTGGAAACACTGCTCGGTGGTGGTGGCCGCCGGATGACGGCTCTCTGTCCCCTGATTCCTCAGGTGCCTTGGGTGAGTCTCCTTCCCTCAGCAGCATCCCCGGATCCTAGGCCCTACCGATAGTGTGCTGGACTTCTCCCCGGTGCCTTCCCCCTCCAAGGAGGGGGACCTGCCCGGTGAAGGGTTTCGTCTGAGATATCCCAGGGACTGGCTGCATTGTGAGGGTTAGAGAGAGAGCTTGGGTAAGGCCAGAGGGGATCAGTAAGGACTTGGAAGGAGCCTGACGGAGTGGGGATCACCGGAGCATGGAGGGGAATAAACAAATAATGCAAAAAAGAAAAAGCACCTGCAGGGGTGCAAAATGACATCAGGAGGCACTGGTGGCTGCATGTTGTTGGTTTGGTACCTGTGACCAGCTATATTTGCCTCTGCTGATATGCACTTCACTAATGTAAATGATGAATAATATTTTTAAACTACAAAAGGTAATTTTGTGAGTCACTGCAGCCTGAGTGGGATGTGGGTGCAGAGTATTTTATTTAGTTAGCAGCTAGCAACTTTATAGTCTTTCACCCAAATCCATTTCTCTGCTGTCACTAAACTCCCCCCCTCTTTTTTCTCCTCCTGCACAGTTCACACACAATAGCAATTATCCCGGTCCCTTACCATCCTATAACCCCCTATACTCCTTCCACTTATTCGCAGATCTAACCATGTGTTCTCCAAACAGCTTAATTCCCCTTGTACTCATGCTTGCCACCTATCCCTACCACCACACACCAACTTATGAGCACACTCCTACCCCATAATATCCACACAGAAAGTCATCCCTATTGCCTCCAAGACTGCAAATGCTCCACTAACCCACTCTGTATGTTTGTCTAAGACAAGCATTCCCTTCCAACCCCTTCCCCGTTTCTCACTACTCCCTCATCATGCCCCACCTCTCCTTCCCGCCATCATTTCCCAAGGACCCTAAACTAAGGTACATCAGTCCCACACTCCACTTGAAAATGTTCAGGCACCTTCTCACCCGTGGTGCAATACTACTTCTACTCTTACCAGGGAATGTTCACCCCAACCCAGGCCCTATGCCGCACCCCCACCCACACAGCAGTGGTCTTAAAATCACCTCAGTAAACATCCATGACCTCCTCCAAAAGAAAGATCTCCTTCAGGCATGGGTGATCCAGCACAACCCTGATGTGCTCACAGTTGTTGAAACCTGGTTCTCCCCCAAAGTTCTGGACCATGCCATCTCCCTCGATGACTACACCTTATTCAAGGAAGACAGAGTAGGTAAAAAGGGGTGAAGGCTATGCAGTAAGCATTAAGACATCCCTCCAAGGACACATCCTCCCCAAAACTGCCTCTGGGAGTAGCACCCAGGTGCTTGCATTAAACTTACTCCTGGGTCAACAAGATAAGGCCCTCACACTCCTCACAGCCTACATCCCCCCCCCATGTGACCAATCCAATGGTTTCAACTCCATCCTTCATTTACATATCTAAATTACCCCACCTCAAGGAAGTAATACTCCTTGGTGACATCAACATTAATTGGCTCTCACTGGATGCTAACCCATACAAAAATGCTGCCACAGCTATTGATTTGACACAGGTTGTGACTACCCCAACCAGATTCAACTACAGGACCGGAAATTGCACCCCACTTGACTTGTTTCTTTTACAAACCACGCAGAGCAAATAACAGGTACAGAGGTCCTCCCAGACTCCCCCAGAGACCACTCCGCTGTCATCTGCTACTGGTCCATCAGGACCCCCAAGCAACCCTGCAAATGGTCGTACCAACACGTCCTCAAATAAGGACAACATAACTACAAGCACACCTCCAAAACTACAAATGGGCACCCTTGGATGCTGCACCTAGTGTTGATCAGGCCCTTGAATACTTTATTTCCCAATTCAACGGCGCTTGTGACATCTATGTCCCCTACAAAACACTGAAGATAAAACATGCTACCAACCTCTGGATCACCTCCACACTACTAAATCAAATGTCTAATAGAGGTCACCTGTGACACAAAGCCCGGGCCGCTGGAAAAACAGCTGACTGGCAACAGTACAAGGCAGTACAAGGCAGCCAGAAACACCTGTACTCGAGCCACCTGCCTAGCCAAAGCTACATACTACAAGGGTGTCCTAACCAGTTCCTGAGGAGACAGCAGGAAATTCTGGGAACTGTCAGGGAAGCCCAGAAAATCACCTCCTCCATGCTTAACTTAGATGGCACAACCATTCTGGACCCAAAAGACATTGCAGACACCTTCAACTCTGCGTTCACCGACCTAAGTGGTGTACTCCCCCCGACTTTTTCAACACTCATTCTAACCTGTATGGCAACAAGAACTCTAGCCCATCATTGTTTAACCCACTCTTCTGCTTCAAGGAAATCACAGTTACAAAGTATAAAAAATACCTCCTTAGGGTACTTGGCAAAGCCCACTTTAGTAGTGACTAACGGGACCTAAAGCTCCTGCACCTGACACTAGATGCTGTGCTCCTGACTCTCACAAAAATTCTAAACCTATTACTATGCCTTAGCCAATTCCTCATGTTATGGAAAACAGCAAGAGTGACCCTAATTCATAATTCTGGGGACAGGGCAGTTCCCTCAAAGTATCGCCCAATTTCCATTCTCCCCCCAACTCTCCAAAGACTTGGAACATATAGTCATGGACCAGCTCACTGACTACCTTACCAAGTACAACATCCAATGATGTCCTGAACAGCATAGCTTCAGGAGGGACCATAGTACCACATCTGCCCTCCTCCTGTACACAGACTTCATGCACCTGGCAGTTGATCATGAGCACTTAGTGGGGTCAATTTACATTGGCCTTACTAAGGCGTTTGATACTGTTAATCACCCCCTCCTACACAAATCCCTTCTTGACATTGGTTTATCGACAGATGCAGCACCCTGGTTTAAAAGCTGCCTGTCCAGCAGGTCCCAGTTGGTCAAAATCGGTGTCGTCCTCTCCCACAGTAGGCCAGTCCTGTCCAGTGTTCCCCAAGGCTCCATACTGGGGCTGCTGCTTTCAGCCTCTTTCTAAACTCCCTCCCACTTACTGTACCTGCACCAATAATCTCCTACTATATGCAGATGACAGTGTAGTATACACCAGCCACTCAGATCCACTCCCATTAGCTGTTAGCCTACAACATGACTTCACAGCAGTGGAGACCTGGTTCTCCCAGCACAAGCTGGTTATGAACTACAAAAAAAAAAATAATCATTGCTTTTTGCCAGCCCTCATAATAAATAAAAATCTACCCCTTAATCATACGTAACAACCAAGATGTCCCCATCGAGTGGGTTTTTACCTTTAAGTACCTAGATATAACCCTTGACAGTACCTTATCCTTTTGTGAGCATGTTAGCAATGTCTCCAAGATGGTTAACTCTAGGTTAGGGATCCTCTACAGGCACAGGCAGAGCATGACCCCAGATGCCCTTTGAATCGCTGTCACTAGCTTTGCACTCTCCATAATAGATTATGGTCTAGTCATATATGGCTCAGCTACCGAGTCATCCCTTAAAGCATTTGCACGGCACTTAACAATTCCTGTTGTCTAGTCTCAGGTGCACCCAGACACCTGCATACATGTGATCTCTACACCCTTACCAACTGGCTGAACCTCAAGGGTAGGATTACTTATTGCACCTGCCTACTCTCAAAGAAAATCTCCCCGGGGCTGACCCCCCCCCCCCCCCACCGAACCTCCTGGCAGTTTCTCACTCACATTCCCAATCGGAGCAGCACCCAGAGTGCCTCCAGGCATGCATACTCTGATCCCTTTCCGTCAGGCCACACAAGTTCAACAGTCCTTCAGATTCCGTGCTCCAAACTGGTTAAATAAACTTCCCAAGGACACTCTAGAAGAACCTAAACTGGGCCCTTTCAAACAGAAACTCAGACAACACCTTACTGCTATTAGCAGCTATGATTGCCACACATAGGCTCCATTTCAGTCGCACATGCTGCCCATAGCCTGCACTCTCCCCCTGCCTTGACCATCATCCCCTGTCCTGTCTCACCTTCCCTTTTTTCTTTCCCCGTCTCTCCTTTCCCTGTCCCTCCCTGACTCTCCTTTCCCTGTCCCTCCCTGACTCTCCTTTCCCTGTCCCTCCCTGACTCTCCTTTCCTTGTCCCTCCCTGACTCTCCTTTCCCTGTCCCTCCCTGACTCTCCTTTCCCTGTCCCTCCCTGACTCTCCTTTCCCTGTCCCTCCCTGACTCTCCTTTCCCTGTCCCTCCCTGACTCTCCTTTCCCTGTCCCTCCCTGACTCTCCTTTCCCTGTCCCTCCCTGACTCTCCTTTCCCTGTCCCTCCCTGACTCTCCTTTCTCTTCCCTTTCCTCATGCTCCTCCCTCCTCCCCTCACTCTCCCACTCCTACCACGGCCCACAGACCCCCTGCCAGCCCCTTTCTCCCCATCTCCCCCACTGTCCTCCTTCTCACCCATCAGTCTTCCCTGTCATCTCCCACTACACTCCCTCTCACCCCTCAGTTTTTTCCCTCATCTCCCACTACACTCCCTAACAATGTCAAATTTCTTGACAGCATCACTCCCGGCTGTTTCCCCAGGGCACCTCCCTAATCCCCGAAACCGACTGCATTTCTTACTGTATCCTGAATGTAAAATTTAACCTGACTGTAATTTTTTGCTGTAACCTGAATATTAACATTTTTCACCTGATTGTAACTTTTATTTTGGATTGTAACCCCATCTCCATGTATCATGTATTCCACTTGGTATGTATTTAGTTCTCTGTTGTGTTTGTCTTCATTCTACTATGGAACCTCTGTAAAAGAGTCATTGACTCAAAGGTACTGTAATCTAAGATGTAAATGAAGGAATGAATTTGCATTGGTAATTGATCCCTTTACTCATATGTACTGTATTTAATTGGGTGGTTCATTTTTGATATTTAACCACATTGGAGTACACAGAACAGGAGGGTAAAACCAGCAACAGGCACTACACAATACCTGGGGTAAGCCTACATAAGGGTACACAGAACAGAAGAATAAAACCACCAGCAGGCACTACACCCAATCTGGGGTAGGTCTACATTGTGGTACACAGAAAAGGCAGGTAAAACACCAATAGGCACTGCACCCTAACTGGGGTAGGCCTGTACAGAAGGAGTAAGAGGAATATGTAGTAGATGGGAGGGTTGGCTAGCTGTAGGGATTGTGGAGTAATCATCCCCTGTGCTACACTTTGTAGGTTTGGTCCCTGTCCAAGCTGCAGAGACTTGAATAGCTCTATGTACAGATGTGAGTAGCACAAGGGAAAATACTTAGGCTTCACAGACAATTAAGTTGGAATCCTGAACTGCTACCCAATACCCCCCTCCCATAGAATTCCATTGGCCCAGGGGGATGTAGGGTAGTTGAAGAGAAAGGAAGGAAAGGGTGGAAGGAAGCAGATTGTGGGTACCATGCAAGGCCCACCAGTAGTGACCACAAACCATTTTGCACCCTAAAAGAGGTGCAGCTACCTGACTCAAATGGTGGGGGGGGGGGACTGAGGGCCAATCACTGCTGGGGACCAGGCAGTGAGTGGGACCCCAGTCAGATTCAAGAGTTGGGAAGGCACCAAAAAGGGAGTATAAGGAGGGGCAAGCAGGGTCTTCATAGTCAGGGATTCAAAGGTAAGGGGTGTAGCGAGGGTGGTGTACAGCGATGGGTCCATGAAGTGGGAGGTCAGATGCCTTACTAGTGCATCATCCCCAGGGGATGAGGCTAGGATAGGGAAGGTGCCACATGTCTTAGTGCACCTGGACATGAACAACTTGGCAAATCATGATCTGGAGGTTACTAAGTCCAACTTCTGAAGATTGGGGAGGGTACAGTGGGGGAAGGCAGCCATGTTGACCTTGCCAGAGGTGTTGCCTGTATGGGCTAGGGAAGGGTTAGGGTGAGGCAGGAGGCAATGAAGGCACTTAATGCCAGGTTGAGGGAATGGTATAGGGAAAATACATATGAATTTGTGGGGGACTGGGGAGGATTCTGGGACAGAAGGCTTTTTAAGGAGGAAGAGTGATCATCTCATAAGAGAGAGAAGCTAGTGCACTAGGGCAGAGATCTAATGTCTATGTTGTCAGTCTTTTAAACTGAGGAGGGGAGTAGCTGATACTGAAACTCCTTTGTAAGTGGAGGAGCACGGGGTCATACCACCATATGACAAAACAGTGCGGCTAAAAAGGACGCAGCTAAACAGCACCAAACACAAATAGGCAAAGTGCTGACCTGTTTGCATCAGCGTGCCATTAAAAAACAATGGGTGTTTACATTTTTTCCCTTATGACCTGGGGGAGGGACCAAACCACTGTCCCAGGTCTCCCAATTGAGTCATGTGCTGGTGCCCTAGCCACTACACCATGGGATTGGCTCGACCAGGCACCCAGCACACGGCTACTTCTCTTCCCTCCACATCAGTGTGCAGTCATGGGGTAGCGGTATATTCTTATCACTATTCTACCCCTGTCGTTGTATATGCACGTGCTGTATATACAATGCAGTTAATACCTCACTGTCTTACATGCATGGTATTGACCCGGTACCAGGTAGAGGACAGATGAGCCCAGAAGAGGCTCTCTTAGACATAGAAATGGGGCAACAGGAAGTCAGCAGTGGTGGGAGTAAGGGACAAGTGAAGGTAGCAAGTGAGGAACCAAGTAGCAAATGTATACTTACAGAGTGGATGTGGGAGGGATAGGCAGGAAGTGGTCAATGTGAAGAAGGGATCAGGTGGGGGGGGAGTAAGATGGCGGTATGGAGGTCTGTTTGCCTAAACCAGGGCCAGATTTATACTGTCATGGGCCCTATACACAGTGGTAACCATGGGCCCCCTACTGCACATGTCCCAATATTCTTTCATATCACAGGATCTTTATGGTTAAGCGATCCCTTTCTTGGTCTAAAGCCAGTGCTTGGAACTGCGGATCGAGAATGCAGTACTTAATATTATTAAAAATGACAACATAGGCATAAAGAATCTAGGCATTATCTGAATGTTTATTTTTAACCATGAGATTGCCAACAACATTGCTAGTATTACAAAATGCTATTTAAGCAATGTTTAAAGTATTTTTAGCTGTTCTGCTACCACATCATTTGGCAAAATCCAAACTTTAACCCATTACTTCCAATAATTCTATACTAAGTCTGAACCATCCATTACCTGACCTGATACAAATGGCCATCCTGGTGACAGTGAATTAAAATAACTAAGGTTTGGCAGAAGAAAGGAATTCAACGATGGGCCGACCCCCAGACAATAATACTTTCTTGGCTTGGCCAGCATGTAAGAGAAAGTTTGACTTAACTAATAACCAGTTTTCTTTAATCACCAACTAAGGAATATTTTTCAGAAAGACAGATGGAAAAGAGCACTGAAGACAAGAAATTTAGAAAAAACTTTGGACTCTTCCCAGCACAGTAAAAATTTAAATCAATATTTCATTGGCTCTTTAGTCTTTTATATTCAGCAACAGATCAAATCTATAAAAACACCTTTATTAAATGGAATGCTGTTTTTGGCAACAGTCTTACTTTACAACAATGGTCCTGCAGAGCTCTTAATTACCATAAATTATCTAGGGACAGGGTGATACAATTCAAAATAATAAATCAGGCCTATTACACCCTATACCCCTTCTAGATTGAATAAATTGAAACTGTTTGCTGATTCAAGTTGTTGGCACTGCTCGTACACCACAGTAGACTTTTGTCATCTATTTTGGGACTGTCTGCTTATTAAACAAGCATTTGTCAATGCCGAATGTTTGCTTGCTGGTATTAGCATTGAAAATGCAGGAGTTAGACAGATGCAGAATAGAAATGGCAGTGAAGTATTGAACTTTACGTGAACCCCTCCTCCATCCTGTAGAGACGGACAGGATTTGGGGTAAGTGTTTGGGCCATTGCCCAAGACGGTCAAGTCATGTCACCTCACCCTATTCTGCAGACATCGACATGTGTTGAGGTGTGCCTTAAGGAGTTTGGCTTTATAGTCACCCCATTCCATAAGGACATACAGTGAAATGGGTGCAGCATAGGAGAGCGGGGTAAAGTCTTGGGCCGAAGAGTCCAAGGTACACCTCAATGCCTGTCAGTGGCTGGGGGGTGGGGGTGGGATGGAATGAGCAGTATAGTCGGCAATCCAAAGGCACACCCCAATGCCTGTCTGTCTGTACAGGGTAGGACATTATGGTTAGAAACCCTAATGCCTCGGGCATTTGTTGGTATTTACAGTACAAATTTTCAACATGGCCTTTTTGTGACCCCACCTCAGAAAAGCATTTGGGACCTCTTCTCATGAAAAGTGGCAGTGTGATTTTGTCAATGTGTCCCAAAAACTGGCTTCCAACAGTGACAGTGCCATTCTGCACCACATATACAAAAACACAGATCTGGCAGGATGTGAAGAATGACAGCTGTACCATCCATAGGGAGGTATGAAGAGATGGCAATGTTGAAAATCTGTAGTGAGAACATTAAAAATGCTTGCACTTCCGAGCATACGTGGAAACTGTGCAATGCATGCATGTAACACAGTCACTTTATGGAGTTTTGTCACCAGATTTTCAACATAGGCATTTTACGACCTGTGCTCATGAACAGTGTCACTGTGATTTTCTTAATGTGTCTCGAACACTGATTTCTTACAGCAACCACAGTATTCTGCTTCGAAACTGCAAATACACATTTCGAACAGGATATGAAAAATGACAGCTCTACTGTTCATAAGGAGGCGCGGAAATATGGCAATGTTGAAAATTTGGAGTTAAAATATTACAAATGTGCAAAGTTATGAGTGTGCGTGGAAACTGCGCAACGCACGCTGGTAACACAGTCATTTTATGGACTTTCATCACCAAATTTTCAACATAGGCATTTTAGAACTTCTGCTAATGAACAGTGTCACTGTGATTATAATTATGTGTCCCGAACATGGATTTCCCACAGCGAGCACGCTGTTCTGCACCGGAAGTGCAAAAACACATTTTGGCCAGGATGTGAAAAATAACAGCTATACTGTTCATAAGAAGGTGCAGACAAATGGCAGTGTTGACAATCTGGAGTGAAAATATTGCAAATTTGCAAAGTTATGAGCGTGCATGGAAACTGCACAACCCACTCTCATAGCACAGTCATTTTATGGACTTTTCTCACCAAATTTTCAACATAGGCATTTTAGGACTACCGCTAATGAACAGCAACACTGTGATTTTTGTAATATGTCCCAAACATGGATTTCCCACAGCAACCGTGCAATTCTGGCCGGAACCATGAAAACACATTTTGGTCAGGTTCTAAAAAATGTCATCTGTACTGTTCATAAGGAAATGCATAAAAATACCAATGTTGAAAATCTGGAGTGAAAATATTGCAAATTCACGAAGTTACAAGCGTGCATAGTATCGGCTCAATGCACACTCGTAAAACAGTCATTTTTTATGTTGCTTGCACACATGTGCACGAAACATAGTGCCATCATCTGAATTTTTGGAGGTGTGGCAGCCCTCTTCCAATTCAGTCAGTGTGTTTGCAGGCACGGCCACAGATCTCCAATGCCTGCTGGAGCTGTCTATGACAGCTCCAAAATGCAGTGGCATACAGTTGAAAGGGGGAGCTACACTTCAGTGAGCAGCGATAAGATATTGCCTGCTCATGCATGCTCCCCCTACACACACACACACACACACACACACACACACACACACACACACACACAGCACATACACGCATACTGCACAAGAAGCAGGAAAAGGCACGAGAACACACTGAGACAGATTTCAAGACTTCTCTCCGCTGCTACCGAGAGTGGTTAGCAGATGTGTAAATTACACTAGCCTCACAATGTCAAAGGGCTCAATAAAAATGTTAGGAACAGCACAACATGAACAGACATTCATTTTAAATAGGAACATTATAAAATGAGTGCACAATGCTATTAACCTAAGGACGCATTTGATGATGACATATGACATTTGCCTGTACGATGTACATTTCCACACATAGCCACATTCCTCACTGGTTCACTGATTAGGATTATAGGGGAAAAAAAACACCTTATCAAACACAAGTTCCCCCCCCAAAAGGAAACACACACACACAGACACACACACACACACACACACACACACACACACACACACACACATAAAAAAAATCCAAGTACAGAACATCATTCAACGGCATAATAACATCGAAGTAAAACACTGCAACATCAAATGGCATGTTATATTTCATGTCAACGGATGTTTGAGGTGTCCATTATTTACTTTGAAGTTTCCTAATTTCAAAACGGAGCTTTTATTGCAGTTTTCTTCACATCTGCTGCTAAAGACCTATGCTTGCCAATGAAGTAAATAGCACATGATGATACAGTACATAGAACAGAAATCTATACATAACACATGCCCACACTAAAATTAGACTCGTCGACACACAATGACATTCATAGATTTGAAGTGTGTGACACTTGCAACTTCTTCTGCGCAAAGCTGATAGGATCGTGGGGCATGTGAAAAAACTACAGCTCTGAATACTGCAATCATACCTTAAAAAAACCCTAAACACAACAAGGACCTATAGAATTAATTTATTTCATGGGGAAAAATGAGGTAAAACATTGCATGTGATCTTAAATCTGCTGAATGTGATGGTCTAATACCCATATTTTTAAAACTTGATGCCCAGATCTCCAAGATAATCAACTTTTCCTTTATGTTAAGGCAAAACCCGATCTTTGGAAATTAGCTTATGCTGTGCTGCCGTATTAAAAAAAAAAAAATTAAAAAGGAAAAAAGTCCAGCTTGGTTAATTATAAGCCCATATTAATTCTGTCAACATTAGCCAGACTTTAGAAAGGGCTAATTATTGACCAACTAGTTACTTATCTAGACCGGCAGCATCTGTAGCGTAGTGAACAGCGTGGGTAGTAAAGGACATGGTACCCATATGGCCATGTTAGTCGATCATGCCTTGCTTTATTCACAAACTGAAGGAGTTTGGTTCTTCTTTTCTGGATTGGTTAAGAAATTATTTGGACAAAAGAAAGCAAGTTAAATTGGGTACTGTTCTACTCAAATGTCACCATCATGTGTTGCAGTGTACAGCAGGGGTCCATTTTGGGCTCGCTGCTTTTTACATTATCCACAAGTTGCCTAGGGTTTGTACTACTTCAAAAATGTTGCTGTGCACTGGTATGGCATAGTACTTTATTTTATATCCCAAACTGTACAAGATAGTAATAATATGTTACATCGTCATTCTTGTTGGTTGCATAATTGTTTTTCCCAAAATAAACTAACAGAATCAATCAAAAGATACAAAGAGCGCTCCTCACCTAAACTTAAAAAAATTCAATAATTTAATTCAAACAACATTTTTTGATTATTAACTTCTGGTGGACTTCCCTCTGAAGCAGCAGAGGTATTTCAAAATGGAGCTTTTATTGCAGTTTTCTTCACATCTGCTGCTAAAGACCTATGCTTGCCAACGAAGTAAATAGCACATGATGATACAGTACATTTAAAGTGTGAGAACAGAAATCTATACATAACACATGCCCACACTAAAATTAGACTCGGCAACACACAATGACATTCATAGATTTGAAGTGTGTGACACTTGCAACTTCTTCTACTCAAAGCTGATAGGATCGTGGGGTACATGGTAGTGGTGGTGGGTTAGTTGGAAATCACTGAATACCCTAACATGATTCAAACTGAAGCAAAGTGTGAGACAGGACCAGAGGCCAGGATGTCTGGGGACAAAGAGCGGAGATTAGCCACAGGTTGCAACATACAGAACGGAGGGTGTGGAGATTAGCACCCCACCTAGCAATATGTCATTGCCCTTGAAATCCCTTTACAAGAAGGAAAGCTGTACATTGTATTCAACAAGATAGGTTGTGGCAGAGGTTACATCTGACATCACATGTGTGCCACCAGATGCAGAGCGACCAGAGAAAAGACTATAACTGAAACTGTACAGATGAATGATCCAAATTACATACTGTACATAATTCATGTAACCCTTCCAAAAATAATAGCTTTCATAAACAAAATTACTGTATGAGACATCCAGACATAATCCATTCATTTCTGTGAACAGTAACAATAATTGATAACTGCAATTTAATTATGTGGCTCCTGCTCTGTGTACACAGTGCCGAGTCCACTGCTAAAATGACGTCAGCGCTCTCGCTGGGTATCTGTGTGGATCGAAAAAACTTGGATGAATTTGACACCAATGGAGCAGTCAGACAGGTACCTAATACAAAAAAAACTACAGCTCTGAATACTGCAATCATACGTTAAAAAAAAAAAAACAAACACAACAAGGACCTGTAGAAATTAGTTTATTTCATGAGGAAAAATTAGGTAAAACATTGCACGTGATCTTAAATCTGCTGGTTGTGATGGTCTAATACCCACATTTTTAAAACGTGATGCCCCTATCTCTAAGATAATCAACTTTTCCTTTATGGTAAGGCAAACCCCAATCTTTGAAAATTAGCTTATGCTGCACTGCCGTATTAAAAAAAAATTAAAAAAAGGAAAAAAGGCCAGCTTGGTTAATTATAAGCCCATATTAATTCTGTCAACATTAGCCAGACTTTAGAAAGGGCTAATTATTGACCAACTTGTTGCTTATCTAGACCGGCAGCATCTGTAGCGTAGTGAACAGCGTGGGTAGTAAAGGACATGGTACCCATATGGCCATGTTAGTCGATCATGCCTTGCTTTATTCACAAACTGAAGGAGTTTGGTTCTTCTTTTCTGGATTGGTTAAGAAATTATTTGGACAAAAGAAAGCAAGTTAAATTGGGTACTGTTCTACTCAAATGTCACCATCATGTGTTGTAGAAGTACAGCAGGGTCCATTTTGGGCTCGCTGCTTTTTACATTATCCACAAGTTGCCTAGGGTTTGTACTACTTCAAAAATGTTGCTGTGCACTGGTATGGCATAGTACTTTATTTCATATCCCAAACTGTACAAGATAGTAATAATATGTTATGTCATCATTCTTGTTGGTTGCATAATTGTTTTTCCCAAAATAAACTAACAGAATCAATCAAAAGATACAAACAGCGCTCCTCACCTAAACTTAAAAAAATTCAATAATTTAATTCAAACAACATTTTTTGATTATTAACTTCTGGTGGAATTCCCTCTGAAGCAGCAGAGGTATTGAAGGACCTCAGTGTTTTTACTGATTCAGCCCTAACCTAAGGGGCCCATTAGAAGTACATGACATCAACGGTACATAAAAAGTTGGAGCTTTAACGTAGAACTAACAGAACTTGATGAGTGAAGCCAGGCTTTTCATAACACAGCATAATCTCCTTACCCTGATTGATAAGGGGGTATTGTGATCGATCTGGCATCTTCAGCTGTATTAGCAAAATAATTTTATAAAACAAAACTGCTCAATTCACACTTACAAGTGGCTGCAGAACATGTAATAGTTCTCATATGAGCCAATTAAACTGGCTCTTACTTAAATCTAGGGCTGAATTTTTATTACAGGATTTTTTTTTAGTTTGTTGTATAGTAACAAGCCACAGTACCTTGTAAATTAATTGAAATTTACTGAAAGTAGTTTTCATTCACGTTTGCATGTGAACATCTTTTGCAGTTGTCCATGATGCACACAAATAAGAGGCAGCAATCTTTGGGCTACTATGCAGCCTCGATATGCAGCAGACTACTGGTCGCCGTAAAGCTGCTAAGGTGCTACCAACTATTGATACCTTCTCCACAGTTTTAAAAAAGTGTCTGACTCTAACATCTGTACATACTTTGCAGAGCGTTTACATGGACATTTTGTTTGTATGTACATATTGTATTATGTTTGTATCTGCTTACTTTGATGTACTTTGTACACCAGGTTGTGCATGGAAAAGGAACTTCCGTTCCAGTGCGCTTATCATAATATCAAAATTAACAGTATCAACTATAATTAAATGCTTTTCTTCTCCAATAAGAAATCTTAGAAAAAAAAATAGAAATATAGAATTTGACAGCGAAAAGAGACTGAAGGCCCATTGAGTCTGCCCTAACTTTACTACCTGACCCCATCAAGCTGCAGTTCTGGCGGACTGTATCCTTCCATTCCTGCTGCCTGACCCTCAAATACACAAAACAGACAGACACACACACACACACAGACACTCTTGGAGTTCCCTTGCCCAGAACTAGGATTCTGGTTCGGATTGATCCTGAGTTACATCATCAGGTTAGTACCTCTTTTTTTTTTGTGGGGGGGTAGGGGCTGCAGTCTGTGCCACTTTGTCAGTTTTGCCTTGGATGGTCTAAAGCAGTCAGAACTTCTACAGAGAGACATCGTAACACAGTATTTCATGGCAGATAAGGACTGCTAGGCCCAGCCAGATGCCGTATTCCCTGCCTGCATCAATGGTCACTGGCCCTTCTTGGTCATTGACTTTAGCCTTTCCACCCACCTCGAGGGTTCCCTTTTGCCCATTCCATGAATGTTTGAATCCCCCCACTGTGCTAGCTCCCACTATTTCCTGGGGTAGGGTATTCTATTTATCTACCACTTTTATGTGAAGAAAAACCTCCTTACATTCTCCATTATCCTGCCTCCCTCCAATCTCATATTATGCCCCCTCATCCTTGGACACCTTCTATACTGAAAGATGTCACCCACTTGCACTTTGTTTATATAAATGCCCTTAAGATACTTGAAGGTTTCTGTCATATCTCTCCGTTCCTGCCTCTCTTCCAGTGTACACATATTGAGGTCTTTTAATCTCTCCTTGTATGTCTCCTGGTGGAAACTCTGCACCATCTTTGTTGCCCTTTTCTGAACCAACTCCACCCTGTCTATGTCCTTACGAAGATGCAGCCTCCAGAACTGTACACATACTCCAAATGAGGCCTCACCAGCATTTTGTACAGTGGCATCACCACCTCCATCCCTCTGCAAGTGATACCCTTTCCTAAGCACTCCAACATACTACTGGCCCTCCCCACAGCCTTGGTACACTGTTTGGACACCTTTATGTCATCTGAGATGATTCTCCCTAAATCCCTTTCTTCCCTAGTAACTGTTAGCAACTCCCCCTCATCTTTCTCTCACCCTGTCCCCCTACCCTTCCACATAGGTATTTCCCTGGTATGACCAGTGTTGTGACTTCTACTATTGTTATACTTATATGATTGCTATTTACTGCATGTAACTTTATTCTGTAAACCACTGTTGTATTGTGTTCTTTTGTTATCTGTATTGCACCTGTATGTTACCACTGTTGTATCTCACACTGTAACCATGTCTACCCTCCCTGCGACGAGGTGCCTTTGTAAATGAATCCCTGACTCAAAGGTTGTAAATCCGATTTACTAAAATAAATAAATAAATAAATCCTGTTAACTCTTCACAGGCTTTCTGCACTCCAGGTGCATGATTTTGCACTTCTTTGCATTAAATTTGAATTGCCATACATTGGACCAATTTTCCAGTTTTCCTAGGTCCTTAATCCCCCCCCCCCCCGGAGTATCTATCCTGTTGCAGATCTTGGTGTTATCTGCAAATAGGCAAACCTTCCCTCCAGCAATGTCACTAATGTAGAGCCAGGACCGATCCTGGAGGCACTCCACTGGTCACCCCCTTTCCTCAGATTAGATCCCATTAACCACCACCTCTGCTTTCTGTCCCCAACCAATTTTTTTTAATGATCTATTTATGTGGTTTATCCCCCTTTAACCCCCCCCACCCACACATCCTTGACAGGGACGCCAAGTGTGTGGAGGCATGCATGCCCAGGACACCCCACCCGCCAGTCCTCTCACGCCTCAGCCACTACCAGACCTCCACACAGTGGTGACGGGACTACAGGAGAGGTGGCATCCACCCGAGAGGACAGCCACCATTAGATGGCTCAATCCTGCTCTGACCCTCCCCCACCAGCACCCCAATGATCCGAGGTCATTCCCGAACCTGTGTCGCTGGCGTGAGTGCAGGTGGCGTCCAGCACCTCAACCTTACTGCCACCAGGCTGGCCTCCCCAACCAATTTCTAACCCAGTTCTCCACTTTGTGACCCACTCCCAGGCTACCCAGCTTGTTAACCATTCTTCTGTGTGTAATGGTGCTGAGGCTTGCTGAAATCGAGGTAGGCGATATCCACGCTCTCCCGCTGATCCATCTCCTTCCTCACCCAATCAAAAAAGTCTATCAGATATGTCTGATGTGACCTTCCTGCTGTGAATCCATGCTGCCTCGGATCCTGTGCTCCACTTAATTCCAAGTGTTCCACAATCCTTTCCTTAAGCAATGCCTCCATAATCTTGCCCACTACTGAGGTGAGGCTGATTGGCCTATACTTTTCTGCTTCCTCTCTGTTTCCATTCTTGTGAAGAAAGACTACCTGTGCGCTCTTCCAGTCCTCTGGAACCACTCCTAACCTCTGGAACCACTCCTGTACTGAGTGACTCACTAAACAGGGCTGCAAGCAGTGCCGCTAGTACGATCCATAGTTCCTTTAATATCCTAGGGTGTATACCATATGGTCCCATTGCTTTGTCCACCCTCAGTTTTGTGAGTTCTTCTTGAACTCTTCCCATCTGTAAATGGACTGGTGTTGACCTTCCTCCCTAGGAGGAAGCAGGGAACTACAGACTGGTCAGCCTGACCTCAGTAGTGGGAAAGGTCATGGAAACACTACTTTTTTTTTTTTTAATTTATTTGTTTAACCAGGTATAGCACACTAAGCTGAAAGCTTTTTTACAGGAGCGACCTGGGAGCACAAGGAGGTTAAGTGACTTGCTCAGGGTCACACAGTATGCAAGTGAAGCTGCGGGATTCAAACCCAGGTCTGGTCTGCTGGATGTCACCAGATTTGCAGCTCAGAGCCTTAGACCACTGCGTCATACTGCCTCCCTGCTGAATCTACTTTTTTTGTTGTTGTTTGTTAATTCTTTTTATTGCACCACATGCTTGGAACTCTCTCAGGAGACCATCTCTCACCTCTGCCATGCTACCTCCCATCTGAAGTCCACCCAGCAGGAAATCGGGGACAAACACTCCTCTACCTTCCTGGCCAGACATCCAGCCTCATCCCATCAGACAGCCAAGGGGATCGGGAGAGCAGGTGAAGTGGACCCAGCATTGAGGCGTGATGGCAGGGCACTAGAGGATTCCATCACCTATCCAAAGTCGGGGTTTTCTTGTCTTGAGTTGCCTAAAGGCAGCGGATGTGCAATGACATCCAGCTCACTCAGGCATGCTCCCATGCCTGGGTGAGAGACCACCCGCCCAGTCCCTCTTACATCCCTCGCTGACTCATTCCCTTCTACCTTCTAGAGGTCGCTAGTGCAGTGTGATGAGAAATCCACCCACCCAGGAGAGGAGAGGAGAGCTGCCTTCTGGGCGCTCAGTCCTACTCCTTCCCTGCTGACCTTCAATGACCTGGGCTCATTCCCTAACCTGGGTTGCCGGCGTGGTGCAAGGTGTGGCGTCCCCTGCCTCAACCCTACCGGGACAGCTCATGGAAACACTACTAAAGGAAAGGAAAGAATAGTGGAATACCTGGTTGTCAGTGGTCTACAGGATCTAAGGCAGCATGGTTTTATGGGAGGGAGGTCATGCCAGACTAACCTTACTGAGATCTTTGACTGGGTAACCATGGAGGTGGATCGGGGGGGCAGTGGATGTGGCCTACCTGGATTTCAGCAAGGCCTTTGACACCATACCACATAGAAGGCTGCTAAACAAGCTAGGGAACACAGGGCTGGGAATGAAGGTGGAGAAGTGGGTGGAGAGTTGGCAGGATAATAGGACCCAGAGGATGGTGGTAAATGGCATTCACTCAGCAGAGGGTAAAGTGACCAGTGGGTACCACAGGGATCAGTGCTGGGTCCAGTCCTCTTCAGTGTCTTTATCAGAGACATTGCAGAGGGTCTAGAAAGGAAAATTTGCCTGTTCGCTGATGATGCTAAGTTCTGCAGTAGGGTGGACACACCAAAGGGAGCGGATAAGATGAGGGGACATCTAAAGAAGCTGTAGGATTTGTCAAGGGATTAGCAGCTGGGTTTCAATGCAAAAAAGTATAAGATAATGCACATAGAGCACAAATACCCAGCAGCAACGTATCAACTGAGGGGAACAGAAAGCTTCAAGCAGGAAAAAGACCTGGGTGTGATTATCTCTGATGACCGCAATGTAGGTAGGCAGTATGACAAAGTGGCAGGAAAGGGTAACAGGATGCTGGGATGCATAGGCATGGGAATCACCAGCAGAAAAAAGGAAGTAATAATCCCACTATATAGGGCATTAGTGAGGCAACACCTCAAGTGCTGTGTCCAGTTCTGGAGGCCTTATCTACGTCAGACCATAGGTAGTTCCTTCACAAAGGAGACCCACAGGAGGGTGGCATGGGACCCCACAGTGGAAGGAAACAATTCCTGGTGGGGGACTCAATCATTGGGGGGTAGAAGTGGGGGAGGAAGCGGAGAGGGAGGTAAGGTGCGTGCCTGCCTGGCACCATGGCTTGGAGGGACAGGAAGCGAATCCTCAAGATCGTGGGAGCAGCTACACGAGGAAGGGAGCTGGATGTCATTGTCCACCTAAGAACAAATGACCTGGCTAGGAATGGTATCAGAGCAGTGCAAGAGGAGTTTGTAGAGTTGGGGAGGGGCCTTAGACAAGTAGTGCATATGGTAACCTTCTTGGAGGTGCTGCCTGTCTATGGCAAGGGTGATGCTAGGGTACTTCTCACCAGGGAATTCAATGAATGGTTGAAAAACTGGTATGGAGCTCAGGGTTTTGGCTTCACTGGGGACTGGGAGCACCTATTTTGAAAATTTGGTGAAAAATTCCCAAAATGACTGTTTTACTGAGCATCGTTGCGCTGTTCCTATGCACACTCATAAGTTCATGAATTTTCAATATATTCACTCCAGATTTTCAACACTGCCATTTTACCACACCTCCTTATGAGCAGTACAGCTGTCATTTTTTACATCTCGCCCAAAATGTGTTTCTACCCGTGTAGCTCACATTGGCATAGTCAGTGTGCAAAATCAATGTATGGGACAAATTAAGAAAATCACAGTGACGCTGTTCATGAGCAGAGGTCTTAAAATGGCTATGTTGAAAATTTGATGAAAAAAAAATCCTAAAAATGACTGTTTTATGAGCGTGTGTTGCGCAGTTCCTACGCACACTTGTAAGTTCGCAAAGTTTTAATATTTGCACCCCAGATTTTCAACATTGCCATTTTACCACACCTCCTTATGAGCAGTACAGCTGTCATTTTTCACATGTCACCCAAAATGTGTATTTGTGCATGTAGCGCACAATGGCACAGTTGGTGTGTGCAATCAATGTTTGGAACAGATTAAGGAAATCACAGTGACATGGTTCATGAGCAGAGGTCTTAAAATGGCTATGTTGAAAATTTGGTGAGAAAATTCCCTTCAGCCGTTCTGCAATGTTACTAATGAAGACATTGAACAGGACTGGCCGCAGGACCGATCCCTGCAGCACCCCACTGGTCACCCCCTCTCCATAGACTGCACCCCATTTACCACCACTCTCTGCCTCCTGTCTGTTAGCCAGTTTCTAACCCAGTTTACCACCCTTTCCCCCATGCCCAGCCTACCCAGCTACTTTATCAGCCTCCTATGTGGGATGGTTTCAAAGGCTTTGCTAAAATCAAGGTAAGAGTTGTCCACTGCCCCACCCTGATTCACTTCCTTTGTCACCCAGTCAAAGAAATCAACCAGATTTGTCTGACATGATGTCCTCACTGTGAATCCATGTTGTCTATGGTCCTGGGCTCCGATGACTTCTAGATGCCCCACTATCCTTTCTTTAAGCAATGTCTCCATGAGCTTCCCCACTACTGAGGTGAGGCTGAATGGCCTATTGTTCCCTGCCTTCTCCCTGCTGCTGCACTTGTGTAGAGATAGAACATGTGCCCTCCTCCAATTCACTCGTGTTGAATGACTCAGTGAACATGGCTGCCAGAGGTACTGCTATCTCCCTTAATATCCTTGGGTGTATGCCATCTGGTTCCATTGCTTTGTCCACCTTCAATTTAGTGAGCTCCTGCAGGGCTCTTTTTGTCTTTGAATGGACTATTGTCCACCTCTTCACCCCCTTGGCAACTGCTGTACTGCTGTGGCCCTTGCCCCTCCCACTCTTCTGTGAATATTGAACAGAAAGACACAGTGGATGTCTTGGGAGGAAGGCATGGAACTGTCACTTCCAAATACCTAAACAGCACATAAAAGCAAGCAACATTCGGCATTGACAAATGCTTGTTGGGTTTTGCCCACCATATTTGCAACATAGACTTTTTGAGAGCCCACCTCATTGGCACAGTCATTTTGTTAATCGGTCCCGAAAGGTGATTCCATGCAGTGACCGCAAAATCACCTTTCGGGCCTGAGTAACAACATGACAGTGAAAGAATTCATGAGGAGGGGTCCTAAAAACCCCATGTTGAAAATTTGGTGCCAAAATTCCAAAAAATGCCTGAGATATGCATCAAAGTTGAAAAAACCCTATTCATTCCATTATACAGCTTACCAGCATTTCCTCAGTTCGCAGTCAGCTTTGAAGAGTGCAAACGTGTTCCAGGTCCACCGAAGATCATTCCACTGGACTCTGGAGGTAAGTATGGAGTGAGGGGGGGTATGGGGAGGCAAGGTGCGCAGTGGGTGGGTGCGGGTTGTGGAAGGAGGGGGCAGGCAGACCGCCGAGGGATCGTTTCCGTCTTTACAGGAAAAAAAAAACAGAACATTGTGGGACAGTTTTTGTTTTACAGGGACATTTAACTGGACATTTGGCATGCTGGGGTGGGCTACCAGTATGCCAACCTACTGTTTTGTTGGGGGGGTGACTGTGGCCGACAGGGAATTGGGCACCCCCGTTGTCATATAGGGGAATGCAATAGCCGAAGTTGGCACCTCGGCACAAACACAGGTTTGTGTGTGCATATGTGTGTGTGTGGGGGGATTATGCCGATGAGGCATGGGTTCCCCCGTCGGCATATCCAGACACTCAGAGGGACTGAAGCCGGCGGGGATGGGGGACCCCGTCAACAAACAAAGACTGTTTGGGGGGGGCACATGCTGCTGAGGTGGATTGGGCAACCCCCTGGCATGGGGCCTGCATAATACTGTTTGTGAACATGGCGGCAAGCTGCCCACCATATTCACAAACAGTATTAGGCTAGCTAATGTTCCGCCCTGCAATTACGGGTCGTTCCCTCATTGCAGCATAATGACTGACGCTACAATGACTAGGCAGCCCCTGATTGCTGTGGTGAAAATGTTTGTACTTGGTGCACTTTTGGAGACCAGTGTCATCGGCACACTGTGCCTCCATTGGTCCACCACTGCCAAGCCCCCAAATGCAGTGCCTCCCTTGGCTGTAGCAGTGCCATGCCTCCGCAACCCGCTTGTCTCCTAAGCTGTCACATAATGTTTCTTGCGCATATGCGCAAGCAAACTTAAAAATGGTGGTGTTCCTCTTTTGATTTGTCACGCCAGATAGGGATCCAAAATGTTACGAATTTGGGAGTGGTCTCAGTTCTTCTGGAACATGATATTGTGAGTCTATTTGAAGGTAACTCTATGAAATTTGTGAAAGCCAATCTTATATTATTTATTTACTCTGTTCGCTGGGTAAGTACACTGAGCAATAGCCCTTTTTAAGGAACAACCCAGAGCCATGATAATAGCGCCTAAACACTGTAGCAGCCTCTCTGCTAAAATAATTATTTTAAAATCCTGGAAATGTTCTAGTTATTTGCTAACATTTCCAATCAATGAATGGAGGCATCTCTTTCTAATTTCTCTTTATTGTAACCACTTCTTCCAGAATGATGGAGACTTTTGGAAAATATTTAACAAGGTGCAATCTTTATCATCAAAGGAGGACTTTGGTCTTTGATTACACATATTTGCTGTTTACTAAAGTAGTGTATGTCTTAAGATGTAACCGATGTATTACTGATGAGATATTATCTCATTGTCTATATTTATTTATTTATTGAGTAATCGGAATTATAACCTTTGAGCTAAAAGCTCATTTACAAAGGATCCTCGTCATAAAGGGAGGGGAGAATACATGAGTTTGGGAGTCAAAAGCAGCTAAATAGGCATTGTCAAAAACATCATATGTGATCAGTGGCAATCAATAACATTGGTAATAGCAACACAACATAGGAAACAAGGGCAAAAGCAACACATAACCAGAGTGTAGGTACAGGGTACATGGCGGTACAGTACACACAGCAGGGCAGACAATAAAGTGCATAAGTCAAGTTAGGTAGTAGTTGGAGAAAATCAGAGGTTGAAGCTATACAGAAGCATGTAGGGAGGAACAGGAGATGTGGCTGAACATCAGTCCTGATACCTAAATTGGTTACCAGGCTACATCCAGGGGAGTAAGCATAGCCATGGTAAACAGTCGGGGTGGGAACTAATCCAGAATAGGTAGCAGAAGAGGAATCAGAGGAAGGGAATGAAGGTTAGGCTCATGGGTAGGGATGATATGGAATAGGGAGGTGAGGGCTAACAGGGAGTAGGTGAGGGGAGTAGGGGGTGCATGATAGGTAGGCTGGCAGGGCAAGTGTAGAGCAGGGAGCTTCAGGCCAATTTACGGAGTGCAAGATGAACCTTGGCAGGCCTTGAGTTCAGGGGTCAGGTAACAGAAGGGTTAAGAGTGGCAGTAGCAGTGAACAGGTGGGGAGATAGTCTTTATTGGTCATGCTTGCGAGGACAGTGGTGTGCAGGGCTTGTGGGTTAAGAGTGACGTAGCAGTGTACAGGGGAGGAGATAGACTTTCTTAGCTTGGATTTATCTCAGCCATCCTATTAGTTGTATTGTCATCCTTCTTTAGATGTTACCTACGAATGTATTCAATAAAAATATTTTTTTTAAAAAGGAACTGGGGGAGAAAGAGTCAGAGATCAACTAGGGTCTGTGGTGACACTGTAGGTAGAGAACTGGACAGATTGGGTGGATCAAGTGGTCCTTATCTGCCATTAAATTCTATCTTTCTGTGATTCAATGAAACCAGAAATGGAGCAGCAAAAGGAGCTCAGGTGTTAGTAGGAGACATGTACCTGCCAGATATAGACTGGGACATTCTGGCAGCTCACAGCAAAATAGTCAGGCACTGCTTAATATGCTTCAAAACTATCTTCTGTTGCAGCTGGTCAAGGATCCCCATGGCAGGATGCCATAGTTGGCCCAGTACTTACCAACTCAGAGATGGGGGCAGTTGAATATTGGAACCAATGGGGTCCACAACCATAATACTGTGTGGGTCAAACTGATGGGGAAGAATGGACTACTCTTGAAGACAGTGGTTCTGGACCTTACCTGAGTAGATTTTGGGAGGATGCAGGAAATAGCATGGGGAAGACTGGCAGGTATAGACAAGATAGAGGGGGTAGAAGAAAAATGAAGCAGGATCAGGCAGCACTCCTGGAGGTAACCGAAGCTAGTGCTAAGAAGTATGCCAAAAGGAGCAAACACAAAAAGCTGATTTCATTCTCAAAGGGGATAAGAGAGGCAGCGAGGGTGAAAAGAAGGGCCCTCACTGAGTGCAAGAGCAAAAAGAAGATGAAACCTGGCAGGACATTCAGGCCAAACCCAAAGAGGCAAGGATGAAGCTCAGGAGGCCGACACAGAGCTGCAGACTACTAAGGGAGTAAAATGTAGAGAAAACAAATTATTCAGGTACTTAAGGGAAAAAAGAAAAACAAGGGGGGGATTGTTAGGCTAGTCGATGGGAGAGAGTAGTGGAGGATGATCTGGAGAAGGCAAATGTAATTAACAATTACTTCTGCTCAGTATTCACGGTAGAGAACAGTGGTCCTCTGCCACAGAGTGGTATCAAGTCACCACATGGGGGGTGGGGGTCCGGAAAATGGGCAGAGTGTAGATCTTCACAGTGGAGTATAAAAGGGACTAAAAGCTCTCAGAGTAGACAAGGTGTCAGGCTGAGATGGCCTGCACCCGTGATTGCAAAAGGATTGGCTCCAGTATTGGTAGAACCATTAGCCTAACTATCCAATGACTCACTGTAGTCTACAGCAGTGCCAGCATATTGGAGATCCACTGACATAGTACCACTCCACAAGGGGGGGGATGCAGGGAGGATCCAGGCAATTACAGGCCTGTCAGCTTTATCTCCATCATAGGTAAGCTGATGGAGACTATAGTGAAGGAGAGCTAGAGGACAAAGGACTACAGTATGAAAAGTAGCACGGGTTTGTTTTAAGGAAGTCTAGCCAGACCAACCTAAAACAGTTTTTTGGTTAGGTCACCAACGTGATAAGACAGGAAACAGGCAGTAGATATGCTCTGCTTTGAATTCAGCAAGACCTTCAGTTCAGTGCCACCCAGGAGGCTGTTGAAGAAGTTTGATGACTTAGGAGTAAGAGCTGGATTTAGTTAGGTGGGTAGGAAAATGGCTAGCAGAATCAGCAGAGAGTAGTGATTAATGGGGCTAAATCAGGAGAAAAAGATCATAAGCGGAGTTCTGTAGGGATTAGTACTGGGATCTTTTCTATTTATTATGTTCATAAGTGACACTGGGGAGGGTATCCAGGGAATACTGTGTCTCTTTGCTGATGACACAAAGCTATGCTGTAGGGTGGATCGTGAGAAAGGACTGCAGGAGCACCAAAAGGACCTAGAGAAACTATGAAAAATGATCTGTGGTCTGGCAGCTGAGGTTCAATGCCAACAAGTGCAAAGTAATACACTTAGGTGAACAGAATCATTCTGCACACAGAATATTGCATGGGAGGAGTTAGACTGGTCACTTCAACAGAGGAAAGAGATCTGGGGATCATAATCAGTGACTCCCTCAAGCAAACGATTCGATGCAATAAAGCATACAGCAAAGCACTGAGCATGCTGGGCTGCAAAGAAAGGGGTTATGACTGTAGAACAAGCAAAGTGATGCCGTCACTGTACAGATCACTGGTGAGGCCTCATGTGGAGTAGTGTGATCAGTTCTGGTGCCCTCACCTGAGGAAGGGCATAATCAGACTAGAGTGGTACTGCAAAGAGTCACCAAGATGATCCAGGACTGCAGAAAAGATTCTATGAGGAACAACTAGAGGCCCTAAACATATTTGTGGTTCCATGCCATAAAAGTGATCACAGAAAGGTGGTCGCCGTTAGGGCGAGTGTACATCACCAAAAATCAATTTTGGCGATGTAACACTCGTGGCACTCAGCAAAATGGCGCCAGACACTTTTTTTTTAGGTGGATGGCTGCACCCCCGCACCCTGCCAACTAAAGGATTCTCAACTCCAGGGGGGTGCTTGTCGGGGTGGGGGGAGTGCAAAAGCCAAAAAAAAAAAATTCAACGGCCAGGCACAACAAAACAAACAAGCACCTGGAACTGAACCCGGCATCCTTGCAACCCTAGCCTGCCACCAACCCACCACATCACAGGGCCAGCTCGGCCGCCAACCACCACAGTACACTTCACAAATGCTCCTTCCCTTTCCACCCATCGCACGGCATGCTCACCCCCCCCAAGCACATGTACATATAGCGACATCCTGTTGCTATATTCGCTGCCCCCTATCCGGTCGCCCTTTCTGTCCAGTATCCCTGTCCAGATGGTGCTGTCATTGAGTTGCCCTTTATGAAAGTACTCAATAGTGGTCGCCCTCTTCACAGGCTACCATATTTTCTGGTGGCCAGGTGGGAACGGGGGACATGACTGAAACATATACATTTCTCAGGGGTATAAACAATGTAAACAGTGAGGACCTGTTTGTATGAAATAGGGATGTAGTCGCTACTGCAAATGACTGGAGGTAGGTGGGGACAAATTCAGGAGAAACAAGAAGAAGTTCTGCTTCACTGAAAGGGTGGTGTAAATGTGGAACAGATGGTGGGGGCAGCTACTCTTAATGGGTTGAAACACCATTGGGACTGGACAAGGGGACTTATGATCCACAAGGGGGCAGCAAGGGTTTAAGGGGTGGGGTAGTGGGGGTGGGATACAGCACACCAGGGCAGTAGTTCGGTGGGCTGAAGTAGTGTAGTGAGGGCAGGCTCAATGACCCTTCAGTCTCCTTCTGCCATCAAAAGTCTATGTTTCGATGTTTAAAATCTGAACAAGCAGCAGTGGCACAGTGAATAAGTGACAGTGGTGAGATTCAAACATGGGTCTCCACAGCTCTGCACTCTAGCCAGTACATTTAAACTGCCTTCCAACAAGAGTTATTTATTGGCAGCATGACTGCACAGTGTCAGTACGAGACACAGACACACCCAAGCATTCAGACACACAGCAGCTCAAATGCAGACACTGATAGATTCACATGCATAGCATTGCTCGCACAAACATGAACACAAGCACACTTTAAAAACTTACCATTGTTTAAAACATATCAAATAATGCTGAATGCAATTAACATTCTTTGAGCCGTCCTCTCAATCAACATTTATTTCTCCTTGGTCAGTGTACCAGATGCCTATTCTGATGATTCCCCCAGTCTTCACAGGTCCATTGGAACAGTATGACATCATTCTGGATGAATAGTTCAGTTCTGTGTTTATGGTTGAGGCTTCAGACCCATAACAAGATAGCAGAATTAAGTTTATAGGTCCCACAGAATGAAGCCTAAAAGTTGGAATTATACTGGTAAATTGGGTGTTAAAGGGGTGCCCTAAAGTAAACAAATTTCCTGGGTAAGATGGGTTACACGTAAGGGTGCTTAGGGAGACAAGACTGGCCCTGGCAGGTTTCAAAGCAGACTTGTTTCATAAGTCCCTAGAAATGGCTGAAGCTTGATTGGACTGGAGGGTTGCAGATGTGGGGTTGGATTTTCAGACACTCACGTCCATTTTTTAGATGCAAGTGTGGAATTTCACAAAAAGTTGGTCTAATTCCTGGGACTGAATTCTGTAGTTGCATCTGAAAAATTAATGCGAGTCCTGCAGTTGTGGCAGAAATTGCAGTAAACTGCAGAAAATTGTTGCAAATGTGTCCAGATGTCTGTGAATAGGACTCAGACATCTGGATGCATCGGTGTGAATGCACCATGTGTCTGAAATACAGACACAAGTGCTGTGTCCCCCCCCCTTTGAAAATTCTGGCCCATGGTGCCTATTCCACAGGATAGAGAGAATCCAGGGAACTACATGGCAATGAGCCTGACTTGCAGTGTACTATAGATATGCTGTTAGAAACTATAGTCAAGGAACAGAATGTGGAATTTCTTGAAGCACAAGAGCATCCAGGTAAAACAAACTTTGGTCAGAGCCAACATGACTGCTATACTGCTTTAAGAGCACTCACAGGGCTGAAAAAAGAGCCCACTGTGCCAAAGATGGCCACCCTGAGCTCAGTACACATGTGTGACTTCGCTGCAACTGCGGAAGTGAACTCTCGCATGTGCACTGAGCTCACGGTGGACATCTTGGGCACGGCAGGCTCTGTTTTTTTTTCGACTGTAACTGCAGAACTGAAATGGAAGTGATGAGCAGCAGTAAAATAGTGCGCCTGCGGGGGGGGGGCTCGTGCAGCTGTGGAGGGGAGGGTCGTGGAGAAGAAAAAATTAATCATAGTAATGTTGTTTCTTCTAATGGGGTCTTGCTGTATTCTGACTATATGCAGTTAGCCCCAGCTCTTGAACTGCTCCAGAGAGTAAAGGATTAACTCTATGCAAAGGGATAGAACGTTGAGCTTGAGCTCTGTTTTCAAACCTCTGTCTATGGTACTGTGAAGTGTAACTGTCAGATTCTTATGAGTACTAAACTAACTAGCCCAAAGGAAGAAATTGTTTCCAAAATTTTGTGCCAAATGGCAAAACAAGGTTTTTTAGGGTCAGAAGACTCAAGTCGAGAACACCCAAAAAGAACACAACAGGTAGTGATTTACCAAAATGATTAACAAACAAACTAAAAGAAACCCCCTAAGAGATGGAGGCATGTCCAGTACGCCTCTGGGATGCAGCACTGTGCCTGCCCCACCACATTCCAAAACTACTAGGTTCCAGGAGGGGAGGCAGGAAGGGAGGTCAGAATACAGCAAGACTCCAATAGAAGAAACAACATTACTATGTTGAGTAATTTTTTCTTCAAACAACATGAAGTCTTGCTGTATTCTGACTATCTGCAGACTACCAAGCAGTACCCCCTTGGAGGAGGCAGTCGCAGAACCTATTTTGGGAACAGGCTTTGTAGCACAGCCATGCCAAACCTAGCATCACTTCGTGACTGGATGTCCAAAGAGTAATGCTTGGTAAAAGTGTGAACAGATTTCCAGGTAGTTGCTTTGCATATGTCCACTAAAGGTATATTTCTAGCTGCTGCGATCAAAGCAGCAGTACCTCTGATAGAATGAGCCCTCAGGCCTGAGAGAGGTTCCTTACCAAGTTTAGAATAGCAGAATTGAATACAAGAGACAATCCACCTGGCAATAGACCTCTTGGTAGCAGGTTTGCCCTTTCCCACTTCACCATAAGTGAGAAACAATTGAGAACAGTCCTTCCTATGGGCCTTAGTATGCTCAATATAGTACCTAAGAGCCTTTTTACATCAAGACTGTGTAACCTTTTCTACCCAGAGGAAGAATGATCAGTGAAAAACACAGGCAATGACATAGACTGGTTCTGATGAAAGTCTGACAACACCTTGGGAAGAAACTTTCTATTGGTGCAAAGGACCACCTTATTCCCTATGAAAGGAAATAAAATCAGGTTCCACTGATAAGGCCTGTAATTCACTGATTCTCCTGGAAGAGGTAATAGCCACCAGGAACACAGTCTTCCAGGTCAGGTATTTCAGTTCAGCTGAAGACAAAGGTTCAAAAGGGGACTGCATAAGCTGTGCAATACAGATGTTCAAGTCCCAAGAAAGGGTAGGCTCCCTAAAGGGAGGACTGACATGAACCAATCCTTTCTTAAAGACGGATGAGAAGCTAAGGAAGAGTTCTTACCAGGTGAAAGAAAGGCAGATGCAGCTGCCAAATGTACCTTGAGGGTAGTAGGCCGGAGGCCTAAACTGTTAAGATGCACCAAATAGTCCAATACAGTGGCAATACCAGCCAGCTCTGGCTTAGTATGCCTCTGGGAACACCGCAACCCTAATATTTTCCATTTGGAGTTGTAGGTCTTTACAGTAGCAGGCTTCCTGCTAACCTTTAAAATATCCAGAACAGATTGGGAAAGGTGCAAGCTTGCATATTCTAGCTCTTCAAGAGCCAGGCCTTGAGCCTGAGAGTCTGAAGATTGGGATAAAGAATCCTCCCCTGAGAGGAGGTGAGGAGATTGTGTTGTCTGGGAAGACACCAGGGCAGTGTTGCTGACAGTGACAACAGTAGAAGATACCAAGGTCGTCTGGCCCCAAACTGGAGCCACTAGAATCACTTTGCAAGGCTGAGACCTGATTTTTATCAGGACCCCAAATATCAGAGGAAAAGGGGGAAATGCATACATAAACCTGCTTGTCCAATTCAGTAGAAGAGCATCCTGAGGGACAGGGCCCAGAAGAGGTGGTCTGCAACAATAAAGAGGAAGTTAATGATTGTCCAGGGCTGCAAAGAGATCTATCTCTGGAGTGCCCCGTCTCTTAAAGATGGCTTGGAGAACTGAGGGATTCAGAGACCATTCGTGATGTCCCTGGGAAATTCTGCTCAGAGCATCTGTTAGAATGTTGTCCTTCCCTGGAAGATGCACAGCTAGCAGGGAAGCCTAAACGGAATAAACTAGAGACCATACCTTCATGGCCTCTGTGCCCAAGGCCAAGGACTGAGTACTTCCCTGTTTGTTGATGTACCACATGGTTGTGGTATTGTCTGTCCTGATTTTTGTTGATGTACCACATGGTTGTGGTATTGTCTGTCCTGATTTGCACCATTTTGCCCTGAACAAAAGCTGAGAATGTCTGAAGTGCCAGAAACACAGCTCTAAATTCCAGAAGATTTATGTGCAGAAGGGACTCCTGGTGAGACCAAGTTCCTTGAGCTGTATGATGATCTAGGTGAGCTCCCCACCCTAGCAGGGAGGCATCTATGGTGAGAGTCACAGAAGGGACCTGACTGATAAAGGGAACACCCTGTCGAAGATTGTCTTCCTCCAGCCACCGCTGAAGGGCCTGGACTAGGGTTTGAGAGACTGGAACAAGTTTGGAGAGAGGATCCTTTTTCTGAGACCAGTAAGATCTGAGATGAAACTGTATATCTCTCATCTGAAACCTTGCTCCCTGAACTACTGCTGTGGAAGCTGCCATGTGGCCCAACAGTTGTAGAAAGTGTCTGGCTGGACGAGACACTAGAGGATGAAAAGAGGAGGCCAGTGGGACCAGTGACTGAACTGAACCCTTGAGAGATGGAGAAAAGCCCTTGCCTGAATAGTATCGATTCCCACCCCTATGAAGGTGATAAGCTGGGCTGGTTCTAGAACAGACTTCTCTAGATTTAGAACAAAACCCAGGGATTCTAGAAGTCTTTTAGTGACCTCCAAAGCTGACTTGACTTGGTCTGAGGACTGGCCCACTAGAAGCCAGTCGTCCAGATATGGGAACAGAAGGATGCCCTGCCTCCTGAGGAATGCCACCACTACTGCAAGACACTTGGTGAACACCCTTGGAGCAGATGTTAGGCCGAAGGGCATGGCCCTGAATTGATAATGGCCTGAGGGCAACTCGAACCTGAGGTACTTTCTGTGGGAATGTATGATAGGTATGTGGAAGTAGGCATCCTTGAAATCCAGGGAGGCTAGCCAGTTTCCTGGTCTCAGAGAGGGAACAATTACTCCCAGAGTCACCATTTTGAATTTTGGATTTGTCAAATGTCTGTTCAGGTACCTTAAATCTAAGATGGGTCACCACTCCCCTGTCTTTTTTGGGGTAAGGAAGTATCTGGAATACAATCCTTTTCCCCTGTGACAAGGAGATACCTTCTCTACTGCTTGCAAAAGCAGAAGAGAGGAGACTTCTGCCTCTAAGGCCTTTGTCTCCAAGGGAGAGGGAGGACTGAAGGACCTTGCTCTCATTTTTGGGAACCTTTTGAAACTGAGAGCAAGCAAGTCCCTAGCTCACTACTTCCAGGACCCATTTATCTGAAGTAATAGACTCCCAGGCCTGGGACTAGTGAGCCAGCCTGCCCCCTACTGGGATTGGGGAGGCGATCCTGACTGACACCTCAGGGTGTCTGCTTGGCAGGGGGCTTAGACTGAATAACTGATGGGGTCCTAGTTACCTCACGTCTACCTCGTCCCCTAAAGAACCCCCTCTGCTGGAAAGAAGAGGAGGAGGCCTGAGCTTGGTAAAAAGGCCTGCCCCTGCCCCTAAACTGCTGCCTCTGAAGAGTGGTCTGTTTTTCTTTGGCTGCAGCACTCCTATAGGTGGTCCTGTATCTCTGTTTGATTCCCAAAAAGAGAATTACCTGCTACAGGAAAATCCATGGCTTTAGCCTGGGTATCCTGTGAGAGGCTGGTAAACCTAAGCCAAGCAAATCTGCTCATGGAGATAGATGTAGCCATGACCCTGGAATGAACATCATTAGAATCTACAACTGCATAGAATTGCACTTTAGATGCCTCTATACCATTCGCAGCCACCTGCTCCAGCTCCTTGGCTAGCTGGGGGGGGGGGGCATTGCTTGCCAGTTCCAGAACCGTATCCCACATAGATTTCTGGTACCTAGCTGTATATGCTATGTAGTTAGATTGTCTGAGTCCCAAAGAGGATGCCAAGTACTGTTTTTTTTGCCATGGCATCCACTTTCCTGGAATCCTTGTCTGAGGGTGAGATGCCAGGGGAATATTAGCCTTGTCACAGGCTGCAGCTTGTACTACCCCAACATGGCTGCAATGGTTAGTAAGGAATTCCATCCCAGGACCTGACAAAGCATACCTCCTGTCCATTCTTTTTTCCACAAGAGGTATGATGTAGGAAACTGTAAAATTGTGTGACTGCTTCCCCAAGGATTTGTGTAAGGGGATAGACACCCTTTTTGACTCTGGGACATCCATCATTTCCAGATAATCAGGTTCTTCCTGATCCTGTTCAGCCTCTTCCATAGGAAGCTGAAGAGTCTCAGCCACTTTCTTGTAAAACAAGAAATGGGAAGGGGACACAGAAAGCATGGGGGGAGAAACCTGAGAAGGCCTGTCTGGGGAGATGTCAGGCTCTACCGGCCCATCTAGGCCCTCATCCTCTTCACCGTAATCTTCCTCCTCCTCCTCCTCCCAATCACCCTCATAGTAAGCTTCAGGTTCTATATCTGAAGCAGATATTTCCAACCGAACCTACTTGCTTTGAACCGCAGCCGGTTCGGTCGGAACCGAGCAAAGCGATTGAACTATAGAAATCGCCTTTGCTATCTCTTCAGCAGTCGTACCGTGGGAAGCCGGATCCGAACCGGTTGATTTTCTTTTTCTTTTACTCAGAACCGATTCCACAGAATTGACTGTCCGCTTGCCCGAAGAGGTATCACCCAGGTCAGTGGGCACCTCTTCAGGTTGGGCCGCAACCGAACCGGGTTGACCATCTGAGTCAGTGGACTTCTCGGCCTCCCTCTCCCTTAGCCTACTCAAACATTTTTCCAAAGTGGCTTTGGGAAAGTTCTTGCATATCTGGCAGTGTTCTTTGAGGTAGTCAAACCCCAGACAGTATACACATACGAGGTGAGGGTCGGCCTTATCAAAGGCCTCCTTACACTCGGTACAGTGCTGCAACCCAATGGGTCCGGTTTTCCTTCTGAGTTTCTCAGACATGCCTTCCAATATAAAGTCACCCAAAACAGTGGTTAAGCCAGGTGACTACAAACTTATCGGTTCCAACAGTGTCACAGGTCGGTTAAAATAATCCTAAACTCGGATTTTTTTAGGAACCGATAAGTACCAGAAAAACCACACAGTCAAAAATATAATACACAAACAGAATAGGTTTCGGTTCCAAACCAGACCGACCGGCAAAGAACCAAAAATAAAACAATTTCTTAAGAAAACAACCACTACCTACAACTACCACTTACTGGTACTGAGATAGAAGCAAGAATACCGATTCTCTGAAGAAACGGGTAGAAAAGAACCAATCGATTCGAACTATTACCGAACGGAAGTGCAGGAGGGATCTCCTGAGCGACTTCACAGTTAGGCGGAATAAGAAATCTGACGGTTACACTTCAGAGTAACACAGACAGAGGTTTGAAAACTGAGCTCGAGCTCAGTGTTCTATGCCTTTGCATAGAGTTAACCCTTTACTCTCCGGAGCAGTTCAAGTGCTGGGGCTAACTGCATATAGTCAGAATACAGCAAAACTTCATGATGTTTGAAACAACAGAAAATTACTGACCACGGCACTGTGGAAGAACAGAGGGAAGGCATCCGGTAACGTGCTTCCACTGTCCCTTCTCTCTTCTACATGATAGCAATACATCAGCACGGCTCCGCCCATGCAGCCATAAAAAATAACATGGCTTTACAACAGGTAGGCTGGAAAGACAAAATGTATTAGACTTCTTTGACTCAGTGACTATGGCAGTGAATAAAGTCCAGGCAGTGCACATCCTCTACCTGGACGTCATCAATGCCTTTTATTTTGTGCCGCACAGAAGGCTGATGAAAGAAGCATTGGCAAACATCAACTATGCTTGTTTGTTGTACTCACTGTGTAGTTGTTAGGCATGGATAGTGCTGCAGTTACATATGCATTCTGAATGTGTGCTGTGACAGTGGCACTTGGAGCATACAGATACTGTTACCATTATCTCATTTTAATTTATCTGATGAAATGATGCTGAAATATGCATTTAATTTTACTGATGCTTATTATTGTATCAAGTCAAGTTAGGTTTTATTTATAAAAGGCGCTTTTCCAAAACCAAAGTGCCTGTACAATACAATAACAAACATTTCAAATTAAAATATCCAGTATTAAAATTACAATTCAATGATTAAAATCAACACGTCAGTAAATGCAGCCTTGAATGATTCAGTGGGCATGGCACTCTCTTACCCAACGAGGTAGAGAGTTCCACAGGGTCAGGGCCGTATATGCTAATACTCTGGCTCCTGAGGTCTTCAAACGGACCCTGGGAACCTCTAGCAATCCCTCATCGGTGGAACAAAGTGGGCAGATGGGGTGGTAGGGACAGAGGAGATCTTGTAGATAATGCAGTCCATGTTGATGTAGGGTCTTATAGGTCAGGAACATGACCTTGAAGGTGACTCTCCACCGTACTGGCAGCAGGTGCAGTTCACAGAGCACAGGCATAATATGACTGGCTCTAGATAAGCCAGTCAACAGCCTGGCTGACACATTCTGCACCAGCTGCAGATGGCAGATATTCACCCCCGGAAGCCCTAGGTAGAGAGCGTTGCAATAGTCAACTTTTTGTGGACTATTGTGCTTTACAACCACATTGCTAAAGCAGGAAAAGTTGCATCCTTTTTTTGGGGGATGTATTATCTATTTTCTGTTCACATTGGGCACTGTCAGCTTTTAGTTTTTATTTTTGGTCCTATGGGACCTGTGAGCATGTCAAACACTACATTCTTTCTCACTGTATCTAGGCTGCCCATTTTGCCTTATTCATTAGTGTGTTATTTGACAGTCAAAATTGTTATTCATTTTTTTGCCTTCTTCCTCCAATGCAGCCCTCATCCCCCTTGGCTTGTCACCCGACTTCACAGAAATGTACCTTGATCTCTGGTATTCCTCAACAGCTTCCCCCCTTTCGCAGGTTGGCAGAACCCCCCCCACCAATCTGTGCTTCAGAGCAGATCTGGTGTCCAGAGAGAGGGCCCTATTGTCAGTGCAGGGCCTGCCTGACTTTTCCTCCGCTGCTTTTTCTCCCCATGGGATGCTAGCATAGAGGTGTGTGTAAACTCACATGCAAGCATGGTGCACGTCACTGCTGGTGTCCCCCTGCCCAGTGAATCTCTTGCAAGTGCACTGCCATCTACTGTCAGCCAGGTGGCAGTACTGCACCAGAGAAACAGAACAGCCTTTGCGATACTGAATCCTCCTCCCCCCCCGGCCCAGATGAGCCAGGTTTAGTCCTGAACCCAGCTCACCAGCATCATGTGCAGCAGTAGTGCTACCACTGCGCCGGTGGGCTAGCTTTTCAAAATGTGATTTTATTTATCCCAAGCTTCTTACCGTGTGTCCTTCCGAAGTTACACCAAGAGAATGCATGTCGGAGCAAGTTGGCACTGAACTGACATGAACTCTTGCATGCATGAGTTATGCATATTTTAAGCCCTCTGAGATAAACACATGACGTGAAAGAGCATAGGAACCGCTTAAAACTATTGACTTGAAAAAACAGATCTGTGACTCTGGGCATGCACATTAGCATCAAGGCTGATGCAGGTGCCCTGAGTAACAGATAGATAGATAGATGCCCCAATAGTTCCAGGTTTCAAAGCAATAGTTGTATGTGTTCCCATGCTCTTTCAGACCATGTGTTTATGTCAGAGTGCTTAAAATATGCTTGACTCATGCACGCAAGAGTTCATGTCAGTTTGCAGCCACCTTGCTCAGATGTGCGTTCTCTTGTCCTCAGGAATGCACAGAGGCATCAAGTGGAACTTCAGATGAGCTATGAGGTAAGAAGCGCAGGCTGAGTAAAATCGTATTTTGCTTGAACAGTAACAATAACCAAATAATTAAGGCAAAATGGGTGGACTAGATACAGTCAGCAAACATGTAGTCTTTGGCAGGCACACTGGTTCACATAGCACCAGAACTAAACACTAAAAGCTGACAGTATCTGTGACAAAGTGCATGTCCATCACGCTCCTTTCACCTGTAAACCCTTTCACAACCATGCAATACCTGCAACAGGCTTTGACAGGGGCTGCTAAGGGGGATTTGTACTAAACCCTCTTGCTTTAAAGTTGGCTTTTTAGAAGTCACTGAACTGCCTGCTCTGCTTATTGGCTATGCCTCAGGGGGGTAAACAAGTAACACCTGAGCCCAATAAAGGGGGAAGGTGAACAAAGGGGAAAGAGTGGTTTCGTTTTCTGTTATGGAAAGAACCAGATGAAAGCCCCCCAAGATAGGACTTACCTGGTAGGGTTACAGACCCACACTCCAATGCTGCACGTCCCACAAGTGGTCTCTGGTGGGGCTTGAGCCTTGGCACCTTGCTTGTGCCCTGGTTTCTTCGTGGCTGTGGCTACCCACATCAACAGTTCCTTGGCCCATGTTCAGATGAGGGCCGAGGTCCAATCACTGTTCCACATCTCTGGGCACTGTTGGCGGCCAGAGTTCAGCCCCAGGAGCAATTCAGCACTGGCTGGATATGTAAACAATAAAGATGGTGGCACATGTCCTTGTGAGCATACACGGCCGCTGGGGTTAAAATTTAAAGGAGCCACAGCTCCAATGTGTGTTTCAGCCAGCGACTGCTATTAAAAGATATCCCCAGCTCCAGGGCAGGCAGCGGAGTCAGGAATCCGCAGAATGAATCCTCCGGGCATGGGATGGAATTGATTTCTGCCCTCAGAATGGCATATTCATAAAATAAAAGGGCCAAGTTGCTGGGAATAAAATATAAACAGACATGGCAGCCCCCAGGGACTTTAGGAAGCAAGGTGGCTGCTGGGATCGGGGCCAATGGGCACAGTAAAGCCTAGGACTGTGGCAGCCAATCAGAGGGGGAGACAGAGAAAGGGATATAAGGGCTGTTTGCCCACCACAGGGGAATTCATTTTGGAATTTCAGTGGGAGCAGAGTGTAGGGGAGACCGCTGTGTGGCTGTCTGGCCCAAGTCCCACATTCTGATCTAACAGCCAGCTTGGGCCCAGCTAATTTTCATCTGGCAGATCTTCTGAGAGCCAGGGTTGCTGCAGGGAAAGACGGAGCTGAGTTTTCTGGGGAGTAGAAATAGATCTTGAAGCTGCAGTGTGACAGCAGAGACTGCAATTGTGCCTTCTAAAGTGGAAATTGCTGCAGCTGTGATTAAAGACTGAGCAATCTGTGTCCCCCCTTGGCAGGGTGGGTGTTGAAGACCTCTAATTGCTGCCAGCCCAAGTGACTGTGTGTGCTGTGGCTAGAGACTGAGCCAAAGCACAGCTGCAAATTGTGCTTAAAAAGGGTGTGCAACAGAGGGGTCTAGTGGAACACACCTGCCCTGCCCTGTCCCTAGACAGAAGAAAAAGAAGAAGACCAGTGGAAGAAAATGACGAGAGGCCTGTCTGGTGAACACTGTCCACAAAGGCCTCAGAGGCAAAGCTGACAAAGCCAGGCAGGTGAAGAACAGCATCGTTCAGCTCTTCGAGCTGCTCCTTGTTGCTGTGGAGCACCACCAACCTGGTACCTCCAAGCTACAGTCAAAGCCAATTTGTTGACCCCCCCCCTTTGAACTGTTGAACTGTAAGTATCCCTAAGCTGCTGCTTTGGGGAGTCTTCATTTAGCTAGCTATCTAGGTTAAAATTAGTGGGTTAGGTCCTGGGCAGGACTCTGCCAGAAGACTGTGCCCAGTCCTGAAGCATCTTTGTTCCTAGTGTATAAAGTTATTTGGGCCCCAACAAAAGATCTCCAGCGACATCTACACTGTGGTGTGGTACCCACCAAAGGGACTTTGCAGACATTTGGGGCGGCTGCCATTGGAAAGCCAGGTGCACCCATAGGTGGAAGGTTGGGATTGTGTGGGATAAAACTGTTTCAGCTAGTTGTTAATGTTGTGCTATTTTCCTCCTTTTTCTCTTCTCCCCCATAATAAGTAAGAAATAACTCATGACAGTGTATGGAGTTCTGTAAGCATTAATCCATGACAATCTTGGTTCTACTGTAGAATTAATTTATGCCTGGGGGTGGGGCCTGGCGGCAAGAGACTGCAGGCTGAATGCCTCCAACCACCCAAGCATGGATTAATCCTACAGTAGAACCATGCTGTGGAGTGGATTAATACACTTGTAACACGGCAAATGCAGAAACAGGGAGTTATGCTTGATAAGAGATTGTAACATGATATCCTATATTAGCAAGTGCAATAAAACACTGACACAGAGACAGACACAGGTAGTTGGAAAGTAGAATTCTTGTATTGTGCTGAACAGGCTGATTTTCCTTTTAAATATTGAGAGTACAATGGTGAACAGTGATTCAGTTATTGATTACATGCAGATGTGATCAGCACTTCAGAATATGTGTTGATTTTGGCTCACTTTTGTGAACTGTGGAATAGTCTCCGTTTTTCTGCTGTATTTGCTGTTTGAGATTTGGCTGCTATGCATGATGGGAAATGCATATATTTAAGTGCACAGGATATTTGAGTTCTGGTGGGGAATGACAGAATTACAAGAGCAAGCATGGTTTATTGAGGAGTAACCATGGATTAGTTGAGAATTAATCCATGGTTGCTCCTTAATCCACACCCTGGGTGCATTGTGGGTTATTGAGGTTATAACAAGGGGTATGTTTGGAAAAAAATAACATTCTAGAAAGGTTTTTTTTCTTGTTTTACTGGGGAATTTTTGAGGGCATCCTGCAGAACTGAAAAGTAGTCCCCAAAATTTATGACCGTCTAACTTGTGAATAATGCACAACTTACATCTTTTATGAATATAAAAATGTTACAAATACTGTTAAATGTTAATGTTCTATTCTGGTACTGTGAATCATTGCAAGAAGGGGGAATTGGTATTGTGTGAGGTAGAGTCATTGGGGCCAGCTACTGTATACTTCCTGGGGGTGGTGACCTGCAGTCTGCTCACAGGTATTCCCTGCCATTACCCCAGGAGGAGGCACTAGCCCATTTCTTCTCTTCACTCCTGAACCCAGGCCGGCCCCCTCAGAGGTGTGTCCAGGTGAGACCCAAGGACCCTGGAAACAGCCAAGGTGAGTCTAGGGGCTGTTACATGGAGACTGAACTTCAATTTTTTTGTAAAGTTGAATACAAGCTCTTTGTTTTTTGTATGTTACCAAAAGTAAAGCAGTTTTCATTTAATATAAACTGGTGTCCAGAGTGTTCTCTTTTTGAGTGTTCCCCCTCATCTGAGGAAGGGTCCTACAAGAGCTCAATAAGCTCAAAGTGGTCAAGGCTATGGGACCAGTTGTCATACATCCCAGGACAATAAAGGAGCTAAGGTAGGAACCAGCGGAGCCTCTGGCGGAACTATTTACCAAGTCACTAAACACGGAGGTAGTCCCGGGAGACTGGTGGAGGGCACATGTGATCCCACTCCACAAGAGTGGAAGCAAGGAGGAAGTAGGTAACTACAGACCAGTTAGTCTTACCTCAGTCATTGAAAAGATCATGGAGAAACTCCTTAAGGAAAGGATAGTGAAACATCTGGAATCCATAGTGGCACAGGATCCAAGGCAACATGGATTCACAGCAGTAAGTTCCTGTCAGACTAATCTGACAAGATTTCTTTGACTGGGTAACCCAGGAGGTGGATCAAGGGGGTGGAGTTGATGTAGCCTACCTTGACTTCAGCAAAGTTTTCAACACTGTTCCACATGGGAGATTGGTTAACAAGCTTAGTAGACTTGGGATAGGTCAAAAATTGGTCAGATGGGTGGCAAATTGGCTGACAGACAGGAAGCAGAGAGTAGTGCTTAATGGTATCCAGTCAGAAGAGATGCACATCACAAGTGGGGTGCACCAGGGATCGGCCCTAGGGCCAGTACTATTCAATATCTTCATCAGTGATATTGCTGTTGGACTGGAAGGTAAGGTTTGCCTGTTTGCAGATGACACCAAGATCTGCCACAGAGTGAATGCTCCAAATGAGATGGGTAGGATGAGACAAGACTTGGAAAAGCTAGTAAAATGGTCCAAAGAGTGTCAACTAGGGTTTAATGCTAAGAAGTGCAAAATCATGCACTTTCGAAGAAGAAACTCTGAATCTAACTATAGGATGGGGGATTGCTAACAACCACTGAAGAGGAAAGGGACTTGGGCATCATCATCACCGATGACCTAAACGCTTCCAGGCAGACCACAAAGGTAGTGGGGAGAGCTAGAGGGATGTTGGGATGTATCAGTAGGGGTATCACAAGCCGAAAGAGGGAGGCAGTGATCCCTCTTTACAAGACACTGGTTAGGCCCCAGTTGGAGTACTGCATCCAGTTCTGGTGGCCACACCTGCAAAAAGACATTGACAGGATAGAAACAGTTCAGAGTAGGCTGACCAAAATGGTGCAAGGGCTGCAACAGAAGCCATATGAGGACAGACTGAAGGACCTTAATATGTACACCCTGGAACTTAGAAGGGAGAGGGGAGATATCATATAAACTTTAAAATACCTTTAAGGCCTAAACAAGGTGAAAGGGTCTAAGTAAGCAATAATGCCCGACAGGGTGGGCAGTATTAGGCAATACCCGGACTAGTCAGGGGCGTAATGAGGCCCGACGCCACAGACGGAGGGCCTTATAGCCCTTGGCCGGTCTGGTATTGCCCATACCGCCCACCCTGGAGGGCATTATTGCGCTTAGAAAATGGGCATCTGTGTCAAGTTTAATTAAAAAGTAAAATAACAGAGAAAAGTAGTTTAAAATTAATAGAAAAACTACAAGAAAGAGTGTTGTTGGTAAAGTAGTCCCTCTGATTAGTTATGCTGTTGATTCATGTGTTGCTCCCCCCTCCATGAGAGCCATTCTCTTGAAGTGACCCCCCCCCACCAGGAGTCATTACAGAGGAACAGATGAACTCACTATGGCATAATTTTTTGTTAATTTTTAATAGTTATGGAGAGAGCCATTCTCTTGAAGTGATCTCCCTGCATGCTGTGACTTTCAGGACTCGGTTATTTATGTTTTTTATTTTCGTTTTATGAGTTCCCGATCCTCGCTGCCTTCCATGAGGACCGGTAGTGTGATGAGGAGCGTCCGGTTTGTCCAGCGAGAGCAAGGGAGCCTGCCTGCCGAACCACAGGAAATGAGCTACGTGTGATACTGGAGGAGTAGGGGAACATTAGAAGCAAGGTGCAACTTGTCTTTATTTTTTGTAACATGTCAGGCTTGTCAGGAGGGAAAACTGGTTGCTGGAGATCGGGCATGGTCTCTCTGGCAGATGGAGATGTGCTGACAGAGCGGTGACCAGAGAAGTGAGCAGGATTTGTTTTAATTTGTGACTGTGGCAAGCACACGTCTAACAATTGTTTTATTATGTTAACGATGCAAACGACATTGCAAAAATGGGGCTGTGGGGGTTAGTAGCCTTGTTCGTTGATCCACCAACGTGGTTGTCTCCCGTGAGTCGGGGGAGATGCTGCTCGGCCTCTCAAGTAGTTGCAGAGAATAAAATGGCGGCATTTTAAAATTTTTAATGAGGTGATGTAGCCAATTAGGAAGCAGGGTAAGCACCAGGAGACATCGTGGGTGAAGGAGCATTGTAGACTGGTACTTTTTGTTTCCTGGGCATCTATTGAAAGTTAATGTACCCCTCTGGCAAGGGTACTAGCCAATCAGATGCCAGGAAATAGAAAGCCCATTTTCTAACATGTTTCAATGTAAGAAAAGCATTTGTCAATGCCGAATATTTGCTTGCTGACATTGGCATTGGTAGTGTAGGAGTTAGAGAGATGCATAATAGGAATGGTAGTAAAGTATTCAACTGAAGCCAACCCCACCACCAGCCTGCAGAGATTGACAGGCATTGGGGTGCCTTTTGGGTCATCACCATAACGCCCACGCCATTTCACCATACCCTACCCCGCAGACACTGACAGGTGTCATGGTGTGCCTTGGGGTCTTTGGGCCTTGCACTCACCCCATTCCATAAGGAAAGATGATGAGATGGGTGCAGTATAGGAGAATGGGGTGAACTTTGGGGCCAAAGAGTCCAAGGCACACCTCGATGCCTGTCACTGGCTGCAGGGTGTGGGTGGGGGTGGAATGGCATGAGCATTACAGGCGACAATCCCAAGTCACACGCCTGATGCCTGTCAGTCTCTACAGGGTGGGGCGTTATGGTCAGAAACCCTACGCCCTGGGCGTTCGTTGGTATTTCAATCCAAATTTTCAACATGGGTTTTTTGTGACCCCACCTCATGAACAGTGGTAATATCAGGTCGTTAGCTGAAAGTTGATTTTGCACAGCGACTACGCCTTTTGGCACCACAGGTGAGAAAACACATTTTGAACAGGATGGGAAAAATGTCAGCTGTACTGTTCATGGGGAGGTGTAAAAAATGACAATGTTGAAAATCTGGAGTGAAAATTAAAAAAAACTGGTGAAGTCACGAGTGTGCGTAGAAACTGCACAACGCACAACCGTAATGTAATTAGTTTGGGAATTTTTTACAGCAGATTTTCAACACAGGCATTTTGTGACCTCTGCTCATAAACAGTGTCACTGTGATTTTCATAATATGTCCCGAACACTGATTTCCCACAGCGACTGCGCATTTCTGCGCCAGAAGTGCGAAAACACATTTCGGCCAGGGTATGAAAAATGACAGCTGTACTGTTCATAAGGAGGTATGGAAAAATGCAAGTGTTGAAAATCTGAACTGAAAATATTACAAATTCGTGAACTTACGAGGGTGCGTGGAAACTGCCCAATGCACACTTGTAACACAGTCATTTCATGGACTTTTGTCACCAAATTTTCAACATAGCCATTTTAAGATCTCTGCTCATGAACAGTGTCACTGTGATTTTCTTAATCTGTCCCAGACATTGATTTTGCACACCGACCGGGCCATTGTGGGCTACATGCATGAAAACACATTTTGGGAAAGATGTGAAAAATGACAGCTTTACTGCTCATAAGGAGGTGTGGTAAAATGACAATGTTGAAAATCTGGAGTGAAAATAGTAAAAATTCTTGAAGTTACCAGCGTGTGTAGGAACTGCAAAATGCATGCTCGTAAAAGTCATTTTGAGGAATTTTTTCACAAAATTTGCAACATAGGGTTTTGGTGGGCCTACCTCATGAACTGTGACACTGTCATTTCATTACTTGGTCCCGAAAGGTGGTTCCATGCAGTGACAGCAAAATCACTTTTCAGGACCGAATAACAAAATGACAGTGGATGAATTCATGGGGTAGGGCCCCCAGAACCCCATGTTGAAAATTTGGTGAAAAAATTCCCAAAAATGGCCAAGATATGCACCAAAGTTAAACAAAAAAAAACATTTATGTCATTATACAGCTTACCGGCATTTCTTCAGTTCGCAGACGGCTTTGAAGAGAGTAGAAGTGCTCCCGGTCCACCGAAGATCGTTGCACCGGCCTTCGGAGGTAAGTATGGAGTGAGGGGGGGGGAGGTGGGGCACGCAGGAGGGTGGGCAGGTTGGGGAGGGGCAAGAGAGTCAGTGAGGGACCATTTCTTTTGTTCAAGGTGTTTGTTTTTATAAAGACAACGTGGTACCTTTGCCATGCTGGGGTGGGCTCCCAGCGTGGCACCTGGAAGTTTGTTGGGGAGGCAGTGGAGTCAATGGAGGATTGGGCACCCCTGTGGGCCACAGACTTTTACCACGCTGGGGTGGACTCCCAGTGTGGCACCTGGAAGTTTGCTTTTGGAGGGGCAGTGGAGCCGTGGAGGTTGGGCACCCGTGGGTCACTGATGTGCAGGGTTGGAGGATCGCTGAGCATGGAGTGGGCTCCCAGGCGTGCTACCTAGATGTTCATGGGGGGACTGGATGCGATGGGGATCTAAAATGAACTGTCTATGACAGTTCAGATGCAGTGCTGACGTGGCAGTGTGCAAATTGCCTACATGTTACCACCACTGATTGCAGCTGTGGTTTTCTCAGAACTGTACGGCACTGCATCTGAACGGCTGTCATAGACAGCTCGGACATTCATCGGTGTGATGCAGCCATGCCTGCAAAAAGGAGCAGGGCATTGGAAGTAGGGGTGGCACACCTATGAAAACTCGTATAGTGGCACTATGTTTCTTGCACATACGTGCAAGCAAACATAAAAATAGCAGAACAAGAGGACATGATATGAGATTGAAGGGAGGCCAATTGAGGGGTAATGTAAGAAAGTTCTTTTTCACGGAGAGGGTAGTAGATGCATGGAACAGCCTGCAAGGAGGCAGTGGAATTGAGTACAGTGCAAGGCTTCAAATAATAATGGGATAGGCACAAGGGAATAATACAGATGAGTAAGAATAAAAAAGGCCAGTGTTCAGAATAGAGACATATGGCAGCATCAACCAGGAAGGAATAATGGGCAGACTAGATGGGCCTGGCGGTCCTTATCTGCCGTCAACTTTAATGTTCCTATGTTTCTGTGTCTGCTACCCTGTCACAGTGACCCAGTGTAAAATCAGAGCAGCAGAGCCAAAAGCACGAGACAGGTTTCAAGCACAGGAATTAGGAGTTACACAGGAAAACCTTGCAGCTTGCATTTTCCAGTCTTGTGTGATTAGACATGGACTTCGAAGACAAAAGGAGGAGGAAGAAGGAGAGTGGACAGAATTAGGGAAGAGATTGCGATAGGCAGAGGAGGGGTGTATCTCCTAAAGCCCTCTCACAGTTCAAAGCAGCACCAAAATGTTAGCAATGTTTTCATGCAAACATAAAAAGTGGGTGATCTGGGGCTAGTGAAAAGATTGACTAGATCAATAGGGAGCTGATTGGAGGGTAGAATCTAGAGGGTGGTCCAACATGGTATATTCTCAGGAGTGAAGATGGTAACCAGTGGGGTTCCACAAAGGTTGGTACTAGACCCAACCCTCTTCAGTATTTACATTAGCAACATAGGTAAAAGTCTATATTAGGGAAGGTGAGCCTTTTTGCTGATAACACCAAAAGCTGTGGGAGTGGGAGGGTGAATAGTATGGAGGGGGTTAATGCAATGAAACAGGAAATGTAATGTCTATAAAAGTGGCCTGGCATTTGATAGCTGAAGTTGAACACCAAGACATGCAAGTCCATTGTAAGGTCATGCACTTGGCAGTAAGAACCCACAAACTGAGTATAACAATGATCTGTAAAGGTTTTAGGGAAGAAAAAGTCTGTAGGGATTCTAGGAAAGAAAGGGATTAAAGGGCATCACTTAGTGTTAACATGAAGTCCACTTCACCATGCAGTAAGGCACGTGGGAAGGCAAATTTGATGCTGCTGTACTAGGTGGGGATTTACCAGTCACAGAAAGGAGGTGATTATGCCATTGCACTGGTGACTGGTGAGGACACATCCTGAATACTGAGTACAGTTCTGGAGTATACACCCACAACAGAAAGAAAATCTGGAGACGATGTTGCAGCAGGCAACCAAAATGATACAGTGGAAACAGGGTAAGATTATGACAAGTTAGAGAGCCTCAATACATACTCCCTGAAGGAGAGGAAGGAAGTGGGGACATGACAGAGACACAAAAATACCTGCAGGGGCACAAGGTGAAGTACACAGAGCTGCTCAAACTGAATGAAGCTTCACCCACCGGGGCAGAATTTATACCTGGTGAGGAGGGGGTGGGGGAGTTCGGAAAAGATGTTAGGAAGTAACATCAAAACAAAAACTGATGGTAGATAAGGGCCATTTGGACCATCCAGTCTGCCCATTTCTCCCTACCTACACTATTACTGCAGACCCTACAGATCTATAGCTTTCTCACTACCCCCTTGCTTTCCATTATGATTCCCTTGTGCTAATCTCATGCATTCTTGGATCTCACTACTGTTTTTGACCTATATCACCTCCACTAAGAGGCTGTTCCAGGAAACCGCGACTCTCTGTGAAGAAGTACTTCCTCACATCTCTCCTGAATCTACTCCCCCCCAGCTTCATAACATGTCCCCTTGTTCTTTAGCACCTTTTCTTCTAAAAAAACACTTCCCTCTTGTACCTTTTGTCATGGAGAGGGTAGTGGGTATGTTAAATTGCTTACCCCATGCAGTAGTCAACTCAAAAACCATTGCTGGGTTTAAAAATGGTAAGGATGGTTACAAAGGGATTATTAACAAGCAGAGGGCGAAGAGGACTGAGGGAGAGGTTAGGGGCGTAGAGGGTGGACCCATCTCAGAATAGCTGCAGGTGGGGTTCCAGGGCAGACAGGATCGTGGACTAAGTCTTCTTTTGCCCTTTCCTTTGTATTTTTCTGTGTTTCAGCATGTTACTGCCATGGTCTATTACAAAGATGCCTACAGTTAGATTATGAGGGTATATCCAGATGTCTAGCAGTGACTGAATGAATCACAGCATGTTTCTCCCACTGTACTTCCACTACATGACTGATGAAATAAGTAAGGCACTTCCTATATCACTGTGCCTCTGTGAGATTGTCTGCTTCTACTGTACATCTTCCAGATGAGATGTTAAATTGATGTCCCATCTGCCTGTTCTGGTGGTAGTTCAGGTGGATGTTAAAGATCCATGGCACTTCTCGAAAAGAGTAGGGGTTTTTATTAAAGGAAAGAAATCAAACAACAAGTACATCACCAAATTATGAGCAAAACACCCCATACGTATACAGTTCACAATCAGACATTTTATACATTCCTAGACGTTCATCCTTTCACTTACTAATATTTACCCACATTAAATTTTATCACATTCTTTATGCCCATTTCATTTCCTTCCTAGTAAATGGACAAACAAACGAAAAAGGAAACAAACTAATTCTAAGTCTAGCATAGATGCAATATTAAGTTAAGTAATTGATGCATCTGAGTTGGTAAACCCAGGATAGGTTCCTCCATGCAGCCGCTAGATTTCTACTGCTAGTATGTCTTTTTCACAAAGGTAAATAGATTTCATTTTGGTTATGATTTTATTAATAATTTCTTCATGTTCCACATGATTTTGCTGTAAGTGAAACAAACTTGTCACATTCCAAAAGTACCATTTTATACATACTGGGCTGGATATTCAAAAGGGTTGCGCAATGCGCAATAGGGTTTCGCCAGTGCAAGTCAGAAAATGCGCCATTCTGCAATATTCAGCAGGAGGCAGTTGCGCCACTGAAAACATGCTGAGCAGCAGCGTAATAATAATAATGAAGGCATGTGCAACCGAAGGGGGAGGAACCATGCATAAAGGGCACAGTGCGATGTTCAAAGACTTGCGCAATGCGCAACAGTGGAGCAGGCGGAAGTTGCGCCATAGCAGAAATGAGCCAAAATAAAAAGGAGCAAGGAAGAGACGCAAGAACACTACAGGGAAGCCACATGAGGCAGGGGAAGAGACAGGCACAGGAAAGCAGCACAAAAGAGGGCAGGCCAGGGAAATCACACCACACAAGAGGGGCAAGGGAAGGTGTGTGGGGCCACACAAAGCAGAGGCCAGTAGGTGTACCCGATGCAGGGGAGGTAGCAGTCAGGACAGCAGGTGGAACAAAGCAACAGCTGCTGTGGGGGGAATGCAAGGCCAGGGACATGGCCAGTGCCACCTTCCACATGGATGCCGTAATGAGGGGGGTGAGAAGGCATGCAGCAGGGGGATGTGGCCATGGAAGTGCTCGTCGGCAGTATGCCCCCAACTGACACATGTCCATAGGCCACCACGTCCACTGACTGTCCATGCACGTGTGTCAGATGCTGGGCACCATTGCACTTTGGTGTACAGCGCAATGCAGGCATCATCATGCACATATACCTGTGGACAGCAGCCAGGAGGGTGTGCAGGTGGACCATGTGTCTGCATGCAGGGCTGGGAACCCACCCATGTGCTGCCCACCGAAACACACAATGCACACAGGGCAGCACCAGACAGTGCCCACGCTGGGAGACAGGTCAGTCTTGCAGCACAGTGCCACATCCACCTCGGATGCGTAGGCAGCCCTGCCGAGACCCAGCAGCACTGGCAGGCTGACCACAGGCTTCATGGGGTTGCACCAATGGCCCACCAGGGGTTCCACTGCGTGAACATGACCGTGCCCACACAGGGGTCTGCAGCACACCTAACATTCCTGCACCAGGAGTGCTCATGATGCCCCCAGCTGAACCCGGCATCGACAGGGTAGATGTTGCACGACACCGGGAATGGGGAGTGGACAGCACATTGCGTGGTGTGAGCGATGCATGGGCACCTGACTGTGTGTCCATTGTGGCCATGACAGCAATTAATGGCTGTGCAAGCCTGTCAATGGCAGCGGTCACATCCTCCCTCAAATGGTCAATCCGTGACACAATCCTATTGGTGTCCCTGCTGCGTCGCTCCTCGGCCCACTCCAGAGCCACACACAGTGCCTCCACGGACGTTGTAAGCTGCATCTGCTGCTGTACTGATGCCTTCAGTAGTCGGGTGTGCTCATCAAAGAGACTGTCTACCACCTCAGCATCTCGTCCCTCAGGGTATGCAAGGGCCTGATGTTCAGCACCCATTGAGGGTGGGCACTGCTCACTAGGACCAGGTATGGGCAAGTCCACAGGTGGTGCACGGATGCCACCGCTGAACCCTGAACCCCCAGTCCTGGTTCGCGACTGCTGCAGCTGCCCCTGCGCCTGCTGTGCCCAAGGGATCTGTTGTGTCTCTGTTGTGGCCACAACAGTCCCACTGTCCTGACCAGCCACCAGTGCTGCCCCGCAGGTGCTGACAGGCACAGCCTGGGACTGTGCTGACATGCTGGCCCACACGTCGGCACCAGCCAGGTCCATGGGCGTGAACTGGCCTGCTGTGTGTCCATTCCATGGCACACACATGTCACTGCCCATGACGGTCATGTCTTCATCATTGGTGCAGGTCTCTGCCACAGCCACAGCGTGCCGGCATCCTTGGATGCCAGAACACTGAAACACAGGAAGGGCCTCCCCCACACCTGTCTCAACGACATCAGTGTGGACAGCCAGGCGGACCCACTGTTGCAATGCTCGACGTATACCTGTGGAGGTGGATGGTCCCTCCTCCAACTCCAGATAACTGTCCACAGTGGACAGGCCCTCCACTGCTGACCCCTGCAGACGCAGAGGATCTGTAACAGAAAGTAAAGTCACGTTACTGCGTGTGATCTACCCTGCCCCCCCCAGACAGGCTATGACTTACCATGCAGTGATGGGCTACCACCCATCTGGAAGCCACCTCCTGGAACGCCTTCTATGGCACTGCACTGCATGCTTGCAGCAAGCCTGTCCTCTGCTGGTGTGAGCTGCACCACCTCCGGCTGGCTCCTGCCTGTTGCAACACGTGCCGCCCTGATGGCAACCACTTTCTCCTTCACCCTCCTCCTGTCAGTACCCATCTTCTACTTACACTCCTGCATGGAGCACTGGTGGCTGCCATGCAGGTTGACGGCACGTGCCACCTCCTCCCATGCAGCAGCATGGGCCTGAGGGGTGCCCCGCCATCCACTGAGCAGTGGCTCCTGATCAAGGTAGGCCTCGAAGAGTGCCTCCGTCTCAGCCTTTGTGAAATTGGGCCTCCTCTTCTGCCAACCATCGTAGTTCTCCTCACCCAGACCTCGCTCGGTCATTATTCAGCCTGTAAGGATGACAGTGGTTACCTGTGACTGTGCAGTACAAAGCAAGTCCCTGATACCACAGTCCAGACCCCCACACAGCATGCAACTCACCAATAAACTGCAGTAACCGAATATGGCCACTGCAGAACATTGTCGCATCTATATAGTGCAATCCATGCAAATTAGGTGAGGAGCAACTTTAATTAGATGCAAATCGTGCTACTGCGCCATTGAATGGCTGATCGGATGATTAGCATAGGACGGCTGAATATCGCGCCATTGCGCTTTGCGCAATTGTATTGAACGTGCTGAGCCAATGGCGCAGATCTGTGGCATGCATAGAACACCTCACTGCGCATGCCCAGGTAGCTTACGCAGGCATCTGCCATGCTGATGACGTACTGTGTGTGGTAGGCAATGCAGGGCACGGCCACCATTGTGCCAGTGGCGCTATAGCGAGGATCACTACATGGTGCTGTGGCACAACTGCGCGATAGTTTGCTGTGGCACTGGCACACAGGCAACCAATCGCACTAGACGCATAGTCGTCCAATGGCGCTGTGCGTGGCCTTGCACCAGAGACCCATGACCCTGTGCCCGATCTTTGCCCCCTTGGCGCCATACGTCCGGCATGGCTGCACCTCTATCGCGCTGTTTGGTAACAGCGCAATAGGGAATGGTGGCGCTGTACCGTGCAGCATTTCCATGTGGGGTACCGCGCTGCAGAGCTCCATATTGCCTACTATAGTGGTTGAGATGGCACGCAGGAGAGCCTGACAATGGAGTGCCATTGACTTGGCCAACCTTGTGGCCATTTTAGAGCCACACTATGGCCCACTGTTCGGTGATGAGGCACTGGACAGGGCCAGGACCCAGGTCTGGCAGGCGGTGGCCACTGACCTGGAGGCGGCCAATGGACGCAGGAGGACCTCGGAGCAGTGCAAGCACCGTTATGGGGACCTCAGGAGGAGGGAGCCAGAGCTACTTGCCCATCTGCGGTCACGTGCCAGGAGGGGCATGGTGCCTCATCCAGGTCAGTGATACATCTACACACTTGTATTGTCCATATGGGTAACACTGTCTTATTTGTCCAGCACATAGGGGAGGGATAGTCTAGGGTTGGCTGTGGCGGTGTTTACAGGGTATGGGGTGGGTGGGTCTGGCTGGATGGGTCGGCACACACGTTGGGGCAGGGGGACTTTGCTTTGGGATTGTACTGATGTTTTTCTCCCCTTTTTTCTCCCATAGGCATGGATGAGCGACGGTGGATGGGGGACTGGCAGCAGAGGGAGGAGGACGCAGCACACAGGCGTGTCGGGGACCAGCACCACCAACAACACTGGCCCCATGAGGGTGAGTGCCATGACACCATGATTACTATTGCATGCTGTGTAACAGGGTGGGAAGCAGGGCATGGCCACCATCCATGGACACCACTGCCATGCACGCGACTTGTGAGAGTCAGCACTGTCCAGTGGCACTGCATGTCTAGGAGTGTGTCAATGGTGGTCCATGCATGCACCGGGTACATGGCTGTGGCACTGCCTGCACACCACATAGCCACATTACTGTACGGCCTTGGTGGTGCTGTGCAGGACATGGGCGGTGGGTGTGTGCAGTGGTCCACATGGCTGTTGCTGCCTGGTTGGGCATGTCTTGTGGACACGGTCACTGTGGGTGGGCACACATCATCACAGGAGCGTGGCACATGGCTGTATACCATGCATAATGGGTGGGCTACAGGGGGATGGACAGTCACACCTATTGACTCTGATCCCTCGTCCTAGGTGAACGGCTACTCCTGCGGATACTGCAGGCTGTGCAAGAGCTGCTGCAGGTGGCAAGGGAGTCCCTGCAGATCCTGAGGGACATACACCAGCATGGGGTCAGGAGGAGGAGAAGGGCCAGACAACAGCCCCAAGCGGAGGAGGACCAGGCCAGCCACTAATGTCCCCATGCACCTATCAACACCTTCCCCCTTTGACCAACCCTCACACCCCGTCTTCCCTCTCCCATATGTTCACCCCTGCCCCTTACCCATCCCCACCTTGTTTCTGTCCCTCCCCCCCAAATGTACATAGTTTTCTGTATATAGTTGTGTTTTATATGTTGCAATATAAATATTTTGATATGAATACTGTGGTGGTCTCTGATTTGCAGCTGGCTATATGTGCTCAGCTGCAGCGGTGTGCATGGCATCTGGGGTGGTGCAGTGTTGGGTATGTGTGTATGTGCATGGGGAAAGGTCTTTGGTGTGGGAGTGGCTATCAGTCAGTGTCTGTGGATGTGTGTGTTGTTCCCTGTGCATTGCAATACTGTGTGCAGTGGTCCATGGTGCATGCTCTGTGTCCATTGTGCCCCTGTCAACCCGTCCTTGGCCTGTGCAGCTGACATCCTTGCATGTCTGTGACCTGCAAGGTCTGCTGCCATGTCAGTGGTGGCTGTACATGCAGGTCATCCACTGTAACCGTCACAATGCTGGGTTGCCTCCTGTCACTAGTGTGGTGCATGTTTGCCTCGGGTGACACTGTGCTCTCTGCAGTTGATGTCCCACCTCCATGCTGTAGCTTGTGTGTGTTGCAGGGGCTGTGCACCACTGTCTGTGACTTGAGCTCCAGGCATATGATGGTGGCGTACAGGATCACAGTGCCTGCACAGGGTGGGTGTCACTCCTGTGCCATGGAGGACTGCAGGCTGTGTGTGCAGTTTTCATGGGCCCACACTGGGGGCTTGGTTGCCACACTACTGCGTTCCTGTGTTATTGTCCCCTTGGGTATGGGTGTGTGTTTGCCCCTGCACTGTGTTGCATCCAGTGTGATGCATGCTTCCACACACCACTGTGGGTGTCTGTGTTGGCTGCTGTGGCTAGTGGTGGGTCGGGATGTGTCACTTGTCTACTGTGCAGGGTGCTGTATCAATGGTGGTGGCATCAGGGGCACGCCCTTTCCCATGTGGGGTACCTCTTGTGCTGACACATGGTCGGTCTCTCAACTGTGCCTCAGGGGGATTGTGCGTGTTGGCACTGTGTCTGCCGTTGTTGCATTGCTGTGTGCTGCCACCCACTGCTGGGTGCTCATGGTGGGGCTGGCTTGTATGGTTCTGTGGTACACGAGGTTGCAGTGTGACAGTTGGGGTGGTGGTATGCATGGGGTTTCCTGCAGTGGTGGTCACTGCTCATGGGGGGTGTCTGGGGGTCACAGTGCAGGGTGTGCTGTGCACTGGGGGGGGCTGGTGTGGCACGGGGTGGTCCGCCCTCCTTGTGTGGCAGTCTCAGCTTGCCGGTGGGTGTGCTGGGGCACCATGGCCCAGCTGTGCATTGTTTGCTTGTCCCCATGGGCCGGTGGATATTCCAGCCCTCTCCCAGCTGTGCTGTGCTTGAGGTGTGGGGGTGCATTGTCAGTTCTGCTGTGTGTTCCTGTGCCCATCTGTGGCATGGGTGGTGGGCCCCTACCTACCTCCCTGGTTGTGCAGTTCCATTGCTCTGCTGCTGGGGGGGCTCCCTGCTTGCACTATGGCGCCTCTGGGCTGCTCAGCTGGGCATCCCTTGTTGCGCCATAGCGCATCGTATCTGCTCAGCTTCCCCTCCCGAGTTGTGCTATGGCGCAGGATGTGTGATATTCAGACATTAGCTGTTGGCGCAATTTGGCTTGCTCCTTTTTTGAATATCGCATCTATTGCGCATGGGCGCAATGGACTTGTGCTTGCTCCTGCTATTGCGCACTTTTTGGGCGCAGTTTGAATATCCAGCCCACTGTGATCACATTCACAGTACTTTTCTCCCATTTGCTTGCACTTCCATCATATGCCCCATTCATCAATGCTTCATAAGATACTGATGCAAACCATTGATCAGACCACTTATCAGCTACATTTTGCCCAAAGACCTGAATATATGAACAATTAGAATACAAATGTTCTAGGTGACAATGTAGCCTGCTGCACATTCTCTTTTCCATGGTCTTTATGTTTTTGGTTACTTTTCACATTTAGTTTAGAATGGCAACTCAGCCAATGGACATCTTACATCTTAGGGGTACTCGCTTCTCTTTTAAAAGTTGCAAAAGGTCTGATAAATACTGTGACGGACACTTAGGAAATATTTCTGGTTCTTGAAAATTGTTCTCCTGTATATGTATATATATATATATATATATATATATATATATTCATGGCAAAAAACTCAGTTTGATGCATCAGTTAGGGTTGTTCCAAAGTGACAAAAGTGAGGAAATTCAGTGTTAGGGTTGAAACCCCTTCCCCTAGCCGCCCCTCAACTGACATCGGGGTGTGCAAGCCGGTCCTCGGCCTAACTCTCACCTCCTCCACATGTGTAAACAAGCTGAGGTATAGGAGAATGGGGTGAGAGTTAGGACCGACAACCCCAACGCACACCCCGATGCCGGTTGGGGTGGTGCAAGGGGGGCTTTCAACCCTAACACTGAATTTCCTCATTTTTGTCACTGTGGAACAACCCTAACTGATGCATTACACTGATTTTTTGCCATGAATTTCCCTTCTTTTTTTGAGAATGAGGACTATAAGTAGTGAATGGAAATGCAGATGGTGACGGGAACAGCAACAATGATGGTAAACGAAAGAGAAACGCAAATGGAAGGGCGGTCGGAAATGCAAACAGCAATGCGCATGGTGATGCAAACGGAAACGCAAAGTAAAACAGTAGTGGAGATGCAAATGGTAACAGTAACGCAAATGCAAGCGCAAATGAAAAGGCAAAGGGTAATGCACACGGTGGTGTACACAGGAATGCTAACGCAAACGGGTACGGAAATGCAAGTGGGAACGCTAAGAGTAACAGTAATGGAAGCGCACACCCTGTTTTTTCCCCAAGAGCTGCATAGAGAAACACAGTGAGTACAAAGAATGTATGCATAAAAATGGACCTCAGACCAGAAAATGAGCTGTTGGAATACTAAATTGCTTATATCTCAGGAACCGTAAAACGTAGAAAAAAAATTAAAATGTCATATGATTCATGACTTTCCTGGTGATATTTACACTGAATGCTTGGGGCTACGCATTACTCCAATGAAAAGTCTGTATCTCACACCGTTTCCGAGATATGGGCCTCGAAAGACGTGGCATGAGCCGCAATGTTAGTCTATGGGAAAAAGCATCAACTTCAGAGTATCATAACTTGCCATTTGTACAATATTTTGTCAACAAACCACAAAAAGGCACATCTGTGGGATGTTAGCTGCCTTCCCTCCAAATTTCAGCCCAAAACACCAAACTGTTCTTTTGCAATAGGGTGGCAAATAATTCCTGTCATTTTGGCCATTGTGTTGAAAAGTAGTGTCGTGATTTGTGACACTTTTCACAAAAAAGTGTGACAGGTGTGACACTACTTTGCGACACTACTTTTCTCAAAAATTTGAAAAACATATTTCTGGGGTGTTTATCCCCAAAATAAAGACATGGCTAGCATCCTCAGGGCTCAACTACATAAATACAAAAAGAATGATGTCCCTAGATGGTGCCAATTTAAATGCCAGGCATTTCTGTGATCAGTAACTGAAAACAAAATGGCAGATTTGAGACACTACTAGGGTCATTTGCGACACTAAAAAGTGCTTTTGCGACACTGTCGAACTTTTTGTTAACTTTCCCATTGACTATAATGGGAAACTTGTTTTTTGAATAACTTTTGAACCGTTCAATATTTTTTCATGAAATCTTCAAAAGACACACTGGGGACCCTGGCCACATGTTCCCTGAAGTTTTTGGACTGGTCATGCAAGCCGTGCTACCTGTAGGCACATGCAAAGTATGCGCAAAAAAGTAAATGCGCCCCGAAATGTCGCTTTAATAACTCCTCAGCTGTATATCTGACTGGTACTAATGTTGGCAGATCCCAAGATCTATGGTTACACCCTAAGCCTGCCAAATTTCAGGCAGATCTGTTGAATGGTGGCAAAGTTATTAAGGTGCAATGTTTCACCATTTAACCTTAAATGGGGTACTCAACCCTAAATATGGTAGCATTAGTGCTACCATAATATATACACCACTGGGGTGAGAGCTATTCCAGTGGAGTAACCTGGGTTGTTTTCTCTGGAGTGAGGAGAAATCCTGATGACATCACCAGAGTGAGGATATCACATTTATCCCCACTCTGCTGATGTCACTGGAGTGAAAATATCTGCACTGCAGATAGCATTCTAAAGCAAACTGCTTCAAAAAAACAGTTTATCTTTTACCAGGAAAGAGACACACTAAGCTTGTTTACAGGTGCAACCTGGGAGCATGAGAAAGTTAAGTGATTAGCACAGGATCACATAGTATGCAAGTGAAAGCTGTGGGATTCAAACCCAGGTCTAGTCTGCTGGATGTCATAAAAATTGCAGTTTAGAGCCTTAAACCACTGCACTATACTGCCTCCCTAAAAGAAACTGCTTCAGGAAACAGTTCCCCTTTCTCACTGAAGCTGCAATGTTCTCAGTTAGCTTTGCAAAAGACTCTCACCTATGTCCCATTGTGTTTCTAACATTCCTAGCCCATTACCGTGTTGATCTCAACTTCAAAATAACCTGAATTCTAAATGAAACTCTTTTATAAAGCAGTTTGTTTCTCAGTGCTACCTGCAGCAATTTGTCTTTCTCAGTGAGCATCTGACTCACTCAATCAGCTTTGCAAAACACTGTTAGCTGTGTTTCTCACTCCCAGTCCATTCAGAACCCCCCCCCCCACACACACACAAAAAGAGCAGGAAACACACAAAAACAGAAAAAATGTCCTAAAGCTCTCACCCCAGTGGTATAAACCGTACACATGATGTGCAGATCGTGGGATATGGAAAATATTCTGACTCCTGCATCGTGAGCTGTGCATTCTCACTCTGCAGGAGTCAGAATATTTTCCATATCCCACTCCTGCCCAGCATGTATCCCCTATATATAGTGCTTTTTTAGATTTAGTTATTATCAGCTGACTAGTAATTTTCCATGTTTTCATTTTCACAAAAATGTCTCTTAAGATATTCTTGAAAAAACCCACATTTCTTTATGGGACCTGGTTTACCTTGGTCCCAATGCTGAAATCATTTTTACCATGTAGCATATACAGTACTATCGAGACCAATGGTAATCTTTATTAACCAATAGTGGCTGAAGGTTCACAGAAATAAAACTACTGTAAAAAACAATGGGATTTACCATCCCTAAACCCCCTGGTTAACAGAGAGGTATAAAATATTTATTTTAATGAGGTTAAGTCTACTGCCCTAGTCTGCTTGAAAAAAAATACTAAGGATGGTGGTCTCAAATACTTTTTGTGGGGGGGAGGGGAAACGTAGCTCAAATATAAAAAAAACTGGGATCAAATATGTTTTCATTAAATAAATCATTTTATTTTTACTGATTTTCCATTTGTACCATTGCTGTACCAAGTTTGGCCCCTGTGATAACTTTCCTTCCCAGTTTACCGTTTCATCTCTGGATGTGCCGTACTGGATACCTAATATATTAATAGGGTTTTTTGTTACAGTAATGTCTTCTATCTGTCTATCTGCAGTGCCCTCTGTATCAAAGATGTAATCATTACATGTTCCTATATTTAAAGTTGCTCCTGAGATTTCCCTGTATTTTCTGCATACCTGTACAACTTCTTCAGCAGATTGTGTATCCTGTGTTAATGCGCATAGAAACAGAATTTGATGGCAGATAAGGACCGCTTGGCCCACCTAGTCTGCCCATTTCCCTACCTAATGGATAAGCTGCAGATCCTAGTTAACCAACAGCCTGCTTACTCCTACCCCCCCCAACTAGAATTGCCTTATGTCTGTCCCATGCATACATCATCTGCTTTTGCAAAGACTTTATAAGGGAGTCTGCCTGTTAGTGCAGTTATAGACTGTATTCTAGTGAAAGCATTGATTGCCCCTTAACAGTGGATCAATGCAGAATGCGTATAACAATGGTCTAAGGGGGCATCCTTGTCTTATCCCCCCAATACAGGAATCATAGGTCCTGCCCATCCACTTGAGTCACAGTAGCATTTCTGTACAGAACCTAAATCCAGGAAATTAATTCTTCTCCTCATTGTTTAACCAGGTAAGACACACTAAGCTGAAAGCTTTTAACAGGTGCAACCTGAGAGCATAGGAAAGTTAAGTGACTTGCTCAGGGTCACTCAGTATATATAAGTGGGGGCTGTGGGATTCAAACACTTCTCCAGATTTGCAGCTCAGAGCCTTAAACCACTGCGCTATACTGCCTTTTGGTGAAATTTTATACTTCTGTAATTTGCTCCATAAGAAAGAGTGACTAGCAAAGCCAAAAGCTTTCTGTTGATCCAGGGAAAGCAAGATTCCCTGCATGCGTCCCTGATAACTCTGTCAGAATAATTCTCTAAGGAGAATCAGGTATTCAGAAATGGACCTACCTGGGGCTTCACAGGTTTAAGCTATCGTTATTACCAATTTAGCCACATTGGCTAGTCTGGTGTTCAAAATCTTTGTTATAATTTCAAAATCATTATTCAAAAGGCTAATAGGCCTCCAGTTTTGTAAATCCTGTCAGTCCCCTTTTTTGTGTAAATATATCAATCTCCCATTTACCATTCTTAAAGAGGGATTTTGTTTATTCAAAATTTCAGTAAAAACTTCTGCCAATTCCATACTTAATTCTTTCCCTCTTATTTTATACAATTCTGCCATCAGCCTGTCCTCCCCCCCCCCAGGTGATTATTTTGTAAGGTTGTAATGGTCATTTCTATTTCAGCTGCCTGGACATTAGCTTCCAAGTCTACATTCTGTTCTTTAGTCGCAGCAGGGACCTGAAATGTATGAAAGAAAGGCTCAGAGTCCAGTAAGTTTTTCTGGTTCTGACTAAAAAGTTTCATAGAATGTTCCATAACAATCAGCATAATTTCTTTAGTATTAGGCCTCCTATGTTTTTTGCATTCTGTAGACTTTCCATATGTTTCTTTTATTTTTTCTCTATTATTTTCATAAGGACATTTTTTTTTTTCTTCCATTGTACCCCAAACCTTTGTTGGTATATGACATTGTGTTCCTGTTGTGTACGAAATTTGTTCATGTCTTCTTTAAGTAAACGTATTTGTTCTTGTAGATTTTGTCCTGTAGTGTATGTTATTGTTAATAAATGCTGTAACTTTCTCCTATTATGGAGATATTCTAAGTGTTTAGAATCCCGCCTCTGTCTATGATGTAGTTTTAAGGCTTGTGTGAGGTCAGCTATAGTGTTCTCCCACCACAAAGATCAGTCAGTATACATGCTAAATACTGATTTACGCGCCTGCACAAAATATGACAAATTACATTGTAAATCTTCTTCCAATAATAAAGATGAATTACATTTCTAGTCTCCTGGGCCATTTCCTGGTTTTTCGTGTTCCTCAATCCTTAAATGTAACATATTGTGATCTGAAAATTCTGCTGGCTGAATAGAGTCCTTCTGCAGCTGTATGGTTTGTGAAATAATATAGAAATCAATTCTAGTTGCCAAGGTTCCTTTTTGAAAAGTGGGGTCTGACTGTCTGGTGTATCTATGATAGGCATCTACTAAATTAGCATGAACAATCATGGTTCTCAGAAAGGCCATATCACAAAATATTTTTTTGGTGGTGGTTCCTTTTCTTGTCAGTAATACCTAGTCCACAATTAAAATCTCCTCCCAGAATTATGTTCTGTGAGGAATGTAAAAAAGGTTGTATAGTCCTAAATAAGTCTACCCTTGCACTCTGTGTCTGTGGAGTGTATATGTTATTAAGCCTATATAGGATATTACCTATTTTAATATCTAATATCAGTACTTATCCCGGTACAGTAGTGCCGGAATGGTTTGAAAAGTGGTAGGGCCAAGGATGTAAGGGGTAAATTTTCCCCTATTAAATATATTACCATGATAGCAAAAAGTGATAGGGCCACTTATGAAAGTGGTAGGGCCATGGCCCTAGTGGCCCCCCCTGTTCCGGCACCTATGTCCCGCTATGAGGTCCAGCATTTTTACTAATTTAAACTGTACACCATTAAATAAAATAGCTACACCTGCGCAGGTTTCCATGGCCAGAGACCAGTATACTGGACCTGTGGTCCATTGTCCAATGGCTTGTTTTATTTCCTTTGTGGTGTGTAGTCTCATATTTTGGAGGAAAAAAATTCCTGCCTGCAGAGACCTTAAACGTGATAATACTGCTAACCTCTTTTTATGATTTTTCATACTATTAACATTTATAGTATGTAAGTGTAAAGAGTGCACCATCATAAATTTGAGTAAGGTTATGGAAAGTCATGTCCTGTGTCCATACAGAGTCAGCTACTTCAAGGGGGTTTATTTTTCTTTCTGGCTGGGTGTACTAATTTTTATAAGGGTTTCTCCATTGTTTGCACATCCTGAGCTTCTTACTCCATGGGGGGGGGGATCCTCCCTTTCAGAACCAGGATCAGGCAGAGAAGACCAAAGAGAAGATTCCTCAGAGTCATTATCAGATTCTCGTATTGTTTCTGCTAATACCCCAAATCTATTAGATATAGGTGTCACAAACGCATTCTACAGGTCAGGCCCTCTGCTTCCACAGTGTCAAACCTCAAAGTGTAATATGTGAGCAGGAGACAAACAGGATAACCCTCCTGTCTGTTTTGGGTCTGAATCACATACTAGGCTTGAGTCCTGGAGTCAAATCTGAACCTTTCTGCTAGCACACTCAGTTAACAGGCTCAGATATGTACCCTCTTCAGGGGATGCAGTACAATACGTCACCCAGTGGGCACCCAGCCAGGTTCACAAGTCTACCCTTATGACTCAATTTGAGACCTAGGTAAATTCTTACTTTGCAAGATAGGAACACACACTTTTAAGCCCTTAAAGTTCTTGTCAGAATTACCCACTACTGTTTCAGCCTCCACATGCAAAAGAAAAGACTCAGGCAGGATTAAGGAAACCAAAAGGTTTACTAAAGTTAAAACAAAATTGTAAATACATACAAACATAGAACATATAATCTGAGTACTTACAGTCTGAAAATAAATTGGAATTTTACAGAACAAAAGCACCTGATTACTTAAAGTTCAGGCTTAGCTAAGTTCTAGTTGAGTGTTACCTATTTTTAACAGAAGTACCTTTTTGGAGTTCAGAGATCAAGTGTCTCACTCCTTTAAGAGTCCAGAGTTGAAATGTGTCTCTCCCCTCAGATACTTGGCAATCTTGAAAGTCAATCTTTCCACCTCCTTGTGATGTCACAGCACATGAGGTCACCATTAGTCCTGTACTTAATTTGTAACCTGACCAAGTATATTCAAAAGGGCGTCATTTTACTGTTGGCTAGAAATCTGCAGAGTTAACAATATCAAAATATGATGGTCTCTTTGATCAGAGCATTTCCTTTGATGTTCAGAAATCACATCCTGACAAACACTTCTCTTCTAGTGGGAAGAGCTATAACAGATAGCTATTAGGATCTGTCACTTCCTAGGATGTCGTCAAAGATGCAACCTTCTATGGCTCCCTGACTTCAAAGTAGAAATATTTTACAAGGTGTTATAACCTGGCCTTTGGAAGGAAGTTTTTAGTTAGTTTCCACTGGGCCAGTTTTACAACAGCCAGCTGTTTCAGCATGCTGGAGTCTTTGGGGTCAAGAGGGCAGGTGTCTTTAAATGCTGATGGCTGCCCTTTTCTCTAAGCAGACATTCACATAACATATTTATAACACAAATGTTACACAACATAATGACAAGTAGATGGCAAAGTGTCACAGTAGGTGTACCCATAGTTTTAGGGATTTTGGGAGCAGGCAATTCCCAGTTCTGTCTTCTAGTAATCATCTTAGTAGTTTCTTGGTCACCTCTGCCTTGCACGGGTTTGGGGGGGGCATGCTGGAGCTAGCTTGCTGTGTCCCTGCACTGGTTCCCTCTCCACAATCCTGCCTTTCCATGGTTTCTTCCTCTGTTCCCATCACTGCATTCTGCTCTACCAGTCCAGACTCTATCTCAGTATCTGAGGGGGTAGGGTGGTTCTGTGATGCCGTCAGATGTTTCCATTGTTCGGGTTTCTTCTCCCTGAAGTTGCCCTGTGAAGTGGGGTTCCTCTCCTTTTGCCTGTCATGAGGCTTGTGTTTTGGCTTTACTCCTTTTGTGCAATTACTACTAGAAGTCTCAGCTCCTCACTATCTGTTTGCTTCGGCTGACTGTGTGCTGCCCATGGACAGCTGTGATATGTATGACCTGTGACATTACAAAGATTACATTTCTGATCATTTGTACAGAATCCACTAGCATGTCCAATTTTATCACAAATAGTACATTTCAGTTTATCGCATAAGCTGCTGATATGTCCAGTTTCTCCACAGCGATAGCAAGCTTTAGGTTGCCCTGCATAGAATAGGATACCCTGATCTTTCCTTAAAAAAAACAGTTAGGCAAGTGTTGAATTCTTGCATCTGTGCAGGTCAAAACCACCCCGATTCTCCAGACTCCAATCCAAATATTGTCATCATCAAAAATGGCTTCTGGATTTCCCTGCACTATGCATCTCTGTTTTAGCCAATACACCAGATCTGTCACACTTACACCTTCATTTCTGAAGAGAGCTGTCACTGTCGTGTTTGTTGGTTTGGAAAGTGGAATTGCCTCAATTGGAAGCCATGCAGGGAATTTTTTTACCAGTTAATATTGTGTCCCACATTTTTGTAAGTCAGTATTTAGTTTAAAACTAACATTGAATGTTGTTTCCCCAGACACATGTACAAGAGCATATACTTCTTGTGCATTAAAGTTCATTGTTCCCATTAATAGAGTTATTGCAATATACTGCCTATCCAGAAACAAGTCTAGGCCTCCTATATAGAGTAACCTTACTGCATTCCGTCTTTTAGCAGGGTACGTTGGGGCTCTAAAAAAAGATGCATATGATCTGGGTCTTGCTCCTTCTTCTCTATTAGTACTGTTGTTTTGATTGTCATTATTAGTACGTTCACCCCTATTACCTCCAGGAGGCTGTGGTGGGTCTGTGTGCATAGCCGTTGCCGGGGGGGGGTCATCTAGTTCGAAAGAACACCCTTTTGAAACTCACCCTTTATTTTTCATTATTTGCAAAAAAAAAAGTTTCATCATTTATGTTTATTTTTTTACTGTTACAGAGTGCTAATGCACACATGATGAACCCCAGCACTTTCTCTCTGCATGTGCCCCCTTATTCCTTCTGCTGCCAATCAGCTCCCTCAGTACCAGTAAGATGACTGGAACTGCTTTGTGAGTTTTTCTCTGCACCCTCCCCCTATGACTGGCTGGCCAGTTGGAGCTCACATCAGCATTGTGAATGTGACCTCAATACAGCAGAGCCACTGCCTACAATTCACACTGTCAGCTAGCACTGGAGGAAGATGGAGCATGGTGGCAGGGTCAGAGATGACGTCACCAGGAGAGCAAAAAAGAAGAAGAGCACCTCTACTTATAATGTTATCAGTCACATCAGGTAAATTTTGCTGGCCACTATTGCCGAAGATGTATTCCTTAATAACTGTATATTAAGGGATAGGCTGTGCAGTTGTGCAAGAGAGCTTTTCAGGTGACGGGCTGAAAATGTAGAAATAAATTATTTAAATCCCCCTATACAAAAAGTGAAGTTGTCATGTTTCATATGCCTGTTTTAACTTTTCATAAGTAAAGCAAAAGAGGTACCACAGTGGAAAGGCAATGCAAGTGTTTGGAAGGGTCTGGCTGGGATCTGCACTGCCACCTCATTAACCGTGCTGTTCAGAGAGGTCTTCACTGTGGTCCCATTTTCATGGACATTCAGTACCACTTTGGTCTGTGTCATATGTGCCAGATGCCGTTAAATCAAAAAAGTTGTAATATGTTTTCTCCAGGTGACCACGTGCCAGTAGAATGACATTTGTTGCTACAGTTCACTGTTATGAACATACCCACTGTACTTTTGGAAACATGGTGGGGTGGGGGTGGGGGGTAGGCATTTAGGAAATGGTAACCTTGCACTGAAAATCCTCGCCGCTGTCAAATTACCTTTCCCCTCACTCCCTTTGTCATACCTACCACATTGGAGAGAGGAGTGGGGGCAATAATTGTAGTACTCAATATTGAACTAAGACTTATGTTACAGATTTTTTCCAAGAAGGGTGTGTGGAATAAAAACATAGAAATATAGACAGTGACAGCAGAAAATGACCAGAGGTCCATCCAGTCTGCCCAAGTTCCCTATAATCCCTGGAATCTACAATTTCTCCAGGGTACTAATCCTCCCTGTCCTCTTTCTAGTCACCTCCTTGGTCCTGTTGCCTCTGGTAACCACTATTCCCTTCATTATGTCCCAGCCCTGCTTGAATCCTCTGACTGTTTTTACACCCACCATTTCAGCTGACAGACTGTCCCAAAGTTCCACCACCTTTTCCATAAAGTAGTACTTCCTCACATCTCTCCTGAACCTACCTGCTGTTAATTTCCATTAGTGTCCATGTGACCATGAATTGGTACTCAGGCTAAATAGTACCCCGTAGTTCACTTTAATACATTTCAGGAACTAGAAGATCTCTATCATATCTCCTCTCTCCCTTCTGATCTCCAATGAGTACATATTTAGTGCCTTGAGGTGCTCCTCATAGGATTTGCCCTGCTATCCCTGAATCGTTTTAGTTACTCTGTGCTGCACTGTCTCCAACCCATCCTTATCCTTTCTGAGGTGAGGACTCCAGAACTGGGCACAGTATTCTCGGTGAGGCCTCACCAGGGATCTGTAGATGGGAAGTATTACCTCCTTTCCTCTGCTATCAATACTCCTACCAATACATCCCAGTATCCTACTAGTCTTGCTACAGGCCATGTTGCACTGACTCAATTACTTAAATGGTATATTGAGTTGTGGATGGTGGGGGTAACAACAAGGGGTAGAGAGAGTTCAGACATGAGTTATTTAGACTTAAAATAAGCCACAAAAGTGCACCACTGAGTATACCATAGCCCATGGTTTCTGGGGCCTATCAGACCCAGAACCCTGCCATAGTAACAAGCCAGCACTGCAGTAAGTTAGTAGTGTACAATACCCAGCCAAAACCAGCTGCAGACTCTGTATTGAGGTTCAATGCATTAGCATTTGCTCTCTCTCTCTCTATATATATATATATATCTATCTAGCTATCTATACATCTACATGTGTAATAGATAACCTACTCTAAGGTGTGCAGTCACGCTCTGATATACACATGCCTTGGTGTGTGTTGTTAAACATGAGTCTGCAGGCCGAGTGCATCAACTACCCAAGGCGTGTGTATATCAGAGCGCGACTGCACATTCTAGAGTGGGTTATCTATCTTATAAAATGGCAAAATTGTTTTGGAGGGGGGTAAAAGTGTATTGTGAGGTTGCGCTCTGATAGATGCATGGTCATGTGATGTGTTTTATACAATCAGAATGCTAGGTTTGTTATTTACTTTGCTTCCGGTTTTATAAATGCACACACACACACACAAACAATCTGAACCACCCATATAGCAATAATTGTCCTTAGAGCAGGAGGTGGAGGGGAACTCGCAGATGAGTTATTCTGGTTTAAAATCTACAAAATTAGCCACAAAGTATCTAGTACCGCAAAGCTTCTGGGGCCAAGCAGCCCCCAGACCCCTTTCCCACACACCAGTAGATACAGCTACAGATATTAAAACTCATAACATAATATATCTGAGACAATGTCTTAGGAATATTACATTAACAGCATCTTGCTGCCCTCCGGTACTGAATACATATGTAGTCACCCTGCAGCCAGCCAGATAATTTTGTTTAGAGCAAGGAGTGTAGGAGAGCTCAGATATGACTTCTTTAGCTTCAAAACAAGTCACAAAATGCACCACAGAGCAATTCTAGTATTCCATGGCTTCCGGGGTACTAGCGGCCCTAAGACCCACAGCTTTTTTTTAAAGTTGCAGACTGCATAAAAAGAACCCCCCTTGTGAAAATCCTGTCAACGGCCCTGATGTGCATGGGGGGTCCTCCCCAGAGTGGGTTTCTGATGTAGACATTGAGTTAAATGTGAGGGTGAGGTATTCAGGGATATGGGTGCGACATTAATACCCTTCATGTTATCCGTATCATCAGGTTGTTGAAAATCATACCTGGGTTCTGTATTACAGTCTTGCAACAGGCTCACTGTCTGAATAGGAGACTTCCCCGATACCCTTTGTCCTGATGCCCCTTGCTTTTCCCACCCTGCAGCTGTTAAAGCTGCTTCTACCAACCAGTTCTTTTGTGCATTGCTATTCAGATTATTTTCAGTACCCCGTCTTAGGCCAGCAGGAGTTTCTCCTCCCGTTTGTGCCATTCCCAGCAAGTTACTGCCGAACATTTTATTTTTGTTCTCCTTAAAAACAAATAGCAGTTCCCCGCTGGTACCTGCTTTAAAACTGAATATTCTCTTTCCAGTTGTTTCTGTTTCACTCATTGCAGTGGATGCTCCTTCCTTTGTTGTCTCTGTATTAACACTAGCAGTGTGGTGTTGCATCCCTGTTGCTGACATGGCACTGGCTTCAACAGCAGGCCGCATCTGGACCTGAGAACTCACTGGTTGTTCTTCATCCACTAGCTGTTGTTGCTCCATCAACATTAGAAGTGCTGTTTGTAATTCTTTTTGCCGTAGCTCTAATAGTTCCTGTTCTTCTTTTAAAAGGCACTTACTTGATGCAGCATTAGTCTCCTGTATCCGTACATCATCTTCTATTTGTTGATTTTTTTTAGACAAAAAAATAGGCGGCACTGCTAGTTGCCTGTCTTATGTTTCTGCCTCTTCCATCGCACCAGAAGCATCAAAGAAAATTCAGCCTCTTTCATGGATGGGGCAGAGAAGGAGGCTAGTTCCTCTACCCCTTGCAGGTCTGCTCCCTCCTAGGCTTCAGACAGAGTGGCCATCTTGCACCTCCATCCAGCTAGGGAACTTCAGTCAGAGTGACCATGCTCCTCATTCTGCTCACAGGAAATCAAGCCCCCTGCAGGCAGAGTAGGGGAGTTTCCCTGGTGCCCTGTCCAGATTCTCTCCCATTCACTAAAACTACCACCAATAGCTTAATCTGGTTCAAGGTCAGTTGGCATTCATCTGTATCCCCCTCCCCAGGTCATGCCTGAAAATAGGCAGAATTTGTCTATTGCACTTATCCGGTCAACAAAAACTAAATAAATAAATAACTCCTGCAGGGGCTGGTGGTGCCTGAGGCAGGACAGGAATGGTGGTGGCAGTGCTGCTTGATTTGGACACAACCCAATGGGCATGAAGACTCAGGAAACTTTGGTTTGCACTACTGCTCCAGATATCGCTATTGAAATGCACATAACCCATGTCCGCTCCAGAGAGGACAACGGACTCTGTGCTCTGAAATCAATTGTTTGGCATCGGCGGGTCTATTTTACACCTCAAGTGTCTCATGTGATTACAGTCACAACCGGAGGGAGAAGAGCTGTAAAGTTGACCAGGTTTTGCTGCAGTAGTCGTCCTCCAATGTTCAACTGTTTGTGGCGGGCCATTCTAAGACTGCTAGTTTTTCCTGTTGGCCACGATCTTGTTTGTGGACTAGAGTTTTCTCAGGATTAGACTCGAGGCACAGAGTTGACATTGAAAGATATAGGCGAAAGACTTTGAGTTGAAAACTGGTTTGGGAAACAGGATAACTGTGAGTACCAAAAATAGCACTCAACCAAAACTATAGCAAACCATAATTCTGGACAGAAAAGCCCTTGACAGAGGGATAGTTATCATGCTAAAAAAGAATACAAGTTATTATTGTTGCAATGGCTGTGAGAGAGATGAAATATTAAAGGTTCATACTGACTGTTATGATTTCATTGGCTGTTGGGAAGTAAGAGCCCCTTGAGCTGCTCAAATCAGCGTGCTTTGGGAAGAGAGAGCCCCAGTGCAATTAATTTAAGAACTAAATAACTATTTGGACTTGGACTTCAGTCAGGTATGCCTGAAAAAGGGCAGTGCCCAGCCCACTACCTGGCTAAAAATAAAAAATGGAAAAAAAAATGAAAAAAACTGTGAACTTTCTAAGAATTTTTGTGATAATTTTAAGGACTGCCTGCATTATAATCTGTTACTGGGGTTGGGTGGGTAGGGGGTTTTGGGTGGCTGATATTATTGTGATTGGTTGTGTGAATGTTTGTGTGTGTGTGTGTGTGTGTGTGTGTGTGTGTGAGTGTGGTAATTGTGCTGGGTATTTTATAATATTTGTTTGGAGGGGTAAATAAAGTGACATTGTATAGTGAGATTGCAGAAATTAAAGTCAGGATGTGCCTGGAATATAAGCCTGTAAGGTGCAGCTACTTGGCAGCCTACCTTCACAATCTTTGCCCTTTGAGCTCCTCTCATTTCTTGCAAAAATATACAGGAGATGCAGGCGCTGGAGATTCCCATGGGGCAGGAGGGAGCAGGGGCCATACAGTGGTTGCTGGGAGTCACGTTCTGGTGGTGAGGTCAAGGAGGCACCGTGGAGTGAAATGGGAATTGAGAGGGCTCCACCTTGTCTGATTCCTGTACCCAAGGGCTTCACCATTGAAAGTGGGCAGGTGGTTGATCCAGCAGTCTCCCCTTATCCTGCTTGGGCTGTGTTATGCAATGCCAGGTTGATAAGGAAAAAGACTGCGGTAATAGCAGACTTGGTGTCCTCGGTAGACCTAGCTTGCATCACTGAGACCTGGCTGGACGGGAATGCTGTCCCCATTTTGGAGGCAGCAGTGCCGGCCAGGTACTCCATGATATACACCCCAAGGAAGGATCACAGAGGTGGGTGAGTGGCCATTTGTTTTAAAGCCAGCCTGGGCCACACGGTGCTACCCATGGGTCCTATCGGGTCGTTTGAGAGCATTGCCATGCAAGGGAGTCCTGCTGCAGGTAACAGGATCCTTCTGCTTCCTGCCCACTAGGCAGGGAGAGGGAAGTCTTGCGGGAGGTTCAAGATTTCACCGCCCAGCTGATGTTGGAGTCCCCCAAATGGTTAATTCTGGGGGATTTCAACACCTGGGTCGATGACAGACTCTCAACATTTGGACATGATCTCCTGCAGAGTATGGAAGCTCTGGGCCTGCCGCAACTTGTCACCTCAGCGACCCACTCACATGGCCACACATTAGACACGTTGGTCCCTCTGGGTCCTGGGATCGATGACCTCAGGATTGATCCAGTCATTTGGTTTGATCATAGCACTGTGAGGCTCACATTTGGAGCCCCCCTTGAGGGTCCATCCTCTTTGGAGATGGTCCGGTACTGCCCATTATGGGATTGTCCTCAGCAGGACTACAGGTGGTACTGGACCTATCATGTGGAGACTGTGTGTGTGAGTGGTCTGGAGTAGGCAGTGGCAGCCAGTTCCATGTCATAATAGTGAGCACAGAACAGCTATCGCTATTAAGGCAAGTGTATATCGCCGAAAAGCAAATCGGAGATATACACTTTAACCCAACCCACATCCAGGAAAACAAAAAGTGTGGTTTGCCCCCCAGCCCCTGAATTTAGATTAACAACTCCAGGAGGTGCATGTCGGGGGCAAAAATCTAGAAAAATTAAGTGCCGCACTGGAAGCAGTGGCAAAAGTAACCGCACCTGCACCCAAACCCTGCACCTGCACCTGCTGCCTCACAGCTAGCCACAACCACACCACCACACCACACCACAGCTAGCTCAGTGACAGCAGGTAAACCCAGCCTCAAACCCTTTCCTGTCCCTCCTTCCCATCACCATCCCCCCTTCCTGTCACCGCTCAGTACAATTATGTCACCACAGTCGCTACCCTTGCAGGGTAGTCCAAGAGTATATCGCTGAATATGAGTTGCCGTTTTGATGTGGCACCCATATTCAGTCGCTATACTCACTGGATAACATGATGGCCTGCAATAGAGCTGTCAGTGCTGCCTTCGACTCAGTCAAACCCATTTATTTCCAACTCTTATCTACTCTACAGAGGCCCCCTTGGTTTGATGGGGAGCTCAGGGAGTTAAAGATAAAGGGCTGGAGGTTGGAGTGGCACTGAAGGAGATCAGGTCTGATGGAGGACAAATTAGCACTGAAGTCACATTATAGTGATTATCAGGGGGCAATTTCCCGAAAGAAGGGAGATTATTTTGTCAAAGGAGATTGCTGTGGCAAGGAACAGACCAGCTCAGCTCTTCCGCATGGTAGACGGGCTATTACACCCAAACTGTCTCCGGGCAGGTGGAGCAGGTTCAAGCACAAGGTGTGAGGAGTTTGCTCTGTTCTTTGCTGACAAAGTGTCCTCTATCAGAATGAAGATCTCTTCCAGTGTTGCTCATAGGGCTTGTGGGGTTCAGCCTGAGATGTGCAGGGGCACCCCTCTTGTATGGGCTGAGTTTGATCCAGTTGGAGTGGAGGAGGTGGCTAAGATAGTCTTGAGGCTACAACCAACATACTCTGATCTTGACCCAGGTCCAACCCGACTTTCGGTTGGATGTGTGGACCTGTTAGGACTTGTGGTTGCTGAGATCGTCCGGAGTTCCTTGGGGAGTGAGGTCTTTCTTATTGCACTGAAACAGGCCTTGGGTAGACCCCTATTGAAGAAACCCTCAATGGACCCAGAGTGTCTCAGCAACTACAGACCAGTCTCAAACCCCCCATTTTTAGGGAAAGTTTTAGAGAAAGTGGTGTTTAACACCTGCCGGGAGGAGATCCAGAACTGGATGACTCACAATTGGTTATGATTCAACCCAGACAAGACAGAGGTACTGGTGGTGAATCCTGGTCATCGAAGTGATGGGGGGGGCTCGGAGATCCCCCTGGTCTAGTGCTGAGAGGTGTTCCCTTGACTCCCTCCGTTCGGGTTAAGGATCTGGGCGTGATCCTCGATGACGGTTTGACACTTGATGCGCAGGTGTCGGCTGTCATCAGAAGTGTTTTTTACCATCTGAGGAACATTGCTCAGATCCAGGGCCTTTTACCATCTGAGGATCTGACCACCCTGGTGCATGCTTTTGTCATGTCCAGACTGGATTACTGCAATGCCCTGTACCTGGGGCTATCTGGAGGCAATATCTGCCAACTGCAGCTGGTGCAGAATGCGGTGGCTAGATTGTTGATGGGTACTTTGAGATCAAACCATATTATGTCTGTGCTCCGGGAACTGCACTGGCTGCAGTTAGCTGGAGGATTGCCTTCAAGGTCAGATTACTGACCTATAAAGCCCTGCATGAAAGGGGGACCAGCTGACCTGCAAGACCTCCTTGTTCCTCACTGCCCATCTCGGGCTCTTCATTCCTCTGAGGGTTGCCTCCTTGTGGTTCCCAGGGCTAGGTTGCGGCATTCTGGGGATTGTGCATTTTCAGTGACAGCACCAACCCTGTGGAACTCCTTACCTAGACATCTAAGGGAGGCACCATCAGTGGAAACCTTTATAAAGGGTTTAAAAACATTTTTATTTAATCAGGCTTTTGATATGTAAGAGCAAAATTGACTGTTATTTATTTGCATCATTTAATGAATGATAGAATGTTTTATTGTACTCTGTTGCATGCTCCATTGTTGTGTATTGTGTGTATTGTATTATGACTTTGTGCATGAATGGTTTTATTTTTAATTTTTTTAACTTTATTTTTACTTTTTATCAAATACATGACAAACATAGATCATATACTGTAGCAGATAAACCATCACAAAAAATATCACCATTGGGAACAAAGTAATTTCCCTTAATCAAAGTAAATCCATGCATCTACTATATATTGATACAGCATATGGGGGATCCTATTAAAATAACAAGCAAGGTTATTAAGTATACTTAACATATGCTGCAGCACAAACCCATGAGCCACATGACATTAAATAATTAAATAGTTCAGCAATTCTAGTCCAAAAGCAAGCAGTGCCCCTAAAATGGGGCTATTGGTGCGATGTTGTTACCTTAACGTAAAAGAGAAAACACCTCTTTTAAATAAATTTGCAGCCTGATAATGCACATCATTTAAGGAAAACAATGCCTTTCACTCCCCTGGTTCAGAACATTAAAATCTTGAGTTAGCAGCCCCCAATTAAAACTAGATCAACATAGCCTGTTCAAAATCAGGTCTAAAATGGTAAACATAGTTAAAGATAAGACTAAAAGTCTTGTTACTCTAGGTGGATAAATGACCAGAATTCTTAACTATTTAAAGTCAAATTTTACTGAGGTAATTCAGATTAATGTTACCACTAGGTAGTAAACAATGTCCTGAAGAAAAACTTCAAGTTGTTGCCTCGTCCTCCTCATCATCTGATCCGCTGTTTCTTCTATGTGATTCTGCAGCTCTCTGATCAGCCCACTTGCCGGCTTCAATTGGATCTGAGAATAGGAATACCTTACTCTGGTGCACGATCCGTAACCTGGCTGGAAAAATGATGGTATGCGGTATTCCCAACTCCCATAGGGTTCGTCTCACTCCCTCAAACTTCTTGCGATGCTGTCTCGTCGCGTAGCTGATATCTGGGAATATGTGAACCTGATGGTCACCTTGGAGCAAGGGAGCTGCTCTACATGCACATTTGAGGATTTTGTCTTGAGCTGCAACACCTGAAGTCACCAACATCAAGGTATGAGGCTCCTCCACATTCTGTGGGTGGCCACGTGGAGTTATTCTATAAACTTTTTGCACCTCCCAAGTACTATCTAGGGCTTCCGGAGATAATTTTTCAGTAAGCCACTCTTGGCTATTTAAAAGCAGATGATTCCCTTCCGAGCCTTTGGGAAGGCCACTGATCCTGACAGTAGCCACTCAGGCTTGGTTTTCAAATGCCTCCAGTCTTGCCCTGAGATGCTGATTTTCTTTAATCATTAGCGTGGTTGCCGTTGTGGAAGCATCGGCCTGTTTGCGCACTTCACGGAGGTCATCTTTAAGACCATCCACGCAGACTCTAGAATGATAACACGGCCATTAAAATTGTTCAACTTTGATTAAGGGCAGACAAAGATTTAATCAAAGTCTGGAGTTTGTGGCCCAGGGTAGTAATGGTTTCCCCCGGATCAGGCCTCTCCTCAGATGTTGTGGCTTCCTCTGCTTTCCCAAGTCCTCCGGTTCCCTTGCTTTTTCCAGCTCCTCCTGATCCCTTTTCTTTTTCAGGATTACCCATCTTAACAATTTCTGGGTCATTCTTTTCAATAGTGAAGTCAAAAAAGTTAAATGAGGCTTCCAAATGGAGTATTAAGGCAGATTCCCTTCTAGTTTTTAAGAGCTATACAAGTTTGCTGCTCACTGCTCAGGCTCCACAGCACCCCCCCTGCATGAATGGTTTTAAAATAATTTTTTGGTAAGTGATCCAAGCCCCCAGGAAGGGGCACTATATAAATAAAGTTTCTATCTATCTATCTATCTAACCTCCACCATCACCTCCTCCTGAAATGTCATCATCTGCTTGTATACTGCCTCATACGTAGAAGGTAGAAGTTCCAAGAAAACATGAATCATGATGGAATATTGTATTTGGGCTTCACTTCATGCAAGAGTCTTTAAAAGCCAGTGTTTCCAAATATGGAAAATGGTTGAAAATCAAGGGCCATCATCTCCCAATGAGTTGTGTGATTGACCCATAACTTGAGTGAGAAGGTGGCAGTCTAATCCAAGCTTGTACTGACTCAGGCAGTATAATTTGTTTTGTTGCAACAAATTCAGGAGCAGTGCTGGGGGGTGAAGGCTGGGCCTGGTTCTAGCTGGTGATGATCATTGGACTCCTTGTGAAGCTGTGCCAATACCTGGAGGTTCATCAATTGCTGACGTGGCTCCTTTGATGGCTGGGTTACTTGAACAAGACATCTAATACCAACACTTCCCACCCAATTGTACCTGCTGCTGGCCCATCTGACCTGAGTGCGAGCTGGTTATGGACATGGCTTTGAAGAAGATGTCATGTTTACATTTACATTAGGTGGCAGATTAAGGGGAAATGTGAGGAGGTTCTTCATGGAGAGGGTGGTGGACACATGGAATAGTCTGCTACAATGGAGGTGGTGGGAGCAAGCACAGTGGAGGGATTTAACCATGCCTGGGATAGGCAGCTGGCCCGTCGGCGCAGCGGTGGGATTCCGCTTTGACGCCCGGCGTCCTAGGTTCGAGGAGCGGATCCGGCCGCCGGAAGGCCGGGCCGGGTGAGTAGGATTGAGCGCCTGATGGCAGCCCCTCCTACTCCGGGAGGGTGCGGGCAGCACTCGGTGCGATAGGGACCCCTGGTGGAGACCGGGAGTTCCACGCAACCGACGCTCGACATGGGGGAGGCTGGGCGGACGCTGGCGTCATTGCACGTCCCCGCCTCCTCCGGGAGAAAATCTGGTGGAAAGAGAGGCGGGCAGGACCACGATCATGAAGCCCTCCCTGGAGGCCTCACATTGCCTCCGTCGCTGCGGGACCCGACCAGTTACAGTTCCGGGTCACGAGGGCAGTGGCCCACCCTCAGGGGCAAGCCAGAGGTGACTGTGGGTCCCCAGCAGCAATTGGACGGAGGTAGAGGTCTCCGGGGGCCGTGACCAGGGCGGATGGCCCTGGTGGTCCTGCCAGGAAAAAGGGCAAATTAAAAAAAATGCCTGGGATAGGCATAAGGGAACCTTAGAGGTGGGATGGAGTGGAGAAAAGTCACTGGCCAGATAGGGTCAGAGGACATAAACAAGTGTAGGATTTACAGGCAGACTGGATGGGCCTTGCAGTCCTTATCTGCCAACAATTTCTAAGTTTCTATGTTTCTGTTTTAAATGATCAGTTGGAACAATGGCTTCCAAAGTTGAAATAGACTGACTTGACTGATCTTTCTACCACACTGATGCCTACATGCTTTCAGTTGATTTGTAGTGTCATCTGCAAAATACTGTAAAATACTCATCCATTGCAGAGGATCTCTTATCTTTTCCAGGTACAGTGAAAAGGTAGGGGGTTGGGAAGGAATTGGGCAGCAACTACAAGATAACTTCTTTTTTTTTTGGACACTGTGAAATGACATAGCTGGGAATGGGCAGGCAGGGCAGCAACAGGTGGTGCAGCACTATGTGTCTGATCGTGCTGTGTTGTCTGGACGCTGGGCTTGTATTTAGATTTCCTTGCCTGAGAAACATCCTGTTTTGCTTGTCTCTTTCATTATCTTTATAAATGTTGCCATCTCCTCCCATGATGGTGTTACACGAGGTCCCTGCACCCTAATTGATACCCTCAGGGGTACACCGTAGACAGCTAATGGTTAGGCATAGGCTATACTAATACATAGGGCTAAAGGCATCTACCGTACAAGAGTAGATGTCAGGATATGAATGCATATTATTGTAACCCACTTTGCTTGCTAATGCACGCATATTATACCATGCATTTTCTGTCTACTTCTTACTTGTCAGATGCCAAGACACCTGTCCTTGAAGTAATTATAATATGTAAGGCAACATTGCCATCCTTTGGTGATGTGCACCACTTCATCCTGTTATGTAAGACTCTGTAAAAGAACGTCTTTGTTCTAAAACTGACGACTTTACAGAATTATATAATGTTATCTTGGACTGTGGAGCCACCTCTAAACTAGCCAATAGGGCTCATCTCTGTAACTAGAAATGTTTCTATCTTTTAGTAACCAAAGTAATTATCACAGGTATATAATGTTATGCACAGGCTTTACACCTCGGAGACCCGAGAGATCCCAAGAGACTACAGAGAAACCTCGAGGTGTAGGGAACCCTTAGCACTGGCTCCCAGTTTGTATTGGTAAGAACTGCTTAGGCCAACTGTGATTTATCCATTTTGTAGTAATAAACTTGTTTATTACTCGAATGCAACCTGTTTGTGATTATTTGCCTTCCCAACATTGTCAAGAACCTGAAAGTGAGGTTCAGACCTCTTACAAATTGGCGACCGTGTGCAGGCAATATTTGGTGTTTGCAAGTTTTCACTTGTTGCTGTAAATTTTCCATTTCCCCACGGGGACTGCAGGTGTACACTCCCGTAACACCTCTCCCGTCTTTTCTACCAGTTTGTAGATACTTGCAAAGTCTGGCTGATTTTTTGGGTGTGGCGATGCCGTCTCGAACCACTCCATAGCGGCTTTGAATTGCAAGCCTACAACTTATACAGTAGCCCGGCTGTGTTTGAAGTACTCGTGTTGTGGATCGATACGCAACACGCGGTCTTTTTCACAGTTTGAATTTTCGTTCCCTCCCACACAATGGCCACAGTATCAGATATCTGCGCAGAACTGAGACTCGATGTCTCTAACTTTTTAAGTCCCATAGAGGATGGGCTGACTTCGCGTGGGACACAAGTCAATCCGAAAACCCTGTACTGGGGATTTCAACCCAGTATGCAGAGACGCGACAGTCAACCAATAAGCGTTGCACTAAGGGGTTGATGGTCGCCACTCTCTACGCTGCTTTGGAAGCCTCCGAAGCGAGGTTTCATACCCTTGACCTGCAGATCGCATCTCTTAAGCAAGAGATGGGTTTACAGGAAACAGAATGTGTTTGGATACAGCAGAACCTAGAGTCAGAACTCCAATCTCTGCATAACGAAAAGGATTCACTATTGCATCATTCTGCACAGGCTGGTGAACAAGAAAAGTGTACACTGAAACAGGAGTGTGAAAGTTTGAGACAGAATAAGAGTCAGGTTGTGCAAATGAATGATTTGTTGAGTGCTGCGAATGCACAATTGAGTGATGAAATGGGTGAACTTCAGGATGAGATCAACCAGGTACATAACAATTTAGAAATAGCCTATAGGGACAATCGTGAATTGAGCGCCGCGTACCGTGTTTTGCAGAAGCAGAAACAGGATCAGGTTGATATGGATGTTGCAAGTGTGAATCATGATGAATGTAAAGCTAAGATAGATAAACTTCGCCATCCGCGAGAGGTTTTGGCTGGCCACGTTAAGGCAATGGGAGGCGAGTCTCCCCTGCCTTTCACTCGTCATCAGAGGGGGAGCTATCTGATGATGATGTCTCACAGTACAACGCCCAGTCACGCCCCTACTATGGCCCAGATTCCCCACCTAGCCATCCACAGTATGGCGGGTCCCCACCCACTACTCCCCAGGTCACACGTCGACGACGTCGTGACACTCATCATGGGAAACGCCATCAAGGTGGTGCCCATGATGGGGGGGAGCAGGCCCAAGCCTGGTCCCGATGGCGCCTCCGGTAGCCGTAATTAGTGTGGAAGACAGGCAAGAGATTGAAACCATGATTGATAGAGCATTAGGAAATGTTCCTCTTCCTGAAAGAAGTATGAAAGCCATTAAAAGTCAGATCCGACAAATTTTCCAAGAAGCTGGCACTCAGGAAGGTGTTGTTCATACTGCAGCAGAAGCTGCAGCTCGCGCAGCATTGGATGGTGCACGAGACGCATTACCTCTGCCTGATCGACCACCGACTAATCCCCTACAAATGGCCTACTCTGTTCAGCAAATTGCTGACAGCATTGGTCGGATGAGCCTGTCTGACAACCTCAGCTGTCACTTGGAAAAGGTGCGCTCCAAATGCGAGATGCTTAGCCTCACCGCAGAATATCAGGTCCAAATACTATGCCAGACCATCGATCCTGGTTTATGGGCCAAATTCCCCGAAACAGTTCACCAGGATGGGAACGCTACCTTTGATGAAGTCGCAGCTGAGCTCATCTCTGCTCACAGCCCTGGTGTGGTTGGAGTAATGCTGGCATACCCCCGTGAAGCAAAATGCTAAAGAAAGTCCAGCGACCTACCACTAGAGACTCTGGATGGCCTACCGAGCAGGAAAGCATCTGGCACAAGAAGCTGTGTATGAAGATCTCATTGAATATAAGACCTTGTTCCTTAGGAACATGATCCCAGCTGTAAGAGAGAAGGTAGAGCCAACCACATTCCCAAATACAGATAGGTTTGCCGATATTCTTCGGAAAACCGAGAGGGTGTACCAACTGTACATCCGTGATTTGGGTTCCGGTTCCAAAAAGGTTGCCGCCGTGGAACCTGCTTCCGGGACCACGACACATTACACTGTGGAGGGGCAGGCCCAGCAACAGCAGCCTAAACATCCATCAGCCCCTCCAGCTAGCACCCAGCAAAACCCCCAACAGGCTCAACAACAACAGTGGGGTGGGAACCGGAATTGGCCTAAAAACAGAAGGCACAAGGGCAGAGAGAAACCATTACAAAGATCGGGTCCCTCATACAAGGAGATAGCTGAAGAAAATTGGAAATTTCGGGAGCTCCTGGGGCAAGTGCGCTCCATAGCAGATGCTGTTCCCGCACAGACCCTTGCAGCAGTACAGCCGGTGACCCATGCCACCACTGGTCATGGAGACACGGGAAGTACGAGCTCTCAGGCCCAAGCAAGCCTGAACCCGGAAGCTCCTCCCTATATTGCATCAGTGCAACACTGTGAAGACACATGCAAGTCAAGCCCAACCTCTGCATGCCTCCAGCAATACGGATTGACAATTACAGGCCCTAGTCCGCATTGTAAACAAGCTGGTCTTGGATACAAACGGAAGGCCCTGCACCGAGGCCGAGGTCGGGGTCCGCCAACTAATTGTCTTGTTAGATACAGGTGCAGCTGTATCTGTGTTACACGACGAACACCCAGACGCGTCTCCTTGGTCTACCGAACGGAAGACCAATATGTCAGGAGTTGATGGTACTAAGCTACCTGCATACCGTTCTCTACCCTTACCGGTAGAGCTAGGCCATTTGAAGGCCTCACATGCTTTTCAACTGATGGTGCTGCACGATCATCCTAGTATCATTGGGATTGACTTCCTTGCACCGCACGGCTGTGTAGTGGTTCTAGCAAACATATTGCTGATACAGATCCAGGGTCAATACCATACTGTCTTAATTCCTGACTCACATGCTGTGGCAACAATATCTATCAACAACAAAGAGTACGACGTCATAGATTTGTTCAAGAACCATGAACTTTTCCCAAAACTCCTACCTATTCTGCAATGACATTTGGAAGCGTTTGCAGTTAACAAGCATGATTGTGGCAGAATGCATACTATTATTGAGGTGCCAGGCCTGGCACATGAGAGACAAAGGCAAGATCCGTTTCCCACTGAAGCCTTACCCTCTCTCCGAGAAACGATCAAGTCACTCCTTAAACAAGGAGTAATCAGAACCTGTGTCTCCACTGCCAACTCTCCTGTCTGGCCTGTGAAGAAACCCACAGGCACCTGGAGACTTACTATTGACTACAGGAAACTGAATCAGGTTACTCCCAGTTGTTCCCCAACTGTGGTGTCGGCACCAGATGTGCTTCAACTTTTAACACCAGATCAGAAATGGTTCAGTGCCCTGGATATCTCCAATGGTTTTTGGTCATTACCATTGGCCCTCAAGAGTCAATATAAGTTTGCCTTCACCTTTGAAGGACGACAGTACGTGGACTTGCTTGCCACAGGGATTCCATAATAGCCCATCCTCTTCCATCACCACATGATGGATGCCCCACAAAGTTCTTTCAGCCCCCAATGTCTTTACAGCACGAGATGGCCTGTTGTTGGCCACTGCCACTCAGGAACAACATTTGGATCTCTTGGACGAACTACTGACTCTCATTCAGAGAGCAGGTCTGAAGTGCAACCCAGCAAAAGCACAATTATGTCAGAAAGAAGTACTCTTTCTGGGTTTGAAAATAATTGACCAAGGCCAGAGCCCTACTTGGAAAAAGATTCTGGGATTACAAGACTTGCCATTACCCACCAGTGTGGCAACTCTTCGAAGGTTTCTAGGTATGGTAAACTATTCCAGAGATTTTATTTGTGATTTTGCTCAGAAAGCCGCTCCTCTGTATGATCTACTCAAAAAGGACGTTCCATGGAATTGGGGCCCTGTCCATACCCAGGCTGTGATGTCACTGAAGCAGGCTTTGGCCTCCACCCCAGCACTGGTGAACCCCAATCCAGCACTACCATTCCATCTAGAGTGTGCCACCTCTGACATTGCCATGTCAGCAGTGCTGGCCCAGAAGGTGCATGGCACCTTGAGACCTATTGCATATGCATCACAGCTCTTGACCCCAGTGGAACAGAAGTACGGCCTTTGTGAAAGGAACCTTCTGGCCACCTACTGGGCTGTCAAGCACTTCCTGTTTATCATTGGGTACTCACCACTGATTCTTAACACTAATCATACACCCACTACCTTTCTGCTCTCCAATAGAGTGAAGGATGGGTCAGTCTCCAACACCAGGCTCACACATTGGTCACTTCTCCTCCAGGATAGGGATATCCAGGTCCTCCAGACCAAAGTTCCATCTCTGCTAGCTCACGGTCTCCTTTTTCAGGGGGAACCCCATGACTGTACGCTGCAGTCACCTGACCTCCCAGATCCGGGTCCATTCCTCCCTGCCACCCCTGAGATACTGGAAAATGCCTCTTTATGCCGTGTTTTCACTGATGGTTCAGCATCATACTATCAGGGAGAACAGATTGCAGGGATGGGTATCTTGGTGGTGTATCCTTATGGGAACACTGTTAGGATATCTAAACGCTGTAGTGTAGCTTCATCACAGTATGCAGAGATGGCAGCAGTGGCCTGTGCACTTGAGTTTATCCAACATGGAACTCAGGATACCATCATTTTCACAGATTCTAATTGGGTCTGTTGTTCCCTTACAGAATTTCTCCCTTTCTGGCAGAAGAACTCCTTTCTCTCCTCTGATGGAAGTCCAGTGAAATACAAAGAATTGGTAATCTACATACACGCATTGGCACAGAAACACCCACACAAACTTTATGTGCACAAGGTTAAAGCTCACTCCCTACATGATCCCTATCATGCATTCAATGACACAGCAGATACCCTTGCTAAGGAAGGGGCCGAGGGGGGACATCTGGATGATGGATCATCCAGAAGCCAATGCAGCTGTACATGTAGCAGCTCTCAAAAAGAAATCTGAATCTTTTTCCCCCTGGACCTCTCAGCAGCCCAGCATTTGGACACTGAACTCAAAGAAGTGTTCAGATTCCTGGACAAGGGTACTGAAGAAAGACTCCCTACACATAACCCATATCGCAGGCATGAAGGTAAGTTACACTTATCTCCTGACAATAAACTCATTTGGTTCCAACCAGAGGATACTACCACCAAATTTTGGGTAGTCCCCAGACATTTGAGATCTGAATTTTTGCACCATGTACATGATACTCCTACTGGTGGACACCAGGGGGCAGAAAATACCCTCCAACATCTCAAGACCACCGCCTGGTGGCCTGGTATTACCAAAGATGTTAAACAATACATTGACAATTGCCTTGTTTGTGCACAAAACAATCCCATACCTACAAAACAAAATGCCAAACTTTTACCACAAAGACACACTGGCCCTTGGCTTGCCATTCAAATTGATTTCATTGGTCCTTTGACCAATACCAGCAGAAACAACAAGTATGCCCTTGTGGTAACCGATTTATTCTCCAAGTGGGTTGAAGCTTTCCCCACTAAGACATGCACCGCAAAAAACAACTGCCAAAATCCTGGTAGAACAGATTTTGTCCAGGTGGGGCCTGCATCTCAAGGTAGACTCTGACAAAGGAACCAATTTTACAGGTGAGTTGATGAAAGAGTCCCTTGAACTCCTTGGGGTTCAGCAAAAGTTCCACATACCTTATCACCCTCAATCCTCAGGTCAAGTAGAAAGAGCCTACAGACGGATTAAGCAAATGCTTTCCAAATTCATTGAGGACAATCCCAAAACCTGGGATTCCCTATTGCCTTTACTCATTATGGCAATTAGGGGGTACACCCTCAGCCACCACCCAGCTTACACCCTTCGAGGTAATGACTAGAAGACAAATGAGATTGCCTGAACACTTGCTCTTTGACCTACACACCCCCACTGCAGACCGTGTGTCTGTGGATCAGTATGTGGAAAAGCTCAGAAAATACCTCATACACACACACTTGTATGCTGCAAACTGCATGGGCAAAGTCCAGCAACAGTCCAAAATACAATTTGACAAACACGCACAAGAAGTGGATTGGCAGGTTGGAGATCAGATAATGGTACTTCGATTTGCACATCCCACCCACTCCTTCTCCAATAAGTGGGAAGGCCCTTACCCCATTGTCAACAAGCTCAGTCCAGCAGTCTATCAAGTTAGACTCCTCCACAATAATAAATTGACTGACAAATGGTTAAATGCAAACCAACTGAAACTGTACAAAGGAACTTAAACTTACTTTTCCTAACCCCACTGGGCGGAATTGTACTAATGTACTAATCTTTGATCTTCCTTTTCAGATACCTTGACAAGATGGCTATCTTGTTCCTATCTCTCCTCCTTGCAGGAGTGATCCCTTTTGCCCAAGGCATGGTACCGGACCTCCTTCGACACTTGGATCCTCCAGCACCTCCTACAGAGGGAGTTTCCATCAAAATACCAGACACTATGATTACTGTCCAGGAAGGTTCCGATGCATACCTCACTGCCTCAGTCGTTGCTCCTTACAAATCTACCCTTCAAGTTGAGTGGCAAACCACATCACAAGGACAAATTCTCCCTGTGGCCAAACTCTCCAAGGGAACTTTTCAGGGTTGGCCCAACACTAAATTATCCCCGAATGGTTCACTGTCCTTGTTACAAACTGCATTAAGACACTCTGGTTTGTACAACATTTCTGCTCTGATGGATCCTTCCTATTGTAACTCTCTCTCCCAAGATTCTGCCCACAGATTCAGTTCTGTACACCACATGGCCTCTGCAGCCATGTATCTCTCTGTGTTACCACCCACTGAAAAACAGCTTTTGGAATGTCCAAAACATAACCCTGGTCCCCGTAGTGGTCTCACAGCCACTGCCCTCCCAGGTTCTTTGATTAATAATTTACAGTTTATGCATATACCTGTTTTGTTTAACCTTACTTACTGGAATATGAAAGAATTTGGTATGTGTCACAATACCAATACATCTGCATTCTATAGTACATTATTGCTGGACAGTTTAGCTGCATTTCAGATTCGTACTAAGGATCCCTTTACTGTTTTTTTTTTCTACTGAACATAGAGGTAATTTTAGGAGGAAAACCCCTCCTGGTACTCTTAATCATAAACGTAGTAAACGTGAAGTTGACAGTTCTGATGTTACAGGTGCTACAGGTTCTGTCACAGGTCCTTTTGTTACTGCTATGTCCATTTGGAACAAAGCAGACATTGCTGCTATCAAGAGTCATTCTGCCAAGTTCTCCACTGGTTTGGTTAATAATGTTTTACCACCATTATTGCATGGTGTGGATGGCCTTAGTCAGGAAGAAAGATACACTGTATACAACATGCACGACATTGCAAAAGCCTTCACTGATTCGAAAGATAAGATTAACGCACTCATACAACAGAACAACAGAGAAGCTGAAAAACAATACATTGGTAGAGAAATACTTTGTTCTGCATATGGTTCATACATTCTCACTACCATCAACCTCTTCAGCGACTTAGAAACTGGAAGAATCCCTGACATGATACGTGATAGACGCATCTCTAAATGGTATTGTCCTAAATGTAAACTTTCAACTTGTGTTTCCTTATGTATGCAACAGACTTTGTCTATTCCTCTCTCCACAGCAAGAAATTTGGGGTTTGTGGCCAGATACCCTAATACTGGTCCTTGTTTTTCTACCAAGAAATGTTCCATAACAGAGACCATGTTTGTCTCTTTTACTGTCTCCTTACCACGTTTTGATCCCAACACAGCTTTGTTCGACAAGCTTGCACTGGCACATTCGATTGGGCATTTGGATGATGACATCTACAGAGAACGCCTGGATCTCCCACCTCTACTGGTCTACCACTCCTTCCTGGATGCCTGGGTGGCACCGCACACGGACTGCTGTGCGAAAAAGCAATATATCTACTTGTGCCGATGTGATGTGTTTGATGTTATATGCCTTGTTTGTGGCTACTCTCCAGACAGCATTGATTGGACTTTCACTATGGATGATGACATCACTGAGAATGGCACCAACTCTTTTGACTCAATGCCATTACCAGATCAGCTCTACCAGTCCTATCATGAGGAAGCTCATCGCCTGTCAACACGGATCTCGAAGATGACCTACACATGCCCTGTCCAGTTGCAAAAATGGAGACTACCTACAGTACGTTCACAGTATAACTCTGACAGAGAGTACTGTATAGTTACAAATGTTAAGTCCTATACATATGGTTCTGTTACTTGTTCAATTGATTACCCTAATTTTTGTTTTGTTCCCCATCAGAAAACTGTTATTGGACATACCGTAATAACCCCCGTTCCCCTTATGGATGCAGACATTATTGATGGTAACCCAGATTACTTACTCACACTCTCAGAATACCTACCATACTTTAACGTACACATAGATCCACTTACATTTACACTGAAATCCCTTTTAGATAGAAAGGACACACACCTCATCCACATCAGCAATAATATCACCAAAGCCAATGAAGCTGTTCTTGACCTTATCAACGATGGAGATATGAATAATGCATTGACTAACACCTGGTTAGAAATCACTTTTAAATGTTTTGTTATAATACAAGCATTTTTAATATTCACTTTGATTATTATGCTTTGCTGCCTATGACATACACTGTGCCAACACCGTGAGCAGCTTGAGTTCCTTTACAAGGCTCGCGCGTCAGGCTTGTAAATGTCCACTGCTCCTGTCCATTCCCTGGATTTGCCTGTGTTGCCCTTGGAGGTAACAAGGGGGGAATTGTTACACAAGGTCCCTGCACCCTAATTGATACCCTCAGGGGTACACCGTAGACAGCTAATGGTTAGGCATAGGCTATACTAATACATAGGACTAAAGGCATCTACCGTACAAGAGTAGATGTCAGGATATGAATGCATATTATTGTAACCCACTTTGCTTGCTAATGCACGCATATTATACCATGTATTTTCTGTCTACTTCTTACTTGTCAGATGCCAAGACACCTGTCCTTGAAGTAATTATAATATGTAAGGCAACATTGCCATCCTTTGGTGATGTGCACTACTTCACCCTGTTATGTAAGACTCTGTATAAGAACGTCTTTGTTCTAAAACTGATGACTTTACAGAATTATATAATGTTATCTTGGACCGTGGAGCCACCTCTAAATTAGCCAATAGGGCTCATCTCTGTAACTAGAAATGTTTCTATCTTTTAGTAACCATAGTAATTATCACAAGTATATAATGTTATGCACAGGCTTTACACCTCGGAGACCCGAGAGATCCCAAGAGACTACAGAGAAACCTTGAGGTGTAGGGAACACTTAGCACTGGCTCCCGGTTCGTATTGGTAAGAACTGCTTAGGGCAACTGTGATTTATCCCTTTTGTAGTAATAAACTTGTTTATTACTCGAATGTAACCTGTTTGTGATTATTTGCATTCCCAATATTGTCAAGAACCTGAAAGTGAGGTTCAGACCTCTTACAATAGCCTCCAGTCCTGAGTATCAAGCACATCACTACCACTGCTCATGTTGTAACTGACATCAGACTTTCAAGCCCCTCTCATTCTTAATCCTCCTCACATGCATGTGCTCCCTCATTCCTCTCATTCACTCATACCTCTTCTATCTCTCCTCCTAGTCTTGTGCTTCTTCTTCTTCCCTTTCCTCTTCTGCTCCTTGTGTGGATTAAGTATTTTGCCTGCCCTTCCACCTCCTTTTCTCCTGTTATGCCCTTCTCCACCTCCTCAATCTCATGCCCCTGCTCGGACAGGTCCACTTCCATATCTTCCTCTCTGGCATTCTCCATTCAGCTTGCTTTGGTGGCAGTGCTACTCATTTGCTTTTGTAGAATTGTGGGGTTACCCCGGCGAGGACAGCATGGTTGAACCATGGTCACCCACGGCTCAACCACAGGTTGACCATGGTCAAAGTCAACCATGCTTTTAACCACACTTTTGAACATGCTTGGTTATGGTTACTCATGGTTGTGAAATGGCATCACAGACAACCATAAACAACTATGGCCAGAACATGCCATTGGCAAAGACGATGGTCAACCATTGTCAATACTAGTCAAAAAAAGACAGGTTTCAAAAATGGTATACCATTATATGGGTGATGCAGTTAGGATGCCACAACCAGCTTGGGGGTCATGGGGCACAATTGCCAGGTGCGATGCTCTTAGGCTGTGTACCTGGCAGATACAACTGGCAGCAAACAGGAACAGCCGGACACCAATGCCACACCAACCAAGCGAACCAAACTTTGGTGCATTTACATAAACTGTATTATTTCACTTCAAAAGTGGATGTTGTTAAAGAGACCCCACAGAAAGGCCCCAATGTTTTGTGCCCAAAGCCAAAAAGCACTTTTGCCAAGGGAATTTATTTATTTATTTTATTTTTATTTAGATTTTGTTTACCGGGTAAGTGCACTAGCCAAAATATGACTATTTTCAGGCACGACCCGGGAGAGTACAAACAAAGTGACAATACAGAACGTTTCATAATGGTACAAAGCAACACTACACTTGGAGTAGTAAGGAGCAAAATACAGTAAGAATTCCCTTGACAAAGCACTGTTTGTCTTTGGGCAAAATGCTGGGGCCTGCAATAATAAAGTTTATTTACGCAAATGCACCAACGTTTGGTTTATCTGTTTGCCATGGTGCTGGTCTCTGGGAGTTCCTGTTTGTTGGTCACTAAATAAAACCTTCAGCAATCCCCCCGCCTCTTTTCCTATCTGCCAAAGTCACTGCCCTGATGTAGGACTGCAGCTGCAACAAGCAGACACTGTATTCTTGTCTCTGCCATGCAGCAGCCCACAGTTCCACTCTCCTGCCTACCTGAAACGGTTTGTTAGTAACTAGGTAACCAGATTAACAATACATGATTCTCTGATGATTTAACTTTTTTGATGATCACTAATCACTCTTTTTGCAAAGAAATGAGGAGCTGCCAGTAGCTACAATCTCCTCTGCCGAGAGAGAGAGAATCGGAAGTGGCTTAGAGATGTGCGCAGCGTAAGGAGTTCTTTAGTGACACTGATTGGCTGCTGCAGGTCATGTGGCTGGCAAAAACTTGCATGTACTCAGTGTGTGCGCCCTGTAAACAGATGCTACATCATGGTGTCAAATTGCTGAAATAGCAAAGGGAAATGGAGTCCAATCAGACCAGCTTTGCTGGTGTCAAAAGTATCGATATTCAGCGCTTCCACTAAATGCCAGTTTGGAATTGGTTCAACATTACCTTGTTGACGTAATATACAAGGGGCTTAAGCATGACAAGCAGTGTGTGCCTGCTTACAATAAGGCTGTGTAACCCCTAGGTGGCACTATCCCAAGGGCTACTACCGCTGCGTGCTTGGCTAGTTGCAGGTTAAGGGGCCTGGGCACTGAAACGGGTGCCTCCACCCGGAGGTCAGGGTTGTTAGTGGTCAAGCTAACCTGGGCACAGCCCTCCGGGACACTGTAACTCCCCTCTGTCCCTTCTAGAGGCTGGAACAATATACAGTAATCACTTTTGCAATGACCCTTATTCACCATGCAAGTACTCACACTGTTTCCACTTACCACCAGGGCTGGTTCCACCAGTTCGACCCTGGAGACCCCCCTGTAAAGCAAGATTAGGTGCAGCAAACAACAACAGTACAGTGCTTTCAATACAAACTGGAACCACAGTCAAGTTAAATGCAAAAAGAGTCGGATCGGATTTATTCAGGGGAGTTGAACAAGGAGGGGGTGTAATCAGGTTGATTAGCTTAAAGGCTAAATCAAATCAAACAGTCATGTATGCACTTCAGAGTCCCCACACAGTCACACACTCTGGGTACCCAGGAAGGAAAACGGTGGGCTAGCCAGGAACGTTGCCCAGGGTAGGCCGGCATCGCAGCTGGTTGGGGCCCTGTGATGGAAGAAAGCAACATGCACAACATACACTATTTGTAATCCGGAGCCGGAGGGCTCAGTTTGTGAAAGAAAATACAACAATGCAATCAGATGACAACACTTTAGATTTAGCTGTTGTTGCAGGGAGCTACCCTGATGTTTACACACGCTACCCAATACAGGACACAGGCAGGGTGAAATCAAGACTGCAGGTTATTGAGCTGGAATGCCAGGAGAAGCAGGGCCCACACAAATCACCAAGACGTCGTTCCTGTTCAAAGCGTTGAGCAGGGGGCTGATCCCCATAAGGTCTCTCGTCAATGACTTCCTCTGTGTAGCGGGTAGTCTGGCTGGCCCAGTGTAGCAAGGCCCAGGCCAAATGGAGATGAATATGGATTCAGTCCGTTGGAGCTGGATGCAGCCTCCAGCAAGCAGAACACAGTTCAGTACACAGTGGGGAACCAAATCACGACCCACTAACAGCACACAGCACATTTACATGTAAAGAAATTCTACTGTACCAGGCAGACTGCTATCCAGTTGCAATTATAGAGTCTCTGCACAAACCAGGAGTTCAGAGGTGGCTGGAGGTTCTGACAGGCCGATCGCTTTTAGCAAATCTTTGGTCTTTTTCAGGTTGACAGCTTGCTCACAGGTCATTTGCTTATCTCGCTCTCACAATTTGGATTTAGTCCGATAAGATCACAGGTTCCCTCTCAGGGACAGCAGGCAGGCAGGCAGGTAGGTAGGCCAAACTCAAGCTTTTCCACAGTTCTCCCATGCAAAACTATGCAGGATTACTGCTTGACTATCTCAAGCTGTTACTCCTTCAATTCCCAATTTAGAACTGACTGTAGCTGCAAGCAGCCTGGGAATTTCCCCAGGATCCAAAAGGTTCGGTTGGCTGATCTGTCTGCCAGTCACAACAAGGGCTCCCCCTCCAGGTTCATTTAGGTGCTAAAGTGCCAAAACTACAATTCCTACAGAATTTTGCTCCCACAAGACCCCCGGGGACAGGCTCCATTTTAGAGTCACCAAAGGTACTGATTGGTGGTGATAAACAAAATTGTCCATGCTGCAAAGAAGACAGGTTAGACAAACTACAATATTGTTACCATTCTAACAGATAATCAGCAAATAAGTACATCTTCTCACAGAGCTCCCTCTATGCAAGTAGTGATGGCAGAGCAGAACGATTATCTGACAGCCCAGGCGGGACTCGAGCATAGAAGCACTCAGCCCCCTCCCAGATTAATTATAACTGCAATATAGGCAGCTCTTAAAGGGGCAATACACAGACGCTTTACAGGCACTCGCAGGCAATAATGTTTAAACTGCTAAGATGCAGGACACCAGCCTGGCAGTGAGCATTTCGGCAAGCCCAAGGAAGACTTTTTGGGAACCCCCATTTGTAAGGGGGGTTACACCTGGATGAATGCTGGGATGGATGCATCAAAAGCCAAGTTTACATGACTGCACCACACCATCCTGATCTCCGATCTGGTGCTGCTCCCATCTGCCAAGTCGATATGCAGTCCCATTTACACAGCCCCTCTCTGTGCTAGTGCAAGTTGTGCTGAAGAGGGGCCATGAGTTTGGAGGCAGGCAGCTGTTTGTTGACTAACAGATGTCACTTGCCATGCCTGCAGGAAGCACTGGCAGTGGCAAGTTGTAAAGTGGCTGACACTTTGCAATGTGCAACTGCCAGTGCTTCCTGTTAGCATGAAGTGAAGTCAAATGCACACAAAGCTGTGTAGGGGCAAGGGAGGTGAATTTACTGCTGTTTATCGACTAACCTTTACACTTAGCATTTTACTTTTGGGATTGCCCTTGCTGCTGTTTGTTCACCCTTTGACAATTGATTTGGTAACTAGATAGTGAGTACTGGAGTCGGGTGGAGGGAGCCGGCATATGCTCACAGTGTGTGTTGAGGGGAGGGGTGCCAGGGTGTGTGATAGCATGCGGGGGCCAGTCTAGTCACAGATCAAGGGGTGTAACCCACAGGTCATACTTCCTGGTTCAAAACAGGGCTCTGTGAGAAATGCTCGCATTGCAGCGATGCAAGCAATGTTGCCAGTCCACCCCATAGCTTACAACACTCACACTGCTGCACATTTCCAACCCTGCTAAGACTGCAGTGTCAAGTAAAAAGCAACTTATCACACTTGGGTAAGTGTCCACACTGCCTCATTTGCATTGCAGCAACCTTAGTGCTTGGGCTACTGCACTGCAAATGTAGCATTGTAAACAGGTCTAAAAAGAGGATTATCAGCAGTGTTGGGGAAGCAATCTTGTCCCTTTACAAAGGCCTTGGCCAGGCTCCACCACAAGTACTGCATGTAGTTCTGGGCTCCCAGTACGAAAAGGACACTGCGGCAGTCAAGATGGTGCAAAAGCTATGAAGAGGAACTGGAGACCCTTAACATGTTGTAACCCTCCTACAAATGGGGGTTCCCAAAAAGTCTTCCTTGAGCTTGCCTAAATGCTCACTGCCAGGCTGGTGTCCTGCATTTTAGCAGCTTAAATTATTACCAGAGCCTGGATAGCCTCTGTGTACTGTCTCTTTAAGAGCTGCCTGATTGCAGCCTAAGTAATCTGAGAGGAGCTCTGTTGAAAGATGTAACTATTTGTTGAAAATCATTTAGAGTGATAATGACAATGTAGTTTGTCTAACCTGCCTTCTTTATAGCAAGGACTGTTTTGTTTGTCTCCACTATCTTGGTCCTGGACTGCAAGTTTGACCAATCAGTTCTGGTGGGACCTAAAATGTAGCCGGACTACATGAGCTGTCTGAAGTCAAAATCTGTAGGAATTGTAGTTTTGAACTTTTTGCACCTTTTTTGTAACTGAAGGGGGAGCTCTTGCTTTGACTGACAGCTAAATCAGCCAAGCAACTCTTCTGGATCTTGGGGAAGTCCCAGGCTGCTGGCAGTTTTCAGTTAGTTCTGAGCTGGGAAGTGAAATGAGAAGAGCTCAAGTGTATTTTGAGCAGCAATCCTGAGTGGATTCGCATGGGAAAACTGTGAAAGGGCTGAGTTTTTGGCTTGCATGTTTGCCAGCTGCTCCTGAGAGGGAGAGAAGAGAATTATTTTGGACTAAATCCAAGTTTGCGTGACTAAAGTAAGCTACTAAAGTGGGCCAGGCTCAACCTGAAGAAGACCGAAGATTTTGCTGAATGCGATCAGCCTCTCAGGAGTTCCAGCTACCCCTAAGCTCCTTGTGTGTGCAGAGACTTTGTGATTGTGACCGGGGAGTGCTTTGCCTGGTACAGTAGAATTCCTGTACATGTAAATGTGCTATGAGCTGCTAGTGGGTTGTGAGTTAGTTCCTCATTGTGTGATCTGTGTTCTGCTTGCTGGAAGCTGTATCCAGCTCAAAACGGACTGCATCCCGAATTTGTCTCCATGTGGTCTGGACCTTGCCAGACTGGCCCAGCCAGACTACCCACTGCACAGAGAAGCCATCGACGAGAGACCTGCCTGGGGATCAGCCCCCTTGCTCCACGCTTGAACAGGAACGACGACTGTGCGACTCATGTGGGCCCTGCTTCTCCTGACATTCCAGATCAACCACCTGCAGTCTTGATTTTCGTCCAGCCTGTGTCCATTCTTGGGTATCATGAGTAAATACCAGGGGAGCTCCCTGCAACAACATCTTAATCTGAGCGCGTCATCTGATTGTCTTGTTGTTTTGTTTCCTTTACGAACTGAGCCCTCTGGCTCCCGGATTACAAATATTGTGTACTGTGCATGTTGATTTTTCCATCACAGGGCCCCGACCAGCTGCAACCCTGGACAACAGTCCTGGCTAGCCTGTCTCTTTTCCACCTGGGTACCCAGAGGTGTGACTGTGTGGGGGGACTCAAAGCGCATGCATTACTGCTTGATTGATATAACCTTTAAGCTAATTAACCTGATTTTGCCCCTTCCTTGTTCAAGTCTCCTGAATAAATCAGATCTAACTTTTTCTGCATGTAATCTGACTGTGGTTCCAGTTTGTGTTCAAAGTACTGTACTGCTGCCATTTGCTGTGCATAACCTTGTTTTACAGGGGGTTCCCAGGGTCGAGCCAGAGGAACCAGCCCTGATGGTAAGTGCAAACAGTATGGGTACTTGTGTGGTGTACCAGGAGTATTGTGAAAGTGATTATTGTACAGTGTTCAGGCCAGTAGAGGAGGAAAGAGGGGGGTTGCAGTGTCCCGGAGGGCTGTGCCCAGGTTAGCTTGGCCACTACCAACCCTGACCTCCTGTTTCAGAACTCAGGCTCCTTAACCTGCTACTAGCCAAGCAGGCAGGGATAGTAGCCCTTGGGATATCGCCACCTAGGGGTTACATCTTGGAGGCTCACCGCTGGGATTAGCATCTCCTAGTGGCCAAATTTGCAAATTGCAGTTAAAAATAAATGGCTACCCCAACAGAAGTGGATGCACACCAGTTGGTGGGGTGGTGTACTGGGCAGGAGATCAACCCCCAAAATGCTATACTTATCCTGGATATTCCCCTGGGTACCAATAAGAACACTGTAGAGGGAGTACTTTCCAAGGTTGAATGTTTACAAAACCCTGTGGTGGTGGGTCGACAGACTAATCTGCATGCCCAAAATTTCATGGCATTAGTAGAGTGTAAAGACCCATTAGACAGTTCCAAAGTGCCACGTACTATCACCCCTGAAGGAGCCCTCACTGCTTGGAGAGTGATAACTAAAGACAGTAAAGACCCCAGGGAGAATGAGCCCCCTCACTGTCTGAGACTTTTGAGGAGAAATTTGCTAAGTTGTTGCTGGAGGAAGGGAAAACTATGAAGGACTTAAAGAAACTATTCCTGCCACCTGGGGGTGTTCCTCCCCCAACACTCCCTTCTGCTCCAGCACCCATTATTGCCCCTCCTTCTGTGCCCATGCCAATGCTGGCTCCTAGGTCTGTACCTACCATTAGTCACGACTCTTACTGAAGGTTGAAAATCTTCTTCGGCACCCTCCCCACCCCAAGGGGGAGGATGATTGGGAGAGCTGGATAGACTGTGTTGCCCCTTTGGTACCTGAATGGCGGTGTGCAGAGGCTGAGAAATGGAAAAGGATCATAGAAAGTTTGAGGGGTCCCGCCCTAGAGGCCATTACATTTCTGAGGTCCACAAACCCTGATGCATCTGCCCAGAAGTACCTATCTGCACTCGAAGGCAATTTTGGAAGCATTGAGTCAGGGGAGAACTTGATGTGGAAATTTCAAGGTACAAAACAATGGCCAGGGGAAAGTTTGTCTGCATATGTTACTCGTCTGGAAAGAGCACTGCAGAAGGCTTACTGAAAAGGTGGGGTAGCCGCCTGCCAGTGACTTAAACCATGTGAGGTTGGGGCACATACTGCAACATGCAAAGCATTCAAAATTGCAGCTCCTTCAATTAAGGCTCCCAGATAGAAGGGGTAACCCACCGGACTATTGTGGCTTGATAAAAGAACTCCAGGAGGTTGAAGATGAAGAGGGGGATTGTAATTCTAGGGTGAGCGCAGCCCAAGTGACACGGCATTGGAAGGCCCTTCTGAAGTGGGGACCAATGAGGGTGTGCCACCATGGGATGAACTGCTGAGGGAGTTCAGGGAAACAAAAAACAGTCTCTTTATGAAAGCCGTTCCTGCAAGTACAGACACCGACCCTTATCCAACTGCATCTGCTATGAGGGTGGGGGTGTTCACCCAGGCATCTCCTGCTGACAGCAGCTCGAAATTCGATGTCTTGACTATGGAAGTAAGAGAATTGACGAGATGTCTCCAAATGCTCACCACACAGCAGACAGAGATGGCACCAAGGTTTTCAGTTGGTAGTACCACCGCCCCAGCTCCCAGTGTGATGCCTTGGCCACCCCAAATCCCAGAAAACATATTTTGCCATAATTGTGGGAAGGATGGGCAAATGAAGAGAGAATGCCGGTCCACAAAAGACCTAGATAAAGTTGTATAAAGGCTTCAAGGTGAGCTTGGAGAATGAATCAACGAGTCGGGAGTGCCAAAATGACCGCAGTGAGGGTTCAAGAATAACTAACCTCCTATGTGGCAAAATCATCTGTCCAGGCCCCTGCTGCTGTCCCTTCAGACTGGTCCAAAATAGTGGGCCCTTCAATGGAGACTACCATGGCTGTGAATGGTATTCCTACTCGGGCTGTGCTAGACAGTGAGTCGCAAGTGACCATTGTATTTAAGGACTGGTATGACAAACACTTATCTGCTGTGCCCTTACAATCCCTGGAAGGCCTACATGTGTGGGGGCTGAGCGACAAGTCTTATCCCTACCTAGGATATGTCCACTTCTGATTGTCATTTCCTGCAGCTGTAACTGGTGTAGAGGAGCAAGTCGAGACACCGGCCTTAGTTTGTCCCCCTACTGGACTATATGATGGGGTTCCCTTGTTAATTGGGACCAACTTCCATATGTTTGGGACACTGGCACAACTCTGTCATTAGAAACAAGTTTGAAGGACTGGGAGGGCCCTAAGAATTCCTGCTCTGATCAAGAGGGCCTATGATTTGCAGCAGAGCCTCAAGGGAGTGGATCAGGATGAACCGGTAGGGGTCGTGTGGAAGAAGGATCCCGATTCAATGGTACTGACCCCTAACACCCAGTGTACTGTTCAAGGGGCGGTCCGCCTCCGCAAAGATGTCAAGAACAAAATACTGATGTTCAGGGACACTGGTTTACCGGGATTGAGAAAGAGCATATTCCGTTTTGCACATTGTAAAAAACGGTATTGTCACCGGTGTCTGTTAAGCCAAAATCCGGTTTTACCGGTGTTTGGTTTTGTGTACTTTATTTAACAATTTTTAACTCTGCTAACATGCATTTTAGCAATTTTGACCTCCACTGTACATCCTTCCATCCTTGTACCAATTTAAAGTTAGTTTAGGTACAAGATGTGATGCAGCAACAACACTACAGCCCGCATCCCTAAGGTGTGATAGAAGCAGCATTACGACCCCATCCTCAGGTGCGATGGCAGCACCAACAACACCACGGCACCCATCCCTCTGGTGTGATGGCAGCAGCAAAAGCACTATGACCTCCCTCCCTCAGGTGTGACAGAAGCAGCAGCACTGTGGCCCCCATCCCTTAGGTGTGATAGCAGCAGTACTATGTTCACCATTCCTCAGGTGTGAGAGAAGTAGCAGCACTGTGGCCCCATCCCTTAGGTGTGATGGCAGCAGTACTACGTTCACCATTCCTCAGGTGTGACAGAAGTAGCAGCACTATGGCCCCTATCCCTTAGGTGTGATGGCAGTAGTATTACATTCCCCATCTGTCAGTGGTGATGGCAGAAGCACTACAGCCCCCACCCCTTTGGTGTAATGGTAGTAGCAACAATGCAGTCCACATCCCTCTAGGGTGATGGCAGTAGTGACAGCACTATGATCCTCTTTCTTCAACACCCTACCCGATATGCACAAGTTAGAAATGACTTGGTCTCTTTGCTTGTAGAACTCAGATGTGAATTAATCAGAACTATCACCGCTAAGGTGGGCTACCTTTATTTTTCCTATCTATAATTTAACTGCCTGAATTGGATTTCTGCCTGTGACACTGCTGACCAGGTTTAGGGAACAGACTTGGGTGTTGGAGGGCCAGCTGGTGGGTGAAGGCTTGAGGGTCCAGTGACCACTCACCTTCTCCTGGGAGGGAGGGTGGGTTCACAACTCAGCATTTGCTGGCCCTGATGGAGGCCAGAGGCATGACAACATGTCAGCCCTCACTGCAGGAGGGCGTGATGGGCGTCAGCTTGTGCCTTGACATCATGTAGCCTGTCAAACTCCCAAGAAAATTGGAAAACACCTGCTGACCAACTGAAGGACAGCTGTTGGTCCCTCCATAAGCCGGAAGCCCCAGACATGTGTCTGTTCTGAACCCTGCCATACCCAGGATACACAGGAAGCTCTTTAGGGCAATTCTCCTCCCCTGGTAGCCTCCCACAGGGGTAGGGGCCCACTCAATGAAGGGTTACTTTGGGTTACCTGGTAGCATAGCAGTAAGGGGCAGTGGATGGTGGTTGGGACTCAGCAGTAGTGGTAGGGGGCCTTGGCAGGCCTGAAGGAGTGAATGGCCAGGGGGTAGGAGGAGCAAAAAAAAAAAAACTGCTTGAATTTGCTTCTTTGAAATACAGTGTCTTCACCTAAAAAATCCATAAGTGATTAGTGGAGGACGTTCAAATGGATTTATGCATCTCCCAGACATGTGGATGCTTTTTTTTTTTTACTTGGTGTCCATGAAAAGGGTGTCTCCCAGTTTTCATGTCTTTGTTCAGATGTGAACTGAGCACTACTCTGCCCACCAGCATCATACAGCCCCTGGGGTCTTACCTTCTGTACGTCATTGACTGTGCTTTCAAAATCCACTGGCCAAACATAAGTACACTTAAATACTTAACATCTGCTTTTTGTTGAAGCAGTCTATCAGAAAACTTTTTGTTGTCACAGAGACTGATACAGCAGGTGGGAGAAAAGGTGCAAATTATCAAATTCACCTAAATGGGGTGCTAACTGTGAAGTCTTTTCATAAGTAGTAAGGCAGTTTCTTCTTTGTGAACATACTTTCATTCAGACTAGTTTTCATTCAAACAACTGAGGATTTTGGATGGTCCTACTGATTATAAACTTGAATAAGCTAGTTGGTAACACTGATCCTGTGTTTAGCAGTCCACAACCTAGATGCTTATATGCAAAGAATACAATACAAACCTGACTAAAATCTAAAAACAAGCTTATAAAACACATAAAATGTATCTGAACATTTATCTTCACCTATACAAAATCATTGCAGCTCAAGTAAAACTCAGGTAAATTACATGGAACCTACTACTATTCTATGATGTAGTAAACATATATTGGTATTTTTTATATTCTTTGTAAACAGGTAAGGCCCTCTAGGCAGAACTGTCTGTTTTCAGGAGTGACCTAGAAGCATTGGGGAGGTTAAGTGACTTGCTTGGAGTCACACAGTATGCAAGTGGAGGTTGTGGGAATCAAACCCAGGTCTGCTGGATGTACCCAGTTCATTCACTGTTTGTTACTCTAACCACTAGGCATGGGTGGTTAAACTGAATGGCAGATTACAATAAAGTAGTGCGGGTGATTTCCTTACTGACTCTATATGCAGCAAAGCAGAAAGAATACAAAGCACAGCAGCATTCATTTTAAGATGCTGAAATCTGGGGCGCCCACTGGCACTCACGGTAGCACTATTGCTTGCAATGCCAGCGACCCAGGGTCAGAAGCAAACTCAAGTTGCTGGAGGTATGGCCAGGGAGTAGGATCGAGCACCTGGGGACTGCCCTCCTCCTCCTCCTCCTCCTCCAGGGAGGGTGGGTGCAGGTCCTGCTGCTTTACCACCACCTGCGTGACACACGGGTGGTGATGCAATGGTGCTGCAGAGTGATCAGGAGGGGCGCGTAGCCAGGATCTGGAGCAATGGCATGTTTCTATGTGACCTACCTCCTTGGATCTCCTGTAGTGCTGGTGCCCTCAGAGACAAAGACCAGAAAACCAGGAAGAATCACCCCCATTGGCCACTGGCAGAAGGGACCCAGGTGCCCAGACTTCATAACCAGGCACCATGAGGGACCCACTGAGCTGCCGACACACACTAAGGGAGTGTGGAGGGTGACCTGAGGTCCCTCCCTTCCCACCTGGGGGTACAATCCAGGCAGGATAGGGGTAGGACACAGGAGCTCCTGAGAATTAGATGGGGTGAAGCTAAGGGATAGCCAGCCTAGGGATCTCTGAAAAGTGGAGACTGATGCTGTGAGAGGGGACATAGAAGAGAAAATAAAAAAATGTAAAAAAGATGCTGAAATCTTAGAGATTCTGTGCAGTGAAATGCAATTTCCGTGAGGCACCAGTACAAGAATTCAAAATCCATAAACCAAGCAGGATTCCGTGATTGTTACCGTGTTACCGTAAAATAAACCAGGGTCCCTGCTGATGTTGGACGTGCCAGGCGATGGAAAATTGCCAGAAGGATTATTGGTTAAGCCCAGCATCTTGCCAGCTCATGCTCATGCCTATGCACGACGAGTGATGGTCCAGATTCAGAATGTGTCAAATCGGGAGATCTGGGTGAACAGAGGATGCACCCTAGCTACAGTACACTGCACAGACATTGCAGTGTTGCCCAGTAACAAGCACCCTGGCAAGACAGATAGAGTGACTCCCAACTTGTTTGAATTTGGTGACTCGTTGCCAGCTGAATGGAAGACTAGAATTTGCCAGAAATTTACCCAGAGAGATCAAGTGTTTTCATTGAAGGAATGGGGCATGGGATGTGTCCAGGGTGCGGAGCATCACATACACCTGCATGATGAACGGCCTTTTCGAGAGAGGTCTCGATGCCTAGCCCCTGCAGACATAGACGATGTGAGAAGACACTTGCAGAAAATGCTCACAGCTGGTGTGATACAAGAATCCAGGAGCCCATATGCTTCTCCCATTGTGGTTGTGCATAAGAAGAACTGATCTGTGAGAATGTGTGTTGATTATCGAACTCTGAATCGGCGGACCATCCCTGATAAATACACCATGCCCCGTATACAAGATGCTCTGGATTGTTTGAATGGGAGCAAATGGTTCTCGGTGTTGGATCTTCACAGTGGATATTACCAGATTCCGATGGCTCCCGGATGACCGTGAGAAGACAGCCTTCATCTGTCCTTTGGGGTTCTACGAATTCCTGAGAATGCCACAGGGGATATCGGGCACCCCAGCCACCTTCCTGCAACTGATGGAATGAGCAGTGGGAGACATGAATTTGCTAGAATGCCCGCTGTACTTGGACGATGTCATTGTGTTCGGGAGCTCCCTAGAGGAACATGAGAGTCGACGGTTCAAAGTACTAGACTGACTGGAAGATTTCGGCCTCAAGCTGTCCATCAACAAGTGCCAATTTTTCCAAACCTCTGTGAAGTATGTGGGGCACATAGTGTCTACAGAGGGGGGATAGAGACTGATCCTAGTAAAGTTAAAGCCTTGACTACTTGGCCCTAGCCCCACAATTTGAAAGAACTACAATGTTTCCTGGGATTCTGTGGCTACTACCATCGGTTCATAAAGGACTATTCCAAAGTGATTCGGCCACTCTTGAATCTTACCCAGGGTTACCCTCCTACCAATTGGAAATACAAAAAAGAGTCTGTCAAAGAACCAGACACAGCATATTTCTGCCCAGGTGAAATTTTCGGGTCCCGTTGGATGCCTGACTGTGAAGCAGCTTTCCACGAAGTCATATACTAGCTCACCCACACCCCCATCCTCGTTTATGCTGATCCCACCAAACCCTATGTGCTGCATACTGACGCCAGTCTGCAGAGTCTAGGAGCTGTACTGTATCAAGACCATGAGGATGGTTTGAGACCAATGGCATTCGCCAGTAGGAGCTTGACTCCATCAGAGCGAAACTACCCTGTGCACAAGTTGGAGTTCCTTGCGTTAAAATGGGCCATTGCCAACCAGTTTTATGATTACCTCTATGGAGCAAAAATATTGGTGAGGACTGACAATAACCCGTTGACCTATGTACAGACTTCAGCTAAGTTAGATGCCACGGGGCACTGGTGGCTTTCTGCATTGTCAACATATGATTATGCTGTCGAGTACAGACCAGGCCTGAATCATATTAATGCCGATGCCCCATCTCGGAGGCCCATTTCCAAGAGCGACTGAGTCAGGCTGTCTGAACCTGACATCCGAGCATTGTGCCAAAAGTTTAATAGAAATGAACAGATGTCTACGGACACAGCGGACTGCTTAGTAGATTGCTTGGGCCCCTCTGACACCTGCATACCGGCTGGGTATTGCCACTTCTCTGTTCTAGATATTAGTGCACTACCTCAGTTTGACAATGACAGCATTCAGTGGGCTCAATCCTGAGATCCTATGATTCAGCCAGCACTTGGCCCGCCATGTGGAAAAGATGTCAAGTTGCATTCCCTGATCTGCGAACCGCTTTATTGTTTAAAGAAGGCCCCAGGTTGAAGCTGCTTAATCAGTTGTTGTATAGAGAGACTGTAGATTGGGGTGGCCAAATAGGCAAGCAACAATTGGTCCTACCCACAGCCTTCAAAGATTTGGTACTGAGGTCCCTCCACAATCATATGGGCCACCTCGGTATCGACCAGACCCTTGACTCAGCACGATCTCGATTCTACTGGCCCAAGATGGGGGCCAATGTTGAGCACCATGTAAGGACTTGTAGTTGCTGCCTGAAGAGAAAAGCCCTGCTTTAGAGGGCTTCCCCCCTTGTCAACATTAGCACCCCAATGGAACTAGTCTGCATAGACTTCTTGAGTTTAGAGCCTGATCAGCGAAACACTGGCAATGTGTTAGTGGTTACAGACCATTTCACACGGTATGCACAAGCTTTTCCCACCAAAGATCAAAAAGCATCTACCATGGCTAAAGTGCTAGTGGAAAATTTCTTCGTCCACTATGGTGCCCCCAAGCGACTTCACTCTGATCAGGGCCAGGACTTTGAGAGTCGGCTAATCAAAGAAATGCTCTCTCTATGGGGGGTGCAAATGTCAAGAACCACCCCTTATCACCCGCAGGGGGATTCTCAACCAGAACGCTTTAACCACACCCTACTAGACATGCTAGGCACCCTCCACTCAAAAGATAAGCATAAATGGAGCCAGCAGATTAGCACCTTGGTACACGCATACAACTGCGCAAAGAATGATGCTACTGGGTTCTCTCCCTACCGCCTCATGTTCGGGAGAGAGACCTGGTTGCCTGTTGATATCTGTTTTGGGGTTTCTCCCGATGGGGTCGGAGCTGAAGATTACCTGCAATATGTATAAAAACTTAAAGTTCAATTGAACCGTGCCTATCAACTGGCCCAGATAATGGCCGCCAAAAGAAATCCAGCCAACAAAGAGAGACATGATAGAAAAGTAAAGGCTCAAGAGCTTAGGCCTGGAGACCATGTGTTGTTGCAAAATTTAGGATTGCATGGTGAACACAAAATTGCTGATCGATGGCACCACCTTCCCCATGTCATAGTTGGAAAGTTGAATGATTTGCCAGTGTACAAAGTGCACCCAAAGAATAACTCCAAAGCTGTCAAGACCATGCACCGTAACCACTTGCTACCTATTGGTCAAGTTATAATTGAGGCCGAACCACCGAGATTGATTCCCCTGGACCAGTGACTCATGCTGCTGCAAGAAAAAAATAGAATCAGCCTGCCCCCATGGTTGCCGATTTAAGACTTCCCCCGCAGCAGGCCCAGAATGATAGTGACTGCCAGTCTAACTCGGATGACAGTGAGTGTGATAATGCCTATTACCCCTCATATGAACTGAGTCAGTTGTTTCATGGAAATCCTATGTTGAATTATGGGGATGAAGCTGGGCCTTCTGGACTGCCTAACCCCCCGGCATCATCCTTGGAGCCAATGCTCCCTGAAAGTGAAGTGCAAAGTATCATGTCAGAGGATGCTGAGTCATTGTGTATCGTGGAACTGTATGATTTGCCTGAAGGAGAGGCTGATGGTATGAGTCTTTCTGGTGACCTGCCAGAACTTGAGGAACACTATGAGAGTGCTGACAACCCTCCTTCAGTGCCAGAGTGTCTTCAAAATGAGCCAAGTGTTGTAGAAACAGAGATTACAGAGCAAGGGGCTGACAGTGCTCCCAGCTTGGACATTCCCCTTCATGCAGAGGCACCCCTCACAAGTGATAAAGCTCCAAGACCACTGCTGAATGTACAGAGACTGTGGTTGTTCACCCCAGAAAGACTGGCCAAGCTGTCAAGCTAGTGGTGCACTTCAGTTACGATTCCTCCGGGAGGCCATTGGATTTGCCTCTCAATGTAGTCCACAAAGGTGTTTATGTCTCTCAGAGCTCACTGCCCAAATTGAGCTTGACGGCCCATTCCAGGTTACTTGTTTTGCCCTCTCACCATGGTGCCTAGTGGTGGGCGAAGTGGCTCCAATTCACTCACGTGAAGTGATCCAGCGGAGTAGAAAGTTCGCAGAGTGCTCCCATGGCGAAAGCGGAAATACTTGATGTTATAATGGTGTCGAAGTCCATTGAAAATAATGACTTTGCGTTACTCCGCCTTCCCAAACCACTACTCCACCAATTCTTAAGGCAAAGTACATTGAAAACAATGTACTCCGCCTCACTTTGCCTTGTTTTTAAGCTCCAAAGGCGAATTTTGCAGTGATTCATGGGATTTCAGGTCACATGGGCTCTAGATTGTTCTGCACAGCCTCAGTTTGGGGTAGTGTGTGTATGAAGCTGTAGGAGACAATCTGCTCTGAGAGCTCTGTGATTCAAACCTTCTAAAAGCTGTTAAAAAAGCCTTTTGGGGTCATTTTATTTGCTGAAACTTTAGTTCATCAATTATAGGAAACCCTCCTGTGCTCGTATCATCGAGCATTTATTGTTTGTGTATGGATTTTGAATGTTAATGTACAACATTCAGTCTGTGTACTGAGACAGTGGAAGTGTGCTTTGGGGGAGGGATGTATCTGTGGTGTAGGTAGATTAACTTGGAAAAAAAGGCAGTGCTTTCTGTTTTGGTGATAATTTTCTTGTTTAACTGTGTTAATGTACACACAGTAATATTTTCAACATTTCTTGCCATTTTTTTGCTGATTGTTGTGGTGCAGCAGTACATAATTTTAGTTTGTTTAAAATATGTGGTTATACTACTGAAGTTTTCAATTTTTGCTATGCATTGCGTAGTGTGTGTGTGTGTGTGAGTATGCGTGTGACACGTGTCATCAAATCAGACACCTTTTATTGTGCCACATAGTAATTTCAGTAATGTGAAGCTGCTATCCGCTGCAGCTGTGTGATTTTAGTACTTCTTTGTGGTATCTTTACTGGTACTAGTACTAGTGACTGTTATTGCCGCAGTACATTACACTGCCCCCAACCGCAGCCCGCCCCAACCGGCAAAGGTATTCTTTTCCAGATTTGAATTTATGATGGCGAGCACTGGTTAGGTGTTGTGCCTTTGTGTCTGCATCTCTTCAGTGCACAGCACAATCTTAATCTGTCTGTGCATTTGCACCTCTTTAGGGCAGAATCTCCATCTGCAACTTAAGTCACAGTTGTTTCTTTGGCTTCCCTTCAGAGTACTGGACAGGTGTGGTGCTCAATTCTGCATGAACATTGTACTCATTAATATGCATTTTTAAGTCAGGACCATCATCACGATTCACGAGTCACTAATGATACAAATCACGTTCTTCATCATCATGGTCACAAATGCAGTCACAAATGGAGTAGTGGTTTGGGAAGGCGGAGTAACGCAAAGTCATTGTTTTTAATGGACTTCGCATTACCCATTTGTAACATGAAATACTCCGCTTATCGCGGAGCACTCACACTACTACCCGCTGAGCGAATTAGCCACTTTGCCTATCACTAGTCACGAATCACAATATTAATTTTTTTTAATACTTACTTGGATGTATTTTAAGCCTGTTTTGTAGTATCTCTCCATGCTTCACCACCCCACCATTGTACTCATTAATGAGTATTTTTAAGTTGAGGAGTTTTGTGTCACACTTCATCTCGGGGGGACCCGGGGAATTCGCATTTTGTCATCATCATGGTCACAAATGCAGCCACAAATCATGATTTACGATCACGTCACGAATCACAATATTAATTTTTTTTTAATAGTTACTTGGATGTATTTTAAGCCTGTAAGAAAAATAAAATTTACAGAAAGAGCAAATTAAGTAAAAAAGAGTACAGAAAAGACAAAAAAACTGTAGCTTTTAAAAAAGCTGTTGGGTCTAAATCAAAGTTTAAATCTTCTCCCCTCTCTGATCGCAAAGTATCAACAGTCACGAAACACACTACTCTCTCCGTCTACACAGGAGAAAGTAAAAGTGTCTGCTTGTATGACTGTCTTTCTTCCTGCCTAGCTAAAGAGCATGTGACTTACAGTACTGTAAGCCATGTGATGTGTGGGGGGGCTGCCAAATCTGAAACACCAAGTGGGTCACTTAGAATCATAACGAAGAATGCAAAGTCCATTAAAAACAATGACTTCTCCTTACTTCACATTGCCATTCCGCCTTAATTCGAAGTGGTAATGATGAGGTGGAGTGAGCACTATGCATTGCCCACTTCACATAGCGGAGTGGCAACGCCAAGTGCCCATCATGCTCACTTCTGGCGCAATTTAAATTCACTGCATCTCTAATGGTGACCCTGCCCCATCCAGCCCCAAGTTAGCTGATAGGGAAGGGCCCCCTCTTGCATTGTTTAAAGTACAAGAAGTTATTACATGATTCTGTATAGTAATGTTCAATTTACCTGTGTGAAATATGCATAATGTATTGTCAGAATGGAAATGATATAGTGAAGTACATTGAAATGTATAGTAAAGTGACAAGTTATGCCTATTGATGAATCAGATAGTACTTGTATAGCATGCTAATGGTATAAATGTCATGTATATGTTGCATTTTCAATGTTATAATGGTACAGACTTGACACGGATGCCACGTTTTCCCAGGCAGGGAAGGGTGTAACCCCCCTACAAATGAGGGTTCCCAAAAAGTCTTCCTTGAGCTTGCCTAAATGCTCACTGCCAGGCTGGTGTCCTGCATTTTAGCAGTTTAAATGTGATTGCTAGAGCCTGTATAGCCTCTGTGTACTGTCTCTTTAAATGCTGCCTGGTTGCAGTTTAAGTAATCTGAGAGGGAGCTCTGTTGAAAGATGTAACTATTTGTTGAAAATAATTTAGAGTGATAATGATAATGTAGTTTGTCTAACCTGCCTTCTTTATAGCAAGGACTGTTTTGTTTGTCTCCACTATCTTGGTCCTGGACTTCAAATTGGACCAATCAGTTCTGGTGGGACCTAAAATGTAGCCGGACTACAGGAGCTGTCTGAAGTCAAAATCTGTAGGAATTGTAGTTTTGAACTTTTTGCACCTTTTATGCAGCTGAAGGGGGAGCTCTTGCTTTGACTGACAGCCCAATCAGCCAACCGAATCTTTTGGATCTTGGGGAAGTCCCGGGCTGCTGGCAGTTTTCAGTTAGTTCTGAGCTGGGAAGTGAAATGAGAAGAGCTCAAGTGTATTTTGGGCAGCAATCCTGAGTGGATTCGCATAGGAAAACTGTGAAAGGGCTGAGTTTTTGGCTTGCATGTCTGCCAGCTGCTGCTGAGAGGGAGAGAAGAATTATTTTGAACTAAATCCAAGTTTGTGTGACTAAAGTAAGCTACTGAAGTGGGCCAGGCTCAACCTGAAGAAGACTAAAGATTTTGCTGAATCGATCGACCTGTCAGGAGTTCCAGCTACCCCTAAGCTCCTGGTGTGTGCAGAAACTTTTCGATTGTGACCTGGGAGTGCTTTGCCTGGTACAGTAGAGTTCCCGTATATGTAAATATGCCATGAGCTGCTAGTGGGTTGTGAGTTAGTTCCCCACTGTGTGAACTGTGTTCTGCTTGGTGGAAGCTGTATCCAGCCCAAAACGGACTGCATCCGAATTTGTCTCCATGCGGTCTGGGCCTTGCCAGACTGGCCCAGCCAGACTACCCACTGCACAGAGAAGCCATCGACGAGAGACCTGTCTGGGGATCAGCCCCCTTGCTCCATGCTTGAACAGGAACGATGCCTCTGCGACTCATGTGGGGCCTGCTTCTCCTGGTCTTCCAGATCAACCACCTGCAGCCTCAATTTTCATCCAGCCTGTGTCCAGTCTTGGGTATCGTGAGTAAATACCAGGGTAGCTCCCTCCAACAACAGCTTAATCTGAGTGCATCATCTGATTGTCTTGTTGTTTTGTTTCCTTTACAAACTGAGCCCTCTGGCTCCAGATTACAAATGTTGTGTATTGTGCATGTTGTGTTTTCCATCACAGGGCCCCAACCAGCTGCAACCCCAGGCAACAGTTCTAGCTAGCCCATCTCTTCTCCTCTCCTCCTGGGTACCCAGAGGTGTGACTGTGGTGACTGTGTGGGGGGACTCAAAGCGCATGCATAACTGCTTGATTGATATATCCTTTAAGCTAATTAACCTGATTTTGCCCCTTCCTTGTTCAAGTCCCCTGAATAAATCAGATCTAACTTTTTCTGCATGTACCCTGACTGTGGTTCCAGTTTGTGCTCAAAGTATTGTACTGTTGCTATTTGCTGTGCATAACCTTGTTTGGGGTCCCAGGGTTGAGCCAGAGGAACCAGCCCTGGTGGTAAGTGCAAACAGTGTGGTTACTTGTGTGGTGTACCAGGGGTATTGTGAAAGTGATTATTGTACAGTGTTCAGTGCACTAGGGGGGAAAGAAGGTGGTTACAGTGTCCCAGAGGGCTGTGCCCAGGTCAGCTTGACCACTACCAACCCTGACTTCCGGGTGGAGGCACCCATTTCAGAACTCAGGCCCCTTAACCTTCTAATAGCCAAGCAGGCAGGGGTAGTAGCCCTTGGGATAATGCCGCCTAGGAGTTACATCGTTAAAAACAAGCAAGGATTTGTCAATACCGAATGTTCGCCGCTGGTATTGCTTTTGTACCGGGTCTTGCTTGTACACATTTTTACTATACATTTACCCAGAATATAGCAGATAAGATGATATGTCTCATTTTCAGTGGTGTCCTGTATGTACACATTGTTAGATTGTAATTACCCAGGTTACGGCAGCTGAGAGGCAATATCTACTTTTAAGAGGGTTCCCACATTGTGATCCAAAATATCCAACAGTCTTTGTGTGACCCGACGTTATGATCAAGACTGCTGTTTTTTTTTTGCATTTTTACCCCAGATTTTCAACATAATCCTTTTACGACCACTCTTCTTCTGAGCATGACATTTATAAAACAATGATCGAAATTTCATTTTGCACCACAAGTGTGAAATCGCATTTTGGGCAGGGTTTGAGAAACTACAGCTGTCACAGATTCACGTGGTGGTGTGAACAAATGACTATTTTAAACATCTGGGGTGAAAATACTGAAAATTACTACAGTTATGAGTGTGCAGTGAAAAATGTCAATGTGCACTCATTACTTTGTTGATTTTTTTATATTTTTATCCTACATTTTCAACATAGCCTTCTTATGACCCCAGCTCATCAACAAGGGTAGCGAAAATGTTCAAATCATGCCCAAAAGGTGATTTTGCGCCACAAGTATGAAAATATATTTTGGCCAGGATTTGAAAAATGACCGCTGTCACATTCATGAGATGGTGTGAAAAAATGACTATGTTAAAAATCTGAGTTCAAAATACTGAAAATTATCACAGTTATGGGTGTGTGTGTTCAAAAATTCCTTCCCTCTACATCAGATGCCTCTCACACAGCGCTAATTTGATTGGAAAGTTCTGGCTCGGTTCTCCCTCTTCATACCTTTTCTTCCCTCTTATCAACTCCCCCCACACCCTCCATGCATCCACATACAGAACTCTTGCACTGCCCCCATGGCACACTTCTTCTGGTCACACTGCATTCTTGTACAAGTTCCCTGGGATCTGAAACTCCCTGTCGCTCGATATTCGCTCCGCTAGCTCCCGTCATTAGCTTTCGCTCCTGCTCCGGAAGCACACTGTACATTGTTGCAATTGCACTTAACCTGTATCCCCACTTGGCCCCCTCCCCTTTGAGGACTTACAATGCCTACTGCTCTCCCTCATCCCTCCCACCCTACTCACCTCATGCCCCCATTCCTCGTGCTCTCTCTCCCGCTCTCCCTTCCCACCTCTATCCGGCTGGACTGACCCCTTCGCAGGGTTCTCTGCATCTTGGAGGAAGTTGTTCTTATCATGTCTCCCCATGCCCTCCTCTCTCTACACTCAACACAGGCCTATCCCTCGCAGGGGTTCGCTGCATTCTGGAGGAGGTTGCTAGCAGCATGTCTCTTTCCTCCCTTACCTCTCTCCCCACCTTCCCCTGCATTCAATGCTGGGCCTATCCTCTTGCAGGATTCTCTGCATCCTGGAGGAGGCTGTTTTCAAGCATGTATCTCTTCCCTCCCTTACCTCTCTTCCTCCCTCCCCTTTCTGAGCCCTTACCCCCCATGGATTCTCAACATCTGAAGAGGCGTGGTTCTCCAGTTTGTCTCCCCAACTCATTTGCCGGGCCCTTATCCTATTATAGGGTTCCCAGTATCTATGCCTTCCCTTCCCCCCAACCACTCCATCACCTCTCAGTCTTCTGACTAGAATTGCTAAGCACTTCTCCTCCCCTATACCCAGTCCGTCCCCCCTAGCACTTTAAGGTGTACTCCTATGGCTGATCTATACCTTCCTAGTTATGTTTCTGCCTTGACGCCCATGCCTTCTATGAAATAGGTAATTGTCCTGAATGCCTCAGCTATCTGTCTAGTATGGTAATCCACTGGGATCCAGACAGCCTTGATCAGGCCAGGAACCCCTCAATTTCTTGAACCATAACAGTGGTTCAAAAAATCCTCTGTGAGCTACAGCTCAGCTGAATCTGAAAGGGATCCAGCCAGCCTTGATCAGGCCAGGAACCCCTCAATTTCTTGAACCATAACAGTGGTTCAAAAATCCTCTGTGAGCTACAGCTCTGCTGAATCTGAAAGGTACTAGCCCAAAGCTGGCCCAGTGGCACTGAGGGTTGAAGCGCTGGATGCCACATCTTGCATCATGCTGGTGACCCAGGTTCGGACGTGAGCCCGGGCCGCCAGAGGTTGGCAGGGGAGGGATAGGATCGAGCATCCAGCAGACTGCTCTCCTATCCTGGGGAGGGATCCAGGGAACCACCGCTCTGTAACGGCCTCTGGTGATGACCGGGGGCACTATCAGAGTGATGGCAGCAAGGGGGGCAGAGTGGGCAGACAGCACGTTGTGCCTCAGATGTCATTACCGTCCACCTGCGAGGGCAAAAAAATCCATGAAAAATGTCGAACAACGATCTCGGTGACTGATGTCTGCACCGGCGTCCCCTGGTTCCCAAGAGGATCCTGCCACAGAGTGTGCATGAGCGACAGTGGCCGGCTCTGTGGGGTGCCAGACCGACCTGGGGGTGGGTGCTGGCGTGCTGGAGATCGCAGTGCTGCACTGCTAAGGAGGAGTATAAAGAAAAATACGATAAAAAAAAATGAAAGGTACTGGCCCCGACTTTTGAATTGGGTGCCAATGAAAGCTGATCTCCAAGAGCCCACACTATCTCTGCTAAACACATCTCTAGCCACTGTATTCCTCTGTCTCACTAGTTGAATATTTGTGCCAGGGTTTAATAATCTGTTTAATCCTTACAGTCATTTTAAGTACTGAGTAGATATTAGAAGTGAATTTGAGCCTTGACTGTGTAAATCCTTTTGCTGCTCTCTGGCCCAGCACATCTCTTTGTCTGCCTTCCCACCCACTAACAGCCTGCTGTGCTTTCTGTCCCTGCCCACTTCTTTTGTCCTCTTTGTTCTAATGCTACAAGCCTTCCCCTTTCAGCCTTTAAAAACCCCAGTTTTACTATTTATTTATTTTTTTGTGTCCAGTTTCCCATTAGTAGATTATAAAGATCTGTCACTAGAGGGACCTTAGTCTATTTTTTTTTATTCATCTTTCATTGTTAACTCTCTCATACAGCGCTTTTTCATGTGAACCTACTCCTTCCCCTGATTTTGACTCAATTCTTATTAAAATGGGCAAATCACATACCACCCACCTAGTACCTCTTGTTTTCACCTTTCCTTGTCTTGGCGACTTAACTGGAGGCAAACAGCATCCCACACCTAAAATAGATTTCAAGTACAATTTGAACTATAACCCAGTCATGCATACAGGAAACTTATTTCTTCACATTAACAAATGGCCACTGGTCACAGCACTGGCTCTTGCTTCATCCATTGGCCTAGCAATCCCTGGGGGTCCTTGTCTCATACTCTCTCCAGGATCTCCCCATCTACCTTAAAGTGATGCGTTCTGGCCCAAGGAGGCACTCCAACCAAAAACAGTCAACCAAAGTGAATTAGACTCCTGAAAGGTTACCTATACAGGATTATTCTCATCCTACTACTAATATCCGGCAATGTTTACCCCAGTCCTGGCCCAGGAAGAGTTTCCCAACCCATGGGCCAAGCAAAGACAGGATCCATCAAGATGGCGTCTGTCAATAGCTGCAGCCTGTTAAGTGAACTAGATAGCCTGAAAGTCTGGATCAGCCAATACAACCTTGATATATTATCAGTGGCTGAGACATGACTCTCTCCGAAGATTCCTGACACTGCAGTCACCATACCATGATATACCATTTTCTGATAGGACAGACTAACTAAGCATGGTGGCGGCTGTGCCATATATCTCAACAAGACACTTAAGGGCTTTACCTTACCCATGACCAGTCTTGGATGCTCCACCCAGGTACTTGCAATTAAAGTTCTTCTCGGTGCCCATAATAAGGCCCTCACGATCTTATCTGTCTAAGTCCCTCCCAAAGAACACTCGACTGGCTTTCATAGCATCATGGACTACATCCATAACCTGAAACCACACCCTGAAATCATAGTTTTTGGTGATCTCAGTGTCAATTGGCTCTCCCCTGACATCGGCACTTTCAAGGACTCTGTCTCTGTGCTTCATTTCTCACAGCTTGTTCCCTCACCCACCAGGACAAATTACCAAATGGGAACAATTACCCTCCTTGACTGGATCCTCTCTAACCAACCGGACCATGTTTCAGACGTGACAGTGCACCCAGATACACTAAGCGATCACTCCCCCATTACTTGCAGCTGGACAAACAAATTCCACAAGCCACCCCCTCAGACAATATATTGTAGGGTGCTGAAATGTGGGTACCTTGAGCCCCTCAAACTACGCCTGAGTGATATAGACTTGTCATTACTGGACACTACTAAAGATATCAACCTAGCCTTGGACCATCTCATTAATCATTTCAATAGTGCCTGTGACATACATGCTCCCTAGAAAAAGATGAAAGTTCATGGCACCTCAAACTCCTGGATAACCCCTTAGCTTATCTCCTGGATGAAACACAGGGATCACTTCTGGCACTGTGCAAGAGAAATGAGCAGACAGGTAGACATGCTGGAATATAAAAAAGTCAGGAATGAATGCTCACGGGCAATCCACCACGTTTAAGCCAAATTCCACTGGGAAATGCTTACAAATTCCGGGGAGGGGGGGCAGTAAGAATTTCTGGAGCAACATTAAAAGTGTCACTGGAAGAGTAACAAAAATCTCACCTTCAATGCTAAACATTGATGGCACCCCTACATGGGACCCACTTAACATAACAAATACTTTTAACAATGCTTTCACGGATGAGCAGCGTACTCCCCTGGATTATTTTGAAGATTTCACTCCTCCCCCTACCCACAGTACTAAGGAGAGGACAATAATTTCTCCCCCCTTTTACTTTAGGAAGGTTTCTTTGTTAACAGCCAAGAAATACCTGTGCAAAGTGCTTGGGAAGTCTAGATTCAGTGGAGACTCACTGGATCTTAACATGGTTACCCTCACACTAGATGAGCTACTGAATCCCTTAACTAAAATTCTTAATGTCTCGCTGAAGCTGGCCTAATTCCCAAAAATATGGAAGTCTTCCCTAGTGACACCCATACACAAGAGCAGAGACCAGGCACTACATGCAAATTATAGGCACATATCTATACTCCCGTAGTTATCCACGGCGCTCGAGCACATAGTTGCAGACCAATTAATGGATTACCTGGAAAAATACTCAATCTCATGCCCACAGCAACACAGATTCTGAAAAGGTCATAGCACCACAACAGCACTGTTTGAATTCACTGACTACATCCATCAATCTCTCGACAAAGTCAATTTAGTGGGAGCAGCCTTCATAGACCTTACAAAGGCCTTTGACACTGTTTGCCACACTCTTCTTCTTCAGCAACTAACCTCCATAGGTCTCACCTCTGACACGTTAGATTGGTTCAAAAGTTACCTGGATGGTCGATCCCACCAGGTAAAAATTGCAAATGTGACCTCAGTCAAACTGCCGTCTGCTTGGGTGTACCGCAGGGCTCTATTTTAGGGCTTTTACTTTTCAGCATCTTCCTGAACAAAGTACCGCAGGCTGCCAACAACAGATGCTATAGTACTGTATGCAGACAATGCTATCATCTTTACTTGTAACCCTGACCTAGCCAGCCCGGTGGTGCTGAGGGTTGAGGCGCTGGATGCCACCCCTTGCACTACGCTGGCGACCTGGGTTCAGGAACGAGCTCGGGTCATCGGAGGTCAGCAGGGGAGGACTGGGATTGAGCATTGAAGACAGCTCTCCCAGCCCTGGGGAGGGTTGGGGACTGTACACTGCATTGCGGCAACCCCTGAGGACACCCGGAGGTACCGTAAGTGATGGTGTAACTGGGGGGGGGGATCATGGCGGATCATTGTTCTTGAGGTGGGATCCTAAAGAGGCAGGTTCAAAATGTGGAGCAAAAATATTCAAAAATGACCAAATTATGATATGTTCAAAACCCACTGAAAAACATTGAACTGCAGATCTTATTTTCTCAGTTTGTGGTCCAGCATTGATGAGTGAAGTTGTGTCTCTGGTCCATAGAGGATTATGGTGTTGGACTCCCAATAAGTAAGTAAGGGCTTGGGGGTGTGGGTGCTGGGTGCAGAGTGGGGGGGGGGTCATGTGGGAAAACAGTAATGATGGTGGTGGCAACAGACATTGATGGATGGCTTTATTTTTTACAGGGTATTTTTAACATAAAAAAAGAACTACCAAAGATGGTTTTCTTTAAGGGATTGGGCATCCCATTGTTGGTGTTATGTTTGGTGGCACCAGTGGTGGGCTCCCTAGTGTCGCATAATCAAAATGGGCAGGGTTGGGGTGAAGCAGCCAGCACGGGGGATTGGGCACCTGTGCCAGAATTTTAACATGCTATGAGAGTTGGTTTTGTTTATTTCAGATCCCGACACTGGGATTGGGCACCCCAGTGTCAGTGTTATGTTTGGTGGCACCAGGGGTGGGCTCCCTAGTGTTGAATAATCAAAGCAGGCAGGATGGGGGGTAGCAGCCAGCATGGTGAATTGGGCATCCCAATGCCAGAATTTTAACATGGAAGACACCAGGGCCAGTGTCAGGTTTTTGTGGGCCCTGGGTAATGGACCAGTAGTGGGCCCCTGGATCAGACCCGTCCATCTGTGTAACTAAAAAAAAAAAAAGCAGACTTGGCACAATCTATCATGCAAGTATCACCATCCCTTCCCCCTCTCCAAGAAATCAGGATTTACAAACATATTGCAGAATTTGTAAGTACCGGCAAGGTGGCTGGCAACTAACTACCAAACATGGAAACACCCCCGGCCCCCCTCAGGACAGGACTGATGCCAAATTGCCTGCCAATCCAAAGTTTGAAACACAGCTCAGCTGCAGGGTGTGCTCCCTATCTTAGCCAACAAGAGAAGGAGTCAGTCAGGGCAATTTAAACCACCCAGCTTCTGTCCTACCTGGTGTGGCACTGGTGCAGTGGTGTGGGACAGGGTCATGACTCTCACCAAAGGCTGAGGGGTCAGGGGAGCTTCTTCCAACTCGAGACTGTCCATATCCTGATCCATTGCTTGTTGTCGACTCATGCTATACTGTCTCTGGTGCCATTCAAATTCACTGCCAAGTACCGACGTGACGATGGAGTTGGACACAGACGAGACAACCATCAGGAATTACCGATTCACTGGACCTGGGATTCATGCATCACGCCTATTGTTCTAAAGTAGTCAATCCCGCCTTGGCTGCCCGGCGGTGCCCCCCCGGCCAGTCAGTGCTAGTCTGACACCACTCTCTCCACCTGTGCTGGCTGCGCCGATGCGCCTTACTTGAGTTTGAACTCAAAACTCCTGCCTCTTGCTTTGGTGCTTGTGTGGTGGTGGTGTCTCTTCTTTCTAACAGCACTGAGAGCTAAACTAGGCTGGCTGGCTGGTAGGGGAGGGCTATGGCTTAAGTCCACTCCCTCCACTACGCTCCTCTCCAGCTATTGGCCGCCGGACCACCACCTACACATCCTACACCCTGTCCCTCACATGGAATGCAGCACAGCAGCAGTGAATGCATTGCTGAAGGTCCATCCACCAGCAGGCAGACAGTGTCAGTGTCAGTGGTCAGATCAGAGCACAGCGGCCATGGAATTGGATTGCGGAAAAATTAAAATCATGCTGCCAGCCCAGTCCTCAGAGTGGACCTATGGCAAAGTTAGTTAGGATGGTTTTACTTCAGTTTTATGAGCCCCTGGGCCCCTGTCTGGTGTGTCTAGGCCCCAGGCAATTGCCCAGGTGACCCAGGTGCTGACACCAGATCTGGAAGGCATGGAAGAGATGGGGGGGTCATTATGTTTGGCAGCCCCAGGGGTGGGCTCCCTGGTTTGCACAAAAAAAAGGGGCAGTGGGGGGTGCTCAAGGAACTTGGAGTTGTAGCCAGCAATGGGGGTGACATTGGGGGGGGATGTGCCACAGCAGACTGATCATGACAGATCAGCTGTGCTTGCTGAACTGGGTTATGTAGATCAAAGGAAAGAGCCACCCTGTGATTGGGCTGGCTCTCTTTACTTTGAAATACATGAAGTTTTCGTCCAGCAAACCAGAACAGTGTCATGATCAGCCTGGTTGATGATTGGTGTGACACTGATGAGCTTCTTGTGAACTGCCCTCCACTGGACCACAGTGACACATCTCTCAAAAGCCACTATATCATAACAAAATGTTCACTGTGCTTGCACACAGTGAACATAAAAATGACACTCCCAGGCTGCTGTATCACAGGTAAGCTAAACAATACAGTACAGAAAAGAAAAATGATATTAGCGCTCACTAAACAAACTACCAGATATGGTGGTGCATAGTTTTTTTCCACTTTTTATTTCACGTGTAACCCCCCTGCAAATGGGGGTTCCAAAAAAGTCTTCCAGGAGCTTGCTTGAATGCTCCAAGCCTGAATGGTGTTTGGCGTTTAAGCCGTTTATCTGTGAGTGCTTCTAGAGCCTCTGGTACTGTCTCTTTAAGAGCTGTCTGCTTGCAGACATAATTAGTTTGTATGGGGGGGACTGTGTGTTTTCCTGTTTGAGTACCGCTCAAGCTACTGCCAAATCGCTCTGTTTCTGCCATCGCTAAGTGTGGGCAGAAGGAGCACTCTTCAAAGATGTAATTGTTTGCTTGTAACCAGTTAAAGTAATAATGAAAATGCAGTTTGATTTAACCTGCTTTCTTGTAGCAAGGACAGTGCAAAGTAGCTCCCTCATGTTGATTCTGAACTGCTGAATTGGACCAATCATGGTGGGGATCCTTTAAAATGGAACCTGCTCTGGGCGAATCAGAACTTGGACTCTCCTCTGGAGCCTGCTGTAAGGGGATTGTAAGGGCAGTGACTCTGGGAAATGTAGTTTTGACTTTGGCGCCTTTTTTCCACCAACAGGGGAAGTTTACTGTGAGTGACAGCCAAACCAGCCAACTGAACTGGGAGGAACTCAAAGGAAATGCCCGGCTCTGTCTACTGGAAAGATCAGATCAGTTTGGGCTGTGAAGAGACAGGGAGCTGTGTGCTTCTTCGGTGTGTAGTTTTAGTGCGGGGATGTCGTGGAAGGCCCAAAGTTTCAGTCTGCAGTTTGTGCAAGCACCTGTTCGGACTGAAACCGACCTGTGAAGAGAATCAAGGAGATCTGAAGAGTAGAAACCAGGCTCACCCTGTAGAAGGCTGGAGAAATTGCTGAATCACACTCGGTCTGTCAGGAACTGAATCTGCTGTGTGTTCTCCCGGGTATTGTGCAGTAATTGCGATCGGGATAGAGAAGCAGCCTGCCTGGTATAGTACTTTCCTTTTACATATAAATGTGTGTAGTGCTTGTGGGGAATCACGTTTCAGATCCCCTGTACAGTGAACAGAGTGTATGAAGCTGGAAGTAAACCCCAGCTTAATCCAGACTACATCCATTTGCTCTAAACTGCATTGGGGTCCAGTCAGAAGGACCTTGTCCACATGGTCTGCTCCTCCTGGCAATCCAGGACAATCTGCCTTCCATCCAGTTCCCAGCATTGAGTCTGTGAGTACAAAGCAGGGTAGCTCCCTGCCATCTGTTTATCGAATTGCAAGTGTGTCATCTAATTGTTGTTTTTTTTTTCATTTCTTCACGAACCGAGCCAACCAGCTCCGGATTACAATTTGGGTATTGTGCCAGTGTTTTTTCCATTACAGGACCCCAACCAGCTGCAACTGATCATGGCTAGCCCCCCCATCCTGGGTACCCAGTGAAAGTGACAATTTGGGACTCTGAATATGTGCACAGTATTGTGATTATTAATGTATTTAACCTAATTAACCTGATTTCCCCCTTCCTTGTTACAGCTCCTTAAATAAATCAGATCTGTTGGTTTCAGCAAAGTTACACTGGCTGAGGTATTCGGTTATGTTAAAGTATTGTACTGTGGTTTTGCACTGTATCATCTTGTTTTGCAGGGGTCCCTGGTCCAGTCGTCTGGAGCCAGTCCTGGGGTATGTACATTGTGAAGCTATTCCTAATGCATTGTGTGGGCCACTAGTGGGAAGAAAGGGGGGGGTTACAGTGTCCCAGAGGGCTGTGACCAAGTTAGTTTAACTACTGCAAACCTTGACCTCTGGGTGGAGGCACCCGCCACTGGACCTAGGCCCTTCAACCTGTTAGTAGTTAAGCAGGCAGGGGTAGTAGCCCTTGGGATAGCGCCACCTAGGGGTTACATCTTGGAGGCACTGCTGGGATTGTGTGTCCTCTAGTGGCCATATTTACAAACCACTGTTAAGAAAAAAAAAATAAAAATAAATGGGAACCCCGACAGAAGTGGCTGTGCACTGGTTGGTGGAGTGGTGTATTGGGGAGGAGATCGACCCCCAAAATGCTATGCTTATCCTGGACATCTCCCTGGGTATCAATACGGACATTGCACAGGGAGTACTTTCCAAGGTGGAAGGTTTACAAAACCCTGTGGTGGTGGGTCGACATGCTAATCTGCTCACCCACACTTTCCTGGCCCTAGTAGAGTTGAAGGATCCCATAGATAGCTCCAAAGCACCACAGACTATTACTCCAGAGGGAGCCCTGACTGCCTGGAAAGTGATAACTAAGGACAGTAAAGACCCGGGAGAATGAGCCCCCCCCCCCACTATCTGAAACCTTTGAGGAGAAATTTGCTAAATGGTTGCTGGGGAAAGGGAAAACTGTGGAGGACTTGAAGAAACTATTATTGCCACCTGGGGATGTTCCTCCCCCAACACCTTCTCCCGCTCCAGTACCCGTAATGGTGGCTGAACCAATGCAGGCTCCTATTTCTGCACCTGCCATTAGTCACAACTCTTACCGAAGGTTGAGGATCTTCTCTGGCACCCTCCCAACCCCTCAAGGGGAGGATGACTGGGAGACCTGGATAGACTATGTTGCCCCTCAAGTACTAGAATGGCAATGCTCGGAAGCCAAAAAGCAAAAGAGGGTTAGTGAGAGCCTCTGAGGTCCTTCCCTGGCTACCATCCATGCTAAACGGGCCGGTAACCCTGAAGCGACAGCACAGGACTATCTTGAGGCCTTGGAGAATGTGTATGGGAGCCCAGATTCTGATGAGGACCAGTGGCGGAGAGTAAGAAATGCACAACAGTACCAAGGGGAGCTGTTGTCTGTGTATGTATCTCGGCTGGAAAAATTGTTGCAAGAATGCCTCAGAAAGGGTAGTTTGCCAGCGACTGAACTGGACCGAACCAGGCTGGACAGAATCCTTAAGTCTGCCCCCTTCTCAGAATTGCTGTTGCTTCAGTTATGCCTTGCAAATCGACTGGAATCCCCACCCTCCTAGGATGAGCTAATGAGAGAAATTCGAGGAGTTGAGAAAAGGTGACCTCGGGAGGGACTTGCACCAATAGCTGCGGCTACGACCCGAGTGACTGAGGGTGACCCATCAAGTGAAGTTCAGGGGCAGAGGCTGGCAGTTAATGAGTGCTCTGAGAAGGAAAAAGATATACCACAATGGGGCGAACTGTTGAGAGAGTTCGGGGAAATAAAAAACAGTCTCTTTATGAAGGCCGCTCCTGCAAGTACAGGCCCCGACCCTCATCCGACTGCATCTGCTATGGGGGTGGGGTACCCACCTATGCATCTCCTGCTGACTGTCTTGACCATGGAAGTGGGGAAATTGACGAGACGTCTCCAAATGCTTATCACGCTGCAGACAGAGATGGCACCAAGGTTTCCAGTTAGTAGTACCCCCGCCCTGGCTCCCAGTGTGATGCCTCAGCCAGCTCAAACTCTAGAAAGTATGTTTTGCTATAACTGTGGAAAGGATGGGCGCATGAAGAGAGAATGCCGGTCCCCAAAAGACACAGACAAAGTTGCATATAGGCTACAAGGAGAGCTTCAGAGAACAAATTAGTGGTTAAGAGGTGCACACAGTGATCCCAGTGAGGGCCCCAAAAATGCTAACTCACATCCCTTTGTGGCAAGGTCAGTTGCCCAGGCCCCCACTACTGCCTCTCCAGACTGGTCCAGAATAGTGGGTCCCTCCATGGAGACCACTGTAAAGGTGAATGGAGTGTCTACAAGAGCAGTATTAGACAGTGGCTCCCAAGTGACAATTATGTTCCAAGACTGGTATCAGAAGCATTTGTTTGATGTACCCTTACAACCATTGGAGGGGCTGCATGTCTGGGGGTTAAGTGAGAAGGCCTACCCTTACTCTGGATGTATCCGAATTTGGCTGTCTTTTCCCACCTCTGTGGCTGGAGTGGCCGAGCAAATAGAGACCCTAGCCTTAGTGTGTCCCCCTACTGGACTGTATTATGGGGTTCCTCTACTAATTGGGACTAATGCACATATATTTGGATGGCTGGCACAGTTGTGTTATGAAAAACAGGGGTCAAGGGCTGGTAGAGCTTTAAGAATTCCAGCCTTGATTAAGAAGGCCTATGAGGCACAGAGAGATGTTGAAACAGAGGAATCGGTTGGAATTGTCTGGAAGAAGGATCCTGAGTCTCTGATCCTGGAGCCAAATGCCCAGTGTACCTTACAGGGAGAGGTCCGTATCAGAAAAGATGTCAAGAATAAAATGTTAATGGATGCACCAGGCGACGGAAAATTGCCGGAAGGACTGCTGGTCAAGCTTAGTATTTTGCCTGCAAGAGCCCATGCTTATGCCAGAAGGATAATGGTTCAAGTTCATAATGTGTCTGACAGAGATATTCGAGTAAACAGAGGTTGCACCCTGGCTAATGTGCATTGTGCAGACACTGCAGTGCTATCCAGTAGCAAGAGTTCGGGGAAAAATGACAGAGTAACGCCTGACTTGTTTGATTTCGGTGACTCCCCGCTGCCAGCTGAATGGAAAGTGAGGATCAGTGAGAAAATTGCCCAGAGAGACCAGGTGTTTTCTTTAAAGGAATGGGACGTAGGATGCGTGCAAGGAGCTTAGCACCATATCCGGCTGCATGATGAAAGGCCATTTCATGAGAGGTCTCGACGCCTGGCACCTGCTGACATAGATGATGTGAGACAGCATCTGCAAGAGATGCTAGCTGCTGGTGTAATACAAGAATCCAGAAGCCCCTATGCTTCCCCCATTGTGGTAGTGAGAAAAAAGAATGGGACAGTAAGGATGTGCGTGGATTATTGTACTTTAAACCGGTGGACTATCCCTGATCAGTACACTATGCCCCGCATTCAGGATGCTTTGGACTGTCTAAACGGGAGCAAGTGGTTCTCTGTGCTGGATCTCATGGTCGCTACTACCAGATCCCGATGGCCCCGAGGACCATGAGAAGACAGCCTTATCTGTCCGCTTGGCTTCTATGAATTCATGAGGATGCCTCAAGGATTTCAGTTGCCCACCACTTTTCAAAGATTGATGGAGCGTGCAGTGGGGGACATGAACTTACTAGAGTGCCTGGTATACCTAGTTGATGTTATTGTGTTTGGCAGCTCACTGAAGGAACATGAGAGCAGATTATTCAAGGTGTTGGACCAGCTGGAAGACTTTGACCTTAAACTGTCCATTGATAAGTGTCAATTCTTTCAAACATCAGTAAACTATGTGGGACACATAGTATCCACCAAGGGAATAGAGACCGACTCAAGTGAAGTTGAGGCCTTGACCACCTGGCCACAGCCCAAAAATCTAAAAGAACAGCAAAGATTCCTGGGATTCTGTGGTTATTATCGTCGTTTCATCAAGGACTATTCAAGAGTGATCCGCACTTTACTTAACCTTACTCAAGGGTATCCCCCAATCCACAAAAGATACAAAAAGTCAGCGTCCCTCGAGACTGAAAGAGTGTATTTTCATCCAAGTGAAGTATTTGGGGCCCGCTGGACTCCTGATTGTGAGACTGCTTTTCATGAGATCATATATCAACTTACCCACGCTCCAGTGTTGGCCTACGCTGATCCAACAAAACCCTATGTCCTGCACACTGATTCTAGCTTACAAGGATTGGGGGCTGTGTTGTACCAAGAGCACAAGAATGGCCTGAGACCAGTGGCCTTTGCCAATAGAAGCCTGACCCCATCCGAAAAGAACTATCCTGTACATAAGTTAGAGTTCCTAGCTTTGAAGTGGGCCATTGTTGACCAATTCCACGAGTACTTGTATGGGGCTAAGATACTGGTAAAAACTGACAATAATCCTTTGACCTATGTGCAGACTTCAGCTAAATTGGATGCCACTGGCCATAGGTGGCTTTCTGCATTATCTACATACGACTATGCTGTTGAATACAGAGCAGGCCTGAACCACATAGATGCTCTCTCCCGGAGGCCTGTTCCCCAGAATGACTGGGTCAGACTGTCAGAACCTGATATTTGAGCACTCTGCCAGAAGTTTGACAGGCAGGAACAAATGTCCACTGATGCAGTGGACTGTATGGTGGATTGTTTGGGACCTTCTGAGAATTGCATAACTGCTGCTTATTGCCACTCTTCTGCAATAGACATTGGTGCACTGCCTCAGCTGGACAATGACAGTATTCGTCGGGCTCAATCCCGAGATCCCAAGATCAAATCAGCTTTAGAAGCCCTCTATGCAGGAAAAGATGTGTCCAAATTACGTTCCACTGATTTGAGAACTGCATTGTTATACAAAGGAGGTCCTAAGTTGAAACTGATCAATAGACTGTTATACAGAGAAACAGTAGACAGAGGGGGACAAGTAGACAAACAACAACTAGTGTTGCCCACTGCTTTTCGAGACTCAGTGCTGAGGTCCTTACACAACCACACGGGGCACCTTGGTATAGACAGAACACTTGACTTGGTGAGATCCAGATTCTATTGGCCTAAGATGGGGGCTGATGTGGAGCAACACATTCAAACTTGTAGTCGCTGCTTACAGAGAAAAGCTTTGCCCCAGAGGGCTTCCCCCCTTGTTAACATCACCATCAGTGCACCCATGGAGCTGGTCTGTATTGATTTTCTGAGTTTGGAGTCAGAGCAAGAAATATTAGCAATGTGCTGGTGGTCACTGACCATTTTATGAGATATTCCAAGCTTTCCCCACCAAGGACCAGAAGGCATCCACTGTGGCAAAAGTACTTGTAGAAAACTTTTGTTAGCTATGGGCTCACAAAGAATCCATTCTGATCAAGGAAGAGACTTTGAGAGTCATCTGATCAAAGAGATGCTTTCTCTGTGGGGAGTGCGAAAGTCCAGAACCACCCCTTACCACCCCCAGGGGGACCCACAGCCTGAACGTTTCAACTGCACCTTGCTAGATATGCTAGGCACCCTCCACCCAAAGGACAAGCCTAGATGGAGCCAACAAATTAGCACCCTGGTACATGCCTACAACTGCACCAAAAGTGATGCCACTGGGTTCTCCCCCTACCGCCTGATGTTTGGAAGAGAAGCTCGACTGCCGGTAGATATGTGCTTTGGGGTCTCTCCTGATGGGGTTCGAGCTGACAACTATTTACAGTATGTGCAAAAGTTAAAGGCCCAGCTAAATCATGCATACCAACTGGCTCAAACCATGGCTGCCAAAAGAAATCTGGCCAACAAAGAAAGGTATGATAAAAAAGTGAAAGCACAGGAACTCCAGGAGGGAGATCGGGTATTGCTAAGAAATCTGGGACTGCATGGCAAACACAAGATTGCTGACAGATGGCATCATCTACCACACATTGTAGTGGGCAAACTAGATGATCTGCCTGTGTACAAAGTAAGGCCTGAGAATAATTCAAAGGATGTTAAAACAATGCATAGAAATCATTTACTGCCCATTGGACAAATCTTGTTTGAGTCTGAGCCCCCAGAAAATGCCCCCCCTGGACCAGTGACTAGAGCTGCTGCTAAGAAAAAATCAAGAAAGTCTGCACCTACAGAAGCTGAGTTAAAGTGTTCCCCTCCACAAGTCCCAGTTGAACATGACTGTCAGTCCATGTCAGAGGAAAGTGAGTGTGGTTTTGAATACTACCCTTCTTACGAACTGAGTCAATTGTTTTGGGGCAATCCCCTAGTCAATTCGGGAGATGAAGCTGGGCCTTCTGGACTGTCTAAGCCCCCAGCTTTGTCCCTGGAGCCAAAGCTCCCAGAAAGTGAAGTGCAAAGCATTAAGTCAGATGATATGGAATCATTGTGTATGGTTGAACTGTGTGAGCTTTCAGAGGAGGAAAATGATGGACTGGAACAGACTGGTGACATTCCAGAACAAGAAGAGTGTGTTGAGTGCTCTGATAATTCACTGTCCATGTCAGAAAGCTCTCCATGTGAGCCAAGTGTTGTGGACTCAGAGATTGTAACTCCTGGAGCTGAAAGTGCCCCAAGTTCTAGCCTCTGGACCCCATTGGAGACTCCCCTGACAAGCGAGGACAATGCTGAAAATGAGGCTCAGAGTACCTAGCTGTAATGCCTGTGGTGCACCTCAGTTATGATTCCCCTGGGAGGCCTGTGGACTTGCCTCTCAGTGTTGTCCATAAAGGAGTGTATGTGTCCCCGAGCTCATTGCCCAAACTGAACATCAGTGCTAACTCCAAGTTACTTGTGTTGCCCTCTAGGTATGCTGCCCCTGCCCCATCCAGCTCCAAGGTAGCTGATAGGGAAGGGCCCCCTCTCTTCAGGTTTCATGTACAAGAGGTAATAACCTGAGTTATGATACAATGTGTGTGCAATACTGTGTAAAGAGTGACATACTGCAAAGTTTCAGAAAAGTGTTTCTGGTAAAGTGATATATTGACTGATAATTACATATATAAGCCTAATGTGATACTGATGTAAATGTATATGGGTGTATTGAAACTTATGGGGGTACTTGCTTGACACAGACACCAAGCTTTCTCAGGCCAGGAAGGGTGTAACTCCCCTGCAAATGGGGGTTCCCAAAAAGTCTTCCAGGAGTTTGTTTGAATGCTCCAAGCCTGAATGGTGTTTGGCATTTAAGCCGTTTATCTGTGAGTGCTTCTAGAGCCTCTGGTACTGTCTCTTTAAGAGCTGTCTGCTTGCAGACATAATTAGTTTCTATGGGGGGACTGTGTGTTTTCCTGCTTGAGTTCCGCTCGAGCTACTGCCAAATCGCTCTGTTTCTGCCATCGCTAAGTGGGCAGAAGGAGCACTCTTCAAAGATGTAATTGTTTGCTTGTAACCTGTTAAAGTAATAATGAAAATGCAGTTTGATTTAACCTGCTTTCTTGTAGCAAGGACAGTGCAAAGTAGCTCCCTCATGTTGATTCTGAACTGCTGAATTGGACCAATCATGGTGGGGATCCTTTAAAATGGAACCTGCTCTGGGCGAATCAGAACTTGGACTCTCCTCTGGAGCCTGCTGTAAGGGGATTGTAAGGGCAGTGACTCTGGGAAATGTAGTTTTGACTTTGGTGCCTTTTTTCCACCAACAGAGAAAGTTTACTGTGAGTGACAGCCAAACCAGCCAACTGAACTGGGAGGAACTCAAAGGAAATGCCCGGCTCTGTCTACTGGAAAGATCAGATCAGTTTGGGCTGTGAAGAGACAGGGAGCTGTGTGCTTCTTCGGTGTGTAGTTTTAGTGTGGGGATGTCGTGGAAGGCCCAAAGTTTCAGTCTGCAGTTTGTGCAAGCGCCTGTTCAGACTGAAACCAACCTGTGAAGAGAATCAAGGAGATCTGAAGAGTAGAAACCAGGCTCACCCTGTAGAAGGCTGGAGAAATTGCTGCATCACACTCGGTCTGTCAGGAACTGAATCTGCTGTGTGTTCTCCCGGGTATTGTGCAGTAATTGCGATCGGGATAGAGAAGCAGCCTGCATGGTATAGTACTTTCCTTTTACATATAAATGTGTGTAGTGCTTGTGGGGAATCACGTTTCAGATCCTCTGTACAGTGAATAGAGTGTATGAAGCTGGAAGTAAACCCCAGCTTAATCCAGACTACATCCATTTGCTCTAAACTGCATTGGGGTCCAGTCAGAAGGACCTTGTCCACATGGTCTGCTCCTCTTGGCAATCCAGGACAATCTGCCTTCCATCCAGTTTCCAGCATTGAGTTTGTGAGCACAAAGCAGGGTAGCTCCCTGCCATCTGTTTATCAAACTGCAAGTGTGTCATCTAATTGTTGTTTTTTTTCATTTCTTCACGAACTGAGCCGACCAGCTCCGGATTACAGTTTGGGTATTGTGCCAGTGTTTTTTCCATCACAGGGCCCCAACCAGCTGCAACCGATCCTGGCTAGCCCCCCCTCCCCCATCCTGGGTACCCAGTGAAAGTGACAATTTGGGACTCTGAATATGCACACAGTACTGTGATTATTAATGTGTTTAACTTAATTAACCTGATTTCCCCCTTCCTTGTTACAGCTTCTTAAATAAATCAGATCTGTTGGTTTCAGCAAAGTTACACTGGCTGAGGTATTCATTTATGTTAAAGTATTGTACTGTGGTTTTTGCACTGTATCATCTTGTTTTGCAGGGGTCCCGGGGTCCAGTCGGACAGAGCCAGTCCTGGGGTAAGTGTACATTGTGAAGCTATTCCTAATGCATTTGTGGGCCAATAGTGGGAAGAAAGGGAGGGGGTTACAGTGTCCCAGAGGGCTGTGACCAAGTTAGTTTAACTACTGCAAACCCTGACCTCTGGGTGGAGGCACCCACCACTGGACCTAGGCCCCTCAACCTGTTAGTAGTTAAGCAGGCAGGGGTAATAGCCCTTGGGATAGCGCCACCTAGGGGTTACACACGGAATATTGAAACAAGATAAAAAGGCATTATCTCCCAAAAAGAGCAGGGACACCACCTGGGACAGCCCTCCCTGGGTATCACGTGCTGTGGGCGAGTCAAACTGAGCTACTCAGTTTGATCACTGGAAGGAATAGCGAGTGTTAAACTATAGCAAGGATTAGTACTGTACATCGCGAGTGTAGCAGTGAGCTACACCAGCTGCAGCAGGCTATGGGGCTATGTTTCTCCAAGCAGTTCCTAGCTGGCTGTTTGGTATAGTGGCTTCAGTCACTGCCTCTGTAGCTGGTGACCTGGGTTTGGGTCTGGCTGTGGTGGATTTTTTAATTTTTCGTCTTTTGGGGTATATATATTTTTAAGTAACTGCTGTTCCCCATCTTCCCAACTTTGTTCTCTCCCACCGTAGGTTGCCCCCAGAGTAGCCCCTCTCAAGTTTTCTTCTTTTCCTGTGTCCGCCCCATGATTGATTATATTAACTTTAGTGGGTGCGAGCAGCTACATTTAATTTATATTGCCCCTGCACAGAAAGAAAGCAACCATCGCTGTTTGTGGCAGTCACTGTAATTCTCATCACCGTTTTCACTTTCGGCAATGCTGGGTTCACTTGTTGTTGTTGGCACTCTTCTTGAGTCGCCGTTATCACATAAGACCCCCTTCCCTGCACCAGGTGATTTTCCTGCTTTTCTGTGTGAGAGTGCCTTTTTATCTTGTTAGTTATTACAATATTTTGTGAAACAAAAACTGATGAAAACTACACATGCTACATTTGTTAGTTTCTTTTGTATACGCTGGTGTCTTTTCTGTACTGCTTTAACACAGTCACCCCGGAGAAAAGAAGGTCAGGGGATCTGAATCTTCTGCATGCTAAAGGGTATCAACAAGACTGAAAATATGTAGATGGTTGATCTGCTGTACCGCTGAATGCTGGGAGTCAGAACATGCCCTGAAATTCTAAAGTGGTAGAGTTGGGTGTAACATTAAGAGGCATTTCTTTTGAAGAGGGTAGTGAACCGATTAAAGACTACCAGTGGAAGACAGGCCCAGTGGCATGGAGTGCTGAGGCACTGTGCACCTCACCTCTGGCCATGCTAGCAACCCAAGCTCAGAAACGGATGCATGTCACTCGGGGCTGGCTAGCTGAGGGAGAACTGGACATCCGTAGGATGCTCTCCTCATTCAAGAAGAGTGGTGCTGTGACTCACTGTCTGACTGCCACCCAGCAGTGGCTAGGTGGCAGCACATGCAATATCAGCAGGAGAGAGAAGGTAACTCACATTTAGGAGGCGGAGCCTGCACCTTGTACCCCTTACATGTCCTGAGGACCCAGCAGAAAAATTGGCAGAAAACCACCCCGGTCCTCACAGGCCTTGCACTGGTCACCAGAACACTACACACACACACACACACACACACACACACACACACACACACACATACAGACTCCTGTAGCAGAGGATGATGGTGGGAAGGTAAGTCCCAGAGAAGCCGGGTAATGAGGCTGGGGGTCAGTGGGAAGCAGGCAGACAGGGCAGCTCAGGAGATAGATAATGGGGGAAAAAGATGATTACCAGTGGAGACAGTGGACACTGAGACAGCACAACTCTTTAATGCAAGCCTGGGCAAATGACTTCTTACCAAAGGGATCACAGGGTACCCATGTAGTAGGAGGGGAATACCTATCAATTAGTACAGGTTTTTACAACACTCATGTTGGTTCCCGGTTATGAAGTGAAGGGGGGAGGACTTCATAGACACCCCCCCCCACCCGATGAAGAGGGTTCTAACCCTTGAATCACTATGGAATCGCCAGATACCTTTATTAATAAATGTACTCTTTCTGGGTTTTTTTGAACCTTTTGCTCCTGTGTGCAACGCTGCTTGTTTGTGTTTCTGGGAGGACTTCATAGACCTAGAATCCCTTCTGACCTTAAATTGCTGTGTTACAATGTTTGCTACTAAGAGACCTCTAGTGTTGAAACATTGCACTAGAATTCCCCCTTAATAACCTACTTTGCTGTGCTGCTGGTCATCAGCAGTTGTAAATCTTGGGGTGGAGTCGGGAGAGGGATAATGTAGTAGGCAGTGTGAAACACTTTGTAAAAAAAAATATATTTCCCTGTCTTTCTACAAGTGCCACTGCCTATAACTGCTGACAAGCTGAATATACTACAGAACACTATGACAGTATATCAGGCAGTGGCACAGACAAATAGGGTGGTTGAAAACGGCTTAAGCTTTCAGCAAGAAGTGATCACTGTCTTTGACGTTTTATTGTACTGTCCACAAATGAGAAGTGGTGAGAACAGAGGAATAACTCAGCACACATCTCGGATGTAATTCTTAATGGACTGCTGGAGCTCCTAGCCCTACTGTAAAAGCAAAACTGCTTGTGTAGATTTACACACATATTCTGTTTCTCTGCAGATGCTGTGCTCTCCTACAGATTGCAGCGGTTCCCAAAGGAAACCCAAGGCATAACTGAATAAAGTGTGAACTCTTTTTATTCCTGAGAAGTCTTAATGACAGACCAAAACTGACCAAAAGTGGTATTCACTAATAATAGCAGTCACTAATGGAACTGCCGGCAAGCTTATAGGAAAACATACTTGGAAAAAATCCCATCATGATAACTCAAGATGGCAATATACAGTATCAGGATATTTCATACTGCCATACTACATATCAATGTAAAAAGAGAAAAAAAAACAATTTCCTGATTATCACAGAACCACAGAAACACAGAAACCTTTTACATGCTGAAGAAGACCAAAGCTCCATCCAGTCTGCTCTGGTCCTGCCTACTACTGCACCTACATATTGCTAGGCAGGCTACAGACTAGGCCCCATGGTCCATTTTGTAGCTGTGTCCCCTTCCCTTTCACCCCCCCCCCCAGTTCCCACAGTTACCAACCCATCACACCTATCCCATTATGCAGTGTATGATGCATCGCAATATACAGTCATAAACCTTCTTGACTTTCTCCCCTCTTCTATCATGGCTTTGTGTCCATCACTGCAGTGGCGGCTCTACACCAGGGCACACCAGATGAAGCAGTATAGTGTAGTGGTTGAGAGCACTGAGCTGCAAACCTCAAGAACTGGGCTTGAATCCCACAGTCACCACTCACATACTGTATGATCAGGAGCAAGTCACTTAACTTCCCTGTGCACCCAGGATGCACATGGAAACAAGTCTTGGCTTAGTGTGTCTTTTCTGTTCAAAAATTATTAACAAAAAAACAGGGCATGTGCCCTGGTAAAAACAAGTATTTGTCAATGCCGAATGTTTACTTGCTAGTATTAGCACTGGAAGTGCATGAGGTAGGCAGAGGCAGAATAGGAAGGGCAGTGAAGTACTGAAGTGACGCCAACCCCACCCCCACCCTGCAGAGAAAGGCATGCATTTGGCTGGGCCTTTGTGGCATCGCCTAATGATCATGCCATTTCACCTCACCGTATTGTGCAGACACTGGCAAGTGTTGAGGTGTGCCTTGGGGTGTTCAGCTTTACAGTCACCCCATTCCATAAGGAGAAAATACGCTGAAATGGGTGCAGTATAGGAGAATGGGGTGAACTTTGGGGCCGAAGAGTCCAAAGTACACCTCAGTACTTGTCAGTGGCTGCGGCGGGGTGGGGGTGGAATGGCATGCGTATTACAGCCGGGAATCCAAAGTCACATCCCTGATACCGGTCAGTCTCTACAGGGTGGGACGTTATGGTTAGAAACCCTAATGCCCTAGGCGTTTGTTGGTATTTGCACTCCAAATTTTCAACATGGGCTTTTTGTCACCCCACCCTTATGAAAGCATTTGGGACCTCTGCTCATGAACAGTGGCACTGTGATTTTGTTAATCTGTCCTGAACATTGATGTCCCACAGTGATCGCACCATTCTGCGCCAGTTGTGCGAAACCACATTTCGGGCAGGATGTGAGAAATGACAACTGTACTTTTCCTAAGGAGGTGTGCAAAAATGGCAATGTTGAAAATCGCTCATAACATAGGCATTTTGTGGAATTTTGTCACCGAATTTTCAACATAGGCAGTTTGGGACCTCTGCTCATGAACAGTGTCACTGTGATTTTCTTAATCTGTCTCGAACATTGATTTCCTACTACAACCGTGCCATTGTGCGCCGGATGTGCGAAAACACATTTTGGGGCAGGATGTGAACAATGACAGCTATACTGTTCATAAGGAGGTGAGAAAAAATGGCAATGTTGAAAATCTGGAGTGAAAATATCAAAAATTCTCAAAGTTAGGACCATGCATGAAAACTACGCAATGCATGCTTGTAACAGTCATTTTTTGGATTTTTTCAGCAAATTTGCAACATAGGTTTTTTGGGATCCCACCTCATGAACACTGACACTGTCATTTCATTAATCTGTCCCAAAAGGTGATTCCGGACAGTGACCGCAAAATCACCTTTGGAGACCAAATAACGAAATGACAGTGACTGAATTCATGAGGTGGGGTCCCAAGAACCCCATGTTGAAAATTTGGAGAAAAAATTTGCAAAAATGGCCAAGATATCCACCTAAGTTGAAAAAAAAACCCATTTATGCCATTATACAGATTACTGGGATTTCTTCAGTTCGTGGTCAGCTTTGAAGAGTGCAGATGTGTTCTCGGTCCACTAAAGATCATCATGCGGGACTTTGGAGGTAAGTATGGGGTGACGGGGGGTAGGCAGGGTGTGCAGAGGGTGGGTGTAGGCTAGGGGAGAGGACCTGACAGCGAGGGACCATTTCCTTTCTTTCAGGTAACAACAATAAAAAAAACAGCACTGTTTTCTGTTTTTTGACAGGTTTTGGCCACACTAGGGTGGGATCCCAGTGTGGCACACTTGGTTTGGGGGTCATGTAAGCCACACTGGGGTGGGCTCCCAGTGTGGCACACAATCGGGGTGGGGCCGTGCGAGGAAAATGCTGACACGATGGGGGTGTTAACATACCGACAGGGGAATTGGGCACCCCCATCAGCAAGCATGTCTGTGTTTGGGAGCATGATGCCGAGGGGGATTGGGCACCCCCTCGCAGACCACAACACTAAAGGGGGCATATATGCTGACAGGGGGATTGAGGAACCCTGAAGTCGGCTTCCTATTCATAGGGACTGCGAGCAGCGGGCAGCAAGTCACCGCCCACCATGTTTATTGAAATGTTACTCCAGGCAAGGCATGCCCTGCAATGACGAGTAGCTCCCTTATTGCAGCGGTGAAATTGTTTCAAGTTGGTGGCAGGCTTTTGCACTGCTGTCATAGACAGCGTGCTATTTCATTTGTGCCACAGAGCCCAGCCTGCAAAAGCTGTGTTGCCACTGGCCACAACATGATCACACCTCCAAAACCTGCTAGTCCAAGCTACCACAATATGTTTATTGCATGCACGCAAAACAACATAAAAATTACTTCAGTTTCTACGAGGACTAAAATCAAGGCCCCTAAAAGATTTAGGTGACAAATGGAATAACCCGAAAAGAAGATAAAAGAATATGCAAAAGATATACCTAAGCAACTACTAATAAATAACTTCAGGCAGATCTGCATCTCATTTTCATGTTTTTGAGCATTAGGGAGCGGGACGGACAGTGCGCAGTGGGAGGGAGCAGGAGGATTTATGTGCACTCCAGGTGCTGGGATGGGGAACGGAGGGAGTGGGGCAGTCAGCACGCAGAGGGAGGGAGCAGCAGTGTTTATGTACACTCGGGGTGCTGGGACAGGGAACGGAGGGAGTGGGGCGGACAGCGTGCAGTGGGAGGGAGTAGGAGGGTTTACCTAGACTCTGGGTGGCGGGACAGGAAATGAAGGGGCCGGGGTGGGCAACACATAGTGGGATGGAGCAGAAGGTTTACTTTCACTCCGGGTGCCAAGAGGGGGAACAGAGGGATCGGGGAAGACAGCACGCAGTGGGAGGGAGTGGAAGAGTTTATGTGCACTCTGGGTGCAGGGACAGGAAATGGAGGGAGCGGAGTGGACAGCATGCAGTGGGAGGGAGCGGGAGGGTTTACTTTCATTCCAAGTGCCAGGATGGGGAACAGAGGGAGCATAGTGAACAGCATGCAGTGGGAGAGAGCGGGAGGGTTTACTTGCAGTCTAGCTGGCAGGATGGGGAATGGAGGGAGTGGGGCAGACAGCATGCAGTGGGATGGAGCGGGAGGATTTACTTGCACTCCTGGTGCCGGGACAGGGAACAGAGTGAGTGGGGCAGATAGCACGCAATGGGAGGGAACGGGAGGGTTTACTTACAGTGCAGGTGCCTGGATGGGGAATGGAAGGAGCAGAATGGACAGCATGAACTGGGAGGGAGCGGGAGGGTTTAGACCTCAGAGTCAGTTGAATAACCAGTTATGACTGACTTGCAACCCATTATTTTCTTTTTTACTTTGTATTTTTCTGCCTACCTGTGCCTGCATTTGCCCCTCTCTTCAGAGCTCCTGTGGTATCCTGCATCAGAGCCCCTCCATAGGTCATCAGCACATATGGGTGCCCCATTCTATGTACCTCTGATATCTGGATGACCCCCTGGTCAGGATGAGGGAGTCCCCTTAATCTCCCCCAGACCTGCGATGAGTGTGCATCTTAATGCCTATCAGCCCCCGGACCTCCCCCTATCGCCGGCTCCCAAAGCCCGTCTACCAGCGCCAACACAGGCATTTTTCCTCCTGGTGTTTTCTCCCCGCCCCCTAGGGCATCAGCACCCTAGGAAGGCAAGGAGTCAAGGGCATGCTGACATGTGCCCCTCGCTCCCGTCCTCATCTGATGTCCATCCACCCTCCCACAGCTGCTACCTCTATACTGCACCTACCACCCGAGTTCCCCCAGGTGGCAGTATTGCAGCGAAGCTTGCAGATCTCCCACCCCAGAGAAGTACAGCAGCCATTGGGCACTCAATCCTTCCCATCCCCTGCCGACCCCAGCCACCCATGCTCATTCCCGAATACGGGTCGCCGGTGTGCATCGAGGTAAGGTACCAGTGCCTCAGCCCTCTGCGGCACCAGGCCGACTCAACTTACGACCCATTGTGACTGATTTTTTTCAACCAGTTACTGAATGAAGAAACTTCAACCTATTTTTTCAACTCCCACCACTGTAGAATTTTATTTATGTACTTGGAACACTGCACTCACATACATTCCGAGAGCTGCAACTTAGAAAAAGGCGGTAAAGGGGGCAAAATGACCATAATAATTGAAGCAGAAAACACCCTGCCTCAACTCAGAGCTTTCTGTTGGTGAGCATGTATAGTTTCCTCACACTCCACTCTCCCCTTCTCTCATCTACCAGCAGAGGTAGTGGTCACAAAACCATTGATAATTTCAAACGTGGCTGGGACAGAGTTACGGGCTAACACTTACTCGAGGGGGGTAGTAAGTCAGGGAGCAAAGGGGGTGGTAAATACCCCATACTGACAAAAGGTGTTGGGGTACGAGAGGCTTTTAGGGCAGAATGGATGGACCATTGGTCTCCTGTCATCATTGTCTATGTTTTTATGCCAGGTACACTACAGCACACGCACATAGCTCTCAGTTTATCTAGGGTCCTATACACTTCGAGTCTGGTACAGAGCACACTGTGGTACATTTAGTGCTGGTAATAAGTGAAGGACTGACAGCACTTGAGTTTAAAGTCCACCACTCCAATACAGTGTGCGCTGGTACAATGCAGACTTACCCAAAGTATGACATATTTAGTGCTGATGAAAAATGAGGGTGTAACAGTCCTGGAGACTGTAATTGTGCTTCCTTGTTCACTGAGTCTTGGACCCCTGCCCTAGCAAAGGCTGTGAAAGTCCTAACTAACACTGTGCAAGTGGGTGTTTGGTTCACACATACAGAACTGAACTTCAGTTTACCACTGTCCAATGAGTCCTGTTTTATCACTGCATGCCACAAGTCTGTGTGCTGTCACGTTCTTTCAGTCTCTGCTTTGCTTTTCTGCCTGTTGTTGTTTTCCACCAACATTGTTGAGACTTCTGCTCCTAAACTGCTGCAGGTACATTACACAGCTGAGGCTAAAAACTTTTATTTTTCCAGCCATGTTTAGAAACTGATTTGCTTACTCAGTCTCAGTAACCCAGTACCAATGGAAATGGCAATTTTAGTGGTGGCAGATGACTGCTACCTGGGCTCCTGGCACCACAGACAGAAACTCTCATCCTGCAGTTACCTGCAGTTGTGCCAATGAGAAACCAGCACGCCAAAGAGCAGTAGATTCAGTTCAAAATTGAATTTACTGAGAAGTTTTATAAAACAAAGTATTACAAACAGTAAGGTCAGCATTGCACACAAATAAACTGCCTCAGCAGAGCATACACGTGTGGGGTTGCAATTCAGCACTTTTGGCACTTTGTGTGCAATACTGAGCTTACTGTTTGTAAGTACTTTGTTTTATAAAGCGTCTCAGTAAAATGAATTTTGAACTGAATCTACTGCTGTTTGGAGTACTGGTTTCTCATTGATGTACATCATTTATTGTTTGCTGCACTGGCAGTTGTACCGCTTGCCCGCTGTGCAAATATAGAAGTACCCCAGGCATGCCCATCTGACGGAAGTGGCTTGCTGCTACAGTGCACTACAAACTGACAAACTTGCATCAAAACCTAACTAGTAGGCATCATGCCCACACACACACACACACACTCTCTCTCTCTCTCTCTCTCTCTCTCAGAGCTGCAAGTTAGGAAAATAAGGTAAAAGGGGCGAAAATTGAACTGGGATAGGGGAAACACTCAGCTGAGAGCTTTGAGTGCTGACTGTGTATCTTTCCCTTTCTCACTTTCTCACGGTGGTACCTAAACAAGGGCACCAGTACCATCCATATAATGACTATGGTGCAAGCTGCTTTCTCTTCCTCAGGCACTTACTGACACCTCAAAATGATTAAACCATTTTAATATTTGCAGGGTAAACCAACAGGTACAGTCTAAAGAAAGTGTCTCAAAATCAAAATACAGCAACCCCGTGTCACCCATCACAAAGTTCAGTCACTTACCTCAGTGGCCACCCATGGTCATATGTCGCGATGTCCGCTCGGTCAGGCGTTCTCACTCTCCGGTGCTGCCCTTCCACTGGCCAGCCCGGCTCTGACAGTTCTCTCTCCCGTCAGTTCTTCTCCATCTCTCTCTCTCTCCCATGTCGGACCCTCCTCCTGCTGTCTAGTGATCAGTGGAGCCAACTTCACAAGGGTGATGGTGGGACTCAATGAACTGATGACCTGTGCCACACTTTCTCCCCATTTCATTCTGCAACACATGCTGTCCTGTGAACTGACCGAGGCTCCGAGTTCATGTGCAGAGCACCCAACTTCTGGCTCCTCCCTCACTCTAATCCAGTTGCCGAGATGGGGAACGGAGGGAGTGGGGCAGACATCATGCAGTGGGAGGGAGAGGAAGGGTCTACTTATGTGCTGGGATCGGGAATGGAGGGAGCGGGCTGGACAGCATGCAGTGAGAGGGAGCGGGAGGGTCTACTTATGTGCTGGGATTGGGAATAGGGGAGCGGGCTGGGCAGCATGCACTGGGAGGGAGCGGGAGGGTCTACTTATGTGCTGGGATCAGGAATGGAGGGAGCGGGCTGGACAGCATGCAGTGGAAGGGAGCAGGAGGGTCTACTTATGTGCCAGGACCAGAAATGGAGGGAGCAGGGTGGACAGCTCACAGTGAGAGGGAGCAGGAGGGTTTACTTGCACTCTGGTTGATGGGATGGGGAACGGAGGGAGCGGGGTGGACAGCATGTAGTGGGAGGGAGTGGGGGCGTTCACTTGCACTTGGGTGCCAGGACAGGGAACGGAGGGAGGGAGTGGGGCAGACAGCATGCAGTGGGAGGGAGCAGGAGGGTTTACCTGCTCTCCTGGTGCTGGGACGGGGAACAGAGGGAGCGGGGCAGACAGTACACAGTGGGAGGGAGGGTTTATTTACAGTGTGGGTGCCTGGATGGGGAACAGAGGGAGTGGGGTAGACAGCACACAATGGGAGGAAGTGGGAGTGTTTACTTGCACTCCTGGTGCCGCAACGGACAATGGAGGGAGTGGGGTGAACAGAAATGTCTCGGCAGGCAAGGCACACCCTGCAATGATGGGGCACTCCCTCATTGCAGTGGCTAATTTCTTTCAAGTTGGTGGCATGCTTGCTGAACTAGTGTCAGCAGTTGCATGCCACAGCATTGGATAAAGAGGGCCAGGTCTGCAAATGCAGTGGCGGCATTGGCTGTCACAGTGCCGCACCTCCACAACCCGCTTCTCTCTTAAGCTGCACATAATGTTTTTTGTGCATGTACACAAGCAAACATTAAAAGACAAGGGCAGAATTTTAAAATGTGGGAACAGGGTCCACATATAGAGGTGCAGCAATGAACATAGGTGCTTGTGGAGTACCTTGTCCTTTTGTCCAGCTTTCTTTAAGACACAAATGTAAGATGCCCCAAGATGCATTCAAGTGGCCCCAATAATGATACACACTAGACCAAATAAATGTGGTCTTATGGATATCCCTTTGATACAGGGATGGAAAATTCCTGAGTTTGTAATGCAAGTCTCCTGCACCAAGTATTAGATGCCATTAAAGTATGCATCCGAAATAAGCTGCAAAAACATGACCCTTAGGGTATGTTATGTTTGCCCCCTGACATCTATGCAGCTGGAGCAGTTAATGCTATGTAAAATATTTTAACATAGAAACATAGAAACATAGACTTTGACGGCAGATAAGGACCACTTGGCCCACCCAGTCTGCCCATTTCCCTACCTATTGGATAAGCTGCAAATTCTAGTTAACCAACAGCCTACTTCCTGCAACCCCCCACTATAATTGCCTTATGTCTGTCCCATGCATGTTTGAATTCTCCCACTGTTTTAGACCCCACAACCTCTCCAGGAAGGCGGTTCCATGCATCCACCACTCTATCCGTGAAAAAGAATTTCCTCACATTACCCCTGAGCCGTCCCCCCTCTAACTTTAAATTGTGCCTCCTTGTTCTTACACATCGCTTTTTCTGAAAGATGCTACCCTCCTGGACTTTGTTGACTCCCTTGAGGTACTTAAAAGTTTCTATCATGTCCCCCCGTCCTTCCTTTCATCAAGGGTATACATATTAAGCTCTCTCAGTCTCTCTTCATATGGTTTCTGATGTAGACCCTGCACCATTTTAGTTGCCCTCCTCTGGACTGCTTCCATCCTGTCTATGTCCTTGCGTAGATGAGGTCTCCAAAACTGCACGCAGTACTCCAGATGGGGTCTCACCAACTGTCTGTATAGAGGGATAACCACTTCCCTTTTTCTACTTGTGATGCCCCTCCCTATGCATAGCAGCTTCCTCTATCCTCTGCTCCTTACTGACTTCTCACATTGCTTACCCACCTTTAGGTCATCTGATATGACTACACCCAGATCCCTTTCCATTATTGTTGTCGTTAGTACCTCCCCTGCTATTGTGTACTCTTCTCCTGGATTTTTATTTCCCAGGTGCATTACTTTGCACTTCTTTGCATTGAATCTAAGTTGCCATATGTCTGACCATTCCTCAAAACTTGCCAAGTCCCTTCTCATCCTTTCTACCCCCGTGTATCAAATCTGTTACAGATCTTTGTGTCATCTGCAAAGAGGCATACCTTTCCTTCCAGACCTCTGCAATGTCACCTATAAAGGCGTTAAGAGGACTGGACCCAGTACTGAGCCCTGAGGTACTCACTAGTAACCCCTTTCTTCAGAATGTGTTCCATTCACTATTACCTTCTGTGTCCTGTTGTGCAGCCAGTTTGCTACCCAGGCTACCACCCTGAGACCCACTCCCAGGCTGGCTAACTTGATTACTAATCTTTGTGCAGGACTGTGTCAAATGCCTTGTTAAAGTCTAGGTAGGCCATATCCACAGCCCCTCCTGGTCAATTACTTTGGTCACCCAGTCAAAGAAATCGATTAGAGTCGCCTGACATGACCTTCCTGCTGTGAATCCATGCTGCTTTGGGTCCTGTGCCCGCTGGCCTCTAGGTACTCAACAATTCTTTTCTTTCAGAAGTGATTCCATCATTTTCCCACCACTGAGGTCAAACTAACAGGTCTGTAGTTTCCTGCTTCTGCCTTGCTCCCCTTTTGTGAAGGGAATCACATCTGCCCTCCTCCAGTCCTCAGGTACCACCCCATCTTCCCATGATTTGTTAAAAAGTGTGGTTAGTGGTGTCACTAGGTCCTCCCTTAGCTCTTTTAGGATTCTAGGGTGAATCTCGTCAGGCCCCATTGCTTTGTCCACCTTGAGTCTTAGGAGTTCTTTCAGGACTCTTTCTTCTGTAAATGGACTGGCGTCAACCCCACTATCCAGAGTGCTTCTACTGTTTGGTTTAGGTAACTCCTCCTCTTCTTCTTTTGTGAATACTGAGCAAAAGTATTCATTCAGTATCTCTGCCTTTTCACTGTCTCCCTCTGCCCACCTCCCTTCTCCTTTATTAAGCTTCACTATCCATCCCTTAACCTTTCTATGCTCCCTAATGTACCTATAAAAGGTTTTATCCCCCTTCTTAACTGAGTTGGCTATCTTTTCCTCAGTTTTCTTTTCTGACTGCCTTCCCCACTTCTTTCTGCTTTAATTGATACAGTTCCCTGTTGTGCTCCATCTGTGATTCCTTATACTTTTTGAATGCATCCTTTTCTCCTTAACCTTCCCTGACACCTCTTTTGAGAACCATAGTGGTTTTTTATTCCGCTTTGTTTTCTTTATTTGTTTCACACAAAGGCTTGTTGCCTCCATGATGGCAGTTTTGATTTTTCTCCATTGTTCTTCCACCCCTCCTTTCTGGCCATTTGCTAATGCATTCCTCAGGTACTCACCCATTATGCCAAAGTCAGCCCTTCTAAAGTCCAGTATCCTTGTCTTTGTATGGCTTGTCTCCATGGTTGTGTTTATTGTGAAGCACACTGTGCAGTGGTCGCTTGTTCCCAGATGTCTACTGACTTCTAAATTTGTGATCCTCTCTCCATTTGATAGTATCAGGTCTAATATTGCTCCCTGACAAGTGGGTTCCACCACTAGTTGTCTAAGGCATGCCCCCTGTAGGGCATCGAGAATGACCCTGCTCTTGGATGTGGCTGCAGTCCATGTTGCCCAGTTAACATCTGGCATATTCAGGTCCCCCATCAACAATATCTCCCCTTTTTCAGCCATTTTGAGAATGCCCTCTATAATTTTCTTGTCCATTTCCTCCCCTTGAGATGGGGGTCTGTATACAGCCCCTGTGCGGATTGTGATGCCATTCCTCTGTCTCCATTGACACTAGAGTTCCTCTTGTCCTCCCCCTTTACTTTTTAGTTCTGTAGTTTTGATCCCTTCCCTTATGTAGAGAGCTACTCCACCTCCTCTTTTACCCTCCTGTCCCTTCTGTAGATTGTGTACCCTGGTATGTTGACATCCCAGTCATGGTTCTCCGTGTACCATGTTTCTGTGACTGCCACAATATCCAAGTGTTCCTCTTCCATCAGGGCTACTAGCTCTGGAAGCTTGTTTCCCAGACTACGGGCATTGGTACTCATTGCCCTCCATTTAATATTGGCTTTATCCTTTTTTACCCCATCCCTGCTCTTATTGCCCTTGTCCATTTTTCCATTTACCCCTGTCATGCCCTCTGTCAAGCTCTGTACCTCAGTGTTTACCCTACTGCCTGCCATGTTTTGTGGGGGGAGGCTTGAACTTTCCTGTTTCCTATCAGCACCTCCCCCCTTGGCTAGTTTTAAAGCTTGCCAAGGAAGCCTTTAAACCTGTCACCTAGGAGCATGTTTCCCTTCCTGGACAGATGCAGACCATCATGCCAGTATAGACCGTCATCACTCCAGGTGGACCCCCAGTCCCCAATGAAGCCAAAGCCCTGTGTTCTGCACCAGTTTTGCAACCATTCATTAAACTGCATGGTGTGCAGTACCCTAGCCTCACCCCTGCCATAGACTGGCAGCACCTCTGAGAAGGTTACCGTGCTTGCTACCTGTCTGAGGCCCCTCCTCAACTCCACAAATTCATCCTGCACTGCACTGATCTCGTGCCTAGCTAGGTCATTTGTCCTGAGGTGGACAATGATATCTAGTTTCCTCTCCTGTGATGCTGCTTCTGCAATCCTGAGAATTTGCTTCCTGTCCCTCCAAGCCATGGCACCAGGCAGGCACTTCCCTCTCCTCTCCTTTCCCCAGGTCTACACCCCAACAGTTGAGTCCCCTATCAGAAGCTGTTTCTTTCCCCTGTGGTGTCCCTTGCCACCCTTTGTGGGTCTCCCTGTGGATGTCCCCAGCATTCTTCTTGGTCTCCAATGAGGGTGTCATCATAGAGGAACCTTGATTTGCCAGACTGACATATGATTTGTGTAGAGGTGCAACCCAGGGGCTACACCTCTGTTCCACCACCCTCACCCTCCCAGAACCTACTGTGGTCCATCTGCTCTTCACACATGGCAACCTCTGAGGCAGTGGTTGTGGAACTGGTGCTGATTGGGTGAAGGAGGCCTCCTTAGTCCTTGCCAGTTCAGCCTGGAGGTGGGCAGCCTCCTCCCTCAGAGCTGAAAGTTGCCTGCAAATAGGGCAGCAATGCAGGTTCCAGAATGTCTCCTGGAAAATTGCTGCCCCACAGCCAGTGCATTGCACCACTCCCTACGTCCCTCTTCCTTATAATATACAATGAGTAATATATAATTTTTTTTGTTGTGTGTGTGTGTGTGTACTTACCCTTTATGCACTCTGCTGAGGAATTAAGAATATGACAGTTCTGCCCCAAGACCTGTTGAGGAAGTGATGTCAGAACCTTGGCTATAAAGGAAATGCCACACCTGGGGTGGGAGCGGGTGAGGGAAGGGTGGGTGGGTAGGCCACAACCACAGGTGACTGTTAGAAACAATCAAATACACCACTGCTCCACCACCCTGGTGAGTACTGCCCTTTATAGTAAGTCAACCAACACCACAATTTACTAGACCACTGCTCCTACACAAACCACCCTACTGAGTCCAGGGATAAAAACAAACTCACAGTTCAGCCAGCAGGACACTTCTAAAATATTGCACAAATATCCTTCCAAATCCTATGTGTCTAGCACAGAAATCAAGCAACTTCAGTTGTATTACACCCCCTCTGGTTACAAAATTACTACACTTTAATGGAATCCTGCAATTCTTAATGCCAATAAGAAAATAATGAAACTTTCTGTAGAAAGCATAGCTTACCTTTCTCACTAGTCCCCTACAATATTATGTTTTACCAGTTTCCCAGTTCCTGAAATGCATTCTAGTTTGTACTCTGCAGTATAGCAAGTTTCTCAGCTTCCAACAGGAGCAGGCAAGTCTTTTCTGATTGGTTTTTCTCTGTGTAGTTTGCCTTTCTCACTAGTCCCCTACAATGTTATGTTTTACCAGGTTCCCAGTTCCTCAAATGCATTCTAGTTTGTACTCTGCAGTATAGCAAGTTTCTCAGCTTCCAACAGGAGCAGGCAAGTCTTTGGATTGGATTGAAAATTACCTCGCCTCTGACTGGCTGAGTTCCATGGCAAGGGGTACATTTATGCACCAGCACAGACCGGGGAAACAAGATCAATTCCAACCTGCCATGACCCAAACCAGTGCCCGAGCAGAATGTTAAAGAAAGGATGTTAGACAATTTTTTCCTCTTTTAGCGAGTGATGACCCACCCCAAGACACACACTCACACTCACACATTCTGCAAACAACTCATGCTCCCATTGCCACACATCAGTATCAACTTTTTGTTTCCAATTTTTTGAACCACATTTAAAAACTGCTGCCTGCCACCACTGAAGCTGCATGCTCTGTTACTGCCAACAGTACCAGCATTTCCTGATTGACTGCGCATTACCCTGCATGACTTTACTTTTACATAAAGATTTTTGAATATTTACTGAACCGGGTGAGTGGGGTAAGAAGAGCTGTTGCTCTCCTCAGTCCTTCTCTCTCTCTGAACCTTGCTCATGATGCAACCAATATGCAACCACCATTTGTCCCCGCCTCACACCAAATCACGCTGTTGAGTTTAAATATGTGCTGACAGTAGAGGCACTTTCTGTGACCATGCGCTGCTTACATTAGTGCTCTGCACTTGGGCGGCATTTCTCACTGGCAGCACACTTCATTTCTGTGACTCACTGTTTCTACAAAAGCACAGCAAACACAGAATACTCACAATAAAGGATGGGGAACGGAGGGACGGGTGGACAGCATGCAGTGGGAGAAAGTGGGAGGGTCTAATTACATGCCGGGAACGGAGGGAGCGAGGCGGACAGCACACAGTGGGAGGAAGCAGGAGGGTCTAATTATGTGCCGGGAGTGGGAACAGAAGGAGTGGGGCAGACAGCACACAGTGGGAGGGAGTGGGAGGATCTAATTACATGCCAGGACCAGAAACAGAGGGAACGGGTTGGGGCGGATAGTATGCAGTAGGATGGAGTGGGAGGGTCTAATTACATGCTGGGAACAGAGGGAGCGGGGTGGACAACATGCAGTGGGAGGGAGCGGGAGGGTTTACTTGCACTCCAGTTGCTGGGATGGGGAACAGAGGGAGCGGGGCAAACAGCACACAATGGGAGGGAATGGAAGGGTCTAATTATGTGCTGGCACTGGCAGCGGGGCAGACAGCATGCAGTGGGAGGGAGCGGGAGGGTCCAATTACATGCTGTGACTGGGAACAGAGGGAGCGGGGTGGACAGCATGCAGTGGGAGGGAGCGGGAGAGTCTAATTACATGACGGGACTGGGAACAGAGGGAGTGGGGTGGACAGCATGCAGTGGGAGGGAGCAGAAGGGTCCGATTATGTGCTGGGACTGGGAACAGAAGGAGCAGGGTGGACAGCATGCAGTAGGAGGGAGCGGAAGGGTCTAATTATGTGCTGGGACTGGGAATAGAGGGAGCGGAGTGGACAGCATGCAGTGGGAGGGAGTGGGAGGGTCTAATTAAGTGCCGGGATCGGGAACGGAGGGAGTGGGATGGACAGCACACAGTGGGAGGGAGCAGGAGGCAGTGGTGTGCAGTGTCCTTTTTAGCAAGGCATGCAGTTACAAAAGGCCGGGGTATGGGAGCCTCAGTGGTCCCTCGAAGGCTGGGAGTAGTCTGGGGGCCACCCAGGCTCCCAGAAGCTTTAGAATTGTTTGCAATTTGTTGTGCATTTTTTGGGTATTTTGATACAGTTTAGAACGTGTATGCCATGATCACCATTACTCCAGAGCAGGGGGTGCAAGTGTGTCCTTGGGGGCTCAGTGATGTCTGGCCATGTGGTGAGACCCATAGACCAGAGTTCTCTGGTGTTTGGAATTTGAATGGGAGCAGCATCCTGTGAGGAACCAAACATTTATCAAGGGAAGACAAGCATCCGGCTTTGTTTATGGCAAGATGAGCCAGGGAAGTGTCAAAGATCCTCCCTCCCTTTTTAGGAAACACTCCTGGCTCAGTGGGTGTCACCTTATCTTGCTGAAGTCCTTGCTCTGTAATTAGAATCTGACTTCTCAAAAGTCAGGAATTCAAGCTGAGTATTTTTACAGAGAAAGTACAAACAGTTTTATCTGAATCTTGACCCTAAGCAGACTATAAAAATTATCATTGGGTACCAGAGGGCTGCCTTCCTACAATGAAAAAATGCACCCCACCAAAATAAATACATTGTTTAACTAGACAGCTTGCCTATATGGTCTTGTTTGAAAGGCAGACAATCTAACATGGTGTTGTAACATGCAAACTAAGACCCTGTCCACACTCGCTATCGTAGGAGAGTAACGCTTTTAAAAACGGTTTAGCACTTACCATTACAGCCGGTTCACATTATCCAGCACTGTGTGGTGACCAGTTTTGACAGCGTTCATCTCGTGTCCACACTATAGTGCTCCAGATTGCAGTAATGATGCCCACCATGATCAGATCTGAGCGAAGTGACGCACACAATCCCAGAATGCTGTGCATCACTTCCCTATGTGTCCCAGCTGTATGCAGCCAAACAAGCAGTGGCAACACCAAAAGACAATTACGTGATATACTTCATAAATGTCTGACAGGCTGACTAGCTGTGGTGAACACCGGGCATTTAAATGGCCCGTTTTGGTGCACTTCACGATGTGCTCTTAACACGCATGTACACATGCCGCGCTCCCTCATGGGATGCCTGGTGGGGGCATGGAGGACCAGCGGATACAGTACGGAATGCTCTCCCATCCTCACTGGTGAGTATTCCGTTTTGAAGAACGATTTCACTATGAACCGTTTGTGCTACCGATCTCGAGACTACCTTCCAACAGGTCTTGAGATCGACTGCCAAAATGCATCAGGTACCGTTACCAGTGCGGACGCAAACCATTTTTTACATGGTCTGTAATGGTTGTGACCCATGGTAACAGTACACACAGGCAAGTGTGGACAGGGCCTAAAGGTTGAGATGCTGGGTCCAAAGATCTTGGCAGGATAAAAAAGTAATAGTGCCAAAACTTGCACAATTACTTTTTTATCCTACCAAGATCTTTGGACCCAGTACCACTTGTATAATGTACATATCACTATTAGCCTCAAATTAGGCATTACCCAGTGGTTTCCAGTATTTGTTAAAAAATTACAAATATTTTAGTTCACATCTGATATTGCACAACTTAATTGAACTGCAGAGTACAAAAAGGAAAATAACAACATCAGTCTTTTCTAAAGTTGTTATATTACATGTGCTGGTCTATGGTAAAGTGCTTTCATATATTTGCCCACAATATGATGTCCAAGCCAGTATTTGATAATCATATAAAGTAGTTTGCTTTTGTAAACAAAATTGTTTAAAATATATTTAATGTTTTGAAAAATAAAATTGCAAAGAAATAATTAACCAAATCTCCAACCTCCAATAATTTTATTTCTTACAACAGATAACATACCAGATAACATACAGCCCTATTTTTTGAAGGAAACAATAAATCAAACCAAACTACCACTATATATAACATTCAACAGACCACTTAAGGAAGGGGTGATACCTGATGACTGGAGAATAGCTTCACTAATCCCAATGGTGGCTATTCTCCAAGGCACAAAGTGGCTACGCACCGCTGATTAGGGGCACGTAGCCACTCTGCAACCCCCCACCACACACAGCCCCTGATTCACCAAGTGGGCACAGGACTGGCGTGCACCCGATCCCCTCACCCTTGTGCTGGGATCCACGAAGGAGGTGGACCAGGATATCCGCAGGGTGTGTGCCAGCACTCCACATCATTCACCAACATGCGGACTGCCAAACGTGGGTACTGGCGGCAGCACGTCCGAAGGGCAGACGTACCAGCTACGCACCCCTCAGGTCGCCACTGCTGGACCCATCATTGCAGGTGGAGGTCATCAGACCTCATAGTATGGAGCACCTGTATCGGGGATGATGATCGGGCTGGGACAGGTGGCCAACACATGCCCCCAGCAGCTGTACTGGTGCTCATGCACCACACTGGGATGGCGCCAGCCCAGCACATAGTATCCTCTTTAAACATAGGTAGGGCAGCTGATTGGCCACTGACCTGGTCCGCAACCCTGTCCCAGTGTATCTGCACACTGGGGTTGGGCCATGGTGGGCTGAGCGGACCGCTGCTTTGAATGTGGTCCTGTGAGGATCTCTCGGGTGTGGAGCTGCGGCGCCCATTACGCGACTGGCTCTTGGCGTGACTTTAGAGAATAGCCGCCAATATGCAAAAAGAAAGGGAGTAAGGAAGATATCAGGAATTACAGACTGATTAATCTCACCTCAATGGCCTGTAAAACCCTAAAGAAAATACTCAAAACCAGACTACAAAATGAGCTTATTGAAAAGGACTAAATGATTTAAACAATTTAAAAGAGAATTAAACTGATTTCTATTGGGTAAGCAGGATTAAATTCACTCCACTAGTGTGGGAAAGGCAGTCTCGATAAAACCGAGTAAACAAAAATAAAAATATTGTTTCTCATGACATGAGTCAGTTTTCTGAGTGAGCGACATATTTATGTTAAAAATATAGTGCTTGTCTTTGATTTGAGTGTGCTCTGCTAAAACATTTTTACTCAAAGTTTTCCGAATGGAAATGATGTACTTAAAGTTTGAACCAAACTCTTTACTTAATGCTAGGTATTTCATGAAATAATCAACTAAAATATGGTATTTTAATTAATTAGGAAAGGAAAAGGTGAAATTGTTTAACCAGGAGAGGCAGACTAAGCCAAAGCTTGATTCCAGGTGTGAGCTGGGAGCACAAAGAAGTTAAGTGACTTGCTCAGGGACAAACAGTATGCTAGTCGGGGCTGTCGGATTCAAACTCAGGTCTCCAGGTTTGCAACTCAGAGCCTTAAACCACTACACTATAATTATTTCAAAACCTAATAAGTCTGTGGGGAATAAACTTTGAATGGAGACCAGCCAGTCTCTTTACTCTTTTTTTTATCATAATAAAACTGCCTGCCTAGGGTACTGTACAATTATCAATGTGGCATCTGAGGAGTTGTTACCTTACATGTATTCTACTATATGGAGCTGTGCTGGGGTCAAGGGATGACAAGCACAGGAATATTATTTCTGTAGTTTTCCCCCGGGGCAAGCAGCAAAGGTATATTTTTGTACTTATCCATAAGGTGCCTGAAGAAGCTGTAAACGGGGTTTGGAGAACTTGCTTATGGTGTTCTCATGTGTTGCCCATGCTGTCAGAATGGCTCTACTTGGCATTCACACATCTTGCTTGTGGAGTCCAGAAAGGCTTTTTGCATATGCTGAAATTATTAAGTTGAGTTCTACTGTATATTCTTCAGTGAACAGCGGTGGTAGAGTCTTCTACAACTGCACTGTTAGGTGCTTTTTTTAATGTTTTCCATATTTAGTAATCATTTGTCACATTTTATCTGTGAAATATCCTAATCCAGCATTTGCAAAATACTTTAAAATATGCACATCTATCCTGGTGTGATAACTAAATAATTAGGTAAATGTTTTTTTTTTATTTGGTAACCAGGTAAAGCTGACTGGTTACAAGGCTCCTTTACAGGGGTAACAGGGGAACATTGAGATGTTAACTAACTTGCTCAGTGCAACAAAACATGTAACTGGAGGTTGTGAGAATGAAAAAGGGTCTACTGAATGTACCAAGCTTATTCACAGCTAATTGCTCTAACCTCTAGGCTATAAAAAGTGCCCACAGTAACCCAACTGAGATGCAGCATCTCATTTTCCATAGGATTCATGCCTCTACTCTAGAGCTGGTTGGACTGAAGTACATGGAGGTCAAATGACTTGCTCAAGGTCGTGCAGCAACCCAAATTTGTTGCTCAGACTTGCAGCATTATTATGGAGCTTTAGAGAAAACAAGGGATGAGAAAAAAATCTTTTTTTTTTTTTTTTTAATATTAAGGTGTGCACACAGTATTATTGGGGACAGAGCGGAATGGAGCAGCAACCAGCAGCTTGAGAAGTGGCGGCTGCTCCCTCTGTGTTTGACATCCTTCAACTCCACTAGGGAATGAATACCATTTAAAAACACAGGAACAAATGAAAGACAGCTTGCTGGAATCGTACTATATACACTGCCAGAATGAATTTTATTTAGTACACTGCAGACAAGCATTACTGGAGCACTTGTAACAATGTGGGGGGGGGGGGGGTAAAAGAAGTACAAAAAATTTTGCTTAGTCATCAGATCTTTCAAATCTTTGTATCTGACCTGTGGGATTGGAGTGGGGAGCCTATATAAGGAATGTTAATTTTGTCCTGCCCACAAGCTGCTATAAAACAGTTTCTGTTTGTTTTATAGCAGCTTCTGGGCAGGACAAAAGTGATTTTCTTTACATAGGCTACCTGCTCCAGTCCTGTCCCACCACATTTCTGGCCACCATTGCTTTTGATTTCAACAAATCCTTTTACTTTTGGAGAAGGGGGCCAAAGTTAGGGTAAAACTAGTAGTACTGCTTACCTTTCAGCAGTTGTTTAAACACTCTGCCTCGGCTCTCACATTCATAGACTGATTCTCCCTGGGACCGAAAGACCGTCACTGCTGCTCGCTGCCACCGCTGCTGCACCGCATCAAAACTTTTAAGGGTCTAATTACATGCTGAGACTGAGAACGGAGGGAGCGGGGCACACAGCATGCAGTGGGAGGGAGTGGGAGGGTTTACCTGCACTCCAGTTGCCGGGATGGGGAACAGAGGGAGTGGGGCATACAGCACAGAGTGGGAGGGAGCAGGAGGGTTCACTTGCACTCTGGTTGCCAGGATGGGAAATGGAGAGAGCGGGGAGGACAGCATGCAGTGGGAGGGACCGAGAAGGTTTACTTGCACTCAATTGCTGGGACTGGGAACCGAGGAAGCGGGGTGGACAGCATGCAGTGGGAGGGTTCACTTGCACTCTGGTTGCCAGGATGGGAAATGGAGAGAGCGGAGAGGACAGCATGCAGTGGGAGGGAGCGAGAGGGTTTACTTGCACTCGGTTGCTGGGACTGGGAACCGAGGAAGCGGGGTGGACAGCATGCAGTGGGAGGGTTCACTTGCACTCCAGTTGCCGGGACAGGGAATGGAGGGAGTGGGGAGGACAGCATGCAGTGGGAGGGAGTGAGAGGGTTTACTTGCACTCGGTTGCTGGGGCAGGGAACCGAGGGAGCAGGGCGGACAGCATGCAGTGGGAGGGTTCACCTGAACTCCAGTTGCCGGGATGGGGAATGGAGGGAGTGGGGAGGACAGCATGCAGTAGGAGGGAGCAGGAGGGTTTACTTGCACTCGGTTGCCTGGACGGGGAACCAGGGGAGTCGGGCGGACAGCACGCAGTGGGAGGAAGCAGGAAGGTTTACTTGCACTCCTGGTGCCAGGATGGGGAACAGAGTGAGTGGGGCGGACAGCAACCCACTTATCTCCTGAGCTGCCACATAATGTTTCTTGTGCATGTGCGCAAGCAAACATAAAAATAAAGGATAGATAAATTTGATGTTATGGATTTTTTTCACATACCCTCGGTGTGTGATGACCACATAAACCTCTCAAGCTTCACTCTCGAGGTTTATGGGTCATCACACACCTCAGGTGTGTGAAAAAAATTCCATAACACACACTTACCTATCCATTATTCTCTATGTCAACTTGTGCGTGCAACTGCCCTGACGTATGGTGTTTTGGGAGCATTATGGATGTGTGATACATGACACATGCATCATTGTTATTCCATAAAACAATGACAAGTGCCATAAATTCGCTGAAACATTTTAATAATAGCATTCAAAAACTTTGGATGCTGTAGTCACAGTCCAAAATTGGAACTTACATCTGGAACATCTCCATTGAAAACCCAATCCATTATCTTTAGTAAGGGCTATCTTTGGATCCATAAGGGCTAGAAAACCAGCACAGCAATTTTATGGGCTCTACACCAGAGCACAATGAGGTACCCCATTGTGCTGACCCATAAAATGTGTATGCTCAGAAGAAGGAACAAATGCCATGAGGTGGACACCACCGGCACAGATCCTAGTATTAAAATGTGGGCACTTAGGTGTTGGTGCGCGCAAAATGGCTCGTGCACATTGATAACATTTTTTGTCAATGAAAGCTTTGAGTCAGGCTGACATGACTGTATCCTGTTGATTCAGTTTTCTTGCAGTGATATACATTGATGCAGACAGATTTATATCAAAACACTTTTTATATAGTTCTTTATTGTTCTACGCTCCAGGCCACCTCCAACTGCTCAGCAGCATCCCTGTCTATCAGTCTTGTGTGAGCCTGAGGTGGATGCTGGTGGCAACGTGGTGGCCCACAGATTATCTCCTCTGTTTTCTTCTTGCGGAGGGTATCAGCATGCAGTGATACACACTCTTGTGCTGCGTGAGGAGGCATGCATACATCCCTGGCTTCAGCAGGTTCCCCTCTCCTGATTTGTATTGTGCCTACTGCACTACCACATGATCTCCACCAGGGGCAGTCTGGGACCGAATTGCAGAGGCCCCAAACATGAGGTAGGTGAGCTGTCCTTGGGATGCTCAGCCTTCCCTCTCTCCACCAACCCACAAGGGACCTGATTTCACCATAGAACCAGGGTCACCGGCATACGGCGAGCGATACAGATACCACTTGCTACTGGGCTGACAACATCAAAACATTTTAAATGATAACATTAAGGTTATAAGTGTATTGATGTATATCAAGGTGTACTGACATATGGGAACCGGACCATTAAGACATATCCGAGTTGATATAACCCTAAGTTTGTTTTTATGAAAAAGATCCTAGCACTAATTAGTTTCAAAGTTAACCCAGCCTAATTTATTTGAAAGGGTTAACTCTGGCAACATTAGGACTAGAAATGTAGCTATTTTTAAGTTAAAGTTTGAAGTTAGGCTGACATCACAGTGTCAGGTCAATGCAGTTTGCCAATGTTGCTACACATCGATGTACTTTTAAGTATAATATTATTCCATTTAAAATGAGACAGCACACTTCAAAATCAAAATGTATTGGAAACGCAGGTATTGAACTGCTCCATGGCGGTAGATAATGCTTGCTATAATATTGGCTACTGCACTGGAAGATAGTAGTGGGATTCCGTAAAGGGGGATTATACTTTTTCTGATTTGTAATAAACACAGAAATTGACTTAAAAATGTAACTGTGAATAAATAAATCAATAAACAATGGGTTTCCTGCCCACCCACAAGCGCAGTAGCAGTGCTGCCACTCACGACACTGATGACAAGGGTTTGGGAATGCACCCAGGCTGTTGAAGGGCCGGCTGTGGCAGAGGGATTGTCTCAGTGGAAGCTCTTCCTCACCATGGTGGGAGACTGCCTTACTCCAAGCCAACACTACTGTCTGGGTGTCCACAGGCAGAGGCGCAGCGTGGGAGCGACAAGGGTGGTGGTGGTGGTGGTGGTGTACGTGTGTGGAGGGTAGGGTTACCACCTGTCCCCATTTTTGTAGGACAGTCCTGATTTGGGCAGCTGTGTCCTGCAAAAAAACATGAAAAATGCTACATGTCCTGACATTATAGCAGAAAAAATTATTCTGACTTTCCTCTAAATGTTGCAAATAACTATAATGCCTTAACTAAAATACCTTAAAATGATAAGAAACACTAGAAACAGCTAAAAAAATACAATTAGTCTTAATTCTGATTATTTAGAGAAAATAAGTATGTTGAATTGGTTGAGGATACTCATTGTCCTGTGAAAAATCCTGCTTCAGTAAGAAATGTCCCACTTTGGGCTTCTTTAAAGGTGGTAACCCCGGGATGGAAACTTTGCATGAGGTCACGATTACATCTTCAGGATACAGCATTTGTCATGTTTGCTTTATTTTTCCGAATATGAAAATTCAGTGTAAAGAACCAGTACTGTGACACCCTGTTTGTAATAACATTACAAACAAGTGGGATTTTTTTTTGCATATTTTGGGCATAACTTATATAAATAGGTCACCTACAAGCAATGTGTTCTTATTAGATTTAGATTACAGTATTAAGTAGAAGAAAAAATATGTAAGGGTTGCCTTGATGGTTTTCGACGCATCTGCTTTCATATCAGCAGGCTGATAGCTGATAAGCTGCAGGACAAAAGTATTTTTACCTTGTTAAGAAAAAAATAGAACATGAAAGACAGCCATTCAAACAATTGAAAACAAGGTACAGAATGACAAAGCCCTTCACATAAATAAATATCACAACGGTATCTCCAACTTCCATGTGCTTTTAGTTAGTATCAATGCCTCTTACTCTCTGATTGGCTCCCTTGTAATGATCCCATCAGCCTGGACCCCTTGTAATAGTCCCACCAGCCCATCACCCACCTTCTCCCCTGACTTGTCCCTGCCTGCTTTTTCTATGGGGTGCCATCCATGCAGAGTCAAACTGGTCCACCAGGATAGCTAGAAATGTTCAGGTGCCCCCACCCCCCATGGGTAGGTACCTAGCCACCTTACAAACTGAAATTCTTTAGATTAATCATCTTAAACAGAGCATATTGGGCACTGCAAGCAACTGTAAGATACAAACACAGAGCTAGTCTATCAAACTGAAGTGGAATACTGTGTGAGGGTGTCATCCTGGGCCCTCCACTATTGATTTCCCAGGTGGCCCCTGTATCAACTTTCCAGCTGGGCCCCTGTACCCCAGTCTGACCCTGCATCCATGGTGAGACTGATAGTAGGGGGTGGGCCAGACCTGCAGAAGAGAACCAATGCAAGTGAAAGAGGACCTGAAGTCCACAGAGTGAGGCCTGCAGGTGGATATCTCCATCCTGTTCTAGATGGGGCTTTTCAAGTTTTTCTCTGGCCCCCATGGACAATGGTGATGAGGGCGTGCAAGTGGATGCACACAAGTGCAGCACCTGGCACCAGCCAGCATCCACCCTCCCTCCCTACAGCACTGCCCTGTGGTTCCACCCCTAGTCCCCTAAGAGGTGCTCACAGGGTAACATCTGACTCCTCCCTGAGGAGGAGAACATCCTCTGGGATGCTGGATCCCCCTCCCTACAGCACTGCCGTGTGGTTCCACCCCTAGTCCTCTAGGAGGTGCTCACAGGATAACATCTGACACCTACTGTTCCCTGAGGAGGAGAACATCCTCTGGGATGCTGGATCCCCTTCCCTACAGCATTGCCCTGTGGTTCCACCCCTAGTCCCCTAGGAGGTGCTCACAGGGTAACATCTGACACCTACTCCTCCCTGAGGAGGAGAACATCCTCTGGGATGCTGGATCCCCCTCCCTACAGCACTGCCCTGTGGTTCCACCCCAGTCCCCTAGGAGATGCTCACAGGATAACATCTGACACCTACTGCTCCCTGAGGAGAACATCCTCTAAGATGCTGGATTCCCCTCCCTACAGCACTGTCCTGTGGTTCCACTCCTAGTCCCCTAGGAGGTGCTCGCAGGGTAACATCTGACATCTACTCCTCCCTGAGGAGGATAACATCCTCTGGGATGCTGGATTCCCCTCCAGCACTGCCCTGTGGTTCCACCCCTAATCCCCTAGGAGGTGCTCGCAGGGTAACATCTGACACCTACTGCTCCCTGAGGAGGAGAACATCCTCTGGGATGCTGGATTCCTCTCCCTCTGGCCGACTTCCAGTGACCTTGGCTCCTTCTTGAGTTCAGCTCACCAGCTCATGGGTGTAGCACTTTGGCTGCACCAACAGACCCTGGGTGGGACTGTGGTATAGCAGGCTCACCTAGAAAACTCATACGGGGGAGGCACGTGGAAACTAGATAGGGGTGACACATTCATTTCAGCATTCCACTACAACTTTGACAAGTGACTGTGTCTGCATTTTATGCTTACTTACAGTGATCAGAAAACTAGACTCTCGATTATAAATGCGAGCGTTTTCAGAGTTCGGAAGGTGGAGCTGGAGGTGGAGATGAGCCCAAATTGCCGGGGCGGGGGGCACTTTGAAATTTACGGATATCCAGGTGAGCCAGTCAGATTTGGAATGGACCGGCTTCAGCTTCTGTATGTTGACAATGCTTATTATTGTGTCAACCTAAACTAGATCCATAGCAGTGTATAGCAATGGGGCAGTGTTTCCAGTGTGTTTATGCTGGCAAGCATCCTGAAACCGTGTCTGTCCAGACACTGGCTTTCCCCTCCCCGAACAGGAATTGATTAATAGAAATATCCCCCCACCCTTGGGATGGATGGCACCACACTACCTCCCTGTACAGCTCCCTCCAGGCTCTGGCTGATTCTAGAAGGCCCCACATTATATTCAAAACAGGTATTAAGAACAGTTCCATATCTTAGTTGGTTGATACAAATTCAGCGTCTGCATTAATTATTATCTGTAAAACACCTTTTTTGAGGCTACTTGGGAAGAACAATCTAATGAAATACAACAACGCTAATTTCAGATAATATTTTTGAAATCATGGTTTGCAATGACTTTCGGTTAGTGTAACACACCACAAAACATACATGCATACATACAAACAAACAAAAAAGGTTTGAATGAAATGGAAAAAAATATCTTGCTCGCTCTTCCCCTTCCCCTTCAGAAAAAGAAGAATCAGCATTGATATAGTGCTTTTCATACACATTGTATCCCAAAGCACTTTACAAGCAATGCTAGACTGGTAGTGAAGTGACTGAATGTGTAGTGGCCATATTGCACATCAACACCCACACACAGCCAGGATAATTGCATGAACCAGTTTCTGGGAAGGGGAATGTTGGCCAGGACACTGGGAAGTCCCTTACTCTTTGTGAAGAGAGCCCTGGGTTTTTTTACTTCCACCTGGACACCCACCAGGATGGGTAGAAGGGACCTTGCTTTAACATCTCATCCGAAGGACAGCACACCCCAACAGTACAGCACTCCCCTAATTCTGCACTCAGATACCAGCATTTTAGGTGCAAGTTCAATCCCAGTGTGGGACAAGAACCCACCACCTTCTGGTCCAGAGGCAGATGTGCTACCAACTGAGCCACGCTTCAGCCTACACCTCTTTGTTTATTTTTCCCCTACATAGAGTCCCAGTCCTATTCAATGCGCTAACTACCACTGTTTATGTCACCAAATGGCCAATGGCAAGGGGGTCCCTCTTCCATCCTTGGTTTTCTGCCTTTCTTCAAAACTCACAGTTAGGAATCTGCATGACTGTAATTTATATTTTGAATATATTTTATGCTTATGCCAAAAACAAACTTCATATCCAACACATATGATGGTCTGAAGGGGCATGGTTTGTTTTTGATTGACAATTGTATATACTAAGTGTTTTACATTTACAATTTATAGAATGACTTAATTACACTTTATTGCATGACTTACTAAATGATTTTAATTTTAACATTTTTATAAATCGTTTTCTCTCCAGAGCAGTAGAATGGTTCAAAATGGGGATACTCGGATGAGACTCCACCACTTATCAATCCGAAGTCCTGATATCTCAGACCATAGTTATATATCCTATATATATCTATAATATATACTTGTTTTGTTTTTTTGTTTTGCAAAAGTGTACTGTAATAGTCAGCCATTGTGGGTTCTTGTAAAACAATTGGGGGGGCAGATCTAGTTGCTCATTTTTGTCAGACTTGTGCCCCCATGAGAATCTGCAGGATACATATAAAGATAAATATCAATATTGCGCCAGTTTGGAGATAAGAATGTACGGCCCTCCAACACGCAGAATGCTGGGGTTGTTGAAAGGTTTCTTATGTTTTTTTTCTGGGGGGGCGGATGTTTGGTGGTTACGACATCACGGGCATCAGCACACAATCAGCTTGCAGATTTTATAAATCTAATGGTGGAGTACCCCTTATAGTATACTGTACTCTGGGGCTGTCTTGAAGAAAGAAGGAAAAAGCAAAGGTGGAGAAGGAATGATTTAGAGACCCATTTGGCTACAATTTTGGAAGCATTCCTTGCCCAGTCTAGGGTTTCTTTTTGGCTGTTTTGTTATGGACTGAAGACTATGCATCCCGCTGCAGGTGGAGCTGGGACAACATTTACAATAACAATTATAACTGTAAAACAGCATACAAAATGCCAAGAGCAAAGAATGACAGGGTGTATTTACACTCCGGTGCCTGGATGGGGAATGGAGGGAGCGGGGTGGACAGCATGCAGTGGGAGGGAGCGGGAGGTTTTATTTACACTTGGGTGCCTGGATAGGGAACGGAGGAAATGGGGTGGAAAACACGCATTGGGAGGGAGTGGGAGGGTTTATTTACACTCAGGTGCCTGGACGGAGAACGGAGGAAGTGGGGTGGACAGCACGCAGTGGAGAGGGAGCGGGAGGGTTTATTTACACTTGAGTGACTGGACGGGGAATGGAGGGAGTGGGGCAGACAGCACACAGTGGGAGGGAGCGGAAAGGGTTACTTGCATTCCTGGTGCCAGGATAGGAAATAAAGGGACCGGGGCAGACAGCATGCAGTGGGAGGGAGCGGGAGCATGCCTGGTGCCACAATGCAGAATGGAGGGAGTGGGATGAACAGAAATGTTTCGGCAGGCAAGGCATGCCCTACAATGACAGGGCACTCCCTCATTGCAGCGGCCAATTTCTTTCAAGTTGGTGGCACACTTGCTGAGCTAGTGTCAGAAGCAGCATGCCAATGCATTGGATAAAGAGGGCCAAGCCCGCAAATGCAGTGGCGGCACTGGCCGCCACCGAGCTGCACCTCCACAACCCGCTTCTCTCCTAAGCTGCCACATAATGTTTCTTGCACATGCGCGGAAGCAAACATAAAAAAGATGTGCCCTAGTTTGTGCCCCATGTGGCACAGAGCATTCCCCATATAAACAATGTATCAATGCCCTTGCTGCCAGCTGTTGTGCCCCACCTGTGCCCCAGTAATAAATAGAAATTGGAGCTTCCACTGCATCACTGGGTGGGACCAAGATTCCAGCACCCACCTCCACTCACCAAATCAGGTTTTCACTCTTTTTTTCCTTGCATTAGAAATGTTTAGAGTTACTGTAATACTCAATAGAGCATGATAATTGTTTACACAGATCGCATGGCTGTGGGGGAAGGGGCGCAGACCAAGGGCCCAATAGCAATGAGTTGGGCAGCTGTTCCGGTGGCCCAGCTTCTGAAGCTGGCTGGGGTGGAATTGTTGCATGACAGCTCTTCCTTTAAGGGCACAGTGGCAATGATGTCTGCCACCACAAGGGTGTAGACAGGCATACTAACTGTACACATTTGTGTACAGTTTTGTTGAGTGCCTGTCACAAACCATATGCCTTTCTGTTAACATTTTCATTCTAATCTGTAGTATTTGGGTTAGCGTAGGCCACTGAGGAGTGTTTCTGTTTAAACTTCTGTTGTTTAGGAGACAGATACATGTATAACCTCTTTAGAGATCAGAGGAATCATCTGACAACAATCTGACTTGTTTGGAAGGGGGTGCTATTTAGAAAGGATATGAACATTTTTAATGGGGGTTGTAACTGTTGGAGACTGTGTACAAAACAGAATTTTCTGGCTACACTCCTGTACCGCCATAGTGACCCAATAGGTGGGCCAGGAAGATTATCGGCATTTGATTTGCTGTGGGTATGCAAGGCTGACAAAGGCATGGTTTTACACCACACAAGGAGGTGTATGGGTGAGCTAGAGGTGTAACTAAAAAAACAACACCAGTACCTAAGTTCTTCATGGCAGCCACTGGCACTCTGGAGCCTTGCTTTGTATAGATCTTTATTGCTAATACAGTAGGGGTAGTGGCTGATGGGGTCCTGATGTTGCCTGAGAACCCTGACCCAATGACCGAGCAACCCTGTACTGGAGGAGAGAAGGCAATATCATTTATAGAGAGACAAACAAAAGGAAACTGTGACCAGCAGAAATTCAAATCGGTGCTCACCACAACGAGCAGTCAGCTCGTAACAACTGAAGCAGAATCCAAAGTAGTGGTGTCACTCGGGACTCCTGCCACTTGATTTGGATAATCTAAATAACGCACAAAAAATATCATGAATTCAAAATATTTAATAACAGCAGAGAGTACCAGCAACAGTAAAGGCTCCCTTCAAGCACCCAGCGCTTCGACTCCTCACGAGGAGACACCCCTGAGGAAGACTCAAATATTTTGAATTCATGATGTTTTTCGTGCATTATTTGGATTATCCAGATCAAGTGGCAGGAGACCGGAGTGACACCACTACTTTGGATTCTGCTCCAATATCATTTATAGACAGCGCAGCCCTATTCCAGGAATTCAGGGTGCTTCACACAAAAACATTACAATAAATAATGAATTACGTGTTAATACATACGATAGTATAAATTAATAATGGTAGAGAATCCTAAATCAGTCACTGGTGCTAAAAGCCATCAGAAACAAATAACACTTTAGCCCCTTCTTAAACTTCTCTGCCAAAGGAGAACTCCTTAAACAGTACTGAGTGAAGTGTGCACCACTCTCCTTAAAGGCATTCCAATAATAAGATAAACTGGAAAAAAGGGAGGAACTGGGCACATACCAAAGACAGGAAATAAATATTTATTAACTGACCATAAACAGCAAGACTGAAAACAGGCTAAGACTCCTATGTATCGACGCAGATTAGTAAGTTTTCCTCAGGAGGCCTGGTCAGTTAACATATAGAATAATATATGGGGTGTTGTGTTTAACAAGAAATTTACACATAGCCAAGGTGTTAGATGCTACATAAACCCCAAATTGTATTTTATATAATTGCTGGGGAGCATTTCTTTCACCATAGCAATTATATATGCAGCCAGGGTCTGGTCGAGTTTAAGCATGGTCCACTGTCAAGTTGAAGCAACTGTTGAAACGTTTCCTTTTTTTCCTGACAGTGTAGGTATAAGATGCGATTCTTTTTTTATTTTATTCACTCACCGCAGAGTGTGAGTGGTGGTGAAGTTTCCACCGCGACAACGGGAAGACGGTGGGTGGCGCATGCGTGGAGTGAGGGAAACCCAGTGCGTATTTGCCAGTATAACGGCGAATTATAACTGGATTTCCCTTTGGGAAAAAAATGCTCACTAGTTATTATAAATATTTATCTCCTGTCTTTGGTGTATGCCCAGTTCCTTTTTTTTTTTCAAGGGAAAACACCTCAGGTGGTATCGGAATGAGTTTCAGATGGAAAGGGCAACCCCCGAGACTGCCCTCTGCCCCAACTGTTCAAAGTGTGATCTCAGGAAGGCCAGTAACAGTTCCTCAGTGAAGTGAAGTGGAGTGAGTAGTTGGGTGTATACCAGGACAAGTAGTCTCTGAGGAAAAAAACTATATGAAAAAAAAATGACAGCCATACCAAGCAAGTGGAGCTTACTTCTCATTGTTGCTAAAAATGCCCAGCATTACAAAGGATCTTAAGTAATCATATGTGTGCCCAGGCGTTTGACCCTTGACTGGGCCTATTGTCGACAATACATTGCCTGCTGGTTTACATTATTTGGGAAACAATGCTTGTCGTACTGTTTCTGTGATATTCTGATATTTGTTATTTGTGATTCTTATCACTTATATATTATTCAGTTGATGAAAATAACTCATCGCAGATGAAATCTTAGGTACAGCACATTCAGAATATAAAATTATTATACCTTAAAATAGTACAGTACTAAAATGCTACACAATCTGGATGCTTATTGTAAAATAAAAGTATTAGGTGTTATATGTCAATGGTCATTTCACATTTAAAGGGGAATGGCTATGAGCAGTGCCCATCATACAATAGTTTGAAGTTCCATGAAAAAGGTTTTTTAAATGAGGTATTTGGCTTCTCTGTAGCTGGCAGCAGTCTGCAGATATTGATGACTAAGTCTGCCCCACCCTGACACTACATTGCTACCATTTTTAGAACCTTGGGATATCACTGATGATCAAGCTGTGCTTGACTACAGTGTGGCTAGCCACAGCTCAATCATCAGTGACATCACTAGGTTCTGAAATTGGTGGCAATGTAGAATTATTAGTATGGGGCACACATAGTCATCAATACCTCTGGACTGCTGCCAGCTACATGTAAGCCCAATCAATACCTCATTTCAAAGAGCTTTTCATGTGCGATTAAACTCTGACATGTATGGTTCATGAATGGTCCCCTTTAGATTAGAGGTCTTAAATAGTATGTGAAAAAATGGATTTCATGAAATCCAAGGGTTTTCTCAGACTTCAGATGCCTTCGATTTTGGCTTTAAAGATCTATGATGTGTTGGATCTCTGATCTGATCCTTCAAAATCTGAGACATAATCCAAAAAATCTGAAATCAGTTTTCGATATTCAGTCACAGTGACAGTAATGATACTAGGAAAGTGTATGACATCCCATACAGTCTGTTCTGGAGGGAGAACATTGCAGTTTTTGTTGGCTTTGCACTTGTGCAAATGAGACTTGGTTGCTTCTGGAGATAAAATAGTCTATTGGCCTAAATTTCCATTGCTTTTTGGATGATTTCAGTCCTCTGCTATTTTTGAGTACTGTAAGTACTTTGCTTTACATTTGGTCCCCATGACTGTATATATGCCAATTCTCTTGCTGTTTAAAATGTTAGGATAGGAGGTGTGCATTTGTGTGTGTAAGGTGTGGTGTGTTCAAGCAGGCCTTCAGTAACACAGACACCTATACCTCGTTAGTACCATCATATAGTCTTTGGGAACTGCTGTGATTTGTGATCCACTGCTACTCTTGGTCTTTTTTCCCAGTCTGGGCCTGTGGGGTGTGTGTGGTGCTTTAGTGCACAGACCAGTGCTCACACTCTAGTGCACTGTTAGTGCTACTGATCGCTCATCTTGTCTTGCTGTCTGTGGTGACTGACTGTATGGTGCCATCTGGGATATCTTTGTCATCCTCCTAGTTTGGGCCTGTGGTCCTGTGACACCTAGTCAAAACTCCTGACCTATACCATAAGTACCAGGCACCAGCTAGTAGTAGTAAACCTCACCAATATGGCTGTGCCTGAAATATTAAGTATTCTTCCTCCTTCTTAATTTTTGATGAACTGAAAAATTAAAAAAAAATAGCTGGCCCAGTGGTGCTGAGGCAGTGCTGCCACTCACGGCGCTGGCAACCCTGGTTCAGGAATGGACCAGGATCGCTGGTGGGCCAGCTAGGGGGAGGTGGACTGAGCATCCCTTGAATGCTCTACAACTCCATGGTGGAGGGTGGGTAGTGTCTCCAGTGCAGTACCCCTGGGTGACTACAAAAGGTACTGCCACCAGGAAGCCCAAACATGTCGGGTAGATGCCAGCATGGGAGCAAGTGCGTTGTGATGCATACAAGCTCCCCTCTGTCGATGTCAGGGTGGGATGCTAGAAAAAAGCCACCTGACCAGGACACAAGATGCTGCCCGTCTTGTGTGCCACAAGGCCTGCACCACCAACCGTGACTCCCTCCACACTCACCAAAGCTTGAGTTCCATGGGGGGATTCGGGTGCACCCTATTGGCCCCACCTTGGGGGGAAGCCAGGAGAGAACCAGCATGGACAGGTAAGTTCCAGGGAAGGTGAGTGATGGGGCTGGGCCCTGAGGATGGACCAATGGGCAAGTCCTTGGGGAAAAAGATAAAAACAATATAAATACTTCCTGTATTTAGTTATAGTACAGTGGTGCATCTGGTTGTGTTAGTGCCACAGTGCTCTACGATAGTTAATTATTAGTAGCACCATATAATAGTCTTTGGGAAGAATTGTGATAGTGAACATGTGACCAATTACTCTTGGTCCTTTTTCCCAGTTGGGCTTTACTGGGATGTATTTAGCTATAGTGTAGCAGGGCATCTGTTGTGTTAGTGGCACAGTGTGCTGCCAGACTGTTTTTTGCACTTTGTTTGCCTTGTTTCTTCTGCTTCCTTTTCAGTAAAAAAAAAAATCACAATTAAATTATTGAGGTACGGTGCGGTAAACATGAGTGGTATAGCATGACTGGAAATCTAGTACCCCAGCATGGGCATCTTCTTTCCATCTCTCTAGCACCTTTTTTCCAAAGTAAAAGTGTCAAAGTTATTCTGTAATTTTAATTCAAGTTAACTACACTGAGGAGATCGGTCTTGCCTGTTGGTTGTGGAGTTCAATAAAAATAGAAGCTCTGGGTCCTCCTCTCCTGTGCTTTTATTTTTTGCTTTTGTTAACTTGACTGTGATTTAAAATGTCTGACAAAAAGAGAACATCATCGCCAACAACGTCTGACACCACAGACTCAGCTTCTGCAAAAAATCTTTTTTGCAGTACCAGTGACAGTGTTCCTGAACAATCTGAAAAATCTGTTGGTAAAAAAAAATTTATATTAAAAAAATGGGTAAGAGAAATACTGCATTGTGATTGGTCAGATCCAGTCACATGACTGTACTGTTATCCCAGCACAACAGCACAGATCAGAAATGCTTAACTTTCTGAACCTGATTACTTGGTCCAAAATAAAAAAATTAGGAAAGTAATTTTATAATCACAATAAGACATTTCAGGATGTGCATAATTGAGGGACAACAGCTCTTCTTGGGTACATAAAGCCCTCGGCTTTGCCTCGGGCTTCACCTAGTCTGCCCATTTCCCTACCTAATGGATAAGCTGCAGATCCTTGTTAACCAACAGCCTATTTCCTCCTACCCCCCCACTAGAGTTGCCTTTTGTCTGTCCCATGCATCCTTGAATTCTCCCACTGTTTATTACTCCACTACCTCCTCAGGAAGGCTGTTCCATGTATCCACAACATTCTCCATGAAAAAATACTTCCTTACATTACCTCTGAACCATCCCCCCCATCTTCAAATTATGCCCCCTTGTTCTTGCACATCTCTTTTTCTGAAAGATGCTACTCTCTTGGTCTTTGTTGATTCCCTTAAAGTACTTGAAAGTTTCTATCATGTCCTCCTCTCCCTCCTCTCCTCGAGGGTATACATATGAAGGTCCTTTAATCTCTCTTTTCATATAAAAGTATAGATCCAAGAAGGCAATCAATGGGGGAGGATGCAGATGAAGAAGGAGGGGGGTCCTCAAACTGAATATGAACAACCACTTGGTCACCAGACACCAGATCCAGCTCCAAAACCAAATCTGTTATTTTCTTCCAGTCGTAAAAAGCGGAGACAGTCTATATTGGAGGAGATTGATAACTGGTTGAAGTAACACCCCTTCTCATACATATGCCCAAGAAATAATGCTGCAATTGTCAAACATCTAGTGGAGAACTTTTTTCCTTTTTCCATTTGTGTCTAGTGCTGGTTTCAAGAAATTTATGAAGGTCATGTAGCCCCGCTATAGTGCCCATCATGTCATTTCTTTTCCCTCATGTTGCAATGCCACAACTGTATGAGACTACAAATGGAGAAATACACAGTGCCTGGAAACGCAACATCTAAAAATAAACACATAACAGCAGATATATGAACAAGTGGGTAGGTCACTGACTACATGGCAGTGACTGCACACTGAGTCTGTTTTGAACAACAAAGGGGTGCATCATCCAGCAAAACACCAGTATTTTTGTGGGCGACAGCTCTTCATGTTTCTGATTTTAAGGCAGCAGAACATATACATCAGCATATTCTGGTGGAACTGTGTGAAGTGTTTGGTCAATGGTTGACATGTCATGGGTTGGAACCTGTATTAATAGTCACGATAATGTGTCTAACATCTAGAAGGTGGTCACAAATGAGGGTTGTACCCAGGTTCCTTGCTTGGCTCACAGCATTAATCTAATGGTGAAGGATCTTCTGGGTAACAAACAGGTGGCTGAGGAAACAGTGAGTACAGCGCAGAAAATATGCACTCACTTTTCATGGTCGGTAAAAGCATGGAAGGAGTTGAGAAGGAGACAGCAGGATAAACATCTGCCTGAACACGTGCTCAAAAAAGATGTAGTTACATGCTAGAACTCGACATACTACATGCTGGAGAGGTTCTTGAGGCAGAAACTTGCATTGCATGAGTTTTGCTGTGAAACAAAATTGGTTGTACTGATATAATGCTTTCTGTGAGAAGCTGGACAACAGTCAATATTCTTTTTGGATATACTTGAACCTTTTGAGACCATGACACTAGAGGTAAGTGCTAATATGTCTCATCACAGCATTATATTTCCTCATATACACGTTCTGAATATTTTCCTTGAACACTGTGGTGTCGAGTGTAAGGATGCCGAGAATAACGCAGATGCCATTGCCCTTACAAACTCCTTCATTTGCTGCCCACGAATACCAGAATCAGCGTAATGTTTAAGCAGGATCACTATGTCCTAGCAAGCAGACAGAAACATAGAAACATAGAATCTGACAGCAGATAAGGACCGCTTGGCTCACCTAGTCTGCCCATTTCCCTACCTAATGGATAAGCTGCAGATCCTTGTTAACCAACAGCCTATTTCCTCCTACCCCCCCACTAGAGTTGCCTTTTGTCTGTCCCATACATCCTTGAATTCCCCCACTGTTTATTACTCCACTACCTCCTCAGGAAGGCTGTTCCATGTATCCACAACATTCTCCATGAAAAAATACTTCCTCACATTACCTCTGAACCATCCCCCCCTTCTTCAAATTGTGCCCCCTTGTTCTTGCCCATCTCTTTTTCTGAAAGGTGCTACTCTCTTGGACTTTGTTGATTCCCTTAAGGTACTTGAAAGTTTCTATCATGTCCTCCTCTCCCTCCTCTCCTCAAGGGTATACATATGAAGGTCCTTTAATCTCTCTTTTCATATGTCTTCTGGTGTAGACCCTACACCATTTTAGTTGCCCTCCTCTGGACAACCTCCATCCTGTCTATGTCCTTGCAGAGATGGGGTCTCCAGAACTGCATGCAGTACTCCAGATGGGGTCTCACCAACTGCTTGTACAGGGGGATACAAAGAGAGTGCACTCAGCATCAAAAAGGAAAGCTCAGAGTTCCGTAATTATAATCTATAATACAATTGAAGCTTTAGTGTTTTTTTATTTTAATAGTTAAAAGTTAAAAGGTTTGCACATTAGCAGCATCCTGCTTTCATTGAATGAATTAATGATGTATTAAGAGAAAGTTACTGTGCTAAAGTATCTACATGAACTACAACATAAATAGAGTTTTTTTCTATGTTTTTTTCTATTGGTAAAATAACAAATAATAACACTATATAAGAAAATGACATCTTAGCTGTTTAAATGATAATATGATGTCATTATGTAAATGAGTGGGGTAAATGAACTGCCATCATTTTTTCATTTAAAGAGTAACTCTCTTTGCTTTAGCCACACCCCTGAGGAAGACTTGTGATGAGTTGAAGCGCCAGGTGGTAGCAGGCATTGTGCTGTGTTTTATGTGAGCTCAAGAGCTAAATAAATTTACCATTTTGGATTATAATTATGGAGCTCTGAGCTTTCCTTTTTGACGCTGAGTGCGCTTTTTGTTGACTTCCAGTAACTTTCCGAGCTGGCTGCTCGTATGAGTGCACTGGTTACTAGGCTAATTCGGGGCTTTTTTCTCTTTTGTTTATTTTCTATGGAACTGCCATGTTAGCCGCTGAACACATCGTGGTTTAGCAGCTGCATTGTAACTAATCATCAAACCACAGCATTAAACAACGTTGTTTTGATTTGGGCTAATTTACTACGGGCGAAGATTTTTCATCGTTTAATCTTGCAGATACAGTACATAGAATGAATCATTCATCAGAAGTAACAGATGCAGCAGGCCCAAGCCATTATGACTGGGAAAATTTGGATGAACTGACAAATAGAAGAAGCAAAGAAGGAGAATGGTTACAAGGGGAAGAGGTACATTCTGAGACTTCAAACTCTGAAAATTGCTTTTTTAGAACTTGAGAGGTTGTTGCTAAAAGAAATTGACATCTTGTTCAATATTTCAATGTTGGAGGAATATTTGAAGAGGGAGCAAGTCCCTAGAGGCTTAAGGTTAACAATCTAGCCATCCAGCGGCATTGGAGAATTTCCTTACAAAAAAGAATGGTTACAGGCTGTAGCTGAATGCTTGAAGATTTTTATTGAGCTGTTGATTAAAAGTGATACAAAAAAATATGAAGAGTTATTAAGAAAGTTGAATGCAGCAAAAGAAACGTGGCAAACCTAAAAGCTGATATTAAATAGAATGAGTTTAATACAACCTTGCAAGAGAAACTAATTAATCATGAAGCCATGACTATAGAAAGAAAAGCAAAGAAACTTCTAAGGAATTTAACAGACTATCAAAAGGGAAATATTCTGAGTTGGCCGAAACCTAGAATTAATAGGTCCTTAAGTCGTGGCCGCTCGAGGGTAATGTTTGACAATCAGAATAAAAATCTAAGGAGCAACTCAAAAGAACAAATGGATCAGGCAGCTTGCTTAGATCAAAGGATCAAAGTTGTAAGAGGAGTTACAGCTACACATTCAACTTCAAAAAACGGGGAAGGACAAGGAAAACAAGGAGGGGGAGACATGGTTGGAAAAAAGAGCAGAATGTAATTTGAGGGCCAAAACCAAAAAGAATTACAAATAGTAAATCTATCTAAGTTAAAACTTATGGAACTACAAAACAAAATTTTGAGCAGAGGCTTAAGTTTTACTCCCCCCCCCCCCGATAAATGATTTCCACATATTCGTGGACTTGTTTAAGTTCTTTCGGAAACTTAAGTTGAAACTTTTCTTCTATAAGGAAAAAGAAGGTGAAACATCAACGAACATGGGATTTTTAGAAAATTCCGATTGACTAACCAAGGATATTGACATTCTTTTGGAAACAATGATGGCAGCCCCTTTATCTTTGGAATCGGAAACTGGGCCAATGTTAGATGATTCTGTAGGATATGGATTTAATGCTAATGTTGAAGATGTTACACAGATCAGTAACATTGTTTCTTCTGATTTTGAGACTTTAGAACTATTGTTACAAGAAAATAGAGTAAACAATATCATATCAGAAACTTGATCTGTGGGAAATACTGGGATTTTGAATACAAGAGAACATTGGTCTAAATTAAGAGCAAATAGATTTAAGATCAATTCCACGTTTTGCCCTTATGTATTCAATAACGCAATTAACACTTACAAAAAAGTAGTCTGTCAGCAAGTGGAAGAAGTACTTAATAAAAAAATCCATACCAAACTACAATCAAACAAAAAAAGAAAGTGAGGCTATTAAAGAATTAGCAAAGGAAATTGAAATTGTCATTAAAGCCGCAGATAAATGGGGAAAAATTGTGATATCAAACAGACAACATTATAAGTCCATGGTGGATAATCTGTTAGATAATGAAAAGAATTATCAGAAGTATAATTTTGATCTGACATTGATTTATAAAAAAGTGTTATTTGTATTACTCTCACAGGCACTTAATGAAGGGAATATTACAGATATGGAGTTTCAGTACATCTTTAAAGAGTTTCCAGTTGTACCAAGATTCTATGCATTACCCAAGTTGCATAAAAATAAAATAGATCCCCCAGGTAGACCAATAGTCTCTGGAATAGGGAGTATGACACAGAATCTTAGAAAATTTGTAGATTTCTTCTTGCAGCAAATTGTATTGGGTCTGGACTCCTATATTAGAGACACAAAACATTTGCTGCAGAAATTACATGAAATCAAATGGGAAAGTGATTTTTGTTGGTTAAGCATTGATGTAGAATCACTTTATACATCAATAATCACAACCAGGGCATTACTGCTGTAAAGTACTTTTTCGATAAAACTGGTGATTCAGAGGCACTTCTGAAGGAATTTATTTTACAACCATTAAGGTTTATTTTGGAACATAATTGTTTTAGATTTGATGACCAGTTTTACCTACAAAAGTGTGGAACAGCAATGGGGACAGCAATGGCCCCGAGTTATGCCAATTTATTTTTGGTCCATTGGGAAGACACTTTGGTTTTAAATGTGAATAACCCTTTCCACCAATATATTAAATACTGGCACCGCTTTATTGACGACGTGATTTGTATTTCGACAGGGGAGTTAATGCTTGTGAAAGATTTTGTTAATTGGTTAAACGAAAATTATCTGAATTTAAGTTTCACTTATGTAGCAGATAGATTCAAGTTCAGCTACTTGGAACTGGACCTCAGTGTAAATGAGACCCTCAATATAGAAACAAAAGTGTTTTCGGAAACCCACATCAACAAACTCTGTGTTACATGCAACAAGTGCACACCCACAACATTTGAAAGACTCAATTCCTTTCAGTCAGATGGTCCTGATTATGTAGGAATTGCAGTATGGATGAATTATTTGAAACAAAAACAAATGAATTGATGGAACGTTTTTTAAAAAGCGGCTATTCATTTAGGCTTCTAGAAGAACAAAAAAAGAGACCCAGAAAGATGGGTAGAATAGCTCTGTTAAACAAATCAAATGATGAAACTAATGTACAGCTATGTACCTTTGTGACACAATATACTTATAAGGCAGGGTTAATTGGAAATGTCATTTATAAGAACTGGCCTATTCTAACATGTGATCAGAAAGTAGCTAAGGCAGTGGGGACTAAACCTAGGGTCTTCTTCAGTAGGGCAAAGAATTTAAAGGATATTCTAGTACACAGCAGTTTCACTACCCCAAGAGAGTCAAGAACAACATGGATACCAAAAAGAACGAATGGGAGCTATAAATGCTCTAGATGTAATATTTGTAAGTATTGCAGCACTGGTAAAGAATTCCAACACCCCCAAAATTCTAACATCCGGGTGGAGATCAGAGAGCTGATAACATGTGACACGTGTTATGTGGTCTATGTGCTTTGGTGTAGTTGTAACCTATTATACGTTGGTAAAACAATAAGATCCTCGAAGCAAAGAATTCAAGAGCATGTACTCTCTATTATTAATAAAAGACATGATACCCCAGTAGGGTTACATTTCAGCCAGGTACATGACTCCAAACCTGAATGTCTAAAATGTATGGGTATTGAACGGGTACCTCCATTGGAATTCGGGGGAGACAGACCTAACCTTTTGTTGGAAAAAGAAAGTAAATGGATCTATACTCTAAGGAGTGTAAATCCGAATGGTTTAAATGAAAGATGGGACCTCAAACCCTTCCTGAAATAAGAGTAATGAAGATGTTATTGCTTTTTCAAAATATAATAAGAATGTTGATGAATACATTATAAATGATTTGCCTTGTTTTGCTTTTTTCTACAGGTCAGTTTTTTTTCTGGGACACTCTGAACTCTGGATCCAGGCCAGATGGCTGCAACAAAATGTGGTTTGGTGCCTATTTATAAGGAACACAGTCCTTGCCAGAGACTTGAATACCAGATACCAAGTAACTATAGTGTTGTTTTTGATAGACGCTTTAATGTTTTTTATTTTAATAGTAAAAAGTTAAAAGGTTTACGCGTTAGCAGCATCCTGCTTTCATTGAATGAATTAATGATGTATTAAGATAAAGTTACTGTGCTGAAGTCTTTACATGAACTACAACACAAATATAGTTTTTTTCTATGTTTTTTCTACTGGTAAAATAACAAATGATAACACTATATAAGAAAATGACATCATAGCTGTTTAAATGATAATATGATGTCATTATGTAAATTAGCAGAGTAAATGAACTGTCATAGTTTTTTTCATTTAAATAGCAACTCTCCCTGCTTTAGCCACACCCCTGAGGAAGACCCGTGATAAGTCGAAGCGCAGGGTGGTAGCAGGCATTGTGCTGTGTTTTAGGTGAGCTCAAGAGCTAAATAAATCTACCATTTTGGATTATAATTACGGACTGCTGAGCTTTCCTTTTTTATGCTGAGTGTGCTCTCTTTGTGTTGACTTCCAGTAACTTTCCGAGCTGACTGCTCGTATGAGTGCACCGGTTACTAGGCTTATTCACTGCTTTTTTCTCTTTTGTTTATTTTGTACAGAGGGATAACAACTTCCTGTTTTCTGCTGGTGATGCCTCTCCCTATGCATCCCAGTACCCTATGCATCCCAGTATCGCGCCAGCCCTCCTTACTGCCTTCCCACATTGTTTGCCCACCTTAAGGTCATCTGATATGATTACCCCCAGGTCCCTTTCCATTTTTGTTGTTGTTAGTATCTCACCCCCATTGTGTACTCTTCCCCTGGGTTTTTGTTTCCCAGGTGCATTACTTTGCACTTCTTTGCGTTGAATCTAAGCTGCCATACCTTTGACCATTCCTCCAACTTTGTCTAGTCCCTTTACATCCTTTCCACCCCACCTTCTGTATCGACCCTGTTGCAGATCTTTGTGTCGTCTGCAAAGAGACATACTTTTCCTTCCAGTCCATCTGCAATGTCATTTATAAAAACATTAAAGAGGACCGGTCCCAGTACTGAACCCTGTGGCACCCTGCTAGTAACCCCCCTGTCTTCAGAGTGGACTCAGTTTATTATTAGCCTCTGCATCCTGTTGTCTAGCCAATTATTTACCCAGGCTACCACCTTGGGGCCCACTCCAAGGCTGGCAAATTTATATATTAATCTTTTGTGTGGGACTGTGTCAAATGCCTTGCTAAAGTCTAGGTAGGTCATGTCCACAGCCCCTCCTTGTTCTACTACTTTGGTCACCCAGAGAAATCTATTAGATCCATCTGACATGACCTTCCTGCTGTGAATCCATGCTGCCATGGGTCCTGTGCCCCACTGGCCTCTAGGAACTCAACAATTCTTTCCTTCAGAAGTGATTCTATCATTTTCCATACCACTGAGGTCAAACTAACTGGTCTGTAGTTTCCTGCCTCTGTCTTGCTCCCACTTTTGTGAAGGGGAATCACATCTCCCCTCCTCCAGTCCTCAGGTACCACACCATCCTCCCATGATGTGTTAAAGAGGGTAGTCAGTGGTGTCACTAGTTCGCCCCTTAGTTCTTTTAGAATTCTTGGGTGAATCCCATCAGGCCCCATTGCTTTGTCCACCTTCAGTTTTAAAAGTTCTTTCAGAACCACTTCTTCTGTGAATGGACTGGTATCAACCTCCCTATAAAGAGTGCTTCCATTCTTTGATTTAAGGACCTCCCCCTCCTCTTCTTTTGTGAATACTGAGCAGACGTATTCGTTCAATATCCATGCTTTTTCACTGTCATCCTCTGCCCACCCTCTCTTCCCATTACTAAGCCTCACTATCCCTCCCTTGATCTTTCTTCACTCCCTAATGTACCTATAAAAGGTTTTATCCCCCTTCTTAACTGAGCTGGCTATCTTTTCTTCAGTTTGGGCCTTTGCTATTCTGACTGCCTTCCCTACTTCCTTCTGCTTTAACTGGTACAGTTCTCTGTCCTGCTCCTTCTGTGTTTCCTTATACTTCTTGAATGCTACATTTTTCTCCTTAACCTTCCCTTCCACCTCTTTTGAGAACCATAATGTTTTTTCCTTTGTGTTATTTTGTTGATTTGCTTCACACAAAGGCTTGTTGCCTCTGTGATGGCTGTTTTGATTTGTCCACATTGTTCCTCCACCCCTCCTTCTTGCCCATTTGCTAGTGCTTTTCTGAGGCACTCTCCCATTTTCCCAAAGTCAGCCCTCCTAAATTCCAGTACTCTTACTTTTGTATGGCTGGACTTTATGGCTGTGTTTATCATGAACCAAGCTGTTTGGTGGTCACTTGTCCCCAGATTGCTTCCCACTTCTAAATCTGAGATCCTTTCTCCATCCCTGTTTGACAGTACCAGATCTAAGATTGCTCCCTCCTGAGTGGGTTCCACTACTAGCTGTCTGAGGCATGCCCCCTGTAGGGCATCAAGAATAACCCTGCTCTTGTATGTGGCTGCAGCAAAGGTGCTTCAGTTAACATCTGACATATTCAGGTCCCCCATTAACAATATTTCCCCCTTTTCTGCCATTCTAAGGATACCTTCTATCATTTTCTTGTCCATTGCCTCTCCCTGAGATGGGGGTCTGTATACAACCCCCATGCGGATTGTGGTGCCATTGCCTGTCTCTAGGGTGACCCACAGTGCCTCATTGACTCCCTGTTTATCATTTAGTTCTGTTGCTTTAATCCCTTCCCTTACATAGAGAGCTACTCCTCCTTCTCTTTTACCCTCCCTGTCCCTCCTGTAGCTTGTGTACCCTGGTATGTTGACATCCCAGTCATGGTTCTCTGTGTACCATGTTACTGTGACTGCCACAATATCCAGGTGCCCCTCTTCCATCAGGGCCATTAGTTCAGGGAGCTTTTTACACAGACTATGGGCATTGGTACTCATCACCCTCCATTTCTTGAAGGTCTTACCCCTTTTAGCTCCATCCCTGTCCTTACTGCCTTTTTCTGGATGTACCCCTGTCCTGCTTCCTATCTACTTCTCTACCTTGGTGTCTACTTCACTTACTACCCTACTTTGTGGGAGGGGGCTGGACTTTCCCTGTTTCCCTTCAGTGCCTCCCCCCTTGGCTAGTTTAAATGCTTACCAACTCCACAAACTCCTGCTGCACTGCTCTGATCCCATTCCTAGCCAGGTCATTTGTCCCTAGGTGGATAATGACAACCAGCTCACTCCCCCTTGCAGCCTCTCCCATGATCCTGAGGATTTGTTTCCTGTCCCTCCAAGCCATGGCAACAGGCAGGCACCTTACCTCCTTTTCCCCTCCCTCCCCCAGTTCTATCCCCCTCATGAATGAGTCCCCCACAAGGAGTTGTTTCCTTCCCCTGTGGGGTCCTGTTCCACCCTCCTGTGGGTCTCCATTGTGGAGGTTCCCAGCTTCCTCCTTGGTCTCCACTACAGGTGCCTCTGTAGAGGAACCATGCTCCACCAGAATGGTGAATGAATTGTGGAGAAGCATGACTGGAGGGATGCACCTCTGTTCCACCACCCTCCCCCTCCCTGAGCCCACTGTGGTCCAACCACTCCTCTTTCTTGGCAACCTCTGAGGCAGTGGTGGTGGCCTGGGTGGTTTCTGGGTGAGGGAGGAGGTTTCCCAAATCCCTGCCAGGTCAGCATGGAGACAAACAACCTCCTCCCTCAGACCAGAGAGGTACCTGCAAATTGGGCTGCAATGCAGTCTCCAGAATGTCTCCCAGAAGACTGCTGCTCCACAGCCAGTGCATTGCACCACTCCCCACATGTCTATCTCCCTTCCTGTTTAAGATGTTTTTCTTTTTTGTTTTTGGTTTAGTGTGTGCAAGCTTGTGAGTGTCTTTACTCCCTATTCAGTGTGCTGTGCCTTTAAGGACATGAACAGGTGTATGCCCTTCACAGTTTTGGGGAAGTGATGTCAGAACCCCTGATATAAAGGAAATGTTATGCTTGGGGGGTGAGGGGTAGGGTAGGTGGGAGTAAAGTGAGTAAATGAAAAGAAAAAGCAAAGAAACGCCTGTTAAAAGTTCCAAAAATTGTTTCTTTTATTTTTCTTATTTTTTCTTTCAATGAGATCCTTCTAACCCAACATATCACCTTAATAGGCTTCTTCAGGGGAAGAATCTATTTGTAAACATATATAAAGTATTTTATTATACGATTATACAGTCTAACATAATTTCTATTTGACATTTTTCAACAATTTTTTCATGTAATTTTAATTCATGCCACTAGGTGGCAGATGACTAGAGGCACTGATTCATGTTTTGCATTCTTCTGGTCTTACATGATTAGAATTATTTTGTATAAAAGTATTATATACGTAAATAAATTAAAGTTATGCAGCAGTTACATCGGGTTGAAGTTTAATGTCTTATGACTTCTCTATACCTTCTGGATACAATGTTAAACACCCAACTCTAAGGAAGCTCAGTATAGATTCTATTTTATTTAAAATCTTTTAATATATGGATTGTTGAAATAATATGCCTGAAAAACATACAAAAAAATTCTTGTAATACCATCGCTCCTGGAGCGATAATACTACTATTCCGAAGTGATAATACTATCGTTCGGGTGCCATAATAGTATCGTTCGGCACCCGAACGATAGTATTATCAAGAAAGCTGAAGAGCACATGCACAAGTTTGTCCCTGCTGTCTTTGAAAGCGTGCCTTGTGATTGGCCGCTGTTGCTCTGTGGGCAGGCACAACGATTCCGAAAACATTGCGGCCTGCTCGTTCGCTTAGCGAGCGAATGGTCTGGAGCAGCAACCGTTTTTCTTTAGTTTAAAAAAAATTTGCCATTATGAAGAATTCGACTCTGTCCACGGCTCCTCTGCTTGCCCGATACTGCCACTGACAAATAGTTTCAAAAAAGGCAGTGCTAAATGAAGCCCTCAGCACTGGGGAACCCTGCCAGGACGCACATGAACCACTGACTGCACTATTCAAATGAAGGTCTGAGAATTCACCTCGTATCCATATATTAAAAAAAATAACAAATAGATTCTGGCATAACAAGGTAGTAATTCCATCTCGAGGTTCTGGGGACACATGAAACCTCTCGAGCTTCGCTCTCGAGGTTTTCTGTGTCCCCAGAACCTCTCAATGGAACTACTACCTTGTAATACACCAGAACCTATCTATTATTCTATTTATTTACAACTTTGTTTACATGTTTGTAAAAGAAACATACCTTAAATTAAATAGATATAGTGGTACAGTCTTTCACAGTCTTTCCTTGTAAGCAGTCCGACTTTATCCTATGTATTTAAATAGAAAGTTCTATATTCAGCAATTAATTTTTATTTTGAATATAAGTTGGTGAAATAAACAGTTCTGACTGACCTTTGAGTTATTTCTCCTGTTTCACCACTGTTAGTGGTATTAGGCTCTGTTTAAATAACTTTTCTTGTCTGGATTTCAATTCAAGAAGTGTTTTTAATTGCATAAAGTAAACATTCAGTGGTGCTGCTATGGCAGAGTGTATTCAACAATTACATGATCTAACCTTCCTTGAATTCTCAGAACTTTAAATTAACAGTTACAGTTACTCCCATCTGTAATAAAGAAAGCGCAACACAATGATGAGGGTTTTAAACAATGCTTTTTTATAAAAAGCCTGCAGCCATTTTTGTTTTGAAGCAAGTTACTAATTACATGAGAACTCACAAGTTTGTAGGAAATGCATCACTCTTCTCTGACTTCCTATAAAGATTCTCGAGTAGATACATTCTCTACCTGTGTGTAAGCCAATGTGTAAACAATAAGGGAATATAGTTAGTAAGTTTTTCTAGCCTGAAAGCATTTACTTAATTACAGCAGGTTTAATTGCTAGACTGCATGACATACGACAATGTACTCACTCTTACTTTTACTACTGCTTCACCCAGTTTCAGGTGAGGCTCTGTCTATGCAGTACATGCGGGTTTTTTTCCTGCATTTTAGAAAAATGTGCCAGTCAGTACCAAGCCAAATCTCTCTATACAGTGCTCATTCAGTAGTTCAAGGTGTTTTAAAGTCTTACCTCCTAGTTCCTACTATGTGTGTTTGGGCATCCTCTGCTGCACTGTGTTTTGTAACATTGCAGTTTAAATAGAGGCTCGAGCCAAGGGGCAGAACAGAACTTGATGACACTGATGGTCACAGGGTGGAAAGGACCAATTGGTGTCAGGCAAAGTTGCCGAGGCAACTAAACACACCTCGATGCTTTTAAAGGCACAGAGGGTGCTTTCCACCCCAAGGCACCTAAATGTTAAGTGTGACTGAACTTGCGTGGTCCTGACCTACTGACAATTTTTTAGATAAGCCATAAGAGATGTTCAGAAAAGGATTCACATTTCTATTGCTATCCTCAGCTTGTGCAGCCTATGTTTAAATTGATACCATCATTTAAAAGATAGAGCACTTTGTGAGATGCCTTACTAATATTCTAAATACGTTAGTTTTTGACAAGTATTTTAGATAATTGTTTTTGGTTGTCTCTCGTGAGTCATAACCAATAATTCATTATTTTAAAAGTCTTTCATAAATATTTAAAGATGCATATAAGGAATCAATTATGGCAGTGTAAGGTCAGGAATAAACGTTCAGTACTAGTTATTACAATATATGTTGTTATTTTTTGTACCCGGTATCAATTGCCTTTTATTGTATTCTTGTTGCTATTACATTAGAAATAAATGTTAAAGGTCTTAATAAATGGACATAGTGGGAGGTCATCCTAGGTCAAGGTGGATAATGACATCAAGCTCACTCGCCCCTGTAGCTGCTCCCATGATCCTGAGGATTCGTTTCCTGTCTCTCCAAGCCATGGCACCAGGCAGGCACCTTATCGCCCTTTCCCCTCCCTCTCCCAGTTCTACACACCTCATGACTGAGTCCCCCACCAGGAGTTGTTTTCTTCCCCTGTGGGGTCCTGTTCCACCCTCCTGTGGGTCTCCATTGTGGAGGTTCCCAGCATCCTCCTTGGTCTCCACTACAGGTGCCTCCATAGAGGAACCACGCTCTGCCAGAATGGTGAATGAACTGTGGAGAGGAATGACTGGAGGGATGCACTTCTGTTCCACCACCCTCACCCTCCCTGAGCCCACTATGGTCCAACCACTCCTCTTTCTTGCAGCCTCTGAGGCAGAGGTGGTGGCCTGGGTGGTCCCTGGGTGAGGGAGGAGGTTTCCTGAATCCCTGCCAGGTCAGCATGAAGACGAGCAACCTCCTCCCTCAGACCAGAGAGGTGCCTACAAATAGGGCAGCAATGCAATCTCCAGAATGTCTCCCGAAAGACTGCTGCTCCACAGCCAGAGCATTGCACCACTCTCCACATGTCTGTCTCCCTTCCTGTTTAAGACTTTTTTGTTTGTTTTTGGTTTAGTGTGTACAAGCTTGTGAGTGTCATTACCCCCTATTTGGTGTGCTATGCCTTTAAGGATGTGAACAGGTGTATGCCCTTAGCAGTTTTGGGAAAGTGATGTCAGAACCCCTGATATAAAGGAAATGTTGCACTTGGGTGGGGTGGGGTGGGTGGGAGTAAACCCGTGCCTCCAGAAACAATCAACTACAACTCTGACCCTCCACTCCGGTATGGATCCTAGATCTAAAATCAGCTTGAAAACATCCTTCCACCTGGTGTGGACATGGGTTACTGGAAGAAAGTACTTTATGAGAAGGTGTCCAACATATTTTCAGACCACTCTGTGACAGACCCTGAGGGGTGCCTTTACAGGTGTGCAACACCTGTGTCTGATTCTTCTTTCCATTAAGAAACAAGAGAACATTGTCATGGGGAGGAGCAGGGGGAAGAGGGTGTGCCAGATCAAGAGGACAGAAACAGAAGCAGTGAGAAAGATGTTTGTGGTTCTTTAGTGTTAAATTAAACTGGTGTGTCACTGTTAGATTGAATGTCATCTGTCCATCTGATGAAATGTGTTACAACTCAGCCAGCATCATGAAAGGGTCATCTGTTGGTTGGTGAGCAGATGAATGAATATTTTGTGGACAGCTCAGTCCTATCCAATGATGATGATTCATTGAGATACTGGAAAACTTAAGAGATGTATCTGACCTTCCATGTATCTTGCTGCAGAGTACTGCGCATGTTCAGCACGCATAGTGCCATAGTGAGTGACCATCATATTCAGCTTAGTAGCACCAATGTGAAAAAGCTGGGCCCTTTTCAAAATGAATATTTAAGATCTCAGAATACGTCCTGCTACTCTCAATCTGCAAGTCTGTACCTGGTATAATATCACGTGTTGTGCCGGAAGACACTGACAAAATGATGAGATTATGAAGATGAGGATATGTAAGTGTGGAACAATTCCCTGTCAAGTCACCATCATTGATCTGCCCATGACACAACTCATCATCTTTATTCTCATAAGCTACCTATCTCATAACATTAATTAGTTCAATTCTATTTGGAGAAGGGGGTGGTAAAAGAAATTTACTGTGCATGTCATGACCCTTTCAGACGGAAACAGTCACCCCTATCATCATCACTTCAAAAAATTACATTTCTTTGCCAAATGAAGATTTCACTGTCCCATCCAAACAATATTGGTGTTGGCATCACAAATGATCATCTCATCTGTTACTTTGGGCTTCCATGAACAGGGTATCATTGCCGACAAAGAAATTTATTCTTACCATTATTTAAGTTCCTTTGTAATACATCCCCATGGACTACTCATCTGGAAGCAGGAAACAGTTTTTTCTTCAAAATATTCTTAAAACCAATTAGCCAGGAGGAGGAGGAGAACCTGGGTCATAATGTTGTGTGATGTCAATTGTGTGAATGAAGTAAACTATAAGTAAATATATTTAAATATGTAACTAAGATGGTTTACTTTGGTGTGTTTATTGAACTTTTCATAGATACCTTGATAAATTCTATATTCCTTTTTCTATTCTTTATATTTCTGCACCTTCTGCGGTGCACCGACGGGGGCATATAAGCTGCTGGCCCCCACCGACCCAGAGGACAACAAGCTCACTTGATACATGGGTGATCTGGTACGGCCATTCCAGCCCATCAGAGGCTCTCCATCCCGGGCTGGTCCAGACCCCCCTAGCGCGATTCCACAGCAGGCCTCCAGGTCAGTGGGAGCGCGGCCATCAAGCTGCATGGTTGCGCCTAGCCTTTTTCCTCCATAGTGCCCATGGGTGCTCGGACATGCAATGACGTCTAGGCACAGCATGCCGATGTTCGCCACACTCCCCCCCCCACATGCACCAGCACTGGTAGTGCCACCGGGCATCCCCAGAGGCCGCTACAATGCAGTGGATTTCTCCATCCCTCCCCAGGACTAGGACAGCAGTCTGAAGATGCTCAATCCTAGTCCTTCCCTACCAGCCCAAGATGACCTGGGCTCATTCCCAAACCCGGGTCGCTGGCATGGTGTGAGTTGTGGCGTCCAGTGCCTCAACCCTCAGTGCCATAGGGCCAGAAAAAAATTCTATATTTTTGATACATAAATTATATTGCTAGTCTTCCTTCTAGGAAAGAAAATGGTAGATATGCACTCATCATACAGTCCAGCAACAAATGGAATGCTAAGTCTTTCATATGCACCATTGTTGGGGTTCATGTGATCTTGCAAATGATGAACACACCAGCAGGCAGTACAGTTTCTTTAGTGTAATTTCACTTTATTCCATTTTATGGCCACCTGATGTACCCCAACACATCAGCTCTCACAAAGGAGGCTTTTTCAAGAGAAGTTGGTCCTGTCATATCAGCAGATAAAATGAATTCAATGTGGAGCTACAGATTGTGTGGTTTGCACTATACAGCACATTACTTAACTTTAACTTATTTTTCTTTTTTCTTTAAATTTGTTGTTAGCACTAGTGAGCTCACCATTAATTCATTCTCGGGTTATCACCAGTTCCTCTAAGAGGATTCAAGATGGCAGCCACAGCAGAAATGCCATAACAGCAAGCCATGCTGGTTGACGTTCTTCTTCCTGCTCCTATATGCTCCTTGCCAATGATATAGACATCTGCATTGAATGTTATGTCATGACATCATCATGCCACCTGTGCGCTGATGTCACACATCCAGTAGTTAGTGTTGCTAGTGGTGACAAAGGCAAGCTACAGCACACTTTAAGTGTACTTAAGATAATCCCCCCAGTGACTGAAAACAGCAGTGCCAGTGTAGCCTACTGAAAGTAACACTGTCAAGGAGCATAAATTTTGATTATAAAAAAACCTTTCTTCATAAAAACATAGAGTTTATTTTTCGCATTTCATATTATCACAAAACACATATTGGGTTCCCAGAGGTAATGCATTTAAAGGAGGTCAGGCATTAACATCTCATCCTGCCAAATTTTAACACAAAATTTAAAAAACGAAAATAGTGTATAATACATAAGTAACATAAAATAATATCAAAATAAAGGGCTGCTGAAGCCATAATGTAAATAATGATTATATATAGGAGAACCAATGAATCAAAGGCTCACGTTACCATTTTCAACACATTTACATCATTGGGGCCCAGTCAATACTCTGATTTAGCCCTATTTCTGGGTTCAGCATCCCAGAATGCTGGCTCCAGAAGGCCTCTCTTTCAAGCAAACTTCTGTCCCAACTGCCCCTCCCTTGGCTTGAGTACCCTTTCTATGCCAAAGAGACAGATACTGGAGATAGGATGGTTCATTTGATCGAAATGTCTAGTGACATTGGATTTCTTATCTTTGGTGCTTATTGCTGATTTGCATTCTAAAATTCACTGTTTCAGTAATCATGTAGTCTTCCCCATGTAACTCTTGTCACAGGGGCATTTAAACAAATAGACAACATGTATCGTGGTGCAAGAAATCATTTACCTAATCTGTATAGTTCCATTCCAAAAATTTTTAGCAATTTCTTTCACACAGTATGTGTTGGAACACTGAGCACAGCACCCACAGGAAAAAATGCCCTTGGATGCTGGACTCCATCCAACATCCATATCTTCATGTTCTGGCACGGAATGTTCTGCATGCACTAAGACATTTCTTAATTTCTGACATCTCTCAGCCATTGCTAACAGTGATGACACAAATCTTCTTGAGCCTCTGTTTTTAATATCTCCAAACGCTGTTGAATAAGGTGTTGAGAAAACAATCCCATCTGTTTGCCCTCTTCTCTCTCTTTATACTTCAATATCCTTGTTTTAACAGCTCGTCTGTTGGCATTTTATGCTGCATTTGCTCCTTTAGTTAAATTTTTTCCAGATAGCCTCTGTTAACCAAGCTTCATTTAATGGCATCTTTCTCAGCTTTAAAGCATTCTGGTTCTCAGCAGTTTCTGTGTGCCCTCAGGAACTGCCCATAGGGAATGTAAATAGTATATTCTTAATATTTTCATAAATGTCCATTATGTATATGCTAAAAAAGCAATGGCCTCAACACCATCCCCTTTGGCACTCCACTCACTACTGTACCAGCATTGGAGCTGTACCCATTTAATCCTCCAGTTCAGTTCCACTATATTCTTGTTTGAAGTGGTTCAGTCTCCACCACACTACCTGTGGGAGCTGGATTTATAGCAGACTAGGGTTTACCCACCCTAGGAGTAGCAGGGAACCAGGCACTAATCAGAGTGGAAGTTTGCAATCTCCACTTCCTGGGAGGGAAAAAGGGAGTTCCATGACATAACGGCGATTGAAGAAAAGGCGATCACCATTAGAGTGAGAGTACGTCACCGAAAATCAGTTTCAGTGATGTACACTCCTGGTGCACAGCAAAAGGGCACTGGGGACTTAGATTTTTCTTGTTTATGCAAGAGGCTGTCACTATATTCATGGACCCCCCCATCCAGTCGCCCTCCCTCCTTGGTAGCCCTGTCGACAGGTGCCGTGATTGAGTCACCCTTTTTGATAGCGCCCAGTCATGGTTGCCAATGTCATGGGATACCGAAAAAGGGAGGGTATGGGCTGACCACCAAGTGTACATGTGCAGTCCTGAAAGCTAAAAAGGTATGGGCTGTGAAGGCAGCCCCTCACCCACTCCGCCAGTTTTGACTGTAGTGGCACAAATGATCAGGGGAGGGGACAGGAGGAAAAACAGGGGGGTGAAAGCATTTGATCGGGTTAAAATAGTAACCATAAAGTCAAAAAAGTCAAAGTCAAAAGTCAAAAGGAAAAACCAAAAGCAATTCCAGATCATAGCCCTCATGCTCATGTCACATAGCAAAGCACTTGCTCTTTATTTGCTGTGGTCGCACTTCGTTAGCTTGCTTTGATTTCTATTTGGATGGCACTTACCTTTACAGTTTGTTTTTCCTGTGTATATTTTAGCCTGTATCTAACTACTCTTGCAGAACTATGATAACCTATTGACTGCTGCTATCCTCCCTGGGGCCCCATGAAAACAATATGATGGGTCTCATGTGGCTATCCCGCTGTAGTATTTTCAAATCAATCAATCAATCAAATATCTTGTCTCCAAGTGCACATCTTGGTTCTTCTTTGGTCCTCCAAAATGCCTCTAGTAACTTGATCAGCGTGTACTGTAGATCTTTCACAAATTACTTAGGCAGGTGGGGGGTTGCAGTTCAGTACTGACTTGGAATGCAGCATGGTCTAGGGGTTAGAGCACAGATGTATGAATCATAAAGCTCCAAGTTCAAATCCCGCTGCCAGCAAGTGGCTCTGTGTGTCACCTTGCTGAAGTCATTTGACTCCTCTGGGCTTCAGTCCTGCCTGCTGTGACCGGCTATAAAATCAGGATCCTGATGAAAATGAGACAACACATTGCAGGAAGCTGGGAAGTTGTGGGTCAGTAAATTGCAAACAAAAGGCTAAATTTTCCAAGCTTCCAGAAGAGTCACTTTGATAGTCTTGAAGTCACAAACGTCCGCACACCAAACACAGGCAAGTGGCACAGCTGATTGATGGAAAACTTGAATCTAATGGTGCAAATATTAATTACAGCCACAGGCAAAACCTCTTCCAGATGCCCTTCTTGTTCAACCTTAGGTCTTCCTCAGTGTGTCTTCCTCAGGAGGCAGGCCCACCCCCTGAGGAAGACCTAAGGGTTGAAGCACAGGGGCATCTGGCAGAGGTTTTGCCTGTGGCTGCAATTGATATGTGCACCATTGAATTTAACTTTTGTATCAATCAGCTGTGTAGTTTGCCTGTGTTTAGTGTGCAGACGTTTGTGATTCCAAGTTCATGGACTCAGGATGGCTACTTGGTCTACACCCCGCCTTAAGCTGTTGGAGCACGAGCACTTTTTGTACTCACTATGATAGTCTCCTGGCAGAAATTATTAAGATGCATGGAGAGACTCAAACTCTTTCAAGACACTTTTAACATGACCCAAGATATGCAGCACTTCTATTTAGAAATAATTCTACTTCATTAGTGTTGCGGAAAATGTATATTTGATCCTAGTAACTAGTCCTCAATTTTGCTGGATAAAGAGCATCTGTAAATGCATCTCTGAATTCCAAGAAAGCTGATGGTTATTATTTATGAGTTTTTTCCCAGAATCCTTGAGTCTCAAGTGCCAAATGTGGGTAAATGTGTATCTTTGCACTTTTACATGTTGATGACTTTTTTCTGCTTAACCGGATGTAAAATCTTATCTGTGTCCTCTAGAGTTTTGCTAAAGCTACAACTAATGTAGTGTCAGATTTGTTCACGGTGAAAAGGGTCTGTCCAAAAGAAGGTCTCTTTTCTGCTCATTAAATAACATTTCCCTTGTAAACTGAGCTTTGCTTAAAGGGCACCGATCAACCATCTTTGAAAAACAGAATGCGATGAGTCTTACAATATACAAAGCCATCCCAGGCTTTTTTTAATTTTTAAAAATGTGTACAGTATCTATTGTTTTATTCATTTCCTAAAATTACAGACTTATAAGAAATCCCCATGATAGTATTTCTCCCAGAATGCCCTGATGATCTCCCTGGCAACCGTGGCTGATGTTACCGCATGAGCAGGCTGCAATGTTCTCTATAAAGGACTACTGGTGGATACATTTAAATTTTTTTTTTTTTGCAATAAAAGTTTTTATTGAGAAAGATTTTCTCTTTTATAGCAATATAACATGACATAACATCATGGTTACTGTCACAGGTAAATTACATATATTTTCTTTTTGTCCTGATCCCCCTATCCTCAGACCTGCTCTGCCTGCTGCCCCCATTCCCAGGTTTGCCCTCCTGGGTGGGGCCACAAGGGGGGCTCCCCCTCCCAATGGACACTGTTGGCAAGCCCCAGTTTACCCCCCAGGTCAGGCCATGGGAGCATGACCTTCCCCGGTGGATGTCGGAGGCAGTGGACAGTGGGGTAGAGTGGGTCATCATGCCAGGGGGCCGGGTTTTTTTCCATGCTTGCTCCTTGGGGGTGCGGAAGTGCAATGACATCCAGCATCTGCCCCCACCAATGTGACGGCGCCAGTCGCGGTGCTACCCCCAGCCTCTGCCAGGGGTCTGTAAAGTGCCAGACACTCTTCCCATCCTTCCCCCCAGAGAAGGAGAGCAGCCCCCAGGATGCTCGATCCTTCTCCCCTGGCTGGCCATCTAACTCCCGGGTCCATTACTGAACCCGTGTCGTCAGCTTCGCAAATGGAAATCCAACTGCTGCACCAGCAGGCTGGCAAGGATATTTTTCTGCTGAAGTACAGTAGCACAGCCAAAGGCAAATCAGACCTTTAGTTTCAGTAATCAGTCTAGGGGGTGCTGTAACTCTAGTTCAATGGTTCTGTGGGCAACTACTTATAATGCTGTTGTTCAACCTATTGAATGGTCTGTAGGTACAATCTTTATGCTGAAGTTGGTGTTGGAATGCTTATGCGATGTATAAGTGGTCGTTCTCACTCTATCACCCCATTGCAGGAACTACCACTCTTCTGGAGTACCATGTAAAAGGTATGGAAGCCCTCTGAAGGTAGTTTCCACTTCTAGAGATACCACAGGAATGAAGGTCCCTTATACTAAAGATGCCTTATGGAAAATACCTCTAAGGAAAGAGCTGTGCCATTGGAGGAAGAGAAGGTGGAGAAGAGGATGGTGGGATCAAAGAAATGAACATTCAAGGATGCTTCAGACATGAACTTAAAATAGCACTTGGAAGTGGTGAGGTAGAGTAACCCACAGCCCCACCAAAACCTAAGCTAATGCCTTGTAAGTGTGTTTGGCTCTAGCCAGTGCACTGCACCAAGTGAAGCCCTGTGTGTGTTTTTTTCTTCTTCTGTTTATCCCAGGACTTCTGCTGGCAGGCGGCTTCAGCTCACTACTTGAGAAAGAGAACTCTCCTCTGACCACTTAAGCCATGTTGCTCTCTCCCAACCCACAGCCCATTGCCGGCAAATCCCCCACAAATTTCCCCGCGTGTCTGGGCCAGGAGAGGGAAGGCTGCCCGTTATGCAAATCCAGTTTGGCCAGTAGTGCTGGGGGTCGAGAGCATGGCTTGGGAGGCAGTATAGCACAGTGGTTTAAGGCTCTGAGCTGCAAATCTGGTGACATCTAGAAGACCAGACCTGGGTTTGAATCCCACAGCTTCCACTTGCATACTGTGTGACCCTGAGCAAGTCACTTAACTTCCCTGTGCTCCCAGGTCACTCCTGTAAAAAAGCTTTCAGCTTAGTGTGCTAATCCTGGTTAAACAACTAAAATAAAAAAAAAAAAAAAAATCATGGTACCTGCAACATCCCCCAATTGGTTTTCTGCTTTTCCTTCCTCCCTCCCCATTGCCAGGGCACAGACATCAGCGTGCACATGTGGAGTAGTGTGCACGTTATGGTTCCCATGGCACCCTCCCATCTATTGGTGTCCCCAACCTGCACTACCCTCTGGCCTCCATCTGGGGGCAGTCATTCAGCAAAACTGCCAATCTACCCTCTCCGGGAGAAGAGAGCTGTCCTTCAGATGCTCAATCCTCTTGCTCCCTGGCCAACCCCTGATGACCTGCTCACACCATGAACATGGGTCACCAGCATGGCAGGAGGTAAGGCATGGATCCCTCAGCCTCCATGCCACTGGGCTAGCTCTTGCCCTGTGTGTTGCTGAGCTTCAGAGAAGGCAGAAGGGCTTCTGAGGAGCCAGATAGATGGCACTGTGTACTGATGTATGGCCAGAGAATGGGCATCAGAGGAACTGAAAAGTGGTGCAGTGGTGGAACATGGCTGGTCATTGCTCTTCAAAGCAGCAGGATGCTGGGGGTGTGGTGTGGCTTGGTCCATGGCAAGGTTACAGCATAATCCGAACTTTTCTCTCCCCTCAGTTACTTATCTGCATCCATCCACCTTTCTATCCAGTCAAAATGTATCGGAACCCATACAGCCTGCCAATCTGTCAGCTAAGATTTCATTCAGTAGCAAAATTTCCCAACATCTTAGCAAAATACCAACAGTTTTGCAAAAAGAAGCCTGTTTTCATTCTTAGCCAGTACCTAACACAAAATGGCACCGGGTGGGATACTTTCAGTGGATTCCAGTACAGTATAACAGATGTTCACCAAACTCCTCCAAGAGATGTCTCTGCAGTCATCTCAGGCTATGTTACAACTGGACATCTGACTGAGGCAGACAGTGGCAAACTGAAAGTAAGGTGCCCTTTATGAACTTTGGGTCAAAGTCCAGGAGCAAGGCCACATAATTCACTCACTTCTCAGCAAGGTGGATGATCTGGAAAACCATAGCTGCCACAGCAACTTGCAGTTCATCAGTTTTCCAGAAGGTGCAGAATTAAAGGACTCAGTGGCCTTCCTACAGTACATGATCCTGCAGCTTAAAGTGGACCACCACTTTGACATCAGACAAATCCACTGTTTCCTGACCCCACTCAAGAAAGGTGAATGCCTGAGGCCAGTCCTCACAAAATTCCATAACTTTGCCACAAAAGAAGCCATCTTACAATGTTCCAGGGAACTTGAAGAATTACGCTTGCAGGAACATCCTATTCACATCTACCAGGACATATCAAAAGAGTTCTCTAACAGAAGGTGTGCTTTCACAGAGACAAAACACTTCATGGACAGTTTAGGCCTCTCTCTTTCACTTTGTTACCTGGTCACCCATTACAAAAATGGAATATATTGCAATATATTGGAAAATATGTGTTAATGTATGTCAATACACTGAGAAATACATTGTCCCAATGTAATATATTATATAATACATTATGAAAGATATTTTTAAATATACTGACATAATATATTTTAACCCATAGTATGCAAAAATATATGTCACTATATTCAGAAATACATTGACTCAATGACATATAATACACAGTGTATTTCAACATATACTGAAGTCTAAAACCATATATTCTGCCTCATGCATTGCTTGAAAGCAAGTCAATCTATTTAGTAATACAATGTTTGAAATATTCTAGCATATTTCAAAATATATACTGTATTCTTTGTATGTTATGTATATTTGATGTATGTTACATATATTTTATACAGTATATGTTATATATATTTTTTTGTATATTTTACTTGTATTTTTGTAAATGCTTATTTTGGTCCCATGTTTACATTTGCATAACTAATTTGCATATTTCAAAAACATAGTTTATTAGCCAAAGTCATGATAATTTCTAGTTTTACAATAATTATGAATTTACCACATTAGCTTACAGACTGTAAAGAAAGGTGCAAGGTATAAAGCAAGTACATGTAGTATCTCACCCATATGCCAACTGAACAGCGACACCTCTACTGCAAACAGTGCAGCAACACAGTGACAGGTCACTGTAGTGCACAACGGGACCCTGGCACTGCTTTCTTTGGGTCTTGCACCCCCTTCCTGGATCAACTCTGACTCAGAGTTGATTATATGAATCACTGGAGGTGCAGGGGCAAAGCCCCCACATGGGGGATTCAGGGGTGAAGACCCGCAAAATAAACAAAGATTTTCAGATGGACTTATGCCAACCGCAGTTGCAGTCAACATAAATCCATCACTGTAATGTTGGGCGACAACTTTGTTGTCAAACCGATGTCATGGATTCTATCTCACCCTGATCTAAAAGTGAAACAAAATGGGGTGGTATAAATATCAATCTGAGCCTTTCACAAGTATGACCTTGAGAGGTAAGTCCTATGTGTAAGTATAAATATATAAAATGTATGTGTAAGTTAAAGCTGCACTATAAAACAATAATTCCAATGTAAGTATCACCATGATTACTAACAAGATGAACTCCAGTTGTACAGATAGAGGTATGTATAAATCATAAATAATTCCCTTTGTTTTTTTCTGGGTAAGTTAACAGTTATAGTAATACAGTATATATTACACATGTATATTATATATATTTGTAAATATGGGAAACATTTGAAATGTAAAAAATACATCTATACATATATTGGCAATATACCAATAATATATATTTACCATCCTTATTTCAATATATTTGGAATTTAATCAATATATTTTGCACTATACATAGTATATTAAAGTGGCCATAATGTGTATATTTATAGTACATTGCAATATTTTTGCAACTTTTAAAATGTACTGAAATATATTAATTTCCCAATACATTACAATATATTATAAAGCAAGTAGATTGGAATATATTTCACTATATGTAAATATATTGTTAATAATATATTTTAAAATATATTTCATTTTCATAAGGGACAGTGTGTGTCATACACAATGGGTTCCCACTGCACTTCTCCTCCTCTGAGGCCCTTATGCATTTTCTAAGCAAATGCTGTTCCAGAGAGATGTGGGACCTCAACAGGGCTCATCCCTCTGTTGCAGCATGGAGCCAGAAAGACATGGAGGTGGGCATCTGTCCGGCATTTGTCAGACTCCAAGAACTGGTATCAGCCTATAAAACCCTGCTGCCGGCCACCTACCCACCCTAAATAAAGAAACACTCCCCGGGCCAGACCAATTTGTCCCACAACAATAGCAGGGGGAAAGAGACAGAAGGGACTGTTTGATGGACCACTGTGTCAGAAACATATATGGGCCAATACAGCCTGCATCCCCATCCACTGACAATGAAGCTTCTACTGCTCCCTCACCACCTATTACCAATCAACTGGATATGTCACCATCAACTCTCCAGCACCACTAACTTCTGCTGCTGACTCGCAGTCAAGATATTGGACCGCTGTGGTGGCTGCAACTGTACCCCTTCCAAATTCTAGCTCCTCTGGGCCAGAGAATTGTGAACAAGAAACAGAGGCTCATATTCCACAAACCCCTTCTATATGCAAAATATGGGGGGTTGATCGCAACAGTAAGAAAATGTGAGTAGAATTTATTTTCTTGACCTCTAAGCTACTGACTGTTTCAAGTTTGGGGATAGGGAGAAAATGTGAGGACCATGGTTTGGGGCTCGGAGGCAGACTTGCTGTGCCCATAGTGCTTCCTCATGAGACAGTACTCCTCTCCCCCCCGTGATACATATGGCCATCTCTAGTTAAAGGATCCTCAACACAGTACACTGCCTAGCTTGCAAAATCCAGGCAGATGAGATACTGCATCCTGACATTTGGGACTCCAGATTGGACCTTAGAATGGCATGGCACCTCTTTTGATTTCCTCACAGATTCTCCACTTCTCTCAGTTTGTCAAGTGCATCCCAATTAACCTAATCCCCCCACCCCCCCCACTCCACATCTGCCACAATGCTACATTATAGTGCAGCGGTCCATCTTTTGGGACTTTAGGTTGGAACTGACTGCACCCACGGAAACCATGTAAGGGGATACCCCATGACATTTTCTTGTCCCCTTCATGGATATGACCAGCCCTGACTAAGCTGGACTCTGCTATAACAGCTCCCAGGAGCTTTGTGATATTTGCTCCTTCCTACAATAGTGGGCATCCTTTGGGACTCAGGGTCGGACCAAACTCCGGCAAAAGAAAAGATCTCCAAACAAGGGACTTCTTTTGAACTCCCTTCATGCTGTACATCTCAAGGTATCCCCAGAGTTACTAACCTCTCAGAAATCAGAAAATCTCAAACTGTGGGCTGCCATGATAGCTTTTCAGCTGCATGCAGGAGTAGATACTTCTATGTATGGTATAATGTCAGAGGTAGACAAATACCCTTATTGTGCTCTCCCCATGGAAGGATCTGGTATACTCCTCTGGACAAGGGTGGAGGGGACTCATCTGCAATTCATGGGCTGGGGATTTGTGAACTTTGGCATGGATGGAGCACCCCCAATGATTCCCCACTCTGACATATTGTGTACATCCCTTCTTATTCTCAGAAAAGAGCTATATCATTAGCCATCTAATTCACATTCCCCCCACCCCAGGTTAGCCAGGGGCTCCTGGGACAGTGGATATATGCACCTCCTTCAGGCAGCTCATGGAAGGAACTGTACATGAGGTCCTAGCTTTCTTCAGACCTGCCACCCTTGGGGAACCCTGGACAGGGGACAGCCCCAGCAGCACAAGTCCCTAGTTAATCCCTCTGTGGAGTGGATCCCCCACCATGAGCAGTTTCTGTCACCAGCATGGACACAGAACAACACTCCACTGCCACAGGTATGTACACCAGACTACCACTCACGAACAAACTAAACAGAACGCAGCAGAACTGCCACTTACCTACCCCTGCATAGCCAACATAGGTTTAATTGTCATTGCTATAAAGTTCTACAATTTAGTGTTCAATCACCAAAGGTTACTGAGGGGTGAGGGTAGGCTGCCTCTCCCCTTGATTTAACAACTCCAGTCTCAGCCTTTTGAGACTTCAACTGTTATTGTACTGGACTAATGTACACAATGCCCTTGGTATGAACTAGGCATTGGCCTGGCTCACTTCTTTCTCATCCCCAGTTTGTTCTGGTTCAGATGTTTGCTTGTTATAATGGTTATAGGATATAAGGTTATTGTTATACTCAGAGACAGATGCCTCATGATTGAAAGTTACCGAGTAATGTTCTTAAGGCCCCCTTGATGCGCCCCCCTCCCAGATCCCACCCGCTTTAGGTTTGGCCCGAGAAAAAGTAGAGTGCTATTCCTGCCAGATAAAACTAGTCAACGCATGCCCCCTTGCTGGTTAGTTATGCCCACCACATATGCAGACTGCTTTCCTTCCATCACATAATGGGTGACGTGGGCTGCCACACATGGAACTTACTAGGACTGAAGCTGCCAGTTAAATATAAACAAGTGCTATCACATTTGAAAAAACAGAAATCTCAATTAGCTTTCCATCAAGAGACCAAGATACTGGCTGTGGACTTGATCTGCCACCAGCATGACTGGGCTGGGCAGGTATTGCACTCAGCTGCACCTTCTAAAAGAGAGGGGTAGCCATTCTCTTGCACAAGACCTTAAAGTAGCAACCAAAATGGGTTGAATGTGAAACCCATGGGATGCTGGATTATTGTCCTTATGGACATGCTATCAGGGCCTCTCTATCTAGTAAATCTGTATGCCTGTAATGTAGATGATCCTGAATTCTTTCACTTTTTCAGTCACCATATGGCTGAAGTGGCCACTCTCTCCATGCCTATCTTAGTGGGTAGGAGCTTCAAGGTTACCATAGATCCAATGCTGGACGGAAGTGTTGCAGATGTGGAACCACACACTAAGGGAGCACAAACCCTGTCTCCTAATGAAAGACCATAACCTTTCTGAGGTGTGGCACGTACTACACCCCAGAGAGTGTGACTATACCTATCACTCCACTGTCCACAGGACATACAGGCAACTGGCTATGTGGATGACTTCTGCACCCTCGCCTCACCAGAGTGGTAGTGGACTTCACCATCATGAACCTGCTGATACCCAGTGACACTCTAGTACTACGGCACCTGGTATCTGGCCCTTTATCCTCTGGATCCCCCTTCTGGCATCTGGACCTGGCATCTTTAAAATTATCCAGATTTCACCCACTAGATCCAAAGAGACCATCAACATCTTGGCTGATAATGACAAATGTCGCACTTCAGCAGGACAATTTGTGATGCCTATAAGGCAACCATTTGGAGCAAAATAACTGAGTATGCTGTGCATTGGAAAAGGCATTGTGAGAAGGGCAATCTACATGGCACAGTGTAAGTGTGGGGCCTTCTATATTGGCAAGACTGAAAGGGTTTTTAAACTCAGAGTTGGGGAACATTGCAGAGCAATCAGGAACTGAGATATTACATGTACTACTGCTCTGCATATGAGGAATGCCACTGACCCTGACAGAAACACATTTACTTTCACTGCCATAGAGAAGGTGACCCTCAAACCAAGGGTTGGGGATTTCAGTAACCTGGTCCTACAAAGGGAGGGTTACTGGATCTACACCCTCGGCACCTGCAAACCACCTTGTCTAAATGAGAGATTGGATATCACTCCGTATATTAAATATCAGAAATGAATATGCCTAAAACTCAGTATATGATATTCATTATGCACTGTAGTTATACTAATTTAAAAGAGGATATTTAATAAGGAAGTTATTCATGATATGTGGATTTCTATATTTAAATATTTATTCATACTTTTTTATGTTTTAGATAACTGCCCAAGATATTGAACCTACTGAACGTTTGAAGTTACCCCATATATGTCTACATGATACTGCTATATTTATGGGCTGTATCACATCTCTATCTGGGACTCCATTTTAAATTCACATTGTGTTGGTTTTAACATTTTTGTTATGGATTTATTTGGGAAATAAGTTTATACTGTTTCATAATTCCTTGTTCACTGCACTGTGTGTTTCTCACTTTAATGGTCGCATGTGAGTGACGTCACTGCTGTGTATGTAAGATGTCATCACATCATCCCTGGCATGTCTTTTGATAAAGGAAGTTTATTCTGAAACATGTTAAAATGTGCCACACTGGCACTTTAATAAAGAATTTGCACTTGGACCAGCGAGCAGCTCTTTATGGTGATGGTGAGTGCGGGACTTTGCTTCTACATATTGTGAGAAACAACTTGCTGATCCAGAAAACAACTTAGCTGCCCAAGAAGCAGCATATAAGGCCTTACAATGCCCCATCCCCAACTCTGCCCTGCTCAGGACCACTGTCTGGCAATGGTTGGAAATAAACATCCTCCTCTCCTGCAAGGCAGAGATAGCTATCCTCCACCTTAAACACAGATATTGGGAAGGTGGAGAAAGCAGTGGGAAAATCCTTGCTTACTGCCATCCTAAGAAGCAGGTGGACAGACATGTTGCTACAGGGTTTTATTTAACTCTAAAAATTGATTAGCGTTGTGCTCATAAAAGTGCTAAAACATTGTGAAAATGCATAGCACTTGCCTCACTGTGTTTAACAAACAGAACATTTCTAGAAAACCTATATAAATACTTTCTGTCCAGTTAGTATTGTCCCAAGAAAATAACTGCTAATCAATTATTTAAAACCCTGTGCTAGACTCAGGCACCATGATGGCCACATGACAACCTCCCTTGAGGAAGTCAATGCCTATATGCCCAATTTTTAAGCCTCCCCAGCCCACTCGAGACTGCTGCAATTACTTCCTTTCCTCTTTAGCTCTCCCAAAACTTATGCCTGAGCAAACTGCCTCCCTGGATTGACCCTTAACAAACCTTGAAATTCAGCAAAATCTCCCTTCTCTCAGTTCAGGAAGGAAGGCGGGAGGCTTTCGGTACAGTTTTTCAGGCCCTTGATTCACCTAGTATCTCTCCTGCTCTGCAGGGTATACCAAGAGTCAGAACACTCTGGCCCATTACCCCCAACATTCCAGAAGACCACTATCACTGTCCTCTCCGGAAAGGGCAAGGACCCATCCCTCCCAGCCAGCTACCACCCAATATCGATCGCTCTTATATGTTGACATCAAGATTTATGCAAAGGCACTGGCTACAAAGCTAGAACCTCTTTTGCCACTACTAATCCACCCCTCACAGGTTGGGTTCATTAAAGGATACCTCAGTTCAGACCACAGCCACTCCCTAAACAAACTTATCCAGGTGGCCAGATCTTCCCTTATTCTGACTGCAGCAGTAGCCATTGATTTTGAAAAAGCTTTTGATACAGTCGAGTGGGGTTATTTACATCAGGTTTTGACATTCCTAGGTGTGGGAGAGGGCTTTCAATCCTGGGTCCAGGCACTATACACTGACCCCTCAGCATAAGTGTTGACAAACCCTCTTCTCTCAGATCCAGTCTCTCTCTCTAAAGGCACAAGGCAGGGGTGCCCCCTGTCCCCCCCTGCTCTTTGTACTGGCTGTTGATCCCTTGGTCGTGGCCATACGACAACACACTTACATTACTAGCACCACTATATAGTCAGATATGTACACCACCCTGATGTACGCAGATGACCACCTAGTTCTCCTGGGGGATGTCCCCCCCTCTAGCTACCCCTGCTATAGCTCCCCAACACTTTCATGGCTGTCTCAGGCCTGAAACTGTCCTGAATACCACAAATAATAGCCTGTGCATTATTTGGGAATAATACCAAATAATAGGCACTATTCGTGGTTATTGGCGTTGGTGAGAGTTACTTAAAAAAAAGTTACTATTATTTTTCCCCACCGATATCCCCTTTCCCAAGTGCCTCAGAGAGTGAAGGTGTTACTTAGTCAGCTGCTGGCATCCTGCCAGAAGCCAACAGCATCTTTCCAAACTCTCACCCCCACTTTAGCCCAATCCCCCATTCTTTTTATAATGTTTTTTATTTCGGCCTCTGTCTTGAGCCCTTACCTTGATTGGGGGGGGGGGCTAGTAGCAACCAATACTATCAAGCTAGTCAGTTGCCCCCCATCCATTCTGCTAGCTCAGAGAACACTACTTTCGTAAAGGCACAAACAGTCAGGACTCGAAGCTTTGCTGAAGTCAGGATTTATTCAGTGCCACTGTGTCTCAGTTTTTCTATAATTCCATTTCAGTAAAACAATAAAACAGTAAATAAAGATCCCCAAGTGCTCACAGGACTCTTATGCTGCATAGCCCTAGCCCCAGTGCTTCGACTGTATGCCAGAATTTTTTTAAGGGAATGCTCCCTGACAAAGACTCTAGCATAGAGTCAAAGCACTTAGGCTAGGGCTATGTAGCACAGGAGTCCTGTACAGTGGACATTTTTAAATTTCACTAAATGAAACATGGAGTTCTTTATTTACTGTTTTGTTGTTTTGCTGAAATGGATTCATAGAAAAGTTGAGGCACAGTGGCACTGAATAAATCTTCAGCAAAGCGTTAGTGTCCTGACTGTTTTTCACTGGTAAGACACCACCTTAAGTACTGTGTTCAGTTCTGCAAACCACACCTCTGGAAGGACATATGCATAGTGGAGGTGGTCCATAGGACAGCAACTAAAATGGTGACAGGTCTGCATCAAAAACCCTATGGAGATAGACTAAAGGACCTCATTATGTACATCTTGGAAGAGAGGAAGGAGGGGGAATATGATAGAGATCTTTAAAAACCCAATTGGACATCTGCCCACCCAGCAGCAGGGTCACGAGGCTAAAGGAGATTGCCCTCCCCATGCAGCACGTAAGCCACAGAACCCCAATCGGACCCACCCGCCCAGCAGCAGGGTTGTAAGGTCTAAAGGAGACTGCCCTCCCCACACAACATGCAAGCCTCAGAGCCCCAGTTGGACCCCAACCCACCTAGCAGTACGGTCACAAGGACTAAAGGAGATTGCCCTCCCCACACAGCACGCAAGCCTCAGAACCCCAACTGGACCACCACCCAGCCAGCAGCAGGATTGCAGGAGATAAAGGAGATTGCCCTCCCCACACAGCATGCAAGGTAACAGCAGCCAGCTCCTGCTGTTTGGCGCCATTATTCCTACTCCCTAACATAGGACTCTGATATACTGTAAAGGACTCCACATCAGCCCATCAGCTGCATGTTTTACCTGTAATGAATCAATTTCATGTATGTTGTAGCTAATATCTGTAGGGTCTTGGCAACATTTTGTAACGAATTAACTACAGAATTTTAATTCTGCTAGCTTGCCTACCGCTCTCTGTATCTTGAGTTACTTTAACTGGGTTTAGCTGAACTTCACTGATAGTTTTTCCCTTACGGTGCCTATGTACAAAGGTAGCTGTTGCTCCATTGAGCTCTCATATTACAATTCCACACTGTGCTTCCTTTGCTTATCTCTTCTTTTCACAGCCTCAGGGCCCCAATTAGACCTCACCTGCCCAGCAGCAGGGTTGCGAGGGCTAAAGGTGATTGCCCTCCCCACGCAGCACACAAGGTAACAGCAGCTGGCTCCTGCGGGTGGCACCGCCTAGTACTATCCCACCCACCTGCCTCACCTTTCACCCACCCAGGGTTGTGTGACACTTATACCCACTCCTGTTCCATTCAGAACCAATTGTCTGTCTCTTGCCCACCTCCCACTTGCAGCAATTGATACATTCTGCCCTTCCCTTCTCTTTAATATCCATGTTGGTTCCTCCCAGAAGTTCCTCTCCTATTCCACACTATTAGCATCTGTTCCCCCTCATCTTCGTATTCAGGCCTTGCTCCTCACCCTTGTCGGTTCTCTACCTGCTAATCTCAGCCCTCCGTGGCCATTATTATTCCCACTTAGTGTACCACTCTGTGGAACTAGTCTCTCTTCAAATATCCTCTCACATCTGCTACCCTATACTTCTCTCCCATGCTCCTGTTTGTCCCCTTGCTACTCCCTCTCTAATTCCCCTTCACATCTCTCCCCCCAGCATCCTACCCTATGCCTCTCAGTCACCAACCCAACTCTACTCCAGTCTCTGCCATGCCCTGACCTTCCCTTGGCCCTGACTTCCCGCTACAATGTCCATGTCTGGTCCCACTACCTCTGGCCCCCAGGGCACTGGTCCTACCTGCTCACTACCTTCTTGCTGGGTCCATCTTGCCCAAGCTCCTGTCCTCCCTCCCCACCTCATACTCCCACCCATCTCACTCAGCCTGCTCATCGACCAAATATAGGACTCACTTCTGCCTCCAGTAAGATCCTCATCATCCTACTGCTACTCACGGCTGGAGATGCTGAACCTAACCCAGGTCCTGTATCCCCTCACCCCACCCCATCCAACTTGCTCGTGGCCTTCGGTTTGTCCATCTAAATATTAGGAGCCTAGTCCCCAAAATCCCCTTGTTGCAACCCTTCAGCGTAACTTTAGCTCTTGATATATTGTTCCTCTCTGAGTCATGGTTCAGTTCCAAAATTTCTGACACCAGTATCTCCTTACCTGGTTTCTCCCTTGTCCACCAAGACCGGTCCAGTAGAGGTGATGGTGTAGCCATGTATGTTGCCTCCCCGGTTCAGTTCATGCCTGTTCTAGCCACCTCCTTCCCTGATACTTATGAACTTCTATTGGTCAAGCTCTAACTCCCTTTCACCCTCCCTATCTTTGTAGCTGTGGTCTACTGTCACCCCAGTCTTCCTCCCTTCACCATCACTGATCCCAAGGCCCCCCTTTTGTCCCATACCTCCACAGGTGAACTATCATCATGGGTAATTTCAATCTGAATTGGCTGTCCTCCTCACACACCAAAACCTGCAATGATATTTCTTCCCTGTACCTCTCCCAACTAAATAACAAACTAACCCGCATAAATACGAAATCCCAGAATCATTCACTCGACTTGGCCCTCACCTCTCACACACACAGAATAATTGCAGCTGGCATCCTTCTGGGCACACTAAGTGATCATCACCCAATCTATATGGTGCGCAAATGTCACAGCATCAAAACCCCCCTCTCCCCAGAATCATAGTGACTCGTTTCTACCGGTCCCTGGACCTTACTCCTCTTCTTGATGATATAGCAACTTCAGACTGGTCCCCATCTCCACTGCTCCCTCCATTGATCATGCACTGGATTACTTCAAAGCAAAGTTACTCACTTCCTAGAACTTCTATGCCCCTCTTAAGCATGCCAGGGTATGCAGTAACCACCTCCCCTGGATCATCCCTGAACTTCTGGCATGCCTATGTGCTTAGGACCTAGCCTGGAAGGTTCAAAAAGCCTCCAGTTCCCCTGCTGACTACCTACGATACCAAACACTCTGCAACATATGCACGAGAGTGATAAGGCTTGCCTGGGCTGAATACTTCCAATCCACTTTCCAGTCTAATATAAGCAATCCTTCCAAATTCTGGAGGGTAGTTCAAGCCCTATTCCCTCCACTAGCCCAGCCTTTTGTCCCTGTGCTCCATGTTGATGGCACCAATCTGACTGACCTCTTGGCAGTCGCCACCAATTTCAATTCCTTCTTTACCACCTATGCCTCAACCCTCCTCTCCTCCTTCCCTCCCTCCTTCTCCTCCCTCCTCCTGCCCACCTCACTGAAACCTGTTTCCCCCCTTCGTCCCCCTCCTTCTCCCTTCTTCCCTGTATCCCCCCTGATACTTTACAAGCGCTCCTTGCCCTAAACCCTTCCAATGGCACCTCCCCAGATGACCTAGACACCAAGCTCCTCTGTCTACCCGAGTCATCGCCTCTCCCCTTGCCTCTTTTTTAAAGCTTTTATTCTCTCTTGCTTCTATCCCGGTGGCCTGGAAGCATGCCACTGTCCTCCCTTTACCCAAAGGTGGTGACCACTCCTCTCTTGGGAACTACCTGCCTATTTCTCTTCTCCTTGTCCTCGCAAAGCTCCAGGAACACATGGTACTCTCCCAACTCTCCTCCTACCTTGACTCCTCCCACTTCTTTACCCCTTTCCAGTCTGGTTTTCAGAAGCAACACTCCACTACTACCTACCTACTCAGGTTCACTGACTCTGTCCAAACAAAGTTGGACAACAGCCTTATCACCTCTGCTATCTTTGTCGACCTTGCAAAGGCTTTCAACACTGTGTCACACCCCCTCCTTCTAGCCAAGCTCTCTGTAGCTGGGCTCTCAAACACTGCCACAAACTGGTTTTGTTCCTGTATTGTAGGAAGGACACAATCCGTTCAGATTGCTGACTCCCTGTCTCCCCCCTCCCCATCACGACAGGAGTCCCCCAGGGCTCAGTACTTGGGCCTCTTCTTTTCTCCATCTGCCTAAATGACCTTCCTGCAGTCAGCTCCTCCTCCTATATTCACATGTATGGAGATAATAATGTCCTGTACACATCTGGCCCTTCCCCTTCAGATGTGGAAACCAGACTTCAGCTTGACTTCAGTAATGTTCAACACTGGTTACGAACACACCCACTGTAACTGAATGCCAAGAAGATTGTCTCCATGACCTCTGCCACAAGGCAGAGATTCTCTCGGCTCCCTTCCCCTCTTTCCACACCCTTGATGGGACTACACTGGAGGATACAACCTCTTTTAGGTATCTCGGGGTTTGGCTTGACCAGCATCTCAACTTTTCTGGTCATATGGATGCAACTATCAAAAACTGCACCCCAATTTAGGTGCCCTATTTAGAAACTGTTGTTATAACCCTCTGCCTGCCTGTCGTGCTCTAGTCCAGAAAATGATCATTCTAGTTTTTGACTACAGTGATGTAGTCTACAGTGCCACTCCCAAAACTTCCCTAGCCAGGCTGGACTCCCTTTTCCACTCTTTCTGCCATTTCGCCCTTGACTTCCTCCTAGTATCCACCACTGTGTTCTCTACTAGTCTCTCTCTTTCCCCTCCCTTGAATCCAGGCACCCCTCTCACTGTGCCAACTTCATATTTAAATTCTGGTATGGCTCTCTTTCCTTCCTACCTTTCCACTTCTCTAGCCGCCCAACCTCCCCAGTTCCCTCCGTAGCTACGACTCTTGCACCATGGCTGCCTCCCCTAGATCCTCCAAGGCTGGCCAGGCTGCATTCTCTCACCATCTCCCAAAACTATGGCATTCCCTTCCCCTTTTTATCTGCCACACTAGCTCCCCCTCTGCCCTCTCACTCCTCCTACACATCTTCTTTTCTCCTCCACATGCAACTGCTTTTAACCTCATTCCCATCCTACAGTCCCTCCCTCCCCTTTATGTATTCCCTCCTTTCCTCCCTCCCTTTCTCCTTGCATCCCATTCTCTCTTTCCCTTTCCACTCCACCCTCACATGTCAGCCCCTAAACTGTACTATCACTCTTAGTGTTATGTTCTGGTAATGTTGAAATCAACCCTGGTCCTCCTGCAGCAATTTTTTCACCAGCCGACCTAGCCAGTATCAAAGGATTGAACTTTATGCATATTAATGTGTGCAGCCTACTAAAAAAGTTTGCCTCTATTCAAGCACTTACTTCCCATACAATGCCTGATATACTCGTGGTCACTGAGGCTAGGCTCAGACCTGGTACCCTAGATAGTGAGGTGAATATCTCATCTTATACCCTGTTCAGAACTGATAGGCTCACCAGAGGAGGAGGAGTTGCCATCTACGTCAAGGAGAAATTGTCTGCATCAGTTATGAATTCGTCCTCACTCCCAAAGAATTTGAGAGCCTGACTCTCAATGTCAAGCTATCTTCCTCTGTCTCAGTGTGCATCCTAGGATGCTATAGACCTCCATCCGCGGGGCTACAATTTCTGGACCATATAACTAATACGATGGGATCCCTTCAATTGGAGATTATTATACTAGGGGACCTCAATATGGACTGGTACTCCAATAGTTCCTTACCCCTAAAGACTATTTACGACTTCTCTGGTCTTTTCTAACTCATTTCTGAAGCAACACAGCCAAACAAAAAGTGCCCTAAAAATAGCACACTTCTAGATTTCATTTTAGTAAGCAAACCACATCTGTTTCCACATGCAGGAGTGTTCTTCTCTGATTTCAGCGACCACTGTATTATAGCAGGTGTAAGATCCACCCCAAAACTACCATCCCTTTCCAAATTCTCACTCAGGAGGAAATGGCATAATTTTGACATCTATGCATTTAATGATAATAATAATAATAATAATATTTATTTAAATTAAGCACCTTTCAAAATATCAAGGCGCTGTACATTAAAATTGATCAAATTAGTAATAAAATCAATAATACAAAACAATAGAAAACGGTCTGAAGAGATCCTTGTCAATGAATTAATTAAGATAAGCCTGATGCCACAAAAAGGTTTTGAGTGCCTGTTTAAAGCCCCCCATGGTCATGCACTCCCGAAGCTGATGGGGTAAAGAATTCCAGAGGTGCTGGGGCCACGTATATAAATGCACGGGCCCCTGAAGATTTTAAAGATACCCTCGGAATCTCTAGCAATGCCTCGACAGCTGAACAGAGCTGTCGCTTGAGGCAGTAAGGTACCAGAAGCTCTTTCAGGTAGTCAGGGCCAAGTCCGTGTAGGGCTTTATATGTCAGTAATCCAACTTTGAAGGTGATCTGCCACCGAATCAGCAGCCAGTGTAGTTCATGCAGCACCAGTGTAATATGAGAGGACTGGGAATTCCCCATCAGCAACCATGCTGCAGCGTTCTGCACTAGATGCAGGCAGCGGATATCAACCCCCGGTAGCCCTAAGTAAAGTGAGTTGCAATAATCAAGGCATGAGGTCATAAAGGTATGGATCAGTGTGGGAAGGTCACCAGACAGAACAAGGTGCTTGATCCTGGCGATGTTCCTAAGATGGTAAAAGGATAACGTGACAAGTGCTGACACCTGAGATCGCAGTGTCAGCCCATCATCAAGCACCACCCCCAGGTCCCGCACCCGTTCAGAGGTAAGGAGCTGGGAGCCCCCCAGAAAAAGTCCAAAAGGCTGACCAGCCCCAACCCCTCTATCTGGCGACCCAGATCCACAACATAACCTCAGTCTTTCCTGCATTCAACTTTAACCAGCTGGAATTCATCCAATCCTGGATTTCAGAGAGGCAGTTGTTAAATATCATGAGAACACTATCCTGGTCAGGTGCAAAAGACAGGTAGAGCTGGGTATCATCGGCATAGCAGTGAAACCTCAGCCCATACCATCTTACAATGTCTCCAAGGGGCAGCATGTACACAGCGAACAACATGGGAGACAGCACTGAGCCCTGAGGGACCTCACATGACAGAGGGATAAGGTCAGAGGAATAAGTCCCAGACACCACTCTGAGTTCTGCCAGTGAGGAAAGATTTAAACCACCTGAGGGCTGTACTAGTCAGGCCACAGATGAAGCTCAGGTGCTCAAGCAGCACCCCATGGTTCACGGTGTCAAAAGCTGAGGAGAGATCAAACAGCACCAGGATGGAGAGGCTTCTCCGATCTCTAGCCTTCAGGAGATCATGGAGCACCCAAACCATGCAGTCTCAGTACTGTGCCTCTTTCAAAAACTGGATTGGAGAGGTTCGTAGATGTTATGGATGGTCAAGTGGTTCTCCAACTGTACTGCCAGTACTTTTTCAATTACCTTCCCAATAAAGGGGAGGTTTGAGATTGGTCTGTAGTTGGCCAGAGAGTCTGGGTCCACAGAAACCTTCTTCAGGAGGGGTGTCACCACTGCCTCCTTCAGGGAGCTGGGAAACTCACCCAAATCAAGGGAGCACCAGGCTATCTGTACCAGGACCGGGCCGATAATATCACAACAACCCATAATCAGGGAAGTTGGGCCCAGGTCCAAACTACAGCACATATGGTGCATACCCTGGACAATCCGCATGACATCTGCAAACTCCGTCCAGTCAAAGGTACTCCGGGAAACAAGGGGGACAGTGACCAAGCACCGATCAACAGCAACCTCTATAGAGCGAGTCAAGAGGATTTCCACCCTGATGTCTGCCACTTTATTCGCAAAGAACAGAGCAAGCTCATCGCACTCCAATTGCGAAAAGGCTCTTCGAGACTGCATACAGGCTGGGTTGCACAACCTGTCCACAGTTTGAAAGAGCTGGGCCGGTCAGTTCTGAGTGGCAGCAATCTTCCCAGAAAGGAATTCTGCCTTCTTACGGGAGATCATTGTTTGATAGACTTGATAATGTTCTACCAATCTAAGGTGGTTGGCCTCCAGGGCGGATTTCCTCCAGCGCCTCTCTAACCTTCATCTTAGTTGCCACAACTCCCTCAGGGTCCCATCGAACCAAGGGCCCCGAGGGTGAAAGGAGAGAGGACGAACACGGACTGGAGCAATAGAATCAAGCGCTGTGGAGATGACCATATTATAGGCCAACACCAGAGCCTCTGGATTCCTGCTAGCCACAGGAAACTCCGAGAGGTAAATTACTGCTGCTAGACCTTCAGGGCTCACATCTCGTAAAGGGCCGTAACTGACCATCTCCATAGGGGTAGGCCTACAAAGGGGGGTGAAAAAATTTAACCTCACGGTGTAGTGATTGGACCAACCAACAGGTTCCACTCCCAAATCGGAGGCTTCGATCCCCAGGAGGAAAACCAAATCAAGGGAGGGACCGTGTTTATGAGTAGCAGAGGTAACAATCTGTGTGAGGCCCAGAGACGTCATCAACTGGAGGAAGTGTTGTCCAAATTGCAAGAGTTCATCATCAACCCAGGCATTGGGGGAGAGCTTTCAGTCCTGTGGACCTAGGGAGAAAGCCTTCAGCTGTGTGGATCTACGCTGCGGTGTGAAATCTATGGAGACCATATCTCGAGTGTTAGTTACTTTTTTAGTCAAGAAGTCCTTTGTTTTCCTGGATCAATCCGTGCCTGGATACGTGTTTGCATTTAGTGGCCTAAAGGAGTAATTTGGATTTGGATTTGTGCACGTTTGAACTGTGGTCTCTACATTTTGGTCGGCCTGACTGCTGGAATCTGCCCGCTTTGGTGGATCGTGCCTGGACTGGTTGGGGAGCTGGCCGGTGGGTGCACGATCTACCAAGGCTCCTTGTTAGGCCTGCTGGTGGGCTGACTCAATCGGGGAGCTGTGTTGTGGAGCAGAAATCTCCAGTGGTCAGCCTTCACAGATAGGGCCCTAAGGATTGGACTATCGATTTGGGCTGGATTATTGTTCTTCAAGGAGACCTCTACTTGTGTTTCATTTCAGCTGAGGAAATGGTCAGAACTGAAATTCTTTTTTATTTGAGCAGTAAGAGAGCTTTGTTCATCTGTACTTCCTGACAGTGAGAGAGCCGGGGGCTTTTAAAACTTTATTGGATTTTAATTTGACTTCTGTATGATCAGTGAGAAGGAGACTACTGGCGTTCTACTTGGGCAGTGACAGTGCCCTATTTATCCATACTCCCAGGTTGTGAGAGGGCTTGGGGGTCATAATTTCATCGGATCTTAATTACTGTTTTCCAGTATACCCAGTGAGAGGGGATTATTGGAGTTTATTTTATTTTATACAATTTTCTACTGACTGTGGATACTACCTTCTCTTGTGTCTGTTCGATTCATCCAGACTGATTTTGCTTCTCTGAGACTTTGTGTCCAAGACTGGAACACTTGAGCAGCTCTAGATTATGATCGGTTTAAGGTTTTATTATACTTATTTTGTTTTAGAATTGAAAGAGGGTGAGAGCCTCTCTCGTTTCAACAATTTAGTAATTTTTGAACATTTGGTTATTGGACATTACATACCTGGACATTTTTATTTTGTTTGTTTGATTAAATTAGAAACATAGAAACATAGACTTTGACGGCAGATAAGGACCACTTGGCCCACCCAGTCTGCCCATTTCCCTACCTACTGGATAAGCTGCAGATTCTAGTTAACCAACAGCCTATTTCCTGCAACCCTCCACTATAATTACCTTATGTCTGTCCCATGCATGTTTGAATTCCTCCACTGTTTTAGACCCCTCAACCTCTCCAGGAAGGCGGTTCCATGCGTCCACCACTCTCTCTGTGAAAAGGAATTTCCTCACATTACCCCTGAGCCGTCCCCCCTCTAACTTTAAATTGTGCCCCCTTGTTCTTACACATCTCTTTTTCTGAAAGATGCTACCCTCCTGGACTTTGTTGATTCCCTTGAGGTACTTAAAAGTTTCTATCATGTCCCCTGTCCCTCCTTTCATCAAGGGTATACATATTAAGCTCTCTCAGTCTCTCTTCATATGGTTTCTGATGTAGACCCTGCACCATTTTAGTTGCCCTCCTCTGGACTGCTTCCATCCTGTCTATGTCCTTGCGTAGATGGGGTCTCCAAAACTGCGCAGTACTCCAGATGGGGTCTCACCAACTGTCTGTATAGAGGATAACCACTTCCTTTTTCTACTTGTGATGCCCTCCCTATGCATCCCAGTATCCCCTGGCTTTCCCTACTGACTTCTCATTGCATACCCACCTTTAGGTTATCTGATATGACTACACCCAGATCCCTTTCCATTATTGTTGTTGTTAGTACCTCCCTGCTATTGTGTACTCTTCTCCTGGATTTTTATTTCCCAGATGCATTACTTTACACTTCTTTGCATTAAATCTAAGTTGCCATATGTCTGACCATTCCTCCAACCTTGCCAAGTCCCTTCTCATCCTTTCTACCCCCCTTGTGTATCAACTCTGTTACAGATCATTGTGTCATCCATCAAAGAGGCATACCTTTCCTTCAGACCCTCTGCAATGTCACCTATAAAGAGCGTTAAAGAGGACTGGACCCAGTACTGAGCCCTGAGGTACTCCACTAGTAACCCCTTTCTTCAGAATGTGTTCCATTCACTATTACCTTCTGTGTCCTGTTGTGCAGCCAGTTTTCTACCAGGCTACCACCCTGGGACCCTCCCAGGCTGACTAACTTGATTATTAATCTTTTGTGCGAGACTGTGTCAAATGCCTTACTAAAGTCTAGGTAGGCCATATCCACAGCCCCTCCCTGGTCTATTACTTTGGTCACCCAGTCAAAGAAATCGATTAGATTTGTCTGACATGACCTTCCTGCTGTGAATCTATGCTGCTTTGGGTCCAGTGCCCGCTTGTCCTCTAGGTACTCAACAATTCTTTCTTTCAGAGTGATTCCATCATTTTCCCCACCACTGAGGTCAAACTAACAGGTCTATAGTTTCCTGCTTCTGCCTTGCTCCCACTTTTGTGAAGAGGAATCACATCTGCCTCCTCCAGTCCTCAGGTACCATCCCATCTTCCCATGATTTGTTAAAAGTGTGGTTAGTGGTGTCACTAGGTCCTCCCTTAGCTCTTTTAGGATTCTAGGGTGAATCCGTCAGAGCCCCATTGCTTTGTCCACCTTGAGTTTTAGAAGTTCTTTCAGTACTCTTCTTCTTTAAATGGACTGGTATCAACCCCACTATCCAGAGTGCTTCTACTGTTTGGTTTAGGTAACTCCTCCTCTTCTTCTTTTGTGAATACTGAGCAAAAGTATTATTCATTATCTCTGCCTTTTCACTGTCTCCCTCTGCCCACCTCCTCTCCTTTATTAATCTTCCTATCCCTCCTTAACCTTTCTATGTTCCTAATGTACCTATAAAGGTTTTATCCCCTTCTTAACTGAGTTGGCTATCTTTTCCTCGGTTTGGGCCTTTGCTTTTCTGACTGCCTTCCCACTTCTTTCTGCTTTAATTGATACAGTTCCTGTCATGCTCCTTCTGTGATTCCTTATACTTTTGAATACAGCCTTTTCTCCTTAACCTTCCCTGACACTTCTTTTGAGAGCCATAGTGGTTTTTATTCCGCTTTGTTTTCTTTATTTGTTTCACACAAAGGCTTGTTGCCTCCATGATGGCAGTTTGATTTTCTCCATTGTTCTTCCACTCCTCCTTTTTGGCCATTTGCTAATGCATTCCTCAGTATTCACCCATTACCAAAGTCAGCCCTTCTAAAGTCCAGTATCCTTGTATTTGTATGGCTTGTCTCCATGGTTGTGTTTATTGTGAAGCACATTGTGCAGTGGTCGCTTGTTCCCAGGTGTCTACTGACTTCTAAGTTTGTGATCCTCTCTCCATTTGAGAGTATCAGGTCTAATATTGCTCCCTCCTGAGTGGGTTCCACCACTAGCTGTCTAAGGCATGCTCCCTGTAGGGCATCGAGAATGACCCTGCTCTTGGGTGTGGCTGCAGTCCATGTTGCCCAGTTAACATCTGGCATATTCAGGTCCCCCATCAACAGTATCTCCCCTTTTTCAGCCATTTTGAGAATCCCCTCTATCATTTTCTTGTCCATTTCCTCCCCTTGAGATGGGTGTCTGTATACAACCCCTGTACAGATTGTGATGCCATTCCCTGTCTCCAATGTGACCCAGAGTTCCTCTTGTCCTCCCCCTTTACCTTTTAGATCTGTTACTTTGATCCCTTCCCTTATGTAGAGAGCTACTCCACCTCCTCTTTTACCCTCCCTGTCCCTTCTGTAGATTGTGTACCCTGGTATGTTGACATCCCAGTCATGGTTCTCCGTGTACCATGTTTCTGTGACTGCCACAATATCCAAGTGTTCCACTTCCATCAGGGCTACTAGCTCTGGAAGCTTGTTTCCCAGACTACGGGCATTGGTACTCATTGCCCTCCATTTAATGTTGGCTTTATCCTTTTTTACCCCATCCCTGCTCTTATTGCCCTTGGCCATTTTTCCATTAACCCCTGTCCTGCCCTCTGTCAAGCTCTGTACCTCAGTGTTTACCCTACTACCTGCCATGCTTTGCGGGGGGAGGCTTGAACTTTCCTGTTTCCTATCAGCACCTCCCCCCTTGGCTAGTTTAAAAGCTTGCCAAGGAAGCCTTTAAACCTGTCACCTAGGAACATGTTTCCCTTCCTGGACAGATGCAGACCATCATGCCAGTATAGACCTTCATCTCTCCAGGTGGACCCCCAGTCCCCAATGAAGCCAAAGCCCTGTGCTCTGCACCAGTTTTGCAACCATTCATTAAACTGCATGGTGTGCAGTACCCTAGCCTCACCCCTGCCATTGACTGGCAGCACCTCTGAGAAGGTTACCGTGCTTGCTGCCTGTGAGGCCTCCCCAACTCCACAAATTCATCCTGCACTGCATCTCATGCCTAGCTAGGTCATTTGTCCGAGGTGGACAATGATATCTAGTTTCCTCTCCTGTGATGCTGCTTCTACAATCCTGAGTTAAGCTTCCTGTCCCTCAAGCCATGGCACCAGGCAGGCACCTACTTCTTCTCCTCTCCCTTCCCCAGGTCTACACCCCTAACAGTGAGTCCCTATCAGAAGCTGTTTCTTTCCCTTGTGTTGTCCCTTGCCACTCTTTTGTGGTTCTCCCTTGTGGATGTCCCCAGCATTCTTCTTGGTCTCCAATGAGGGGTGTCATCATGAGGAACCTTGATTTGCCAGACCGACATATGATTTGTGTAGAGGTGCAACTCAGGGCTCGCCTCTGTTCCACCACCCTCACCCTCCCAGAACCTACTGTGGTCCATCTGCTCTTCACACATGGCAACCTCTGAGGCAGTGGTTGTGGAACTGGTGCTCTTTGGGTGGGGGAGTCCTCCTTAGTCCTTGCCAGTTCAGCCTGGAGGTGGGCAACCTCCTCCCTCAGAGCTGACAGTTGTTTTGTGTTCTCTTTATATTTTATTTGGTTTAATTTGGTTAGTGTATATCTTTGTTTTCTTGAGTTTAGGTGTGTGGGAGTGAGGTTTTTAATATGTGTAGAAGGCCTGCCACCACGGTCGTATGCTATTCGTCCACCGCTCTTCGCACCCTCCGCCCTGTCTCCCCCTTGCCATTACAGTCATCAACTTACCAGCACTGTAGAGCGCTGGGGGTTGTGCAGAGGGGTGGAGGGGTTATGGGGGGTGCGAACAGTGGAGGCCGAATAAGGGGGAACATCGTATTGGAGTAGTGGAAACCAGAAGACACCCTGGGGCGAAATGGACTCTAGAGCGAGGTCATTCCTGTCTGGTTCCCATACCCAAGGCCACCACTACTACTAATGATACTGGGCAAGTAGTCTGTACCGCTCCAGAAGCCCGTCCTGCCCGAGCAGTGTTGTGCAATGCCAGATCCATAAGAAACAAGACTGCAGTTTTTGCAGATCTTGTTGAGTCTGTGGATCTGGCTTGCATTACCGAGACCTGGCTGGATGAAAATGCTGGTCCAGTTTTGGAGGCAGCAGTTCCAGCTGGGTACTCAGTGTTACACCGCCCAAGGTTGGACTGCGCGGGGGGGGGGTTGCGGTCTGTTTCAAGACCGAACTGGGCCTCGAAAGTGTACCAATTGAGGGAGCTGAGTCCTTTGAGTGTACTGTAGTGGCAGGTGTGGATTGTAAAAATTGTTCTCATCTATCATCCACCAGATGATGAGAAACATTTTCTGCAGGAAGTAGCTGACTTCGTCATTGACATGGCATTTGAGTCACCCAGGCTGATGGTCCTGGGTGACTTCAATGCCTGGGTCGATGATGAATTTTTGCAGTTTGGACAACACTTCCTCCAATTAATGACATCTTTGGGCCTTACACAAGTGGTTACTTCTGCCACTCATAAGAGCGGTCACTCCTTGGACTTAGTTTTCCTCCTGGGGATTGAGGCCTTCGACGTGTGGGTGGAACCTGTCAGTTAGTCTGATCACTACACTGTGGGGTTCAGTTTTTGCACCCCACCCTTGTAGGCCTACCCCTGTGGAGATGGTTAGGTACTGCTTTTTGCGAGATATTATTTCTATAGGCCTGGCAGCGGTGCTTGACCTATCGGAGTTTTCTGGAGTGAGCAATGATCCTGATGCCTTGGTGGTGGCCTATAATAGGGCCATCTCCTCGGCTCTTGATCAAATTTATCCTGTCCGTGTTCATCCTCTCCCCCTTTGTCCTCGGTCTCCATGGTTGGATGGGACCTTGAGGAAGATGCGGTGACAAGGACGAAGATTACAGCGTTGTTGGCAGAGAACTGCCCTTGATGCCGACCATCTTAGACTGATGGAACATTACCAACTCTATCATTCCGCAATCTCTCGTAAGAAGGCAGAGTTCCTGTCTGGGGAGATCGCGGCTGCTCAAAACCAACCAGCTCAGCTTTTTCGAACTGTTGACAGACTGTGCAACTCAGCCTGTCTCCAGGTTCAAGCTTTCACAAATAAGTGTGATGAGCTTGCTCGCTTCTTTGCAGATAAGGTGGCTGACATCAGGGCAGCACTCCAGCCTGCTCTCTCTATGGGAGAAGCTACAGATCGGCATTTGGTCGCATCCCCCGGTCTCTCCTGGAGTTCCTTTGACCGGCCTGAGTTCATTGATGTCATGAGGATTGTCCAGAGTATGCACCCTACTTGCTGTAGTTTGGATCCAGGCCCGACTTCCCTGATAAAGGGTTGCTTGAAATCATTAGCCCAGTCCTAGCATGGATAGTCTGGTGCTCCTTGGCTATGGGTGAGTTTTCTAGCTCCCTGAAGGAGGCGGTGGTGACACCCCTCCTGAAGAAAGCTGCCTTGGACCCCGACTGCCTTGCCAACTACAGATCGATCACTAATATTCCCTTTGCTGGGAAGATTGTTGAGAAAGTAGTGGCTGCACAACTGGAAAACCATTTAACCATCCATGACATCTATGAACCGCTCCAGTCTGGTTTTCAAAAGAGGCATAGCACCGGGACAGCGCTGGTTCGGGTGCTCAGTGATCTCCTGATGGCTAGAGATCAGAAGAACCGTTCCATTCTGGTTCTTCTTGATCTCTCATCCGCCTTTTACACTGTGGACTATGGGGTACTTCTTGCGCGCCTGGAGTTCATCTGTGGCCTGTCAGGTACAGTCCTCAGTTGGTTTAGATCTCTCCTCTCTGACATAACTCAGAGAGTGGTGTTGGGGAAAAATTCTTCCCGTCCAGTCTCTTTGTCATGTGGGGTCCCCCAGGGCTCGGTGTTGTCCCCCATGTTGTTTGCAGTGTATATGCTGCCCCTCGGAGACATTGTAAGAAGGTATGGGCTGAGGTTTCACTGCTATGCAGATGATACCCAGCTCTACCTATCTTTTGCACCTGACCAGGATAGAGCTCTCTCGGTCTTTAATAGCTGCCTCACCAAAATCCAGTGCTGGATGGATTCAAGCTGGCTGAAGTTGAACTCGGAGAAGACGGAGGTAATGGTTGTGGACCCGGGTCATAGGGTAGAGGGGGTGGGAGCTGGTTTACCCTCAGGTTTATTTCTGGGAGGTGTTCAGCTCCCTAACTCTGAACAGGTGCGGAACTTGGGTGATCTTTGACAATGAGCTAACACTGCGTTTGTAGGTGTCGGCAGTTGTCAAACTTTCCTTTTATCATCTTAGGAACATCGCCAAGATTAAGCACCTTGTTCCGCCCGCTGATCTGCCTACGCTGGTCCACGCTTTTGTGACCTCACACCTTGATTATTGCAACTCCCTTTATCTAGGGCTTTCTGAGGTTGATATCCACCACTTGCAGCTGGTGCAGAACGCTGCGGCCAGGTAATTGACGGGTACATCTCATGCCTGTCATATTTCGCCGGTGCTGCGTGATCTGCACTGGCTGCCAATTTAGTGGCGGATCACCTTTAAAGTTGGTCTTTTCACTTACAAAGCCCTACATGGACAGGGTCCAGACTACTTGAAAGAGCTTTTGGTTCCCTACGGCCCTGAGCGATCGCTCCGCTTAGCGGACGAGGGGGTTGCTAGAAATTGCGAGGGTTTCTTTAAAATCTTCAGGTGCCTGTGCCTTTGTGTATGCTACTCTGACCCTCTGGAATTCTCTACCCCGTCCACTTCATCAGTGTGCATCCAGGGAGGAATTTAAAAAGGCCTTGAAGACCTATTTGTGGTTGAAGATTTGTTTTAATTAAGTATTGTGATTTTAGGAGCTCAGATTATTATTGATTATGTTTTATTTATTATATTTGTAAATTTTTGTAAGGCGCCTTAAACTTAAGAAAGGCGCAATATAAATAAAGTTTTATTATTTATTGTTATTATTATTGAAGTCACCCAGGACCATCAGTCTGGGAGACTCAAACGCCATCTCGATCATGAAATCTGCTACTTCCTGAAGGAATCGCTTCTCAACCCCTGTTGGATGGTAGATGAGAGCTATCCTACAGCCTACATCTGCTACTACAGTACACTCGAATGACTCAGCCTCCTCAACTGGTACACTCTTGAGGCCCAATTCGATCTTGAAACTGACCATGACCCCCTACCCCCACCCCCACGGTCCAATCTCGAGCAGTGTATCACTGAGTACCTGGCTGGAATTGCAGCCTCCAGCGTGGGGCCAGCATTTTCATCCAGCCATGTCTCGGTGATGCAAGCCAGATCTGTTGTTCTGACAAGATCTGCAATAATTGCAGTCTTGTTCTTAATTGATCTGGCATTGCATAACACCACTCGAGTTGGATGGGGTTTCCAGGGCTGCCCCATCTACTTGCCCACCAGGAATGGTGGTGCCCATGTGTATGAGGACCAGACATAGCACACCACGTTCCAGACTCCATTTCACCCCAGGGTGTCTTCTGGATCTAACTAATCTGATGTGAGAGTCCCGTTTATTCGTCCTCTGATGTCTGTACCCCCCAACCCCTCCGATTTGCAAGATTCCTTCAGATGGCAGAATTTTTACTTGGCCAACTCAGTGCCTGCAGCCTATGATATCTTCCAGGAAATCATGTCAGGGGCTCTGGATAAACATGCACCATTGGTCCAGTTTTGTTCCAAAAATAAATCATGTCCTTGGTTTATGGCCCAATTAAAGGCCTCCCTGTTACACAGAGACTTGCTTTGGAAAAAAGCTTGGAAATCAAAACTTCCAAAAGGCTAGAAACCACTGTACCAATCTGGTTAGGGAAGCTAAGGCTAGCTATTTCCGCAAAGAATTGGACACTTCTACCAAGTGCTTGGCAAACTTCTGGAAAACCATCAAGGATATTCAAGGGCACGCAGCTATGAGCAACTTACCCACAAAAAATCGCCATTGGCGCAACCTCGATGTCAGATAAATCGACTATCCTTGAAGCTTTTAATAACCATTTTGCTATTGCAGGTCTCGCTTTCGATGCCTCCCCTGCCAATAACCTCTGCTCTAGACTTGGAGCACTGAACTTACCAGATCCAGTCACAAGTGTGGCCTTCTCCCTCCAGCCTACCACCCTGAGAGAAGTTGAGGATCTCCTCCTACAATTGGATACCAGGAAGTGTGCATGGCAGACCAATTGGACCCATTCTTACTGAAGCTTAGTCTTCATGTCATGGCTGTGCCCATAATGCACCTTTTTTACCTCTCCCTTTCTCAGGGTGATATTCCTCCCATATGGAAAATGGCTCACGTAATCCCCCTTTTTAAATCTGGAGACCCCAGCAACCTGAATAACTATAGACCAATCTCCCTACTTCCCACCCTTTCCAAACTGTTGGAGAAAATAGTGAGTGTGCAACTCAGGAACTACCTCGAAAGTGGGAACCTGTTCAATCCTTATCAGTCAGGATTTAAGCCTCATCGCAGTACTATTTCAGCCCTTGCAAAGGTCACCAATGACTGGCAGTGTGCCTTGGATTCGAAGAACTTTGTTTGCCCAGTATTTCTAGACTTAAGCAAGGCATTCGATACAGTTGACCATGAGCTGCTCCTTGTCTCCCTCAGAAACATCGGCTGTGACCCCCCATTGCTGAGGTGGTTCTCGAACTATCTAACAGGGCGATAGCAGCAGATCAAGGCTGAAGGGGAATTCTCATCCCTGAAACCTCTAGTGAGGTGTGTACCACAAGGCTCTATACTGGGTCTGTTGCTTTTTGCAATTTACATTAACAATATTGACGCTGACATCAAATCTGCTAACATCCACCTGTTTGCCGATGACATGGTACTTTATAATGGAAGACCCTCTCCGGAAGCAGCTTGTAGGGATCTGCAATGGGAATTTAATCTTCTACAACTACAACTACAGCACCAGAAACTGCTCCTGAATGCCAAAAAAACAAAGGCGATGTTTTTTTCTCCCTTTTCTTACGTCAATAACCCCACAACTCAAGGTAATATTCCCCAGACCCACACTCTTCTTGGCGAATCGCTGGAATATGTTACTAAATTCAAATACCTGGGTGTGTGGATAGACAAAAAGCTTTCCTTTTGCAATCACATTGAGGGTCTCATAAAGAAGCTAAGGCAGAGGCTTGGCCTCTTCTATAGGATCAAAAATTTTCTAACAATGGATGACAGGAAGAGACTGGTCGAAACTACATTCCTTACCTTATTGGACTACACAGATTTCCTTTACAGCCAAGGCCCCGTGTCTGCCCTGGCTAAATTAGAAACACTCTACTATCGGGCCTTGAAGTTCATAACTGGCCTCCCATACTCCACACATCACTGCTCCCTTTACACTGCAGTAGGTTGGTCATCCCTTAACTACAGAAGACAGAGGAATGCAGCTGTCTGGACATTTAGGGCCATAACGAAGATGTTGCCTCAGTACATCTCAGATTGTCTTCCTCTAGGTGTGATAGGTAAATATGCCTTAAGGAGTTCCTCCGTTATCTCCCTTGCAGTACCGGAGTTCAATTCACCATTCTGAAGGTCTGCCATATTTCATGCCTTACCCTCTCTCTGGAACAACTTGCAAAAGAAACCCAGAAGTTGGCTTACCCAATCAAACTATCAGCCTTCAAAGCACTTTATTCTCGCTCTATCAAGGAATCCTGTAACTGCTTCCCCTGATGTCACCTCCCCCTAGCCTCAGCTCCATCTGCTCCAGTGCATCCCTTTACTGGTGCTTCTTTCCCACCCCTCGTGGGCAATGTTACAGCCTATAAAAACTTACCTGACTGCTCCTTCTTTCCCAACCCTGTGTTTTTTTTCCTTATCATTAGTTCCTTTTCCATGTCCCCCTGGCTCCCACCTACACTCCTAGATTACCCCCCTTGACACCGTCATGGAGTTTTGCTTTCCACTCCCTAACTGTTGCCACCCTCCCCCCCTTCCAATCACTACATGCCCTTGCGGACACGTACCATGTACCTCTCTTACTTGCCTTCTTGCACCCCCCCCACCCCATCGCACCCCAGCACCAAGCTCCTTCAATCAATTATTGTGTTCAAGGATGCTGCAAATACAAACTGTAATTATACTTGTGTATGTTTAACCTGTATATACTGTACTGCAGTTGCCATACTTTTTAGCTGCATATTCTTCATGGTCCTAGCTTAATGGCTCTTTTTAATACTCTATTTCGTGTGTATTATACATTTCCTGTGTATAACTACTGCTCTATGTAAATACTATGTAAGTGTGAATTCATTTTGTATATACTGTTTACCCAATTATGATGCAACTGAGTATTCCTTTGTATGTATTGTTAACCTCTCCTTTCCAGGTCCATCTTGAAAATAAGCTTGCTCAATGTTGTTCACCGGGTTAAATAAAGATTTTGATTGATTGATATATATATATATATCCCTCTAGCTGTGTGCATTGTGTGTTAATATTGTTTACTTTACTACTGCTCCCTTGTGTACTAAATTGTTTCCTTTTCGAAACTGTGTAACTATATATGTTTACAGCAATTTGTTCTTGAGCTGTTCTGTATAATTCAAAGCTATTGCCACTGTATATGTCTGATTTCCCTCTTCCCCTTCCACCAGGATGCACCTGGAAATGAGCAACTTGCTCAGTGTGCTTTCCTGGTGAAAATTTTAAATAAAAAATAAGTAAATGAAAAAACCCTCAAAGGAGTAGATAAAGCTCAGGAGGGAAGTATGTTTCAGAAAAAAAGGAGCACAAGAAAAAGGGGACATGACATGAAGCTGGAAGGGGGTAGATTCAGTAGAGATGTGGGGATGTACGTCTTCACAGAAAGAGTGGTGGATTCCTGGAAAAGCCTTCCAGCAGTGGTGGTGAGGAAAAAGACAGTGGGGGGTTAAAATGCATGGGATAGGCATGAGGGTATCTTAGTGGAAAGGAAGAAGGAGAGGAAAACGGCTGGAGATTGTTACGGTGATATTATAGATGGGGATAAATGGACAGACTGGGTGGGCCAAATGGTCTTTATCTGCCATCAAATTCTGTGTTTCCTGTGTTTCCATATTTCTTGCAGATGTTCACTCCTCTCCTCTGTCTGAGCGCCGAGTTCAGTATCAATTTTATCAATACTTTACATTATTTATTTTATTAATGGCCAGATAGGAGACACTAAGGAGCTCTGCAACACACTACGGCAGCAGACGGGATGGGGGTGACGACTGGCTAGCCCCTATACTACTGGTTGCCACTAGCTCCTCCCCCCCTTCAAGATGAGGGCTGAAGGGTGGGTGAAGAGCTGAAATAGAAAAAATTATAAAAAGAATGGGGGTTGGTCTAAGGTGGGGTGAGAGTTTAAAAGATACTGCTGGCTCCTGACAGGGTGCCAGGAGCTGACAATACATATCGCTGGAACTCTCTGGGGGGTCGGGCATGTGGGAAAAGGGGACATGAGTGACAAATTATTTGAGGTGGTGGCCAGAACATGAGCCCTGGCCACTAAGTGAGGGAAATACAGCAATGTTATGTTTATTCCCCCCCCCCACACACACATACAACCGAATACCCAAATACAAATACCTGAATATTATTGGGCCCAAATGTTCAGGATAGGTTATTCACACAGCCCTACAAAGCATAGCAGAGAGTGCTAACTAACACACTGCCATTAGGGAGCCATGTTTGTTCATGCACAGTGCTCTGCCCAGCATGTGCTGCATGTACTTTTACCAAGCTGTGGCAGCACCACACATAGTGTAGATACGCAGTACAGCACTATCCCCTCCCAGCAACATACACCCAGGAACAAAGAAGGATTGCTTGTCCTAAACAGGTTAACACCTTTGCTCCTGGGTGTCATATTTAAAAGCCAGCATGCTGATGACCCTACAGGGCATGCAAGGTGCTACGGGGCCACTTGCAAGCATTTCTGTGGCCATTAGCAGCTCTGTGCAATGCCTCTGCACCTTTGTATGTATGGAGGCCATGTACAGATCAGAGGTCATTGCTCTCTCCTTCATTCCATCCCTGATGTAGTCTTGTGTGGTGCTATGCAACCAAACATACATACATGCGCATTGAACAGGATGTAATGCATGTACGAACATGGCGCTCTAATGACAGCATGCTAATTATTCCGCTGCCATATGCTTTGTGTGGCACAATCGCCCCCTGTTGAATATGGAGCCCCATAATGTCTTTTTAAGATCATATTTCACCAGAATGTTAATCCGTGGCAATGTGGAGTTGGACTAGTACAGTTTCTAGAACATAAGCGTAGTTAAAAAAAAAAAATTATTTCAGTAGGAAGTGTTCCTCTCAGGAGTTGTCCCTGACAGGCACATTTTGTGTGATCTTTACAACCTGAGCATTGAGCACAAGTGGGGGGGGGGGCTAATTGACTTCCCAGACTCACACAGTGACTACGTGACAATTGTGAATTCAGAGCTCGGTCTAGGGGTTTACTGGTCTGCACTCTAACTGCTAGGTTAAACTGCCTCTCAAAGGTTGTTAAAGGGGATATTAAGTTTAACTATAATAAAAAAACACATTCAAATCGGGATCAAGCTGAAGGGGGGTAACAATAGAGTTCCTGAGAAATTTTATTGGCTACATCAGGAACAAGTGAGGTAGTGAGGCAGGTACCAATAAACTACAAGGGGTGCTTTATGCATTTAAATGGGGATTGGGTGCAGGATGGAGAACCACCAAACTGCCAGGGATATGTTATTGGCTACAGTGGTGGTCAGGTAAGAGAGAGGTAAACATTTGTTGTGGTTTAGGTAGGCACCAGTGCTGCCGGAGGGAAGGAGAGGGACACGCACTACTGCGCACGTTGATAAGAGTAGAGTTTTGGAAGTAAGTAAAATAAAGTTTTATTTATATTAGGTGCCCAATCTCAGAGGCTCTGGGTGCCATTACAGACAAAAAGCAGGGTTGTAGGCAGCATAAACAGCACACGTATAATAAACAAATCAATAACACAAAATCAGTTTAAAAACTATCTGAAAATACTTTATTAAAAAGGTAGGTTTTCAGGCCCCTTTTAAATGCCTCCATCATTGAGGCCTCCCTCAAAGATTTTGGCAGTGCATTCCAGAGGGTCAGGCTGGCCACCTCAAAGGTGCGATCTCCCGAGGTTTTCAACCTGGCCCTGGGAACTACCAGGAGGCACTTGGTGGAGGAGCGGAGGAAATGTACCAGGATGGCTAAAGTAAGGAGATCAAACAGGTAACCAGGGCCCAAGCCATATAGGGCCTCATAGGTGAGCAAGCCCACACTGAAGATGATCCTCCACCTGACAGGCAGCCAGTGCAGATCCTGCAGGATTGAAGTCACATGGCAGGACCTTGGCAGGCCTACCATTAACCTGGCCACTGCATTCCACACAAGCTGCAGTTGACGGAGGGTCCCTCGATTGACCCCAAAGTACAGAGTGTTACAGTAGTCCAGACTGGAGAGCTCAAAAGCATTTACCAGTGATGGCAAGTCTTTTAGTGGAGTCAGCAATTTAATTTGTGACTCTCTAGCACTTGCCCAATAGCTGCTGCATTATGCACTTTACTTGCCGTCTCCCTCCCTCCCTCACACCTCTTCACCACTTTCCACCCTCCCACTGCCCCCCTTCCCACCTATTCCTCGCTCTCCTTCTCTTCCTAGTCCCACCCTCCCCTTCCACTCCTTCCCTTATGCACACAGTTATATCCACCCTATCAGGACAAGGCTGGTTGGCTGCTTCCCGTTACTTGTTTGTTTCTGCCTCCCTCTATGATTATACTCAAAGAAATCAGGCTTCCCAAACAAACTGACAACTGAACTTCTGAGTAAAGTTCTGTTCATACAAACTTTATTTATAAATATTTAAAAAGCAGTAGCGAATTGCTCTCATACCACCACCATTTCACATCTTGTCCAATGCTTTTTCAAGGTGTGGCTTATACACTGACATCATTCCTTTTTATACATACAAATCAGTCACATGACTATTAAAATTTCATCAATCAGCTCACTTAACTTAACATCTCATTATTGCACATTTCAAAAATGAGTAAATCAGTGCTCAGCCTTAAAACAGTATCCAGCACACACTTTAAATAACCCACTTATGCGCTACAAATTACTATAATTCTAATAATACATAAAAACATTTACAAATCCATGCAGAGCTATAGAAAACTATAAATATAGCTATAAGTGCAGAGCTATAAAAAACTATAAGTAAGGCTATAAAAAAATAGGCATGTCCATGCATGCTACAGGGAAAATCAAGCTATCACCTCCTACCTATATACATTTGTTGATAATATCCCCCCAATATTTTTTTATGTATTATTAGAAGCCACACCTTGAAAAAGCATTGGGCAAGATGTGAAATATTGGTGGTGGTATGAGAGCAATTTGCTACTGCTTTTTAAATATTTATAAATAAATTTTGCATGAACGGAACTTAACTCAGAAGTTCAGCTGTCAGTTTGTTTGGGAAGCCCAATTTTTTTGAGTATTTCTGTATGTTTTTTCTATCTGGGCTCCAAACTAACCTGATAGTAGCCGCCTCTTTTTGTCTGTGTACTTGAATTTATACAGCAAGGCACTGGGGCACTGACCAGAAGTTCACCAGCAAGATGGCGTCTGGTGCAGATAATGAAGTTAAAATTGGTGGTAGCATTCCTTTAATATTTAGAGACAGCCAGCCAGCTACATCAGCAGTGAATCCACAACAACCAATACGTTTTGCAGAAGATTTACTTTTTAAGGAAGGTGATGTGAACCCCATGCTGAATAATAGCATCAATGAAAGAACTGAGCCAAATGAGATCCTAGAAGCACAGGGTATACAGAGAGAACCAGGAGATATCAAAGAAGCTTTTGTTCAATTAGAAAGAGCAGTCCTGAAAGCACGCAGACTATACTGGCAAAGAGTAACGCTGACAGAGTACTTAGAAGTCAATAGAGTTCCAAGAGGGCTTCAGTTTGTGTTACAACCATCATTTGGAACTGATCGTGTGGATTTCTTAAAAACCTGGAAGACACATAATCTGGACTCTAGTGTGGGGTACATCAAGATAATTTTAAATGATGCGGAGCAACAAGAAAAGGAGATTAAGGAAATTATCATACAGAAGGAAATGCAGGTCAGACAATTCACCAGTCATGTAGGATACTATTAATATAGACAACGTCTGGACAGGACAATAAAAAATAATAACAGACTCAAGAGAACAAAAGAGAAAATAATTGAGAGAGATAAAAGGGACTACCTTGAGGGAGGTATTTTTTATTGGGGCAAGAAGAATAATATTCAACAGCCAAGATCTATTTTGAAAACCCCTGAGAGAGCACAAAATGATGTTTATACAAGCAGTTCAGATTCTGACACCCCAAATAGTGAAGCAGAGAACTGTTTTTTAGATCAGCAAAGGGAATTGATCCCTCACCCCTTCCCCCAATTCAACAATTACCAGTGCAGCAACAGGCAGCAGTGGTTGCCAATTACCCCAAGGGGGAGGCAACATGACCACGAGGAGCTATGCATTGGGAGAACAGACTGGCAGAATGGAGGAGAACAATGTGGGCTTACATTAATGAACAGTATGGAGAAGCCAAAGGATTCTGAAGTTCAGAAACAAAGTCGACGAGGGACAAGGGGGAAGGGGTGGCATAGGAGGCCAGTGGGGATATAACGGCTACCAGCAGGGAGGTTGGAGAGGACAGAGCTGGAGAACACGCCAGAGGTAGAGAACACGCCAGAGGTAAACAATTTGGTTATAAATACCTCTGACTATGAATTAAGTAAAGTTGAACATTGCATGCTCCAAAAGGGATTAAACTTTGCTCCAACTAATAACTTTAATGAATTTTGAACTGTAGTAGACCTGCATAGCTTTATGAGGAAATTGGACTTAAAGGTTCAATTTTTTGAGTTAGAGAGGACGTCACTACCATCAGTAAACGATCAAGAAATCACTAAGATGCTTAAAAAACCCTCTACATATATTCCCCCCAAAAATTCAGCTGTTGCAGGTTTTGAAAAGTTATGTGAAAATGATACTCAGCAACTTGCAGCAACCAGAAGTAAACCAAGATACTATAATTATACCAAAGAAGAAAAAGTGACTATACAAGAACTTGCTAACAATGACTGAATTGAAATAAAGAAGGCAGACAAAGGGGGAGCTACAGTCGTAATGAACAAAGTTAAGTACAAAGAGAAAATTTTAAGGCAATTATCAGACACTCAGTTTTATGAGACATTGCCAAGGGATTTAACAAGTGATTATAAAAGGGATATTGATATTTTTTTATATGACTGTATGGTAGAAGGGTTGATATTGAAGCAAACATATGATTTTTTAATTGTTCCCCATCCCATTAGAGCAGTAATGTATGGCCTGCCTGTAAGGCTGCGTTGTGTTTGCAAAAGAAACTCACTCGAGCCTTCAGATTTCTTGTAAGAGTTTATTGCAGTTATTCAGGATCACATGCATGTTCATTTTTTCATCTATTTTGGAGCTAGCTTATTCAATTTACATACCATGTTTATATAAAGATTTATTATCTTAAATTAATGCCAACACCCCATTGTAAACCAATCATATAACAAAATAACCTAACAATCTTAGAGTGTGGTGAATTTCACTCAAAACATAGGTATGACTTCATTTCTTACATAACATCATAGGTTTTTACTATATTTCTTACACTATATTCTACAACCTTCTCTGTTGCACACCTTCCTTAACAGGTGTATACCATCCTAATAAGGGCACACCACCCTGATAAGTTTATTATAGGACATTTGATGTTAAATATTGTGAAATGTAAAGTGTTGTGAAATTATAAGGTTATTACATGACATTTGATTATATAGTAAAAGGTTATACTTAAGTAAAAATTACACTTTAGTAGAATGTTACACTACACTGCCCAAGGTACATAAGGATTTTTTTAACCCACCTGCACATACGATTGTTTCAAGTAAAGGATTTTTTTTTTTTTGGTAATAATTTTACTCCCTTGGCCTCTGGTCTGCCTACCTCTGTCATGTCCTGGCTTTTCCTCAGGTCTTCCGGCCGCCACCTCCAGGGATCCCTGGCTCCCATTCAGGTCCCGCAGCTAGTAATCCCACAGTTTACCCCCTCGGCGGGGCAGTGGAGGGCCCCCCTACACCCTCCACCAAGACCAGATCCACTGTGTCATTGTGTACCCTCAGAGCCATTGCACCCATCGGAGATGGCCATCATGCCGCCACAACCAGTGCCAATTTCCCATTTTCTCCCCATGGCGTGTGAGGTGTGCAATGACGCCAAGGGGCAGGCGCGTGCATGCTACCACATGCACACCTTCCCGGCGTTGGCCCCAGCACATCCCCCTGACTGCCTGCCTGTGCTACTGCATCACCCCCAGCCATTGCTAGAGGCCACCAGAACACCAGTGACAGCACTACCCCACCCCAGGGAAGGAGAGCATTCCAGCAGATGCTCTATCCTTCACCCTCCCCACTGACCCCCGACGACCCTGGCTCATTCCCGAACCCAGGTCGCTGGCGCAGCATGAGGTGTGGTATCCAGTGCCTCAACCCTCAGTGCCACAGGGCCAGCCCAAGTAAAGGATCTTTGACTGAGCCCCTTGCTCAGTTTATAGATCAACACATTAAAGAGTATGTCGAAATGGGCCCAGCATATCTGAAAGATACAAAACATCTATTGAATATTTTAAATGGTGTAAACATGGAACAAACAGATATCTGGGTAACACTCGACATAACTTCTTTGTATACTAATACACCTAATGAGAGGGGACTTACAGCGTATGGGGAAACACTGTATGAGAAATCAAAGTATTCTAACAAGTTCATCGTGTTTATGTTGGCAATAACAGAAAAAATGTTGAAATATAATATATTTATGTTTAACCAACAATTTTATTTGCAGGTGATAGGAACAGCTATTGGGGCGATATTCGCCCCAATTACGCTAACATATACCTTGCAAAGTGGGAATCGGAACATTTGCAATAGTGAAAAATATAAGCGTAAAGTGGAAGGGTGGAAGAAATGCTTCCAGGAAAGGGGTATAATCCAGGATGTTTGGAAAGGGCACAAAGTCAAATTAATTGTATTCCGAGAGAGAATTTATTGACACAGTCTAAAAGGGAAAACCAGTCTAAGCTTAATTTTGTATGTGATTTTCCCCCAAAGAGTAAAGAATTGAAAACCATCCTGAATAAAAATTGGCATGTACTGAAGGCAGTAGAGAAACTTATGGAAGTAGCACCCCCAGGACTGTATACAGATGAGCAAGGAACATTGGTGATGTAATAACACATGGTCTGTATACTGAAGAAAAAAGGACTATCAGAAACCCTTTACCTGGTGGGACTTTCACTTGTGGTAATTGTTCATTCTGTTGTATGATTAAGACTGGCAAAGTTTTTCAACATCCGACCACAGAAAAGGACTATGAATTGAGAGACTTTATAAACTGTAACACTACTTATGTGGTCTATGCAGAAAGATATGAAGTTTGTAGGGGTTTTGATGTTGGTAAAACAAAAAGAGTGTTTAAAAATACAATAGCGGAACTTCTAGCTTGCGTAAGAAAAGGTGATACAAAAAATGTGCTAGCAATGCATGTGATGTTAAAAGGATCAAATCATAGATTAAAATTTTGAGGACTGGAACAAGTCACCATAGGTCCGAGGGAGGGGAACCGGAATAATAAGCTTCTGCAAAATGAGAGCAAATGGCAGTATATTCTAAGAGCAAATTCTAGTGAGGGGTTAAATGAAAGCTTTAGTTTGGTGCCCTCTTTGAAACAGAGGAGATAAATATATGTAGTGACTGAAATGTGTGTATGTAGAATATACAAAATACATAATTGAGGTAGATTACTGCAGTATCTTTTGGGTATATTATTAACAAATGTATATAGATAGGAGGTGACTGATTTTCTCTGTAGCATGCATGGGCATGCCTATACCGTATATTTATAGCTATATTTATAGTTTTTATAGCTCTGCATGGATTTGTAAATGTTTTTATGTAATATTAGAATTATAGTGATTTATATTATTTAAGGAGTGTGCTGGATACGTTTAAGGCTGAGCACTGATGAACTCATTTTTGAAATGTACAATAATGAGATATTAAGATATGTAAGATGACTGGCGGAATTTGAATAGTCATGTGACTGATTTATATGTATAAAAAGGAATGATGTCAGTACATAAGTCACGCCTTGAAACAAGCATTTGTCAATGCCGAATGTTTGCTTGCTGGTATTAGCATTGGACATGCAGGAGTTAGACAGATGCAGAATAGGAATGGCAGTGAAGTATTGAAGTTCACGCCAACCCCACCTCCATCCTGTAGAGATGGACAAACGTTGGGGTAAGTGTTTGGGTCATCAGCCATGACGGGCATGTCATGTGACGTGACCTTATTCTGCAGACAGCGACACGTGTTGAGGTGTGCCTTAGGGTATTTGGCTTTACAGTCACCACATTCCATAAGGACATATGCTGAAATGGGTACAGCATAGGAGAGTGGGGTGAAGTCTAGGGCTGAAGAGTGCAAGGTACACCTCGATGCCTGTCAGTGGCTGGAGATGGGGGTGGGATGGCATGAGCAGTACAGATGGCAATGCAAAGGCACACCCCAATGCCTGTCAGTCTGTGCAGGGTAGGACATTATGGTTAGAAACCGTAAAGCCTCAGGCGTTTGTTGGTATTTATTCTACAAATTTTCAACATGGCCTTTTTGTGAGCCTACCTATGAAGAATGGCACTGTGATTGTGTCTATGTGTCCCGAACATTGATTTCCAACAGCGACAGTGCCATTCTGTGCCACGTGAGCAAAAAAACAGATAGGGCAGGATGTGAAGAATGATAGCTGTACCATCCACAGGGATGTGTGAAGAGATGGCAATGTTGAACAGCTGTACTGGGAATATAAAAAGGGCTCTCACGTCCGAGCATACAGTATGTGGAAATTGTGCAACGCATGAACATTACACAGTCATTTAATGGACATTCATCACCAAAGTTTCAAAATAGGCATTGGAGAACCTCTGCTCATGAACAGTGTCACTGTGATTTTCTTGATGTGTCCTGAACACTGCTTTCCCACAGCAACCACGCTATTCTGCATCAGAAGTGCAAAAACATATTTCGGCCAGGATGTGAAAAATGACATCTGTACTGTTCATAAGGAGGTGTAGAAAAATGGCAATGTTGAAAAGCTGGTGTGAACATATTGTAAATGTGCCAAGTTATGAGCGTGTGTGAACACTGTGCAATGCACGCTCGTAACACAGTCATTTTATAGACTTTTGTCACCAAATTTTCAACATAGGCATTTTAGAACTTCTGCTAATGAACAGGCTCACTGTTATGAGCATGACTGGAAACTGTGCAATGCACGCTTGTAACACAGTCATTTTATGGAATTTCATCACCAAATTTTCAACACAGGCTTTTTACGGCCTCTGCAAAATGAACAGTGTCACTTTGATTTTCTTAATGTGTCCCCAACTCTGATTTCCCACACCAACCACGCTGCTCTGCGCTGCAGGTGCAGAAATACATTTCAGCCAGGATGTCAAAAATGACAGCTGTACTCTTCATAAGGAGGACCAGAAAAATGGCAATGTTGAAAATCTGGAGTGAACATATTACAAATGTGTGAAGTTATGAGCATGCGTGGAAGCTGTGCAATGCACGCTCGTAACACAGTCATTTTATGGACTTTCATCACCAAATTTTCAACATAGGCATTTTAGGGCCTCTGCTAATGAACAGTGTAACTGTGAGTTTCATAATTGCTCCCGAACACTGATTTCCCACAGCGACCGCTCTATTCTGCGCCGGAAGTGCAAACACACATTTCGGCCAGGATGTGAAAAATGACATCTGAACTGTTCATAAGGAGTTGTGGAAAAATGATAATGTTGAAAATCTGGAATTAAAATATTGTAAATGTGCAAAGTTACGAGCGTGCATGAACACTGTGCAATGCACACTCATAACACAGTCATTTTATAGACTTTTGTCACCAAATTTTCAACATAGGCATTTTAGGACCTCTGCTAATGAACAGTGTCACTGTGACTTTCTTCATGCATCCTGAACACTGATTTCCCACAGTGACCATGCTATTCTGCACCGCAAGTGCGAAAACACATTTCGCCCAGGATGTGAAAAATAACAGCTGTACTGTTCATAAGGAGGTGCGGAACAATGGCAATATTGAAAATCTGGACTGAAAATATTGCAAATTCGCGAACTTACGAGCGGGTGTAGCAACTGCACAACGTACACTCGTAAAACAGTGATTTTTTTGATTTTGTTCCACCAAATTTGCAACATACACTTTTTGAGAGCCCACCTCATCAACACTGGCACTGTCATTTTGTTAATCGGTCCTGAAAGGTGATACATAGATACATAGATACATAGACAGTGTCGGCAGATAAAGGCCTATGGCCCACCTAGTCTGCCCATTTGAGCTTGTAAGTTCAGTTTGTTTTCCTAGAAGTCTATTTCCCCTTACCCCTGACCTCTAGAATTCCTTTATGTCTATCCCATGCATTCTTAAATCCCGTGATTGTTTCAGCCCCCACCACTTCCTCTGGCAGGGTGTTCCACTTGTCCACCACCCGTTCTGTGAAGAAATTCTTTCTCATGTTTCCTCTGAAATCGTCCTCCCTCCAACTTCATCCCATGCCCTCTAGTCCTGAAACATCTTTTTCGCTTAAAAATAGTGTTTTCCTGCACTCTGTTTCTCCCTGTAAGATACTTGTATGTCTCTATCATATCCCTCTCTCCTCCTCTCCTCCAGGGAGTACATGTTCAGTTCCTTCAACCTGTCTTCATAGGACTTGTGATGCAATCCATGCACCATCTTTGTGCCCTCCTCTGAACCTTCTCTACCCTGTCTATGTCCTTACATTAGGTATGGTCTCCAGAACTGTACACTGTACTCCAGGTGGGGCCTCACTAGTGTCTTGTATAGCGGAATTATGACCTCCCTTTTCCTGCTGGTGATGCCCCTGCCTATACATCCCAGCATCCTATTTGCTTTACCTGATGCCTTGTCACACTGTTTCCCTACCTTGAGTCATCAGAGAGATGACAACCCCAAGATCCCTTTCCTGCTTGGTGCATGCTATATCCTCACCCCCAACTGATATATTGTGCCTGGGTTTTGTGCCCAATATGCATTATCTTGCACTTCTTTGCATTGAATTTCAACTGCCAAACCCTTGACCATTCTTCAAGTTTCTGCAGGTCCCTTCTCATTCTGTCTACACCCTCTGGTGTGTCTACTCTGTTACAGAGCTTTGTGTCATCAGCGAACAGTGAAATTCTGCCTTCTAGATCCTGTGCAATGTCACTGATGAAGATGTTGAATAGGACCGGTCCCAGCACTGATCCCTGTGGTACCCACTGGTCACTCTTCCCTCTGTGGAGTGACAGCCATTTACCACCACCCTCTGTGTCCTGCCACCCAGCCAGTTACCTACCCACCCACCACACTACTGTCCTGCCCACACCCATATTCCCCAGTTTGTGTAATAGTCTTCTATGTGGCACAGTGTCAAAGGCCTTGCTGAAGTCCAGATAGGCCATGTCCACTGCCCTCCCTAATCCACCTCCCTAGTCACCCAGTCAAAAATTCAATGAGGTTGGTCTGACATGACCTCCCTGGTGAAACCATGCTGCCTTGGGTCCTGTAGTCCATTGACAACCAGATGTTCCACCAATCTCTCCTTCAGTAGTGCTTCCATGATCTTTCCCACTACCGAGGTGAGGCTGACTGGTCTGTAGTTCCTCTTCCTCTTTGTTCCCACTTTTGTATAAGGGGACTACATCTGCTGTCCTCCAGTCTTTGGGTACCTTCCTGTTTCCAGTGATTGGCTGAACAGGATAGCCAGAGGTTCAGCCACCACCTCTCTTAGTTCTTTAAGGACCCTGGGGTGCACCCATCTGGCCCCATTGCTTTATCAGCTCTTATTACTTCAGTTCCTTCAGGACCCTTTCTCTTGTAAAGGGACTTGTGTCCATTCTGCACCATTCTCACTTGTGCTCCCTTCAGACCCATTACCCCTCTTCCTTAGTAAAGACTGAGCAGAAATACCTGTTCAATATGTCAGCTTTACTGTTGTCATCCTCACTGCCTCCCATCCTCCCCTTCAGTCTCACTATCCCTCCTTTGTCTTTCTTTTTCACTTATGTACCTGTAAAATGTTTTGTCCCCTTACCCACTGATTTTGCAATGTGTTCTTCCGTCTGAGCTTTGGCTTCCTTACTGACTTCCCTGCCTCCCTTTGTTTCTCCTGGTACTTCTCCCTATCCCTTCTGCCTGTGTCTTTTGTATTGCCTGAATGCAATCTTTTGGCTTTCACTTTCTTTGCTACCTCTTTGGAAAACCATAATGGTCTCCTCTTCCTTTTCTCTTGCTAACCTGCTTAATGCATAATTCTGTTGTTCTTATAATTCCCATTTTAAATACTGCCACTGTTCCTCAACCCCTGATTCCTGTCCCATTCCCTTAATGCCTCTTTCAAGTATCTCCCCATTTTCCCAAAGTCTGCCCCCTAAAATCCAGGATCGTGTTTTTGTGTGGTTTGGTTCTGCTCTTTCTGTGATTTCAAACCACAATGACTGGTGGTCACTGTTACCCAGGTGCTCCCCCACTGTTACCCCCATCACACTGTCCCTGTTTGTGAGCACAAGGTCCAGTATTGCCTTCTGCCGAGTTGGTTCCATGACCAGTTGCTTGAGGAAGGCACCCTGAAGGGAGTCAGGATAAATCTGCTCCTAGTTGATGCTGCTGCTGGGATGCTCCAGTCCACATCTGGTATATTGAAGTCTCCAACCAGTACTACCTCACCCTTGTCTGCCATCCTTTGGATGGCTAGCATCAACTCCTATCTGTTTCTTCCTCCTGGGCTGGTGGTCTATAGACCACACCTGTGCGGATGGCTGGCCCCATTTTCCTTTCCAGCTTAACCCACAGTATCTCTCCCCCATTTTGTTCCTCCTGGATCTGTGTGGCCTTTATGTCATTTTTCACATACAGTGCCACTCCTCCTCCCTTCCTGCCTGCTCTGTCTCTTCTGAATATGTTGTAGCCAGGTATGGCCATCTCCCAGTCATGGTTATCATTACACCAGGTTTCAGTGATGGCCACAATGTCAGAGTCTGACTGTACCATGACAGCCTCCAGATCTTCCATCTTGTTGCTAAGGCTCCTGGCATTTGCACACATGGCTTTCCATGATTTGACCTCCTAGACTACTTCACTGTTCTACTCCAGCCCTTCCTTAGTTGTCATTTATCCCTGGTTCTCCTTGCTGTCTGCCCTTCTGCTGAATTTTGCCCCTTTTCTGCTTATCCACCTTTTGGACACTAATTTCCATCTTTTGCACACTGCTTTGCAGAGATAGCCACTCCTCTGGTTCACTGGTTCCACTGCTAGCTGTGGGGGGTGAGCAAGTAGGTACCGTCCTTGCTGGCCTGCCACCCCCCTTTGCTAGTTTAAATGCTTGTCATTCCACCCATTGACCACGAAATCACCTTTTGGGACCAGTTAACACCATGACAGTGACTGAATTCATGAGGAGGGGTCCCAAAAACCCCATGTTGAAAATGTGGTGCCAAAATTCCAAAAAATGCCTGAGATATGCAACAAAGTTGAAAAAACCCTATTTATCCCATTATACAGCTTATCGTCATTTCCTCCATTTGCAGCAGCTTTGAAGAGTGCAGACGTGTTCCCGGTCCACCAAAGATCACCGCGCTGGACTCCAGAGGTAAATATGGGGTGAGGGGGGTGTGGGGAGGCAGGGTGCGCAGTGGGTGGGCGTGGGTTGTGGGGGAGGGGCCAGAAAGACTGAGATGGACCGTTTTTGCTTTACAGGTTTTAAAACAAAAATAAAAACATTGCAGGACAGTTTTTCCTTTGCAGGGGCATTGGGCACACTGGATGGGCTCCCAGCCTGCTTCCTGAATATTATTCTTGGGGGGGTGTAGCCGACAGGGGATTGGGCACCCCTGATGGTACAAAAGCAGGGAGGGGGCACAAGAGCCGAGGGGGATTGGGCACCCCTTCAGACTCTTCTGTTACTCTTTTGTGGGGGGCTGATGCTGATGGGGAGGGGGCTCCCCCGTCGGCACATCAAACAGGAAGGGAAAACATACTGCTGATGGGGACTGGGCTCCCCCATCGGCAAGTCAGCACCGGGGATGTATGCCAATGGGGATTGGGGTCCCCATCAACAAAAACACTCTTCTGTGGGGAGGGGCACATGCTGCTGAGGGGGATTGGGTACCCCCTCGGCACTGGGGCGGTTTGATATTATTTGTGAACATGGCAGCAAGATGCTGCCAGTTCACAAACAATAGCACACTAGCAATGTTCCACCCAGCAATGATGGGTCGCTCCCTCATTGCAGCGAATCGCTGAAGCTGCAGTGGTGAGGTGGCCTGTGATTGCTGCGGTGAAAACATTACAACTTGGTGCAACTTCTAGAAGCCAGTGTCATCAGCACACTGGGCCTCCATTGGTGCACCATGACCAGGCCCCAAAATGCAGTGCTTCTGTTGGATGCCACACTGCCACACCTCCCCAACCCGCTTCTCTCCTAAGCTGTCACATAGTGTTTCTCGCGCATGCACAAACAAACATAAAAACATTGGACAAGATCTGAAATATTGGTGGTATGGGAGCAATTCGCTACTGCTTTTTAAATATTTATAAATAAATTTTGTATGAACAGAACTTAAAGTTCAGTTGTCAGTTTGTTTGGGAAGCCTTATTTTTTGAGTATTTCTGGATGTTTTTTCTGTCTGGGCTCCAAACTAGTCCCATAGTAGCCACCTCTTTTGTCTGTGTACTCCCTCTATGATTTTTTGCTAGGTGTCTGTTGATGAACTGTTTCCTTGCACATATATGATTTGTACACTTGTCAAATATTTTGTATTCTCTGTCCTTATTGTTTAATCTGTTTATCTCTCTGACGTGAAACCTCAGTAAAACAGCTCTTAGCTCAAAGGTATTTGTAATCTGAAACTTTAAATAAATAAATAGATAAATTTGGGTGACATTCCATAAGTGGTAGAACCCACTTTTGACAACATACAACACCTGAGCTTCAAGAGTCAGCCAGTCGTCAAGGATGATGCCCAAACATTTCACCCTGGAGGAAGCCATCAACATGGTGGATCCCAGGACCAAACTTGTCACCACTCTGGAGGCCTCCCCATCAAGCCATCTCCCAGGCTCAATCACCAGCACCTCCATCTTGTCGGGGTTCAGTCTTAGCCAGTTTGAGGACATCCAGTACTGAATCTCGGCCAGACATTTATTTAATACTTCAACGGCACCTTCAGCTTCAGGGGCAAATGACAGCTGGGTGTCTGCATAACAGTGGAAACCTAGGCTGTGCTGTCTAATGAGCTCCCCCGGGGCAGCATGTACTCCGTGAACAGCATCGGCAAAAGGATCGAACCTTGAGGCACTCCGCATGACAGGGGCTTCGAGGAGAAGGAGGAAAAATGTCCCATCACCACTTGTTGCCTCCTGTCAGGGAGATAGGAAGTGCTGAAGCATGAACTAGCACTGTCACAGCAGCCTTTGACCACTTCCCCAACCCTTTCGTTATACCATTGCACCCCCCCACCCTCATTTGCATGGGTGCAGTGGTGTATTTAGCATTACCATCCTAACCACTGAACTATACACTGTATACCTTTGAATATAGCAGCAGGCATGCTAACAGGCTACTAGCAAAAGCCAAAAGCACAGATAGCCAAAGTGAGCATGACATCAAACCAGACATATTGTTTATTGTAAAATCTAGGAATTAATACCTTTGAGCCAAGGCTCTTTTACAAAGGTTCCGCGTCAAAAAACATTTACAGACAAATAGAGGTACAAGGTTGCACAAATAGCTAAATCTAATGACATAAATGTACAGCAGATAATAACTTAAGCACTTTCAATAGTATAGAAAACAAATGAGGAGGGAAAGATATGTAAGGGAGGTAGGTAGGCAGTGTAGGTAATAAAAGAGGAAAAAATAAAAAAAAAAAAGGGTGGAGGGTAGCAACTAAGTCACCAAGATGAGAAGTATTTCTACCGTTATAATGTATGGAAAGGGAGGAGTTTTCTCAGTTGCCCAAATGATCCACAGGTAAGCCTTTAAATTAAAACAAATACAGAAAAGGTTTCCTTATAGGATATGAAGAATTCCCAACACCACGGTTCTCTACGCGCGTTGTCAAAAATAGCAGAAAAAGGTCTAGTCTCAGTCAACTTTCAGGTGAAAAATAAAAGCAAACAAACAGATATACAGAACACAATTGGGTTTCCCTTAAGAAATGGAAAATAACCCAAACATGATTTAAAACAAATACAAAAAGGGTTTTCTCCTATAATATGAAGACTTCCCAATACTGTGGTATAAACAAAATACAGGTGGTTTTCCCATAATAAATGAGGAATGACCCAAAAGTGGTGTAAGGCAAGGCATTTATTTTCATACGGTGGTAAACAAAGGTAAGAGAAGCAGGAAACCACTATGGTTCTCGAACAATGTGGAAGACAAGGTAAGGGCCAAAAGGGCAGGTTTCAGGAAATATAAGGAGACTCAAAAGGAGGAAGACAGGGAGGTGTAGCTAAAGTGTCTAAGGGAAGCAGGGAAGGCTGTTAGGAGCACAAAGGTATGGAATGAGGAAAGATTAGCGCAGATGGTGAAGAAAGTGGACAAGATATTCTATAGGTACATCAGCAAAAAAATGAAAGCCAGGGAGGGGATAAGGCTCAGAGGGGATGAAGGGGTGTAAGGAGGGAAACCTGGAAAAGGTGGAAATACTGAATAAATACTCCTGTTCAGTATTCAATGAAGAGGGGGAGGGTCAGGGACCACAATTGGGCAACATATACGAAGGTGGGAGGGAGAGGTGTACAACAGTCCATTTACTGTGGACAGAGTCCTCTAGGAGCTTACAAAACTGAAGGTGGACATAATAATGGGGCCAGAAGGCATACACCCGAGGATATTAAGAGAACTGCGGAGGGAGCTAGCAGTGCCTCTGGCAAACATGTTCACCAAGGCACTCAACACAGGAGTGGTTCTAGATGACTGGAGGAGGGCACATGTAGTCCGTCTTTCCAAAAGTGGTAACAGGGAGAAGGCAGAGAACTATAGGTCAATCGGCCTCACCTTAGTAGTGGGTAAGATCATGGAGGCACTGCTTAAAGAAAGAACAGTGGGACACTTGGAATCCAATAGTGCCCAGCATCCAAGGCAACATAAATTCACAACAGGAAGATCATGTCAAATAAATCTGATATATTTTTTTGATAGGGTTACGAAGGAGGTGAATCGGGGGGAGTGGTGGACATTGCCTACTTCGAATTCAGCAAGGCCTTTGACACTGTCCCACATAAAAGACTGGTTAAGAAGATGAGGAGTCTGGGCATGGGTAACAAGGTGGTAATCTGGGTTAGAAACTGGTTAACGAACAGGAGGCAGAAGGTGGTGGTAAATGGATCCAGTCCGGGGAGAGGGGGGATGACCAGTGGGATACCTCAGGGATCAGTCCTTGGGCCAGTTCTGTTTAATGTCTTCAACCGTGACATAGCAGAAGGGCTGGAGGAAAAGGTCTGTCTGTTTGCAGATGACATTAGGATCTGCAACAGGGTTGATACTCCATATAGGGTGGAGAAAATGAAGAGGGACCTGGGGAAGCTTGAAGAGTGGTCCGAGGTGTGGCAGCTGAGGTTCAATTCAAAGAAGTGCAAAATAATGCACCTGTGATGAGGGAACTCTGGAGAGAGCTACAGGATGGGGGGGGGAGTTGCTGACGGTCACCAAGGAAGAAAGGGACCTGGGGGTTATCATTTCAAACAACCTAAAAGTGTCTAAGAAGAGTACAAAGGCTGCAGGGAGGGCCAGTGGCATGTTGGGTTGCATAGGCTTAGGTATCGCTAGCAGAAGGAAGGAGGTGGTGATTCCACTGTATAAAACACTAGTGAGGCCTCACCTAGAGTACTGTGTACAATTCTGGAGGCCGCATCTTCATAACTTTGACATGATGGAGGCGGTCCAGAGAAGGGCAACAAAGATGGTACAGGGCTTGCACCAGAAAACATATGAGGAGAGATTAAAGGACCTCAATATGTACTCGCTGGAGGAGAGGAGGGAAGGGAGCGGGGAGACATGATAGAAACCTTCAAGTACCTTAAAGGCATAAACAAGGTGAAGGTGGGGGTGACATTTTCCAATATAGGAGGAGTATAAGAACAACGAAGCATGATATGAAATTGGAAGGTAGCAGGATAAGGGGAAATGTGAGGAAACGGGCAGAGAACACCAAGAAGAAGGAGCTGCTGTTATTACTATACTTCTCTACTGGGACTGTATTGCCTTCCTTCCCTCCCCTCTACCCCCGCACCCTAAGCCAGTTTTACTTTTATAGGCTCAATATTTAACCGACAACAGGAACTTCCTGTTTGGGAATAGGAGGTAAGTGATCACAGAGCCACAAAAGACTCACCATCCTAGAAGGAAAAGAGTAGCTCTCCGCCCCTTCCCCCCAGCTGCTGGAGGTCTGACTCTGAGCAAGTAAGGAGACTACTGAGAAATATAGGAACATCTTGTCTCAGAACAGGAAGATCAGGAGCTTAAGGGGCACAGAGACAGTAAGTAAGTAGGGAAAAATAATAGATAAATAAACAGAGGAAAGAGTAAGTATTCCAAACAACAGTTAAGGGGCCAGAAATAAGACATGATGGGAGTGGTGCAGTGCAGTGGTTGTGGAGCAGCAGTCTTCCGGGAGATGTTCTGGAGGATGCCATGTTGTCCCATCTGCAGGCACCTCTCTGGGCTGAGGGAGGAGGTTGCTCATCTCCCAAGCTGAGTTGGCCAGGATTTGGGGGACCTTCTCTCCCACCCAGGGACCACCAGGTCCACTGCTGTTGCCTCAGAGGTTGCCAAGAAAGAGAAGCGGTTGGACCACAGTGGGCTCAGGCAGAGTGATGGTGGTGGAACAGAGGTGCATTCCTCCAGTTGTACCTCTCCACAATTCATATGCCGTTCTGGCAAAGTGTGGTTCCTCTATGGAGGCACCCACAGTGGAGACTAAGGAGGATGCTGGGAACTTCCACAAAGGAGACCCACAGGAGGGTGGCATGGGACCCCACAGGGGAAGGAAACAACTCCTGGTGGGGGACTCCATTGTTAGGGGGGTAGAACTGGGGGAGGAAGGGAGAGGGAGGTAAGGTGCCTGCCTGGCACCATGGTTTGGAGGGACAGGGAGAAAATCCTCAGGATCACTGGAGCAGCTGTAAGGGGAAGGGAGCTGGATGTCATTGTCCACCTAGGGACAAATGACCTGGCAGAGAAAGGGATCAGAGCAGTGCAGGAAGAGATTGTGGGGATGGGAGGGGCCTTAGACAAGTAGCACACCGGTAACCTTCTTGGAGGTGCTGCCTGTCTATGGCATGGATGAGGCTAGGGTGCTCCACACCATGGGATTCAATCAGTGGTTGAAAAACTGGTGCAGAGCTCAGGGATTTGGCTTCACTGGGGACTGGGAGTCCACCTGGAGTGATGCAGACCTTTGCTGGTATGATGGTCTGCATCTGTCCAGGAGGGGAACCAGGATCCTAGGTGATAGGTTTAAATACTTCATTGGCAAGCATTTAAACTAGCCAAGGGGGAGGCACTGGAAAGGAGCAGGGAAATCCTAGACCCCCCCTCCCCAAAATCAGGGTACTAATTGAGGTAGACACCAACATAGAGATGTCAATAGGGAGAAGCACAGGGGTAAATGGAGAAAGTGACAAATGCAATAAGGACAGGGATGGGGCAAAAAGGGATAAGGCCATCAAGAAATGAAGGGTAATGAGTACCAATGCCTATAGTCTGGGCAACATGCTCCCTGAACTTGTGGCCTTGATGGAAGAGGGATGCCTGGATATCGTAGCAGTCACAGAAACTTGGGACACAGAGAACCATGACTGGGATGTTAACATACCAGGGTACACAACATACAGGAGAGACAGGGAGGGTATAAGAGGGGGAGGAGTAGCTCTCTATGTAAGGGAAGGGATAAAAGTAATGGAACAAAACAGTAAACAGGGAGAAGAGGAGGCACTGTGGGTCACCTTAGAGACTGGAAATGGCACCACAATCTGCACAGGGGTTGTATACAGACCCCCTTGTCAGGGAGAGGGAATGGACAAGGATATGACAGAAGGCATCCTTAGAATGGCAGAGACAGGGGAGATAATGTTGATGGGGGACCTGAATATGCCAGATGTTAACTGGAGCAGCTTTGCTGCAGCCACATCCAAGAGCAGGGCCATTCTCAATGCCCTACAGGTAGTATGCCTCAGACAGCTAGTTTTGGAACCCACTCGTGACGGAGCAATCTTAGACCTCATACTCTCAAATGGGGACAGTGAGAGGATCTCAGATCTACAAGTGGGTAGCCATCTGGGAACAAGTGATCACCAAACAGTGTGGTTCACGATAAACTCAGCTACAGAGTCAAGCCATACAAAAGTGAGGGTACTGGACTTCAGGAGGGCTGATTTTGGCAAGATGGGAGAGTGCCGTAGAAAAGCATTAGCAAACAGGCTAGAAGGAGGGGTGGAGCAACAATGGGGAAACATCAAAACTGCCATCACAGAGGCAACAAGCCTTTGTGTGAAGCAAATAAATCAAAACAAAAGAAAATGCCACTATGGTTCTCAAAAGAGGTGGCGGGGAAGGGTAGGGAGAAAAAGATAGCATTTAGGAAGTACAGTATAAGGAAACACAAAAGAATCAGGACAGAGAACTGTACCAGTTAAGGCAGAAGGAAGCAGGGAGGGAAGTCAGAACAGCAAAGGCCCAAACTGATGAAAAGATAGCCAACTCGGTTAAGAAGGGGTATAAAACCTTTTATAGGTGCATCAGGGTGCGTAGAAAGACAAAGGGAAGGATAGTGAGGCTGAATAGAAAGGATGGTGGGTGGGCAGAGAGGGACAGTGAAAAAGCAGGGATACTGAATGAATACTTCTGCTCAGTATTCACAAAAGAGGAGGAGGGGGAGGTGCCTAATCCAATTAACAGAAGCACTCTGGATAGGGGGTCGATCCCAGTCCTTTCACAGAAGAAAGGGTTTTGAAAGAACTCCTAAAACTGAAAGCAATGGGGTCTGATGGAATTTACCCCAGAATTTACCCCAGAATTCTAAAAGAATTAAGGGAAGAACTAGTGACACCACTGACTACCCTTTTTAAAAAATCATGGGAGGATGGTGTGGTACCTGAAGACTGGAGGAAGGCAGATGTGATTCCCCTTCACAAAAGTGGGAGCAAGACAGAGGCAGGAAACTACAGACCTGTCAGTTTGACCTCTGTGGTAGGGAAAGTGATGGAATCACTTCTGAAGGAAAGAATTGTTGAGTACCTAGAGGCCAGTGGGGCACAAGACCCAGGGCAGCATGGGTTCACAGCGGGAAGGTCATGTCAGATGAATCTAATTGATTTCTTTGACTGGGTGACCAAAGTAGTAGACCAGGGAGGGGCTGTGGACATGACCTATCTAGACTTTAGCAAGGCATTTGAAACAGTCCCACACAAAAGATTAATACTCAAATTAACCAGCCTGGGAGTGGGTCCCAGGGCGGTAGCCTGGGTAAAACATTGGTTGGACAACAGGACACAGAAGGTAATTGTAAATGGAGTCCACTCTGAAGAAAGAGGGGTTACTTGTGGGGTACCGCCGGGTTCAGTACTGGGTCCAGTCCTTTTGAATGTCTTTATAAGTGACATTGCAGAGGGACTGGAAGGAAAAGTATGCCTCTTTGCAGATGATACAAAGATCTGCAACAGGGTTGATACACAAGGAGGTGTGGAAAGGATGAAAAGGGACTTGGCAAGGCCGGAGGAATGGTCAGAAGTATGGCAGCTTGGATTCAATGCAAAGAAGTGCAAAATAATGCACCTGGGAAACAAAAACTCAGAGGAAGATTACACAATGGGGGGGGGTAGTAACAACATCAAAAATAGAAAGGGACCTGGGGGTATCATATCAGATGACCTTAAGGTTAGCAAGCAATGTGAGAAGACAGTAGGGAGGGATGGGGGATACTGGGATGTACAGGGAGAGGCATCACCAGCAGAAAACAGGAAGTTGATATCCCTCTGTACAGACAGTTGGTGAGACCCCATCTGGAGTACTGCGTCCAGTTCTGGAGACCCCATCTCTGCAAGGACATAGACATGATGGAGGCAGTCCAGAGGAAGGCAACTAAAATGGTGCTGGGTCTGCAAGAGAAGCCATACGAGGAGAGACTAAAGCAGCTTAATGTGTATAACCTTGAGGAAAGGAGGGAGAGGGGGAACATGATAGAAACTTTTAAGTACCTCAGTGGAATCAACAAAGTCCAAGAGGGTAGCATCTTTCAGAAAAAGAGATTTGCAAGAACAAGAGGATACAATTTGAAGATAGAGGGAGGATGGCTCAGGGGCAATGTGAGGAAGCATTTTTTCACATAGAGGGTGGTGGACACATGGAACAGCCTTCCTGAGGAGGTTGTGGGGTCTAAAACTCTGGGAGAATTCAAGAATGCATGGACAGACATAAGGCAATTCTTGTGGGGGGTAGGAAGAAATAGGCTGTTGGTTAACTAGGATCTTCGCTTATCCTGTAGGTAGGGAAATGGGCAGATTGGTGGGGAAAGCAGTCCTTATCTGCCATCAAAGTCTATATTTCTATGTTTCTTCATGGAAAGAGTGGTAGATTCAAGGAATAATCTGCCACAGGAGGTGGTGGGAGCGAGCACAGTAGAGGGATTTAAACATGCATGGGACAGGCATAAGGGAACCCTAGAAGTGGAAAGGAGAGGAGAAAGCCATTGATCAAGTACCTCTAGGGTCAGAGGCCACAAACAAGAGTAAGGCTTTCGGGCAGACTGGATGGGCCTAGAGGTCCTTATCTGCCAGCAATGTCTGTGTTTCTATGGTGCCCCATCCAAAATGCTCAGGGTACCTCACAAGGCACATACTGTATCTACTGTAAAAGAGTAATGAATATGCATGTCAAATTTAAAAGACCTGCGAAATAATGTTGATATACTCTTGTGTCTCTTTATTTAAAAGCAGGTGATGAGGTGGGGGGGGAGGGGTCTTATGTCGATGGTATGTTGTATGCAGTATAATCCCTTCCTCTTTTTTTTATAAAATGGGAGGGAGCATGTACTGTGATCGGTGGCATTCAATCACATAACCGTGCAATTATTTATTATCACAGCATGATATCTTTATGATTTATTTCAAAAGATTATCCAGGAAATATGTAAAGAACTGGTAACAGATTGTTTCCAGGTGCATTGGGGTGGGGGTTGGGAGCTAGAGAAGACAGTATAAAGGTGCAAGAGAAAATACATTTAACTGCACAGGTTGGCTCGAATGTTTTCCTTTTTAGGTTTTTGGAGCTTTTTTGCTCATGTTATAACTGCAATAACACACTAAGTTGTGCAGTAAAGCTAGAATCACTGTACCTCCTGGGTGAACAACAGGCATTCAGCTTTGCCTTGTGCCTGACAACCCACTCAGGGACTGTGGTTATTACTGCATCACTTTAACCCTCTCATTTATTATTGCTTACTTACAAGCTATTACTGTAAACTATACTGATTTCTGATTACTAAGGGAATCACATCGTACCCTGGATAGTAGATGGGGTGGGGTATTCCTAGAAATTAGCACATGTTAATTCCTGCTTATGGGGAACGGGGAGCCTGATGGACCTGGAATACCTTCTGACCTTTAATTACTATGTTATCAATTATTATATAACAGTGCCAATTCCAGCACTGGGTTTGGCTTTTTCCAGAAAGGGTTGGTGGCTGGCTTGGCAAGGAGTTAGTCATGTCTGGCATCAGTGTCTGTGTTTCCATGTTTCTATGTCTGTTTCGATGAAAACAACATAATTAGGGTGGTAAAAAAAAAACGGGGTGGGTAGAAGTTAAAGCATTTTAAGCTTTCTTTACATACTGACTTTAAATAGATATTTTATTAAACAGCTAACAGAGCTTCACAACCTTTCCTTAACTATTTGTTGATGTTCCAAGACAGGGTGTTTCAGAATATTTGGAGGATGGAAATAAAAGTAGCAGCTTTGGAATGAACTCTGTCTAGCACAAGGTATGTGCCAGTGCCCTAAACACGGAAAGCGTCAGGTGCTAGAATAACAGCATGGAGGAGCACAGTGCATGTCAGCAACCAGATTTAGAAGTAAAGGGTTGGATTGAACTCCACCCCTATTTCCCAGTGCTAGTGATGGCGTGATGATTTTGAAAACCTATAGTAACTTCTTATAACCGCCCCCTCCCCACACAGACCCACACACATACAAAACAGAAGCCTGGATTTCTGATTAAAAATGTTTTCTGATTTTCAGGAAAAAAAATCACAGCTTGCACCAGCTGAACTCTAACTTGAATTTCAGAAATTTACATTTTTTAGAGAAGAATTTTCATTATTTATCTTTGTTTATTTAACAAGCATTTGTCAATGCCGAATGTTTGCTTGCTGGCATAGAAACATAGAAACATAGACTTTGACAGCAGATAAGGACTGCTTGGCCCACCTAGTTTGCCCATTTCCCTACCTAGAGGATAAGCTGCAGATCCTATTTAACTAACAACCTATTTCTTTCCTACCCCCCCACAAAAATTGCCTTATGTCTGTCCCATGCATTCTTGAACTCTCCCACAATTTTAGACCCCACAACCTCCTCAGGAAGGCTGTTCCATGCGTCTACTACCCTCTCTGTGAAAAAATACTTCCTCACATTGCCCCTGAGCCATCCCCACTCTGTCTTCAAATTGTGTCCCCTTGTTCTTGCACATCTCTTTTTCTGAAAGATGCTGCCCTCTTGGACTTTGTTGATTCCACTGAGGTATTTAAACGTTTCTATCATGTTCCCCCTCTCCCTCCTTTCCTCAAGGGTATACATGTTAAGCTCCTCTAGCCTCTCCTTGTATGGCTTCTCTTGCAGACCCTGCACCATTTTAGTTGCCCTCCTGTGAACTGCCTCCATCCTGTCTATGTCCTTGCGGAGATGGGGTCTCCAGAACTGGACAGAGTACTCCAGATGGGGTCTCACTAACTGTCTGTACAGGGGAATAACAACTTCCTGTTTTCTGCTGGTAATGCCTCTCCCTGTACATCCCAGTATCCCCCCAGCCCTCCCTACTGCCTTCTCACATTGCTTGCCAACCTTAAGGTCATCTGATATGATTACCCCCAGGTCCCTTTCCATTTTTGTTGTTGTTACTACCTCCCTTCCCCCATTGTGTAATCTTCCCCTGGGTTTTTGTTTCCCAGGTGCATTACTTTGCACTTCTTTGCATTGAATCCAAGCTGCCATGCTTCTGACCATTCCTCCAACCTTGAGAAGTCCCTTCTCATCCTTTCCGCGCCTCCTTGTGTATCAACCCTGTTGCAGATCTTTGTGTCATCTGCAAAGAGGCATACTTTTCCTTCCAGTCCCTCTGCAATGTCACTTATAAAGACATTAACAAGCATTTGTCAATGCCGAACGTTCGCTTGCAGGTATTTGCAGTGGTGTTTGACACATATGGTGCATTACCCTAATGCCCTGTGCGATTGCTGGTATTTGCACAATAAATTTTCAGCATGACCTTTTTGTTACCCCCATTGTGCGCTACATAGGCGGAAACATGTTTTGGGCAGGATGTGAAAAATGACAGCTGTGCTGCTCATAAGGAAATGTGGTAAAATGGCAATGTTGAAAATCTGGTAGCGGAATTATTGAAAATTCGCAAACCTATGAGCGTGCATTGGAACTGTGCAATGCACGCTCGTAAAACAGTCATTGTCAGGAATTTTTTCACCAAATTGTCAACATTGGCATTTTAAAACCTCTGCTAATGAACAGTGTCACTGTGATTGTCTTACTGTGTGTCATACATTGATTTTGCACACCGACTGCGCCATTGTGCACTACATGGGCAGAAACATGTTTTGGGCAGGATGTGAAAAATGACAGCTGTACTGCTCATAAGGAGGTGTGGTAAAATGGCAATGTTGAAAATCTGGAGGAAAATATTGAAATTAAGAAACTTTACGAAAGCGTATGAGAACTGCACACAACGACGTCAGAAAACAGTTATTTTTAGGAATTTGTTCACCAAATTTTCAACATAGCCATTTTAAGATCTCTGCTCATGAACAGTGACACTGTGATTTTCTTAATGTGTCCCATACACTGAGTTCACACAGCGACTGTGCCATTGTGCGCTACATGGGCGGAAACACGTTTTGGGAAGATGTGAAAAATGACAGCTGCACTACTCATAAGGATGTGTGGTAAAATGGCAATGTTTAAAATGTGGAGTGAAAATATTGAAAATTCGCAAACTTACGAGCGTGCATAGGAACTGCGCAATGAACACTCGTAAAACAGTCATTTTTAGGAATTTTGTCACCAAATTTTCAATACAGCCATTTTGAGACCTCTGCTCATGAACAGTGTCACTGTGATTTTCTTAATGTGTCCCATACATTGAGTTCGCACGCCGGGACTGCGTCGTTGTGTGCTACATGGACGGAAACATGTTTTGGGCAGGATGTGAAAATGACAGCTGTACTGCTCATAAGGAGGTGTAGTAAAATAGCAATGTTGAAAATGTGAGTGCAAATATTGAAAAATTCACTAACGTGACGTGTGCGTAGGAACTGCGTAACGACGCTTCATCAAACAGTCATTTTTAGGAATTTTTTCACCAAATTTTCAACACAGCTATTTTAAGACCTCTGCTCATGATCAGTGTCACTTTGATTTTCTTAATGTGTCCCATACATTGAGTTCGGCACCGATTAGCCATTGTGCGCTACATGAGGAAACTGCGTTTTGGGCAGGATATGAAAATGACAGCTGTACTACTCATAAGAAGGTGTGGTAAAATGGCAATGTTGAAAATCAGGAGTGGAAATATTGAAAATTCGCAAACCTACGAGCGTGCATAGAAACTACACAACGCGCGCTCGTAAAACAGTCGTTTTTAGGAATTTTTTCACCAAATTTTTAACATAGCCATTTTAAGACCTCTGCTAATGAACAGCATCACCATGATTTTCTTAATGTGTCCCATACATTGATTTTGCACACCGATTGCGCCATTGTACGCTACATGGGCGGAAACACGTTTTGGGCAGGATGTGAAAAATGACAGCTGTACTGCTCATAAGGAGGTGTGGTAAAATGCCAATGTTGAAAATCTGGAGTGAAAATATTGAAAATTCACGAACTTACTAGCCTGCATAGGAACTGCTCAACGCACGCTTGTAAAACAGTCATTTTTTAGAATTTTTGCACCAAATTTTCAACTTGGGGTTTTTGGGACCCCTTCTCATGAATGACTCACTGTCATGGCATTATTCAGGCCTAAAGGGTGATTTTGCGCAGTGACTGCGGTGACTGCGAAATCACCCTTCAGGCCCGAATAACGCCATGACAGTGACATCACTCATGAGAAGGAGTCCCAAAAACCCCATGTTGAAAATTTGGTGCAAAAATTCCAAAAAATGGCTGAGATATGCAATAAAGTTGAAATCCCCCTATCTAGCCCATTATACAGCTTACCGGCATTTCCTCAGTTCACGGTCGGCTTTGAAGAGTGTAGACGTGTTCCCGGTCCACCGAAGATCGTTGCGCCGAGCTCCGGAGGTAAGTATGGGGTGAGAGGGGGGTGTGGAGAGGTTGGGTGCACAGTGGGTTGGTGTGGGACTGGGGACTGGGAGACTACGTGGGACTGTTTTTTCTTTACAGGTTTAAAAAAAAAACAAAAAGGACTACGTGGGACGTTTGCCACGCTGGGGTGGGCTCCCAGCATGGCAGAAGATGGCTTGGGGGGGCCGAGGAGCCGACGAGGGATTGGGCACCCCCATCGGCAACAACGTTTGCCATGCTGGGGTTGGCTCCCAGCGTGGAACCAAAGCTTTGGGGAGGGCTGCGTGGCGTGGGGAGTGCGTGGCGTGAGAAGTGGCGTGACGGTGCTGGTATGACAGCGGTGGTTTCTTTGAAGCGAAGACCACGCTGTCATCCACAAACTCCACACCATTGGTGCAGGGCCCGCCAGCCTGTTCAACGAACACTGGATTGTTAGGAGAGGCACACCTCCAAGTGTACTATCTAAAACGTCCTTGCGCATGTGTTTAACGAAAAAGGACTGGACCCAATACTGAACCCTGCGGTTCCCACTAGTAACCCCTCTTTCTTTGGGTGGACTCCATTTACAATTACCTTCTGTCCTGTTGTTCAGCCAATGTTTTACCCAGGCTACCACCCTGGGACCCACTCCAAGGCTGGTTAATTTGACTACTAATCTTTTGTGTGGGACTGTGTCAAATGCCTTGCTAAAGTCTAGGTAGACCATGTCTACAGCCCCTCCCTGGTCTACTACTTTGGTCACCCAGTCAAAGAAATCAATTAGATTCGTCTGACATGACCTTCCCGCTGTGAACCCATGCTGCCTTGGGTCCTGTGCCCCACTGGCCTCTAGGTACTCAACAATTTTTTCCTTCAGAAGTGATTCCATCACTTTCCCTACCACAGAGGTCAAACTGACAGGTCTGTAGTTTCCTGCCTCTGTCTTGCTCCCACTTTTGTGAAGGGAAATCACATCAGCCTTCTTCCAGTCCTCAGGTACCACACCATCCTCCCATGATTTGTTATAAAGGGTAGTCAGTGGCATCACTAGTTCTCTGCATAATTCTTTTAGAATTCTGGAGTGAATTCCATCTGGCCCCATTGCTTTGTCCACCTTCAGTTTTAGGAGTTCTTTCAGAACCCTTTCTTCTGTGAAAGGAATGGGATCGACCCCTCTCAGAGTGCTTCTGTTAATTGGATTAGGCACCTCCCGCTCTTCATCTTTTGTGAATACTTAACAGAAGTATTCATTCAGTATCCCTGCTTTTTCACTGTCACTCTCTGCCCACCCACCATCCATTCTATTCAGCCTCACTATCCCTCCCTTTGTCTTTCTACGCTCCCTGATATACCTATAAAAGATTTTATCCCCCTTCTTAACCGAGTTGGCTATCTTTTCCTCAGTTTGTGATTTTGCTATTCTGACTACCCTCCCTGCTTCCTTCTGCCTTAACAGGTACAGTTCTCTGTCCTGCTCCTTCGGTGTTTCCTTATACTTCCTAAATGCTATCGTTTTCTCCCTAACCTTCACCGCCACTACTTTTCAGAACCATAGTGTTTTTTCTTTCGTTTTGATTTATTTGCTTCACACAAAGGCCTCTATTATGGCAGTTTTGATATTTCCCCATTGTTGCTCCACCCCTCCTTCTAGCCTGTTTGCTAGTGCTTTTCTAAGGCACTCTCCCATCTTGCCAAAGTCAGCCCTCCTGAAGTCCAGAACCCTCAATTTTGTATGGTTTGACTCTGTAGCTGAATTTATCGTGAACCACTGTTTGGTGGTCACTTGTTCCCAGATGGCTACCCACTTCTAGATCTGAGATCCTCTCATTGTCCCCATTTAAGAGTATGAGGTCTAAGATTGCTCCCTCACGAGTAGGTTCCAAAACTAGCTGTCTGAGGCATGCCACCTTAAGGGCGTCAAGAATGGCCCTGCCTTTGGATGTGGCTGCAGCAAAGGTGCTCCAGTTAACATCTGGCATATTGAGGTCCCCCATCAACAGTATCTCCCCTTTCTCTGCCATCCTAAGTATGCCTTCTATCATATCCTTGTCCATTCCTTCCCCCTAACATGGGGGTCTGTATACAACCCCTGTGCGGATTGTGGTGCCATTTCCAGTCTCTAAGGTGACCCACAGTGCCTCCTTTCCTCCCTGTTTACTCTTTTGTTCAGTTGCTTTTATCCCTTCCCTTACATAGAGAGCTACTCCCCACCTGCTTCTGCCCTCCCTGTCTCTCCTGTAGGTTGTATACCCCGGTATGTTAACATCCCAGTCATGGTTCTCTGTGTACCATGTTTCTGTGACTACTACGATATCTAGGCATCCCTCTTCCACCAAGGCCACCAGTTCAGGGAGCTTGTTGCCCAGACTATGAGCATTGGTACTCATTACCCTCCATTTCGTGATAGCCTTACCCCTTTTTTCCCCATCCCTGTCCTTATTGCATTTGTCACTTTCTCCATTTACCCCTGTGCTTCTCCCTATTGATATCTCTATGTTGGTGTCTACCTCAGTTAGTACCCTGATTTTGGGGGGGGCTAGGATTTCCCTGCTCCTTTCCAGTGCCTCCCCCCTTGGCTAGTTTAAATGCTTGCCAATAAAGTATTTAAACCTATCACCTAGGATCCTGGTTCCCCTCCTGGACATATGCAGACCATCATGCCAGTATAGGCCTGCATTCATCCAGGTGGACCCCCAGTCCCCAATGAAGCCAAATCCCTGAGCTCTGCACCAGTTTTTCAACCACTGATTGAATCCCATGGTGTGGAGCACCCTAGCCTCATCCGTGCCATAGATAGGCAGCATCTCCGAGAAGGTTACCGTGTGTGCTATTTTTCTAAGGCCCCTCCCCATCTCCACAAATGCTTCTTGCATTGCTCTGATCCCTTTCTCTTCCAGGTCATTTGTCCCTAGTTGGACAATGGCATCCAGCTCCCTCCCCTGTGCAGCTGCACCTGTGATCCTGAGGATTCACTCCCTGTCCCTCCAAGCCATGGTGCCAGACAGACACCTTACCTCCCTCTCCCCTTCCTCCCCCCGTTCTACCTTCCTATCAATGGAGTCCCCCACCAGGAGTTGTTTCCATCCCCTGTGAGGTCCCATGCCACCCTCCTGTGGGTCTCCATTGTGGAGGTTCCCAGCATCCTCCTTGGTCTCCACTGTGGATGCCTCCATAGAGGAACCACACTTTTCCAGAACGGCATAGAAATTGTGGAGAGGTACAACTGGAGGGATGCACCTCTGTTCCACCACCCTCACCCTCCCTGAGCCCACTGTGGTCCAACTGCTCCTCTTTCTTGGCAACCTCTGAGGCAACGGCAGTGATCCTGGTGGTCCCTGGGTGGGAGAGGAGGTAGAAACAAATCCTGACCAACTCAACCTGGAGATGAGCAACCTCCTCCCTCAGCCCAGAGAGGTGCCTGCAGATGGGACAACACTGCATCCTCCAGAATGTCTCCCGGAAGACTGCTGCTCCACAGCCACTGCACTGCACTGCACCACTCCCATCATGTCTTTTTTCTGGCCCCCTAACTGTTGTTTGGAATACTTACTCTTTCCTCTGTTTGCTTATTTTCTTTTTTTTTTCTTCCCCTACTTACTTACTGCCTCTGTGCCCTTTTAGCTCCTGATCTTCCTGTTCTGAGACAAGAAGTTCATATATTTCTCAGTAGTCTCCTTACTTGCTCAGAGTCAGACCTCCAGCAGCTGGGGGGGGCGCTGGAGAGCTACTCTTGCCCTTCTAGGATGGTGAGTCCTTGGTGACTCTGTGATCACTCACTTCCAGCTCCCAAACAGGAAGTTCCTGTTGTCAGTTAAATCCTGTGCCTATAAAAGTAGAACTGGTTTAGGGTGGAGGGGTGGAGGGAAGGGAAGGAGGACAATATAGTCCCAGTAGAGAAGTTTAGTTATACCAGTAGCTCCTTCCTCCTGGTGTTCTGTCTTTTCTCTGGCAGAAGCTATCTAGGGCATAGAAACATAGACTTTTACGGCAGATAAGGACCGCTTGGCCCACCTAGTCTGCCCATTTCCCTACCTAGAGGATAAGCTGCAGATCCTATTTAACCAACAGCCTATTTCATCCTAACCCCCACAAAAATTGCCTTATGTCTGTCCCATGCATTCTTGAATTCTCCCACAGTTTTAGACCCCACAACCTCCTCAGGAAGGCTGTTCCATGCATCTGCCACCCTCTCTGAAAAATACTTCCTCATATTGCCCTGAGGCCATCCCCCTCTATCTTCAAATTGTCTCCCTTGTTCTTGCAATCTCTTTTCTGAAAGATGCTACCTTCTTGGACTTTGTTGATTCCACTGAAGTGCTTAAACATTTCTATCATATCCCCCCACTTTCCTCGGGTATCATATTAGCTCCTTTAGCCTCTCCTCGTATGGCTTCTCTTGCAGACCCTGCACCATTTTAGTTGCCCTCCTCTGAACTGCCTCCATCCTGTCTATGTCCTTGCGGAGATGGGGCTCCAGAACTGGACTCAGTACTCCAGGTGGGGTCTCACCAACTGTCTGTACAGGGGGATAACAACTTCCTGTTTTCTGCTGGTAATGCCTCTCCCTATACATCCCAGTCTCCCCCCAGCCCTCCCTACTGCCTTCTCACATTGCTTGCCAACCTTAAGGTCATCTGATGTGATTATCCCCAGGTCCCTTTCCATTTTTGTTGTTGTTACTACCTCCCCCCCCCCCATTGTGTAAGCTTCCCCTGGGTTTTTGTTTCCCAGGTGCATTACTTTGCACTTCTTTGCATTGAATCCAAGCTGTCATACTTCTGACCATTTCTCCAACCTTGAGAAGTCCCTTCTCATCCTTTCCACGCCTCCTTGTGTATCAGCCCTGTTGCAGATCTTTGTGCCATCTGCAAAGAGGCATATTTTTCCTTCCAGTCCCTCTGCAATGTCACTTATAAAGACATTGAAAAGGACTGGACCCAGTACTGAACCCTGCGGTACCCCACTAGTAACCCCTCTTTCTTCAGAGTGGACTCCATTTACAATTACCTTCTGTGTCCTGTTGTTCAGCCAATGCTTTACCCAGGCTACCACCCTGGGACCCACTCCAAGGCTGGTTAATTTGACTACTAATCTATTGTGTGGGACTGTGTCAAATGCCTTGCTGAAGTCTAGGTAGGCCATGTCCACAGCCCCTCCCTGGTCTACTACTTTGGTCACCCAGTCAAAAAAACCAATTAGATTCGTCTGACATGACCTTCCCGCTGTGAACCCATGCTGCCTTGGGTCCTGTGCCCCACTGGCCTCTAGGTACTCAGCAGTTCTTTCAGTGCGTAAATCTGGTTTTAACCTGGCTCCTTCTAGCTAAGCCACTCCCCTACTTTGCAAATCTTTCTACACTTAGTTAATTTCACAGATAACGGAAAGAATATGTATAGCCTCGATGAAAGGAGGGAGAGGGGAGACATGATAGAAACTTTCAAGTACCTCAAGGGAATCAACAAAGTCCAAGAGGGTAGCATCTTTCAAAAAGAGGTGTGCAAGAACAAGGGGGCACAATTTGAAGATAGAAGGGGCGGCTCAGAGGTAATTTAAGGAAGTATTTTTCACAGAGAGGGTTGTGGATGTATGGAATGGCCTTCCAGAGGAGGTTGTGGAGTCAAAAACAGTGGTGGAATTCAAGCATGCATGGGACAGTCATAAGGCAATTCTAGGGGGTGGGGGTAGGAAGAAGTAGGCTGCTGGTTAACTAGGACCTGCAGCTTATCCATCAGGTAGGGAAATGGGCAGACTGGGTGGGCCAAGCGGTCCTTATCTGCCGTCAAATTCTATGTTTCTGTGTTTCTATGTTTCTGACACATGTGACAAGCACCTAGATAAGTGCACAGATAACACAGATAACAGATAACAATTTACTTCAACTACCTCTGACAAAACACTAACTCTTGCTTACCCTAAATTGAAGGTCCCAGTACAAGATTTCTAGTTCTTAGTCCCAGTAGAGAAGTTTTAGTTATACCAGTAGCCCTTTCCTCCTGGTGTTCTGTCTGTTCATTGGCATTGGCATTGGTAGTGTAGGAGTTAGACACATGCATAATAGGAATGGTAGTGAATTATTTAACTGAAGCCAACCCCACCACCACCTTGCAGAGACTGACAAGCATTGGAGTCTGCCTTTGGGTCATCTAGCATAACGGCCAAGCCATTTCACCACATCCTACCCTGCAGACACCAAGAGTCATGGTGTGCCTTGGGATCTTTGGGCCTTATGCTCACCCCATTCCATAAGGAAATAAGGTGAGATGGGTGCAGTATAGCAGAATGGGGTGAACTTTGGGTCCGAAGAGTCCAAGTCACACCTTGATGCCTATCACTGGCTACAAGGTGTGGGTGGGGGTGGAATGGCATGAGCATTACAGGCGACAATCCCAAGTCACACCCCTGATGCCTGTCAGTCTCTGAAGGGTGGGACATTATGGTCGGAAACCTTAACACCCCAGACGTTCGTTGGTATTTTCACTCCAAATTTTCAACATGGGTTTTTTGTGACCCCCACCTCATGAACAGTGGCAATATCAGTTTGTTAGCCGAAAGCTGATTTTGCACAGCGACTACACCATTTGGCACTGCAGATGCAAAAACACATTTTGAACAGGATGTGAAAAATTACAGCTGTACTGTTCATGGGGAGGTGTACAAAATGGCAATGTTGAAAATCTGGAGTGAATATATAAAAAAACTGGTGAAGTCACAAGCGTGCGTAGAAACTGCGCAACGCACACCTATAATGTAATTAGTTTGGGGATTTTTTATAGCAGATTGTCAACACAGGCATTTTGGGACCTCCGTTCATGAACAGTGTCACTGTGATTTTCTTAATATGTCCCGAATACTGATTTCCCACAGCGACCACACATTTCTGCTCCGAAAGTGTGAAAACACATTTTTGCCAGGGTGTGAAAAATGACAGCTGTACTTTTCATAGGGAGGTGTGGAAAAATGCCAATGTTCAAAATCTGGGCTGAAAATATTACAAATCTGTGAACTTATAGGGGTGCATGGAAACTGTGCAATGCACGCTCATAACACAGTCATTTTATGGACTTTAATCACCAAATTTTCAACATAGGCATTTTAAGACCTCTGCTCATGAACAGTGTCACTGTGATTTTCTTAATCAGTCCCAAACATTGATTTCACCCTCCGACTGCACCATTGTGCGCTACATGCACGAAAACACATTTTGGGTGAGATGTGAAAAATGATAGCTGTACGGCTCATAAGGAGGTGAGGTAAAATGGCAATGTTGAAAATCTAGAGTGAAAACATTAAAAATTTGCGAAGTTACGAGTGTGCGTAGGGACTGTGCAATGTACACTCATAAAACAGTCATTTCTGGGAATTTTTTCACCAAATTTTCAAACTGTGACACTGTCGTTTCGTTGCTCAGTCCTGAAAGGTGGTTCCGCATAGTGACCGCAAAATCACCTTTCGGGACCGAATAACAAAATAACAGTGACTGAGTTCATGAGGTGGGGCCCCGAACCTCATGTTGAAAATTTGGTGAACAAATTTCTCAAAATGGCCGAGATATGCATCAAAGTTTAAAAAAAACATTTATGCCATTATACAGCTTACCATCATTTCTTCAGTTTACGGTAGACTTTGAAGAGTGCAGATGTGTTCTCGGTCCAGCGCGACGAAGATCGTCGCGCTGGACTCCAGAGGTAAGTATGGGATCAGAGGGTGTGGGGAGGTGGGTGCACAGAGGGTGGGAGCGGATTGGGGGAGGGAGGCAAGACAGTCAATGAGGGACTGTTTTTTTTTTGTACAGTTTTTGGTTTTTTTTCTTATTCAAGAAGACGACGTGGGACTTTCGCCACGCTGGGGTGGGCTTCCAGCGTGGCAGATGGAAGGTTATTTTTGGGCAGGGGGGCAGTGGAGCTGACGGGGGATTGGGCACCCCCGTCGGCCATACCGACTGTTGCCATGCTGGGGTGGGCTCCCAGCATAGCACCTAGAAGTCTGTTGTATTTTTTGGGGGGTACAGTGGAGCCGATGGGTGATTAGGCACCCCCATTGGCCATCAGGACATTTGCCATGCTGGTGTGGGCTCCAGCATGGCACCTAGAAAGTCTGTTTGGGGGCAGTGGGCCGACAGGGATTGGAAATTCGTCAGTCATACACAGCATGCAGGGGTGGATGTGAGCAATACGAGCACCGCCTGGGGTGGGCCCAGTGTGCTGCTATAGGTGTTTGTGGAGGCGGATGATGAACTGTCTATGACAGTTCCAGATGCAGTCACTTGTGAGTACGTGTAGGCAATTTGCATACTACTGGCTGAGGTATGCAAAATTGCCACATCGCTACCATCGGCTGATTTAGGGCTGGTGTTTTCCTCAGAACTGTACACCACTGCATCTGAACGACTGTCATCGACAGCGTGGACATTCATTGGTGCGGTGCAGCTGCACCTGCAAAAGGGAGTAGGGCATTGGAAGTGGGGGAGGCACACCTATGAAAACTTGTATGGTGGCACTATGTTTCTTGCATAGCGTGCAAGCAAACATAAAGACTGGTGACTAGGAAAGGCACACCGTGCTGATGCTCATTTCTAGGTGTGATGATGTGATCTAGGAGTGGGGGTTATGGAGGAAACAGAACAACAAATGAATGAAAAATACAGAAAACAACCACAGGCTTTTTAATCTCTTTATACCCCTTACACTTCATCTGTTCTCATTGCCTAGACCTTGTGTGATGTCATAACCCTCTGCTTATGACATCCCAGCCTGTTGCCAAGGAAATTATTCTGATGTCACAGAGGTTGTTTTTTTTACATTTATTTATTTAATTATTTAGCTTTTGTTAACCAGATAAGTACACTAGATAAAGCAAGTATCTGTATAACTTGAGCAATCTCAGTGTGATAAAGACATCACAAAGTTAGCAAAGATATGAACACAGTACAGTAAATCAGATGTAAATCTAGAAAAGTGCTGTGAACAGTTCAGTATGCCTTTCCCAGCTAAAAAAAAAGAAAGAAAGAAAGAAAGAGAAGAAAGAAAGAAAGAAAGAAAGAAAGAAAGAAAGAAAAGAAAGAAAGAAAGAAAGAAAGAAAGAAAGAAAGAAATGCCATGTTAATGTATGATTCCAGGGTGAGGGAGAGTACGGCTTTCCCAGTTAAACTTTTGAAATAAATAGTATACAAGATAGTGTATGGGAGCCCATACACAACCATGCTGTTCTCTTACTGAGTGGTTTCCATGATGAAGCAGACCTCGAGAGCGAAGCTCGAGAGGTCCCTGTCGTCATGGAAACCACAATCTGCCATCAAAAAAGAATAACACGGTTGTGTATGTGGGCTCCCATACAGTTTTCTTTATAGTATATGGTGCCCAAAAATAGGAGCCTGCTCATTTTTTTAGCCCCTTCTTGTCATCCTTGGTCACCAGGAACCGGCTCTTATCTTCCATCGGAGAGCCGTCCATCTTGCACATGCAATGGGCCAACCGCCCCCTGTCCTATGAACAGCGCTGAATGGGGCAGTTGTATTATGATGTCTTCACTAACACAGAATGAAAAGTCATTCTGCATTAGTGAGGACATCGCTACTGAAGCAGAACGACTTTACGCTTTGTATGAATTTTCATACAGAACCACATTGCACCATACAGTATATAATGGAATAAAGTGCATGTTACTGTACAACTTCAGGTCAGGAGAAGCAAAGTAACAGAGATGGTCTAAGGAGCAAAGAGCTGCACTGCTGCTCTAGTGTGTGACCAATCCCACCCATAAGGTGCGTTACCAATCCTGTTCATTGGAACGATAGGATAAGTCTGTAGGTCTTTGGTGACTGGCACCTAGATTCTGGGGGGGTGGGGTGGAGATTTGGATGTAGTGGGGGCCTCCACTTATGAGGGCTAGAAGCTGCCAGAGTGTTGTCCCCAGAAGAAAAAATCTTCCCACCCACAGTGGCAGAGAACCCAAATTACATGCTCACTACATATAATAGCTTTTGATAGCAAATCATTTCATCATATGGTATTTTATCAAAACTGTATTTGAAACATCCTTAGGGTTATCATCTGTATATTTTAATTTTTTTAAGATATTTGTAAAACAATTGCATAACTATGTTTGTGATTAATGACTCAGTGTATTAAACATAGCTGCCACTTGCAATTTAAAAAAAAATCTCTTTTACAGCAATGTGTTGCTGACAGTAATAGCATACAACCAAAATGACAGCACTTTGTTTGGGGTGCAGGAACAGGATCTAGGGGAAGGAAGGTAAAGTTAAGACAAGAGGCAATAAAAGCAGTTCCTCACAAGCATGGAACCTATCCCTATGTAACACCAGTCCATATGTCACATTTTACACACCCGCCTCACTGGTGCACCAGTAGCCTCAAAGCCCCTGATGGGAGCTCCCATGGTCATAGTCTTTAAATGAACTCCCTGTTCACAGAGGTTGTAGCGAGAGCTGCGTAGAGTTTTCCAATTCTGTTTCTGGTGCTATTCTGCAGAATTACAGAAATTCAACCTAATTCTATGAAATTTAGTCAGAAGACGAATTCCCAAATACCAGAAGCAGAATTTCTTTTTACAATTGCAGATTAGTAATCCACAGTTTACAGAAACCATGGAATAACATTCCGCAGTTTACATAAAATGCAGATTAATTTCCCACAAATCACTAAGTAAACTGTGGAATATTATTCCATGATTTATGTTGAAATTCATTTTGGAATTCCACAGAATTTGAAAAAAAATATTTCAAAAAAGCGTTTTGAAAGTGCATGAATTCCACTGGCAGAATTTCGCATTCCACACACTTCTAGTTATAGGCCGGGATTGTAATCCATGTGCAATGGTACCAAGGGATGCCTGAGGCTGGGGAGCCCAAGTAACTTTCAAAACCCAAACAGTTGTTATAGGCTGCTGTTCTGTAGAAAGCTGTCCATTGGCGTTTTTCTAAATTTGTGCAGGGCCGACAGTTTGTCCAACTATTTATCCCTAATGTAACCTGAAAGGGTGCAGAGCAGGGCCCTTATTAGGTACTCAGTGGTGCCTAGAATTTGATGCTACGGCATCAGTCACTCTAGAGCATCCTCCTTGGAGAACTCTGCAGCTGAGTAGCTGTAATACTAGACCGGCAGACTAACTGCAGTTCTGGTATTGCAGCAGTAGAGGCCATCCAGAAAACCATCTGCTGGAAAAAAAATCCATTGATGATCCTCTTCACTCCGGGGGGGAGGTGGGTGCTTTTCTTCACCTATCCTGAGGGTGGCAATCACACAAGGCTGTGGTGACTTGACATACAAACATGCGAACATGCAAAATGTCAGCAGAAACAGGCCTCACGGCCTATTGAGTCTGCTCAATTGTGCAGCTAGCCCCTCAACTTGCAGCGGCCGCACCCCCCTTCCCCTTAACAACCCCCCCTCACTCTGCTCCACCCCCTCTTAAATCCCCCTACCGTTTTACATGATACCACTTCCTCGGGCAGAGTATTCCACTTGTCTACCACCCTTTCCATGAAAAAGTGTCTCCTGATTCCCTCCTGAATCTCCCCTCCAATCTCAGTCAATGCCCTCTCATGTCCCTCCCCCTTCTGATCTAAAGGATCCCTTCCATACTAACATTCTTTATTCGCTTTAAGTATTTAAAGGTTTCAATCATATCTCTCCCCTCCTCCAGAGAATACATGTTCAGATCCCCCAGCCTCTCCTCATAGGATTTTCCCTCCAGTCCCTGAATCATCTTCATTGCCCTACGCTGCACCCCCTCCAGCAATCTGATGTCCCTTTTCAGGAATGGATGCCAGTATTGTACGCAGTATTCCAGGTGCGGCCTGACCAGTGACCTGTACTGGGGAAGGATCACCTCTCTGTGCCTGGAGGAGATTCCCCTCGCTATGCACCCCAGCATCTTATTTGCCTTTGCAGCAGCCTTCCTGCACTGAGCTGAATCTTTCATACTTCCTGTTATTAATACCCCTAGATCCTTATCCTCCCCAGTACTTTCCAACTGTACCCCTCCCAACTGATATTTCCTCTCCTGGTTCCTTGCTCCGAGGTGCAGGACTTTGCACTTCTTGGCATTGAACCCCAGCTGCCATGTTTCTGACCACTCCTGTAGTTTGGTCAGGTCCTCCTGAAGCCCCCTCCACCACTCTATGTTATCTACCATAGCTCCAATCTTAGTATTGTCTGTGAACTCCTACTCCAGATTCGTTTGAGATATCAGCTATGAATATCCCAAACAGCACCGGTCCCAATACTGAGCCCTGGGGTACCCAACTCGTATCATCCCTTGGTGATGACAGTCCCCCCCCTACCCTTTGCTGCCTACCCCTCAGCCAGTTGGTGATCCAGTTGACCATTTTTGTTCCCACCACTATGTATTCCCAGTTTCCCCCCCCAGCCTCCTATGCGGCACCGAATCAAAGGCCTTTGTGAAGTCCAAATACAGGACATCCACTGCATAGCCCCTGTCCAGTTCCCTGGTCACCCAGTCGTAGTACTCGACTAGGTTTGTCTGGCAGGATCTGCTTGAGACAAAACCGTGTCGATGACCATCTTGGAGATCATTGTCTTCCAAAAAGGTCACTAGCATCTCTTTTAGGATTGAATCTAAGAGCTTCCCATGATTGAAGTGAGATTCACTGGTCTGTAGTTGCCTGGTCCATCCTTCGGGCCACTTCTATGAAAGGTCACCAGATGGGCCATCCTCAGTCCTGTGGTATGCATCCTGTTTCCAGTGATGTACTGAACAGGTCTGCCAGTGGTCCCCCTAGGATCTCCGCTAGCTCCCTAAGTACCCTAAGGTGAATGCCGTCTAGTTCCGGTGCCTTGTCCTCCCTCAGTGCCCTTAGCCCTTCCAGCACCCTGTCCTCTGTAATCTTGATATCAGTCACCCCAACCCCCTTCTGCCCACTCCACCCTTCCCATGGGGTATCTGCCCCCTTTTTCCTTCATGAACACAGAGCAGAAGTACTCATTCAGAGCCTCTGCTTGGCCCCTTCTTCTCCCCACCCCCATCCTTCTTCAGCCTCTCAATCTGGTCCTTGTTCCTTCTTCTCTCACCAATGTGGCGGAAGAAGTCCTTTTCCCCGCCCTTGATTCCCTGTGCCAGTCTCAGCTCTCTGGAAGCCTTGGCCACTCTGACTAGCTTAGTAACCTTCCTGGACTTCTTTGTGTACTCATCTTTGTCCCCTTGCCCTCCCAATTTCCTAAGCCTCTGGAGTTCTTTTCTCTTGGCCTTCACCCCTTCCATGACCTCTTGAGTCAGCCAGCTTGGCTTCTTTGCCCTACCCTTCTTGCTCCGTGTCCTGGTGCAAGCCTCATTTGCCTCTGCTAGCCCTTTTTTAATGAGATCCCACTTCTGGCTAGCACTCATGCTTGTCTGAATTCCCACCAGGTGCTTAACCAGAATTTCTCCCATCCCTCTAAAGTCCACTCCCTTAAAATCAATCACCCATGCACAAGTACATCCCATTTCCCTGTCCATATTGAGTGTGAACCACACCATGTGATGGTCACTCCCAGTCAGGTGGTCCTCCACTCCCAGATCCCTTACAGCCTCCCTGTTTGTTAATACCGGTCCAGAGTCCTTCCCACCCTAGTTGGCTCATGGACCAATTGCACCAGGAAGCAGTCCTGAAATGCATCCAGTAATAACTGCTTCTTTGTCACCAGGTGGTTGGGCTGTTCCAGTCCACCCCAGGGAGGTTGACGTCCCCTACCCTACTGTGTCCCCCTTCCTACAGACCCTTCTAATCTGCTCAGCCAGTTCCCTATCCAGGTCATTCCCCTGAACTGGTGGCCTGTACACTACTCCCACCCTCAGTGCCTTTCTTTTGGAGTCTTGAAACTGCATCCATAGGGCCTCTATCCTGCCCTCCACCCCTCCTCCCTTACATGCCTTATCCCTTCCCTCACGTAGATCACCACACACACACACACACCCCTTTCACCCTAACCCTGTCCTTCCTGAATATCTTGTACCTTGGGATCATCATATCCCAGTCTTGGTTCTGGGTGGCCAATGTTTCAGTGATGGCCGCAATGTCCACCATCCCCATGGCCAAGAGAGCCTGTAGCTCAGCTAATTTGTTGCCTAAGCATCTCGCATTCAGCGAAACCACCCTCCAACCTGTGTTTCCCCCCCCCCACTACACCCTGGTTTCCCCACCCACCTACCCCTTCCTTGTGTCCCCACCTCAAATACCTCTCCTATAGCTTGGGGGGGGGGTTGGCATGCTCAACTCCCCCCTCTGGGATCCCTGCCTATCAGCTGTCCTCACACCACCCCCCCACCTAGTTTAAATCTATTCTTGATGCTATGTACCCCTCCAGTCTCTGCTTTAATACCCCTTTCCCCCTCTCCACTCAGGTGCAGCCTATCTCCTGCATATAGATCCTTATTGTTCCAGGTTCTGCCCCAATCCTCCACTACCTCATACCCCTTAGGCCGACACCATTACCCCAGCCAAGTGTTGAACTCCCCAATCTTCCATTTCCTTCCTGTACTCTCGCAGGCTACTGGAAGCACCTCTGAGAAGGCCACTGATACCTCCAGTTCTTCACATAGCCCTCCTAATTCCTCAAACCTCCTCCTCACAACTTCCACCGTCTCCCCCACCAGGTCATTATTGCCCACATGCACCCCTATATGCAGTTTCTTCCTGCTACTCCTTGCGCACTTAAGAAGTGCCCTGCCCTGTCCACCGTTAGCCTAGGTATAGCCTCCCCTATCCTACTATGCCTTTCCCCTGCTGCCCTATCTGATCCCTTTAAGTATGGAATCACCCAGCACTAGCACATCCCCTTCTCTCTCTTATCCCTCCCCCACCCTTTTCCAAAGTTATACATAACTAGTGCATGTCACTTGTTATCTCCATCCTTCCCACCTTCTGCTCCCCACTTCTCCCTGTCCTGTCTCCCCCTTCCCCACTTCCTCCCTATCCTCCACTTTCCTCCCTCCTCCTGGCCCCTCCATTCTTGGCCCCTGTCATCCTCCCCGCCATCAGTGCTTTCTCCTTTCACCCCTGCCACCCTCCTCAGACCAGCTCCTATCCCTTATGGATCTCCCCCCTTCCCCTCCTGCCCCCCAGGAGTTCGTGACACCCTCCTCCTCCACCAGTGTCACCAGCACAGCAAACCTATTTCTTGCCCTTTCTGCCTGGTTGTACTTTGGCCCCTTCCCCCCAACCCTAGTCTGCCCACTTGTGCTAGGCTCCTTATTTGTTCCATGCCTGCCCTCCCTTCCCATCCCTTCCCTTGAGTCGCTGTTCCTCCCATGTGATGTCCTCATGTTATTCCCCGGATGAGACCCTCCTGCCTCAATGCCCCCCTCCTCTCATCCTCTCTAACTCTTTACCAAGCCACAGCACTTTCTCCTCCAGCCTCCGCAACCTGCTACAGATTGGACACCCTCCTTGCCTCCACAGTATGTTCATCCAAACCACCGCCCCACATCCATTGCATCCCACAATCCTTCCCATGTTGGCTCTCCTTGCATCCTGCTTCCTCCTGTACTACCCCCCGCGCTGACCCCAACCATCCCCACTAGGCCCCCCAGCCCTCCAGTGTGTCCATCCCTAGCCCACTCCATCTGTTCCCCTCGGCGATGTTCTACCCCTCGAGATATCCAAAATGGTTATACAATCCTTGCACTGCTACCTCCAGAGTGTATGCACTATTAGTAGTATTTATGCACTATTAGTAGTATTTATGCCCTATTAGTAGTATCTATACAAGCCCCAGTGCCTTTACAAGCAGTGCAACCAACTGCCACCCCCCCATTGAAAGAAAAGCAAACAAAACAGAGCCCACCACAACTTAATTATCCCCTAAGTCCCAAGTGTCCCAGAACAACCACAGTGGTTCAGCTTGACAGCAAGGGCCAGAACCAGATCAGCCACACTACCTTAACTCTGAATTCAGCTAGAACTTAAGAATAGGAAATCACCATATCTTATCCAAAAACTGGGTCCCTCCATTTGGTTGGGTTCCAACTCCACAGCTTGCCTTGGGGTCACTGTCTCCTTCGAGCTCCTTCAGCTGCCCTTACCTGCTGGTTACTCCTCCCCCTGTCCTCCTTTGATGTCCAATAGTGATCAGCTCCTTTTTGATATTCCTGTTCTGCTTTCCTCCACCTCTTCCCACTAGAGGGCGTCGAATTCTCTTACATCTGCAGGTTCACCCTGGTACTGGCTCCTCCTCCTTCGGGTATTTAATAGCTGTCCAGGCTGCTGTGAGAGGGTGGGCCAGAAATCCCCTCTCTCCTCCGAGATGGCTCCCAACGTTTCCCGCCTACTCCCTCCTCTGCTTCTCCCATCGCTCCTCAATGCAGCTACAGCCACCTGGTCTCCTCACTCCCCAGACCTACTACATTAAAGTGAGCAGTGGCTGGTAGGCTTTTTAAAGCCGGCCGCCCTGCTGGCCCTCTACAAGACCAAACCATGGCAGCAAGTTTTGCACAGAAAGGCAACTGACCTCCAACACAGAATTAGAGCCTTAGCAAGGGAACCCCTGTTTCAGACACGAAAAGCCCTGCTCTAACACTGAATCTGTTTTAAAATGAATACCAGGAAGAGATTTTTTTCTGACTTCGTTTATCCTCCCTGTCACAGGTGGGATCTTCTTCCACCAATGTGCCCATTTCCTGTCCAGCTGAAACTCTGCCACTCATCCTACCAGAGTACCAGCCCAGCTGTGCTGCCCCACTGGCTTGCTGGCCAGGACCAAGTATGTCTTCAGCTTAGTGATGCTCGGATAGTGCCTTTGTGGATCCAACTGTGATCCATCGGATAGTGGCAGTATCCAACGTGGGATCCGACGTGGAATCTGACCTAAGTTGGAGGTCGAATCCCAGGTCAGATCCCACATTATCTGAGGTCAGATCCAGGGATCCAACATCAGATCCAGGGATCCTAGATCAGATACAGAATCAGATCCAGGGATCTGATGTCGGATCCACGGGATCCGACCTGGAACCGGAATGGTCAGATCCACGGTTGGATAGCTCTACTATCCGACCAGATCCACTACCTGGCCAAATGTCAGGTATCTGGTGGTATCCTAATTTATAGGATACTATCCGAGCAACACTACTTCAGCTCCATGGAATTTCTTCTCTGTCTCAATCTGGCCACCCACAGCGAAGATGAAGACTGGTGGTGTCCCCAGGAGGTGGTGGCTCGAGTCCAGTGTGGACATAATTGGCCTGCAGAGGGTTCATCATCCCAGTCCTGAGCCATTTTCCAATTTTTCTCATGTCCCCCCACCAGGAGCATGCATTGGAACTGGCTGCCATCGAGTTCTGATGCAGCCAACTTGTGGACATGCTCCAGTGATTCCCACCTACCATTTACATATCCTTTGCACCACCACATGTGATCACACATGTGACAGTAAAGCAGCAGAATGCAACACGATACCTCCCTGGAGGAGGAGAGCGTCCTGTTGGACACTCGATCCTCCTGCTCCTGGCTGGCCCTCCGATGGCCCAAGCTTGTTGCTGCACCCAGGTCATCAGCATCATGAGTGGCTGCACTACCACTGTACCTTCAGGCCAACTTAGGCAGGGATTTTTGGCTTAAATTCAACCAACTGGCTGAGCAGCAGAAAGCATGTTTGTACTCACCTCTGAATCAGGCAACTCTAAAATGGCAAGTGGAGCTTTTCCAACATTCTGTGGTTGTCCCACTTCTTAGCAGTAGCTCAATGTCTATTGGCTGTTGCAATGACAATGGCCAAAAAGGCTCTCTCAAAGGTCCCATTCTGGCACCATATCTCATAATGCACTTTACTGTTAACTTCTCTTAGGGCACTCATCTCTGATTCACTTGCATAAAAGGAAGTATATCCTGCAGCTTTGAGAGCCTCCTAACTGGCTTCCCTCAGCTCTGACTCATGCTGTGACCTCTAGCTTTTTCCACAGTCCTTGTGGGTCTGAGGCAAACAAAGATGGTGATGTCCATGTCTTTGGAGCAAACTTTATTTTTAACAGCTTTGTACCTGCTATGTCATCCTACCACTTGTGTTGTGCTTCTGGGTGCCTAAACAAACACAGCAAGATCCGTCTTTGCTATGTTGAAACCTATTTCTGTCCGTCTAGAGTCAGGCAGAATTGAGTGTCCTGAGCACTCCTCTCACAAGCACAGCCTGTTCCTCTCTGCTCTCTGCTGGCTCCATGGCAGAAAGTCAAGTATCTTTATTTTCTAACTTTCATTCCTATGCACAGCTTACAGACATCTTCTCAGTCCTTCAGCGGTCTCTCCAATGCAACTCTGGCCCCATCCATGATGTACGCCAGTAGACACAAACGCAAAGGCAAGGAATAGCCAAGGTGTTGCTGTTAAGCAGTCCTGACCACCATCAGCAGTCTGTGGGGGCTGAGAGTGCCAAGCATTCATATTATAGGCTGAAGGGGAGGAGACTGGCACAGTGCTCCCTCACTGGGACTGATAAGGTAAGCCCCCACCCACCTTTCGGGGGTTACACATACTGTACAAACATCTTTAGTAATAAAAACTCCCTCACTGAACTGAGGTGTACACTTTGTCTGATGAGGTGTAATCACTATGTACACCTCAGCTGCAACTCATACACACCTGACACATACTGTACAGCTCATCTGCACCTTAAAACTACATTTAGCGACATAAACCTCAAATGCACCTTAGAAACTTAACAATTAGGAGAACATTCCTCAGCTGCACCTCACAAGCGTATTCTTTACTCGTATACACTTCAACCACACCTACTCTTCTGCTTTATTGTTTCTGATGTCTTTGGCCCTGTAGGGGGCAGTTTGATTTCTGAACTTCCTCGCAGTACTTCCTGGTCACTGGCAGTTATCTCAGGCAGCAGTATTGGAGTTCTATGTTTAACTGGGCATTGCTCGCAAATCTATTTTCAGAGTAAGATAATTCTTTGTTTAAAATAACAGTTTGCACATAGTACAGAAAGTGACAAAATCTTACTAGGGTGTGCAAGATGTCTGTCTTCTGTATATTTAATGGTGATGTGGAAGGGATGGGGCTAGTACCTACATTGCACTTTTCCTGTACATTTTGTAAGGTTCACTACTGCATTTCCACTGGGGCTAGTACCTACATTGCACTTTTTCTGTACATTTTGTAAGGTTCACTACTGCATTTCCACTGACAGGTGTATAAAAGAAATATCTTTTGAATGCTGTTGCTGCAGAAACTGCTTTATTTACCTATTTAGTGCAGGAATTCCTAGGTGTTTTGTCTATTCCTGTAATGAGGCTGGAGGTGGTGAAGAGGTAGGGAACTGCCCCTCTTGTTAATACTTTTAAAGTTTAACTTAAAATAAGTTAATTAAATAAATAGTACTTACATTTTTTCTTTTGGACCAGATCCCTGCCCTGTATTTATAGTTTATTATTATTTACAGCTACTCTGGCCATATTGATGTGTGCACCTCAGCTCCTGTTGACTATACCTCTCGTCGAAGCGTGCACCTCACTGAGGTGTACCTAATTAGCATTTTTAGACACACATAAACTACACCTCCTCACAGAGGTGTGCATAATTAGCTTTTAAACAAACAGTACGTCAGCTGAATTACACTGTAAGTGCACTCCTGTTGAACCTTGTGTACACCTTATTTAAACCTTAGCTAGCGAGCAAATACACCTCAATTGGGTCAGGGGTAGAATGTCCTGAAATTCAAAATCTTTTTTTATTGTTCTGAGATTCAAGTCCTCAGAAACCTACTGTAATATGTTTACAGGAAACTGGAATATCAAAGCTACAGGATGTCCTCTTTCTAACTGCGTTTGCAAACACATCCTGCCCATCAGGATGTTTTGATGCTTACTCGTCACTGAAACATTTCCTGAAGAATGACTTCTTTGTTTAGGAATTTATTTTGCTTACCCAGAGTAGACCATCTACATAGAAACATAGAAACATAGACTTTGACAGCAGATAAAGACCGCTTGGCCCACCTAGTCTGCCCATTTCCCTAGCTAGAGGATAAGCTGCAGATCCTATTTAACCAACAGCCTATTTCTTCCTACCCCCCACAAAAATTGCCTTATGTCTGTCCCATGCATTCTTGAATTCTCCCACAGTTTTAGACCCCACAACCTCCTCAGGAAGGCTGTTCCATGTGTCCAACACCCTCTCTGTGAAAAAATACTTCCTCACATTGCCCCTGAGCCGTCCCTCCATCTTCAAATTGTGTCCCCTTGTTCTTGCACATCTCTTTTTCTGAAAGATGCTACCCTCATGGACTTTATTGATTCCACTGAGGTACTTAAACACTTCTATCATGTCCCCCCTCTCCCTTCTTTCCTCAAGGGTATACATATTAAGCTCCTTTACCCTCTCCTCGTATGGCTTCTCTTGCAGACCCTGCACAATTTTAGTTGTCCTCCTCTGAACTACCTCCATCCTGTCTATGTCCTTGCGGAGATGGGGTCTCCAGAACTGGATGCAGTACTCCAGATGGGGTCTCACTAACTGTCTGTACAGGGGGATAACAACTTCCTGTTTTCTGCTGGTGATGCCTCTCCCTATACATCCCAGTATCACCCCAGAACTCCCTACCGCCTTCTCACATTGCTTGCCAACCTTAAGGTCATCTGATATGATTACCCCGAGGTCCCTTTCCATTTTTGTTGTTGTTACTACCTCCCCCCCTACTGTGTAAGCTTCCCCTGGGTTTTTGTTTCCCAGGTGCATTACTTTGCACTTCTTTGTATTGAATCCAAGCTGCCATACTTCTGACCATTCCTCCAACTTGCCAAGTCCTTTCTCATCCTTTCCATGCCTCCTTGTGTATCAACCCTGTTGCAGATCTTTGTGTCATCTGTAAAGAGGCATACTTTTCCTTCCAGTCCCTCTGCAATGTCACTTATAAAGATATCATCTATGACGCACCAGCTGGTTTACAGTGTGAATGTGTGTTTGTGTGTGTGCATGTATGCATGTTTGTGCATGTGTAAGTGTACACATATGTATGTGCATGTGTGTAAGTGTACGTGTAGTAGGGATGTGTGTGTTACAATTGTGAGGTTCTAAAGCACAGGGCAGTCAGATGACTCTCTGAAGGTCAAACAATCAGCTCATGGCTGTGGTGAATTTCATTTTTATGTTGTCCTGTGCATGCACAAACAACATTTTCTGGCAGTAGGAGATGGTAGTAGGAGAAATGTAGAGGTGTGTCAGTTTTGGTGAATGCAGGGCATGCTCTAGAAGGTGCATCCCTCATTTGCCAATTAGCAAGCATGCTAACGGTAACACAGGTTTTATGCAGTGCCACCAACTTGAAACAAACTTGCCGCTGCAATCAGAAACAAGTTCATCATGCAGCGGCACAGATGACGTGCCTCCACTATATGCCTTGCCTGGTGAAACATTTCAATAAACATGGCGATGGCTCATGCCATCCACCTCTCACAATCCCTAGAAAGCCAACTTTGGGGGTGCCCATTCCCCCTGTTGGCATGTTTAGTACCCCCACAAGATTGTGTGACACACTGGGAGCCCACCCCAGTGTGCCTCCATGGTGTTCAGAAGCCGACCACATCGGCATGTTCCTGCCCCCACCCCACCCCCATTGTGCCACACTGGGAGCCCACCCCAGTGTGGCCAACATCACCCAAAGTCATGGGGCACACTGGGGCCCACCCAGTGTGTGCAACATTGTTTTCTTACACCTGTAAAGAAAGAAAACCACCCACAGTGTTCCTTTTTTAAAGCACATGAAACAAAAAGCGGCCACTCGCTGTCTCGGCACCCTCCCCAACCTGTACCCACCCTGTGCCCTCCTCCACACCCCTCACCCCATGCTTGCACCTTGAAGGTTGGCACTGCGATCTTCGGTGGAGTGGGAACATGTCTACACTCTTCAAAGTCGACCGCGAACTGAAGAAATGCCAGTAAGCTGTATAATGGCATCAATGGGGGAGGTTTCAACTTAGGTGGATATTTCGGCCATTTTTTTTACTTTTGGCTCCAAATTTTCAGCATGGGGTTCTTGGGACCCCACCTTATGAAATCAGTCCCTGTCATTTTGTTATTCAGTCCCAAAAGATGATTTTGTGGTCGCTGCGCGGATTCACCTTTCGGGACCGATTAACGAAATGATAGTGCCACTGTTCATGAGGTGGGCTCCCAAAAAGCCTATGTTGCAAATTTGGTGAAAAAATTCCCAAAATGACTGTGTTACAAGCGTGCAATGCGCGGTTTCCATGCACACTCGTAACTTCGAGAATTTTTAATCTTTTCACTCCAGATTTTCAGTATTGCCATTTTTTCACACCTCCTTATGAACAATACAGCTGTCATTTTTCACATCCTGCCTGAAATGTGTTTTCACACATCTGGTGCAGAATGGCATGGTCACTATGGGAAATCAACGTTTGGGACAGATTAACAAAATCGCAGTGCCACTGTTCATGAGTAGAGGTCCCAAAATGCGTATGTTGAAAATTTTGTTAAAAACATCCCCAAAATAATTGCGCTACAGGCATATGTTGTGCAGTTTCTATGCACGCTCGTGACTTCTCCAATTTTTCATATTTTCACTCCAGATTTTCAACATTGTCATTTTTTTACACCTCTTCATGAATGGTACAACTATCATTTTTCACATCTTGCCCAAAATGAGTTTTCGCACCTGTGACACCAAATGGTGCAGTCGCTGTGCAAAATCACCTTTCAGCTAACAAACTGATAGTGCCACTGTTCATGAGGTGGGGTCACAAAAAGTCCATGTTGAAAATTTGGAGTAAAATACCAACAAACGTCTTGGGCATTAGGGTTTCAAACTGTAACGCCCCATCCTGTAGAGAGTTACAGGCGTCGGGGGTGTGACTTGGGATTTTTGGCTGTAATGCTCACGCCAGTCCATCCCCACCCCAAGCCTGCGGCCACTGACAGGCATAAAGGTGTGCCTTGGACTCTCTGGCCTCAAAGTTCACCCCATTCTCCTATACTGCACCCATCTCAGTGTATTTCCTTATGGAATGGAGTGAGAGTAAGGCTCAAAGACCCCAAGGCACACCGCGACACTTGTCGGTGTCTGCAGGGTAGGGTGAGGTGAAATGGCATGAGCATTATAGCCGGCGACCCAAAGGCACACCCCAATGCCTGTCAGTCTCTGCAGGGTGGGGGTAGGGTTGGCATCAGTTCAATACTTTACTGCCATTCCTATTATGCATCTCTCTAACTTTTGCACTACCACTGCCAATGCCAGCAAGACAACATTCGGCATTGACAAATGCTTGTTTTTTTTCTTTCCCTTCCTTCAGGTTGGTCAGGCAGTCCTTTGTTCAACTGGCAAATCCACTCTCATCTGAGGAAACCAATCTCTCATCCAGGGGCCATTGTAACTGACCCTCCTCTAAGTTCCCCCTCCCAACCAATCTCACCATAGCAGGTCGAGACTGTTCTGAGAGCTGGCAATGACCAGGAATATAGTTGCCACCTGCCACTTTCAGACCAAGGCTGTCCTAGTTTGGATCACTATTTCCTGACAAAAAAGGGAAATTCACAGTGCCCTGGTGTGAGACTAGAGGAACACAAATTCTGAAGTCAAAGTGAGGCAAATAAGTTAATAAACACTAATGTAAGGAAACAAATAATAAACAATCAAGCAAACAAAAACAAACACACACCAAAAGCAGGACCTTGCTTTTTTTGGATTCTTTAAAGAGACAAGGTCTGTTGGAGTGGACAAACTGCCCTTGTGAAAATGCTGTTTTTATATGAAATGTCTTCTTGAGTCAGGCTTCTTGAAGGTGGTAACCCTACAGTATAAGGACATGAGCTGGGTGAGGCAGGGGTGAGATGCTCTATCCTGGATGGGCAGAGTAACCATGGTGGACACGAAAGGCAGTGTAGCATCATCTGCTTGGCCCAATCTTCCTCTTATTTTCAGCCCACCCCTATCCCACCGTCTTCCTCTTCAAAGGGGAAGTCCAACCGCCACCACCAACTAGAATCTTTATCATTGCAGCACTTGAGCTCTCTTGCTAGCACTGCACTTCCTCAGGCAACAGGGGGTACTGTTTCCCACTTCTAACATCTGTTGTATTTGAGATGGATGGATAGACAGACAGACAGACAGGTGGACAGGTTGATGAATAGATGGATATTTTATGACAGCTTTCTTAAAACCATGATGCTGTACATACCAAGTGAAATAAAATTCAACAAAATAATAATAATAAAAAAAATCGCACTGGAGTCCACACCAATGGGCCAGCAACAGTGCAAAGTTTGGGATGCTGTGATGGGGGCCAGACTTGACTACTGACAGCTGCAGTGTGCTGCTGTCAGGAAGGGATGGCGCTGCACCACCAGTGCTGCAGTGTGCAGCTGTCCAGAAGGATGGTGCTGTACCACCAGTGCTGCAGTGTGCAGCTGTCAGGGAGGATGGCACTGTACCACCAGTGCTGTAGTGTGTGGTTGTCAGGGAAGAATGGCACTGCACCACCAGTGCTGCAATATGCAGCTGTCAGGGGAGGATGGTGCTGTACCACCAGTGCCGCAGTATGCAGCTGTCAGGGAAGATGGTGCTGCACCACCAGTGCTGCAGTATGCAGCTGTCAGGGAGGATGGTGCTGCACCACCAGTGCTGCAGTTTGCAGCTATCAGGGAGGATGGTGCAGCACCACCAGTACTGCAATGTGTGGCTGTCAGGGAGGGATGGTGCTGCACCACCATTGCTGCAGTATGCAGCTGTCAGGGAGGATGGTGCTGCACCGCCAGTGATGCAGTTTGCTGCTGTCAGGGAGGGATGGTGCTGCACCATCAGTGCTGCAGTGTGCTACTGTTGGGGAGGGATGGTGCTGTACCACCAGTGCTGCAGTGTGAGGCTGACAGGGAGTGATGGTGCTGCACAACCAGTGCTGCAGTGTGCTACTGTCAGGGAGGTATGGCACTGTACCACCAGTCCTGCAGTGTGCGGTTGTCGGGAGTGATGGCACTGCACAACCAGTGCTGCAATGTGCTGCTGTCAGGGAAGAATGGCACTGTACCACCAGTGCTGCAGTGTACTGCTGTCAGGGATGGGTGGTGCTGCACCACCAATGCTGCAGTGACCCCTGCAGAGGGCCATGGGTGCTTGCTCCCTCCACAGAATATCACTAGGTGCAACCGAGGCACTAGTGGCTAAGCCCACGCCAAGAGGAGGAGGGAGGGCAGGAAGAAACACCTGTAGGACGGCCTGGATTCCTGGTTCCCCCGGTGTCAAAAAAGCCTGCTGACACTGGATCCTAGCGCAAGGTAAATGTGAGCTGCCTGGCGGGGGGATAGGACAGGCCTCTTCTCAGAGCCTCTGCCATGGGTGGGGGGAGTCATGGGAACATTGACTGCTGTGGGTCCAGAGGGAGAGCCTGAGATTAACAGGGCCTGATTGGGGTACATCTCTGGAAACAGGGTGCAAACCTGGTGGAGCATGGCTGCACAGAAACAATAAATAAAAACATCACATTATAAATACAATCAACAAATACTAAACAAGATTAAAATATTGTAAAAATATCCGCTCTATCAAGGGCTACACCAGACTCCATCATACACCTGCCTAAAAAGCCAGGTTTTCAGTTTTGACTTAAAAGTGGGACCGAGGGGCAGACTAAATATCTGTGGGAAGGCTGTTCCAAAGAAGAGGGGCATAAACAGAAAATACCTTGCCCCCAGTCATAGTAAGACAGTAGAAGCATAGTAATTTAAGATCAAAATGAATACTAGATCGATCAAGTCCACCACACTCTCTACTTGATAAGCAGGGGTGAAATGTTTATTCCATATAAAAGCACTATTTTGTAGGGCTTCTCAACCTGTTCTCTTATGCAGGGTACAACTGATTCATCTGGTGAGCAAAAATATGTTTGTATTCATACAGTACGTAGTGCCTTTGCTGGTAGCCTGTTCCACAGGTGCACCACCTTCTAGCAGAAAAGGAGCCTCCTCAAGTGACCCCTGAATTTACTGGCTTTGGGCTTCAAAGCATGTCCCTGGGTTCTGGTACACCAGATCAAACATCTCCTTATGTTCAATCCTGTTGATGCACTTGAGTATGTAGAAGACTGAACTCATGTTCCCTCTCAGCCTCCCTTTCTCTGTGGTGAACATGTTAATGGTCTCAAGCTGCACCTCAAAGTTTTTGTGACCCATAACCCCTGATCATGTTGATGGCCCGACACTAAACCCTCTCGACTGCTTTAATGCCCTTTTGATACTAAGGTCTGGATCCGAGCAATGAATGCAGTACTCTAGGTGAGACATGACCAGAGCCTTGAAAATTAGCAGGATTATGTCCCTTGCTCTGCTGGTCAGCCCCCCTTTTGATGCAAACTAGTATTCTGCTGGCCATCTTGACAGCAATTGTGCACTGCTTATACTGCTTCAGTCTCTTGTCTATCATGACCGTCAGCTCCTTTTTCTTTCCACTGCAGCAAGAGGATTGCCACATAGCATATAGATCCTACCTCCGTTCCCCCACTAGCATCTTGCATTTGGCTACATTGAGCTGGAGGCTCCAAGAGTCTGACTAATCACCAACCTTGTTCTGGTGCTAGAGAAGCATGTCCCTATTCTCAAGGGAGTCCACCACCCTAGCCATTTATGTGCCACCAGAAAACTTAAAGAGCAATTTGCTGGAGAACCTAGTTCCCAGATCATTAATGAAAATATTAAACAGCAGCTGCCTCAGCACTGACGGATGCCACTGAGTACACCTTTCCACCTGGCGTAGTGCCCAGTCATCACCACCCTCTGCGTTCTGCCACCAAGTCAGTTAGCAATCCACCTTGAGTAGGTCTCATGTATCCCACACTGGTGTGCTGTGCCTAGAAGTTTCTCAGGTGCCACAGTATCAAAGGCCTTGCTGAAGAGCAGATAGTCTACATCCATAACCATGCCTCTATCCATTTTCCCTAGTCACTGACTTGAAGAAGGTGATCAGGTTGGTCTAGCAAGATCTGCTATGATGAGAAGGGGCAAATCCCTTTGCCTCAGCAAAGTGCCCTACTATTTATTGAAACCTTGATAATGGCTCCTAAGATCTTTCCCAGCACTGATATCAGGCTGACTGGTCTAATCTTACCCTTTCTAGAAGAAGGAGACCACACAGGTCACTTTCCATACCTCGGGCAGCACACCGGTGTGGACAGACTCCTGAAACACAGCTTGATCTTTGGTTGGTCATCAGCTACCAAGGCTGGCATGATGTCCAGTGGCTACATTGTGATTATTTCTGATGCTATAGACCCTACCAGTGAACATTCTCCATCATTCCAGGGGTCCCTCAGTGAACACTGAAATTAGGTATTAGTTCAGCATCTCAGCCACCTACCCTGGCTCTCTCACAGGTTCCCCCAATGCCTATTTTCAGTGCAAAATTCCCTCCTTCACCTTCTTCCTTCCATATAAGTACTAGAAGAAGCCTGCTGCCATCCTGGCATCCAGTCTCTTCTTGGCTTTCTTAATTATAATCTTGCAGTTCTTCAAGGCTGCTCTGTACTACTGTCTAGTCTTGATACAATCCCGTCTTTTTCTGCAACAGTGGTATTCAATAGAAAGTAGAATGGATATAAAGGAGTTATTAGATAGGAAGTGGAGGGTGGGGTAGGAGAGACTGGAGGAACAGACAAAGACGAAGGTATCTCCAAGTAGGAAGTCTTGGGACAGACTGGGTGAAACGGTCTTTCTCTATTGGCACTCTTCTGTACTGTTGTGCTTCCAGCTGTTACAAGCCTTCTTTTTTGTTCTATGTCCATTGCCTTAAGTCCTGCTTGAGCCAGAGGCCCCTTTGTGGCCCTTTTTACCTCATTGCTTACAGAGATGTAGAACTCTGCTGCTGCTTTAAGGACATGCTCTGATAAACCCTATGTGTGTTCGGCATTACCAGACTCATGCAGTTGCTCCAGACCGTTGAACATCAAATCCTTATTTTGGCAAAATCCAGCTTTCTGAAGTTCTGTGTTCTGGTGGCTGATCGCAGCTTATCTTCCCTGTCACCAGTGAGAAAGATATATGACTGTGGTCACTGCCTCCCACTGCTGTGTGGACATTTACATTGGAGATTATCCTATCCCCACTGCTGAGACCAAGGTCAAAGGTGGTCTTAATCCTATAGTTCCCTGTTGGACATGCTGCTGTATGCAGCAGTCTTTGAAGGTAGACAGGAAAGCAATTTCAGTCCTGCTGTTAGCCTGTCTTTTCAAATCACCAGAGTTCTCTGTATATTTCCCCAACCAGCTGGGCATCATGCTCCCTTGAGCTGTTTGGGAGCCTGTAGCACACTCCTAGGGTGACTCATCTACCCCACTTTTCCCCAATCTCATCCCAAAGACACTGTGTTGTGGGTCTAAAGGGTTAATCCACTGCTTCCCCAGTTGGGGGAGTGACTTGTTCCTGAGTGGATGTAAGGCACAGCACAAGAAAGGAAGAGAGTTCTGTTCTGGTCTAGTGGAGTTCAGATCTGCAGTGCGGGTCCAGGAAGCTCTCCCTTAAGGGGGCCATCTCATGGGGTGTGTGCTGAGGACATTAGTGAGCAACAGTGTGAGGAGGGGAGAATGCTTCCCCACAGAGCAGTTGCTGAAGCTAGGCCTTGACTAGTCTAGCTGTAGCCAGAATCCTTGCTTGAGGTTTAGAAGAGCGACATGTGATAGGTGTTACTTTGGTCAACCACCGGAAGAACCAGAGCTCAAAGGGCTTCATCATAAGTCTTTTCTGAACCGATGCACTGCTGACCCAAAGCAGGATCACTTAAACCAAGATGTCCTGAATCCATCTGCGTTCCTCTAAAAGAAGTCCTTTCCTAAACAATGAGTTGGACAGATGGTAGAACACACTGAGAGTCCCTTTACTGATGGCCAGACCACCATAATGAGCCCTTTTCAAGTGGTGGGCATTATGGTCTGTGCCAGGACATATACTCACTACATGCCATCTGTGATAGCAGCATAACTGCATTGAATGTTGAAGGCCTGATGGTATTGCTGAAAGAAGCCCAGAATCTGTGGCATCATCGAGAGGTAGCGAAGCCACTGCACTGAATATGAATTATTGTCTTACCTGGATGTGTCTGAGTTTCAGAACTGTCTGTATCTGCCTGGAACGCCTGCACTGTTTTTGTAACCCCCCATCTGAGCTCCATGTTCATGCCTGAAGGAAATGCTGCGACCGAACAAATGTGCAGCTCTACTGTTTTTGCAAGATCTCTGTGCTTGGTGGGTTTCTTTATAATTAAGCCTGAACACAGAAGTCAGGCTTAGACCTGGTAAACATAACGGATAGCAGGATGTGTTATATGTAGGACACATGTAATTCACAGGCACAAATGAGAAATTCTACAGATCAGTCATGATAGAAATAATTGATTTCACGGGTTGCCTAAATTACATTTGAACACATAGGAAAGGATACAAGTTATTTTAGAGTTTTTTGTTTTGTTTACTTTTTACAAATAAGTAGTACAGGTTTCCTTAACCAACAGCCTCTGGGAATCAATTTGTTAAACATTACAGCATGGGATGTTTAATCCCAAGAACTGCAAGTAGCAGTAAACAGGGTTAAACGACTGCCTGTTTGGTCACATTTTCACAGTAAAGTGACGAGTTTCCAAGGATTTCATGGACTACTCCAGATATGTCACTTTTCACAGAAATCATGATTTCTATGAAAATGTGATTTGCGTTGGACCCTTCTTATAGGAGAAAAGTGTTCATAGATTGCTGCATTCTGAGGAGTATAACCGCATTACACTCTTGCGGGGTTACTGCTCTGGTGTGCGAAATCAGGGCAGTCAGTGGCTATACTTAAAAGGCCGGAATGCTGGCCACTGTGATATGTCTCAGGGGGCTTTGTTTTAAAATAAATATATGTATTGACACTACAAGACATGGTAGCAGCTTCCCTTACCTACTGCCTCTACAATAAACTGTAGCTGAGTTCATAATCCTATTTAATGCAAATGACCTCAGTAATGAATAATTGGGGGGGGGGGGCGGTGTACAATAAACACGAATTGTAACCTGAACTGTGTCTAAATAGTATGCTTTCCAAAGTTCTTCTGGAAGTGCTGGCTGTTTCTTTAGCTCCCTTGAGCTTTCCTAACCTCACTGAAGCCCCGTTTACACTGCCCAAGCTGTTACACACTGGTGTGACTCACACTGGTGTCAGTCTGCACCCTGGTCATTTATGAAGCCAGTGTTGTACACCACATAAGGATACATCAGCTTCCACACTGGTGTCATACTAGTGTCTTGGGAACTGCATTATGGGACACATCCTGCAAGGAGTTCCCTGTGTGTTGCGATAACAAATTACCCTCAGACAGTAAGTTGAAAAGTGGCCACCGACCGTTTACACAGCACTTGAAACCACCTACACTAGTTCAGCTCCTCTGGCTGGGAGAGGAGCAGAAAAGCCACACCAGTTTGGTGCCTGGGCAGTTTACACATGCAAATGTACACCACTGTGGCTCTTCAAACAATCTTCACCTGTGTAGAAATGATAAGTGTAAACAGGGCTTCAGTTGGACAGAACTGCCCTGTGTGCTCTTGAAGATATCAGCAAAATAAAATGCATTTGTTCTGTTTTCTCATTACAAATATATTTGAGATATATTTGTAACATAATCTGTATAAAATAGCAAAACATTTGAAGTGTACAGCTGTAAATTATTTTTGTCACTGTTATCTCTGCCCTCAGCTCTCAACACTGTGATGTTCCGTTGCAAGCAATGTGATATCATTTAAGTCACAGCAGTACAATCTTTCTCCTTCTAAAAAGTGACAAGTTGTACCCCTCAGTATAATACTTCTGTCACTATTAGTTTGTATCTCATTTTATTTTTTAAACAGACAACTGTATAATTGTCTGGGGGTACAAATGATGAAACCCTGGTGACCTAAATGGCATTGTCTGAAGGGTGTGCATCACAAAAGTGGAAAGCAATGAAAAAAAAAATAAACACTGACACATCCCTTTAGTAAAGCTGAACTATATTGTTTTTGATACAAATTGCTTTATTCCCTAATACATGCCACCAGTAATAAGAAAACAAAATTTCATCAGCTGCCGTGGATGGCTTCCCACTGCATTTTACTAAGGCAAAGAAACCTGTGCATCACATCAAAAGGAAAATGTAACATTACATAGAAACATAGAAACATAGAATTTGACGGCAGATAAGAACCGCTTGGCCCACCCAGTCTGCCCATTTCCCTACTTAATGGATAAGCTGCAGATCCTAGTTAACCAGCAGCCTACTTCTTCCTACCCCCACCCGCTAGAATTGCCTTATGACTGTCCCATGCATGCTTGAATTCCACCACTGTTTTTGACTCCACAACCTCCTCTGGAAGGCCGTCTTTATGCATCCACAACCTCTGTGAAAAATATCTCTTAAATTACCTCTTCTGAGCCGCCCCCATCTTAAAATTGTGCCCTTTTCTTGCACACCTCTTTTTGAAATATGCTACCCTCTTGGACTTTGTTGATTCCCTTGAGGTACTTGAAAGTTTCTATCATGTCCCCCCTCTCCCTCCTTTCCTCAAGGCTATACATATTAAGGTCCTCAAGTCTCTCTTCATATGTCTTCCGGTGCAGACCCTGCACCATTTTAGTTGCCCTCCTCTGGACCGCTTCCATCCTGTCTATGTCTGTGTGGAGTTTGGGTCTCCAGAACTGCATGCAGTACTCCAGATGGGGTCTGACCATCTGTCTGTACAGAGGGATTATAACTTCCTGTTTTCTACTGGTGATGCCTCTCCCTATGCATCCCAGTATCCCCCCCAGCCCTTCTTGCTGTCCTCTCACATTGCTTGCCCACCTTTAGGTTATCTGATATGACTACCCCCAGGTCCCTTTCCATTTTTGTTGTTGTTAGTATCTCACCCCCCATTGTGTACTCTTGTCCTGGGTTTTTGTTTCCCAGGTGCATTACCTTGCACTTCTTAGCATTGAATCTAAGCTACCATACATTTGACCATTCCTCTAACATTGCCAAGTCCCTTCTCATCCTTTCCAACCCCGTTGTGCATCAACTCTGTTGCAGATCTTTGTGTCAGCTGCAAAGAGACATACTTTTCCTTCCAGTCCTCTGCAATGTAAACTATAAAGACATTGAAGAGGACCCGATCCTATCACGGAACCTCTGCGGTGCCCCACTAGTAACCCCCTTTCTTCAGAGTGGACTCCATTTACTATTACTCTCTGTGTCCTATTCTTCAACCAATCCTTACCCAGGCTATCATCTTGGGACCCACTCCCAGGCTGGCTAACTTGTATATTAATCTTTTGTGTGGGACTGTGTCAAATGACTTGCTAAAGTCTAGGTAGGCCATGTCTACAGCCCTTCCCTGATCTACTACTTTGGTCACCCAGTCAAAGAAATCTATCAGATTCGTCTGGCATGACCTTCCCGCTTTGAATCCATGCTGCCTTGGGTCCTGTGCCCCTTTGGCCTCTAGGTACTCGACAATTCTTTCCTTCATAAGTGAGTCCATCATTTTCCCTATCACTGAGGTTAAACTAACAGGTCTGTAGTTTCCTGCTTCTGCCTTGCTTCCACTTTTGTGAAGGGGAATCACATCTGCCCTGCTCCAGTCCTCGGGTACCACCCCATCCTCTCATGATTTGTTAAAGAGGGTAGTCAGTGGTGACCCTTAGTTCTTTTAGAATTCTGGGATGAATCCCATCAGGCCCCATTGCTTTGTCCACCTTCAGTTTTAAGAGTTCTTTCAGAACCCTTTCTTCTGTAAATGGGCTGGTATCAACTTCTGTATCCAGAGTGTTTCTACTGTTTGTTTTAGGTACCTCCTCTTCATTTGTAAATACTGAGCAAAATATTTGTTTAGTATCTCTGCCTTTTCACAGTCACCCTCTGCCCATCCTCCCTCCCTTTATTAAGCCTCACTATCCCTCCTTGGTCTTCCTTCACTCCCTGATGTACCTATAAAAGGGTTTATCCCCCTTCTTAACTGAGTTGGCTATCTTTTCCTCGGTTTGGGCCTTTGCTGTTCTGACTGCCTTCCCAGCTTCCTTTTGCTTAAACTGATACAGTTCTCTGTCCTGCTCCTTCTGTGATTCCTTGTACTTCCTGAATGCTTTTTTTTTTTGAACCTTCACTGCCACCTCCTTTGAGAACCATAGTGGTTTCTTACATTGTTTTGTTTTGTTTATTTGCTTCACACAAAGGCTTGTTACCACTGTGATGGCAGTTTTTATTATTCCCCATTGTTCTTCCACCTCCTTCCTGCCCATTTGCTAGTGCATTCCTGGGCACTCACCATTTTGGCAAAGTCAGCCTCCTAAAGTCTAGTACTTTATGCTTGTATGGCTTGACTCTATTGCTGTGTTTATTGTGAACCATACTGTTTGATGGTCACTAGTTCCCAGATGGCTACCCACTTCTACACCTGTGATCCTCTCTCCATCTCCATTTGAGAACCAGGTCTAAGATTGCTCCTCTCGGTGGGCTCCAGTACTAGTTGTCTAAGGCATACCCCTGTAGGGCATCTAAAAATAACCCCACTCTTCGAAGTGGCTGCTGCAACTGTACTCCAGTTAACATCTGGCATATTCAGATCACCCATCAGCAATATCTCCTTTTACTGCCATTCTAAGTATACTTTCTATCATTTACTTGTCCATTTCCTCCCCTGAGAGAGAGGTTCTATACAACCCTGTGCGGATTGTGGTGCCATTGCCTGTCTCCAAATTTTACTCCACAGTGCTTCTTCTCCTCCCTGTTTACCCTTTTTGTTCTGTTGCTTTGATTCCTTCCCTATGTAAAGAGCTACTCCTCCTCTTTACCCTCCCTGTCCCTCCTATAGATAGTGTATTCTGGTATGTTTACGTCCCAGTCATGGTTTTGTGTGTAACATGTTTCTGTGACTGCCACAATATCCAGATGTTCCTCCTCCATCAAGGCCACTAATTCAGGAAGCTTGTTACTCAGACTACGGGCATTGGTACTCATTGGTCTCCATTTTTTGATGGCTTTACCTTCTGTTGCAGCATCCCCCACTGACCTTTCTACCTCTGTCTTTTTCTCATTTAGTACCCTGTTTTGTAGGGAGAGGCTGGGATTTTCCTGCTGCTTATCATGGCTCTCCCTTTAACTAGTTTAAAAGCTTGCCAATGAAGCATTTAAACTGACTGCTCAAAGACTTGTTCCTTCCTGGACAGATGCAGACCACCCTGCCAGTATAGGCTGGTGTCCTCCAGGTGGAACCCCAGTCCCCAATGAAGCTAAACCCTGTGCTCACACACCATTTTTTCAACCATTCATTAAACTGCATGGTGCAAAGTACCCTCATCTCACCCATGCCATTGATAGGCAGCACCTCTGAGAAGGATACTGTGTGTGCTACTTGTCTTAGGCCCCTCCCCAACTCTACAAAGTCCTCCTGCACTGCTCTAATCTCATGGTGAACCAAGTCATTTATCCCTAGGTGGACAATGACGTCCAGCTTAGACTCCCATGCAGCTGTTCTCGTGATCCTGAGGATGTGCTTCCTGTGCCTCCATGCCATGGCACCAGGCAGGCACCTTACTTCAGTTTTCCCTGCTCCCCCCAGTTCTATCCCCCTAATAACTGAGTCCCCCACCAGGAGCTGCTTCCTTTCCCTGTGGTGTCCTCTGCATCCTTCCTGTGGGCCTCCCTTGTGACAGTTGTCCTCAGCCTCCTTAATCTCCTCTGTGGGTGCATCCATGGTGTATGGATTGTGGAGTGGAACAACTGACTGGGTTTACCTCTGTTCTACCACCCTCACCCTCCCTGAGCCCACTGTGGTCCAACTGCTGTGCTTTCTTCGCAACCTCTGAGGTAGTGGTGGTGGCTCTGCTGCTCCCTGGATGGGGGAGGTTCCCTTCCTACTGTCCAGTGTGGCCTGGGGGAAGGTTCCCCTACTACTGTCCAGTGTGGTCTGAAGATGGGCAACTTTCTCCTCAGGGCAGAGAGGTGTCTGCAAATAGACAGCATCTCAGCCTCCAGAAAGACTCCTGGAAGACTGCTGTCCCACAGCCATTATATTGCACTACTCCCCACATGTTTATCTACTTTTTGTGTGTGTGTGTGTGTGTGTGTGTGTGTGATTGGTTTGTTATATAGAAATATATATATTATACAATGTGTATGCTTATATTATCAGTGCAGTGTGCTAGACAGGATATGACAGTGATATGCACCTTGCACTTTGAGAAATGATGTCAGAACCCCAGGTATAAAGGAACTATTTCAAGGGGAGGGTGGGGTGAGGTGTGGGTAGGGGTTGGGTCTAAACTGTGCCCTCATGAAATAATCAGCTAAAAGCTCTGACCCACCGCTGCGATGAGCGCTTTCCTGTCAGCAACATGCCCTATACAACAATTTGACAGAGAAAATACCCTGCTAATCAAACAGAGAAAAATCTAGACATCCAAGTCAGACACAGGTAAACCTCCCCAGCCCCAAAACAGCCTGGTGGTTTGTGCTCTGAAAGCAGTCAGCCCCAAAATAAGTCAGCTGTGCTTTAAACTCTTTCTGCACTGTAAATCTTAAGAATTGGAACAAAAGTAAAGCTTGATCCACCTCCCTCTGTTGCTTGAAAGACTGCCTTTTCCTGATAATTCTAAGTTCCTTATTTCACCTTTCAGTTAGAAGTAGCCTCCACCTGCAGAATATCTGCTACAAATCAAAGACAATTGTAAGGTTCACCTCCCTCTCTTGTGAGCACAACTCTCTTTTGCAAATCCTATGTTCAGTATCGCAGCTTCCAGCCAGAGGTAGCTTCACCTGAAGAATATTAGCTACATAGCATACAGTAACATGCACTTGCATTTGAAAAAGAAAAGCAGAATCCCACCTTAACAACTTAAACAAATGTTTTTGACCAACATGTAATTGTCCACTCACTTATCACTAGGTGTACCTCTGTATAGTTTGTGTGATGTTCGGTTCGCCTCTGTAAATGGGCTGCATCCAGGTGGGTGCCACCCTTACCAAAGTCTAAATACATAAACAAAAACAAACACATAAATAAATAAATGCCAGTTTATTTGTAAATTAAATGTAACAAGCACTAGCCAATGCCAAACATGTTTGCTTGCTTGTATTTGCTGTGTAGTTGCTGAGTGTAGATCGTGTAGTAGTTAACTTTTTTTTTTTTTTTATTATTGAAATGCTTCACCAGGAAGGCACACTGAACAACAGGTTGCTCATCTCCCGGTGCGACCTGGGGGGAAGGGGAACATGAGGATAGTATACAGAGATTTGGAGCACTAACAAAGATTTACATATTTAGTTTTTTAGCTTTTGTCAACCAGGTAAGCACACTAGACAAAAACAGATGCCTATTTTCAGGTGCAACCGGGGAGGTTACAAGGAAATAAGGACACAGATTACAAAAAAGGTTATGCAGAGCTCTGGTAGATAATATATCGACATTTTAGAAATGAGGCAGTCGAGGCAATTCAAAATAGCATACAGTAACATGCACAGGTAAATAATATACAGACATTTCAAACTCTGACAGAGAGGCAAATTTAAAATACCATACAGTACATATGTACCCCCCCTACAAATGGGGGTTCCTGAAAAGTCTTCCTTGAGCTTGCCTAAATACTCACTGCCAGGTTGGTGTTCTGCGTTTTAGCAGTTAAGCGTTATTGCCAGAGTGCCTATGTGGTCTCTGTGTACTGTCTCTTTCAGGGCTGCCTATATTGCTGTAATAATTGATTTGGGAGGGGGGCTAAGTGTTTCCATGCTTGAGTCCTGCCAAGACTGCCTGATAATCACTCCATTTCTGCCATCGCTAATTGCACAGAGGGAGCCCTGTTAGAAGATGTAACTGTTTGCTGGTTGTTTATTAGAGTGGTAAATAAATTGTAGTTTGTCTAACCTGCCTTCTTTGCAGCAATGGACTGTTCTGTTCATCACCATCATTTTGGTCCTGGACTGCTGAATTGGACCAATCAGTACTTTTGGGAATCTATAATGGAGCCTGCTTACAGGGGCTTGGTAGGGGCAAAACTTGTAGGAACTGTAGTTTGGGGCTTTTGGCGCCTAATCGAACCTGGAGGGGAGCCCTTGTTATGACTGACAGACAGATCAACCAGTTGGACCTTTTGGATCAAAGGAAAATTCCTGGGCTGCCTGCAGCAGGAGGCAGAACTGAGTTGGAGCTGCAGGAGTGAGCAGCTCATGGAGCTCCTGCTCATGGGGTAGCGTGGGGGCTTGACAAGAAGGTTGAGTCTGGCCTGCCTGCGTTCAGCTGTCTTGAATGGAGAGATAAGAGAGGCTTCAATAGGGACCAAGTCTTTGAGCCATTTTTTGTGCCCTGATTCATGGGCACGACAAGCACAAAGCAGATCTAAGTTGGGGAGTGAAGGAGCAACAGCTCGAGACAGTTGAGCAGCTGTCTGCATAATTTTGTGCGGGAGAACTGTGGAAAGGCTTGAATTTTGGCCTGCCTATATGCCTTCTGCCTCAAGGGAGGGAGAAGAGAATTATTTTGCACTGAATCCGAGTTTGTGAGAACGAAGTAAGCCACTGAATTGTGACTAGGTTCAATCTGAAGAGGACCGAAGATTTGTTGAATTCGATCGGCCTGTCAGGACTTCTAGCCACCTCTAAACTCCCGGTTTGTGCAGAGACTCTGTGATTGCGACCGGAGAGTAATCTGCTGGTACAGTGAAATTTTCCTTATATGTAAATGTGCTGTTTGCTGATAGTGGGTTGTGACTTGGTTCCCCACTGCATGTTGAACTGTGCTTTCCTTGCTGGAGGATGCATCCAGCACCACGGACTGAAATCCGTATTCATCTCCGATTGGCCTGGGGCTTGCCACTCTGGCTCAGCCAGACTACTCACTACACAGAGGAAGCCATCAATGAAAGACCTGCCTGGGGATCAGCCCCCTGCTCCATGCTCGAACAGAAATGATGCCTCGGTGATTTGTGTGGGCCCTGCTTTTCCTGGCACTCCAGATCAACCACCTGAAGTCTCAGTTTTCATCCTGCCTGTGTCCAGTATTGGGTATCATGAGTAATCATCAGGGTAGCTCCTTGCAACAACAGCTTTACCTAAAAGTGTGTCATTTCATTGTCTTGTTGCCTTTTCTTTCATGAACTGAGCCCTCTAACTCCAGATTACAAATAGTGTATATTGTGTATGTTGTTTCCTTCCATCACAGGGCCCCAACCAGCTGTGACACCAGCCTACCCTGGGCAACAGTCCTGGCTAGCCCATTGTCTTCCTACCTGGGTACCCAGAGGTGTGACTGTGTGGGGACTTAAAGCGCATACCTAACTGTTTGATTGATATAACCTTTAAGCCAAGTAACCTGATTTTGCCCCTCCCTTGTTCAAGTCCCCTGAATAAATCAGATCTAACTTTTTCTGCATTTAATCTGACTGTGGTTCCAGTTTGTGCTCTAAGTACTGTACTGTTGCTATTTGCTATGCATAACCTTGTTTTACAGGGGGCCCCCAGGGTCGAGCCAGAGGAACCAGCCCTGGTGGTAAGTGCAATCACTGTGGGTACTTGCAGGGTGGACAAGGGGTATTGTGAAAGTGATTACTGTATATTGTTCAAGACACTAGCAGGAAAAGAGGGGGGTTACAGTGTCCCTGAAGGCTGTGCCCAGGTTAGCTTGACCACTAACAACCCTGACCTCTGGGTGGAAGCACCCAATTTAGAACTCAGGCCCCTTAACCTGCAACTAGCCATGCAGGCAGGGGGGTAGTAGCCCTTATGATAGCGCCACCTAGGGGTTACATCTTGGAGGCACCACTGGGATTAGCACCCCCTAGTAGCTGGGAGGATCAGTGTTTCATCTAACTGGAAAATTTGGCGCCAAACATTTTCGTTCCTTTGGTAAATGATGGAGAGTGTGTTCTCTGGGACTGTGCCCAACCCTACTGGGAGGAAGATTGGGAAACCTGGAGTATGCATACTGAATGGATGTTAAGTGATTGGCCAGCGACTGATGACCAGAAGAGGCAGACCATGTTGGCATCACTCAGAGGACCTGCATTGCAGATTGTGCAGAGACTTCAGGAACAAGAGACTCCTGTATCTCCCAAGCAGTATTTGGATGCTTTAAGTGCTGTATTTGACCCTGATTGGGATGTAAGGAAGTTGTGGCAAAAGTTTACCACTATGCGGCTACAGCCAGTGGAGCTGTTGTCAGAGTACCTTGTGAGAGTGGAAAGGGTACTGCAGAAGATGGTAGCCTGAGGGGAGGTGACGCACTCGGGGATGGATCGGATGTGGATGAATCAGCTGCTGTCTTCGGTTGTGGACCCCAAGTCATTGATGTATCAGCTGCAGATGCAACAGTGCCCGATTGATGCACCTGATTTTTGTCTATTGATGCAAGCAACTAGAAGAGTTGAGCGGTCGTTGGAGGTGGACCCCGCTATGGCTTTGAGACCGACTATTTCGGCTAACCTTTGGGGGGCCAGGCTGAAGTTTCTAGTACAGGGACTGAAGCTAGTGGTGGTGCTGTTGAAGCTACTGTGGAAGACCATCTAAGGATCCTAGAGACTGAGTTTGCTCGATTGTGTGGAGTGCTGTTCAATATGTTTCGTCACCCAGATTTTCCTGTCAAAAATATTTGATCTGCGGATCTAGCCCCACATTAAATGTTCTAAACCCATACTGAGAAGGGAGAGCAATGAGGGTGTCCATGTCCCATCCAGCCCCAAGTTAGCTGATAGGGAAGGGCCCCCTCTTACATTGTTTAATGTACAAGAAATTATTAGATGATTCTGCATAGTAATGTTCAAATTATCTGTATGAAACATACATAAGTATTGTTCATATGGAAGTAATAATATGAAGTATATTGAAATGTATAGTAATGTGACAAGTTATGTTAATTGAGAAATCAGATCTATAGCATTAGCATTCTATGCAAATACTATGTCTCATTAATGTTGTATTTTCAATATTATGATGGTACAGACTTGACACAGATGCCAGGTTTTCTCCAGACAGGGAAGGGTGTAACCCCCCCCCCACAAATGGGGGTTCCCAAAAAGTCTTCCTTGAGCTTGCTTAAATACTCACTGCCAGGTTGGTGTTCTACATTTTAGCAGTTAAACGCTATTGCCAGAGAGTGCCTGTGTGGTCTCTGTGTACTGTCTCTTTAAGGGCTGCCTGGATTGCAGTAATAATTGATCTGGGAGGGGGATGAGTGTTTCCATGCTTGAGTCCCACCCAGACTAAATGATAATCACTCCATTTCTGCCACTGCTAATTGTGCAGAGGGAGCCCTGTTAGAAGATGTAACTGTTTGCTAATTATTCATTAGAGTGGTAAAGAAATTGTAGTTTGTCTAACCTGCCTTCTTTGCAGCAATGGACTGTTCTGTTTATCACCATCATTTTGGTCCTGGACTGCTGAATTGGATCAATCAGTACTTTTGGGATTATAAAATGAAGCTTGCCTACAGGGGCTTGGTAGGGGCAAAATTTGTAGAAATTGTAGTTTCGGCTTTTGGCGCCTAATCGAACCTGGACAGGGAGCCCTTGTTGTGACTGACAGACAGTTCAGCCAATTGGACCTTTTGGATCAAAGGGAAAATCTCAGGCTGCCTGCAGCAGGAGGCAGAACTGAGTTGGAGCTGCAGGAGTGAGCAGTTCATGGAACTCCTGCCCTCAGGGAAGTGTGGGGACTTGACGGGAAGGCTTAGTTTGGTCTGCCTGCATTCAGCTCTCTCGAATGGAGAGATAAGAGAGGATTCAATTTGGATCAAGTCTCTGAGCCATTTAGTTGTGCCCTGATTCATGGGCATGATGAGCACAAAGCAGATCTAAGTTGGGGAGTGAAGGAGCAACAGCTCGAGACAGTCGAGCAGCCATCTGCGTAGTTTCACGTGGGAGAACTGTGGAAAGGCCTGAGTTTTGGCCTGCCTGTATGCCTGCTGCCCCAAGAGAGGGAGAAGAGAAATATTTTGGACTGAATCCGAGTTTATGAGAATGAAGCAAGCCACTGAATTGTGACCAGGCTCAACATGAAGGGAACTGAAGATTTGCTGAAAGCAATTGGCCTGTCAGGACTTCTAGCCACCTCTAAACTCCCAGTTTGTGCAGAGACTCTGTGATTGCAACTGGAGAGCAATCTGCTGGTACAGTGAAATTTTCCTTACATGTAAATGTGCTGTGTGCTGATAGTGGGTTGTGACTTGGTTCCCCACTGAATGCTGAACTGTGTTCTGCTTACTGGAGGCTGCAGCCAGCACCACGGACTGAAATCTGTATTCATTTCCGATTGGCCTGGGCCTTGCCATGCTGGCCCAGCCAGACTACCTGCTACACAGAGAAAGCCATCAACAAGAGACCTGCCTGGGGATCAGCCTCCTACTCCATACTTGAACAGGAATGATGCCTCTGTGATTCGTGTGGGTCCTCCTTCTCCTGGCACTCCAGATCAACCACCTGAAGTTTCAATTTTCATCCTGCCTGTGTCCAGTATTGGGTATCATCAGTAATCAACAGGGTAGCTCCCTGCAACAACTGCTTAATCTAAAAGTGTGTCATCTGATTGTCTTGTTGCCTTTTCTTTCACGAACTGAGCCCTCTGGCTCTGGATTACAAACAGTGTGTATTGTGCATGTTGTTTCCTTCCATCACAGGGTCCCAACCAGCTGTGACACCGGACAACCCTGGTCAACGGTCCTGGCTAGCCCATCATCTTCCTATCTGGGTACCCAGAGGTGTGACTGTGTGGGGACTTAAAGCACAAGCCTAACTGTTTGATTATAGAAACATTAGAAACATAGAATTCAATGGCAGATGAGGACCACTTGACCCACCCAGTCTGTCCATTTCCCTACCTAATGAATAAGTTGCAGATCCTAGTTAACCAGCAACCTACTTCTTTCTACTCCAACCCCCTAGAATTGTCTTATGACTGTCCCATGCATGCTTGAATTCAACCACTACTTTTGACTCCACAACCTCCTCCGGAAGGCCGTTCCATGCATCCACAACCCCTTCTGTGAAAAAATACTTCCTTACATTACGTCTGAGCCGCCCTCCCTCTATCTTCAAATTGAGCCCCCTTGTTCTTGCACACCTCTTTTTTTGAAAGATGCTACCCTCTTGGACTTTGTTGATTCCCTTGAGGTACTTGAAAGTTTCTATCATGTCCCCCATCTCCCTTATTTCCTCAAGGCTATACATATTAAGCTCCTTTAGTCTCTCTTCATATGACTTCTGGTGCAGACCCTGCACCATTTTAGTTGCCCGCCTCTGGACAACTTCCATCTTGTCTATGTCCTTGCAGAGATTGGGTCTCCAGAACTGCACACAGTACTCCAAATGGGGTCTCACCAGCTGTCTGTACAGAGGTATAACAACGTCCTGTTTTCTACAGGTGATGCCTCTCCCTATGCATCCCAGTATCCCCCCAGCCCTCCTAACTGCCCTCTCACATTGCTTGCCCACCTTTAAGTCATCTGATATGACTACCCCCAGGTCCCTTTCCATTTTTGTTGTTGTTAGTATCTCAACCCCCCCCTTGTATACTCTTCCCCTGGGTTTTTGTTTCCCAGGTGCATTACCTTGCACTTCTTAGCATTGAATCTAAGCTGCCATACATTTGACCATTCCTCTTACCTTGCCAAGTCCCTTCTCATCCTTTCCACCCCACCTTGTGCATCAACTCTGTAGCAGATCTTTCTGTCATCTGCAAAGAGACATACTTTTCCTTCCAGTCCCTCTGCAATGTCATTTATAAAGACATTGAAGAGGACCGGTCCTAATACTGAACCCTGCAGTACCCCACTAGTAACCCCCCTTTCTTCAGAGTAGACTCCATTTACTATTACCCTCTGTGTCCTATTCTCCAAACAATTCTTTACCCAGGCTATCATCTTGGGACCCACTCCCAAGCTGACTAACTTGTATATTAATCTTTTGTGTGGGACTGAGTCAAATGCCTTGCTAAAGTCTAGGTAGGCCATGTCCATAGCCCCTCCCTGATCTACTACTTTGGTCACCCAGTCAAAGAAATCTATTAGATTCGTCTGGCATGACCTTCCCGCTGTGAATGCATGCTGCCTTTGGTCCTGTGCCCCTCTGGCCTCTAGGTACTTGACAATTCTTTCCTCCAAAAGTGATTCCATCATTTTCCCTATCACTGAGGTTAAACTAACAGGTCTGTAGTTTCCTGCTTCTGCCCTGCTCCCACTTTTGTGAAGGGGAATCACATCTGCCCTCCTCCAGTCCTCAGGTACCACCCCATCCTCCCATGATTTGTTAAAGAGGGTAGTCAGTGTTGTCACTAGTTCTACCCTTAGTTCTTTTAGAATTCTGGGATGAATCCCATCAGGCACCATTGCTTTGTCCACCTTCAGTTTTAAGAGTTCTTTCAGAACCTTTCTTCTGTAAATAGGCTGGTATCAACTTCTGTATCCAGAGTGTTTCTATTGTTTGTTTTAGGTACTCTCTCTCTTCATTTGTTAATACTGAGCAAAATATTTGTTTAGTATCTCTGCCTTTTCACCATCACCCTCTGCCCACCCCTCCCTTTATTAAGCCTCACTATCCCTCCTTAGTCTTCCTTCACCCCTGATGTACCTAAAAAGGTTTTATCCTTCTTAACTGAGTTGGCTATCTTTTCCTCGGTTCGGCATTTGCTGTTCTGACTGCCTTCCCAGCTTCCTTTGCTTTAACTGATACAATTCTGTGTCCTGCTCCTTCTGTGATTCCTTTTACTTTCTGAATGCTTTCTTTTTCTCTTGAACCTTCACTGCCACCTCCTTTGAGAACCACAGTGGTTTCTTACATCGTTTTGTTTTGTTTATTTGCTTCACACAAAGGCTTGTTACCTCTGTGATGGCAGTTTTTATTATTCCCCATTGTTCTTCCACCCCTCCTTCCTGCCATTTGCTAGTGCATTCCTTAGGCACTCACCCATTTTGGCAAAATCAACCCTCCTGAAGTCCAGTACTTTTGCCTTTGTAAGGCTTGACTCTATTGCTGTGTTTATTGTGAACCATACTGTTCGATGGTCACTAGTTCCCAGATGGCTACCCACTTCTACATCTGTGATCCTCTTTCCATCTCCATTTGAGAGAACCAGGTCTAAAATTGCTTCTTCTCAAGTGGGTTCCAATACTAGTTGTCTAAGGCATGCCCCCTGTAGGGCATCTAGAATAACCCCACTCTTAGAACTGGCTGCTGCAACTGCACTCCAGTTAACATCTGGCATATTCAGATCACCCATCAGCAATATCTCCCCTTTATCTGCCATTCTAAGTATACTTTCTGCCATTTCCTTGGCCATATCCTCCCCCTGAGAGTGGGGTCTGTATACAACCCCTGTGCAGATTGTGGTGCCATTTCCTGCCTCCAAATTGATCTACAGTGCTTCTTCTCCTCCCTGTTTACCCTTTTGTTCTGTTGCTGTGATTTCTTCCCTTATGTAGAGAGCTACTCCTCCTCCTCTTTTACCCTCCCTGTCCCTCCTGTAGATGGTGTATCCTGGTATGTTTACTTCCCAGTCATGATTTTGTGTGTACCATGTTTCTGTGACTGCCTCAATATCCAGATGTTCCTCCTCCATCAAGGCCACTAATTCAGGAAGCTTGTTACCCACACTACGGGCATTGATACTCATTGCTCTCCATTTCTTGATGGCTTTACCTTCTGTAGCAGCATCCCCCACTGACCTTTCTACCTTGGTCTTTTTCTCATTTAGTACCATGTTTTGTAGGGGGAGTCTGGGATTTTTCTGCTGCTTATCAGTGCCTCCCCCCCTTGACTAGTTTGATATAGCCTTTAAGCCAATTAACCTGATTTTGCCCCTCCCTTGTTCAAGTCCCCTGAATAAATCAGATCTAACTTTTTCTGCATTTAATCTGACTGTGGTTCCAGTTTGTGCTTAAAGTACTGTACTGTTGCTGTTTGCTGTGAATAACCTTGTTTTACATGGGTTCCCCAGGGTCAAACCAGAGGAACCAGCACTGGTGGTAAGTGCAAACAGTGTGAATACTTGTAGGTTGGACAAGGGGTATTGCAAACGTGATTACTGTATATTGTTAAGGCCACTATCAGGGAATGAGGGGGGGTTACAGTGTCCCAGAGGGCTGTGCCCAGGTTAGCTTGACCACTAACAACACTGACCTCTGGGTGGAGGCACCTGTTTTAGAACGCAGGCCCCTTAACCTGCAACTAGCCATGCAGGCAGGGGTAGTAGCCCTTGGGGTAGTGCCACCTAGGGGTTACACATACATAAGGAACACTGTGGGCAGGTAAGGCTAGGAGGACAATCAAATACAGAGCTCAGGTAGGTGCCCCTCAAAGAGAACCAAGGTATCAGGTGTGACATTTGTTTAGGAGGGCCACTGGCATCTTAAGTGCAACTTCAGGCTAAGGAGAACAGCAAGTGATCCCAGAGGGAGTTACGGAAACAGGTATGGGAGGGTGTAGTACGAACATGGGCAGGAAGGGAATTCCATAGTCTCAGAGCATATACAGTATGATTACATTCAAATAACAGTGAGTAAACTGTAATGATACAATGAAATAGCAGGGTGCTAACAGTTTTGCAGTAGATAGATACAATGATAACAGTTAAAACTTGGAAAATACAACAGCACAAAATGACATTTAATGGTAAACTCTAAGTGACACATAAGTGAGTAGCTTGATTATGGCTGAATGGAGTTCTAGTAGTTGATCTAGGGGAAGCTAGTACGGAGTAACACAGACAATACAAGTTAGCTAAGGTAAGACAGAAGTGCAAATTTATCTAGAAGTGCAAAAGATTAGAGTTAGCCAGAGCTAAGGCTAAGAAATGGAGGGGGTAAAGTGGGGAGGGGAAAGGGAGGTGAAAGACAATTTAAGATTTATGTCTTACAGGAAAGTATGAACCCAGCCAGGGTCAATTTATGGCAAGGGTAGGGGGGCTAAGACCCTAGAGGAGCTGAGAGCCCCTTCTGGGGACAGGAGGCAATGGAGGAGGAGGAGGGGACAGAAGACTGAGGAAGAGGGAAGTCTGCCAGGGCCTGACCACTCCAAAATGCTGAGAACCCTGCCTGCACAAGGCAGAGGTGGAGCATTATAGGAGGGAAGCAGGCTGTTAGGCAGTGAGGGTGAGACAGAGGGCTTGACCTGATTCTGACCAGTTTCAGATGTTGAGAACCCTGCCAGGAGATGGTGTAAGGCAAGCATTATGGCGACGTGGCAGAGTAAGAGGGGGGATGGAGGAGAGGGTAAATAGAAAAAGGGGAGTGAGGTAAGGTCTTAGCAAGAGCTAAGACCCTAGCAGAGCTGAGGACCCCTTCAGGGGACAGGCAATGGAGGAGGAGGAGGGAAAGGAAGAGGGAAAAGGAGAAAGGTCTGCTGGGGCCTGACCACTCCAGTATGCTGAGAACCCTGCCTGCACAAGGCAGAGGCGGAGCACAATAGGAGGGAAGCAGGCTGTTAAGCAATGAGGATGAGAATGCTTCAGGATGCTGGAAGCCCAATAAGGTTTGAGGAAGGCCAGAAAAGGGGTTATGGTGAGAAAGAAGAGAGGCCATGTCCAGAAGGAGCCTTTTCAGGATGCAGAGAAACCCTAAAAGGGGACAAGGATGACAGGAGACTTTTTAAGGGGGGAGGAGGGGGTGAAGGGTGGAGTGGGGACAAATTCTCAATAGAACTTTGGGTGCAGAGAAACACAGTGAAACAGCAAGGGAGACCAGTAGGAGAGGGAGTTGGGGAAGGGGAGGAGAGCTGGAATTTGGAGGGTGGGGTTGCATCAGGGTCGGAGTAAGGGTACTGACCGGGGGTAGGGTTTGTCCTGGGCTTAGACTGAGGAATTAGGGAGGGTCATGGCAGGAAAAGTTAGGTGGGAGTGTATTCTAAACACTGTTGGTGTGTAGGGTAAATAATAATACAGATTCTTGTGTCTCGGAGTATGCCATGAAAATTCATAAACAAGCAAGGAGTACAAATAAAGTTTATTATACTACTTACACCAAGCGTGTGACAAAGAAAATCACAAGGGAGATGGGTTTCTCACCACTAGCCTGAAGGATGTACATAATCTCCAGGATTGTAGATCTTAGGTTCTCTAAGGTCTTGTGTTCTCTCCCCACCATCCAGCTCTCTGCCAGAGAGTACTAATCTTCTAGAACCAAAATAGTAATGTCTAGAGAAGCTACAATGGGTTGTGAACAACTAAATACTACAGATAACAGCATAGCAACAGAGATTACAATATAGTTACAGATATGAGAAACAATATGTATTGGTCCTAAGTCCATTCTCCACTGGATAATGACTTAGGAGACAGAATTACTAATGAGTATCATAAGAGACAGAATATGCTTCCATTTGCATTATAGCTTGGACAAAAGAAATGCTGACAGGTTCAAACTACATGTGGCATTTCTTGCTTACATACAGCATAACACAGAGACATAACAAAGACTTTCTCTTTCAGTGTCAGCTTGTTTAGACAAAGAGAACTGCTGACAGGGGCTTATTACACGTGACATATCTGCCTGAGTGTAAAATACACACTACATATAATTATATGAGAATATAAGTGCACAATAATCAACGATGATCCCTCAGAGTCATCATATCAGTAATTAGGTAGATTGTATATGGAATATCTATGAAAGACAAACTAATATAGCTAAATGTATTATAGTGAGGTATAATGAATCATGCATGACAATATTAGCATATCTTAGCAGCAAACCACATTCCTGCATATATGATGTGTGCCCATATCTATATATAAGTGCAAAATAGCAGTATCACAGTATAACAGACCAATAATACAGTGTGAGATATATGTAAGGTGTATGTGGGATGATAGGGGGCATAACCCAGGCATAACAATCCCCTCTTTGTTGCCCTAATTGCAAACATGGCAACACAACAAAAAGATGGAGGATAGGCACCATTCATCTACAGACCCAAGGCACGAGCCTGATAGAGGAATATTAACTCGTCACAGTAGTGTTTCAGGGTTTTCCTTAAACAACAAAATGTAATTATAAGGGAAAATGTTAGTAAACCTTGTATTACTATAAACATTTGGAATAAAACTTCACAATGGGGTTTTCCAATATCAAAACAATCAGTAAATACTGATATGTATCAAGTGTGTATCTGTCCTGTTGGGAAGAAATTGAAGTGACAAACTTAAGTTGCTTGTATGGACATTAAAAATAAGTGAAAATTGAGACAGAGCATCAAGATAGTTAGGACTAGACTTACTGATATCTGGTTCTGGGATGGGAACAGGTGTGATTACCGTATAGCCTATTACCTGTTTAGGAAGTAAAAACAGAAGTTAGAAAAGTTCACTTTGCATAACTTTTAGTCCATATCAGAAGAATGTATAGTTGGTCACCACACAATGTTCCACATCAACAGAATATACCACCTTGAAGGATGGCATTTTTCAGTTGGTAAGTTGAACAGGACACAAAGATTTATAGTTCAAATTTGATGCATTCATATTTTCCAAAGGTAGATCAAATTGTTCAGGATGCAGCACTATTTTCATAGGCTTCAGCAGGGGATGCATTAGATTGCACATTGAGTTTTACAATGGAATAGCAACAGTGTTCAGTGGAAGATGATCACACGGCTGCACAAAGTGTAAAATTTTATGACAGTACTCCGTTTGTATGAGGTGCCACCCAGGGTTGGAAAACAAGCAGTGAAGAAAATGGATTTCTTGATTGTAGATCAAAAGAAGAAGAGTCTTCTTGCCGAGTTAGGGGATTGCCCCTGTCCCAGACTTGCTCCATAGTATGCATAACAGTGAGCTTGATTGTAGAATCTAATTGGCTGGACTGAATACAGTTTATTTTTAAAGTTCACAAATGGAAGCCTAATTTCAGTTATTAGGCCAGTATTCTCAAGTTGGTAAAACAAAATGGAAGATGTCACATCTGCATAAAAGGTGATGTTCCTGTCAGGTATGACATTCAAAGTTCAGAGTCAGTCACGATTCCAAGACCTCATGGTAAACAAGGAAAGGAGGTAGTTTCAACCTTTTCATGATAAAAGTTACCATCAAGATGATCAATAGAATGGACAGTTGCCAGACGATCCGAGATGGATGTTGCCGGATGAAGATGCAGCAATGACACTGTGAGAGTCACAAACATGGCTTTCTGGATTGTGCAGGAATACGTTTCAAAACACGTTAGCAGTACTGGTGTGTGTGGTGACATATCCAAGGTTCCTTGCCATTGACAAGGGAATAGTGCTAGATTCAAATAAACATTTAACACATGCAATTGAAGTGCAAAACCATCAGTGTTACCAGCCTTTCCTCTGACCCCCTGAATACTAGGATCCTACGACAGGTCCTTGATGTAGTACTTAACTCCCTGACTGACTTACTCAACTGCCCCCTCTGCCTGGGCCAGTTTTCTTTAGCTTGGAAAAAGGCTGCGATCACCCCCATCTTCAAAAGTGGTGACACCTCCTCTCCTGGAAACTATCAGCTGATCTCTATTCTTCCTTTTCTCTCTAAAGCCCTGGAAACAATGGTGGCAGACCAATAATCTGAATATCTTCCCTCCCACAATCTCTTATGCAGAGAGCAGCATGACTTCTGACCAAGTCATAGTATGACCACTGCTCTCATGGAGTTCTCAAACTTCCTTCATGAAACCCTTGACAAAGGCCACCCTGCAGGGACTGTCTACATTGACCTCTCCAAGCCTACTGGACACTCTCCTTCAACTAGGCTTTTCCCAAGGCCCACTGGACTGGTTCTCTAGCTTTCTCTCTTCAAGGTCCCTGTGTGTCAAAATAAGCAGCACCCTCTCTAACACCCACCCGGTCCACTCCAGGGTCCCACAGGGCTCCATCCTGGGCCCTCTTCTTTTTAGTCTGTGTGTAAATGCCCTACCCAACTCCTGCTCCAGCAAGGTCCTGCTATTTGCAGATGATGCGGTTCTCCTCTCCTCCCACACTGACCCCTCCTCTCTTCAGGCCTCCTTCCAGCACTCTTTCAGTCAAATTGGAAACTGGTTCAGTGAACGAAGGCTGGTCATTAACATTAAAAAAAACAAAAGCCATGTTGTTTGCCCATCATTAAAATAAGGCAAAAAATGTGCCCCTCCATATACTATCCAGCTCTCTCCACCCACTAGAACAAGTTAGCAGTTACAAATATCTGGGCATTACCTTCGACTCTGCCCTCTCCGTTCAATTGCATATTGACCTGCCCACCTCAACAATTAACTTGCGCATAGGCCCTCTCTACCATCTTAAGGACTGCCTCCCACCAGATGCCCTCAGGTTGGCTGTCTCCTCCTCTGTCCTGTCTCTTGTAGACTACGGCCTCCCTGTCTACACTGCTGATGATGCCACCACCCTCAGGAGAACCCAACTATCCCTAAATAAGGCCTGTAGGCTCCTCACTGGTGCAGACATATGGACTCATGTATGCACTCTATACTAGCTGGCCAACATACTTAATCTAGAAGCGTGGTTACAATACCAGACCTGCCTCCTGGTTAAAAAAATACTTCTAGGTCTCTCCCCCCATGGGTGTCCACCTCCCTCCACCCTGCTTCCCCCTCTGCCTCTACCCGTGGCTCCACTAAGGCTGCTCTCAGAGTCCCGAGGGTGCGGACATCACTCACCCAGAGATCCATTTGTTACCGGGCGCCACACTGGTTCGACGCCCTCCCCTCCTTGATCTCCTCACTCACTAAAATAGGTCCTTTCAAGGCAGCTCTGAACAGCCGAATTTTCTCCACCCACAGCTGCGAATGTGCTCCACAAGTGGGATCCTAGCACATAGGTGCCCTGCTCCCTCCCCGGCCCCTTTCCTAGACTCTTGACGACAATCGCCTTATCTCAGGCTGCAATTCTGAATTTACTGGATTTGTCCTTGGAGCCTAGCTTTTGCACTGTATAGACCTCTGTACTGCTATTGTAAACTGTAACTCTTATCTGGGCACTGGATGGCTCAGGAGTCAATGTTATTTGTTCTGACACCTGCAAATATATGATTACTGCTTGCTATTCACTGTTTGGTATGTAACAAAAAACGTCTGTAACCTCTTGTCTATCATATTGCATTTGTGTTGCTGTCTATGTGTTGATTCCACTGGAAATGACATGGAGCCTTTGGAAACGAGTTCTTGACTCAAAGAGTTGTAATTCCGATATGTATAATAAATAAATAAAATGTGGCAATGCCACTGACCCATACATCTGTCATGTATGTGATAAAGAATATGTCCTAATTCCAGATTCCGGAAGAGGTGACTAAAGGGTTGTAAGAACTTGATAGCCGTAGGCAGTGCAAAGGACTTTCTTAGCTATGTGATGCTCCCCTGCTTCATTAATGTGAGCAGAAATGAATTCATTAACAAGAACATTTGTCAGGTCAAACCTCTTCACAATATCCTTAGTATTGTAAATGTATATCACTCTTTATGAGCAAAACCATGTATACCATGCAAGGTGGGGGTGAATGATATTATATTTTGTACTATCATGAACCTTTAACATATATGATTGAATAATGGCTATATCAGCCCTGTTTCAAATAGAAGTGTCGGAGCCAAGTAGGCCTGAGTCTAAACCTGTGTTTTGTTTAAAAAAACAAACAAAAACAAAATGCCTAGTGCATTTGGATAGGTTTACAGTCATAAGATGTACAACTAGCAGTCAGGATGTGAAAATCCTAAGTGTGTGTATGTGTGTGTGCTATCAAGTCCCTGTATAGGGGCCATTAATGAGTACCTGGTATGCTGCCAGGGTATCCAATCAAATCATCATGAAAAAAAGTGGGCAGTTTTTGTTGTGAAACATATAACAAATCATTCCAAGTTCTAAACTGTGAGATTTAAAATCACTGGGTTATGCATAAGCTGCACAATATTAACTAGGGTACCTGGTTTAGAAGTGGCTGTTAAGACCACTGGTTGGGCGAGGGTTCTGTTTTTGGCACTCAGTATTAAGTGTCACAAATTATGGGGCATCAAAGGGTTAAAAACCTTAAGGTCTAATGGCTTTTATTATCTTATAAATTTGGATGCAAAATTCCTGATTATCAATAAAATGTAAACAGGAATCCAGATCAAGTCTTGCTGCTAGAATTGATCCAAAGCAATGATCATAACATTCAGTAGGGACTCACTACCCTTCTGGAAAATAAGCATGTATTTTAGGACTTTAGTGTGAATTCCACAGGATGCAATTAAATCATGTGGGCTTGTGAGGTATTCTGCCTCAACAATCTGTTTAGGTTTAGGTCGCTGGTTCTCATCTGCAGTAAAATGTGCAGTTTGGGCTTATAAGAATGCCCATACTTCTAAAAGAATAAGCATAAAAGCAAGCATCTCTCTCTCTCACTCTCTCTCTCTCTCTTTCTGGAACCTAAAAGGAAAGAGAAAAGAACAACATAGTTTAGTAGTATTCCGCCCATTGGGGTATGGAAAAGTAATTTAATCTCCTTTAAACAGGTTCATTTGATTGGCATGTATTCATTTATAAATGACAGTTATTGTGAGGCAGTCTAACTTGGTAGACTGCTGGACTTTGTTTACACTGGGATAGGGCCTGTTGTTGGGCCTTGCCAATACATATGAAGCAAACAAGTATACCTTTTGGATGTCTTTTTTGAGATATTTAACATATTTATCTACTGATGCTCCAGTGGCAGTACACAGATCCAGAAGTAAATGTTCTGGGAGTTTCATGGACCATTCGGTCATGATCTCAAAAATGGTGTACGCTGTGTACTTGCAGAGGGTGTCCCTCTTATTGCAATAAGGAGTAAAGGCAATAATGAATTCCAGTCCTTTTGGGTTTTCTGAACACATTTATTATAACATAACTTTGATCTGCCTGTTAGCCCATTCCACCTGTCCTGTTGTCTGTGGGTTGTAAGGGACATGAAACTTTTGTTTTACCTATAACAAATACAGAATTTCCTGCATCACTTAGGCTGTAAAGCTGGATCCCTGTAATCAGAATTTACCTTTAGGGGTAAAACCCTACCTGGTAAATAGCTGGTTTACCAAGACATTTGCAGTCACTTTGACTGTGTTGTTCTGTTTTGGGATAGCTTTAAACTGTTTGGAAAATTGCTTGGTGATCATTAGTGCAAACAAGTTGTTCTTAGTGATTGGCATAGGGCCAATGTAGTCAATCAGGATATTGCTCCAGGTGCCTTATTGCCTCTGGGGTAACAATGCATGTTTCCTAGCTGGTATAGGATTGTTCTGTGCACAGATCAAACAGTTACTGATGCAGTGTTCTACATCATTTCTCATGTGTGGCCACAAGACAGAGGATTTCAGTCTGTCAAGGGTTTTTACTCACTCACTGGTGTCCACCAGTTGAAGTATCATGTACTTGGTACAGTAGATGAAATCTACTCTCGGGTGTTCAGGAATTACCTGTAACTTTTCATGAGTGTTACAACAGTGGTGTTTCAAATGAGTAGGCCATCACTGGATAGGTGAATGCCATTTTCACTTTCTTATAAGAGCTTTTTCTGGAAGTTATTCCTTCAGTTCCTTTATTAAGGAACCTATACACTGCCTTCAAATGAGGGTCCTTCTTTTGAAGCATAAGGTTCACATTTTACTATATGCTCGAACCTTATGAATGTACAGTATTTAAACTGGTAAGAGTTGTGTTGTACACATGTAAGTCACTTTATAAAATGTCAAGAAAGAATTCTCACCCCTGATTGGCTGACACTGCCTCCAAGCTGGGCATTTATTTCTCAATAGATGTCCAGCTAGAAACAAGTGCCACCAAAATCCACTTTATAATGTACCCTGCTGCCCAGCCTACTTCCTCATTGGCTGAAGGCAGCTAATAAATTTAAAATCCCCGCCATGTTTTTCTCTCGCTTAGCGAGAGACAACTATCTCCCCCCCCTTCCCTCACGAGCATGCAATAAATAAATACAAATGAAGAATGCGTCCTGTCATTTTGTGGTCAGTAGACTGAAAACACACAATGATACCAGCCTCCTGAACACCTTTCTTGCAATCCGCACTCCCGAAGCCAACATTCGCGTCAGCTTCATCCAGTGCATGGCATTTAAAAAAAAAAACATACAGTACTGCTTTGCTCAAAGCTGGTCCTGCTGCCACTCTCCATTCCCTTTTCATTAGTCATTGCTTAAGAACTCCTCGTTTTCCACAAGCTGCAGAAACAACCTCTATCCATACCACAAATTACTATAAAAGGCATCAGCATTCACTTCCACTAAGGTCAAAGGTCGTGAACAATCTGCCTGTGTGTGTGGAGGGGGGTTCAAGAAACCAGAACAGCACTGTAGGGAGGAGTAACAGCACCTAGAACAGCTGGTGCACTACTTTGTCAATGAACACTGTTTTTAACAGTGTTTTGAACAGTTTTCACACTGATTTCCTCTTTATTTTCACATTTCACAAAAATGTAGTTACATGGTCATTTTATAAGCGCAATAATACCCTCCATGGTGGGCATTATTGGGAAATACCGGACCTTTCAGGGGCTATAAGGCCCTCTGCCTGCGGCGTCGGGCCTCACTACGCCCCTGGGCAGTCTGGTATTTTCCAATAATGCCCACCCTGTCAGGTATTATTGCTTACGTATTTCACAGCAATACTACAGAGCACTGGAACGGAAGTTGTTTTCCTTCCAAAGAAATTCAGTTCAGAGAGAAACAGACCCAATTAGAATCTATAATAAAACATAGTATCTGCAGTGCTTTCTGTAATTATCTCAAGGACATTTTGTCTGACTGCAACACTTAACCCTCTCATGGAGTGCTGATATCATTTTACATAAGGAAAAATCTTTTTATTCCTTTCTTAACACAAGCTGTGTCTTTCTCAAGAATGTTCCAGCTCTCTAAACCATTTGCAAATATTTGTGGTAATTACGAGTATCCTCACCTCCCTGCTTTTCATTTTATTTGCCAGGTGTGTTTTAACATTGCCTGTGAATCGTACATTTATGATGATGCAGTTACTAGCCATGCACATTCCGTCATCATTAGGATGTACAATAAGAGTTCCAAACCCTGTTATCTGACCCTCGCTGGTATGTGTGTCTGAGGCATCAGTCAAAACATGACCCACAGTGGCGTCTTTTAACACTTTCTGAGGTTCTGTCAGAAAGGCAGTGGGAAAGGTAGGTCAGGGGGTTGGAATGAACAATCATGGGTCTGTCCTACAAATTGTAGGCCATGGACCAATAAAGATAGAGTTTTGATAGGAAGGACAGTGATGTCATAATCCTGTAAAATGAGAGACCAGTGTGTAAGTCTGGCACTGAATACAGAGTCATCTTTTACTCTGTCTGACACCAAAAAGTTAGTTGGCAAATGCTTTGAATGCAGCACAATGGGTACATATCCAATGATGTACATAAAGTATCTCACTGTCCAGTATGTAGCCAAAAGATTCCTTTCACAAATGTTGTATTTCAGCTCCACTGGGGCAAGCATCTGGGATGCATAACCAAGGGGTCTGATGTGTCCATTTGTATGTTTGTGCTAAAACTGCTGAGATTGCTTTATCTGATGTGGCAGTTTCAAAGTAATGCCCTAAAACTGTGTTAGGATTAACCAATGCTGGGACCATGATCAGAGATCCCAAAAGAAAAGACAATGATATCAGTATTAGGATACCTCGTTCCTTCTTGTAAGAAGCGCCTGCCACTGTATGTTCTGAGAATAGCCCAGACTGTTCCTGGCTTGTGCTTGCTACTACAGCCACAGTATGTGAGGATCCAGGTGTCACTGATGGAGGGGGTTTCTGCATCATGTGCAGGCAGTGCTGGCACTATCAAGGATGCCTGCACAGTGGAGAAAAGCGTTGTGCAAGCTGCACAAAGTTCTCCAGCTATGGATTGTGGTTCAGTAGCCATCAGGGCTGGAGAAAGTAGTGCCAGTTGTCAGCTCAAATTCAGAAATCAAACCTGTAACCCTACCCCCCAACGTGACCTGTGATGCTGAAAATATCACAGCCACGGGGCTTTCAGAATCAGGGTTCTCCCTTCCCCCATCAAATGTTAAGTGGGTTTCCTCACCGGAATGTTGCTGGATGGTAGCAACATTGTTTTTAATGTTGCAGCTTAAGGTATAAATGCACTGCTTAGGAAAAGCGGTACGTTTAGTCTTCTCAGGGAAAACTGATGTTAAATTGCACAGGAAATAAAAACATTTAATGTAATTAACTAAAATGTGTTCTTTAACCAATGCCATGCTAATAAAGCAAACATTAACAGCATAAGCTGTTTCTGCAGCATCAGACACTGACTTCATGACAGATTGCATATCAACCTTATTCAAAAGTACATCAACATAATTTTTAATGAGAATCTTCTGCCCCTCAGAAACACTAGTGTTACTGATAACATTATTAATCATGCCAAAAAACTTTGGTTTGTTTTGTTTGGTTATGGAAGCAATCACAGGTCCCTGTGACTGCAGGATCGAATCTCCATGATATGGTGGTCGGCCATTTTGGATTACCTCATGGGCATCTTATGTTACTGTGTCATGACCATCATCACATGACCATGAGTAGCCATCTTGGGAATGGTATGGGGATGCAACCTGATGACATGTGTGTCCACCATTTTGAGACTCTAACAATTCTCCATTTTGTGAATCACAGAAAAACAAGTGGCTACCCTTTGCTCTAGTCCATCCCACAGCATGCTGTGAGTGTTCAAAATTAAACTCTTCAACATCAGAAGAGGCAAGGTCTTTGGGCATTAGGTTAGTATGCCCTGCTAATACCTCTGGCTGATGGCGCAAGTTCACCCTATCTGACTTTTTACTCCTACATTCTAACTGCTCAGATACAGGAGTTAGCATGCTGTAAAGTGCATTGTTTTCAGATTGCAAGACATTCTCAACTTGTAAAACTTGCTTTTTATCAGCAGAAAATGTGTCATGATTTATATTGAAAACATTCATTTCAAGTCTGCTATAATTTAAACATACTGAATTACACTGGTCAGTGAAGGTCTGGTGTTGAAACACCAGCATGTCAACTCTTTCAGTAATTACTTCAGACTTATCATCTCTAAGTTCCTTGTTTCCAAAATGTAAGGAATCAGGGTTACTAGCCAGAGCACCATTCGTTTGAAAAACTTTTTTACTAATAAGTTTTGCCTTTTCAGCGTTATCTCTTAAGGCATGCAGGTCTGTGCTGCTTTTCTCATTAACGAGATACTCATTTTCTAGATGGACAGACTCCAGCTCAGACTGTAGTCCAATTATCTTCTCTGTATGAGAAGCCTCTTTCAGACTAATTATCTGCTTGAAAGCAGCATTCTCCATTTTGCAAGCAATATACTCAGATTCCAAAACAGATATTTTATTTAGAACAATATCAAAAGAATTAAACAACATTGCAATTAATAATCCTTTAGGATCATTGGTACCATTTTTCAATTCCCCATAATGGGCAATGATGTCCGTTAATGGGCTACCATTGTATTCTGTTACTTCCGCAAAATAAAACCAACTACAGTTAGCAGTTTGGCTTGTTAAGGCATCCAGCCTCAACTCAGTACTGATATATTTAGACATGTCATATAAGAAAAGAAACCCTTAGCTGTCTGTGGATCAAAAACTTTGTTTGCAACCAAAGTTCATGACAGGACATAAACAGCCTTTGGCGTATGTGGACTCCTAGATGAGTATACACCCATTAGGATTTGAATCCACAAGAAAGCAGTCTATATGTCTGTTTCAGATCCCTTTACAGCTGTGTTCCCACAGAGAAAGAATAGGAAAAACAAAACAAAAACAAAACAACTCATTACACAGAAATTGAATATCTGCCAAGAGATTGTTTTGTCTGCACTGTGGAACACACAGACTGAAAATTTAAACATAAGACACTTTCAGCTTGTTTTTGTTTACTGGGGATCTCTCACCCAGTGTTTTAATTTACAGAGGAAATTAAAATGAAACTTGGCAAACATCCAGACTCCACTCACGGTCATCATTTATGTAATCTAAACATTCTTGGTGTGTACAGTAAATAATAATAATAGAGATTCTTGTGTCTCGGAGTCTGCCAAGAAACATTTGTAAACAAGCAAGGAATACTAATAAAGTTTATTATACTACTTACGCCAAGCATGTGACAAAGAAAATCACAAGGGAGATGGGTTTCTCACCACTAGCCTGAAGAATGTACATAATCTCCAGGATTGTAGATCTTGGGTTCTCTAAGGTCTTGTATTCTATCCCAAGGCCTCCAGCTCTCTGCCAGAGAGTACTAATCTTCTAGAGCCAGGCTAGTAGTGTCTAGAGAAGCTAAAATGAGTTGCGGACAACTACATACTACAGATAACAGCATAGCAACAGAGATTACAACATAGTTACAGATATGAGAAACAATATGTATTGGTCCTAGGTCCATTTGCCATTGAATAATGATTTAGGAGACAGAATTACTAATGAGTATCATATGAGACAGAATACGCTTCCATTTGCATTATAGCTTGGACAAAAGAAATGCTGATGGGTTCAAACTACATGTGGCATTTCTTGCTTACGTACAGTATAACATAGAGACATAATAAAGGCTTTCTCTTTCTGTGTCAGCTTGCTTAGACAAGGAGAACTGCTGACAGGGGCTTATTACACGTGGCATATCTGCCTGCTTGTAAAGTACACACTACATATAATTATATGGGAATATAAGCAGACAGTAATCACTGATGATCCCTCAGAGTCATCATATCAGTAATTAGGTAGATTATATATGGAATATCTATGAAAGACAAACTAATCTAGATAGATGTATTATAGTGAGGTATAATGAATCATGCATGGCAATATTAGCATATCTTAGCAGCAAAGCACATTCCTAGCACTCATGCATATATGTTGTGTGCCCATATCTATATATATGTGCAAAATAGCAGTATAACAGACCAAGAATACAGTGCGAGGTGTATGTGAGGTGTATGTTGGATGATAGGGGCATAACCCAGGCATAACAGGAGAAGAAGAAGAAGACAACGAGAAAAACTGCTTAAGTTACCACTGTGCAGGTGCAAAATGATACACAGTCCAAACAAAAAGAAGCTCAGCACTATCCTCCACAATAATTCAAAACATTTTTTACTCAAAATTTTCGAGTCAACCAGTTTCACATATGTGCGCTTCGTCAGGGACTACCAGTGAAACTGGTCAGGCCTTTACCTGTGTGTGAGGGAAGTGCCATCACCTGTGTGGCACTGCTTGTTTTTGGCTCAAAAATTGTGAGTAAAAAATGTTTTTAATTATTGTGGAGGCTAGTGCTGCGCTTCTTTTCATTTGGACCATGAACAGCTAGATGCAAGGCAGTTACTGAGGGCAGAGCTGATGGAATAGAATGAGTGACAGATTTGAGGGAGGATGGAATTCCAAATTTTTGGGAGGCAGTGAGAGTAACCAGATTGGCCAATATGGGTGGATCTGCGGGAGACTACCAGTGTGCAGGAATCAGTTGATCTAAGGGAGTGGGAGGGTGTTATAAATGAGGAGGAGAGGTAGGAAGGGAGTTCATTCAGCCAGTGGTTGGAGGTGAATTTAGTGCAGTGGGAGAGTCACCTATTTGTAAGAGAGGGGAAGGATAGGGCATGATAAAGAGTGCAGTGGTGGGTGCAGGGGGGAGCATCCAGGACAAAGTGGCAGAAGGAACTGAAGAGGGTGTCCAATCTGGCCAGGGAGGACTTGGGAGCAGCACTGTAGACTACATCACAGTAGTCAAAAATGAGCAGTATCATCTTCTGTACAAGTTCATGTCTAGCTGTAGAAGGGATACAACTACGGTTCCTGAATAGGGCACCAAACTTGGGGTGCAGTTTTTTATGGATGGCTTCAATATGTACAAAGAAGTTTAAGTGTTGGTCCAACCAAACACCTAGTTACCTGAAGGAGGATGTGTCCTCAAGTAAAGTCCCATCAAGGGTGTGGAAAGTGGGCAGGGAGAGAAGCCTAGAGAGTCTCTGCCTTGTGCCAAAGGTCATGGAGACAGTCTTCTTGGCATTGAGGAAAAGTTGATGGTTAGCAAACCAGAGCTGAACCTTGTCAAAGTCTTGCTGCAAGCTGGTTGTAACCTCAGCAGGACAGGAGCCAGATGCATACAGAACCGTATCATCAGCATACATGTGTATAGCAGAGGAAGGGGAGAAAACAGAGGGAAGGTCATTAAAGGAGATGGAGAATAGGATGGGCCCTAGTACAGAGCCCTGGGGGATGCCAGTGCTAATAGGGAAGGGAGGGGAAATGACGTCCGAGATCTTAACTGATTGTGTTTGGCCAGTAAGGTAGGCCTTGAACCAGTCAATGGCGGAGGGAGACAGACAAGCTGTTGGAAGGTACTCAAGGAGAAGGGAGTGGGAGATGGTGTACAAGGCCTTTGCCAGGTCGACAAAAATGGCAGAGGTGATTTGGCCATTGTCCGTCCCTGTTAGGATGGAATCCGGGAGCTGTAGGAGAGAGGTGATGGTTGAGTGTTTTTTTATGAATCCAGATTGGAAAGAGGTGAAAAAAGGAGATGTCTGATAGAAAAATGGTGAGCTGGGAGAGGACAATATGTTCTTGTAGCTTGGCAAGATTATCAAATTAAAAACACGAGTTTTAATAGTGAAATTGCCATGACTGGTAAATGAAAAGATTCACACAGAACATTGCTTTTTTCTTAGGCTGTGAGCCCAAATTCTCAAAATAGCACTTTTTTATTACCTAAGCATATCGATAAGACAGGTGTCAGTTATCAAATCCCACTAGAAATGTGTGTTTGTGGAACAACTGCAAAAACAGGTTTGGGAGGTGGATTAGAACATGTCACCAGCCATGTTCATGAGGTGGGACAAAAAAAGTCTGTGCTGAAAATTTGGGTCCTAAATGTAAAACAGCTGTGACACTATGAGTAAACGCTGAAATATTTCAGCGTTGCTTCATCCAGAACTATGCTGCCATTCCTGTTATGTGTTAATACGTCCCTCAGAGCCACTCATTGCTGAAAATGAGTGCTTTCAAGCGCCTTCAGCTGGAGTGAGAACAGCGAAGTGAAGCTGAGCTGTTCTGGCTCAAGCTGAAGACAAGTGAAACCACTTGTTTTCAGCAACGAGTGGCTCCAAGGGACCTATTAGTATATTATTGATCAAAAGCAATCAATAATATATTTTTTTTAAAAACTTCTCAGAACGTGCCCGTTTCCAGGCATCTGCGCCTGAGATGCTCTTCGGGGCATAAGAGTGCCTCTCGCACAGAGAAAAGGAGCACTCCAATTGCTCAGGAGCACTCTCTCAATCTATAATTTATTTTGATTGACTGTTCAAATGATTGTTACGTCATTGTACTGTATTTTTAGTCAGACTGTAGCCTCTCGAGTCATGCCTGAAAAAAGGCAAATCTTTTCAGTGCACTTACCTGGTAACCAAAAACTAAATAAATGAATAAGGTTTTTTTTGCACATTCTCCACATTTTCAACATAGTCTTTGTTTTTCACCTCACCTTATGAACATGATAGAGGTCATTTATGAAATCCTACCCAACACACCATTTTGAGGCACAACTGCGAAAACACATTTTGGAAGCGTTTTTAACAATTACAACTGCTTCTTTAAGGAGTTCCAAAGTGGGGAATTCTGGTGATGTCATCCTCAAGATGGCACCCTAAGGGAATTGCAGCAGCCAACCCTGATCTCTCCCTTGTGGTAAAACCTCACAGTTTGCCATATTTTGATTTTTGGATTTGTGTAAACTGTTAGCCCACATCAAGTCAGGCCATGGTGGTCAAAATTTTGAAGCAGAACAGACAGATGATGACGGATTGGAGGTGGGTGAGTTAGACAGCGAGGCCTCACTGGTTTCAGAGGTGTCTTTGCACTCAGGCAGGTGCCGGGCAGACCAACAAAAGAATAAATAAAAATCCCCACTCACAGGCCATAACCTCATCATCAGTGAGCTTCTGGACTTTCACTGGGAAGCCAGAAACACAGTACTGACATGACAAAATTGGAAAAAGTGGGCAGAGGAGCAAGAGGAACAGCTATGAAAAACAGACCTCAGGATGGATGCAGCGGAGGCTGCATTGCTTCAGCTACACTCATCCACTCAGAAAACAGAGGGCAGATTGGATGATGCCAAAAGTTGCAATCGCCAGAACAACATCAGACTCTGCGGCATACCAGAGGAAGTGGAGGGGTCCAGTATGGCAGAGTTCTTATATATCTTTCTATGTTCCTCCTTGGACTGGCCATTGGAACATTCCTTGGAGATCGAATGGGCTCATAGAGTGTTGGGCCATAAACCAACCAACAAGCCCCAATGCTTATCCCTAATATAATATAATCTAATCTAATCTAATCTATCTGTCTGTCATTCTGTCTGTCTATCTATGTAGCCATCTATCTAGCTCCCTATCAATCTCTCTATCGATCAATCTACCTACCTGTCTATCTATCTAGCTCTCTATTTCCCTATCAATCTGTCTGTCTGTCTATATCTATCTGTCTCTACACATGGTATATCTATCTATCTAGCTATCTAGCTCTCTGTCTGTAACCCCCCCACCCCAAGATGATGGGCTTATCTTGGATCATCTCCCTGAGCACTGCGTTGCCCTCTGCCTGGCAAAGATCCAGCCTGTGTTCTACCTTTTAAACCTGGCTAGTGCCCAGTGCTGAAAATGCAAATCCAAATGTGTAATTGCTGTATTCTTTGTTCCTGTGTAAATTAATTCCATCGCACTGTGCCTTTATGAGGTCCAGCCTGTTTATATTGTGTATAGCCTGTGTTGGGTCCGAGGAAATGAAGTTCATGACCAGCCAGGTAGCACTCTTACAAGTTCCATTGCACAGTCACTTACCAGAGTAGATGAAGCCCTATTGAAAGCTGTAAATGTTTATTTCTAAATCTAAAATGTTATGCTTAAAATGAACTCTACCATTTGGGACTGTTTACTTTCTGTTAGCCAGCAGCCATGTTGATACTTGACCCTGCTGGTGAGCCAATTGGAACTCAAGGGGTTCTAATGGGTCCTTTTACTATGGCTGCTGGGAGAAACAGTGGACTGTATGCTTGGCGCCCATTTTAGCTAATCAGGATGCTAGAACTGTGACTGACACCCTGGTCAGCCAACTGGATTACTGGATTCCTTTTTCCTTCTGTCAAAAGAGATGCTGAACAGTTGGTCTGGCTCGAGCTTCTAGCCTGTGAAGAGGCTCTATGCTCAGCTCGGAGAGTTCAGGGAGAGGCCTGTTTAGCTCCCCGTGGCCTGAAATCCTGTGTGGATTGTTTGCAACTGTCAAGTACTGCAGATAACTTTAGAAGTCGCCAAAAGGGAGAGAAAAGAAGTGATTTCTGCTGAGCTGAGATTTCTGACTGAAGGGTGTCAATGACTCTAACCAGTCCACCGCTAAGTTGAATCTTGGTGAGAGTCTTGTTTGCCTCAGAGACTGTGGCCTGAAACGGATGCCTGGGGCTACTAGAATTGTCTCCAGTCCATTTGCCAAAAAAGGAGACCTAAATCTCAATTCTGCCAGCTTACAAAGCAGAGACTGCCAATTGCAAGCAGGTAAGCTGTGTGGCCTAGCTAAGACTGTGCCAGAATTTAAACCTGTGATGCCAAATGATTTTTTCTAAAAGATTGTTGCTGCCTGTGAGACAAAAGCTGCTGGAAGACCAGTTTAGGGGGTCAACTTCTGTTACAAAGATCATCATGGGTTGCAGCCACCCTTGGGAGAGACTCTGTGAAGTGGGGATGAGTCATGTTAGCCCTGGTCTCTGTATGCTGGTGCTTGCCAAGAAGGATGAACCCTGCAGCCTGCAGCTAAGAACGAAAGAGCCGAATCCAGTTTCAAGGGGAACCAGCCTGGCAATCATTCCAGATCCTGAGGTCCTGGTTCTGTGAGTAACAACAGAGCTTATCCCTGCCCCATAAAATTAAAAGTATCTTTGCCATCTGAATTGCCTTCTAACTTCACATTGGTGTTTAGACTGTTTTGCAGGTCATCAGGCCTGAGGATTACAATTTTTTATGTGTTCAAAAATGTCCATATATGTTGCTACAGCAAAGGGTAAAAGAATCAATAACAAATTATTTAAGGACTCCAACCAGCTGCACAGCCAGTCAACCAGCTGCGATGCCTCAGCCGTGCAACTCAATGAATCTGGGTACCCAGACAGCAGTAACTGGACTATCCAGGGATTTAAATGTATTTGAATGTTTTTCAAAAACAAAAAACATTGCCTTAAAGTTAATCTTGTTCAATCCCCTAAATAAATCAGTTTATTGTTTGAATGTTACAGTGGCCCATGAGCATATTATTACTAAGTGCTGGTGCATTGCAGGAAACTAAAAGGTGTGTTGATGTTATTAATAACCATCCTTTACAGGTACACAGGATATATTTCAAAAGTCCAGACCCTGCCGGTAAGTGTGTTACTGCAAGCATATTATTAGTACTCAACACTAATTCTACCATTGAATGACAAGTAAAGTGTTTTGTGCAAATCCATGTGTGGGACCACTGGTCAGGGCAGTGAGTCAGTACAATATCCCAGAGAGTTGTGCTAGCTTGTTATCAAACCCACTTAAAAGTTTCTCTGGGTGGAGCCATCACACAAATAGTACTCTTGTTGGTATTGAGCCCCTTTATCCATCCAAACCAGAACCCAGGCCCCTCAACCTGCATTATGGGCATCAGGCAGGGGTAGTAGCTTGCTGGGAGGTGGTGCCCGGGTTACATATCTATCTATCCATCCATCTGTTTGTCTGTCTGTCTGTCTCTCTCGCTATCTCTCAATCTCCGTCTATCTACCTATCTATCTATCTATCTATCTATCTATCTATCTATCTATCTATCTATCTATCTTTCTGTCTGTCTGTCTCTGTTAAGTATATTATTGGTAGCAGCCAGGAAGTACCTTACTAGAAATGGGCTCACTAACACAAACCAGGAATGGGAATGGAGACAAACAGTTAATCATATCTGTAAGATGCAGCACATTATTTTTGAAGACAAAGAACCTCTGTGTGCAAGCACTAAGGCAATGGTTACCCCAAAGGGCATTTGCCAGGAAGCCAAGTTTCAAAGAAATACAAAATCACATATGCCCCCATAATGCAAAGTATCATGGGCTGCATATGCAAATCACCACAGAATATTATGCTGGTTCAACTTTAAGCAGAAATGCATGGTGCCGAAAGGCCTCTCACACAGTTTGCAAAGAGTGCCAACAGAAGACATAGACACATGTTTCATCCTACCAGGACTCATCAGTATGCATCATCTGTTTGACACCCCAGTGGATTGAACCAGCTACCCTAAGATGGTCGATCTGGGCTATGTTGTGGTGAACCCAATTAAAACAAAAAACAGTTTAAAAGACAAAGAACCTCTGTGTGCAAGCACTGAGGCAATGGTTACCCCAAAGGGCATTTGGCTGGGAAGCCAAGTTTCAAAGAAATACAAAATCACACATACCCCCACAATGCAAAGCATCATGGGCTGCATATGCAAATCACCACAGAATATTATGCTAGTTCAACTTTAACTTTTATTTTTGGACTTAATGACCAGCAGGAAAAATTTAGTCTAGACGGACTGCCTTGGTACTATATGTCATGCAGCATGTCAACTTTTTGTACCATAATTAATGTGGGGGGGGGGGATAATGCAGGGGGAAGAGGCAACTGGGGAATGGACAACCTGCCCTTGGATACCCCCCCCCACAATCTCATTTGATACATTCTGAAGATGGCAGCTATGTTCGCACAGACTCTTTCACAGGCTGTACAGGGGTGTGAATGCTGGATAGAACCCCGAGGTAAATTCTTGAAAGATGTTCCTTGTTATATGTTACATTCACATGCTGTCCAGGGAATTCTTATTTATACTACTGCAATATGTAACAGGAAAGACAACTATGCATGTGTTTTTTTTTTTTTTTGCAAACTTTTTTTAATAAACTTATATTTACAAAAAAAGTACAACTATCATGTTCATGAGGCGAGGCAAAAAAGGCTATGTTGAAAATTTGGGGTCAAACTTTCAAAGAATAGCAAAGCTATGAGTAAATGTTGAAAATGTTCAACATTTCTTCATAACTTTGAGATTTTGACTCCACATTTTCAACTTAGGCTTTTTATTACCCCACTTTATGATTAAAACAGATGAAATGTTTAAATCAAAAAGGGGACTTTGCCTAAACATAGAAACACAGAATGTATCCGAAGAAAATGACCAGTAGGCCTATCTAGTCTGCCCCTTTTTCCCTTGCCTAACACTACAACATGGACTCTACTTTGTCAGAGTTGTCCCTCCCTCCTCCCCTGCCCCTATTTATTGTACTCAAGTGCCTATCCCACGCCTGTTTGAATTTTTTCACTGTCTTCACCCCTGCTACAGTACCTCTTCTGGCAGGTTATTCCAGGCATCCACTAGCCTTACTGTGAAGACGTATTTCTTCACATCCCTCTTAACCCCTTCCCCTCAAGCTTCATAGCATGTCCCTGTGTTCTGCTGCTCTTCCTCATGTGAAACAGACCTACCCTCCTGTACCTTGTTCACCCCAATGAGGTACTTATAGGTCTCAATCATGTCCTCTCTTGCTCTCCTCCGGGGAGTACGTGTTGACTTCATGCAACCTCTACTCATATTGCTTCTCATGCAACCTCCACATCATTTTAGTAGCCCTCCTCTGGACCACTTCCACCCTGTCAATGTCCTTGCGGATGTGCAGCCTCCAGAACTGTATGCAGTACTCCAAGTGGGGTGTCACACGTGAGCAATAGAGAGGAAACACCACCTCCCTTCTCCTGTTAGAGATCTCCCTCCCTATACACCCCAGCATCTGGCTTACCTTGCCTACTACCCTGTTGCACTGAGCTGCCACCTTGAGATAATCAAATATGATCACCCCAAGGTCCCTCTCTTGCTTGGTAATTGTAAGTACCTCCTTCCCACCATCTTATACTCAGCCCCTGGGTTTCCCCACCCTAGGTGCATGACTTTGCACTTTTTGACATTGAAACCTAGCTGCTACTTCTTAGACCATTTCTCTAGTTTCCCCAGATCCCTTTTCATTTTCTCTGCTCCCTCTTAGGTGTCCACCCTTTTGCAGATTTTGGTGTCGTCTGCAAGGAGACACACCTTCCCCTCCAGATCCTCAGCAATGTCACTTATAAAGACATTGAAGAGAACAGGGCCCAGTACCAATCCCTGTGGTCCCCACTGGCCACTCTCCCATCCTCCAAGTGACTGCCATTTACCACCACCCTCTGCCTTCAATCTTTCAGCCAACTGGCTGCTTAGCCAGGGGTTCAGATAACTCCATTTTTGGAGTATTTGACTTCCAAAAACAAGGCAAAATTTTCCAAAATAAAGGGGGAAGAAGTCATTGATTTCCAGGTGTAAAACAAAGAATTAGATGACTTCCAAAATTTTGGGGATGGAAGTCAGAAATTATAGATTTTTCTAACAAAAATTGTATTTTACCACTAGCATATTGTATTAACATCCATAAACTGGTCCTTCCTAGAATATTGACTTTCACAAGTAGGATTCTGGAAGAATTTTGACTTCCAAAAAATTGCAGTGACTTCCAGATTTTGACTTATGGAAGTTTTACACTTCTGTTGAAAATAAATTAACTGAACCCCTGTGCTTAGCTCACCACCTTCTCCTCCACCCTAGTCTGCTAAGTATCTTTATCAGTCTCCTGTGTGACATGGTGTCAAACGCCTTACTGAAGTCCAGATAGGCCACATCCACTGTCCTTCAGATCCACTTTGCTAGTTACCCAGTCAAAGAAATTTATGAGACTCCTTTGATATGACCTCCTCCCATGAAGCCGTGCTGCCAGTGGTCCTACAGCCCATATGTCTCCAGGTACTCTAACAGTTTCTTTTCAGTAGAGACTCCATTAGATTCCCCACCACTGATGTGATACCATTTCGTCTGTAATTGCTGACCTCCTCCCTGCTGTCCCTCTTGTGCAGAAGGACCATTTGTTCCACCTCTACTCCTTTGTAATCACCACCTTCTCCAAAAAGGTGCAAAATAACATTGCCTGAGGGGCAGACAGCAGCGTGCTCAGTTCCAGAAGTACCCTTGGGTGGATCCCGTTCAGCCCATCGCCTTATTTTCCTTTGGGACTTCCAACCCCCCAATGGACTCCATCCTCTGGAAATGGGCTTGTGTCTACTCTTCCAGTGCTAATGCATGTCAGCCCATCACTCCCCTTCCACTGAGAAGGCATAGCAGAAGTATGCATTTAAAATGTTAGCTTTTTTTTTCTAGTGTTGTTTAGTGGGTGGGGGTGGGGGTGTTGCCAGCTGAGCTGTTATCTTCCCTTTCCCCTTTGAGGTCTTCATTTGCTTCTTGTGTTGGGTGGTGGCTTGGAGGAAGGATTTTGAAGTGCCATGCTCTGCTCCTTACACCATGGCAGAGAAACAAATATGCACTCTACCCACTCCGCTGAGGGTGGCAGGAGAGAGAGAGAGCAGAACAAATGCCCCTGAGCATAAATATCACAGAAACGGTGCTAGCGGTAAGGGGGAAGACAGGACAAGGGTCACCAAGCAGAATGCCTGACATGGCGGCCACAGACAAGAACAAGCTGTGACTGTTATGTACCATCTCTGCCATTCCCATGAGGCAGAGAAACAAAGCACTGTACAGCAATCAGATAAGTAGAAAAAAACAGCACAGAAGCCACTGCAATAGGAACTACGAGGTGCACAAGAAAACCAACTGCCAGCTTGTATTTTACAGCCGTCTGATTGGCCAAGTACTTCAAAGCCAAAAGCAACAAAAGACTGACAGTGAGTGACATTAAGGTGGAAATTAGGAATTCTGAAGCTGTGATAGGTGAAGGATGTCCAAGTCCCTGAAAGCCTTCTCGGAGCTCAGATGGATCACAATATATTTGGTAGCCTTTTGCAAGCAAACATAAAAAGAGTAGTGATGGTGGGTAGGGATATATATATATATATATATATATATATATATATATATATGGTATACTCTTATGTATTCTGTTTTGTTCCATGACTCACTTGCCTCCGATGTTACACCTACTGAAGATTAATAAAATACACTAAATTAAAAAAAAAATCAGTAGTGACTTATCTTAAATTATTAATACCATAATAACAGAAACTTACAACAATGTATATAGGTAACCAACCATTTTTAAAGTAATTAACACACTTCAGGGTGTGCCTCTGGCTAAACTTGAGCTTGTGGCTCACAACGCACCCAGGACCCACAACAATTCAGCATAAAAAAAAACATCTTGTTGTGTCTTATTTCTTACTTATTCTGTCCTATTCTGTCTTATCCTTCAAAAGATTACAGCAGCCAATCAGGCCTCACATTGACTAGGGTATTGCACTGGCCAATGCCAGAAAGCTGATGAACTAGATTGCAAAGTTATGGGAATCTCTAACCAATGGGCAGTGGATTTGACTAATAAAACAACAAAAAGATAAGCTGAGTGATCAATTAGACTCGATTAATATAGACTGGCTACTTTTTTGTGCTTGCAGCCCCACAAAGACATTGCTTCTTGACAGCCTTCTTCATGAGCGTTAAAAACATACAGCAGCATTTTCAAAGTGCCATATCTGTTTTTTGGTCTTGGGAGTTGGATCACAAAAGATTGGTCTAACCCTCAGGACAGAATTCCACAGCTGCATCTGAAAAATGGACACAGTTCCCTCAGTTGTGGTAAAAACTGGCATAGACTACAGGAATTGTTGCAAAATGCATCAAAATGTTTGTGAATAAGGCGTGGACATTTGGACACATTTGCATGGATGCAGCATAGTACCGTACTATGCAGAGATGGAAGGGACTTTGGGTTCATTATGCCCCCCCCACACTGCATGTCAGTGACTGTACCTAAAACATGGATCAGAATCAGACCACACCCTCCACCAACACGACTGCCCTGAGAGTGCCTGCATATTGAAATAATTTCTTCTTTACCTATTTTTATAGTTGCTGCCTTAATTAAACACAAGAATACTGTTCACCCTGGAAACAGTCGTCCTGGAAACAAGTACTGGTGCCTGCCTCCGGCTGCCAACCCGAAACAAACAGAAGAAGCAATGAGGTGGAACTCTAAGGATTGCTACTGGAGCCTCAGGTAATGCTGAAAGATTTAATGTGCAGTAGTAGTAGAACACACCAACTGGCAGACAGTTGTCATTTTTTTTCTCTTGCACATTAAATCGTTAAGCCGTACCTGAGGCTTCAGCATTTTTCTTTACCAATCCTTTGAAGTACCTCCTCTTTGTTTCTACTTAATTTGGTTTAATTTATTTTGTTGGCTGTACCCGATAAAATAACCCTTAAAGAGGCACCGAGAATTGAACCAGAGACCTCTGAACCGTAGTCAAGTGTTTTACCACTGAGCTATGCTTCAACACAAAACATTAAGCTGCTTCCAGTGGAGTAAAAGCCTGCTTCATCTCTCTGAAAAAAGCATAAGAAAAGGGTACATATTCCATATGGTCAGGTTACAGTTTTCTTCCATACATAAAGACAGACAGACACCGCACACACACACACACACACACACACACACACACACACACACACACACACACACACACAGACACAGACACACTATCACCTGTCTTTTTCTTCAGCTGCAAGTGGCCTGTTTATATATTTCCTAAGTTGCTAGAACCTATAGAAAGCAAACAAGAAATTGCCTTCTAGGGCGAGAGACCTGGCAGTTGGCATGGATAAGAGTCTGCGCTGCAGCACCCCTGAAGCAACCTTTGCCTTTCTCACACAGCATCGCACAGTTCCCTTTGTCACTTCGATTTTCCTTGGGCTGCTGGTGTGTGCTGTAAATGAAACTGGCTCAGCATGGTGTTATGCAAAAATATAACATGTTTTATCACTTAATGTTATATTGTTCTTTGTCTCTGTTTGACTGACACTTGTGGCTGGAAAGACCCACATGTTAAAATCTTGTTTTCAAAATCAGAACAACTCCCAGGGGAGAACTGCAGTGTGCACTTTCCTAATGCACAGACCGGGGATGCATGGAAATGGATCTAAATAAAAAATAATTCCAAAAAAACAAAGAGCCTAGCTGTTCTAATGCCTAGATCCTGATAAAAATCCTCCCCTTACAAGACCGCACAGAACCTATAAGTCATTTTTATGTTGCTTGCACGCATGTGCAAGAAACATAGTGCCATCATCGGAGATTTCGGATGTGCGTCACCCCTTCCTCCAATTCAGTCAGCGTTACAGGCGCGTTTCAAGCCACTGCATTCTGGAGCTGCTCTGGCGACACGCCCAAAATGCAGTGGCATACAGTTGAAAGGGGAGCTACGCTGAGTGAGCAGCGATAAGATAAGGCTGCTCACGTGCAGCTCCCCCCACAGACACCCACGCAGGCATGCACGCCCCACTCCCTGCACGCACTGTATAGCCGACAGGGTGCCCAACCCCGCCGCTGAGCTGTGCCCCCCCAGTAGTAAGTGCCATGCTGGGAGCCCACCCCAGCGTGGCAAGTGGTCCTTTGGCCGACGGGGGTGCCCAATGCCCCATAGGCTGAATGCCCCGTCCTTGTGCCACGCTGGGAGCCCACCGCAGTGTGGCAACAAATGCCATGGCTGACGGGGGTGGCCAATCCCCCATTGGCTGAACACACCCCCAACGTTCTTGTGCCATGCTGGGAGCCCACCCCAGCATGGCAAACGTCCCACGACATCTTTTTTTTAAAAAAAAACCTGTAAAACAAAAACTGTCCCGTGGCGCATCTCCCAACCCCCCACCCATAACCTGCACCCACCCACTGCGCACCCAGCCTCCCCACACCCCCCCCTCACCCCATACTTACCTCCGGACCTCGGTGCGATGATCTTCGGTGGACCGGAACACGTCTGCACTCTTCAAAGCCGACCGTGAACTGAGGAAATGTCAGTAAGCTGTATAATGGGCTAGATAGGGGTTCAACTTTGTTGCACATCTCAGTATTTTTTAGAATTCTTGCACCAAATTCTCAACATGGGTTTTTGGACCCCTTCTCATGATCGATGTCACTGTCATGGCATTATTCAGACCAAGGGTGATTTCACAGTCACCGCGCAAAATCACCCTTTCAGGCCTGAATAACGCCACATGACAGTGACATCATTCATGAGAAGGGCCCTAAAAACCCCATGTTGAAAATTTGGTGCCAAAATTCAAAAAAATGACTGTTTTACGAGTGTATGTTGCGCAGTTCCTACGCAGGCTCGTAAGTTCGCGAAATTTCAATATTTTCACTCCAGATTTTCAACATTGCCATTTTACCACACCTTCTTATGAGTAGTACAGCTGTCATATTTCACATCTCACCCAATAAGAAAATCACAGTGACACTGTTCATGAGCAGAGGTCTTAAAATGGCTATGTTGAAAATCTGGTGAAAAAATTCCTAAAAATGACTTTTACGAGCATCCGTTGCACAGTTCCTATGCATGCTCGTAAGTTTGCAAATTTAATATTTTCACTCCAGATTTTCAACATTGCCATTTTATTAAACTTCTTTATGAACAATACAGCTGCAATTTTTCAAATGTTGCCCAAAATGTGTTTTCGCACATGTAGTGCACAATGGTGCTGTTGGTGTGCGAAAGCAATGTTTAGGACAGATTAAGAAAATCACAGTTACACTGTTCATGAGCAGAGGTCTTAAAATGGCTATGTTGAAAATTTGGTGACAATAGTCCATAAATGACTGTGTTATGAGTGAGCATTGCGCAGCTTCCACACCCTCGTTAGTTCATGACTTTGTAATATTTTCAGTCCACATTTCACCAGTGACATTTTTCCACACTTCCTTATGAACAGTACAGCTGTCATTTTTCACAACATGGCTGAAGTGTGTTTTCACACTTTCAGTGCAGAGATGCGTGGTCACTGTGGAAATCATTGTTCGCCACAGATAAAGAAAATCACAGTGACACTGTTCATGATCGGAGGCACCAAAATGCCTGAGTTGACAATCTGCTGTAAGAAATCCTCACCCTAATCATTACGGGTGTGCGTTGCACAGTTTCTATGTACGTCAGGACTTCACCATTTTTTTAAATATTTTTACTACAGATTTGCAACATAGCCATTTTTTACACCTCCCCATGAAAGAGTACAGCTGTCATTTTTTACATCCTGTTCGGAATGTTTTTGCACCTGTGGTGCTAAATGCCGTAGTCACTGTGCATAAGCAGCTTTCGGCTAACAAACTGATATTCCCCCTGTTCATGAGGTGGAGTCACAAACAAACATGTTGAAAATTTGGAGTGAAAATACCAACGAATGCCTAAGGTATTAGGGTTTTCAACTATAACGCCCAACCTTATAGAGAAGGACAGGCATCAGGGGTGTGACTTGGGATTCTTGCCTGTGATGCTCATACCATTCCACACCCTGCAGTCAGTGAGAGGCATTGAGGTATACCTTGGACTCTTCGGCCCCAAACTTCACCCCATTCTCCTATATCGCACCCATCTCACCATATTTCCTAATGAAATGGGGTGTGCATAAGGGCCAGAGACCACAAGGAACACCGTGACACTTGTCAGTCTCTGCAGGGTGGGGTGTGGTGAAATGGCGTGGCCGTTATGCCTGACGACCCAAACACACACCCCAATGCCTGTCACTCTCTGCAGGGTGGTGGTGGGGTTGGCTTCAGTTCAATACTTCACTGCCATTCCTATTATGCAGCTCTGTAACTTCTACACTACCACTGCCAATGCCAGCAAGCAAACATTCGGCATTGACAAATGCTTGTTAAGGATTCTTAGAGAAGCTAAACTCAGGCTTTTTGTTGGCAGAGTGATGGGCATTGTCCCAACTGTAAAAGGTGCAATGCTCTAATTTGACAACTCCGAGGGAAAACATCAGTGGGGTGCCAACCGCAGGACAACTGGAATGCAATAGTATGGATCTCATACGGATCCTGTACCAATGGTAACAGCTACTCTTCTGGTGAAAAGCATTTCCCAGAGTGACTATCTTCTATCGCATGGAGCAACTCTGGCACTGACCTTGGTAACACAACACATGTAATGGTGGTGGCACTATCACTGACTGCTTTTTTCTTTACTCGCTATGCACAGTCAGACTAGTATTAAAATGCACACAGACAACACTTATTTATATACATTAGTGCAAGTGAAAAGTCTGCACTGTACAGTAAAACAGTCGTAGCAAGATTTACATAACATGTACTCTATTGGCAAGCAAATGTTCTCTAAGGTAAGCTGCAAATATAAGCTGGTCACTCTAACAGGATGTAACATGCAACAAGATGTAACAAGAAACTTTTATTTATTTATTTCTGTTACTTTAACTAAATAGGTATCTCACTTGAAAGTCACTGGAGCATGCAGTCATTGTGGTTCCATGTGATATTGGCAAAAGCAAAAGGGAGAAGGAATAACGGCGACGGCAAAAGATCTGGGCTGCAAAGGGTGACCCTGAATAAACAGTGATCGCCGAAAGGGCGACAACACTGTTTTATTTTATTTTATTTTTTATTTTATTTAAACAGCAGTTTGGAAAACCTTTGAGCCATAGGCTCATTTACAAAGGTACCTTGTCACAGTAAGACAAACCAAAATAGACAGTATAGCAGTACAACACATAAGTATAACAGTAAATTAAGACATAGATACAAACAAGCTGGTACAGGTAGGATGGATGCAAACAATACCAGAGTTATGTCGTCCTTAGCAGCTTAGTAATAAGCTTTGTCATAAGTATTGAGTACGGCTTTGACTAGTGGCAGTTACAGCATCGGGTATTAATAAGGTGTTTACGTAAGGAAGTTTTGAAGCACGATATAGTTGGAGCTTCGGAGATGGAGGGGGGCAGTGTGTTGAACCAGGAGGGGGCCCTAAAGCTGAAGGCTCTTTGGCCGTGAGAGGTCCTAGCTCTAGGGATAACAAGAGAGGTTTTCCCAGAGGTCCGACTATGAACTAGTGGGACAGAGCGGCGTATGGTCAATCCTGTTGGGGAAAGCCCAAGAAGGGTCTTTTTTGTAAGGGTACAGGTAAGATATTTGAGGCGCACGTCAAGATCAAGTACCAGCGCTTTAGCATACAGTAGACAGGTGTGTGTCATCCTAGGTGCTCCAGTAATTAACCTGCAGGCCTTATTCAGAGTAGTGCGAATTTTATGGAGTGCGGTCTGATCAGCAGCACCATACACCGGCAGTCCATAGTCCACTAGGGACAGGATAGAGGGTGACTGCAGTCGAAGAGCTCGGGGAGGCAGTGTTTATACCGATGTAAGATGCCCAATCGGATATTAGTGGCAGTGGCTAGGGCAGCGATGTGTCCATGGAAGGAGAGGAAGGGGTCAAAATGGATCCCTAGGTCTTTATAGGAGCAAACTTGTTCAAGTGGGAATGAGGACCCAGAGTGAATGAGGAGTTTGAAGTTGCAGTACTTGTTTTTATGGATGAGTGAAGAACATGGTTTTGGTTTTTTTAAGATTTATCACCAATCTATGTTCCTTGAACCAGCCCTCGGCTTCAGTGAAGGACTTCTGCAGTGAGTCCTGGAGGGCAGTAGCGTTACAATTTGAGGCAAAGATGACTGCATCATCAGCGTACAATAGAATGTTCCCCGAGCAAGAGCGTGGAAGGGTGTTAAGGTAAAGGGAGAATAGTAAGGGGCCCAGAATGGAGCCTGGGGAACAGAAAAGATGGGACAGATGTCTGAGTAGGTCCCATTAATTTTACACGCTGTGAGTGGTCAGACAGATAACTGGTGCACCAGGAGATAGGCCCAGCAGCAAAACCAGAGAGACTAAGGGCATCAAGAAGGAGGGTGGGAGACAGTGTGAAAGCTTTGAGAGGTCAATGAAGACAGCACCAGCCAGAGAACCAGTGTCTAAGGAGGACAGGAGAAAGTTGGAGAACTCTAGGAGGGCTGTGTTGGTACTGTGGCCCGCTTGGAAGCCATGCTGCTCAGGACAAAGGACATTGTAAGTGGAGAGGTAGTCAGAGATTTGAGAGGCCACCACTTTTTCCAAGGCCTTGGAGAGAGGAGAGAGAATGGAGATCGGTCGATAGTTTCCAGCCACAGTCCTATCACCACCTTTAAAGATAGGAGTGACAGTGGCGACTTTCCGGGCAGTTGGAACCTTCCCCAGGCAAAGAGAGTGGTTGATGAGGCATGTGATCGGGGTAAGGACTGTGTCTAAGACCAGCCGTAGGGATACACGGATCAGGGTGTCACTGCCTGTACTATTACTCTTGAGGGCAGTGACAAGGTGCGGCCTAAGTTCTTGGGCAGAAACACGGCGGAGGAGAAAATAAGGGTGAGAAAGATTTACGGCAGGTGCTGGGGGAGGAGGGTCAAAAAATTTTGTAGGGAGGATAGGGCTAAGGTCAGTGAATGAGGTGTTGAGGTGGTTGGCTATGAGGGCTGGGTCTGAGGAGATCACACCATTAATGTTGATCTGGGTGGGTGGGGGAGTGTGCACTCCCATTTAACTGTTTAATGTTATCCCAGAAGGTTCTGGGATTCCCCCATGAGGCAGTGAGTGAGGACCGATAGTGCTCAGACTTGGCCTTTCTGATGGCCCGAGTGCACTTGTTTCGGGCGGCAGCATATAACCGCCTGTCATTGGGCCAGCCAGTCTCAATGGCACGGTGCCATAGGTTGTCCGTATGTTTGAGCTGGTGGATCAAAGCTGGGGTAACCCAGGGGCATTCTTCCTTTAGAGAGCGGGTCAACACTGGGGCAAAGATATCACAGGCATTATTAAAAGTTTGGGTAAAGAAGGAGAGAGCTGTGTCAATGTCAGGAGTTGCCTGTATGGGAGACCAGTCAATTTGGGACAGAAGTTCCTAAGTTTTATCAGTCCACCAGGTATTAGACGCGCCCGGCATGTGGACTGTGCTATGGGTTTGGGGACTGAGGTTGACCAGTGGAATAGAATGGGGAGTGATTGCTGAGAGAGTCTGGGAGGACTTGTACATTGGGGATCCGATTAGGCGGTTGGTGAGTACCACATCAAGCAGGGTACTGGAGCCTCTCTTGGGGTTAGTCCTGGTAGGGTGGGTAACTAGTTGCGTTAGGTCTATTGCAGAAAAGGAGTCTCGGGTAGAGGAGGAGGAGGGGCTGAGCCAGTTGACATTTAAGTCACCCACCAGAATTTGATCAGCGGAAGGAGGTAGAGAGGTAAGGTATTCTGTAAGAGGGCAATGTCCTGCGTTTGGTCCTAGGGACGTATGCAGTAGTCAGATAAAGGGATCCCTTTAAAGGGTCAGGGGTTGGTTTCAGCGTGGCGCCTGGGTCCTGGAGTCAAGGATGGGAGTGGGCAGGGCTAGTAACGGGAGAGATTCTTGACATAAATAGCGCAGCCGCCACCCGCTCCCCAACACGGTCGGACCGGAAAAGGGTGAAACCAGGAAGGAGACTAGGGAGTCAGGGAGGATTTCGAGCCAAGTCTCAACCAGGGTGATGACATCAGGGTTAATTGATGTGACCAGGCATTGTAGTGAGTCAAACTTATAAGGAGGCTACAGATATTCATGGAGACCATGCATAGGCCTGTGGTGCGAGTTGGGGAGCTCCTGGGAACCGGGCCAGGGTTTGATGAATGTTCCTGACAGGAGTAGTAGCATGACTAACACCCTGGCTGGGAGATGGTGAGAGGTTTTCCTATGATTGACATGAGAGGGAGGGAGGGAGGCTAAGGGATAAGGGGTGGGCAGGGAGGTACAGGAGGGGAAAGCAAGAATAAGAAGACACCCAGATGTGCCTGAGGTGAAGAGAAAGCTAGGGGGAGGGCAGGGGGACGGGGACACACAGAGGTCCCAAGGGGCAGGAGAGGAGGTTCAGGAGCAAGGGGAGGGAGGGGTGCCAGGGCACAGTGTGGACTAGCAGATGGGTAAGTGGGTAAGTGCACTGCTAGTGGGGATAGGCACAGGCAGAGTGTGAGGCAGGGCCAATACATTGTGGTGAGCAAGATCCCAGGGAAGTAGTGCTGTACAGGTAGGAGTAGGAAGTAGTGAGGGAGCATAGGTCCCTCTAGTGGCCAGCAGGTATAACCTGCAAATGGGAAAGTGGGGAGATAGGTTCTGGGCAACAGGACGTGATATCACCGGATGTGATGTCACGGGGGTGGATCATAATTGACAACCGCCCCTGGGTCGAGGAGGGGTGGTTGGGGCAGGTGGGGCAAGGCGGCACGAGCGCCGTTGGGCTAACCCTCTGCAGGCGTCCAGACGAAGAGAAGAGGCTCTCTTTACCTCGAAAGTTATCAGGCTGGAGATTTGGCTTCCTCAGCTACTCAGGTGAGCTGCTTGTTGCTTCAGTAGCTTGATTGTCCCGAGTGCCTAGCTTGGGGGAGCTGCCTATGTTGTGGAGAAAACAAAGCCTCTCATTACTATGCAGTGGGAGAATATGTTGTGACTTACACAAAGGAGCTCCACTCTAAGCAAACAGGGCTATTCCAAAATGAGGTCACACTAGGACCCAGCTAACCTAATGCCTTCAGTAACAAGCACAATTAGCTCAATACCACCATATTAAACAAGTCTGATCTATATTAGCTGCTTGGTATATCTGGCTTTAAGATGAAATCAGCAATTAGCTCCAATACCACCATATTAAACAAGTCTGATCTATATTAGCTGCTTGGTATATCTAGCTTTAAGATGAAATCAGCAAGGCAACTCTAGAAAAGCCAGTGAGTCCCTAGCTTTACACTTCAGCATTAGTAGCACAAAGAGAATCAAATAACAAGCCCACCCAGTGGTGAACAGGAACAAAGTTCATAAAATATAAGTGTTCATCAGGTAGCACCCCTCTGCAGGCATCCAGACGAAGAGAAGAGGCTCTCTTTACCTCGAAAGTTATCAGGCTGGAGATTTGGCTTCCTCAGCTACTCAGGTGAGCTGCTTGTTGCTTCAGTAGCTTGATTGTCCCGAGTGCCTAGCTTGGGGGTGGGGGAGCTGCCTAGTCTTTTGTTCTAAAGAAGGCTCATGGGGTAAGGAAGCAGATGTTATATGAGAGTTACAGAGTCCTCTGTTTGTAATTCTTTCACTTTGAAATTATTTATTTGCTGTTTCCCAGTGTTTTTGTTTTTCATCTTGTTTAACCTGTATCTGTCAGATATAACCACTGTTCTATACTATCCTCTCTGAACCTCCCTCTGCTCACACACAGGCATCTCATCCACTCTCTATCCTTCATTTTCAAATTCTGGTTCAATCTGTTCCCCATATACATCATTTCCCTCCTATCCCCTGCCCCAGCCTCAACATACTCCCTACATTCTAGGGACTCATGGTCTTTCTCACTCCCCACTCCATCCTCGAACATGGGCAAATCTGCTTTCCACTATCGTCTCCACTCTCTGTGGAACACTCAGTCTCCTCTCTTACGCAACTCTTCCTCTCACTCCTCTGTCAAATTGCTGCTCCACCTCCTACCTTTCCCTACTTGCTCCCATAACACCTCTTATCAGTTGAAATGTTTGTTCCCTGTTTTAACAACACTGATTTTGAGTTACTCCATACCATGAACAGTTGTTTCATTGCACTTGGAATGTTTGTCCCTTGTTGTAACTACTTCACTCTGCGATATTCCATTCCATGTACAGTTGTCTCTCTGCATAGCCTGTTTTGCTGTATTGTATTCATTGAAATATTTTATTATGCTTACTGTTGTGTAATTTTGCATTGAATGCCTTGTACTATACATTGTGCTTCCCATGCTCCCTGTCCCCCAGGTCGCACCTGGAGAACAGCCTTGGCTCAGTGTGACTTTTCCGGTCACCAAATGTTTAAATAAATCAAATAAAATTAAGTGGAAATATTAAATATTGCTTATTTAATGTAAATATTTGATGGCTGTGTTTTGTGAGCCCAGGTAGTCAATTTTTATTGGGCAAAATCCATGATCCATTTCTGGAATGGACTGTACCAAATCTGAAAGTTAAACCTGCATCTGGTACATTGTAGGAGATGGGTTACCTAGAGTAAATAAGGGTGTGCCAATGTCCAAATGATCTTTCACTGTGTGAGCATGCATCTTGCCTTGTGAGTTGGAGCCTGCAGTGGGACTCAGGAGGTACAGCCTGAAAGAGTTGTAGCCATGTTGGTTTGCAGCATGATAAACTAAATGAATTTGACCACACTTGCCACACCAGCCAGGGCTCATAGGAATGTTTAGTTTAGTTAAGTTTATTCAGGAAATCTTTGAGCACAAACTGCCCTTTGCAGAGGTGCCAAATCACCATACAAATACACTGTCAGTAACGTCATAAAACAGACTCACTAATACAGAATCAGTGGTATAAAATGAATGCGGTGAGTGTGTTTAACAGTCACTGAGACAGTATGCAAAACAATTTTTATTGTGTGCCTAAGGGTCTGGTGATTACCTTGTCATGCAGGGACCCTACAGCCTTCAGTTGTCAAGAGAATCTTACCCCACAGCATTCCCATTCAGAGATGTACAGAAGGCCTTCAATGCAAGGGGTTGTACAACCTCCCACCACCACCACCACCACTACTACTACCCACCAAAGCTACCTTGGAGAATTTATTTCCTACCACTCATAGTCACAACAAAATGCAGCAGGTGTGGATGACTGCAACTATGATAGTGATCAGAGGAATCCCTGTGATAATAATTAGAGGCATGATCAGAGACATCACTGTGATCGTGATCAGAGGCATCACTGAAATGGTGATAAGCTGCATCACTGTGATAGTGATCAGTGGCATCACTATGATTGTTATTAGAGACATCACTGTGATGGTGATTACAAGCATCCCTGAGATAGTATTCAGAAGCATCACTGTGACAGTGACCAGAGGCATGATTAGAAACATTATAGTGATCAGTGGCATCACTGTGACAGTCATCAGTGGCATCACTGTGCTAGTGATCAGTGGCCTCACTGTGCTGGTGATCAGTGGCATCACTCTGATAGTGATCAGTGACATCACTGTAATAGTGATCAGAGGAATCCCCATGATAATAATTAGAGGCATGACTGTGATCATTTATTTATTTATTTAAAGATTTTACCAGGAAGGCATGCTGAGCAGACTACTGCTCAATTTCAGATGCATCCTGATCATGGTCAGAGGCATCATTGAAATGGTGATAAGCAGTATCACTGTGACAGTGATCAGTGCCATCACTATGATAGTTATTAAAGACATCACTGTGATAGTGATTACAGGCATCCCTGAAATAGTATTCATAGGTATCACTGTGATAGTGACCAGAGGCATGATTAGAAACATTACAGTGATAGTGATCAGAGACATCACTGTGCTAGTGATCAGTGGCAAAACTGTGATAGTGATCAGTGGCATCTCTGTAAAAGAGATCACAGGTATCCTGACCAGATGCATCCCTGTGATAGTGATCAGTGGAATCACTGTAATAGTGATCAGTGGCATCACTGTGAGAGAGAGAGATCAGTGGCATTGCTGTAATAGTAATCAGAGGTATCACAGGCATCACTGTACATCTATGAGCCCTAAATCAGCTATCTTTGCAATAAAACATATTGTCAAGGAGAGGACCTATAATACTTAGTTACAAGCACTTGTGGGTGCAAATGGTATGCTTCCTTGAAGATTTATTATAAATCTTGTAAATAACTGCCAGACACATTTGCCCAGATAGCCACAGACACCTTATTATTGCACTTCAATGACATTATTTTTATGAGCTAGGGGTCTGTAAAAATGCTATGTTGAATATTTGTCCAGGTATTAATTTTTGGTACTCTAGTTATTCAGTATTTAATGACTATGATGGTTGTTTGTATAGTAAAACAGTGTAGCACTGTTACACTTCACCATTTCTTGCCCTTTTGAACTAGTACAGTCGGTTCTCTCCTGTAGGCCCCCTAAAAGTCCAACAACTCGTGCTCTGGTTAGCACAGATCCACCACAGACTTTAGGTGTCTCGATTCCTCACTGTCAGCTATCATTGTCATTCTTATCCCCTAATCCTCCATCTATTAATAACCATCGCCATACAACATCAGTCATTCTGGGCTGTGCTGGTATTGCACAGGAACAGATTCAACCACCAATGTGATACATACTGTACCTGAAACAAGAAAAGGGAAAACAAAATTGTAGGTCTATCAGACACACTGTTAAACATTTCCCACCTGTCGTTTCCCCACCAAGTAAAACAAAATCCCCCTTAAATACTTACCTTTGATGGTAGGATACAGCACAGCACAGTACTCAAAGGTAATCATCTGGATATGGCCTGGTCATCATAAGTATAGCAGTAGCACTTATCATTTATCACACCTGTGTTTTCTGGACTTGCAGGATAAATGGCAATGCAGTCATATCATCATCCTCACTGCAGCAACTTCTGCTAATCATTTAACTGAAGCAACATATTTGCATCTGTGCTTCATTCCACATCTGGATTACATCATTGAAATGCAGCCTTATTCACCAACTGGAGTCACTCTCTCTGGACCCTAGCTGGAGGCTGTGCATTCATGTGCAAGGTCACCAATAAAATGTAAGCCACCCCTGTTTGTAGTTCTTCTCTGGTACATCCATAACGGGCACGTCTAGTTAATCAAATTACACATTTGGAGACTGTTCACATGCCCAGTAGCATGCTTCTTTCAAGACAATGAACACTAAGAGACTGATGGAGTGCTTAACATAAGGCTTCTGACAGGTGGCTAAACACCTTAGAGACTGGCTTTAGGCCCAGCGCGGCGTGTTTCTTTCAGGAAAATAAACATATAGAGATCGATGGAGGGATTAGAATTATTCACAGCTGGAGAGGTAAACAATGACATGCTTAGCATCAGCCCATTTGAAGGAGAATGCACAATTCAAGAGGACAGTGTCCACTGTCCACCAGCAAGAAGCCTTATTATTTGTCCTGATGCTCCCAGCCCCACCATCAGTTTACTTTAATTCACAGTACTAAGTTTTCAGTGACTGTAACGTCATCCTCATGTTTTAAATGAGTAGAATGAATAACAATTGAGATGTAGAGAGGACTGTTCAGTTTATTGTACTGCAAAAGCCTTATTTTTTTGTCCTGATATTTGTAGCATCCTTCTCATGTATGAACTAAAAGAAATAAATGAACAGCACAGATGTACTACGCAACTAAATAAAATGTGCCACTAACAAGGAGATACAAATATATGACACACAACATTAGGGAGATCAACTGCTGATAACAAGTCCTACCAGTTTTATGTGGGCAAATCATATCTGTAACCAAGTACTGTGAGTTCAGCTTAAGGCATACCAGCTGTTCAACATGTTCAGGATTTAGCCTCAAGCAGTGGGGCTTAAGAACATCTCCAGATGTGCTAAACATCCTTTTGGACTGCAATGCTGTGCAGTGCAATGAGTGTGGAGTTGCAGTCTTTTGGGACACATTCCAAGACACATTCTGGAGACTGAGGCACTGCTTCATTTGCAGTTCCATGTCATAATGGTGAAAATACTTTGGCGACTTGCAAAACAATGAGTACATATCACCGAATGCCAAATGGGCACGTAACCCACCTCAACAAATACCAATACGGCAACGCAAATACATCTCCAAACTGGACCTTAAATTTAATCTGCACACCCCCCAAACTAAAATAATTATCTCCGGGGAGGGCAGACACGGGGGACAGGAGATTACACAGGACGGTGGGTCACAGTAAACAGGGGAGGTGCTGTGGATGGGGCACCAGAACCATAGGACAGCAACACACACAAAAAAAAAACAACGCCAGATACACTACAAAAAAATCTACCCGCAGGCAGTCCTGAACCCGGGACCATTGGCACTACAGGCAGCGTCAATGCCCCCCATGCCAGGCAGCCAGCTCAACAGCAGCTGGCTACACTTCCAAATTTAGCCCATAGCACCAGCAAACCCCTGTCATTCGCTATCGCTCTTCTGTCCCTCCTCCCTCGCTATTCCCTCCCTTCACTAAAACCTCACCATTGCTGCTCCTAGGGGCGCGCAAATTGAGTCGCTTATATTTGAGTAGCTCAATTTGCTTTGCCCATATCACTGGATACCCTCATTTGCACTCACCTCTGTGGGTTGAAGACTGAGTTTGTTGGACTCTGGGCTGAACTGGCAAGCCTACAGAGAAACATCTGCCCCACCAAGGGGCCACCAAGTCTGCCACTGCTCCCCCAGAGGATGCCGAGGCAGAGCAGTTGGACCTCGGTGGGTTCTGGGTGGATAGGGGTGGAGGGAAGCAAGCACACACCTCAACATGTACAACTGCATAATTCCTCCATCATACTGGCAGGATGAGCAGCCAGTAGGAAGCGCCCACAGCAGTGGGAAGGAAGGAAGTGAGGTCTTCAAAATGAGCGGTCCCAAAGAGGGAAGAAGAGGCCCCTACTGAGGAGGAAGCTGCTACTGATGGGAGATCCTATCGCAAGGGGAAAGATTTGGTAGTTGGGGCAGAAAGTAGTAGTAGTAGTAGTAGTAGTAAAATACGTTAGTCATCATATGAATCGGATACTCGGTTGAACAGAGCTCATTTTCAATGAGGTCCCATACAGTACACATGATGCAAGCAAAATAGGGGAAAAAAACAAGTTTAGACATTGTTACAGCATTTGTACAAGGGAAGGCATAGAAATACTGAAAGTAACAAGTTTTAGTGATCTCCAGCACTCGAAATGTGCTAACTTATTTGGAGAAGCACTGCTATTCCCGGTGATCACCACCACTTCTAAATAAAAAGTTTTAGATGTTGTTGCCAACATACATAACAACATTCATGAACAGAAGTGCAAAAATACAGAAAGTAATGAGTTTCAGACATTGTTGCAAACACATTTGAAGGGGGGAGCATTTTGCCATTGAACGTTTCTTGTTTATAGTTGCAGTCACTAAACATGGGTGCAAGTCTGCGGGTACAAAATTACTCAGTTAACTTGTTCTTGTTTACATCCTGGTACTAGGCAGCAAGGCAGTGGCTTTTAAGTCTGTTCTATGTGCCATTTTTTGATTTTGCACATAACTGATGGGTTTCTCTGCTGGTCTGAGGTGGATAGGCATGGAGTTCCAGAGTTTAGGACCTAAATACAGGAAGTGTTGTTTGACTACATCCTAGTTTCTGTTGGCGAGTGAGAGTTCTATCCCTCCAGTAGACCTTAAGGATCCCTTGATACCACTTATGTGAATATTTCTTCTTAACATAACCTGGTGCTTTGTTACCATAACAGTTGTGCATGTACACTAGGCAGTGTAATCTCCTTTGCTCCTCTAACTTTGCCATCCCAGTCTGTCAAGGAGTTTGCACCTGTGTGTTCTGTGGGGGGCAACCAGAATGAAGCAGGTGAATCTGCCATACCTGGTATCAATCTTTGCCAGTTCCAGACTGTATGCTCCCGAGAACAACAGATCTCCATAGTCGAAGATTGGTAGGACCATAGATTCTAGAATTTGTTTTTCTGGTCTGTCTGTTGAAATTTTGTAAAGGGCTCCTTGGCATTTTCCCAGGTTCTTTGTCTGATTATCTATGTGGGCATTCCATCTGATTTTCTCATGTAGCCGAACACCCAAGTAGCGATAACTCTGGACCTGATGTAAAGTGACTTGGTCTGCTGTTTTGATTTGTAAATTGCTTGTGACTGTTTATTTTTTATTTTGCAGTCAGTGCTAATTTTGAGTACAAAAAAAAAGTCATGGAGTTCATCAAATGCCGCTTGCAGTCTGGGTTCAATTTCTGAGTGGTTTGTGCCTGCCGTGTAAAGTATCGTATCATCAGCGTAAAGATGGAATTTGACATGGGGGTTGGTCATAGTAAGGGTGTTCATGTATATATTAAATACAATTGGCCCTAAAATAGAGCCTGGGGGAAACCCTGGAACTATAGGGGCAAAGGAGGATTTGAATCCATTTAGTGACACCATTTGTTTATACCCTTTTAAGAATGAGTCCAAGCAGGTCCTTTAAGGGGGTCTCCTTATTACAACACATGTTAGCAGAAGGCAACTTCTGTACTTTTGCAGATTTGGTGGTATATAAAAAAATTAAGAACTCCCACCTGCCTTTATATGTTAAACTAAGAGAGGCCTTTGAGAATTTAACGGCCGGAGAAGGTTTAAGAGGAGGGGTGTCACGTTCACCTTTGGAGGAGATGTTTTGGGGACAGTCTGGTGACTCCACATTTAAACCATTGAGGAGAACGTATAAAATGTTGATAGGAGCTTTGCCAGATTATATGAGAAGTATAAAAGATAAATGGGAAGTTGACATACACCCAGATGGACTAACGGGGAGATTGGATAGCTATCGTAAACAATAACCTTAGATGTTCAGTGAACAATGGAGCGAGAGCTATTCAATACAAAATTCTCCTCAGAACTTACCATACTCCTTGGTTGGCTCATGTAATAAACCTGAACGATTCTCTACTGTGCCCTAAATGCCAGGTCCACAATGGTACATTTTACCATATGATTTGGCAATGTAACCATATTAAAAATTTCTGGACAGGAGTACATGAAATTCTTTCCAGACTGATAGGGATTTCCCCCAGACTAGACCCGGCAGAGATATTGCTGGGTCTCCCACCCGGGTGAACCTCAAATGGGGCCAAACCATAAAATCCCTCATCTAACATTATGGAGATTAGGTAATATTATGGGTTTGAAAGTCTTGGCCACACACTGGAGGCTCACTTCCATCCCTACAATATCTGAATGGGTCAATACTTTACTAGACTGCATGAAATGTGAGAGAATACAATACACAGTCAGAGGACAATTGGATAGATTTTTAGAGATGTGGGCCCCAGTTGAAGAGGCTCTGTCCCAACCCTGGTTTCCAGTCTTTTAGGGGATATGTGATGTAAGTTCAGTCTCTTTACATGTAGTTTGACTGACACTTCAGTTGAAGCTCAGATGTTCCATGTTAGAACTGCTAAAGTGATGTGGATATATCACCAATTGTAGCTGTTTGATGGAATTTCTGATGGTATGCTCTGCCTGCAAAATTAAGTATGTAACCTTACGTAAAACTTCTGTACTGCTGAATTAAATAAAATGTACAAAAAAATAAATGAGCCCAAGCAGTCCACCACACCACCGATCACTCTCACACTCTTTAATCTGGACAGGAGGATGTCGTGGTCCAAGGTATCAAATGCTTTTGATAAATCGACAATAATAGCTCCCATGGCCCCCCTCCCATCCAATGCCTCCTGGAAGTCCCCAGTGACCTTTATTAGGGCTGAGGTGGTGCTGTGGGTGCTGTGAAGTGGTCTGAAACCAGTCTGGCAATTAATTCCTTCAGTAAGTTCTCAAATTCTAGGAAGTACTTAAGTTGTGCGCATAGCAACATCTCAAAGATTTTTGAGACCACGGGCAACAAGGAAATGAAGCGGTAGTTTTCTATTTTGTGTTTTGGTCCAGCTTTGTATATAGGAACAACCAAGGCATCCTTCCATTTTAATAGGTAGACTCCAGTAGCCATAGACATACTAAATAGCTCCACCAAGGGAGTTGCTATTAGGGGGGCTGCGTATTTGAAAAGTGTAGCCGGAATATCATCCAACCCTCCAGACTTTTTTGTGTTTATTTTTAATAATTCCTCGCAGACTTGTGCTTGTGTCACCTTGCTAAATTCAAAGGCATGTTTGGGTGGGGGTTATAGCCTGATGTTTTTGCAGATACAGGTGCTTGTTATTTTGTTTTAGCGCTTCAGTACCTATGTTAATTAAATATTCATTAAATTTATTTGCTATATGCTACCAGAATTAGCAGTGACACCCAGGACCGTAAGCTACTATCACTTACACTTGACTAGGTCCTCAGTCCCCCTAACTAAAATTCTTAACCCCCTCTCTCCACACCAGTACATCCCCTGAAATATGGAAAACTGCCACTGTGACCCCAGTCCACAAAAGTGGGGATAAGACCTGCCACTCTAACTACCGCCCGATCTCCATATTGCCACCACTATCCAAGGCCCTAGTGCGTATTGTTGCGGACCAGCTCACTGATTATTTGAACAAATATAATATTCTGTGCACACAACAGCACGGTTTTAGAAAAGGACATAATACCACCACTGCCCTGCTTGAATTTACTGGTGCAGTGCATAGTTCCCTTGATAAAGGTCTTCTTACTGGGGCTGTCTTCATCGACCTATCGAAGGCATTTGACACGGTCCATCATCAGCTGCTGCATGACCAACTACTCCTTGCTGGCCTTGCATCGGACTCAGCCCGCTGGTTCAAAAGCTACCTTGTCAACCACTCTCAAAGAGTAAAAATTGCCAGTGCTATCTTGGACACCTTGCCTGTCTACTCCAGAGTCCCTCAGGGGTCCATATTGGGCCCTCTCCTTTTCAGCCTCTTTTTAAACTCCCTACCACAATCCTGCTCGGAACAAATCATCCTGTATGCGGATGATACTGTTGTCTTTTCTACACACAAGGACCTTTCACCACTACAGCACAGCCTCCAACTCGGATTCAGTGCCATTGAAACATGGTTCTCCAATCATGAACTAGTCCTCAATCACAAGAGAACCAAGTCATTGCTATTCTGCAGTTCACATAACCGTCACAAGCAACACCATCTTGCCATCTCCACCAAGCAGGGGACTGTCCTCGAACAAGTTTACTCACTCAAATACCTAGGGATTCTGCTTGACCCCAATCTCTTCTATACGGCTCACATTGACAGCATGGCTAAAGCTGCCAACACACGCCTTGGATTACTCTACAAGGACAGGCACCACCTCACCCCAGAGGCCCTGAAGATTGCCATCCAGAGCTCTGTGGTGTCAATTATTGATTATGGCCTGATTATCTATGGCTCAGCCACGACGTCCGCCCTCCGACGTATAACAACTGCACTTAACAAAGCATGCCAACTCACAACTGGTGCCCATCACCTCACCCACACCTGTGCCCTTTATGAACAATCCAGTGGCTCCAACTCTCCAACCATATAAAGTATCTCACATGTGCTATGGCGGTAAAAATCAACCTTGGCCTCACCCCCCTCCCCCCGGTGTTACTGCCTTGTTACTTCAAAACACCAACCGACAGAACACCAGGAGCTCGACAACCCAGATTCCACAAGTTCCTCGCTGTTGAACTACGCTGGCCAATGCTCCTTCACCTATAGGGCTCCTCTATGGATGAATGGTCTCAACCACACCATCTCCTCTGCCTCAACCCTAGGTCTGTTCAAAACCAGGCTTGGGCCCATCTCATTGCCTCTAGCTCCTGTGATTGCCTCTCCTAGCTGATGACCTACACGGCTTTAATCCTAACTTATACACTGCTTACCCCAGGCCTCCCCAGTCCCCCTCCTCCAGCTTCTGAGGTGCCACTGCAAATCTCAGGTCTTCATACCACCTGATTAGTCTCTCCCTCCAGTTCCCCAACCGGAGCCAGGAAGAGGCCTGACAGCAGGAGCTAACAGGATGAGGGGAAGGAGGGAGGGAAAAATATGACCTACTGAAGGAACCTCTCTTGAAGATCTACTGTTATGGTAAGTTCTGACATAACTGTACTATCTTACTTCGAGAGGGTTGGTTCAGTAGGTCATCACATATAGGACAGAGTCCCAAGTAGTCCCTCCAAAGAGAGACCGAGAGAAATTAGGGAGGAGGAGAAATAACTCCAACAGAAAAAAATGGAATCCAGAATGGATCCAGCCCAGGACAGAAGGCCCTGTAACACAGCCAGGCCGAAACCAGCCCCCTGCCTAGAAGCAATGTCCAGACTGTAGTGTTTGGTAAAGGTACGGACAGAACTCCAAGTGGCTGCAATGCAGATATCAGCCACAGAGACATTTCGTAAAAAGACAGCGGAATCAGCCATGCCCCTAGTAGAATGACCTCTTATGGTACCCAGCAGAGGTTCTTCATACTTCTGGTAACAATAACTAATGCAGTTGCCTAACCATTTGGAAAGGCCCTGCTTAGAAACCAGTTTGCCCTTCAGTCTGGGGGGAAAAAGATACAAAAAGCTGATCACAGCTACGGAATTCTTTAGTTCGGTGAGTGTAACACCTAAGAATTGAATGTATGTCCATGGTATGGAGGAGTGCCTCACCTCTATTAGAGGGGGATGGATAGTACACAGGAAGCTCTACTGATTGGTTCAGCATGGCTTCTGACAGCACCTTGGGAAGAAACTTCGGATTCATTCTGAAGACTGCCCAGTCCTTATGGAAAATAAGATAGGGCTCCTTGCAAACCAGAGTGTGAAGCTCTGAAATCCTCCGGGCTGACGTGATGGCAACCAGAAACAATGCCTTCTAGGAAAGGAAACGCAAGTCACAGCTCATAGCCGGCTCAAAAGGAGGAAAGACGAGCCTTTCCAAAATGAAGTTCAAATCCCAAGGTGGAGTTGGGCTGAAGATGGGGGGTTTCAGATGGAGGATCCCTTTCAGAAAAGTTTTAGAGATTTCCTACTGAGCCACAGGTTTACCATCCACTAGCTCGTAGTACACCGAAATTGCCGAAGGGTGGCCCTTCAACATTGAATATGAAAGACCGGAGTCTGACAGATGAAGGAGGTATCCCATGACTTGAGAGGCAGAACATGAGAAAGGGTTACAACCCTTGGCAGTCGCCTAGATGGAAAACCGTTTCCACTTCATGGCATGAGTGGATAGAGTAGAGGGTTTTCTAGCCTCAATGAGGACTTGAATGACCCAGGAGGAGACCCCAAAGCGAGAGACCACTATGTCTGCAGGACCCATGCATGAAGGTGCAGAGTCCTGAGCCCCAGATGTAGTAGCCGACCTTGATCCTGAGTCAGGAGGCCATGGGTCACTGGAAGTGGAACCGGTAGTTCCCTGGAAAGCTGTCGCAGCAGCAGGAACCAAATCTGTCTTGGCCAGAGAGGAGCAATGAGAATCATCTTTGCCTTCTCTGCTTGAAGTTTGAGGAGAACCCTCTGGAGAAGGGGAAATGGAGGGAAGGCGTACAAAAATTTCCCTGTCCGAGAGAGACAGTACGTCATGCCAGAAAGCACCATGCCCTGGAACGAACAAGCAAAAACTGGGAAGTTTTGCGTTAAATTTGGAGGTGAAAAGGTTGATTTTCGGATGCCTCCAATGTAGGAAGATGGATTCTGCCACTTTCTAACGTAATTCCTACTCGTGGGCTAGGGTCCGAGATCTGCTTAGATTGTCCACCAGGACATTTAGAATGCCTGGTACATGCACAGCCACGAGGGCCAGATTGTGCTGGACCGCCCAGTTCCACACCCGCATCCCTCCCTGCACAAGTGGTATGAGCGGGTTCTTCCTTGTTTGTTGAGGTACCAAACTACTGACATGTTGTCCGTTTGGACCAGTAGTGATCCCTTGGGAAGGAGGGTCTGGAAAGCCTGTAAGACATACAGGAATGCCCTCATCTCCAGAACGTTGATATGTAACGTAGTCTCCAAGCTGGACCATAGTCCTTGGGCTTGGTGCTCCCCTAGATGTGCTCCCCATCCCATGTTTGCGGCATCTGTGGTTAGGGATGCTAAGGAAGCTGGGTTCTTGAAGAAAAGACCCAAAGAAAGATTGCAGGGATCCCTTCACCAAAGCAATTCCTTCTGAACTGCTGAGGAGAACAGTACCAGATGGTCCAGGTCATCTAGGAGTTGATCCCACTGCACACTCAAGGACCTCTGAGTTACTCTCATGTGGAGCCTCACGAGGGGAACAGTGGTGATGGAGGCCGCCATCAGGCCGAGAAGGCAAAGGATCTCCTGGGCCGGGATGGTCCTGGAAGAAGCCACTCGGGAGGCCTGACGGATCAGTGTGTCCACCCTGTCTGGAGGGAGGAAGGCTCTGCAATGGATCGTATCCATAACTGCCCCAATGCACTGAAGTGTCTGTGCCGGGGTAATGGAGGACTTGGGAATATTGGCAGTAATCCCTAGTTTGTTGAAAAGGTCCAAAGTGAAAGAAAGAGCCTCTAGTAAAGAGTCCCTGGACGGTGCGGAAATCAGCCAGTTGTCCAGGTAAGGGAAAACAGCAATACCCCTGTGGCATAAGAAGGCTGCAACCACTGCCAGGCACTTGGTAAACACCCAGGGTGCCGAAGACAGACCAAAGGGGAGCGCCCAGAATTGGAAGTGTTCCCCCTGGAACTGAAACTGCAGGAACCAGCGGTGGCTGGGGAAGATGGGAATATGCAGGTAAGCATCCTGCACGTCCAGAGCACACAACCAATGATTCTCCAGAAGGAGCGGAAGGAGGCTTTGGAGTGTCAGCATTCAAAATGTTTTTACTCAACAAACTGGTTTAGGTTGCTTAAGTCGAGTATGGGTCTGAAATCCCCTGACTTTTTTGGAACCAGGAAAAAATGGGAGTAAAACCGCTTTTCCCTTTGCCGGAGGGGAACATGCTCTATGGCTTCCTTGAACAAGAGACTGTTCATCTCTTCTCGGACGAGAACCATCTGGTCCCTTGAGTGGGAGGATCTTTTTGGTGGAGTTTCTGGAGGAAGGTCGAGAAACTCTATCGTGTGTCCAACGGAAACTAGCTGCATGACCCATTCATCAGAGGTTATTGCCCTCCACTACTGCACATGGCGGGTGAACCTCCCCCCCCCACCTGCTCCCTGTCGAAAGACTGAGGAGGCAGTAGAGATGGGAAGTCAGGAAGTGGCTGGATCCTCAGGGGAAGGGCTCCCTGCATGTCTCTGATTCTTGGGGGCAGAAAGGGTGGCTGTACCCATGGCCTTACACTTTCCCAGGCAACGTGCCGGGGCTTGCTTTCTCTGCCTCTAGGTACTTTTCCAAAAGGGCTGCTGTTGTTGGTTGCTCGATTGGTACATGGACCTCATCGATCTGAGGGCAAGACCTCTGTCCTGCAGGTCAGTGATAATGTCCTTGGTGTCTCCACCAAAGAGTACTGAGCCCCTAAAGGGAGCATCTTGAATCGCTGACTGAACTTCGTTAGCAAGTCTGGAAAGGCAAAGCCAGGAGTGCTGTCTGAGGGCAACGGCAGTTGCCGAAGTGCGAGCCACAGAATCAACCGAGTCGTATGTGGCTCGCAAATCATGCCTACAAGAGATTTGGAGAGGTGAAGATCCTTGACCAGCTCCTGTTTCAAACCCAAGGGATCCATGGCCTGGACCCGAGCTTCCAACCTGGCTAAGGTAGCTTTCTATTAAGACACCATATGGGTCACATAGTTAAGGGACTGGAGAACACAAGTGGCCAGAGCATAAATTTTCTCCCAAACTGGTCCATCTGCCTTGACTCTTTGTCCAGAGGAGAGGTGCTTATGTGCTTGGATGCAGCAGAGCGGTCATGAGCAGCAGAAATGACAACAGAATCGGCCTTAGGATGTGCTTTCAAGAACGGGGCATCCTTCGGTGCCCAGTAAAGCCTGTCCGCCCTCTTGGGGACAGCCAGGAGGGAATGAGGCATCTGCCAGATGGTGGAGGTGAGGTCCTGATGAGGTCCAATCCATGGATGAATGGGGACCAGAGAAAGAGATTCGAAGTCCAGGTGTTCTGAGAGTCTCTGTCTCATAGGGTCCTGATCCTCTGACTTCCAGTCAAAGAAATCCTTCATGGACCTCAGAAGGTCCAAAAAGGCAGGGTCCTCTAGTGGGGATTTCAGGGAAAGTTTGCCTGACAGGCCCTCAGGCTTATCCAAGACATCCTCCACAGAATCGTCAGCCCCCACCATCATCATCGTCATGGTCTGCCCTTAGTCAGGACGGTGGTGGAAATCAGGAAGAGCAACATCCTAACGAGCCTTCCCCAAAACGTGCACCATAGCCACTGAAGAACTACTCAGGGACGGGGACCTCAGAGATCATGAGAGAAGGAATCTTGTCTCCAGGTCCAGCACCAATTCCGACCGAGCCCCCTGCCACCAAGACTGGATTAAGGTCTTGAAGTCCAGTGCAACCGGAGGAGGCGGATGGGGTGGCGTAGGAGGTTGGGGCTGAGGGGGGTGGAGGATCAGAAGGCAGTATTACTGGTGGGGGTGGGTAATGGTAACCCTGGAATCCCTGGTAATGAGGGTAGGGATTGAACTCAGGGTAAAACTGTCCATAGTGGCTCCAGTCCGGAGGTGGGCCAGCCAGGTAGTGGTCCCCAGGGAAACCCAACAGGTAATGGGGGACAGTTCAGGGTCTAGAGTAGATACCCGTCATCAAGTCTGGCAGTGGGGGTACCCACGTCGGACCCACTGTGGTATAAATAGGCTGGTGGTCCAGCGTCAGGACAGCCCATGTCAGGGGAACCAATGTCAGAACTGGCACCATCCAATCTGGTGCCGGGAACAGGTCTGGCGTCAGAGGGTCCGGCATCAGAACCAGATGAAGGGACCCTGATGGCAGGACTGGATCTGGCATCGGGGCCAAAGGCTGAGGCTGATCACTAGGTCCTGACTGAGGAACCGTCGTTGGGACATCCGGCATCGGAGTCAACAGCTGAGGCTGATCGCTGGGTCCTGGCTGAGGAACAGTAGTCGGGATGTCTGGCATCAGAACAGGATTTGCCGGGTCTGCTGGCTGGAACTTGGCCAGAGTCGGCTCTATAGGGATCCTGTCCGGAGGAGGAGGAGGGCCCTCCACTGGTAGGCCAGCCGGCTGAGGAGGAGCCTTCTTTCCCTTGACCCCAAGGGGAGAGCGTAAAGTAGACTTCGCAGATTCAACTACATCGAGGGGTGCTCCACTGTCTTCGCTGGAGGTACCCACTGGGGAAGGGAAGGGTACGGGCGAAGGAAGAGAGGGGAGAGGGGCCTTCTCCCTCTGGTTCTTCCAGATGGCGGGTGAGGCACCGTTAGGCCCTGAGGAGGGAACCACACCTGAGTGGCCATCTGGGAAGGGGGCGTCTTAGTAGGTGGTTTCGGGCAGGCGGGGGAGGTGTCCCTGGCTGACTTATCAACGGGTGCCGGGCGGGTCTCCACAGGCTGGGGAGCTGGCTTACCGGCTGCCACATGGTCCCCAGAGGCACCAGGGGCCGACTTATTGGCTGGCGCAGTGCGGTCGTCAGAAGGACTGACCCACTACGGCCTTACCAGACTTACTGTCCGATTTCCTGGATGGCAGCTGGGCCTTGCTTTTTGAGGGCCGCGTGTCATCTGTGGAGCGCTCCCGAGATTTCTCCTTGTGCTTCTCTGATGGAGAAGATTTATCTGCTGAGGACTCTCTTAATTGATCCATCTTCTTCTCAAGAGAAGCCAGGCAGGCTTCCAAGAGATGGGCCTCCAGAGCCTGCTGTCTCCTTTTTTCAGTAGCCTAGTTAAAGGTCTGTCACTCCAGACAGGAGGAGACAGGGTGGTCTGGGCCAGACATAGGACACACTTAAGGTGACCGTCCTTATGCAGAACCTGCATGCCACAGGATGAGCACTTCTTCTTGGGTGAAGACATTAATGTACACGTACAAAAAAAAGAAAATGTTGGCTAAGGAAAATCCGACGCAAGACTCTTTCATGACGATCGCTATATGGAAGTCTGCAATGTGACTGACACTATGCGACGGTGGGAAAGAACTGGAGGGTGGATGTGGGGACCGCCCACTATATATAGTCACACTGACGTCAGTCACATGATGTCGGGTGGGCGGTACCCCATTAAGGATTGCTAGAAAAGTCTGCCATGTGGTCCGACGCCAGGTGGCTCCAGTCCTATATGTGATGACCTACAGAAGGAACCCTCCCGAAGTAAGATCTCTGCATTCTTGTCTCATTCTTACAATCTGTTGTTATGATGATACCTATTGCCACATTGGCAGTGTATTGCTAGTGCATCAGATGCTGATATTGGAGCCTCATGTTCTATATGTGTCCCTCCATCATTCTACAAGGAGAGAAGCTGTTCCAAAGTGGGTATACCATACTCCGAGTCTATATAATCAAAATACAGAAGCCATCTCAAATTGAATTGTGTGGTCAGCAACCACAATCTGGCTGTGATTGCCTCCATATTTTTAATAGTGCCAATATTATTTATCCACAAATTTATGGAGAGTGGTTTAGATGTTAAGCAATTTTGAGTAATCATTTTGAGGGCAGCTGCTAGCAAAATATAAAAAGAGATATTTCATGGCTGGAGAACTCAGTATTTTGGGTGGGAGCCCCAATACCAGATTTACAAAGGTAGGCATATTATTTAATTCGAAAATGTTTGTTATCCCCTGTGTAACCACTAACCAAAATGGTCGGATGACTGGGCATTCCCAGAAAACATGGCAATGGTTACTTCTTCCTCCACACTGTCTCCAGCATCTGTCCGTATGGGTGATAGAGTAGTGACACGAAATCGTTGGAGTGATAAAAAATCTAATGTTCACACACCAAAGAAAATACCTCCATGAAGGAGAGCCAGTGGTTTTGTGGATCCCATTTCAGATCTTAAGCCAATCCTCCACTGAAACAACCTCTCCCGTCTCATCCAGACCATTTCTCCTGTACCTTTTGAACCAGCAGAGTACCTACCTCTTCTTGCAGTGTTTTATAAATGATGGAGATACAGCACATTGCCTAGTGCTGCTCATTCTGCTCTGCTGATAATTAACTAATAATGAAGGGTTGTGGGGTCAGCTGTTATTGCTGCATGTCCAATAGCTGAAGTAAAATATTGCCCACACTGGAGAAATCTATAAAATTCCTTATAGGGTAAGCCAAATTCTTGCTGTAACATGCTAAAGGATTTAACCTCTGTTCCTTGCACAAATTGAATGGGGAATCGGAGACCTAGTTGTTCCCGGTGCAACCCCCACAAATGGGGGTTCCCAAAAAGTCTTCCTTGAGCTTGCCTAAATGCTCACTGCCAGGCTGGTGTTCTGCATTTTAGCAGTTTAAATGTGATTGCCAGAGAGAGTGCCTGTATAGCCTCTGTGTACTGTCTCTTTAAGAGCTGCCTGGATTGCTGTCATAATTAATCTGAGAGGGAGGTCTGTTAGGAGATGTACTTGTTTGCTGATCATTTGTTAGAGCAGTAATAATATTGCAGTTTGTACTAACCTGCCTTCTTTGCAGCATGGACAGTTCTATTTGTTTCCATCATCTTGGTCCTGGACTGCAGAATGGGCCAATCAGTACATTTGGGACTCTAAAATGGAGCCTGCCTACAGGGGCTTGGTGGGGCCAAAACTTGTAGGAATTGTAGTTTTGGGCGTTTGGCATCTAAAATAACCTGGAGAGGGAGCCCTTGTTGTGACTAACAGACAGACCAGCCAACCAAACCTTTTGGATCTTGGGGAAAGTCCCACACTGCTTGCAGTTTCAGTTAGATCTGAGTTGGGAAGCAAAGAAGTAACAGCTCGAGATAGTTTGAGCAGCAATCCATAGTGGATTCGCGTGGGAGAACTATGGAAAGGCCTGAGCTTGGCCTGCATGCCTGCCTACTGTTCCTGTGAGGGAACTAGTACTTTTTCGGACTGAATCTGAATTTGGAGAGTGAATTAAGCCACTGAATTGTGACTAGGCTTTAACCTGAAGACCACCAAAGATTTGCTGAATGCATTCGGCCCGTCAGGACTTCCAGCTACCTCTGAACTCCCGGATTGTGCAGAGATTCTGTAATTGCGACCGGAAAGCCATTTGCCTGGTACAGTGGAATTTCATTACATGTGAATGTGCTGTGTGCTTATAGTGGGTCGTGATTTGGTTCCCCACTGTGTGTCTAAACTGTGTTTTGATTGCTGGGGGCTGTATCCAGCTCCACGGACTGAATCCATATCCATTTCCATTTGTCTGGGCCCTGCTACACAGGCCCAGCCAGAATACCTGCTACGCAGAGAAAGTCATTGACGAAGGACCAGCCTGGGGATCAGCCCCCTGCTCGATGCCTTGAACAGGAACGACACCTCTGTGATTCGTGTGGGCCCTGCTTCTCCGGGCACTCCAGCTCAACAGCCTGCAGTCTCGATTTCGTCCTGCCTGTGTCCAGTATTGGGTATTGTGAGTAAACATCAGGGTAGCTCCCTGCAACAACAGCTAAATCTAAAAGTGTTGTCATCTGATTGTCTTGTTGCCTTTTCTTTCACGAACTGAGCCCTCCAGCTCCGGATTACAAATAGTGTGTGTTGTGCATGTTGCTTTATTCCTTCACAGGACCCCAACCAGCTGCAACGTTCCTAGCTAGCCCACCATTTTCCTACCTGGGTACCCAGAGTGTGTGACTGTGTAGGGACTCTGAACTGCATGCATAACTGTCTGATTAATATAGCTTTTAAGCAAATCAACCTGATTACACCCCTCCCTTGTTCAAATCCCCTGAATAAATCAGATTTAACTTTGTTTGCATTTAACCTGACTGTGGTTCCAGTTTGTGCCAAAAGTATTGTACTGTTGCTATTTTCTGTGCTTAACCTTGTTTTACAGGGGGTCTCCAGGGTCAAGCTAGAGGAACCAGCCATGGTGATAAGTGTAAACAGTGCGGGTAATTGCCTGGTGAATAAGGGTCATTGTGAAAGTAATTATTGTATATTGTTCAGGTCACTAGAAGGGAAAGAGGGGGGTTACGGTGTCCCAGAGGGCTGTGCCCAGGTTAGCTTGACCACTAACAACCCTGACCTCCAGGTGGAGGTACCCGTTTCATTACCCAGGCTCCTTAACCTGCTATTAGCCAAGCAAGCAGGGGTAGTAGCCCTTGGGCTAGCGCCACCTAAGGGTTACACCAGCGTCATAGGATTGGGTCATTTCTTGGGATTGGGAACTGCGGTAGTCCAGCTAAGTGGACATATCGCCAAACCGTAGTGGAATTTCCACCCATTGCCTAGCCTCCAACCATATAGATAGGGTGTGATAAGTCCATTTATTTTTAATCTTTTTCAAGTCAGAGGGCATAATTGTCCATGGGAGAAGATTTAGAGAGAATGAGGGGTATTCCCCTTCCTCTATAGAGTACCAGCTCCCTCATAACCCCGGGGACAGTATTTTTAGAATGGGGAACAATTGAGCTGCTAGATAGTAATTATAAAAATTTGGTACTCCTAGACCTCATTTACCTTTAACTTCTGTTAATAACTTCCACCTCTTTCGTGGACGTCTCCCAGACCAGATGAAATTAGTTTCTTTCGAAGTTCCTTCCAGTCTGCTTGGGGGAATGGAATTGGGAGAGCTGAAAAAAGGAACAAGTATCTAGGCAAGATATTTATTTTGATAGTATCAGTTTTATTAGTGAACGAAAAAGGCAGGGATTGCCATCTGTTCAGGTCTTTAAATATCGCTTTTCTCAGAGCTGTAAAGTTATGGTGATATAACTTGGACAGGTCCTGGGGATCTGAATCCCCAGATATCGAAACATAGAAACATAGAATTTGACGGCAGATAAGGACCGCTTGGTCCACCCAGTCTGCCCATTTCCCTACCTGATGGATAAGCTGCAAATTTTAGTTAATCAACAGCTTACTTCCTCCGATCCCCAACTAGAATTGCCTTATGTCTGTCCCATGCATTCTTGAATTCTCCCACTGTTCCTGACTCCACAACCTCCCTCAGGAATGCTGTTCCATGCATCCACAGCCCTCTCTGTGAAAAAATAGTTTCTATCATTACCTCTGAGCCATCCCCCCTCTATCTTCAAATTGTGCCCCTTGTTCTTGCACATCTCTTTTTCTGAAAGATACTACCCTCTTGTACTTTGTTAATTCCCTTGAGATACTTGAAAGGTTCTATCATGTCCCCCCTCTCCCTCCTTTCCTCAAGGGTATACATATTAAGCTGCTTTAGTCTCTCCTCGTATGTCTTCTGGTGCAGACTCTGCACCATTTCGGTTGCCCTCCTCTGAACAGCCTCCACTCTGTCTATGCCTTTGCGGAGATGGGGCCTTCAGAATTGCACACAGTACTCTAGGTGGGGTCTCACCAACTGTCTGTACAGAGGGATAACAACTTCCTGCTTTCTACTGTTGATGCTTCTCCCTATGCATCCCAGTATCCCCCCAGCCCTTCTTACTGCCTTCTCACATTGCTTGCCCACCTTTAGGTCTTTTTCGATTTTTGTTGTTGTTACTATCTCATCCCCCATTGTGTACTCTTCCCCTGGGTTTTTGTTTCCCAGATGATTTACCTTGCACTTCTTTGCATTAAATCTGAGCTTCCATATATTTGACCATTCCTCCAACCTTGCCAAGTACCTTTTCATCCTTTCCACCCCACCCGGTGTATCAACCCTGTTGCAGATCTTTGTGACATCTGCAAAGAGACAAACTTTTCCTTCCAGGTGGTCTCCAATGTCACCTATAAAGACATTAAAGAGGACCGGTCCCAGTATCATACTGAACCCTGCGGTACCCCTCTAGTTACCCTCCTTTCTTCACTGTGGACTCCGTTTACTATTGCCCTTTGCGTCCTGTTGTCCAGCCAGTTTTTTATCCAGGTTACCACCTTGGGACCCACTCCAAGGCTGACTAGATTCTCTCCTTCACCCATTTGAACGGGAGTAGGTGTTTTTCTTATTGTATCTGTCAGGACTCTATTAAGCGCCATGACCTTGGATTTGTTCAAGTTAATCTTAGAGCCCAACAGAGTGCTAAAGTGTTCCAGGAGGAGCAATATGGAAGGGAGAGAGGACACTGGGTCCTTTAAATATATTAGGGCATCATCAGTATATAATGAAACCTTATGGGCTTGTTGATTAATTGTAATTCCTCTAATCTTGGGGTCCTCCCTGATTGCTTGAGCTAAAGGCTCCATACTAAGGGCAAAGAGCAAGAGGGATAGGGGGCACCCCTGTCTTGTCCCCTTCCTGATGTCAAATCGATCTGAGATATTGCTGTTTACTTTGACCCTTGCTGTCGGATGTTGACAGCAAAGGGTAATCTACTTCAGGAAATCACCCCCCGGCCCCATACGTTCCATGACCATTTTTATATAGGTGCAATTAAAGCAATCAAATGCCTTTCCGGCATCCAGGAATATTGCCAAATGGGAAAGAGAGGACTATGTGCTCTGTGTCATTATATTAAGCAATAATCTTATGTTGTCAGACATATGACGATGGGGGATGAACCCTGTCTGATTGGGGTGGACCAGGAGCTCTATATGCTTCTGAAGCCGAGTGGCCAGGATTTTCGTAAGGATTTTAAGATCCTGGTTAAGTAGTGATATCAGTCGGTAAGCTGCACATGGTGTTCCAGGCTTACCTGGCTTGGGAATGACCAAGAGCATGGCTTCTTCCCATGACTTAGGTAGGTGGTTCTCCTCCAAACAGGTATTAAATACCTGTACCAACCAGGGTGTTACAGTTTTATAGAATTCCATGCTCAGTCCATCTGGTCCTGGAGATTTACCTGCCGGGAGGCCCGAGATGATCTGAGTGACTTCTTGGTATGTTATCGGGGCAGACAGCATCTCTTGTGCCTCTTTGCAGGAGTTTTGGGAGGGTGAGAGAATTAAGAAATGTTTTAGTAGCCATGTTTACTTTTTCCTTTTCTTTATTCTCAGTGTAAAGGGAGTGGTAAAAGGTTTTAAAGTGTCCCGCTATATCTTTTGGCGTAACCCATGCCCTGTTTGCATCATCCAGCAGGTGGGGGATATATGTCTCTGCTCGGGCCTTCCTCAAGCGAGAGGCTAAAAGCCTGGCCACTTTTTCTGCCCCCCAGAATATTTTTTGGCTTATGAACCTGAGGTTTCCCTCTGCTTTTTTATTTTCTAAGTTTAGAAGTTCGGCCCGGACATTATCCAGTTCTCGCCTAATTTCACTTTTCTCTGGGTTCTGTTCATGTTGTCTTTCTAAGTCAGATATCAAGCTCATCAACTGGATAGTCATGGTTTGTATTGATTTTTCTGGGCTGATGCTTAACTGATGATTTGGCCCTGCATAACAGCTTTAAATGTATCCCACCACAATAATGGGGAGTATTCTGTCATTGGGGTCAGAGGCCAGGTTCCCATCTGTTTGGTTCAGTTGTGTTATAAAGTTCTTATCATTGAGTAGGGAGACATTAGGTCTCCACATTTTTACTTGCGTTTCCTGATCCCAATTTAGTTTAATAGATACTGGCCCGTGGTCTGATAATATAATAGGGTGAATTTCTGCTTCAAGGATACGGTGCAAATCCGATTGCTGCGTGAAGAATAAATCAATTCGAGAATACAATTTTTGCGTGTTGGAGTAAAATGTACAGTCATTTTCTTTTTCGTGGAGGGATCTCCATATGTCCACTAGCCCCATATCTACAGTGAGTGCATTAAGTTTTTTAGTGGCAGTTTGATTTGTCTGGGAGGAGCTAGAAGACCGATCCAGATGGAGATAGAACCATACTGAAGTCTCCTCCTACTATGATTTGTCCCTGAGGTAATGAGGCTAACTTAAGAAAGAGCTCTGCTAGCGCATGTATTAACTAAATGCACCAAATTATCTTATAGTGTTCCCATAACCCTCACATAATGACCTTGTAAACCCTGATCTAAATCCTGGGCCATTAGTGGTCTATTTTTCTTTATAAGTATGGCTACTCCTGCCTTCTTCAAAATAGGGTGTGAGGCTGCCCAGACTTGTCCCACCCAAGCCCTTTGCAATTTAGCATGCTTGATGTTAGAAAGATGCATTTCCTGAAGATACGCTATATCACAGCACAGAAATTTTAACTCATTCAGCAGTCTGGTGCGTTTGAATGGGGAATTTACCCCTTTGACACTATATGGTATTATACGTAAATTGACTATAATTTACTCCATTGGTTAATAAATCCCCACAGTGCCCTAACAGCACCAGCTCCTGGTAGGTACCCTGCTCCCATGTGGCTTTTTATCATCATGCCTCTATAAAACCATGTAATCAACAGTTTTCGAAGAGTTTTCATAACAATTGAAACTTGAACTTCGGATTTAACAACAATAAATTTTGTTTTAAGAAAAAATAACTTTGAAACCTCAAAATACTAAACAGAATAGTAAACTTCCAAGGGAAACCCACCCGCACCTCCATGCAGTGGGAGATCACTACCTGTGACCTCTAATTTGCCCTGCTTGGAAATTCCACTGAAGCCGTGGACACCCACTCTGTTCTATTTAACAGAGGTCAGTGGCCACTATGTTCCCAGTCACCGGAATGGAACACTATGCAACCGGTACTCCACTAACCCACACGCTCACCCCCATACATGTTGCCAATCTTCCTCCCTCCCCCCCGGGGATCACTCCCCTCACAGTGCTGCTTACAAAACCCTTCAACAGGTTTATTCTGCAGGTTTTGATCCTTAGGACTGCAATTTGGGATAAGCCCTCATTTATTCTCCCAGAGAGTTCAGACCCTGTAGCAGCGTAAGATGAACCAACACGGGACTGTCACCACCCTGGGTGCCCCAAGCATCAGGAATGCTGAATCACTGCTTGGGGGCCCTCCCCTGCCACAAGCAGTCTTGTTTAACCAGGGCACACTGCTAGGGCATAAAACAATAATCTTATTCACATTTTAAATCCAGTACAAGTAGACCCTGATATAGCTTGCCCCCCCAATATATATAATTGTCCACAGAATACATCAGAGTACGTGTACCATAAAAATAAACCTTAAACCATCCATAACCTGCCCTCTGCCCCTTTCCCCTCACTTGGACGCAATCCAGTCACCCCTTTTTTAAGTTGCCAGGTCCCTTAAGTTATAGTTCTATCTGATTGCTGCCCATTATGACGGCAGAATATACTCCTCTCCTAGGACTACCCCCCCGTACAATAGTTCCCTTGTGAGCAACTGGCAAAATACCTCAGTGCTTAGGGGATTTAGAGGTGGACAAGTCTCCTTGCTTGCTATGACTTCTCTTCTCTGCCTGGTGGAGTAACGCTGTGATGTCTGTTGAAGCCACCCTTGGCAAGGAACCTGGAAGGCCACTTTTTTTATTCTGTCCTCTACTCGGGTAGCATGTGAGGTGGGTAAATCACGGCGCCGTCAGAACGGCGACGAATCCGGGGTGAAAGCCCAAAAGATGAGGGGAAGGAGGGCGACCGGATGTGGTGGGAGGGCGACTAGCGGACAGGATGTCGCTACATGTACATGCGCTGGGGAGCGAGCACAGCAAGCGTGGCCTGGAAGGCAATAGGATGTACGCGGCGCGGTCAGCTGCTGAACTGCGCTGTGGCATCAGGGTTGGCCTCCACTTGTGGAGCTGGGCTTCGGGTTTGGGTCTGGGTCCAGGCACTACTGTGCTTTTCTTGCGCCAGGCCCAAAATCTTATTTTTTCTGCTTTCGCACCCCCCTGACATGCACCCCCCTGGAGCTGAGAATCCATACGTAGGGGGGTACAATGGACGAAGCTCTCCACGATGGGGGGGTGGGGGGCACAGCCCCCACAGAAAGCAAGTATTTTCAGTCCCTGGCACCATTTTTCCATGCGCCGAGGTTGTTATGGTGGCAAAATTGTTTTCACCGCCCTGACATCGCTCTTCTGCGGGTTGCCCTTTCTCAGTCACCCACATCACATAGAACCTCTACTTGCCACTTCCCACACCGATGAGGCCAGCTTGTGCTCTAGTTGCTGCAGTTCTAGATCTGGAAGTGGAATACCCAGTTCCTTCAGTGCAGGGCAGGGTCGCCTCGAACAGTGATGCATTTGTCTTCAGTCCCGATTCTAGGTGAATGCAGATTTTTGCTGGAAACTGTAGCTGGGCTTTCATATCTCTTTTAGTTTTCAGTTCCTTAATGACTGCCCAAACTTGTTGTCACTCTGTCTATAAAGCGGTTGAGAAAGTCCTAATCAAAAATTATTGTAGCCACCTTGTATTTTAAATCTTTATGGTGCCAGGCTTCTTTAAGAAGCCAGTCTTTGCTTTGAAAATATACCATCCTTATGATCCAGGATCTAGGTCTGACTGAGGGATCCTTCAGATGCGGACCCAGTGACCAATAAGTTCGGTCTGTGTCTAGGTTCAAGTCCGGCGGTATGGAGATGGAGGTTCAAAGCAAGTGCTGAATAAAATCTATAGGGCTAGCATAGCCCTCCTCCGCTCCCACGGGCACACCGTGAATACAGAAGTTGTTGCGTCATGCCCAGTTTTCCAAGTCCTCCAGCCGCACCTGTACCTTCCTGTCCCTCTGCAGCAACAGAAGTAAAAGTCAGTTGTGTGTGTCCTGGGCCTCTGTTAACTCAGTTACCATAGTAGCATTCGCCAAGACTTTTTTGTCGAAAGTTTGGACATCCTGCCTCAGGTCCGCCAACTATGAATCGATCTTGTTGACCATGTTGAGGATACACTGCAAGGTGCAGGCTGTGTCTATGGTAGTTCCTGAGTCTTCCATTTCTTGTTCTACCGACATTCGGAAGATGAACGACTGCGATGCGTTAAGGCCGCAAATCATTCCATGTCCTCATCGAGGACTAGCTGTTTCGTTTGGCCCGATTTCATAGTGGATTTAGTTGATTTGGACCTAGGAGACTTCCCAGACATTGCAGGTAAAAAAGAGAGTATTATTTTGCCCGCTGGAGGTTTGTTATAAGAACAATGCTGTTAGATTAGAGAGGGGAGATCGCGGAGTCACAGAGTTCAGCTGCCAACAATTACGGTGACGTCACCGGAAGTCAAAATTTCTGTTGTATCCGATACAAAAAATTATTTGGTGATCTGAGGAGTCCAGCAATACACTAGCTGAGGTGATGAAGTGCTTCCCTGTTGCTTCAGCTTGGTGGGATAAAGCGTGGATCCAGAGGACCGCTAGGGCAGCAGGAGGTGGGTAGGAGCAAGATGTCATTGTTCTCCTTTTGACAAATATCTGGCAAGGGACAGAGTAGGGCAAATGCAGGGTAATTTTAGGGAGCTGGAGATGGACCTAAAGCAGGTAGCATGCACGATGGCATTTACCAAGTTGTTACCTGTGTATGGCTAAGGAGAGGAAAGGGCACACTGCACAATGGCTTTTGACAATTGATTAAAGGCATGGTGCATGGAGGAGGACTTCAGTTACATTGGGGACTGTGGACCAGCCTGGGACGATATGGGTATCTACAGTTGAGATGGCCTGCATCCTTCCAGGAAGATGACCACAGTCCTTAGTGGGGAGGTTTAAATGCTACTTGGATAAGTATTTATACTAGCTAGGGAGTGGAGGAGACTGTAATACCAAAGAAGGCAAAGATTGCCTCCCTAGACAATGACGCAGCAAGGAGAGAGGGCATGAGGGGAGAAAGCTTCCCCACGGCAAGGGTGCCAAAAGACATGGGTGGTGACAAGGCAGAAGACAAAGAGGGTATACATAAGGATAGCAAGAACAGAGGAACAAAGGAGACAGATAACCAAAAGGGTAACAAGGGAAGTGGGGGTCAGGGGGAGCGTTAGGAAACAGCACAGGCAGGAGGGGGGTTGATAAAGTAGGTAGGGACGTGGGAGGGTGCAGTATGGAGAGCCTTTCTTACCAATACAAGGGAGTCTGGGAAATAAAATTGTGGACCTGAAGGCCATCATGGAGGAGGTTGGTCTGGATTTGGTGGACATAATGGAGACATGGTGCACTGACAGCCATGAGTAGGGCGTGGTCATACCAGGTTACTCTCTGTTCAGGACAGAGAGGGCAGGGAAGAGAGGAGCAGAGGTTGTACTACATGTTAGGGAGGCAATCAAGACTACGGAAGAGCAGGGGCACCCGGAGGATGGACTGGAGGTGTTGTGGGTCATGCCGGAGACAGTCGTTGGGGCAGCTGTCTATACAGGGGTAGTATACAGACCTCCAGCACAGGGAGAGGAGTTTAATAAGGCAATAAATACAGTACACAGCACTCCAGGCTAGCGTTCAAAAAATCTTTATATAGTAATTAAATGGAAGCACAAATAAACAAAAGACATTACATATTGAATACATATTGTAATGGTTCACATACCAATAACAAATAACTCAGCACTTCAAGGCCTCCCCCGTCAGGGGTGAGGCATGACTGTGACTGACCATACTTTCATACGTAGTGCCTGTATGTGTTCACACTAAAGCGCTTACAATCAAAAATGCCCAATTAGCTACTTAAAATAACCACCATTAATTAATTGCAATTGTGACCAATAGTTTAATCAACTGTACATTATAAACTTTGTGTTTCCCTTTTAAATACCTTTGATAACTAAAGTGCTTAATAATTTACACATTCCTCTGTGCAAAAAAAGGCATTGTAAAAAATGTACTTTATTTTTATTTAATCTATCCTTTAAAAAAAAACTTTTATCAAAGGACTTAGGGTGGTTGTTGCTCTTGATTAAGAGGCTCTACTTAAACACTCTGTGGTGACCTTTTATTTTAAAGGAACAAATGCCCAATTTGCCACCACTACAAGGTGCTGCCTCCCATCCTGAGTCACACCACATAAAGAACTAGGATACTAAATTAAAAAGCTTATTATTTCAGTTCAAGGCACACTATTTAAATATATATAAACATATATATATATATATACACACACATATACAATAGGGGTGAGCATGTAACATTGAGAATAAAAAGACGTATTCCCACTGCAGTGGAGTAACTCTGTGGTGACATCACCACTTTGGGTTTATTTCCTGATAAACTCACAGTGTCTACATCACCAGCAAATATTCTCACAATGGTGATGTCACCACAGTGAGACTATCTACACTGCAGCCCACATTTAATAGCTTCACATAGAATTTGAAACATAGAAACATAGAATTTGATGGCAGATAAGGACCGCTTGGCCCACCCAGTCTGCCCATTTCCCTACCTAATGGATAAGCTGCAGATCCTAGTTAAACAACAGCCTACTTCTTCCTACCCCCACCCCCTGGAATTGCCGTATGACTGTCCCATGCATGCTTGAATTCCACTGTTTTTGCATCCACAACCCTCTCTGTGAAAAAATACTTCCTTACATTACCTCTGAGCCGCCCCCTCATCTTCAAATTGTGCCCCCTTGTTCTTGCACACCTCTTTTTCTGAAATATTCTACCCTCTTGGACTTTGTTGATTCGCTTGAGGTACTTGAAAGTTTCTATCATGTCCCCCCTCTCCCTCCTTTCCTCGAGGCTAAACATATTAACCTCATTAAGTCTCTCTTCATATGTCTTCTGGTGCAGACCCTGCACCATTTTAGTTGCCCTCTTCTGGACTGCCTCCATCCTATATATGCCTTTGTGGAGATTGAGTCTCCAGAACTGCACGCAGTACTCCAGATGGGGCCTCACCAGCTGTCTTTACAGACAGATGACACTGGGGGACTGGACACCCCAGTGTCTGCATACTGTTTGGGGAGGGGGATACACAGTGCACAACAATGGATGGACAGATGAGGACACTGAGGGATTGGGCACCCCCAGTGTCTGTATACTGTTTAGGGAAGGGGGTTACACAGTGGACAATGATGGATGATTTTCTTTTTTTAGGATAAAAAACAAGCATTTGTCAATGCCAAACATTGGATGTATTGAAAGATGTCCACCTCTGCACCTTGTTTATGCCCTTGAGCTACTTGAACGTATTTATTATGTTCCCCCACTCCCTCCTTTCCTCCAGTAAGTACATATTGAAGTCCTTCTAATCTCTCCTGATATGTTCTGTGTTGCAAGCCATGTACCATCTTGGTTGCCTTTCTGTGGGCTGCCTCCACCCTGTCAATGTCCTTGCGCATTTGCGGCCTCCAGAATTGCACATAGTACTGTAGGTGAGACCTCACTAGTGCATTATACAATGGAATCACCACCTCGTGCCTTCTGCTAGTGATACCTCTGCCTATGCACCCAAGCATGCCACTGGCCATCCTTGTAACATCTGTGCTCTGCTTTGACACCTTTTGGTTAACAGAACTGATAACTCCTAGGTCCCTTTCTTCCTTGGTGATCATCAGCACCTCCACCCCATCCTGTAACTCTCCCCAGGTTTCCCTCTTCTCAGGTGCATTATTTGGGCTTCTTTGCATGGAATCTTAGTTGCCACTCCTCAGACCATTTTTCAAGCCTCTCCATGTCTCTGCTCATTTTCTCCACCCTTTCTGGAGTATTCACTCTGTTACAGATTTTGGTGTCATCTACAAACAGGTACACAGACCTTTCCTTCTAGCCCTTCTGCAATGTCTGTAATGAAGACATTAAACAGGACTGGTCCCAGGACTTATCCCTGAGGTACTCCCCGTATTAGATCCCATTACTACCACCCTCTGCCTCCTGTCTGTCAGCCAGTATCTAACCCAGTTTATTAGCTTGTGCCCCGTTGCCTGACTACTCATCCTGTTACTTAGCCTTCTATGTTGGGTGTTGTTGAAGGCTTCGCTGAAATCAAGGTATGTGACATTAAATGTCCCTCCCTAATTTACTTCCTTAATGAGGCATTAGGGTTTCCAACCCTAACACCCCACCCCAACCCTTCAGAGACTGACAGGCATTGGAGGTGTCCCTTTGAGTCGTCGGCTATAATGCTCATGCCATTCCACCCTCACCCTGCAGACACTGACAGGCATCGTGGTGTGCCTTAAGGTCTTCGGCCCTAATGCTCACCATATTCCATAATGAAATAAGCTGAAATGGGTGCAGTATAGGAGAATGGGGTGAACGTTTGGGTCAAAGACTCCAAGGCACACCAAGATGCCTGTGACTGGCTGCAGGGTGGGAGTGGGGGTGGAATGGTGTGAGCATTACGGCTGATGACTCCAAGATACATGCCCAATGCCTGTCAGTCTCTACAGGGTGCGGGGCAGCGTTACAGTTGGAAACCCTAATGCCCCAGATGTTTGTTGGTATTTTGGCTCCAAATTTTTAACATGGGCTTTTAGGGACCTCCCCTCATGAACAGTGGCACTGTGATTTTGTTGCTCCATCCCAAAAGTTGATTTCACACAGTGACCGTGCAATTCTGTGCAACTGGTGCGAAAACACATTTCTGGCATTATGTGAAAAATGACAGCTGCACTGTTCATAAGGAGGTGTGAAAAAATGTCAATGTTGAAAATCTGGAGTGAAATATTAAAAATTGGCGATGTTATGAACATGCGTAGAAACTGCACAATGCACGCTCGTAACATAGTAATTTTTTGGAATTTTTTCACCAAATTTGCAACATGCACTTTTTGGGACCCCACCTCATGAACAGTGGCACTGTCATTTCATTACTCTGTCCCAAAAGGTGATTCCGCTAACGATCACGAAATCACCTTCCAGGACTAAGGAATGAAATGACAGTGACATGTTCACAAGGTGGGGTCCCAAGAATCCCATGTTGAAAATTTGGGGCCAAAATTCCTAAAAATGGCTGAAATATCAACATATGTTGAACCCCCCATTGAGTCCTATTATACGGCTTACCTTTCATTCGTTCAGTTTGCCGGTCGGCTTTGAACAGTGCAGATGTGTCCCACTCCACAGAAGATCGCATCTGCCAACCTCTGGGGTAAGTATGGGATACGAAGAGGGTGTGGGGAGGTGGGTGTGCAGAGGGATGGTCGGGATGGGGAAGGGGGATGGAGGAGACAATGAGGGTCGGTTTTCATTTTTACAGGTGAAGAAAAAAAAAAGGCCATGAGGGAAGGTTTTCTTCATTTACAAGTTAATATATATAAATTTAGGCACACTGGGGTGGACTGCCAGTGTGCCACAATAGTGGTGGGGAGGGGGGTGCCAACATGGGGATTGGGCACCCTGGGAAAGGGCATCCTGGTGTCGGAAAAGGAGACAGGAAGTTGTTTAACCAGGAGAGACACACTAAGCAGCAGCAGGGAAAGGGGAAATTGTTTAACAAGGAAAAACACGCTTAGCCACAGCTGAAGGGCTCACATTTCAATGGACAGTGCCGTGCACAGCGTCGGCTCTGTCCTTTGAAATGTTTGTCGAGACCAGACCCCTCAGAAAACCAATATCATCAGGACACTACCTGCTGATTTGCCGGCCACAGATTGGCCCCTGCAGCACTGCTGGCCATTGGGCTGGCACCCCTCACACCCCTCTCTAGCAACTCTCATAACAACATGTTCGTCTGTGCTTGCATGCACAACAAACATAAAAAGGAGGCATCTAGAAAGTACAGTCATGTAAGAACTTACCGTAACAGTAGATCTTCGAGATAGGCTCTTGCAGTAGGTATTTACATATAGAACTGACCCGCTAGGTGAAAGGACCCCACGGAAAAATTTCTAGCTAGTAGTCTCTAGCGGAGGACCACCCTCACATCAGGTGACCGATGTCATGCGACGTCAGTATAAAGGGGTGGTCTCCCACACCCGCCTTCCAGTTCTTTCCCACCAAGGGCCCAAAAGAGGCAAGATGGGAGAGAAGCAGATATTTCCCTTCATGGAAAAGGAGCTAAAAAAGCTAAGGAGGATGGAGGGCAGGAAGACAATACCTACTGCAAAAGCCTCTCTCGAAGATCTACTGTTACGGTAAGTTCTTATGTAACTGTACTATCTCACTTCGAGAGGGCTCTTGCAGTAGATATTTACATATAGGACTGAATCCCAAGCAGTCTGGAACAAGGAAAAGCACAGGGAGGAGGAAAACTATCCATGGAATGGAGCCTCCGGCTGAACGGGTCTTATGAAAGAAGACCTTGAAGCACAGTCAACCTGAAGCCTGCTCTACGGTGAGAAGCAATATCCAAACTGTGTTTCATAAAGGTATGGACAGAGGTCCAAGTTGCAACTGCGCAGATGTCTGCTGCTGACACATTCTTGAAACAAGCCACAGAGGCAGCTACTCCTCTGGTGGAGTGGCCTATGACTTGACCCGGCAGGGTCTTGTTGTACTTGTCGTAACAGAAAGTGATACAATGAGCCTACCATTTGCTTGGAAATGGCACTGCCTTCTCTTTTGTGAGCAAAAGAAACAAAAAGTTGATCAGATTTCCTGAGATCCTTAGTCTGAGTGGTGTAGTCTCTCAGCATCCTGTGAACATCCAAAGTATGCAAGAGGTACTCCCCTTGATTGGAGTGTTGCATAAAGAAAGTGGGTAGCTCAATGGATTGATTCAGTGTAGATTCTGCCACCACCTTAGCGAGAAACTTAGGGTTGGTGCTCAGAGCCACACGTTCCTTGTGAAAAATCAAATATAGGATTTTGCACATCAATGCCTGAAGGTTGGAAATTCGTCGAGCAGAAGTAATGGCCACTAGGAAGAGTCTTCCAAGAGAGGAACTTTAAATCTGCTGAGGCTGCCAGCTCGAAAGGGGGCAGAGTAAGCTTCTTGAGAACAAAATTCAAGTCCCAAGGAGGAGCAGGAATGCAGATGGGGGGTCTCAAATGAAGGAACCCTCTAAGGAATGTCTTAGAGACTTCCAACTGAGCTGAAGTACTGTCTCCAAAGGGGAAATGGCAGGCTGAAATCACTGCCATGTGGACCTTTAAAGAGGAATGGCTGAGACCCAGATTGAAGAGATGACGCATGTAGTCTAGGACTCAGTTGGCTGGGCAAGAGAAAGTTTCGAAGTCCTTTGACGTGGCCCAAATAGAGAACCGTTTCCACTTCATGGCGTAGGTGGACCTGGTGGAAGGCTTTCTGGCCTCCACCGAAATGTCTGCTACTAGTGGAGAAACCCCGAAGTGGGCCTTAGCTATGTCTGAAGGAGCCACACATGCAAATGAAGGGATTTGAGACCTGGATGGACAAGGGTCCCCTGATTCTGGGTCAACAAGTGTTGCAACAGAGGAAGAGGAAGTGGAGGTTCCTCTGAAAACTGTTACAGAAGAGAGAACCAAACTTGCCTGGGCCAGAATGGAGCGATGAGAATTATTCATGCCCCCCTCTGATATGAGCTTGTTCAGGACCCTCAGAATTAAGGGAATAGGAGGGAAGGCATAGACGACTCTGTCCCTCCAATTGAGATACAAAGCGTCCCGCCAGAAAATGTCTTGCCCTGAAGCGAGCGAGCAGAAGGCGGGAAGTTTTGCATTTTGAGGAGATGTGAACAGGTCTACCGGAGGGGTTCCCCAAAGCAGGAAGATGTCATCTACTACCTCTTGATCCATTTCCCATTCATAGGCCCTGGCTGAGGATCAACTGAGGTGGTCTGCCAGTGTGTTTTCTTCTCCCCGGAACATGAATGGCCTTCAGGTAAAAGTTGTGCTGGGTGGCCCAGCTCCACACTCTCATTGCTTCCCTGCATAGAGGGTAGGAACGTGTTCCTGCTTGCTTGTTGATGTACCAGACCACACACATGTTGTATGTCTGTATAAGCAGATGACCAGGAAGTATGGAGGAGTGCAGGGCCTGGAGAGCATAAAGGACTGCTCTGAGTTCAAGCACATTTATGTGCAGATTTTGTTCGAACCTGGACCAGCTGCTCTGAGTCTTGTGAGACCCGAGTTGGGCTCCCCAGCCCTCTCCTGAGGCCTTTGTTGTCAACGTCTGTGGGGGGGGGGTTCAACGTTGAAGTGAACTCCCTGGCAAAGGTTCTCTTGTACCATCCACTGTTGCAAGTCCCTAATCATGGGATCAGAAACTAGTACCTACTGGTCTAGATCTTCCAGTGACTGGTCCCATTGAGACCGAAGCATCCATTGAGAAATCCTTATATGGAGCCGAGCGTGTGAGACTGTCAGAATGACAGCTGCCATTGGCCCAAGGAGGCAAAGGACTGACCTGGTTCCAACCCTTCTGTGACTGGACAGAAGATGGGCCTGAGTCTGAAGGGTGTCCACCCTGTCCAGAGGCAAAAAGGCTTTGCCAATGGATGTGTCCAGGATCGCCCTTATAAATTGGAGTCATTGGCAAGGGACCAAATGAGACTTTGACTGGTTGATGGTGATACCCAGGCTGGTGAAAACCTGCAGGGTAAGGGAAAGGGAGTGCAGAAGTTCCTCCCTGGATGGAGCTGCCAGGAGCCAATCGTCCAGGTACGGGAATACCTGCACTCCCTGGGTACACAGGTGGGTTGCCACCACAGACAGCCATTCGGTAAATACTTGGGGAGCCTAGGAAAGACCAAATGGGAGGGTGTGAATTGGTAGTGGTCCCCCTGAAAATAAAATCAAAGGAATTTGTGGTATGAAGGGCATATGGGGATATGCAGGAAAGCATCCTGCATATCCAAAGCGCACAGCACAGTCCATGCCAAAGAAGAGGCAGAAGGCCCTGCAGGGAGAGCATTCTGAAGTGTTTGTACTCCACGAACATGTTCAGGGAACTGAGTTCTAAAATAGGCCTCACAACTCCCATTTTCTTTGGAATTCAAAAGAAATGGGAATAGTAACCCATCCCCCAAAGGTGGTTGGGAACTGGTTCTATCGCCACCTTCGAGAGAAGGGAGGTGATTTCTTCCAGGACCAGAGGAAGATGTTCCAGGGAGTAAGACAACTTGGGGGGTGGTCTTCGGGGCAGTTTCTGTAGAAACTCTATTGAGTGTCTGGCTGCAATCAGCTGGAGCACTCAAGCATCCAATGTTATCCTCTACCAACCCGGTAGATGGAAGGAGAACCTCCCTCCTACTGGCTCCTCTGATGCTTCCAGAGGCTGTGGGAGAGGCAAGGAGTCAGGAGATCTGGGGCAGCACAGCAGCTGAGGCTCTTGGGGCTTTTTTTGGAGGGGTAGTCTTGGTTGCTGGAGGGGCCCAATGCTTGTTGGCCCGTTTGCCCTGTGGTTTTGTTTTTTTTGGTTACGTCGACAAAAAGGGCGCTGCTGCCCCTGAGGGGGTCTGTACAAAGAGTCCATGGACTTGAGCGCAGTGCCCTTCTCTTGCAGGTCGGTAATGATGTCCTTGACATCACCGCTGAACAGCACCAAACCCCTGAAGGGCACATCCTGAATAGCGGATTGCACTTCAGAGACCAATCCTGACAGGCAGAGCCAGGCATGACACTGAAGACCCACGGCGAAAGCCGAACTCTGTCCAGCTGCATCCACTGCATCATACGTGGCATGAAGCATGTGACGACTGGCCAATGGCACCTGGTAAGACGACACATGGATTTTGTGGTGTCATATACCCGGGGGCCAGGGGCTCTGATGGAGCAGAGGGACCTGGCAGAGGCCCAGCTGGTGGGTCAGGTAAAGGTGGCCCTGTGGGCATTGGGTCTGGCATGGGAGCACCTTCCAGTAAGGGACGTTGGCTGGCATCAGGTAAGTCGGCGTCGGGGCCGGCGTCTGAGGGTCCAGCGTCAGGGTGTCTGGCCCAGTAGGAGGGGGCCCTGACAGCAGCATGTCCAGGTCCTCCATGACAACTGGAGAGGGAGGGTTGGAATCCCTGGGGTTCAGTAGAGGAGATGCAGGGACCTCAGAGGGCAACACCAAGGGTTGCGGGGAGCCTGGGGCATCGGACTCGTCGAAGGGGTCCAATGCAGGCTCCTTGGCTGGGCGGTCATCGGAGGGGCCGACATCCGGCTAATCAGCCAGATCCGGGCAGGCATTGGAGGAGCCAGTGTCTGAGTTATCAGATCCCTTGTTCGAAGAAGGAAGCACTGGAGATGCGGCCTTGTTGGGCAAAAGAGCAACTGTGCACCCTCCCAGAGGAGCAAGCGGCTTACCAGTCTTGTCCGGGCGGACATCGGTGGCACCAGCGTCCGACTTAGCAGACCCACTCGTACCTGAGGGCCATGTGGCAGTGGCCTTCCCAGGAGCGGAGGCCTCCTTTACCCCGGAGGTACCCAAGGGGCCCGAGTGTGAGCCCGACGGGAGGGGCGACACCTTCTTGGACACCGCCAAGACGGTCGTCGTGGAACGGTCCCTCAGAGGGGCCATTACCTTCAGAACCGTGACTCCAGCCAGAGTTACAGAGGCTGTGGAGGTCAAATCCCAGTCCTGGTGCCTCTCCTTCTTCTTTTTGTGGCCTTCAGGGAAAGTAGATGCCTGCCTCAACTTTTTCAACTCCTTCTCCATGGATGCCATTTTTGTCTTTAAAATATGGGCCTCCAGGGACTGCTGCCTCTGTTTTCGGGTAGCCAAATTAAATTTCTGCCAGTGCTGGAACTTCTCCACAGGATGATCTGGGCCTAGTCAGAAGAGGCACATGGAGTGTCCGTCCTTATGCGGCAGTTGGGAGCCACATGAGTTGCACTTATTTTTATGCGATTCGGAAGGCGTCGGGGATGACATACACGGTGTATTAAGAGAGAAAATACCAAAAAAAAGAGGTCAAAAAGTTTGAAAACTGAACTGACAGATGACTGACGAGCGTTGAACTCTACCGTGGGGAACATTCACAAGTCAACAGCGGGAAAGAACTGGAAGGCGGGCATGGGGGACCACCTCTTTATACTGACGTCACATGACGTTGGTCATCTGATGTGGGGGCGGTCCCCCGCCAGAGACTGCTAGCTAGAAAATTTTCTGTGGGGTCCTGATGCCTGGCGGGTCAGTCCTATATACAAATACCTACTGCAAGAGCCCTCTCGAAGTAAGATCAGGTACTTCTGCTCAGTTTTCATAGTGGAGAGGGGAAACAGACCACCAGTGATCAGCAGGAACAAAGGGGGGGGAGGACAGTCTCAAGTGCATATTCAGATGAAAGCATCCTGAAGGGACCTGTTGCACTGAAAGAGGACAAGGCTATGGAACCAGAAGGGATTCAATCAAGGTTACTGAAAGAGCTCAGGGAGATGCTGACTGCACCACAGATAGCCTTATTAAACAGCTCACTGGACTCAGGTGTGGTTCCAGAAGACTGGAGAAGAGTAGATGTGATCCCTCTGCATAAGAGCAGTAGCAGGAAAGAGGCTAGTAAATATAGGCTGGTGAACCTCACCTCAGTGGTGGGGAAATTAATTAAAAAAAATGGTAAAGAAAAGGCTGGTAGAGTATCTTGAATCCAATGGGCTGCAAGACCAAAGACAGTATGGATTCATGTGGAGAGGTCATGCCTGATGAATCTGACTGAGCTCTTTGACTGGGTGACTAGGGGAAACAGATCAGGGAGAGGCAGTGGACATGGCCTATCTGGACTTTAGCAAGGCCTTTGACATGATGACACACAGGAGACTGACTAAGGAACTGAGCAGCCTAGGAGTGGGATCCAAAGTGGTGAATTGGGTTAGAAACTAGCTAATAATTAGGCGGCAGAGAGTGGTGGCTAACGGCAGTCACTCTAATGATGGGAGAATGACCAATGGGACTGATCCTTTTTAATGTCTCCTTAAGTGACATTGCAGATGAACTGGAAGGGAAGGTATGAGTTTTTGCAGATGATACTAAAATCTGTAAAAAGGAGGACAATAAAGAAAGGGTGGAATGAGTCTGTAGGGATCTTGGGAAACTCAAAGAGTGCTTCTTTAAAAAAATAGCGAGAAGGGCAACTGACTCAAAAATCACTTTTAGACTTTTTCTTGTTACTGTCCTTTATTTATGCTTCTGCCCCAGTGTTTCTCCATGTGCCTGAGGTATGGTCAAGAGCATAGCAGTTGAAGTTCAGTGCCAAAAAGTGCAAAGTTATGCACATAATGAGAAAATGTAGTTTCCTGCAGTTTTGAAGAAAATGCCACATTAGTTCCAGGTTTGGAGAAAGGCTGTTCAAGGTCAGATGTGAATATGGCTTGCCAGTGGGCTAGGAAAACAGACAAACAGAATCTCCTTTACCCCCACCTGGTGTACAAAGAGAGAACAAGTGGTGCAGTTCTGTGACTACTTCTAGTACAGAGGCAAATGAGCTTGAGGGTATTATTCATAAAAACTGGCAAATTCTACAGACAGAACCTCGCCTTCAGGAACATGTAGAACTGTTTCTCTGTATGGTCTACAAAATACCACAGAACCTAGCAGATACCATGCCAACCCACTCTGCACCCAACTACCTGGTTGCCCTCTTTACCCCCGGCTGCTTCAAATGCAAGAAGCGTGAATTTTGTGAGGTCATCACTGCTGCAAAACAGTTTGTGAACCCTAGCTAGGGTGAGGTACACCCAATTTACAAGCTTATAAACTGCAATACCATAAATGTGGTGTGCCTGGCTACTTCAAGAGTGGTCTGAAAGCACACCTTTTTAAAGAAGCTTTTCTTAACTGATTGCAGCTGATTTTATTGTTATTTATTATGGATTTTAAACTGTTGTTTGTTTGCTGACCCTCTATGTACTGTTGATATAACCCTGGTATGTTTTACACCTCCTGTAAGGTGTCCAGAGCCTCCGGGATTGGGTACCATATAAATAAGGGAAAGGGAACATTGTTTAACCAGGAGTAGCACACTAAGCCAAAGCTTGTTTCCAGATGTTACCTGGGAGCACAAGGAAGTTAAGTGACTTGCTCAGGATCACACAATATGCACCTAGGCGGCTGTGGGACTCAAACCCAGGTCTTCAGATCTGCAGCTCAGAGCCTTAACCCACTGCACCATACTGCCTCCAATAAAATCTTTCTTACTTACTTACTTACTTCCACATGTTCCTATTTTTATGTTTGCTTGCATGCATGTGCAAGAAACATAGTGCCATCATCCGAGATTTTGGAGGTGTGTCACCCCCTCTTCCAATTCAGTCAGTGTGTTGGCAGGTGCGGCCCCTGTCCGCCAATGCATGCTGGAGCTGTCTATGACAAGCTCCAAAACGCAGTGGCATACAGTTGAAAGGGGGAGCTATGCTTCAGTGAGCAGCAATAAGATATCGCCTGCTCATGCGCGCTCCCCCCTACACACACACACACACACACACACACACACACTGCACGCACGCATCGGCCCCAGGCCCTTACGCACTGTATTAGACAGGGCAACCAATCCCCGTCGGCTGTGCTGCGCTCCCCGCCCCCAAAGCCTTCAAAATGCCCACTGGGTGCCCACCCCAGTGTGGAAACTCATGGTATAGCCGGCGGGGTGCACAATCCCCGTCGGCTCACTGTCCTCCCCAGTTCAGGGTGCCACGCTGGAGCCACCCCAGCATGGCAATAGATGTTTTAGCCCGAGGGTGCCCAATCCCCGTCGGCTCCATGGCTAACCGTCCATGCGGCGCTGGGGCCCACCCCAGCGTGGGAAATGTCAGCGTCGTCATGTAAAAAAAACCTGAAAATTAAAAATGGTCCCACAGTGCTTCTCCCTGCCCCCCTCCACAACCCGCACCCACCCACGCACCCTGCCTCCCCACCCCCACCCCATCACCTCCGGACCTCGTGTGACGATCTTGGTGGACCGGGAACACGATCTGCACTCTTCAAAGCCGACTGCGAACTGAGGAAATGCCAGTAAGCTGTATAATGGGCTAGATGGGGTTTTCAAGCTTTGTTGCATATCTCAGGCATTTTGGAATTTTGCAAATTTTCAACATAGGTTTGGGACCCCTTCTCATGAATGATGTCACTGTCATGGCATTATTCGGACCGAAGGGTGACTAAAGGTGATTCGCGAGTCACTGCGTGGGAAATCACCTTCGGGCCTGAATAACGCCATGACAGTGACATCATTCATGAGAAGGGGTCCCAAAACCCCATGTTGGAAAATTTGGTGCAAAATTCCAAAATGACTTTACGAGCATGCATTGTGCAGCTCTCCTACACAGGCTCATAAGTTGCGAATTTTCAATATTTTTACTCCAGATTTTCAGCATTGCCATTTTACCATACCTTCTTATGAGTAGTACAGCTGTCATTTTCACGTCTCACCCAAAGCGTGTTTCTGCCATATGGCGCACAATGGCGTGGTCGGTGTCGCGAAATCAATGTACGGACAAATTAAGAAAATCACAGTGACACTGTTCATGAGCAGAGGTCTTAAAATAGCTATGTTGAAAATTTGGTGAAAAATTCTAACAATGACTGTTTACGAGCATGCGTGCAGTTCCTACCTGCGCTTTCGTAAGTTCACGAATTTTCAATATTTTCACTCCAGATTTTCAACATTGCCATTTTACCACACCTCCTTATGAGTAGTACAGCTGTCATTTTTCACATCTTGCCCAAAATGTGTTTCCGCCCCATGTAGCGCACAATGGTGCAGTCGATGTGCAAAATCAATGTATGGGACACATTAAGGAAATCACAGTGACACTGTTCATGAGCAGAGGTCTTAAAATGGCTATGTTGAAGAATTTAGTGAAAAAATTCCTAAAATGACTGTTTTCTGGCGTCGTTCTTGTAGTTCCTATGCATGCTAAGTAAGTTTGAAATTAATATTTTCACTCCAGATTTTCAACATTGCATTTTATTACACTTCCTTATGAACAGTACAGCTGCCATTATTCATATGTCGCCCAAAACGTGTTTTCGCACATGTAGCGCACAATGGTGCTGTTGGTGTGCGAAAGCAATGTTTAGGACAGATTAAGAAAATCACAGTTACACTGTTCATGAGCAGAGGTTTTAAAATGGCTATGTTGAAAATTTGGTGACAAAAGTCCATAGAATGACTGTGTTACGAGTGAGCATTGCGCAGTTTCCACGCACCCTCGTAAGTTCATGACTTTGTAGTATTTTCAGTCCAGATTTTCACCAGTGGCATTTTTCCACACTTCCTTATGAACAGTACAGCTGTCATTTTTCACAACATGGCTGAAGTGTGTTTTCACACTTTCAAGCGCAGAGATCTGATGAGTCGCTGTGGAAATCATTGTTCAGCACAGATAAAGAAAATCACAGTGACACTGTTCATGATGGAGCACCAAAATGCCTGAGTTGACAATCTGCTGTAAAAAATCCCCAACCTAATTATATTACGGGTGTGCGTTGCAGTTTTCTATGTACGCTCATGACTTCACCATTTTTTTAAATATTTTTACTGCAGATTTGCAACATTGCCATTTTTTACACCTCCCCATGAACAGTACAGCTGTCATTTTTTACATCCTGTTCGGAATGTTTTTGCACCTGTGGTGCTAAATGCCGTAGTCACTGTGCATAAGCAGCTTTTGGCTAACAAACTGATATTCCCCCAGTTCATGAGGTGGGGTCACAAAAAAAAATATGTTGAAAATTTGGAGTGAAAATACCAACGAATGCCTGAGGTATTATGGTTTTCAACCATAACGCCAACCCTGTAAGAGAATGACAGGCATCAGGGGTGTGGCTTGAGTTCTTGCCTGTAATGCTCATACCATTCCACACCTGCAGCCAGTGAGAGGCATAGGTATGCCTTGGACTCTTCGGCCCCAAAGTTCACCCCATTCTCCTATATCGCACCCATCTCACTGTATTTCCTAATGAAATGGGGTGTGCATAAGGGCCAAAGACCCCAAGGAACACCGTGACACTTGTCAGTGTCTGCAGGGTGGGGTGTGGTGAAATGGCGTGGCCGTTATGCCTGACGACCCAAAGGCACGCCCAATGCCTGTCACTCTCTGCAGGGTGGTGGTGGGGTTGGCTTCAGTTCAATACTTCACTGCCATTCCTATTACGCAGCTCTGTAACTTCTACACTACCACTGCCAATGCCAGCAAGCAAACATTCGGCATTGACAAATGCTTGTTATGTGGGCCACACAAAGAGGAAATTAAAAAAGAGAGTGGGTGACTGTCAGAGCAATTGCCCACAGCAATCTGAAATATTCAATTGCGTCATACACCAAAAAAAGTGTTAAATCCAGTTGCCCATATCTGGTCCCTCACAGGGATAAGGAAGGGGGTAGGGTACCTTGGATTAGGGGATTCTGTTGGTCTGCTATCAAGAAGGGAGGGGTTTTAGATTTTTAAGTTAAAGGCCGCTACTGGCAATGGCCTTAAAGATAAGACAGAACTATCCTAATTCCTATGATTCATGTCCTCTTTAGTATAGGAACATAGAAGCTGACGGCAGATAAGGACTGCAAGGCCCATCCAGTTTGCCCATTTTTTCTACCTTATGAATGTGCCATAGGCTTGTACTCTGTCAATGGCCTATCTATTCTTACTCATTTGTATTGCTCCCTTATGCCTATCCCATACCTGTTTGAAGCCCTGCACTGTATTTATATCTACCACTTCCAGAGGTAGGCCGTTCCATGCATCTACCACCGTTTCTGTGAAAATGAACTTCCTCACATTACCCCTTAATCGGCCTCTCTCTAATCTCATGCTTTATCCTCTTGTCCTGCTATTTTTCTTATACTAAAACATGTTAGACTCTTTCACCTTGTTAATGCCCTTAAGATGTTTGAATGTTTCGATCATAATCACCTCTCTCCCTCCTTTGCTCTAGGGCATACATATTTGAGCTCCGTTAATCTGTCCTCATATATTTTCTGATGCAGTCCTTGCACCATTTTGGTTGCCCTTTTCTGGACTGCCTCCATTTTGTTAATGTCCTTATGCAGGTCCGGCCTCCAGTACTGCACACAGTACTCCAGATGGGGCCTAAGCAGTGTTTTGTAAAGAGGAAATATTACCTCTCTCTTACGACTTGTGATACCCCTACTAATACACCCCAACATCCCCCTAGCCTTACTTACTGCTTTAGTGGTCTGCTTGGATGATTTCTGGTCATCTGTGATGATGATGCCCAAGTCTCTTTCTTCCCTTGTGATTGCCAGCAACTCCCCTCCCAACCTATAGGTGGCTTCAGGATTTCTCTTCCCTATGTGCATGATCTTGCACTTCTTTGCGTTAAACCCCAATTGCACACTCTTCCAACCATGTTGCCAGTTTATCCAGATCTCTTCTCATTCTGCCCACCCCATCTGGATCATCTACTCTGTTGCAGATCTTGTTGCCATCTGCAAACAGACAAACCTTACCTTCCAGTCCATCTGCAACGTCATCGATGAAGATATTGAAGAGGACTGACCCCAGGACTGATCCCTGAGGTACCCCACTTGTGACTTGCATCTCTTCTGACTGTATACCATTTACCACCACTCTCTGTTTTCTGCCTGCCAACCAGTTTGCCACCCAGTTGACCAACTTCTAACCCACCCCGAGCCTACCCAGCTTATTAATCAATCTTCTATGTGGAACAGTATCGAATGCTTTGCTGAAGTCAAGGTAGGTGACATAAGCTGCATCCCCTTGGTCCACCACTTTGGTTACCCAGTCAAAGAAATCTATGAGATTTGTTTGACAGGACCTTCCTGTTGTAAACCAGTGCTGTCTTGGATCCTGTGCTCCTATGGATTCCAGGTGTTGCACTATCCTTTCCTTAAGGAGTACCTCCATAATCTTGCCCACAACTGAGGTAAGACTAACTGATCTGTAGTTCCCTGCCTCCTCCCTGCTAACCACTGTTGTGGAGCGGGACCACATGAGCACTTCTCCAGTCTTTTGGGTCCTCTCCTGTGCTCAGAGACTCACTAAACAGTTTTGATAATGGCTCAGCTAGTTCCACTCTTAGCTCCTTTAGTACCCTGGGATGTATGCCATCAGTATGAGTCTTTGGTTTTGTACTTTTATATCTGGATTTGGCAGTCATACTGACATTAATATTTAATGCTCAACTCTGGTTCCATGGATGCACTCCAGCAGTATAATTATGAATTCTAACAGCAATGGTTTAAAAAGTTTTTAGTATCTTTTCTTTTCTAGTGTATCCATAGAGTTTGTCCCTTTGAACCCAGGGATTTACAGTGTCTGTTTAATCTTGCTTTTATTCTTGTACCTGCACTTTTAAATTGCTAATTTACCAGTGCCTTAAAACTGACTGTATCAATATGTTCACATAAGGGGCACTGTTGTCTCTTTGGCAAAACGTGGTTGCACAACACGTCAGGGGCTGTTTTGCTGGATCAGGCTGATGCTACGTGGGCTGCATTGAAATAAAGCAGTTTGATCTTTAACTAATTTCCTCATCTGATCAAAGTCTGCTCATCTGAAAACCAGAACCACAGCCTTGGAACAGGGTATGTTGATACTCAGGGCCAGTTCAAACCATATTGTGTTATGGTCACTGGAACCCAGTGGTTCTCCAGCCCATACTCCACCTCCCAGTTTTGAGTTGGTGAGTACCAGGTTAAAAATGGCAGCATGTCCTGTAGATTTCCTGACCAGCTGCACCAACAGGCAGTCCTACAACATCTAGCAGGGCCTGACTTCTGGTGCTCTTAGCTGCTAGACTATCCCAATCTATGTCTGGTAGATTGAGATCCTCCACAACCACTAGCTCCCCATTTGCAGCCCCCTTCTCAATTTCTTCCCCTAGTTCCCTATCCCCCTCATCTCCCTTTGTATGTAATCTATACAGCATCACAATGCACAACTTCTTTCCCAGTGCTGTTGTGAGCTTTACCCACAATTCTTTCTCAGCACTTCCTCCCTTGTTGGACCCATCTTCTACCACCTCTATGCCTTCTTTGATATTCAGTGTTACCCCACCTCCTTTTCTCCTACTCCTGTCTCTCCTATACAAGGTAAACTCCAGCACTGCCAGGTTCCAGTCGTTATTCCTGGTGGCCCCTGTTTCTGTAATGGCTACAAGATATAATCCTGCATCCACCGCCATTGATTGAAGCTCACTGATTTTGTTTCTTAGGTAGACTGCCTTACAGTTTGTGCCTATACCATTCCCCCTGTTGTGTGTTCCTGTTTTGTCACCCCCCCCCCCGTAACATCCCAGTTTTACTGTTCTCTGCTGGCTTTATGAGACCCTCCTCTGGCACCCTCACTTAGCTTATTATGGACTCCTGCTTTGCTGCTTGCATTCCTAATGCTCCTAGAACCCCATTTCTGGGTAGTCCTAGCTAAGTTCCACTTTTCATCTCCATCCTCTGTGATTCCACCAGCCTCAGTCTCCCCCCTCTCAGTTTAATTGTCCACTCACATAGACATCCAACTTCTGCCCAAGTGCACTGGTCTCTTCTCGTGTTACATGAAGGCAGTCACCCTTGAAGAACCTCCTATTCAAGACCCCCCCAAGTCTTCCATAAAATGGTGTCCCTTCTTGACACCATCCCTTCAACCATGCATTAAATTCCTCAAACTGAAATCTCAATCTTAAAGTTCTCAATAATGAAATCCACCATGTTCGTATATGCTCTATCGCTCGCTGTTGGTGCAGATATTTTTGGACTTCCCTCTTGGTGGCTTTCACTGGGAGGTGAAAATGGCTGCAGTTAGAATGAGATGTTGCCAGGATTTTGCTGGCCTCAGTACTGTTACAGGTGGAAAACTTGGTGTGTGGGCAAGACAAGGATTGCTCTTAAAACTGGCCATCATTCATCGCTTTCACCATTTTACTCTATTGCTGGTCATAAACACTGACATTCAGACTGATGCCACCAGTCAAAGACTATAAAATGTCTTGCAGGGAGAAGTAAGCCCCCTCGAGAGAGTGAGGGTTTGTGGAAACAGTCTTCCTTGGGCTATTTCATTTACCTATTCAGGGTTTGTGACTCGGCGTGGTCTCACCACAAGGCCTTGGGTTACTCTGAGGATTTATAGAAATACATGGAACTCTGAAACTCCAACACTAAATTTCTCAGAGAGAAAAATGGTAGCCTGTTTTGCCTCTAACCTACAGTTCAGTCTGAATTCCCCTTCTAAGTGTTGGCAGGTCATTTACTCCCTTTTTGACTCCTCATCCAGTTAACATCTCCATGGCTGACACTACACATTTACAGTCACTTCACTATCAATATCTCATTGCTTCTAAAGCACATTGGGATACAGTGTGTAAGAAAAGCAATATATAAATGCTAATTCTTCTTTCATCAAATTCAAAGACTTCTCTTTCCTCTCCCCTCTGAAGTAGCAGCTGCCTTCAACTACCACTTCACCACGTGTGCTGCTGTATACTCTCATGTCGTTCTTCCACCACTTTTACCTTTCCTTCTCCTCATGCTCCTTTTTGCTTCTCCTTCATCACTCCGCATGATACACTGTCTGCCCTGTGCTCACTCGACCTCTTCGAAGGTCACAGCCCAGATATCTAGACACCAAATGCCTTCATCTTTCTGCTCTGTTTAATCTCTCTTTTCATCTTGGGGTTGTTCCAAATACTTGGAAACAGACTAAAGTTCTCCCTTTTCACAACGGGGGAATTCCTTCTCTCTCCTGTAAGCTACTGCCCTATGACTCTTCTTCCTATTCTCATTAAAATCTAGGAGAAGCTGGACCTAATTCAGCTCTATGCCTTTCTCAACTAATTCTCTTTCCTCTCCCCTCCTACTTCCAGTCTGCTATTTGGAAAGCTCACTCCACTGTTTCCTCCCTTCTCTGTGTCTTTGATACAAATGATTCCAAACTGAAGATAGAAAAAAATAATATGCAGACTGGGTGGGCCATGCGGTCCTTATCTGCTGCCATATTCTGTATTTCTTTTTCTAGGTTTCTATGATGCCATTCTGAAGGGGATGGATCTGGGCCATGTTACTGCCACAATATTCCTTGATCTAGCAAAGGCCTTTGACATTGTGGCTCACCACACCTCTGGGAAAAGCTGAGCACAACTGAACTCTCTGATCCAAGTTAGAATGGTTGTGATCCTACCTCACTGTTGGATGCCAGATAGTTCATGTTGGTGACACCATATTCCCTCCACATCACCTCTGGAGTACCACAAGTCTCAGTCCTGGGACTCAGCTTTTTTTTGTCTTCCTCATTGACAATCCATTTGTGTCTCCTCAAACGTAAATAGGATGTGTATGCCACGGTCCTGTTTTACACAGGTGCCTTGTTCCTTGTGCTAAGAGTATCATTACAGAGTGACTTTGACTGTGTCCAATATTGGTTCCAGCCAAATCACCTCACCTTAAACTCCAAAAATTTGGTTACCATGTCTTTCAACACCAAGTAACACCTTGCCAGGCTCAATCATCCCTCTATTATTTGAGCCCTAGATGGTACTCCACTTGAAAAGGGCTCTCGATTCAAGTATCTTGGGGTGTGGCTGGATAAGAACTTCACCCACAGCAATGCCATACATAAAAAATTCTATCCAAAGCTTGGTGCCTTACTGTATCCAGGAATTGTTACTGTCTGTCCCTCCCAGTCCTTCAAGAGCTCCTCCATTAGATGATCTTATCAAAGCTTGATTATGGGAATGTGATCTATGTTGCTACCCATAAATCCACCTTAGCCAGGCTGGACATTCTGCATTCCTTCTGTTACTTTGCTACTGGCTCCCTTCCACTCACTTACCACTGTTCCCTGTACAAGAAAGTACAATTACGTAAGAACTTACCGTAACAGTAGATCTTTGAGAGAGGCTCTTGCTGTAGGTAATTACATATAGGACTGACACCGGCAGGTGGCAGGACCCCACAGAAAAATTTCTAGCTAGTGTCAGGAGATGTCGGTATAAAGGGGCAGTCCCTGACGCCCGCCTTCTAGTTCTTTCCCTCCACAGGCCAGAAAGGCCCAGATGAGAGAGAAGCGGATATTTCCATCACTGGAAAAGGAGCTGAAAAAGCCTAGGGGGATGGAGGGCGGGAAGGTATTACCTACTGCAAGAGCCTCTCTCAAAGATCTACTGTTACGGTAAGTTCTTACGTAACTGTACTATCTTACTTCGAGAGGGCTCTTGCAGTAGGTAATTACATATAGGACTGAATCCCAAGCAGTCTGGAAGAAAAAAGGCACCGGGAGGAGGAAAACTACTCCAAAAGGCAGTTCTAGCTGTGCAGACCTCAAGATAGGAGGCCTTGCAGAACAGCCAGCCCGAAGCCTGCTCTACGGTGAGAGGCAACATCCAAACTGTAGTGTTTAGTAAAGGTATGGACAGAAGTCCAGGTGGCGGCAACACAGATGTCTGCCGCAGACACATTCTTGAAACAAGCCGCTGAGGCAGCTACTCCTCTTGTGGAGCGGCCTTTTACTTGACCCGGGAGGGTCTTGTTGTATTTGTCATAACAGACAGTGATGCAATGAGCCAACCACTTAGATAAGCACTGCTTGGAAACAGCATTGCCTTCCCTTTTATGAGCAAAAGAGACGAACAATTGATCAGTCTTTCTGAGATCCTTCGTCCTGTTGGTGTAGTATCTCAGAATCCGGTGAACATCCATAGTATGGAGTAAATACTCCCCTTGATTAGAGTACTGCGTGAAAAAGGCAGGTAACTCTATGGATTGATTCAGAGTAGACTCTGCTACTACTTTAGGAAGAAACTTCAGATTCGTGTGAAGAGCAACACGTTCCTTGTGAAAAATCAAGTATGAGATTTTACACATCAGGGCCTGGAGCTCGGAAATTCTCCGAGCAGAAGTAATGGCCACCAGGAAGAGAGTCTTCCACGAAAGGAACTTCAAATCCGCAGAAGCTGCAGGTTCGAAGGGAGGAAGAGTAAGTTTCTCGAGAATAAAGTTCAAGTCCCAAGGGGGAGCAGGAGTCCAGATGAGGGGCCTCAGATGGAGGACCCCTCTGAGAAAGGTCTTAGAAACCTCCAGTTGAGCGAAAGTTTTGTCTGCAAGGGGAACATGATAGGCCGAGATGGCCACCATGTGTACCTTCAGAGAAGAATGACTGAGACCCAGGTCAAACAGATGACGTAGATACTCCAGCAGAAGGATGTATTAGTGAAGGGCTTGGAGAGCGTACAACACTGCCCGAAGCTCAAGCACATTGATGTGGAGAGCTTGTTCGAGCTTGGACCAGGAGCCCTGGGTCTGATGAGGGCCTAGATAGGCTCCTCAACCTTCACCCGAGGCATCTGTGGTTAGAGTCTGGGAGGGGGGAGGATGAAAGAAAGGAACTCCCCGGAACAGGTTCTCTCGAACCATCCACCATTGCAAGTCTCGAAGCATTGGCGAGGAGACCAGAACTGGGTGATCTAGGTCATCCACTAGCTGATCCCATTGGGAGCGTAGAGTCCACTGAGAAATTCTCATGTGGAGTCGCGAGTGAGGAACTGTCGGGATAGCAGCCGCCATGAGCCCCAGAAGGCAAAGGACCGACCGTGCAGAGACCCTCCTGCAGTCGGACAGCAGACTTAACTGGGTCTGAAGGGTGGACACCCTGTCCGGAGGCAGGATAGCCCTGCCCGTGGTCGTATCAAGAATCGCCCCAATTAACTGTAGTCTCTGGGATGGGATCAGATGAGACTTGGAATGGTTGATACATAGATACATAGATACATAGACAGTGTCGGCAGATAAGGGCCTATGGCCCACCTAGTCTGCCCATTTGAGCTTGTAAGTTCAGTTTGTTTTCCTAGAAGTCTATTTCCCCTTACCCCTGACCTCTAGAATTTCTTTATGTCTATCCCATGCATTCTTAAATCCAGTGATTGTTTCAGCCCCCACCACTTCCTCTGGCAGGGTGTTCCACTTGTCCACCACCGTTCTGTGAAGAAATTCTTTCTCATGTTTCCTCTGAATCATCCTCCCTCCAACTTCATCCCATGCCCTCTAGTCCTGAAACATCTTTTTCGCTTAAAATAGTGTTTTCCTGCACCCTGTTCCTCCCTGTAAGATACTTGTATGTCTCTATCATATCCCTCTCCCTCCTCTCCTCCAGGAGTACATGTTCAGTTCCTTCAACCTGTCTTCATAGGATTTGTGATGCAACCCATGCACCATCTTTGTTGCCCTCCTCTGAACCTTCTCTACCCTGTCTATGTCCTTACGTGGGTAGGTCTCCAGAACTGTCACTGTACTCCAGGTGGAGCCTCACTAGTGTCTTGTATAGCGGAATTATGACCTCCCTTTTCCTGCTGGTGATGCCCCTGCCTATACATCCCAGCATCCTATTTCTTTACCTGATGCCTTGTCACACTGTTTCCTACCTTGAGGTCATCAGAGATGACAACCCCAAGATCCTTTCCTGCTTGGTGCATGCTATATCCTCACCCCCCAACTGATATATTGTGCCAGGGTTTTTGTGCCCCATATGCATTATCTTGCACTTCTTTGCATTGAATTTCAACTGCCAAACCCTTGACCATTCTTCAAGTTTCTGCAGGTCCCTTCTCATGATGATAAGACCCAGGCAGGCAAAAACCTGCTGGGTAAGGGAGAGGCAGCGCAGGAGTTCCTCCCTGGATGAGGGCCGCCAGGAGCCAATCGTGCAGATGCAGGAAAACCTGTACTCCCTTGGTACGCTAAGTGGGCCACCACTGCCAGGCATTTGGTAAATACTCGGGAGCCGAGGATAGACCAAACAAAGAGCATTGAATTGGTAGTGGTCCCCTGGGCATAAACAAAAGGTATTTGCGATTGGGGCACGGCGAATGGAAATGTGTGAGGTAAGCATCCTGCATATCCAGAGCACACAGCCATTGTCCCAGCCGGAGGAGGGGCAGAAGGCTCTGCAACAAGAGCATCCTGAGTCTTTTGTATTCTACGAAAAGATTCAGGAAACTGAGATCCAAAATTGGTCTGAGGTCTCCTGTCTTCTTTGGGACCAGGAAGAAATGGGAATAGTAACCTGTCCCTTGCAGGTGAAGGGAAACGGGTTCTATTGCTTGTTTCAGCAGGAGAGTTAAGATTTCCTCCTGGACCAAAAGAAGATGTTCCCATGAATACGACGACTTCAGAGTGGGGTGACAAGGTGGTTTCTGAAGAAACTCTATCGAGTGTCCTTCTGCTATGAGCTGGAGCACCCAGGAATCTGTGGTTATCCTCTCCCAGCCCAGAAGGTGGAGGGAAAACCTCCCTCCTACCAGTTCCTCTGGGGAATCCGGAGGCTGTGGGAGAGGGAAGGAGTCAGGTGGTGTGGGGCAGCACTGCAGCTGAAGCACCCACTGCTTTTTTGGGCAGGGGGGCTTGGCAGCTGTGGGGGCCCAACGTTTAGTGGCCCGCCTTCCCTGGGGTTTCGCCTTGGGCCGATTCTGACTGCGAAAGGGACGGCGCTGCTGCTGATGGGGATGGTACATGGAATCAACTGACCTCAGTGCTGTCCCCTTTTCCTGCAAATCGGTGATGATGTCCTTGACATCACCTCCGAAAAGCACTGATCCCTGGAAAGGTGCTTCCTGAATAGCAGATTGCACCTCCGGGACCAGTCCTGACATGCGGAGCCAAGCATGACGCCGTAGACCTACAGCGAAAGCTGAGCTCCGTCCAGCGGTGTCCACTGCATCGTACGTCGCACGAAGCATGTGTCGACTGGCCGAACGAGCAGAGCGGACAAGATCAGCCAACTCCTGCTTGACTTGGGAGTCAGGCAGGGAGTCCAATTTGGCTTCCACCTGGGTCAGAATGGCCTTCTGGTAGTCCCCCATATGGCCGACATAATTCAGGGCCCTGATCCCCAGCATGGAGGAAGCGTAGATCTTCCTCCCATACTGGTCCAGAAGGTGGGATTCCCTATCAGGTGGCAGAGCTGAGGGTGTTTAGGGTTGGCCGACCGGCATGGCCTGCCCAATCAGCTCGGTGGCGAGGTGAGAATCCAGGAAATTAACACCCTCTGGAGCCTGATATAGCCTGTTCGACTTCCGAGGAAGTGGGGCTAAAGCCGACAGCTGTTTCCATATGGTGGTAACTAGGTCGGCATGAGGCTCTATCCAGGGTGGCACCAAGGTAGGGACTGTCACGGGCAAATCCAGATGTTCAGCGAGTTTCAGACACTGAGGATCTGGTTCCAAGGAGTGCCACTGATGAATCTCCTTGATTTTCCTAAGCAACTCCGTAAAAGAAGGATCTTCCGGAGGAGACTTCGGAGGAGTCCTTGGCCTGGGCTTCAACGGAGAGCGTGGCTCATCGTCTCTCTCGGAGCGACCATCGGAAGAGTCTGAGGAGTCCGAGGGTGAATAGGAGGAAGAAGAGGAAAAAGACTCCCTTTCCCGACCCGGGGGAGGAATGGACCCCTTGGGAAGCCCGGGAAGTGTGTCCTGCCCTTCTCTGGACCCAGATGGAAGAGCCCTGGAGTCCAGAGGTGGTGAGGGAGTGTGCCACCTCGGACGTACGGGAACCTGAGACAGCACTGTCACCAGAAGGCGGCTCTCGACCTCTTTGGTGAGCTGAGCCTTGGTCTCAGCCCACCAGGAGGCCAGAGTCTCCTGCAGGTCCACCGGCGGCTGTGGGGGCGGTGGAGGAGGAGAGGGGGATAAGGATACAGGTTACACCCGTACAGAGATTATCCAAAACCCGGCTGCGGAAAACCCGGCGTCGGGTATTGTGGCGTCGGAAAAACCGGCGTTAGGTACTGTGGCGCTGGATACTGTGGTCCCAGGTACGTCGGCGTCGGATAAGACGGAGGGTACCAGGGAGCCGGGGGAGCTGCTGGAGCAGACAGACCGGCTGGCGGCCTCACGGGCGGGTCCACATTGGAGGGCCCGGAGGGCGAAGAGGGGACATCCGGAAGCGGGATGTCTCCCGGAGTCGGTAGAACTGGCGTTGGGGCTGGCATCAGAGGCCCTGGCATCGGAGGTACCGGCGCTGGAGGGACCGGCGTCGGAGCCGGCGTCCGGGGAGCCAACGTCAGATCCAGCTCGCCAACCGGAGGGGGGTCTGACGGAGGAGGAAGATCCCCAGTGTCGTCCGGGGGTGGAGGAGAAAAATCCCAGGGTCAGGCTGGGGGGATTCTGGGACCCCGGACAGCAGAAGGCTGCGGGAACCGGTAGCACGGATGTGGGGGTCCATAGTCAGTTCCTTCACCTGCCGGGCATCGGACGAGCCGACGTGCGGCTTGAGGGCGAAGCCTCCCGTGGGTCGCCGGAGGAGCTGGCGTCTGACTTATGGGAGCCATCACCAGAGGCGGGCTGTGTGGAAGGTGGCCTGGTCCGGTGGGGTGGAGGCGCGCGCCACCCTGAAGGTAGGAGTCTTACGGCCCTTCGCTGTCGGATGTCGGAGGAGCCGATGCCTGACTTACCAGAGTTGCCCACACCAGTGGGCCACAAGCCTGCGCAGAACCAGGGTGGAGCCTCCAATTGCCCAGAGGCGCCCGCAAGGCCTGAGGCGTGAGCCAGGCGGGCAGTCAATGCCGCCCAGAAACCTCCAGGCGGCCGTCAAGGAGCAGTCCCCAGAGGTATGTTACCTGTGTCCCAGCGACTCCCGAGGGAGATGTGGTAAGTAGGCCTTGTCCTGGTGCCTCTCCTTGTCCTTCTTTTCCGATGTCCTTGAGGAGTGGACACCTGCCTCAGTTTTGAGCTCCTTTTCCATTGAACTCATTTTCTTCTTCAGAATATGGGCTTCCAAGGATTGCTGCGCCTTTTTGGGTAGCCATTGAAGCTGAGGCAGTGCTAGCACTTCTCGACCAGGTGATCGGGGTCTAGGCAGAACAGGCACAGGAATGGCCGTCCTTGTGCGGTAGTTAGGCGCCGCGCCAGAGTCATACTTGTACATGCTCGGGAGGGTGTAGAGGGGCGACATACACTGGCGATGGTACTGGCGATGTCGAAAAAAAAAAACAAAGAACTTCGGTAAAACCAACAAAAATTGGGCTGACGAAGCACGCACTTTTCTGCGAGGTGCTGCATGAGCAAATGGTGGGAAAGAACTGGAAGGCAGGTGTCAGGGACCGCCCCTTTATACCAATGTCTCCTGATGCCGGTCACCTGACGTTGGGGCGGTCCCTCGCCAGGGACTGCTAGCTAGAAAGTTTTCCGTGGGGTCCTGCTGCCTGCCGGTGTCAGTCCTATATGTAATTACATACTGCAAGAGCCCTCTCGAAGTAAGATCCTCTGTACCCTTCTCTCTCGAATCACAACATCCCCCACTGTTCTGCCTTTCTCTCAAAACACCGGCTTACCTCTCTGCCATCTAGACCCTCTGATCTGCACTCACTCTGTATTTCCTCATTTGACTCACTCACTCTGCTTATCAGGGGTTTGGCAGTTGAAATTCAATGCAAAGAAGTGCAAGATAATGCATATGGGGCACAAAAACCCTGGCACAATATATCAGTTGGGGGGTGAGGATATAGCATGCACCAAGCAGGAAAGGGATCTTGGGGTTATCATCTCTGATGACCTCAAGGTAGGGAAACAGTGTGACAAGGCAGCAGGTAAAGCATATAGGATGCTGGGATGTATAGGCAGGGCATCACCAGCAGGAAAAGGGAGGTCATAATTCGCTATACAAGACACTAGTGAGGCCCCACCTGGAGTACAGTGTACAGTTCTGGAGACCATACCTACGTAAGGACATAGACAGGGTAGAGAAGGTTCAGAGGAGGGCAACAAAGATGGTGCATGGATTGCATCACAAGTCCTATGAAGACAGGTTGAAGGACCTGAACATGTACTCCCTGGAGGAGAGGAGGGAGAGAGGGCATATGGTAGAGACACGCTAGTATCTCACAGGGAGAAACAGGGTGCAGGAATACACTATTTTTAAGCAAGAAAGATGTTCCAGGACTAGAGGGCATGGGATGAAGTTGGAGGGAGGACGATTCAGAGGAAACATGAGGAAGAATTTCTTCACAGAACGGATGGTGGACAAGTGGAACACCCTGCCAGAGGAAGTGGTGGGGGCTGAAACAATCACGGGATTTAAGAATGCATGGGATAGACATAAAGGAATTCTGGAGGTCAGGGGTAAGGGGCAATAGACTTCTAGGAAAACATAAACTGAACTTACAAGCTCAAATAGGCAGACTGGATGGGCCATAGGCCCTTATCTGCCGACACTGTCTATGTATCTATGTATCAGATTCCTTTAGCATGCTTCACTACAACACTACTGCTGGTCGATCCACCATTTTGGTACAACTGCCCTCCTTCTCAAACTCTCCAGCAAAATTCCACACCTCCTCTTACCATTCTTCAAACAGCGTCTCAGAGCTCACTGCTTCCCAGCCTACTCCTGCCTCTGATCCCCTACCTGGTCCAACACCCGCCTATACTACACATGCAGTACTCTCCCTGGGATGATAGAAATCTGGTTTCCCCAGTTTTGTTATACAACTGGCAGTTCACAGACCCTCTAATGTTTCGTTCTTCATAACCAGGGCCCCTAGTTCTCCACAGTACTTCATTCTTGATTTCTGTGGCAGGGCTTCTGCGCTTCTGCTGCAGCATTTGCACATTCTTGCAACATAACTTGTTTCGGTGGCAGGATGCAGTCCAGCCATTGGATAAAATATGAGGTACTGAGTGATAGGACATCACATGCTGAGCATAGAGGAGGACCTTCAGGATAAATAAGCAGAAGGGAATCAGGCACTATGGAAAACTGTCTATCATAACAAAAAATTACCAAGAGCAATGAATTCTGCAGCACTACATACTGTATATGCTGTGGCATGGTGAAAGTTCTGCTGAACTTTCTGCGGCTATGGAATCACAGAATTGCAGGGACCTTGTTTATTACTGATTGCACTGTTTTCAGCTACTCTCTCATTTGAATTCACACACTCCTCATCTCACTGCGGCCTTGATGCTGCTTTCATTTTCATTCAGAAAACTTAATTCTCACACTGTATTGTATATATTCTTTTTCTCACTTAGCACTGTTTAATTCATGCAACACTTCTTGTGAATGTGCTCTCAGTTTGCACTGTATTGCAGCCTGCACTGATTTGCACCTGCCTACATTAATGCTCCTTGTACCCTTCACCCCAGATTGTCCCTAGAAAGAAGTTTTGGATCAGTGCGTCTTTTCTGGTCAGCAATTTCTAAACAAAGAAAGAATGTTAGGTGAACTGAGGTCTTCCTGTTTCAGTCCCACATTACGCAAAGCCAAGCTGATGTGACTGCCAATGCCAGTTTGTGGAGGTCAAAGGTGATCCACAGGGTGATGCACCAGGCAACAGCAGCAGCATTAACAGCAGGTTGTTCCGCACATCAGTGCACGGTCTGTGAGAGACATGCAGTAAGTTATCACTGCTCCAGATGTCCAATGTGCTGTGACAAATCTGAATTTAAAGGGACACTGTCAACCCTTTTTTCATCATATTATTTTTAGTTAAAAACCCACATTTTATGATTGCTTACATTCTCTAAAATTCATTAATGTTGTTGTTTATTTTGTCTGTCTCCTTGTTTAGTAGAATTGAAATGGGTTGGTGCTGGGGCTACTCCTGTTTAACGCCTACGTAGCAGATATCAGGAACGATATCAGGAGCGAGATGAGCCTCTTCGCTGACGACTCAAAGCTGGGGGTGGTAGTGGATGGGGAGAAGGGTGGGTTAACCCTTCAGGGAGACCTGGAGACTCTGGATGGGTGGTCTCGCACCTGGAAACTGCGGTTTAATACAGGGAAGTGCAGGGTTCTCCACCTAGGAGCCAGGAATCCAGCACATGTGTACACCTTGTGGGAGAGAAGACACTGCAGGCTACAGGGGGGAGAAGGACCTCAGGGCGGTTGTGGATGGCAAAATGAACAACTCAGAGCAGTGTAAGAGGGCTGCAGCCAAAGCAAATAAAATGTTGGGGTGCATAGCCAGGGGAATAACCTCGAGGAGCCGGGAGGTGCTCCTTCCGTTGTATAACTGCCTGGTCAGACCGCACCTCGAATACTGTGTGCAGTTTTGGCATCCATACTTGAAAAGGGATATTGCCCTCCTGGAGAGGGTCCAGACGAGGGCAATAAAAATGATACAGGGTCTTGGGGAGAAGTCCTATGGGGCGAGACTCAAGGAGCTCAATCTGTACTCACTGGATGAGGGACAGAGGGGGATATGATTGAGGTCTTCAAATATCTTAAGGGGTTCCATAGGGTGGGCTGGGATAGGGTGTTCCAGCTGCGGGAGGAGGGGGCAACCATGGGGCACTCACTGAGGTTGGTTGGTGGGAGACTTGCGGGGAGATTAGGAGAAGCAACTTCACTGAGAGGGTGGTGGAGCCCTGGAATGCTCTGCACTCGGAACTGGTAGCTGTAACAACTGTGGAGGGGTTCAAGAGAGGCTGGGACAGGTACAGGTACAGGGGGAGGGTGCATCTCAGAACACTGTCAGAGGATGAGGATGGAGGACCATGTGGGGAGGGTGGGGGAGGCCAGAACAGTGCCCGGCACGGGCGCCGATCCCTGAGCAGACTAGAGAGACCTTAAGGCCTACTATGCTGGATTCTTAGTATGTTAGTATGTAAATGCATGCTAATGTATATTTATAATCAACCTTGTTTTGCTTCAAATCTTGAATCTATTCTTCTTGAATACTTCCTAAACATTAGAAGTACCCCAAACAGTGTAGCCACTCATGAGGCAGTAGCCAACAAAACTCCTACGGCATCATGAGTGACTAGACTGTGTTGAAGATGTTCCCAAGTCCAGGAAAGATGCAGAGGGAGTTGATCAAGGAATGTAAACAAACCTGTTTTTGTGTGGTAACACCAGTATGGTGGGTAGTCTGATTTTCACTTTTTAAAAGAAAAAAAAAATCAGAATCAAACTACTAGCTACATCAGTAGTCTTTATAGAATGTTAGCAACCATAAAATGTGTTTTTATGTTGATTGCATGCATGCGCAAGAAAGATGTTGCGGCAGGTTTCTCCACAAGCAGGTTGTGGAGGCACGGCACTGTTGTGGCCAATGCCCCCACAGCCTGTAAAGGCTTGTCCTGCTTCAACCAATGCCACGGCACGCTGCTGCTGACACTAGTTCAGCCAGCGTGCCTCCAACTTGTAAAAAATTAGCTGCTGCAATCAGGGGCCACCTCGTCATTGCAGCGTCAGCCATTCACTGCAATGAGGGAGTGACCCGTCATTGTGGGGCGGGACCTTGAAACCCTGATATTGTTTGTGAACATGGCGGTGGCTTGCTATCGTGTTCACTAACAATATTAACCTCCCCTGCCGAGGGGGTGCACAATCCTCCTTGGCAGTATGTGCCCCTCGACCATGTTTATTTGCCAACAGGGGTCCCAATCCCCGTCAGCTACAGTGCCCCAATATTTATGTTGCCGACGGGGGAGACCACTCCCCGTCGGCATTATGTACCCTCTCCCGCTTTTGTTGTTGTGCCCATGGGGTGCCCAATCCTCGCCGGCATAATGTAATAACACTTCTTTTGTTGTGTACCGATTTAGGGTGCTCAATCCCCCATCGCCAGCTGCCCCCCTCTAAAAGAAAGACATCGCTAGCACACTGGGACCCACCCCAACGTGCCACATGCCCTGCAAAATAAAAACGGTCCCGTGATGTCTTGTTTTATTTTTTGTAACCTGTAAAAAAGGAAACGGTCCCTCGGCAGTCTTCCTGCCACCCCCACAACCCACGCCCACCCACTGCACACCCTGCCTCCCCACACACACCCCCCACCCCATACTTACCTTCGGAGTCCGGCGTGACGATCTTCGGTGGACCTGGAACATGTCTGCACTCTTCAAAGCTGACAGTGAACTGAGGAAATGTCAATAAGCTCTATAATGGAATAAAAGTGGTTGCCCCTAAAGGACAACCTAAATTGTCAGGGGATTCCTTAGGAAAAAAGGCACAGGGGACAGGACTAGCTGGGGGCAGCAAAGTAGCTCAGGCTGAGGTGGGGGGGGATGGTAGGAAGGAAGGCCCAGGCAAGGGGAGGGGTCATGATGTCATCCTCGATGACAAATATGACAGATCAGGTAAGCAGGTAGGGATTGGACGGGGGAAGGGGGGGTGGCCTAGGGGGTATTTAGGAGCCAGCAGAGGAGGGGTCTCTCTCTTTTTGCTGGGATCTGAATTTAGACCAGAGCACAGCACTTCGACTGGCAATTCAACTACTTGAGGTATGGCATTTTCAGGTGGAGTAGGCCTGGCCACATGGGAGAGGACAGAGCAGTAACTAGGCAAGGGAGTTCGCTTTCAGTGTGCTAATGACAGGCCTTTTCGGCTGGGATTTTTCCTACAGGTGCTTTACAGTCAGCACATAATCTGCAATTAAGGAAACAGCTCAATTTGGTTAACAATTGCAGGAATTACAGCAAGTAGCAGAGGAGCTTTACAGCCATGTGAGGCAAGGTCGGTTAAGGGGTAGAAATACTATGTTAGCAGGCTTGGCAAGAAAAAAAATATATATAATATAAATTAGTAAATAGAGAAACAGCAGATGCAATTTTTGGGCAATTTAGAAAGTAATAGTACTGCTGGGGAAAGCGTCTTTGGCCTCGGTTCTTCCTTTTTGTATTGTTCCACAGAGGATTGTTTTTGGGCAGGAGCTGTGGGGAACTGTGACCATATGACAAATGTGGAGAGCTGATTTAATAACCTAGTACTAGGTTCCCTCATGTGTGGCCAACATTCCCCTTCCCATAAACCGGTTCATGCAATTATCCAGGCTGTGTGTGGATGATGATGTGCGATATGGCCGCCACCACACATTCAGTCACTTCACTACCAGTCTAGCATTGCTTGTAAAGCACTTTGGATGCATGAAAAGCGCTATATAAATGCTGATTATTCTTCTTCTTCTTCCTCCTCCTCATGAATTAGATGCTGAGGGAGCATTTTGGGAGGTATATAGGAGTTGTACTAAATAACCAAGTATATAACAGTTATAGGGCACTGCTGCCCTGTTTGTATTTTACATAAGTGAGGAATTATGGATCGGATTTGAGGTAAGGCATAATGGGGGAAAAAGTAGGCCTGGCCACATGGCCAGGAGTTTGGGCATGGGGCCTAGCAGGGCCGCATGGGCCAGAAGGCAGTAGCAGGGGGGAGTAAAATAATTATTGGTGGAGGCCACTTATGGCCAAACATGTGGCAGAGATGCATTAATAACAGAAATACAAAAAAAATGGTTGTAATTTAAGTGAAATGGCTGTTGGTCTTGGTAACCAGAATACTGAAGAGGCAAAATACAAGTTTGGAATTTGGGACCATATTGGGGGAAGGGGATAGGAGCATTGTGGCCAGTAAGGGCAGAGTTACCAATGGAGGGGAGGATTCATCTCTCCAGTTGGAGGGGGGGGTCCCAAGCAGAGTAAAAGCATGGGGAAAATGGGAGTTTATTCAGTCTTGTCATGTAAACAGTAAAACAAAGGTACCTGAGATGCAGCTGGATCGTGAAGGGTCCCGGGAGTCACTGGTTGAATAGGACTGCACACAAGGAGCACAGGGGCCTAGGATCCTCGTCTAGCAATGCACGCAGTGGTTCTTCAGGCCGCTGCTCTTCTTGATGCGGCTTGAGCTGTAGTGCCCATGTGGTGGTGCTGGGTGGGTCGCAGTAGAGATTTGGGCAGCCATTTCCTTGGGCCATGGTGGTTGCTTTGGGGTCTCCCAGATGGGAGCGTCCATTGGTTAGGGATGGGGGTCTTTTATTGCTGGAAGGAGTTGGGAGCTCATTCTGGGTGCGTGGGCAGCAGTGCCCTCCTTGGCTGAGTAGCTAGGGTGAGCGCTCTTTGCCACAGAGGACAATTTCTGGGAGAAGCCCAGAGGTTGCTGGGTGATAGGCCACATGGGCGAGCGCTGATTTCGGTGGGTCCTTGATCGCGGCTGTACGCTCGAGGTCTGTGTGCTGAAATAGGCATGGCCAGGGACAAGAATGGCAGAGGTAGCTGGGAGGATGCCACAAAGGACAGCGAGGAGCTTGGCATCCAGGATAGGCCTGACACCGTGGGGGGGGCTGGGATATGCAATGTCTGTGCATGCACGGTGTGACAAGAGAGCAACGTGCATGCACAGCAGGCTATGGAGGCCATTTTGGTAGTTTTTCATCAAGCAGCCGGGAAGGTAAGAATGTTTGGTGAAATTGAGAAGGGAAGCTGCTATGGAGGCAGGGTACACTGAACTTGATAACTATTGGGGGTCCTGCAGTAGGGACCTAGGACAGCAAGCCATTGAGGGAATGAAATGTTAGTAAATAAAATATAAAGAAGGGGCCAAAACTTTGGGGTATGTAAAAAAAAACAAAACAAAATAAAAAAATAAAACTGCACTGTACACTGAGCTGGTCAACTATCGGGGTCTTGCAGTGGGGACTTAAGGCAGCAAGCCAACAAGGGAAATAAAATGTTTAATAAAATGGAAAGGAAGGAGCAAAAAAAAAACTGGAGTTGTTTTGTGTGGGGGGGGGACACAAAGCCACGTGCAGCCCACAGTGAGAAAAAACTGCCATGGGATGCAGATGCAGATGGGAAGCAATAGAGCTGGAAAAGGTTGAGGGCCTGCTGTTGAAAGGATGGAATCGGCAGGACAATGGAAGGAGAGGTTGCAGTGATTAAAGGCAGGTTGACTCTCAGCTGCTCCCAAATGTTTTTTTCTCCTATAATAGCGGCAGGAAAATGCATAAAGACTTATACCACACAGACCTGGGGGGCAGGTGCCTTGATTTTGAATTCACAAGGAATATGCACAATATTAAACTACTGTATACACAGGCTGTAAGGTGCACAGACAGGAGGGGTTAAGGTTCAAAGGCAGGGCCCATTTTGTTGACGTCGGGAGTCGGGTACTTACTGCTTCATGGGCCACGGATTGTTATTCATGAGGGTTATTTACAGAGCAGCAGGACTCACTTGTTGTAATAGGGGATAAAGAAATGTGTCCCAATATTTTAGCCTAAACCTCATTTTGGTCTAAAACATAATGTATTTGTGTAACTAATATTGATCTATGAAGTTGGATCATATTAAAACTTGTAAAGCTACAAGTTTAACTGAGCCACAACTTGTAATATTAAAGTGTCTTTTGATATTTGTACTGATCATGTGAGTAATAAAAAACAGGTGTCTTAAGTGTCTGCACAAACAGAAATACAGGGAGAGAGTTCAAATTATCCCTTCAGACTATTTTTAGTGTTTGTTATCAGGACAGGCTAAAAAGCTTGTATGCAAATTTCTAAGTGCAAACCTATTTCTTCCTCCTAAGACCTTGATAACTGGTACTGACCATTATTACTAGCCTTATATAGTAATATAATTTACACTATCAATACATTTGTGCTTACTAAGGATTAGCTCATACATGTACTAAAAAGAGAATTGCCTTTTAAGTTAATGTTTGTACTTGTTCTGTACCAATCATAGACAACCATAGTACTGTCTTCCACTATATAAGCAAGCCACTATACACTGTTAGTTTGAAGAATTAAGAATGAAGAATTAAGAATTAAGAATGAAGGATGTACCACTTGTAATCTCTCGCTATGATTATTGTTATAATCATTAAATTCTTCCGCCATCAGAATTGTCTCCATTCGTCTCCTTTCTAAGTATTAGTAATAGATAATTTACTAATGGTAATTTTTTATCCTCTACAATTGGTGCCATGACTTCGAGATCGCTGGTGCTGCATGCTGAGGAGGCTGCCAAACTGCTGGTTGGTTAGTCTGCAGCCTAATAAGAAGGTGAGGGACGCTCGTGCTGTTGGCTTAAAAGCGAGAGAAAAGGTGCACACAGACAGTTTAGCCACTTGCTAATCAGGTGATGTATGCTTTGTATGCTTCTCAAATTGTTTTAAATATAAAGTAATGCTTAACTCTGTAGGAACTCATGGGGCAGAGTAGGTAAGTGAAGGTGCTGGGACTTGCAAGCCGGACCTCACAAGGGAGCTATAAGACATAGCTAGACAGACCAGGGCACTAGTGCACGGATGCATCTGGCTGTAAAGGCTAGGCAGGCAAGAAAAAGATAAGAAGAATGAGTATGGAAACAATAATAGGTCGTTTTCTAGGAAAACACCTAAAGGGAGAAGCATACAAACCAGTGCCTGATGATTAACAGGCACAATTGTATTTTATGAGTATGGAAACATTGATAGGTTGTTTCTGTGGGAAACACCTAAAGGGGGAAGCATACGAACCAGTGCCTGATGATCAACAGGCACAATTGTATTTTATGAGTATGGAAACATTGATAGGTTGTTTCTAGGGGAAACACCTAAAGGGGGGAGCATACAAACCATGATCAACAAGCACAGTAGTATATTTGATTAAAAATAAAAAAAGAGTAACTAGCAAATACTGTACAAAGTCTGTGATAATATAGCCAGGTGGTAATTCGTTAACACATGAGACTTTAGAAAAAAGGAAAGCTGCATGAACAGTAAGATGTAATAATCCAGCTACAGTCAGAGATAGATAGTTTGGAAATGCAAAATAAGTCAAGAGCCAAAATCCCTGCAAGAGAAAAACTAATAACTAAAGTTATAGTTTGTAAAGGTACAGGGAGACCTTTGTTTTTTAGATAGGGATAATTCTCTTTTATTAATTGCAAAATAAACTATGACACAGCTTCTGTAGCACGTTTGTAAGATGTAAATGTCTTAAAATCTAAAAAAAAAAAAAACACTTTACAGTGTGCTAACTCCTGTATAGGAGCAGTTAAAATGTAGGAGTAAAAAGTCAGGTATTGGCAAGTCATATTAACTTAATGCCCAAAGACCTTGCCTCTTCTAATGTTAAAGAGTTTGATTCTAAATACTCTTAGTATGCTGTGGGGTGGACTAGAGCAAAGACTAGCCACTTGTTCTTCTATAATTGCTACCATGACCAAACAAATCACCAGGAGTTTTTTAACATGATTAATAATGTTATCAGTAACACTAGAGTTTCTGAAGGACAAAAGATTCTCATTAAAATGATGTTGGCAGGCTGGCCCGGTGGCGCTGAGGTTGAGGCGCTGGGCGCCACACCTCGCGCTACACGGCGACCAGGTTCAGGAGGCAGGACTCGGGTTGCGAGGGGTGGGGCAGGAGGAGGATTGAGGCGTCCCAGATGTCTCCTCCCCTCCAGGAGTGGGAGCAGAACGCGTCCTGCGTTCTGCATCCACTCATGGCCGATGGAGGTGGCTCCGGCGCGGTCGCGAGTCGGGAGGGGGAGGATGCCGGCGATGAGGGCTTGGTGTGTCAGCACGCCACCACTCAGGACGTACGTCCTAGCGAAGGACGTCTCAGAGGGCGGGGGAAACTAGGGGAAGAAAAAACGAGAAAACCCCTCTCGGCAGCCCAAGATGATAGCCTCTCGGTACCATCCGGACCACCGATAAGAGGGACAGATCCCCGCTGTGCAGGAGGGAGAAAGGAGGCACTCTAGGGGGCAGATCCCACCGTAAGTGGAATGGATGAGTTGAGAGGAAGGAAGGAGTGGGCTCCGGGAGCAGAGAAGGAGGCATAAAAATAAAAAGTAAAAAAAAAAAAAAATGATGTTGGCATATTTTTAAATATGTTATAAGTGTCCTTGGATAAAAAATGTTTAAGTTAATTACATGAAAATTGTTCATTTTCTGTGCAATGTAACATTAAGATATTTTTAATATCAGTAGTGTTCAAGGATCCTACAAAAATAACTGGGTTTGAGCGACCCTTGCATGCACACTATGTGACCTTTTGACCTTCTTGTGTTGCAGCCAACACAGTCAATCAACATTTAACTGTAAGCAAAACTTCTTTTATAAACTCAGCTGACATTTTGTCATGCTTAGGCTAAGAAAACCCAGGGACGCTTGGCTTCTTTTATCCTATGGAAATAATCTTGTATTACAGTAGTTGAGCTGTATCTTCTGCCAGTAGAAGCTCGGGAGGGGTAAGCTACCCTTCCTTCCTTCCAGTGTAATGTCCACAAAGGTTGCAAGGTACATTGCTATCTCCCCATAGGGGTAAATACCAAAAAATGTGTATTTGATTCTTCTTCAAAAACATATGCTTCAAGAATTAGTTAAGCTGGAGTGGAAGTTGTGTATGTATTTCCACATATTCATTCTTTTAATTGTCTTTTATGCATTATGCTCAATACTGAAATTGTACTATTGCATAAATCAAGTCATTATTACCTCTGCAAGTGTAATGTTTTAGCAAAATTACATCTATTTGTACAACTTTAAATCAACTGAAAAGGTCTAGTCAGTTTAAACTCTACAATCAAGCTTATTGTTTCTACTTACTATGAAGTAAAGTCTGGGGTAGGGGCAATCCCCTAACTTCAGCAAAAAGATTCTTCTTCAATTGATCTTCAAGCAAGATATCCATTTTCTTCACTGTTGTTTATTCCAAACATGGCTAATACTTTATGCAAACCTATTGCTTTACTATGGACTGTTTATGGACTGTTAATCTGTGTGCCAGGGTGTAATCAACTACCACAACACAAATGCCATGCCAGTATGTGTGTGGCTACTCAATGCACAATCTAATGCACCCTGACCAGTGCAGTGTGTCTGCTAATCAGCCAGCAGCAATATGAACACTGACTTTTCTAAATTGGTTTGTGGACATACTTAACAGCTGGTCTAGCAGCTGTGCCTCAAAGCTCAAGACTGGATCACAGCAAAGCTACATGGACTAAAAATAGACAAATGTGTTTCTTGTTATAAACAGAGCCACACCAAAGGACAATAATGTTTATGTGTTAACTCTGTCCTACTGTTTTTGGGGTAATAATAGTGTGTGTAACTATGCTAGTTTAAACAACTCATTATGTTTTGTAGTCTCAAATGCCATATACTTAACTGTAACACCAACTAAATGCCCAAATGTGACAAAAGGGCCAGAGAGTGGATTTAATCAACACTTATTGATCAAGTGATTGTGAATAATGTGAAGTACAGTAGAGTACATATAAGTCTAGATTTTCTCTGGTTGGAATATAAATGTTAACAATAGTTGTGCAGATACTGGTGTGTCAAAGTTTTATGCCACTATGTTAATTAACATGTTAAGTGTCATCATTTGGAGCTGTGATACCTCTCCTGTCTCTTAATGTACAGTCATTTTTAAATCAAAAAGATACTCATTTGATACAAATTCATAAGGCACAAGTAGTTGTAAATAAATTGCTCAGTGAGAGTGATAATGAGCACTTAATTTATAGCTATGCAGGGGGACCCTCAGAAGTCTTGTCTTTTAAAGCTTTACTTGTGTTGCAAGTTGTCTCAGTGTTCTTGGTAATTATAAGCCTATGTCGCTTAAGACTTACTATAAGTACATAGTGAGATGTACATGCTCAGAGGAGCTGCATTGTTGCATAAATAATAATTAGGCAATATTGGGCCAAAGGGGGGCTTGTAATAGGGGATAAAGAAATGTGTCCCAATATTTTAGCCTAAACCTCATTTTGGTCTAAAACATAATGTATTTGTGTAACTAATATTGATCTATGAAGTTGGATCATATTAAAACTTGTAAAGCTACAAGTTTAACTGAGCCACAACTTGTAATATTAAAGTGTCTTTTGATATTTGTACTGATCATGTGAGTAATAAAAAACAGGTGTCTTAAGTGTCTGCACAAACAGAAATACAGGGAGAGAGTTCAAATTATCCCTTCAGACTATTTTTAGTGTTTGTTATCAGGACAGGCTAAAAAGCTTGTATGCACATTCCTAAGTGCAAACCTATTTCTTCCTCCTAAGACCTTGATAACTGGTAATGACCATTATTACTAGCCTTATATAGTAATATAATTTACACTATCAATACATTTGTACTTACTAAGGTTAGCTCATACATGTACTAAAAAGAAATTGCCTTTTAAGTTAATGTTTGTACTTGTTCTGTACCAATCATAGACAACCATAGTACTGTCTTCCACTATATAAGCAAGCCACTATACACTGTTAGTTTGAAGAATTAAGAATGAAGAATTAAGAAATAAGAATGAAGGATGTACCACTTGTAATCTCTCGCTATGATTATTGTTATAATCATTAAATTCTTCCGCCATCAGCATCGTCTCCGTTCGTCTCCTTTCTAAGTATTAGTAATAGATAATTTACTAATGGTAATTTTTTTACCTCCTCTACACTTGTTTACAAAACTGAGGCTTGGTTGTGGTACCCAAAAAATAGAGGAGCTATCACGCTGGTTGGAGCCGGAGAGTTGTGCGGCTGTTCATTGGGGTTTTTGCATGGGGTATTGGTATGAGGCCAGCTTCCCTATGCTGTCCAAGTGAGTTGGAGTGTGATGGGGCTCCTGCAAGAAGCCGTCCGGCAGGCGATCTGCCATACTGGGTGATCTCATTCTCCAATTCAGGCAGCCTGCTACCGGAGGAAGGGAAAGTGGCCTGGCGGGGGGGGGGTGTTAGGCCGGCACCATGGCCTAAAGAAGAAGGGCGAGGGTGTTTCTCAGTGGGTTTCTTGCAAGCAACTCCTGGGCTGGGAAGTGGGAGGGCACAGTAGGGGATGACTGACCAAGGAACAGCCATGAAGGGGCATGGGATGGTGTTCCTAGGCGAGGGAGGCACAGGCTTGGCGTTGGCACCAGCAACAGGCCGCACCTGCACGATAGTGGGAAGAGCGGGTGCGCGGGCCGGCTGGCGGGTGCCATGTTTGTAGTCCCAGGCTCAGAAAGGGGGGATGGCTGTGTATAATCGCACTGAATGTGTGGAATATAAGAGAACAAGTTTGAAACAAAAACAAAAATAACAATAAATAAATGAATATACAAATAAATGATTGAATGAGTAAAAGAGAAAGGGTAAAAATGCAAGAGGGGGCAATAGCATTGTGCTGCCTGGTACGGGCAGTGTTTTCAAGGGTATAGGGACAGGCGAAACAATATATTTAAGGGTACAGTCAGTAGGGGGCCAATTGGTTAAAAGGTAGGGTTTGAATCTCAGCTGCTCCCAATGGTTTCTGTTTTAAAGTCAGCACGGAAGGTAATAAAGCGCTTATACTAAACAGGTTGAGGGGTAATTGCTGTGCTTTGGAATTACAAGGGAATCCAAAAATACTAAACTACTGTAAGGCACAGGTTGGTTGGGAGGTTTAAATGTGTAAGATATATAAAACAAAAAAAAAAATGTTTTTGCCTATCAAGGATTACTTACAAAGAAGCCCATGCAGGAGTAGAGGCTCAAGGTAATTATAGGCAGAAAAAGAGCAGCTCAGTACTTCGATTGGGAAGCAAAATAAAATCAGAACTCTGGGCCTGCAGGTGGGAAGCCTGGGCACGGGAGCATGAAACAAGACATTTACAAGGGAATCACGGAGGAAAGGTATGCATATATATATATATATATATATATATATATATATATACACACACACACATGCGATAGACAGGCAGAAAAAAGGAAGCAATATATAAAGCCAGAGTCACAGGGGGTGTAGAGGATGGTGTGAAAGAGGAGGAGGATTGTGAGGACCTCGAAGACAAGACCACAAGAACAATGAACAAAGAAAGGAGGCGATGGGGGGGGGGCCTGATGGAGAAGGGTGTGCTGTGTTGGTAAGGGTTTGTTTGGTGGCAGCGAAGCAGAAGGAAGTGGCAGAAACTTCATAAAAACAGAAGACACCAGCGGGGGGTTCCGGGAAGAGCCCAGTGGAGAAAAGGACACCACAGGAGGTGCTGGACCAGAAACAGGCTGAGGAACCTGAGGCCAAGGGAGGCATGAGTGGTAAGGACAAGGGTATGGGTCGGGTGGCATGGGGAGCCAATGACGGAGGGTCAGGCACCGGGGGGGGTTGGGTTAGTCAGGCTCCCAATCAAGCTGGAGATGAGGAAAGAATGGATAAAAGGATATCCAGATGTGAGGGCAAGGAAGATGCTAATGGAGGGGTTCGAAAGGGGCTTTAGTCTAGAATATCAGGGCGCGAGAAGGAGCAGGAGATCCAAGAACTTGACCTCATTAAAGGAAGATATAGCAGAAGGGAAAATAAGGGAGGAAGCGGAGGCCGGGAGGAAAGAGGGTCCATTTCAGACCTTAACTTTACCCAGTCTGCGTGTTTCACCATTGGGACTGATGCCAAAGAAGCAACAGGGGGAGTTTAGACTTATCCATCACCTGTCATATCCAGAGGGGGCACTGGTGAACGATCACATCCCTGGGGAATGTACTGTAGTTTCTTATGCAAAATTGGAACAGGTGGTGGGGCTGATTAGAGTAAAAGTAGGGGCATGGCTGGCAAAGACCGACATTGAGTCGGCTAATACCAGTCAGGAAGGAAGACTGGGACCTGTTGGGATTCAGCTTCCAAGGGTTCCTCTATTTTGACAAGGCAATGCCCATGGGCTGTTCCACATGTGTGTGAAGTTTGAGGCATTTAGCACTTGAATGAAATGGGTGTTTGGGAAAAGATACGGGCACAATGCGGTCATACACTAGTTGGATGATTTCCTGCTGGTGGGGGAGAACCAGAAGGAGACAAAGTTAAGGCTCCGGAATCTTCAGCATATGTGCAAGAAGATGAAGAGACCACTTACGGAAGGGAAGTTGAAAGGTCCAGCTAGGAAGCTGGAATTCCTGGGAATCAAGGTGGATTCAGAAGAGCAGGTTTTCAGGTTACCCCATCAGAAAGTTGCAGACTCAAGGAACTAATACAGGAGGTCAAGAAGAGGAGGAGAGTCCCATTGGGTCAGGAACAACAGCTGTTGGGGCACTTGAATTTCGCATGCAGGGCAGTGACTCCTGGGAGGGTGTTTCACCAGGAGATTAGCCAGGGCAACCTGGGGGGGGGCAAAACTGCTCCACCACTGGGTGGACATTTCACAGGGGATAAGGCAGGATCTGGAAGTGTGGCAGCAATTCTTAGTGCTACAATGGGGTCACATTCTGGCAGAAAGAGTGGCTAGCGAATAACGACCTGGTCCTATATGTAACCCCCCTGCAAATGGGGGTTCCCAAAAGTCTTCCAGGAGCTTGCCTGAATGCTCCAAGCCTGGGTGGTGTTCGGCGTCTGAGTTACTTAACTGTGGTTGCAAATGAGTGCTATTTGAGCCTCCACGTACTGTCTCGTTAAAAGCTGTCTGCTTGCAGACTTAATTAGTTTGTATGGGGGGGGGACTGTGTATTTAATGCTCAAATCCTGCCCGAGCTGCGGAGTAATCGCTCCATTTTGTGGTCGCTGAAGGTGCAAAGGGAGCCCCATCTGAAAGCTGTAACTGTTTGCCTGTAATCATTTAAAGCATTAGCAAAATTGTAGTTTATCTAACCTGCCTTTATTGCAGTTGGGACTCTGTGTGTGTTTCACCTCCATTTTGGACCTAAACTGCTGTGCTGGGCCAATTGGGTTAAGAGAGCCCTAAAATGGAGCCTGTGGACGAATCAGAACTTGGGCTCTTAATTTTGAGCCAGCCACAAGGGGATTGCATGGGCAGTGACTCTGGGAAATGTAGTTTTGACCTTGGTGCCTTTTTCTACCAACAGAGAGAGTTTTATTGTGAGTGACAGCTGAACCAGACAACAGAATGGTGTGGAGCTAAAGGAAATGCCCTGCTCTATGACTGGAAAGATTAGGTCAGTTGTGACTGTGAAGAGAGAAGGAGCTCTGTGCTTCTGTGGTGTATAGTTTCGTGTGGAAAGCTCGTGTGAGGCCCTGAGTTTCGGTCTGCAGCCTTTGTGAGTGCCAGTTTGGACTGAATCCGAGTTGTGAGGAGAAAGAAGCACTAGAAGTGTGGAAACCAGGCTTACCCTGTAGAAGACTGGAGAAATTGCTGAATGGCGCTCGGTCTGTCAGGAACTGAACTGCTGTGTGTGTCCCAGGTATTTTGCAGTTATTGCGATTGGGATCGAGAACGATCTACCTGAATAATACTTTCTTTTACATATGAATGTGCATTAGTGCTTGTGGGAATAGCTATTTCCAATCCCCAGTGCTGTGTGCTGTGTGTTGAAGCTGGAAACAAACCCCAGCTTGTCTCGGACTAAATCCGTTTGCTATCAACTGCAGTGGGGTCCAGTCACAAGCACTTTGTCTCCATGCCTTGTTGTTCTGGCAATCCAGAAGAACATCCACCATCCGGTTTTGAGCTTGGGTATTGTGAGTGCAAGTCAGGGTATTCCCCCGCAGCCTGTTTTCAATCACAAGTGTCATCTAATTCTTGTTGTTTCACTGCTTCATGGACTGAGCCATCCGGCTCCGGATTACAATTGGGTGTTGTGCATATATTTTCTTCTACAGGGCCCTATTCATCTGCACCTGCTGGCCAACCCCATGCAATGGACCTGGCTAGCCACCCCAAACCTGGGTACCCAGAGTGTGACTTTTCAGCCCCTGTATGTGTGCACAGTACTGTGATTTAATGCCACCAATTAACCTGATTTCCCCTTCCCGTGTTACTGCCCCAAGTAAATCAGATTTGTTGTTGTTATACTATATACTGTCTGTGGTGTTGGTACTTATGGAAACAGTATTGTGTTTTGCTGTATATGTTGTTTAACCTTATTTTACAGGGGGTCCTCAGAGACATGCTGCAGAATCTAGTCTCAGGGTAGGTATCTAAGGAGAACAGGTATATGTAGGTATTGGGGGCCAACTCCAGTGTACTGTGTGAGCCACTAGAGGGAATAAAGGGGTCTCAGTGTCCCAGAGGGCTGTGACCAAGCTAGTCTAACCACTACAAACCCTGAACTCTGGGTGGAGGCACCCGCCATAGGACCTAGGCCTCTCAACCTGTCCGTAGTCAAACAGGCAGGGGTAGTAGCCCTTGGAATAGCGCCACCTAGGGGTTCAATCTTGGAGGCACTGCTGGGATTAGCGTCCTCTAGTGGCCACATTTACGAATTACTGTTAAAAATAAATGGATACCCAAACAGAAGTGGCTGCACACCAGTTGGTGGGGTGGTGTACTGGGCAGGAGATCGACCCCCAAAATGCTATACTTATCTTGGATATCCCACTGGGTACCAGTACGGACACTGTAGAGGGAGTACTTTCCAAGGTGGAAGGTTTACAAAACCCTGTGGTGGCGGGTCAACATGCTAATCAGCTCACCCACAATTTCATGGCCCTAGTAGAGTACAAGGACCCCATAGATAGCTCCAAAGTGCCACAGACTATTACCCCAGAGGGAGCCCTCACTGCCTGGAGAGTGATAACTAAGGACAGTAAAGACCTGGGGGGAATGACACCCCCCCCCACTATCTGAAACTTTTGAGGAGAAATTTGCTAAATTGTTGCTGGAGGATTTAAAGAAACTATTATTGCCACCTGGGGGCATTCCTCCCTAACACCCTCTCCCTCCTGCACCGTTATTGCCTCTCCTTCTGTGCCAGTGCTAGCCCCTATGTTTGTACCTGCCATTAGTCATGACTCTTACCACAAGCTCAAAGTATTCTCTGGCATCCGCCCCACTCCAAATGGGGAGGCCAATCTGGAAACCTGGATAGACTCTACTACTCTTGCGGTACAAGACTGGCAATGCTCTGAGGCAGAAAAAAGGGCTCACCCTGGGGGAGAGCCTCCAGAGACCCACCCAACATACTTTTCACTCCCTGAGGGTCTCTGACCATGACGCCAAAGCCCAAGAGTACATAATTGCCCTTGAAAATGTGTTTGGGGGCACCACTAGTGTTGAGGCCTTGAAATGGAAGCTTAAAGATGTTAGACAACAGCCGGGGGAATTGTTATCTGCCTATATGGATCGATTAGAGAGAATCTTGGAAACCATTTTTCGAAAGGGGGGTTGGACCCGTAGTGAAGTGGACCGGTAAGACTGAATCATATACTGTCCCTGCCCGCACTCTAGCTGGGTGTTGCTCAAATTGCAACTGCATCAAAGGAAATCTGGTCCCTTGCCTTTCCATGTGTTGATGAAGGAGGCACGGGAAGTTGAGGAGGAGGAAGGTTTTTCAGAGCCCTGTGCAGTCGTAGCTGCTACATCCCCTGCCCCAGGTGCGGGGTCAGACGCTGATTGTCTGGAATCACCAAAATCATATGACAGAACCCGAGACCCAAATGTCAGCCAAGCGGGGGCCCAGCCAGAGAGGGATGGCTACCAATGTTCTGCCATGGGATGAACTGCTGAGGGAGATTAGGAAAGCAACAGACAGTCTCATCATGAAGGCCGCTCCTATGAGTATGGGCCCTGACACTTGCCCGACTGCTTCTGCTATTGGGGTGGGGGTGCCCACCCAGGCACCTCCTGCTGACAACAGCTCAAAACTTGATGTCTTGGCTATAGAGGTGAGGGAACTGAAGAAATATCTCCAAATGTCCAACCCACCACTGGCTGAGGTGGCACCAAGGTTTTCCATTGATAGTACCAATGCTGCAACCCCCAATGTGATGCCTTGGTCCCCCCAAACTTCAGCAGACATGTTTTGCCATAATCGTGGGAAGGATGGGCACATGAAGAGGGAATGCCAGTCTTGGAAAGACTTAGAGAGTGGTGAGCCAGCTACAGGGAGAGCTTTGGAGCACAAAACAGTGGTTAAGAGGTGCACGAAATGACCGCAGTGAAGGTCCCAGAAATGCTAACTCACGTCCCGTCCCTTTGTGACTAGATCATCTGCCCAGGCCCTTGCTACCGCCTCTCCGGACTGGTCCAGAATAGTGGGTCCCTCCATGGAGACCACTGTGAAGGTGAATGGAGTGTCTACAAGAGCTGTATTGGACAGTGGCTCCCAAGTGACAATTATGTTTCAGGACTGGTATCAGACGCACCTGTCTGATGTACCCTTACAACCGTTGGAAGGACTGCATGTCTGAGGGTTAAGCGTGAAGACCTACCCCTATTCTAGGTATATCTGAATTTGGTTGTCTTTTCCCACCTCCGTGGCTGGAGTGGCCGAGCAAGTAGAGACCCTGGCATTAGTGTGTCCCCCTACCGGACTTTATGATGGGATTCCTATGTTTATATGTTTGGACGGTTGGCACAGTTGTGTTATGAGAAACAAGGGTCAAGGACTGGTAGAGCTTTGAGAATCCCTGCCTTGATCAAGAAGGCATATGAGGCACAGAGGAATGCTGAAAAAATGGACCCAGAGGAACCGGTTGGTATTGTCTGGAAGAAGGATCCGGAGTCTCTGATTCTGGCGCCAAATGCCCAGTGTACCTTACAGGGGGCAGTCCGTATCAAAGGATGTCAAGAATAAAATCCTCATGCTGGATGCACCAGGCAATGGGAAATTGCTGGAAGGACTGCTGGTCAAGCCAAGTATTTTGCCTGCCTGAGCCCATGCTTACACCAGAAGGGTAATGGTTCAAGTTCATAATGTGTCTGATAGAGAGGTTCGAGTAAATAGAGGTTGCACACTGGCTAATATACATTGTGCAAATACTGCAGTGCTGCCCAGTAACAAGTGTTTGGGGGAGAATGACAGAGTGATGCCTGACTTGTTTTATTTCAGTGACTCCCCGTTGCTAGCCGAATGGAAGATGAGAAACTAGTAAAAAACTTGCCCAGAGAGACCAGGTGTTTTCTATAAAGGAATGGGATGTAGGATGTGTGCAAAGAGCTGAGCACCACATCCGGCTGGATGATGAAAGGCCATTTCGTGAGAGGTCTCGACACCTGGCCCCTGCTGACATAGATGATGTGAGACGGCATCTGCAAGAGATGCTTGCTGCTGGTGTAATACAAGAATCTAGAAGCCCATATGCTTCAGCTATTGTGGTAGTGAGAAAAAAGAATGGGACAGTAAGAATGTGCATGGATTATCGCACCTTGACCCGGTGGACTATCCCTGATCAGTATACAATGCCCCGCATTCAAGATGCTTTAGACTGCCTGAACGGTAGCAAGTGGTTCTCCGTGCTGGATCTTCGCAGTGGGTACTACCAGATCCCGATGGCCCCGGAAGACCGTGAGAAGACAGCCTTTATCTGCCCACTTGGTTTCTATGAATTCATGAGGATGCCTCAAGGGATTTCAGGTGCTTCAGCCACTTTTCAACGACTGATGGAGTGTGCGGTGGGGGACATGAACTTATTAGAGTGCCTGGTGTTCCTAGATGATGATATTGTCTTTGGCAGCTCACTGGAGGAACATGAGAGCAGATTATTCAAGGTGTTGGACTGACTGGAAGACTTTGGCCTAAAACTGTCCATCGATAAATGTTAATTCTTCCAAACATCTGTAAAGTATGTGGGACACAGAGTCTCCACCGAGGGTATAGAGACCGACCCAAGTAAAGTTGAGGCCTTGACCACCTGGCCACAGCCCCACAATCTAAAAGAACTGCAAAGATTCCTGGGATTCTGTGGCTATTGCCGTTTCATCAAGGACTATTCAAAAGTGATCCATCCTTTACTTAATCTTACTCAAGGTTACCCTCCTACCCACAAAAAATACAAGAGGTCGGTTTCTTCTGAGCCTGAGCGAGTGTATTTCTGTCCCAATTAAGTATTTGGAGCCAGATGGACACCTGAGTGTGAAGCTGCTTTCCATGAAATTATATATCAACTTACCCATGCTCCTGTCCTTGCCTATGCAGATCCAGCGAAGCCCTATGTCTTGCACACTGATGCTATCCTGCAAGGCTTGGGGGCTGTATTGTACCAAAAGCACGAGAATGGCCTGAGACCAATGGCCTTTGCCAGTAGAAGCCTGACCCCATCCGAAAAGAACTATCCTGTACTAAAGTTAGAGTTCCTAGCTTTGAAGTGGGCTATTGTTGACCAGTTCCATGAGTACTTGTATAGGGCTAAGATACTAGTAAAAATTGACAATAATCCTTTGACCTATGTGCAGACTTCAGCTAAGTTGGATGCCACTGGCCATAGGTGGCTTTCTGCATTATCTACATATGGCTATGCTGTTGAATACAGAGCAGGCCTGAACCACATAGATGCTGATGCTGTCTCCCGGAGGCCTGTTCCTGGAATGAGTGGGTCAGACTGTCAGAACCTGATATTCAAGAACTTGCCAGAAGTTTGACAGGAGGAACAAATGTCCACGGACGCAGTGGACTGTATGGTGGTGTTTGGGGCCCTCTGAGAATTGCACACCTGCTTGTGCCACTTTTCTGCAATAGACATTGGTGCACTGCCTCAGCTGGACAATGACAGTATTCAGCAGGCTCAATCCCGAGATCCCATGATCAAATCAGCTTTAGAAGCCCTCACACAGGAAAATTTATCCAAATTACGCTCCACTGATTTGAGAACTGCATTGTTATACAAGGAAGGTCCTAAGTTGAAACTGATCAATAGACTGTTATACAGAGAAACAGTAGACAGAGGGGGACAAATAGACAAACAACTAGTGCTGCCCACTGCCTTTCGAGACTCAGTACTGAAGTCCCTACACAACCACATGAGGCACGTTGGTATAGACAGGACACTTGACTTGGTGAGATCCAGATTCTGTTGGCCTAAGATGGGGGCTGATGTTGAGCAACACATTCGAACTTGTAGTCGCTGTTTACAGAGGAAAGCTTTGCTCCAGAAGGCTGCCCCCCCTTATTAACATCACCACCAGTGCCCCCATGGAGCTGGTCTGTATTGATTTCCTGAGTTTGGAGTCAGATCAAAGAAATAATAGTAACGTGCTGGTGGTCACTGATCATTTTATGAGATATGCCCAAGCTTTCCCCACCAAGGACCAGAAGGCATCCACTGTGGCAAAAGCACTTGTAGAAAACTTTTTGTTCACTATGGGGCTTCACAAAGAATGCATTCTGATCAAGGAAGAGACTTTGAGAGTCGTCTGATCAAAGAGATGTTTTCTCTGTGGGGAGTGCGAAAGTCCAGAACCACCCCTTACTACCCCAAGGGGGACCCACAGCCTGAACGTTTCAACCGCACTTTGCTAGATATGCTAGGCACACTCCACCCAAAAGACGAGTCTAGATGGAGCCAACAAATTAGCACCCTGGTACATGCCTACAACTGCACCAAAAGTGATGCCACTGGGTTCTCCCCCTACCGCCTAATGTTTGGAAGAGAAGCTCGACTGCCGGTAGATGTATGTTTTGGAGTTTCTCCTGATGGGGTTCAAGCTGACAACTATTTACAGTATGTGCAAAAGTTAAAGGCCCAGCTAAATCATGCGTACCAACTGGCTCAAACCATGGCTGCCAAAAGAAATCTGGCCAAAAAAGAAAGTTATGATAAAAAGGTGAAAGCACAGGAACTCCTCCAGGAGGGAGATCGGGTATTGCTAAGAAATCTGGGACTGCACAGCAAACATAAGATTGCTGACAGATGGCACCATCTCCCTCACATTGTGGTGGGCAAACTAGATGATATGCCTGTGTACAAAGTAAGGCCTGAGAATAATTCAAAAGATCTGAAAACAATGCATATAAATCATTTACTACCCATTGGACAAATCTTGATTGAGTCTGAGCCCCCAGAAAATGCCCCCTCTGGACCAGTGACTAGAGCTGCTGCTAAGCAAAAATCAAGAAAGCCTGCACCTACAGAAGCTGAGTTAAAATGTTCCCCTCCACAAGTCCCAGTTGAACATGACTGTCAGTCCATGTCAGAGGAAAGTGAGTGTGGCTTTGAATACTACCCTTCTTACGAACTGAGTCAATTGTTTTGGGTCAATCCCCTAGTCAATCCTGGAGATGAAGCTGGGCCTTCTGGACTGTAAGCCCCCAGCTTTGTCCCTGGAGCCAATGATCGCAGAAGGTGAAGTGCAAAGCATAAAGTCAGATATGGAATCATTGTGTATGGCTGAACTGTTTGAGTTTTCAGAGGAGGAAAATGATGGACTGGGACAAACTGATGATATACCAGAACAAGAAGAGTGTATTGAGTGCCCTGATAATGCACTGTCAGTGTCAGAAAACTCCCCATGTGAGCCAAGTGTTGTGGACTCAGAGGTTGCAACTCCTGGAGCTGAAAGTGCCCCAAGTTCTAGCTTCTGTACCCCAATGGAAACTCCCCTGACAAGTGAGGACAATGCTAAAAATGAGGCTCAGGGTGCAGAGACTAACAGTTCCCCCTAGAAAGACTAGTCAAGCTGTAAAGCCTGTGGTGCACCTCAGTTATGATTACCCTGGGAGGCCTGTGGACTTGCCTCTCAATGTTGTCCATAAAGGAGTGTATGTGTCCCCGAGCTCATTGCCCAAACTGAACATCAGTGCTAACTCCAAGTTACTTGTGTTGCCCTCTAGGTATGGTGCCCCTGCCCCATCCAGCCCCAAGGTAGCTGATAAGGAAGGGAGGTAATAACCTGAGTTATGGTACAATGTGTGTATTATGATGTGTAAAAAGTGATGTACTAAAAAGTTTCAGAAATGTGTTTCTGTCACGGTGATATGGTGACTGATTACATGTATAAGCCTAATGTGATACTGATGTAAATGTATATGGTTGTGTTGAAACTTATGGGGGTACTTGCTTGATGTGGCTGCCAAGTTTTCCAGGTCAGGAAGGGTGTAACCCCCCTGCAAATGGGGGTTCCCAAAAGTCTTCCAGGAGCTTGCCTGAATGCTCCAAGTCTGGGCGGTGTTCGGTGTCTGAGCTGTTTAAATGTGGTTCCAAGTGAGTGCTATTTGAGCCTCCACGTACTGTCTCTTTAAGAGCTGTCTGCTAGCAGACTTAATTAGTTTGTATTGGGGGGACTGTGTATTTAATGCTCGAATCCCGCCCGGGCTGCTGTCAATTCGCTCCATTTCTGCAGTCGCTAAGAGTGCAGAGGGAGCCTAAATGAAAGATGTAATTGTTTACCTGAAACCAGTTAGTGTTAAGTAAAATGCAGTTTGTCTAACCTGCCTTTCTTGCAGCTGGGACTCTGTGTGTTACCCCTCCATTTTGGACCTAAACTGCTGTGCTAGGCCAATTGGGTTAAGGGTTCCCTAAAATGGAGCCTGAGAACGAATCAGAACTTGGACTCTTAATTTTGAGCCAGTCACAAGGGGATTGTATGGGCAGTGACTCTGGGAAATGCAGTTTTGACCTTGGCGCCTTTTTCTACCAACAGAGGGAGTCTTATTGTGAGTGACAGCTAAATCAGCCAACAGAATAGTGTGGAGCTAAAGGAAATGCCCTGCTCTGTGACTGGAAAGAGCAGATCAGTTGTGGCAGTCAAGAGAGAAGGAGCTGTGTGCTTCTGCAGTGTATAGTTTCACGCAGGAAGCACGTGTGAGGCCCTGAGTTTCGGTCTGCAGCTTTTGTGAGTGCCAGTTTGGACTGAATCTGAGTTGTGAGGAGAAAGAAGCACTAGAAGTGTGGAAACCAGGCTCACCCTGTAGAAGACTAGAGAAATTGTTGAATCGCGCTCGGTCTGTCACGAACTGAAGCTGCTGTGTGTGCTCCCGGGTATTTTGCAATAAGTGCGATCGGGATTGAGGAGGAGTCTGCCTGGTATAGTACTTTCCTTTTACATATGAATGTGCGTAGTGCTTGTGGAGAATCACTATTTCCAATCCCCAGTGCTGTGTGCTGTGTGTTGAAGCTGGAAGCAAACCCCAGCTTGTCTCGGACTAAATCCGTTTGCTATCAACTGCAGTGGGGTCCAGTCACAAGGACTTTGTCTCCATGCCTTGTTGTTCTGGCAATCCAGAAGAACATCCACCATCCGGTTTTGAGCTTGGGTATTGTGAGTACAAGTCGGGGTATTCCCCTGCAGCCTGTTTTCAATCACAAGTGTCATCTAATTCTTGTTGTCTCACTGCTTCATGGACTGAGCCATCCGGCTCCAGATTACAATTGGGTGTTGTGCATATATATTCTTCTACAGGGCCCTGTCCATCTGCACCTGCCGGCCAACCCCAGGCAATGGACCTGGCTAGCCCCCCCCCCATCCTGGGTACCCAGAGTGTGACTTTTCAGCACCTGTATGTGTGCACAGTACTGTGATTTAATGCCACCAATTAACCTGATTTCCCCCTCCCGTGTTACTGCCCCCTAAATAAATCAGATTTGTTGTTATACTATATACTGTCTGGTGTTGGTAGTTATGGAAATAGTATTGTGTTTTGCTGTGTATGTTGTTTAACCTTATTTTACAGGGAGTCCTCAGACGTGCTGCAGAATCAGTCTCAAGGGTAAGTGGTATCTATATGAGTGAACAGTGTGTATACATGGGGTATTGGGGCTGTAACTCCAGTGTACTGTGTGAGCTACTAGAGGGAATAAAAGGGGGTCTGTGTCCCAGAGGACTGTGACCAAGCTAGTCTAACCACTACAAACCCTGACCTCTGGGTAGAGGCACCTGCCATAGGACCTAGACCCCTCAACCTGTCCGTAGTAAAACAGGCAGGGGTAGTAGCCCGTGGGATAGCACCACCTAGGGGTTACACTAATGGATATACTCCTGTAGTTAAAGATTTATTAAATAGATATGTCAGGGGATAAGCTATAATAGGAGCAGTGTACTTAAGCAATATTGGTGAAATATTGTCCAAACCCACAGCCTTAGCAGTGTTTAAGCCTATTAGTTCTCTAATCACGGTTTCTACTTTTATTTCTTCAAATACAAAAGATTTAATGTACCCATGATCTCTCAGCTGAGGTAATTGACAAGATCCAGAAAAACAGGTTGGATTGGCTGAACTAGTCACGCCCATCTTGCTAAAGTGCCTGTTCAAGGCTTTAAGGCAGAACAGTTCAAACTTGCATCCTTTTTTAAACAATAATCAGCATATTAAACCTTTGTTATATACACGTATACTGTATTACACAATATACTACTGGTTACACAACATTACACATACAAACATTTTTAAATCGGATCATTACTTCCTGCACATAAAACCTGGATAGAGGGGGCCCTTTCCTATCAGCTACCTCAGGGCTAGATGGGGCAGGGGCACCATACTTAGAGGGTAAGACAAGTAATCTGAAGTTAGTACCTATGCACAGTTTGGGCAATGAGCTCGGGGACACATACACTCCCTTATGGACCACATTGTGAGGCAAATCCACAGGCCTCCCAGGGGAATCATAGCTTAAGAGTACTACAGGCTTCACAGCTCGACCAGTCCTAGGGGGAACTGCCACAGTCCCAGTGCTTTTACTCTCACTTTCTGCAGTGTCTGTACTGGCCATGGGAATGGCCTTCGGGGTAGAGAGGCTAGAACTTGGGGCACTTTCAGTTCCAGGAGTTGCAATCTCTGCAGTCACAGTACTTGGCTCACATGGGGAGTTTTCTGACACTGGCAGTGAACCATCAGGACACTCAAAATACACTTCTTGTTCTGGTATGTCACCAGTCTGTCCCAGTTCATCATTTTCCTCCCCCGAAAGCTCATACAGTTCCACATGCACAGTGATTCCATGTCATCCGACTTAATACTCTGCACCTCACTTTCTGAGAACATTGGCTCCAGGGACAAAGCTGGGGGCTTAGACAGTTCAGAAGGCCCAGCTTCATTTCCATAATTGACTAGGGGGCTGCCTTGAAACAATTGACTCAGTTCATAAGAGGGGTAGTACCCAAAGTTGCACTCACTTTCCTCTGACATGGACCAACAGTCATGTTCAACTGGGACTTGTTGTGGAGAACACTTTAATTCAGCATCTGTAGGTGCAGACTTTCTTTGCTTTTGCTTAGCAGCAGCTCGGATCACTGGTCCAGAGGGAGCACTTTCTGGGGGCTCAGACTCAATCAAGATTTGTCCAGTGGGCAGTAAATGATTTCTATGCATTGTTTTAATATCTTTTGAATTATTCTCAGGCCTTACTTTGTACAGAGGCAGATCAGCTAGTTTGCCTACCACAATGTGAGGGAGATGGTGCCACCTGTCAGCAATCTTGTTTGCCATGCAGTCCCAGATTTCTTAGCAATACCCTGTCTCCCTCCTGGAGTTCCTGTGCTTTCACCTTTTTGTAATACCTTTCTTTGTTGGCCAGATTTCTTTTGGCAGCCATGGTTTGAGCCAGTTGGTACTCATGATTTAGCTGGGCCTTTAACTTTTGCACATACTGTAAATAGTTGTCAGCTCGAACCCCATCAGGAGAAACTCCAAAACATACATCTACCGGTAGTCGAGCTTCGCTTCCAAACATCAGGCGGTAGGGGGAGAACTCAGTGGCATCACTTTTGGTGCAGTTGTAGGCATGTACCAAGGTGCTGATTTGTTGGCTCCATCTAGGCTAGTCCTTTGGGTGGAGGGTGCCCAGCATATCTAAGAGTGTGGTTGAAGCGTTCAGGCTGTGGGTCCCCCTGGGAGTGGTAAGGGGTGGTTCTGGACTTTCGCACTCCCCACAGAGAAAGCATCTCTTTGATCAAACGATTCTCAAAGCCCTTCCCTTGATCAGAATGGATTCTTTGTGGAGTCCCATAGTGAACAAAAAAGTTTTCTACAAGCACTTTGGCCACAGTGGATGCCTTCTGGTCCTTGGTGGGGAAAGCTTGGGCATATCTCGTAAAATGGTCAGTAACCACCAGCACATTACTAATATTTTTTTGATCGGACTCCAAACTCAGAAAATCAATACAGACCAGCTCCATGGGGGCACTGGTGGTGATAACAAGCGGGGCAGCCCTCTGGGGCAAAGCTTTCCTCTGTAAACAGGGACTATAAGTTTGAATGTGTTGCTCAACATCAGCCCCCCATCTTAGGCCAATAGAATCTGGATCTCACCAAGTCAAGTGTTCTGTCTATACCAAGGTGCCCCATGTGGTTGTGTAGGGACCTCAGTACCAAGTCTCAGAAGGCAGAGGGCAAAACTAGTTGTTGTTTGTCTATTTGTCCCCCTCTGTCTACTGTTTCTCTGTATAACAGTCGATTAATCAGTTTCAACTTTGGACCTTCCTTGTGTAACACTGCAGTTCTCAAATCAGTGGAGCGTAATTTGGACACATCTTTCCCTGCGTAGAGGGCTTCTAAAGCTGGTTTGATCATAGGATCTCGGGATTGAGCCCACTGAAGACTGTAATGGTCTAGCTGAGGCAATGCATCAATGTCTAATGCAGAAAAGTGGCAATAAGCAGCAGGTATGCAATTCTCAGAGGGCCCCAAACAATCCACCATACAGTCCACTGCATCCGTGGACATTTGTTCCTCTCTGTCAAACTTCTGGCAGAGTGCTCAAATATCAGGTTCTGACAGTCTGACAGTTATTTCAGGAAACAGGCCTCTGGGAGACAGCATCAGCATCTATGTGGTTCAGACCAGCTCTGTATTCCACAGCATAGTCATATATAGATAAGGCAGAAAGCCACCTATGGCCAGTAGCATCCAACTTAGCTGAAGTCTGCACATAAGTTAAAGGATTGTTGTCAGTTTTTACTAGTATCTTAGCCCCATACAAGTACTCATGGAATTGGTCAACAGTGGCCCACTTCAAAGCTAGAAACTCTAACTTATGTACAGGATAGTTCTTTTTGGATGGGGTCAGGCTTCAGCTGGCAAAGGCCACTGGTCTCAGGCCATTCTCGTGCTCTTGGTACAATACAGCCCCCAAGCCTTGCAGGCTAGCATCAGTGTGCAGGACATAGGGTTTTGTTGGATCTGCATAGGCAAGGACAGGAGCGTGGGTAAGTTGATATATAATCTCATGAAAAGCAGCTTCACAATCTGGTGTCCTTCTTGCTTTAAATACTTCATTGGGCGAATATACACTCTCTGTCTCAGGAGAAGCCGACCTCTTATATATTTTGTTAGTAGGAGAGTAACCTTGAGTAAGATTAAGCAAAGGGCGAATCACTCTTGAATAGTCCTTGATGAACTGGTGATGGTAACCACAGAATCCCAGGAATCTTTACAGTTCTTTTAGATTGTGGGGCTGTGGCCAGGTGGTCAAGGCCTCAACTTTACTTGGGTCTGTTTCTATGCCCTCGGTGGAGACTATATGTCCCACATACTTTACAGGGGTTTGGAAGAACTGACATTTATCGATGGATAGTTTAAGGCCAAAGTCTTCCAGTCGGTCCAACACCTTGAACAATCTGCTCTCATGTTCCTCCAGGGAGCTGCCAAACACAATAACATCGTCCAAATATACCAGACACTCTAATAAGTTCATGTCCCCCACTGCACGCTCCATTAGTCATTGAAAAGTGGCTGGGGCCCCTGAAATCCCTTGAGGCATCCTCATGAACTCATAAAAACCAAGTGAGCAGATGAAGGCTGTCTTCTCATGGTCTTCTGGGGCCATCGGGATCTGGTAGTACCCGCTGCGAAGATCCAGCACAGAGAACCACTTGCTACCGTTCAGGCAGTCTAGAACATCCTGGATGCAGGGCATCGTATACTGATCAGGGATAGTCCGCCGATTCAAAGTACAGTAATCCACGCACATCCTCACCGTCCCATTCTTTTTCCACACTACCATGATAGGGGAAGCATATGGACTTCTGGATTCTTGGATTACACCAGCAGCAAGCATCTCTTGCAGATGCCATCTCACATCATCTATGTAAGCAGGGGCCAGGCATCGAGACCTCTCACAAAATGGCCTTTCATCATGCAATTGGATATGGTGTTCGGCTCCCTGAACACATCCTACGTCCCATTCCTTTAAAGAAAACACCTGGTCTCTCTGAGCAAGCTTCTCACTGATCCTCACTTTCCATTCTGCTGGCAATGGCGAGTCACTGAAATCAAACAAGTCGGGCGTCACTCCATCATTCTTCCCCGAACTCTTGTTACTGGGTAGCAATGCCATATCTGCACAATGTACATTAGCCAGGGTGCAACCTCTGTTTACTCGAATCGCTCTATCAGACACATTATGGACTTGAGCCATTACCCTTCTGGCATAAGCATGGGCTCTAACAGGCCAAATACTTGGCTTGACGAGCAGTCCTTCTGGCAATTTTCCATTGCTTGGTGCATCCAGCATTAGTATTTTATTCTTAAAACATACTTTCTGATATGGACCTCTCCCTGTAAGGTACACTGGGAATTTGGCACCAGGATCAGAGAGTCAGGATCCTTTTTCCAGACAATTCCAACCGGTTCCTCAGGTTCCACTTTTCCAGCATCTCTGTGGGCATCGTAGGCTTTCTTGATCAAGGCTGGAATTCTTAAAGCTGTACCCATCCGGAACCCCTGTTTTTCATAACACAACTGCGCCAACCATCCAAACATATGTGCATTAGTCCCAATTAGTAGAGGGACCCCATCATACAGTCCGGTAGGGGGACATACTAAGGTCAAGGTCTCCACTTGCTCTGCCACTCCAGCCACAGAGGCGGGAAAGGAGAACCAAATTCGAATATAGCCGGAGTAGGGGTAGGCCTTCTCACTTAAATCCCAGACATACAGTCCCTCCAATGGTTGCAGGGGCACATCAGACAAGTGCTTTTGATACCAATCCTGGAACATAATTATCACTTGGGAGCCACCGTCCAACACAGCTCTTGTAGGCACTCCATTCACTGTTACAGTGGTCTCCATGGAGGGACCCACCACTTCAGACCATTCCGGTGGCACTGACCTGAATGTCAATCGGGCATTGGCCCTGGTGGCATAACTTTTCTGAATAGCTCCCCCTGGTGGCCAGGCATTAGCATTGCAATGTAATGCCACCAACCAATTGGTAACTTTTCTTAGGTTTTCTGGCAAGTGACAGAATGACTGAAAATGTCCATCCTCCCCATAACGGTAGCAGAACTTAATCTCTAGTGTCCTTGGGAAGTGGGGAGTCTCTTTTCTGTTGGGGCACTTCTGGAGCCCTGCGGGTCTCTTCTTGGACTGGGGGCCTACTCCTTTGGACCACTGAATCTCCACTATGGTTGGGGGTTAGGACAGTTCTTTGCAGCTCTCCCACCATGGCTCTGAACTCTCTTATCTCTGCTACCAGGTTACCCTTGGTCCGGGTCTCAGGGGAAACAACATGCACGCCCACTGCACTCTTGTGCTCAGGGGAAGCCTGATACAGATCCGGTTCTTTATATGCCTCAGTCAATTCTTTAATCAAGTCTCTTAATTGTTAAGCCTCAGCCAACTCACTCCGTCTGGAGGTCTGATCAGTATTCACCAGCACAGGGTTTCCAGCCCTCTTCATCAGTTTCAATCTCACGGATTTCTTTCATCAAATGACAGTACTCTGGAGGGCTTGCCCTCCTGTCTTGCAACATGAACTTCAATATCATCACGCTCGAGAATTTAGCTGACTTTAGGATGTGGTCTAGTCTGACCCAGCTTAGCTCCTCGGCAGACACTCCCCCTTTTCTGTGGGCCCTCTGCAAACCCTTCTCTATCCTAGTGACAAAAGCAGACAGCTTCTCATTTTTCCACTGTTTGGCTGATTTGAATTTCCACAACAAATCATCCCCTGATTCTGTGCTGCCAAACACCCCCTCCAAGGCAGAGATATTCTGCTGCAGTGGCCTCCGGACTAGTAGCACATAGGAACCGAATGGCTTCCAGGGCAGGGCTTCTCAAACTCTCCATCAAGCGCTTTCTTTTCTCCCCCTCTGAACATTGCCATTCCTGTACTAAAGGGGTGGCATAGTCTATCCAGGTCTCCAGATCATCTTCCCTCGAAGGCACTGGGATGGTACCAGAAAAAACTCTAAGCCTTCAATAGGAGTCCAGCTGTATCAGGGGAATGATGAGGGGGGAGGCAGCTATTGGGGAGCTCTTGGGAGACACAGGGGAGGTGGTCGGAGAATGTAAGGGCGTATGGTCCCCCGACAGGTCTAGTACTTTTACCACTTCTTGGGCAGTTTTTCCTTCGGATGCTAACAGCCTAAGCAGCTTTTCTTTAAATCCATCGGTACTAGGGGACCTACCCAGGTGGGCCTGACCACTATGTAAGTGAATGACCCTCCATTCCTTCTGGGCGCCCTCAGGAAAAATCATAGGGGGTACCTTCTCAGGGTCTATATGGGAACTACACAAGAGTAGCACTATCAGAGTTTGGTCGAATAAGTCAGCATCTCGTCCCTTTACCTCCACCTTGCCCACACACTTAACATGCTCTACGGTGGACACAATGTCAGCATTGTTAGTCCCCAAGGGGACATCCAGCAACAGGATAGCCTTTGGGGATCTATCTCCTCGGCTTCACTCCATCCCATCAATTTGTGTATCATCAGCTTGTGGTGGGCAATTTTTAGCTTGGGCATAGCAAGCCCTTCCATCTTTTCCCCTAACTTGGACATAATGGGGTAATTCCCTCACGTGGCCACTAGAGGACGCTAATTCCAATGGTGCCTCCAAGATGTAACCCCCAGGCGGCACTATCCCAAGGGCTACTACCCCTGCCTGTTTGGCTACTGACAGGTTGAGGGGCCTAGGTTCTATGACAGGTGCCTCCACCCAGAGGTCAGGGTTAGTAGTGGTTAAACTAGCTTGGGTACAGCCCTCTGGGACACTGTGACCCCCCTTTATTCCCATTAGTGGCCCACACAATACATGGGAGTTACCTTCCCAATACCTCACATATGCACACTTTTTACACATAGAGATACCACTTACCCTTGAGACTGATTCTGCAGCTCATCTCGGAGGACCCCCTGTAAAACAAGGTTAAATAACATACACAGCAATTTGCAATACTGTTCTAGATGCATTAACACCACAGCCAGTATATAGCATAACAATAAATCTGGTTTATTCAGGGGACAGTAACACGGGAGGGGGGTAATCAGGTTGATTAGTTTAGATAAGTTCGAATCACAGTACTGTGCACATACATTTAGGGTCCAAAATGTCACTCTGGGTACCCAGGATGGGGGGCTAGCCAGGTCTATTGCCCGGGGTTGGCTGGCTGGTGCAGCTGGATGGGACCCTGTAGGAAGAAACCAGAACAAGTGCAGGGGTTGTGAGGGGCCTAGAGTCGCCAGCCCTCCCTAGGAGGTCCACGAGGGAGTCATAAGAGGCACAAGACTACCTGCCTCCCCAGAATCGACTGCAGAACACCCCCGGAGCTGAAACAAGTGCAGGGTCATGTGGGCCTGGGTTGTCAGCCCTCCCAGGAGGTCCACGAGGTCGCAGGCGCTGAAGCTAGCTGCCTCCCAGAATCGACTGCAGGAACCCCTCCCCCACCCGAGCGAACAAGGTATGGGACAAAGCGATTGCAGGACCTCAGCCAGCTGCTGGCAGACGGCGTGTGTTTTGGCGCCAAAACCTTTTTGAATATATGGACCTTCTATATACAGTAAATCTCAAGCTGCCTTTAAGAATTAAATACAAGAATTACAAGACTGCCTTTAAGAGTCGGTGTAGCACTACTGATAGTTTATCTCTGCTGATTTTTCTCAACACATAGCCAATCACTTTGCCTGTTTTAATTCAAGTACCTTAAGAGTTACTACAGCTGATTTCTCTGCGCTTAAGCCAACCTTTTGCCTGTTAGCTTTACAATCAACCTTAATGAGTGTCTACAGTAATCCTTGTCGCTATAGTTTTATATAAGTTACATAGCTTACAGTTACAGATTATAGTTCATTCCGTAACACTGCTCCAGCAAAGTTAATATTTATTTAAGAACCTGAATCAGTGCTCCAGCTGCAACTGTGTAGTAGAATCTCCGCTTAGCCCCGCCTCTGTCCGACACGCTCTAAATCTTGCCCCCTCTCTCCTTTTCTCTCAGTGCAGGGGTCATGAGGGCCTGGAGTCACCAGCCCTCCCTAGGAGGTCCACGAGGGTCATGAGGGCACTGAAGCTATCTTCCTTCCCCAGAATCGACTGCAGGAACACCCCAGAAGGCGAACAAGGTACGGGACAAAGCGATTGCAGGACCTCAGCCAACTGCTGGCAGGCCGGCATTCATTTACCCGCCACGCCCCCACCACCACCACTTGGTTGGCACTCAAATTTATACGAGGTGTCATGTGGTTTAGAACCAATCGGTCCACTCTCTCATTAGCAGCTTATCTGCTGTGGCCACTAAAAGCCACTACACTTGCTTGCTGCTACACATTTCTAAGCAAGATGCTTCTGTGTTTCCTCCCAATATTACTCCTGTCTTTTCCCCTAACCTCTCTCCCCCCAGCAACCCATCCAAAACCGGACCCCAACCTCCCCCCCACTATACCAACTATACCATCACTAACCCTCCCAACCCCTACCCTCAACCACCTTCTCACAACACCTAACACATGGTCCCGTGCTAAACTGGGTGCTCGGAGCCACCATCCTTCCTCCCTCTTTTTTCCCTGGACTGTCTGTCCTATGCAACTCTACAGCAGCCGTCACTGCACCCACCCCTTACACACCCAACTCCTTTCGCACGGATAGACCTGCCTGGCACAAAACCAAACTCATTCTTGCGCTGCTTCTTCTATTGGCAGGTGATATCGAAACTAACCCCGGTCCCAGCCCTCCCACTTTCCAGACTCCACTGTGTCTCCCCAAGGGCATCCGACTGCTGCACCTCAACATCTGCAGCATCCTGAACAAATTACCAGAATTAGAACTCACTGTCCTATCTCTATGACCAGACGTCCTCATACTATCTGAGACCTGACTAAAGCCACACCACATGGACTCTGCGGTAGCCATCCCTGGCTATACAGTGATTAGACAAAACCATCAAGGCAAGAAAAGAGGAGGAGATATTGCCATGTTTATCTCCACCAGGCTACAGTTCACCCCAGTCCAAATTCCCTCACCTACACCCGAAATAGACTCCTTATTGATCAAACTCGAACTGCCTTATTCTGCCCCGACTATGTGGCAGGTTCCTACTGCGCCCCAAGTACCCCCCTGCCCAGTGTCCTAGACTACCTGACCACTTTAAAGTCTTCTGCCACAGGTGGCGAGCTCCATATCCTTGGTGACTTCAATTTCAGCTGGCTAGCCTAAGACTGTACCAAACTACGCACCAAAATAACTGCTCTAAACCTCTCCCAGCTAATCTCCCAACCAACACGGCTAAACCCAAAAATGCCAAACCACTCCCTCTTGGACTGGGCCCTCCCTTCCCACCCACACAGGATTATTAATGCTGGTCTCCTCCCTGACTCTCTAAGTGACCACCACGTGATATGCATGGTCAGAAAAGTGCACAGAACCACAAAACCTCCCTCTAGGATGATTCTCACGAGATCTTACAAATCCCTATCTCTACCTGAACGACCTGGCTCATATTGACTGGTCCTTCATACCCAGGGCACCCTCAATTGACTATGCGTACGAAACTTTTAAGACCAGATTCATCGCCGTCTGGGATAAGCATGCCCCACTAAGAAGTACACGAGTCAGGGGATCCCTCCTTCCTTGGGTCTCCGTCGATCTCATTACCAGCTGCCGCGCCAGGGATCAAGCTTGGAGTAAACATAAATTAACATGCTCCCAGGAATCCCTACAAAGATACCGTACTCTCCATAATTTCTTCACCAAATTGATTCGCTGGGCCAAAAAGAGCTACTTCACGACGGCCCTGAACGTTGACCTTAACCATCCCACAAACTTTTGGAAAGCTCTCAAATCCTTCCTCCCCCACCATCCAACCACCAACCCCGACCCTAACCATCCTAGGTTCAACCGTCACTGACCCTGGTGAAGTAGCCTCTGCCTCCAATACCTTCTTCACTAGCTGTGCTGCATCTCTCCTACCCAGCTGCCCGCCCACACCATGCACACCACACCACACCACCCACCCAATGCACACCTCATACCCTTCCAAAAGCTCAAAATTCTACACATGCCACCAGTTTCTCTTTCCACCCAGTAACCCCAGCCAAGGTGCTACAAGCACTGTGCTCACTTAACCCCAACAAAGGCAAATGCCCCACAGGCCTGGACACCAAATTACTTCACCTGTCTGCCCCAGCCATAGCCGCTCCAACAGCCAACCTCCTCAACCTCTCATTCTCCATGGCCAAAATCCCAGCAGCATGGAAGCAGGCGACTGTTATCCCCCTCCCAAAGGGCGGTGACCCCTCCATGCTGGGAAATTACTGCCCCATCTCCCTTCTCCCTATCCTGGCCAAAATTCAGGAACACCTTGCACTTACCCAACTTTCCAAATACCTTGGCACTTCTTTTTTCACCCCCTATCGGTCTGGTTTCTGCAAGTCTCACTCTACCATCCCTTCCCTATTAAGAATCACCGATGACATCCTTACAGGGATGGACAGAGTGCATATCACCTCAGCCATTTTCATAGACCTGGCCAAGGCTTTCAACACCATCTCCCACCCTAAGTTACTAGCCAAACTAAATGATGCCGGCCTCTCTGACCATGCCACTAGATGGTTCCACACCTACCTGGTAGGCCGACACCAGTCAGTGAAAATTGGCTCTCACATATCTTCCCCCCTTCCAGTCACTATGGGGGTTCCCCAAGGCTCAGTCCTGGGCCCTCTGCTTTTCTCAATATTCCTAAATGACCTCCCACAACCCTGCACACTCTCGTCTATTCAAATGCACGCAGATGACACCGTACTGTCCGCCTCAGGCACTTCCACAGGCGAGCTGTCAAATGTACTTTAACAGGACTTCAATGCCATACAGCAATGGTTCTGGTCAAACCAGCTATTCCTAAATATGAAAAAAAAAGTCTTGCTTGCTTTTGAGACGCAACCATGGCTCTCCCGCCTAGCCTCACGCCCTTCTTTCCTAACCTTAGATGAGGCCTCCCTGGAGTCCTGCACCTCATTCAGATACCTGGGTGTCTGGCTTGACCAATATCTGGATTTCTCCACCCATATCGATTCATTAAACAAAAAGCTTCACCCAAAACTTGGTGCTCTATATCGCAACAAAGACTGCATGCCCAAGCAACTCCATAGAGAAATTGTTCATAATGATTCTCCCACCACTTGATTATGGCGACGTGGTTTATGGTGTTGCACCCTCATCTAACCTGACCAGCCTGGACACCCTTTTCCACTCTTTCTGTCATTTCAGCCTGGACTGCCCACTGATGACCCACCACTGCGACCTGTATAGGGACCTGGCCCTGCCCTCACTCTTGTCCCGCAGACAGATCCACTGCTCCAAAGTCATTGCCAAATTCTGGTCACAAACCCTTCCCCCTTACCTCGCATCCACCATATCAGTTCAGCCTTCCCCAGCCTACTCACTCAGAAGCACAGAATCCAGGCTTCTCCATGTGCCATTCATGCACACCTCCAGGGGCCAATCGGCTTTCAAAGAGCGCATGCCCAAACTTTGGAATGACTTGTCTGCAGACATCAGGCGTTCCACGTACCCCGGACATCTCAACCCACTCCTCCACGTCCACTTCACCGCCACTTGCACATGCTCTCAGTAACCAATTACATATTCCACAAGACCTCTGGTTCCTGCTACCTGTTAGACATGCCTTAATCAGCAGCTACACTGCAGGGTCCTTATAGTTATTGATGTCTGTTCATTATGCTGTAGATAACTGCACAAGTATGTAAATACCTAGTGACCACAATGTCAATGGTCTACAGCCTCTGGGTGAAACTCGGTATACTTGTAAATCCGTCATGTATGTAGTTTCTTCCTGTGTTTCCCCTACACCCCAATTTCCCCCAGGTCATGTCTGGAAATGAGTGGTCTTCCATTCAGTACGCCTGCCTGGTTAAACTCTTAAATAAATAAATAAATCTGGAGCCGGATGGCTCAGTCCATAAACAGAAGAACACAAAACAATCAGTTACCACACTTTGATTAAATGAAGGTGAGGGGAGGTACCTACCCCTATTTGTACTCACAAACCCCAAACCGAGAGCTGAATTGTCGAGGTGGCTCTGCATGGCCAGGATGAGCAGGGCATGGAGGTGAGACACCTGTGACGGGGCCTAACTGATTTGGAAAGCAGGCGGATGCAGTCTGATTAGCTTTGAGTCCAGCTTCCAGTTTCAGCTCACAACTCACTGAACTAGGTGAAAAAGTATTGCGATCCCCCTACAAACACTAGGCACATTAATATGTAAAGGAAATTACTATACCAGGCAGCTGCTTCTCAATCCTGATCGCAGATACTGCAAAACCTGAGAACACATGCAGCAACAGAGTCCCCGACAGGCCGATCGCACTTCTGCAAATCTTTGGTCTTCTACGGGCAAGCCTGGTTCTACACACTTCCTCCTTCTCTTTCCACAACTCGGATTTTGTCCGATGAGCACTCGCTAATGGCCACAGGCCAATTTCAGGACCTTACACGCGCTTTCCGCATGAACTGCACACTGCAGCTGAACAGAGTTCCTTCTCTTCTCACAGTCAACTTGCATCTCGCCCTCCAGGAACAGTTCAGGGCATTTTCCTTAGGCTCCACACAGGTTCGGTTGGAGGATTCAACTGTCAGTCACTGCAGGGCTCCCTCTGTTGGTGCAAAAAGGCGCCAAGGTCCAAACTACAGCTCCTAGAAGCACCTGCCATACATTTCCCGTTTAAGCAGGCTCCAGGTGAGAGTCCAAGTTCTGGTTGGCTCAGGCAGTCTCCATTTTAGGGCTCCCCTTACCCAATTGGCCTAGATTAGCAGTTCAGGTCCAAAATGGAGGCGCAACATACACAGAGTCCCAGCTGCAATAGAGGCAGGTTAGACAAACTGCAATTTTTACAAATGCTCTAAATGATTTCAGGAAAACAGATACATCTTTCAGATGGGCTCCCTCTGAGCTCTTAGCGACTGCAGAAATGGAGCGATCAGATGGCAGCTCAGGGTGGGATTTGAGCATTAACTACATAGTCCCCCCATTCAAACTAATTTGACCTGAGAGCAGGCAGCTCTTAAAGAGACAGTACCAGAGGCTCTAAAAGCACTCACAAATAAACTGCTTAAACGTCAAACACCATTCGGGCGAGGAGCACTTAGCCAGCTCCTAGGAGACTTTTGGGAACCCCCATTTGCAGGGGGGAGTTACACATGAAGACATGAAAGGTCTCCAGGCCACAGCAGAGGAAAGAGACGTAGAAGCCTTGGTGGATGTTAACATGAATAATTCAGAGAAGTGCAGGAGGGCTGCAGTCAGGGCAAACAGGATGCTGGGATGCATCATAGGGATTACCTCAAGGAACAGGGAGGTGATTTTTGCCACTGTACAACGTAAGCAATAATACCCAACAGGGTGGGCAGTATTGGGCAATACTGGACTGCCCAGGAGTGTAATGAGGCCCGACGCTGCAGATAGAGCGCCTTGTAGCCCCTGGAAGGTCCGGTATTGCCCAATACTGCCCACCCTGGAGGGTATTATTGCACTTAGAAAATGGGCTATGAGTAAAGTTTTTTTGTAATATTTAAGAATAAAAATAATAATTAAAAAAAATATTACAAATTATTACAAAGTTGCTTTGTTACTAAAATAGTCCCTCTACTGGTATCCTGACCTATGTATACCAGGAGTGCGCAGTGAAGCCTTTTACAGTTGTACTGTTTTCATGACTGTTTTCATGCTGGTACCTTCTTGGTCTTGAATCCTTGAACTATTAACTCCGCCCCCATAAAGTTTACTTGCAGTCCATTTTTTTGTTGTTGTTTGCTTTCTGTTATTCTGTGGCAGCAGTTTAATCCCCTCATCAATTGTGTAGTTTGGGACACACTGGCAGTGGGATCGGGTGATCGGGGATACTGTGCATTTAAGTAAGCGGCATATCTAAAATGAACAGAATTTGATTTTTGTGCAGCGTTAATAAATAATTATAAAAAAACAACGGATCTGTTAAGTTGAGGAGCAGGAATGGAGCCAGAGAGAGACATCGACTTAGGGAAGCTCCATCTATAGCGCTGAGTACCCGACATGCTAGTAGTTTAAAAAAGAAACCTTTCCTTATTATTCAGTGAGATGTGATAAGCATCTCACAAAATTAAAAAAAGGTTTCTTTCTTAAACTACTAGTGCTAGCATGTCATGTGTTACTCAAGTGGATGACTGTTGGGGAACCGAGCGGGACTGTAGCCAGGGCGAGCGGGTAAAGGTAGTTCTTGTACTAGTAGTACTGAGATAGCACTAGTAAATGGCTGAGGACAAAAACATCACAGGCAACGTTTGGGAGGAGAAAGAGTCAAGGATATGCCTGGAATAAGGTACAAGGGCAGTCAATTTAAAAGAAAAACTGCTGTTGTGTCGGGGCTGTATTGTCTGGTTTGGTCTGCACAGGCAGCTTTTGGGAGGATGGAGTCTTGATGAAGTGCCTGGATGGATACGGGAAATTTAAAAGAAAAACTACCGCTGTGTCAGAGCTGTATTGCCCATATGTGGTGTGTATGTGTGGTGGGGCTAAAAAGGTTTTGCTGTAAAATTTTAAAAAAATAAACATTATGGGACAGTTGTGTGGACTGGATTGAGGACTGAGTGTGGGAGTGGATTTCTCACTTGGGGTGCAGTATCTCTCGCTAAGCGAGAGAAAAAATGGCGTCATTTTCAAATTAAATTTGGGTGCTTTTGGCCAATGAGGAGGGTGGGCACATGGATATTTCTACGGGTAAGGGGAACTTGGGCTGGTATTTTTAATACCCGCTCTGTTGTCTGATAGATGCCCACCTTACTGGGGCTTCCAGCCAATCAGAGCTTGAGAATTTCTTGGACCATTTTCTAAAGCCTGGTTAGACCACATCTTGAGTACTACATGCAGTTCTGGAGGCCACACCTAAGGAGGGACATCCAGCTCCTGGACAGGGTTCAGAGGAGAGCAACCAGAATGATCCGGGGCATGGGGGATATGATCTTTTGACTGAAGGAGGGTGGAATCACCAGAGGACACAGTTGGAAGATTGAAGGTGGTAGGATTGTGGGGAAAGGAGGAGGAGGCACTTCACAGAGAGAGTGGTGGAACCATGGAATGCACTGCCCGGGGAGTTGGTACAGGCAGCTACGGTGGAGGGATTCAAGAGAGGGTGGGACAGGTATAGGCAAGGGGTGAAGCAGAGGCTGGTTTGCCTGGGGGTGGGGATTGGGGGATGGAGTAATAGTGGAAGGAGACAGATAGAGGGCTACGGTACCCAATCAGGGTGCTGAAGCACGAACAGACTTTATAGACCAATAGGCCTGCTCTGCTGGCATCTAGTATGTTAGTATGTATGTCTGAGAGGTGAAGTGCAAAGTTTAAATAATCGAATGACTGAGTATGAGCAATGCACTTCCCAGACAGAAGATCAACTCGCAGTATCGGGGAAAGATATCAAAGAACACAAACAAGAACTAGCAAGAATTCAGGAAAAAAATAGTGATCTTGAATGGCGTTCTTGAAGAGAAAACTTAAACATTCTGGGCCTCCCAGAAGAGATTGAGGGTGACAATATTTTGAATTTCTGTGAGAAATGGTTCACTGAACTGGCAGAGAGGGAATATCCTGGAATAAAAATTTAATTGGAAAGAGCACATAGATCTCCAGCTAGGAGGGCCCCAAATGCCAAATATCCAAGAATTGTTTTTGTCAAATTTCATAAGTTTCAAGAAAGGAACTGGTACTAAAAGAAGCTAAACAAGCATTTGTCAATGCCGAATGTTTGCTTGCTGGCATTGGCATTGGTAGTGTAGAAGTTACAGAGCTGCATATAGGAATGGCAGCAAAGTATTGAACTGAAGCCAACCTCACCACCACCCTGCAGAGAGTGACAGGCATTGGTGTGTGCCTTTGGGTCGTCAGGCCGACCACGCCATTTCACCACACCCTACCCTGCAGACACTGACAAGTGTCACGGTGTGCCTTGGGATCTTTGGCCCTTCTGCACACTCCATTCCATCAGGAAATACAGTGAGATGGGTGCGGTATAGGAAAAATGGGGTGAAGTTTGGGCCTGAACAGTCCGAGGCACACCTTGATGCCTCTCACTGGCTGCAGGGTGTGGGTGGGGGTGGAATGGTATGACAGGCAAGAATCCCAAGTCACACCCCTGATGCCTGTCATTCTCTACAGGGTGGGGCATTATGGTCAGAAACCCTAACGCCTCAGGCATTTGTTGGTATTTTCACTCCAAATTTTCAACATGTTTTTTTTGTGACCCCAACCTCGTGAACAGTGGCAATATCAGTTTGTTAGCCGAAAACTGCTTTTGCACAGCGACTATGGCATTTGGCACCACAGGTGCAAAAACACATTCCGAACAGGATGTGAAAAATGACAGCGGTACTGTTCATGGGAGGTGTAAAAAATGGCAATGTTGAAAATCTGCTGTGAAAATCTTAAACAAACTGGTGAAGTCACAAGCGTGCATAGAAACTGTGCAATGCACACCCGTAATGTACTGTAACTAGTTTGGGGATTTTTTTACAGCAGATTGTTAACACAGGCATTTTGGGACCTCCGATCATGAACAGTGTCAGTGTGATTTTCTTTATCTGTCCCGAACAATGATTTCCCACTGCGACCACGCATTTCTGTGCTGAAAGTGTGAAAACACATTTCGTCCACGTTGTGGAAAATGACAGCTGTACTGTTCATAAGGAGGTGTGGAAAAATGCCACAGGTGAAAATCTGGACTGAAAATATTACAAATTCATGAACTTATGAGGGTGCGTGGAAACTGCGCAATGCTCACTCGTAACACAGTCATTTTATGGAGTTTTGTCACCAAATTTTCAACATAGGCATTTTAAGACCTCTGCTCATGACCAGTGTCACTGATTTTCTTAATCTGTCCCAAACATTGTTTGCACACCGACTGCCGTTGTCGCTACGTATCTTGAAACACATTTAGGCGAGATGTGAAAAATGGTAGCTGTACTGCTCATAAGGAAGTGCAGTAAAATGGCACTGTTGAAAATCTAGTGTGCAAATATTACAAATTCACAAACTTGCCAGCGTGCGTAGGAACTGCGCAACGTGCGCTCTTAAAACAGTCATTTTTGGGAATTTTTTCACCAAATTTTCAACATAGCCATTTTAACACCTCTGCTCATGACCAGTGTCACTAACTTTCTTAACATGTCCCATACATTGATTTCGCACACCGACTGCGCCATTGTGCGCTACATAGGCGGAAACACATTTTGGGTGAGATGTGAAAAATTACAGTTATACTGCTCATAAGAAGGTGTGGTAAAATGGCAATGTTGAAAATCTGGAGTGAAAATATTGAAAATTCGCGAACTTGAGTGTGCGTAGGAACTGTGCAATGCACGCTGGTAAAACAGTCATTTTTAGGAATTTTTCCACCAAATTTTCAAAATAGGCTTTTTGAGAGCCCACCTTATGAACACTGGCAGTGTCGTTTCATTAATCATTCTGGAAAGGTGATTTCGCTCAGTGGCTGCGAAATCACCCTTCGGCCCGAGTAACGCCATGACAGTGCAAGAATTCATGAGGAGGGGTCCCAAAAACCCCATGTTGAAAATTTGGTGCAAAAATTCCAAAAAATGCCTGAGACATGCAACAAAGTTGAAAAAAACTTATCTATCCCATTATACAGCTTACAGCATTTCCTCAGTTCGCGGTCCAGCTTTCAAAAGTGCAGAGCGTGTTCCTGGTCCACGAAGATCGTCGTACCGGACTCTGAGAGTAAGTATGGGGTGGCCGAGGGTGTGGAGAGGCAGGGTGCGCGAGTGGGTGCGGGTTGTGGGGGGGAAGGGAGACTGCGAGGACCTTTTCTTTTCTTTACAGGTTTTTTTGTTTTAAGGCGACATGGGACGTTTGCCATGCTGGGGTGAGCTCCCAGCATGGCAGAAGACGACTGGAGGCGTGGGAGGCGCGAGAGTTGGGCATCCCCATCGGCCGAGGCATCTGTTGCCATGCTGGGGTGGGCTCCCAGCGTGGCACCCTGTACTGGGGGAGACACAGTGGAGGCAGGACGGGAGATTGGGCACCCCATCAGCTATACATAGTAGCCATGCTGGGGTGAGCACCCAGCGTGGCATATGAAACTGTGTTTTGGGCGAGCACAGCCGACTGGGGATTGGGCACCCCGCCGGCTATACAGTGCATTGGGGGCAGCAGCAGGTGTGTGTGTGTGTGTGTGTGTGTGTGTGTGTGTGTGTGTGTGTGTGAGAAAGGGGAGCGCATGAGCAAGCGATATCTGATCGCTGCTCACTGAAGCGTAGCTCCCCCTTTCAACTGTATGCCACTGCATCTTGGAGCTGTCATAGACAGTTCCAGCAGGCATTGGAGAACTGCGGACGCGCCTGCAAACACACTGACTGAATTGGAAGAGGGCTGACACACCTCCGAAAACTCCGATGATGGCACTATGTTTCTTGCACATGCGTGCAAGCAAACATAAAAAGGAAACCTTTAGTAATACAAGCAGCACAGGTATCTATCTTTCTTGATATAGGCCCTAACCTTCAAAAAGGAGAAACACTTATAAAAACATAAAACAAACTCTCTGGTACAAATTCCTTTCTCTCAGTTAAGGAGGGCTGCCTAGCTGTTATGGGTGGGGAAGTGGGGGGCTCCATGACAACACTTGCCAGTTTGTACATTCCACCAGGCTCTGGCAAGGGGGAGATAAGGCCCCTGCTCCAACAGATTACCACACATCATCTAGGAGTGCTGATAGTGGGAGGGGACCATAATATGATTCATGATGTTAGGGACACTACTAATACTAGACCAGCTAAGAAGGCGGTTGCTCAAAAGGCAGCAATCACACACATGACAATGGCAAATTGGCAAGATGTGTGGCGGTATATACACCCATCATAAAGAGGATACTCTCATTACTCAGCAGTACAAAAGATCTGTACAAGAGTAGATCTATGTCATATCTCAGCGGAACATGCTCCAACAAGATCCACTCCCCCACTCTGGATAGGCACAATGATATACCCTCAGAAATCAGAACAGCATTTCAGAATTTTAATAGAAAATTATATACGCTTGAAACAGGATCTGATCCCCAGCTGAACCATTCCTTTCTGGCATTATTTCACTTGTCTAAATTAGCAGAGGGGCAAAAAGCATTTTTAACAGCCCCGATCTCAGAACAGGAATTATCAGCTGCCATTAAAAGCTTGAAGTCGGTGGGGAGTCCAGGGTCTGACAGGTACAACAGCAAATTTTATAAAACATTCAGAGCTCAGTTATTACCGACTCTGTTAGGATCCTATAAGGCAGCCGTGGAGAGAGAGACCCTGTACCACCTACTTGGAGATATGCCATTATTTTGAGTGTTCCTAAGCTAGGAAAGGATCTGACATACTGTTCCTCTTTCAGGCCTGTCTCAGTACTTAATATATACTATAATATTTTTACTAAAATATTGGCATCTAGGTTAGAGGAGGTCTTACCACATTTAATTAATGCAGATCAGTGTGGCTTTGTCCCAACTCGGCAAACACGAGACAAAAGGGTATTTAATCAGGGGCATCTTCAGCTACTAAAATCCCACCTAAATAGACTTGATTGGGCAGTGTTGGACAACTCAATGATGCTAACAAAGCCTTGGACTTGTTCATCGACCACTTCAATGCAGCCTGCAACATCTATGCACCACTAAAAAGGATGAAAGTCAAAGGACAGTCGAACCCCTGGATTTCCTCTGATCTTGTAACACGCCTTAAGCAGAGGGACCACCTCTGGCACTGTGCTCGTGCTACCCCAACGCAAGGAAACATACAAAAATGCAAAGTAGCCCGAAATGCCTGCACTAGCCAGATTCAGAATACTGATAGCAAATATTACAAGGAGGCTCTGACCAACTCTTGGGGTGATGGGAAAAACTTCTGGAACAACCTGAAAGAACTCACCGGCAAGATTCCTAAGGCACCCCCCACTATGCTCAACATACAAGGCATTCCAACACTCGACCTTGGCACCATTACCAATACCTTCAACAATGCTTTCTCGAACCCGGACAATATGCTTCCTCCTAATTTCGTTGATGATCCTTCCCCCAATACCCTCCACGTGACCACCCTAATAGCTCATCCAGCACCACAATTCTTCTTCAAAGAGGTTCCACCACATGTGGCTCGTAACTATATCTGCAAGGCCATCTGCAAGTCTGGGTACAGTGGGGATTACCTTGACCTCAAACTACTGCCACTAGTTCTGGATGAGTTCATTGAAGATATTTAACCTCTCCTTAAGACTGGACCAATTCCCCTCTCGCTGAAAACAGGCAACTGTCACACCGGTGCATAAAAGCGGAGACAGGTCTCTTCATTCCAACTACAGATCTATCTCACTCCTCCTCCCATTATCTAAGGCATTAGAACGAATAGTGTCAGACCAGCTAGTAGAATTCCTGAATAAGTATGAAATCTAATGCCCAGAACAGCATGGCTTCACAAAAGGTCACAGCACCACTACGGCTCTCCTGGAATTCACAAGTTTTATTCACGATATGCTCGATAAAGAAAACTGTGGGGGAGCAGTTTTCATTGACCTGACGAAGGCCTTCAACATTGTTAATCACCCTCTACTCCTTAGGCAACTGTCTTACATTGAGCTCTCTAATGATGCCCTTCCATGGTTTGCCAGCTACCTCAGGAATCGGACCCAACGGGTCAGGATAGCAGGTGTCACGTCCAAAGTCAAGCTAGTCCTCTACGGAGTTCCCCAGGGGTCCATCCTGGGACATCTACTCTTCTCACTCTTCCTCAATAGACTCCCTGGTGTCTGCCAGCAAAACATGCTACTCTATGTGGATGATGCAGTGCTTTTCTCTAGCCACCATGACACTAAACTCCTTGAAACACAGCTGCAGCTTGGCTTCAAGCATGTTGAAGATTGGTTCAGAATGCATAAACTCATCATGAACTATAGGAAGACCAAAGTAATGACCTTCTGCAATCCATGAAGCAGGCACAAATCCCAGTCCTTCAATATCATGAACAATGCAGGGAACTTACTTGAACATGTCCCGAAGTTCAAATACCTTGGTATCACACTGGATAGTACCCTAACCTACACGTGGCATATTGACACTGTTGCCAATGCCGCCACTATGCGAACTGGTCTGCTACTCAAGCACAAGCACTATATGACTGCAGACACCTTCAGACTGGCCATCTACAGCTCTGTCACCTCTATCATTGACTACGGTCTGACTATCTATGGCTCTGCTTCTCCAACTGCCTTCCGTAGGCTCTCAATCTCAGTCAACAAAGCCTGCAGGCTCTTAACAGGCACTGCCCAAGACACACACACCTGTGACCTCTAGGCACAGGCTTGTTGGCTACCACTCCTCAACAGAATTCAATATCAGACCTGCCTGCTTACCAAAAAGATTCTCCTTGATCTCATGCCCCCTGGTGTTTGTAAGCTCCTCTCTGCCTTCTGTGTTACTCAGCAAACGCATAGTGCCCAATCCCAAACCCTCCAGGTTCCCAGATGTCGTACCTCCTTGGGTCAGCGGTCCTTCACCTATAGAGCCCCTCTTTGGTTTAATTCCCTCAACAAAGAAGCACTTTCCTCTCCAACACTGGGACCCTTTAAACGGAATCTCCAACTTTACCTCACCGCTACCTCCAACTGTGACTCCTTCTACTAAAGGACTGCTCCATTTCTCCACCTAGTCGTTCATGACCTGTGCCCTTCATCCCTCCTGGCTTTACTCTCGCTGGCTTCTGTCTTTCCTTGTGACCCTTTTCATTCCCCTCTCTCAACCCTCCTCCCCTTCCCCCCTTGCTCCTTCACTCTTCAAGCTTCATTTCATTTTCCCCTGTACCGATCCCCTCCCTCCCTCCATCTCTCTCCCACCTTACAACAAAGGCCCCTCAGCCTGCCTACTTCTCTGTGGCACCCTGCTACTCAATATAAGGCTAATAGTCCCCTTCCTTCTTACTTCCCTCAGTCTGCTTTATCATCTATCTGCCTGTTCTTACGCTGCTCTCTAATAATATCCTTTATCTCTAATTTGTTTTACAGCCACATAACAATGTCACCCATGTCTGTACTATGCCTGTTTACCATTACCAACCTTTGTATGTGTGTTTCCCCCTTCCTTTGATGTGGAATCTTTAGTAAACGAGTAGCTCCTACTCAAAGGTACTTGTGATCCTAGAGATAAATAAATAAATAAATAAAATATCAAAAGGACATTTCACATCTTGCACCACGTTGCCCTGTCGGGGCCCCTTTTTTACTTATGAGTTTGGATGCTGAGAAGGCCATCAACCAGGTAGCGTGGCCATTTTTGATGGCTACGCTGGGGGAGTTAGACTTCTCTGGGGAATTTCAAAAGTTTATTGTGAGTTTATATGAAAAAACAATTGCATATGTCAAAATAAATGGGTCAGCTTCAGATCCTATTATCCTGTTACAAGAGACTAGGCAGGGGAGCCCTTTATCACACCTGCTGTTTGCTCTGTATCTGGAGTCATTAGCGTAGACCCTCAGATTGCAGGAATTAAGGTGGGGGGGATATACATCGGTAGCTCTCTATGCAGATGATTTGCTGGTGTACCTGATGGCCTAGGAGGAATCCTTACCTCCTTTGTGGAAGCTATTGGAGGATTTTATAGCAGGATACAAAGCAAATTTATCTAAAACAGAAGTTTAGCATCTACATATGCTCCATCAGGGTGTACAAGGAAATGCTATACCTTTAAATCAAATTTGCCTTCCCTCAGATATTTTGGGGTCAACTTATTCTCAGAACCTTCTCTCTTAGATTAAATATAATTATGAGCCTCTTCTCCAGAAATTGAGTTTGGAATTGGAGAAATTGAGGACCCTTCCTTTGCCCCTTATTCAACGGGTAGACACAATTAGAATGAATCTGCTGCCGAAAGTATTGTATTTCTCACAAACCATGCCAATTAGCCCACCTGCACAGTTGTTTAATAACTTAAATTAAAAAATATCACGATACATATTGGATGGACAACCCCCCATATTAAATTTACTACCTTACAGTTACCAAAGAAATAAGGGGGATTAGCTCTACTAGACTTGGTATCTTATCAAACTGCAGGACAATTTAGGATTATCTTCCTCTGGTTACACACATCTTACTATGCTAAGTGGAAAGGTGGAAATTCGAGGGGAGGATCTTGTAGATTCGCCTCAAATTCTATTAAAAGTCCCTGGACTCCCTATAGGGGACATTACATATAATCCGTACACCAGTAATACATTGAAGTGTTGGAATAACTTGTTGGCTTCCACTCATTTTAAATCACTGAGACCAATGCTGATTTCCCTCTCACGGCACCACTCCTTCTTACCTGCCAACCTAGATCTGGGTTTTAGGAGATGGGAAAGACGGGGGATATTGATCCTGTGGCACATACTTAAGGATGGAATCCCTTGCCCCTTTGAGGAGCTCCAAAGGCTTTATGATATGTAACCTCAGGACAGGTTTCGGTACCTGCAGGTGCTGAACTTTCATCTTTACTACAGAGTAACTCATACAAGGTTATCATACCGCTATCATAGAACTCATAAACAAAGCACTGAGGGGGTGTGCTCCTCTCCAGCATATGATATCTTATCACTATAAAGCACTACTAGAAATAAAGGGAAACACAATCAGATATATTAAACAGAGGTGGGAGAGAAATCTAGGAGAAGTTCTAACGGACCTGATTAGGGATAGGCATACTGAATTTCTACATTCTTGCACTGCTTCTCATAAGTGGAAGGAGTTTGCCTAGAAGATCACTACTAGATTTTTTAAAAACCCCGAAATTCAGGTTAAGTACCATCCACGTACAACAGCCAAATTGTTGGAAGGAATGTGGTGTGTCTCCATCTACCCATGGGCACATTTTTTGGGGATGCAAGAGGTTGGTGCCATTTTTTGATGCTTTAAAACAAGCCATGCATTAGATATTTGGGATCCAGCTACAGCTTATAGCAGAGGTCTTCTTAATCTCATACTTCCCACAGGAAGTAGGAGATCCAGCGTCAAAAAATCTACTTCAGACCTTACTGCTGGTAGCAAAAAAAAAAACATAACCAGGCGCTGTCTTACAGTAATGATTCCCACCATTAAAGAATGTCAAGACTTAATGACTGAAGTATATAGAATGGAAAATATAACAGCTTTAAGTTGCCATAGAAAAGAATGTTTTGAAATATATTGGAGATGAGTTTTGTACATCGTGAAACACCATCCTGAGTTTATACCCTAGGGAAAGGGAAGGGGGTGAGCTAGGATGAATGTTTTGAAACAGTTACCTGATAATGATAGTACACATGAATTAATTTTTTTCTGCATGTTTCCTATATCCTCAGAAGTCAATCTGGTAACATTCTAACAGTTCTCCTATGTAATTTAACTACAACTCTCTTAATAAATTTTATTAACTTTATACATTTTCTTTGTTTCTATAAGTTAAGACTTGCTGACCTGATGTATTCTGTCCTGTTCTATTTCCCTAATGTATTTGTCTACATATTGTAATGTATGAATGTGTATGTTGAGAAGAAAAAAATATTTAAAAAAAAAAAGTGTTGTAAATTTTATACAGTCTTATATACCTCAGAAGTAAATAAAATAACTCTGGTTAATAACTTTACAACTGAAATCCCTGAAATTAGGAAGTATGATAGATTACTGCTGGATCAACCAATTACTATAGAGGAGGTGGAAAAGAAGGTTAAAAGTCTGGGGGATGGGAGATTTCCGATCAAATTTTATAAAATTCTAGATAATAAAATATACAAATGCTTAATGAGATTATTTAACTCATTTGTCAATGAAATTCCAGATACATTTAAAGAAGCAATAATTATTTTAATACCTAAAGAAGGGAAGGGTTCAAGGTATTGCACCTCCTATTGGCCAATCTTGCTCTTGAACTCAGATTATAAGATTTTTATGGAAATTGTGGTTTACAGGTTAGAAAAGGTACTCCCTAAGGTAACTGGGGAAGATCAAACTTGATTTATTAAACAAAGAAGGTGTTTTAATAATAAAAAAAAATACTTTATATGTGATAGAACAGTATAAGGATACTAAGACTGCGTTGTTGTCATTAGACACTGAAAAGGCTTTTGACAGTGTTGAGTGGAACTACCTGTTTAATGTACTAGAAATGATGGGTGTTGACCCTATCTTCTTGAACTGGATTAAACTTATTTATAAAGATCCAAGAGTCAAGGTGGTGACAAATGAGAATATTTCATCTTCCTTTTCTCTATCCAGAGGCACAAGGCAGGGGTGCCCTCTCGCTCCTCCTTTTTGTAATAGAGCCATTAGCCAATAGAATAAGAGCCACTAGCAGTATCACAGGAATACAAGTTGGGAATAGAACCATTAAATTATCCCTGTATGCGTATGATGTGTTGCTTGATCTAAAATATCTGGTGAGGGCCCTATCCATTCTTATGAGTATTGTAATTGTATTAAATAGTGCTTTAGGTGTTGCCTTTTCTACTGCTAATTAATTAGTCCTGCTGTTTAATTTTCCTTGCTCATTGCTCCTGCTCCAATTCTGAACTCTTTCTCCTCTCTCTCTCTCTCTCTCTCTCTCTCTCTCCCCCTCCAAAGGCTCACTCTCCTACTTTGCTCCTCCCCTTCAGTCCTCCTGATTCTTTCCCTGGTCTTCTTTTTTTTTAATTAAAATTTATTGAGGTTAGAAAATCAGTGTACAGCTATTTCAACTCATTTTGAAGTAAACATCTATATTACACTTAGTGTAAAAAAACAAAAACAAGGCGCAGCATCAGCATGTGGTCTAAAAGCAAAACAAAATGGTTATATTAAATGCACGCTGAAAATAGAAAATAGAGTTCAAAATCTACATTTCGACCATAGGTCTTCAGGAAATATCTAAAGGAGAAAAAAAAACAAGTTACACTTAGCATACCTTGTATTTCTTACCAACTTTATACTTCAAAACATTTCATACTTACAGTAGTACAAAGCAAGGTCACTGTCTATCGCTATAGTATCTCTCTGATTAATCAGTATCTCTGTTTAATTGACTTCTCCCTCTCAGGGGAGGTGAGGTCCCTCCAGGGCCGGGCTGTCTCCTCCCCCCCACTGTGTCTTTAGGTCTGTTTCCCTCCACCAGTAAGCCTCCGCCCATTCTGGCTCTCTCTCCTGTATGTCTCCACTCTCTTCCACCACAAGACATTTTAGATCTATATATGTTCATTGCTCCTTGCTTCTTCATCCCCTCAGTGCCCCAGTATATTCCACCTTGCCCATTTCCTTGTGAATGTTGTGAGTCTGCCATTAATCTTGTGTGACAGTTCCTCCATTTCTTTGATTTCCATCACAATGGAGATCCACTGTTTCTTGTCTGGCGAGTCAAGTGAAAGCCATCTCCTAGTAATTGTGGTTCAATGTGACAATGGCGACTGAATGTCTGCAACTGGTCATACGGGCACACAATCCTGAGGCAGTGAAAAACAGTATGTTGTTTAATCTTGAGGGCGGCTCCCGCACCCCCTCCTCATGGGCAACACGCCCCCCACACCCCTTAATTACGATTCCTACTCCAGGGGGCACAACTCAAGGAAAGAGGTGAAATCCAAGGTCGCCCACATTGTCGGTGCCATTGTGCAGTCGCCCTTATGATCAATTGCCGACATTCAGTCGCCACATCACAGGCTACCATAATTGCTTTTTGGGCCAATACTATGAGGACATTCCACAGGTTGATGGCGTCCTCCCTCCTTACCTCCTCTCGTGGAAGGCCCAGCACTGTGTTCTTCACTGTGAGAGAGTGGGTGTCCATAAATATCTTAGAGATTTCGTTACTTCCTCCCAGAATGGCTGTATGACCCCACATTCCCAGAATACGTGAGTATGGTGTTCCCTCCGTGTACCGCAGTTCCTCCAACAGTGCCCTCCTCCCACTCCTCCCCATTTAGCCTGGATCTCAGGGGTATGGAAGTACCGCACCCTCACCTTCCATGCAAACTCTCGCCACCCAGGTGACTGGGTTGTTCTGTTGGCAGTACTGAAGATCATTTCACCTGGGAAACAAAAACCCAGGAGAAGATTACACAATGGGGGGAGGTAGTAACAACAACAAAAATGGAAAGGGACCTGGGGGTAATCATATCAGATGACCTTAAGGTTGGCAAGCAATGTGAGAAGGCAGTAGGGAGGGCTGGGGGGATACTAGGATGTATAGGGAGAGGTATCACCAGCAGAAAAAAGTAAGTTGTTATCCCTCTGTACAGATAGTTGGTGAGACCCCATCTGGAGTACTGCATCCAGTTTTGGAGACCCCATCTCAGCAATGACATAGACAGGATGGAGGCAGTTCAGAGGAGGGCAACTAAAATGGTGCAGGGTCTGCAAGAGAGGCCATATGAGGAGAGACTAAAGGAGCTTAATATGTATACTCTTGAGGAAAGGAGGGAGGAGGGGACATGATAGAAATGTTTAAGTACCTCAGTGGAATCAACAAAGTCCAAGAGGGTAGCATCTTTCAGAAAAAGAGATGTGCAAGAACAAGGGGACACAATTTGAAGATAGAGGGGGAACGACTCAGGGGCAAGGTAAGGAAGTATTTTTTCACAGAGAGGGTGGTGGACGCATAGAACAGCCTTCCTGAGGAGGTTGTGGGGTCTAAAACTGTGGGAGAATTCAAGAATACATGGGACAGACATAAGGCAATTTTTGTGGGGATTAGGAAGAAGTAGGCTATTGGTTAAATAGGATCTGCAGTTTATCCTCTAGGTAGGGAAATGGGCAGACTAGGTGGGCCAAGCAGTCCTTATCTGCCATCTAAGTCTATGTTTCTATGTCTATGTTTCCCTGTCTGTTATGTTTAAATTACTCCCTCTCTCCCATCCGGTTCTCAATGCTGCAGCTGTTGTTGTGGGGAGCTGTCTGATTGATTTGTTCAGTGCTGAGATTTGTCCTCTCTCTAATTTCCCAGAGATTATTGAGTGTATTATCTGCACTAGTCTCTCTGTATTGGGTTCTGGTGTTGAGGCCTTCTGGGAGTTCAGAAGGTGGGCTCTAAGCTGCAGATACCTAAAGTGATCCCTGTTCCTGAGATTGAATGTTTGTTTGAGAGTTTGGAAATCTAGGACTGTATCATCTACAACCAGCTGTCCCATCCTCTGTAGACCAAGTCTGGCCCAGAGCCTGAAAGTATGGTCTAACCTTGCTGGGGTGAAATCCATGGACCACGCAAACCACTGAAGAGGCCAGAGTGCTGTTTTGATATCCAGTTTAATCCAGAGTCTGTATATCAGGTTGAGTGTATTTGCCACAGTCTGTGGGAGTTCAGACGCCTCGCCCACCAGGGTGGGGTCAGCAACTCTAGCTCTCAATGGGAGGCCCTCTGTCATCTCAATTTCCATGCCTTTCCAGCGTGCATCATATGAGTCCGAACACCACAGCAAGGCAAATCGTAGTTGGGCCACCATACAGTATGTTTCTAGGTCAGGGATGGCCCTCCCTCCCCTTGTCCTGTCAGCTTGTAGGGTTCTCATCTTTATTCGTGGTCTTCCTGGTGCCCATATGAAATCGGATATTGTTTTCTGCCATATGTGTAATTGTTTTTGTGGGATATGTATTGGGAGGGATTGAAAAAGGTATAAGTATCTTGGGAGGATATTCATGATCACTGTCTGGATCTTGGAATACATTGGGAGTTTTAGGATTCACCATTTTTCTATATCTCATTTGAGTTGGGCCAGTAGAGGTCTACAATTTGCCGTGAAGAGCCTTGTCAGTTTTTTTGTGATCTGGATTCTCAGGTACTTTATTTTCTGTTTATTCCAATTTAGAGGTAGAAGTTCAGTGATCTGTGGAGCAGGTTTATAGTGGAATGTAGGGATATCTGTCTTGTCCTTATTTAGTGTATATCCCAAGTGTAGCCCATTTTTTCTGTAGTTTCCTCCAGGTTTACGGGATAGATTGGTTAGGGTTCATGATGTACAGTAGGACATCATCTACGTAGAGTGATATTTTATGCTCTACCTCTCCCATGTTGACTCCTGTGATATTCGGGTTTTCCCTGATAGCACAACCCCAGGGCTCTATATATAGGGCAAATAAGAAGGGGAGAGAAAGAGAGGGCATCCCTGTCTTGTGCCCCTACCCAGGGGAAACCTGTCTGTTATACTCCCATTGAGTCTGATGTAGGCCTGCGGTGCTCAGTATAGTGCTTTAATGGCTTCTATCATCTGACCGGGAAGCCAAAATCTGTCCAGAACCCTGAACAGGAAATGCCAAGGGACTTTATTGAATGCCTTTTCAGCATCCGGACTCATTAGGAAGAAAGGAACTACCCCCCTGGCCGATCTTGTCAATAATGTTTATGGTACGCCTAACATTATCCGGGGCCTGTCTACCCGGGATGAACCTTGTTTGATCTTTTTTAATGATCTGGGGGAGGAGGGGGAGAAGCCTCCTGGCCAAGAATGAGGTGAATATTTTATAGTCTACATTTAGAAGGGAAATGGGTCTAAATGAACTACACTCAGTTGGATCTTTTCCTTCTTTTGGTATGACTGTGATAGTGGCATAATCCTAAGAGGGTGGCATGTCCCTTCCCCCCACCCAGATCTCATTTGATGGATGGCATCTAATAAGTGTAGGGCCAGTTTCTCCTTAAGGGATTTATAGAATTCTCCACTAAAGCCATCTGAGCCTGGACATGTCCCGGTTTTAAGATTTCGGATGGCTTCCTCCACTTCAGTAAGACAGATAGGGGTTACTAATTCCTCTCGTTGTTGTGTGGTTACTGTGGGGAGCTTTATGGTTTGTAAGAAGTCATTTTTATCTTGTGGGTGGGTCTCCCTTTATGCTCGATAAAGCCTTTCATAATAGGTGACAAAGGCTTTCCTGATCTGGTCTGCCTTGTACTCCTTCGAGCCTGTTGTGGGGTCTTTGATTTTAGTGATGGTGGCCTTGGCCTGTCTTTGCTTAAGCAGCAGGGCCAGCAGGCGTGTGGCCCTATGGCCCCCTTCATAATAGGTCTGTTTCAGGTATACTAGTGCCTTCTCTGTCTCTACCTGGTGAATTTTATGTATTCGGTCTGTAGTCTTTTTAATTTCCCTGCCCCTCAGCCTAGTCCACTTTTGTTTTTGTTGCATTTGAAGATTTTTCAATTGGCAGTTGAGCTGAGACAGCAGTGCCCTCCTCTCCCTCTGTTTGTAGGATCCCACTGATATGAACTTCTCCCTCGGCATTGTTTTAAGGGTATCCCACATGATTCTGGGTGCCACCCCGGGTCCGGTATTACATTCAATGGTCTGGTCCACCACCTCCCCGAGTTTAGTCATGACCTCTTTATCCCGTAAAAGGGAGGTGTTTAAGCACCAGTGGGTTTTTTTCCAGGGAATTCCCAGATCTATCTCTAGGAATAATGGTTGATGGTCTGAATGGACTGCTGAACTGACCTAGGTATGGCTTACCTTAGCTAGGTCCCCAGCCTGTGTCATTAACCAGTCAATTCTAGAAAATGTTTTATATCTGGGTGAGTAGCAAGTATAATCTTTAGCCTGTGGATATTTTTCCCTCCATATGTCTATTAGTCCTGTGACTGTCAATAGCCTGACTAGCTTTGCCGTCCTGGACCCTGGGGCTGAGATCTGTGAGGTGGTATCCAATCACCTGTTCAGCACCAGGTTCCAGTCTTCCCCTAGTAGCAAAATTCCCTTTGCCTTTCCTTGTACCAACCTAATAACCTCCGAGTAAAAAGAGAAAGGGGAGCCCGGGGGGGGGCATATATATTCGCTAAAGTTATTTGTGTGTCCTGCACCCTTCCCCTGATCATCACATATCTGGCCCCTGGGTCTATCCAAGTCTCTTCCTCCTCAAATGGCAAGCTGGCCGCCAGGAGAATTATTACTCCTCTTTTTTTTCCTTCTAAGGAGGCATGGTAGACTTTGGGGAAAGTCTTGCTTTTAAGCTTTTTGGCCTCCTGAGGTGAGAGGTGTGTCTCTTGCAAGAATATGATAGGAGCATTTTGTTCTCTTAAGAACTTTAGGATCCTCTTTCTTTTAATAGGGCTATTTAGTCCATTAACATTATACGAGATTACTTTCGTGTCTAATTTAGCCATCAGTTATATCCTATTTCCACACAGTAAGGGGCTCTCCTAAATCAGAAAGCGTCACTTAAAGCTATGTTATATACTATCTGTGACCTTACCTTTTTGTTTGGTCTGTGCTCTGTGTCGATCTGATTTAGTTCTAGTTTCTCGCTAAACTGTCACACAAATCCAAATTCACAATTGATAAACACAACTGGTTAACACTTGTACTGTATATCTAATTTCAACTAGAGAATTAACAAATATTCATAAGTGATTAATCCAGCTATCAAAAATGTAAACAGAATAATGAACTGCACTTCCAAGGTCAGGCCTGAACAATCGGCCTGGGTTATGCCTTCCCCTGGCACACAATACCCAGTCGCTTTTTTGGGATTTCTTTATTTCTCTGAGGTGAGTTGAAATACCTCAAGGGTGTACCAACGTCAGCTGATATGCTAAATGTTAGGCTTGCAATATTTTCTAACCCTTCTGGGCTGGGCCAGCCTCCTGACAATACATTAACTGTATCAGAGGTGAAGTCGACCTTAGCTATCTGCATTTTCCTCTAACCCTGTAAATAAGCCCAGTGGTGCCCCCTGAGGCCAGTAAGAGCTAGGTCTTCCCTGGATCCTCTATTCTGGTTGAGTTAATGTGTATATGGGGCAAGATGCCACAAGGAATCCACATGCTTCATCACAGGTTAAGAGACTGTGTTTGCAGGGAGATGACTTACTGCTAGCCCCCTGCTCCACAGTGATCATCTGCCCCCCCCCCCTCCTTTTTAAGCCCTCAAGCCCCGCGTGTCCACACCCATGTTGTTGCCCTGCAGGAAAGATCTGACCACAATAACAACAAGAACATATTAACTATTAAACTGTACTAAAAGGGCCAGCTCTTTCAGGGTTTGTTGCACATGGAGCGGGCCGCTCGATTTAGGGCTTGGTGCTGCACGGCAGCCTCTTCAAGGCCTACTGCCGCTGGTCAGAGGGGGCTAAGTACAGTCTGCATGCCAAGTCTTTTTATTAAATCAAACGTACTTGCGTTAGTTCAATTTTCCATGCTGTGTTGTCTTCGGGGGGGAAGTTCCAGTCTCCTGTCGCACGTCTCCCGCCGCAGCAGTCTGCATTATGACTCTCCCTCCTGGCGTGTACATTTTAAGCAGGGCCACCACATCAGAGTGCAGGTTAGTGTGTGGTACCGGTTGCTGCATTCCTTTTCTCTTCAGCCCCTTCTGGGCCACGTCCCACACTGCCCTCATGACCTCTTTCTCAAGTTGCTCTTTCATCAGAGGTGGTGTAGAGATACTCAGCTCTTCTAAAAATTGTTTCGCCGCCAACAGGTCTGCAAAGATTCTTGGTCCTTGATCTGTAACGAACTTAAGATGCGTGGGAAAGAGGATCTGTGCGTGGATGTTTTTGCTTCTGAGCTGCTTGACTGCTGGCCAAAGCTGCTTCCTGTCCTCCTGGACTTGTGTGGTAAAGTCGTTATCTATGGTTATTTTGTTCTCTTGGTATTTGAGGTCAGGTTGTTTCCAGGCTCTGTTTAGCAGCTCCTCTTTTGTCGTATAGTAGGTGAGCTTAGCTATGAACGATCTTGGTCCCGCTCCAGCGTTTGTGGGCTTCAGGTCTAGAGATCTGTGGGCCCTATCCATGCTTAGGTTAAGATCTGCTGGCAGATCCAGTATATCCCTCAATGGGGTCTGGAGGAAGGCTATGGCGTTTGAGGCATTGTTCTCCGCACCTTCCGGGATCCCGTATATACGAATATTCTGCCTTCTGTTACGGCCTTCTAAATCATCCAGTTTAGCACTGAGCTCTCTCTCTCCCTTGCAAGTAGATAAAGAATTAGGCGGTCGTGCCGATCGGCCTGCTCCACCACTGCTGACAGACCCAGTTCCACCTGATCCGTTCGATGCTCAATTCTACTGAGCTCCAATCGGAGATCGGATAAAGATTTATCTATTTTATTGACCGTCCTGGCCGTTTGGAGGATTGTTGTAATTAAATCAGGCTCCTCCATCTCTGTTGGGGATTCCAAGGCCTCAGTCTCACCGCCGGATCCCCTGCTCGGTAATCCTCCTATTTTTTCTCTTTGGAGGAGCTCCTGGAGCTTAAATGCTGGCGTCTCCGGTTGCTTGGGCATATTGGCTTTAGAACAATTAGCTTTGGCAGGGGATTGCATTTCTCCTTCGGTCGATGTATTCAGAGTTAAGTCAGGGTGGCTCAGGGTCTCAGAATTAGGCTGCCATCTCAATCATGACTTCACCGGAAGTCCCCCTGGTCTTCTTAATATGCTTTTCATTAGCCCCTCCTCCATTCCCTATTTATTCACTGACCCTCTGTCTTCCAGTTTCCTGCATCTGGAGCCCCGGAGAGCTGTTACCCCCTACTGGTCATCTCCAGAGAGGTATGATTCAGGATGCCACAATAACTGTGCTCTGCCTTTGTTCTGTTTTGAATTTGGCACCTTTTTTGCTGATTTCTTCCCTGCGGACATCTGCTAACTTGTTCCCCCAGCTCTTGCAATTTGTTAAGCCCAGAGGACTGTTTAAAGTAAATGGGAATTTTTTTTTCCTTGTTTTACAACTTTAAATTAATTCTGAGTTCTGCTGCTTAGGCTATTAGTGCTTTGGAGGGTACCTTGTTACTCCCATGAACAACGGTGTTCCCTGCTGCTCTGAGACCACAATGCTAAGTTTTGTTTAATTCAGGGCTTACTTACAGAGACCCATGCTGCTTATTTTGGTTTCATTTAATCTGATCCTTTAATTCATAGCCTGTGTGTCTCTGCCCTGCTGATCTGCTAATCGTAGGCTAGTGTTGCACCGTAGCACTTTACAATCTGGTGCATTTTAAGAATTGTTCAGCCAGGGCAAGCTCAACTGCTACTAAGCGCTACAACGCTTGCTGAATCTGAGCTTTGTGCTACCTGTACCAATTCCCAGTTCCTGAGGAGCCAAGCCTGCTCTCGCTAATCCAATAGTGCAGCCTGCTTAGAAATCCCGCAGCCGCTATGCCCCCAATACCCTCCCACTCTTAGCTAGCCTGACTTATATACCCTTAGCTAGCCTGACTTATATAGGCTCAGAATATCACTTGCTGTAGGTGGGTTTCTGTTATAATGTTTTCTATTTCCTGACTTTCGCTTTTGCACTTTGTATAGTTTCCCCAGTAGAGGTCATTTGCAACATTCTGCTCTGTCTAGTTATTTAGCTCCTCACTGCACTGACCTTCCATGCTCTTACATTACAAACTCTACCCAGCTAATCTGATCTGTTTGCTCTTTGATCCCTTTACCATCTATGTGGTTCTCTATTTCTTACTATTTTTGACTATTTAATGGTCTCCTCTCTCTTCTATCACTTACCTTCTTGACTTGTTTCTCATCTTTCACCCAGCTAGCTATTTCTACCCTAACACTTTCCTTCTTGCTTCTCTATCACTAGTGTTCACTATGCTCTATCTTGCTAAGTACACACTTACCTTATTTTTTCCACTCTGTTCATTCTTGACTTTTTGAACATATCTCCTGTGCCCCCCTCAAATCACAGTGATGACTCAGCTGCTAACTCCTTCTACTCCAACTTGCACACCGGGGTGCCCCCTAGTCCTGTACCTCTGTCAGGCCTCAGCTTCAGATGTATTGGGGCATTTATGAAACATATTACAAATAAGAAATATATTTCCCCGCATTGCAGCACTTGTGCATTTGCAATTCCCTCATTATGGTTAACTACCTTATCTCTTACCCTTGCTGGTGACATCGAGACTAACCCAGGCCCCACCATCCACTCCTCTCAAAATTATTCCTCCTCCTCCTCCCATTGCCTGCCCCACACTGAAGGCCTAACCTCTGCCCATATTAACATTCGTAGTCTCACTGCCAAGCTCCCTGAACTGGAGTCATGTGTTCGTATGAATAACCCTGATATACTAGCCTTATTGGAAACTTGGCTAAAACCCTCTATTCCTGATCCCACTGTTCTCTCCTGGGTTACAACTTGCTTCGGTCTGACCACCAAACTTCAACAGAGGTGATGGTCTGGTACTGTACTACAAGTCTCACCTCAGTGTTTCCATTATGCCTAGTCTCTCGGTATCCAATTGAGAGATCCTTCATTCTCTCCTACTCCTTGGGGGTGCCAAGAAACTCCACATCTTCAGTGTCTATATACCCCCCAGAAACTCCAAACTTGACCTTAATGAATTCATAGAACTTGTGCCTGCTATGTCCAAGAAAAATGAAGTTGTCTGCTTGGGTGACTAACCTCAATTGGGCTGAGTCTAACTCCTCTCTACTATCCATCATCATTAGCAAGGACAACCTTGCGCAGCTCATCCTTGCTTCTATGAGGATCTCCCAAAATGGTTCTAGCCATACTTTCACTGACTGGATTCTTACCAATCAGATAGAGAATTTTCCAGTTGCTGGTGTTCTACCTAACTCTATGAGTGATCACTGTCCGGTATACTGCATATGGGACTCTTTCCTTCCATCCTATCCACCCTAAGTATTGTCTTTTGCCAGCTTCTCTAACCTTACCTCTGCCGCATTCCTTAAGACTCACAGACTGGTCTCCACAGACCACACTATGAATGATATAAACTTTGCGACTGAATTCTTTAATGCCACCATCCTCTCCCTTCAGAACAGACACATTCCAGTCACTATGCGTAGAGTCAAAGAAGCACCAAGTGGCTCAAGCTGCCCCTCTTAAAATTACTCAAGCACAGGGACATACTCTGGTTAAAGTAGAAATCCTCCTTCCTTCAGGCTGACTTTGAGGCTTACCATTCTTTGTGTAACACCCGTAAAAAGGAAATCCGCTCTGCTAGAAGCAGTTACTACTGGGATCTGCTCAGCTCCTCTGCCACCAATCCTAAAAGATGCTGGTCCCGAATTAATGAAATCCTCAGGAATAATAAACAGCAGATTCCTAACGATATACTTACAGTGAATATCATGTATAACAACCCTTACACCATGGCCAATGCCTTTAACTCCCTCTTCACCAAGCTCCCCAACACCCCCCATCTATTTCTAATGATCTCCTGTCCCCCCTCGTCACTATGCACTGTAGCTTCTCCCCCTCTTCTGCTTCCTCCAGTCACGTGTCTGAAGGTTCTTAGGCTACTGAAGACCATTCCTGCCCATGGTAGCACAGGACCTGATTGTCTAGAACCTAGGATCCTTTGTCTCGCAGCCTGTATCCTTGCTACTCCAGTTACAAGACTCTTCAACTTGTCTATCAGCTCTGCCATGGTTCCACAGGCCTGGAAAATGGCCAGAACCATCCCAGTGTTCAAGGAAGGTGACCCCAAAGTCCTATCTACCGGCCCATTGCGCTACTGCCTATGCTCAGTAAGCTCCTGGAAAAATGAATTCATTGTCAGGTCTCTACCCATCTACGTAACTTTAATTTTCAATCCTTGATTCAACATGGCTTCCGCTCCGGGCATAGTACTATAACCCCCAGGTGGCACTATCCCAAGGGCTACTACCCCTGCCTGCCTGCCAGACTACTAACAGGTTGAGGGGCCTAGGCTGTATGGCGGATGCCTCCACCCAGAGGTCAGGGTTTATAGTAGTTCGACTAACTTGGTTACAGCCCTCTGGGACACTGAGACCCCCTTTTCTTTCTACTAGTGGCCCACGCAATGCAACATAAGTATCTTCACCAGTTACACTTACCCCCAGGACTGGTTCGGTCATCTTGACTCTGGGGACCCCCTGTAAAACAAGGTGATGTAATACGATAGCCACTGTACAATTCTTTAATATAAACACATACCTCAGTCAGTGTAACTTTGCTGAAACCAACAGTTCTGATTTATTTAAGGGGCTGTAACAAGGACAGGGGGAAATCAGGTTAATAGAATTAGTCACATTAATAATCATAGTACTATGCGCATGTTCAGAGTCCCTAAATGTCACTTTCTCTGGGTACCCAGGATGGGGGGCTAGCCAGGATCAGTGCAGCTGGTTGGGGCCCTGTGATGAAAAAAAAAAAACACTATCACAATACCCAATTGTAATCCGGAGCCAGTTGGCTCAGTTCATGGAGACAGAGAGAGACAGAGAGAGACAGAGAGAGACAGAGAGAACACTTGCAATTAAAGACACGGATGGCAGGGAGCTACCCTGATTTGCAGTCACTAACTTGATGATGGAAGCTGTCCCCGAGGGTGTTCTGGATTTCCAGACACCCTTTGCGCAGCAGGGGATGAGGTTCTGCAAGCAGGCACACAGCTTCAAGAAGCAACAGATTCAGTCCGCCTGCACACGATTGCCTTCCCGCCAACACACACGGGACAAGAGGACTCATTAAGCTGTCCTCCCCAAACACCTCACACATTTATATGTAAAGGAAATTACTATACCAGGCAGCTGCTCTCAGGTCCCGATCGCACTTACTGCCAACCCGGGAGTTTACAATGCAGCTTCACTTTCCTGACAGACCGAGCGTGATGAAGCAGTTTCTCCAGTCTTCTACAGGGTGAGCCTGGTTCTCAAGAGTTCAGCCTCTCCTTTCCTCAACAGCTGCGGATTTAGTCCGAATCGCTACGGCGAACGCTCCGCCCGAGTTTAGGCCCCCACACATGCTTCCTGCGCGAAAACTCGGCAGCACAAGAGCTCGGAGCTCCTTTCCCAGTCACGGTCACAACGGATCTGCCTTCCCAGACACAAGGCAGGGAATTACAGTCGGGCACCACCCAGTCCAATTGGTGGGCTTCAGTTACCAATCACTCAACACTCCCCCTATTGGTGCGAAAAAGGCGCCATGGTCCAGAACTTCACTTCTCATAATTACTAGCTATATTCCTTATGGCCAGCTGGCTCCCGAGAGAGTCCTGATCCTGGTTGGTCCACTCAAGCTCCATTTTAGATGCCCCTCCTGCCTGATTGGATCTATGCAGCAGTTCAGATCCAAGATGGAGGGGCAAGGCACATAGAGTCCCAGCTGCAAGAAAGGCAGGTTAGACAAATTACATTTCCACTAACACTCTAACTGATATAGGGCAAACAGTTACATTTCTCATTAGTGCCCCCTTCTGTCCACTTAGCGACAGCATTAATGGAGCGACCTGTCAGCAGCTCGGCGGGACTCGAGCAGGGAAACACACAGTTCCCCCCTACAATTAATATTGTCTGCAAGCATACAGCTCTTAAAGAGACAGTACCAGAGGCTCTAAAAGCACTCACAAATAAATGGCTTTAAATGCTGAACGCCATTCAGGCTGGGAGCACTTAGGCAAGCTCCTAGGAGTCTTTTGGGAACCCTCAATTGCAGGGGGGGTTACACCCTTCCTAGCCTGAAAAGCTTGACGTCCGCGTCAAGTAGATACCCCTAAATCACTGTAAGGCAGAACATTTGAATGGGCATTCCTTTTAAACAGCAATAGCATATTAAACCTTTGTCACCTACACGTACACTGTATTATACAATCTACTACTGATTATACGTAATAGTATATATATATATATATATTATATATTATATAATATATATATATATATATATTATATATATATATATTTATATATATATATATATATATATATATATATATATATATATAATCACATTTTAACTCAGGTCATCACCTCCTGCACATGAAACCTGGATAAAGGGGGCCCTTCCCTATCAGCTACATTGGGGCTGGAAGTGGCTGGGGCACCATACTCAGAGGGCAAAACAAGTAATCTGGATTTATCTCCCAGGCTTAGTTTGGGCAGTGAGTTCAGGGTCACATACTCTCCCTTATGGACCACATTAAGGTTCAGGTCCACAGGTCTGCCTAGGGGCTCGTAACTTAGCAGTACTACAGGCCTCACCTCTCGGCCAGTCCTTCTGGGGGGAGCGTCACAGTTTCTGAATGGTTGGCCTCACTTTCAGCACTGTCTGTACTTGCCAAGGGGGTCTCTAGTGGGGCAGGGAGGCTAGAACTCAGAGCACTTTCAGCTCCAGGGTTTGCAATTTCTGAGTCCACAACACTTGGTTCAACTGTGTAGGCTTCTGGTACTGGCAGGGAACTATCAGGGCACTAAACACACTGTTCTTGTTCTGGTGTATCACCAGTTTGCTCCAGTACATCACTCTCTTCCCCTGAAGAGTCAAGCAGTTCAACCATGCACAATGATTCCACGTCCTCTGATTTGAGGCTTTGCACTTCACCTTCTGGGAGCATTGGCTCCAGAGACAAGGCTGGGGGTTTAGGCAGTCCAGAGGGCCCAGCTTCATTCCCTAGGTTGACTAGGGGATTGCCCCAAAACAGCTGACTCAGTTCATAAGAAGGGTAATATTCAAGGCCACACTCACTTTCCTCTGACACAGACTGACAGTCATGTACAACTGGGACTTGTGCAGGGGAACACTTTAACTCAGCTTCTGTAGGTGTAGGCTTTCTTGATTTTTGCTTAGTAGCAGCTCTAGTCACTGGTCCAGATGGGGCATTTTCTGTGGGCTCAGACTCAATCAAGAGTTGTCCAGTGGGCAGTAAATGATTTCTATGCATTGTTTTCACATCTTTTGAATTATTCTCGGGCTTTACATTGTACACAGGTAGATCATCCAGTTTGCCTACCACAATGTGGGGGAGATGGTGCCATCTGTCAGCAATCTTATGTTTACCGTGCAGTCCCAAATTCCTCAGCAACACTCTGTCTCCTTCCCTGAGTTCCAGTGCTTTCACTTTTTTGTCATACCTTTCTTTATTGGCAAGATTTCTTTTGGCAGCCATGGTCTGAGCCAGTTGGTACGCATGGTTTAGTTGGGCCTTTAATTTTTGTACATACTGTAAATGAGTAGCTGCTTGAACACCATCAGGAGAGACTCCAAAGCAAACATCTACTGGCAATCTGGCTTCTCTTCCAAACATTAGTCGATAGGGGGAAAACCCAGTGGCATCACTTTTGGTGCAGTTGTAGGCATGTACCAGTGTGCTAATCTGTTGGCTCCATCTGAGCTTGTCCTTTGGTTGAAGAGTGCTTAACATGTCAAGCAAAGTGCGGTTGAACCATTCAGGTTGGGGGTCTCCCTGGGGATGATAAGGGGTGGTTCTTGACTTTCGCACCCCCCCACAATGAAAGCATCTCTTTAATCAGGCAACTCTCAAAGTCCCACCCTTGATCAGAATGGATTCTTTGTGGGGCCCCATAGTGAACAAAATTTCTATAAGCACCTTTGCCACAGTGGATGCCTTCTGATCCTTGGTGGGGAACGCTTGAGCGTAGCGAGTGAAATGGTTAGTGACCACCAGTACATTACTGATATTTCTTTGATCGGGCTCTAAACTCAGAAAGTCAATACAGACCAGTTCCATGGGTGCACTAGTGGTGATGTTAACAAGGGGGGCAGCCTTCTGAGGCAAAGCTTTCCATTGTAAGCAGCGACTACAAGTTCTAATGTATTGTTCAACATCAGCCCCATTTTAGGCCAATAAAATCTAGATCTCATTAAATCAAGTGTTCTGTCTATGCTAAGGTGTCCCATGTGGTTGTGGAGGGACCTCAGCACCAGATCTCGAAAGGCAGCAGGCAAAACTAACTGTTGCTTGTCCAGTTGGCCCCCTTTGTCCACTGTCTCTCTATATAACAGTCCATTCATCAGTCTCAACTTAGGGCCTTCTTTATATAGCAATGCAGTTCTCAAATCAGTGGAGCATAATTTGGACACATCTTTCCCTGCTTGGAGGGCTTCTAGAGCTGTTTTGATCATAGGTTCTCGGGATTGAGCCCGTTGAATACTGTCATTATTAAATTGAGGCAAAGCACTAGTGTCCAGAGCATAAAAATGGCAATAAGCAGCAGGTATGCAGTTCTCAGAGGGTCCCAAACAATCCATCATACAGTTCACTGTGTCCGTGGACATTTTTTCCTCCCTGTCAAACTTTTGGCAGAGTGCTCGGATATCTGGTTCTGACAGTCTGACCCAGTTGTTCAGGGGAACCAGTCTCCGGGAGAGAGCATCAGCATCTATGTGGTTCAGGCCTGCTCTATATTCAACTGCATAGTCGTATGTAGATAAGGCAGAGAGCCACCTATGGCCCATGGCATCCAACTTAGCTGAAGTCTGCACATAGGTCAAAGGATTATTGTCAGTTTTTACCAGTATCTTAGCCCCATACAAGTACTCGTGAAATTGATCAACAATGGCCCACTTCAAAACTAGGAACTCTAATTTGTGTACTGGATAGTTCTTCTCGTAAGGGGTCAGGCTTCTGCTGGCAAAGGCCACTGGTCTTAGGCCATTCGTGTGCTCCTGATACAACACCGCCCACAACCCTTGCAAGCTAGCATCAGTATGAAGGACATAAGATCTTGTGGGATCAGCATAGGCCGTCACTGGGGCATGGGTAAGTTGATGTATGATTTCATGGAAAGCAATCTCACAATCAGGAGTCCAGCGGGCCCCAAACACTTCATTGGGATGGAAATACATTTTTTCAGTCTCAAGGGGCACTGACTTTGTATTTTATGTGGGTTGGTGGATACCCTTGAGTAAGGTTAAGCAAAGGGCAGATTACTCTGGAATAGTCCTTGATGAAACGCCGATAGCCACAGAAACCCAAGAATATTTGCAGCTCCTTCATATTTTTTGGCTGTGGCCAGGTGGTCAATGCCTCAACTTTACTTGGGTCAGTCTCTATTACCTCAGTGGATACTATGTGTCCTACATATTGTACTGATGTTTGAAAGAGTTGACACTTATCAATGGACAATTTAAGGCCAAAGTCTTCCAGCCGATCCAACACCTTGAATAACCTGCTCTCATGTTCCTCCAGTGAGCTGCCAAACACAATGACATCATCCAGGTATACTAGGCACTCTAACAAGTCCATATCCCCCACCGCACACTCCATCAGGTGCTGAAAAGTGGCTGGAGCACCTGAAATCCCTTGAGGCAACCTCATAAATTCATAGAAACCAAGTGGGCAGATAAAGGCCATCTTTACACGGTCTTCTGGGGCCATCGGGATCTGGTAGTACCCACTGCAAAGATCCAACACCGAGAACCACTTACTACCATTCAGGCAGTCCAACGCATCCTGAATGCGTGGCATGGTGTACTGATCTGGAATAGTCCGTCGGTTCAAAGTGCGATAATCCATGCACATCCTAACAGTTCCATTCTTTTTCCTCACTACCACAATAGGTGAAGCATATGGGCTTCTGGATTCTTGTATTACACCAGCAGCAAGCAGCTCTTGCAAATGCCGTCTCACATCATCTATGTCAGCCGGTACCAGGCGTTGAGACCTCACGAAATGGCCTTTCATCATGCAGCTGGATGCGGTGTTCAGCTCCTTGCACACATCCTACATCCCATTCCTTCAAAGAAAACACCTGGTCTCTCTGGGCGAGCTTCTCACTGATCCTTAGTCTCCATTCAGCTGGCAACCAACAGGGAGTCACCAAAATTGAATAAGTCAGGCATTATTCTGTCACTCTTCCCCGAACTCTTGTTACTGGGCAGTACAGCAGTATCCGCACAGTGCACAGTGGCCAGGGTGCAACCTCGATTTACTTGGATCTCCCTGTCAGACACATTGTGAACTTGAACCATCACTCTTCTGGCAAAAGCATGGGCTGTAGCAGGCAGAATACTTGCTTTGACCAGCAGCCCCTCAGGCAGTTTTTCTTCTCCTGGTGCGTCCAGCATTAATATTTTGTTCTTGACATCCTTCTTGATGCAGACTTCTCCTTGTAGAACACATTGAGAATTTGGGGCTAACAGCAAAGATTCCCAGGTCCTTCTTCCAGAAGACCCCAACTGGTTCCTCTGGTTCCATTCTATCTGCATTTCTCTGTGCTTCATAGGCCCTTTTAATCAAAGCAAGGGATTCTTGGAGCTCTGCCAGTCCTGGACCTTTGTTTTTCAGAACACAATTGTGCCAGTCGCCCAAACATATGTGCATTAGTTCCAGTCAACAACGGGACCCCATCATACAGTCCAGTAGGGGGACACACTAAGGCCAGGTTCTCCACTTGCTCTGCCACTCCAGCCACAGAAGTAGGAAAAGACAACCAAATTTGGATATAACCAGAGTTGGGGTAGGCCTTCTTACTCAAGCCTCACACATGTAGCCCCTCTAGGGGTTGCAGGAGTACATCAGACAAATGCTTCTGACCCCAGTCCTGAAACAGGAGTGTCACTTGGGAGCCACTGTCTAGTACAACTCTGGTGGATACCCCATTCACTTTCACAGTAGTCTCCATAGAGGGACCCACTACTTCAGACCATTCAGGGGGCTTTACTTGAGATGTCGCTCGGGCATTGGCCCTGGTGGCAAAACTCTTCCGGTTAGCCCCCCCGGTGACCGGGCACAGGTTTTGTGATGCCAGGCTACTAATCTGCTGGTAACCTTCCTCAAATTCTCTGGTAGCTGACACTCAGTCTGAAAGTGTCCATCTTCTCCACAACAGTAACAGAACTTAATATCTTGGTTGTCTTTGGAGGGAGTGGTGTTTCTTATCTGGTGGGGCACCTCGGGGGCTGTACATGGCTCTTCTTGAATGGGGTGTTTACCCTGTTGGGTCTCTGGTTCTTCAATTCTATTGGGGGTGAGCGCAACCTGTTGCAGCTCCCTCACCATCTCCCTTAGGTCTCTAATTTCCACTCTCAGGTTGCTCTCAATCCGGTGGTCAGGGGAAACAACATGCACTCCCACTCTACTTTTGGGCTCAGGAGGAGCTTGATACAGATCCGGCTCCCGGTAGGTCTGTCAACCCCTTGATCAACCCTCTCAGCTGTTGAGTCTCACCTGGCTCACTCTGCTTCTGGGGGTTTGGCACGGATTCACAGCCCCAGCATAGGGTTCCCACACCTCTTCATCTGTTTCAGTTTCACGAATCTCTCTCACCAATTGACAATATTCAGGAGGGTCGGCCCTCCGGTCTTGCAATTTGAGTTACAGCAGTATTACACTTGAAAATCTGTCTGACTTCAATATGTGGTCTAATCGGACCTGGTTTAGCATTTGGGCAGTCACTCCCCCTTTCCGTTGGGCCTTCTGCAAAGCCCTTTCCATTCTAGTAACAAATGTAGACAATTTCTCATTTCTCCACTGTTTAGCTGACTTGAATTTCCATAACAGATCCTCTTCAGTTTCAGTGCTACCAAACACCCCCTCTAAGACGGAAAGATATTCTGCTGCAGTGGCCTCTGGACTAGTGGACTGTAGGAATCGAATGGCTTCCAGTGCGGGACCCTCAAGCTTTCCATCAACCGTTTCCTCTTGTCCCCTTCACAGCACTGCCACTCTTGCACTAAGGGAGTAGCATAATCCAGCCATGTCTCCAAATCATCTTCCCCTGAAGGCATGGGAACAGTATCGGAGAAGAGTCTCAATCTCTGATAGGAGTCTAATTGTATGGGAGGAATAACCATGGGGGGGTGAGGCTAGTATGGAGCTCGTAGATGACCCGGGAGATGTACCTGGGGATGGCAGAGGAGTGTGGTCGCCCGAGAAGTCTAATACCTTTACCAATTCCTGAGCAGTTCTCCCTTCTGCAGCTAACAGTTTGAGTAGTTTGTCCTTGAAACTATTGGTCTTTGGGGACCCACCCAGGATGGCCAAACCACTACGTATGTGAATAACCCTCCATCCCTTCTAGGCACCTTCAGGAAAAATCACTGGAGGCACCCTCTCAGGGTCTATCATAATACTGCACGAAAGCAGCACTTGCAGGGTCTGTTTGAGCAAGTCAGCATATCACCCTTTTGCTTCCACCTTGCCCAGACATTTGACATGCTCAACAGTAGAGACAATGTCAGCGCTTTTAATCCTCAATGGAACATCCAACAATAGTACAGCCTTTTGGGAGTCCAACTCCTCAGCTTCGCACCACCTCATCAATTTGTGCACCATCATCTTAAGGGGATCGAGTTTTAACTTGGGCGTGGTATCACCCTCCATTTTCTCCTTTAAATTAGACATAATGGGGTACTTCCTTCACTCGACCACTAAAGGACACTAATCCCAGCGGTGCTTCCAAGATGTAACCCCCACGTGGCGCTATCCCCAGGGCTACTACCCCTGTCTGCCTGACTACTAACAGGTTGAGGGGCCTAGGCTCTATGGCGGGTGCCTCCACCCAGAGGTCAGGGTTTATAGTAGTTCGACTAACTTGGTCACAGCCCTCTGGGACAGTGAGGCCCCCTTTTCTTCCTACTAGTGGCCCACACAATATACCATAAGTATTTTCACCCGTTACACTTACCCCCAGGACTGGTTCAGTCAGCTTGACTCTGGGGACCCCCTATAAAACAAGATGATGTAATACGATAGCCGCTGTACAATTCTTTAACATAAACACATACCTCAGTCAGTGTAACTTTGCTGAAACCAACATATCTGATTTATTGAAGGGGCTGTAACAAGGACAGGGAGAAATCAGGTTAATTGGATTAGTCACATTAATAATCGTAGTACTATGCGCATGTTCAGAGTCCCTAAATGTCACTTCCACTGGGTACCCAGGATGGGGGGCTAGCCAGGATTGGTGCAGCTGGTTGGGGCCCTGTGATGGAAAAAAACACTTGCACAATACCCAATTGTAATCCAGAGCCAGGTGACTCAGTTCATGAAGAAAGAAAGAAAGAAAAGAAAGAAAGAAAGAAAGAAAGAAAGAAAGAAAGAAAGAAAGAAAGAAAATCAGATGAAACACTTGCAATTAAAGACACAGATGGCAGAGAGCTACCCTGATTTGCGCTCACTAACTTGATGATGGAAGCTGTCCCCAAGGGTGTTCTGGATTTCCAGACACCCTTCACACAGCAGGGGGATGAGGGTCTGCAAGCAGGCACACAGCTTCAAGAAGCAACGGATTCAGTCCGCCTGCACACGATTGCCTTCCCACCAACACACACGGGAATGAGAGGACTCATTTACCTGTCCTTCCCAAACACCTCACACATTTATATGTAAAGGAAATTACTATACCAGGCAGCTGCTCTCAGGTCCCGATTGCACTTACTGCCAGCCCGGGAGTTTACAATGCAGCTTCACTTTCCTGACAGACCGAGCGTGATGAAGCAGTTTCTCCAGTCCTCTACAGGGAGAGCCTGGTTCTCAAGAGTTCAGCTTCTCCTTTCCTCAACAGCTGCGGATTCAGTCCGAATCACCACAGCGAACGTGCCATCAGAGGTTAGGCCTCCACACGCGCTTCCCACGTGAAAACTCGGCTGCACAAAAGCTCGGAGCTCCTTTCCCAGTCACAGTCACACCGGATCTGCCTTCCCAGACACAAGGCAGAGAATTACAGTCGGGCACTACCCGTTCCAATTGGTGGGCTTCAGTTGCCAATCACTCAACACTCCCACTATTGGTGCGAAAAAGGCGTCACAGTCCAGAACTTCACTTCCCATAATTACTAGCTATATTCCTTTTGGCCAGCCGGCTCCCGAGAGAGTCCTGATCCTAGTTGGTCCACTCAAGCTCCATTTTAGATGCCCATCCTGCCTGATTGGATCTATGCAGCAGTTCAGATCCAAGATGGAGGGGCAAGGCACACAGAGTCCCAGCTGCAAGAAAGGCAGGTTAGACAAATTACATTTCCACTAACACTCTGATATGAGGCAAACAGTTACATTTCTCATAAATGCCCCCTTCTGTCCACTTAGCGACAGCATTAATGGAGCGACCTGTCAGCAGCTCGGCGGGACTCGAGCAGGGAAACACACAGTCCCCCCCTGCAATTAATATTGTCTGGAAGGAGAAGGAGAAGGAGAAATATAGCGCTTTCATACATCCAAAGCACTTTACAAGCAATGCTAGACTGGTAGTGAAGTGACTGAATGTGTGGTGGCGGCCATATCACACAGCCTAGATAATTGCATGAACTGGTTTATGGTAAGGGGAATGTTGGCCAGGACACCGGGAATGTTCCCTACTCTTTTGCGAAGAGTGCCTTGGGTTCTTTTACTTCCACCTGGACACCCACCAGGACAACACCAGGATGGGCAGAAGGGACCTCGGTTTAACATCTCATCCGGAGGATGGCACACTCCAGCAGTACAGCACCCCCAATACTGCACTCAGATGCCAGCGATTTTTAGGTGCAAGTCCAATCCTGGTGTGGGATGAGAACCCACGACCTTCTGGTCCAGAGGCGGATGTGCTACCAACTGAGCCACACTGACACCCAGTACCACAGGCTCTAAAAGCACTCACAAATAAACGGCTTAAATGCCGAACACCTTTCAGGCTGGGAGCACTTAGGCAAGCTCCTTGGAGTCTTTTGGGAACCCCCCAATTGCAGGGGTGTTACAGTACTACTACAGCTCTTACCCAATTCTCCAATGACATGAAGAGTAACATGGACAAGAAACTCTTCACTGGAGCTGTGTTCCTCGACTTCTCCAAAGCATTTAACTTGGTCAATCACCCTCTACTTTTGAGCAAACTTCTATCTCTTGGTGCCTCCAAGTCCACCCTATCCTGGATTAGCAGCTACCTCAACTGTTGGTCACAATCTGTCACCTTTGGCAAAGTTCTTTCCTCACTGGGCTCTATCTACTGTGGTGTTTCATAGGGTTCTATACTTGATCCCCTGCTCTTCTCCCTTTTTGTTAATGATATTCCTAACCCTTCTCCTCCCTGTAGAACAATTATGTATGCTGATGACCTGGTATACTACGTTGCATCTAAGTCCATTGATGACCTCAACCAGTACCTTACATCTGCGTTTCAGAATCTATAATATTGGCTCTCCTCCAATTATCAAATCCTTAACCTGTCTAAGACACAGGCCATGCTTTTTGGACTGGCTAGAAAGGTCCAAGTTGAGCATACTAAGCTTCAGGTCCTATGTCGTGATGGGTCAGCTGTCTCAAACACTGTAGCCTTCAAATACCTTGGAGTCACACTGGACCCTGTTCTCAACTTCTCTATCCACAGCAACAAGGTGTGTTGTTTAATTAACATGAAAACTGGCGCTGCCTGTACTACATATTAACATACTAGGAAGCCAGCAGATTAGGACTTATGGTTTTTCGAGTCTACTTGGGGATCAGCACCCTTGCCAGGCAGCATTACTCTCTCTCCCACCCTCCCACATGGTCCTCCACCCTCGTCCTCTGACAGAGTCCTGAGATGCACCCTCCCCTATACCTGTCCCAGTCTCGCTTGAACCCCTCCACAGTTGTTGCCGCCACCAGTTCTACTACCTGAGCATTCCAGGGCTCCACCTTCTCAGTGAAGTAGCGTTTTCTAATCTCCCCCCTGAGTCTCATGCCTACCAACCTCAATGGGTGCCCCATGGTTGTACCCTCCTCTTGCAACTGGAACATTGTACCCTGAGCCATCCTATGGAACTCCTTGAGGTATTTGAAGACCCTAATCATATCCCCTCTATCCCTCCTCTCCTCCAGAGAGTACAGGTTGAGGTCCTCGAGCCTCACCCCATAGGGCATCTCCCCAAGACCCTGTATCATTTTGGTCGCCCTCCTCTGGACCCTCTCCAGGGGGGCGATATCCCTTTTCAAGGACAGATGCCCAAACTGCACACAGTATTCAAGGTGCGGTCTAACCAGGCAGTTATACAGGAGTAGGAGCACCTCCTGGCTCCTCAAGGTTATCCCCTGGCTATGCACCCCAGAATTATGTCTTGGTTGCAGCCCTCTTGCACTGCTCTGAGTTGTTCATTTTGCCATCTACAACCACCCCAAGGTCCTTCCCCCCATACCCTGCAGTGTCTTCCCTCCCAAGATGTACATATGTGCTGGGTTCCTGACCCCTACGTGGAGAACCCTGCACTTCTCCATGTTAAACCACAGTTTCCAGGTGCGGGACCACTCATCCAGAGTCTTCAGGGCCCCCTGAATGGCTAACTTACCCTCCTCCCTGTCCACTACCTCCCCCAGCTTTGTGTCATTGGCAAAGAGGCTCATCTTGCTCCTGATGCCGTTCCTGATATCCGCTAAGTAAGCATTAAATAGGCGTGGCCTGAGCACCGACCCCTGTGGTACCCCACTAATGACCCTCCTGGGAGATGAAACCTCTCCCCAACCATCACTCTCTGACAATGCCCTGTTAGCCACTTCTCTGTCAACCTAACCATCCATACCCTTACCCCCATGTCCCTCAGCTTCTCCAGCAGCCTGGGATGTGGCACTGAATCAAGCACCTTGCTAAAGTCCAGAAAGAGGACGTCCATTGGCCTGCTCTGGTCCAGTGCCCTCGTCACCCAATCACAGAACTCCACCAGGTTAGTCTGATACGACCTGCCCTGGACAAAGCCATGTTGGAGGACATCCATGAGACCCCTTGCCTCCAGGAACACCACCAGCCTTTCCTTTAGGATGCTCTCCATCACTTTGCCCACCATCGATGTCAGGCTTACCAGCCTATAGTTTTCTGGCTCCTCCCGTGATCCCCCTCTTGTGTATGGGCACAATGTGGGCCATCCTCCAGTCCCGAGGCACCCAACCCGACTGAAGGGAGGAGTTAAAGAGATCTGCCAGAGGCTTGGCCAGGACATCAACCAGTTCCTTAAGCCCCCTTGGGTGTAGACTATCTGGACCAGGAGCCTTCTCCACTCTTAGGGACTTCAGGGCCTCCCACACCCAAACAAGGGGGATTTATACAGTGTATATAGTGCATCACGCTCTCACACCTGCTGCCAGAATCTTGGTCACTAGGGGCATCCTGCTCCCTAGACTCTTAATCGCCCTCCCTATACTCTCGCAGGCTAATGTTGGTATACCTCACAAGTGGGATACCACTTATAATAACATCCGCAGATTTGCCTTGTCTGCTTCTTGGCTAACTCATCACTGCTTGCTCTACTCTGCCTTGCATTGGCTGCCCCCTATCGCCCTTTGTTCCAATACCCTGGGATGTTTTAGTGACTCTCTAACCAGATCACCCCACCCTGACACCCTAGGTGCGATGCTCACCCGTACTTCACTCCCGCCCTTTAAGGTTCTCCTCCTCTCCCTTGCTCTCAGTCCAGCCCTGCTCCACTAAAATGGGAGAGCAAGCTTTCTCCTACTTTGCTTCAAAGTTCTGAAATGCACGCCCTCTCCTTCTTAAGAACGCATCCTCTCACCTTTCCTTCAAGCACGCCCTGTTCTCTCACTTATATGCACTTGGTAATTGTGAATGCTCTTAACATTCAGCTCTGCTCTCTGCCTTCCTGTCATCCTGCCATGTCTTCCCAGCATTCTTCACTTTTAAGTTAACTACTTGTCTTTTTCCCTAATATTCAGTCAGAACTGTTTGCCCAGCCTCACAACCGCCTATGCAAGAGTACCAATTGTATTTTTTCTTAATGCTGGATATCCCTGCATGGATAACGGCTGCTTTTCTGTAACATTGTTCTGACTTAATTACCATTTTACTATGTCCTGATTGTAACTTTATTTTTGTATATTGTACTGTCCCGGGTCGTGCCTGAAAGTAGGCAAGGCTATTGCCTAGTGCACTTACCTGGTTACCAAAAGCTAATAAATAAATAAAGAAATATGGGCAAGAATCAGGATATAAAAGCAACTGGGCAAAATCTGAAATATTACAACTAAATAACAAATCCTCGAAGCCTAAACAGTTACACACGATAATTAAAAGTCTTGATAAAACTAAATATCTAGGCATACACTTAACAAAAAAATTGAAAACCATGCAAGATCTCAATCTGAAATCAACCTTGGATAAAATCAAACTTGACCTGGAAAATTGGACCCATCTTCCAATTATTTTACTGGGCAGATCTCAAGTTGTTAAAATGATGGTCCTCCCCAGGATCTTATATATTCTACAGGTTATACCGTCACTGATGCCCAGTGCCCAACTTAGGATCCTGGAAAGGATGATCCAAAGATTTTTATGAAAAATTAAAAAAGCTAGATTAGGCAGAGCCAAATTAGTGGAGAAAGAGGAAATGGGGGGGCTAAACTTACCTGATTTGGGGTTATATCAATATGCTATGACACTCTCACATACTAAAGAATATTATGTAGACTCCCACTTACTGTAGGTGGGTGGATTATGGCAAATGTTTCTATAAGAACAAGAAACATTATCATCACTTATACGTGAAATGTAAAAAAACAGATTTGAATAAGATTTCTAATGTTTTCATTAAAAACACCTTACTGGCACGGGATTATTACCATAAAAAGAGAAAAGAAAACATTAGAATTAATATACATAGTTCTTTATCAAACTTTGTAAACGGTGGTGGGAGCCTAGAAATGAATGAAGCAAATGTCTGGGGAACATTCTCCATGTTTGACTTGGGAGATATATATCAAAATAACAAGCCCATGTCTTTTGAGGAATTAAAACTTGCATATGGGCTCCCAGATTCTGAATGGCTCAATTATAGGCTAATCAAACATAGCCTTAGAAAGTACTTAAATAAAGGGTTAGAGTCAACAAATGTAAGCTCTTTACAACATTGGATAAGCTCTGTTGAGCTAAGTAACACACTTTTATTTATTTATTTATTTAAGTCTAGGATTAGCACAATACCTTTGAGCCGAGGCTCTTTTACAAAAGTTCCACATCAGATGGTACAGTACACAATAAGAGACAGTAAATAATCATTTAACAATTGCCAAATGTGCAAATAAAGTTAGGGGTAAAGGATTTTGGAGAAAGAGGGAGTGAGGTAGGAAGGTGTAGGGGTGAGGGAAGGGAGATCAGAGAGTTTGAGATGAAGGGGAGGAGAGAAGCGGGTAGGAGTAGTTGGGAGGGAGGCAGGAGGAAGGGGGTGGCAGCCAATGGGCCTTGTCAAGGACAGGCAGATTAAGGTGCTAGGTTAGGGTGGCGGCATTTAGACCGAAGTGCTTGTTGTAGGGGCATAGGCAGGAGGACGGTGGACTAATTGGGTGAGCAGTCACAGGAGCTGGAGGCAAGTAGCGATAGTCTTAGTCTGGACTTAAAAACTCCAAGCATCGGTGCTGCAGAGATGTCACTACTAAGGGAGTTAAGCCAGCTGGGTGCCCTGTAGGAAAATGATCTTTGACCTTGAGTAGTGTGGCACCTCGGGATTTGTTGGGAGTATTGCTTGGACCTCCTCGTATAGGAGTTGCTGGATCTGGGTATGAGGAGAGCACAGACACCGGGCGGAGCAATACCCATCATTATTTTCTTGGCCATAATGCAGGTTTGATATTTTATTCTACTGTGAAGTTGAAGCCAGTTGGTCTGGGAGTAGTGGTCACAAGTGTGAGTGAGACGGTGCAGTCCAGTGATGAGTCGACAGGCTTTATTTAGGGAGATAGTTACACGTTTGATGGAGGTGGCGGTGGCTGAGCCATAGAGGATAAGGCTGTAGTTGATAATACTAATGACCGAGCTTTGGGCGGCAATAGACAGGGCATCAGAGGTTAGGTGTTTCCTATGCCGGAACAGTAGGCACAGTTGAGTATTAGCAGCCTTTGCCACGTTGTTAATGTGGACAGTGTAGGTGAGACAGGAGTCAAGGGTGATGCCAAGGTACTTAAAGGATTGCATTTGTTCCAGCATGACTCCTTGTTTAGTTTTGATTGAGAGTTGCTAGTGCTTGTTTTTGTTGTGATGGCTGCAGAACATCATGGATTTTGTCTTCTTCTGATTGAGGATCAGTTTATGAGAAGAGAACCAGGCCTCGACAGATAAGAAACCCTGTCTGAGTTTTTCTTGCACAGGCTTAGGGTCATGGTGAGAGGCTGATATAACTGTGTCATCAGCGTAGAGTAAGATTTGCTCAGAGCAGGACTCCGGTAGTGCATTTAGGAACAGGCTGAAGAGGAGGGGTCCCAGGATGGAACCCTGGGGGACCCCTAAGTGGACAGGCCTTGCATCAGAGACGGTATCAGCAATTCTTACTCTCTGGGTCTGATTGTCCAGGTAACTTTTGAACCAGCTGATAGAGTCGAGTAAGAGCCCAGCATTATGTAGCTGGACAAGCAGGAGGTGGTGGTTAACAGTGTCGAAAGCTTTTGTCAAATCGATAAAAATAGATCCAGTTAGTTGGCCTTTGTCCAGAGAGTTATGAATAGCGCCGGTGAATTCGAGGAGAACAGAGGAGGTGCTGTGCCCTTTCCTGAAACCATGTTGTTGCCTGCAGAGTACATTGTGTTTATCCAAAAAGTCAGTAAGCTGGTCAGAGACAATACGTTCCAGCACCTTGGAGAGGGGAGGAAGGATTGAAATGGGTCTGAAATCCTCGAGGGCAGTTTTGTCACAACCTTTGTGGATTGGGGTAATGGTGGCAGATTTTCACTTATCTGGGAATTGGTTTAGGCTGAGAGAGAGGTTTAGGATCTTGGTCAGGAGCCCTAGCGCCTCTTCTAGAGTGAGAGACAGGAGTTTTAGATCAAGGGTGTCATTGCTGAATCTTGATTTGCTAATAGCTTTGGTGACATACTTGCAAGCCTGATGGGTTTTGGCTTCTTTAAAGTAGAAACGTGGCTTATTTGAGGTAGTGGTCGATTGAGACATAGGAACTTCCTCTCCAGTGAAGAAATCATTAGGTAGAATTGAGCTGAGGTCAGTGAATGCTGTGTTAAATGAGTCAGCAATGGTTTTTGGGTCAAGTGTGGTGTTACCATTAATATTGAGCATAGATGGGGGGGATTTGGACTGTTTCCCATTGACTTCATTTAAGTTTTTCCAGAAGTCTCTACCATTCCCCCAGGAGTTGGTAAGGGCATCCTTATTATAGGCTGATTTAATTTGTCGGATGGTTTGGGTGCAGTCATTTCATGCATGTTTGTAGTTTTGTCAAGTTAGAAGACTAACTGCTAAAGTAATAAATCAGATTTGTTCTATGTCTACAATGTTAGCCAGAGATAACACTCACAAGTAGTCATAAATAAAGTATTTTTTATTATACTCACAGCCAAGCAGGATAATAAGTCACCGATAAGGGTGACTTGCCAGTCTATTTGTACGTACTAAGCTTCTAGAGCATGAGAAACTGGCAAGACAGTGTTTTATATACTAAGATAAGAACTAGCTTACTGATACCCGAAACCATATACATTGGTTCTGAACTATAAACAGTGTTACACTATACATTCTCTATTGGATAATTACTTAGGAGACAGAATACTAATGAGTATAAGAAATAATGCTTGTAAAGCATAAACCTTAGACAAAGAGAAATGCTGACACTTCAATCTACATGTGCTTAGATGATAGACTAAACAAGGAATCTGTCTCTTGTTAGTAGAAATAGAATTGCTTACAAAGCTATATTACACATGGCATATGTGCCTGAGTGTACATACATATAATTATATGAGAGTATAAGTACATAATAATCACTGATGATCCTTCAAAGACATCTAAGCAGTGATTAGGTCAACTATATATGAAAAACAAACATAATCTAGATAAATGTAATATAATGAGGTATAAATGAACCATGCATAGTACATTAGCATATATTAGCAGCAAAGCACATTCCTAGCACTCATGCTTATACGATGTGTGCTAAATCTATAATGTTAGTGCAAAATAGCAATATCATAGTATAATACACCAGAGATATAGTGTAAGACATATATGGGGTAGTAAAGGGCATAACCCAGGCACAACAGTCCCCTCGTTGTTGCCCTAACTGCAAAAGTGGCAAAACAATAAAAAGATGACGGTTAGGCATCATTCATCTACAGGCCCGAGGCACGAGACTGGTAGAGGAATTTTAACTGGTTACAATGGTGTTTCAGGGTTTTCCTTAAACAACAAAATGTAATTATAAGCACTAATGTTAGTAGAAACTGAATCACCACAAATATTTGAAAAGTAAACTTCACAATTCGGTTTTCCAATATCATAGCATTATCATCACTAATCAGATCATCAAGTGCTTTCTGAGCCTTGGTAACATTATTACTGATATAAATCAGGTGGATGTCTGTTCTATTGAGAAGAGATTGGAGAGACAAACTTAAGTTGCCAATATGAATGTTAAAAATATGTAAAAATCGAGATAGAGCATCAAGATAGTTAGGACTAGACTTAATGATATCTGGTTCGGGATGGAAACAGGTGTGATTACTGTATAACCTATTACCTGTTTAGGGAATAAAAACAGAAGTTAGAAATGTTCACTTTGCATAACTTTTAGTCCATATCAGAAGAATGTATAGTTGGTCACCACACAATGTCCCACATCAGCAGAATATACCACCCTGAAGGATGGCATCTTTCAGTTGGTAAGTTGAACAGGACACGAAATGTCAATGTCCACAAGACATAAACTATGAACAGTTCCAGAGATAAATCCATGGTTTCTTCAAATGTCAGATGAAGATTCATAGTTCAAATTCGATGCATTCAGATTTTGCAAAGGTTGATCCAAATGTTCAGGAGGCAGTAGTATTTTCATAGGCCTCAGTGGGGTGCATTAGATTTCACATTGAGTTTCACAATGGAATAGCAACAGTGTTCAGTGGAAGATGATCACGGCTGCACAAAGTGTAAAGTTTATGACAGTACTCAGTTTGTATGAGGTGCCAGCCAGGCTTGGAAAACTAGCAGTGAAGAAAATGGATTTCTTGATTGTAGATCAAATGAAGAGTCTTCTTGCTGAGTTAGAGGATTGCCCTTACCCCAGACTTGCTTCAAAGAATGCATAACAATGAGCTTGACTGTGGAATCTAATTGGCTGGACTGAATACAGTTTACTTGAAAGTTCACAAGTGGAAGCCTAATTTCAGTTATTAGGCCTGTATTCACAAGTTGGTAATACACGTTGGAAGATGTCACACCTGCATAAAGGTGATGTTCCTTTCAGATGACGACATTCAAGTTCAGAGCCAGTCATGATTCCAAGACCTCATGGGAAACAAGGAAAGGAGATAGTTTCAACCTTTTCATGATAAAAGTTCCCATCAAGATGATCAATAGAATGGACGGTTGCCAGACAATCAGAGATGGATGTTGCCAGATAAAAATGTGGCAATGACACTGTGAGAGTCATAAACATGGCTTCCTGGATTGTGCCGGAATATGTTTCGAAACATGGAGCAATACTGGTGTGTGTGGTGACATATCCAAGGTTCCTTGCCATTGACAAGGGACTAGTGCTAGATTCAAATAAACATTTGTTAACACATGCAATAGAAGTGCAAAATGTGGCAATGCCACTGACCCATACGTCTGTCATTTATGAGATCAAGGACATGTCCTAATTCCAGATCCCGGAAGAGATAATCAAAGGGTCGTAAAATCATAATAACTGTAGGCAGTGCAAAAGACTTTCCTAGCTATGTGATGCTCATCTGCTTCCTTAATGTGAGCAGAAATTAATTCATTAACATGAACATTTGTCAGTCAAACCCTTCACAATATCCTTAATATTGTAAATATAAATTACTCTTAATGATCAAAATCATGTATACCATGCAACGTGGGGGGGGGATCATATTATATTTCATACTATCATGAACCTTTAACATGTGTCTTGAATAATGGCTATATCAGCCGTATTTCAAATAGATATGCCAGAGCCAAATAGGCCTGAGTCTAAACCTGTGTTTTTTTATAAAAAAAAAAAAAAAATGCCTAGTGCATTTGGATAGGTTTACTGTCATAAGATGTACCACTAGCAGTCAGAATGTGAAAATCCTGAGTGTGTGTACATGTGGTGTTATCAGTCCCTGTATAGGGAGTCATTAATGAGTACCTGGTATGCTACCAGGGTATCCAATTACATCATTATTTAAAAAAAGGGAAACATTTGTTGTGAAACAAAACAAATCATTCAAGTTCTAAAGGGTGAGATTTAAAATCACTGGGATGTGCATGGACTGCACATTATTACTAGGAACACCTGGCTGGGAAGTGGCAACTAAGCCAGTGGGTGGGCCAGGGTTCTGTTTTGGGCACTCATTATTAAGTGTCTCAAATTCTGGGGCATCATAGGGTAAAACCTTGAGGACAATGGCCTTGTTGCCATACAGTCCTAAATACAGTATTCATGTTAATCAGATATACGTAAACAAGAGTCTGGATCAATCTTAGCAGTTATGTTGTATACTCCAGAATTTGTGGAGTGTACCTTCTGTATAGATAATGTACCAGTAGGGTAAATTTTGACATTGGGCCAGCCTTGGAAAGTATCTTTGTAAAGGCTGCCAACTCGGACTAGATTTTTATCATAAACTGCATTTCATGTAATTTCAAGACTTGATTGATCTAAAGCAATGATCATAACATTCAGTAGGGTCACTACCCTCCTGGATGATGATGTCTTTTGGGACTTCAATATGCACACCACGAGATGCCTTCAGATCTCGTGGGCTTGCGAGGTATTCTGCCTTGGCAAGCTGATTAGGTTTAGGTGTCACTGGTTTCTTATCTGCATTATGGTATACAATTTGGGCTTGTAAGAAGACCAATATTTCTAAAAAGAAAAATAAGCACAAAGCAGAAATCTTTCTCAGGAACCTAAAAGGAAAAGAGAAAGGAAAACAGTTAGTTCAGTACTATTCCACCCATTGGGGTATGGAAAAGTAATTTAATATCCTTTAAACAGTTGCATTTGATTGGCATGTAGCCATTTATCAATGACTTTCTTATTGTGAGGCAGTCTAACTTGGTAGACTGCTGGACTGAGTTTGTTTACAATGGGATAGGCCCTGCCTATTTGTTTACAAATGGGTGTGCAGGTTGTGCAAATCTGAGTACCATTACCTGGTCCCCAATTTGCCAATCTACAGGGTGTGCAGTTTTGTCAAATTGGATCTTGGATTGTAGCTGGGCCTTGCCCAGGTGTCGTGCAGCAAACAAATATACCTTTTGGATATCTTGTTTGAGTTGTTTGACATATTTATCCACTGACACCCTATCAGTAGTGGGGGCACCAAGGCCCAGAAGTAAGTGTTCTGGGAGTCTCATAGACCATCCGGTCATGACTTCAAATGGGGTACACTGTGTACTTGCAGAGGGTGTCCCTCTTATTGCCATAAGGAGCAATGGCAATAATGAATCCCATTCTTTGGGGTTTTCCTAAACAAATTTGGATAACATAACTTTTATCTGTCTATTAGCCCGTTCCACCTGTCCTGATGACTGTGGGTGGTAAGGGATATGAAACTTTTGTTTTACCCCTAATAAATCCAGAGTTTCCTGCATTACTTCAGCTATAAAGCTGGCTCCCTGATCAGAATTTACCTTTAGGGGTAGGCCCCACCTGGTAAACAGCTGGTTTATCAAAACTTTGCAGTTGCTTTTGCTGTGTTATTCTTTGTTGGAAAAGCCTCAACCCATTTGGAAAACAGGTCAGTGATCACTAGGGCAAACTTATTGTTGTTCTTAGTCATTGGCATAGGGCCAATGTAGTCAATCTGGATATTGTTCCAGGGGCCTGAGTGCCTATGGGTGTGCAATTTAGCATTCTTCCTAGCTGGTATGGGATTATTTTGTGCACAGATCAAACAGTTATTGATGTAAAGTTTCACATAATTTCTTACATGTGGCCACCAGACAGAGGACTTTAGTCTGTCTAGGGTTTTATCGACTCCCTGGTGTCCACAAATTGGAGTATCATGTACTTGATAGATAAAATCTACCCTCAGGTGTTCAGGAACTACCCATAACTTTTCAGGAGTTTTACGGCAGTGATACCACAATAAGTAGGACATCACTAGATAGGTGAAGGTCGTCTTCCACTTTCTTGTAAGGACTTCCTTCTTGAAGTTTTTCCTCAGTTCCTTTATCAAGGAACCTAAATATTGCTCTCAAGTGAGGATCTTTCTTTTGTGCGGATTCTAGACCCATGGGCTCAAAAGAAGTTGTGCCTTTATTAATTGCAGCAATGGAAAGTGTAGCTGGGACAAGGGGAGTTTTCATTTCCCATATGTCTTCTCCTCGAGAACCATCTTTTGCCAATGAATCGGCATGGTTGTTGTATGGAGCATAAGGATCAGGTTTACAGTGCACTTTAACCATATGTATGTACAACTTATATTTAAACTGTTTGGTTAGTGTTGTGATGTACACAAACAAGTCTCTACATTTCACAGGGGTACCATCAGAGGATTGGAAGTTGGTTCTCTCCCAAAAAGGAATTCAGTCAGGGAGGAACAGACCCAATCAGAATCTATAAAGAAAACAGTATCTGCAGTGCCTTGCTTTAGCACTTCCAGAGAACATGCTACAGCAGCTAGTTCAGCATACTGTGCAGAAATGATGGTACACCTCTTGGCTATGTGCACTTTGTCATCATTAGAATGTACAATAAGAATTCCAAACCCCACTATCTGACCCTCCTCGGTGTGTGTGGTTGAGCCATCAGTAAAGACACAATACCCTGTGGTGTCATTTAGCACTTCCTGTGGTGCTGGCAGGAAGGGCCCTGGGTCAGGTAGGTCAGGGGGTTGGAGTACACAATCATGTGCATCACCTGTAAATAGTAGGCCATGGGCCAGTAGGGATGGTGTTTTAGCAGGAAGGACAGTGATGTCACGATCCTGCAACAGCAGAGACCAGTGTGTAAGTCTAGCATTTGAAAAAGTGCCATCTTTTACTCTGTCTGACAGTAGAAAATTTGTTGGCATGTGATCAGAATATAACACAATAGGGGCATATCCAATTATATACATAAAGTGTCTCACCACCCAATATGTGGCCAAAAGATTCCTTTCACAAGGGTTGTATTTTAGCTCTACTGGGGAAAGCATCTGAGATGCATAGGCAATAGGCCTGATATGTCTATTGAATTTTTGTGCTAAAACTGCTGAAATTGCCGTAGCTGATGTAGCAGTTTCCAGATGGTACCCCAAAGCTGGATTAGGGTTAATCAATGCTGGGGCTGTTGCCAGTGATTCTTTCAAACTGGTTACAGCTTTGGTATGTAATGGACCCCATGTCCATGGTACACCCTTTTTCAGTAACTCATACAGAGGTGCGGCCTTTTGTGCAAAGTCACAAATAAAATCTCTGGAGTAGTTTACCATACCAGAAAAGCGTCTCAGTGTTCCTACACTGGTTGGAAGGTAAATCCTGCAGTCCCTGAATCTTGTTAGTATCAGGGCCTCTTCCTTTTTCTGTTATGCGGAGCCCTAGGAAGATAACCTCCGTCTGGCACAATTGTGCTTTAGAAGGGTTATTCTTGAGGCCTGATTTCTGTAGGACAGTCAGTAGTTCTTCTAACAGAACCAAGTGTTCTTCTTTTGTGTCGGTTGTCAAAAGTAAGTCATCTATGTACTGCAGTAGACATTTAGGGGTTGAGAATCCCTGTAATGCATCTTTCATGTGTAAGTGAAAGAGGGAGGGACTGTTATGAAATCCCTGTGGCAGGCATGTCCACGTGAACTGTCGTCCTTCACAGGTGAAGGCAAATTTGTACTGGCTGTCTTCAGCCAGCGGTAAGGACCAAAACCCGTTGGAAATATCCAATGTGGTGAACCATTTACAGTTTGGGGTCAGCATTTTTAGCACATCAGGGGCTGATGCCACTGTAGATGAACAGCTTGGGGTTGCCTCATTGAGCCTTCTGTAGTCAATCGTAAGTCTCCAAGCTTTATTTGGCTTTTGGACAGGCCAAATAGGTGACTTGACATTTGAAACACATGGCCTTACCCCCTGTTGAAGCAGGGAATCTATAGTCTGTTTTAAAGATGGCAGAGCCTCAGCAGGAAAAGGGTATTGCTTCTGCCAGTCAGGATCTGGTCCTGTTACTTCAATGGTAGTATTCATTCTACCACAATCATGCTTATCCTTTGCAGACACATCCATGTGTCTGACAATTATTGGCTGTATGTCTCTATATCTGTCATGATCCTTGAAGAGGTCTATGACATCATACCTAGTGTCATTGTGTGTGATAGCTGCAAGAACATGTGAATCACATATCTTGACTGTATGGTCTTGTCCTGGTATTTGGATCATGAGTCTGTTTGCCAGATCCAAAACACATCCATGTTGTCCTAGAAAATCAACTCCCAAAATACTGGGATGATGATGTAATACCATGAGGTCAAAGGTGAATTGTGTGGTTATGTTACCCACCACTACAGGGATGGGTTTGGACTGATAGGTCTGTAGGGCAGTACCATCCACTCCTTGTGCACCAGTCTCCCGTCCGGTAGACCAGTGTGAGAATTCAGGATTCTCATCATGTATGGCTGCTCCAGAATCAAGCAGCATTACTAATTGGTGGCCCCCAACCTTGGCATTTACACATGGCCTACCACTTAGATCCATTATAATAGGGGATATAATGCAGACTGGGGCCTCTAATTGTCATTGCCCTTCCTTGGTGTTCCCTTTCTCAAGTATCTTTACAATATCTTGCACCCTCTTGTTAGAAGGGCCTGCTGTGAGGGTTGCCCTATGCAGTTCCTGTTTCTTGCCTGATACTGTGGCCACTATGTGGGATGGTTGCAGAGGCACTGGTGGAGGTGGTCTTACAGGTGGTGGTGCACATGCAGAGGGCTCTGCATGTACTGGTGGCAATACCTGTAAATGTGGTGGTGCATGTACAGGTGGTGATGGTGTGTGTGCAGCTGATGCTGCATTTGTGGGTGATCTTACCTGTGCATGTAGTGGTTCCTGCATATGTGGTAGTTCATATACAGATGGTGCTGCACGTGTAAACAGCGGAGTGAAAAAGGCACGTACTGCTTCAGCTATAGTCTGTGGCTCGGCAGTATGTTCTACTGAAGGGGATGCTGCTCTGGCAGTTGTCAGTGCAGTAGTATACTCAGTTGGACGGGGTGCTGTTCTGGCAGCTGGCAGCACAGCAGTATATTCGGTTGGAGGAGCTGCTGCTCTGGCTGATGGCAATGCAGCAGTGTATATGACTGGAGAAGGTGCTGTTCTAGCAGCCGGCTGTACAGGTTCATAAATCAGACCTGCATCCCCCCTCATGTGGCCTGTGATGATGACATTATTGCAGCCACATGGCATTCAGGAATAGGGTTGTTAAAGCTCCTAGACTGCAGGGCTTCACAGAGGTTTTTATTTTCCTCTGCAGTCTCCCTTCAGGATGGACCAGTACGTTGATACTTGCCACTCTTTCTATTCCCTTTGTTATTATACTTTCTTTCCCTCCAGTTTTTATTGCTTTTTTCCATTTTTGGGAGCAGAAGCTTGTTTACTCTGTGCCTTCACCCCCTTCCACTTTATAGTGGGTTGCTCCTCCAGAAGGCTGGTGAATAGCAGCAAACTTATTTTTAGTGCCAGAATTAAACATGCGTAGGTACACCTGAAATGCTCTTTCAACCACTTTTAACATTTTTGTACAATTATTCTCCTCACAAAAAATGGAACACTCAACTTTTTCACGTAGACCTGGTGTCATGTTACCTAGGAAAAAATCTTTGTATTCCAAATTATCAGCTTCACATTGCTCATTTGCTAATGTCTTGCCTGAACAATAAGCCATCCACAAATGTCCATGATAGTTTGCAGGGGATTCCTTAACCCCTTGCTTTACATTGTATGCCAGTCGTGCTCCAACTATTCCTGGCTGTGCTGACATCAAGGCTGAACAAATACTAGTCCAGTCCTGTTTTGTACTGTCTCTTATGTCTGACGGAAGTTTAGACCAAAGGCTGGGATATACAGTTAACCTTAGCACTTGTACACAACCATCGGGAGGCAAACCAAGCATTTCACAATGTGCTTTAACCTTGGCAAGGTGACAACTCAAATTTTCAGATGGCTGCATGCGTCCCATGCTATCAGCTATCTGTTGTGCTGACTGGGCAGATTTCATGGGGTTAAGTATCAGTGGTTTTGTTTCAGCTCCCTTTAATGCAGCATCTTCTGCAGCATCTGCCAAAACTCTCACAATATTTGGCTGTTTACTAGCCTCTTTAATGTACTGAGCCACTTCCAATCTAAGTGCTTCTCTCTGCTAATCAGTAACATCAAGTCTACCAAAAACTTTCATAATCATTGCTTCAATATCTTGCTTGTCCTTATTACTTAAGGCAGCAATCACAGCTCCCTGTGAGTGTGTAATCCGATCTCCATGATGTGATGGTCAGCCATTTTGAGATGAAGCCCCGTGGGCCCGGCCATCTTGGGCTGATGATTCATGGGTGCGGCCATCTTGGATTATCATAGCTTGTAACTCATCATCACTGTCAACATCCTGTCTGCCATCTTGGGAATGGCATGGTGAAGTGACGTGATGACGTCTGTGTCCACAATTTTGAGACATTAACAATTCTCCATTTTGTGCAACACCAGGAGGATGGACAGTCATTGGGCTGGTCCACTCCACAGCATTCTGTGGTTTCTCAATTTCAGGCTCCTCATCACCAGAGGAATCAAACTGCGTATTGTCCTCACTGGCCCTAATATGCCCTATAAGAACTTGTTTCCGACGGCACAGTTTCACAATCTTTTTCCTACATTTAACATGGTGAATGCCTGAATCTCTTGCAGACACTTCACTGACCAAATCTTTTTTTAAATACCTATACGCAGCAGCAAATTCAGAGTTCTCCCTGATCTGATGATCTAGCTTATCACTTACCTCATTCAGGTCTACTCTAAGTTCTTCATTTTCGTAACGTAACATATCATTAGTGACTGACAAAACATCATTCATTAGCAGTGCCTGCCTTCTGTCCAAAACAGCTTTCTCAAAATTATCTCTTAGAGCATGCAGCTCTTGGCTATTGCTATGAGCTGAGTCATGTAAAACACATTCATTTTGATTATGTAGGGACTGTATTTGGAATTCCAGTTTCTCTACTCTCCTTATATGGTCAGCTTCCTGCAGACCCATTTCCTGCCTACACTTAGAATAGGCAGATTCCAACATTGACAATCTATTTAAAGCAGCATCTAAACCTGCAAATATTGTCACGAAAATTAAGCCCTTTGGGTTCACTTTCTTGGTACCAGATTTTAATGCATCATAATGCTCAAAGATTGCCCTAATTGGGTCTTCATTGTCTTTTGACACAGTGGCAAAATCCTCAAACGCTCCATGAGCTGCAAGGTAAAGTGAGGCTTCCAGCCTCAACTCAGCACTGATTAATTCAGACATGGCAATATTTAAATTAGTAACCCTTAGCTAGCTGTGGATCAAGAAGTACATTCCGGACCGCAAATCTTGAAAGCACACAGGCAGCCTTTGGCTGATGTGGGTTCCTAAATGAGTAAAACTCACTAGGATTCAGACCCACAGGTGAAAGTAAAATCTGTCTATTCAGTTCTTACTTTAAAACTGTCCCAGACACACACAACAAAAAATAATTACTACAGCTCTGTCTACCTATGTGTCATGTACTGGAAATCAAAGCAGACCAAATAGATTTAAACAGAAAAAACCTTCTGCTACTTTTCACTTAGATTTTAATTGCCCAGTGTGTTAATTTACAGAGGAAATTAATGTGTCACTTTGACTAACATTCAAACATTAACCACGGTCGCCATAAATGTCAAGTTAGAAGACTAACTGCTAAAGTAATAAATCAGATTTGTTTTATGTCTACAATGTTAGCCAGATATAACACTCACAAGTAGTCATAAATACAGTATTTTTTATTATTCTCACAGCCAAGCAGGATAATAAGTCACTGGTAAGGGTGACTTGCCAGTCTATTTCTAAGTACTAAGCTCCTACAATGTGAGAAACTGGCAAGACAGTGTTTTATATACTAAGATAAGAACTAGCTTAATGATACCCAAAACCATATACATTGGTTCTGAACTATAAACAGTGTTACACAATACATTCTCTATTGGATAATTACTTAGGAGACAGAATACTAATGAGTATAAGAAATAATGCTTGTAAAGCATAAACCTTAGACAAAGAGAAATGCTGACACTTCCAATCTACATGTGCTTAGATGACAGACTAAACAAGGAATCTGTCTCTTGTTAGTAGAAATAAAGAATTGCTTACAAAGTTATATTACACATGGCATATGTGCCTGAGTGTACATACATATAATTATATGAGAGTATAAGTACATAATAATCACTAATGATCCTTCAAAGACATCTAAGCAGTGATTAGGTCAACTATATATGAAAAACAAACATAATCTAGATAAATGTAATATAATGAGGTATAAATGAACCATGCATAGTACATTAGCATATATTAGCAGCAAAGCACATTCCTAGCACTCATGCTTATACGATGTGTGCTAAATCTATAATGTTAGTGCAAAATAGCAATATCATAGTATAATATACCAGAGATATAGTGTAAGACATATATGGGGTAGTAAGGGCATAACCCAGGCACAACAGTCCCTTCGTTGTTGCCTTAATTGCAAAAGTGGCAACACAATAAAAAGACGATGGTTAGGCACCATTCATCTACAGACCCGAGGCACGAGACTGGTAGAGGAATTTTAACTGGTTACGATGGTGTTTCAGGGTTTTCCTTAAACAATAAAATGTAATTATAAGCACTAATGTTAGTAGAAACTGAATCACCACAAATATTTGAAAAGTAAACTTCACAATTCGGTTTTCCAATATCATAGCATTATCATCACTAATCAGATCATCAAGTGCTTTCTGAGCCTTGGTAACATTATTACTGATATAAATCAGGTGGATGTCTGTTCTATTGAGAAGAGATTGGAGAGACAAACTTAAGTTGCCAATATGAATGTTAAAAATAGGTAAAAATCGAGATAGAGCATCAAGATAGTTAGGACTAGACTTAATGATATCTGGTTCCAGGATGGAAACAGGTGTGATTACTGTATAACCTATTACCTGTTTAGGGAATAAAAACAGAAGTTAGAAATGTTCACTTTGCATAACTTTTAGTCCATATCAGAAGAATGTATAGTTGGTCACCACACAATGTCCCACATCAGCAGAATATACCACCTTGAAGGATGGCATCTTTCAGTTGGTAAGTTGAACAGGACACAAAATGTCAATGTCCACAAGACATAAACTATGAACAGTTCCAGAGATAAATCCAGGATTTCTTCAAATGTCAGATGAAGATTCATAGTTCAAATTCGATGCATTCAGATTTTGCAAAGGTTGATCCAAATGTTCAGGAGGCAGTAGTATTTTCATAGGCCTCAGTAGGGGGTGCATTAGATTTCACATTGAGTTTCACAATGGAATAGCAACAGTGTTCAGTGGAAGATGATCACACGGCTGCACAAAGTGTAAAAGTTTATGACAGTACTCAGTTTGTATGAGGTGCCAGCCAGGCGTGGAAAACTAGCAGTGAAGAAAATGGATTTCTTGATTGTAGATCAAATGAAGAGTCTTCTTGCTGAGTTAGGGGATTGCCCTTACCCCAGACTTGCTTCAAAGTATGCATAACAATGAGCTTGACTGTGGAATCTAATTGGCTGGACTGAATACAGTTTACTTGAAAGTTCACAAGTGGAAGCCTAATTTCAGTTATTAGGCCTGTATTCACAAGTTGGTAATACACGTTGGAAGATGTCACACCTGCATAAAAAGGTGATGTTCCTTTCAGGTACGACATTCAAAGTTCAGAGCCAGTCATGATTCCAAGACCTCATGGGAAACAAGGAAAGGAGATAGTTTCAACCTTTTCACGATAAAAGTTCCAATCAAGATGATCAATAGAATGGACGGTTGCCAGACAATCAGAGATGGATGTTGCCAGATAAAAATGTGGCAATGACACTGTGAGAGTCATAAACATGGCTTCCTGGATTGTGCCGGAATACGTTTCGAAACATGGAGCAATACTGGTGTGTGTGTGGTGACATATCCAAGGTTCCTTGCCATTGACAAGGGACTAGTGCTAGATTCAAATAAACATTTGTTAACACATGCAATAGAAGTGCAAAATGTGGCAATGCCACTGACCCATATGTCTGTCATTTATGAGATCAAGGACATGTCCTAATTCCAGATCCCGGAAGAGATAACCAAAGGGTCGTAAAATCATAATAACTGTAGGCAGTGCAAAAGACTTTCCTAGCTATGTGATGCTCATCTGCTTCCTTAATGTGAGCAGAAATTAATTCATTAACATGAACATTTGTCAGGTCAAACCCCTTCACAATATCCTTAATATTGTAAATATAAATTACTCTTAATGATCAAAATCATGTATACCATGCAACGTGGGGGGGGAATCATATTATATTTCATAATATCATGAACCTTTAACATGTGTCTTGAATAATGGCTATATCAGCCATATTTCAAATAGATATGTCAGAGCCAAATAGGCTTGAGTCTAAACCTGTGTTTTTTTATAAAACAAAACAAAACAAAAAAAAATGCCTAGTGCATTTGGATAGGTTTACTGTCATAAGATGTACCACTAGCAGTCAGAATGTGAAAATTCTGAGTGTGTGTACATGTGGTGTTATCAGTCCCTGTATAGGGAGTCATTAATGAGTACCTGGTATGCTACCAGGGTATCCAATTACATCATTATTTAAAAAAAAAAGTGGGAAACATTTGTTGTGAAACAAAACAAATCATTCCAAGTTCTAAAGGGTGAGATTTAAAATCACTGGGATGTGCATGGACTGCACATTAACAAGAACACCTGGCTGGGAAGTGATAACTAAGCCAGTGGGTGGGCCAGGGTTCTGTTTTGGGCACTCATTATTAAGTGTCTCAAATTCTGGGGCATCATAGGGTAAAACCTTAAGGACAATGGCCTTGTTGCCATACAGTCCTGAATACAGTATTCATGTTGATCAGACATACTTAAACAAGAGTCCGGATCAATCTTAGCAGTTATGTTGTATACTCCAGAATTTGTGGAGTGTACCTTCTGTATAGATAATGTACCAGTAGGGTAAATTTTGACATTGGGCCAGCCTTGGAAAGTATCTTTGTAAAGACTGCCAACTCGGATTAGATTTTTATCATAAACTGCATTACATGTAATTTCAAGACTTGATTGATCTAAAGCAATGATCATAACATTCAGTAGGGTCACTACCCTCCTGGACGATGATGTCTTTTGGGACTTCAATATGCACACCACGAGATGCCTTCAGATCTCGTGGGCTTGCGAGGTATTCTGCCTCGGCAAGCTGATTAGGTTTAGGGGTCACTGGTTTCTTATCTCATGCTTCTACGATGTGTGCTAAATCTATAATGTTAGTGCAAAATAGCAATATCACAGTATAATAGACCAGAGATATAGTGTAAGACATGTATGGGGTAATAATGGCATAACCAAGGTGCAACAGTTTGAGATGTCTATTTGCCTACCAGAGTTTCTGTCTAGTTCCCAGAGGTGGTCCCTTGTTTTTGGTTTCTTAAGAAGGTCACCGGTGATCCAAGGGTTACAGAGTGCCTTGACTTTGTGCTTTTTTAAGGGGGCATACAAGTTACAGGTCTCTGTGAAAATTTTAATGAAGTGATCCAGAGCAGTATTCACGTTGCTTGCATTGAAGATGGGTGACCAGTCTTGATAGAGGAGGTAGGATTTGAGGTATGTTAGCTGACCACGGGGTAGAATTCTGCTGACAATGGTTTTGGGTGGTGGTTTGGTGAATTTATTAGACCAGGTGCAGCTGACAGGGGAATGGTCGCTGAGCGAGTCAGGTAGGACAGAGATGTTTGTGATCCGAGAGGGGAGATGAGTGAGGATCCAGTCCAGGAGTGTGCTGGTGCCAGTCTTGTAGTTTTTTCTGGTTGGCGAGTCAACCATCTGGGTGAGGTTGGCAGCAGCAGTGGAGTCTCTGTGCACCCCTGCTTCAGCAGCTAGCCAGTTTATATTGAAATCACCTAAGAGGATGAATTCTGTGTCTGAGGGAAGTGATCTGATGAAGTCAAGTACTGTGGACAGCCCAGTTCCTTGTTCTTTGGGAGGAATGTAGGTGGTGACAACTGTCAGGGCTTTGTTTTGGGCTCCTAAGAGGATTTTGATGGGTAGAATCTGAGCAGCAGAAGAGTGAGGCAAAGTGTTAATGGGATGACCAGTAATGGTGTCTTTTAGGAAAATGGCGCAGCCGCCACCTCTTTTAGATAACCGGTCCAGCCTGAAGCTATTGTAGCCAGGGATGTTAATTGTCTGGTCCGGGATCGAGGGCATGAGCCAGGTCTCAACAATTGCCAGGATATCTGGGCAGTGTTGGCAGGTAAAGACTTGTCTCCAAAATATATATAAAAAATATATAAAAACTTTAGTTTAAGCAACCCAGACTACTATTTGAAACTAAACTGGGAAAAGGAACTTTAATATGGTATATCTGAAGGGAGATGGAAAACAGCCCTCATCATCACTGAGGACCCTGACAGTTGGGCAGTGGTACCCAAGGGCAAATCTAAACGTAGAGGGGGGGCAAATTGGTTGCAATGTTCCGCTCCTACCCCTATATAATAAATACGAGGCCCTCAAACATGACACAATTGCTTCATCTCATGTTGCTTTTCTTAATAACCCCGTAGTGAACCTTTAGTTTCTAGTCCCCCCCGTAGAAGGGAGAATAGTTATACAGAGATTTCCACACCCAAACTATATAAAAAAATTCTCAAAAAATGACCAAAACTATGAACCAGTTACTTTGTCACCTACTTCTAATAATATGGACCATCTCCCATTATCTAAACAAATTTTTGTTATTGGCGACCCAATTATTAAATATCTGGGCCACCCTATATGTAATGTGGATAAATTCAATCATACATGCTGTAGTCTGCGAGGTGCTCGTGTATCAGATATTACTTCTAATGTCAAAAACATACTGAAGGGAGTTGGTGAGAACCAGCTGTTTATATTACATGCAGGTACCAATGATATAAACAGGTGTAGTATAGACGAACTGAAACAGGACATCATAGCACTTAATAATGTGTTAGCAGAAAAAAATAGCCTAGTATGTTTTTCAGAGATTCTCCAGGTACCCAGAGCTTCTGATGTTATTACTACCAAGATTGAAGCCTTTAACGACTGGCTGAGACGCTGGTGTTTTCAACAGAACATTCTTTGCCTTACTCATTGGGAAACTTTCTGTCTAAAAGATTCACTGTTCTGCTGGGATGGACTCCACTTCAGTCATATGGGTAGCTCTCTCCTGGGTAAAAGCTTTACAACAGCCATCAATAAACTTTTAAACTAAAACCCGGGGCTGAGAACAGTGACAATAGATCCTGTTCTCTACAGAGAACTTCTACTGACTTCTCTGAGTGTGAGGTACTCAGTCTAAATGCTAGATCCTTAAACCAGGTTAAAATGGCAGAATTGGAAGCTATGTATCGACTGAATAAATATGGACTTATTTCTATTACAGAAACTTGGTGGGATCCTGATACTTCCTGGATCCAGTGTATTCCTGGGTATAAACTATACCATAAGGACCGACAAGGTCAGATGGGGGGGGGGGTATGTCTCTATGTTAGAGATGACATATCCTCATTTCAACTTCCTGTCACTAGTGATATAGAAACTACCTGGGTTAATATTCAGCTTAAAGGGTACCCACAATTGTTGATAGAGACATGCTATAGGCCTCCAACATCTAATAAGGAATATTCCACCTCCCTTCACAGTGAGATTTTGGATATGGCCTCCAAAGGAAATATCCTTATATTGGGTGATTTTAATATGCTGACCATAAATTGGAATTCTTTAACTGGTAGTACGCAGGCCGAGAAGGACTTAATTACACTCATGGTTGATACAGGACTAGAACAAATTATTGCAGAACCAACGCAAGGTGTTAATATTCTGGACTTAGTTATTACCAATATAGGGAATCTAATATCCAAAATTACAGTTGGTGCCCCACTAGGAACAAGTGATCATAATACTATTTCCCTTTCATTGTTATTTTGTCAATATATCACCAACTTTACTGAATTTAAGAATTATAATAAAGGTAATTGTAATGCTATTAATCAACAATTAAACTCAATCTCATGGGATACTATATTATCTTCCTTCTCCCTAGAAGAATCCTGGGACTATTTCAAATCGTTCAATTATTATTTGGAAAAATTGTGTGTTCCAACCTCAAAAAAATATAATAAAAAGGGGAAAATACCCTTGTGGTATAATAAAACTATTAAAGCCTTAATCAAGGATAAACAGACTTTTTTTTCACGTATAAAAAACAGCAAGGGGGACACCAAAGAATCATTCCTCATTCAATATAGGAAAACTCTCAAATTTATTAAAACAAGCCATCTTGCAATCTAAAAAGAAACTTGAGTTTTGTCTGGCTCATACCAAAGGCAGTTATAAAGCATTATTTTCCTACCTCAACAATAAAAAAATGAATAATAGATATATGGGGCCCCTATGCATAAATGAAACAATTGTATCTAGGGACAGGGATATAGCAGACACATTTAATAAGCAATTTTGTTCAGTTTTTACCACGAAAAAAGTTCCTAATTTTTTTAAGCATTCAAATAATGTTACTCCTTCCAATACTATCACTGAAGAGGATACATTAAAAGCAATTTTGTCCCTAAAACCCAATTCTAGTCTGGGACCAGATAATATCAATCCCAGATTTTTAATTGAGTCTGCCACTGCTGTCACTAAACCCCTTACTATTATTTTTAACAAATCTCTATATGAAGGACTTATTCCTCAGGACTGGACATTGGCTACAGTAATCCCAATTTTCAAGAAGGGTAATCATTCCAGACCTGAAAACTATCGTCTGATAAGTTTAACTTCTGTTATAAGTAAAATCATGGAGAAAGTTATTAAGAAATTGCCAGATCGTGAAGCTATTGAGGGTAGCATGACTGATACTACACAACATGGCTTTAGACAGGGGTATTCCTGTACTACTAATTTGGTTTCCTTTTATAATCATGTTAGTATGGGCATGGACGATGGCATACCTATAGATGTAATACTTCTCGATTACAGTAGAGCTTTCAATAAAGTTCCTCACGATATTCTGCTTGACAAAATGAAAGAGATGGGTTTCTCACATTACATAATTAATTGGGTATCAGGCTGGTTGAATAATAGATATCAGCAAGTCAGAATTAACGGCACACTTTCCCAATCATTGAGTGTGACCAGTGGGGTCCCACAGGGATCTGTGTTGGGACCAACCTTGTTTAACATCTTTATTAGTGATTTGCAGGTCGGCCCTGAAACTGTTCTCTCGAAATTTGCTGACGATACAAAGTTGTGTGCCTCTGTTCTAACAGTGTTAGACAGAGAATAAATGAGGAACAATCTAAAATCTATTGAAGAATGGGAAGTTTTAAACAAAATGACACTTAATTCTGACAAGTGTCATGTTGTGCATTTTGGCAAGAATAATCTGAGGCAGACTTATTTATTGAATAATGTGGCCCTTCATGTGTCACCATTGGAACGAGATCTCGGGGTAATCATTAACAACAAATTATCTCCCAATGATCATTGTACGATGATAGCCAGGAAAGCCAATGCCTTGCTCACTTGAATCCAGCGTTCATTTGTGTCTAGAACACAGGAATGTGTGATCCCACTATATAGAGCTTTTGTTAGGCCCCACTTGGACTATGGAGCTCCCTGCTGGAATCCCTAATTAAGGCAGGATGTGGACAGAATTTAGAGGGCGCAGAGAAGAGCTACTAAAATGGTGTTGTATTTATCCAAACTAGATTATGAGGAAAGGTTAAAGGTTACGGGGTTACATTCTCTATGCACAAGACATACAAGAGGTGACCTTCTCCTCTTGTATAAAATTCAGAATTCTCATGAGTTAATGCATCACTGTGGCTTACATTTCTCAACTAGTTGGAATTCCCCACGGTACCATAACAAACAGATATTTGTTTCAAAAACTAAAACAACAAAAAGGTTAAACTACTTTACAGTAAAAACTCCTAAATTATGAAATTTTCTTCCACAACACTTAGTTGATAGCAGCTCCAATCTAGCCTTTAAGAAAGGGTTGGATTGTTGGTTGGAGTGGAATAACCCTAAGGTATAATTATCCCACCAATGTGGTGGGGGTCAATCTCGATGGGCAGTAGCCTTATTTTGTCCCTTGAAACCAAGTAAACCAAGTAAATTTATGAGTAATGGTCTTGCTGCCTAGCTAATGAAGATAAATGGCATACTCCGACTCAGGCCATTGTGTATCCCAAGTACTGTGTAGTAGGTTGAATTAGCACCCGTTATATTCAGTGGGAGTTAACCTTCTATACTATTAACGTGCAACAGAATTAGTCTGGACAGCTTATTCTTCAATACAGTACTACTGAAGACTATCAGCTGTCCACTAATTTTTCACTAACCATTTTTCACTGACTTTCAGCAATAGCGAATATAGCAAAAATAAACAGTGAAAATAACCAGATATTGAAAATAACATTCTATATAGTATATCTCATGGATAGTAACTTACCATCTGATAAGCTATAACCCAACCACATGACCAAACATTGTTTTTGCTATGCCCTGTTATGTTAGCAGTCAATGGAATGACTGAGATCTTGATAACCTAGACTATATCCTGTGTAGAAGAAACAGGGCATGGGCAAGGGATACAATGTAGCCTTCTACATTACGGAGCACAGAGGCTACTTAGGATGGTACTGTCAAAGGAGAATGGGGAAGTGGAGTTGATTGGGTGCAGCTGACAGATGTAGCGGGGAAAATTAAGGGTGGGAGTGGTCCACAGACTGCCAGGGTAGAAGGAGGGGGATAGAGAACTAGGAAAAGGGAAGTAGGAGAAGGGTCCTGGAGAAAGGCAGCAAAATCGGGACTAGTGATTGTGGGTGACATCCTGACATTGACTAGGATATGCTAGCAGCTAAGAACACCAGAAAGCAGGCACTGCTAGACACAATACAGGACTATGTTCTGGTATAGTGGGTCAGGGAACCCACAAGACAGGATGCCATCCTAGATTTGGTGCTTACCCATTCAGAGGTAGCAGAAGGGGTAAAGGTGAGGGAACCACCAGGGTCCAATGGCCACAATACTGTATGATTTCAACAGGTCCTATGTAACTGTAGGCCCTCTTTGAAGGCTGTGGTCATGGACTTCAAAAAATGCAGATTTCAGGAAAATGAAGAGGAGGTCCGCAGCAGTGAAAATTAAATAGCCTGCTCAGATCAGATGTTTGCTTGCCCCACTGTTCTCCCAGGGCTAAGCACAGTCTTCTGTGACTGTACTTAGCCCAGGGAGGACAGCAGAACCAGCAAAGAAAGGATCAGAGCTTGATAAATACCCTAACATGCACTGCTGGTGGCTACTGAATCTCACACTACTGCAAGCCCCCCTCTGATGTCAGCTGAAGGGGTTTCTGGAATTTGTATTTACAGAAATCGTCTACTTGCAAGTCAGCAGAATCAGTCTGAGAGGATTTATTGTTCTGCTGTAAACAGTAAGTAAAAAAAAGATGTTTTTGTACACAAAGTAAAAATTGGGACCTGCACCACATTCGTCCGGGGTGCCCTTAGTGCTGACTGTACCCCTTTAAATCTCATAGGATTCCCAAACAATTAAAATTTTGGACATTGCATTCTGGATTACTGAAAAAAATTCACATGAAAACAGGCTCTTTACCCTTCAGACTTCTTCTGTCCTCGCTGCTTTGCCTGTTTTGTTAATCCTCTGCTTCTGACATCGTAGCAACTCACTGTGATGTCACAAGCAGAGGACTAAAATTCCACAGCAGGAGTAAGGAACCTGCTGGCCCAGTGGTGCTGAGGGCTGAAGCACTGGACGCCACACCTCATGCCACGCCGGTGACCGAGGTTAGGAAACGAACTCGGACTGCTGGGGGTCAGCAGGGGAGGGAAGGGATTGAGCGTCCAGAGGACTGCTCTCCTTTCCCGGGGAGGGATCCAGGGGTATGCACCACTGCTGGGCGGCCTCTAATGGGGGTCAGATCCAGTGTAAGGAACTTGCGGCGCTAGCAGATGCGGGGACAGAGCTGCAGCAGATGTTGTCACACAAGTGCCACTGATGTCATTGCACATCTGAGCTCTGAGAGGCAACCTGTCAAGAGAACCCCCCCTGGGTCTAGGGAGGCAATGAGGGATCCAGTGGTCTGTGCCCACATCCCCAATGTTGGGCCAACTCACCTATGGCTGGCCAAGCCCCTCACCGGATGGACCCTCTAATTTCAGAAAGGCCGCCAGGTAGGAGAGACATGCCCTCCCCGGGGGGGGTGATCCGAGAGGCTGGAAAGTCCGGTTGGGGGGTGCTGGAAGGGAGGAGGCTTCAGGTAGGAGAGTAGAGGCGACGTGTCGAGAGATCACCTCTGAGAGATGCCTTGATCATGGGGAGCATAAAAAAAGTTAAGAAAAAAAAGAGTAAGGAACTCGAAAAAATTAAGTTTCATAGGAAAAATACCCATTTTACTGAAAATGTTTTCAGTAACAAAAAAAAAAACACAAGGTCCTGACTTTCAATGTTGCTAAGAACTGGCTCCAAGGATTATATTTTGTTAAACAAAAGGACTGGGATATCTGGGTGTAGGTGAGGGTAAAACCGGGAGGAGGGGTGGCATAACTCAGGCAAGGTTTAATAAAACAGATACTGACCAGAACTGTTTCAGAATACAATGAGAAAATCTTGATTTGGGATGAATTATTGACTTCCAGTGGTCATATTGCCCTCGGCTTTCAGTAATGTCATTCCTCAGGCTCCATATTTTCCGACTACTGTATATCCCTCAACTCCAGTCAATTCTGAATAACATATACACAGAAAATTAAATAAAGGAGCATAAAAATAGTGCCCTTGCAACATTCTGTGTTTTTTATTCATAAGAAGACACTCAAGTTTCAGGTTACTTTGCCATGTTTTCCCAGTGAACACCATAATTAAAAATTAAAGTATCATGGGTAAAATAAGCAAGAAACCATGGAAGAGTTGAAGGTGACTGCAGCACTGAAAGGTCATATTTACCACCATACCTAGCACAAACCTGGAAATCATATATGCAAATGCTGACTACACAGAGCACAGTTTGGTATTAAAGTACAACCAGGATCTCTGTTGCTCAGGGTGTTCTGCTCTCCAGATTCAGGTACTCTCTCCCGGTCTTTGCCCAGGCCAAAGCGGGTGTACCCTATAAGTGGGACACCACCTATAACAATATTTGCAGTTTTGCCCACTCGGCCCCTTGTCTCACCCACCACTGCTTGCTTTACTCTGCCCTGCAGTGGCTATCCCACTTGGACCTGCATTCTAATACCCTAGGGTGCTTCACTGACTCAATTGCCCGTCATCCCTGTCCTGACTCCCTAGGTGCTATGCTCAACCCTGTGGTTCACTCCTGATCCCAGAGGTCTAAGTTCTGTACTGCTCTCAGTCCCACTCTGCTTGACTAAGATGGGGGAGCAAGCGTTGTTCCACTTTGCTCCCAAATTCTGGAATTCCCTACCTATCCAGATCAAGAACTCCAAATCTCACCTTATTTTTTTTTTTTTAGAAAGCACTGTTCTCTCATTTAAATGCTTTTGGTGTCTACAAATGCACTTGATACTTTTTAGTGTTACCTCTTAGCTTACTGACTGTTATCTTCTAGTACCAATGTTTTTATTGTTTTATTGTTTATCCATGTATAAATTGTTTTATTGTTTATCCATGTATAAAACATGCATCCCTGCGTGGATGTTATCAATCTATGATCTGTAATGTACTGCCTATCCCTGCATGGATTCTTGCTTTCTTCCCTGTACATTGTTCAAATATGGTGATTGTATTTTTATTTCTCACTTTTGTTATCTGTACTTTTACTATTGTTATCTGTACTCTCCCGGGTTGAGCCCCAAAATAGGCAGGTCCTTGCCTAGTGCACTTACCTGGTTACCAAAAGCAATTAAATAAATAATATATAATTTAGTTTACATTTCACTTTTTGTTCTTTATTATTCTTTTTTTAGCCGAGAACATTTGCCAACTTACAAAATGATAAACCTCTGCTTATGATGTCATAATTATTTCCATAGCTACAGACTGAGGGTTATGATGGTGTGTGCCTCCCAAACAGCAGAAACGGATGAGGCAGCCCAGAGACCGAGAAATGCTCTTCTCTGCAGGCGACCTGCATTTGATTCTGTGTTCCGTCTTCTCCTATCAGCTGGAGGCTGAGAGCCAGCATGGTTGCTCAGTATAGTGTTGTCAGGCTCGGGGAAGTCAGAGGTATGTTAAGCTGCAGTGGCACCTTGTGGCATGGCCTATAGTGCATTCTGCACTATGGCCAGAAGGTATGTATGCATGGGATGCCCATATGTAACATGTGAGCAGGGAATATATACTCACAGAGATGCAGGCCAGTGCCTGTGTCCTAGTATCTCCAGCAGGATCAAAAATAAAAACAAAGGGACCCCTTCGAGGGCCTGGTGACTAGGTATCCCCTGGTAGGTCTCAGGGGTGCTTTTGTCTCGTACTGGCTTTGAGTCCTACCACTGTCCTGAGCCAACTGGAAAGAGTAAACCACAGGGAACAGAGCTAAGCACAGTAGCTTGAGACTTTGAAGGAGACAAGATGCAAGTCCCTTTTGAAGAGGTACAGTTGGGGCAAGAAAATAAAACAAACAACTGCAAAATGAGATTAAATCCAAAGGGCAAGGAAGAAAAAATTACTCACCTTAGTAATTATGTTTCTTCTAGTGGAGTCTTGCTGTATTCTGACTATTGCAATTAGGTCCTGCCTTTCAACTACCCCAGAGAACAAAGGGTTAACTTTTCTATGCCTTGCATAGAACGTTTATCACGAGCGTGGTTTAAGCCCCTGTCTGTTGTTGTTTAAACTACAACCGTCAGATCTTTACGAGCAAAAACTCACTAGGTGTTCTGTGTGGAAGCTGTAAAATTTTTACTAGCCAACTGGCAAATATATATATAATGTTTTTGGTTTCAAAGGAAGACTCAATTCAGGAAACCCAAAAACAAAAACACATCCAAAACACAAGATTCCATCCAAACAAAAAAGAGGGTGTAAAAGGACACCCCTAGGGTGCCAACACTGCTCCTGCCCACCCACATCCCAAAAACTAGATTCTGAGAGGGGAGGCAAGGGAGGAGGTCAGAATACAGCAAGACTCCACTAGAAGAAACATAATTACTAAGGTGAGTAATTTTTTCTTCAAACAACATGAAGTCTTGCTGTATTCTGACTATTGCAGACTACCAAGCAGTACCTCCATGGAGGAGGGACATAACCTACTTTGGGAATAAGCTCTGAAGTACTGCTGTGCCAAACTGAGCATCGCTCCTAGCCTGGATATCCAGAGAGTAATGCTTGGTGAAAGTATGGACTGTTTTCCAGGTGGCTACTTGACAAATTTCAAAGAGAGGAATATCCCTGGCAGCAGCCAGAGAAGCAACTGTACCTCTTGTGGAATGAGCCCCCAGGCCTGAGGGTGGAGTTCTACCCAGTTTTTCATAGCAGAATTGTATACAAGAAACAATCCACCTGGCAATAGATCTCTTAGTGGCAGGTTTGCCTTTACCAGCTTCTCCATAGGTGAGGCACAACTGTAGGAATACAAACCTGTGACCCTTGGTACGCTCTATGTAGTAGCTAAGGGCTCTTTTAACATCAAACTGTGTAGCCTCCTCTCTCCCGAGGAGGAATGGTCAGTGAAGAAAACAGGGAGAGATATAGACTGGTTGAGGTGGAAATCTGAAACCACTTTAGGTAAGAACTTTCTGTTAGTTCTAAGGACCACTTTATCTCTGTGAAAAGAGATGAAATCAGATTCCACTGACAGGGCTTGCAATTCACTGATATGTCTGGCAGAAGTAATGGCTACCAAAAACACAGTTTTCCAAGTCAAGTACTTAAGCTCTGCTGAGGACAAAGGCTCAAAGGGGGGTTGCATAAGCTGAGCAATGCAAACATTATGGTCCCAAGCAGGAGCAGAATCCCTAAAGAGGGGATTGGTGTGAAGCAATCCCTTGAAAAACGTACAGAATACAGGATGGGATGACAGAGAGGAAGGCTTGCCTACTGACAGGAAAGCAGAAATGGCTGCCAAGTGTACCTTGAGGGTAGCTGGTCTGAGGCCTAGGCCATTAAGATGGACCACATAATCCAGAACCGTAGGCAATTCAGCAGAGTCTGGAGAAACATTCTTCTTAGAACACCAAATGCTGAATCTTTTCCATTTGGAGTTGTAAGTCTTTCTGGTGGAAGGCTTTCAAGAAGCCTTAAGGATATCCAGAACCCCTTGGGAAAGATGCAGATCTGCAAACTAACTCTTCAAGAGCCAAGCCTTGAGATTGAGAGACTGAAGATTCGGGTTCCAAATCCTCCTTTGACCGGATGTTAACAGGTTGTAATTCCTGGGAAGAGACAGGGGAAGGTGGACTATTAGGGACAGCAACAAGGGATACCATGGCTGTCTGGCCCAGTCTGGAGCAATCAGAATCACTTTGCATGGTTGTGACCTTATCTTGACTAACACCCTGAACAGGAGAGGGAAGGGGAAAAGGAATACAGAAATTTACCTTCCCAGTCCAAAATCAGAGCATCCTGGGGGACTGAGCCCAAGACTGGGGGTCTGCAACAAAAGAGAGGAAGTTGGTGATTGTCTGGGGCTGTAAAAAGATCTATCTCTGGAGTGCCACATCTCGAGAAAATCACTTTCAAAACCAGAGGATCCAAGGCCCATTCATGATGGCCCTGGGATATTCTGCTCAGTGCATCTGCTAGGACATTGTCCTTCCCTGGAAGGTGAACTGCTATCAGAGAAGTTTGCAGGGAATAGGCCAGGGACCACAACTTTATTGCTTCTGTGCACAAGGCCATAGACGGAGTGCCTCCTTGCTTGTTGATGTACCACATGGTGGTGGTGTTGTCTGTTCTGACCTGAACCACCTTGTTCTGTATAGATTTGGAAAAAGCTTGCAGTGCCAGAAACACTGCTCTGAGTTCCAAGAGATTGATGTAAAGCAGAGATTCCTCAGGTGACCACAATCCTTGAGTGGTAAGATCCCCAAATGGGCTCTCCAGCCCAGCAGGGAAGCATCTGTGGTGAGTATCACTGAATGAGACTGAGTGACAAATGGAACCCCTTGTCTCAAATTGTTCTGATCCTGCCACCATTGCAAGGCTTGGATCAAGGTTCGAGTCACTGGGATTAATTTGGTAAGGGAATCCTTTCTTTGAGACCAAAAGGCTCTTAAGTGGAACTGAATATCCCTCATTTGGAATCTTACTCCCTGGACCACTGCTGTGGAGGCTGCCATGTGGCCCAGTAGCTGAAGGAAATGTCTTGCTGGTCGAGACACCTGAAGGGTGAATGAAGAGGCCAGTATCCATAAGGGCCCTTGCCCTTTCCAGGGGAAGAAAGGCTCTTGCCTTTACCATATCCAGATCTGCATCTATGAAGGTGAGGAGCTGCACTGGTTCAAGAACTGACTTTGGTAGGTTGAGAAGGAATCCTAAGGAAGTGAGCACTTGCTGGGTCACTTGCAGATGTGACTTGACTTGGTCTGGAGACTGACCTACTATGAGCCAGTCATCCAAGTATGGGAAAATGGAAATCTTTTGTCTTCTTAGGAAGGCAACGACTACTGCCAGGCACTTTGTGAAGACCCTTGGGGCTGATGTTAGGCCAAAGGGCATTGCTCTGAACTGATAGTGGCCTGAGGACAACTTGAACCTGAGGTACTTTCTGTGGGAGCACCTGATGGGAATGTGAAAATAGGCATTTTTGAAGTCCAGGGAGTCTAGCCAGTCCCCTGACCTTAGAGAGGGAAGGATAATTCCCAGAGTTACCATTTTGAACTGTGGCTTTAAAACATGTTGTTCAGATATCTTAGGTCCAGGATGGGTCACCACTCTCCTGTCTTTTTGGGGGTTAGGAAGTACCTGGAGTACAATCATTTGCCCCTGTGTAGGGTGGGAACTCTCTATATAGCTCTGAGAGCTAGGAGAGAAGAAACCTCTGCCTCTAGGGCTAGGGTCTCTGAGAGATTTGCAGGTGGAAAAGATCTGGCTCTCATCTTGGGAAATTTTTTGAAGCTAAGAACCAGTCCCTGGCTTACTACTTCCAGAACCCACTTGTCTGATGTAAGAGACATCCAGTCCTGGACAAAGTAAGCCAGACTGCCCCCTACTGGTATAGGAGAATCGACCTAGGCAGACCCATCAGGATGTCTGCTTGGCAGGGACTTTAGGCTGAGGGGTGGATGCAGGCCTGCTCATCCCCCTTCTGCCTCTCCCTCTGAAGAATCCCCTCTGCAAAAAGGAAGAAGAGGAGGCCTGAGCTTGGTAAAAAGGCCTTTGGAAAGGCCTGCCTCTGCCCCTGGACTGCTGCTGCCTTTGAGGAGTTGCTTGCCTTTCTTTGGCCTGAGCACTCCTGTACGTGGTCCTGTATTCGTCCATATACTTCATGTAATTCTCTGTCTGCTCCCCAAACAGAGAATTACCAATTACAGAAAAATCCATGGCCTTAGCTTGGGTATCCTGTGAGAGGCTAGTACATCTGAGCCAAGCCATTCTCCGAAGAGCCACAGATGTAGCCATGACTCTTGATGATACATCATTGGAGTCCACAGCAGCATGAAACTGTACTTTCGATGCCTCAATCCCATCTGCAGCCACCTGCTCCAGCTCCTTGGCAAGCTGGGCAGGAGCCTGTTTAGCCAGTGCCAGTACAGTGACCCACCTGGACTTCTAGTACCTCGCTGTATAGGCCATATAGTTAGCCTGTCTGAGTCCCAAAGATGCTGCCATGTATTGCTTCTTTTGCCATGGCATCAATCTTCCTGGAGTCCTTGTCTGGGGGGTGTGATGCCAAGGGAATGTTTGCCTTATCACAGGCAGCAGCCTATACAACTCCAACATGGCTGCATTGCTGAAAAAGGAACCTGAGCCTGAGAGAGTGTACCTCTTGTCCATTCGTCTGTCCACAGGAGGTACAGAATTAGGAGACTTAAGAATTTTTGTGTCTGTTTCCCAAAGGATTTGTGGAGGGGAATAGACAGTCTCCTGGACTCTGGGGATGTCCATTTCAACATAATCAGGCTCTTCATGATCCTCTACTGCTTCCTCCACAGGAAGCTGCAGGGTATCAGCCACCTTTCTGTAGAACATGTAGTGTGAAGGGGACTCAGAAAGCCTAGGAGGAGAAATACCTGAAGGTCTGTCTGGGGAAATGTCCGGGTCAATAGGCACATCTAGACTTTCACCATCACCATAATCATCCTCATACTCTCCCTCCTCCTCAAACTCCGGTTCATAAAATTCTTCCAAAGTGTAATCCGGAACCGGGGGAACCAACTGAACCAAGCCCCTGCCAGATGGTGCCGGTTCGGTCGGAACCGAACTAAGCGATTGCACAATCCTAATTGCCTTGGCTATCTCATCGGCTGTCAGAGTATGAGATTCTGGGTCCGAATTAGTTGATTTGTCTTCTTTTTCTTTTTGTCAGAACCGACTCCTCTGAATCAGCTCTCCTTTTGCCAGAAGAAGTATCGCCCTGGTCAGAGGGCACCCTTCTGGTTCGGTTGGAACTGAACCGGGCTGACCATCCAGGTCAGCAGACTTCTCGGCTCCCTTTCCCTCAGTCTACCTAATCTCTTTTCCAGGGTAGATTTGGGAAAATTCTTGAAAATTTGGCAGTCTAAATTGAGGTGGTCAAACCCCAGACAATAAACACAGGTGGTGTGGGGATCAGCCTTAGCAAAGACCTCCCCACACACACTGCAGTGTTGAAACCCAGTGGGCCCATTTTTTTTCTTGGGTTTCTCAGACATGGCCAACCTAACCAAAAACATACCTTTTTTTGGCAATCCGCCAGACACGACTCCCCTATCGGTTCCTGACCGTGTCATGGGTCTTGGAAAAAAACGTAATTAATTCCATTTTTTTTAGAACTGATACGGACTGGTAACCACATTCAAAAGTAAGCACAAGTTTTTTTACCTCAAATTGATCGGTTCAGCCGAACTGATCCATAGTTTACAAGTTCCACACAGAAAACAAAACAAAAACCTATCTAGTACTCACGGTACCACAAACAGAGACTTGAACCGACTATGCGTAAACAACAATTTGGTAGAAACCGACCGAAAACCGACACTTCAACCGACTTTTGAACTGAGCAGCAGAAGAAATCTCCAGAGTGACTGTTCAGTGAGTGGAGTGAAGAATCTGACGGTTGCAGTTTAAACAACAGACTGGCTTCAACCGAGCTCGTGATGAACGTTTTATGCAAGGCATAGAAAAGTTAACCCTTTGTTCTCCGGGGCAGTTGAAAGGCAGGACCTAACTGCAACAGTCAGAATACAGCAAGACTTCATGTTGTTTGAACCAGTGTTCATGCAAACATGATTAGTAATAAGTAATGAAGGAACGTGAAATACAGCAAATATATGAAAGGCAAACTGCATAAGGTCTAAATATTATATTTGTCATTGTTTTTTTCCTGGCTTATTTATACCAAAACTTTAATGAGTAAACCCAAATCTTAAATTGTTACAAAAATGGTTGGAAGATTCTGTCCTCCACAAGGCTCATGGACATGTCTTTTAATTCTTTGTGTGAGCTCACTGGCCTGTAGCCAAGGGTAGCCATAACATCTCCACAAGTCCTCTGCGTAAGCTGCACAATATCAAAATTCAGTTTCAGCCTCCATCTCTCCACCATGGCAGAAGAATTCCTTCCTGTCCCATATCTGCCCTTGCTTGATGATGATCTCAGCATTGTATTTTTCTTTATCCATTTCTCAACCTTGCCATCCATGGGTATGCCAAGAAAATTATAGATCTCTTCCATCTTCCTCATAGGATTTCTGGCAAGGTCTTCATATCTCACCAGAATGTACTTGCCCTTGAGCCAGGAGGGCCTGCTGCGCCAAATGTTAAGTGCATTCAAGACATTGTTGCAGAGCAAGAGGAACTGGTTCTCATCCAGATTATTGGGCTTTCTCCCAATGATTCTCCACTGCAGCCAAAGATTGAAGGAAGGGAAGGCTTCCATATTAGATGCCAGGATACCCCGTGGGTCTCTCACCAGCTGGATTATTTTAAGGTTCAGCTTAGGATCTTCCACCAACGCCCTGAGATCACCTACTTCTTTAACCCTCACAGTCTTAATGGCCACATGGCCTCGCACTTTGCAGGTTTCTGAGGCCAAGGTCAAATCTAACGGCCCACATCGTTTGTCACAAATGTCCTCCTTAATGTGGATATCCATTGGCCTATAAATACTACATACTGGGGGAGTGCACAAGGCTTTGCTGACACCTCTTCGGAACAGTCCATCTGTCCTGTGGTTCAGTGGCTGAGGTTTAATATAACGCTCCATAAAATACAGATCACAGTCATACACTTTTCTTAGGAACTCTTGGATTGCTCCCACCATCATATGCCTGTCAGCTGGATTTCTGCTTTCAGACACATTTGCAAACATTTGTTGGACATGGTACAGAGGTTCAAACAAATAAAATATGTTGGCATTCTGATTGAAGAGCTGCCCGCAGAAAGAAGAGCCACTCCTTGCAGTGGCCAAGATCAGAATATGTGTCTTTCTGGTGTTGTGCATTACAAGTGTGTGCTTGTCATCATCTCTTCCAGATGACTTTCCCAGAATGCACTTCATGGCACTGGAGAGAGGGCAGATGTGGAAGGGTCTGCTGAGGTCGGTGATTGTTTTGTACTGGATTGCCATCAGCACCATGAAGGCCAACAGAAAAAAGATCTTCCAGGAACATAGTGCAGCTGGTGACATTTCAAGGAGTAACTTCTGCATCGATTACTGCATAAGGGAGGGAGAGATAAAGACAGTAAAAAAATGAAGTCACAAAGCAATCAATACATTGGACGGAAAACCCTTCACTGTGACTAGTAAACTATGATCACTTGACCATGGTGTATTAGATCTCAACCCACAGTTTAATTTTTATTGATTGATTACTGTTTTTGTTGAGCGAGTTGGCAACCTAGAGAAGCAATTCCCCCTTTTCTGGTGCAACCTCAGAGCTTACACTCAGTACAGTACAGTGAAGGTATACAATATTCAAAATAACAGATACAGGACATCTGGAACAAGAGCAGACAGCTTGAAATGTTTTGAAAATGCTTAGTGTAACAGTGGAGTTGTCATAAGATACTATTTCCATAAATTCTATTAGGATATTATGCAGTGGTAACTTTGAAAAAAATACTTACCATTGTAATACTGTTTCTTCCAGGGGATCATTCAGTATGCTTGACTAATGCAGTGATGCCAGCTGGGTTCAGCTGCCCTAGAGGTGGAGTCTATGCTAATGATGCCAAGAATTAGCCAATCAGGTTACAGAAAGAGTGCTGCCTGCAGATGCTGTTGAAAGCTAGACAGATTCATTTAGAAGTTAAAGGAGCAAAAGGCCCCAAATCCCTAACCTAACCTACAGTAGTTGTAGTAATAAAAAATTCAAGAAAAAAAAATGAAAAAGAACTTGCCAACAGGTGAACTATGCACAATATGTTAAGAAAAAAGTGGAGCATTTCACAAGATAAATCCCAACAGTAAGACATTTGGCACAAGGCATGGACTAAAAAACTAATCTTAGCCAGGTTATGTGAGGGGGCTGGGTGGCTCAAGCATACTGAGGGACCCCTGGAAGAAACAATATTACTATAGTAAGTATTTTTTTCTTCTCACCCTAAGAATTCCTCAATATGCTTGACTAATACAGATTGCAACACAGTGTAGTTGGGAGGAAGGAACATAACTTACTTTGGAAACAGGTTCTGCAGGACTATGGTGCCAAATCTGGCATCAGATCTGGAGTGTACATCCAAGCAGCAGTGCTTTGTGAAGATGTGTACAGTCTTCCAGGTAGCCACTTTGCAGATATCGAGCAAGGGAATGTCCCTTGCTGATGCCACTGAGGCTGCAGTACCTCTAGTGGACAGGGCCCTGAGGCCTTGAAGTGACTGCTTGCCAGTCTTACTGTAACAAAACTGAATGCAAGAGACTATCTATCAAGAAATGGTTCTCTTGGAGGCTGGCCTGCCCTTGCCTACCTCAGCATAGGTGAGGAACAGCTGAGTATGGGAGGTCCTGAACTGTTTGGTGTGCTCCAGGTGGTAGATCAGTGCCCTTCTGACATCCAGACTGTGAAGCCTGCACTTACCAGAAGTGGATTTGTCTGTGAAAAAGATGAAGTGTTATAGATTGATTTAGGTACAATTCAGACACCACCTTGGGAAGGAACTTCCTATTTGTTCTGAGGACTACTTTGTCTTTGTGGGAGATAATGTTGTTTGGCTCAGTGCAAGGAGCCTGCAGCTCAGAAATCCTTCTGGCTGAAATGATAGCCACTAGGAAAATCATTTTAAAGGTGACATATTTTAAGTCTGCAGTAGTCATAGGCTCGAATGGGGGCTCCATTAGCTTGGCTATGCACAAGTTCAGGTCCCAGGAAGGGACACATTCGCTAAGTGGAGGTTGAAGATGCTGCAGGCCTTTAAAGAATTTTTTTTTAAATAGAGTGAGAAATTATGGATTTTTCCTTACCAGCAGAAATGTAGGCCAGAATGGCTGCCAGGTGAACCTTCAGAAGTGAGGCTCTATTGCCTCATGCTTGCAAATGGGCCAAGTAATCCAGCAAAGAAGATAGACTGGCTTGCAGTAGGTCAATGTCCCTGTCTCTGCAACAGAAAGAAAATCTCTTCCACTTGGAAGCCTAATTCTTTTTAGTGCTTGGCTTCTTGGCCGGCCGAAGGATTCTTAGGACCTGTTCTGAATACTGAGAGTCTAGGAACTTTAGCTCCTCAAGTACCAAGCTTTGAGGTGAAGAGACTTTATGCTGGGATATACTATCCCTGTCTGAGGCAGGGTCCGGGGATGGTGGGTCGAGAGCAGGTGAATGGGCCTTTTGACTGACAGGGCAAGGAGCAGAGAATACCAGGCTGCCTTGCCCAGTCTGGAGCCACCAGGAGCATGGTGGCTGGCTGACTCCTAAGGTTTAGCAGGAACCTAAGAATTAAGAGGAATGGAGGGAAGGCATACAGGAACCTTCCTGTCCAATCTAAGCCAAGGCATCTACTGGCATTGTGCCTAGAACTGGAGGCCTGCAACAGTACAGTGGAATCTGGTGACTGAGGTCAGATGCAAAGAGATCTAGCTCTGGGGTACCCCACCTCCTGAAAACTGTAGCCAGTCCTTTATCATTCTAGGGTCCACTCATGGTGGCCCTGACTGATGTGGCTCAAGGTGTTTACCAGCACATTGCCCTTGCCTAGGAGATGAAAGGCAGATAGCTATATGTCCAAGGAATAAACAAGAGTCCAAATCTTTATGGCCTCTGTACAGAGCTTTGTGGAGCTTGTGCCTACCTGCTTGTTGATGTAAAATAAAGCAGGATTGTTGTATGTCCTGATTTGGACAGACTCTCCTTTTAGCTGGGGTGCAAAGGCTTTAAGAGCCTGGTACACAGCCCTGAGTTTGAGGAGATTTATGTGGTGCCTGGACTCCCTGGGGGACCACACTCCACTTATGGACTGGACTGCCAGGTGTGCACCCCATCCTAAAAGGGAAGCATTTGTGATGAGCACTCTGGAGGGTTCCCTTTGCTGGAAGGGAATCCCTTTCCTGAGATTCTCCTTGTCCTTCTACCAGTCCAAGACTTGCAGAAGGGTCCTTGTGACTGGAATGAGCTTTGACAGAATCTCTTTTCTAGGACCAGTGAGCCCTCAGGTGGTATTGAATGTCCCTCACCTGAAACCTGGTGCATGAAACCATAGCTGCAGTAGAGGCCATGTGGCCCAGGAGCTTTAGAAAGTGTCTGACTGGCCTTGACTGTCTCAAGACAAAGGAATTTGCCAAGGTTTGAAGGTTGTGCACCCTGTCTAGAGGGAGCAGGGCCTTTCCCTGCTGGGTGTTTAGCTCTGCTCAAATGTACTCCAGTAGCTGAACTTGCTTGAAAAGGGACTTTTCTGTGTTGATCAGAAAGCCCAAGGACTCCAGGGTGTGCTGTGTGAGGCTAAGGGAGTCTCTGGCCTTTTGAGGAAACTTGTCCACTATCAGACAGTAGCTCAGGTAAGGAAAGACAGATATATCCTCTCTTCTGAGATGGGCTGCCAGGCACTTTGGGAAAACTCTGGGAGCTGAAGAAAATCTGAATGGCAGAGCTGCAAACTGGTAATGGCCAGTGGGCAATCTGAATCTTGAGATATTTTCTGTGGGAAAGCCTGATTGGAATATGGAAGTAGGCATCTCTGAGGTCTAGGGAGGCTATAAACTAGCCAGTCTCCCTGTTGCAAGGAGGGAATCACTACCAACAGAGAGACCATCTTGAATTTTGGATTGAACAGGTGTTTGTTCAGATACCTGAGATCCAGAATGGGTCGCCAGTCCTATTTTTCTTCTGGGAGAGAAGGCATCTGGAGTAGACCTTTTTCCCATTGGGTTAAGGGAGCTCTTTCCACTGCATTTGCAGACAGAAGAGACTTTATCTCTAACTCCAGCAGAAATCTTTCTGTGGGGGTTAGGGGTTTTAAGGTCTTGTGACCTTGCTGAAAGGGATGTTTTTGAACTGCAGGGTAAGTCCTTGACCCACCACTTCCAACACCCCCTTGTCTATGGTGATGAAGTTCAACTGGTGGAGGCAGTGGGTCAGCCTTCCTCCTGCTGGGAGGGTGGAGGTGACATGGGCCTTCCAGTCATGGATTTTGTTTAGTCTGGGATTTTGTAGAAGGGATAGGATCAGCACATTTCTGAGCCCTTAGAACCCTTCTCCTAAAGAATCCTCTCATCTGAGAGTAATCCAAGGGCATGGGCATTGGCATAGGGTAGAAAGCCCTGGGATAGTAACCCCTACCTCTACCTCCCATGCTTTGGGGGCCTGTAGGCAGTAGAGGGTTTCTCTTTAGCTGCATTACTCTGATAGATGGATTTGTGCTTGTCCACCTTTTTTTATGGCTGCATGGATGCAACCATGCTGACGTATTGCCATGATGTAGGAAAGAAAAATGACTGCGGTAGCATGTGACAGGAATGTGAGGCAGTTGTCCTCCGCTAAGTGTTTCGACTGGTGCTGAGGCATACAACTCTGCCTGCTACCTAATGAGTACAGTGCTGTTTCTCTGCTCCAGCCACCCCTGTCATCAGTGCAAGGCATCATTTGCTTATTCGAGGAGTAATGTGTGCTCTGTGGTTGTTTGCGAGATGAGTACTTCCATCTGTTATAAATTTTTTTTTGTTTGTTTGCTCTTTTAATCACAAAACCAGGATGATCCATCCAGTCTACATGCAAACATAATGTGGGAAGCATTGGAGAGACATAACTACTGCTTTTAATTTATGAGCATATGAACATGTGAAATTGCCAGCAGAAACAGGCCTCATGGTCTATCGAGTCTGCAAGAGTGTGCAGCTAACACCTCATCTCGTAGCTGCCCCTCCTGCCACCCTCTTCCCAGTATCCTTTCCCCTTACCCTGTCCCAATCCCTCTTGGAACTGCCCACCATCTTACAGGACACTACCTCATGTGGTAAGGTGTTCCATTTGTCCACCACTCTTTCAGTGAAAAAATGTCTCCTCATCTACCTCCTGAATCTCCCCCCTTCCAATCTCAATCCATGCCCTCTCATGTCCCCCCCCCCCTTCTCAACTGGAAAATCCCTTCTGTGTTGGTCTTGTTTATCCCCTTCAGATACCTAAAGGTCTCGATCATATCCCCCATCCCTCCTCTCCTCCAGTGAATACATATTCAACTCTGCAAGCCTGTCCTCATAGGGCTTAATCTCTAATCCCTGGATCATCTTTGTGGGTCTTCACTGCACTCCCTCCAACAATCTGATGTCCTTCTTCAGGACTGCGTGCCAGTACTGCATGTAGTACTCCAGGTGGGGCCTGACCAATGACATATACTGGGACAGGATAATCTTTCTCCTTCTGGAGGAGATCCCTCTTGCAATACACCCCAGCATTTAGTTGGCTTTGCTGCAGCTTTCCTGCACTGCGCAGAGTTGTTCATGCTCCCCATAATGATCACTCCTAGGTCCTTCTCCTCTGTGGAGCTCCCCAACTGTGCCCCATTCAAGTGATAATCCCTCCCCTGGTTCCTGGCTCCAAAGTGCAGAACCTTGCACTTCTTGGCATTGGACCCTTACTCCTATGTTTCCACCTACTCCTGCAGCTTAGTCGGGTCCTCCTGCAACCCCTTACATCCCTCTACATCATTAACCACAGCTCCCATCCTGCTATGGTATACTTTTTGTCAGATCCAAGAATGCTGCATACAAGCTCTTAACATCTACTTTATTATTCTCTTGGAGCATACTGTGGAATTCCTTGTGGGGAAGGGGCACTAGTTTAAAAAAACTTTTAAAGAAACGCTCAGTGTACCACAGCACTTGGTGTTAGTTGACCTACAAGTGCTCTGTTCAAATAAATCAGCTCAGCTCAAGGCACTATAGGCTGCAATGTCGTTTGGAGCTGTACTCTTGTTGTTGGCTGCTTAATCCTGCTACTGAGATACAGTACAGTCATAGTTTACAGAAAATCTGCCTAATTAACAACAAACTCTAGCCAGAGTCGATAGGGCTGTGAAAAGCTACCAGATGACCAAAGTTACATGTCTGTAAGAAGTATTCAACGCCTGTGTGTAACTTGGCCATTTTTTGGAGGTGTTGAACCAAATTTTTGACATGGCCTTTTTCGGACCCCTCCTCATGAAGAGTGCCAGTGTCATTTTGTTCACTTGTCCTGAAAGGTGATTTTGCACAGCAAATGTGCTATTCTGTGCCAAAGGTGCAAAAACACATTTTGGGCATGTTGTGGAAAATGATAGATGTACTGTTTTGAAGGAGGTGTTCAAAAACGTCAATCTTGAAATTGGCGAAGTTAGGAGCATGCATAGAAACTGTGCAATGTATGCTCATAACGCAGTCATTTTTTGGAACTTTTTCACCAAATTTGCAATATGGGCTTTTTGGATCCCACCTCAGGAACAGTGGCAGTATCATTTCATGAATCAGTCCCGAAAGGTGATTCCGCACAGCGATTGTGAATACACCTTTTGGGACTGAGTAACAAAATGACAGTGACAGTTTTCACGAGGTGGTGTCCCAAGAACCCCATATTGAAAATCTGGGCCAAAAATTCCCAAATGGCTGATTTATCAGCATAAGTTGAAAACCCCATTGAATGGCATTATAGCACGCTTACCTTTGAGTCTTCAGTTCACAGTTTGGCTTTGAAGAGTGCAGACGTGTCCCAGTCCAGAGAAGATGACAGTGCCGACCTCCGGAGGTAAGTACAGGGTAAGGGGAGTGTGCGTGTGGGGAGGTGGGTGCTCAGTGGGAAGGTGGGGATAGGGGAATGAGACTGGAGTGATGGTGAGGGACTGTTTTGTTTTTTACAGGAAAAAAAAGAAAACATTTGGGCACACTGGGGTGTGCTCCCAGTGTGCCATATGACTGTCTGGGTGGGGGATGACATGATGGCGACATGGGGATTGGGTACCCCGATGCTGGCGGGGGAAGGAAAAAAACAACTGTTAGGCACAATGGGGTGGACTCCCAGTATGCCAAATGAGTGTGTGGGGGGGGGTCGCATTATGCCGACACAGGGATTGGGTACCTCAATGTTGGCAGGTAAAACATACAATCTTTGGGCACACTGAGGTGGGCTCCCAGTGTGCCACATGAGTTGTGGGGCCACATAATGCCACAGAGCTGGTGAGGCAACTGTGCATGTTTGGCACTCACACACATGCACAGTTGTGGTTAATTGCGTGCCATTCATAACATGATGACGCCAATAGAACTGCACATGCGCAGTTCATGCCATGGAATGCGGAAGTAACAGCCGATATAGTGCTGCTGTTATTCTGTAGCGGCCGATTGTAGCAGAGGATTTTAAGCTCCATTGGACTTTCGGAAGGATACTTCCAAAAGTCCAATGAAAGGTTCCACGATCGGCCATTTTTAGAGCTTCTGAGCAATCACAACAGGACTGTAGGCTCCGCCCAAAGCCCTAAAAACGGGAGGTTTAGAAGACTTTAGTCTGCAGAATGATGACCATGCTGATGCCTTCCTAATGGTGCTCAGCTCAGTCACTGCTCAAGTCAAATCTGCCTGTGGAAAAAAAATACATGGGGGGGGGTAAAGTCTACTAAGTCTGCAGACTATCTTACCAGTTCTTCATACAGTATCTCACACTGACAGCCAGACACAGCAGATCCAGGAAATTTTCCCAGTGAATTTAATAAAAAAAGATAGAATTGTGGGAGAGGACATCTGGGCTGGATGCCTGCAATAAATTTTGGTCTCTTAAACAGAATCTGAGGGGAGTTAAGGACCTCTTGGCCCACCAAGTCTACCCAATTCTCTTACTAGCAAATCCATTTCAATAATTACTGGAGTATTAGCTGAAGATGTTTTATCAAAGCTTTTTGTGGCCAGCTGGCTCGAAGGGGGGGGGTAATAGCCCCTGGGGTAATAGATCATAGCCCTTTGGCTGCCCTACATCAGAAGCTTTGTAGTGGCAAGCAGTAAACTGCAGGTCTGTAGCTCTCTCTGGCCTCCAGACTGTCTCAAGGTAATATAGCTCTTAGTCCTTTAATTGCCCAACAGCTTTTGGGCTGTCAGCAAGTTTAGAACATAATGGAATTCCAGCTGGATATCTGACAGTACCTTCTCACGTCTACACACCAACCTATATTCACAAACATTTCCTCCAGCATTAACACCCATTAACTCACCTTTCCTAATCCTTTTCATCATCTCTAATGTTGTTCAAAGGCACACTATAGAATCGGGTTAGTAAGAGCAAAGTAATGTGGCGTGACTGCTAAATATGTTTGTGAATGAAAGCAAATGCATCAAAATTTAGTAAAAGAAGTCCTATTTAGTACTAATGTACCTGCAAATAATATAGAATCATTTTTTTTTTTTACCTTAGGTGTGTGTGACTTAAACCAGGTGGAACTTGACTCTACTTACTGGAACATACTGTGATTTTATCTAGTAGACCCAGTTAGAGTCTGGTTCTACCTGGTAGAACATTTTGAGTTCTACTCATAAAGTTTCCGAGGTAGAATCTTTAGAGGTTCACTCAGCCCTACAAGTAACCAAAGTCTCATAATGCAAAGAGCACTTTTACAGCAAACACACCTGCTGTGCCATGGGCATCTCCTTTTTGATAACTTCAGCCAAGCTGAATGGATAACTATTTATTGCTAGCTGAATTGTTTTGTGTAACCTGCAGGGAAATGTTGTTCAAGGGGATATGATGCTGATTGTTGGTTGTGGCTGCTGCAGCACATATCAGTGTAACCCCCCAGGTCCTGGATTGATGTTATTTTATTTAGTGCCACGGTGCCTCCATTTTATAACCCATTACCTGGTGAGCCTGGGTTCGGGGAGACAACATTCACTCAGCATCAGGGCTAGGTTTGTATTTCTGGGCAGGGGCACCCAAGTAACTCCGGACACAGGAAGCAAAAACTGTGAATGTCCAAACCAGAAGTGGGATTCTAAAGTGAGGCTTTTATTCACACACACACACACAGGAATACAAAGCAGGATGGACCCACACAGGGCTACACTCACTGGTTTTACAGAACTATTGAGGTCAGAACACATCTTCTTCATCATCATCACAACTTCTACCCTTTGGTTTTGAGTACACTGGGCCCTCAGCCCGAACTGGTACTCTCATTCTCTCTTGGATTCCCTGGCGTGGCACTCTGGCCAGCACTTGGACAATTTTTCCATATAGAATGGATATTTATCTGGTGGCTCCCTCTACCACCCATGAGCACTTCCTAGCTCCATAAGGGAAATCATCATCATCATCAATCCCATATCTGGGTACTTTCTACAAACACTGGCTAAGTGCCCAGAAAAAAGCTATAAGTGCCCAAAGTAAATCCGTAGAGGTAAATGTGGATTCTCCAGATGGGGGGTCTCCTACCTTTTGTCCCCAAATTCATACCTGGCCATTTATTTGGAATCAACACCTTTTCTTGTGAACCTCTATGTTTGTAGAATGCTATCTAGAAATGTTTGTCACATTTAACAATCTACTGTCTCTGGAATTCTGGTGTCCTGACTTGTAACGTTCTTTAAGTGGCTATGTCCATCCCTGTAGACCCCCACTGATTAGATTCATTTCAAGCCACACACAATTTAAGCACTATACTTGGCTGTCCTTTTCTGACCCACAATAGCAGATACTTAACACATCCGTCTTGGTGAAACATAGGCTCTCTGCCAGAGCAGACTCACCCTGGTTTGCAAGTGCCCACAGGCTTCTCTCTGGAAAACATAAACAAACTTCTGAGTGCCTCAGCACAAATCTTCTAGGCAGCTTCTTTTCCTTCAGCAGGGCCAGGGGAATTGCCTCTGAAGAGCTGGTCTTGTTCCCCCCATCCCTCTCAGGGATGGGGTACTGGAACATCTGGGGGCCAGTCTCAACCACTTCAAACAGGTATCTTCTGTGTCCTTCTCTAGGGCGAGAACACACACCAACTACAAAGGTAGCTCTATTACAGAGCTGAGGGCTATGAGGGACTGCCTACTGCAGTGCACCTCTTCCCTCCACTGAGTCTCCCACTAGACTACTACAGACTCTCCTATAGACTGACTTTGAAAACCCCAATGTTCTAACCTAACGTCCAGCTGCAACATTCCAATGTGGTTTATGCTGCTGCGAGAATTCTATATGATATCATCCCTCCAGCTCAGCTGAGACTGAGGACAAGTGAGACAGTGTGAAACCCATTTAACTGGTGTTTCACAAGCTGCCTTCCCTGCCTGCCACTAGATCTAAGTGGGATTCCTGTAACCCTGGGTGACAAGAGGGTTATACCAGTCTTCAGTAATGATGTGATAGTGAACAGCTAGTATTTTAAATTTGGCAGACAGTACACTTTTTTTACTACTTTCTGTTTGGATCGAGGCTTAAGTAATAAGCCGCAACTGGGTGTGTGATATGTTGGGATTTACTCATGCCTGGTGTGGTTCGGTCACAAGGCTACAAGGGTACATCCCAGCATAACCCACAGCTTTCTGAATTTAAAAGTACTGTTGTATAATTATTGATATTGTTTGGTAAGTATGTTTTTGGGGGGAGAAAATGAGATTCAGCAGCTGACTGTTCATTTAAAGAGATTTTATGTATGGGCAACTGATGTTTCTCAGCCACTTAAATTAGTTTTCTTCCCATGTTATACTTCCATGAGTGTGACCTCAGTCCCTGGTGTCCACTTATCCCCCACCCTCCTATAAGGTATTTTAACGGATATAGCAGAAGAAGTTCGAGTATGCTGATATTTGTCTCTGACTGAGACAGCATCAACAGTCCTACTCCAATACAGTGCAACCTGCTAAAAAATTGCAGTCCTTCTTTTAATACCTGATGTTGTAACATCAGTATGAATTTTTCTTGATACTGCATTGTAATGGACTTGTTGCTTTATGAGGCATGTTAAAAAATAATTTGCATTGTATAAATTGAATAAAAAGTAAAGCAATATTAAACACACAATGTTGTATGTGTTTATGGAATAACATTTTTTATGTTTGTAATGTAACACAGAAGGAACATAAGACAGAGGAATTTACTTGTCAAGATACTGAGAATTCAATCGAAGAGGAAAGTTAAGAAATGTAGCAGAATCATTGGTACAACATCCCCTAGGATTCTGAAGCATTTAAAAGTTCCTGGTCTTTTATAATGCCCACCATAAATCAAATTATTCCTGTTTTATTTATTTCTGGAAACTTCAGAGATCACCTTTGAGCACAAGTGCTCATTTACTAAGGTTCCACATCAAATGCATGCCTACTAGCCAATGGAGACATCTACAGTGTTTTGATTCAGGGCTGATGGTGGTGGGGAAGGGGGGTGAGGCAGTTCTGAAGTTCCCTTTAAGAAGAACTACATGTGGACAGAGAACTTTTTCTTTTGTAGGCCCAAAAACCTTGAGTGTTATACCTTTTACTATTACGAGTTTGTCTATGTATGGTGCTTTTTCAAATTCTCTGTTTTCACACTTTAAACTTTTATCAGAATGTAACTGTTTTAACTGATTGTTAAATAATATGTAATTGATGTAGAAATCTTTTTAATGTCTTGCTGTGTATGTTATTTGTATTTGTCATTTTTGACTTTGTGGCTAGCACCTGTAAAATAATTGTATTTCCAGTTGTGCTTACCAGTTAAACAAATAAACAAACAAAATGCATAGTCATAAAAAACACTGTAAATACAATAAGCAGTTCCAGTGGAAATGCAGTCGAGTCAGACTCCAAGCATTTAAGGCAAACCAATTACATACCGTTTTGAAAGAATTGACACAGATCGATATATGAAACATCACAGGTTACATGCAGAGAGAAACCAAATAAAACCATTTAACTGGTAACAATTGCACTGCATTTACAGTTACTGAATTACATTAATACATTGCATTGCAATTAAACATCTTGGTGTGGTACTGTGATATTACCCATCAGAAATGTGGGAAAGTCCAGTTACTTACCATAACAATAAATCTTCGAAAGAATCTTCTCCATTGTACCACACCTGTAGAACTCTAAGCCATCTGTGTCGTGACCGCTCAGATCTTCTGCTAGCTGGGGCAGCCCACCCTGATGTACACTGATGTGGCCCATATAACATGGGTCACCAGTCCATTCCTCAGTTCCTTCCTGGAGACAAGCTCAGAGGATATATTACAACAGCATTATATAGAAAACCAGAACCAATCACACACTGGAGAGTTAATGGAACTGGAAACTGCAGCCCACCTAGAGAGGAGGAAGAGTACAAAGTGTACAAAAGCAGGCAGGACTTCCAGTAAACGCCACCTAAAGTACAGAAGGAGGATGGTGAGAGGGTGAGCTGTGGCTCAATGGAGGAGATTCTTTTGAAGATCTACTGTTACAGTAAGTAACTGAACTCTTATTTGAGGACAGCTCTCATCATTGAGCCATATGTGTGGAATGATTCCCAAGCAGTACAGGAGGAACCCTGGGAGGTATGAAGTGTGTCATGAATCCATATGACCCTAACACAGCACGCCTTGGACAGCAAGGTCAAAACTGGCTCAGTTACGAAAGACAACATCCAGACTTTAGTGTTAGCTAAAGTGTGGACAAAACTTCAAGTGGCAGCAGAGCAAATATTAGCTGCTAATGCCTAACAAAAACAAGTCACAGACATGGCCATGCCACTGATTGAGTGGCCACGAACAGGACAAAGAAGCTCCTAATCCTAAATCTGGTAACAAAAAGAAATACAGAATATGGTAGTCCTTCGCTATAATGAATGAGCTGGGAGCCATAATGGCCGTTTGTTATAGTAACTAATTTGTTACATTGAGGAATGCTGTTTTACACTGTATAGTACATCTGAACAGTTGGAGGCTTGTGCTCTCTTAGCTGCCCCCTCTCCTGACACACACACACACACACACATATATAAACTGTATTCTATCACCCCGCCCTGCTGCTCCTGTTTGGTTAAAAAAGAATAATAATAGAAAGTTAAACTGCAGGCAGCTATAGTCTTTTTTTTTTCTACATTCTTTTTGGCCCCGGTCACCGAGCCGCTCCTCTGTCGTCCCACCTGAACTCCTTCCCTCGACCGAGGAGTCAGATACTTGGTCCCCCCCCATGAACCCCATACGGGGAGGTGGGGACCACGGAGAAGCAAGTAGGGGGTTAAAGCCAACACTGGAGCATGTGGGAGGGGCCCTGCAGTGTCCACCGTCACATACCCACCAACCGAGGTTTTTCCTCCTTGTGTGTGTTGCCTCTGAGATACCGGACGTGCAGTGATATCTGCGTCAGGGACGTTCCCTCACTGACGTACGCTGGCACCTCCCCTGAAACAGCTCACTCTTTGCAGTACCTCCCGGTCTCCACCGGGTATCACCGCACAGCGAGGCATCCCCACAAACCCACCCCAGGAGAGGAGAGCAGTCCTCCAGACGCTCAATCCTTTCCTCCCCCATGCTGACCCCCGGCAACCAAAGTCCATCCCAGAACCCCAGTCACCGGCGTGGCGTGAGGTGTGGCGTCAAGAACCTTAACCCTCAGCACCACTGGGCTGGCTAGGCAGCTGTAGCCTTGACTGCAAACAGGGCTCACACTACTCCTCTGTCTCATGCTATTCCTCAGACACCACCTTTTTCTACTCTCACCCTCCCCCCAGTAATGCAACCTTTACTAAGTTTTTGGATTCCATCAATGAACATGTAACCCCCAGGGGTGCTACCCTTAGGGCTACTACCCCTGCCTGCCTCCACTGAAACAGGGTGAGGGGCCCAGATCCGTTGACGGGTGCCTCCACCCAGAGGTCGGGGTTAATACAGTTGAGACTGCCTCGGTTACAGCCCTCTGGGTTACTGCAACCCCCCCTTTTGTCCCACTAGTGGCTCACACTGGGTACCAACAATTCTTTTCACCCGTACACTTACCCCCCGGGTAATGTCTCTCGGCTCACTCCGGGGACCCCCTGTAAAGTAAGGTACAGTTATATCACAGTCACTTGCAGCAGTTCATCAGGGATGCACAAACCAGCCAGGGTGTAGTTACAACACAACAATCTGATTTATTAAAGGGGCAGATAACAAGGAAAGGGGGAAAATCAAGTTAATTGGCTTATACTATAATTATATACCTAGGGCTCTGTGCACAGGCCTAACCCTAAGATTTGCTGTCCCTGGGTACCCAAGCCCTAACAGCTAGTCCAAACGTGGCAGCTGGTTGGGGGCCCTTAACACAGATAACTGAAGAATCCTGAGCAAGTCAGAATAGGAAGAAAGTTTAATTAGGCAGTCAGAAGTATAATCATACACCTGGAAACCACGGTTTGCACACTGGGCAGGGAGCTACCCTGATTAAGTAGTCACAACTCCAGCAAATAACGATTCCTTCAATACTGGCAGGGCTGAGCCTGAATTTCACCAGCCTCCTTACACACTTGTATGGCAAACAACAGAGGGGTACCATACCAGGCAGCTGCTTTCAGGCTTTCACGAACTTGCAGAAGAACTCGGGCAGCAAATGGCAGCTTCAACATCACGGATGGACGCCAAGCGATTCAGAAATTCTCTCCAGTCCTCTCAGGTTGAGCCTGGTAGGTAGCTGGGCTGGCACCAGCCTCCTCCGACCGCACCGCGACTTAGGTCCGAATTCTTCGCTGTTGGCAAAAACGCCGCTTCAGGGCCTTCACGCCGCCTCAAGGCCAACACTCCCACAGCGCAGAAGCACAGAGCTCCTCTCCTCACCTCAACCACAACGCATCTGCCCCTGGCAGCACTGAGCACTCCTTTCAGATCAGGCACTACCCTTTTCCATTGGCTGGCTGAACATGTCAGTCATTTCCTCCTGCTCTCAGTGGTGCGAAAAAGCGCCATAGCCTATAATGCCTTTCCTAAATACAAACAGTTCCTCTATTGGTCAGCTGACTCTGTAGGGTCCCGAGGTACTGATTGGTCCAATTCAGCAGTTCTGGACCAAAATGGAGGAGACAATCGAAACAGTCTTTACTTCAAAGAAAGGCAGGTTAGAACAACTACATTATCATTGTTATTGTACGTTATTTCTCGTAACAATCACATCCCCTAGCAGAGCTCCCCCTGCACCACTAGCGGTGGCAGAAAAGGAGCTATTTTCCAGTGGCCCAGGCGGGACTCAGGCATACAACCACACAGCCCTCCATGTTGTTAATCATGGCTGCAACAGGCAGCCCTCAAAGAGACAGCATACGGAGGCTTCAAAAGCCACTGGTAACACATTTAGCTGGCTTTAACTTCCACCAACCAGGCACGGAGTATCACCCAAGCTCCCAGGAAGCTTTTAGGAACCCTATTTGTAGGGGGCTACACCCTTCCTGGCCTGGGAAAGCTTGATGTCTGCGTCAAGTAGTTACCCTTAAATCACATTTAAGGCAAACAGCTTAGTTAACACTATATCACCCTTTGCATTACATACATGAATATTACATTCACAGTGTATTATGGTTTATACAAGATTATACACATAAAGTCTTGTTCCCCTTTAAATCAGGTCATTAGTTCCTGCTCGTGACACCGGGACTGAGGGAACCCTTCCCTTTCAGTTACTGGTGGGTCACCCAAAGCAGGGGCACCACACTCAAAGGGCAATACTAACAATCTGGAGTTATCCCCCAAGGCTAACTTAAGCAAGGAACTCAGGGACACATACACCCCTTTGTGGACCACATTTAAGGGCAGGTCCACCAGCTGACCCAGAGACTCATAACTCAACTTTATAACTGGCCATACGTCTTGGCTGGAACGCCTAGGGGTCTCGGAAAACCCAGAAACAGGCCCTGATTCCAATTCAGCCCTACTGACATTAGTAGCAGGAATTTCCACAGAAGAAAAAGACCTAGGGCTCATAGTACTATTGGGAGCCTGACTCTCTACCACAGGACCCACCCCACTGGGCTCAGCTGAGGGCTGTTTAAATACTGGTGAGGAACCATCAGGGCATTCAACATATTCTTCTGGTTCTGGCATATCACTGGCTTGTTCCCCCACATCACTCTCTTCTTCTGAAAAGTCAGACAATTCAGCCAGGCCAGACAGTTCAGCCAGGCTTAAGGACCCCACCCCTTGGGCTTGTCTGCTACCCCACTCATCTTCTGGAGGTATTGTCTCTGGGGACAAAGTAGAGGGCTCAAGCAGTCCAGATGGGCCAATCTCATTTCCCGAGTTAACAAGGGGATTGCCCCGAAACAACTGACTCAGTTCGTAAGAGGGATAGTATTCAATATCATCTTCATTGTCTTCCGACACTGAGTGTTGATCATCTCCTTCTGCAGGGGTTGGACAAGGCTCCCTTGGTGGGCTTCTTGAAGACTCCACAGGTTTGGTTCTTCTCTTGGCAACAGATCTAGTCACAGGCCGGGAGGGAGCGGCAGTTGAAGGTTCAGCTTCAATCAGGATTTGCCCAATTGGCAGCAGATGATTTCTGTGTATGGTTTTCACATCTTTTGAGTTGTTTTCAGGCCGCACTTTTATATACAGGTAAGCCTGCCAGTTGTCCCACAACAATATGAGGGAGGTGATGCCATCTGTCGGTGATCTTATGTTTGCCATGCAGTCCCAAGTTCCTCAACAGCACTCTATCCCCTTCTCTCAGTTCCACTGTTTTCACTTTCTTATCATATCTCTCCTTGTTAGCCAGGTTTCGTTTAGCAGCCATGGTCTGGGCCAGTTGGTAGGCATGGTTCAACTGGGCCTTTAATTTCTGTACATACTGTAGATGCTTTTCTGCTTGCACCCCATCAGAGGAGACCCCAAAACACACATCCACTGGCAGTCTAGCCTCTTTCCCAAACATCAGTCTGTACGGGGAAAATCCTGTGGCATCACTTTTTGTACAATTATAAGCGTGAACTAGGGTGCTAATCTGCTGGCTCCATCTGGGTTTGTCTTTTGGTTGCAATGTGCCCAACATGTCAAGCAATGTACGGTTAAACCTTTCAGGCTGGGGATCTCCCTGAGGATGGTAGGAGATGGTTCTTGACTTTCGTACCCCCCACAAAGACAGCTTCTCTTTAATCAAGCGGCTCTCAAAGTCCCTTCCCTGGTCGGAATGAATCCGCTGAGGGGCCCCATAGTGGACGAAAAAGTTTTCAACAAGTATCTTAGCCACCGTGGTTGCCTTCTGATCCTTAGTAGGAAAAGCCTGTGCATACCGGGTAAAATGATCAGTGACCACCAATATGTTACTGACACTTTTCAGATCGGGTTCTAGACTCAAGAAATCAATGCAGACCAACTCCATAGGGGCACTGGTAGAGATATTGACCATGGGGGGCAGCTCTCTGAGGTAGGGCTTTTCTTTGCAAACACCTGCTACAGGTCTTGACATATTGCTCTACATCCGTACTCATCTTTGGCCAGTAAAATCGAGTCCGTACTAGATCAAGTGTTCGGTCTATGCCGAGATGCCCCATTTGATTATGCAAGGACCTTAAGACCAGTTCTCTAAAAGCTGAGGGCAGCACCAGTTGTTGTTTGTCAACCCAGCCCTCCTTGTTCACAGTCTCTCTGTATAGTAGTTGGTTAATCAACTTTAATTTGGGCCCTTCTTTATATAACAAGGCAGTCCTTAGATCAGTGGAACGTAACTTGGACACGTCCTCCCTGGCCCGTAAAGCCTCCACAGCTGTGTTTATCATAAAGTCACGGGATTGAGCCCGTTGGAGACTATCATTGTTGAATTGGGGCAGCTAGTGTCTAGTGCAGAGAAATGACAGTAGGCAGCAGGTATGCAGTTTTCAGAGGGCCCCACGCAATTCACCATATAGTCCACCGCGTAGGAGACACCTGTTCCTCTTTGTCAAATTTCTGGCAGAGGGCTCTTATGTTGGGTTCTGACAACCTGACCCAATCAGTTTGTGGCATAGGCCTCCGAGAGAGAGAGCATCTGGATCTATATGGTTTAGGCCCGCCCTGTACTCAACAGCATAGTCATAGGTGGCCAAGGCAGAGAGCCACCTATGGCCAGTGGCATCCAACTTGGCAGAGGTCTGTACATACATCAGAGGATTGTTATCAGCTTTTACCAATATCTTGGCAAATAGTCATGAAACTGATCAACAATGGCCCAGTTCAAGGTCAGGAACTCTAACTTGTGCACTGGATAATTTTTTTCTGAAGGAGCCAGGCTTCTGCTGGCAAACGCTACAGGTCTCAGACCATTCGAGTGCTCCTGATATAACACAGCCCCCAATCCTTGTAGACTGGCATCAGTATGGAGAATGTGTGGCTTGGCCGGGTCAGCATAGGCCAACACTGGGGCATGGGTGAGTTGATATATGATGTCATAGAAGGCTTCCCTCACACTCAGTAGTCCAATGATCCCCAAACACATCATTCGGCCAGAAATACTTCTTTTCTGACTCCGAGCGCACAACCTTCTTATACTTTTTGTGCGTGGGCGGATACCCCTGAGTGAGGTTAGGAGGAGGCAAATCACTCGAGAATAGTCCTTAACAAACAGCCTATAATATCCACAAAACCCCAGGAATCGTTGCAGCTCCTTCAAATTACTGGGCTGAGGCCAAGTGGTCAAAGCCTCCACTTTGCTAGGGTCAGTCTCTATGCCCTCAGTGGACACTATGTGGCCCATGTATTTCACAGAAGTCTAGAAGAATTGACACTTGTCGATAGACAGCTTGAGGCTGAAATCCTCCAACTGATCCAAAACCTTGAATAATCATTGCTCGTGTTCTTCCAACGATCGGCCAAACACTATAACATCATCTAGATAGACCAGACACTCGAGTAGATTCATGTCCCCCACAGCCCGTTCCATCAGGCGCTGAAAAGTGGCTGGGGCACCCGAAATCCCTTGAGGCATCCGAATGAACTCATAGAATCCTAGGGGGCAAATGAATGCAGTCTTCTCCCAGTCATCTGGGGCCATCGGAATCTGGTAGTACCCACTGCGAAGATCCAACACAGAGAACCACTTACTACCATTTAAACAATCCAATGCGTCCTATATGCGTGGCATGGTATACTGATCCGGAATGGTCCACCTATTCAAAGTGCGATAGTCTACACACATCCAAACTGCCCCATTGTTCTTCCTTACTACTACTATGGGGGAGGCATAGGGGCTTCTGGACTCTTGTATTACACCAGCAGCCAACATCTCTTGCAGATGCCGCCTCACATCATCTATGTCAGCTGGGGCCAGGCGACGGGATCTCTCTCGGAAAGGCCTTTCATCATGCAGCCGAATGAGATGCTCAGCCCTTTGTACACATCCTACATCTCACTCTTTCAGGGAGAAAACCTGGTCCCTCTTGGCAAGCCTCTCACTGATCCTTTTCTTCCATTCAGCTGGCAACGGGGAGTCACCGAAATCAAACAAGTCAGGAGTAACTCTGTCATCTGTCCTGGAACCCTTGTGGTTTGGTAGTACTGCAGTATCTGCACAATGTACACTTGCCAAAGTGCACCCTCTTCTTATTCGAATCTCTTTGTCGGACACATTATGCACTTGAACCATCACCCTTTTGACGTAAGCATGAGCCCTAGCTGGCAAGATGCTGGGTTTGACCAACAGTCCCTCAGGTAATCTTCCCTCCCCAGGTGCATCCAACATCAACAACTTATTTTTAACATCCATTTTTAGTCATACTTCTCCATGCAGGACACATTGAGCATTCGGGGCAAGGATCACTGGGGCCAGATCCTTTTTCTACATCACACCCACTGGGCCTTCAGGTTCCTCCAAACTAAACTTCTGCTGAGTTGTGCTTGCCTGTTGAATCACAGCGGGTATGCTTAAAGCTTTCCCGGTCTGGAAGGCTTGTTTCTCTGAACACAATTGAGCCAATCGTTTGAACATGTGAGCATTCGTCCCAATCAACAAAGGCACCCCATCATACAGTCCAGTGGGTGGGCAAACTAAAGCTAGGGTCTCCACCTGCTCATCCATTCCAGCCACAGATGTAGAGAAAGATAACCAGACTCTGATATACCCCAAATACGGATAGGCCTTGTCGCTCAACCCCCACACATGTAGACCATTCAAGGGCTGCAGGGGCACCTCAGGTAAGTGGGCCTGATACCAGTCCTGAAACATGATAGTTACACTGAGCCACTGTCTAAAACAACTTGGTGGGAATTCCATTTACCCGTACCGGGGTCGCCATTGAAGGCCCAACCACATCAGACCAGTCGGGGGCCACAGCATTGATAGTCGGCTGGGCATGGGCCCGAGTCACAAAACATTTCTTGGGGGGCCGAGACTGGGCCCGGCGATGCCAAGTGATTAGTCTGCTGTTGACTTTCCTTAAATTCTCCGGCCTCTGGCACTCTGGTTGAAGATGCCCATCTTCCCTGCAACAGTAACAGAACTTGGGGTTCCGGGGGTCACTATTTGGGGGTGGGCACCTTATTTATGGGGGGCTCCGAGAGGGGTGAGGGGGGTCCCTTGGGCCGGGGTTCTGGCTTCTACATGACTCAGGGGCCCCGGTCCTAACAGGGCACATAGTAGATTGCTTCAAGTCCCTCACCAGTTCCCGTAAATTCCTGACCTCAGCCCTCAACTCACTCTCTACATGGGAGTCAGAGGAAATAACTCGCATTTCCACAGTACCTGGAAAATCTGGGGATCCCTCAGACCCTCCGGACAGGCTGGTCTCCTCGGGGGTGCTAGGCTCAGGGGTCCCACTAGGGTTCACCGCCCCCACACAAGGTTCCCACCCCTTGTCATCGGTCTCCACCTCTCTAATTTCCCTCATCAACTGACAATATTCAGGCGGGGTAGCCCGTCGATCATGTAACTTAAGTTTTAACAGTATTACACTAGAAAATCTAGCAGACTTTAAAACATGTTCCAACCTGACCTGATTCAAGGCCGTGGCAGTGACTCCCCCCTTTTTGTAGGCCTTCCTCAAAGCCTGCTCCACCCTAGTGACAAAGGCGGAGAGCTTCTCATTTCTCCACTGCTTGGTAGACCTGAACTTCCACAACAAATCTTCCCCAGTCTCGGTACTCTCAAACACCCCTTCCAAGGCAGAGAGATACTCTCTGGCTGTGGCTTCTGGATTGGTGGTCCGGAAAAACCTAATGGCTTCTAATGCGAGACTCCCTCAGGCTCTCCATCAGCCTCTTCCTTTTCTCCCCCTCAGAGCATTGCCATTCCTGAACTAAGGAGGTGGCATAGTCCATCCAAGCCTCCAGGTCATCCTCCCCTGGGGGCACTGGCACTGTACCAGAAAAAAGCTTCAGCCTGCGGTAGGAATCAAGCTGAACAGGAGGGACCACTAAGGGCAGTGGAGCCATAATAGAACTCTTGGGAGGGCCGGGGGAGTTGCCTGGGAAGACCTGGGGGGTAGCATCACTAGACAAATCCAATGCTTGCAGCAATTCCTGGGTAGTCCTCCCCTCTGCAGCCAGCAATTTAAGCAGTTTCTCTTTAAAACTACTAGTCTGGGGAGACCCTCCAGGAGTGACTGACCCACTCCGAATATGAATTAGCCTCCATCCCTGTGAGGCACCCTCCGGGTAAATCGCTGGAGGTACCTTCTCAGGGTCGATGGCCACATTACACAGGAGCAGCACCTGCAATGTCTGGTTGAGCAGGTCAGCCATACGCCCTTTCACCTCCACTTTACCTAAACATTTTACTCGCTCTGCTGCGGAAATGATGTCCACTGTTGGGGTTCCCAGGGGCACATCTAACAGTAGTACAGTTTTCTGTGAGTCCAGCTCTTCAGCTTCACCCCACCCCATCAGTCGGTGTACCATTGTTTTGATAGGCCCCAACTTAATTTTTCCCAACATATGCCCTTCCAGTTTTTCCATTTCTTATGCACTTCCTCACTTGGCCACTAGGGGACGCTAATCCCAGCGGTGCCTCCAATTTGTAACCCCCACGGGGCGCTACCCTTAGGGCTACTACCCCTGCCTGCCTCCACTGAGACAGGGTGAGGGGCCCAGATCCGTTGACGGGTGCCTCCACCCAGAGGTCGGGGTTAATACAGTTGAGACTGCCTCGATTACAGCCCTCTGGGTTACTGCAACCCCTCTTTTGTCCCACTAGTGGCTCACACTGGGTACCAACAATTCTTTTCACCTGTACACTTACCCCCGGGTAATGTCTCTCAGCTCACTCCGGGGACCCCCTGTAAAGTAAGGTACAGTTATATCACAGTCACTATGCAGCAGTTCATCAGAGATGCACAAACCAGCCAGGGTGTAGTTACAACACAACAATCTGACTTATTAAAGGGGCAGATAACAAGGAAAGGGGGAAAATCAAGTTAATTGGCTTATACTATAATTATATACCTAGGGCTCTGTGCACAGGCCTAACCCTAAGATTTGCTGTCCCTGGGTACCCAAGCCCTAACAGCTAGTCCAAACATGGCAGCTGGTTGGGGCCCTTAACACAAATAACCGAAGAATCCTGAGCAAGTCAGAATAGGAAGAAAGTTTAATTAGGCAGTCAGAAGTATAATCATACACCTGGAAACCACGGTTTGCACACTGGGCAGGGAGCTACTCTGATTCAGTACTCACAACTCCAGCAAATAACGATTCCTTCAACACTGGTAGGGCTGAGCCTGAATTTCACCAGCCTCCTTACACACTTATATGGCAAACAACAGAGGGATGCCATACCAGGCAGCTGCTTTCAGGCTTTCACGAACTTGCAGAAGAACTCGGGCAGCAAACAGCAGCTTCAACATCACGGATGGACCGAGCGCGATTCAGCAATTCTCTCCAGTCCTCTCAGGTTGAGCCTGGTAGGTAGCTGGGCTGGCACCAGCCTCCTCCGACCGCACGCCGGCAGATTTAGTCCGAATTCTCACAAGGGCAAAAACGGCCACTTCAGGCCTTCACATGCTTCCCGCGTGAACACTCCCACAGTGCAGAAGCACAGAGCTCCTCTCCTCACCTCAGCCACAATGCATCTGCCCCTGGTAGCATTGAGCACTCCTTTCAGATCGGGCGCTACCCTTTTCCATTGGCTGGCTGAACATGTCAGTCATTTCCTCCTGCTCTCAGTGGTGCGAAAAAACGCCATAGCCTATAATGCCTTTCCTAAATACAAACAGTTCCTCTATTGGTCAGCCAACTCTGTAGGGTCCCGAGGTACTGATTGGTCCAATTCAGCAGTTCTGGACCAAAATGGAGGAGACAATCGAAACAGTCTTTACTGCAAAGAAAGGCAGGTTAGAACAACTACATTATCATTGTTATTGTACATTATTTCTATAACAATCACATCCCTAATGAGCTCCCCTGCACCTGCACTAGCGGTGGCAGAAAAGGAGCTATTTTCCAGTGGCCCAAGTGGGACCTAAGACATACAACCACACAGCCCCCTCCATGTCAGTTAATTGCGGCTGCAACAGGCAGCCCTCAAAGAGACAGCATACGGAGGCTTCAAAAACGCTCACTGGTAACACATTTAAGCGGCTTTAATGCCGAACACCACCCAGGCACGGAGCATTCACCCAAGCTCCGAGGAAGCTTTTAGGAACCCCCATTTGTAGGGGGGTTACAAACAGTTTACATATTGGTCAGCACTGCTCCATGTCACTGACTCTCTATCTTTGCTACTTCATGTATTGCTTTACTTATAATACTGCTCCTACTCACCTCTCCACCTATGGAACAGCTGACTTCCGTTTTTTTTAGACAGCCTCTCCATGCTGAAGCTAAACTGTAAGTTACACACAAGAGACAACTAAGCAAATAGTAAAAAGATATAGTGAGGGACTGCAACTGAGAGGGAATGTGCAGCTAGGGGGGAACCACAGTTGAGGGAGATTGTGTGGGGAAAAAAAGGTTTTAGCCTGTCAGTAGGTCAGTTCTTGCTCTTTTACTCCACTGGACAGAAATTCTCACCCAAAACTTGGACAATCAGAGAATGATCTGAAATGAGGTTTGCTTTGATTTACTACTTAGCTATTTTTTCACAGTTATTCAAGACTATGAAAAAATAGCTAATTTTAAACTAAACATAACAAAAACAGAGGCTATGCTGCTATATTTCAATCCAACGCAAACCCTTAAACAATCTTTGCCTTTAAAATAGCGTTCCACTAAGTTTAAATATCTAGGTATCCACATACCCTCCAAACTCTAACATTTGGAATTGGTCAATTACGAACCAGTTTCTCTTCAAATCCAGGAAGATCTAACACGGTGAAGCAATCTCAAATTGACCTTTTTTCAAAGAATAGAAACTATTCGAATGAACATTCTTCCACGTTTACTATACTTATTTCAAAATGTCTCGACTTTCCCTGCTGCCTTTTACTTTAAGTCCTGGAACAAACTGATTTCAACCTTTATCTGGGAAAACCAGATGCCGAGAATTCGGCTATCTCTTCTCTTTTTTGCCACTGGAGATGGGGGGGGGTTAACCTACATGACTTACAAAAATATGCAACAGCAACTTTTCTAAAAACCCTTTTTCTTTGGCTTTCTCCTCAACACTTTTCCAGGTGGAAAGAAATAGAATTCTCAATAAACGACCTGCATGATATAGAAAAAATTGCTTTTTCTTCATCAGGACTATCCCCACCACTGGCCAAATTCTCAAATCTCATGGCACAAGTCCTTCCCGTCTGGAGAAACTTTAAAAATAAAAAACCTTTCAAACAATGCATCTTCTTTTTCACATTAATTTCAAGAAATGAAAATTTCTATCTGGCCCACTTGGACACTACATTTAAATCTTGGAGTAGGTTGGGTCTGAGCTACTACCATCAATGAAGTAATACCTCAGTAGTCCTATCCTTCTCAGACTTACAACAAAAATACGCACTTCCTGACAGAGATCAATACCGTTATACCAGTTAGAAACTACATTCTATGACAAAGGGACTTCTCCACCTGCTCCCCTAACCCTTTACCAATCCTTTGGACCCTACTCAGAGATACTTTAGTGAGTACCCCTTGGAGGAAGCTAATAGGGCACTTATACAGAATAACAAGGGACAATATAGGAGATTTATCCCTCTTGATACTAGAAGCCTGGAACAAAGATTTACAGCTAGAGATGCCTTTTCCACTCTGGCAAGTAACAACTCTGAAAGCCATTAAGATTACATCATTAGGAACACGGAGGGAATTTGCTTGGAAATCCCGTGCTCGGTATTTCTGCTCCCCAGCGATACTAGCTAAATATTTGCCAGCCACATATGGCAAATGTTGGAGAAACTGTAACTGTCCTCTAGCTGACCTGGGCCATATCTTCTGGTATTTCCTGGCACTAATGCCATTCTGGCTTACACTCCAAACAGAGTTGGTGGGGTGTCTCGGTGAAACAGTTGAGTTAACAGCAGGAATGGTAATGCTGTCCATCTTTCCCCCCCATAGACCAAGCTGGTCTAACACACAGCTCCCTCTTTTCTTTCTGGCTGCAAAAGAGACAATCACCCATAAATGGATGTCCCCTCTTATTCCCTCAATCTCAGATTGGTTTAAACTAGTCAATGAGGTCTATAAAATGGAAAATATGACAGCCAAATTAAATAACAAACAGGACGCTTTAAGAGGGAAATGGCAGAGCTGGATTATTTATTATACCCAAAAGGACCCAACTTTTGTCCCCTAGATCCTGTTGGATGGACCAGTCACTGGAATAATGAGAGGAGGTCCGCCCGCCTGCTTAAAAGCAGGTGAAACATACAGGAACGTTTGGGGCAATTTGAATAAGAAATATGTGTGCATTAGCTAAACTTATCCATTACTGTACTTTACAATAATGACTAATACTATTTTTTTGTAACACCCAAACATAATTTTATGAATAAGCCTAGCTGTATGTGGTCAGTTGTAATTGCCAGACATGTAAAAGCTGTCTCAATCAATAAAAATGAAACTTAAAAAAAAAGAATAAAAGGGACAGTGTAAAGAAGGGAAAAATAGTGGTTGCAACCAGAGTTTGTTAGAGAGATAGAAAAAAGGTCCCAAGTCTCAGTGGCAAGGAAAGACCCTGTCACATTACAGAACAGCTGTTTGCTATTGGAAGCCACTGGAGCCACGTGCCCTGCTCATTATAGCCTGGAGTTCGCTATAGTGAGGGAGCACTGTACCAGCCCACCTTCCTGGGGTGAATATAATCAATCAATCAATCAATCACTCACTTTATTTAACCAGGCATAAACACCATTGAGCAAGCTCATTTTCAAAGTGGTCCTGGGCATTAATACAATACAGTACACTTCATAAGATTACAATTACGGTGGACAACGGTGCAAAAAAACAAAAAAAAACAAAAGAAAAAACATTGTGAAGGTGCCGGTCAATATGGGCTATATATACCAGTCAACATAATTAACATGCAAAGGTACATAATGATAAGCTTTACTGAAATGAGAAGAGACAACAATCCCATATAGTCTCCGCTATGTAAAAGTTCAGACCTAAATGATAAAAAATAAGGAGGTATTAAGGAATAGGGTAGAAACTGGGGTGAAAGAGTAGGCAGCCAAAAGGGAGGCCAGAATAGGTAAAAGATAGAGAATAGGCAGGGCCATCTTGGATTAAGGGAACTAGGCTTGGAAGTCCTAGGTTTCTGTTGTTAGGAATGTGGGGTGGATGAGATACTTAGATGTAGGATTTGAGAGTGGCACCCGGGGCTTAGGGGTCATCGGCATCTGAAACAGTTGCATGATTCCTTCAGATAATCCATTAATAGAGCTTTGAATGTGAAAATGCTTGGAAGTGAGGATAATTTTAATGAGTCTTGCATAGTGTTCCAGAGTGAAGGAAGTGAGAAGCTGATTGCTGCTGAGCCAAGGGTAGTTTTCACTCTAGGAATCTGGAAGCAGATTAAGGAGAAACGTCTCAGGCCATAGGCACCTTTAGCCCATTTGAAGATGTTCGAGATGTATGCAGGGAGGTTATCAGATAATGCTCTAAAAAACCAGAGGAGAGCATTCTTTTTTCTTCTAGTTGAGAGTGAGGTCCATCCCAAAACCTGGTATAGGCGACAGTGATGTGTACTACGGGGTAGATTTAAGATAAATCTTAAAGCCAGTGGTAAAGAGTGTCCAGTTTGTTTAGCATCATTGATGGGCAATGATTGTAAAGGAAGTCAGCGTAGTCCAGTATAGGTAGGAATGTAGTTTGTACTAGTCTCATTCTGGCTTCTAACGAGAGTAGGTGCTTAATGCGATAGAATAAACCTAATCGCTGTCTTAGTTTTTTCAAGGTTTCATTTAAGTGGCACAGAAAGTTGAGCTTGTTATCCAGCCGGAACCCTAGGTATTTAAAGGTATAAACTACTTCAAGGGGTTCATCTAAGAGTGTTCGGATCTGTGTGATATGTGGACATCCAGAAGTAGACTTTGGTGAGAGAATCATTGCTTTAGTCTTTTTGGCGTTGAGGAGGAGCTTATGAGTCAGAAGGTTGTATTGGAGGGTGACAAAGTCTTTCTGTAAGTACTCATGGGTATCCAATATCCAAGAGGATTTTCTACAGTCTTTAGTATGGCCCAAATAGAAGCATAAGGCTCTATGGACATCCAGCAAATGTAGGTAGGTAAAAGTTTATTTTTATACAGGTAATACATGTCATTTGGACAGAAAGTCCAGTTTACGAGACAGACCAGTGTAATCCCAATCTAAAAACATACAACAAATTTCAACACTGACACAAACACAACCACATCAACATGAAATATAAACTGTTACTAATATAGCAACAAACAAGTGATAAAAACTGTACTCCCTTCTATCTTTGCACAGAAACACAACCCTTATCCAATTTTACAACACTTAGTAAGAATTATTAACAATTACAGATATGGATGTTCAGATCTTTTATAGTATGAACAAATGTAGAATGATTTATAATTTCTCTTACATATGTAGAAAGAGAATTCCAGAAAATAGCAGCTTGATGAATTATAGTCCTATCCCCATATTTATTTCGTGATTTCCCTAAAGTGATCTTATTTAAATGAACTGATCTAGTTAATGTTCTCTTTGTATATTGCTTTACTGAAAACAGCAATATTGAGAGTGGATAATTTAAACAGAGATATTTCATTTTGTGAATTAGGATTAACCATTGACAAATATAATTTGTTTCCAAGGGCAGCCAATTTAGTTTACTTAACAGTAAACAATGATGAGTACGATAATTCCCCTTTAGTATATATCTGGCCACTCGGAAATAAGTTTTATCCAGCCTAGGCAAAAGTGTTTTGTTGGCTCCTCTATATATTAATTCACCATATCTTAACACTGGAATAATTTAACTGTTCAACCAACTTCTTCCTATCTGTTAATGTTAAACATTCTGTAGTTCTTCTTAGGGCCCCTATCCTTTTATTCACTCTTTTTACTAGATCCAAAATATGATAAGAAAAAGACATCTGTTCATCAAAAATCACTCCCAAATAACTATAATCCTCAACCTGTTCTAATTCCATTTGATTTTCTGTGTAAATTTGTAACTTAGAAGGAGTATCATTTTTTTAATAAAAATTTCACACATTTCATTTTTTTTGTATTCATAATCAACCTTGACCTGATGAACCACCCTTCAATCTTTCAGAAATCTGACTGCAAGTTCGATTTCAACTCATCAACTGATTGGCCAGATGTAACAATAACCGTATCATCGGCATATAAATGAATTTCTGTATGTTCAGCCACTAGTGGAAGGTCGTTTACAAAAATAAGAAACAGAAGAGGTCCCAGGATCGATCCCTGAGGAATGCCCCTGGTAAATTCTCTGCTCTCCGATGAATAACCCTGAACCTCCACCCACTGTGAGTGATTTCCCAGATAAGATTTTAACCAGTCTAGAGTGCCATCTCTGATGCCTATCCCCTGCAGTCTTTCAATCAATAAGGGGTGGTCCACCAGGTCAAAGGCTTTGGAAAGGTCTACAAAAATAGCTGCTGTCTCCATATTATTTCCCAAAGACCTGTTTAACAGGTTATTAAATTCTAAAAGGGCTGTTGTAGTAGAATTTTTTTTTTCAAAAACCTGATTGGTTAGGAGTTAAGAGACTATATTTATCCAGATAATCTGTGACCTGGGCAGAAATAAGTTTCTCCAAACTTTTTCATAAAAGAGGTAACAAAGCTATAGGCCTATAATTATTTACTTCTGTTACTCCTCCCCCCTTATAAATTGGTTTCACTCTACTATCTTTCCAAGAAAGTGGAAAGTAACCAATTTGAAGACTCCAATTAAATAAATAAGTAATAACTGGTGCTATATGAAATGCTGATAACTTCAGATCCCTGCCTTCAAGGCCATCACTACCATAAGCCTTATAAATATTTATTTTTTGTAGTACTTTGTAAACACTAGTAATTGTAAGAATCTTAAATCTAAAAGGGGGCAGTCCGTCATGTAAAGATGTTACCTTTTGTTGTTCCAAATCTTGTTTGTAAGGAATGTTACAGTTGGGAAGATCAATGAAAAAGTAATTTAGCACTTTAGAGATATCCTTCGGATTTTCAATAAAGGTATCTCCATTCTTTAGCCTTTTTATTTCCTCATGGGAGTTTCCTCCTGGTTTAGTCAATTGTTTAACCACGTTCCAAAAATGTTCTGGATCAGTATTCATGCCAATTTTATTTTTATAATACAAAATTTTAGAGGATTTAACTAACCTCTTACACTTATTTCTAGCCGCCTTAAAAAGTATCCAATCCTTTTCTAATTTTGATCTCATAGCTTTTTTCCAGATTCTGTTTTTGATTCTAATTTGCTTTAGTAATCCAGGGATTTATTTAACTCCAAAAATTGATTAGCGTTTTGCTCATAAAAGTGCTAAAACATTGTGAAAATGCACAGCACTTGATTCACTGTGTTTAACAAACAAAACACTTCTAGAAAACCTATATAAATACCTTCTGTACGTTAGCATTGTCCCAAGAAAAAAACTGCTAATCAATTATTTAAAACCCTGTAATCTATCATTGATCCAGGGTAACTTAGAATATTTTTTTTTGAATCTTAACTCTAGGTGCATGCAGATCACAAATTTCTCCAAAAGTCTGAGTAAAATATTAAATCACAGTATCAATGTCTGGGATTAATTTGCAGTGATCCCAATTCTCTTTACCAATACTGTCCAAAAATTGACTTTCAGAAAACTTTCTAAAGTTTCTGGTGTGATTTTGGCTTTGATATGCAGATTCATTCTGAAACTGGGATCGCGGCATAGTAACCCAAACTGGGTTATGATCTCCAAGACAAGGAGGTAGAGTACCTAAAGCTTCAATCTCAACCTGAGTAGAAACCAAAATCAAATCCAAAATAGACCCATTTGTTGCATTAGATGTATATCTGGTGGGACTTTTAATAAGTTGTTTTAACCCCAAAGTAGTAACTATATCTTTTAAGAGCCACCCCATAAATCTTTCCAGTCACGGTCTAAGTCACCCATCCGAATCAGAGGCCTACTTCCCATTTTGTCTACTATTTTTGTTAATATTGTTTCCAAATCTGATATATTTGATTTTGAAGGTGAATGAACAATTGAAACAACCAGTCCAATCTGCTCTAATTTTACTGCTAATTATTCAATATTTTTGTCACTACCATGTAACAAAATTTCTGAATGACCAAAAGTTCTTTTTATAAAAAGCATTACCCCCCCCTTAGATTTCCTATCTGTCCTCCATACACAATAATTTTGCATGCCAAATTCATTATCATGATATTTGTTTGAAAGGCATGTTTCACGCAAGCCCAATACACATGGGTCATGATTTACCAATAAAGTTGCCAAAATATCATTTTTTGCCCCAATACTTCGTGCATTATCATGTAAAAACTTCATATTTAAGTCATCAGGCCCTGGATGTATTTCAATGTATCCCCTCAATATTAATAACAAACAACAGGCCCCAGAGAAATTTGTAATTGAAGTGTTAAACCTATAGGGATTTGATAATCCGTACCAACCTCCTGAGTTTAGCCTTTTCCAGTAAACCTGGAAGGAATTTCTCCTCAATTTATTACCATTATTTGTTTGTAATTGTCTATAAGAAATTAGCCAATTTACTAATGATTTATCTTTTTTTGATCTATGTGTGGTACTAAAATCATTTGTGGCAGTAACACTCGGGGGGAGCAGAGAATCAAACAGCCTAAAAATTTTGACATTAACATTTTCAATACAAAATAAACCTAAAATAAAAAAAAGAAAATAATTATTCCTAAGTCAATGCTATCAAACACCTAAAAATAAAAGCTGTGACTTGTAATCTGATAAATATCAGTTTAAAATGCTATTTTAAACAAGGTAAAACAAAAGAGAGAAATCTCCTCCAGGTGCTCAGGGACAACAGTAAATACCCAGAAACAATAGATTAATCCGTTAGTTTCTACTCACCAAAGTATAAGAGCAATCCTGGAGCAGGCCTCTCAACAACAACATATTGTTTCAATTTGGCATTTTATATTTTCAACCACACTTAAACTAACCAGTCCCAATATTCATTAATTTATTTTTCTCTTAGGAGTGGTGCTTGTGCCACTCATGCTCGTGCCACAGTGATCGCGCTGTGAACTGTGCGAGGTTTTACTGAGAGGTGCCCCTCCTTCTCTGTGATGCTAGTCCCGGTTTCTCCTCCAACTAGCTGCCACAGTTGGAAATAATTTCTCCGGTTTACCAGACACAGCAGAACCTGTAGACAAAGTTCCTCAGAGGCAGGAGCACTAGCACAGAGTACATTTAAGCACAGACTTCAGTCGTTACAGTCACAGTCAGCATACAGGATTCAGGTTTAAATCTTCTGGGCTGCAGCATGCAGAAAAATCAGACTGTAAAGTAGGTGTTTAAACAGCAGCTAAAACTGATGGTATGACAGTGTCAAAACTTCCCCTCTGTTAGAGGGGGAAGGAAAATACACTGGAAGGTGAACAGATTCATTTAATGTGAAATCAAAAACAACCTTCAGGAGAAAACAAGGATGAGTCCCTAATGGGACTCAATTGGGGTGAAAAATGCACTGCAACCTGAGCGTGCAGCTAGACACCCATAATGCAGAGGAAACAGAAAACAGGAACAGCATCTTCCTTGAAATGGAAGCACATGTCACAAGTGGCATAGGTTCAAAAGGGGCCCCTTATAAGAGTTTCCAGGTACCAGGTTAAAGTCCCATACTGGGGAACTGATATGCAGGAGACATTTAAGGAATCTATGGACACCTCAAGATGGGCCGGGTCTTTCCATCTATGAGGGTATGAAAGACAGAGATGGTTGCCAAGTGCATTTTCACAGAGGAAAACTGTAAGTCAGATTCTGATAAGGATGAGATGAAATCCAAAATCAGTCTCACAGGACACAAAATAGTGTCCAGAAAATTGAAGGCACACTGGATACTGAACCGTTTGAGTAGGCATGCCTAGTGGATGGCTTATGTGCTGCCAGCAGAAAGTCTGCAACCACTAGGGAGAACCTAAATCAAAAGAGGTCTATGTCCTCAGGAGTCGGGCATGGAGATGCATGGATCATATATCTGGATGCACCAGAGAGCCCTGCTCCTGCACCAGGGGTCCTGCTTGAAGAGGAAGTGGGACAGGTGATTCCACAGCTAACTACAGCAGCAGGGGAAACCAAATTTGTATATGACAAAAAGAAGTCACAATTATCAGAGTGACTCATTCCCTCCTAAGCTTCACCAATACCCTTTGATTGAGATGGATGGGAGAAAATGTATATATGAATCTCCCTTTCCAAGAAAGGGGCAATTTGTCTCTCTCTAGAAAACCCAGGATGTGAAGAAAGTAAGCAGAAATGCTACCCACTTTTTCTAAGAGATCATCTACTATGGAATCCAGAAGATACTACTTATGGGATTGGGTTTGTCACCTGCTGAGAAGGTTTTCTAGGATGTTCAGGGAGCCAGGCAGTAACACAGTAGTCAAGAACATGCTGTGATCAACTACCCAATATCAAACACTTATTGCTTCTCCACAAAAGGGATACGAGCAAACTCCTCCTTGTTTGTTGATATTATGCATCACAGAAACATTGTCCATCTGTACTAGAAGGAGTTGACCATGAACATGGACAATGGATGCCTGTAGGCCAAGTAGAACAGCCCTCATCTCTGCGATGTTGATGTGAAGAGAGAGCAATCAAGGGAGGACCAGAAACCTTTAAGAGCCAATAATATTTGGACACAAAGCAGCTTACATTTCTCATTAGCTCTGTATTTCTTATCCCCATTATTTATTACTGAGGTCATAATACTCTGCTTGTGATATCGCAGTTATTCCCATAGCAACAGACTGTGATGTCAGAACCATGCATTATGATTTAAAGCAGGGAGTAAGCTACAGAGGCAGATGAACCCAAAGGGATAAAGATCTTGTTTTTGTGGGAATTTCTTTAGTGATAAATGGATAGGAGAACCAATCATGGGAGGATGGGGTGGTACCCGAGGGCTGGAGGAGGGCAGATGTGATTCCCCTTCACAAAAGTGGGAGCAAGACAGAGGCAGGAAACTACAGACCTGTTAGTTTAACCTCAGTGGTGGGGAAAATGATGGCATCACTTCTGAAGGAAAGACTAGTTGAGTACCTAGAGGCCAGCAAGGCACAGGACCCAAAGCAGCATGGATTCACAGCGGGAAGGTCATGTCAGACGAATCTAATAGATTTCTTTGACTGGGTGACCAAAGTAATAGACCAGGGAGGGGCTGTGGACATGGCCTACCTAGACTTTAGCAAGGCATTTGACACAGTCCCCCACAAAAGATTAATAATCAAGTTAGCCAGCTTGGGAGTGGGTTCCAGGGTGGTAGCCTGGGTAGCAAACTGGCTGCACAACAGGACACAGAAGGTAATAGTGAATGGAACACATTCTGAAGAAAGGGGGGTTACTAGTGGAGTACCTCAGGGCTCAGTACTGCACTGACAATATAAGAAGTCCATCTTCTTCCAAGTTGTGTAAAGGGTGTGCTTGGAAACAACTGAGAAGCTGTGTGGGATATACTATTTTGGACTAAATATCTGTAACTAATCTCTCTCTCTCTTGCTTACATCTGAGAGAAGTTTTCCTCACTTTTAAAGTGGTATTGCTTTGTGTTTGTTTTAGTTTTTAATTCAGGAAGGTTTTTAAAACTGCTTATCTTGTCAGCATCCTCAGAAGGGCTGAGATAACTGCATATTTGATTTTCCTTTGTGGCTAACTGGACTGATTACTAGAATTCTGTGAGAATCTGCATCAATATATTTTGCAACTTTTGGTGGGGTTGTGTGATTCAAAATAGCAAAAGCTGCAGTTTGTAATTGGATGCCAGACATAGCCTGAGGTGGGGGTAATTGTCTTCACAAGTCAGAGGTCTGCATCACAGACATTTGTCTAGCTAGACCATTTCAGCATTGTTCAATTACTATAAACTAGTGGTGTGATCCTGTTTGAGGCAGAAGTCCATCTTCTTCCAAGTTGTGTACAGGATGTGCTTGGAAACAACTGAGAAGCTGCGTAGGATATACTATTTTGGACTAAATATCTGTAACTAATCTCACTTTCTCTCTCTCTTGCTTACATCTGAGAGAAGTTTTCCTCACTTTTAAAGTGGTATTGCTTTGTGTTTGTTTTAGTTTTTAATTCAGGAAGGGTTTTTTTAAAACTGCTTATCTTGTCAGCATCCTCAGAAGGGCTGAGATAACTGCATATTTGATTTTCCTTTGTGGCTAACAAACCACCAGGCTGTTTTGGGGCTGGAAAGGTTTACCTGTGTCTGACTTGGATGTCTGGATTTTTCTTTGTTTGATTAGCAGGGTACTTTCTCTGTCAAATTGTTGTGTAGGGGATCTTGCTGACAGGAAGGCACTCATCGTAGCGGTGGGTGAGAGCTTTTAGCTGATTGTTTTGTGAGGGCACAGTTTAGGTCCAACCCCTTCCAACCCTCACCCCACCCACCCCTGGAAATAGTTCCTTTATACCTGAGGTTCTGACATAATTTCCTCAAGTGCAAGGTGCATTTCACTGTCATATCCTCTCTAGCACACTGCACTGACAATATAAGCATACACATTGTATAATATATATATTTCTATATAACAAATCACACACGCATGCGCACACACACACACACACACACAATACAAAAAAAAACTAGATAAACATGTGGGGAGTAGTGCAATGTAATGGCTGTGGGGCAGCAGTCTTCCGGGAGTCTTTCTGGAGGCTGAGATGCTGCCCTATTTGCAGACAACTATCTGCCCTGAGGGAGGAAGTTGCCCGTCTTCAGGCCGCACTGAACAGTAGTAAGGAAACCTTCCCCCTGGCCACACTGGACAGTAGGAAGGGAACCTCCCCCATCCAGGGAGCACTAGCACCACCACCACTACCTCAGAGGTTGCGAAGAAAGCACAGCAGTTGGACCACAGTGGGCTCAGGGAGGGTGAGAAGGGTGGAACAGAGGCACACCCAGTCAATTGTTCCACTCCACAATCCATACACCATTCTGGGAGAGCATAGCTCCCCTATGGATGCACCATGAGAGACTGATGACAACTTTCTGAGGGAGGCCCACAGGAAGGAGGCAGAGGACACCACAGGAAAGGAAGCAGCTCCTGGTGGGGACTCAAGTGTAGGGGTATAGAACTGGGGAGCTTGGAAAACTGAAGTAAGGTGCCTGTCTGGTGCCATGGCTTGGAGGACAGGACGCATCCTCAGGATCACGAGAACAGCTGCAAGGATTCTGAGCTGGACGTAATTGTCCACCTAGGGACAAATGACTTGGCTCATCATGAGATTAGAGCAGTGCAGGAGGACATTGCAGAGTTGGGGAGGACCTAAGACAAAGTAGCACACACAGTATCCTTCTCAGAGGTGCTGCCTGTCAAAGGCATGGGGAGGTGAGGGTAGTGGCACCATGCAGTTTAATGAATGGTTGAAAAAATGGTGTGGAGCACAGGGGTTTGGCTTCATTGGGGACTGGGGTTCCACCTGGAGGGACACCAGCCTATACTGGCAGGATGGTCTGCATCTGTCCAGGAAGGGAACAAGTCTTTTGAGCAATCGGTTTAAATGCTTAATTTGCAAGCTTTTAAACTAGTCAAAGGGGGAGGCACTGACAAGCAGCAGGAAAATCCCAGCCTCTCCCTACAAAACAGGGTACTAAATGAGAAAAAGACTAGGTAGAACGGTCAGTGGGGGATGCTGCAACAGAAGGTAAAGCCATCAAAAAATGGAGAGCAATGAGTACCAACGCCCGTACTCTGGGTAACAAGCTTCCTGAATTAGTGGCCTTGATGGAGGAGGAACATCTGGATATCGTGGCAGTCACAGAAACATGGTACACACAAAACCATGACTGGGACATAAACATACCAGGATACACTGTCTACAGGAGGGACAGGGAGGGTAAAAGAGGAGGAGTAGTAGTTCTTTACATAAGGGAAGGAATAAAGGCAACAGAACAAAAGGGTAAACAGGGAGGAGGAGAAGAAGCACTGTGGGTAAATTTGGAGACAGGCAATGGCACCACAATACGCACAGGGTTGTATCTGAACCCCTTCTCAGGGAGGAAATGGACAGGAAATGATAGAAGGTATACTTAGAATGGCAGAAAAAGGGAGATATTGCTGATGGGTGATCTGAATATGCCAGATGTTAACTGGAGTGCAGTTGCAGCTGCCACTTGAAGAGTGCAGTTATTCTAGATGCCCTACAGGGGCATGCCTTAGACAACTAGTACTGGAGCCCACTCGAGAGGGAGCAATATTAGACTTGATTCTCTCAAATGGAGATGGAGAGGAGTCACAGATGTGAAGTGGGTAGCCATCTGGGAACTAGCAACCATCGAACAGTATGGTTCACAATAAACACAGCAATAGAGTCAAGCCATACAAAGACAAAAGTACTGGACTTTAGGAGGCTGACTTTGCCAAAATAGGTGAGTGCCTAAGGAATGCACTAGCAAATGGGCAGGAAGGAGGGTGGAAGAACAATGAGGAATAATAAAACTGCCATTACAGAGGTAGACGAGCCTTTGTGTGAAAGCAAATAAACAAAACAAGCGATGTAAGAAACCACTATGGTTCTCAAAGGAAGTGGCAGTGAAGGTTCAAGAAAAAAAAGCATTCAGGAAGTACAAGGAATCGCGAAGGAGCAGGACAGAGAACTGTATCAGTTAAAGCAAAAGGAGGCTGGGAAGGCAGTCAGAACAGCAAAGGCCCAAACTGAGGAAAAGATAGCCAACTCAGTTAAGAAGGGGATAAAACCTTTATAGGTACATCAGGAGCAAAGGAAGACCAAGGGAGGGATAGTGAGGCTTAATAAAGGGAGGGAGGGTGGGCAGAGGAGATTGTGAAAAGGCAGAGATACTAAACAAATATTTTTGCTCAGTATTTACAAATGAAGAGGGAGGTACATAAAACAAACAGTAGTAACACTCTGGATACAGAAGTTGATACCAGCCCATTTACAGAAGAAAGGGTTCTGAAAGAACTCTTAAAACTGAAGGTGGACAAAGCAATGGGGCCTGATGGGATTCATCCCAGAATTCTAAAGAGCTAAGGGTAGAACTAGTGACACCACTGACTACCCTTTTAACAAATCATGGGAGGATGGGGTGGTACCGAGGACTGGAGGAGGGCAGATGTGATTCCCTTCACAAAAGTGGGAGCAAGGCAGAAGCAGGAAACTACAGACCTGTTAGTTTAACCTCAGTGATAGGGAAAATGATGGAATCACTTCTGAAGGAAAGAATTGTCGAATATCTAGAGGCCAGAGGGGCACAGGACCCTAGGCAGCATGGATTCACAGTGGGAAGGTCATGCCTGACAAATCTGATAGATTTCTTTGACTGGGTGACCAAAGTAGTAGACCAGGGAGGGCTGTGGACATGGCCTACCTAGACTTTAGCAAGGCATTTGACACAGTCCCACACAAAGATTAATATACAAGTTAGCCAGCCTGGGAGTGGGTCCCAAGATGACAGCCTGGGTAAAGAATTGGCTGGAGAATAGGACACAAGAGTAATAGTAAATGGGTCCACTCAGAAGAAAAGGAGGGTTACTAAGTGGGGTACCGCTGAGGTTCAGTATTAGGACCGGTCCTCTTCAATGTCTTTATGAGCGACATTGCGGAAGGACTGGAAGGAAAAGTATGTCTCTTTGCAGATGACACTAAGATCTGCAACAGAGTTGATGCACAGGGTGGGGTGGAAATGATGAGAAGGGATTTGGCAAGGTTAGAGGAATGGTCAAATGTATGGCAGCTTAGATTCAATGCTAAGAAGTGCAAGGTAATGCACCTGGGAAACAAAAACCCAGGGGAAGAGTACACAATGGGGGTGAGATACTAACAACAACAAAAATGGAAAGGGACCTGGGGTAGTCATATCAGATGACCTAAAGGTGGGCAAGCAATGTGAGAGGGCAGCAAGGAGGCTGGGGATACTGGGATGCATAGGGAGGCATCACCAGTAGAAAACAGGAAGTTATTATCCTCTTGTACAGACAGCTGGTGAGACCCCATCTGAGTACCGTGTGCAGTTCTGGAGACCCAATCTCCCAAAGACATAGACAGGATGGAAGCTGTCCAGAGGAGGGCAACTAAAATGGTGCAGGGTCTGCACGGAAGACATATGAAGAGAGACTTAAGGAGCTTAATATGTATAGCCTCGAGGAAAGGAGAGAGGGGACATGATAGAAACTTTCAAGTACCTCAAGGAAACAACAAAGTCCAAGAGGTAGCATCTTTCAAAAAGAGTGTGCAAGAACAAGAAGGCACAATTTGAAGATAGAGGGCAGCTCAGAGGTAATTTAAGGAAGTATTTTTCACAAAGAGGGTTGTGGATGCATGGAGCGGCCTTCCGGAGGAGGTTGTGGAGTCAAAATCAGTGGTGGAATTCAAGCATGCATGGGACAGTCGTAAGGCAATTCTGGGGGGTGGGGGTAAGAAGAAGTAGGCTGCTGGTTAACTAGGATCTGCAGCTTATCCAGTAGGTAGGGAAATGGGCAGACTGGGTGGGCCAAGCGGTCCTTATCTGCCGTCAAATTCTATGTTTCTATGTTTCTAGTACTGGGTCCAATCCTCTTTAACGTCTTTATAGGTGACATTGCAGAGGGTCTGGAAGAAAAGGTATGCCTCTTTGCAGATGATACAAAGATCTGTAACAGAGTTGATACACGGGGGGGGGTAGAAAGGATGAGAAGGGACTTGACAAGGTTGGAGGAATGGTCAGACATATGGCAACTTAGATTCAATGCAAAGAAGTGCAAAGTAATGCACCTGAGAAATAAAATCCAGAAGAGTGCACAATAGCAGGGGAGGTACTAACGACAACAATAATGGAAACGGACCTGGTTGTAGTCATATAAGATGACCTAAAGGTGGGTAAGCAATGTGAGAAGTCAGTAAGGAGAGCCAGGGTGATACTGGGATACATAGGGAGGGTCATCACAAGTAGAAAAAGAGAAGTGGTTATCCCTTTGTACAGACAGTTGGTGAGACCCCATCTGGAGTCCTGTGTGCAGTTTTGGAGACCTCATCTATGCAAGGACATAGACAGGATGGAAGCAGTCCAGAGGAGGGCAACTAAAATGGTGCAGGGTCTACATCAGAAACCGTATGAAGAGAGACTGAGAGAGCTTAATATGTATACCCTTGATGAAAGGAGGGACAGGGGGAACATTATAGAAACTTTTAAGTACCTCAAAGGAATCAACAAAGTCCAGGAGGGTACCATCTTTCAGAAAAAGAGATGTATAAGAACAAGGGGACACAATTTAAAGTTAGAGGGGGGATGGCTCAGGAGCAATGTGAGGAAATTCTTTTTCACAGAGAGAGTGGTGGACACATAGAACCGCCTTCCTGGAGAGGTTGTGGGGTCTAAAACACTAGGGGAATTCAAACATGCATGGCACAGACATAAGGCAATTATAGTGGGGGGTTGCAGGAAGTAGGCTGTTGATTAACTAGAATCTGCAGCTTATCCAATAGATAGGGAAATGGACAGACTGGGTGGGCTAAGTGGTCCTTATCTGCCGTCAAACTCTATGTTTTCTATAGAAGATATACTGTATCCATACAAGCTGAACTGTGTCCAACTATTATGTTTTTCATAGTTTTCCCAAAGGCGTCAGCTGCTCTTTAAGTACAAAGAGATACGAAATGTATCCAACAACTGGACCCTGCTGAGTCCAAAATCAGGGCACTGTTATGATACCAGATATGCCTTGGTTATTAGAGTAGTGGCACGGTCTTGAGGGAGGAAGGACCAAGCTGAAGACATGTCCAGAACAGTACCTACATATTGGTGGTGCAGACATGGGATCAGGACTAATTTGTGTTTGTTTACCAGCAAGCCTAGCTGGTCAACAGCACAGGAGTATAAAAAAAAAAAAAAAAAAGTCAGAAGGACTGTAGTCTGGGATGTGTCTTTCTGAAGTCAGTCATTTAGTTAAGGGAATATGCACAGTTCTCTCCAGAGAACTGCATCCACCGCTAAACACAAATACAGAACCTGTCAGCAGAAAAGGACTGTTTGGCCCACCCAGTCTTCCCAGATGTTCCCTGCCTAATCTGTCACGGCAGACACTAAACAGCCTAAGGTGACCCTCCCTCCTATCTGCCTATTTTCTAATACACCACTATGTCTATCCAATGCATGTTTGAAGCCCAACATGTTTTTTTCTCCACCACTTCCACTAGCATTCTGTTACAGATGTCAACCACCTTTTCAGTGAATAAATATCTCCTTGCATCTTTCTTAAAGTTCCCTCCAGCTGCCGCCTGGTCCTGGTGCTTATCGTCATTTTAAAGAGGCTTTCTCCTGCACCATGTTCACCTCTATGAGGTACTATCATGTCACGTCTCACTATCTACTCTTCCAGGGTGTACTATATATGTGGAGATCCATCAGTTTCTACTCGTAGGGCTTCTTGTGCAACTCCAGCACCATTTAGTTGCCCTCCTTTTGACTGCCTCCACTTTCTGAGGTACAACCTCCAAAACTGAGCTCAACACTCCAGGTGGTGTCTCACCAGCAAGTGACAGAGTGGCAAAACCACCTGCCTCCTCCTGTTGGAGATACCCCTCCCTATGCACCCCTTCTTCCCACTAGCCCTACCTACTGCCTTGTCTCACTGTCCTGCCATCTGGAGGTCATCAGATATGATAACTCCAAGGTCCCCCTCCTATTTAGAGACTGTCAATACCCCCTATCCTATACTCAGTGCCTGGGTTCCTATGCCCTAGGGTCATGATTTTGCACTTTCTGGCATTGACCCCTAATTATTAGTCGAGGTTATTACTCCCAGTACTTTCTCATTACGCAATCGACAGGTGACTTGTGCTCTTTTTTAGGACCTCATGAGCTTGAACAAATACACTGAATACAAGAAGTTTTGAATGGCATCACCCCATTCACTGTTGCTTTGCTGAAACAAGGGGATTGGATGTGCACCCAGATATGATGGATAGTTCAGTTGCCTTCATATCAAAGTGGGCACTGCCATCAACAATAGCTCCGCTGTATGCTGCAGGACTGCCAGTACTAATTTCATGTCTAGCCCCATGGCTTATATTCAGCACCATGGCATTACACCTTACTTGCTATTCCTGGCTATTGGTAACTGGCTTTGCTACAGATATGCAGCAGTCAGTCCTTAATGCACCTTTTTATGGCCATAAACTGTTTGGCCCCAATGTACAAATGACTTTACCGGTCTTACAATCTTTTAAAATGACTCCACACTCTCTCAAAGCTCTGGCCACTTAGTGTTATTGTGAACATGGTCAAGGTCCTTTTCATAGGCCCTTCTCCCAACCTGCACATGGCTATGTCTGTACCCCAGGTCATGGGCCTCAGCATACACTGACTCATCCAAGTTTTAAAGGAGCTTTAAAAACCTATCTTTTTAGTAAAGCTTATAATGATTTTTGAATATTGTTGTTTAGTTTAATTTTAATGTAGTTTTAATTATTTATTGTTTTATTTTATATTGTACAGGCACCTTGGTTTAAGAAAGGCGCCTCATGTAAATAAGGATTGATTTGATTTGATCCTACCTTGCCCTCTCTTTCCCATTCCAGGATCCCCAAGGATGCAGCTGCCGGCAGCATCCCTACCCCTATGGTGTCCTTCTGACTCCCTTCCACATGTTACGATCCCTGTAAAAGTCCAAGGAGATACTGATGGAGGGGTGGAATTTCATTTGTTCTTCTAAAATGGAGGGAAATCACGATGAATACATCAAAGAGGTCATGCTTTGATGTTGCTGTCTATCCCTCTAATGCATCACCTTCTCTCTGTCATCCTCCTCAAGGGCACCTGTCTGTCCTTTTAAATGAAGTTGAGTTTGTTGGTCAAAAAGAACATACAACATGTAACTCTCAAAGATCTTAACCATGGTTATACTCCCAGTACTTTCTCATTACGCAATCGACAGGTGACTTGTGTTCTTTTTTTAGGACCTCATGAGCTTGAACAAATACACTGAATACAAGAAGTTTTGAATGGCATCACCCCATTCACTGTTGCTTTGTTGAAACAAGGGGATTGGATGTGCACCCAGATATGATGGATGGTTCAGTTGCCTTCATATCAAAGTGGGCACTGAAATCAACAATAGCTCCACTTTATGCTGCAGGACTGCCAGTACTAATTTCATGTCTAGCCCCATGGCTTAAATTCAGCACCATGGGTCTTCACCAGATGCTTAGCATGAGAATGAGCAGTGATCAGGGGAAACTGGAAGAGTGGTCTAATGCATGGCAGTTAGGGGTCAATGATGAACCTTGATCCGGCCCAGCACCCTCAAAATAAAAATAATCATCATCAGGGAGGGGCCTAAACCAATTCTGAGCTACTGAATAACAGTCGAGATAATTGGTTACAAAGGCCCACTCACCCACATATATCAAATAAATGATTTTTATTTGTAAAAACTGTATGCAGATACAGTACTCAGTTCAGAAATATCCTTCTTCAGCGTACAACTGTATCTACAATTATAACAATGTACCAGTTGTTATAACTTTCTTAAAATAATTAAGTTCAATTTACTAATAATTTCAGCTCACCTAGATACAAGTCAGTAAAGCCACACTCTGATAATCCCATCAATATATGAAGTAAATCTGTGTAAATGTAATACCCAAAAAATAAATCTTTAACCAAAACGTTTTTTTTTAAATAATAGATTTGAATATAGTATTATTTTCATCATTTCTCAATATTCATTCATAAAAAACAAATTAAATTGCATACTTCCTGGAAATCTTTGATCTTTAAATATGCTTCTATTTATAGCTTAAAGAGTGTTCTGGGCAACTAGAGGAACAAAGCATAATATATTTGTTTTAATAATATTCTTCTTTTGTATATATTATAAAAAAAAGTTTTCTTTGAATTTATTTACCTCTCTGGGTAACATCAATTTTTACTTCACTGTTCATGTTTTTAATTCTTTATCTTCATAATCAAAAAATCTATTAGAAATTTTTTTATGTATACCTAAATTACATGATTAAAAGTCTCATATTATACAGTTATGTATCACCATATTCTTCATTTTATTAAATGATGCTCATTTACCTTACTAGGTGTGTTGTCTGTTATTTCTATTAATTCTGTACCCTGTTGCCTCAGAACAGTACAAGTCACATTAAACTGTTCCTCCAAAGAGTTGCTGTAGCATTTCTGACTGAGCTGCGTAAGTGTTGCTGGATCTAGCACGAAGCCTTACACAAACTGTTTCTTAAGAGTTAAAATGCAGCTTTGTGTTGCACTGTGACTGGACTGCAGATGCATTCCAACTGAGTTGCAGAAACATTCTACAAACATTGCTCATCAGCTGGTGAAGCATTGAAAAATAATGTGATATGAGCTGGCAATGCATTAACAACTCAAAAAAAAATGCTAAACCAACTCACTGATGGAACAGTTTAATGTGACTTGTACTGTATTTGCATGCTATAAGTGAAAAAACAGTGTTAAACTCTGTATTTGTTTCAAACATCCCATTTCTGTAAACAAGAGGTTGCTTTCAATGTTTCTTCTAGCTCATAAAAGACTCTTATTCTTCAAAAAAGATCACTCTATTAGAATTTTAAAATGCTTCAGTAGTACTACATTTTGCATATAATAAACAAATTAAAACTGCTCATTATTTCATTTGGACGAATTGATGACTCAGCATTTGCTTCTGGAAATCTCTGATCCCTAAGCAAGCCTGTGCTGTATTGAAAAAGTTATTCCTTAACAAGGATTTTAAGTATACTTACAAGTTGGAATCTGTGGAGCATGGCGTGACCTCCTGCTTTCTCTGTTAAGAGGTAATTCGCCCGCTCTGTGCTCAGTTTAAATACCCTAACAGTCCGGAATCGGGCACGTTGCAAAACGCATCATCATGAAATGCAGAAACATTCTCATGATATTTCTGATCACTCCTGTGCCCGACCTGCCACAACAAAGAAAATTCCATGAATAGTAGCACCCAGTGAAATCACTGGGTGTCCTGACTGTAATGTGTATTGAAGTTTTAATGAAGTTTTCCAACTTTTCATATTCTACACCATACATGGATCACATTTTTAGTACTTTTCTGAATATAACGGCTATTATTGGCGTATACAAAGTTGTTCCAGAGGGGGCAATGTCTAATAACAGCATGAAACATAGTGGTATGGAAGTGTGGGTGGGGTTGAATATAGGGAAGGAAAAAGAAGAAGATTATGATATCAATCATTGACTTTATTTTATATCTATGAGGATACAATACTAAACTATTATAAAGAAAATATAAACTATTCGAACTGAATTTTCATATATTCTCATTTTTAACATGTACAAAAACAAAGGATATATTGTATTTCTTCTGAATTGCTATGTGCTTCAATTTCGATATATTAAAGGCAACTTGCAGGGCATCTTTTTTCTTATTAAAGGTTACACAAATAACCACATCCCGTAGTAACAATCTGAAACTAGCAGGTCCAAAGTTTAAAAGAGCAAATGACCACTGTCAGTGGTAAAAATCCAACACTGGAAGGTCAAACGGTCAATATTTTTTTCTCTTCTTAACCCTCAATACTAATTTACTCTTAGTTCCTTATTAGTAACCCCTGTATTATTCAAAATACAAATAAGAAATACATTATGTGTCCTGTATTTTACTGCTCACTACAACTGTAACATATACAGAGGCAGCAAATAAGAATTCTTTCCCACTAAAGGTTACACCTTATTAAATGACCAAATCCAATTATGACAGTCTTCCATTTTGGGGGTCAAGGGGTTGAAAAACAAAGAACCTTATAATCTCACACTGGGAGGTCAAAACGTCAAATATTTAAACCTTTTTTGTATCGTTTCTGTTCTTTATCCTTCTTTACTTACTTACTGCTGACAGTCTCTCACTAGGAGTTCAAATAGTAAAAAGATTCAAGTACCTCATAACCTCACACTAAGAGGTCAAAACGGTCAAACATTTAAATCATTTTCTATTGTTTCCATTCTTTATTCTTCTTAACTTACTACTGATTCTTTATCTCTTTATAACATCCTTGTATAATTTTCATAGTAAATATTCCCTCTATAATATCGGTTGCCAATCTGTGCCATCATTTAGCCCAAACCTGGGATTTGCAGCATCAAACCTATCTATAAAATAAGCTTCCCTTGTTAGGATTTTCACTTTGTACTTCCCTCCCCTACTATCTGGTATAACTTTCTCTATTCCAAAGAATCTTAATTGGGGTAACTGATGTCCATGTTCAACAAAATGCCTTGCTACAGGGGAAGTTAAATCCTGTCTTCTAATATCTGATTTGTGTTCAGTGATTTGTACTTTTAACATTCTTTCCATTTTTCCAATATATATTTTGTCACATGGACACTTGAGTTAATATATTACCCCAACTGTAGAACAATTAATTAACTGATTAATCACAACTTCCTCATCCCTGGCCGTATTCCGTATTTATTTAATTCTATAGGTATTGTTGCAATTAGTAAAGTGACTACAAGGATAATTGCCTTTTGTTTCATTCAGATTTAAACAATGTTGTGGACCACTGTCTGCTATCTTATGTTCTGTTTTTGTTAATCTATTACCCAATGTTTTATTTCTTTTGGGTACAACAAGGGGAAGTTGTTGAAAAATTTGTTGTGTGACTGGAATTACTTGAAGAACCTTCCAGTGTTTATTCACAGTGCTTTTAACTTTGGAGAATATATCATTATGTGTTGTAGTTAGCACAGTTCTAGCCACCTTAACTTTCTCCCCACCACGTAATGCCAAAAGGCTTTGTCTATTCCTCATCTACGTTTTAACACTTGCTGCTTTTAATGTGTCCTGCCTGTAACCCCTTTGTTGAAATCTCTTTATTATTTGTGTTTTTGCCTAATTAAATTCTTCTGGGCTTGTACAGTTTCATTTGGCTCTAAGAATCTGTCCATATGGTATAGATTCAATGAGTCCCCTGGGGTGAAAACTTCTGGCATGTAAAATTACATTCTTATTGGTTTCCTTTAGGAACAATTTAACTGCCAATTTGTCTACATCTTTGTAAATGCATAGATCTAAGTAAAGAATTTCAGTCCCACTAAAGTTCATAACAAAGATTAAGTGATCTGTACATCTGTTCAAATACTTGTTAAATTCATTCAATTCTTCATATGTTCCAGTCCAAATGGTAATGATGTCATCTATAAAGTGCTTCCATATACCCAGCTTATTTCTGAAATGATTCTTATCACTAAAGATAAATTCCTTTTCAAAGTGTCTCATATAAATATTGGTATAGCAGGGTGCCATACTGGACCCCATTGCTGTTACAGCTGTAGTGAGCAGTAATGTACAGGAAACATAATGTGTTTCTTATATGTACTATGAATAATACAGGGGTTACTAATAAGGAACTAAGAGTAAATTAGCATTGAGGGTTAAGAAGTAAAAAAAAATTATTGACCTATTGACCTTCCAGTGTGAGATTCTTACCACTGACAGTGGTCATTTGATATTTTAAACTTTGGACCTGCTAGTGTCAGATTGTAACTATGGGATGCTGTTATTTGTGTAACCTTTAATAAGAAAAAAGATTCCCTGCGAGTTGCCCTTTAATATACCGAAATTGCAGCACATAGCAATTCAGAAGAAATATAATATATCCTTTGTTTTTGTACATGTTAAAATTGGGAATATATGAAAATTCAATTTGAGTAGTTTATATTTTCTTTATAATAGTTTAGTATTGTATCCTCATAAATATAAAATAAAGTCAATGACTGATATAATAATCATCTTCCTTTTCCTTCCCTGTGTTCAAACCCCTTCCCTACACATTTCAACCCTCCCGCACACTTCCATACCACTATGTTGCATGCCGTTATTAGACATTGCCCCCTCTGGAACAACTTTGTATATGCCAATAAAAGCCCTGAAAAGTACTAAAAATTAGATCCATGTATGATGTAGAATATGAAAAGTTGGAAAACTTCATTAAAACTTCAATACACATTACAGTCAGGACACCCAGTGATTTCACTGGGTGCTGCTATTCAAGGAATTTCCTTTGTTGTGGCAGGTTGGGTGCAGGAGCAATGACAAACATCGTGAGAATGTTTCTACATCTCATGATGATGCGTTTTGCACCTCGCCCGATTCCGCAAGACTGTTAGGGTATTTAAACTGAGCGCAGAGTGGGCGAGTTAGCACTTAACAGAGAAAGCAGGAGGTCACGCCATGCTCCGCAGATTCCAACTTGTAAGTATACTTAATATCCTTGTTAAGGAATAACTTTTTCAATATCGCACAGGCTTGCTTAGGGATAAGAGATTTCCAGATGCAAATGCCGAGTCATCAATTCATCCGAATGAAATAATGAACAGTTTTAATTTGTTTATTGTATGCAAAATGTAGTACTACTGAAGCATTTTAAAATTCTAATAGAGTGATCTTCTTTGAAGAATAAGAGTCTTTTATGAGCTAGAAGAAACATTGAAAGCAACCTCTTGTTTACAGAAATGGAATGTTTGAAACAAATACAGAGTTTAACACTGGTTTTCACTTATAGCATGCAAATACTGAGGCAACAGGGTACATTATTAGAAATAACAGACAACACACCTAGTAAGGTAAATGAGCATCGTTTAATAAAATGAAGAATACAGTGATATATAACTGTATAATATGAGACTTTTAATCACGTAATTTAGGTTTACATTTAAAAAAATAGTTTTTTGACTATGACAATAAAGAATTAAAAACATGAACAGTGAAGTAAAAATTGGTGTTACCCAGAGAGACAAATAAATTCAAAGAAAACTTTTTAACAATATATACAAAAGAAGAATATTATTAAAACAAATATATTATGCTTTGTTCCTCTAGTTGCCCAGAACACTCTTTAAGCTATAAATAGAAGTATATTTGCAGATCAAAGATTTCCAGGAGGTATGCAATTTAATTAGTTTTTTATGAATGAATATTGAAAAATGATGAAAATAATACTATATTCAAATCTATTATTTAAAAAAAAACTTTTTGGTTGAAGATTTATTTTTTGGGTATTACATTTACAGAGATTTACTTCATATATTGATGAGATTATCAGAGTGTGGTTATACTAACTTGTATATAGGTGAGCTGAAATTATTAATAAATTGAACTTAATTATTTTAAGAAAGTTATAATAACTGGTACATTGTTATAATTGTAGATACAGTTGTACGCTGAAGAAGGATATTTCCGAAACGTCTGAGTACTGTATCTGCATACAGTTTTTACAAATAAAAATCATTTATTTGATATATGTGGGTGAGTGGGCCTTTGTAACCAATTATCTCGACTGTTATTCAGTAGCCCAGAATTGGTTTAGGCCCCTCCCTGATGATGATTATTTTTATTTTGAGGGTGCTGGGCTGGATCAAGGTTCATCATTGATCCCTAACTGCCATGCATTAGACCACTCTTCCAGTTTCCCCTGATCACTGCTCATTCTCATGCTAAGCATCTGGTGAAGACCCATGGTGCTGAATATAATCCATAGGGCTAGACGTGAAATTAGTACTGGCAATCCTGCAGCATAAAGTGGAGCTATTGTTGATGGCAGTGCCCACTTTGATATGAAGGCAACTGAACCATCCATCATATCTGGGTACACAGCCAATCCCCTTGTTTCAACAAAGCAACAGTGAATGGGGTGATGCCATTCAAAACTTCTTGTATTCAGTGTATTTGTTCAAGCTCATGAGGTCCTAAAAAAAGAACACAAGTCACCTGTCGATTGCATAATGAGACAGTACTGGGAGTAATAACCATGGTTAAGATCTTTGAGAGTTACATGTTGTATGTTCTTTTTGACCAACAAACTCAATTTCATTTAAAAGGACAGACAGGTGTCCTTAAGGAGAATGACAGAGAGAAGGTGATGCATTAGATGGGTAGATAGCAACATCAGAGCATGACCTCTTTGATTTATTCATCGTGAGTTCCCTCCATTTTAGAAGAACAAAGGAAATTCCACCCCTCCATCAGTATCTCCTTGGACTTTTACAGGGATCGTAACATGTGGAAGGGAGTCAGAAGGACACCACAGGGGCAGGGATGCTGCCAGCAGCTGCACCCTTGGGGATCCTGAAATGGGAAAGAGAGGGCAAAGTAGGATCAAATCAAATCAATCCTTATTTATATGAGGTGCCTTTCTTAAACCAAGGCACCTGTACAATATAAAATAAAACTATAAATAATTAAAACTACATTAAAATTAAACTAAACAACAATATTCAAAAATCATTATACGCTTTACTAAAAAGATAGGTTTTTAAAGCTCCTTTAAAACTTGGATGAGTCAGTGTATGCTGAGGCCCATGATCTGGGGTACAGACACAGCCATGTGCAGGTTGGGAGAAGGGCCAATGAAAAGGACTTTGACCATGTTCACAATAACACTAAGTGGCCAGAGCTTTGAGAGAGTGTAGAGTCATTTTAAAAGATTGTAAGACCGTTAAAATCATTTGCACATTGGGGCCAGACAGTTTCTGGCCATAAAAAGGTGCATTAAGGACTGACTGCTGCATATCTGTAGCAAAGCCAGTTACCAATAGCCAGGAATAGCAACTAAGATGTAATGCCAGAGGCAGCTGCATGGTGGTAGCATATAAAGTATCACAGTTGGAGTGCATTAGATGCCTCTCTGCATCTAATCCATGGGTGACATGCCACTAGATCTCACTTTTAGTGGTCCCTTCAGGCAGATTTTCTACAATGGAAGATAAGGACTTCCAGAGGCTGTTTTGATCTTTTATCAAATCTGACTGATAATAAGCTATGTATAATCCAAGGGATGCAAATGCATCACTCCTTTTGTTTTTACTAGCGGTAGACTGAATTCAAATCTATACAGCAGGTTGGATAGACTGGACATTTTCATGATGAATACCTCTATGGCCTTCTGATGGCATGCCCTTGTGACCTGGCTAAAGCCTTGGCAAATTACATAAGTTTTTTTAACATCAGGTGAGAGATCTAGGCAGTAAACACACAAGAGTATGAATGCTGACCTTTTATACAGTATCTTCACCTTGCCTTAGCAACAGACATCAAAGTTCATTCGGTGGTAGTATGCACTTAGAATAATAAAAATAACCTATTATTGCTATTTAACCCTTGCTGTGCCGCAGACTGATGTATCAGTCCAGAATTCCCATACACTCTAAGTCTGTCGGCAGCACAAGGGTTAAAATGTTACAGAGCCCAGACTTAATGTCTCAGTGCAGAATTCAACTAGCAGAAAAGAATATAAACACAAGGAGTCATTTTTGACAACTTGCGGTCTCTAAGGCTTCTACTAATAAAAGAGAAAATTGTTTCAATATAAGGGCAAGTAAGTCCTGGAATAAACTGCCATGAGAAGTCATAGAAGCCAGTAAATTTACAACTTTTAAATATCGGTTGGACAAATATCTTAACTAGCAGACAAGCACAAATTAATAAATACACACATACAGCTGTGGGGAGACATTCCAGATGGGTGCATGCGTTATTATGTCTTTACAAACCTAGTAAACCAAGTAAACTAAATAAATGAAACACCTAGAAAGGTGATGATGCTATACAGTGTTGCCTCTCAGCACATCTGACAAACTGTTGATGGTAGGAGAAGGAACTGAGGAATGGAGGGGCCACTCACGTCATATAGGCATACATCAACCTGTGTGGTTCCAGTTAGGAAACGCTTCTGATCAGTCCCAATACTGATAGTTTATGTTTCCACATGTGTGTCTCAATGAATGGTTGATGTCCTTGAAGAAAATCTGTGGAAGTCTTTATTTGAGAACAAATTTACCTACAAGTTCAGGTGAGAACCATTCTAATTTACTATATACATTACAGTTATGTGTTTTAAAGGGGAAAGAGAGAGCAACTTCAGCAATTCTGTTGTAAATTACATGTTTTCTATTGTGTTCAGATGCTGATCATTGATCACAGAAGACTGATCCAGTTAGAAACTTTTTGGCTCTTAAGGAACTAGAAAAATAGAAGTTGATGGCAGATAAGGACCACAAAGTCCATCCAATCTGACCATTTTTTTTTCTGCCTTATGAAAGTGCCATAGGCCTTTTACTCTGTCAAAAACTACTTTTTAATGTTTTGGGCATTTCTAATTTCATAGACAAAATGACACACTCCAGGGTGTGGGTTATTATTTACTAATTCACTTAAAGGGTATGTGAAGCCGCAAGGTGCCATGTGGAGCACAACCCACATCCTGTTGTATGTCCTTGCTCATATATAAATCATAACTAGCAAACTGAGTCAGCATAAATTGTGTGCTGCCCACCACACAGTATTTTTAAAGGGCAAAAAAGGGCTTTCTTTTTTTCAACGAAGCATTTTTTTTTCAGACCTTAAAGGGGAACACTCAACTGTCAGTTCCACGTGCTGCTCCTTGATTAGAAAATTGTGGACCAAATGGAATTTTTAAACTAATATGATGTACAGTAATCCTTAAATATTTCTGGCTGATTCTGATGGTCTGCCCCAATATTTTAGAAACTGTGCCACTTTGAAGATATCCCACAATCGTGCATGGCAATCATCAGCAGCAGGTTGCAGCCGAGGGGTATGCTATCATGTTTTAAAAGACTGATGAGCATTATAAAGCTCTGATCACTGGCTGCTGGTGCTGCTGTACTCCAGTGGCTATGTACAGGTCCCTTGACATGCGCTTAGCCTTGAAACACAGGTTACTCACCTGTAACAGTAGTTCTATGAGTGGTATATGTTGTTCATCCACTCTTGTTGGTATGTCCCTTTCTCTTTAAATCTTGCCAGAAGGTCTAAAAGCTGGCTCCTCCCACCCACCCACCTGGGTGATATATGCCTCAGCTCCTTCCCATGATGTCAGATCTTGCCCGCTGGAACAGAAGTTGTGCGTTAAAGCCAGGGAGGTCCGGTGGGTCAGTGTGGATGAACAACATATACCACCCTTAGAACTACTGTTGCAGGTGAGTAACCTGTGTTTCTAGGGATGTGGATATGTTGTTCTTATCCACACTTTTTGGCAGACTCCTAGCAGTTCTCCGGGAGGAGGGAGGCAAGGTGCACACCCCCTACTTAGGGAACAGAGTTGGGAGAACGGAGGCCCCAAAACCAGCATCCCAGCATGACACTAGGTCAATGTGGTAATGAGTAATGAAGGTGTTTGCTGACTTTCAGGTAGCAGCCCTGCAGATATCCTGGATAGGGACGTCCCTAGAAGCAGCCATCGACACAGCAGTATGGCAAGTAGAATGAGCTCTTATCCCTCTGGGAGGCTCCTTGCCTGCCAAACGGTAGCAGAGATCAATGCAGCATGTAATTCATCTGCCAATCATCCGCTTTGCTGTAGGTCTGCCAACGGCTCCAGCATAGGTGACGAACAGTTGGTGAACCTGTCCCCCGAACTTCAGCTGTTCGCTCCTTATAATAAGAGAGCGCTCATCTCAGGTCCAAAGTGTGGAGCCTGTACTCAGCCTCCGAGATGTAACTGGGGTAGTACACCGGCAGAGTCAACACTTGGTTAAGGTGAAACTGACACCATCTTTGGAAGGAATTTTGGATGGGGGCTCAGGACCTCTTCAATGTCTTTATAAGCGACATTGCAGAGGGACTGGAAGGAAAAGTATGTCTCTTTGCAGATGACACAAAGATCTGCAACAGAGTTGATGCACAAGGTGGGGTGGAAAGGATGAGAAGGGACTTGGCAAGGTTAGAGGAATGGTCAAATGTATGGCAGCTTAGATTCAATGCTAAGAAGTGCAAGGTAATGCACCTGGGAAACAAAACCCAGGGAAGAGTACACAATGGGGGGTGAGATACTAACAACAACAAAAATGGAAAGGGACCTGGGGGTAGTCATCAGATGACCTAAAGGTGGGCAAGCAATGTGAGAGGGCAGCAAGGAGGGCTGGGGAGATACTGGGATGCATAGGGAGAGGCATCACCAGTAGAAAACAGGAAGTTATTATCCCTCTGTACAGACAGCTGGTGAGACCCCATCTGGAGTACTGTGTGCAGTTCTGGAGACCCAATCTCCACAAAGACATAGACAGGATGGAAGCTGTCCAGAGGGGGGAAGCTCAGAGGTAATTTAAGGAAGTATTTTTTCACAGAGAGGGTTGTGGATGCATGGAACCTCCTTCCAGAGGAGGTTGTGGAGTCAAAAACAGTGGTGGAATTCAAGCATGCATGGGACAGTCATAAGGCAATTCTAGGGGTGGGGGTAGGAAGAAGTAGGCTGCTGGTTAGCTAGGATCTGCAGCTTATCCACTAGGTAAGGAAATGGGCAGACTGCGTGGGCCAAGCGGTCCTTATCTGCCATCAAATTCTATGTTACTATGTTTCTAGGACAACCTTGTCCCTGTGGAAGATCAGATAGGGAGACTCAACAGAGAGCACCTGTAATTCCCCAGTCCTTCTGGCTGATGTGATAGCCACCAAGAAGGTGGTCTTCTATGAGAGGTGTGACATCTACCCATGCAGTGAACCCAGCTAGTGTTGGAGCTATTCCACAGATTACCACATTACTAGGCAAAAAACTAGAATATGTATCCAAATTTAAATACCTGGGAGTGTGGCTTGACCACAGACTCTCCTTCTCTGAATATATCGAAGACCTACTGAAGAAACTAAGACAGAGGCTAGGTCTTTTCTTCAGAATTTACCACTTTCTTACTAGAGACGCTAAGATGTGGCTGGTACAATCAACGTTTCTTTCTTTGATAGACTACGCAGACCTTCTCTATAGCCATTCTACTGCCTCTTCTCTGGCTAAATTGGATACCCTTTATCAAGAGCATTCAGGTTCATAACTGGCCTACCCCTTTCCACAAATCATTGCTTCTTGTACTCAACAGTGGGTTGGACTTCCCTTCAATACAGGAGAAACAGAAATGCTGTATTATGGACATTCAGAGCTGTTACCAAAAACCTTCCCCAATACATTTCTGACTGAATTCCTTTAAGTGTGATAGGTACTTATGCTCTAAGAAGCTACACTTTGATTTCCCTGCATATACCTAAGGTTAAATCCCGCTTCAGTAAAGCGGCTATAAGTTTTGTGCTGCCCTCTCTGTGGAATAAAATGCAAAAAAGTTTGAAGCTGAGCAGTCCTGTTAGTCTATTTTCAAGATGCTTTATGCCCGCTCCATGAAGGAACCCTGCAACTGTTTCCCACATCGCTAGCGCACCTTTCCACCCAGTCTTCCTCCTATCCGTCCTGTCTCCTCTTCTTGCCGTGTTCCCTTGCTTACACCCTCCTTACCCTACCCATTTTACTTTCCATCTGATCTCTGTTTCTTTCCTGACTTCATCCTTCCACAAAGACCCCTTTTCCTGGACCTAAGTAGTTGTTGCCAAGGTTTAATCCAGGTGTTGCACGCATCCTATATGTACGCTATCCACCAAATTTGATCCCTGTATTTATCTTCTCTTCCTTGTTATTCCTGTGAATATGCTGGGCTATATCCATATGTGAGCTTATCTGTTGTAAAGGCTCTTTTGTTTCATCGTTGTTGGATAACTAGAATGGTTTACCATCTATACCTTGGATGTATGTATAAAAGATATCATACTGTATATATGTACATTGTATATATTTGTATGTTGTTGTTCTGTGATTTACTACTTTACTGTACTCTGATTTTGTTATCACCAGGTCCATCTTGCAAATGAGCATTGCTCAATGGTGTCCACCTGGATAAATAAAGATTTGATTGATTGACTGACATCTCACACATGTGCATCAGTTCGAATGGCTTGCCCATGGGCTTTGCCAAAACCAGCAGTAAATCCCATGGAGGTAGTGGTTCACACACTGGAGGGGAAATGTGGTCATGGCTTTTAAAGAAATGCCAGACCACCCTTTTCTGTCTGCTGACCGGCCCGCGCCCGGTAGGCAGAGATGGCTGCCAGGTACACCCTAAGGGTCCTAGAATGAAGACCTTCTTTAGAGAGAAACCAAAGGAAGCAGAAGATGTTAGCTACTGGATAGGATAAAGGGTCCAGGCTCTTGCCCTGACACCAAATGGAGAATCTCTTCCATTTGAAGGCATAGCACCTCCTGGTTGACTCCTTCCTAGATGCCTCAACTACAGTGAGGACATCATCGGATAGATGCAAGCCTGGAACTCTAGCTGCTCCGGGGTCAGGCTGTCAGATGCAGGCACTGAAGGTCGAGATGGAATACCTTCCCCTGATTGACAGAGAGCAGGTCTGGGTGTCCTGGAAGACACCTCGGGAGCCTGGTGCTAAGGCTGAGGAGATCTGGATAGCAGAACTGGTGGGGCCAATCTGGGGCTAATAGGATCACTCTTTCCTTGTCCCTTCTGACCTAGAGGAGCACCTTGTGAACCAAGGGAAGTGGAGGGAAGACACAGAAGAGGCCTGGGGTCCATGGCCTTGAGAAGGCATCCCCCTGCAGCGAGCCCTGCTGAGGGGGGTGGGCATGAAACAGCCTCAGCTTTGTGTTCTCCCTGGAGGTGAACAGGTCCACCTGAGGGGTGCACCACTGGGAGAACAGGCTGTGAGCTACCTCTGGATGGACTGGGAGGGTGGTGCATTTCACAACAGATATCTGGACAAGTTGTCAGCCTGAACCCTTCATGTCTGTCACGTCACATTGGGCATGTTTCAATAATTCACATGGGATTGGGGACAGTGAAGCATCGTAGTTTACTGTTCTAAGAATATTTTATTTTCCATCTGAACATACCTCGTACAACATCAGTGAAGAGCTCCAAACACCAATACAGCAATGGCTCACTTCACATGGAATGTCAGTTGCCTTTATAGTTGCAGATAATGGGTTCAACATAAGGAAGGCCTTGGAGGAGGGGGGCTTTGTTCACATCTGCTGCTTTGCACATTGCTTAAATTTAATAGTTCATGGTTTTCACGATGACGACAGGGAGATGAAGGTTCTCGTTAGCACTGCTAAAAGAATATGCACTCATTTCAGTCACTCAATCAAATCCCATCACTTGTTTGAAAAAATACAGCAGCAGCACAGTTTACCTTGGCATAGACTGATCCAAGACATTTCTACTCGATGGAATTCAACCATTTATATGTTTCAAAGGCTGCTGGAACAAAAGAAAGCTGTCAGGCAGTACACCTAGAAAATAAAATTGGGGATGCAGACATCTATATTACTCCACTACAGGTACCAGGCGAAAACATCGCAGACGAAATATCGTGGCAAATAACAATGCAGGCACACACTTCGCTGTCTCATGATGTCGGCATGTAAAACATTGCGACCATACCCACGTAGGTTGTTCTGGATGAATATGCAGATTACCGAAAGCCCCCATCCCACCGATCGATGGTTCCTGGAACTGTAACAGCAGGCAGTCACACGCGGCTGGCCGTCCCCCCACTTACCCTGACAATGGGCAGGCAGCCAGTGTACATGTACGCACTCATTCGGTGTGTTCCGTTGAGCGGCCAGCCGTGGCAGTGAATGGAGGGCTGTGCTGGCCACCTGCCTGTTGTCAGGATATGTGGGGGGTAGGACGGCCATCACATTGCGGCTGCCTGCTGTTACAGTTCCAAGGGCCATTGGTCAGTGGGATGGGGGACTCGGTGGTCACCTTGCATATTCGTCCAGAGCACCGCCCACGGGGTATGGGTCGGCGATGTCTTTACATGCCGACATCATTGACAGTGATGTGTTGCCCACATTGTTATTTGCCACAATATTTCATCTGTGATGTTTTCACCCGGTACCTCCACCACAGTAGGCCATGCTGGAGTTTCTAATTTTCCTGCTCCAGCCATTTGAAGCAGTCACCAGGGAGGTTAGTGCAAACACATCAGCTCTCAGCCAGGTGATACCCCTAATAAAAAATTTTAAAATTCAGATTGAATCTGATTAGAGAAAAGTTAGGCAAGGCAGTTCCATGATCACACAGGCAGCAAGTGGTGCTGCTGACACATGCATGTTGCCCCCCAGAATACAAGATCTGATGAGAAAAGTTAAAGAAGATGACAAACTACTGTATGTAAAATGCTTTATTCTGAGTACTACATTAAAGCAACAATCTTGGACCAATGATATAAATCGAAGCAACTACTGAGTGATGATGATGACACTTGTTTCGAGATAAACAAACAAGAAATAATTGAAGAGGTGCATGCTGTCATGGAACAGAGTACAACAGCAGCATCACATTCAGAATTGTCTTCTCGACACAGCACAGCACTGCATCAGGTGGCCCATCCTCTACTGTTGCAGCATTTTTTCCCTCTCCTTCCTCAGCCACTGCAGCCACGCACAGCACTGTCCCACATTCACTTGGTTCAGCTTCATGTCTCTGGAGTCACTTAGAAAACGTAATTGTAACATCTTCTTCATCTGCCTCTTGTTGTAACACAGTCTCAGCACAGACCACTGTTGAAATGTACCCGGCAGAGCCCAGTATCAGCTGGCATGCTGATCCTTTGCAATACTGGCAATCCAAACAAAATATGCAGCCTGCTTAGTAAACATTGCAATGAAGTACATGAATTGCCCCTGTTCAGAAAGATTGTTTAGTTCAGCTGGTAACGTCATTACTGGCACACAATCCTACTTGACACCAGAAAATGCTGAACACCTCACGTTTCTCAAAGTCAACATTCCTCACATTGATTTCAAATATGATACCTGAATAAAACATACACTGACTGCTTTGAGCATGCCCAATTCACAAAACACTTTCAAGAATTTGTGCCTGTGGTGAAATCTTTTGTGAATAGGGTCTACTACATGAGGTAGCAATTAATTGCAACAAGTCAGGTCAGAATGTACTAGGCCAGGCCACTATTACTTGAATGATCACATGAGCAGCACAGAATATAAAAAAATAATAATAACATCAGTGGGTTCAGAGTCTAAAACAAATACAGCAAGCAGCTGCATTTCATGTCACAAACTTACTTAGTGGTACCTGGTACCACTATCTGATCTGGAAGGTAGAATACTGTTGTCTATTACTACTACTACTACTAATACCACTACTACCAGTTTTTGTCCTCACGAGTCACTACTACTACTTATCACTTTTTGTTCCTACTCCAGTCCTAACTACTACTACTGTCGCTGTTTTGCCTTCAGCAACTGATCCTGACTGTACTGTTTTAATTTCCCTACAGTGCATGGCTTAGCAGATGCCTGAAACCCAGAAACTGAATATTCTTTGTATATTTCTCTTCCCCCATATTCAGCTGCAAATACTTCATAGAAAAAAAATGCTACTAGATTGAAAATGTATATCATTTCTTTATTGTTTGTGTGTGCATGGTATGCTAGCCTGGTTATATCTCACTTACAGTAACTGGGCTGAGATATTACTATATTTTATTTGTGATACTTAAATTACTTGGCAGTGGCTGGCAGCAATTGTGGAACTAGGAAGGATGTAATTGTGTTGTGCCGTGTGTCATCAGGTCTTAAGGTGGCAGTGTCAAACTTTTTTATAACTACACTGCAATTGACCAATGCGATGTGTGACTGGCTGTCTGACTGGGTGGTGATCACTATGTCTTTTGTTTTTCTTCTTTAAGGATTCAGCATGTTGATCAGATTCAGTAGAAGTAGCGTAGTACTAGAAAACATTACCAACTCTTGGACCAAGTAGTGTACCATATACCACAGTACACCAGGGCACGTAAAGCAGTTGCATCACATGGGTAGGGTGGTGGGCTCTTTAGTGCTGCTCATTTGATCATTCATATCCATTTCTTCGGACTGTTCGGCTCTGACTGGAACATCCATCAAAATAATACCCACACAGCACCATTAATAAAAACAAAAATCTAGCTGCCTGGCAGTGCCTGGTGGTGCTATGAGATAGGTATTTGCATCTGTCTATCTGTCTGTCTGTCTCTCTCTCCATCTCTCCCAGCACACCCATGTCACTGGCCCGAGAAGGATATGCCACCATTATAGGCCAGCCACAAAGTGGCTAGTAGTGACTGAATGCTTTTTTTATTTAGTAGTTTTATTTAAATTTTTATACAAATAACTCATTAAATTATTTCCTTTGGGCCTCTGTGTCAAATGTGCACACCTTTGGCCACTTAAATGCATTTTTTCAAATATTGGTCAATAAATCAGAACTAATCAGAATAAATCAGAACTTCACTGTGTTCTAGTTCTTACTTAATTAGGGTTAGCACTTCACCGAGTTCTCTCATATATATATATATATATATATATATATATATATATATATATATGTGTGTGTGCATATATTGCAAAAAACTTCCTTAAAGCATCAATCATAACGCCTCATTTCCCTCTTTTAGCCACTACAGTACTCACCCTAAATGATGCATTAACAAAGTTTTTTGCAATGAATTTCCTTACTTTTTGAGATTGTGTAATAGTATTGAACCCTGTGCTGCAACCTCTACATAGATGCGCATATGTGTGTAGGCGTGGAAGTGCATAGAAACGTAGAAATATTGAAATTGTTGGCAGATAAGAACCAGTAGGCCCATCCAGTCTGCACGTTAAGCTCTGTAGTTGATTATGGCTTCTGCCCTCTCTCTACTTTACCTCTATGGTTTCCCCTATTCCTGTCCTATGCATGTTTAAATCCACCCACAGTGCTCGCTCCCACTACCTCCAGTGGCAGACCATTCCATGCGTTCACTACCCTCTCTGTGAAGAAAAACATTCTCACATTCCTTCTTAACCTACCTCCTTCCAATATTAATTTATGCCCCCTCATTCTTGTACTCCTCCTATATTGGAAGATGTCTCCTCCTTGCATCTTGTTTATCCCTTAGTACTTGAATGTTTCTATCATGTCCCCCTCTCTACCTGCTCTCCTCCAGTGAGTAGATATTGAGGTGTCTTAATCTCTCCTCATAAGTTTTGTGGTGCAAGCCATGTACAATCTTAGTCAACCTTCTCTGGACCATATGCAGCATGTTTATGTCCTGTCAACAGTGCAGCCTCCAGAACTGCACACAGTATTCCATGCGAGGCCTGACCGGGTTTTTGGAAAGGTATCACTACCTCCTTCCTTGTGCTGGTGATATCTCTGCCTATGCACCCCAACATGCCACTGGCCCTCCCTGCTGCCTTTGCACTTCTGCTTTGACATTTTCAGGTCATGTGAAATAATAACCCCCAGGTCCCATGGAAAAGGTAAGGAGGAAAAGAGTTGCCTTTAGAAGGTACAAGAAAACAGGGAGGGAGGAGGACAGGGAGGAGTACTTGACAGAATCGAAGGAGGTGACGCGGGCAGTAAGGGAAGCCAAGGCATCTACAGAGCTCAGGCTGGCACAAGGCATTAAGAAGGGGGAGAAGGACTTCTTTAGGTACATCAGGAAGAAAAGGAGCTGTAAGGACCACATAGTAAGGATTAGGAAGGAGGGGGGTTGGGTGGAAGCAGGGTGCGATAAGGCAGAAGCACTAAATGATTATTTCTGCTCAGTATTTACTAAGGAGAAGAAGGGGTGACACCTGAGGGAGGAGGAATGGCAGAAACAGGAAGGGAGGGGGTGACAGATGGGGAAATCATGGAGGGCAGAGTTCGAGAGGGTTTGAAGGCACTGAGGGTGGACAAGGCGCCAGGCCCAGATGGCATCCACCCCATGGTACTGAAGGAGCTGGCAAAGGTCCTTGCGGGACCTTTGGCAGACCTATTTAATGCCTCACTACACTCAGGGTGTATACCTCAGGACTAGAGGATGGCTCATGTGGTGCCCCTCCACGAGAGTGGGCCCAAGGATGAACCGAGGAACTGCAGACCGGTGAGCCTCACATCCATCGTGGGTAAGCTAATGGAGACTATCCTGAAGGAGAAGCTGGTGGCCCTCCTAGAGGCCAAAGGACTACAGGACAGAAGACAGCATGGCTTCATATGTGGCAGATCCTGCCAAACCAACCTGGTGGAGTTCTATGACTGGGTAACTAGGCAACTGGACAGGGGCCATGTAGTGGATGTCCTGTATCTGGACTTCAGTAAGGCATTTGACTCAGTACCGCATGGAAGGCTGGGAAGTAAGTTAGAAGGCACAGGGGCACGTGCAAAGCTAGTGAGATGGGTAGAGAACTGGCTTCAGGGAAGGCAACAGAGGGTGGTGGTGGTGGGTGGGGAGCACTCACACCCAAGGGTAGTGATGAACGGTGTTCCACAGGGCTCGGTGCTGGGACCGGTGTTGTTTGGGATATTCCTTGCAGACATATCATTGGACATCAAGAGCAAGATCAGTCTGTTTGCTGATGATACCAAGGTAGGAGTGGTGGTGGACGACCGAGAGGGATGGCAGGGGTTGCAGGATGATCTGGCAAAGCTTGAAACCTGGTCAGACACCTGGCAACTAGGGTTTAATGATAAAAAGTGCAAGGTGCTGCATTTTGGGATGAAAAACCCAAGGAGGAGTTACCAGCTGGGGGGAGTGCAGCTAGCCCAGACAGAGGAGGAGAAGGATCTGGGGGTGCTCATTACAGGGTCAATGAACAACTCAGCACAATGTAGGAAGGCAGCTGCAAAGGCCACCAAAATGCTGGGTTGCATTGCAAGGGGTATATCCTTGAGGAGGGAGGAGGTGATTCTGCCACTGTATAGGTCATTGGTTAGACCGCACCTGGAGTACTGCATGCAGTATTGGTGCCCGTATCTGAAGAGGGACATTAAGTTACTGGAGGGGGTGCAGCATAGGGCAACAAAGATGATCAAGGGGCTGGGGGACTTATCATATGAGAGGAGGCTGAGGGAATTGAACATGTACTCGCTGGAGGAGAGGAGAGACGGGGGGGACATGATTGAAACCTTTAAGTACATGAAAGGAATAAACAAGACGGGTACAGAGGGGCTGTTGAAAGTAACGGAGGGGAGGGACACCAGGGGCCATGATATGAGACTGGAGGGAGGAAGGTTCAGGAGGGAGATGAGGAGACACTTTTTTACAGAGAGGGAAGTAGCTGGGTGGAATGCGTTACCTGCAGAAGGGGTATCCAGTAGAACAGTGGGCTGCTTCAAAAGGGGATGGGACAGGACAAGGGGGAGGGTCAATGTAGGGGAAGGGTAGGAGGGAGGGGCAGCTGCAGAATAAGGGGTGCTAGCTGCACATTTGAGCAGACTTGATAGACCTCTAGGCCTTTATCTGCTGGCAGATTTCGTAGGTCCCTTTGTTCCTTGGCGACTGCTAGCAACTCCCTTCCCATCCTGTAGTCCTTCACAGGGTTTCGATGGCCCAGGTGCATTATTTTGCACTTTTTTGAATTAAACCTTAGTTGCCACTCCTCAGACCATTTGTCAAGCCTCCCTAGATCTTTTCACAGTTTTTCCACCCCTTCTGGAGTATCCACCCTGTCACAGATCTTGGTGTCATCTGCAAACAGGCACACCTTTCATTCCAGACCCTGTACAATGTCATTAATGAAGACATTGAATAGGACGGGCCCAAGGACTGATCCCTGCGGTACCCCCTTGGTCACCCCCTCTCCCCAGATTGTACCCCATTTACCCCCACCCTCTGTCTCCTGTCTGTTAGCCAGTTCTTAACCCAGTTCACCACCTTGTCTCCGATGCCCAGACTACCCATCTTGTTAATAAGCCTCTTATGTGGGACTGTATCAAAGCCCTTGCTGAAACCGAGGTAGGTGACATCCATGCTCCCTCTCCATTTATTTGCTTCATCACCCAGTCAAAGAAATATATCAGCTTCATCTGACACAATCTACCTGCTGTGAATCCATGCTACCTTGGGTTCTGGGCACAGACGGCTTCTAAATGTTCCACCATCCTTTCTTTAAGCACTGCCTCCATGATCTTCCCCACTACTGATGTAAGGCTGAGTGGCCTGTAGTTCCCTGCCTCCTCCCTACTGCCAGATTTCTGCAGAGGGGCCAAATGTGCCCTCCTCCAATCCTCTGGCACCACTCCTATGTTGAGTGACTCTGTCAACATGGCTGCCTGAGGTTCAAACACAGAAACTGTGACTTCGGACCTCCCTCAGCCTTACCTCTATGGTTCTCCCATGCCTGTCTCATGCATGTTTAAATCCAACCACAGTGCTTGCTTCCATGACCTTCTGTGACAGACCATTCCATGCGTCTACCACCTTTTCTGTGAAGAAAAGTGTCCTCATATTCCCTCTTAGCCTGTCACTTTCCAATTTCATGTCATACCCCCTTGTTGTCATATTCCTCCTGTACTGGAAGAAACCATTAATAATCAAATACTTCCATATCTTCAGAAGTCCATCCATTCTTATTTTTGAGGATTTACTACTAATTAGATATGTTTTCACAGTTATCCAGAACATACAATTGGCAAAGGGACACACTGAGAATTAAAAACTAGACTATGTTCATTTGTCTTGATGCTCGCAAAGCATTCAAATGGCCACACTTATTTTTTATCCTAACAAAATGGGGTTTCCCAAAGGAAATTATAAGTTAGATAAAATACTTTATACACCACCAAAGACCAAAACAAATGTTAATAATCTGTTTACAAATGAATTTGAGTTCTGTCACGGAGTTTGACAAGGATGTCCACTCTTTTCAACTTTGTAATAGTGCTTGAAACACTCTTTAATTCAGCTATAAAAGGGTTGAAGACTCAGGGAGTGGGAAAAAAAAAACAACTAAAGGCTTATGCGGATGACATAATGCTTGTACTAACAAATCCAACAGAAGGCCTAAAGAAAATTTAAAAAATAATCAACAGCTTATCTCAGGTGTTAGGATATAAAAATAAATGAAACAATATTCCAGCACAGGAAACACCTAACCCCAGAAGCACTGTCAGTAGCTGTCCAAAGCTCCATCGTCACCATCATAGACTATGGTCTTATCATATATGGGTCTGCAACTACCACTGCTCTCAAACGGATCGCGACCTCCCTGAATAAGGCCTGTTGTCTCATCACTGGCTCACATCACCGTACCCACACATGACCTTTATTCCCATATCTGGATGGCTTCAACTGGACAAATGCATAAAATACCAAACCTGCATCACGGCCAAGAAAATTATAATGGGGCTTGCCCCACCTGGTGTCTGTGCCCTCCTTAAGCCTAGGCATAGGAACGTCACTACAAGGAGATCCAATTCCCATCTACTACATATCCCACGATGTCGCACGACCCAAGGACAAAGATCATTCACCTATCGGGCATCCAACTGGCTCAACTCTCTTGGCAGCGACATAGCGACTGCTCCAACACTCGGTCTCTTCAAGTCCAAGCTGCGTCTCTCACTGCTTGTATCCTGCAATTGCCCATCTTAGCATTTCCACTGTTTCAGCTGCACATGCCCAGCACCCAGCACTTACAATCAGTCTTTGCACCCCTAGCACCTTACCTATCATATTCCCTTGACAAGGCCCCCTGGCTGCACTGTCTCCCGCCCTCGCCCACCTCCCCCCCATATCTCCAATCCTGCTCCCGCCCCAACCACCTCCCGTACTCCCTACCCCTGCACCTCCTTTCCCTCAATCTCCTACACTCACTTCCCCCACCCACCCACCCACCCCTTCCCTTGTCTTGCTCATAGCTCAAGTCTTTGTACTGGTTATTATATGTCTGTAAGTCAATGACTATATGTTTGTAACTAAAAATGATGACTGTTGCACACACTGACGTGGAACCTTTGTAAAAGAGCCTCGGCTCAAAGGTATCGTAATCCTAGATTGAAATAAATAAATAAAAATGAATAAAAAAATCAGAAATAATAGCTTTTAATCATCCCTCATTGGGTAACATCCTTAACATTTTTAGGGCAACCAATAAAGCAGTAGGCATAGATTATTTGGGGGTTAAAATAAAAAAATAATTAAGCAAAATGTACCAATTTTTCTCCTCTCTTACAGGAAGTATCATGCAAACTACAAGGTTGGTAAACAAGCATTTGTCAATGCTGAATGTTGACTGCATTGATTGCATTGGTCTGTTGAGTTCGCTCAGTGGCCCTCTGTCACTCTCTTGTTCTGTTTCTCCCAGTGCTGCAGGCTGCTGTTTTGTACTGGGCTCCTGCCTGCATTGGCATCCTTTTCTGTCCACAAAGAAATTCGCAGCTGTCCCAACAGAGCTCCGTTCAGCTCACTCACTCCCTCTCCCTCACTCGCTTGTTCTGTGTCTCCTGCTGCTTCAGCCTGCCCTTTTGTACTGGGCTTCTGCTTTTTCTGCCCACAAAGAAATCTGCAGCAGTCCCGACACAGCTCCAGTGAGCTCGCTCACTCCCCCTCTCTCACTCGCTTGTTATGTTTCTCCCGGCACTGCAGGCTGGCCTTTTGTACTGGGCTCCTGCCTGCATTGCCACCATTTTCTGCCCACAAAGCAATCCACAGCAGTCACGATACAGCTCCGTTGAGGTCGCTCACTCCCCTTGTCTCACTCGCTCATTCTGTGTCTCCTGGTGCTGCAGGCTGCCCTTTTGTATGGGGCTCCTGCCTCTGTTGGTGCCTTTTTCTGCCAACAAAGAAATCTGCAGCAGTCCTTACAGAGGTCCATTGAGCTCGCTCACTCCCCTTCTCTCACTCACTCGTTTCATTTCTGCCGGCGTTGCAGGCTGCCCTTTTGTACTGGACTCCTGCCTGCATTTTCACCCTTTTCTGGCCAGAAAGAAATCCACAGCTGCCCCGACAGAGCTCCATTGAGCTCACTCACTCCCCCTCTCTCACTCATTCCATTTCTGCTGGCACTGCAGCCTGCCCTTTTGTACTGGGCTCCTGTCTGCATTGCCGCCTTCTTCAGGCCACAAAGAAATCCGCAGCAGTCATACTAGAGCTCCATTGAGCTCACTTATTCCTCTTCTCTCAGTCAGTCATTCAGTTTCTCCTGCTGCTACAGGCTGTCCATTTGTAGTGGGCCCCTGCATGCATTGCTTCCTTTTCTGCCCACAAAGAAATCTGCAGCAGTCCTGACACAGCTCCATTGAGCTCACTCATTCCCCTTCTCTCACTCGCTCATTCTGTTTGTGCCAGCACTGCAGACAGGCCTTTTGTACTGGGCTTCTGCTTGCGTTGCCGCCTTCTTCTACCCACAAATAAATCTGCAGCATTAACGATAGAGCTCCATTGAGCTCACTCACTCCCCCTCTCTCACTCGCTTGTTTTGTTTCTCCCACTGCTGCAGGCTGCCATTTTATACTGGGCCCCTGCGTGCATTGCTGCCTTTTTCTACCCACAGAGAAATCTGCTGTAGTCCCAACAGAGCTCCGTTGAGCTCACTCACTCCCCCTCCCTCACTCACTCGTTCTGTGTCTCCCGCTGCTGCAACCTGCCTTTATGTACTGGGCTCCTGCCTGTGTTGGGGGCTTTTTCTGCCATTGTGTTTCTCCCGACGCTGCAGGCTGGCCTATTGTACTGGGTTCTTGCCTGTGCTGGCACCTTTTTCTGCCCACAAAGAAATCCGCAGCAGTCCCGACAGAGCTCCATTGAGGTCGCTCACTCCCCCTGTTTCAAGCACTCATTCTGATTCTGTTTCTCCTGGAACTGTAGGGTGCCATTTTGTACTGGGCCTCTGCCTCTGTTGCCACCTTTTTCTGCCCACAAAGAAATCTGCAGCAGTCCAGACAGAGCTCCGTTGACCTTACTCACTCACTCCCCCCTCTCACCCGCTCATTTCGTTTCAGCCGGCGCTGCAGCCTGCCCTTGTGTACGGGGCTCCTGCCTGCATAGCTGCCCTTTTCTGCCCACAAAGAAATCCGCAGCAGTCCCAACAGAGCTCCAGTGAGCTCACTCATTCCCCCTCCCTCACGCACTCATTATGTGTTTCCTGCTGCTGCAGGCTGCCCTTTTGTACTGGGTTCCTGCCTGCACTGGTGGCTTTTTCTGCTCACAAAGAGATCTGCAGCAGTCCTGACACAGCTCCGTTGAGGTTGCTCACTCCCCCTCTGTCATTCGCTTGTCCGTTTCTGCCAGCGCTGCAGGCTGGCCTTTTGTACTGGGCTCCTGCCTGCGTTGCTGCCTTTTCCTGCCCACAAAGAAATCCACAGCCATCACACAAGACATCTGTTGAGCTTGCTCACTCCCCCCTCTCACTCGATCGTTCTGTTTCTGCCAGCGCTGAAGGCTGGCCTTTTGTACTGGGCTCCTGCCTGCGTTGCCGCCTTTTTCTGCCCACAAAGAAATCCGCAGCAGTCACGATATAGCTCCATTGAGGTCGCTCACTCCGTCTCACTCGCTCATTCTGTTTCTTCTGGCGCTGCAGGCTGCCCTTTTGCTCAGGGCTCCTGCCACTGTTGGTGTCTTTTTCTACCCACAAAGAAATCTGCAGCAGTCCAGACAGAACTCCTTTGAGCTCGCTCACTCCCCCTCTCTCACTCACTCGTTCAGCTTCTGCTGGAGCTGCAGGCTGCCCTTTTGTACTGGGCTCCTGCCTACATTGCCATCTTCTTTTGCCCACAAAGAAATCTGCAGCAGTCACAATAGAGCTCCATTGAGCTCACTCACTCCCCTTCTCTCCCTCGGTCATTCTGTTTCTCCCGCTGCTGCAGGCTGTCCTTTTTATAGTGGACCCCTACATGCATTGCTTCCTTTTCTGACCATAAAGAAATCTGCAGCAGTCCTGACAGAGGTCCATTGAGCTCGCTCACTCCCCCTCTTTCAGTCGCTCGTTCCGTTTCTGCCGGTGCTGCAGGCTGTCCTTTTGTACCGGGCTCCTGCCTGCATTTGCACCTTTTTCTGCCCAGAGAGAAATCCACAGCTGTCCCGACAGAGCTCCATTGAGGACGCTCACTCTCCCTGTGTCACTCGCTCATTCTGTTTGTCCTGGCGCTGCAGACTGTCCTTTTGTACTGGGCTCCTGCCTCTGTTGGCACCTTTTTCAGGCCATAAAGAAATCTGCAGCAGGCCCGACAGAGCTCTGTTGCGCTCGCTCACTCCACCTCTCTCATTCGCTGGTTCCGTTTCTGCCGGCACTGCAGCCTGCCCTTTTGTACGGGGCTCCTGCCTGCATTGCTGCCCTTTTCTGCCCACAAAGAAATCTGCAGCAGTCACGATAAAGCTCCGTTGAGCTCGCTCACTCCCCTTCTCTCACTCATTCATTCTGTTTCTCCGCTGCTGCAGGCTGTCCTTTTGTATTGGGCCCCTGCATGCATTGCTTCCTTTTCTGCCCACAAAGAAATCTGCAGCTATCCCGACAGAGCTTCGTTGAGGTTGCTCACTCCCCCTGTCTCACGCATGCATTCTGTTTCTCCTGGCACTGCAGGCTGCCCTTTTGTACTGGGCTCCTGCCTCTGTTGGCACCTTTTTCTAACCACAAAGAAATCTGCAGCAGTCCTGACAGAGCTCCATTGAGCTCGCTCCCTCACTCCCCCCTCACTCACTCGTTCTGTGTCTCCCGCTGCTGCAGGCTGCCCTTTTGTACTGGGTTCCTGCCTGCGTTGGAGACTTTTTCTGCCCACAAAGAGATCTGCAGCAGTCCTGATGGAGCCCTGTTGAAGTCGCTCACTCCCCCTCTCTCACTCACTCGTTGTGTTTCTCCCGGTGCCACAGGCTGGCCTTTTGTACTGGGTTCCTGCCTGAGCTGGCACCTTTTTCTGCCCACAAAGATATCCACAGCTGTGCTGACAGAGCACCGTTGAGGTCACTCAGTCCCCCTGTCTCATGCATTCATTCTGTTTCTCCTGGCACTGCAGGCTGCCCTTTTGTACTGGGCTCCTGCTTCTGTTGGCACCTTTTTCTAGCCACAAAGAAATTTGCAGCAGTCCCGACAGAGCTCCGTTGAACTCGCATACTCACTCTGTCTCACTCATTTGTTCTGTTTCTCCTGCTGCTGCAGGCTGCCCATTTGTACTGGGCCCCTGTGTGCATTGCTGCCATTTTCTGCCCACAAAGAAATCTGCAGCAGTCCTGACACAGCTCCGTTGAGCTCGCTCACTCTGCCTCTCTTACTCGCTCGCTGTGTTTCTCCCAGTACTGCAGGCTGCCCTTTTGTACTGGGCTCTTGCCTGCATGGACACCTTTTTCTGCCCACAAAGAAATATGCAGCTGTCCCGACAAATCTCTATTGAGGTCGCTCACTGCCCCGTCTTACGTGGTCATTCTGTTTGTCTTGGCACTGCAGGCCGCCCTTTTGTACTGGGCTCCTGCCTCTGTTGGCACCTTTTTCTGGCCACAAAGAAATCTGCAGCAGTCCCGACAGGGCTCCGTTGACCTTACTCACTCCCCCTCTCTCACTAGCTCATTCCATTTCTGCCAGGGCTGCAGCCTGCCCTTTTGTACTGGGCTCCTGCCTGCACTGCCGCCTTCTTCTGCCCACAAAGAAATCTGCAGCAGTCACGATACAGCTCCGTTGAGCTCGCTCCCCCCCCCCCCACTCTCACTCATTCATTCTGTTTCTCCCGCTGCTGCAGGCTACCCTTTTGTACTGGGCTCCTGCATGCATTGCTGCCTTTTTCTGCCCACACAGAAATCCGCAGCAGTCCCAACAGAGCTCCAGTGAGCTCACTCACTCCCCCTCCCTCACTCACTCATTCTGTGTCTCCCACTGTTGCAGGCTGCCCTTTTGTACTGGGTTCCTGCTTGCATTGGTGGCTTTTCCTGCCCACAAAGAGATCTACAGCAGTCCTGACACAGCTCCATTGAGGTCGCTCACTCCTCCCTCTCACTCGCTCGTCCATTTCTGCCAGCACTGCAGGCTGGTCTTTTGTACTGGGCTCCTGCCTGCGTTGCTGCCTTTTCCTGCCACAAAGAAATCTGCAGCAGTCATGATAGACCTCCACTGAGCTTGCTCACTCCCTCTCTCTCATTCGCTCGTTCTGTTTCTGCCGGCGCTGCAGGCTGGCCTTTTGTACTGGACTCCTGCTTGCGTTGCTGCCTTTTTCTGCTCACAAAGAAATCTGCAGCAGTGACGATAGTGCTCCATTGAGGTCGCTCACTCCCCCATATCACTCGCTCATTCTGTTTCTCCTGGTGCTGCAGGCTGGCCTTTTGTACTGGACTCCTGCTTGCGTTGCTGCCTTTTTCTGCCCTCAAAGAAATCTGCAGCAGTGATGATAGAGCTCCGTTGAGGTCGCTCACTCCCCCATCTCACTCGATCATCCCATTTCTGCCACCGCTCCAGGCTGCCTTTTTGTACTGGGCTCCTGCCTGTGTTGCCACCTTCTTTGCTTCAAAGAAATCACCAGCAGTCACGATAGAGCTCCGTTGAGCTCGCTAACTCCCCCTCTCTCACTCGCTCGTTCCGTTTTTCCCACTGCTGCAGGCTGGCCTTTTGTACTGGGCCCCTGCATGCACTCCTGCCTTTTTCTGCCCACAAAGAAATCTGCAGCAGTCCTGACACAGCTGCGTTGAGCTCGCTCACCCCCACCCCCGCTCTCACTTGCTCGTTGTGTTTCTCCTGGTGCTGCAGACTGCCCTTTTGTACTGGGCTCCTGCCTGCATTGACACCTTTTCCTGCCCACAAAGAAATCCGCAGCTGTCCCGACAGAGCTCCATTGAGGTCGCTCACGCCCCCTGTCTTATGCACTCATTCTGTTTGTCCTGGTGCTGCAGGCTGCCCTTTTGTACTGGGCTCCTGCCTCTGTTGGCACCTCTTTCTGGCCACAAAGAAATCTGCAGCAGTCCCGACAGAGCTCCGTTGACCTTATTCACTCCCTCTCTCTCACTCGCTCGTTCCGTTTCTGTGGCGCTGCAGCCTTCCCTTTTGTATGGGGCACCTGCCTGCATTGCTGCCCTTTTCTGCCCACAAAGAAATCTGCAGCAGTCATGATGGAGCTCTGTTGAGCTCACTCGCTCCACGTCTCTCTCAGTCGCTCATTCTGTTTCTCCTGCCGCTGCAGGCTGCCCTTTTGTACTGGGCCCCTGCGTGCATTGCTGCCTTTATCTGCCCACAAAGAAATCCACAGCAGTCCCAACAGAGCTCCGTTGACCTCACGCACTCCCCCTCCCTCACTCGCTCGTTCTATGTCTCCCGGTGCTGCAGGCTGCCTTTTTGTACTGGGCTCCTGCCTGCATTGCCGCCTTTTTCTGCCCACAAAGAAATCCGCAGCAGTCCCGACAGAGCTCAGTTGAGCTCGGTCACTCCCCCCCACTCACTCAATCCTAAATTGTCCCAAACAATGATTTCCGACAATGACTGCGGTATTCTGCGCTGGAAACGCGAAAACACATTTCGGCCAGGATGTGAAAAATGACAGCTGTACTTTTCACAAGGAGGTGTGGAAAAATGCCACTGTTGAAAATGTGGTGTGAAAATATTACTAATTTGCGAAGTTATAAGGGTGCGTGGAAACTGCACAATGCATGCTTGTAACACTGTCATTTTATGGAGTTTCATCACAAAATTTTCAACATAGGCATTTTAGGACCTCTGCTCATGAACAGTGTCAGTGTGATTTTCTTAAAGTGTCCCGAACACTGATTGCCCACCCTATTGTGCGCCGGAAGAGAGAAAACACATTTCAGCCAGGATGTGAAAAATGACAGCTGTACTGTTCATAAGGAGGTGTGTAAAAATGGCAATGTTGAGAATCTGGAGTGAAAATATTGCAAAGTTGCGAAGGTACAAGCATGCATGGAAACTGCGCAATGCACGCTCGTAGAACTCTTATTTTATGGACTTTCATCACCAAATTTTCAGCATAGCCATTTTAGGGCCTCTGCTAATAAACAGTGTCACTGTCATTTTCATAATGTGTCCCGAACACGGATTTCCCACAGCGACTGCGCTATTCTGCGCCGGAAGTACGAAACACATTTCGGCCAGGATGTGAAAAATGACATCTGTACTGTTCAAAGGAGGTGCAGAACAATGGCAATGTTGAAAATCTGGAGTGAAAATATTATAAATTCGCGAACTTATGAGCATGCGTGCAAACTGCGCAACGCACGCTCATAACACAGTCGTTTTATGGAGTATCAGCACCAAATTTTCAATATAGGCATTTTAGGACCTTTGCTCATGAACAGTGTCACTGTCATTTTTGTAATCTGTCCCAAGCACTGATTTCCCACAGCAACCATGCTATTCTGCGCCAGAAGTGCGAAAACACATTTCGGTCAGGATGTGAAAAATGACAGCTGTACTGTTCACATGGAGGTGTGGAAAAATGCCAATGTTGAAAATCTGGTTTGTAAATATTGCAAATTCGCGAAGTTACGAGCATGCATAGCAACTGCGCAACGCATGCTCATAAAACAGTCATTTTCTGGATTTTTCCCACCAAATTTGCAGCATAGGCATTTTGAGAGCCCACCTCATGAACACTGGCACTGTTGTTTTGTTAATCAGTCCCAAAAGGTGATTTTGCGCAGTGACTGCGAAATCACCTTTCGGGACCAATTAACGCCATGACAGTGCCAGAATTCATGAGGAGGGGTCCCAAAAACACCATGTTGAAAATTTGGTGCTAAAATTCCAAAAAACGCCCGAGATATGCATCAAAGTCGAAACACCCTTTTATTCCATTATACAGCTTACCGGCATTTCTTCAGTTCGCGGTCGGCTTTGAAGAGTGCAGGCGGATCCAGTCCACAGAAGATCATCGTGCGAGGTCCAGAGGTAAGCATGGGGTGAGCGGGGTGTGGGAGGCAGGGTGCGCAGTGGGTGGGTGTGGGTTGTGGGATGGGGCAGGAGATGGCAAGGGACCGTTTTTTTACAGGAGAAAACATGCGGGACCATTTTTTTGCAGGGCATGTGACATGCTGGGGTGGGCTCCAGCATGCCAACGGACTCTTTTTGTGGGGAGCAGCTGCAGCCGATGGGATTTTGCCCCTGTCGGGCACACAACAAAAAGGGGAAAGGTTGATCATGCCGACGGGATTGGGCACCTGTCGGCACAACAAGAAAATGGGGGTATGCCAACGGGAGATTGGGCACCCATCGGCAAAGACAGAAGCTGGGTGAAGCTCAAGCCAAGGGATTGGGCACCCCTCGGCACACAACAAATTGGGGGGGAGAGACATCCTGACGGGGACTGGGCTCCCAGTCAGCAACAGCCCTGCAATGAGGGGTCACTTCCTCATTGCAGAGATGACGCTTCAATGACGAGGCAGCCCCTGATTGCAGCGGCTAAATTTTTACAAGGTTGTGGCATGCTGGCTGAACTAGTGTCAGCAGCAGCGTGCCACAGCATTGGGGGAAGCGGGCCAAACCTGTAAAGGCTGTGGGGGCATTGGCCACAACAGTGCCGTGCCTCCACAACCTGCTTCTGGAGAAAGCTGCCGCAATATGTTTCTTGCGCATGCGCACAATCAACATAAAAATACAACTATCCATCTCAGGAAAATCCAGATCCTGGAAATGACAGCTATACTGTTAATTTCCAATTCATTTCAGGCAATTTTATCGCCAATTCCAGATTCCTGGAATAAAAACATAGAAACATAGAATTTTGATGGCAGATAAGGACTGCTTAGCCCACCCAGTGTGCCCATTTCCCTACCTACTGGATAAGTTGCAGATCCTAGTTAACCAACAGCCTATTTCTTCCTACATAATTAAAAACATTTTGGGATTTTAACTGGAACAAGAAACAAGCCAGTATTTCATGGTTTAAATTATGTTTAAATAAAGGGGAAGGGGACCCTGCATACCCTGAAATTAAAATCTATTATGATATATAAAATTAAAACAGTCATGCATTGGGCTTACAATGATAACATCAATATTAAAACAGATGAGACTCTAATGGGTGACACCTTGAATACACCACCTTCAATAAGGAACGTCGGGTTTGCTTCATCATCCTATATTTCAGATAAAAGCAGTATAATACAAAACCTATGGATAAGTAAACAAAACCTAAAAAAAAGATTGGGAAGCAAAGACAATTATCAATAATAAACATGGGGTGCAATCAGAGTTATAAAATCAATGGGAGATGCATATGCTTCAAATTATGGTGAGACTCAGGTATAAAAACATGGAAGAACACAATGGCAGAAGAGAAACTACTTGAATGGGAGGTTTGCTGACAAAAGTATGAACTGAAACAATCTGACCTTTACAAATTAAAGTATTTTCATAAAGATTTCTCAAGATGAGAAAGGACTCCAAATTCATATTTAATTGAAAATAGAGTCTTCGATGGGTATAATCAAAAGAATAGCAGCCTGTTTGCATGGCTTCTAATTTTGCTAAAAAGTAATACAGAGAACTTATATGACAAAATCAGAACAAAATGGAGTAAAGAAATAACACCAAGTCATTGAAGTACAGTGGAGGAATGTAATACAATCAGTAAATACTTAAAACAATAAAGGAAAAAAGGATACAGTATACAACTGACAATTGGTATCTAGTTAGAAATTATTTTTGAAAAGTTTAACTGGTGTATGATATGCTACATTCATAACTGTCAGCTGTGAATGTAGCATATCATACACTAGTTAAACTTTTCAAAAATAATTTCTAACTAGATACCAGTTGTTGCCATTGTCATTCATGTAATGCTAACATTTTACATAGGACATTGGACTGTATTTTGATACATAACAAAGACATTTATAAATTGCTAAAACATCTAGGTATAAATACAGACTTGCTAGGATCTGAACTAATGGTTTTGGACCAATTCAACATTAATACTGTTTCAAAAATATAAAACAAAATAATAAAGGCCTCAACAACGGCAATGAAGAGAATAATTTAAAGTACTGGAAGGAAAAAAATGTGCAGAAGACATTTCCATAAATGGAACGAAAACGACTATTTCTAACATAAATATATGACATCGAGCACTTTAAATTGGATGGTACATTTTGGAAAGTTTACAATGCACCAATTTAAGAGTGGAAGACGGATTATTTTTTTGCACACTTGAGAATTATTAAGCCGTATGTTCAATACCCGCGCGGTTTAGTTTATTATATTTATTACTGCCTTAACCAAAATGTAATGTTCTGTTTAAAAGAAAATCATGATGCATGTATGACACCTTTGTATATGAATATATTACTGAGTATGATACCATTACCCTTCCTTACAAAAAAAACTATTTTTGGAAAAAAAAAAAAGTTTTGCTGATCGTGCCCATTTCCAAGGCAGCTGCACAGCAGACACTCTTCATAGAATAACAGTGTCTCATGCACAGAGGAATGGAGCATTCTGATTGGTCAGGAGTGCTCCGTCGATCTATTGTAAGCAATAAGATATGACAGGATGTGGTTAGAACTGTGATCACCGCATGCCCAGCCGAGTGCCTTATTGACCCTGAAAGTGCAACAATCACACTACTACCCACACCCTGTAGTGTCTTATTGCACTCATAAAATGGGCTTATTAATTTTAAATGTGTTAAAACATTTGAAATAAAAAGTTTTTTTAATAAAAAAATACAAAAAAGTGTCTCAATATTTGGTAAAATAGTTCCTCCACCTCTTGGATCTCGTTTGTATTTACAGCTTTGCATTTATTATGTTGGCCCAATGAGGCTACCATGGTTGTACATTTTGTAGTTCAAAAAACACACCTCTGGCCGGCCCAGTGGCATTGAGGGTTGAGGCGCTGGATGGCATACCTTGCGCCACGCTGACAACCTGGGTTTGGGAATGCGCCCGGGCCATCGGGGGTTGGCTGGGGAGGGAAAGGTTTGAGCATCCAATGGACTGCTCACCTTTCCAGGGGAAGGGTTTGGGGTTTCCATCACTATGCAGCAGCCCCCGATGAAAATCGGGGGCACTGCAGGAGCGGTGTAATCAGGGGGTGAGGTACGGCAGACGTCGGCACATAGTGCCTGGACATCATTGCATGTCCGCACCTCAGGGGGTGAAAAATCAGAGGATAATAGCAGTCAGCCAAGCAGCTTGATGGCCAGGCCTCTCTACTCAGTGGGTCTGTCATGGAATCGCGCTCCGGTACAGGATCCCGGCAAGTGAGAGGGAGTGGGGACCCCTCCACAGGTACGTTGTGTGCCAGCCGGATGCAAGTGAGTTTGCGAGCTGGAAAGGGGGAGAGGATGGTGGCTGGATGTATGGCAGGCCGAGCTGCCAGGAGTAGCAAATAAAGATATGAAAAAAAAAAAAAAAACACCTCTTGTAAATGCATCCAGCTGCCTGTGCCAGCAAATGTAGCTACTGTGTTTATTAAAATGGGAACCTTACTGACGCCTGCCACCCCCACACAGACGAGATAATATGTTTAAGTTTATAGGAGGAAGATGGAGTCATGATGGCTGCAAGTGTTTGCTCGGCAGGCGACTGCTCTATATAGACAGCTGCAATAGAGGGAGGGCATGAGAGAAAGTGTTTTTTTTTATTATAGATGCTGTAGCGCCATTTTTGCTTTGAGTTACTTGTGCAGGAGCTCAGGCAGTCAGGGAGTTGGGCAAGCATGCAGTTGGCTGGTGTGTAGGCAGTCTTGAGGACAGTCAGTCCTCTCATAGTTTGGAGGCCCAAGCAGTGGTCCTTTGTTACCCTGCTGCTGGTACAGACATAATATGTGGCCGTACTGTCATTATTCGGGCAAGGGCCAGACTCCGACTGCCGGGAAAGTGCCTGCAGCACTACTAGGAGGTGTTTAGAAAACCAAAATTATTTTTTTTTTATTTTAAAATGAATCATCGGTGGTGGTGTTGTTGATGGATTTGGAACGAGACACCTATTCCTGATCAGGATATCAGAGCTGAGTGAGACACTGTTCCAGGTAATGCGGCTGCAAGTTCAGTGTGTCAGTGATCGAGCACTCATTTGATACATGTATTTTGTCTGTGCTTTCATTAACAGCAGTGCAACAAACCCTGACTTTTTGTAAGCTATGGCCCTAGTGAGAGTTTCCCCGATTAAGCCAGAATGCTGTTGCAGCTGCTGTGAACACCGTACAATTTTTTGCTAACGTTCGGTCCACTGCCTGCCAGCATGCTCGGCTGCTTGTTCACTCACCGGTAACTACAAAGGGGAGAACACTTCTTGGTAGAACTTTTTTCATTATTGGAATACTATTTGTTTTGCGAGCTGTCAAGGTTAGGGAAGGGATAACAGCTGTGAGGACTGCTGTGAGTGCCAGCTTAACTGGAACTGTAGTCGGAGTCTGGTGCCACTTTCAGTAACTTGAGTTTGTTTGGTGGTTGTATAAAAAAAGGGCAAAAGATGTCAGAGTAGGTTTTGCTGGCAAGTGGTGATTGTGATGATCATTTATGATGGTGGAGGTGCTGAACACAGCAGATGGCCTGGACAAAGATAGGAATGAGACTGGTTTACCTAGTGTGAAAAAAAGATGGCTGACAAACATGTACTTAAAATTCTAAGGTGTGTAGTGATTTAGCGGTGAGGCTAAATACCAGGATGACCATGAGTAGTACTGCATTCATACACAGTTAAATGACTGGTTCTAGCCAGTCAGCATTGGAGGATATCAGTGCCCATTTTATGAAAAATAACAGAAAAGGGTTGTAGGACCACACCAATGGGCAATGGCCCAACAGCTGTATGTTGTGCTGTCTTACAGGCGACCAAGGTTCAAAAGTAAATTCAAGTCACCAGGTTGGGAGGCAAGCCAGGTTGGGGCATCTGCTGCATGGTAGTGAGCCACACAGTCTTGCAGGGTCAAAGAGCTTGATCCGAATGCGCTGTGTGCTTGGGAGGCCACCACAAAAGCTACGCTCAAATCTGGGGAGGTGGAAGGGACCTAGAGTGAAAAAAAAAAAGTCTAAATGATGGTCTAAGCCTCTAAGATCTCCTGGAACATAGTGCTTGCTCTGCTGTCACAGGATTCTTTCACATAGTGAAATGCCGGGTTGGGGGGGAGATGACCTTCCCCCCAGGAGACCCTGAAATGGAGGAAGACCTTTGGGTGTAACCAGTGGGTTCCTGGGGTCAAGGAGGGGATGGAATCAGAGGACAGGCCTAAACAGAGAATATCCTTGAACAATGGATATGGCTAGGAAGAAAACCTCTATAAAAAAAGTACAGTTACGTAAGAACTTACTGTAACAGTAGATCTTCGAGAGAGGTTCCTTCAGTAGGTCATCACATATAGGACTGACGCCACCTGGCGTCGGGCCGCATGGCAGACTTTTCTAGCAATCCCTGACAGGGGACCACTCACCCGATGTCACGTGACTGACATCAGCATGACTGTATATAGTGGGCGGTCCCCACGCCCGCCCTCCAGTTCTCCCACCGGAGCCAGGAAGAGGCCTGACAGCAGTCGAACAGGATTTGGAGACCCTGTAAAACATAACATGAGGGAAGGAGGGGATAGATTCACTGAAGGAACCTCTCTCGAAGATCTACTGTTATGGTAAGTTCTTACATAACTGTACTATCTTACTTCGAGAGGGTTCCTTCAGTAGGTCATCACATATAGGACTGAGTCCCAAGCAGTCCCTCCGAAGAGAGACTAAGAGAAACTAGGGAGGTGGAAAACAAACTCCGATGGAAATAACTGAAGTCCAGAATGGACCCAGTCTAGGACAGAAGGCCCTGCAGGACGGATAGGCCAAAGCTAGCCCTCTGCCTAGAAGCAATGTCCAGACTATAGTGTTTGGTAAAGGTATGGACAGAACTCCAAGTAGCAGTAGCACAAATGTCAGCTGCAGAAACGTTCTGAAGGAAGGCTGCAGAAGCAGCCATGCCCCTAATAGAATGACCTCTGATGGAACCCAGCAGAGGTTTATCATACTTCTGGTAACAGAATCGGATGCAGCTGCCCAGACATTTGGAAAGGCCCTGCTTAGAAACTGGTTTGCCCTTCGATCTTGGGGCGTAAGAGACAAACAACTAGTCACAAGAGTGAAACACCTTAGTCCGGTGTGTATTAACACTGGAGACTCTGATGGACATCCATCGTGTGAAGGAGTGCCTCACCTCTGTTAGAGGGGGACGGGTAATACACCGGAAGCTCTACCGATTGGTTCAGCGTGGCTTCTGACACCACCTTTGGGAGGAACCTTGGATGGGTTAAAGGACCGCCCGGTCTCAATGGAAAATCAAGTAAGGCTCCTTGCAGACTAGAGCGTGAAGCTCCAAAATCCTTTGGGCTGATGTGATGGCCACCATAAAAAGTGCCTTCCAAGACAGGAAGCTCAGATCACAGCTCATAGCCATCTCGAAAGGAGGAAGGGTGAGCTTTTCCAGGATGAAGTTCAAGTCCTAAGGTGGGGTTGGGCTGCGGATGGGGGGTTTCAGATGGAGAATCCCTTTCAGAAAGGTTTTAGAGACATCCAACTGAGCCACGGGTTTACCATCCACTAGCTCATGGTACGCTGAAATAGCTGAAAGATGCACCTTTAAGGAAGAGTAGGACAGGTCTGACAAGTGAAGGAGGTATTCCATGACTTGCGGGGCCGAACAAGAGAAAGGGTTCCAGCCCTTTGCGGTCGCCCATATGGAAAACCACTTCCACTTCATGGAATGGGTAGAAGGTTTCCTGGCCTCAATTTGGACCTGTGCAACCCGAGAGGAAACCCCGAAGTGGGATATTGCTATGTCTGCAGGAGCCATGCATGAAGATGCAGGGTCCTGAGCCCCAGGTGAACCAGATGGCCTTAATCCTGAGTAAGGAGGTCATGAGTCACTGGAAGTGGAACTGGTGGTTCTCTGGAAAGCTGCTGAAGCCACTGGAACCAGATCTGTCTCGGCCAGAGAGGGGCGATGAGGATCATCCTCGCCATCTCCGCCTGAAGCTTGAGAAGAACCCTCTGCAGAATGGGAAATGGAGGGAAAGTGTACAAAAATTTCCCTGTCCAAGATAGAGACAATACGTCGCTCCAGAAAGCACCTTGCCCTGAAACGAGTGAGCAAAACTTGGGAAGTTTTGCATTGGATTGGGAGGCGAAGAGGTTGATTTCTGGACGCCTCCAACTTCGGAAGATGGACTCCGCCACTTCCTGATGCAGTTCCCACTCGTGAGCTAGGGTCCGAGATCTGCTAAGACTGTCCGCCAGGACGTTTAGAACGCCCGCTACATGCATGGCCACTAGGGTCAGATGGTGCTGGACTGCCCAGTTCCACACCCTGGTCGCCTCCCAGTAAAGAGGGTACGACCGGGTTCCTCCTTGTTTGTTGATGTACCAAACTACCGACATATTGTCTATTTGGATCAGCAGTGTTCCCTCCGGAAGGAGGGTCTGAAAGGCCTGTAATGCATACAGGACTGCCCTGAGCTCCAGAACATTGATGTGGAGAGAAATCTCCAAGCTGGACCAAAGTCCCTAGGCTTGATGTTCCCCCAGGTGAGCCCCCCACCCCATGTTTAAGGCACCCATGGTGAGGGTGGCTGCTGGTGCAGAGTTCCAAAAGGAAGTCCCAAGGAAAGATTGTGGGAATCCATCCACTATTGCAAATCCTTCTGAACCGCTGAGGAGATGAGGACTGGATGGTCCAAATCATCCAGAAGCTGGTCCCACTGCACCCGCAAGGACCACTGAGTGATCCTCATGTGAAGCCTTGCGAGGGGAATGGTAGCGATGGAGGCCACCATCAGGCCCAGAAGGCGGAGGACTTCCCGGGCAGGGATAGTCCTGTTGGAAGCCACTTTGGAGGCCTGATGGATAAGGGTCTCCACCCTGTCTGGAGGGAGGAAGGCTCTGCACTGAACCTTATCCAGGACTGCCTCGATAAACTGGAGTTTCTGGGCAGGGATAAGGGATGACTTGGGCACGTTGACTGTGATCCCTAACCGGCTGAACAAGTCCAGTGTAAAGGAAAGAGCCTCCAGTAAGGAATCCCTGGCCAGGGCTGCAATCAGCCAGTCGTCCAGATAAGGGAATACCGCAATGCCCCTGCGGTGCAGGAACGCCGCGATCACTGCCAGGCACTTGCTAAAAACCCGTGGTGCTGAAGACAGACCAAAGGGGAGCGCCCAAAACTGGAAGTGTTCCCCTTGGAAACAGAAATGCAGGAATCGGCGGTGGCTGGGGGAAATAGGGATATGTAGGTAGGCATCCTGTATATCCAGAGTGCAGAGCCAGTGGTTCTCCATAAGGAGAGGAAGGAGGCTCTGGAGAGTCAGCATTTGAAATTTTTTGTACTCGACAAATTGGTTGAGCTGACTCAGGTCGAGTATGGGTCGGAAGTCCCTGGTCTTTTTTGGAACCAAGAAAAAATGGGAGTAGAATCCCTTTCCCCTTTGCCCTGAGGGGACGCGCTCGATCGCTTCTTTGAACAAGAGCGAATTTACCTTCTTGCGAATGAGAAGTGCCTGGTCCTGGGAGTATGAGGACTTCTGCGAAGGGTTTCCCGGGGGAAACTCTAGGAGCTCTATGGTGTGCCCGACGGACACCAGTTGCAGGACCCACTCATCAGAGGTAATCGCCCTCCATTCCTGCGCGTAGCAGCGAACCTCCCCCCCACCTGCTCCCCACTGCAAGACTGAGGAGGCAGTGGGGCCGGGGAGTCAAGAAGTGGTGGGACATTCAGGGGGAGGACCTCCTGAACATCTCTGATTCTTGGAGGCAGGAGGGATGGCTGTACCCATGGCCCTACGCTTCCCTTGGCAGCACACCTGAGCATTCTTTCTCTGCCTCCAGGTCCTTTTCCAAAAGGGCTGCTGCTGTTGTTGTTGAGCACCCAATCAGTACATAGACCTAACAGACCTAAGAGCAACTCCCTTGTCCTGTAGATCCATTATATCTTTGGCGACCCCTCCAAAAAGGACAGAGCCCCTGAAAGGCGTATCCTGATTCACCGACTGGACCTCATTAGCGAGGCCCGAAAGGCGAAGTCAGGAGTGCCGTCTCAGGGCAACGGCAGTTGCCGAGGTATGGGCCACAGCGTCGACAGAGTCATAAGTGGCCCGCAGAGCATGCCTGCAGGAGATCTTGGAGAGGCGGAGATCCTTGGCAAGTTCCTCCTTGAGAAGTGAAGGATCTATTGACTGGACCTTCGTCTCCAATCTGGCGATAGTTGCTTTTTGGTGGGACACCATGTGGGCCATGTAACTGAGGGAGCGAAGAGCGCACGTGGCCGAGGAGTAGACCTTTTTCCCGAACTGGTCCATCTGCCTCGACTCCTTGTCCAGAGGAGTAGTGCTCATGTGCTTAGGAACAGAGGAGTGACCATGAGCAGCTGAAATGACTACAGAGTCAGCCTTAGGATGAGACTGTAAGAAAGGGGCATCTTTCGACGTCCGGTAAAGTCTGTCTGCCCATTTGGGGACAGCTGGAATAGACTGAGGCATCTGCCAGATGGTCGTGGTGAGGTCTTGATGGGGGCCCATCCTCGGAGGAACTGGGATAGGAGACAGAGACTCCAAGTCCAGGTGTTCCATGAGTCTCTGTCTCATCGGGTCCTGTTCCTCCAACTCCCAGTTGAAGTAGTCTCTCAAGGCCCTCAAGAGGTCCGAGAAGAATTGGTCCTCCAGTGGCGATTTCAGCGAGGCCTTGCCTCTCGGTTGCTCGGGGTCCTCCACAATCTCCTCCTCCGAGGAATCCTCCCTCCCGTCTTATCTGTCATCATCCGCCTCCTCAACAGTACGATGAGAAAAATCCGGAAGGGAAACATCCTGTCGAGTCTTCCCCGAGATGTGGACAGTTGGAAGAGAGCTGCTTGGGGAAGGGAACCTGGGAAGCTGCCATTGTGTGAGTCTAGTTTCCAGATCCGAAACCAGCTCTGACCTAGCCCCCTGCCACCAAGACTGTATTAGGGTCTTGAAATCTGGAACAACCGGGGGGAGTGGGAGGTGGAGCCGGTTGAGGCTGAGGAGGAGGAGGAGGAGAGGGTGACCAGTGGGGGATAATAACCCTGTGGTCCCATGTAGTGGGAATAGGGGTTATATCCCGGGTAGAACTGTCCCAGGTGACTCCAATCAGGAGTGGAACCCCCCGGGTAGGGATCCCCAGGATACCCATAAGGGTAATGGGAGACAGTTTGGGGTCGGGTGTAAATCCCCGTCGTCAGTCCTGACATTGGGGGAACCCACATTGGACCCGCTGTTGTATAGATCAGAGGAGGGTCCGGCGTCGGGACAGTCCACGTCAGAGGAACCGACGTCGACACCAGTGCTACCCGATCCAACGCCGAAGGGATCCGCAAGCCGGGTTCGGCATCGGGCCAGCAGCAGAGGCCGGACAGCCGGACCCGCAGATGGACGGCCGCCGGATTGCCGGTGTCTGAGGGGCCAGCACCCACCATCAGGCCGCGGAGGGGCCTCCAGAGAAAGGCCATCCGCCGAGGAGGAGCCTCCTGAGCCTGGACCCTGGCAGGGGAGCGCAGAGAAGAACCCAACATATCTACAAGTTCAAGGGCATCTCTGTCACCATCGCCGGACGTGTCCGCGTGAGAATGCGAGGACACGGGCAAAGGAGGAGGAGGAGGAGGAGAGGGCTTCTCCTCTGGTCCCGCCAGATGGTGTGAGCTTTAGGCTCCTGACGGGGAACCGAGCCCGTGTGGTCGCTAGAGATGGCCGACTTAGCGGGTGGGGTCGTGCGGTCGGGGTAGAACCCCTGGCTGACTTATCAACCAGATGCCGGACGGCTGCCCCCAGCCGGGGGAGCCGACTTACCAGCCGCCGCGTGGACTCCGGAGCAGCCGCGGCCAATTACCACTGAGACGGCGCGGTCACCAGGGGAGCCGACAATTGACTTATCCGATGGAGTTTTGTCAGACTTACCATCCAGTTTCTTAGGCGGTAGCTGAGCTTTGCTCATTGAGGGCCTGACGTCGTTCACTGAGCGAGCCCGCTCCCTAGACTTCTCCTTGTGTTTTTTAGAAGGGGAAAATTTTTCAGACGAGTCCCTAAGCCGATTCATCTTTTTCTCTAGTGAAACTAGGCGGCTTTTGAGTAGGTAGGCCTCCAAAGCCTGCTGTCTCCATTTTTTCATGGCCTGATTAAAGGACTGGCACTCAGGGCAAGAGGAGACTAGATGGTCTGGGCCTAGGCAGATGACGCACTTTGGATGTCCGTCTTTGTGCGGGATCTGGGTGCCACATGATGAGCACTTCTTTTTAGGAGAAGATGTCAAAAAGAACAGTAGTTGTGAAATAGGTAGCGAGGGATTAGCGTGCAATTTAAACTTTCTCGACGAACACAAATGGAAGTCTGCGGAGCAACTGACACGAGGCGACGGCGGGAAAGAACTGGTGGCCAGACGTGGGGACCGCCCACTATATACAGTCACGCTGATGTCAGTCAAGTGATGTTGGGTGGGCGGTCCCCTGTCAGGGATTGCTAGAAAAGTCTGTCGTGCAGCCCGACGCCAGGTGGCGTCAGTTCTATATGTGATGACCTACTGAAGGAACCCTCCGAAGTAAGATCAAGCATTTGTCAATGCTGAATGTTGTCTCGCTGGCATTGGTAGTGCAGGAGTTAAAGATGCATAATAGGAATGGCAGTGAAGTATTGAACAGACGCCAAACCCACCCCCACCCTGCAAAGACTGCAGGTGTTGGGGTATGCCTTTGGGTCATCAGCCAACGCCATGCCATTTTAACTCACTCCCACCCTGTAGACAACACAAGTGTTGTGGTGTGCTGTGGGTCTTTGGGCCTTATACTTACCCCATTCCAAAAGGAAACACGCTGAGATGGGTGCAGTATAGAGAATGGGGTGTACTTTAGGGCCAAAGACTCCAAGGCACACCTCGATGCCTGTGAGTGGCTGCAGGGCGGGGGTGGGGGTGGAATGGTGTGAGCATTACAGCCACTGATCCCAAGTCACACCCCTGATGCCTGTCAGTCTCTACAGGTTGGGGTGTTACAGTTGGCAACCCTAACGATGTAGGCATTTGTTGGTATTTTCACTCCAAATTTTTAACGCGGGCTTTTTGTGACCCCACCTCAGGAAGAACGGCACTATCAGTTTATTAGCTGAAAGATGGTTTTGCACAGCGTCTATGCCATTTGGCGACATAGGCACGAAAACACATTTTGGGAAGGGTGTGAAAAATGACAACTGTATTGTTAATGAAGAGGCGAAAAAATGGCAATGTTGAAAATCTGGAGTGAAAATATGCAAAACTGGTGAAGCCAAGAGCAGGCATAGAAACTGTGCAACACACACCTGTAACCCAATTATTTTTGGGATTTTTTTAACCACATTTTCAACATAGGCATTTTGGGACCTCCCGTCATAAACAGTGGCACTGTGATTTTGTTAATGTGTCCCAAAAGTAGATTTCCCACAGCGACCACGCCATTGTGCGCCACAGGTGAGAAAACACATTTTGGGCAAGATGTGAAAAATGACATTGTTCATAAGGAGGTGTGAAAAAATGCCAGTGTTGAAAATCTGGCATGAAAATATTGCAAATTTGCGAAGTTACAAGGGTGCGTGGAAACTGCGTAATGCATGCTAGTAACACAATCATTTTATGGACTTCCATCACCAAATTTTCAACATAGGCATTTTAGGACCTCTGCTCATGAACAGTGCCTTTGTGAATTTCTTAATCTGTCCATAAAAGTGATCTCCCACAGCAACCGTGCTATTCTGCGCCAGAAGTGTAAAAACACATTTCAGTCAGGATATGTAAAATGACAGCTGCACTGTTCATAAGGAGGTTACGAGCGGGCATGGAAACTGCACAACTCACACTCGAAAAACAGTCATTTCTTGGATTTGTTTTTCACCAAATTTGCAACATAGGGTTTTTGAGAGCCCACCTCATGAACAGTGGCACTGTTGTTTCATTAATCGGTCCCGAAAGGTGATTCCGGGCAGTGACCGCGAAATCACCTTTTGGGACCGAATAATGCCATGACAGTGAATTCATGAGGAGAGGTCCCACTAACCCCATTTTGAAAATTTGGCGCAAAAATTCCCAAAAATGCCCAACATATGCACCAAAGTTGAAAACCCCCTATTTATGCCATTATACAGTTTACTGGCATTTCTTCAGTTCGCAGTCGGATTTGAAGAGTGCAGACATGTTCCCGGTCTACCGAAGATTGTTGCGCCGGACTCTGGAGGTAAGTATGGGGTGGGGGGGTGAGGAGGCAGGGTATGCAGAGGGTGGGCATGGGTTAGGGGAAGGGGGCAAGAGAGACCGCGGGGGACCATTTTCTTCTTTTTTTGCAGGTGTTTGTTTGGTGCACTGGGGTGGGCTCCCAGTGTACCACCTGCATAACGTGGAGGGGGACCACAGCCGACGGGGAATGGGCCCCCCATCGGCACAGAGATGGGTGGGGGGGTGCACATGATGCCAAGGGAGATTGGGCACCCCCTCGGCACACAGCACACATTAGGGGTTGGGGACATTATGCTGATGGGGAGTGGGCTCCCATGCTAAACTAGGCAGGGGGGACTGAAGCCGATGGGGACTGGGCCCCCCTGTCTACAAGGAAAGACTATTGGGGGATGCATGATGCCGAGGGGGAATGGGCACCCCCTCAGTACACACTTGGAATGTGAGGGAGGCATCATGCCGACGGTGAGTGGACTCCTCCATCAGCAAATGAAGTGGCGGCAGCAGTCAGTGCCACCATGTTTAGTGAAGTGCTTCACCACGAAAGGCACGTCGGGAGGCGTGTTATTCTGCCGCTGCGTGACGAGCTTGGCTCTCATTCCAGTGGCACTTTTGTTAGATCTGGTGGCCACTTTACGTACTGCAGGTGTCAGTGCCTGCAGCTGGCTTATTGGGGAATGAGGGATGCACCTACTGATGCGTGCCCTGCATTCTCCCACAGTGACCGCACCTCCAGATCTGCTACTACTGCAATATGTTGGCTGGCGCGCAAGCCAACATAAAAAGGCAGAGGGCTGTGTACTCATGAACTGTTAAGATATCATGAGGCAGTATAAGTTTCTTAATGTACACGCTCTTTTGGGGGGCTACATGGGCTAATTAGCCCCTCAAAAGGTATTATCTCCTGGTGCACAAGTCTTTTCTTGCATTTATTTCTGTCTCTGTCTCTCCTTTCTTTACATAATGTAGGTAAGAGTGAAACCCTGCAGATAAATGATTTATTTTTGCCAATTATGCATTCTAAATGAAAATGAATTATTTATTGCAATGTAAGGTGAGTGATCAGCATTTATTTCTGCTTCAGGTTGGTCACAAAAGAGCTTTTAACCAATGGGAGGGCAGCTTGCACAATGCCATCGAATGGTCTCTGCTGCACTCAAAACAGAGTGTAGAAATCAAACAGAAAGAGTTAAAACCTCATTAAAAAATGTTGTCTGAAAACTCCACAATTTTTTTTTTACTTTTTGTTTATTGTTCTCTTAATAAAACAATACATCAGGTATTCTCATGTAGGATAATTCAAATATCATTTGACATTATAGGCATAATTGAGATAACAAGTATATACAGTATATACCCACATTCTGGTACAGAAGGAGTTAGGGGAATAACACATAATCAGGCCATCTTAGTCTAAAGTCCCCCAAAAAAGTCCAGTATTTGCCAGCTGCTTCAGTGGCTCAGGTTACTAATCATGAATATAGTTCGAAGGGATGATTCTGCACTAACCTGTAGTGCTATTAACCTATTAAGTAAATTAAACAATAAATTTGTTTCCCACCAACTTCCATCCAAACCCCTTACAGCCTTATAAGAAACAAATGTGAAGAGATACTAAAGGCACTCCAACAGTAAGTACTTCATAGAACAAATAATGCTCCTAAGGATGCTAGCTAGGTATTTTAAAAAAAGTGTCAATAAGAGGAAAGGGGTACAAACATGTGAAAATATTATAGCAATACAATACAGTATAGAAATTCTCCCCCATTCCCAACCTCACAGTCCTACTAGTCCTAGTATATAATATCACTTAAATCACTTTCAGGTCCTCATAACCGGAGCATAATAGGGCATTTTAATATATTTTAACAAGTCTCAGAGCACCATACTCGACCCTCGCCAGAGTCTGAAGCTTCCTCTTCATTCCTCTGAGGTTGCTGCGATTTTAACTTGGCTTTAGTTTTTTTCGATCCAACGACCAGCATCCCTCGGATCCATGAATTGCCAGTTCTTTCCTCCATATGTAATACGGAGCCGCGCGGGAAGCAAAAAGGAGTGCACAATCCCCAGGGAGCAGAGCTTTTGATGAATTGCATGAATGAGTGCAAGGTGCATTTCACTGTCATATCCCCTCTAGCACACTGCACTGACAATATAAGCATACACATTGTATAATATATATATTTCTATATAACCAATCACAAACGCGCTGCACACACACACACACACACACACACACACACACACACACACACAGTAGATAAACATGTGGGGAGTAGTAAATGTAATGGCTGTGGGGCAGTCTTCGGAGTCTTTCTGGAGGCTGAGATGCTGCCCTAGTTGCAGACAACTATCTGCCCTGAGGGAGGAAGTTGCCCATCTTCAGGCCACACTGGACAGTAGTAAGGAAACCTTCCCCCAGGCCACACTGGACAGTAGGAAGGGAACCTCCCCCATCCAGGGAGCACTAGCGCCACCACCACTACCTCAGAGGTTGCGAAGAAAGCACAGCAGTTGGACCACAGTGGGCTCAGGGAGGGTGAGGATGGTGGAACAGAGGCACATCCAGTCAATGTTCCACTCCACAATCCATACACCATTCTGGGGAATATAGCTCCCTATGGATGCACCCGAGAAAGACTGATGACAACTGTCACAAGGAGGCCCCACAGGAAGGAGGCAGAGGACACCACAGGAAAGGAAGCAGCCCTGTGGGGACACAATTATTAGAGGTATAGAACTGGGGGAGCTGGGAAAAACTGAAGGTGTCCTGCCTGTGCCATGGCTTGGAGGGACAGGAAGCGATCCTTAGGATCAAGAGAACAGCTGCAAGGAGTCTGAGCTGGACGTAATTGTCCACCTAGGGACAAATGACTTGGCTCATCATGAGATTAGAGCAGTGCAAGAGGACATTGCAGAGTTGGGGAGGGGCCTAAGACAAGTAGCACACACAGTATCCTTCTCAGAGGTGCTGCCTGTCAAAGACATGGGGGAGGCGAGAAATTAGCACCATGCAGTTTAATGAATGGTTGAAAAAATGGTGCGGAGCACAGGGGTTTGGCTTCATTGGGGACTGGGGTTCCACCTGGAGGGACACCATCCTATACTGGCAGGATGGTCTGCATCTGTCCAGGAAGGGAACAAGTCTTTTGAGCAATCGGTTTAAATGCTTCATTTGCAAGTTTTTAAACTAGTCAAAGGGGAAGGCACTGACAAGCAGCAGGAAAATCCCAGCCTCTCCCTACAAAACAGGGTACTAAATGAGAAAAAGACTGAGGTAGAACGGTCAGTGGGGGATGCTGCAACAGAAGGTAAAGCCATCAAAAAATGGAGAGCAATGAGTACCAATGCCCGTAGTCTGGGTAACAAGCCTCCTGAATTAGTGGCCTTGATGGAGGAGGAACAACTGGATATTGTGGCAGTCACAGAAACATGGTACACACAAAACCATGACTGGGACATAAACATACCAGGATACACTATCTACAGGAGGGACAGGGAGGGTAAAGAGGAGGAGGGTAGTTCTTACATAGGGAAGGAATAAAAGCAACAGAACAAAAGGGTAAACAGGGAGGAGAAGAAGCACTGTGGGTAAATTTGGAGACAGGCAATGGCACCACAATCGCACAGGGGTTAGATACAGACCCCCCTCTCAGGGGAGGAAATGGACAAGAAAATGATAGAAAGTATACTTAGAATGGCAGAAAAAGGGGAGATATTGCTGATGGTGATCTGAATATGCCAGATGTTAACTGAGTGCAGTTGCAGCTGCCACTTGAAGAGTGCAGTTATTCTAGATGCCCTAGGGGCATCCTTAGACAACTAGTACTGAAGCTCACTCGAGGGGAGCAATATTGACTTGATTCTCTCAAATGGAGATGGAGAGAGGATCACAGATGTAGAAGTGGGTAGCCATCTGGGAACTAGCAACCATCGAACAGTATGGTTAACAATAAACACAGCAATAGAGTCAAGCCATACAAAGACAAAAGTACTGGACTTTAGGAGGGCTGACTTTGCAAATGGGTGAGTGCCTTAAGAATGCACTAGCAAATGGGCAGGAAGGAGGTGGAAGAACAATGGGAATAATAAAACTGTCATCACAGAGGTAACAAGCCTTTGTGTGAAGCAAATAAACAAAACAAAATGATGTAAGAAAACACTATGGTTCTCAAAGGAAGTGGCAGTGAAGGTTCAAGAGAAAAAGAAAGCATTCAGGAAGTACAAGGAATCACAGAAGGAGCAGGACAGAGAACTGTATCAGTTAAAGCAAAAGGAGGCTGGGAAGGCAGTCAGAACAGCAAAGGCCCAAACCGAGGAAAAGATAGCCAACTCAGTTAAGAAGGGGGATAAAACCTTTTATAGGTACATCAGGGAGTGAAGGAAGACCAAGGGAGGGATAGTGAGGCTTAATAAAGGGGAGGGAGGGTGGGTAGAGGGAGACCGTGAAAAGGCAGAGATACTAAACAAATATTTTTGCTCAGTATTTACAAATGAAGAGGGGAGGTACATAAAACAAACAGTAGAAACACTTGGATACAGAAGTTGATACCAGCCCATTTACAGAAGAAAGGGTTCTGAAAGAACTTAAAACTGAAGGTGGACAAAGCAATGGGGCCTGATGGGATTCATCCCAGAATTCTAAAAGAACTAAGGGTAGAACTAGTGACACCACTGACTATCCTTTTAACAAATCATGGAGGATGGGGTGGTACCCGAGGACTGGAGGAGGGCAGATGTGATTCCCTCACAAAAGTGGGAGCAAGGCAGAAGCAGGAAACTACAGACCTGTTAGCTTAACCTCAGTGATAGGGAAATGATGGAATCACTCTGAAGGAAAGAATTGTCGAGTATCTAGAGGCCAGAGGGCACAGGACCCCAGGCAGCATGGATTCACAGCGGGAAGGTCATGCCAGACGAATCTGATAGATTTCTTTGACTGGGTGACCAAAGTAGTAGATCAGGAGGGCTGTGGACATGGCCAACCTAGACTTTAGCAAGGCATTTGACACAGTCCCACAAAAGATTAATAGCTGTTAGCCAGCCTGGGAGTGGGTCCCAAGATGACAGCCTGGGTAAAGAATTGGCTGGAGAATAGGACACAGAGAGTAATAGTAAATGGAGTCCACTCAGAAGAAAGGAGGGTTACTAGTGGGGTACCGCAGGGTTCAGTATTAGGACCGGTCCTCTTCAATGTCTTTATATGTACATTGCAGAAGGACTGGAAGGAAAAGTATGTCTCTTTGCAGATGACACAAAGATCTGCAACAGAGTTGATGCACAGTGTGGGGTGGAAAGGATGAGAAGGGACTTGGCAAGGTTAGAAGAATGGTCAAATGTATGGCAGCTTAGATTCAATGCTAAGAAGTGCAAGGTAATGCACCTGGGAAACAAAAACCCAGGGGAAGAATACACAATGGGGGCTGAGATACTAACAACAACAAAAATGGAAAGGGACCTGGGGGTAGTCATATCAGATGACCTAAAGGTGGGCAAGCAATGTGAGAGGGCAGCAAGGAGGGCTGGGGGGATACTGGGATGCATAGGAGAGGCATCACCAGTAGAAAACAGGAAGTTATTATCCTCTGTACAGACAGCTGATGAGACCCCATCTGGAGTACGTGTGCAGTTCTGGAGACCCAATCTCCGAAAGACATAGACAGGATGGAAGCTGTCCAGAGGAGGGAATCAAATGGTGCAGGGTCTGCACCGGAAGACATATGAAGAGAGACTTATGGAGCTTAATATGTATAGCCTCGAGGAAAGGAGGGAGAGGGGGACATGATAGAAACATTCAAGTACCTCAAGGGAATCAACAAAGTCCAAGAGGGTAGCATCTTTCAAAAAAAGAGGTGTGCAAGAACAAGGGGGCACAATTTGAAGATAGAGGGGGGCAGCTCAGAGGTAATTTAAGGAAGTATTTTTTCACAGAGAGGGTTGTGGATGCATGGAACGGCCTTCGGAGGAGGTTGTGGAGTCAAAAACAGTGGTGGAATTCAAGCATGCATGGGACAGTCATAAGGCAATTCTAGGGGGTGGGGGTAGGAAGAAGTAGGCTGCTGGTTAACTGGGATCTGCAGCTTATCCAATAGGTAAGGAAATGGGAGACTGGGTGGGCCAAGCGGTCCTTATCTGCCGTCAAATTCTATGTTTTCTATGTTTATAATTGCATCAAATTGCTTTCGTCGGGCCTGGGTTTGCTAAGACAGATCAGGGAAGAATTTTATATCCCTCTCCTGGATGGTCTAAGGGTAAGCCGCTCTCGCTGCTGAAATTAAAATGTCCCACACATCTGGGCCAACAGTTTTTAGTAGAATTGTCCAGGGTTGATTGGTATCAATTGGTCGCACTCAGGAGTTTATTCTGTACGTAAGGCGCAGTTCAGTCCAGGCAAAAACTTCTGGTAAAGTTAAGTTTGTGGCCATTCACTTCTTTAAAAAACCAAGGAGATACACTCCCTCTGCTCCTTCTGGTAAATCCACTATACGGACGTTCCCTGCCCGCAAGCTATTTTCAGCCACCTCCAAGCGACTACGAAGCTGTTGATTCTCCTTTGTCAGGAGAGCCGTCACAGCCTGAGTGTTAAGGGATCGCTTATCTGTGTCAGCCACCAAATTTGTTAGAGTGGCCAAGGCGATATCATGGGTTTCCAACTTCATGAGGGATTTCTTCAGCTTCACATCCATCGCCCTCACTGACTCTAGAATAGCTTGCCACGGTTGTTCCTTGGAGATTGCAGAGGGAGAGGTTTCCGGCAACTCTAGGCCCAGGCTTGCTGGACGCTGTGATGCATCAGGCCGCGTGGGACCCAATGCTTTTTGCTAAGTGTTCTTGGTTTGCCCCGTGTTTGAATTTGGTATCCTTTCGAAGCTCAGACAATAAGGAGTCCGATTATATCATTCAAATTATAAAATCAGCACTCTAATGGGATAAATTTAGGCTGAAAATTAGGTATTGATGCAGAGCTAGTGTAGAAAATGTCCTGCCTGGAAGCTAGCTCTCCGGCGCCCCCGAAAACTCCTCAATTTAAAATACATTATATAAATTAAACAGAATGGTCTCACTCAGAATATGACATTTATCAGATGCAGGCCTTTCATAACTTGCTCATAGACTGTAACTTATAAGTAATGGTCCTGTTGCCTAGCTAATGAAGATAAATGGCATATTCTGACTCAGGTAATTGTGTATCCCATATACTGTATAGCAGATTGAATTAGCACCCATTATATTCAGAGTCAACCTTCTATACTATTAATGTGCAATAGAATTAGTGTGGACAGCTTATTTTTCAGTACAGTACAACTGATGACAATCAGCTGTCCATTAATTTTTCACTATCCATTTATTTTCACTGACTTTCAGCAATAGCGAATAAACAAAAAAAATAAACAGTGACATTAACCAGATACTGAAAATAACCTTCTATATATTTCATGGATAGTAACTTAAAATCTGATAGGCTATAACCCAACCACATGACCAAACATTGTTTTTGTTATGCCCTGTTGCTATGTTAGCAGTCAATGGAACAACTGAGATCTGGATAACCTAGACTATATCCTTTATAGATGAGACATGGGCAAGGGATAAGATGTAGCTCTCTATATTATGGAGCATAGAGGCTACTGGGGATGGTACTGTCAAAGGAGAACGGGGAAGTGGAGTTGATTTGGGTGCAGCTGACAGATGCAGTGGGGAAAAATAAGAGTGGGAGTGGTTTACGGACTGCCAGTGCAGGAGGAGGAGGAGGGGGATAGAGAACTAGGGAGGGAATTAGGAGAAGGGTCCTGGAGAAAGGCAGCAAAATCAGGACTAGTGATTGTGGGGGACATCCTGACATTGACTTGGATATCCTCGCAGCTAAGAACACCAGAACTCAGACACTGCTAGACACAATACAGGACTACTTTCTGGTACAGCGGGTAAGGGAATCCACAAGACAGGATGCCATCATTGATTTGGTGTTTACTCATTCAGAAGTGGAGGAAGGAGTAAAGGTGAGGGAACCACCGGGGTTCAATGGCCACAATACTGTATGATTTGAACTGGTCCTATGTAACTGCAGGCCATCTTCGAGCGGTCATGGACTTTAAAAGAGGGCAGATTTCAGGAAAATGAGGAGGAGGTCCACAGCAGTGGAAAATTAAATAGCCTGCTCAGATCAGATGTTTGCTTGCCCCACTGTTCTCTCAGGACTAAGTACAGTCTTCTGTGACTGTAATCAGCCCAGGTAGGACAGTAGGACCAGCAAAGAAATGATCAGAGCTTGATAAAAACCCTAACATGCACTGCTGGTTATTGAATCTCACACTGCTGCAACCCCCCTCTGATGTCAGCTGAAGGGGTTCCTGGAATTTGTAGTCATAGAAATTGTCTACTTGCAAGTCAGCAGAATCAGTCTGAGAGAACTGATTGTTCTGCTGTAAACAGTAAGTAAAAAAAATGCTTTTGCACACAAAGTAAAAATTTGAACCTGTCTCACATTTGGCTGGGGGGCTCTTAGTGCTGACTGTACCCCTTGAAATCTCATAGGATTCCCCAAAAATAAAAATTTTGGACATTCCGTTCTGTATTACTGAAAAAAATTCACATGAAAACAGGCTCTTTATCCTTCAGACGTCATCTGTCCTCGCTGCTTTGCCTGCTTTGTTAATCCTCTGCTTCTGATATTGTAGCAACTTATTGTGATATCACAATCAGAGGACCATGACTCCACAGCAGGAGTAAGGAACTTGCTGGCCCTACGGCACTGAGGGTTGAGGCGCTGGATGCCACACCTCGCACCACGCCAGCGACCCAGGTTTGGGAACAAACTCAGACCGCCGGGAGTCGGAAGGGGATGGAAGGGACTGAGCATCCGGAGGACTGCTCTCCCTTCCCAGGGAGGGATCCAGGGCTATGCGCTGCTCCTGGGCGACCCCAGATGGTGGTTGGGGGTAGCACAAGGAACTTACAGCGTTAGCAGATGCGGGGGCGGAGCTGCGGCAGACGTCGGCACGCAAGTGCCACTGACATCATTGCACGTCCGAGCTCTAAGGGGCAACTTGTAAAAAGAAATCCACCCTTGGTCTAGGGAGGTGACAAGAAAGCCAGTGGACTGCGCCCACAACCCCAGTGCTGGGTCAACTCCCTGACAGCTGGCCGAGCCCCTCACTGGACAGACCCTCAAATGTCAGAAAGGCCGCCAAGTTAGAGAAGTGGGCCCTCCTCTGGGGGGGTGATCTGGGGGACTGGAAAGTCCGGTTGAGGGGTGTTGGAAGGGAGGAGGCTTTAGGTAGGGGAGTATAGGTGACAAGTCAAGAGATCACCTCTGAGAGATGCCCTGACCATGGGGAGCAAAAAAAGTTAAAAAAAAAAAGGAGGAGTAAGGAACTCAAAAAAATGAAATTTAATAGGGAAAATACCCGGTTTTACTGAAAATGTTTTCAGTAACAAAAAAACGCAAGGTCCTGACTTTCAAAGCTGGTATGACTTTTGTGTAGCTGAGTTCTGCTGAGGCCAACTTTTATTGCTTTTTGCTAGAAACTGGAAAGTCTCTTTAACCCAGCTGTCGATCTATAAAGGCTGTTCCCGATTTGACAAGCTGCAGCTGCTAATTAAATTTGCTACACTGCAGCTGCTTGTTACATTGTTGCTGCTTTTTAAAATCAGCTGCAGCTTTATACATGGCATTTCTCAGCAAGTCGTAGAATACTGTTTCCCCTCACATTGGAAAAACGTGACCTCAGAGTGGCAATAATGCCCTCAGCCAACAGCTTTATATATTATAATCCACTGTTGGTCACTATTTTGCACTCAGGGCAATAGTTTTACACTATATGCGTCAACACTGGTCCATATTTCTTTAATATTAAAGCTTGGATCTAAATACTGTTGCGTGATTGGTCAAAACTAAATCTCATGCCAATATTAAGTATGAACTATTGAATGACTTTTCAATAGCCACAGGCAATAATTCCTGATGACAGGCAGGTACCCTCTTCCCCAGATTCCAAGATGGCAGCCAGCACTTACCATCCACTCACTTCTGCCACCAGTTGCTGTCTTGTGCAAGCACTTGTCACTTATACTTTTCAGTTAGTTTTATTGAAATTGTACTTGCATTAGCTCAGTACTGACAAGTTATTTGTATAACATAAGTGATTGTACTTGCACAAGGTGGTGGAGGGGAGCAGAGTGTAAGTGCTGGCTACTGTCTCGGGGCAAGGGGAATGTTAGGAATACAGGTACCGGAAGGGGGAGGGGCCTCTGGAATCACAGAAAAATAACTTTTTTTTTTAAATATTGGGTCAGTACTATAGTGCAGGATGGGCACCACTGAACCAAGGGTGACATAACTCAGGCAAGGTTTAATAAAACAGATACTGACTAGAACTGTTTCAGAATATAATGGGAAATTCTTGACTAGGGAAGAATTAATGACTTATAGTGGTCATATTGCCCTCGGCTTTCAGTAATGTCATCCCTCGGGCTCAATATTTTCTGACTATATCCCTCAACTCCAGTCAATTTTGTTTAACATATACACAGAAAATTAAATAAAGGAGCAAAAAATAGTACCCATGCAAAATTCTGTGTTTTTTATTGATAAGAAGATACTCAAGTTTCACATTACTTTATTTTATTTATTTATTGCAGTTTAGGATTAATACCTTTGAGTCCTGGGACTCATTTTCAAAGGTTCCAGGACATACAGTACACAAAACAATTCGTCAAATATACAGGTTGCAGACATTACAAAAAAAGTTAGCCAAAGCATATCGGTTGCATACATTTGAATGATAGGAGTTAGAGTACATTGAAGAAACAGTTTGTTTCAGTCAGGTTACAAATAAAATAGGAGGAACAGGGTTTCAAGGGGATAAAGCATTTCAGTGAAGGAACATTCAGGATACAGCTCAGATCAAGGAAACAGTTTCAAAGGAGGTGCTTTAGTCTGTCAATTTAGGGTCATCAGGCCCCTGGGAGTCCTGGCCATACAGATGGGACTAGCTATATAGAGGGGGGGAGGGAGTGGGTGGAGGAGCAGCCCGAGGACGGCGTTATCATTTTGCCAGAGGGTGAGTGATGGAGGGAGTTGCTGCAGTGATGCCAGCAGTGTGGGGGAAGGGGGGTGCAAGCTGAAGCTCAGTAGGAGGCAAGCGAGAGGGGCAGCAGGCATGGGGAGAAAACTAAGGGGCGGTATAGCACTTCAAGTTTCATACTGGCGGCTTTGACAACATGGTCAATATAAGCGGCAAAATTGAGAGTGTCATCAATGTGAATGCCTAGGTGTTTAAATGAGTAGACTTGCTCTAGAGCATCTCCATTAAGATTTGTATCAGCATAGGATGGAACTTCTTTTCGTTCTGTGGGACAGTAAGCAGCATGATCTTAGTTTTTTGGGGTTTAGCAATAATATTTTGGCACTGAATCAGGACTCTAGCTTGTGGAAGCTGTCGAGAAGTTGGGAAGTGATGGTCGACTGGTCCCTGCCAGAAGCAGAAATTATGGCACCATCTGCATAGAGTACGATGTCAGCTGGGCAGGCTGAGGGTAGGGTACTGATATAGAGACTGAAGAGGAGAGGCCCTAGGATTGATCCTTGGGGGACTCCAATGCTTATCTCCCTGGGAAATGATAGTGAGTCTCCAATTCTGACGCTCTGAGTGCGGTGAGCAATGTAACTGCTAAACCATGCCACTGTGTCTGGGGATAGTCCTGTTCAGAGCAAGCTGTTAAGAAGAAGGTGACAGTTAATGGAGTGAAAAGCCTTCGTGAGGTCTATGAATACTGATGCCACCCTCATCCCTTTGTCTAAGGCATTGTATACTTGGGAGGTATATCCTACTAGGGCCGTTAGGGTGGAGTGGTGTTTCCGGAAACCGTGCTGTTGGGTGCACAATTTGTTGTACTTCTCCAGGCACTCTGTGAGCTGGTCAGAGACCACCCTCTCTAGGGCTTTGGTGGGGGGGAGGATGGATATCGGCCTGTAGCTGAAGGTGTTGGTTCTATCTCCAGTTTTAAGGATGGGGTGACTTCTAAGGCCATCTTCCAGGCATCAGGGAATACACCCGATTTGAGTGAGGCATTGAAAACCTTTGCAAGTGGGTCAGCAAGCTCATTTAGGGCAAGGGCGACCAGCTACTTTGCCATGTTTTCCCAGCAGACATAATAATTAAAAATCAAAGTATCATGGGTAAAATAAGCAAGAAACCATGGAAGCGTTTAAGGTGACTGTAGCACTGAAAGGTCATATTTACCAACATACCTAGCACAAACCTGGAAATCATATATGCAAATGCTGACTACCCAGAGCACAGTTTGGTATTAAGATGCAGCCAGGATCTCTGTTGCTAGGTGTGTTCTGCTCCCGAGACTCAGCTGCTCTCTCCTGGTCTTTGCCCAGGCCAAAGCGGGTGTACCCCATAAGTGGGATACCACCTATAACAACATTTGCAGGTTTGCCCTGTCGGCCCCTCGCCTCACCCACCACTGCTTGCTTTACTCTGCTCTGCAGTGACTATCACCCTTGGACCTGCATTCCTATACCCTAGGGTGCTTCATTGGCTCCATTATCCATCACCCCCATCCCGACTCCCTAGGTGCTATGCTCAGCCCTCTGGTTCACTCTCGATCCCTGAGATCTGTAAGCTCTGCACTGCTCTCAGTCCCACTCTGCTTGACTAAGATGAGGGAGCAAGCGTTCTCCCACTTTGTCCCCAAATTCTGGAATTCCCTACCTCTCCAGGTCAAGAACTCCAAACCTCACCCTATTTTTTAGAAAGCACTGTTCTCTCATTTAAATGCTTTTGGTATCTGCAAATGCACTTGATACATTTTAGTGTTACCTCTTAGCTTACAGACTGTTATCTTCTAGTACCAATGTTTTTTTTTGTTTAGTGTCCTGCGACTCATCCATGTATAAATCACTCATCCTTGCGTGGATGTTATCAATCTATGATCTGTAATGTACTGCCTATCCCTGCATGGATTCCTGTTTTCTCCCTTGTACATTGTTCAAATATGTGATTGTACTTTTATTTCTCACTTTTGTTAGCTATACTTTTACTGTTGTCAGTACTCTCCCAGGTCAGGATCGAAAATAGGCAGGTCCTTGCCTAGTGCACTTACCTGGTTACCAAAAGCAAATAAATAAATATATTATTCAGTTTTCAGTTCACATTTTGTTCTTTATTTATCTTTTTTTCAGTCTAGGACATTTGCCATCTTATAAAATGACAGACCCTTGCTTATGATGTCATTATTATTTCCATAGCCACAGACTGACGGTTATGACATTGTGTGCATACAAACAGCAGAAATAGATGAGGCAGCCCAGAGGCTGAGAAGAAAAAATTACTCACCTTAGTAATTATATTCATTCTAATGGAATCTTGCTGTATTCTGACAATTGCAGTGATTCCCAATCTTTGAACTGCCTCGGAGAACTAAGGGTTAACTTTCCATGCAGGGCATGGAACACTGAGCTCAAGCTCGGTTGAAGTCTCTGTCTGGAGTGTTTTAAACTCAAACTGTCAGATTCTTACGAGCCCAACTAAACTAAAAATTCTATCTGGAAATTGTAAAAATTCTACTAGCCAACTGGCTGAAAAGGTTTGGATCCCCAAGGAAGACTCAAGTCAGGAAACCCAAAAACTAAACCCAATGTACTTAAAAAAATAACAATATTAAATAAGCACCCAAACAAAAGGGAGGAGGGTGCCAGCAACTACACCCCTGGGGTGCAACACTGCACCTGCTCACCCACTTCCCAAAAACAGGTTCTGAGAGGGGAGGTAGGGAGGTCAGAATACAGTAGGACTCCATTAGAAGAAATATAATTACTAAGGTGAGTAATTTTTTCTTCAAACAACATGAAGTCTTGCTGTATTCTGACAATTGCAGACTACCAAGCAGTACCTCCAAGGAGGAGGGACAGAAACTACTTTGGGAATAGGCTCTGAAGTACTGCTGTGCCAAACCGAGCATACCTCCTAGCCTGGATATCCAGGGAGTAATGCTTGGTAAAGGTATGGACTGTTTTCCAGGTGGCTGCTTGACAAATTTCTAGGAGAGGAATATCCCTGGCTGCAGCCAGGGAAGCAGCTGTACCTCTTGTGGAATGAGCCCTCAGGCCTGGGGGTGGAGTTTTTCCCAGTTTTCCATGGCATAATTGTATACAAGACACAATCCACCTGGCAACAGATCTTTTGGTGGCAGGTTTGCCCTTTCCCACTTCTCCATAAGTGAGCAACAACTGGAGGGAGTCAAACCTGTGACCCTTGGTACACTCTAAGTAGTAACTAAGGGCTCTTTTGACATCTAAACTGTGTAGCCTCCTCTCTCCCGAGGAAGAATGATCAGTGAAGAAAACAGGGAGAGACATAGACTGGTTTAAATGGAATTCTGAAACCACCTTGGGCAAGAACCTTCTATTGGTTCTAAGGACCACTTTATCCCTATGAAAGGAGATAAAATCAGGTTCCACTTACAGGGCTTGCAATTCACTGATATGCCTGGCAGAGGTAATGGCTACCAAGAACACGGTTTTCCAAATCAAGTACTTAAGCTCTGCTGAAGACATAGGCTCAAAGGGGGGTTGCATAAGCTGAGCAATGCAAACATTCAAATCCCAGGCAAGGGCAGGGTCTCTAAAAGGGGGATTGGTGTGAAACAATCCTTTAAAAAATTCACAGAACACAGGATGGGAAGATAGTGAGGAAGGCTTCCCTACAGACAAAAATGCAGAAACAGATGACAAATGTACCTTGAGAGTAGCTGGTCTGAGGCCTAGGCCATTAAGATGGACCATATAATCCAGAACCGTGGGCAATTCAGTAGTGTCTGGAGAAATATTCTTCTTAGAACACCAAATGCTGAATCTTTTCCATTTGGAGTTGTAAGTCTTTCTGGTGGAGGGCTTCCGAGAAGCCTTGAGGATATCCAGAACTCCTTGGGAAAGATGCAGATCTGTAAACTCTAACTCTTCAAGAGCCATGCCTTGAGATTGAGGGACTGAAGATAGGGGTACCAAATCCTCCCCTGACAGGATATTAATAGGTTGTAATTCCTGGGAAGAGACAGGGGAAGATGGACTGCTAGGGACAGCAACAGGGGGTACCAGGGCTGTCTGGCCCAATCTGGAGCAACCAAAATCACCTTTCAAGGCTGACCCACTTGTCTGTTGTAATAGATGTCCAGTCCTGGACAAAGTAAGCCAGCCTGCCCCCTACTGGAATGGGAGAGTCGACCCGGGCAGACCGATCAGGGTGTCTGCATGGCAGGGGCTTTAGGCTGAGGGGTGGATGCAGGCCTGCTCATCCCCCTTCTGCCTCTCCCTTTGAAGAACCCCCTCTGCGAAAAGGAAGAAGAGGCCTGTGCATGGTAAAAAGGCCTTTGAAAAGGCCTGCCCCTGCCCCTAGACTGCTGCCTTTGAGGAGTCGCCTGCCTTTCCTTGGCCTGAGCACTCCTGTAAGTGGTCCTGTACTTGTCCATCTTCTTCATGTAATTCTCTGTCTGCTCCCCAGAGAATTACCCACTACAGGAAAATCCATAGCCTTAGCCTGGGTGTCCTGCGAGAGGCTAGTACATCTGAGCCAAGCCATCCTCCGAAGAGCCACAGATGTAGCCATAACTCTTGATGAAACATCATTAGAGTCCACAGCAGCATGAAATTGGACTTTAGATGCCTCAATCCCATCTGCAGCCACTGCCTCCAGCTCCTTGGCTAGCTGGGGGAAGGCCTGTTTAGCCAGTGCCAGTACAGTGTCCCACCTGGACTTCTGGCACCTGGCTGTATAGGCCATGTAATTCGCCTGCCTGAGTCCCAAAGAAGATGCCATGTACTGCTTCTTTGCCATGGCGTCAATCTTCCTGGAGTCCTTGTCAGGGGTGTGTGAAGCCAAGGGAATATTTGCCTTGTCAAAGGCAGCAGCCTGCACTACCCCAACATGGCTGCATTGCTGATATAAGAACTCCGTGTCTGAGCCTGAGTGTATACCTCTTGTCCATTCTTTTATCCACAGGAGGTATAGTGTTAGGAGACTAAGATTTTTTGTGTCTGTTTCCCAAAAGATTTATGGAGGGGACTAGACAGTCTCCTGGACTCTGGGATATCCATCATTTCTACATAATCAGGCTCTTCTTGATCTTCCACAGCCTCTTCCATAGGAAGCTGGAGGGTTTCAGCCACTTTCCTGTAAAACATAAAGTGGGAAGGAGACTCAGAAAGCCTAGGAGGGAAAACACCTGATGGTCTGTCTGTGGAGATGTCCAGTTCCACAGGCACATCCAGACCTTCACTTGCATCATAATCCTCAAGTTCCCCTTCCTCTTCAAACTCCGGTTCATAAAATTCTTCAAGGGTATACTCTTGAACCGGGGGAACCAACTGAACCGAACTCCTGCCAAAAGGAGCCAGATCGGTCGGAACCGAACTAAGCGATTCCACAATCTGAATCGCCCTGTCTATCTCTTCGGCGGTCGGAACATGAACCTCTGGATCCGAACTGGTCGATTTATCTTTGTGCTTCCTTTTTGTCAGAACCAATCCTTCAGAATCGGCTCTCCTTTTGCCCGAAGAAGTATCGCCCTTGTCAGAGGGCACTCCTTCTGGTTCGGTCGAAACCGAACCAGGCTGGCCATCCGGGTCAGCGGACTTCTCGGCCTCCTTTTCCCTCAGTCTACCTAATTTCTTCTCAAGGGTAGATTTGGGAAAATTTTTTACATATTTGGCAGTCTGAATTGAGGTGGTCAAACCCCAGACAATAAACACAGGTGGTGTGGGGATCGGCCTTGGCAAAGACCTCCCCACACTCACTGCAGTGTTGAAACCCAGTGGGCCTGGTTTTTTTCTTGGGTTTCTCAGACATGGCCAACCTAACCAAACTTACCCTTTTTTCGGCAACCTCCTGGCAAGACTCCCTTATCGGTTCCTCACCGTGTCACGGGTATGGGAAAAGAACGGTTAAAACACATTTTTTTTTTAGAACCGATAAGAACCGGTAACCACACACTAAATATAGCAAAATTCACAATCAAATGGTCGGTTCAGCTGAACCGACTGCACTTTTACAAGTTACACACAGACAAAATAGAACAATTCCTATCTAGTACTCACAGCACCACAGACAGAGACTAAACCGACTATGCGGATACTTTTTTCGGTTTAAACCGACGAAAAACTGAAAACTTTAACCGACTTCGAACCGAGCTGAAGGAGAAATCTCAGGAGCGACCGTTCAGTGAGGCGGAGTAAAGAATCCGATGGTTTGAGTTTAAAACAATCCAGACAGAGACTTCAACCGAGCTCGAGCTCAGCGTTCCATGCCCTGCATGGAAAGTTAACCCTTAGTTCTCCAGGGCAGTTCAAAGGTTGGGAATTACTGCAATTGTCAGAATACAGCATGAGTTCATGTTGTTTGAAATGCTCTTCTCTGCAAGTGACCTGCATTTGATTCTGTGTGTCATCTTCTCCTATCAGCTGGTGGCTGAGAGCAAGCATGGTTGCTCAGTATAGTGTCGCCAGGCTCAGGGAAGTGAGAGGTATGTTAAGCTGCATTTGCACCTTGTGGCATAGCCTATCGTGCATTCTGCACTATGGCCACAGGTATGTATGCACAGGATGCCCAGGAGTAACATGTGAGCAAGGGGTATATACCCACATATGGATGCAGGCCAGTGTCTGTGTCCCAGTTTCTCTGGCAGGATCAAAAAGAAAATAAAGGACCCCTTCCAGGGCTTGATGACTAGGTGTCCCCTGGTTGGTGTCAGGGACACTTTTGTCTCGCACTGGATTTGAGTCCTACCATTGTCCTGAGCCAAATGGAAAGAGTAAACCACAGGCGAACAGAGCTGAGCACAGTAGCTTGAGACTTTGAAGGAGACAAGATGCAAATATCTTGTGAAGAGGTACAGTTGGGGCAAGAAAATAAAACAAACGACTGCAAAATAAGAGTAAATTCAAAGGGTAAAAAAAGTAGTTACATAACAACTTACCGTAACAGTAGATCTTTGAGACAGGTTCCTGCAGTAGGTCATAACATATAGGACTGCACCCCCTGGCATCAGGACTGCTTGGCAAACTTTTGCTAGCAATGTCTGGCAGGGGACCGCCCATCCACCGTCACGTGACAGACGTCAGCGTGACCCTATATAGTGGGGGGTCCCCGCGCCCGCCTTCCAGTTCTCCCCCAGAGAGCCAAAAAAGGATAAGACAGGAGAAAGGATGAATATCCTGCAGCCCAGTTCAGAATGCTCAATAAGAAATGCAGAGACGGGGGAAGGAGGGAGGGAAAGTGTGACCTACTGCAGGAACCTCTCTCGAAAATCTACTGTTACGGTAAGTTCTTACATAACTGTACTGTCTTACTTCGAGAGGGTTCCTGCAGTAGATATAGGACTGAATCCCAAGCAGTCACTCTCAAAGAGACTCACAGAAGCAGGGAAGGAGGAAAGTCTGAAAATAACCAGAACAGGCCTAAGACAGTGGGCCCTGCAAAACCAGCACTGTGCCTAGAGGCAATGTCCAGACTGTAATGCTTCATGAAGATATGGACAGAATTCTAGGTTGCTGTCGCACAAATCTCTGCTGTAGAAACATTTCTTAGGAAAGCTACGGAAGCAGCCATACCCAGAGTGACCTCTGATCTCTCCCAGAAGAGGTTTGTTGTACTTCTGCTAACAGAAGTGGATGCAGTTAGCCAGTCATTTGGAGAGGCACTGCTTAGAAACTGCCGATCCCAAGGATCTGGGGTCAAAGGAAACAAAAAGCTGGACTGACTTGCGTGTGTCCTTGGTCCTGTGGACATAACAACACAAAGCCCTATGTACATCTAATGAATGAAGGACAGCCTCACCCCTATTCATGCGAATGGGGTAGTACACAGGGAGTTCAACAGTTTGGTTTAAGGTGAACTCAGAGACCACCCTGGGAAGAAACTGAGGATTTGTACACAGGACTGCCCGGTTCCTGTGAAAAATCAAATAAGGCTCTTTACACATAAGGGCCTGAAGCTCGGAAATTCTTCAAGCAGAAGTAATAGCAATCAAAAAGAGCACTTTCCATAACAGGTAGCGCATATCACAGCTTACAGCCGGTTCAAAAGGAGGGAGTGTAAGCTTTTCTAAAACAAAATTTAGATCCCAAGGTGGGGTGGGGTTGCGGATAGGGGGTTTCAAATGGATTCCTTTCAGAAAGGTTTTGGAGACCTCCAATTGAGCCACGGTTTTCCCATCCACTAGGATGTGGTAGGCCGAAATAGATGACAAGTGGACTTTTAGGGAAGAATAGCTTAGACCAGAGTCAGACAGGTGCAACAGGTAATCAATGACCTGTGGTACTAAGCATGTGAAGGGGTCACTACCCTTAGCTGCCGCCCAGATGGAAAATCTTTTCCATTTCATCGCATAGGTGGACCTAGTAGAGGGCTTCCCAGCTTCCACCAGGACCTGAGCAACCCTCTGGGAGACTCCAAAGCATGACACAATTACGTCTGAGGGAACCACGCATGAAGATGTGAGGTCCTGAGACCTGGATGTACTAGTCTGCCCTGATCCTGCGTCAACAGACCGTGCCGAAGAGGGAGGGGAACTGGGGGTTCCACAGCCAGCTGCTGCAGAGGGGGAACCAGATCTGCCTCAGCCAGAGGGGGGCTATAAGGAGCTTCTGAGCCCCCTCTGCCTGAAGTTTCAGAAGGACACACTGTAGAATGGGAAAGGGAGGGAAGGCCTACATGTACTTTCCTGTCCAGCAGAGACAACGCGTCTTGCCAGATAGCACCAGGCTCTGGAACAGGCGAGCAAAAACTGGGTAGTTTTGCGTTGGATGGGGAGGAGAAGAGGTCTACTTCTGGTCATCCCCATTGGAGGAATAGTAGCTCTGCCATGTCCTGATGCAGTTCCCATTCGTGAGCTTGTGTCAAGGTTTGACTGAGGCCGTCAGGACATTGTGGACGCCTGGGACATACACGGCTGTGAGAAACAGGTCATGCTGGTCTGCCCAGGACCACACTCGCATCGCCTCCCTGCACAGGGGGTACGATCGGGTGCCTCCCTGCTTGTTGATGTACCAGACCACTGACAACATGTTGTCTGTCTGAACCAGCAGTGTTCCCGCAGACAGAAGTGACTGAAAGGCCTGAAGGGCATAAAGAACTGCCCTCATCTCCAGGGTGTTTATATGGAGAGATACTTCCAGCTGGGACCATGTCCCTTGTGTCTGATGATCCCCCATGTGGGCCCCCAACCCAGACCAGAGGTGTCTGTGGTGAGGGTCCAAGAGGAAGGGGGTGCCCTGAAAGGTAACCCCTGAGACAGATTGTGTGGATCCTGCCACCATAAGAGGTCTTTCTTAAGTGTGCTGGACACCAGTACCGGATGATCCAGGTCATCCAAGCGTTGGTCCCATTGGACTCGTAACGTCCATTGGGTGACCCTCATGTGTAATCTAGCCAAGGGGACTGTAGAAATGGTAACTGCCATGAGGTCAAGAAGGTGTAAGAATGCCCTGGCAGGAATATGCCTGGAAGAGCGTAGAAGATTAACTTGCTCTGACAGACTAGCTGCTCTGTCCGGGGGCAAGAAGGCTTTGCACTGGACAGTGTCCAAGACCACCCCAATGAATTGAAGTCACTGGGAGGGGGTCAGGGACGACTTGGGGAAGTTGACTGTGATCCCCAATCTGGAGAAAAGGACTAGAGTGAAGGACAGTGACTCCTCCAGACTGTCTCTGGACAGGGCCGCTAAGAGCCAATCATCCAAGTAAGGGAACACTGCAATGCCCTGACGGCAAAGCACCACTGCCACCTCTGCAAGGCACTTGGTGAAAACCCTGGTTGCCGAAGAAAGTCCAAAAGGGAGAGCTTTGAATTAAAAATGCTTCCCCTGGAAAGAAAACGCAGGAACCGGTGGTGGTCGAGGAACTTTGGGATGTGCATGTAGGCATCCTGCATGTCCAATGCACAAAGCCCATGGTCTTGCTGCAGTAAGGGCAGAAGACCCTGCACAGTCAGCATGCAGAACTTTTTGTATTCTACAAAAAGATTCAGCTGGCTGAGGTCCAGGATGGACCTGAGGTCTCCTGTCTTTTTCGGGACCAGGAAGAAATGGGAGTAAAACCCTTCTCCACTCTGAGACCAGAGGACTGGCTCTATGACTGATTTTTGCAGTAGGGCCAGAATCTCCTCTGTGACCAGAAATGTCTGGTTCAGGAGTAATGGGAATGACCTGGAGGGTAGTCTAGAGGGATCTCCAGAAACTCTATGGTATGGCCTCTTGAGATGAGTTGCAGGACCCATGTGTCTGAGGTTATACTCTCCCACTCTTGCAGGTGTAGGGCGAACTTTCCTCCCACTGGCTCCACGTGGTTTAGGGGTGGAGGAAGGGGAGGATCGTATGAGTCAGGAAGCAGAGGGATGGGACGGGAGAGGTCCCTCAGCTGCCCTCTGTGTTTTGGAGGCAGGAGGGGAGGATACAGTTGACCCCTGTAGTCTCCTTTTGTTCTGACGCCTGGCGAAGGGTTGTTTGTTCTTTTCTTCTGCTGGCACCAAAAGGGCTCCTTTTTCTGGAAGCCCTATCTATACATAGATTTCATGGATCTCAGGGCCTGGCCACTGTCTTGAAACCTGTGATGAGATCTTTGGTATCTCCCCTCGAATAGGACTGACCCTCGAAAGGGGGCACCCTGGATAGCTGCCTGAACATCTGCGGAAAGTCCAGAGATACGCAGCCAGGCATGCCGTCTTAGGCTAACTGCTGTGGTGGAGAATCAAGCCACTGCATCCACTGAATCATACGTGACCCTGAACGTGTGCCAACAAGAAATTTTAGACAGGTGCAAGTCCTTAGTTAATTCGACCTTGAGCTCCGAGTCCTCGATAGACTGGATGTGGGCCTCAACTTTTGCCATAGTGGCCTTTTGAAAAGACACCATGTGTGCAACGTAGTTAAGTGAATGGAGCGCACAAGTGACAGAGGTGAAAACCTTCTTTCCAAATTGGTCAAGCTGCCTGGATTCCATGTTTGGGGGAAGAGGTGCTCATGTGTTTCAATTTTACCGAATGGTCATGAACCACAGCTATGACAACAGAATCTGCCTCTGGATGTGACTTTAAGAAGGGAATGCCCTCAGGCATGTGGTAGATCCGGTCTGCCTTCTTAGGAATGGCCAGGATGCAATGTGGCAGCTGCCAAATGGTAGTGGTGAGGTCCTCATGAGGGGCTGTCCAAAGAGGAACAGGAATGGGGGATACCTCTTCCAAATCTAGATGTTCAGCCAGACGTCTTCATTTGGGGTCTTGTTCCTCCAAATTCCAATCATTAGCCTATTGGATAATGCGGAGTAGCTCAGTAAAAGAAGGATCCTCAGGAGGTGATTTGGGCGACTCCTTGCCCTTGGCTGCAGTGGCTCCAGACTGCTTCCCAGGTGAGGCAACAGAGAAGTCTTCCTCAGAATCAGAACAGTCTTCCCCTTCGAGGATTCCTATTTCAGGTAAGGTGACCTGTTGAGTAGCACCTCCAGAAATGTGCACCGTAGTGGACCAAATAGAGATGACCAGTGAAACTGAGCAGGGGGTGGGTGAAACCGCCAGGGCTGGCAGTCTTCTCTCCAGATCAGACACCAGCTGTGATCTGGCATCCTGCCACCAGGACTGAATCAAGGTTCGAAAGTCTGTTGTGGCTGAGGAGGAGGTGGCGGAACAGGGGTGGGCAGAGGCTGGCAGAAATGCGTGCCCAACCCAGGATACTGAGGAGGAGGAGGGCACCCTTGATAATAAGGGTAGCTAGGAGCCTGATACCTAGGACAGTAGGCCTGGGAAAAAGGAGTCATCGTTGGGCCTCGCGAAGGATAAGCCGGCGTAAGAAACCCCGGATAAGGGCAACAGCTTGGCGGGTGACCCTGATCCACCAGAGGTCTGGATGGACCTGGAAAATTGTCTGGTGTTGGGATAGTTGATTTGGTTCTGGCACCGGGCTCAGTGTTAGGTTAGCTTGCATCAGGGATAAACGTAAGGGCCCTGACGGCTGATAGAAGTTATCTGGTGGAGTCCCCTGCAGTGGATTGGGGACATCCGATGGAACGGAACTCTGACAGCGGAGTCAAGGTCGGACCCGTCGTATCACAGATAGTTCCCGGAGCCGGCGTGAGAGCAGGGTCTGGTGTCAATGTCCCCGGGAGGGTATCCGAGGGAGTGACCAGGGGTACAACCACTGGAGTGGGTGAGGGAAAGACCACTTCCAGGGAACCCTCTTCCTCCTCTGTCCCAGTCGGAATGTCTGGGATCGGAGGTTCCACTGGGGGAGGTGGCGAGGAGGGCTCCTGCCCGGGGGGGTGGGGGCCTGGGAGGAGGGCGGCCGGGAGAGGTCAGTGAGCTCGACCGAGCGTCTGGTGAAGCAGTGTCAGCCCCGACAGGTGAGCTACGTCCAGGCGGTCATCAGAAGCCCTGGTGATCGGCTTATTGGACGGAAGAGGGGCCGGTTGGACAAGGGGGCACCCTCGACCGACTTATCGGCAGGCATTGTGCAGGTTACCGCCTGGCGGGAATCCATCTTAGCAACCACCAGGTGTGCTCCAAAAGAACCGGAGTCCAACTTACAGGTAAGAACTGGGCATTCACTGGAGGAGCCGGTGGACGACTTACCAGTAGAAGAAGTCTGAGAGAAGCCCATTTTAAGGGGCTGGAAAGAAGCAGAAAATGCTAGTGCCATACCAGTAGATTTTGTAATTATTGCTTTGAAATTCATTCTAAAACATAATTTATTTGAGTTTAATGGTGAGTATTTTTTACAAGAATGTGGTATTGCCATGGGTGCCAGCATGGCACCTAGCTATGCGAACCTTTTCTTAGGGAGATAGGAACTTTTGAAGGTTTTGAATAAAGAGGACAATCCTATTTTTTGCCATATACAATTCTGGCAACGTTATATAGATGACTGTCTTTGTATCTGGCAGGGAGACAGATCCAAAATTGATGACTTTATACAATGGTTGAATGTAAATAATTATAATCTGAAATTTACATACAACTCAGACAACAAGAGAGTTGATTTTTTTGGATCTGGAACTAGAAGGTAGCCCAGGAGGTAAAGTAAAGTACAGTTAAGTAAGAACCTACAGTAACAGTAGATCTTTGAGAGAAGCTATTGCAGCAGGTAACACAAGTAGGACTGATGCCACCTGGCGGCAGTTCTTGGCAAATTCTTCTTCCAGTAGTACCGAAGTGGGAATACCCCTGCCGATGTCGGCTCCACCCCGATGTCACCCTATATAAAGGGGGAGTTCCCCACGTGCTCCAGTTCTTGCACACACACACACCCCCCCCAACAGGCAGAGGATCGCAAGAGGCGACAAAATCAGGAATAAGACACAATCTTTCCTCAACAATGAGGAAAGGGCCGACTTGGAAAAAGGTCTGGTCCCTGGGGAAGGAGGGCGGGAAAAGATTTGTTGCAAGAGCTTCTCTCAAAGATCTACTGTTACGGTAAGTCTACTTAACTTTACCATCTTACTCAGAGGAAGCTCTTGCAGCAGACAAATACAAGTAGGACTGATTCCTAAGCTGTATAAACTGAAGACAACCTTTGGGAAGGGAAGTTAGGAGAAAACAGGAGCAGGAGGGATCCCTCAAGAGACCAAACCCTGCAGAACTGCAAGGCCAAACCCTGCTCTACGTCTGGAAAAGATGTCCAGGCTATAATGCCTGATGAATGTGTGAACAGAGTGCCATGTAGCGGTGGCACAAATGTCAGCCGCTGAGACCCTTTTTAGTGCTCCAAAGGAAGTGGTGACTGCCCTGGTAGAATGAGCCTTGATCAGCCCAGGAGCACACCTATTGTGGTTCTGGTAACAGAAGGAGCTGCAGTTGTCCAACCAGTGTGAAAACATCGGTTTGGTAACCGGGTGACCTAAGGACCTTTGCACAAAAGAAATGAAAAACTGATTGGATTTCCGGTCCCTCTTGGACCAAGCCAGGTAAAAGCGAAGTGCCCTGTGTACGTCCAAGGAATGAAGCAGAGCTTCCCCTTTGTTTGAATACTCCAGGTAATACACCGGAGGCTGAACAGACTAATTGAGGGTGAGCTCCGAAACTACTTTCAGCAAAAACTTCGGGTTAGTGTGAAGTTCAACCCTATCCCTATGAAAAATAAGATAGGGTTCTTTACACATAAGAGCCTGAAGCTCTGAAATGCGCTTCGCCGAAGTAATGGCTATCAAAAGCAGAGTTTTCCAGGATAGGAAACGAAGCTCAGCCTCTATGGCCGATTCAAAAGGGGGGAGCATTAGCTTCTCCAGGACAAAGAGCAGATCCCAAGGAGGAACAGAATCCCGGATTGGGGGTCTGATATGGAGAATACCACAAAGAAAGGCTTTAGATACCTCCATCTGAGCCACCGTCTTACCCTGGACCGGCATGTGATAACCAGAGATGGCGACCAGGTGTACCTTAATGGAGGAGTAACTGAGCTCTGACTCCAAAAGGGAAAGCAGGTATTCTAAAACAGAATTAACTGGACACACCAAGGGATCGACCTTCTTGGCTGCGGCCCACAGACAGAAACGTTTCCACGTCATAGCGTAAGTGGCCCTGGTGGCGGGCTTATGCGCCACAACCAAAACTTACGCTACCTCATCAGACACTCTGAACCTAGCTTTGGCTAGGTCTTGAGGAGCCAGGCATGCAGGAGAAGGGAGCACAGGTTCGGATGGACCAAGGACCCACTGTTCTGAGATAGAAGTTGAGATGAAATTAGTAGAGGCATCGGCAGCTCCACCACTAAACGCTGAAGCAATGGAAAACAAATCTGATGGGGCCACAGCGGGGCTATCAGGATGAGAGTGGACCATTCTGACTGTGCCTTGAGAAGAGCCTCCTGCAGGAGCAGAAAGGGAGGAAATGTGTAGAGGAATCTCCCCTTCCAGGAGAGGGACAATGCATCTTGACAGAAAGCTCCAGGCTCTGGACCTAGCGAGCAGAAACTGGGCAGTTTTGCGTTGGATCATGACACGAAGAGATCTAGCTCTGGTGTCCCCCAATGACAGAAGATTTGATCTGCAACTGTCTGAAGTAGGTCCCATTCATGAGCCTGCAATCTGGTTCTGATGAGCGCATTGGCTAACACGTTCTGTTCTCCTGGAATGTGAACAGCCGTCAAGAAGAGCTGATTCTCCAGAGCCCACTCCCACACCCTCATAGCTTCCCGGCAGAGGGGCTACGAGTGTGTGCCACCTTGTCTGTTGATGCAGAACATCAAGGAAGTGTTGTCCATCTGAACCAACAGGTGACCCAGCACTAGGACCGAGGCTAGGGCCTGAAGACCATACAGGACCGCTCTCAGTTCCAGAACACTGATGTCCAGATCCTCCTCTATTGGGGACCAGGGCCCCTGAGTATGATGTGTCCCCAAATGGGCGCCCCATCCCAAGGACAATGCGTCCGTGGTCAGAACCTGAGTCAGGGCCCCAACTTGAAAGGGGAGGCCTGCCAGCAAGTTTTGTGACGACATGCACCAGTGCAACTCCCTGCGAATCGGATCCATGATCCGAATCAAGGCATCTAATTCATCCTGTGTCTGATCCCACTGGACTCTTAATGACCAATGGATGGCCAGCATGCACAGCTGCACAAGAGGATCTGAAATGATGGCGGCTGCCATGTGCCCTAGCAGCCTGAGAAGGAGTCGTGCGGGGACTCTTGAGGCTGTAGAGACCTGGTACGCCAAGATCTGGATGTGACCCGCTCTGTCGGAAGGGAGAAACACCTTCCCGAGAGTTGTATCCAGGAGAGCTCCTATGAACTGAAGTCTCTGGGTTGGGAACAGTTGAGACTTGTCCCTGTTTACTGTGATTCCCAGGTGCTGAAACAGTGAGAGGGAGTCCCTTATGGTTTCCAATAGGCGGGACCTGGAGGGAGCCAGGAGGAGCCAGTCATCCAGATAAGGGAACACGAAATGGTCCATTCTCCGAAGTGCTGTGGCGACCGTTGCCAGGCACTTGGTGAATACCCTGGGGGCTGAAGAGAGACCAAAGGGGAGGACTCTGAATTGGTATCCCTTGCCTTCAAATCTGAACCTCAGAAACCGTTGATGACCCCTGGCAATGGGGATATGCAGATAAGTATCCTGCATATCTAGAGATGCCAGCCAGTCTCCTGTCAAAATTAAAGGTGGGAGAGTGGGAAGGGAGACCATACAGAATCTTCAATGTGAGACCCATTGGTTCAGATCACTGAGGTCCAGAATGGGTCTGAGGTCTCCTGACTTCTTCGGGACCAGGAAGAAGTGGGAGAAGAACCCTGTCCCTCTTTCAGCCGGGGGTACCAGCTCAACAGGGTTTTTGTCCAGCAGGGATTGGAGCTCCCTCTAGATCAGAATCCGATGTTCCTTCGGTTAGCAGGATGGGAGTGGAGGTCTGTGCGGAGGAATGGCGTCAAACTCTATGGAATGCCCGAACCCCACGAGTTTGAAGACCCACTGGTCGGAGGTCATTTGACTCGAGGCATCCACGTAGAGAGAAAAGCGGCCTCCAACCAGCTCCCTTACAAGGCGTCCAGGGGTGGAGGGTCACCTGAATAGTCAGGCAGTGGAAGGGGGGAGGGTGACAACTGCTGATTTAGCCTGATGAGAGGAGGCGGCCAAGGAACCCCTGTCCCCGCCCCTATGACTAAAGCACCCTCGCTGTGGATGGGACTAGTAGCGAGGCTGCTGAGGCTGATGTCTCCCACGGCCATGAAAACGGGGTTACGAGGTTGCCCCTGTTTTGGGAGGTACATGGACTGCATGGGTCGGATGGCCTTACTGGAGTCCTGTAGTCTTGTAATAATTCTCTCCGTATCTTCCCCGAAGAGCATGAAGCCCTTAAAGGGAGCATCCAGAATGTTCCTTTGCACATCTGGATCGAATCCGGAGACCGGAAGCCAAGCATGGTGTTGGAGACAAATGTCAGTAGCGGCTGCTCTTGAAGAGGTATCCACAGAGTCGTAGGCCAACCTCAGAATGTGAGTACCCACATCTGAGCAAGTCTGAAGCAGTTTGGCAAGCTCAGCCCACTGAGAGCAATCAGGCATGCTTTGCACAGTGTCCATTCCCTGTTCCCACTGGACGTTCTGGAATTGGACCATATGTGTCAGGAAGTTGAGACCCTTGATACTGCAGGTGGCAGTAGAGTACACCTTGCGTCCCATAGAATCCAGCTGCTTGGACTCCCTGTCAGACGGCTGGGTGCTCAGGTGTTTGGGCCTCTGCAAATGGTCGTGAGCTGACGAAGTCACCACTGAGTCAACTGCGGGTGGTTCGGCCAAGAAAGGGTGGTCCTTAGGGGCCCGGTAGAGCTGCTGAGCCTTCTTGGGCATGGCAGAGGAGGAGTAAGGATGCTTCCAGGTAGCATAACTGACGTCCTTAAAGGTGTCTACCATGGGAGGGATGACCACCAGCTTAGGATCTTTCTGGCAGAAGTATTTAGCCAACCGCAAGCGCTCGGGGTCCAGGGCCTCAGTGTCCCAACCCATGTTTGCCTGGATGTGCCTCATCACCTCCATAAAGCTGGGGTCATCAAGAGGGGATTAGGGGTGCCCCTCCAGATCCCCTAGATCAGGTTGAACATCCGAGTCGGGCAGAGAAGTTTCAGAGTCTACACAGGAATCTGAGGAGGAAGAGGATGGGGATATGTGCCATCTCCTCTTGCGCCACTTGTCTGGAGAGGGACAGCGGGAGGAGCTCCTGGACCCGGTCCTCTTGCGTCTCTTATCTTTGTGCTTCTTAGGCGCTGAAGGTTCCTCCCCTGCCTCATGATCCGAAGGCTCCGAGACTGGTACCTGGTCAGGATCAGGTCCCTTGGGTAGGCGGAACCGGGGTGGGCTGAGGCGTTGGAGGAGGTGCACCCACTGGGAGATCATGTTTGAAAGTGTTCCACCAGTGGGAAAAAAGCTTCTTGACCTGCGAAAGTTTCAATTTTGAGGAACCAGGTGCAGGAGGTGGAGGTGCACCAGAGCCGGCACAGTTGTCAGGGCATGGCGGTGTTGGGTCCGAGCCACTGGCGCCGGTGTCCGGGGGCACCAGCATGGTCTCTGAGGCGATGACGGAGGGGCGTCAGTTGCCCCGTCATTGGTCTCCGACGTCAGGTGGACTGGCGTCTGCTGTGGAGAGGGGGTCCCAGAACTGATGTCGGGTGGAGCTGGAGTAACCAGCGTCGGGACCACTTTAACTGGCGGCGGAACAGCCTTCACCGGAGGCGGGGTGGAGGCTGGAGGATTGGTGGCTGGGCGTCAGGCCAGCGTCTGTCTGTCACCTGAATCCGATGGACACCCCCCCGTGGTGAGAGCCTTGGACAGTTGGAATGCTTGTGGTGCTTGGAGGACTTCCCGACCAAACGTCGATCAGTTGCTGAAGGTGGACAATGGTCGGAGTCCTTAGATTTGGGCAGTAGAGACAACGCCCTGCTGCCTGAAGACCCAGAAACCTTGCTCAACTCCTGGAGGTCGGCCACGGAGACAGAGGCTGAGCAGAAGGAGGACTTACCTGTGCCCACCAAGGAAGCCTTCCCGGTGGGTGGGTGAACCTTCAGAGGTTGGAGAGTGGTCCCGGAGGACTTAGTCACCACAGACCCAGTGGTAGATGGTTTAAGGGCAGTGAGGTGCGAATCATGTCCTGATGACCCAGACTTCAAGCCAGAGGACCTGTGCCTAGATCGAGATCTCTCTTGCTCCTGGTGCTCCCGGTGTTTGTGGTGTTTCTTGCGGGTGGGTGACTGCTCTGACTCCCCCGAGGACAAGTGGTGTTCCATGGTGGCCAATTTGGACTCCACTAAAAAGGCAGAAAGGGACTTTTGTCACCTGATGTGTGTCTGAGAATTGAAGGCCTGGCAGTGGGGACAGGTACCGGTGTCGTGGTCGGGTCCCAGGCAGAAAAGACAAGCGGAATGGACGTCCTTCGAGGGGATCTGCTGCCCGCAGGAGCACTTGTTGATGTGCCCCTTAGAGGATGATGACATAGGAAGAAAATCCAGAAAAGACAGTGGGGAATGGTAGGAGAGCGATCGGTACTGACATGCAGTAACTGAAGGCGAATTAACCCAGACCATGCGGCGGAAAAAACTGGAGCATGTGGGGAACTCCCCCTTTATATAGGGTAACGTCGGGGGTGGAGCGACATCGCCGGGGGTGTTCCCACGTCTGTAGTGCTGGAAGAAGAATTTGCAGAGAACCACCACTAGGTGGCGTCAGTCCTACTTGTGTTACCTGCTGCAAGAGCTTCCTCTCGAAATGAGATCAACTTGTTGCTTTAGGAAGCAGACTACTACCAACAGTGTTCTTAGAGCTAAGAATGCACACCCCATAAAACTAAAAAGTCTATACCCTATAGTCAAATGCTTAGACTAAGGCATAAATGTTCCAGTATAGAGATGTTTGAGAAACAGGCTGCTGACCTTGAACTGAGGTTTTTACAAAGGGGTTACAAAACAGACATTTTGAAGGAGGCCAAGGCAAGAGCCCTGTCTGGACTGGAGGAAGGCGGATGTGATTCCCCTTCACAAAAGTGGGACCAAGACAGAGGCAGGAAACTACAGACCTGTCAGTTTGACCTCTGTGGTAGGGAAAGTGATGGAATCACTTCTGAAGGAAAGAATTGTTGAGTACCTAGAAGCCAGTGGGGCACAGGACCCAAGGCAGCATGGGTTCACAGCGGGAAGGTCATGTCAGACGAATCTAATTGATTTCTTTGACTGGGTGACCAAAGTAGTAGACCAGGGAGGGGCTGTGGGCATGACCTACCTAGACTTTAGCAAGGCATTTGACACAGTCCCACACAAAAGATTAATAATCAAATTAACCAGCCTGGGGTGGGTCCCAGGGTGGTAGCCTGGGAAAAACATTGACTGGACAACAGGACACAGAAGATAATTGTAAATGGAGTCCACTCTGAAGAAAGAGGGGTTACTAGTGGGGTACCGCAGGGTTCAGTACTGGGTTCAGTCCCTTTTAATGTCTTTATAAGTGACTTTGCAGAGGGACTGGAAGGAAAAGTATGCCTCTTTGCCGATCATACAAAGATCTGCAACAGGGTTGATACACAAGGAGGCGTGGAAAGGATGAGAAGGGACTTGGTAAGGCTGAAGCAATGGTCAGAAATATGGCAGCTTGGATTCAATACAAAGAAGTGCAAAATAATGCACCTGGGAAACAACAACCCAGGGAAGATTACACAGTGCGGGGGGAGGTAGTAACGACAACAAAAATGGAAAGGGACCTGGGCTACTTAGATCAGATAACCTTAATGTTAGCAAGCAATGTGGCAATAGGGAGGGCTGGGGGGATACTGGGATGTATATAGAGAGAGGCATCACCAGCAGAAAACAGAAAGTTGTTATCCATCTGTACAGACAGTTGGTGAGACCCCATCTGGAGTACTGCATCCAGTTCTGGAGACCCCATCTCCACAAGGACATAGACAGGCAGTCCAGAGGAGGGCAACTAAAATGGTGCAGGGTCTGCAAGAGAAGCCATACCAGGAGAGACTAAAGGAGCTTAATATGTATACCCTTGAGGAAAGGAGGGAGAGGGGGGGCATGATAGAAACGATTTAAGTACCTCAATGGAATCAACAAAGTCCAAGAGGGTAGCATCTTTCAGAAAAAGAGATGTGCAAGAACAAGGGGACACAATTTAAAGATAGGGGAGGGCAGTTCAGGGGCAATGTGAGGACGTATTTTTTCACAGAGAGGGTAGTGGATGCATGAAACCTGAGGAGGCTGTGAGGTCTAAAACTGTGGGAGAATTCAAGAATGCATGGGACAGACATAAGGCTATTCTTGTGGGAGGTAGGAAGAAATAGGCTGTTGGTTAAATAGGATCTGCAGCTTATCCTGTAGGTAGGGAAACGGACAGACTAGGTGGGCCAAGCAGTCCTTATTTGCCATCAAAGTCTATGTTTCTATGTTTCTGTCTAAAAACAGAGAGGAATCCATGAAAGAAAAATATTTGGTATATAGGAACTGGAACATACTGACCGGGGATACTCAAGTCTTGAAAGCAGTAGGTGAAAACCCCAGAATAACTTTTAAAAAGCCTGCCAACATCAAAGACAATTTAGTTCATAGCAGATTACAGCCAGCTCATACATGGGCAGCTGCTGGGATGTGGCTACCTAAGCGTCCAGGAGGTTTCTTTAAGTGGCAGAGGTGCTGTATACGTGAATATGCACCAGCACAGAGGGAGTTCAAATATCCAGTAGCTGATACTACAGTAAGAATTCAAGAAACAATAACCTGTGACACACAGTTTGTAATCTATGCCTTATGGTGTGAATGCAATAACATTTATGTAGGCTGCACCACTAGAGCCCTAAAACTTAGAATTCAGGAGCATATCAGATCTATCAGAAATGTTAGACAAGATACTCCTGTTGGTATTCATTTTCAGACACATCACAATAGTAATCCAACATGCCTAAAATTCATAGGTTTGGAACATATTCCACCTATGAAAAAAGGTGGCAATAGACCAAATCTGCTCCTAAAATGTGAAAGCTATTGGATCTTCTCTCTTAAATGCGTAAAACCATCAGGTCTAAATGAACTCTGGGATTTGAAACCATATCTGCTTGATTGATTCTTGAAAAATGTTGAAATCATGATATAAATGGATTTTGTTAATATTAAGTTTAATTCTTTGGTCTCTCTCTATTGGAAAAATGAAAACATATTTGGAAATGTATGTTTAATTGTCTTGGATATAGCATTTAAGTTCATTTCAGACCCCCTTTTCTAATTTTTGATTATGAATATGAATTTACATAGAGGGAATTAAATGTATTAAAAAGTTTATGAGAGATATATATAGTCATTTGAGAGGAATAACTTAACAACTGCTGTTGTTTTTGTTTTTATTACAGGCTCTAGTATCCATTTCTTTACTCTGGCTCTCTCTACCTACCACTGATGGTGTGTGTGAGTACATCTATGCCTGAACTGTAGACTCGCAAACACCCTTCTCTCTGTACTTGTTTAGTAAATGCCCTCAAGCATATAAAACAAACTGATGTGATTAAAGTGAGACTATATATTCATGTATGCAAGAAGGGCTCCCTTATATGAAGTTACTATGAGGCTGAACTTCAGTTCGTCTTGAGTTAACTGTGAAGTAGAGATGAGACTAATCAGCGTGGTTTACTTGGTGTACATTTTTTAATTGCAACATGGTGTTTTTGTACTTTTATTTAAATCACAATAAAATGGGCCTAGTAATTGTTTAATTGAAATTTTTCACCTGAAGTCTATTAAGCACACTATAAAATGATTGTACATGCTTCTAAAAGCCACACCCCATGATGAAGGGTCAGTGAGGACCAGAAGCGCCGAGGCTTTTGTGGCCAGTGAGACTTGTCACATCACTGGCAGTTACTGTATCTGATATATTGAATAAACCTTGAGATAATGCAAGCCAGTGAGTGGACACTGAATTTGTGGAGTGCGTTTCATTTCAGGACGTGGTTCACGTAAGGTGTGGCATTCTTTTTTTTGACGCACCCCCCATCTTGTAGTTTGCAGTACACCTTCCTTGGAATTGTAAAGAAGCAGAGGTACCTGGAGAGGTCCAGGTCACGGCCTGGACAACCACGAGGGCAGGCGACGGGGAACGGCCTTACTCGTAGAGGCCTTGCTGGAGGAGACCCGGTCCCGGTCTTCCAAAAGGTCTCGTTCCCTATGCTTCTCTTTATCTTTTATCTTCTTTTTGACTCCAAGGAAGGGGAAGAAGCAGAATCCCTCAGTTTCTTCATCTCTTTTTCCAGGGTGGCCATTCTGGACTTGAGAAGATGGGCCTCCAAGTCCTGCTGCCTATGTTTGCGTGTGGCTTGACTGAAGGGTTTGCAATCAGGACAGGCTGCGGTATCATGGTTTGGGCCTAGGCAAAAAAAAGGCAGCGCCGGTGGCAATCCTTGTGAGGGATCTCTGCGCCACACTTCTTGTTTGCCTTTGAAGTCAGAGGTGGAGAAGACATAGAAGAACCAAAAAAAACGGTACTAGAAATTCGGAAAATAATGACAAAATGGTGATCAACTGGAGCAATGTTCACCATGGAGGCCCTTGCGCAAATCAACAGCGGGAAAGAACTGGAAGGCAGGCACGAGGACCACCCACTATATACGTTCACATTGACGTCCGTCATGTGACATCGGGTGGGCGGTGCCGCGCCAGACATTGCTAGCAATCATCTGCCGTGTGGTCCTGAGGCCAGGGGGCACAGTCCTATATATTATGACCTACAGCAGGAACCCTCTCGAAGTAAGATCCAGTATTCATGCAAATATGATCAGTAATAAGTAATGAAGGAAAGAGAAATATAACAAATATATGAAAGATAAACTATACAGTCTAAATATTATATTTGTCATTGTTTTTTCTTGGGGCATAAATAGCTCATTTATACCAAAACTATAATGAGTGAACCCAAATCTTGAATTAGTACAAAAATGGTTGAAAGATTCTTTCTTCCACAAGACTCATGGACATGTCTTTTAATTCTTTGTGTGAGCTCACTGTCCTGTAGCCAAGAGTAGCCATAACATCTCCACAAGTCCTCTGAGCAAGCTGCACAATGTCAAAATTCAGTCTCGGCCTCCATCTCTCCACCATGGCAGAGGAATTCCTTTGTGTTCCATATCTGCCCTTGCTTGATGATGTTCTAAACATTGCATTTTTCTTTATCCATTTCTCAACCATGCCATACAGGGGAAGGCCAAGAAAGTGATAGATCTCTTCCATCTTCCTCATGGTATTTCTGGCAAGATCTTCATACCTCACCAGCATGTACTTGCCCTTGAGGCAGGAGGGCCTGCTGCACCAGATGTTAACTGCATTCCAGACATTGTTGCAGAGGAAGAGGAACTGGCTCTCATCCAGATTATCAGACTTTCTCCCAGTGATTCTCCAGGGCAACCAAAGATTAGAGGAAGGGAAGGCTTCCATATTAGATGCCAGGATACCCCGCAGGTCTCTCACCAGCTGCATTATTTTAAGGTTCAGCTTAGGATCTTCCACCAAAGCCCTGAGATCGCCTACTTCTTCAACCCTCACAGTCTTAATGGCCACATGGCCCCGCACTTTACAGGATTCTGAGGCCAGGGTCAAGTCCAACGGCCCACATTGTTTCTTGCAAATGTTCTCTTTAAGGTGGCTATCCATTGGTCTGTAAGTACTACACACTGGGGGAGTGCACAAGGCTTTGCTGACACCTCTTCAGAACAGTCCATCTGTCCTGTGGTTCAGTGGCTGAGGTTTAATGTAATGCTTCATAAAAAACAGATCACAGTCATACACTTTTCTTAGGAACTCTTGGATTGCTCCCACCATCATATGCCTGACAGCTGGATTACTGCTTTTAGACACATTTTCATACATTTGTTGGACATGATAGAGGGGTTCAAACAAATAAAATATGTCAGCATTCTGATTGAAGAGCTGCCCACAGAAAGAACCAAAATCAGAATATGTGTCTTTCTGGAGTTGTGCATTACAAGTGTGTGCTTGTCATCAACTCTTCCAGATGATATTCCCAGAATGCACTTCACGGCACTGGAGAAAGGGCAGATGTGGAAGGGTCTGCTGAGGTCGGTGATTGTTTTGTACTGGATTGCCATCAGCACCATGAAGGCCAACAGAAAAAAGATCTTCCAGGAACATAGTGCAGCTGGTGACATTTCAAGGAGCAACTTCTTCTACACTGATTATTGCACGAAGGAGGGAGGAGGGAGGAGGGGAGGAGAGATAAAGACAGTAAGAAAATGAAGTCACAAAGCAATCAATACATTGGATGGAAAATACTTGACTGTGACTGGTGAACTATGATCACTTGACCATGGTGTATTAGAGCTCAGCCCAGTTTTATTTTTATTTATTGATTACTGTTTTTGTTGACCGAGATGGCTATCTGAAGAAGCAATTCCCCCTTTTCAAGTGTGACCCGGGAGCTTACACTCAGTAAAGAACAGTACAGTGCAGATATACAATAATCAGAATGACAGATACAGGACATCCGGAACAAGTGCAGACAGCCTGAAATGTTTTGAAAATGCTGAGTTTAATGGTAGAGCAGGCATAAAATACTATTTCCTTAAGTTCTGTTGGGATATTATGAAGTGGTAACTTTGAAAAAAATATTTACGATTGCAATACTGTTTCTTTCAGGGGATTCCTCAGTATGCTTGACTAATCAGAACAAACAAAACAGTTCAAAACCACGAAAGGGGCATGCTCGAGTCATTCAAAGTCCAAGCAAAAGTAACAAAACTCAGCACAGCCTAGGCTACTTGTTACCAAAAAATCCAGCTTTAATCAAATAATAAATGGCACAGATATATATAGGTAGGACACCCATACACCCGCTACCGGTTTCGCTCTAGCATGAGCGTCATCAGGAGGTGACACCAATCAGATTACTGTCCCACAAATACTGAGACAATTTAAAGTGATATTGCTTAAATAGATAGTACATTGAAAGTGTATTTGTGTCAATATATTAAATATCAATTATTAAATAACACATCTGGTGCTAAGTGCATATTCAAATAAAAGTGACAAACACTAAATAGAACCAAATACCTGCTTAAAATCACAGTACAGCAATAAGTCTAACACGCATATGTTTTTAAGATTCAAAGTATCAAAGCACACATAAATCCCTATCTATTCATAAAATCTACTTTCTAATTCAGTAACAATTTGATAGCCCTTCTAAGCGACAAACAATGACAGCTGCTAAAGTGCATATATTTAGACAAGTGAGGAGACACCTCAAAACTGCTATATATAATGAAGAGAATGTCAAACTCATTTATGCAGTGAGTGTGTCAGTTCTCTGTTCAAGACTTCCATAGCGTAGGAGGTACCACTGGTATTAATACTACAAAGCACCCTACAAAAGAACAGCAAACGCATATTATAACACTTATTTTAACACGGTTACTGTAGGGTTTATAACTGTCAAATGTTTTTTTTTTAAAAGGTACAATCTAAGACTGCATATCTCCATGAAGCACCCTCCCCAAATCATTTGTGCTTTTTATGTTTGCTTGCGTGTGCAGCACACAAGAAACATATTAAGGTTAGTAGAGCATTGCAGAGGCGTGGCAGTGTTGTGACCAATGCAGGGGATGCTTTAATGGGCATGTCCCTCAGCCACCAATCAACAGGGAAGCTGCTGATGATGGCAGTTTCAGAGCGAGCGCTGGACCTGAAAGAAATCTGCTGCTCAAATCACAGGCAGTTTCGTCATTGCAGCGGCAGATCTCTCCCCCCCTTTCCCGGCAACCAGGCACATTCCAGCCATGCACATTACAGTGCACAGTAATGTGCATGGCTGCACTTTCGAGCAACTCATTTGCTCAGTGTGCCTTTCCCGGTGAATATATCTTTTGCCGACAACGAGGTGCCCAATCCCCGTGTTGACATGCCCCCACCACCACCACTACTGTGGCACACTGGGAGCCCACCCCATTGTGCCAAAGTAATTCTTTATATTTTCCAACACTGGGATGCCCACTCCCTCTTTTTTTCAGCCAAGCTCAGGGTGCCCAAGCCCCAGGTTGGCATTGATCCCGACCCTCCACTAGTCTGGCACACTGGGAGCCCACCTCAGTGTGTTGACATTTATTTTTCATACTGTTTCATCAGTAAAAAAGAAAACTGTAACCCAAGGTCTTTTTTTTTTTTTGAAACCTAAGGAAAAGGAAAATGGTCCCTCGTCGCCTGTGCCGCTGCTCCCTCTGCGCACCCAACTTCCCCGCACCCTCCTCATCCATACTTACCTCCAGAGGTCCAGTGCTGCGATCTTCTGTGGACTGGGAACATATCTGTATGTTTCAAAAGCCGACCGCAAACTGAAGAAAATCATGGTAAACCCAATAATGGCAATCAATACGGGGTTTCAACTTACAGTAGGTTGATATCTCGTCCATTTTTAGGAGTTTTGTTCCCAAATTTTCAACATTGTGTTCTTGGGATGTCACCTCGTGAACACTCGCACTGTCATTTTTTTTCTCAGTCCCGAAACATGATTTTGCAGTTGCTGTAAGGAATCACCTTTTGAGACCAATTAATGAAATAACAGTGACACTATTCATGAGGTGGGGTGCCCAAAAGCCCACATGCAAGTTTGGTGAAAAAGCTCCAAAAAATAAATGTGTTTCGAGTGTGAGTAACGCAGTTTGTACGCACGCTCATTACTTTATAATTTTTTTTTATTGTATTTATGCGCCTTGCCGGTCAGCCCCCATCCAACCAACCCCACCCAGCCCATGTCCCTGGAATTACTGGAGCTTACCTTGCCCGGCCCAGAAGCGGAGCCTACGGGGAGTCGGTCTTCATCCCGCTGACCGGCATATTTTCCCTTACGATTTTCTACCAGGGGCCCTGGGAGTATGCACGCATGCGCGTGGAGGTGCGCATGCACCACACAGCCCCGGTTCCAACCCCTTTCCCCCACCCCATGGCCAAATGCCTAGACCTAAACTGGGGGTCGCCATCAGCCAAGGGATGCCATGCTTCCTTCCTGGAGAGGAGAGCTTGCCTGCTGGCTGATCTATCCAACTCCACCCTCCCCATGCCACCCTCTGATGATCCGGGCTCGTTCCCGAACCCGGGTCGCCGGGGTGGGTCAAGGTAAGGCACCAGCGCCTCAACCCTCTATGCCATCGGGCCAGCTACGTAACTTCATAAATTTTTAATGTTTTCACTCCAAATTTCAAACATTGCCATTTTTTCATGCCCCTTTATAAACAGTACAGCTGTCATTTTTCGCATCCTTCCCGAAATGTGTTCCTGCACCTGTGGCGCAGAAAAGCACAGTTGCTGTGCAAAATCAACTTTCAGGACAGAGTAACAAAATCTCAGTGCAACTGTTCATGAGAGGAGGTCCTAAAAAGGCCATGTTGAAAATCTGGTGAAAACATTACAAACAAGCATTTGTCAATGCTGAATGTTGATTGCGCTGGTGTGTTGAGCTCGCTCACTGCCCCTCTGTCACTCGCTCAGTCTGTTTCTCCCGGTGCTGCAGGCTGCTGTTTTGTACTGGGCTCCTGCCTGCATTGGCATCTTGTTCTTCCCACTAAGAAATCCGCAGCTGTCCCGACAGAGCTCTGTTGAGGTGGCTCACTCCCCCTCTCTCACTCACTCATTCTGTTTCTCCTGGCGCTGCAGGCTGCCCTTTTGCACTGGGCTCCTGCCTCTGTTGGTGGCTTTTTCTGCCCACAAAGGAATCTGCAGCAGTCCCAACACAGGTCTGTTGAGCCTGCTGAGTCCCCCTCTCTCACTCACTCATTCTGTTTCTGCCGGCGTAGCAGGCTGCCTTTTTGTGCTGGGCTCCTGCCTGTGTTGGTACCTTTTTCTGCCCACAAAGAAATCCGCAGCAGTCCCGACAATGTTCCGTTGAGCTCGCTCAGTCCCCTTCTCTGACTCACTCATTCCGTTTCTGGTGGTGTTGCAGGCTTCCCTTTTCTATTGGGCTCCAGCCTGCATTGCCGCCATTTGCAGCAGTTACAATACAGCTTCGTTGAGCTCGCTCACTCCCCCCTCTCACTCGCTCATTCTGGTTTTCCTGCCACTGCAGGCTGCCATTTTGTACTGGGCCCCCTGCGTGTATTGCTGCCTTTTTCTGCCCACAAACAAATCTGCAGCAGTCCCAACAGAGCTCCGTTGAGCTCACTCACTCCCCCTCCCTCACTCGCTCATTCTGTGTCTCCTGCTGCTGCAGGCTGCCCTTTGTACTGGGCTCCTGCCTCATTGGTGGCTTGTTCTGGCCAGAAAGAAATGTGAAGCAGGCCCGATACAGCTCCATTGAGTTCACTCACTCCCCCTCTCTACTCACTCATTCCGTTTCTGCCCGTGCTGCAAGCTGGCCTTTTCTACTGGGCGCCTGCCTGCGTTGCCACATTTTCTGCCCACAACGAAATCCACAGCAGTCACAATAGAGCTCAGTTGAGCTCGCTCACTACCACTCTGTCACTCACTCGTTCTGTTTCTCTTGGCGATGCAGGATGCGCTTGTGTACGGGGCTGCTGGCTGCAGTGGCAGCTTTGTCTGTCCACAAATACATCCGCAGCTGTACCGAAAAAGCTCCATTGAGGTTGCTCAGTCTCCCTCTGTCATGTGGTCATTCTGTTTGTCCTGGTGCTGCAAGCGGCCCTTTTGTACTGGGCCCCTGCCCGCACTGACGCCTTTTTCTGCCCACAAAGAAATCCACAGCAGTCCTGACAGCGCTCCGGTGAGTTCGCTCACTCCCCCTCCCTCACTCACTCACTCTCTCATTCTGTTTCTCCCACTGCTGCAGGCTGCCCTTTTGTACTGGCCTCTTGTGTTGGGGCCTTTTTCTGCCCACAAACAAATCCGCAGCAGTCCCGACAGAGTTCAGTTGCGCTCGGTCACGCCCCACTCTCACGCGTTCCATCTTAATCTATCCCAAACACTGATGTCCCACAGCGACCGTGCTATTCTCCGTCAGGAGTGCAAAAACAAATTTTATCCAGGATGTGAAAAATGACAGCTGTTCTGTTCGTAAGGAGGTGTGAAAGAATGCCACTGTTGAAAAAATTGGCATGAAAATATTACAAATTTGCGAATTTACAAGGATGCGTGGAAACAGTTGAATGCACGCTTATAACACAGTCATGTAATGGAGTTTTGTCACCAAATTTCCAACATAGGGATTTTACGACCTCTGCTCATGAACAGTACCACTGTCATTTTCTTTATCTGTCCCGAACACTGATTGCCCACAGCGACCGTGTTATTCTGTGCCGCAACTGTGAAACCACATTTCACTCAGGATGTGAAAAATGACAGCTGTACTGCTCATAAGGAGGTGTGAAAATTGCCATTGTTGAAAATGTGGCATGACAATATTACGAATCTGCAAAGTTACAAGGGTGTATGGAAAATGTGCAATGCAACTCATTTGATGGGCTATCATCACCAAATTTTCATCATAGGCATTTTAAGACCTCTGCTCACGAACAGTATCACTGTCATTTTATTACTCTGTCCCGGACAGTGATTTCCCACAGCGACCGCTCTATTTTGCGCCGGAACTGCGAAAACACATTTCGGCCAGGATAGAAAAAATGACAGCTGCACTTTTCATAAGTAGGTGTGGGAAAATGGCAATGTGGAAAATCTGGAGTGAAAATATTATACATTCGCGAAGTTAAGAGCATGCACGCAAACTGCGCAACACACGCTCGTAACACAGTCATTTTATGGAGTATCGTTACCAAATTTTCAACATAGCCATTTCAGGACCTCTACTCATGAACAGTGTCACTGTCATTTTCTTAATCTGACCCAAACACTGATTTCTGACAGTAACCATGCTATTCTGTGCCGGAAGTGCGAAAACACATTTCCGCCAGGATGTGAACAATGACAGCTATACTGTTCACAAGGTGTGACAAAATACCAATGTTGAAAATTTGGCATCAAAATATTGCAAATTCACGAAGTTACGCACGTGCATAGCAACTGCGCAGCGCACACTCGTAAAACAATAATTTTGGGGATTTTTCCACCAAATTTGCAACATAGGCTTTTGAGAGCCCACCTCATGAACACTGGCACTGTCATTTCGTTAGTCGGCCCCCCAAAGGTGATTCCGCGCAGTGACCACTAAATCACCTTTCGTGGGCGTCACTCCACCAGGAGGGCTTAAATGCGTTTATGCAGGTAACCAGCATAGATTAGCAGTGGTCAGTGAATCATCCCACAGTCTCAGGGGGCAGGGGTGCGAGTCTGTACAGAAAGGAGACAGATTAGGAGGGGGGCTGAATGGGCAAGGAACCAGATGGCTATGCAATTTGGAGTGGCGCCGTTTAGCCTACGGAGAAGTTAGTTTGAAGAAATTAGCAGGTTGAACTGGAGGGGGGGAGAGAGAGAGGTATCTGCAGGAGGGTTAGTAAGAGAGACAGAGGTGCAGTCAAGGTTTAAGCAGATTAACAATATTGCTGTCCCACAATTTAACAGTTCTACAACAATGTGCAATCCCACTATAACATCCACAATAACATTTCAGCGGAGGTTACAGCAGCGTAAGCAGCGGCGCCAAAAAATGAGAGAGTCATTTGGGAAAGAGCCGCAGAGAGCAGAGTCTCCAGGTGGCCAATCACAGGGAAAGCCGTGTGGCGGTAGCCAATCGGAGGGAATCTCGGTGTGTTGCTGGCCAATCAAGGCTCCAAGCGATTCCCTGAGGCTGTGACTTAGCTTACCCGGCTTGTAGGGCTCCCAGTCGGGCAGGCTGAAGGGCGCGTGGCTGGCTGGCTTCTCCAGCTGCGGCCGCACGATCGTGGAAGCGGTAGCCCGATCAGGGGCTCATGGAGGTGCAAGAGAGCAGAATAGGAAGTTTAGTTATGGGCAGCCAGTACAAAAGGACAGTGTAGAGCACAAAAGAAGTAAATCAAGGGGCGGGGGTGCGAGTTTGTAGAGAAAGGAGACAGATTAGAAGGGGGGGCTGAATGGGCAAGGAACCAGACGGCTATACAATTTTTTTTTTTTTTTTTTATACTTTATTGTTTGCATTTCCATTTTAGATACAGTACATCAGATTTACATTTATACATCCTAAAGCTGTTATCTGCCCAACAAGGTTTTTACTATTAGTTCTCTACAGCCAGAACTTTTCAAATACATCCATAAAGTGTTTTCTCTGGTTGTATATACTCAAGCTTTAAAAACAACAGACAATAAATCATAAATTAATCATGACTACTTACATAGCCTAAACATAAAAAACATAAAAAGGGTCTCATAGTCCTAAAACGTTTCTCATTCAGTTATACCAACTTACTTACATATGTTAAGTTTATTTAGTTTTATTATATAAAGCCAATGTACCAGCTTAAGCTATTTCTTCCACCTTCATTGTATTATGGGGTGTACCTAGAAAACCTCCTCGACTCAGGCTTGCAGCTTTGCCCGATCGTGGTAGCTGGCACCCCCAAACTCTCATGAGGTTTGGGAATCTGGGAGGGTTCATTAATCAGTCTAGGGGGTCTATTTGTCTTTATGAGGCACAAACCTTAATCTTACCCCAACCAAATCATCCAACGGGTCCAGCAATTCAGATAGGCAGTGGTTCTCTGCTTTATCTTGAATGTCAGTTCCTTTAACTGTTGGATTTGTCCTACTACTTCTATCCAGTCCTCCTTCATTGGAGGGTGAGGTTGTAACCAACGCCTTGTTATGGATTTTAAAGCTGCCACTATTACAATCTGCCACAAATAAGTAGCTTCCTTCCCCCTAATTTCTCTTGGCAATTCTCCTAGTATCAGACACTCAGGCCCCAGTTGGTCCTGGATCTGAAAAATCTGCTTCAAAGAAGTAGCAATTGTTGACCAAAATTGAGATATGCTAGGACATGACCAAAAAATATGAGCATGGGTAGCCTTATCCGCTCCACACTCCCTCCAACACTCTGAAGTTGAACCCAAATGTTGTTTAGAGACCACCATTGGGACCCTAAAGAATCTAACCCTCATTTTCCACAGGAACTCCTTCCAGGCAGGGAAGGAGGAAACCTTCCAAATGGTGCCCCAGCCTTTTTCCCAGTGCCCTTCTCAGATGGATATATTCAATTCCTGCTCCCAAGCTGATTTAATATAATTTGTGTTTGCTTTAATTTGTTCAACACCCCTCTTATACAGCTGGGAAACAACTCCTGAAGCATATTCGCCTTCCATATACATTCAAAGGTCTGTTCCTAAACCCCCCAAAGCCTGTAAGTTGCTCCAACTGAAGTTTTTTATTAATAAAGCTACTAATTTGCATATAACACATTCTATCTGCGGGAGAAAGTCTGAAGGATCTCTGTACCCCCTCAAACGATGGCAGCCCCCCTCCTTCTAACAGCTGCCATGGTGCCTGCAGTCCCCTTCCAGCCCTATCCAGGAACCAAGGATCCATTGTTGCCGGCCCAAAAGTGGAATCAACTATCCACCAACCATATCTCCAGTACCCCCCATGCCTCCTCTCTTTCAAGGTACCCCTTTTCCACCCCTCCAGTGTGGCACGGGTGGTGGGATGTATCTCACCCCCTGTTCTTGAAAGGTCTATTGGCTGAAAAAGCACCGCAGGCAAAGGCAGAAATGGATGTGCACCCAACTCTATCTCTTTCCAGGTCGCTCTATATGTCGGTTGCCCCCAGAGTAAAGCTATTCTCAATTGTGTGGCCTCCCAATAACCCTCAAGCCACGGGACCCCAAGTCCTCCTGCTTCTTTCAGTAGAAACAATGTTTGCTGTCTTACTCTTGGTTTTCTGTTTGCCCAAATAAAATTCACTAACATTCTCTGCCATGTTTCCAGATCCTTCCTTGTAACTATACAAGGGGTACCCTGAAACAAATATAAAAATCTTGGTAGAACATTCATCTTTACCGTTAATACTCGACTATGTAGTGAGAGAGGCATTACATTCCATCTATTAAAGTCACTCTTTAGTTGTTGCACCATAGGTGTAAAATTCAACTTGTTTAGTTGCGAGGGAGAGTTGCTTATATTAATCCCTAGGTATTTCATTTGCGTTAGGTCCCATCTCATAGGATAGGTATTTCTAATTTCTGAGGGGGGGAGTCATATCTAAATTTTAGAACCTCGGTTTTAGAGGTATTCAATGTATAACCTGCCAATTCAGAAAACTGAGTCAGTCTGTCTATCACCCTTTTCAGAAAACAATCTGGATTTTCCAAATAAAGAAGCACGTTGTCAGCATACAGGGATATCCTGTGCTGACGGCCTGACATTCTACCCCCAACCCCCAGTCCTCATGCCTTCTTATGCTCTGAGCCAAGGCTCGATGTAAAAACAAAAAGGAGAGGGACAGGGACACACCCTGTCTAGACTCTCTCTCCAAATGAAACCTCTGTGCATGGTGGCCATTCACTCTAATATAAGCAGTTGGAGATTTATAAATTTTAGATATCAGAGTTTGAAAAGCACTCCCTAATCCAAAACAGGCCAAGACCTCGTCCAAGAACCTCCAAGACACCTTATCAAATGCTTTTTCTGCGTCAATGCTGACCAAAAGGGCTGTCTTCTTGTTACTAATTATATGATCAATTAAAAGGGAGGTTTTCCTAAGATTATCCTGGGCCTGTCGACCCGGAATAAAACCCGTCTGATCTAAGCCGATTATCTGGGGTACCAATAGTTGAAGTCTCTTGGTCAAAATTTTGTACTCAATATTTAAAATTGAGATGGGGCGGTATGAAGCGCAACATACAGGATCTTTGCCTGGTTTGGGAATCACTGATATTATTGCTTGGGACCAGTAGGGGGTAATCTCACCTTCCTCACCCTGTATATAACGAAATAAATTACCAAGCATAGGGGTTAATTTACCCCTAAACTGCTTATAAAATTCCCCCGGAAGACCGTCTGTCCCAGGGTATTTGTAGGATTTTAAACCCTTAACAACGGCCGCCACCTCTGCGTCCTCAATTGGCCTATTCAGCTGGTCAGCCTGCTCCTGGGAAATCGAGGGGAGATCCAGCCTCCTCAAAAACTCCCTAATTCATGCGTTGGATGGTTGAGTGCCTTGTTAATATAATGTAGTATAATAGTCTCTAAAGGAGTCTGCTATACCATTTGTTTCCTTTACTAATTTATTTTCAAAGGGGTGTTGTACTGCCTGTATTGTTGCCTTACTCCTCTGAACTCTCAGTCTACCTGACAGTAATCTTAAAGACCTAGGTCAACCCTCGTAATATTTCTGTCTTAAAAACAGTAACTTTTGTTCCACCGCATAATCAAGTATATTCATTAATTTAGCCTTAAGCTGTTTTAATGTTTTGGTCTTTCCCTTGTCCACTTTAATTTTCTGTAGCACTTCACATTGCGCTATCTGGGTTAATAATTCATTTTTTTTTTGGCCTCTCATTCTTTTTTTCTTCTACTGGATCATTTAATAAAATTCCCCCTAATGACCGCCTTTATGGTGTCCCATAGAACCGCAGGTGAGGTCCCTGGCTGATCATTTTCCTTCAATGTTTGTTCCAATGTTTGGGTAACAGACTCCCCCACTTCCTTATCTTGGAGCAATGATAGGTTCAGTCTCCGAAAGGCATTCCTTCTCAGTTCTCCGAATCTAATTATAAGAAAAATCGGAGCATGATCCGAAAGTAAAAACTCCCCCACAGTAACCTTTCGAACCTGACCAACCAATTCCCTGGGAACCATAAAGTAGTCTATTCTGGTGTACACTTGATGCACTTCTGAGTAAAATGTGTATTCCCTTTTTCCCCCTCCAGATGGCGCCAAATATCAATATAACCCAACTCACTTTAACAACCTTTTCACTTTTTTAGCTATGCCTTGGTCCTTTTTTTGTGTTTGAGTGGTAGAATCTAATGCAGTATTAAAAATTAAGTTTAAATCCCCTCTCCAAATCACCTCCCCCTGTGCCCATTCCTGAAAGGTGGTCAAGAAATTCATGTATGTTACTGAATTCGAGCCCGGAGGGAAATACACCTAGGCCAGGGTCAGTGGCTTGCCTTGGAGGTTTCCCCACATCAGGGCATATCTTCCCTTTTTATCTGCAAGTTCACCTGTTTTTATAAAAGGGGTATGTTTGGGGATCAAAATTGCCACCTCCCTTCTGCGCCCCTTCTTATACGAGGATATCGCGCTACTCCCAAAACCCATGGAGCCGAGCTTAATATGTTCCTGTGGAGACAAATGCGTCTCTTGTAGAAATAAGAAATCCACTGCAATCTTTCTCAAATAGCTCAGTATTCTGGCCCGTTTAACTGGGCTAGACAACCCACTAACATTTTATGAACAAAATCTTCTGTCCCTATCCACTGTAGATTTTTAACTTACCCTTCAGAACTGATTCCTTCATCCTTTGCCCTTTCTCCCCCCCTTCCCAAACCAACTGTAGCCAGCTTAGATCATTTTTCCCCGATGTGAGACCCTTATTAAGCAAACAGATAAATGCCAACAGGGCAATCAACACTTTGTTCAACTCTTCAATGGTGTTATAGACTTTCAGACCCTCTGCCCAATGTACACGAAACTTTGCAGGGTAGGGGGTTTGAAAACAAAGCTGAAGCTCCCTGCATATTTTAAAACATGGGACCCAGCATTGCCTAGCCTGCTGGATTTTGGGGGGAAAATCTTGATCTAAGGTCAGTCTGGATTCCAAATATTTGAGCTCTTTCTTTTGCCAGGCACGTTTTAAGACATCCTCTTTAACCCGGTAGCTCGAGAATTTTATTATGATGGAATGAGGCCTTGTGGTGGGGTCCGTGGGTTTGGGTATCAGAGATCTATGTGCTCGCTCCATTCTCATCTGGTAATTCTGTGGTAACCCCAATACTTCTTTTAGGAGATCTTCTATGAAGAGAGACATTGGTTGAATCTCTTCGTCTTCTGCCAGACCATATAGACGGAGGTTATCTCTCCTAGACCTGGCTTCAAGATCTGTGCATTTTGCTTGTAAAGTCAGTGTATGTTGAAAGAGGGAGCCCATTGCCTGTGTCAGGATATCACCGTTATTTTCTACTTGTGTGATCCTTTGTTCCTGCCTCCTCTATACGCTGCTCCATTTTACTAAGTTTACAGTTCAGATTCTGGAACTCCCTTTTGTTTTCAGTACGTGAGTCCTGAATTTCTTTTAATAGTTGTTCAAAGCAGGATCTTGATACATTTTTGGCTTCTCCTTCTGTATCATATCCGAACCATGCTGGCTTGTGAGAGAGGTGCTGCTACTATGGGCCTGTCGGTTCTCTGGCAATCCACTGTAATCCGGCTTTCTAGTTGCTGCTTTTGAACGTCCCTTGTCTCCCTTATCCTGCTTTACACCGCCAGGTGGCATTTTTCTTTTTTTTTTTTTTTTTTTGTTATTTTAGCAATTAGGAGGTTTTTGCACTTCTCTCGGAAGGGGAGTTCTGCTCTCCGGCTGTTACTGCTGCCGTGACGTCACCGCAAGTCCAACTATGCAATTTGGAGCGGTGCCGTTTAGCCCAGGGAGAAGTTAGCTTGAAGAAATTAGCAGGTTGAATTGGAGAGGGGGGAAGAGGTATCTGCAGGAGGGTTAGGAAGAGAGACAGAGGTGCAGTCAAGGTTTAAGCAGATTAACAATATTGCTGTCCCACAATTTAACAGTTCTACAACAATGTGCAATCCCAATATAACATCCACAATAAAATTTTAGCAGAGGTTAAAGCAGCGTAAGCAGAGGCGCCAAAAAACGAGAGAGTCGACTGGGAAAGAGCCGTGGAGAGCAGAGTCTCCAGGCGGCCAATCACAGGGAAAGCCGTGCGGCGGTAACCAATTGGAGGGAATCTCAGCATGTCGCTGGCCAAGCAAGGCTCCAGGCTATTGTCTGAGGCTGTGACTTAGCTTACCCGGCTTGTAGGGCTCCCAGTCGGGCAGGCTGAAGGGCGTGCGGCCGGCTGGCTTCTCCAGCTGTGGCCGCAGGATTGTGGAAGCAGTAGCCCGATCAGGGGCTCACAGAGCTGCAAGAGAGCAGAATAGGAGGTTTAGTTATGGGCAGGCAGTACAAAAGGACAGTGTAGAGCACAAAAGAAGTAAATCGGGGGGCAGGGGTGCAAGTTTGTAGAGAAGGGAGACAGATTAGGAGGGGGGCTGAATGGGCAAGGAACCAGATGGCTATTCAATTTGGAGCGGCGCCGTTTAGCCCAGGGAGAAATTAGTTTGAAGAAATTAGCAGGTTAAACGGGGGAGATAGAGAAAGGTATCTGTAGGAGGGTTAGGAAGAGAGACAGAGGTGCAGTCAAGGTTTTAGCAGATTAGCAATATTGCTATCCCACAATTTAACAGTTCTACAACAATGTGTAATCCCAATATAACATCCATAATAACATTTCAGTGCAGGTTACAGCAGCGTAAGCAGAGTCGCCAAAACCAAGTCTTCTGGGAAAGAGCAGTGGAGAGCAGAGTCTCCAGGCGGCCAATCACAGGGAAAGCCATGCGGCGGTAACCAATCGTAAGGAATCTCAGCATGTCACTGGCCAATCAAGGCTCCAAGCTATTCCCCGAGGCTGTGACTTAGCTTACCCGGCTTGTAGGGTTCCAAGTCTGGCAGGCTGAAGGGCACGTGGCTTCTCCAGCCGTGGCCGCAGGATTGTGTAAGCGGTAGCCCGATCAGGGGCTCATGGAGCTGGCTTGTAGGGCTCCCAGTCAGGCAGGCTGAAGGGCGCGCAGCCAGCTGGCTTCTCCAGCCGCAGCTGCAGGATCATGGAAGTGGCAGCCCGATCAGGGGCTCACGGAGCCGGCTTGTAGGGCTCCCAGTTGGGCAGGCTGAAGGGCGCGTGGCCGGCTGGCACTCCAGCTGCGGCCGCAGGATCGTGAGGCGGTAGCCCAATCAGGGGCTCATGGGCGGCTTGTAGAGTTCCCAGTCGGGCAGGCTGAAGGGCACATGGCCAGCTGGCATCTCCAGCCGCGGCCGCAGGATCATGGAAGTGGTAGCCCGCTCAGGGGCTCACGGAGCCAGCTTGTAGGACTCCCAGTCGGACAGGATGAAGGGCACGCAGCTGGCTGGCTTCTGCGGTAGTGGCCGCAGGATCGTGGAAGAGGTAGCCCGATCAGGGGCTACAAGAAATGATTCTCTTGGAGGCTGGCCTGCCCTTGCCTACCTCACCATAGGTGAGGAAGGATTGAGTACTGAAGACCCTGAACTGCTTGGTGTCCTCCAGGTAGTAGGTCATCGTCCTTTTGACATCCAGACTGTGGAGCCTGCGCTTACCGGGAGTGGATTTGTCTGTGAAAAAGACAGGAAGTGTTATGGATTGATGTAGGTGAAATTCAGACTTCACCTTGGGAAGAAGCTTCCTATTTGTTCTGAGGACTACTTCATCTTTGTGGGAGATAATGTAGTTTGGCTAGGAGTTTGCAGCTCTGAAATCCTTCTGGCTGAAGTGATAGCCACTAGGAAAATCATATTTCAGGTGACATATTTTAAGACTGCAGTAGCTATAGGCTTGAATGGGGGCTCCATGAGCTTGGCTATGCACAAGTTCAAGTACCAGGAAGGGACAGGTTCCCTAAGTGGGGGTTGAAGGTGCTGCAGGTCTTTGAAGAATTTTTTTTCAAAATGGAGTGAGAAATTATGGATTTCTCCTGATCAGCAGGAATGTAGGCCGAAATGGCTGCCAGGTGAACCTTCAGAGATGAGGCTTTAGGGCCTCATGCTTGCAAATGGACCAAGTAATCCAGCAAAGATGATAGGCCGGCATGCAGCAGGTTGAGCTGCCTGTCTCTGCACCAGAACGAAAATCTCTTTCACTTGGAAACATAAGTCTTTTTAGTGGTTGGCTTCTTGGCCAGCCAAAGGATTCTTAGGACCTGTTCTGAATACTGAGAGTCTGGGAACTCTAGCTCCTCAAGTACCAAGCTTTGAGGTGAAGAGACTCTATGTTTGGATATATTACCCTGTCTGAGGCAGAGTCAGGGGACTGTGGGTCGAGGGCAGGTGAACTGGCCTTTTGACTGACAGAGCAAGGAGCAGAGACTACCAGGGCTGCCTTGCCCAGTCTGGAGCCACCAGGATCATGGTGGCAGGCTGACTCCTGAGTTTTAGCAGGACCCTGGGGATTAAGTTGAATGGAGGGAAGGCATACAGGAACCTTCCCATCCAGTCTAGAACCAAGGCATCTACTGGCACTGTGCCTAGACCCGGAGGCCTGCAAGAGTACAGTGGAATCTGGTGACTGAGGTTGGAAGCAAAGAGACCTATCTCTGGGTTGCCCCACCTTCTGAAAACTGTAGCCAGTACTTGACCATTCTAGGGTCCACTAGTGGTGGCTCTGGCTGATGTGGCTCAAGGTGTCTACCAGCACAGTGTCCTTGCCTGGGAGATGAATGGCAGATAGCTATATGTCCAGGGAGTAAGCAAGAGACCAAATCTTCATGGCCTCTGTACGGAGCTTTGTGGATCTCCTGCCTCCATGCTTGTTGATGTAAAATATAACAGTGGTGTTGTATGTGTAACCCCCCCTGCAAATGGGGGTTCCCAAAAGTCTTCCAGGAGCTTGCCTGAATGCTCCAAGTCTGGGCAGTGTTCGGCATCTGAGCTATTTAAATGTGGCTCCAAGTGAGTGCTATTTGAGCCTCCACGTACTGTCTCTTTAAGAGCTGTCTGCTTGCAGACTTAATTAGTTTGTATGGGGGGACTGTGTATTTAATGCTCTAATCCCACCCGGGCTGCTGTCAATTCGCTCTGTTTCAGCCGTTGCTACATGTGCAGAGGGAACCTTGTTGAAAGATATAACTGTTTGCCAGAAATCATTTAGAGTGACTGAGAAAATGTAGTTTGTCTAACCTGCCTTCATTTCAGCACGAACTGTTTCAGTGTAACTCTTTCATTTTGGTCCTGAATAGCTGACTTGGACCAATCAGGATGATAGGGAGACCCTAAAATGGAGCCTGTGGATGAATCAGAACTTGGACTCTCAATTTTGAGCCAGCCACAAGGGGATTGTATGGGCAGTGACTCTGGGAAATGTAGTTTTAACCTTGGCACCTTTTTCCACAAACAGAGGGAATCTTATTGTGAGTGACAGCCGAACCAGCCAACAGAATGATATGGAGCTAAAGGAAATGCCCTGCTCTGTGACTGGAAAGATTAGATCAGTTGTGACTGTGAAGAAAAGGAGCTCTGTGTTTCTGCGGTGTATAGTTTCTGCGGGAAGCGCGTTTGAGGCCCCGAGTTTCGGTCTGCAGCCTTTGTGAGTGCCAGTTTGGACTGAATCCGAGTTGTGAGGAGGAAGAAGCACTAGAAGTGTGGAAACCAGGCTCACCCTGCAGAAGACTGGAGAAATTGCTGAATCGCGCTCGATCTGTCAGGAACTGAAGTTGCTGTGTGTGCTCCCGGGTATTTTGCAGTAATTGCAATCGGGATCGAGGAGCAGTCTGCCTGGTATAGTACTTTTCTTTTACATATGAATGTGTGTAGTGCTTGTGGGGAATCGCTATTTCCAATCCCCAGTGCTGTGTGCTGTGTGTTGAAGCTGGAAGCAAACCCCAGCTTGTCTCGGACTAAATCCGTTTGCTATCAACTGCAGTGGGGTCCAGTCACAAGGACTTTGTCTCCATGCCTTGTTGTTCTGGCGATCCAGAAGAACATCCACCATCCGGTTTTCAGCTTGAGTATTGTGAGTACAAGTCAGAGCATTCCCCTGCAGCCTGTTTTCAATCACAAGTGTGTCATCTAATTCTTGTTGTTTCACTGCTTCATGGACTGAGCCATCCGGCTCCGGATTACAACTGGGTGTTGTGCATATATTTTCTTCTACAGGGCCCCTATCCATCTGCACCTGCTGGCCAGCCCCGGGCAACGGACCTGGCTAGCCCCCCCCCAACCTGGGTACCCAGAGTGTGACTTTTCAGCCCCTGTATGTGTGCACAGTACTGTGATTTAATGCCACCAATTAACCTGATTTCCCCCTCCCATGTTACTGCCCCCTAAATAAATCAGATTTGTTGTTGTTATACTATATACTGTCTGTGGTGTTGGTACTTATGGAAACAGTATTGTGTTTTGCTGTGTATGTTGTTTAACCTTATTTTACAGGGGGTCCTCAGAGACGTGCTGCAGAATCAGACTCGAGGTAAGTGGTATCTATGAGAGTGAACAGTGTGCTTATGTGAGGGTATTGGGGCTATAAATCCGGTGTACTGTGTGAGCCCCTAGAGGGAATAAAAGGGGATCTCAGTGTCCCAGAGGGCTGTGACCAAGCTAGTCTAACCACTACAAACCCTGACCTCTGAGTGGAGGCACTCGCCATAGGACCTAGGCCCCTCAACCTGTCCGTAGTCAAACAGGCAGGGGTTGTAGCCCTTGGGATAGTGCCACCTGGGGGTTACATATGTCCTGATTTGGACAGACATTCCTTTTAGCTGGGGGCAACGGCTTTGATAGCCAGGTACACAGCTCTGAGTTTGCAGAAATTTATGTTGCACCTGAATTCCCTGGGGATCACACTCCGCTTATGGACTGGACTGCCAGGTGTGCACCCTATCCTAAAAGGCAAGCATTCATGGAGAGCACTCTTGAGGGTTCCCTTTGCTGGAAGGGAATCCCTTTTCTGAGATTCTCCTTGTCCTTCTACCAGTCCAAGGCTTGCAGAAGGGTCCTTGTGACTGGAATGAGCTTTGACAGGTTGTTTCTTTTCTAGGACCAGTGAGCTCTTAGGTGGTTCTGAATGTCCCTCACCTGAAACCTGGCACCTGCAACCACAGCTGTAGTAGAGGCCATGTGACCTGCAGCCTGAGGAACTGTCTGACTGGCCTTGGCTGTCCCAAGACAAAGGAGTTTGCCAAGGTTTGAAGGTTGTGCACCCTGCTTAGAGGGAGCACAGCCTTTCCCTGCTGGGTGTCCAGCTCTGCTCCAGTGAACTCAAGTAGCTGAACTTAAGCTCGAAACGGGATTTTCCTGTGTTGATCAGAAAGTCCAAAAACTCCAGGGTGCTCTGTGTGAGGCTGAGGGAGTCTCTGACCCTTTGGGGAGACTTGTCATCTATTAGCCAGTCATTCAGGTAAGGAAACACCTGGCACCACTGTCAGGCACTTTAGGAAAACTCTGGGAGCTGAAGAAAGTCCGAATGGTAGAGCTGGTAATGGCCAGAGGTCAGTCTAAATCTGGGATATTTTCTGTGGGATGGCCTGATTGGAATATGGAAGTAGGCATCCCTGAGGTCTGGGGGGCTATAAAAAACAATTACTCACCAAAGTAATATTACTTCTTCCAGGGGATTCTTTAGCATTATTGACAGATGCAGTAAGTCAGCTGGGTTCAGCTGCCCCGGAGAGAAGAAGTCAATACAAATGAGGAAGGCATTGGCCAGTCAGGATACAGTTAGAGTAGAGTGCTGCCTGCAGTCAGCCTGAGGGACCTCAGAACGCATTTTGGAGCTGAAAAAGAGCAAAAACTGCACCTGCTAGGGGCAAAAAAACTGTTACCAATAACCCATCATATATTCTAAACTACTATTATGAAAAGAATTTTTTTTTTTTTTTAATCACACGAATGAATGACAATGAAATTTGGCTAAGTCCCCTAACAGAGCCTTTAGACAAGGTTTCCAGGGGAGGAAGGGTGGGAGTGTCAATAATGCTAAAGAATCCCCTGGAAGAAGTAATATTACGTCGGTGAGTAATTGTTTCTTCTTACCCCAGGAATTCTTTAGCATCTATTGACAGATGCAGACTTCAAAGCAGTGTAGTTGGAAGGAGGGCACAGAAACCTATTTTAAGAAGTGGCTCTGAAGTACCGTCCTGCCAAATTTGGCACCCTATCAGACTACACAGTCAAGAAAAGATCTTATTGAATGTGAGAAGCAAATTTAAAATAAGTGATCTGCACACTTCTAGTAAGAATATAGCCTTGAACACTGCCCAGGAGGCAGCTGTTCTCCAGGAAGTAGGCCCTAAGCACAAGAAGGGCTGAATGTCAACGTTGCTGTACCAGATCCGAAATGCGGGAAAACAGTCCTGTGAAAAATACACTTGGTCACTGGTTTCTCCTTTTCTGCCAAAACACAGGAAAGGAAGGGATGACAAAGACAGTACCTGAACTGCTAGGACTGCTGACACGGACCGGCAGGACTAATTCATGCCCCATCCGAGCAGCTCAAGATAGCCTAGACAGGACTTGCCTGAGAGCAGAACAGGCAGAGACAAAGGGGTTGATGAAGGTGGAAATGGTAGACACTTGGGAAAATTATTTCCTTTCCGTCCAGAGGACTAAATTGTTCTTAAAGGCACTGAGAGGATAAGGCCTGAAAGAAAACCTGAAACTCTGAAACCCGTCTGACAGAGGAAAAGACAAGCAGAAAGGTTGCCTTTGATGTTACTCTCTTCAGGACAGAACTGTCACAGGTTCAAAGGAAGACCCCATGAACTTGAATATAAAGAGGTTTGTGTTCCATGGCAAAAAATTCCAGTCCCTAGAAGGGTCTGGAAGTGAAACGGCCCCTTGCAGAATTCTTTGAAATGGTCTGAGAAATGACAGATTTCTCTTGCCTGACAGAAAAAGAATCCGAGTAACCACTAGGTGTACTCCCAAAAAAGAGGCCTACTGTAGGTAAGAAAATAAAAGCCTTTATATCTTTACAGGAAACAAGTCACAAGGACCAAACTAGTTCCGTGTACAAGACAGTAATCCCTGTATATGAACTAAATAATCCAGTCATGAGAGGAAAGAGAGTTGAAAAACTATTCTTGAACCACGGAGAAACATTTTTTAGATGTTCCAGGCCTTATTTGGCTACAGGGACTCTAGGAGATCTAGCCTCTCAAGAACTAGGCCTTGAGGAGAAAAGACTGGGAGCTGAGAAAACACTATTCCTGTGCAAGAAAGGAAGTAGCTTGTGGAAACGAAAGCAGCCAGAAGGCTGTTTAACTGAAACATTTTTTTATCAGAAAGTACCAAGGTTGTCCAGAGCCACCGGGATCGTGGTGGCTGATTCCTTAACTAGAGAGGTACTTAGGAAACAAGGGATATATGGGAGAGAGAACACTTCTCTGACCAGTCTTGAGATAAGAAAGTCCGTTGGAAGGAACCCCGAGCTGGGGCCTGCAACATGAAAAAGGAAAAAACTGGTGGTTCGGGCTGGAGGAGAAAATTTAGATCTGGACCTGACCTTACCCCCTGAACGAAGTGGCTAGGACTTGTGTGCTGAGGGCTCACTTGTGGTGGCCCTGACTAATGCGGTTTAGAAGATTTGTCAAAGGGTTCACTTGTGGTGGCCCTGACTATGCCAAAATGTTGTCCTTGCCCAACAGGTGGATGAGTGACTAAGACCCCTCCAAAGAATCCAGCTAGAGATCAAAACTTGTAGCTATTGCGGAGAAGTTGGAAGCCTTGTGTCCCAAATGCTTGTTGGTGAGATACAGGGCAGGAATATCATCTGGTCCTCTCTGAACTAAATGACCTCTGCCTGATAGGGATGCTCTGAGATTCCAGGGACTGATGAAAGAAGGACTCTCTCAGAGACCAAGCCCCAATGATGGAACCCTCCGAAGGGAAGCGCCCACCAGAAGGAAGCCTCTGTACCAAAGATTTGAAGGGGAGAGGTATGAAGTTCACTGTTTCCTTACACCAGTCCAGCTTGTAACAGAGTTCAGGCTTCACTAAAAATTCTCTTATTTGGAATCTGACCTAGCAGTCTAGCCACTGGGAATCTAGTGACAAAATTATGCACCATATACAGGGAACGAACTTTTCCTGACAAGAGATGACCCTAAGAGTTGCCAAGATTTAGATGGTTAGGGAACTTTTTTCTAGTAGGTACAAAAAAAAAAAACAAGACTGTAGGAAATAACATGTCAGACTTAGGGCTTCAAAACCAAAGTTAAGGAGAATTGGTTAAGGATGGTCAAGCCTCTGACAGGGGAAACCAGAGATTCCGTCTTCAGGTGAGAACCGCCAACCTACCCAGATACCTGGAGAATAGCCTGATTTTCACTCCGTATCTGAGAACACTCTGAGGCAGTCTAAACGGTATGGAAGAAAACTGGTAGCCACCTGAGAAATACTCCAGGCTAAGGAACTGAGAACATAGAATGTATCGAGGGAAACAAAATCCCCTGCATTTGCAAAAGAAAGACCTGAGTCAAGGAAGCATCCTGACCCCAGGTTGTGAAAGTTGATAATGATTTGCTGTTCCCTATTTTCTTTTAAAATTCAGGTAACAGCCTGAAAAAGAGGTCCAACTCCCAAAGAGAAGGGAACCCTTTCATGACTCTGAACCTCACGAGGTTCTAGTGCTCTAGTTCCCACTGCTGATTTGCTACTGGAGAAAAACAGAGAATGCAGCATTTGTAGGTAAATTTTAGTTATTTATTTACTTATCATGTACATAAATATATATTGTATAACAGAATATATTCGAGTCCCCTATATTTAGCGCATTGAGTTCCATAAACTTATTCGCGCCCACTACTGTTCGCGGTTTTTACTGTGCGCTAAAATTAGAATATGATGAAAACTGAAGTCTTGTCTATTCATTATGCCCCCTCCAAGGATACACAGCAACAATTTCAGTTCAAATGGACTCTCCCTTACCTTAAATATTTAGGAGTCCTTCTATTTGTGGAGGCACATCAAGTTTGCGTGCTTAGCTATGACATATTTACTCCCTAAACAGAGTGGTGGCCTGGCCCTCCATGATATGACACTCTATCATGAGGCACCACAACTTCATTCCACGCTATACTGGTTAACAGATAGCTAAAAAGCTCACTGGAAAACTCTGGATTTGGAGAAGGGAGATCTTACTTACCCAGCAAAATCTTTGTTAACGGCAGCCCGCACCCAAGTTGATAATCCCTATACGGCAAATACACGTTGCACCTGGTTTCAGTTGTCACATGAAAAGGAGCTGCACCTGTATAAATATTGTTTTTTAAATTGGCTTGGGAGAAGGATCTCAGTATTAATCTCACAGAACAGTGGTAGTCTAGCCCGTATTCCATTCATAAGGTACAGTAACTTTCTCATACTTTTAATTTCTGGTATTGTTGGGCAATTACGACAGCACATCACGGAAGTCTGTATTTTCGGAAATATTCGCTATCCCTTTAAATTCGCGCTTTTTTATAAAACGCTAAAATAGCGAATATTTGCAGGCATACAGTATATGGCAATATCTGCATACATCTGTAACCCCCTTGTTACCCGGGGTTACTAGAATCCCTGTAAGACCTAGTGGCAGGCAGGGAAGGCAGCTTGTGAAACTCCAGTTAAATGGGTTTCACACTGTCTCACTCTGTTCTCAGTCTCAGCTGAGACTGAGGGATGACATCACCAATAGAACTATCGCAGCTGCATGAGCCACATTGGAATCTGCAGCAAGGGAGCTGGCATAGAACGCTGGGAGGTTTTGAAGTCAGTGTGAGTCAGTGCAGTGTGAAGTTGGGAGTTTGCTGAGAAAGCAGCTTAGTGAAGGCTCTAGGACCCTCAGCCCTGACAGAGGGCTACTTTTAAGTAAAAGGGTGTGTGTCTCTACCTTAAAGAGAGACACAGAAGATAATTGAAGTGGTGGAGACTGCTGTTTTTGGGTCTCAGTGCCGCTCCCTTCGGGGGCAGGAAAGGGTTCCCTGTAGATTCCTGGGGCAACCCCCTAGTTCTGCTTGTAGAAGAAAAGCTGCTTATGTGTTCAGAGTTTATTTGGGAGAAGAAGAAGATTTGTGAGACACCTGTGGGGCACCTGCAACATTTTTTTTTTTTTGAAATTCTCTTTTTTATTAATTTTCAACTGTACATACAACAGTTTAAACAGTAACATCTGAACGCAGTACATACATTCCATAGATTCCAAAGTTGAATACACTATGTTACTGGACAAAGAAAGAAAATAAAGTGAAGATACCAAAAGGAATCAGAAAGACAGTGACTAGATAACCCAAATCAACTGTCCCTCCCCCCAATGAGGGCGTCACCACTGAGGAGAGAGATATAGTGAACTAACTCTAGTAGCTAGGTGTCCCAGGATTCTCAATCTAAAAGCATCCGGGAACCTATTAGCTTCAAATCCCAGGGTGAGAGGTTGTAAGATTATTACCAGAGGGACAGCCAGAGAGCTGGAGAAAATCAGGTCTTGAAGACTGTGATCCCTCGCTTGGATTCACTATATGTCGAGGAATCGATCAGTGAAGATACAGGGCAAAGTTTGCCATTTCTTCTGAAAGGCCATTGGGGAAGATCTGAAATTAGCAATTAGTTTCTCAACTTGAAACACTGGGACATTTCGTCCACCCAGTCCAGATAGGAAATCTCAAGACTGTCTGTCCAGTGTCGGAGGACCAGTCTTTAACTGCCATAGCAATGAGTGCATATGGTGCTTCCTTTCTTTGATCCTGATACCTGTGTAGTCTCCTATGATACAGGTCTCTAGTGTGAGATGATTTTCTAAACCTAACATGGGATCTAAGTTATCCACAATTGTCTTCCAAGAGGGAGCCACTTTAGAACAGTGCCAGAAGATATGGGAAGGTCTCCTGCTCTTCTCCGCATCTGAAACATTTTAAAAAGACAGAGGGGCCAAATTTTGATTTTCGATTGGTGTGAAATACATGTAGCTGATTATGAAATACTGGATCATCCTATTCCTATCTAGAGTATTGTAGTTATACAGATCTTTCCAGATTTGTCCCCATGGAAACGGGGAACCTGAGGAGGATAATGCCCAGGCTTTGGAACCAGTTAGAGGAGTAGGGTGGGCAAGTTTCAGGAGGTAGGTGTACAGCTTAGACACCCCGTGGGGTTTAATCGCACAGCACTTAACTTCCTCTAGTAGTGGTTTAATAGTTGAGGGAGATACTGTTAATCCAAACTCTTTGTCTACCAGGTGCTTTAATTGATATATTTTAAACAGGGCATTAGTGGGAATGTTCAAGACAAGCAGTAGGTCTGTTATTGGGCCCTGCCTGCCTTGCACATAAAAATCTTCCACTGAGAGCTCTTGAATTGGAGGTAACCATTTAGGAACTAACATTTTGTCCCTGATCCTGATATTAGGGTTACTCATCAGTGGTTGGCCAGGGTCCTTAATGTAATGGATTCTGGTGGAGGAGAAAAGTTGGTTAAGCACCTTAACTGTGACACCCACTGGGGAGTCTTGGATCTCTCGGGGGAGAGATGCGAAACCACAGTAAAAAAGGCTGGAGGGATTCATATTATGGCGAGTGATAAGATCAAGATCCAGATCTAGCCATGCAGGGAGGTAAGCATCTTTCAAGTCCCCTAGCCATTTCCCTGCTTTGATAAGGTGACTAGACCAGTAGTAGAATTCGAGAATTAAGCAATCTGAGCCCCATTTCCTAGGGAGGCACAGTTTGTCGAGAAGAAACGCATCTCAGATTTATGATTCAAATAAAATCAGTTAAGGTCGAATGAACTTTTTGAAAAGGACCTGGGTAGCCAGATGTCTAGGAGATTCAGGGATAAAAGAACGGGGAAGGATGTTCATTTTGATGATGCTGATTCGGGCCCCACTGGTAGTGGCAATTTCCCATCTTTGCAAGTCAGACTTAATTCTTTCCAATAGTCCTCTAGGTTAAGCTTCCTGATTAGGGAAGGGTCTCGTGCCAGGTAAACACCAAGATATTTCAAGTGAGATGGGGTCCACTTCATGCCCAGATGGGATACAGAAGCCGGGTAAGGTGTACATTAAGTGGGAAGATCTCAGTCTTTGCTAGATTAAGTTTATAGTTGGATAACTCTCCGTTGCATAATTAACTTCATTACCACTTGAGAATCAGCCGGGTTAATAATTGTAGCAGAATATCATCCACATAGACTGAGATCTTGGAGGTTTGGCTGAGGACAGGCATCCTTGGATCCCTGGGGCCGCTTGAGACTGATCAGTAACGGTTCTAAATAGAGGTTAAATAGGAGCAGGATAGGGGCAGCCTTGTCAGGTTCCAGAGTGGAGCTGTATGGGGTGAGAGGATCCCATTGCAATAAACCTTGCCGTGGGGGTCCTATATAGAGCTCTGATCCACCCTATGAACTCCCTCGTAAAGCTGTAACCTAGACATGGTATACCATAGGAATTCCCAATTAACTTCGGTCGACGCTTTCTCCCGTCCAGGGCCACAATGCCATAGGAACCAGAGAAGTTTGAGCCGCCCTAAACACGTGAGAGAGTGACCTAATATGATCCATCACTGACCTCCCTTGCACAAATCCTACTTGCTCAGTACTCAATAATGGGGTCCACACTTGTTTGATACGGGAGGCTAGAATCTTGGACAGGATTTTAATATCACAGTTAAGAAGTGAGATTGGTCTATAATTGGCTGGGTTCTGGGAGGGTTCAGCCATCTTAGGGATCAGTATAATAATGGCCTCAGTAGGGATGGATCCAGGGTATCTGCTGACAGCAAGTAGTTGTATAGATCCAGAAGCAGGGGTCAACTCCTGATGGAAGGCCTTGTAAAATGGCTGGGAACCATCTGGGCCAGGGGCTTTATCTGACGGTAGACTTTGAATAGCCTGTTCCACCTCCTCCTGGGAAAGAGGTGAGGAGAGAAAGGCCACTTGATCCTCCAAGAGCGAGGAGTGTCAGTGACTGAAAAAACCCTCTAGTCCTGAGTGGAGAGAGGGAGGTGCTCGGACAGTATAGATTTTGGTAATAATCTTTAAAGATTGTTGCTATGTCTCTGGGCTCTGTTTTGATGGATCCTTCTTGGTCTTCTAGAGCGGGAATCAGCCTAGAATTCTCCACTTCTTCAGTTTTAGTGCTAGGAGTCTACTCGGTTTTCTCCCTGATCCAGATATCTAGCCTTAGTTTTCAATAAACAACTCCGTCTTCTCTCGGATCAAACCTTCATATTCATTTTTAAGTTTGTGGAGGTGTTCTAAGCTATTCAACGAGCCAAGTATCAACATATTCTCTGCTGCTTTAATTTGGTTTGAGAGGCGGATAAGATTCTGCGACCTGATTTTCTTTCTCCTAGAGGAAATCTTGATAAGTTCCCTCTCAAGAAGCATTTCAAGAGCACCAGAGAATATCCATCCTGTCACTGAGCCTCGATTAGTTTCAGATAGTTTTAATAAGGAATCTAATCTGAGTGAGAGAGTGTTCTTCTTTAATAGCTGGGTATTGAGTTTCCAGACCGTGTCACGGAAGTTGTGGACTGGGAGAGAATTTAAACCAGACTAGCGCATGGTCCGAAATTACTATGGGTTCGATACCTGCCGTGAAGACTTTAGTCATGAGAGGTGGATATTAGAAAGTAGTCTAGTCGCGACCAGGAATTATGGAGGGAGAGAAAAGGTACAGCTTTTGTTGAGAGGGTGGAGAGTTCTCCAGGGGTCCACCAGACCCAGCATGTTACCCATATCCTTCATCGCCAATTGCGGAGGAAGCAGTGGCCTCAGTGGTCTAAAAGTTTTATCCAGCTCCTGAGTTGGAGCTACGTTCCAATCCCCCCCTAGGATCAAAGGGGTGGGTAGAAGGGAGCTAAGTTTGTCAACTAGCTGCACAATAAAGGTCACATTCCCCCCAACTGGGCCATAAACCGAGCCTAAGACAATAGGGGAATTATAGAGGATCCAGACACCAATATATATCTACCTTCTGAGTCCCTGATAACCTTCGGCTGGATTGAAAGGTATGCTTCTCCCTTATCATAACAGTACTCCTCTGGCTCCCGACCAGTCTCCAGCCACAAAAACTTGGGAGAAGCCTCTGACTCGTAACATATTACTTTCAGCTGCTGTAATGTGGGTTTCCTGTAGTACATATGTCGCCACCAGTATCGAGCAATTAATCAAAATACGGACCTTTTCTTGGCATCTCTAATCCTTTCACATTCCAGCTAATCATTTTAACAGTGCTACCAGCCATATTTTAGACAAAGTGCAACACGACACCCATTAATCCTAGCAATCTCCTCTCGCATCTTACAGTGGTGACACCCTCAAGCCCCCAATACACCCCAACATTTCTCTCCTAATTAAAAGTAAAAGCTCGGAATTAATAGCATTGATAAGCTGCTCACCTCTAAAATTAAACTTCAGGTCAGAACAGTCTGCAAAATTAAGTGGCAGCTCCCCCAAACCATTATTATTATTTCTGTGATCAGTGTCCCTCCCCCATAACCTTATCCCATGAACGGTGTAAACGACAGTCCAAATATAAACACTCCAAACATCAACAGTAACATGAACAACATCCCCATCCTCCCGCCCCATTACAAAAACATACATTATTTACACAATCCCACAGATCTATTGTCACAGTGTCAGACACAGTCCTGGTTGCTCCCATACCCCCTCCCTCCCCAGGGTACCCCTTTTTAACCCTTATAATAAAAAGAACACCCACAACCATGAAACCAGAGACAGTAGCCCACCACATCAGTAGACCAAACAGTAAAAACAAACAATTCCTAACAGTGAGGCATCTAATGGGTATCCAATAGCCCCCTATTTGGTTGCAAGGCATGGCACAGCTACAACCTGCCTATAAGCCCCCCGCCCCCCCTTCCGTTGTAAAGGCCCTGCCTCTGTGGGCTAAATAAATGGAATCGCCCCCTATCGCCAGGAGGAAGAAAAAGGTAGTAAACAGCCTTACCTGGGAGCAGTTCCAGTGTCCTAGTCCTCTCGGTCTAATCTCTATAGGGACCTGGAAATGAAGGGGGAAATAGACAGGGACCGAAATGCCGACGGACCAAAACGGTCCAACCGCAAATAGGTCCTCCGGAAACCGCACCTCTCCATTTGGTTCCTTCTGGTACATCGAGAGGCTAGGACACGAGGGAAGCAAGAGCAGGCTGACTAGCCTCAGCCTACAACCACCAACTCCAGCACCACGCCGGTCCCGGAGAAGTCCCCCACTAAAAGCAGAGGCGATCGACCCCAGGACTACCTGCGCTCCAGCAGAGCCTAGCGACTACACAGTGAGTACTAGAATTGGGCCAATCTAGCCCAGAACTTGCAAAAAAGAACAGAAAGTTAACTGTAAAAGTCCAGATTACAGCTGGTAGGTCCATTTCTTCTGTGTTCCTAGTTCAGATTGGGTACAGTCATTTAATTGGAAGTCCCTTGAACAGATCAGGCAACAACTTGGATAGGTCAGCTAGGCTTCTTCTGAGTATCATAGGAATGCCAGGAGTTTTCAACTTGTACAGACAGCTTTGCAGGAGTAAATCATGCGGAAGGGCTTTCCAGCAGCTATCAATTTGCTTACTATTGGGTGGAAGGCAGCACGTTTCAGGCAGATCTCTCTGGGCAAATCCTGGTAATCCTCAGCTTGGCTCCATTCCATAGGACTGCTTCCAGCTGCTTAACTTGTCTAGGACGTGTTGTCTGTCCAGGTAGCTTAAGAACTTGATAATCAGAGGTCTGGGGGCGTGCATTGGGGAGGTCTGGGTCGAGAGATCTGTGAGCACGTTCCACATGGTATTGTTGGTGGACAGGAGGAAGGACCTGACCTTATTTAAGATTGCTGGACAAACTTGACAGTGTCTCCCTTCTTCCAGTTCTGAAGACCCAAAATCAGGACGTTGTTTCTTCTGCTGCGCCTCCAGGTCTTCAGATTTTAGTTGTAATTTTGTATTTGCTGGCTAAGTCTGACTATCTCAGGGTCTATTTTCGCTGCCATCTTTCCACTGACCCTATTCTGGATTCTGAGTCCCCATCCTTCTTGAGAGGTCTGTGTAATCTTGCCTCATAGATGTAATTTCATTGGAGATCTCTTTGAGGTATCCTTAAAGGTGATAACTCCTCCAAAAGCGCTCCTCCGTCAAGGTAGTGCCTCCTGCAACATTAAGACCTCCAGTAGATGAAGTTTTGCTGCTTAAGGAAGGATTACAACCAGAGTTTTTAGCTTTCTTTGAGGCTTTCTCTGGCGTTGTAGGTGGGGTGTGCCTGACTCCTGAGGCCTTCATTTCTGCATCTAACATCGCAATGTTCCAGCAGGCAATATACACCTCTGATTTATTCCAATGTCGATCCCTGGAGCAGCAATGATGTTTAGATAGCGTTTGGTGGTGGATTGGTGGTTTTGGCTTGTCAAAAGATAAAGTTTAAGAGGGGAGAAACGGGAGCTCCAAAGCAGGCAGCCACTCAGCACCACTGCATCACGTGACCCCACCGGGGCACCTGCAACATGAGGGTGAGTGTCTGCTCTTGCTAAAAGGGCCTATGTTTTTCACCCTGGGACTTGTGTGACAATGTGGGGATTGAACTACTACAATATTGGGAAGCCTAGACTAATGGGCTAAGCAAAGTAAAAGTAGGTTCAAGTTCCAGAGCTTGTTGGGATGCAAATGATATGTAGAGATGTGGCAGACGTCTACCCAGGAATCTACATTTGAAAGTTCAGTAAAGGAATTGTTCAGTTCCCAGAGAAATGGCCGGGTATGGGCTGTGGGAGCTGGAGGTGGGTGGCCCCCCATCTTTAGTGACCAGGTCCACCTCTACAGATTTCTTCTGTGGATTTCTAGTTTACCTCAGGCACTTGGCCAGTGATGAGGGAAGTACCCAGACGTGGGATTGTAAGGAAAATTCTCTATAGGAGTCAAAGACTCTAGTGTGGTTTGGGGAGCCACAACAGGATAATTGGTTCATTCCTCAAATGGACCTCGGATCAAGTGGCCGGTGGGGAGCCGGGCCAGTGGGGAAAGCCCAAGTAGTGTACAAGTCGGGCTGTGTACCCAAAGCTGCGTGCAAGTCCGGGCTGTGTGCCTGGCGGGTTTAGAGCCTGAGGGCTGGAAACAGTGATAAAGTGTTCTGTAGTCTGTAATCTGCATTACCAGGAAATGTAGCCCCGTAGGGGTCCGTCTATGCTTTGTTTGTTCAGCTTGGATGTGAATAAAAGCCACACTGAAGAATCCCATTCCTGGTTCTGGACATTACAGTTACTGCTTCCTGTGTTCAGATTTACTTGGGTGCCCCTGTGCAGAGTAGCCAAACCTAGGTCCCCCTGTGCTGAGTAACCTCATCCTTCCCGAACCCAGTCCCCACCAGGTACTGCTGTCAGCTTCAACAGCATGCCACCTGTTGTTTTGCTAAAAAGGCAGGGGTGAGGGGTTACAAAAATGGAGGCACCGCTTTGGATTTTGTTCTGGGAGGAAGGTGCTCGGGCAAGGGGGCTAGCATTTTGGCTATCTGGCAGTGGGTAGCCCAAAAAGCTGAAGCAATTTCCCTAGTGTGTTGCTGTGTGCTGTGGATCTTGTGCTGCTGTTTAAAAATGCCAACTGTTTACCAAAGAGCAGTAAAGCCAAAGAGTGTGCCCTTGTCCTGCATCAGAATTGTTTACAGCGTTTTTGCCTGCTTTAATAATGAACTGTGGTAAAGAAAAGTGTGGAAGACTAGGGGTAGCAACAGGAAAATTGTGCCCTGGATGTTGGAAATGCTTTTTGAATAAATGAGAGACTTGCAGGTGTAACAGCTATGTTAAATGGCTGAAATGGGCTCCCGCCGTGGAGTCAGTTGGTAAAGAAAAAAAGTTGCATTCTGCAGTTTAAATTTGCCTGCTCGAGGATCGCCGTCAGGAGAGGAGCCCTTGCGAGGAAGAAGAGGCTCATTTGCATGGCGTTGTGTGATTGGTCAGGCTGAGATCAGTCCCGCCCCTCAGCCAGCTCTACAGTGACTGCCCCAGCATTCGAGAGGGAGTGTGAGTGGAGTGCGTGTACTGGCTAGTGGAGGAGCGTCGCAGAGTATTAAAATCGCTGTAAACATTGTAAAAATAGACTTTCTAGTTTAAAATCGGGCTCAACCCACTAATCGATGGTCGGAATTGCAAAAGTAGTGGTCGAAAAGACGATCGGCAGGACTGCCCGCCCATTTCTGTTCTAAGGCCTCCAAGAACTGGCTGCAGGCTGTTTTTCCCCATCACAGCAAACTGCTACTGATAACAGTAAGTAACAACATGGAAACTGCTCAGACAGTGATTTTCTGCCCTATGCCATATAAATGTGTGTGCAGCAGTGTAGTCGCTTTGCAAGTAACGATTGTGTCAAGTCCTGCCAGCAAGTGAAAGTCTGTTAAGCCATTGACTGTGTGCATAGTAATAAATTCAGCCTCAGTTTAAAGTTTGAAGCCAGAGAGAGACTGTGGGTTGTAGCCAATGTGCAGCACTAGTAATACAGGCAATCCTGTGCTAAAAACCTGAAGCTTTAAGGGACTGTGAATCAAATAAATGTTACCAGCATGTAAAAAGTCTGTGGGAAATCCTGTAAATGTGTTTAAAGCAAGAACAGAGCAAGTTGTGCAGTTTGAGCAAAAGTTATCAGTAGTTTGTGTAAATCGGGTGTGCAGTGGCTTGACCCAGATTTCTGAATGTTGATGCACAGGAGTGCTGCCGCCGCCATTACAGGGTGGGGTAGTAAAGTAAACACAGCAGCAGAGGAGCCATTTTACAACTAAAGAGAGTGTTCAATAAAATGGGACTTTCAGTTACAGTGAACTTTTGTTTGTTTTTCTGCAGTTATGGCCTCAGGACTAGCTCGTTACCCGGATCATGCCCGGGTTGCAGTAACAGCAGCCGTAAATAGACTGAGGGATATTGAAAAGTGGTGCTATGGAGGGCAACTGCCTCCTCATGTGGCGATTCCTGGTTTTCCAGTGCATGTATGTCAAATACGCTTAAGAGCTGGAAGGGACGTCTTCATGATACCTCACTGTGCTGGATGCCTAGAAAAATATGGCTTGTATAAAGTGCCTCAAATTCGTTTGGCTCCCACATGGACAAAAATTCAGGAATCTGCAGTTGGCAGCACACAGCACCAGGTGGAGCCTGTGGAGGAAGGCCCCTCGGAGGAGTGTGGCACAAAGCTAGAGGGTGCAGAGTTAAAGCCAGAACCAGAAGTTAAAGTTTCAGATGCTGGATCCCAGAAGGAAAGTTCGGATAAAGCATCAATAGACCCCTGGAGGGGGGCCTAGCCCAAGTCCCTTAGGCGAAGATGAGATGCGGGAGGCCTTTGAGTGGGAGGTGTTGACCCCCCATGCCTAGCAATGAGTGGATAGTCTCAGGAGTGAGAACGACTGCTCACTCCTGGGCTCAGATCCTCAGTGAACAGGAAGATGAGGGGGAACCTATGTGGCCTTGTGAAAAAGGAAAGGGTACACAGCATCAAGATCTTGCCTCGGAGGAATGTATGGAAGAAAGTGGTGATGCCACTGCCCTGGCTTCGCAAGAGGAAGAAGTCAGGGATCCGTTTCTAATTTCTTTAAGGATGCATAGCTGGCAGAACCAGGACTGGCCACCCCCCAAGCCAGGCCAGCGGTCTCAGATTGACCAAAGCAAGTAAAGAGGAGAGACTGGTTCGTAGAAAGGCAAATGAGATCTATGGTATTACCTTTCCTACCGTTCCTCGAAAAGTCTGGGAGGAGATTGAGAACAGCAGGAAATCCTGGATCTGGGATGAAGCAATGAAAAGTGTGCATCCTGGGGCCAACAAGCATGTAAAGAACAGACTGTTTCACGAGAAGTATACCCAGTGGAAGAGAGGCAGGACACTGTTTATAGACAGAGTGCAAATAGTGGACGGAGAGGGACATGAAATCTCCCACTGTGTGAATTATGTGTGCCCAGACGAGGTAATAATTCAAGCTCCTGACCCCCGGTACTATTGGCCTCAGTGCAAGGACCTCCCAGCAAATGTGCCCGTGCCTACAAAATGGAAAGCCAAGCAGTGGTAGTCAATACTGCCACACCGGACTGTGAAGTGCATTTATTGATCCGCCAATAAGGACATCCAGGACTCAGGTGCCCCACATTCATCAGTCTACAGTGTACTGCCCTTTCCAGAATCCATCTACTGGCCCACCAGATGACTTCAGATCCAGAGAGGACACCAGCCCAGCTGTATCCTGTTCATCATCTGGTAATCAGATGACGTCGGACCAGCTGTTTTCTTTTTGTTCCTGTTCTAAGGTTTCATCTCCAGAGATGACATCAGCCCAGCTGTTCCCAGATGTGCCCATCTGTGGTTCCCGGAAGATGTCCGCCCAGCTGTATCGGAAGAAATGCTGCCAGGAAGAGTCTTCGTCAGAGGTGCAGATTGGTGCCGAATTTTCCATTCTACAAGTGGCTGGTAAGTCCGAACTTTTCTATCTTTATGACACTGCAGTACACACCCTACACTAGCAGACTTCAAAATGTGTGAACTGTCCGCAAAGACTCTCCCCTTCGGGACTTTGACCTGTTAGAACTGTGTTTCACCGGGCTCCGCCCCAGGAGAGACTCTTTATTGGACTAGCCTTCGGGTACTGTGGTCACTAGTTGGGACTTTTAGGGCACTCCATCCCCCAAATGTGTATTGTAAATAATGTCGTTGTTTTCTAATGTAAATACTGTTTTTCTACCTTTTTTCTAAAAAGTAAATATATATTTTTGGGATTTTTTAGTGTGTTGATGGTAGGAGTCTATGTCGACTGTGTATGCAGATTAGGAGAGTGTGTGTTGACTTTCTTTTTCTTACAGGTGTTCCTTGGAAGACAGAAGAGAAGACAAGAAGAGGAGGAGGGGCTCATCGGAGTTCCTTAGTACTTTAGTGTGTAGAAATTTAAAGTACTGTGGTGTTATTGTTGTTATTACTGTATTAACCCTTTCCCTCCACAGGTGTGGTTGTGGGGGTAGGGAGGAGACAGTAACATGGTATAAAATGTGGTATTTCAATGGTGTGTGGTTGCAGGTTGCCCAAGGTCGGGGAGGTCCCCAGGTTGTTTTTGTTTTTGGGGTATTAGGTTAAAGGCAGATAGGTTTTCTCTAGAGGGTTATGGGGGATAGACAGGCTGTGGCCCTGACCTGCAGTAGGGACTGCAGTGCTGATCTATCAAGGCTATGCTCTGGATGGTTCTACCAGAGCCACTAGATGTCCATAGTAAGTGGATAGTGTAGAGGCTGATATGTCAGCTAAAGGCCTCTAGGCCCTTAGTGTTGCCTGCCTGTGCTTGCACATGGTAGGAGGGCGCCTGATCACCCCCCTCTGCAGGTAGCACATAGGGTGGGATGGCCTAAGGCCGGGTAAACAATGACTGCGGACAGTCATTTTCCTGGTCAAGGGTGAGTGTAACCCCCTTGTTACCCGGGGTTACTAGAATCCCTGTAAAACTTAGTGGTAGGCAGGGAAGGCAGCTTGTGAAACTCCAGTTAAATGGGTTTCACACTGTCTCACTCTGTTCTCAGTCTCAGCTGAGACTGAGGGATGACATCACCAATAGAACTATCGCAGCTGCATGAGCCACATTGGAATCTGCAGCAAGGGAGCTGGCATAGAACGTTGGGAGGTTTTGAAGTCAGTGTGAGTCAGTGCAGTGTGAAGTTGGGAGCTTGCTGAGAAAGCAGCTTAGTGAAGGCTCTAGGATCCTCAGCCCTGACAGAGGGCTACTTTTAAGTGAAAGGGTGTGTGTCTCCACCTTAAAGAGAGACACAGAAGATAATTGAAGTGGTGGAGACCTCTGTTTTTGGGTCTCAGTGCCCTTCCCTTTGGGGGGGGCAGGAAAGGGTTCCCTGCAGATTCCTGGGGCAACCCCCTAGTTCTGCTTGTAGAAGAAAAGCTGCCTATGTGTTCAGAGTTTATTTGGGAGAAGAAGAAGATTTGTGAGTCGCCTGTGGGGCACCTGCAACATGAGGGTGAGTGTCTGCTCTTGCTAAAAGGGCCTATGTTTTTCACCCTGGGACTTGTGGGGATTGAACTACTACAATATTGGGAAGCCTAGACTAATGGGCTAAGCAAAGTAAAAGTAGGTTCAAGTTCCAGAGCTTGTTGGGATGCAAATGATATGTAGAGGAGATGTGACAGACGTCTACCCAGGAATCTACATTTGAAAGTTCAGTAAAGGAATTGTTCAGTTTCCAGAGAAATGGCCGGGTGTGGGCTGTGGGAGCTGGAGGTGGGTGGCCCCTCATCTTTAGTGACCAGGTCCACCTCTACAGATTTCTTCTGTGGATTTCTAGTTTACCTCAGGCACTTGGCCAGTGATGAGGAAGTACCAGGCGTGGGATTGTGGAAAATTCTCTCTAGGGGTAGAAGACTCTGAGTGTAGTTGAGGACCACAACAGGATAATTGGTTCATTCCTCAAATGGACCTCAGATCAAGTGGCCGGTGGGGGAGCCGGGCCAGTGGGGAAAACCCAAGTAGTGTACAAGTCGGGCTGTGTACCCAAAGCTGCGTGCAAGTTCGGGCTGTGTGCCTGGTGGGTTTAGAGTCTGAGGGCTGGAAACAGTGATAAAGTGTTCTGTAGTCTCTAATCTGCATTACCAGGAAATGTAGCCCCGTGGGGGTCCATCTATGCTTTGTTTGTTCAGCTTGGATGTGAATAAAAGCCACACTGAAGAATCCCAGTCCCGGTTCTGGACATTACAGTTATTGCTTCCTGTGTTCGGATTTACTCGGGTGCCCCTGTGCAGAGTAGCCAAACCTAGGTCCCCCTGTGATGAGTAACCTCATCCTCCCCGAACCCAGTCCCCACCAGGTACTGCTGTCAGCTTCAACAGCATGCCACCTGTCGTTTTGCTAAAAAGGCAGGGGTGAGGGGTTACACATCTATCTCCTTTTATTTTTAATTTTTTTTACACCAACCAAGACGGGTTAAAAACTTGAACCAAGAAGAAAAGTAACTGAAGAAAAAGGGATTACCAGGAATGAAAAGAGCATTCCTGCCTAAACCCCTGGAAAACTTCACATTTGGAAATTTCCTAATGTGTTGGCTTAGGGAAAAAGGGTTAAAAGGAGAATAATTCCTACCCGAAGCGCCCCATATCCTGAGACTTCTGGGGAAGGAACACTTATCTTTAACTGAGTACTAGGAGAGTTAAACTCATCCATACGTGCCTGTCAGCTTTAGTTTGCCATAAAGATAAACCAAAATTTGCACCAAAGCATAACCCAAAAGGCTGGAACTTTTCGGACAGACAAGCCTGAGGGAAATGACCTACGCCAAGACTCTAGAAGCTGTAACATTATGACTTAAGTCTATGAAAGCATAGTGCTACTATATGCCACTTGGGTATTTCAGCAAACCTCCTTGTGAATAGTGCTCCAGAGCTGTTGCACTATGGCAAGGATAGCAAACATCAAAAAACTGTTAATATGACTTCCATTTCTGGGATGGCTCCTTGAACCACACACTAATAAGAGCTCCCGCTGCAAAATATAAAAAAAAAATCCCCTAACTTCAACCAAACAGAAAGAAACTGCTTAAAACTGTAATCGGGGGTCTCAGCAGCTTATCGGTTGAGTCTCTACAACCTAAATGCCAAAACAGCATCGTAACCATTACCAACTTCTGGCGGATCTACCAGCCACTGAGGATCAGGGGCCTCATACATAGAGTTGCCTGACAAACCTCCTTGAACCATGCAACAACAGCCCCAACGTCAGGCTCCCGAAGTCGGAAAAAAGAGCCAAGGCCAAGCTAACACTACTAGAAAAAAGGGCATCGAAGGAGCTTTACCTGAAGATGCTATACTACATGCTATTACAGAATTTCGGGGCGAAATGAGAGGAGCAATCAAAGATCTTAGATTGGACATTGGGGCTCTACAAAACAGAATGAACGAGGCTAACAAACAAATAACTGAAAATACCAGCAGATTAGACACAGTAGAAACAGCATTATTAAAACATACTAGGGAACAGCTACAAACTTCCCTCAGACAGGAAGACGCTGAAAATCGTGGGCATCGCAAAAATATCAGGATTTTTTGTATTCCTGAGGCAGAGGAGGGAGGAGATCCCATGGCATATGCAGACTATCTCTTTCATCTGGTTCTTGACTTGTGACCTGAATTCCAACTGGATTTAGAGCGAGTGCATCGCGCACTCTGGCCCAAACCTATGGCAAAGGGAGCTAGACCTAGATCTCTACTGGTACGTTTCACTATGTACCAAACCAAAGAAATACTACTACGGAAAGCCTGGCAGAGAGGGAGAATAATGTTGGGAACACATAGATTGGTAACGGATAATGACTATGCTCCATATACTCAGAGGCAGAGATGTGATTATGCGCCATTGTTTCCCTTGCTCAAGGCCCAGCAGATCAAATTTCGCACTCCATACCCGGCTCGACTTACAGTCATGTTACCAAATGGGCCTATAATGTACTCTACAGCTGCAGAGGCCGCAACGGATATGCTCAAACGGGGGATAATTAACAAAGACCAACATCAGCAAACCCAGACTACCTCACAACAGACTAAAATAAGGCAGACAGAGAGCAAGGATCGACTAAAAGAAACTAACCTTTCCCTGGAAGAAATGTTAAAGAAAATATACCAACCGCTATCTATGTGAAAACTGTAACCATAATATGCCTTTACTTTGTTTCTCCAGCCCCAGGCGTTGTTGCTCACTCTCTGCTTTGGTGAGATGGGGGGGTCGGGGGGAGAGGGGCTCAGGACCTGAGCTGGGAGACGAAACCTGATCGGGGAAACCCAAGTAGTGTACCTAATTTAAAAAAAAATAAAACATAAATAATAACAAAAGTAATTTTACTGCATTTTGGGTTAGTACCAGGCCTTCTTGATGGCAGGCTTTTCGCCAGGCTGAGAAGACTGACTGGGGGAATTCCACCTGGCTTGGGTTTGGGAGGGGCCCTCTCTTTCTCTTTGACTCCCTCCCTTCTCCTCGGTCTCTGTGGGATCCTGGAGGACCTACGGTGATGGGGGAAGCGCCAGAGTGGGGGGAGCCTGAGGGCATAATGTGGAGACAAGCCAAGAGACATGGATGGAAAGACTCCATTAATCTGCAGCCAGCTACAACAGTTCAACTCAGGAGTGAGAAGTGTCGCATAGTTCATGGGACCTACCACCGATGATGCTGCTCTTGGGATATGAAAGAAGCTAGATGGACAAACCCTCTTTCTAAAACATAGGATATAATACACAGAAACGGAGGGGGGAAGGGAAGAGGGTCAGATGAGGAGTAAATTGGAAACATGGAGGAAAGAAGGACGCATTTCCATTTACCCAGTAAGCAACAGGGCCTGATGAACATAAACATGATGGCTATAAAAACTTATAAGACAGTGTAAAACATTCCTGATCTTTACACTCGCAGGATATAGGGTGAAGGTGGCTATTGGATGCTTTGGTGTGTTATGGGGAGTGAAATGTTGGTTCCTCCTTACTGTGGTATTTCATTGGTTGGTGCTTTTTCAACCAGCTCAGGGAGGGGAGAAGTAGGGGGAAGGGGGGTGAAAGAAAAGGGGGGAGGAGACAAACTATGAGGGTATGGTTGTGGAGGGGGGGAGAAGCATTGGGAAGGTTTATAACCTTAAAATGTTTGGGGCTGAGGTACATAACCCCCCCCCTCCTTTTTTTTGGTATGGTTTTATTTTATTCTGTGGATTTGTCTCTCTCTCTCCTTCCTCTGTCGATGATCAAGGTCTACAGTACAGATGGGACAAAGATAGAAGGAAGGAATAATAGAGAAGGAAACGAGGTGAAATGAGGAAGGAGTGAGAGGACTGAAATCTTCATCAAAGAACGGGTCCTGTTAAGGGGGAAAAGAGAAGAAATAGATGGGATTATAAACATAAGGGAGAATCTACTGTATAAAAACAAGGAGAGATCATCGACCCAAAAAATCTAGAAAGTGGGAGCAAAGTGGTAAACACATATGAGTGCTCCATGCCGAACCATTCTGGGGATTTCTCCCCTATTGGGAGAATTATCCTGGCTGGGATACTTCTTATCATGGGAGGGATTAGCACCTTCCTGATAGCTATGGAGATTCCTGATCTTGTCCAGCCTCTTTTAGGGGAATTGGAGAAAAGAGAAACAAGGTGGTTAGAGTATACCACCTCACACTTGGAAGTCAGTGGAGACATAGGGAATATTATAGTTCAATTTTTGTATATAGTTAGAAATCAAGATTACTATTTGATTACAACAAGAGTAAAGAGTTTACATGTTACTCAAGTTCCTTTACAAGAATCACCAACAAAAAATAATCAGTGCTTAGAGAGAGGTACAGTTAAAATAACTAAAAGGGTTAAGGTGAATTTTCATGTTCTTCTTTTTAAAATAACAACTACAGCCCGTTACACCAAAAAGAGTGCAATAAGACACTGGAGACAAGTTAATATATATTACATAATTCCTTTATTGTTGTCAAATGATGATAAAAGTATAGCAGAGATGTTACAAAGTAGTGAGATACAGCAGGATCATTTTGGCTGGCTACTAAGACACTTTCTGGTTTGGGTGAATGACATGGAAAGGAGTTGGACATCTGAAAAGGCTCAAGGGAGAGTGGTCCACATTGGAGGGAGGGGATGGAGCCTGGAAGGGGAGAGAGGAAGAAGACAAAATAAGAAAAGATATACATTACTGAAAGATGGTTTAATAATAAATAAAAATGACCACACATCCGGGTAGATTATATTCCTTGAATATCAACCGACTACATAGTCCCATTAAAAGATCACGCTTTATGCAACACATAAATAAACAAAAGGCAGATATCCTGTTTATACAGGAAACCCACCTGTCAGAAACAGAACACCAAAAACTGAAATGGGGAATTCGATATAGGGTATACTCCTCATCCCACCCTAGTGGCCGAAAGAGAGGGGTAGCAATAGTAATCCCCACTACCACCCAAATAGAAATAAAAAAGATCTGTAAAGATGGACAGGGAAGATACGTGATCTTGCAGGGATGTCTATATACAAAAGAGGTAACCTTAGTGAACGTATATCTCCCCCCCCAAACCAAAACACCAGTAATACACCAAATTCTGAATACAATACTTGACTCTCTTCCAGGGCAATTAATAATGGGAGGGGACTTAAACATAATAATGCAACCAGGAATGGACACATCTAATCTGACCAGATACCACCAAGGGAGTGTGGCAAAATTTCTCAGAACACAAATGGAAATTTTGGGACTGACTGATATTTGGAGGACACTGTTCTCAACTTCCCCAGGCTATACATTTCAATCAGGCAGGTTGCATTCATATTCAAGACTGGATTATTTTATAACAACCTGCGAACACTTTTCATCAGTGATCGATATTACTATCAGTCCAAAATTTCTCTCAGATCCTCATCCACTACTTCTTCAGATTGAGCTTGGCAAAAAAACAAAACACACTTTACGGAGAATCAATCCATTCATACTTCAGGATAGGAAGTTTGTAGAACAAATGAAAGAAAGAATCCCACTTTTTTTTCAGGATGATCTCTCCCCTACCATATCAGAAGCGACGTTATGGGACGCCATGAAGGCAACCATCAGAGGAGAGATTATAGCATATGTTACAAAAAAAAAAAAGAAAGGGAGACAGAATACACATATTTAACAAACCAACTACAAAATTGCCAACTATTATATAGAGATGGAGATGACGAATTAAGAAAGAAGATAAGAGAAACAAAAGCAAAGCTTCAGAAAATAATAGAGAATAAGATTCAACAATCTTTAATTTATATCAAACTCTCCAGCTATGAAGGGGGAACCAAGGGAACTTGATTAGCACATAAATTAAGAGCCAGAAAAAGTACAGTGACTATCCTTAAAATGAGAAATCCTCTAACCAAACAGATTATGCAAAGGGAAGAGGATATAAGGTATGTATTCTCAAACTACTACCAACAGCTTTATAAATTAGAAGAGAGAGCCACAAAAAAACAGAGACAAGATTTTTTAAAATGCTTACCCCTTCCTAAACTAACCCCAGCCCAAATAAAAAGATTGGAGACCACTATAACAGTAGAAGAGATCACCTTGGCAATAGCGAATCAGGCAAAAAATTCGCTGTTCAGGCCCAGATGGTTTCACCAATGAGTGGTACAGACTTTTCCAGTCCGAACTAACAACTCAGATGCACTCCCTATTTAAAGAAATAATGAAAGGGTTCCCCCCCCACCTCCATCACGGGATTATGCTATGATATCAGCAATATCCAAACCTGAAAAAAATAAGCTTGATCCAGCCTCTTACTGACCTATTTCCCTATTAAATACAGACTATAAAATTTATACTTCTATATGGGCAACAAGATTAGAGATAATTCTCCTGCATGTGATTCACCCAGACCAGGCCTGGTTCATAAAACAACGGAATATGACAGATAACATTAGAAATATTTTATTATTAATAGAACATATCCAGAATAGGAAATCCCAGCAGCTTTCCTCAGTTTAGATGCCGAAAAGGCATTTGATAGGGTGTCATGGCCCTTTTTCTGGGATACCCTATCAGCATACCACTTTCCAAATTCTATGTTAACATGGTTTAAACATCTCTGCGCCTTCCCGAAAGCCTATGTCTGAATTAATGGTGGACTATCATCATCTTTTTCATTGAACCGAGGAACTAGACAGGGATGCCCCTTGTCCCCTCTTCTATTTGCATTATATATAGAGCCATTGGCAATGGCTTTAAGACAGACCAATAAAATTGAGGGAATCCCACTTCACCAGATAGAATATAGAGCCAGTCTTTTTGCGGACGATCTTCTCCTGACTATACTAGATCCAACACAATCTATTCCAGAGGCTTGGAATATTTTAAAGGAATATGAAAAGTTGGCAGAATTTAAAGTAAACATAACAAAAACAGAAGTTCTTTTGTTCAATTATACCCCTCCCCTGGTTATTGAATGGACTTATCCTCTCAAATGGAGAGCGACCAAAATGAAATATTTAGGGATTTTTATCCCTTTAAACTTAGAGGTTATGGAACTGATTAATTACGAACCTCTATCTAACACCATTCAAACAGACTTGGATAGATGGGGAAAGCTTTCACTGACATTCTTTCAAAGAACAGAAACAATTAGAATGAACATCATTCCTAGATTACTTTATTTGTTCTGGAATGTTCCATTTTTCCATCTAAATATTGCTTTACATCATGGAACAATTTGATATCCAGATTCCTCTGGGCTGGCAATCATCCTAGGATTAGATTAAAAATATTAAAATTAGCATTGGCCCAGGGAGAGGTTAATCTCCCAGACTTAAAGTTATACGCAGAAACAGCATTTTCATGCATCTATTTATTGTGGTTATCTAAAAATTATCATGCTCTGTGGAAAACCCTAGAATTTCATATAAATGATCTTCATGATATTCAAAAGAGTCTGTTCTCCTCCCATTATAGGACAGCCCCTTTAAGATTTTTTAAATATAACATCACAAGTTTTAAAAATATGGTATGGGGCAGAAAGAAAAGTCTCTTACAACCTATATATGAATATTGCAAACTGATTTCAGAAGAAGACCTCTTGGCTGTCTAGTGTGCTTACCCGGTTAACAAAAGCAAATAAATAAATAAATACCAGCACATTCAGATCTAACTTTCACTCGCTGGAGACAAATGGGACTGGGACAGATATTTCAATTCTTGGGTCCGGCAGGAGTTTTTCATTTTGAAGAATTAGTTCTTAAATATAAATTGCCACATGGAGACCGATTTAGATATTTCCAGATACAAGATTATATATTAAGGCATAGAATAATACCAGCTAAAATATCACATCCAACCCCCCCTTCTAAAATTATACTTTGATCAAATGCAAGGTAACCACTGGAGTCACCTTATAGGAACAATATATAAAATACTCAAAGCTTTAACCCCAGAAACTACCAACTCTATCCTCAAAAGTTGGAATAATGATTTAAATAGAGGGATCCAGTACGTCCAATGGTCCAAAGCAGCTTTGGCAGCAGTAAAAATCACTTCCTCAAACATATGGAGAGAATTCTCCTGGAAGTGTCGATATCGGTACTTTCGTTCTCCAGCGATACTTGCCAAATATCTTCCAGAGAGATATGGAAAGTGCTGGGTAGATTTCGGATGCAGGTTGACAGATCTGGCACATATCATGTGGCAGTGCCCACTGTTCATGCCATTTTGGATAGCATTACAAATAGCGATCTCCACCAGTGTGGGAGAGACAGTAGAAATAACAGAGGAAAGGTTCTTGATGGACATATATCCAGACCACTCTCCCTCTTGGACCAAAACTCTACTACTAGTGTATTTGTTAGCAGCAAAGAAAACTTTAACAAGAAGATGGAGGTCAACTAAAATCCCAGGATTACAAGAATGGCAAGCAATAATGATACACATATATCAGATGGAAGCTTTATCCTCCAAGATAGTGGATAGAGAACAGATATTTAGAACAAAATGGTAGAGATGGATTATTTATATGATGGAGGTTGACCTAGACATCTGTCCTTAACTGGAAAGGAGGAGGGATAAAATGAAAGAGGGAGTGGGGACGAGGATGAAAAGAATAATAAAGGAAATCATATAAGATTAACCCTTTGTAACAATTTACAGTCCTGCAAGAACCATACCTATGTATTTGACAATGCCTGTTAACATGTACTAACTATGTGATACTGTGTCTTAAATGTATGTATACAATTATTTTTTTTTAAAACTGAAAATAAATATTAAAAAAACTCTTAATATATAATAGCATATGCTACAAAGGTAGGAGGCATTACGTAAAAGTTCTTACACATGGTATCTGATTATCTAGAGTTTACCTCTGGAGGGAAAGCAGACAGTGGCACAAGGGTGAGAAGCAGGCTGCTGTTTGCACTAACTCTCTTTAATCTGAAAGTGTACAGATAAAAACAGCAGAATGCTTACCGAGCTGGTATTTCCTCTGAATGCTTCTGTCAACCCCGAAAAATAAGGAGGGGTTTTCAGAACCTACCTGTAGGTGTCTTCAGAAAGATGTCAACTTCTCTGGAGGAGAGCAACCACCAGATCTATGAAGTCGTCATCCTCCACCTCTTTATCGGTGTCGTCCTGGAGGGAAAAGTCCGTGGAGTCCACCGGTTGAATATAAATGCCTCATTATTCCATAACCTGAATCAACCTCAGGGTGACCGACTGGAATTAGTAGACCCTGAGAGGAGTTCATGAAGGAAAATCCTCTCCTAAATTACTGATAATAATAATAATAACAATATCCTTGGGCGTAAGGATTAACGTGGAGAGGAATACTCGGACCCGAAGGAGCCGAGAACATGCCCAGAATGATAAAGTCTGGAATAATTGCCAAGCTCTCAGAAAATCAGTTGCAGAGGACATAATTTTATCAACCCCTGATGACTCCCTAAGTCCTTCAGGAAGGAGGATCAGAGGAGATTAATATCTATCTTTGTGCAGGGAAGAGGGCACCCTGCCTATTTTCAAATTAAAGGCTTGGACAGAGAAACAACTACTACAGAACCAGACTTGTAATAATAGAAGTCCCAAGAGGACTTGTCATTTTTTTTGTGTTAACTTGAGGGACCCTCCTCAGCGCTTTTAGAGGAGGGGGAGGTAGACTGAAAGCCCACATAATAATAGTTAGGCCAAAGCTTAAACAAATCAAAATCAACTTTAAGAGATTTTTTTTTCACGAAGAGGAAAAAAACAGAACCACCTCCACACCTCTTGTCAATCAAGCCCACAGCTCAGCAAACAAGAGAGTCTCACCCCAAAAGAGAGGGGATTACCCTTCAAATATCAATCATTTTGAATTTAAATAGAGAAAAAAGGGTTCCAAGAATTCACGCTGGTGTGCAACGGAAAAAATGTGCACGTGCGCGAAAAAACAAATCAATGATTTTAGTGCAAAAGCATTAAAAAGCACCAATAAATACTAAAAACTAACAAATTAAAAACAATGCAATTTATCACGCACTCGGGAAGATTTTACTTCATAAAAACCGCCGAAGCGGGAAAAACACGAAAAAAATCCCGCAACTGCGCGGAACCCATCGCAGATGTGGTAAAAATAAATAAAATGAAGAAAATATACAAAATACCTTAAAAGCAGCACTCAAAAAGAAAGAAAATGACACAAGAAGATCTCTGAAGAGGAGAGCTCTGGGGCAGTGTTGCCAGTTCAGCGGAGAAAAAGTTCTGAAGTCCCTCAGGCTGACTACAGGCAGCACTCTACTCTAACTGTATCCTGACTGGCCAATGCCTTCCTCATTTGCACTGACTCCTCTCCGGGGCAGCTGAACCCAGCTGGCATACTGCATCTGTCAAAAGATGCTAAAGAATTCCTGGGGTGAGAAACTAGCCAGTCTCCCTATTGCATGAAGGGAATCACTACCAACAGAGTGACCATCCTGAATTTCAGATTGAATAGGTGTTTTTTCAGATACCTGAGATCCAGAATGAGTAGCCAGTCCAATTTTTCTTCTGGGTGAGAAAGTACCTGGAGTAGCGGCCTTTTTCCCATTGGGGGAAAGGAACTCTTTCCACTACATTTGCATACAAAAGAGACTTCACCTCTAACTCCAGCAGACATCTTTCTGTGGGGGGTAAGGGTTTTAAGGTCTTGTGACTCTGATGAAAGAGATATTTTTTGAACTGCAGGGTAAATCCTTGACCTACCACTTCCAGCGCCCACTTGTCTATGGTGATAAGGTGCAAATATGTCTCTGTTTTATCTCAAAAAAGAGAATTACTGTCACAGGGGAAATCTATAGCTTTAGTTTGAGTGTCCTTGGAGAGAGTGGTAGTCCTCAGCCAGGCAAACCATCTGAGGGACATGGTCTGAGCCATGACTCTAGACGCTGTGTCACTGGCATCCACAGCCATATGGAGTTGATACTTTGTGGCTTCCAGTGCTGTTTTAACAGTTTCTGCCAAGTCTTGAGCCACTTTATCTGGGGCTTGCTGGCTGATTGCCAGTCCAGAGACCCTTTTGGTACTGAGCTGCATATGCCATGTACTGTAAGTGCAGAGGTGAAGCAGGAGGCAGGCTATGGTGTAAGATTTCTTACTCACAGTGTCCAGTTTTTTGGCATCTTTTTCTGGAGTTTGGGAAGAAAGGGCCACCTTTGCTTTATCACAAGCTGCAGCTTGCACTACTCCTTCATCGTCTTGATGCATGTAAAAGTACTCAGCATTGAATTTACCTAGCTGGTAGTTCTATCTTTTTATCCACCCCAGGGATGGAGGTGGTGTAACCCCTAGATGGCACTATCCCAGGGGCTACTACCCCTGCCTGATTTGCCACTAACAGGTTGAGGGGCCTGGATCCAATGGCGGGTGCCTCCACCCAGAGGTCAGGGTTTGCAATAGTTAAACTAACTTGGTCACAGCCCTCTGGGACACTGCAACCCCTTTCTTCCCACTAGTGGCCCACACAATATATCAGAATTACCTTCACAGTATACACTTACCCCCAGGTCTGGTTCCGGCACTGGGACCTCCTGTGAAATGAGATACAGTGCAACAATCACAGTACAGTACTTAACATAGACAAATACCTCAGGCAGTATAACTTTGCTGAAACAAGCAGTTCTGATTTATTTAGGGAGATATAACAAGGACAGGGAAATCAGGTTAATTAGCTTATCACTCTAATAATCTACCTATGGCTCTGTGCACAGGCCTATCCCTATCAGTTACTGTCCTAGGTTACCCAAGCCCTAGTGGCTAGTCCAAACCGTCGCAGCTGGTAGGGGCCCTTTCACACAGAGAAAAGGAGAATTAAACAGTCAGCAGTACAGTAATTCCATTTGGATTTAATGTGGCAATTCAACAGGAGCGACCCTGAATTAGTACTCACGACCTCCAAATAAGATAGGGTCCTTCAATGTCAGCAGGGCTCATGAGGTACACAAACCTCTTCACACATCCATATAAAGAAAGCACTATACCAGGCAGGCTGCATCTGTATCCCGATCGCAATTACTGCACAATACCGGGAGAACACACAGCAGATTCAGTTCTGACAGACCGAATGCAATTTTCAGCAATTCCTCCAGTCTTCTACAGGGTGAGCCTGGTTTCTACTCTTCAGAGATCCTTTGATTCTTTTCACAGGACGGATTCAGTCCTAACAAGCTGTTACACAAGCTGCAGACCGAACTCTGGGCCTTACACGTTTTTGACTAAAACTGCACACTGAAAAAGCACAGGGCTCCTTCCTTCTTCACTGCCAAAGCTCAACTGAACTCCAACCGACAAAACCAGGCACTTCCTTTGAGTTCCTCCCAGTTCTTGACTGGATTGGCTGTCACTCACAATAGACTGCTGCTGTTGGTCCAAAAGGCACTGAAGTCTAAACTACATCTCCCAGAGTCACTGCCCATACAATCCTCTTGTGGCTGGCTCAGATTATGAGTCCAAGTTCTGATTCGTCAAGGCACCATTTTAGAGCTAGCTTACCCCACACTGATTGGTCCAGTTCAGCAGTTCAAAACTAGAATGGGGAACTAGCAGACACAGTTCTGACTGCAAAGAAAGCAGGTTAGACAAACTGTAATTTCATTATTACTCTAAATAATTTCTGGTAAACAGTTACATCTTTCAGATAGGTTCCCTTTGCACTCCTAGTGACTGCAAAATTAAGTGAATTGGCAGCAGCTCGGTGGTACTCAGAGAAGCACACAGTCCCCCATACAAACTAATTATGTCTGCAAGCAGACAGCTCTTAAGAGACAGTACCAGAGGTTCTAAAACACTCACTGATAAATGGCTTAAATGCCAAACACCATTCAGGCTTGGAGCATTCAAGCAAGCTCCTGGAAGTCTTTTATGAACCCCCATTTGCAGAGGGTTCACCTTCCTAGTTTGGGAAAGCTTGACGTCGCGTCAAGCAAGTACCCCATAAGTTTTAACTGCAACCATATACATTTGCATTAGGCTCGCACATGTAATCATCAGTCAATATATAATTTTACCAAGAACACATTTCTGAAACATTGCAGTACGTCACTCTTTACACAGTATTACACACATTGTACCATAACTCAAGTTATTACCTCTTGTACATGAAACCTGAAGAGAGGGGGGCCCTTCCCTATCAGTTACCTTGGGGCTGGACGGGGCAAGGACACCATACTTAGAGGGCAACACAAGTAACTGGGAGTTAGCACTGACGCTCAGTTTGGGCAATGAGCTCGGGGACACATACACTCCTTTATGGACAACATTGAGAGGCAAATCCACAGGCCTCCCAAGGGAATCATAACTGAGGTGCACCACAGGCTTTACAGCTCGACCAGTCTTTCTAGGGGGAACTGTTATAGTCTCTGCACTCTGAGCCTCATTTTCAGCATTGTCCTCACTTGTCAGGGGAGTCTCCATGGGGGTAGAGAGGCTAGAACTTGGGGCCACTTTCAGCTCCAGGAGTTACAGTTTCTGAGTCCACAACATTTGGCTCGCATGGAAGCTTTCGGACACTGGCAGTGGACTGTCAGGGCACTCAAAATACTCTTCTTCAGTGTATCACCAGTCTGCCCCAATCTATCATTTTCCTCCCTGAAAGCTCAAACAGTTCAACCATGCACAATGATTCCATTTCATCTGATCTGATGCTTTGCACTTCACTTTCTGGGAGCATTGGCTCCAGGGATGAAGCTGGGGCTTAGACAGTCCAGAAGGCCCAGCTTTGTCTCAGTATTGACTAGGAGATGCCCGAAACAATTGACTCAGTTCGTAGAAGGATAGTATTCAAAGTCACTCTCACTTTCTTCCGATATGGACTGACAGTCATGCTCAACTGGGACTTGTGGAGGGAACACTTTAACTTGCTTCTGTAGGTGCAGACTTTCTTGATCTTTTCTTAGCAGCAGCTCTAGTCACTGGTCAGAGGGGCATCTTCTAGGGGCTCAGACTCAATTAAGATTTGTCCAATGGGCAGTAAATGATTTCTATGCATTGTTTTACATCTTTTGAATTATTCTCAGGCCTTACTTTGTACACTGGCAGATCATCTAGTTTGCCCACTACAATGTGAGGAGATGGTGCCATCTGTCAGCAATCTTGTGCTTGCCATGCAGTCCCAGATTTCTTAGCAATACCCGATCTCCCTCCTGGAGTTCCTGTGCTTTCACCTTTTTATCATACCTTTCTTTGTTGGCCAGATTTCTTTTGGCAGCCATGGTTTGAGCCAGTTAGTACGCATGAGTTAGCTGGGCCTTTAACTTTTGCACATACTGTAAATAGTTGTCAGCTTGAACCCCATCAGGAGACCCCAAAACACACATCTACTGGTAGTCGAGCTTCTCTTCCAAACATCAGGCGGTAGGGAGAATCCAGTGGCATCACTTTGGTGCAGTTATAAGCATGTACCAGGGTGCTAATTTGTTGGCTCCATCTAGGCTTGTCTTTGGGTGCAGGGGTGCCTAGCATATCTAGCAAAGTGCGGTTGAAACGTTCAGGCTGTGGGTCCCCTGGGGGTGGTAAGGAGTGGTTCTGGACTTTCGCACTCCCCACAGAGAAAGCATCTCTTTGATCAGGCGACTCTCAAAGTCTCCCTTGATCAGAATGGATTCTTTGTGGAGCCCCATAGTGAACAAAAAGTTTTCTACAAGTACTTTGGCCACAGTGGATGCTTTCTGGTCTTTGGTGGGAAAGCTTGGGCATATCTCGTGAAATGGTCAGTGACCACCAGCACATTACTGATATTTCTTTGATCTGACTCCAAACTTAGAAAATCAATACAGACCAACTCCATGGGTGCACTGGTGGTGATGTTAACAAGGGGCAGCCCTCTGGGCAAAGCTTTCCTCTGTAAGCAGCGACTACAAGTTCGAATGTGTTGCTCCACATCAGCCCCATCTTAGGCCAATAGAATCTGGATCTCACCAAGTCAAGTGTTCTGTCTATACCAAGGTGCCCCATGTGGTTGTGCAAGGACCTCAGTACTGAGTCTCGAAAGGCAGTGGGCAGCACTAGGTTGTTTGTCTACTTGTCCCCTCTGTCTACTGTTTCTCTGTATAACAGTTTATTGATCAGTTTCAACTTAGGACCTTCTTTGTATAACAGTGCAGTTCTCAAATCAGTGGAGCGTAATTTGGACACATCTTTTCCTGCATAGAGGGCTTCTAAAGCTGCTTTGATCATGGGATCGAGGGATTGAGCCCCTGAATACTGTCATTGTCCAGCTGAGGCAGTGCACCAATGTCTATTGCAGAAAAGTGGCAATAAGCAGCAGGTATGCAATTCTCAGAGGCTCCAAGCAATCCACCATGCAGTCCACTGCGTCCGTGGACATTGTTCCTCCCTGTCAAACTTCCGGCAGAGTGCCCGAATGTCAGGTTCTGCCAGTCGGACCCAATCATTCTGGGGAACAGGCCTCCGGAGAGAGCATCAGCATCTATGTGGTTCAGACCTGCTCAGTATTCGAGAGCATAGTCATATGTAGATAATGCAGAAAGCCACCTATGGCCAGTGGCATCCAACTTAGCTGAGGTCTGCACATAGGTCAAAGGATTATTGTCAGTTTTTACTAGTATTTTAGCCCCATACAAGTACTCATGGAATTGGTCAACAATAGCCCACTTCAAAGCTAGGAACTCTAACTTATGTACAGGATAGTTCTTTTCGGATGGGGTCAGGCTTCTACTGGCAAAGGCCACTGGTCTCAGGCCATTCTCGTGCTCTTGGTACAACACAGCCCCCAACCCTTGCAAGCTAGCATCAGTGTGCAGGACGTAAGGTTTTCTTGGATCGGCATAGGCCAGCACTGGAGCATGGGTAAGTTGATATATGATCTCATGAAAAGCAGTCTCACAATCAGGAGTCCAGCGGGCCCCAAATACTTCACTCGGATGAAAATACACTCTTTCAGTCTTGAGGGACGCTGACTTTTGGTATTTTTTGTGGGTTGGGGGATACCCTTGAGTAAGGTTAAGTAAAGGGCGGATCACTCTTGAATAGTCCTTGATGAGCGCCGATAATAACCACAGAATCCCAGGAATCTTTGCAGTTCTTTTAGATTTTTGGGCTGTGGCCAGGTGGTCAAGGCCTCAACTTTACTTGGGTCGGTCTCTATTCCCTCGGTGGATACTATGTGTCCCACATACTTTACTGATGTTTGAAAGAATTGACACTTATCAATGGACAGTTTAAGGCCAAAGTCCTCCAGTCGGTCCAATACCTTAAATAATCTGCTCTCATGTTCCTCCAGTGAGCTGCCAAACACAATGACATCATCTAGGTATACCAGGCACTCTAGTAAGTTCATGTCCCCCACTGCACGCTCCATCAATCGTTGAAAAGTGGCTGGGGCACCTGAAATCCCTTGAGGCATCCTCATGAATTCATAGAAGCCAAGCGGACAGATAAAGGCCGTCTTCTCACGGTCCTCTGGGGCCATCGGGATCTGGTAGTACCCACTGGGAGATCCAGCACAGAGAACCACTTGCTCCCGTTTAGGCAGTCCAAAGCATCCTGAATGCGGGGCATTGTGTACTGATCAGGGATAGTCCGCCGGTTTAGGAGCGATAATCCACACATCCTTACTGTTCCATTCTTTTCCTCACTACCACAATGGGGAAGCATAAGGGCTTCTGGATTCTTGTATTACACCAGCAGCTAACATCTCTTGCAGATGCCGTCTCACATCATCTATGTCAGCAGGTGCCAGGCGTCGAGACCTCTCACGAAATGGTCTTTCGTCATGCAGCCGGATATTGTGCTCAGCTCCTTGCGCATCCTACATCCCATTCCTTTAAAGAAAACACCTGGTCTCTCTGGGCAAGCTTCTCACTGATCCTCACTTTCCATTCAGCTGGCAGCTGGGAGTCGCCGAAATCAAACAAGTCAGGCGTTACTCTGTCATTCTTCCTTGAACTCTTGCTGCTGGGTAGCACTGCAGTGTCTGCACAATGCACATTAGCCAGGATGCAACCTCTGTTTACTCGAATGTCTCTTTCAGACACATTATGAACTTGGACCATTACCCTTCTGGCATAAGCATGGGCTCTAGCGGGCAAAAGACTAGGCTTGACCAGCAGTCCCTCTGGCAATTTTCCATCGCCTGGTGCATCCAACATTAATATTTTATTCTTAACATCCTTTCTGATCGGACCTCTCCTGTAAGGTACACTGGGCATTTGGCGCCAGGATCAGAGACTCAGGATCCTTCTTCCATACAATTCCGACCGGTTCCTCTGGTTCTGTTTTTTCAGCATCTCTCTGTGCCTCATAGGCCTTCTTAATTAAAGCCGGAACTCTTAAAGCTCTACTAGTCTTTGACCCCTGTTTTCATAACACAACTGTGCCAGCCTTCCGAACATATGAGCATTTGTTCCAATCAACAAAGGGACACCATCATACAGTCCAGTGGGGGACACACTAAGGCTAGGGTCTCTACTTGTTCGCCACTCCAGCCACGGAGGTGGGGAAAGACAGCCAACTGGATATACCCGGAATAGGGTAGGCCTTCTCACTTAACCCCCATACATGCAGTCCTTCTAATGGTTGTAAGGATACGTCTGACAAATGCTTCTGATACCAATCCTGGAACATAATTGTCACTTGGGAGCCACTGTCTAATACAGCTCTTGTAGACACTCCATTCACCTTTACAGTGGTCTCCATGGAGGGACCCACTATTCTGGACCAGTCTGGAGGAGCGGTAGAGTGGGCCTGGGCAACTGACCTTGCCACAAAGGGCGTGAATTAGCATTTTTGGTGCCCTCACTGGGATCATGTCGTGCACCTCTTAACCACTGATTTCTTCTCCGAAGCTCTCCTTGTAGCCTATATGCAACTTTGTCAGTGTCTTTTGGGGACTGGCATTTCCCTTTTCATGTGCCCATCTTTCCCACAATTATAGCAAAACATACTTTCTGGAGTTTGAGCTGGCGGCGCCACACTGGGAGCCAGGGCGGGGTATTACTAACTGGAAACCTTGGTGCCATCTCTGTCTGCGGCGTGATAAGCATTTGGAGACATCTCGTCAGTTTCTCCACTTCCATGGTCAAGGAATCGAGTTCGAGCTGTTATCAGCAGGAGATACATGGGTGGGTACCCCCACCCCATAGCAGATGCAGTCGGATATAGGTCAGGGCCATACTTGCAGGCGTGGCCTTCATAAAGGGACTGTTTTGAATTCCCGGATCTCTCTCAACAGTTCGCCCCATTGTGACATATCTTTTCCTTGTCAGAGCACTCATTGACTGCCAACCCCTGCCCTGAACTTCACTTGATGGGTCACCTCAGTCACTCGGGTCGTAGCCGCAGCTATTGGTGCAGGTCCCTCCCGGGTCGTCTTTCTCAACTCCTCGAATTTCTCTCATTAACTCATCATAGGAGGGTGGGGTTCAGTCGATCTGCCAGGCGTAACTGAAGCAACAGCAGTTCTGAGAAGGGGCAGACTTAAGGATCCTGTCCAGCCTGGTTCGGTCCAGTTCAATCGCTAGCAAACTACCTTTTCTGAGGCATTCTTGCAACAATTTTTCCAGCCGAGATACATACACAGACAACAACTCCCCTTGGTACTGTTGTGCATCTCTTACTCTCCACCATAGGTCCTCATCAGAATCTGGGCTCCCATACACATTCTCCAAGGCCTCAAGATAGGCCTGTGCAGTCGCTTCAGGGTTGCTGGCCCGTTTAGCACGGATGGTAGCCAGGGCAGGACCTCGGAGGCTCTCACTAACCCTCTTTCGCTTTTAGCCTCGGAGCATTGCCATTCTAGCACTTGGGGGCAACATAGTCTCATCCAGGTCTCCCAGTCATCCTCCCTTTGGGGGGTGGGGAGGGTGCCAGAGAAGATCCTCAACCTTCGGTAAGAGTCGTGACTAATGGCAGGTGCAGAAATAGGAGTCTGCATTGGTTCAGCCACCATTACGGGCACTGGAGCAGGAGAGGGTGTTGGGGGAGGAACACCCCCAGGTGGTAAGAATAGTTTCTTCAAGTCCTCCACAGTTTTCCCCTCTCCCAGCAACCATTCAGCAAATTTTTCCTCAAAAGTTTCAGATAGTGGTGGGGGCTGATTCCCCCGGTCTTTACTGTCCTTAGTTATCACTCTCCAAGCAGTGAGGGCTCCTCTGGGGTAATGGTCTGTGGCACTTTGGAGCTATCTATGGAATCCTTAAACTCTACTAGGGCCAGGAAAGTGTGGGTGAGCAGATTAGCATGCCGACCCACCACCACAGGGTTTTGTAAACCTTCCACCTTGGAAAGTACTCCTGCACAGTGTCCGTATTGATACCCAGGGGATGTCCAGGATAAGCATAGCATTTTGGGGTCGATCTCCTCCCAGTACACCACTCCACCAGCCGGTGCACAGCCACTTCTGTCGGGTACCCATTTTTTCTTAACAGTGGTTCGTAAATATGGCCACTAGAGGACACAATCCCAGCGGTGAGCCTCCAAGATGTAACCCTAGATGGCACTATCCCAGGGCTACTACCCCTGCCTGATTTGCCACTAACAGGTTGAGGGGCCTGGATCCAATGGCGGGTGCCTCCACCCAGAGGTCAGGGTTTGCAATAGTTAAACTAACTTGGTCACAGCCCTCTGGGACACTGCAACCTTCTTCCCACTAGTGGCCCACACAATATATCAAATTACCTTCACAGTATACACTTACCCCAGGTCTGGTTCCGGCACTGGGACCTCCTGTGAAATGAGATACAGTGCAACAATCACAGTACAGTACTTTAACATAGACAAATACCTCAGGCAGTATAACTTTGCTGAAACAAGCAGTTCTGATTTATTTAGGGAGATATAACAAGGACAGGGAAATCAGGTTAATTAGCTTATCACTCTAATAATCTACCTATGGCTCTGTGCACAGGCCTATCCCTATCAGTTACTGTCCCTGGGTACCCAAGCCCTAGTGGCTAGTCCAAACCGTGGCAGCTGGTAGGGGCCCTTTCACAGAGAAAAGGAGAATTAAACAGTCAGCAGTACAGTAATTCCATTTGGATTTAATGTGGCAATTCAACAGGAGCGACCCTGAATTAGTACTCCGACCTCCAAATAAGATAGGGTCCTTCAATGTCAGCAGGGCTCACTTGAGGTACACAAACCTCTTCACACATCCATATAAAAGAAAGCACTATACCAGGCAGGCTGCATCTGTATCCGATGCAATTACTGCACATACCGGAGAACACACAGCAGATTCAATTCTGACAGACCGAATGCAATTTTCAGCAATTCCTCCAGTCTTCTACAGGGTGAGCCTGGTTTCTACTCTTCAGAGATCCTTTGATTCTTTTCACAGGACAGTTCAGTCCTAACAAGCTGTTACACAAGCTGCAGACCGGAACTCTGGGCCTTACACACGTTTTTGACTAAAACTGCACACTGAAAAGCACAGGGCTCCTTCCTTCTTCACTGCCAAAGTTCAACTGAACTCCAACCGACAAAACCGGGCACTTCCTTTGAGTTCCTCCCAGTTCTTGACTGGATTGGCTGTCACTCACAATAGACTGCTGCTGTTGGTCCAAAAAGGCACTGAAGTCTAAACTACATCTCCCAGAGTCACTGCCCATACAATCCTCTTGTGGCTGGCTCAGATTATGAGTCAAGTTCTGATTCGTCCAAGGCACCATTTTAGAGCTAACACCCACACTGATTGGTCCAGTTCAGCAGTTCAAAACTAGAATGGGAACTAGCAGACACAGTTCTGACTGCAAAGAAAGCAGGTTAGACAAACTGTAATTTCATTATTACTCTAAATAATTTCTGGGAAACAGTTACATCTTTCAGATAGGTTCCCTTTGCACTCCTAGTGACTGCAAAAATTAAGTGAATTGGCAGCAGCTCGAGTGGTACTCAGAGAAGCACACAGTCCCCCCATACAAACTAATTATGTCTGCAAGCAGACAGCTCTTAAAGAGACAGTACCAGAGGTTCTAAAAACACTCACTGATAAATGGCTTAAATGCCAAACACCATTCAGGCTTGGAGCATTCAAGCAAGCTCCTGGAAGTCTTTTATGAACCCCCATTTGCAGGGGGGTTACAGTGGGACTCAGGAGCACTTGGAAAGTAGTCCTGCGAAGAGAGTTGTGCATTGGAAGGAGAAGCTTTTTAGATGCAGAGAGACCCATCATATCCAAAAAGTCCAGGTCCTCATCCTCCTCGGTGGACTCTTGAATAGATAAGCCAAGGGTGTCCACCATATGTTGGACAAAGGTAAAATGGGAGGAAAAATCCTCCTGGCCATGAGAAGGGAGCCAAATTCTTATTCAGGAGTCTGATTTATCCTACTGTTTATCATTATCCCCCTCATAGAATATGCGCTGGCCAAGACCAGGGTCAGAGGGAATAGGAGTAGAGGGATCTGCTGGGGACCCCACAAGAGAGCCCACAGCTTGAAAAATATAGATACCACACCTTTGCCATTTCCTACACAGAGAATATATCTTGTAGTAACACTGGTGCCTCCCTATGCTTTTCAGCAGGAGAGGCAGTGATATGATTTTCTTTTTGTTTCTTTTTAGCAGGCACTGAGTCAGAAACTTTCTGAAAATGTCTTTTTTGTTTGGCTTGGTCATTATTATTTTTATCAGACTTATTGTAAATGGGGTCCTTGCAGGACCTATCTTTTTTCTTATGAAGAGAGGCGGATCCCTCTTCTGTATTTTTTTATAGAAGGAGAGGCAGACTGAAAAGCCATAGTTTCGAGTCAAAAGGCAAATTAATTAATGCTGGGAGCAAAGTGAAAGTAAACTCCCTGACAGAACAACAATGACTGGCCCAAGTATAAAACAATGAGTTGTGACAGTCTGCTAGGTCCACAACCTACAACACTTCTGAGAAATTTTAAATAAAAAAGATCAGTCTGTTAATTGGGTTTTCCTGACCTGCCAATTTGTCCAGGGCTCAGAAGAAAAAATTGCTCACCGTAGTAATGTTGTTTCTTCTAACGGAGTCTTGCTGTATTCTGACTTAATGCAGTTAGCCCGAGCACTTGAACTGCTACAGAGAGAAAAGGGTTAACTCTATGCCAGAGCACAGAACATTGAGCGTGAGCTCGGTCTTCAAATCTCTGTCTCTGGTACATTTCAGTGTAACCGTCAGGTTCTTACGAGCAATGCTAACTAACTAATAGCTATAGAAATTGTTTTACAACTTTAAGCCATAGGCCAACAGAGCTTGGGTCCAAAAGACTCAAGTCGAGAACCCATGAAAAAAATTATTTGAATATAGTGAAATATAAAACAACAACAACAAAGAACAACCCCTCCTTCTAGAGAAGAGGATTACAAGGTACAAGGTACACCTCTTAGGTGCGTGCAACACTGTAACTGCCAACCCACATCCCAAAATACTAGGTTCTGAGAGGGGAGGCAGGGAGACGGTCAGAATACAGCAAGACTCCACTAGAAGAAACAACATGAAGTCTTGCTGTATTCTGACTTAATGCAGACTACCAAGCAGTTCCCCCCTGGAGGAGGGGATACAGAACCTTACTTTGGGAACAGACTCTGCAATACTGCTGCACCAAACCTGGCATCACTCCTAGTCTGCATGTCCAGAGAGTAATGCCCAGTAAATGTATGGACTGTTTTCCAGGTGGCTGCTTTACAAATTTCTACCAAGGGGATATCCCTAGCAGCTGCCAAGGAGGCCGCTGTTCCTCTAGTCAAGTGAGCCCTCAGGCCTAAGGGGGACTCCTTGCCCAATTCTGAATAGCAGGATTGTATACAGGAAACAATCCACCTGACAGTAGTCCTTTTAGTGGTTGGTGTACCTTTTCCCACATCCCCATAAGTGAGAAAAAGCTGAAAACAATCATTCCTATGGGCCTTAGTATGCTCTACATTTTATTTATTTATTTATTGAAAATATCACACAGCATACCTTTGAGTCAAAGACTGCTTTACAAAGGTTTCACGTCATAGAGAACAGAGACATCCAGGACAATAGCAACAATTATAGAGAATTATAAACAATAATTACAGATAATGGTTACAAAATGGTTACAGATAACACAGAGATGCAGTAGGTGATACAACAATAAGCATTGATACATAATAGCGAAGTGCCCCTTTTACATCCAGACTGTGCAGTGTTCTCTCCCCAGAAGAAGAGTAGTCAGTGAAAAACATAAGCAAAGACATGGATTGGTTTAGATGAAAATCTGACGCCACTTTAGGAAGAAATTTTCTATTTGTCCTGAGAACCACCTTATCCCCAAGAAAAGAAATGAAGTCAGGTTCTACTGACAGGGCCTGCAATTCACTGATTCTCCCGGCAGAAGTGACAGCTACCAGGAACACAGTCTTCCAAGTCAGGTACTTAAGCTCAGCTGAGAACAAGGGTTCGAAGGGGGGCTGCATAAGCTGTGCAATACAAATATTCAAGTCCCAAGCAGGAGTAGGCTCCCTGAAGGGAGAGTTGATATGATCCAGACCTTTGAAAAACCTAACGAAAACAGGATGGGATGCAAGGAAAGATCCCTTCCCTGCAGAAAGAAAAGCAGAGACAGCTGCCAAATGAACTTTAAGGTTAGCAGGCCTAAGGCCTAAACCATTAAGATGAACCAGATAATCCAGGGCTGTGGAGATGCTCGCAGAATCTGGCTGTATGTCTCTCTGAGAACACCAAATACTGAATCGTTTCCATTTAGAATTGTAAGTTTTTCTGGTGGAAGGTTTCCTAGAAACCTTAAGGATATCCATAACCCCTTGAGAGAGATGCAGGCCTGCATATTCTAACTCCTCAAGTACTAGGCCTTGAGTCTGAGAAACTGAAGACTGGTATATCAAATCCTCCCCTGAGAGAAGGTCAGGAGGTCATGCCTTCTGGGAAGAGACAGACAAATTGATACTGCTAGAGACAGCAGTAGAGGATACCATGGTTGTCTGGCCCAATCTGGAACCACCAGGATCACTGTGCAGGGTTGAGACCTGATCTTGATCAGTACTCTGAATATCAGTGGAAAGCGAGGAAAAGCATAAAGAAATCTGCCTGCCCAATCCAACAGGAGAGCATCTAGAGGAACAGTACTCTGGACTGGAGGTCTGCAGCAGAACAGAGGAAGCTGATGATTGTCTGGGGCTGCAAAGAGGTCTATCTCTGGAGTGCCCCATCTCCTGAAAATTACCTGCAAGGCATGAGAGTTCAGGGACCACTCGTGGTGACCCTGAGATATTCTGCTTAAGGCATCTGCCAGCACGTTGTCTTTCCCTGGAAGATGAACTGCTGTTAGAGAAGTCTGAAGTGAGTAAGCTAGAGACCATAGTTTCATAGCCTCTGTGCAAAAGGCTGTGGACCGAGTGCCCCCTTGCTTGTTTATGTACCACAATGTAGTGGTGTTGTCCATCCTAACCTGCACCACTTTGCCTTTGACTGATTCTGAGAATGCCTGAAGGGCTAGAAGAAAAAATTACTCACCTTAGTAATTGTGTTTCTTCCAATGGAGTCTTGCTGTATTCTGACATATGCAGTTAGCCCCATCACTTGAACTGCCCCGGAGATGAAAGAGTTAACTCTATGCAGAAGATTAGAATGCTGAGCTCGAGTTCGGATTTCAAACTTCTGTCTGTGGTGCTTCAGAGTGTAACCGACAGATTCTTATGAGCAACTAACTAACTACACTTCTAGTGTGGAAATTGTAAACAATAAACTAACAGGTAAAACATTTGGGTCCCAAAAGACTCAAGTTGAGAACCCAAGATAAAAAACCAGGTAGTGAACAATATATAGTAATATATAAATATACATAGAACAACAACAACCCCACCCTAAGAGGAGGGGTGTAAGGTACACCCCTGAGGTGCAGCATTGTACCTGCCAGCCCACATCCCAAAAACTAGGTTCTGAGAGGGGAGGCAGGGGAGGTCAGAATACAGCAAGACTCTATTAGAAGAAACACAATTACTAAGGTATTTTTTTCTTCAAACAACATGAAGTCTTGCTGTATTCTGACATATGCAGACTACCAAACGGTACCTCCATGGAGGAGGGTACTGAACCTATTTTGGGAATAGGCTCTGCAGTACTGTTGTACCAAACCTAGCATCACTCCTAGCCTGGGTATCCAGAGAGTAATGCTTGGTGACTGTATGGACTGTTTTCCAGGTGGCTGCTTTGCATATCTCTAGTAAAGGTATATCTCTGGCAGCAGCTAGAGAAGCTGCTGTGCCCCTAGTCGAGTGGGCCCTCAGGCCTGAGGGAGGTGTTTCACTTAGCTTGGTATAACAGAATTTTATACAGGCTACAATCCACCTGGCAGTAGTTCTTTTAGTAGCTGGCCTACCCTTTCCCACTTCACCATAAGTGAGAAACAATTGAAGACAGTCATTCCTATGTGCCTTAGTATGCTCTATGTAATAGCTAAGTGCCCTTTTAACATCCAAATTGTGTAACCTTTCTCCTGAAGAGGAATGATCAGTGAAAAACACAGGAAGGGGCATGGACTGGTTCAGATGGAAATTTGAGACCACTTTGGGTAAGAACCTCCTATTGGTTCTGAGGACCACCTTATCTCTATGGAATGAGATAAAATCAGGTTCAACTGACAGGGCCTGTAATTCACTAATTCACCTGGCAGAAGTGACAACTATCAGAAACACAGTTTTCCAGGTTAAGTACTTAACCTCAGCTGAAGCCAAAGGTTCAAAAGGTGGCTGCATAAGCTGAGTAATGGAGATATTGAGATCCCAAGCCAGGGTAGGCTCTCTAAAAAGAGGGTTGATATTGATTTGATTTATTGTATAATTAAGCAATAAGGCACGACCAGGTGTGTGTTATCATGTAATAACGTCACTCCTGGGGTGGGCTGAAGCATGAGGCGAAGCCGAGTGCTTCCACCACCAGGAGTGGCGCTCTGTGCACAACCGTGGAGAATGCTTATTACAATTATACAATGGCTCGATGTAATACAAAATAAAAAAATGCTTTAAAAACATTTTAGTAGATTTTTAGTGTGGCAATATATCTTTGAGTGGGCATCATGCTCATCTGCCATATCCATACAGTGATGTTATTGTGTAATAACATCACTGTCTCAGGCACACACTGACCAACCAGAGTCCAGGAAATGTTCTTGCCATTGTATAATTGGATTTACAACCTTTGAGCCAGCGGCTTGTTTACAAAGGTACCTCGTCACAGAAAGGACACACATGGTTAACATAATTTGCAGTGTACAGTCAAGACAGAATAACAGATTTCTACATATTTACAGAATGCAGACATACAGAATCAACATAGTTTTACATAGGTTGCATGAACAGAGATACACAGTATTACATACAATTGCTTGAACACATGTGTATTTAAATAAACATTTCAAGTAGTACCAGCAGGTACTGGCAGAGAAGAGAGGGCCGGGGGTTGGGATGGGGTGGGGTGGGTGGGTGTTAGCCCAGTGGGCCATGTCAATAGTGCCAGAAGAACAGCAGAGTATCTTTTAGTGACAGGTGCAGCAGCGGGTGTTGAACAGCAGGTCTCGTAAGGCAGCTTTGAAGGGGGCAATTTTGGCGGTATTGGAAATGGCTGCGGTGAGCGAGTTGAACCAGGTAGGGGCTCTGTAGCTGAATGACCTCTGAGCTCAGGAGGTCCTAGTTCTGGGCACTAGTAGAGTGACGTTGTCCAAAGTTCGGGTGGTGGCTCTGTGGTGTGTAAATTGGATGGAGGCAGACACCCCTGGAGGGGGGGGAGAGCCCAAGTAGGATCTTCTTGGTTAGAAGGCCGGTTTGGTGGTAGATGCATTCGTTGAGGTTTATAAGTTTCCATGTTATAGAGTTGACAGGTGTGGGCGAGTCTGGGAGCACTGGTCAGTAGCCTGCAAGCCTTATTTAGCGTGAGTCTAATCTTGCTGAGGGCAGTGGAGTCAGCAGCATCATATACTGGGAGGCCATAATCAATTAAGGGACATTACTGCGGATGTCATGGTGAGCCTGAGGGAATCAGGTGGGAGGCAGTCCTTGTGCCGGTAGAGGATGCCAAGGCACGCGTTTGTGGCAGAAGCAAGGACAGTAATATACGCATGAAAGGTGACGGCCGAGTCAAATGTGATTCCAAGGTATTTGTACGAGTAAACTTGTTTGAGTGGTTGACAAGTGCTCGGGAAGATATGGAGGGGACTTTTGCTGGATTTGTTCTGGGGGTGGGGAAAGAGCATTGCCGTAGTTTTTTTGAGGTTAATTTCTAGTCTGCTCTTCTTAAACCAATTCTCAGCATCATTGAAAGAGTGCTGGAGGGAGTCTTGGAGGGAGGTGAGATTTTTGTGAGCTGCATAAAGTACGGCGTCATCAGCATATAGTAGAATATTGCCAGAACAGGCGCTAGGCAGGGCGTTTAGGTACAGGCTAAAGAGTAGTGGGCCCAGGATAGAGCCCTGGGGAACCCCTGAGCGGATGGGACAGGTTTCTGAGAGCACCCCATTGTTTTTGACATGTTGGGAGTGGGCTGATAGATAGCTTGCACACCAGGAGAGGGGGCCAGCAGAGAAACCTGTGTGGTTGAGGGCATTTAGTAGGAGTGACTGGGAGACAGTGTCAAAGGCCTTAGAGAGGCCAATGTACACTGCCCCAACTAGGGAGCCGTGGTCCAGGGAGGCGTGTAGGAAGTTGGAGAACTCCATTAAAGCTGTGCCTGTACTGTGACCAGCGCAGAAGCCATGCTGTTCTGCACACAGGATGTTATATTTTGCTAGATATTCCATGAGTTGGGTGGCCACCACTTTTTCTAAGGCTTTGGAGGGGAGAATGAAAATTGGCCGATAGTTTCTGGGGGCGGACCGGTCACCACCTTTGTGGATAGGTGTGACTGTCGCAGTTTTCCACGCTGTGGAGAATTGCCCCAGACAGAGGGATCGGTTCAGTAGTTCTGTAAGTAGGACCAGGACCTCATCCAGGACCAGCCGGAGTATTTTTGGATCCAGGGAGTCACTGTTAGGACTGGTGCCTTTTCGTGCTTTAAGCAGGAGTGGTTTGGCTTCCCGAATGGATACCTTGTGTAGGCAGAACCGGGTGCGTTGTGGATCTGAAGGCAGCGGGTTGTGAATAGGGTCAAAAAAGTTACTTGGGAGGACAGGGCTAAGATCAGTAAAGGAGGCGTTAAGGCAGTTGGCAATGTCGGTGGGGTCAGTGATGGTGGTGCCATTGACTGTAAGGTGTGCTGGGGCGGGGGAGCGTGATTTCCCAGTTATTTATTTTATATTGTCCCAGAAGTTCCGGGTGCAGCCCCATGAGGAGGTGAGGGTGGCCTGGAAGTGGTTTGTCTTGGCTTTGCGGATGGCCCATGTGCACCAGTTCTGGGCAGCGTTATATGCCTGTCTGTCAGCAGCCCAACCAGTCTCAGTGGTTCTATGCCAAAGGTTATCCCTATCCTTGAGTAGTTGGAGTAGGGCAGGGGTACTCAGACTGCATTTTTTTTTTGAGCAGATCATGGTGAAGGGTGCAAAAAGATCACAGGCCTTGGTACAAGCTTGTGAGAATAGGTCGAGGGCAGTGTCAACGCTAGTTGCATGGCGGATGGAAGACCAGTCAATGTGAGTGAGGAACTGTCTGAGTTTTAACAGTCCTCCTGGGCGAAGGCGCCTGCGGTGAGTGGTTTGGGCTACGGGTTTGGGGGTGGGGGTAGACCAGAGGAATAGGAGAGGGGAGTGGTTGCTTAAGGAATCTGGGAGGACTTGAATATCTTGAACCTTTTGGGGGCAGTTTGAGACAATGACGTCTAGGAGGGTGCTTGTCCCTGAATTTTGGTTACGTCTCGTGGGTTGTGAGACAAGTTGGGTCAGGTCCAATGCAGCGAAAGTGTCTCTTATCAGTGAGGCAGTGGGACTGAGCCAGTTTACACTAAGGTCTCCTACTAGGACTTGTTGAGCCTCATGGGGGAGGGAGGAGAGATATTCGGTGAGAGATGATATTCGGGTCTGGTTCCTTGGGGGATATAGGAGACTGTGAGATAGAGGGGGCTCTTGGATGGGTCTGGGGTGAGTTTGAGGGTGAGGGCCTGGGCACCATCTACAAGCTTGGGGGCTGGGAGGGCGTGGCCTACAATGGTGTCACAAGCACAGAACGCACAACCGCCTCCACGTTTACCTACTTGATCCTCGCGATATAGGGTGTAGCCAGGGAGGGAGACAAAGGAGTCTGGTGTAGACTTAGTTAGCCAGGTTTCTACTAGGCCTAAGATATCTGGTTGGTGTGATATAACCCAGCACTGAACGGTGGCAAATTTTTTAAGCAGGCTGCATACGTTCATGGAGGCAATTCGGAGTCTGTTGGACTTAGTTGGTGGATTGGCGGGGGCAGGGCCTGGGTTTGGGTGGATATTACCAGACAGGAGTAGCAGTATGACTAGGGCTCTAGCCCTGGGGTGGCAGTTTGTTAGTTTCCTGTGGGTACATTGAGAGGCTGGGCAGGCAGTAGGTGAACAGGGAATGGGCAGGATTTGGGGTCTGGAAGATACAGAGGTGGTGGAGCTAGGGGAGCCAGGGTGGGAGGTGGGGTGGTGGAGGCAGCATGGGGATGGATGCAGGGGTCGGGTGCACTGACATGGTGGTGGGTGGGTGGGCTACAGTGGTAGGTATGTGAGTACCATAGACCATGGGCAAGGGCTGAGGTCTGGCTGGTGGGAGGTAAGTTCCAGGAAGTATAAGAAGATGATGCATATGAGGTGGAAAATAGCACTCATGATGCCAGGTAGCCTTGGAATTAGGGCACAGTGGCTGGGGGGGAGGGGAGCCAAAGCTTTAAGAGCTGTAGAAATCAAGTCAAAATTGTCTTGGCTTGGTGAATAGAGCTGCTGATGTCAATCTCAATGGTGCTCGGTTTGAGATGTGGGGAAGGACAGTGGAGTATCCCCTTTTTTTTTTTTTTTTTGGTTAAGGAGCAAAAGCTTTAAGAGCTTTAAGATCCAATAGAATTATGTCTTGGCTTGGTGGCCTGGAGGTAGAGCTGTAGGCTTCAGTCCCAATGGTACTGGGTTTGAGACCTGTGGTAGGCCAATAGAGCATTTTGGTATATTTAACGAGCAAAAGCTTTAAGAGTTTTCAGATTCAATAGAATTATATCTTGGCTTGGTGGTTTAAAGGCAGAGCTACTGAATTTTGGAGCAGGGTTTGAGAACCGCAATGGGACAGCAGAGATATGAATCAGACCTTTAAAGAACTTTCCAAAGACAGGGTCGGATGCCAGAGAAGAGCCCTTCCCTGCTGGCAGAAATCAGAAACAGCTGCTAGATGAACTTTTAATTTTTTCCAATTTAAAGTTTATTGAAAAATGTCTTATATTTTCCACCTCTACATACCCATGGCAGATACACATGAACATGATACATAAGACATCCGATTCACCTAAGTCTGCCCCCCACCACCTCAACTATCCCTTCCCCCCTCCTCCATCCCACTCTACCCACATGCTAGATGAACTTTTAAAGTGACTGGCTTAAGCCATTAAGGTGAACCAGATAATCTAAGACTGTGGCAATACCTGCACCATCTGGCAGGATATCCCTGTGTGAACACCAAATGCTGAATCTTTTCCATTTGGAGTCATAGATTTTCCTGGTAGAAGGTTTCCGAGAACCCTTGAGGATGTCTAAAACTCCCTGAGAGAGGTGCAGGCCTGCGTACTCTAACTCTTCAAGAGCCAGGCCATGAGATTGAGAGACTGGAGATTGGGGTACCAGATCCTCCCCTGAGAGGAGGTTATGAGATTGTGTCTCTTGGGAAGAGACAGGGGGAGTAAGACTGCTAAGGACAACAACAGAGGATACCAAGGTTGCCTTGCCCACTATGGAGCAATTAGAATCACTGTGCAGGGTTGTGACCTGATCTTGACTAGAACCCTGAATAACAGGAGAAAGGGAGGAAAAGCATAAAGAAAAGTACAGTTAAGTAAGAAACCTCCAAGATGGCCGTCGTAGAACAGTCTCCCGGGGGAGACGTTACCTGCAACACCGCGACTCCAGCAGAGGTTGCGGCGACCGTAAAAGAGGAGTCCCGGTCCCGGTGTTTCTTCTTGTGGTGGCCCTCCAGAGAAGTAGAGGCTCGCCTGAGTTTTTTCAGTTCCTTTTCCATGGAGGTCATCTTTAGTTTGAGAACATGGGCCTCCAGGGACTGCTGCCTCCACTTTCGGGTGGCCGCGTTAAACTGCTGGCAGAGCTGGCACTTCTCTGTGGGGAGGTCGGGGCCTAGGCAAAAAAAGAGGCACTGGGAGTGTCCGTCCTTATGCAGGAGCTGGACGCCACAGGAGTCACACTTGTTCTTGTGCTCGGAGGGAGTCAGGGACGACATACACAGCAGCTGAGGTAAGGCTGACGAAATTCGAAGAAACTAATGAAAATAGGCAGTAAAACTACCGCCGATTGACTGCGAAGCAGTGAACTTAACCATGAGGCGCTACACGAGCTAACGGTGGGAAAGAACTAGAAGCTGGGCGTGGGGGACCGCCCCTTTATACTGACATTGCCTGACGTCGGTCACCTGACGTGGGGCCGGTCCCCCGCCAAAGACTGCTAGCTAGAAATTTTTCCGTGGGGTCCCGACACCTGTGGCTTCAGTCCTATCTGTAATTACCTACTGCAAAAGCCCTCTCGAAGTAAGATCCTGCCTTCCCAATCCAATATCAGAGCATCCAGGGGAATAGTCCCCAGGACTGGAGGTCTGCAGCAGAACTGGGGAAGTTGATGATTGTCTAGGGCTGTGAAGAGATCTATCTCTGGAGTGCCCCACCTGGTGAAGATTACTTTCAGGATAAGAGTGTCCAAGGTCCATTCGTGATGGCCCTGGGAGATTCTGCTGAGAGCATCTGCTAGCACATTGTCCTTCCCTGGGAGGTGGATTGCTGTTAGGGAAGTTTGTAGGGAGTAGGCCAGAGACCATACTTTCATGGCCTCCGTGCACAAGGCTGTAGACTGAGTGACCCCCTGCTTGCTGATGTACCACATGGTGGCGGTGTTGTCTGTCCTGACCTGAACCACCTTGTTCCTCACTGAGTCTGATGGGCCAAGAATACTGCCCTGAGTTCCCGAAGATTGATATGGAGAAGAGAGTCTTCTGGGGACCAAACCCCTTGTGCTGTGAGAGCTCCCAGGTGAGCTCCCCAGTCCAACAGAGAAGCATCTGTGGTGAGGACCACCGAGGGAGTTTGCTTGAGAAATGGGACACCTTGCCTGAGATTGTCTTGGTCCAGCCACCACTGGAGAGCTTGGACCAGAGTCTGAGTCACTGGAATCAGTTTGGTAAGAGAGTCTTTCTTCTGAGACCAAAAGGACCTTAGATGGAATTGAATGTCCCTCATCTGGAACCTGGCCCCTTGCACCACTGCAGTGGAAACTGCCATGTGGCCTAAGAGCTGAAGAAAATGTCTTGCTGGACGAGAAACCAGAGGATGAAAAGAAGAAGCGAGATCTATAAGGGCCTGAACTCTTGCAAGTGGAAGGAATGCCTTTGCTTGAACAGTATCTAACTCCATCCCTATGAAAGTGAGAAGCTGTACTGGTTCGAGAAATGACTTTGGCAGGTTGAGAAGGAACCCCAGGGAACTGAGCAGATCTTGAGTGACCTGTAGAGCGGACTTGACCTGGTAGGAAGACTGCCCTACAATGAGCCAGTCATGCAGGTATGGAAATAGAGAAATGCCCTGCCTTCTGAGGAAGGCCACTACTACTGCAAGGCACTCTGTAAACACCCTTGGTGCTGATGTTAGACCGAAAGGCATAGCTCTGAATTGATAATGGCCTGAAGGCAACTCGAACCTGAGGTACTTTCTGTGGGAGCACCTGATGGGAATATGGAAGTAGGCATCCTTGAGGTCCAGGGAAGTTAACCAGTCTCCTAGCCTGAGAGAGGGAAGAATTACTTCCTGAGTCACCATTTTGAACTTTGGTTTTAAGATGTGTTTTTTCAAATACCTTAAGTCTAGGATGGGTCGCCACTCCCCTGTCTTTTCTGGGGTAAGGAAGTATCTGGAGTACAGACCTTTGCTCCTGTGTGGAGTAGGAACTCTCCATTGCTCTGAGAGCCAGCAGAGAGGAAACCTCTGCTTCTAAAGCAATGGCTTTGGAGATGTTTGCAGGTGGAAAAGACCTTACTCTCATTTTTGGAAATTTTTTGAAACTGAGAGCCATTCTCTGGCTTACTACCTCTAGGACCCACTTGTCTCAGATAAAAGACCTCCAGGCCTGGAAGTAGTAAGCCAGCCTGCCTCCTACTGGAATTGGGGAGTCGACCCAGGCTGATACATCAGGGTCTCTGCTTGGCAGGAGCCTTAGACTGGGAAGAGGATGCAGCTCTGCTCTCCCTCAGAACAATCCCCTCTGTGGGAAGGGAGAGGAGGCCTTGGCTTGGTAGAAAGGCCTGTGAAAGGGCCTGCCCCTGTCCCTAGACTGCTGCCTCTGAGGAGTGGCTTGCCTTTGCTTGGCCTGAGCACTCATGTAAGTAGTCCTGTATTCATCCATTTTCTTCATGTAGGCTTCTGTCTGCTCCCCAAACAGAGAATTACCTACTACAGGGAAATCCATGGCCTTAGCCTGGGTGTCCTACGGAAGGCTAGTACATCTAAGCCAAGCGAATCTTCTGAGAGACACAGATGTAGCCATAACTCATGATGCCACATCATTTGAGTCCACAACAGCATGGAATTGTACCTTAGACACCTCAATCCCATCAGCAGCCACCTCCTCTAGCTCTCTGGCCAGCTGGGGGGAGCCTGTTTGGCCAGTTCCAGAACAGTATCCCGCCTGAACTTCTGGTACCTGGCTGCATAGGCCATATAGTTTGCCTGCCTGAGTCCCAAGGAGGATGCCAAATATTGTTTTTTGGCCATGGCATCCACTTCCTGGAGTTTTTATCTGAGGGGTGTGAAGCCAAAGGTATGTTAGCCCTGTCACAGGCTGCAGCCTGCACTACTCCAACATGGCTGCTATGATTGTACAAAAACTCTGTACCTGAGCCTGACAACATGTACCTCCTGTCCATTATTTTGTTCACTGGAGGTAAAGAGTTTGGTGTCTGAAGAATCTTTTGTGCCGGTTTCCCCAAAGATTTGTGGAGGGGAATAGACAGCCTTTCAGATTCTGGGATGTCCATTATCTCGACAAAATCAGACTCCTCTTCCTCCTTGGCAGCTTCTACTAGGGAGCTGGAGGTTTCAGCCACCTTTCTGTAAAACAGAAAGTGGGAAGGGGACTCAGAAAGCCTGGGAGGTGAGACATTAGAGGGTCTGTCTGGGGAGATGTCCGGTTCAATGGGCACATCCAGACCTTCTAAATCACTATCATCCTCATCATCTTGATGTGGATATTCTTCATCCCCCTCCCACTCCAATTCATTATAGGCATCCGGATCATAATCCCATGGAGTACGATCCAACTGAACCGACCGCCTAGCTGAAGGCATCGGTTCGGACGGAACCGATCGAAGCGATTGAACAATACTTATTGCATTGGCTATTTCATCAGCGGTTGGAGTATGCGGTTCTGGATCCGAACCAGCTGATTTCCTTTTTCTTTTCGCTGGACCCGACCCCTCCGAGTCAGTTCTCCTTTTGCCCAAGGAGGTATCGCCCAGGTCAGTGGGCACCTCCTCAGGTTCAGCCAGAACCGAACCGGGCTGGCCATCTGGGTCAGCGGACTTCTCGGCCTCCCTTTCCTTTAGCCAACTCAATATTTTATCCATAGTGGCTTTGGGAACATTTTTTTACAGATTTGGCAGTCTGTTTTGAGGTGGTCAAACCCCAGACAATAAACACAGATGAGGTGAGGATCAGCTTTAGCAAACGTCTCCCCACACTAACCACAGTGTTGAAACCCAGTGGGACCAGTTTTCTTCTTGGGTTTCTCAGACATGGCCAGAACTAACAAAATTACCCTTAACAGCTTTTTCGCATGGGTAATACTTTCTCGATCGGTATCAACGCGTGCCGTTGTGGAAAGAAACCGGTAAAAGTCCGGGTTTTTTGGAACCGATTGGAACCGGCACACCACTACTAATTTAAAAAGAAAGATTCAAACAGAAACAGTCGGTTCCCAACCGTACCACTGCTAGGGAACCAAAGATATTACAAATTTCCACAGAATAAAATAAAACAGTTCACTACCTATCTACATACTTACTGTACCGTAGACAGAGACTTTAAACCAGAAAAAATAATAAATCGGTGAAAACCGACACTTTAAGGAAACTTTACCAAACCGAGCGAAGGAGCAATCTCCGGAGCGACTTCACAGATAGGCAGAGTAAAGAATCTGACGGTTACACTCTGAAGCACCACAGACAGAGGTTTGAAATCCGAGCTCAAGCTCAGCGTTCAATGCTTCTGCACAGAGTTAACTCTTTCATCTCTGGGGCAGTTCAAATGCTGGGGCTAACTGCATGCGTCAGAATACAGCAAGACTTCATGTTGTTTGAAACACAGCCCTGAGCTCTAGAAGACTGATATGGAGAGACTCCTGCTGTGACCAAGTACCCTGTGCAGTGACGGCCCCTAGATGGGCTCCCCACCCCAGGAGACAGGCATCCGTGGTCAGGACCACTGAGGGTGTTTGACTGAGGAATGGGACACCCTGCCTGACACTGTTCTGATCCAACCACCACTGGAGAGCTTGGACAAGAGTCTGAGTCACTGGAATTAGTTTGGTGAGAGAGTCTTTTTTCTGAGACCAAAAGGACCTTAAATGGAACTGAATGTCTCTCATCTGAAACCTGGCTCCTGGTACCATTGCAGCAGAAGCTGCCATGTGACCTAGGAGATGAAGAAAATGTCTGGCTGGATGCGACACCAGGGGTTGAAAAGAAGAAGCCAGACCTTTACTCTTGAGCATGGAAGGAAGGTTTTTGCCTGAATAGTATCCAGCTCTACCCCATGAAGGCGAGGAGCTGTACTGGTTCGAGAACTGACTTGGAAAGGCTGAGAAGGAATCCTAGAGAACTGAGAAGATTCTGAGTACCTCTAGAGTTGACATGACTTGGTGTGAGGACTGGCCTACAATGAGCCAGTCATCTAGATAAGGGAAATGGAGATACCCTGCCTTCTGAGGCAGGCTACCACTACTGCAAGGCACTTTGTAAACACCCTTGGAGCTGATGTCAGGCCGAAGGGCATAGCTCTAAACTGGTAATGGCCTGAGGGCAACTCAAACCTGAGGTACTTTCTGTGGGAGCACCTGATAGGAATATGGAAATAGGCATCCTTGAGGTCCATGGAAGCTAGCCAGTCTCCTGACCTCAGAGAAGGAAGAATTATTCCCAGAGTCACCATTTTGAATTTTGGTTTTGTGAGGTGTTTGTTCAGATATCTCATGTCTAGGATGGGTTGCCACTCCCCTGTCTTTTCTGGGAGTAAGGAAGTATCTGGAATACAGTCCTTTGCCATTGTGCTGTGGAGGAACCTTCTCTACAGCTTTCAGGATTAGTAGGGAAGAAATGTCTGCCTCTAGAGCAATTGTTTCTGAAAGAGTTGCAGGTGGAAAAGACCTGACTCTCAATTTGGGGAATCTTTTGAAGCAAGCTGAGAGCCAGTCCTTGACTTACTACATCCAGGACCCACTTGTCTGACGTAACAGACTTCCAGGCCTGGGAGAAGTAAGCCAGACTACCCCCTACTGGAATAGTGGAGGCGACCCGAGACGCATCAGGGTGTCTGTTTGGTTGGAGCTTTGGACTGAGAAGAGGATGCAGCCCTGCTTATTCCCCCTTTTACCTCTCCCTGTAAAGAACCCCCTCTGTGGGAAAGAAGAGGAAGCCTGGGCTTGGTAAAAAGGCCTTTGGAAAGGCCTGCCTCTGCCTGCTCTAGACTGCTGCTTCTGAGGAGCGGCCTGCCTTTCTTTGGCCATTGCACTCCTATAGGTGGTCCTGTATTCGTCCATCTTGTTCATATATGACTATGTCTGCTCTGCAAACAGAGAATTACCAACAACAGGAAAATCCATGGCCTTAGCCTAGGTATCCTGTGAGAGGCTAGTACAACTAAGCCAAGCAAATCTTCTCAGGGAGACAGATGTAGCCATGACCCTAGATGCCACATCATTAGAGTCTACAGCAGCATGAAACTGTACCTTAGATGCCTCAATTCCATAAGCAGTCACCTCCTCCAGCTCTCTGGCCAGCTGGGGAGAAGCCTTTTTAGCCAGTTCCAGGATTGTATCCCACGTGGACTTCTGGTATTTGGCTATATAGGCCATATGCACCCCTCCGCATCCTCCCCAGCACCCAGCACTTCCTTGAACAGGTATCCAACTACAAATATTTTGGACTTACCCTCGACTCGGCCCTTACCTTCCATGACCACATAAACACCCTTGCTGTTGCAACAAACACCCGGATTGGACTCCTTTGCCGACACAGGACTCCCCCCCCCCAAAAGCCCTTAGGCTTGCCATCACCTCATCAATACTGTCCTTAGTGGACTGTGGGCACCTTGTATACGGGGCAGCAGATAACTCCGCACTCCAGAAAATCCAGGTTTCCCTAAACAAGGCCTGCAGGCTCCTAACTGGAGCACCTAGGCTCACTCACACCTGCTCCATCTATACCTCTGCCAATCTTCTCAACCTTGATGAAAGGCTCCGCTACCAGACCTGCTTACTGTCCAAGAAAATACTGCTCGGACTCTGCCCCCCCTGGGGTCACTGCCTCTCTTCATCCTGCTACCCCCACTATCTTCACCCGCAACTCAGAGAAAGCACCACTGGTTGTGCCCAGGGTAAAAACCTCCCTTGCCCAGAGATCTTTCCACCACAGGGCCCCCACATGGTTTAATGCACTCCCAAGCACCATCACTACTGCACCCAAGATCGCCCACTTCAAAACCACTCTTAGCAGCCACCTCGTCAATATCCGCTCCTGTAACTGCAACTAACATTTCACTCTCTCACCTACTCTGATCCAAATTCTCTGACAAAGTCCATTATGGATTGCAACCTCCATCAATAATACCAAACCCATGAATAGGACTGACTACTCTGTTTAGATGCTTTCTCAAGCTAATAATGTATTGCTGCTGTTATGTTTTAAATATCGTCATCCAAATATTGTAAATAATGTCTGAAAATAGCTACACCCAAATATTGTAAATAATGTCTGTGACAAATGTCTGTAACACATGCTTAATGTAATTGTTGTTATACCGTGTTCTGTATTACTGTCTGTCTTACATGTGACGAAGCACCTTTGTAAATGAGCCTCTGGCTCAAAGGTTGTAAACCGATATATCAAATAAATAAATAAATAAATAAAAATAAGCCACCTGCCTGAGTCTCAAGGAGGATGCCAAGTATTGTTTCTTGGCCATGGCATCCACCTTCCTGGAATCTTTATCTGGGGGTGTGATGCCAAAAGAATATTAGCCCTGTCACAGGCTGCAGCCTGCACTACCCCAACATGACTGAAATGGTTGTACAAAAACTCCGTACCAGAACCTGATAATATGTACCTCCTGCCCATTTTCTTATCTACAGAGGGTATATAATTAGGCACTTGCAAAGGTTTTTTAGTCTGTTTCCCCAAAGATTTATGTGGCGGGACAGACAGCCTTTTGGACTCTGGGATGTCCATCATCTCTACATAATCAGGTTCTTCTGCCTCCTCAGCAGCTTCCACAACTGGGAGCTGGAGAGTTTCAGCCACTTTCTTGTAAAACAAAAAGTGGGAAGGGGACTCAGAAAGCCTGGGAGGAGAGATATTGGTAGGCCTGTCTGGGGAGATGTCAGGCTCTATATGCTCATCTAGGCCATCAAAATCATCATCATCATCATCAGGTAAATCCTCATCTCCTTCCCACTCCATTTCATAAAAGGGTTCCGGATCATAATACGATGGAGTCAGAACCATCCAAACCGACCACTTACCTGAGGGTGTCTGTTCGGACGGAACTGGGCGAAACGATTGGACTATGCTTATCGCCTTGGCAATTTCCTCAGCAGTTGGGATCTGCGGGGTTGGATCCGAACCGGCTGACTTTTTCTTTTCTTTTTTGAAGGAACTGATCCCTTGGAATTGGCTCTCCTTTTGTCCGAAGAGGTATCACCCGGGTCAGCAAGCACCTCTTCAGCTTCGGTCGTAACCGAACCGGGCTGGCCATCCAGGTCAGCGGACTTCTTGGCTTCCCTTTCCTTCAGCCTACTTAATCTGTTGTCTAAGATGGCTTTAGGAAAATGTTCACAAATCTGGCAGTCTGTTTTGAGGTTTTCAAACCCCAGACAATAAACACATAAGAGCTGGGGTTCAGCTTTAGCAAAAGCCTCCCCACACTCAGTACAGTGTTGAAACCCAGTGGGACCGGTCTTTTTCTTGTGTTTCTTAGATAAAGCCTTCACTAACAAGTTACCCTTAACAGCTTTCAAGCCAGGTAACACTCCCCTATCGATTACCAACCGTGTCACGGGTCATGGAAAAAAACAAAGAAATTCTTGTTATTTTGAAACCGATACAAACTGGATACCACTACTTATTCAGAGAGAAAAGTCAAAACACAAATTGCTTCGGTTCCCAACCAGACCGACCAATAGGAAACTGAAAATAAACAATTTCCAAACAAAATATTCCACTATCTACTTACACTACCTGTACCATAGACAGAGATTTGATACCGAAAAAATAAGGAAATCGGTTGAATAAACCAAGTGATTTTTACTAATACCAAACCAAAGCGGCTTCACAGTTAAGCGGAGTAAAGAATCTGATGGTTACACTGAGATGTACCAGAGACAGAGGTTTGAAAAATGAGCTTGAGCTCAACAGTCTATGCTCTGGCATACACTTAACCTTTTCCTCTCCGGAGCAGTTCAAGTGCTGGGGCTAACTGCATTAAGTCAGAATACAGCAAGACTTCATGTTGTTTGAAAGTTTGTTCCCAAAAAGGTAAAACAAAAGGTATCCAGCGCTGTGGAGCCACTAAAAATGACTCCTCTGTTGAGATAAAGTGAAGAAAAGTGATACAAATCACGAACCACTTTAAAAATAGTTATCAATGGAAAAATTTGTTTGAAATATAAAATTAGTGGAATTTGTACCTCAGGCGAGATTTATTTTGTTAGAAAATCGCAGGAACAAGGACAAAAGCGGCATTTTTTTTCTGCAGATTCCAGGAACTGAAAATCCACGGAAAATGTACAAAAACCACTAAAAACGAGCAAAAAACACTCTAAAGGCAGCTCAAAGAAAAGAAATGACTAAAACTGTAAAGATAAAATAGCTCAACCAAAGGTTTGAGGAGAGAGCTCCTGGACAAACTTGTCCAGTTAGCGGAGAAACAAATCTGACTAGCTTTCAGCAGCATCTGCAGGCAGCACTCCCTTTCTGTGACCTGACTGTCTAATTTCTTGGCATCATTAGCATAGATTCCACCTCCGAGGCAACTGAACCCAGCTGGTATCACTGCATTAGTCAAGTATACTGAGGGATTCCTGGGGTGAGAAAAAGGCACTTTCTTCAGTAACAGTTTCTTATGAAAGGGAAAGTCCAGTTACTTACCGTAACAATAAATCTTCGAAAGTCATAAGTGTCAGGACCACTCAGAACTTTTGCTAGCTGGGGCAGCCCACACTGATGTATACTGCTGGGGCCCATATAACATGGGTGGCCAATCCATTCCTCAATTCCTCCCTGGAGACAAGCTCAGAGAATATATCACAACAACATTAAACAAGCATTTGTCAATGCCGAACGTTCACTTGCAGGTATTTGCAGTGGTGTTTGGCACGTATGGTGCTTTACCCTAATGCCCTGTGCGATTGCTGGTATTTGCACAATAAATTTTCAGCATGACCTTTTTGTTACCCCCATTGTGCGCTACATAGGCGGAAACACGTTTTGGGCAGGATGTGAAAAATGACAGCTGTACTGCTCATAAGGAAGTGTGGTAAAATGGCAATGTTGAAAATCTGGAGTGGAAATATTGAAAATTCGCAAACCTACGAGCGTGCGTGGGAACTGTGAAATGCACGCTCGTAAAACAGTCATTGTTAGGAATTTTGTCACCAAATTTTCAACATTGGCATTTTAAAACCTCTGCTAATGAACAGTGTCACTGTGATTGTCTTACTGTGTCCCATACATTGATTTTGCACACCGACTGTGCCATTGTGCACTACATGGGCGGAAACACGTTTTGGGCAGGATGTGAAAAATGACAGCTGTACTGCCCATAAGGAGGTGTGGTAAAATGGTAATGTTGAAAATCTGGAGTGAAAATATTGAAAATTCGCAAACTTATGAGCCTGCGTAGGAACTGCACAATGCACTGTCGTAAAACAGTTATTTTTAGGAATTTGTTCACCAAATTTTCAACACAGCCATTTTAAGATCTCTGCTCATGAGCAGTGACACTGTGATTTTCTTAATGTGTCCCATACACTGAGTTCGCGCACCGACTGTGCCATTGTGCGCTACATGGGCGGAAACACATTTTGGGCAAGATGTGAAAAATGACAGCTGCACTGCTCATAAGGAGGTGTGGTAAAATGGCAATGTTGAAAATCTGGAGTGAAAATATTGGAAATTCGCAAACTTACGAGCATGCGTAGGAACTGCATAATGCACGCTCGTAAAACAGTTATTTGTACAAATTTTTTCACCAAATTTTCAACATAGCCATTTTAAGCTCTCTGCTCATGAACAGTGACACTGTGATTTTCTTAATGTGTCCCATACACTGAGTTCGCACACCGACTGTGCCATTGTGCGCTACATGGACGGAAACACATTTTGGGCAAGATGTAAAAAATGACAGCTGCACTGCTCATAAGGAGGTGTGGTAAAATGGCAATGTTGAAATGAAAATATTGAAAATTATAATCCACGAAAGGCATAGGAGCTGCGAATGAACGCCTCACAAACAGTCATTTTAGGAATTTTTTCATCACACATTTCAACACAGCCATTTTAAGACCTCTGCTCATGAACAGTGTCACTGTGATTTTCTTAATGTGTCCCATACTTTGAGTTCGCACACCGACTGCGCCATTGTGCGCCACATGGGCGGAAACATGTTTTGGGCAGGATGTGAAAAATGACAGCTGTACTGCTCATGAGGAGGTGTGGTAAAATGGCAATGTTGAAAATCTAGATTACAAATATTGAAAATTCACAAGCGTCTGATGCGTGGAACTGCAGCACTGCGCCGCAACTAAAACAGTCATTTTTGGAATTTTGCCAAATTTTCAACATGGGGTTTGGGACCCCTTCACATGAGTGATGTCACTGTCATGGTGTTATTCGGGCCGAAGAAGTTTAGGTGCAGTGACTGTGCAGTGACTGCAAAATCACCCTTGGGCCGAATACGCCATGACAGTGACATGATTCATGAGAAGGGGTCCCAAAAACCCCATGTTGAAAATTTGGTGCAATAATTCCAAAAAATGCCTGAGATATGCAATAAAGTTGAAAACCCTCTATCTAGCCCATTATACAGCTTACGGCATTTCCTCAGTTCGCAGTCGGCTTTGAAAAGAGTACAGACATGTTCCCGGTCCACGAAGGCGTTGCGCTGAGCTCGGAGGAAAGTGATGATATGGGGTGGGGGGGTGTGGGGAGGCTGGGTGCGCGTGGGTGGGTGCGGTTGTGGGAGGGGGACTGGGAGAGCGCCGTGGGACCATTTTTGATTTACAGGTTTAAAAAAAAAAAAGACTAAGTGGGGCGTTTGCCGTGCTGGGGTGGGCTCCCAGCATGGCAGAAGGATGGCTGGGGGCGAGGAGCGGCGGAGGTTGGGCACTCCCGTCCCGACAAGCTTGGGGCGTTTGCCACGCTGGGGTGGGCTCCCAGCGTGGCACCAGCTTGGGGGGCGTGACATGGGGGCGGCATGACGCGGTGTTTCAGGCGACAGCTGTGGTTTTGAAGCGAAGACCACCGCTGTCATACACAGCTCCCACACCCATTGGTGCAGGACCACCATGCCTGCTCAATGGAGCTGTGGATTGCAAGGGAGAGGCACACCTCCAAAGTGTGCTACTCTCCCAAAATGTTCCTTGCGCATGCGTGCAAGTGAACGTAATAGGAAATCAGAACCAATCAAAAACTGGAGAGTTGATGGAACCGGAAACTGCAGCCCACCTAGAGAAGAGGAAGAGTACAAAGTGTACAAAAACAGGCAGGACTTCCAGTAAACGGCACACAAAGTACAGAGGGAGGGAAGGTGGGAGGGTGAGCTGTGGCTCAATGGAGGTGATTCTCTTGAATATCTACTTTTACAGTAAGTAACTGAACTATCTTATTTGAGGACAACTCCTATCACTGAGCCATACCTGTGGAATGATTCCCAAGCGGTACAGGAGGAACCCTGGGAGGTAAGAAGTGTGTCATGAATCCATATGACCCTAACACAGCACACCTTGAAGGACAGCAAGGTCAAAATTGGCTCATCTACCAGAGACGATATCCAGATTTTAGTGTTAGTTAATGTGTGGACAAAACTGTAGGTGGCAGCAGAGGAAATATTAGCTGCCAATGCATAACAAAAACAAGTAGCCATGCCACTGACTGAGTGGCCGCAAACAGGACAGAGAAGCTCTAACCCTAAATCTGGTAACAAAAAGAAATACAGAATACAGTAGTATTTTGCTGTAATGAATGAGTTGGGAGCCATAACTCATTTGTTACATTGAGGAATGCTGTTTTACACTGTATAGTACATCTGAACAGTCGGAGGCTTGTGCTCTCTTAGCTGCTCCCTCTCCTGACACACACACACATAAACTGGATTCTATCACTCTGCCCTGCTACTCTAGTTTAGTTAAAATAGAATAAAAATAAAAAGTTAAACTGCAGGCAGCTGTAGTCTTTCTTTCTTTTTTTTTTTTAACATTCTTTTTTGCCCCAGTCGCCGGTGGTGGGGCATCTCTCAGGGGGAGCCTGCTGAGCCACTCCTCTACCTTCCCACCTGAACTCCTTCCCCGGAATGAGGAATCAGGTGCTTGGATCCCAACCCCCATGGACCTCATATGGGGAGGTGGGGACCACAGAGAGGCAAGTAGGGGGTCGAAGCCAGCACTGGAACATGTGGGAGGGGCCCTGGAGCATCTGCTGACACCACCCCACCAACCAGGGCTTTTTCTCCTTGTGTGTGTTGCCCTCGAGATGCCAGATGTGCAGTGACATCTGCACGAGGGACATGCCCTCACTGATGTCCTCCGGTGCCTCCCCTGAAACAGCTCACTCCTTGCAGTACCTCCTGGTCTCCACTGGGTATCACCGCACAGTGAGGCACCCCACAAACCCACCCCAGGAGAGGAGAGCAGTCCTCCGGACACTCAATCCTTTCCTCCCCCTGTCGACCCACAGCAATCAAAGTCCGTCCCAGAACCCCAGTCGCCAGTGTGGCGTGAGGTGTAGGTTGCAGCGCTTCAACCCTCAGCACCACTGCACCGGCTAGGCAGCTGTAGTCGTGACTGCAAACAGGGCTCACGCTACTCCTCTGTCTCGTGCTATTCCACCCCCTGCTGTAACCTTTACTAAGTTTTTGGATTCCATCAATGAACAGTTTACATATCGGTCAGCATCACTCCATGTCACTGACTCTCTATCTTTGCAACTTCATGTATTGTTTTACTTGTAATATTGCTCTTACTTGCCTCACCTACGGAACAGCTGACTTCCATTTTTTTTTAGACAGCTTCTCCATGCTGAGGCTAAACCATAAGTTACACACACGAGACAACTAAGCAGATAGTAAAAAGACAGAGTAAGGGACTGCAACTGAGAGGGAGTGTGCAGCTGGGGGAGAACCACAGTTGGGAGACTGTGGGGGGAAAAAAAAAAGACTTCTGGCCTGTCAGTAGGTCAGTTCTTGCTCTTTTACTCCACTGGACAGAAATCCTCACCCAAAACTGGGATAATCAGAGAATGCGCTGAAACGAGGTTTGCTTTCATTTACTGACGGAGTGCAGGATGGTTTTTACAAAACACCTGTTTGCTGTTGTAAGCCACTGGAGCCATGTGCCCTGTTCATTATAGCCTGGAGTTCACTATAATGAGGTTCGCTATCGCGAGGGAGCACTGTACCAGCCCACCTACCTGGGGTGAAGGAAAGAAAATCTGAGAGGATTTTCTACAGTCTTTAGTATGATCCAAATAGAAGCACAAGGCTCTACGGACAACCAGCAAATGTACCAACAATTCCCCTCTATTAGAGGGGGAAGGAAAATACACTGGAAGGTGAACAGTTTCATTCAATGCAAAATCGAAAACGACCTTCAGGACAAGACAAGGATGAATGGGACTCAATTGGGCTGAAAAATGCACTGCAACCTGAGCATGCAGCTACACACCCTTAATGCAGAGGTAACAGAAAACAGGAACAGCATCTTCCTTGAAACGGAAGCACATGTCAAAAGTGGCATCAGGTTCAAAGAGGGCCCCATATAAGGGTTTCAAGGTACCAAGTTAAAGTCCCATACTGGGGAACTGATATGCAGGAGACAGTTAAGGAATTTGTGGACACCTCAGAATGGCCCGGGTCTTGCCATCTGTGAGGGCATGAAAGGCAGAGATGATTGCCAAGTGCATCTTCACAGAGGAAAACTGTAAGCTAGATTCTGATAAGGATAAGAGGAAATCCAAAATCAGTCTCACTGGACACAAAATAGGTTCCAGAAAACTGGAGGCACACCAGATACTGAACCGTCTGAGTAGGCATGCCTAGTGGATGGCTTATGTGCTGCCAGCAGAAAGTCTGCAACAACTGGGGAGAACCTAAATCAGAAGAGGTCTATGTCCCTCAGGAGCCAGGCATGCAGATGCAAGGATCACATATGTGGATGCACCAGAGAGCTCTGCTCCTGCAACAGGAGTCCTGCTTGAAGAAGAAGTGGAACAGGTGATTCCACAGCTAGCTACTGTAGAAGGGGAAACCAAATTTGTATATGACAAAATGAAGTTACAAGAATCAGAGTGACTCATTCCCTCCAAAGCTTCACTGATACCCTCCAAATGAGAGGAATGGGAGAAAATGTATATAAGAACCTCCCTTTCCAAGAAAGAAACAATTTGTCTCACTAGAAAACCCAGAATGTGGAGCAAGCAAGCAGAAATGCTACTCACTCTTTCTAAGAGGTCATCTACTATGGAGTCCAGAAGATCCCACTTATGGGATTGGGTCTGTCACCTGAGAAAGTTTTCTAGGATGTTCAGGGAGCCAGGCAGTAACGCAGTATTGAGGAACATGCTGTGATCAACTGCCCAATATCAGACACTTATTGCTTCACTGCAAATGGGATATGAGCAAACTCCTCCTTGTTTGTTGATATTATGCATCACAGAAACATTGCCCATTTGTACTAGAAGGAGTAGACCATGAACATGGACAATGAATGCCTTTAGGCCAAGTAGAACAGCCCTCATCTCTGGAATGTTGATGTGAAGAGACAGCAGTTGATGGAGGACCAGAGACCTTAAGTCCAAAGAGATCTGAAATGTATCCAACAACTGGACCCTGATGAGTCCAAGATCAAGGCACTGTTATGATACCAGAAGTGCTTTGGTTATTAGAGTAGTGGCACGGTCTTAAGGGAGGAAGGACGAAGCTGAAGACATATCCAGAATAGCACCTTTCAAACAACATGAAGTCTTGCTATATTATGACATATGCAGTGAGTCCCAACCTTCCGAACTGCTCCGGAGGTGAAAGAGTTAACTTTCCATGCCAGGCATGGAACGCTGAGCTCGAGCTCGGTTGAAACTCTGTCTGTTGTTCTTCAAACTCAAACCGTCAGATTCTTTACTCCGCCTCACTGAACAGTCGCTCCGGAGATTTTTCCTTCTGCTCGGTTCATTTTGTCAGTTAAAGTATTGTTTTTCTCGGTTTTTTGACTGAATTTAAACCGCAACCAGTCAGTTCAGACTCTGTCTGTGGTATTTGTGAGTACTAGATAGGTTTTACATTAATTTCTATTCTGTGTGGAACTTGTAAACGGTTTATCGGTTCGGTTTGAACCGATCAAGTTGTTTAAAATATTTTAATCTGTCTTTTAGAGTGTGGTTACCGGTTCTTATCGGTTCTAAAAAAAACGGATTTTATTACGTTTTTTTCCACAACCCGTGACACGGTTGGGAACTGGTGAGAGGGTCTTACCTGGCGGATTGCCATAAATGGGTAAGTTTGGTTAGGACTGGCACTATGTCTGAGAAACCCAAAAGAAAAACCGGGCCCACTGGGTTTCAACACTGCAGTGTGTGTGGGGAAGTCTTTGCCAAGGCTGACCCCCACCACCTGTGTTGTGTCTGCGGTTTGACCACCTCAATGCAGACTGCCAGATTTGTAAAAGTTTTCCTGCAGCTACCCTGGAAAAGAGAGTTGGTAGGCTCAGGAAAGGAGGCCAAAAGTCTGCTGAACCGGATGGCCAGCCGGTTAGGTTCAACCGAACGGAGGTGCCCTCTGACCAGGGTGAGACTTCCTCGGGCAAAGGAGATCCGACTCTGAGGAGTCGGGTCCAGCAAAAAGGACTAGGAAATCAGCTGGTGTGGAGCCAAAACTTTCCTCTCCAACCGCTGAAGAAATAGCCAAAGCGATAAAAATTGTCCAGTCGTTTCCCTGGTTCGACCGAACTGGCACCATCGGGTAGCCTTGATTCGGCCCGGTTCCACGGTTAAAGAGTATGATTTAGAGGAGTATTATGAACTGGAGGAAGGGAAGAGGATATGAGGAGAGTGAATGTGGATTTGAAAGTCTGGATGTGCCCATTGACCCGGACATCTCCCCAGACAGACCTTCAGGAGTGTCTCCTCCTAGGCTTTCTGAGTCCCCTTCTCATTTTATATTTTATAAAAAAGTGGCTGAAACCCTCCAGCTTCCTATGCAGGAAGCTGTAGATGATCAAGAGGAGCCTGACTATGTGGAAATGATGGATATCCCAGAGTCTAGGAGACTGTCTATTCCCTTGCATAAATCTTTTGGGAAACATACTTTTAAAATTTTAAAAGCTCCTCACACTATACCTCCTGTTGATAAGAGAATGGACAAGAGGTACACATTGTCAGGCTCTGATACGGAGTTCCTTACACAACAATGCAGCCATGTTGGGGTAGTGCAGGCTGCAGCCTGTGACAAGGCAAATATTCCCTTGGTTTCACACACCCCCGGACAAGGACTCCAGGAGGATTGATGCTATGGCAAAGAAACAGTACATAGCAGCATCCTTGGGACTCAGACAGGCAAATTATATGGCTTATGTTGCTAGATATCAGAAATACAGATGGAATTCTGTTATGGCTCTAGCAAAACAGGTCCCTGGCCAGCTTGCCAAGGAGCTGGAACAGGTGGCTGCTGATGGTATTGAGGCATCCAAGGTGCAATTCCATGCTGCAGTGGACTCTAATGATGTCATCAAGAGTCATGGCTACATCTGTGGCACCCAGAATGGTTTGGCTCAGATGTACTAGCCTATCACAGGATACCCAGACTAAGGCCATGGATTTTCCTGTTGTGGGTAATTCTCTGTTTGGGGAGCAGACAGAGAATTACATGAAGAAAATGGATGAGTATAGGACCACCTATAGGAGTGCACAGGCCAAGGAAAGGCAGGCCACTCCTCAAAGGCAGCTTTCCAGGGGCAGGGGCAGGCCTTTTCATAGGCCTTTTTACCAAGCCCAGGCCTCCTCTTCTGCTTATGCCCAGAGGGGGTTCTTTAGAGGGAGAGGCAGACGGGGTACAAGCAGGCCTGCTTCCACCCCTCAGCCCAAAGCCCCTGCCAAGCAGGCACCCTGATGGGGTTGCCAGGGCCGATTCTCAGCTACCTGTAGGGGGCAGGCTGGCTTACTATGTCCAGGACTGGAAGTCTCTGACATCAGACAAGTGGGTCCTGGAAGTAGTAAGCCAGGGACTAGCTCTCAGCTCAAAAATTTCCAAAGATGAGAACCAGATCCTTTGCACTGCAAATCCACCAGAGGCACTTGCCCTAGAGGCAGAGGTCTCTTCCTCCTGGCTCTCAGAGCTGTGGAAAGAGTTCCACCCCTACACCAGGGCAAAGGGTTGTACTCCAGGTACTTTCTTACCCCAAAAAAGACAGGAGAATGGCGGCCCATCCTGGATCTCAGATATTTAAACAAGCACCTTTTGAAACCAAAATTCAAAATGGTGACTCTGGGAATTATTCTACCCTCTCTAAGGCCAGGGGACTGGCTAGCGTCACTGGACCTCAAGGATGCCTACTTCCACATTCTCATCAGAGCTCCCATCAAAAGTACCTCAGGTTCAGCTGCCCTCAGACCATTACCAGTTCAGAGCACTGCCCTTTGGCCTCACCTCTGCTCCAAGGGTGTTCACAAAATGCCTGGCAGTAGCAGTTGCTTCCCTAAGAAGGCAAAAAATTGCCATCTTCCCTTACCTGGATGACTGGCTCATAGTAGGCCAGTCTCCAGACCAAGTCAAGTTACATCTACAGATAACTCAGCAACTGCTCACCTCTCTAGGTTTCCTTCTGAATCTTTCAAAGTCAGTTCTAGAGCCTGTCCAGCTCCTCACCTTCATAGGCTCAGAGCTGAACACAGAGAAAGCCAGAGCCTTCCTTCCTTTGGACAGGGCAAGGACCCTGGTCTCTTTGGCCTCCTCATTCACCCTGCAGGTCTCTCGACCAGCAAGGCATTTTCTACAGCTCCTAGGGCACATGGCTGCTTCTACAGCAGTAGTGCAGGGAGCAAGATTTCAGATGAGGGACATCCAGTTCCATTTGAGAGCCTTTTGGTCTCAAAGGAGAGACCCTCTAACCAAACTGATCCCAGTGACTCGAGTCCTGATCCAGGTCCTTTAGTGGTGGCAGGATCAGAGCAATCTGAGACAATGGGTTCCTTTTGTCACTCAGTCTCACTCCTTAATCCTTACTACAGATGCATCCCTCTTGGGGTGGGGAGCTCACATGGGCGACCTCACTACCCAGGGATTGTGGTCCCCTCAGGAATCTCTGCTCCACATCAATCTGTTGGAACTCAGAGCAGTTTTTCTAGCACTTCAAGTTTTTTCCAAGTCTGTTCAGAACAAAGTTGTACAGGTCAGAACAGACAACACCACCACAATGTGGTACATCAACAAGCAAGGGGGCACGCGGTCTATGGCCTTGTGCACCGAAGCAATGAAGTTGTGGTCTCTGGCTTATTCCCTGAACACCTCCCTTACGGCAGTTCACCTCCCAGGCAAGGACAATGTCCTGGCAGATGCTCTCAGCAGGATTTCCCAGGGCCATCATGAATGGTCACTGGACCCCCTGGTCTTGGAGGTGATATTTGCCAGATGGGGCACCCCGCAGATAGATCTTTTTGCAGCCCCAGACAATCACCAACTTCCCCTTTTTTGCTGCAGGCCCCCAGTGTTGGGCTCAGTCCCTCTGGATGCCTTAGTTCTCAATTGGGAAGGAGGTTTCTATGTTTTTCCCCCCTTCCCTCTCCTGTTCAAAGTGCTAGTCAAAATTAGATCTCAACCCTGCAAGATGATCCTGATTGCCCCAGATTGGGCCAGACAGCCCTGGTATCCACTCCTACTGTCCTTAGCAGTCCATCTTCCCCTGTGTCTTCCCAGGAATCACAACCTGTCAACCTGTGCTCAGGGAAGGGTTTGGTACCCGAACCTCAAATCTCTCAGTCTCAAGGCTTGGCTCTTGAAGAGTTAGAGTTTGCTGATTTATACCTCTCCCAAGGTGTAATGGATATCCTGAAGGCTTCTAGGAAACCTTCCACCAGGGCTACTTATAATTCCAAATGGAAGAGGTTTTCCATATGTGCTCTGGAAAGCTTATTTCCCCAGAATCTGCTGATTTACCCACAGTCCTGGATTATATGGTCCACTTAAATACCTTGGGGCTGAGACCAGCTACCCTAAAAGTGCATCTGGCAGCTGTGTCTGCTTTTATTTCAGCAGGTAAGCCCTCTTCCCTTTCAGCTCATCCTGTATTCTCCAAGTTTTTCAAAGGATTGCTTCACACCAACCCCCCATTCAGGGATCCTGCCCCTGCCTGGGATCTTAATGTTTGCATTGCTCAGTTTATGCAACCCCCTTTGAGCCTTTGTCTTCAGCAGAGCTTAAGTACTTGACTTGGAAAACTGTGTTTCTGGTTGCCATCACTTCTGCCAGACGCATAAGTGAATTACAAGCTTTGTCAGTGGGGACTGATTTTATCTCCTTTCATAGAAATAAGGTGGTCCTCAGGACTAACAGGAAGTTCTTGCCTAAGGTGGTTTCAGATTTCCACCTTAATCAATCTATATCTCTTCCAGTGTACTTCACTGACCATTCCTCCTCTGGCGAGAGGAGGCTGCACAGCTTAGATGTGAAGAGAGCCCTTAGTTACTAAATAGAGTGTACCAAGGGTCACAGGTTTGACTCCCTCCAACTGTTCCTCACTTATGGTGAGGTTGGTAAAGGGAAACCTGCCACTAAAAGATCCATTGCCAGGTGGATTGTCTCTTGTATCCAATTCTGTTATGAAAAGCTGGGTAAGGTTCCTCCCTCAGGCCTGAGGGCTCACTCTACCAGAGGTACAGCTGCTTCCCTGGCTGCTGCCAGGGACATCCCTATTCTAGAGATATGTCAAGCAGCTACCTGAAAACAGTGTACACTTTTCCAAGCATTACTCCCTGGACATCCAGGCTAGGAGTGATGCTGGGTTTGGCACAGCTGTGCTGAGAGCTATTTCTAAGTAGGTTCTGTCCCTCCTCCATGGAGGTACTGCTGTGTAGTCTGCATATGTCATAATATAGCAAGACTTCATGTTGTTTGAAGAAAAAATTACTCACCTTAGTAATGTTGTTTCTTCTAATGGAGTCTTGCTATATTATGACCTCCCCCCCTGCCCTCTCAGAACCTCTGTTTTTGGGATGTGGGTGGGCAGTGCACTGTTGGCACTTAGTAGATGCCCACCTTGTTGTTTCACCCCTCCTTTTTGGGGTGACTTGGTGTTGTGTTTTCATTTTTTGGGTCTCCTGACTTGAGTCTTTGTTTTGGGACCAAAAAATGTGTTCTTATGTTTAGTAGCCAGTTGGCTAGTGTAGGTTTACAGCTTCCACACAGGGCCTCAGTGAGTTTAGCTTGTAAAGATCTGACGGTTTGAGTTTGAAGAACAACAGACACAGTTTCAACCGAGCTCGAGCTCAGCGTTCCATGCCTGGCATGGGAAGTTAACTCTTTCACCTCCGGAGCAGTTCGAAGGTTGGGACTCACTGCATATGTCATAATATAGCAAGACTCCATTAGAAGAAACAACATTACTAAGATGAGTAATTTTTTCATACTGTATATTGGTGGTGCAGACATGAGATCAGGATTAATTTGGGTTTTTTGCCAGCAAGCCTGGCTGGTCAACAGCACAGGAGTACAAAAAAAAAAAAAGAAGAGTCAGAAGGATTGTAGTCAGGGATAGATCTTTCCGAAGTCAGTCATTTAGTTAAGGGAATATGTACAGTTCTCTCCAGAGAACTGCGGCCACCACTAAACACAGAAATACAAAACTTGACCGCAGAAAAGGACTGTTGGACCCACCCAGCCTGCCCAGATGTTCCCTGCCTAATCTGTCTCAGCAGACACTTAATAGTCTCAGGTGACCCTCCCTCCTCTCTGTCCATTTTCTAATACACCACTATGCCTATCCCATGCATACTTGAAGCCCAGCATTGTTTTTTCCTCCACCACTTCTACTAGCAATCTGTTACATGGATCAACCACCTTTTCAGTGAAGAAATATCTCCTCACATCTCTTTTAAACTTCCCCCCAGTTTCACCAAAAGCCCCCTGGTCCTGGTACTTATTGTCATTTTAAAGAGGCTTCCCTCTTGCACCATTTTCACCCCTATGAGGTACTTGTAGATCTATCATGTCACGTCTCGCTATCTACTCTTCCAGGGTGTACTATATATGTGGAGATCAACAGTTTCTCGTATGGCTTCTCGTGCAACTCCAGCACCATTTTATTTGCCCTTCTTTGGACTGCCTCCACTTGTGTATGTCCTTTCTGAGGTACAGCCTTCAAAACTGAGCACAACACTCCAGGTTGTGGTGTTTCACCAGCAAGCGACAGAGTGGCAAAACCACCTCTCTCCTCCTGCTGGAGATACCACTCCCTATGTACCCCTGCTTCCCACTAGCCCTACCCACTTCTTCGTCGCACTGTTCTGCCATCTGGAGGTCATCAGATATGATAACTCCAAGGTCCCCCTCCTGTTAAGAGACTGTCAGTACCCCCCATCCTATACTCAGTGCCTGGGTTCTTATGCCCTAGGTGCATGATCTTGCACTTTTTGGAATGGATCCCTAATTGCCACGCATTAGACCACTCCTCCAGTTTCCCCTGATCACTACTCATTCTCATGCTAAGCATCTGGTGAAGACCCATGGTGCTGAATATAAGCCATGGGGCTAGACATGAAATTAGTACTGGCAGTCCTACAGCATAAAGCGTAGGTATTGTTGATGGCAGTGCCCATTTTGATATGAAGGCAACCATCCATCATATCCAGGGTGCACATCCAATCCCCTTGTTTCAACAAAGAAAACAGTGTATGGGGTGACGCCATTCAAAACTTCTTGTATTCAATGTATTTGTTCAAGCTCATGAGGTTCTAAAAAAAAAAACACAAGTCACCAGTCGATTGTGTAACGAGAAAGTACTGGGAGTAATAACCGTGGTTAAGATCTTTGAGAGTTACAAGTTATATGTCCTTTTTGACCAATAAACTGTTAACTTCATTTAAAAGAACAGACAGGTGCCCTTGAGGAGAATGACAGGGAGGAGATGATGCATTAGAGGGGTAGACAGCAACATCAGAGCATGACCTCTTTGATTTATTCCCAGGACTCATTCATTCATTGTGATCTCCCTCCATTTTAGAAGAATGAAGGAAATGTCACCCCTCCATCAGTATCTCCTTGGACTTTTACAGAGATTGTAACATGTAGAAGGGAATCAGAAGGATAGCATAGGGGCAGGGACATTGCCAGCACCTGCTCCTTTGGGGATCCTGAAATGGGCATGAGGTATGCTGAGGCCCATGACCTGGGTACAGGCATAGCCATGTGCAGGTTGGGAGAAGGGCCTATGAAAAGGACCTTGGCCATGTTCATAATAGCACTAAGTCGCCAGAGCTTTGAGAGAGTGCAGAGTAATTTTAAAAGATTGCAAGATCATTAAAGTCATTTGCACATTGTGGCTAAACTGTTTCTGGCCATAAAAAGGTGCATTAAGGACTGACTGCTGCATATCTGTAGCAAAGCCAGTTACCAATAGCCAGGAATAACAACTAAGGCATAATGCCAGAGGCAGCAGCATGGTGGTAGCATACAAAGTATCACAGTTGGAGTGCATTAGATGCCACTCTGCATCTAATCCATAGGTGACATGCCACTGGATCTCACTTTTAGTGGTCCCTTCGGGCAGATTTTCTACAATGGAAGATAAGGACTATCAGAGGCTGTTTTGATCTTTTATCAAATAAGACTGATAATAAGCAATGTGTAATCCAAGGGATGCAAATGCATCACTCCTTTTGTTTTTACTAGCGGTAGACTAAATTCAAATCTATACAGCAGGATGGGTAGACTGGACATTTTCATGATGAATACCTCTATGGCCTTCTGATGGCATGTCCTTCTGACCTGGCTAAAGCCTTGGCAAATTACATTGTTTTTTTTAACATCATGAGAGAGACCTAGGCAGTAAACACACAAGAGTGTGAGTGTTGCCCTTTTATACAGTATCTTCACCTTGCCTTAGAAACAGATGTCAAAGTTCCTTCAATAGTTGTATGCACTTAGAATGATAAAAATAACCTACTGTTGCTTTTTAACCCTTGCTGTGCTGTGGACTGATGTATCAGTCCAGAATTCCTATATGCTCTAATTCTGTTAGCAGCACAATGGTTAAAATCCTACAGAGCCCAGCCTTAATGTCACAGTGTGGAATTCAACTAGCAGAAAAGAATATAAGCACAAGGAGTCATTGTTGACAACTTGCGGTCTCTAAGGCTTCTACTAATAAAAGAGAAAATTGTTTCAATATAAGGGCAAGTAAGTCCTGGAATAAACTGCCATGAGAAGTCATAGAAGCCAGCAAATTTACAACTTTTAAATATCAGTTAGACAAATATTTTAACTGGCAGACAAGCACTAATTAATAAATACGCACACACAGCTGTGGGAGACATTCAAGATGGGCGCATGCCTTATTATGTCTTTACAAACCTAGTAAACCAAGTAAACTAAATAAATGAAACACCTAGAAAGGTGATGATGGTATATAGTGTTGTCTCTCAGCACATCTGACAAACTGTTGATGGTAGGAGAAAGAACTGAGGAATGGAGGGTCCATGCACGTCACATAGGCGGCATTGACATATGTCTACCTGGGTGGTTGCATTTAGGAAAAGCTTCTGATCGGTCCCACATGTGTGTCTCAATGAATTGCTGATGTCCTTAAAGAAGATCTGTGGAAGTCTTTATTTGAAAACAAATTTACCTCTAAGTTCAGGTGAGAACCATTTTCTCATTTACTATATACCTTACAGTTACTATATGTGTTTTAAAGGGGAAAGAGAAAGCAACTTCAGCAATTCTGCTGTAAATTATATGTTTTCTATTGTGTTTAGATGCTGATCATTGATCACAGAAGACTGATCCAGTTAGGAACTTTTTGGCTCTTGAGGAACTAGAAACATAGAAGTTGACGGCAGATAAGGACTGCAAGGCCCATCCAGCCTGCCCATTTTATTCTGCCTTATGAATGTGCCATAGGCCTTTACTCTGTCAAAAACTACTTTTTGATGTTTGGGGCATCTCTAATTTCATAGACAAAATAACACACTCCAGGGTATGGGTTATTATCTTTACTAATCCACTTGAAGGGTATGTGAAGCCACAAGGTGCCAACTGGAGCACAACCCACATACCCATACCCTGGTGTGTGTTCTTGCTCATATATAAATTATAAGTAGCAAACTGAGTCAGCATAAATCGTGTGCTACCTTCCACACAGTATTTTGAAAGGGCAAAAAAAGGCTTTCTTTTTCAAAGAAGTATTTTTTTTCAGACCTTAAAGGGGAATACTCAACTGTCTTAGTTACACGTGCTGCTCCCTGATTAGAAAATGATGGACTAAATTGAATTTTTAAACTAAGATGATGTGCAGTAATCCTTAAATATTTCTGCCTGATTCTGATGGCTCTGCCCCAATATTTTAGAAACTGTGCCACTTTGAAGATATCCCACAACCCTGCATGGCTATCAGCAGCAGCAGCAGGTTGCAGCCGAGGGGTATGCTATCATGTTTTAAAAGACTGATGAGCATTATAAAGCTCTGATCACTGGTTGCTGGTGCTGCTGTACTCCAGTGGTTATGTACAGGTCCCTTAGCATGCGCTTAGCCTTGAAACACAGGTTACTCACTTGTAACAGTAGTTCTATGAGTGGTATGTGTTGTTCATCCAGTCTTGTTGGTATGTCCCTTTCCCTTTAAACTTGCCAGAAGGCCTAAAAGCTGGCTCCTCCCACCCACCCGGGTGGCATATGCCTTGGCTCTGAACCATGATGCCAGATCTTGCCTGCTGAAAGCAAAGGTTGTGCGTCAAAGCCGGGGAAGGTCAGTGTGGATGAACAACATATACCACTCCTAGAACTACTGTTACAGGTGAGTAACCTGTGTTTCTAGGGATGTGGCTACTGTATGTTGTTCTTATCCACACTTGTTGGCAGACTCCTAGGAGTTCTCTGGGAGGAAGGAGGCAAGGCACACACCCCCTACTTAGGGAACAGAGATTGGAGAACTGAGGCCCGAAAACCAGCATCCCAGTGTGACTGTAGGTTGATGTGGTAATGGGTAATGAAGGTGTTTGCTGACTTCCAGGTAGCAGCCCAGCAGATATCCTGGATAGGGACATCCCTAGAAGCAGCCACCGACGCAGCAGTATAGCAAGTAGAATGAGCTCTTATCCCTTTGGGAGGCTCCTTGCCTGCCAACTGGTAGCAGAGACAAATGCAGGATGTTATCCATCTGCCAATCATCTGCTTTGCTGCAGGTTTGCCAGGTGCAGCTTCAGCGTAGATGACAAACAGCTGGCGAACCTCTCCCCAAACTTCAGCCATTCGCTCCTTGTAATAAGAGAGCACTTGTCTCAGGTCCAAAGTATAGAGCCTGTACTCAGCCCCCGAGGTGAAATTGGGGTAGCACACCGGCAGAGTCAACATCTTGTTAAGGTGAAACTTCAACATCACCGTCGGAAGGAATTTTGTGTGGGGGCATAGGACAGCCTTGTCCCTGTGGAAGACCAGATAGGGAGACTCAACAGAGAGCGTCTGCAGTTCCCCAGTCCTTCTGGCTAATGTGACAGCCACCAAGAAGGCAGTCTTCCATGACAGGTGTGATATCTCACGCCTGTGCATCGGTTTGAATGGCTTGTCCATGAGGTTTGCCAAAACCAGCAGTAAATCCCATGGAGGTAGTGGTTCACACGCCGAAGGGGAATGTAGTCGAGGCCACGGTAGACCACCTTTTACTGTGCCACCATCTGCTGACTGGCCCGGGCCCGGTAGGCAGAGATGGCTGCCAGGTGCATCTTACGGGCTGTAGACTGAAGACCTCCTTTGGAGAGAGACCAAAGGTAGCCAAGGATGCTAGCCACTGAATAGGACAAAGGTTCCAGGCCCATACCCTGACACCAAATGGAGAATCGCTTCCATTTGAAGGCATAGCACCTCGTGGTCCACTCCTTCCTAGATGCCTCAACTACAGTGATGACATCATCGGAGAGTCACAAAGCCTGGAACTCTAGCCACTCAGGGACCAGGCTGTCAGGTGCAGGGACTGAAGGTCCAGATGGAATATCTTTCCCTGATTGACAGAGAGAAGGTCCGGGTGTGATGGAAGATGTCTTGGGAGCCTAGGGCTGAGGTTAAGGAGATCTAGATACCAGAACTGGTGGGGCCAATCTGGGGCTACCAGGATCACCCTTGCCTTGTCCCTCCTGACCTTGAGGAGCACCTTGTGTACCAAGGGAAGGTATAGAAGAGGCCTGGGGTCCATGGCCTCGATAAGGCATCCCCCTGAAGTAAGCTCTGCTGAGGAGGGTGGGCAAAAAACAGCCTCAGCTTTGTGTTCTCCTTGGAGGTGAACAGGTCCACCTGAAGGGTACCCCACTGGAAGAACAGGTTTGAGCTACCTCTGGATTGAGAGACCACTCGTTGGATGCCTCGCTCACATGGTTGAGGGCGTCCACCAACTGAGTCGAGGCTCCTGCCTCATAAATGGCTAGGACATCTGTCTCCAGTCAGCTCACATGGGTCCAGATGCAGAGCGCTTCCCTGCAGAAGGTCCGGGAGTGCATGCTGCCCTGTTTGCTGAGGTAGTACATGGTCGTGGTATTGTCCAACTGGACTTGGACCATTTGACCCCGAAGGAACGGAGCGAGTGCAGCCTACATCAGCTGGACTGATCAGAGCTCCACCATCCAGTGCCCGTGGACTCTGTGGTTCCTCATGTGGGCAACTCAGCCCGTGAGAGAGGCGTCGATCGTGAGAACGACTGTCAGCTCGGGCAGACAAACAGGATCCCTCCCTGCAGATGTTCCAGGATGGTGCACCACTGGAGGGCATCTGACATTTTCTGGGTCACAGTGATCAGCTGGTTGAAATGACTGTGTCACTGAGACCACTGGCTGGCCAGCTCCCACTGAAGGGGGTGCATATGCCACTGGGCCCATCGGACCACAGTGGTGCAGGCCACCATGTAACCCAGAAGTTGCAGGAAGTCTCAGGCAAGGCACAAGTGTCCAACCAGTAGTGATTGGGCAAAGCAGAAGAGAAGCTCTGCCCTGTCCGCTGGGAGCCATGCTCTGGCTTGGCAAGAGTCGAGCTCTGCCCCAATGTAGGAAATCACCTGCAAGGGCATTAGTTCCAACTTGGCTTCGCTGACCAGGAGGCAAAGGCTGAAGCAGGTGTGGAGGGCCAGATGCCTGGACCTCTCCACCTCCAGTCTGGAGGGACCTGCTATTAGCCAATTATCGAGATAGGGGTACACTCTGACCCCTCAATGCCAAAGATGGGCTGCCACCACTGCAGTGCATTTGGTGAAGACCCTGGGGGCGATGACAGGCCAAACAGCATGGCTTGGAACTCGTAGTGGGTTCCCTCCACCCTGAAGTGGAGGAACCTCCATTGGGATGGATGGATCGGGATGTGGAAAAACACATTCTGTAGATCCAGTGAGCAGAACCACATGTTCTGCTCATGGGATGGTATGATGTGTTACCATCTGGAAGGTGCGTGATCTGGGAACTGATTCAGATAGTGCAGATCTAGGACCAGGAAGTACCTGGAAACAAAACCTGGGTTGACAGGGGGTTCCACGACAATGACCATGACCCCCTTGCGGAGGAGTTGGGCAATGTCGTCTCTGACAGCTGACTGAGTATGGGCGTAGACCGTTTCCTCCCATGGGGCGCAAGCTCAGCATGGGGGGTACTGCTCAGATTCCAGAGGCAGACCCTGGCTGACCACCTCCAAGACCAACCTGTCCATTGTGACAGTGGGCCAGGCGGAAAGGAAGTGGCAAAGCTGGCCCACCATGGGAGGATCCAGAGTGGTTATGACAGGCATGGGGGGGGCTGCCCTATCCCATCACTGCACAGGTTTGGAGGGTAAAGAGCTGGCAGTGGTGCTGCTGAAACCCCTCCCTCTAGGCTTATGGTTCACCGAAGCCCCAGACTTGGGCTGAGGGCACCAAGATTGAGCCTGCTGCTGCTGCCCAGTTTGGTACTGGGGCTGCTTGGTTTCAGGGGCAGGAGGCCAAAAGGGCTTCTCCTTGTGTGATTTCTTAGAACCCTGGGGTTCTCTCTGGGCAGAGGTAACGGAGTCCAAGGTGGTACTGGACTTCTCGATACGCTGGAGGTGACCATCGACTCCTGGACCGAACAAGTCAGTACACAGGAAAGGAACATCTGTCAGTTTGTGCTGGGTGTCAAGAGCCTCAGCCAGACCCTGTGGCGCATGGTGACTGCAGGTGCCACTGAACAGGCACAAGAATCCCTGACGTCCAGGGCCATCTGGAGTTGCTGTTTAGCAATGGCCTGACCCTGATCAGGGACCTGCTTGACCATGGGAGATGAGGAAGCACCTCGTCTAGAGAGTCCAAGAGGGCATGGGAGAAGTGTGCCATAATGACAGCTGAGCTTGTCTGTCAAAGACTGAGCGAGGAAGCAGCATATACCTTTCTGGTCCCCCATATATGTCCCACTTTTTGGATTCTTCATTAGGTTTGTCTTTATCTCCTGAGTTGCCTGCGCGCCAGAACATACTCGGTCACCAATCCCTCAGCCAAGGGATGCTGTGTAAACTCCAAAGGGGAGCCAATGGGAACTGCATACTTGCAGGCCATATGAGCGGAAGGTGCAGGGCAGGAGGCTGGATGCTGCTAAAGACCCAGAGCCAGACCAATTATGGCCTTGGCCACTGGAAAAGCCTCAGACAGAGAATCCCCTTTTCTGAGGATATCAGTCAAGGGATATGCGGCCTGTTTTTTGACGGGCTCTAAAGGCATCCCCATTGAGTCAGAGATGAGACGGAGAATGCCCATGAGGGACATGCGACCCTTTTACATCGACAGAGTCATGGAATCATCGTCACATGGATGTGAATGCAGGTCTGAATCCTTGGACCCTGAGTCTGGATAAAGGGGCCGATCACCAGAGTCACTCTCAATATGCCATGGGTGGTCAGGAGTAAGGGTGACTGAAAGCCAACGTGAGAAATCCTGAATGGGTCGAGACTCCTTGGCAGGAGCCCCTGAGGGAGGCTGCTTAGGTGGCGGCTCCACCAGAATAGGTAGAGATACCAGCTTTGGCCGAGCCGGGAGCGTTGTCACCGGCTCCGCAGGCGGAGGAACAGTGTCAACCGGCTCCGGAAGAGTCGGCGTCGGCCTGGAGGGTGACAGCCAGGTGATGGCCAGAGTGGAAGCCAGGGCTGACTTCGGACCAGTGATCATTAGCAATTGCCACATGAGGTCCTCGTAGTGATAACGCAACTTCCGTCGAAGCCTCTCCTCACCCGAGCAGAATGAGGATGAATGGCAGTATTGCCGCTTCTTGGAGTGCCACTTGTGAGACTTCCTCAGCCTATCACTTAAGGGGGTCTGAGATCTAGAAGATGACCGAAGATGACAGCCGGGGCCTCTCAGAAGGAGCCAGGGAGAACTGCTGCTCCTCCTGATCGGGGACCGTGACCCAGGTGAAGCGCCAGCAAGCTAGGTCTCCTCACTGGTCGGTAGGACCAGAGTCCTAATAAAGAATTGTGGGCCTCGTCATGTGACAATGGGTCAATTATAATTTTGACCTGGTCGCCGTCCCACATCTGAGCCAGCTGGCCTGACAGGGCTACCATGAAGCCAGTGGCAGAGGTCGCAATTTCTTTTTTTAGTTTCTTTTTATTAGTATTTTCCATTAATTTTATGAGACACGCTGCATACAATGATGTTCTGTTATAGGAGTCAGTACAACTTTCATAATGTATCGACAATGAAGTATAAACTACATAGTGCAGTTATGTTTTAGAATGACTAACACTGCAAAGAAAAGGAAACTATGCAAGTAGACAACATTCCATGAGAGAGCTGAGAAGAAAAAAATTACTCACCTCAGTAATTATGTTTCTCCTAATGGAGTCTTGCTGTATTCTGACATGTTACAGTGATTCCCAACCTTTGAACTGCCCCAGAGAACAAAGAGTTAACTTTCTATGCAGGGCGTAGAATGCTGAGCTCGAGCTTGGTTGAAGTCTCTGTCTGGCGTGTTTCAAACTTAAACTGAGAGATTCTTACGAGCCCAACTAACTAACAAGCATTTGTCAATGCCGAATGTTTGCTTGCTGGCATTGGCAGTGGCAGTGTAGAAGTTACAGAGCTGCGTAATAGGAATGGCAGTGAAGTATTGAACTGAAGCCAACCCCACCACCACCCTGCAGAGAGTGACAGGCATTGGGGTGTGCGTTTGGGTTGTCAGGCATAACGGCCACGCCATTTCACCACACCCCACCCTGCAGACACTGACAAGTGTCACGGTGTTCCTTAGGGTCTTTGGTCCATATCACCCTATTTCATTGAAATACGGTGAGATGGTGCTTATATAGGAGAATGGGGTGGTTTGGGGTCGAAGAGTCCAAGGCATACCTTGGATGCCTCACTGACTGCAGGGTGTGGAATGGTATGAGCATCACAGGCAAGAATCCCAAGTCACACCCCTGATGCCTGTCATTCTCTACAGGGTTGGGCGTTATGGTTGGAAACCCTAATACCTCAGGCATTCGTTGGTATTTTCACTCCAAATTTTCAACGTGTTTTTGTGACCCCACCTCATGAACAGGGGGAATATCAGTTTGTTAGCCGAAAGCTGCTTATGCACAGTGACTACGGCATTTAGCATCACAGGTGCACAAACATTCCGAACAGGATGTAAAAAATGACAGCTGTACTGTTCATGGGGAGGTGTAAAAAATGGCAATGTTGCAAATCTGTAGTAAAAATATTTAAAAAAATGGTGAAGTCACGAGCGTACATAGAAACTGTGCAACGCACACCCGTAATATAATTAGGTTGGGGATTTTTTACAGCAGATTGGAGGCACCAAATGCCTGAGTTGACAATCATGAACAGTGTCACTGTGATTTTCTTTATCTGTGCCGAACAATGATTTCCCACAGCGACCACGCATCTCTGCGCTGAAAGTGTGGCAAAACACTTCAGCCATGTTGTGAAAAATGACAGCTGTACTGTTCATAAGGAAGTGTGGAAAAATGGCACTGGTGAAAATCTGGACTGATAATATTACAAAGTCATGAACTAGCGAGGGTGCGTTGAAACTGTGCAATGCTCACTCGTAACACAGTCATTTTATGGACTTTTGTCACCAAATTTTCAACATAGCCATTTTAAGACCTCTGCTCATGAACAGTGTAACTGTGATTTTCTTAATCTGTCCTAAACATTGCTAGCACACCAACAGCACCACTATGCGCTTCATGTCAACACATTTTAGGCGACATATGAAAAATTGCAGCTGTACTGTTCATATGGAAGTGTAATAAAATGGCAATGTTGAAATCTAGAGTGAAAATATTAAATTTGCAAACTTACGAGCATGCATAGGAACTGTGCAACACACGTCAGTAATACCGGTCATTTTAGGAATTTTTCACCAAATTTTCAACATAGCCATTTTAGACCTCTGCTCATGAACAGCATCACTGTGATTTTCTTAATTTGTCCCGTACATTGATTTCGCACACCGACCGTGCCATTGTGCGCTACATGGCCGGAAGCACGTTTTGGGTGAGATGTGGAAAATGACAGCTGTACTACTCATAAGAAGGTGTGGTAAAATGGCAATGTTGAAAATCTGGAGTGAAAATATTGAAAATTCGCGAACTTACGAGCGTGCGTAGGAACTGTACAACACACGCTCGTAAAACAGTCATGTTTTGAAGTTATTTCACGAATTTTCAACATAGCCATTTTAAGACCTTTGCTCATGAACAGTGTCACTGTGATTTTCTTAATTTATCCCGTACATTGATTTCGCACACCGACTGCGCCATTGTGTGCTACATGGCCGGAAACATGTTTTGGGTGAGATGTGAAAAATGGCAGCTGTACTACTCATAAGAAGGTGTGATAAAATGGCAATGTTGAAAATCTGGAGTGAAAATATTGAAATTTCGCAAATTCACGAGCGTGCGTAGGAACTGCGCAACGCACGCTCGTAAAACAGTCATTTTAGGAATTTTTTCACCAAATTTTCAACATAGCCATTTTAAGATGTCTGCTCATGAATAGTGTCACTGTGATTTTCTTAATTTATCCCGTACATTGATTTCGCACACCGACTGCGCCATTGTGCGCTACATGGGTGGAAACACATTTTGGGTCAGATGTGAAAAATGACAGCTGTACTACTCATAAGAAGGTGTGGTAAAATGGCAAAGTTGAAAATTTGGAGTGAAAATATTGAAAATTCTCGAACTTACGAGTCTGCGTAGGAACTGCGCAAGCGCTTCAGTAAAACAGTCATTTTTTGGAATTTTGGCACCAAATTTTCAACATGGTGTTTTGGACCCCTTCTGCAGGTGATGTCACTGTCATGGCGTTATTCAGGCCGAAGGGTGATTTGCGCAGTGACTGCGCGGTGACTGCGAAATCACCATTCGGGCGAATAACACCATGACAGTGACATCATTCATGAAGGTGTCCCAAAAACCCCATGTTAATTTGGTGCAAAAATTCCCAAAATGCCTGAGATATGCAACAAGTTGAAAACCCCTATCTAGCCCATTATACAGCTTACGGCATTTCCTCAGTTCGCGTCGGCTTTGAAGAGTGCAGGCGTGTTCCTGGTCCACGAAATGCGTCACACGAGGTCCAGAGGTGAGTATGGGGAATGAGGGGGTGTGGGAGAGCTGGTGCGCAGTGGGTGGGTGTGGGTTGTGGGAGGGGCTGGGAGGCGCACCGTGGGACCGTTTTTTTACAGGTTAAAAAAAAAAAACAAAACGGGACATTTGCCACACTGGGGTGGGCTCCCAGCGTGGCACAAGGATGAGTTGGGGGCTGTTCAGCTGGCGGGGATTAGGCACCCCGTCGGCCGAAATATGGATTTCCATGGGGTGGGCTCCCAGCGTGTACATGGTCGGGGGTAGGGACAGTGGAGCCGGCGGGAGTTGGGCACCTGTTGGCTAGATCATTACTTGCCACACTGGGGTGGGCACCCAGTGTGGCATTTCGAGCTTTGGGGGAGGCGGGTGGAGGCATGGCACAGCCGGCGAGGATTGGGCACCCGTCAGCTATTCAGTGTGTGCGTGAGGCGCAGCTTGCGTGATGTGTGTGTGTGGGGGGGCTGCGCGCGGGCAGGCGATATCTTATCGCTGCTCACTCAGCGTAGCTCTCCCCTTCACTCATGCCACTGCATTTGGAGCTTGTCATAGACAGCTCCAGAATGCGATGGCTTACTGAGGCACGCCTGCCAACACACTGACTGGTGGAGGAGAGTGACACACCTCTGAAATCTCCGATGATGGCACTATGTTTCTTGCACATAGTGCAAGCAAGCATAAAAATTCTACTTGGAAATTGTAAAAATTCCTACTAGCCAACTGGCGGAAAAAAGCTTTGGATTCCCAAGGAAGACTCAAGTCAGGAAACCCAAATACCAAAAACTAATCGAATACAAATAACAATAGTAAATCAGCACCCAAACAAAAAGGAGGAGGGTGCAAAGAAAAATCACCCCTGGGGTGCAACACTGCACCCACTCACTTCCCCAAAAACAGGTTCTGAGAGGGAAGGCAGGGAGGGAGGTCAGAATAAAGCAAGACTCCATTAGAAGAAACATAATTATTAAGATGAGTAATTTTTTTCTTCAAACATGAAGTCTTGCTGTATTCTGACATATTGCAGACTACCAAGCAGTACCTCCATGGAGGAGGGACAGAACCTATTTTGGGAATAGACTCTGAAGTACTGCTGTGCCAAACCGAGCATCACTCCTAGCCTGGATATCCAAAGAGTAATGCTTGGTAAAGGTATGGACTGCTTTCCAGGTGGCTGCTTGACAAATTTCTAAGAGAGGGATATCCCTGGCAGCAGCCAGGAAAGCAGCTGTACTTCTTGTGGAATGAGCCCTCAGGCCTGAGGATGGAGTTTTTCCCAGTTTTTCATAGCAGAATTGTATACAAGACACAATCCACCTGGCAATAGATCTCTTGGTGGCAGGTTTGCCCTTTCCCACTTCTCCAAAGGTGAGGAACAACTGGAGGAAGTCAAACCTGTGACTCTTGGTACGCTCTAAGTAGTAATTAAGGGCTCTTTTAACATCTAAACTATGTAGCCTCCTCTCTCTTGAGGAAGAATGATCAGTGAAGAAAACAGGAAGAGACATAGACTGGTTTAAATGGAAGTCTGAAACCACTTTGGGCAAGAACCTTCTATTGGTTCTAAGGACCACTTTATCCCTGTGAAATGAGATAAAAGCAGGTTCCACTGACAGGGCTTGCAATTCACTGATACGCCTGGCAGAGGTAATGGCTACCAATAACACAGTTTTCCAAGTCAAGTACTTAAGCTCTGCTGAAGACATAGGCTAAAAAGGGGGTTGCATAAGTTGAGCAAGGCAAACATTCAGATCCCAGGCAGGGACAGGATCTCTAAAAGGAGGATTAGTGTGAAGCAATCCTTTAAAAAATTACAGAACACAGGATGAGAAGATAGTGAGGAAGACTTCTCCACAGACAAAAACGCAGAAACAGCTGACAAGTGTACCTTGAGAGTAGCTGGTCTGAGGCCTAGGCCATTAAGATGGACCATATAATCCAGAACCGTAGGCAATCCAGCAGTGTCTGGAGAAATATGCTTCTTAGAACACCAAATGCTGAATCTCTTCCATTTGGAGTTATAAGTCTTTCTGGTGGAGGGCTTTCAAGAAGCCTTGAGGATATCCAGAACCCCTTGGGAAAGATGCAGATCTGCAAACTCTAACTCTTGAACAGCCATGCCTTGAGACTGTGAGACTGAAGACTGGGGTACCAAATCCTCCCCTCAGAGGATGTTAACAGGTTGTAATTCCTGGGAAGAGACGGGGAAAATGGACTGCTAGGGACAGCAACAGGGGGGTACTAGGGCTGTCTGGCCCAATCTGGAGCAATCAGAATCACCTTGCAAGGTTGAGACCTTATTTTGACTAAAACTTTGAACAGGAGTGGGAAGGGGAGAAAGGCATAAAACTTCCCTTCCCAATTCAGAATCAGGGCATCCAGGGGCTGAGCCCAAGACTGGAGGTCTGCAACAAAGAGAGAGTTGATGATTGTCTGGGGCTGCAAAGAGATCTATCTCTGGAGAGCCCCACCTTGAAAAAATCACTTTCAACACCTGAGGGTCCAGGGGCCATTCGTGATGGCCCTGAGAGATCCTGCTCAGTGCATCTGCTAGCACATTGTCCTTCCCTGGAAGGTGAACTGCTACCAGAGAGGTTTGCAGGGAATAAGCCAGAGACCACAACTTCATGGCTTCTGTGCACAAGACCGTGGACCGAGTGCCGCCCTGCTTGTTGATGTATCACATGGTTGTGGTGTTGTCCGTTCTGACTTGAACCACCTTGTTCTGTACTGACTGAGAGAAAGCTTTTATGGACAGAAAAACTGCCCTGAGGTCTAGGAGATTGATATGGAGAAGGGATTCTTGGGGGGACCACAGCCACTGGGCAGTATGGGACCCCAGATGGGCTCCCCAGCCCAAGAGAGAAGCATCCATGGTAAGGACCACTGAACAAGGCTGAGTAACAAAAGGAACACCTTGTCTTAAATTGTCCTGATCCTGCCACCATTGTAGGATTTGGATCAAGGTCAGAGTCACTGGGATCATTTTGGTAAGGGAATCCTTCCTCTGAGACCAAAAAGCTCTCAGGTGGAACTGAATATCCCTCATCTGTAATCTTGCCCCTTGGACCACCGCTGTTGAAGCTGCCATGTGGCCCAAGAGCTGGAGGAAATGCCTTGCTGGTCGAGATATCTGAAGGCTGAAAGAAGTGGCTAGTTCCATAAGAACCCTTGCCCTTTCTAGAGGAAGAAAGGCTCTTGCTCTGAGTGTGTCCAGTTCTGCCACTATAAAGGTAAAAAGCTGGACTGGTTCGAGAACTGACTTGGGAAGGTTGAGATGAAATCCTAGAGAAGTGAGCACTTGCTGGGTCACTTGCAGGTGAGACTTGACTTCGTCTGGAGACTGACCCACTATTAGCCAATTGTCCAGATATGGAAAAATGGAAATCTTTTGCCTTCTTAGAAAGGCAACTACTACTGCCAGGCACTTTGCGAAAACCCTTGGGGCTGAGGTTAGGCCAAAGGGCATTGCTCTGAACTGATAGTGGTCTGATGGCAACTCGAACCTGAGGTACTTTCTGTGGGAGCACCTAATGGGAATGTGAAAGTAGGCATCTTTGCAGTCCAGGGAGGCTAGCCAGTCCCCTGGCCTTAGAGAGGGAAGGATTATTCCCAGAGTTATCATCTTGAACTTTGGTTTTAAAAGATGTTTGTTTAGATATCTTAAGTCTAGGATGGGTTGCCACTCCCCTGTCTTTTTTGGTGTCAGGAAGTACCTGGAGTACAGTCCTTTGCCCCAGTGTAGGGTAGGTACTCTTCTCTCTATGGCTCTTAAGGCTAGAAGAGAAGAAACCTCTGCCTCTAGGAAAAGGGTTTCTGAGAGATTTGCAAGTGGAAAAGATCTGGCTCTCATCTTTGGAAATTTTCTGAAGCTGTGAACCAGTCCCTGGCTTACTACTTCCAGGACCCACTTGTCTGATGTAATAGACATCCAGTCCTGCACAAAGTAAGCCAGCCTGCCCCCTACTGGAATAGGAGAGTCGACCCGGGCAGGCCCATCAGGGTGTCTGCTTGGCAGGGGCTTTAGGCTGAGGAGTGGATGCAGCCCTGCTCATCTCCCTTCTGCCTCTCCCTCTAAAGAACCCCTCAGAGAAAAGGAAGAAGAGGCCTGTGCTTGGTAAAAAGGCCTTTGAAAAGGCCTGCCCCTGCCCCTAGATTGCTGCCTTTGAGGAGTTGCCTGCCTCTCCTTGGCCTGAGCACTCCTGTAAGTGGTCCTGTATTCATCCATTTTCTTCATGTAATTCTCTGTCTGCTCCCCAAACAGAGAATCATCCACTACAGGAAAATCTATGGCCTTAGCCTGGGTGTCCTGTGAGAGGCTAGTACATCTGAGCCAAGCCATCCTCTGAAGAGCCACAGATGTAGCCATGACTCTTGATGACACATCATTAGAGTCTACAGCAGCATGAAACTGCACCTCAGATGCCTCAATCCCATCTGTAGCCACTGCCTCCAGCTCCTTGGCTAGCTGGGGGGGAAGCCTGTTTAGCCAGTGCCAGCATAGTGTCCCACCTGGACTTCTGGTACCTGGCTGTATAGGCCATGTAATTCGCCTGCCTGAGTCCCAAGGAAGATGCCATGTACTGTTTCTTTGCCATGGCATCAATCTTCCTGGAGTCCTTGTCTGGGGTGTGTGAAGCCAAGGGAATATTTGCCTTGTCACAGGCAGCAGCCTGCACTACCCCAACATGGCTGCATTGCTGATATAAGAACTCCGTGTCTGAGCCTGAAAGTGTATACCTCTTGTTCATTCTTCTATCCACAGGAGGTACAGTGTTAGGAGACTATAGGATTTTTTGTGTCTGTTTTCCAAAAGATTTGTGGAGGGGAATAGACAGTCTCCTGGACTCTGGGATGTGCATAATCAGGCTCCTCTTGATCTTCCACAGCATCCTCCATAGGAAGCTGGAGGGTTTCAGACACCTTTCTGTAGAACATAAAGTAAGAAGGGGACTCAGAAAGCCTAGATGGAGAAACACCTGAAGGTCTGTCTGGGGAGATGTCCGGTTCCACAGGCACATCCAGACCCTCACTTTCACCATCATCATCCCCAAATTCCCCTTCTTCTTCAAATTCTGGTTCATAAAAATCTTCGAGGGTATAATCTTGAACCAGGGGAACCAACTCAACTGAACCCCTGCCAGAAGGAGCTGGATCGGAAGGAACTGGACGGAGCGATTCCACAATCTGAATCGCTCTGGCTATCTCTTTGGCAGTCGGAACATAAACCTCTGGATTCGAACTGGTAAATTTGTCTTTACGTTTTCTTTTTGTCGGAACCAATCCCTCAAAATCGGCTCTCCTTTTGCCTGAAGAAGTATCGCCCTAGTCAGAGGGCACTCCTTCTGGTTCAGTTGGAACCGAACCGGGCTGGCCATCCGGGTCAGCGGACTTCTCAGCCTCCTTTTCCTTCAGTCTACCTAATCTCTTCTCAAGGGTAGACTTGGGAAAGTTTTTACATATTTGGCAGTCTGAATCGAGGTGGTCAAACACCAGACAATAAACACAGGTGGTGTGGGGATCGGCCTTGACAAAGACCTCCCCACACTCACTGCAGTGTTGAAACCCAGTGTGCCCGGTTTTTTGCTTGGGTTTCTCAGACATGGCCAACCTAACCAACTTACCCTTTATATGGCAACAGCCAGACAAGACTCCCTTATTGGTTCCTAACTGTGTCACGGGTATTGGAAAAAAAGTACTAAAACACATTTTTTTTAGAACGGATAAGAACCGGTAACCACACACTAAGTAAAACACAAAACACAAGATTTCACTATCAAATGGCCAGTTCAGCCGAACTGGGCCGCACTTTTCAAGTTCCACACAGAAAAAGAGAACAATTCCTATCTAGTACTCATGGCACCACAGACAGATACTGAACCGACTATGCGGATAACTTTTTCGGTTTAAAAAAACGACGAAAACTGAAACTATAACCGACTTTCGAACCGAGCTGAAGGAGAAATCTCCGGAGCGACCGTTCAGTGAGGCGGAGTATAGAATCTGACAGTTTAAGTTTGAAACACTCCAGACAGAGACTTCAACCGAGCTCGAGCCCTGCATAGAAATTTAACTCTTTGTTCTCTGGCGCAGTTCAAAGGTTGGGAATCACTGCAATATGACAGAAAACAGCAAGACTTCATGTTGTTTGAACAAAATTACTCACTAAAATTCCCCCCTCCGCACCCTTCCTCTTTCCCCTCAGGGTTTACCCCTATCTGATGTATTATCCATCTTTACTATAAGCTGGTAACAGCTGGAGACTCTTTATTAATTTTTGCTGTCAGACTTTCCATTTGATATATTATAGTCATGATACGCCTCCAGTCATGCACGGTGGAGATGCCCTTTGAAATCCATTTTTTTGTGAGTGATTTTTTTGCTGCTAGCATAAAGGTGGGTATAACAGAGACTTTGTCCTTGGAAGGAAGTGATCCGGGTAAATGGCCTACAAAACCACTTCTACCATTAATTCTACACTTTCTCCCATACATTCTGTGATCTCTTTTTGAAGAATGATTCAAAAAGGCATCAGTACTGGACATTGCCACATTATGTGGGCAGTATCAGCCAATTTACACACACATCCTCTCCAGCAGAGTCCATAGTCTGCTGGCAGGTATTTCGTTAGCCTTGCCGGTAATCTTAACCACCTTCAGAGCTGAAGTGGCCCATTTTCCTTTTGATATGTTAAGATTTAAATATTTGTTCCAACTTTCTAGAATTGAATCTGTTGAATCATTGGAAAGGTTTCTCATAATTTCATATAGATTTCCAATAAGATGATTCCAGTGATTGTCAAGGGAATGATTAGAGTACAGTTTCAAAAGAGGAGACATTGGGTAGGCCAGTTTTGCCTGTATAACATGGTTTCTGTGTACTGTATATGATTTCTAATTTGAAAGTATTGGTAATGGTCTGCATTAGATAAACTGAATATCTGCCTTAGGTCCTCAAATGTTAAAATTCCATTCAGACCCAAAAACTGAAAAACCTGTTCTAGATCCAGTCTTCTCCAATGGGAGAAGGATAGGTCCGTGTAAGGCGGAATAAAAAGTTTTGTCCTCAGAAATCACTTTACAATATTCATATATTGTTTGAAATGGTTCTTTTTTTCGAAGCTGGAACCAGATCCTGAGGACATCAGATCAAATCAAATCCTTATTTATCCAGGCAAACACCATTGAGCATAGCTCATTTACAAGATGGACCTGGTTGGCACAGGAACACAGGATATACAATATATGAACAGTCACAACCTAATACCTCAGTAATATTATACAATACAAAGACACAATAGTTATATGTAGTCATAAGTGGAGAACAGTTTGGAAACAGTGGTTCAGTTTCTTCGTGGTGTATAATGAGTCTAGTAACAGTAGCTGGAAGTACTAACCAGGACAATTGTTAGGTAATGGTATATTGTACACAATGCCATAAGAAACAAGACAGACAGTGAGTTAAAAAAAGAAAAAAAAACAGTGTAACAGGGTAGAAGAGGGGTGTGGTAGGCGAGGCGAGATAGGTACAGGCAGGGTGGTAGGGGATAGACGAGGGACAGATGATGCCTCGGAGAGGATACAGGACAGGAGGGCAGGGAGCACAATTAGGTACTAGAGAAATGTGAAGGAGAGGCCACAAGGTCAGGTGTAGCGGAGAGGACAGTGCCATCATGGTATGCTATAAATGCAGGAAAGTTTAGGATCGGGGGAAGCAGTTGCAAATTTCCTTGACCAAATGGTCATATAGTGTCTTGAAGGAGAGTAAACTGATCGGAGTACTAAGTTTTAACGATTTTTGTATAATGTTCCATAGAAACAGCACCGCAAAGCTTATAGCCGTTCTCCCAAAGCGTGTTTTTAGCTTAGGTACCTTTAAGTAAATAAAGGAGTAGCTTCTCAGTGCATAGTTCCCAAGCTGGCATAGTGGAAGACAATCAGAGATATATAGAGGTACTTTTTTGATAATAGCTCTAAACGTCCAGAGTACAGCATTTCTGTTTCTCCTGTACTGAAGGGAGGGCCACCCTACAGCAGTATAAAGGCACAATGATGACTGGAAAAAGGTAGGCCAATAATGAATCTCAGAGCCCTGTGATACCATGTATCCAATTTAGCAAGATGAGAGACAGGGCAGTGACTATAAAGAAAGTCAGCCTAGTCGACCAAGGAGAGCAACGTTGTTTGTACCAGCTGCTGCTTGGCATCGCTAGTAAGGAAGTTATTAATCCTGAAAAAGAGTCCAAGCCTCTGCCTCAGTTTTTTAGCAGATCTTCAATGTGGTCCATAAAGGAAAGTCTATGGTCAAGCCACACTCCCAAGTACTTGAATTTATTGACAAATTCTAGGTTTTCTCCCAGGATTGTTGTGATCTGTGGAATGGAGCCAGCACTGGCCAAGTTTGCAGCATGGAGAAGTGGAGAAAACAGCATTGCCTTACTTTTTTGGCGTTTAGTAGGAACTTTTTGTTTAGGAGCTGGCTCTGAAGTAGATTGAATTCAGATTGTAGGTCTCTGTAAGCGTGTGGGTTCAATAACAGACACCAGTCCTTAAATCAAGTGCATTAGAAACGCTGGTGTAGCGTTTATCATTTTATTTTCCAAAAATGATAACAAAAATTAACTGTTCAAAAAATATTTACAGAAAAGAAATGGGTGTTTAAACTTTCACACCAAAATAACAACAAACAAAAAAATAATTAGGCTAGTCTTTCCTCAGAATCCCTGCTCTTCTCTGTATACTCAATATTTCTCTCCACTCTGGTGTGTAGGCACTCACACCTCTTCTTCCTTGCTTGGTCAGAAGAAACTGACCAGCACACCTGAATTAGCCTCCTGGTGGGTAGGTTAATATAGTACAATAACCATGACATCATTGACATGTGACCATCAATTATACCAAAAAACCTTATTCCTCTACTCTGGAACTTAAGATAAGACTTCAAATTCTCTAAATCTAAAGCTTATTATGTTTTGGTTTTTTTTTATGTTGACATTCTCATCCTGCCACATTCCTACCCATTCAAGAGGGCAACATTATCATGATGCCCAGTCCTATAACTCTAGGAAGGGTTGGAACTTCCACCCACCCACTCCAGAAGTTCCCCTCAGGGACCCTTAAACAAATGGAACAATTACCAAAAGATAATTTAGGTAATTCTATCTCCAAACAGTATTGTTCCAATTAACTACTATTCCCCCAGGTATGTGCAAATACAAACTGAGGCATACATTTTACAGTTTGTAACAATCACAAGAACTTTATATACAGAACATCAATCATTTCCTGAAACAATGTTGTCCGCACCAAACCTGGACAAGAAATCCGCATTTTTATGCTGGGACCCTGCCCTATGTGTCACCGTAAATTTATAGGGCTGTAGAGACAGATACCACCTCATGATTCTCATGTTTTTATCTTTCATGAGGTTCAGCCAACACAGTGAATTGTGATCTGTCACTATTGTGAACTCATTCCCCCAAAGATAGTATTTTAAAGCCTCAATGGCCCATTTCATGGCCAGGCACTGTTTTTCTACTGTCGAGTACCTCCTTTCCCTTTCATGGAGCTTCCTACTTAGAAAAGGGATGGGATGCTCTCCATGTTTGTCCTGCTGTGTAAGAACCACTCCAATGCCTGTGTCAAAGGCATCTGTCTGAACCTCAAAAGGTCTGGAGAAATCTGGACTGTGAAAAACTGGGGCAGAGCATAGAATAGCCTTTATTTGTCTAAAAGCCTTGTCACAGTTGGCTGTCCATTTAACCTTGGTGGGAAAACACTTCTTAGTGAGGTTTGTAAGGGGGGTGGCAATGGTAGAGAAATCCGGAATAAACCGGTGACAGTAACTGGCCAGACCTAAGAATGAACGTACATGTTTTTTTGTTCTAGGCACAGGACTGTTTGCCACAGCTTCCACCTTGGTGATTTCAGGTTTTATGGTTCCATTTCCAATAATGAAACCAAGATAACGGGTTTTGGTTTTTGCAATGGCACACTTGGCTGGGTTAATAGTCAAACCAGCGTCTTTAAGGCCTTGGATGTCTGCACTCAAGTGTACCAAATGGGTTTCCCAATCTGGACTGTAGATCACCACATCAGCCAGATATGCTGCACTATATGGTTTATGGGGCCTCAATGCATGATCCATATACCTTTGAAAGGTGGCAGGAGCCCCATGCAATCCAAATGGCATTGTTGTAAAGTGGTGTAAACCAAGTGGTGTCCAGAAAGCTGTTATTTCTTGTTCCTGAGGTGCCAAGGGGATCTGCCCTTTTGTTAAATCAAGGGTACTGATGCACTGAGAAGATCCGATTTGGTCCAACAAATCATCTGTCCGTGGCATGGGGTACCCATCAAACTCTGAAACAGCATTTATGCATCTAAAATCCAAGCATAACCTTACTCCGCCTTCTTTCTTATTAACTACTACCAGGAGTGATGACCATGGACTATGTGATGGTACAATAACCTTGGCTTGCTCTATCCTTTTTACTTCCTCCACTACCTCCAGTCTGACCTTTTCAGGAAGCCTATATGGTTTCTGGTGTATGGGCCTGGTCTGTGACTGTTTGATTTCATGGACCACTCCCTTCACTCTTCCCGGGGTTTTAGTAAATGTACTTTTGTAATAGGTTAAGAGACTATCAATCTCTTGGCACTGTGCTGGTGTTACGTCTGGGTTGATCTGAATGGGTGTCTCTTTATGCAATGGATCTAGACGCTCATATGCTATATCCAGCTCTGTTTTTCTTGTTCTGGCTGTATAAATGTACATCTTTTGATTTCTCCTCCATTTCCTTAACAAATTAACATGATACACTCATTTTGTGGTCTATGTCCCGGCATCGCTGTCTCACAATTTATTACGCCTGTTTGTCGGACAATGACATAGGGGCCTTGCCGCCGCATCAACAACTTATTCTCGGTGGTGGGCAACAACAATAGTACTTTCTCCCTGGGTACAAACTGTTTATTTTTAAGTCCCATATCACACCTGGCTTTTTGGGCCTGCTGTTTCTGGTCCACATTCTTATGGGCCAGAGTTACATATTTTATTAACCTTTTTCTGAGTGACAACATATAATCAATAACATTGGTATGCCCAACAGTTATTCCAACTTCCCAATGTTCCCTGGTCACATCTAATGGTCCTCTTGGATTGTGCCCATATAACAAGGAGAATGGTGAAAATCCCATGGTGGCTTGGGGCACCTCCCTATATGCAAACAAAAGGTAGGGGAGAAATCTGTCCCAGTCTCTACCCTCCTCGTGTACATACTTCTGGAGCATTTTCTTCAGAGTTTTATTAAAGCGCTCCACTAATCCATCCATTTGTGGATGGTAAGGTGAGGTTCTGAGTGCTGTCACCTCCAACAATCTGTATAATTCACTTGACATGACCAAGGTAAAATTACTGCCACGATCTGTCAATATCTTCCTGGGAATCCCCATCCTGCTGAATACCTTAGCCAGGTCTTCGGCCACTCGAGGAGCTGTTACCATCCTCATAGGGATTGCCTCAGGGTACCTGGTAGCATAATCACAGATAACCAGGATGTACTGATTGCCCTTTGAGCTTTTAAGCAAAGGCCCTGCCCCATCCATTGCTACTCGATCGAAAGGTGTCGTAACATATGGAATGGGCTGCAAAGGTACCAGGTCTTTCTTCCCCCCTTGTACTACCAGCTGACATAGTGCACAGGTTCTACAGTAAGCAGCTACATCTTGGTGGATACCTGTGCAACAAAACCTAGACAGGATTCTTTGAACAGTCTTGTCCCTCCCCTCATGGCCAGCCATGGGAATGTCATGAGCTAGGAACATCACCTGCTCTCTGTACTTGTGGGGGACCATCAGTTGTTCAGTCTCAGAACCATTTTTTACATCTACAGCAATTCTATACAACATTTTATTTTCTGTATAAAATATGATAGTCCTTGTTTTCCTGTAGACACCTGTAAAAATAAAGGTTGCAATGACTCGTCTGCTAATTGCTCCTCATAGAAGTTTTTACTAGATAATCCTGGTAACCTGTTTAATATTCCAGCAGTATGCTGTTGTCTCCACATCTTTTTCTCCTTCTTCTTTCCTTTCAAGATTTTTCCTTTGCCCACAGTCTCAAAATAGTCATCTTCAAAAGGAAACACAGAGTCCAGTTGGGCTTTTGCTTGGGCTCTTGTAACCATATTAACTGGCTCTGTAAATGTCTGATGGTTACTCATTAAGGTAGCAAAGGTGGGAAAATCTTGCCCAATGATGACAGAGACTGGTAATCTAGGTACCAGACCGACGAGCACTTTACAAGCATCGTTTATTTTTAAGTGAATATGAGCAGTGTGATACTGGTGGATATCACCATGGACACATCAAACAGTGGTGTCCTGCTGGTTTATTATACAATCTGGGGCTAGGTCAGCTCTTACCAGGGTTTGTCTTCTCCCAGAGTCTAGTAATCCCAAGCATTGGTGCCGGAATGGTTTTAAAAAGTGGTAGGGCCAAGGATGTAAAGGGTAAATTCTCCCCCTATTAAATACATTAACATGATTGCAAAAACTGATAGGGCCACTTATGAAAGTGGTAGGGCCATGGCCCTAGTGGCCCCCCCCTGTTCCGGCACCTATGATCCCAAGGTCTGTTGATCACCTATACCCACTGTCTCGACATAGCCAATGTTTGCTAGAGCCAGATGTGTCAGCTCCTGTCTTTTATTGGGGCAGTTTCTTACAATATGACTTTTCCCAAGGAAGCCATGGCAAATCAGTTCTGAATATGGGATTCTATCCCCCTCTATCCCTTCTTGCATATTGTCTCTGATTCAGGGTCCGCATATTTTGAGAATAAAAAGGTCTTACCGATGTTGCATGAGTTCCTTGGTTACCTTGCTGTCCTCTGGGTCGGGAAGTCCTGGCAGCTAGGTAATCCTCAGCCAATTTTATGTTCTCCTCCGCTGTTTCAAGCTTGTGCTCTTTCACCCAGACTTGAACATCAAAAGCCAAAACCTGGATAAACTGCTAAATGGTGATGAGTTCCATGATCTGGTCAACAGTTTTGGTAGCTGGTTGCAACCATTTAGCACAATAATCCCTTAATCTTGCATAGGTTTCCCTGGGAGTGTCATAATTGAACATCTTATGTGAGCAGAACCACTGACGATATGTTTCTGTGCTCTCCACAATATTTCTTCTTTCACTTTGGCATAGGTGGCAACATCTGTCACACTCAATTGGCTGTATACCAAATGTGCCCTCCCAGACAAGTAGGGTACCAGTCTTATTACCCACTGGTCCTGGGGCCAGTTGCAAGTCTGAGCCACCCTCTCGAAGGTTGTGAGATACGCTCCGATGTCATCACTTTCCGTTAATTTGGTTAGCTTAATGTCTCTAGGCACGGTTCGTTCCACCTGTGCTTGTGACATCTCTTGGATGGCCTTCAAGGTGTCGTTCCATTTCTGGTCCTGTCTTCTTCTTTCCTCCGCCTGTAGTCTTCGGTCCTCGTCCCTCTGTCTTCGTTCTTCCTCCCTCTGGTTCTCCATCTCAAGCTGGTGCATACACAGCTACTTTAACAGTTCATTAGGGTCATCAGGTATTGGAGGTACCGGTCTGGCTTGTGGGTTTGGTGCTGCAGCCAGTACCTCTTCTTCTTCATCCTCAGCTTTCTTCATTTTTGGTCGTGTCCCAGGGTTCAATCCTGGTAACAAGGGCTCTCCAGTCTTCCTTCTCACTGACCTCGTGAGATGCAGTGCACTTTGATCTAACTGTTCACTCTCTTGCATCTGCTAGGGTGTTTATGCTGCAACATCCCCTGGTATGCCTCCCAGGCAGCCTCGACGCACCAGGTTGAATCCCACTTCTGACACCAGTGTAAGTGTGTGGGTTCAGTAACAGACACCAGTCCTTAAATCAAGTGCATAAAAAACGCTGGTGTGGAGTTTATCATTTTATTTTCCAAAAATGATAACAAAAATTAACTGTTCAAAAAATATTTATAGAAAAGAAATGGGTGTTTAAACTTTCACTCCAAAATAACAACAAACAAAAAAATAATCAGGCTAGTCTTTCCTCAGACTCCCTGCTTTTCTCTGTATATTCAATATTTTTCTCCACTCTGGTGTGTAGGCACTCACATCTCCTCTCCCTTGCTTGGTCAGAAGAAACTGACCAGCACACCTGAATTAGCCTCCTGGTGGGGATACAATAATCATGACATCATTGATATGTGACAATCAATTATACCAAAAAACCTTATTCCTCTACTCTGGAACTTAAGATAAGACTTAAAATTCTCTAAATCTAAAGCTATTATGTCGACATTCTCATCCTGCCACAGTCTCCACAGGCAGCTTCTGGTGAAGGACAACTTAAATAAAGAACCGTGTCTTCTGCAAACAGATGGTTATTGGCCTTAGTTATGTTGGTGTCAATGTTGTTTATGTAAATTGCAAACAGTAGGGGACCAAGAATCAATCCCTGAGGGACTCCTCTTTGCAGAGGTTTAAGGGGAGACAGTTCACCTTCTGCCTTGACTTGCTGCCACCAATCAGTGAGGTAGACAGCAAACCAATGCAAGGATAGTGAGTCCAGTCCTTTCGTCCTCAGGGAGAAAAGGAGCAGGCCATGACTGATGGTGTCAAAAGCCTTACTTAAGTCTAAGAACACTGCACAGACAAAGTTTAGATTCTCCAGGTCTTGCTGCCAATCATTGGTCACTTTGGCTAGGGCCGTGATGGTGCTATGCTGTGCTCTAATGCCAGATTGCACTGGGTTTAGACGATTCATAGTTTCTACATCGGTTCTCAACTGCTTGCTTACAATTTTTTTCAACAGTTTGGACAGTATAGGGAGTACAGACATTGGTCTGTATTTGTTAAGATCACAGGGTCCCCAGATTTAAACAGAGGAATAAGATGAGCTGTTTTCCATAAGGTGGGAGGATTCCGAGGGCCAGTGAGAGACTGAATAGGTGGGTAATTGGTACAGCTAAAACATGGTAAGCGACCTTTAGAAAGTATGGGTCTAGAGAGTCAGCACCTGCACTTATTTTGGTATCCAACTGTAATAGAAGTTCTTCGACCTCTTTCAATGAAGTAGGCTGGAGAGAAAAGACTGAGTTAGTAAGAAGAGGTTCAGAGTTTTGCGCACCCAACTGGGAGCGTAAAGAACATGCAGGGGAGTTGTCAAATGCCAGCCTTGTGGTGGCAAAGTGATTGTTAAATGCATCCAGGATTTCCATTTTGTCACAGATGGTGGCACTGCCTGAGGTAATCTTTGCAGGCAGGGAGTTCCCCAGGGTATGTCCGGACATATCCTTAATGGACCTCCAAAATTCAGAGGAGCTCCTGGCAGCAGAGTCCAGTTCCAAACCTTTAAAAGGAGGCCTTAGCATCTCTTATCATCTTGCAGCATGTATTCCTGGTTTTCCTGAAGTGACACCAGTCCATCAGGACCTTAGTTGTTCATGCTTTTTTAAAGCTTGTCCCTGTCCGGCAGTGCTGTTTTGACTTTTAAAGAGAACCAGCAACAGGTTCTACTCCTTACCCTAACTTTTTCAAGTGAAGAAGAAGAATCACCATTTATATAGCGCTTTTCATACACAGTATCCCAAAGCACTTTAGAAGCAATGCTAGACTGGTAGTGAAGTGACTGAGGGGCATACTTATTTAATGCCCTAGTCACAATTTCAGAAAAGATGTAATAAACCAAGTGGACTGAGTTAGCTAGGTAAAAATCCTGCCAACGCAGTGAGTATTTTTAGCTCATCAAGGTAGGCAGACTGATCGAAGTTATGTCTGGACCTCTTAGTAGAGAACCTTGATGAGGACAGTGGATTCTGGACCGATCTTATGCCGCCGATGATGTTATGGTCAGTAACATCAGAGAAGAAGGTTCCTGCATGGAAGAACAGGTGCAGTTTACTTACTAAGATGACGTCAAGCAGTGTACTAATAGCAGGGTTCATCTTATTAGAGCGCGTAGGCTCACCAATAAGTTGCATCAGCCTGTGGGCATCACAGAACTCCTTAAGTGGTGCAGGGCCTTGGACATCCAATCAAAGTTAAGATCCCCAAGAATAACTGTTTCAAGGGAGCCATGCCCCATAATAGTAGTTAGATGGGTGAGGATTTGAGAGCCAACAGATGGGGGTCTATAGCAACCAATGACACAAAGCGCAGTAGAGGAGGATATCTCAACCTTTAGTGACAGGCATTCAAACTGGTTTGCAATGGATAACGAGTCTAGGCATGAAACCAAGTATTTATCCTTGACATAGATGGCCACTCCTCCACTTCCAGTGAGCCTGTCAGCTCTAAATAATGAATGGTCTGGGATGTTAATTTCCCTGTCAGGTGTAGAGGTCTGAGCCATGATTCGGAGATCACCAAAACATCCAGTGTGGTATGACTGACCCAGGCTTGGATCAACGTAAGCTTTTTTAACAGGCTGCATGCGTTCATATGCATAAAGCACATTCCTTTTAGTTTTGCTGGATCCTATGGGGAAGTAAGAACTTTAACTGGGCCAGGGTTAAGCTCAGTGTCTCTTGAGCACAACAGAAGGAAAAGTAAGTGCTTCCTTAGCGCCGTAATAGTCATTTTGTAATCCCTTGCCCATGTTCGTCTACAAGGGGTGTCGGGCAGAGTAAATAGAACCCCGTATTTAGATCTGGTCTGTCCTAAGACAGCAATTACCAAGTCCCTGACTGTGAGATGTAAAGAGAGGCAAGTGCATGGTAGAGTGATGGATATGCCCTATGGGGGCAGTTCGGCCCAAGTCCCGCCACTAATAGTAGCTCGAACAAAGGGCTGCAGGTGGGGGAGTCTAAGAGCACAAAGATAATTATAGGATGAGTTACGGTGCACATGACAGCCCACCGGAAGGCTATGTTTCCCCCAGCTAGAAGATTGGACAAGCTTGAGTACTGTGCATGGCACAAGGAAAAGAAGGAAAAGAAAATGGAGCAAAGTTATTCCTGGGAAGTCTTTAAGAGGGGGAGTTTTCCCAATGGAAGAATATAGGATTTTTCAATGTCATATAGATTGTTCAGATGGAACTCCAGTTTCTTCCAGGGGGCTTCATATTGGTCTGAAAGCCAGAGTAAAAGTATACACAGAGGGGGCGCTGTTGGGCACACCCACTGACTAGAGGTTTTCAGTGAGAGCTCTCTAATCGACTGCACTTCTTCACTTCAAAACTGCGATTTCTAGTGGGAGAATTCTATTTTAATGACTGGATTAGAATTTCTGAGCTATAGAGGAACATTTTGATACCTTTCTTTCCTAAAATCGGTTGCACAGACAAAGGACCGGCACCTAACCCCAAATCTCAGCCGGTGGAGACAATGCCTATGACTGCTGCAGCTAAATCTACATCGGAGCCTGATGACTGATCTACTTTGGACAGCTTTACAGAAATCTATGCAGGCTATTGACACCAAAATGGAAACTATCCTGACCAAATTTGAATTACAGGAGGACAACATTAACAGCGTTGCAAAAAGAGCAACTACAGCAAAGGCGCTGGCATCCATGAGCCAGCTAACACAAGAAAATGCCCAGCTCAAATATCATTTAGAGGCCTTAGAGAATTCACAGAGGGCCTCCAATATAGGATTCATTGATCTACCAGAAAATATAGAGGGGGATAATGTGCTGTATTTTATCTGGGAAAGGTTACCAATAGCCTTAAATTTGCAAGCAAGCCTAGCTGAAGAAAATACAGGTTACTCACCTGTAACAGGAGTTCTAGGAATGGTATATGTTGTTCATCCACACTTATTGGCAGGTTCCTTGCCGCTTTAAATCTTGCCGGAAGGTCTTCAAGCTGGCTCCTCCCACCCACCCGGGTGGTAAAACTCTCGGCTCCACCCCATGACGCCAGATCTGGCCCACTGGAAGCTCAGGTTGTGCGTTGAAGCTGGGGAGGTCGGGTGGGTCGTGTGGATGAACAACATATACCATTCCTAGAACTCCTGTTACAGGTGAGTAACCTGTATTTCTAGGGACATGGATATGTTGTTCATCCACACTTATTGGCAGACTCCTAGCAGTTCTCCGGGAGGAGGGAGGCAAGGCGCACACCCCCTACTTAGGGAATAGAGACTGGAGAACCGAGGCCCCAAAACCAGCATCCCGGCGTGACTCAAGGTCGATGTGGTAATGGGTAATAAAGGTGTGTGCTGACTTCCAGGTAGCAGCCCTGCAGATTTCCTGGATAGGGACATCCCTGGAAGCAGCCACCGATGCAGCAGTATGACGGGTAGAATGAGCTCTTATCCCTCTGGGAGGCTCCATGTCCGCCAACTTATAGCAGAGATCTATGCAGGAGGTGACCCACCTGCCTATCGTCAGCTTGGCTGCAGGTCTGCCAGGTGCGGCTTCAGCGTAGGTGACAAACAGCTGGCGAACCTCTCCCGAATTTCAGCCGTGTGCTCCTTATAATAAGCGGCGCTAGAGTCCAAAGTATGGAGCCTGTATTAGGCCTCCGAGTGTGATTGGGGTAGAACACTGGCAGAGTCAACACCTGGTTAAGGTGAAACTCCGACACCATCTTTGGAAGGAATTTCGGGTGGGGGCGCAGGAAAACCTTGTCCCTGTGGAAGACCAGGTAAGGAGACTCAATGCAGAGCGCCTGGAGTTCTCCCATCCTTCTGGCTGACGTGATAGCCACCAAGAAGGCGGTCTTCCACGACATGTGAGAGAGTTCACACCTGTGCATTGGTTCGAATGGCTTGCCCTTGAGCTTTGCCAGTACCAGCAGTAAATCCCACGGAGGTGGAGGTTCTCGACGGAGGAAATGTGATCAAGGCCTTGAAAAAGCCGCCAGACCACCTTCTCCTCTGTCACCGACTGCTCCCGGCCCGCGCCTGTAAGCAGAGATGGCTGCCAGGTGCACCTTTAGGGTCGCCGACCTAAGCCCTTGACTAGAAAGGGACCATAAATAGTCCAAAATGCTTGCCAAGGAACAGGAGGAAGGGTCCAAGCCCTTGCTCTGACACCAAATGGAAAATCTCTTCCATTTGAAGGCATAGCATTTCTGGTCGACTCTACGGGACGCCTCAACAACATTGAGGACCTCGTCGGAAAGACCCAAGGCCTGGAACTCTAGCGCTCAGGAACCAGGCCGTCAGGTGCAGGGATTGAAGGTCCGGATGGAACACCTTCCCCTGATTGACTGAGAGCAGGTCCGGGCGAGCTGGAAGCTGCCTCGGGAGCCTGGAGCTGAGGCTGAGGAGATCTGGGTACCAGAACTGGCGGGACCAGTCTGGGGCTATCAGAATCACCTGTGCCTTGTCCCTCCTTGCCTTGAGAAGCACCTTGTGAATCAAGGGAAATGGGGGAAAGGCGTAAAAGAGGCCCGGGGTCCACAGCCTCGAGAAGGCATCCCCCTGCAGCGAGCCCTGCTGAGGGGGCCGGGCATGAAACAGCCTCAGCTTCGCGTTCTCCCTGGAGGCAAACAGGTCCACCTGAGGTGTGCCCCAGTGGGAGAACAGATCTTGTACTACCTCCGGCAGGAGAGACCACTGTGAGATGCAGCCCCTATCCGCTCAGGGCATCGGCCAGGGTGTTGGAGCTCTGCCACATGAATGGCTAGGAGATCCGCCTCCAGGCTGCGCATGAGTGACCAAATGCAGAGCTTCCTTGCATAGAAGCATGGAGCGCGTCCCCCTGGTGGTTTAGGTAGTACATGGTCGTGGTATTGTCCGTCTGGACTCGGACCACTTGACCCCGGAGAAACGGAGCAAAGGCGGTGAGAGCTAGGTGGACCGCTCGGAGCTCCAGCAGGTTGATGTGGCATCGGGACTCCACGGGGACCAGAGGCCATGCGCTCGGTGTTCCCCCAGATGGGCACCCCAACCCATCAGAGAGGCATCGGTCAATAGAGAGACCGTCAGCTCGGGGCGGACAAATGGGATACCCTCCTGCAGATGAGATGGAATGGTCCACCACCGGAGAGCATTCCACATCTCCTGGGTCACCACCACTAGCTGGTCCAATGGATCGCAACGTTGTGACCACTGGCTGGCCAGTCCCCACTGAAGGGGGTGTATGTGTCAGCGTGCCCAATGGACCACGCTGGTACAGGCTGCCATGAGACCCAGGAGACACAGGAAGTCCCAGGCAGGGCGCGATTGCCCAACCAGAAATGATTGGGTAAAGGAGGTAAGAACCTCAGCCCTGTCCGCCGGGAGCTGTGCTCTGGCTCGAAGAGAGTCGAGTGCCCCGATAAACAGAATCACCTGCTTCGGCTCGAGTTCCGACTTGGCCTCGTTGATGAGAAGGCCAACTTGAGAGCAAACCTGGAGGGCCAGATCTCTGGACCGCTCCACCTCCTGTCTGGAGGGGGCTGCTATCAGCCAATCGTCCAGGTAAGGGTACACCCGGACCCCTCGGCGCCGCAGGAAAGCTGTCACCACTGCAATGCATTTGGTGAAGACCCTGGGAGCTGGAGACAGGCCGAAGGGCATGGCTCGGAACTCGAAGAGGGATCCCTCCGCTCGAAAGCGAAGGAATCTCCGATGTGACGGATGGATAGGGACGTGAAAGAATGCGTCCTGCAGGTCCAGAGAGCAGAACCACACGCCGTGTTCCAGAGATGGTATTACCTGCGCCAGAGTGACCATCCTGAAGGTTCGAGACCTTAGGAACTTGTTCAGGTCGTGTAGGTCGAGAATGGGGCGCCAGCCCCCCATCCGTTTCGGAACCAGGAAGTACCTGGACAGAAACCCCGGGTCTGAGGGAGAGTCCGCTACCTCCTTGATCACCTCCTTTTGGAGGAGGAGAGCGATGTCGGCCTGACGAGCCGACAGTGAGACTGCAGACCCCGAGGCCCCTGAGGTGCGACAGCTCTGAAGGGCGGGGCCTGCTCGAATTCTAGAGGCAGGCCTTTTCCCACCACCTCCAGTACCCACCTGTCCATGGTAATAGCGGACCAGGCAGAAAGGAAGTGTCGGAGCCGTCCCCCCACGGGGGGAACCTGGGGTGAGGTGACGGGGTTGGGGGCGACACCTCTCAGCCTGTCACTGGGCAGGCTTGGAGGAGGGACCGGCCGAGGAACCTCCTGGGCCTTTACCTCCCTGCTTCCTGTTGGAGGAAGCCGACGGCTTGGGTTTGGGATGCCATGCCCGAGCCTGCTGACCCTGACGTTGCTAGGCCGGTCGCGCCGGGGGCGCAGAAGGACGAAAGGGCTTAGGCTGTGGCTTTCGGCCTTTGTCCTTCTGAGCGGAAGAGACCAAGTCCAAGGTAGCGTTGGACTTCTCGATCCTCTGCAGGTGACCTTCCACCCCAGGGCTGAAGAGGTCAGTCCCCAAAAAGGGAACATCCTCCAACTTGTGCTGGGTATCTGAAGTAAAGGTGGATATCCTCAGCCAAGTCCAAAGAAGCATGGCCACTGCGGCCACCACAGACCTGGCACATGAGTCCCCAATGTCTAACGCAGTCTGGAGCTGCTGTTTGGCCACTGCCCTGCCCTGGTCCCGCACCTGCCTGACCGTAGTCTGCAGATCCGCGGGAAGATGAGGGACGACCTCATCCCAGGAGCCCAACAGGGCATGAGAAAAATGTGCCATGAGGACGGCCGAACTGGCCTGACGAAGGCCGAGAGAGGACGCAGCATAGACTTTTCGCCTGGCATAATCCAATTTCTTGGACTCCTTGTCGGGAGGCTTGTCACATCCTGGCGTTCCCGCACGCCGAAAACGCTGTCGGTAACCAACCCCAGCAGAGGGTGTTCTGAAAACCGACAGAGAACCGGAAGGACCGCATACTTCCTGGCCATCCTGGCCGAAGGCGCAGGGCAGGAAGCAGGACGCTGCCAAAGCTCCAAGACCGAACCCACTATGGCCTCGGCCACCGGAAAGGCCTCCGTAGGGGAATCCCCTCGGTCCAGAATCTCCGTGAGGGGATACCTGGCCCGTTTGGAAACGGGTTCGAGCTTCATCCTGGTGGACTCCGAGATGAGCCGAAGCAATCCTAGGAAGGACGAAGGGCTATCGTCCACTGACTGTCCTCCTGAGGACTCCAAGTCCATTCGCTTGTAGAAAAGGGAGGAATCATCCTCGGACTCGGAAGAGTCCTCGAAGAGCTGCTTCGGGCCTGAGCCACCCTCCACCTGCCGAGGTCTATCGGGAGTGAGGGTGACAGACAGCCTATGGGGCAGTCCCTGAGCCGACCGAGAATTTTTGGTCGGAGCCCAAAATAACGGCTGTGGAGGCGGAGGTTCCACCAGAATCGGTGAGGCAGCTGGAATTGGCCGAACAACCGGCCTGGGAACAGGCTCCTCGGCTAGAACGAGGGGTTGTTTCGGCCGCTCCGGTGACAGCCACTTAATGGCCGGGGAAGACGACGACGTCGGCTTATTCCCGGTCAGGAGGAGCTGTTGCCACATGAGTTCCTCGTACCTCCGACGCAGCTTGCGCCAAAGCCTCTCCTCGTCCGAGGAGGAGGACGAGCGGCGGCGCCACTTGCCGCGGTGCCGAGACCGAGACAGCCTATGATGGCGGGATCGGCTGGACCGCGAAGACGTCCGAGACTGAGACCGAGAATCTCGGCTAGGCCGAGGATGGCGCGGGGAGATGTCGAGAATCGGCACTCCCTTCGGTTCGGACGATTCCACTGAAGGCTCCGGAACCGGAGGCACAGACGAGCCGACGGGATCCTCACCTCCCACCGGGGGAACCGGGGAGAGGGGATTCTCAGCTTCTCGAGCCGACAACCCGTCCAACGGGTCGAGAAAAATCTCGACCGCGTCGACAGGAGTCTCAGTCAACTGGCCCGACGGGGACACCGTGAAGCCAGTGGCCGAAGCTGAGGGTCGGACCGAAGTCGACTGTCGACAACTAGGGGAGGGAGATCATTCCCGCTCCCAAGAACGTCGACGGTGAGACTTACCTTTGTCTCTCTTTTTGGACCGAGAAAACGGTCCAGAAGAAGTTGGACCCTCACCTTTCTTCGAGAGGGTCAGACAAAGCTCCTTAAACGAAGCCGAATACGAGGCACCGAGAGAGAGCGGGACAAATGCCGCAGCCGAGGTAGAAGCAGCCCGCGCCGCCTCCTCTTCGAGGGCGATCATCTGCTCGAGCTGATCCGCCGAGCCCGCCGCCACGGACACCGCCGACCGGGCCTCTTTAGACGTAACTGGAGGAAATCTCTTCTCGGGATGCCCCAGCTGTAAACGGGCAGCACGGTCTTCGAGGACGTAGGCCGAAAAAGAAGAGCACAGGTCGCAAGCCTGCGGGTCGTGCTCAAGGCCTAAGCAGTAGACGCACATGGAGTGCGGATCCGTCCGAGACATCTTCTGCCCGCAAGGGCATCTCCGGAAACCGGGAGTCGATTTGTCCATCGCAGCCACGAGGGAGAGAAGACCAAGTCTTTTAGCAAAATTTTTGATTTCTAAGATTCAAGAATTAGGAACCAGTCTTATACGCAGAGCGTTAAGGAGGGAACCTGAGCTTCCAAGCGGTAAGGAAGATCTGGCGTCATGGGGCGGAGCCGAGAGTTTTACCACCCGGGTGGGTGGGAGGAGCCAGCTTGAAGACCTTCCGGCAAGATTCAAAGCGGCAAGGAACCTGCCAATAAGTGTGGATGAACAACACATCCATGTCCCTAGAAACATAATTTGGGCCTATCGGATCTCACCTCGATCGGCGATGGCAAACAAAACTCTACCCTGAACCATTCTGGTGGTCACGTTGAGTCCAGCCACGCGGGATGCAGTTCTTCAGGCGGCCCGGGATGCTTATCAGCTGAATTTCCAGGGAACTACAGTTCACATCTTCCTGGACCTTTCATTTGCCACCAGGGCCAGGTGGAAGAAATTCGATGCTGTGTGGTCCAAACTGTGTAGCCTGGGGGTTACACACTCACTTCTGATGCCGGTTCGTCTGCGGATACACTACGGAGGTCAGACCTACCAGTATACCGATCCGGGAGAGGCTGGAAAGAAAGCTGAGGCCTTGGCTGCTGAATTTGAACGTTCCCAGCGACAGGAGGCTTCTGATTCAGAGGAGGAGACTTGATCCTTGGGAGGTTACCCTTTAGAGGGGTTTTCTTTATTTAAAAGTTTGATATTGCCTTTCAGAGGTGGTCGAGCCCTCTTTATGGCCACTTTTGCGAATACAAATAACATTGGTGCATTACAGCTATTTTGAGTAAAACAGTGAACATTTTTGCATCAGTTAACTCTACTGCCAAATTTCTTAATAAAAATAGGGGACTTTAATACTATGTTTTTTACATGGTTGGGCTCCCATAGCAAATTAAAAGGGCAGTGTTTTGTATTGCAATATAGTTCAGAAGTTGTTTGACTGTTGCAGTAATCAAGTTTTGGCAGTTTGATTGAGCTGTAATATCCCACTGAAAATCACCCCTTTCCGGAAAATATATGATCGGAGGAGAGTCATAACAACACTGGTTGTTGTTTTCATTATGTTTGGAATACATGTTTGTTGTTGTGGTTTGACCTCTCAAAAGTCTTGTGGGGTGTAGTCTATTTCTCTGGACTTTATCAATAAAATATAAGTTAAAAAATAGTATACACAGACATGCTGCCTCTGCATATCTTTTAAAATCTGAAAGATTGGTTCCTCCTTGGGCCAATGACAGTTTCAGCACGGATAGCCAAATTCGTGCTTTTTTTTGTTCCAAATAAATAAAGAAATCATAGTATTCCAGGACTTAAAGAACTATAGAGATGGGAAGTATGGTATATTTTGAAACAGGTATAAAAGCCAACGCATACGTCCATCCGGATTGTCTTAATGCGTTGGAACAATGTTAAGGGAAGTTGTGACCATTTATCTAGGTCCTTTTGGACCGAGATGGACATGGGTTCGTAGTTTATTGATTCTATAACCTGTAGATTCTGAGGTATTTGTATTCCTAAATACTTCATTTTAGTGGTGTTCCATTTTAGGGGCAGAGTTTGCTTTAGGGTTTTCGGTGGGGAGTAATTGTATAATAAAGCCTTTGTTTTAGACACATTTAATTTAAAACCCGCTAGTTCTTCATGTCTTTTAAGAAGTCTCCATGTCTCAGTAATCAAGTTAGAGGGTGATATAAGGGAAAGAAGAATGTCATCTGCGTAAAGACTAATTCTGTATTCAATGTGATGCACAGGAATTCCCTGTTTTTGTTGATGTTCTCAAGGCAACAGCCAGAGGTTCGATACACAACACAAACAACGGGGGGATAGGGGACATCCTTGTTGGGTACCTTGATAAAGCGGAAATGGTGAGGACAATCCCCCGTTTATGTGTACATATGCTTTTGGGGAAAGGTAAATTTGCTTGAGCCACAAGAGGAATGAATCCGGGAATCTGAATGCTCTTAATGTATCCCATAAGAATGTCCACTAGACCTAGTGAAATGCTTTTTCTGCGTCTAGGCATATAAAAGCGGCTGGTATTTTTCGGGTTTAGATGTATTCTAGTAGAATTAGAGTCTTTCTAATGTTATCAGTTGTGTTTCTTTGTTTAATAAATCCTTCTTACTAACATACTAAAATGCCAGCAGAATAGGCCTAACGGTCTTTCGAGTCTGCTCGATTGGTCAGCCCCCACCCTGGGTGCTGACCTTGCTGCCCCCCTCGCCTTCTCTGGCTTCTCCCTTCCCAGTTCCGGATATTCTTGCTGCATTGGATTTTGCTTCCAGAACCCTTCCCCTGTACCTGTCCCAGCCCTCTTGAACCCTTCACCGCCTCTGCCTCCACCAGCCCCCTAGGCAGTGCATTCCATGGCTCCACCACCCTCTCAGTGAAGTAGCACCTCCTCCTTTCTCCCTGAATCTTCCCCTCCAGCTTCCACCCATGCCCTCTAGTGGCCCCTCCTCCTTCCTTGAAGCACCCTGACTGTTCCTCCCTATTTACCCTCTTCATGTACTTGAAGACCTCTATCATGTCCCCCGGTCCTTCTCTCTTCCAATGTGTACATATTTAGCTCTTGAGCCTCTCCTCATAGGTCCTCTCCCCAAGCCCCAAATCATTTTGGTTGCCCTCCTCTGGACCCTCTCCAGGAGTTTAATGTCCCTCTTTATGTGGCCTCCAAACTGCACGTAGTACTCAAGGTGTGGCCTCACCAAGCACTTATACAGAGGGAGCATCACTTCCTCCTTCTGGAGGTGATCCCCTAACAATGCAATCCCAGCATCCTGTTGGCCTTGGCTGCTGCCTCCCACAAGTCTCCGAGTTGTTCATTTTGACATCCACCAACACCCCAGGTCCTCTCAGCCATCGAGACTTGTAGCATTTCCTCCCCAGGGTGTACACTTGGCCCGGTTTCTGGCCCCAGGTGGAGTACCTTGCATTTCCTGCATTGAACCTCAGCTCCACTTTCTAGACCATCTTTCCAGAGCCTCCAGGTCCCCTGTAGGGCCACCCTCCCTCCTCCCCATCCACCACGCCCCAGTTTTGAGTCATCCACAAAGAGACTCATCTCACTCCTGATTCCTGTCCTTATGTCAGAGACGTAGGCATTGAACAGGAGGGGCCCAGAGACTCATCCTGTGGGACCCACTAATGACCCTCTTTGGGGATGAGACTATCCTGACAACTCCGACCCTCTGGGTCCGGTCCTGGAGCCAATTGCCTATCCATCTGATCATCTGGTTCCCCACCCCATTTCTCCCAACTTATCCAACAGGCCCATGTGAGGAACAGAGTCAAATGCCTTGCTGAAGTCTAGAAGAGGGCGTCCACTGGTCTACTAAGGTCCAGGCACTTTCGTCACCCAGTCATAGAACTCCACAAGGTTTGTCTGACACGATTTCCCCGAGATGAATCCATGCTGTCTATCATCCAGGCACCCTGACTTTTCCAGGTCCCCCCAGCCTCTCCTTGACAATGCCCTCCATCACCTTGCCCACCACCGATGTCAGGCTGACAGGCCTGTAGTTCTCTGCCACCTCCCTTGATCTCCCCTTGTGGATAGGCACTATATGCGCCACCTTCCAGTCCTGGGGCACCCACCCTGTCCTCAGAGAGATGGTGAAAAGCTCCACCAGGGGTTTCGCCAGGACATCCGCAAGTTCCTTCAGCACTCTGGGATGTAATTTATCCAGCCCCGGTGCTTTCTCCGTCTTAAGGGAGCTGAGGGCTTCCCTCACTCTCTCTGCTGTGATTTCCACTTCCAGTACCTCTTCTCCCTGCTTAGCCATTCTTAGTCAGAATGTTTTGACAGTGCCACTCTGGTTGCTTACCCCCTCCCCTATCATCCCCCTGACATAACATTGCCATATTGCTTACATGTTCTTTCCTACCAGGCTAGCCCTACCCTACAACAAATAATGTAATGCACTTTATCTATTGTTAAGATGTACCTGAAACTAACAAGTCTTAAACCTCATGTGACACTATGTTGATTTCATGATGCCTACCATGTGATCTCTGCTATCTGTATTGTATTGCATAGTACTGTTTTTGTCCTTGACTTGGAACTATTGAAAATGAATATTTGACTCAAAGGTATTAATTCTAATCAAAATAAATAATAATAAAAAAATGTATTATTGTGGGAAGGATGTTTTCCAACCTAGTAGCCCAAATAGCCATGAAAATGTTATCAGAATTTAGGATGGATATCAGTCGGTATGAGGATGGTTCCAATTTGTTCCCATTTGGTTTAGGGATTGCTGCAATGGTGGCATATTCCCACGATAAGGGAGGGGGCTTGCCCTCAGCTATCTCTCTATATAACTGAAGAAGTTTGGGGGATAGCTCTTTTTGAAAGGACCTGTACCATTCTCCGGTGTACCTGTCTGGGCCTGGACAATGTCCAGTTGAAAGATTAGCTATCACTGTTTGTATTTCGTCTGCTGCAATCGGGCTTATCATTTCTGTATTTGTAAATTTGTTAGTTTTGGTAGATTTAGATTCTCTAAAAAGTCCTCTCTTGGTTCTGGGGTTGATGAATTTAGTGGTGTATATAGTTGCTATTAATAATGTACAAAGGATTGCCTTATTTCATCTTCCCTGTGTGTCATCCTGCCTGTTTGGGGGTGTTTTATTTTTAATATAGTCACTGTTTTTTGTCAGGCCCTCAGTTTCTGTGCTAATCTGCATGCCCCCCCCCATCCCCCCTCAAAGTTAGCCTGTTTCAGGTAGATTAGGGACATCTGGATATTGGTATCTATAATTTTTTGGAGAGCCATTTTAGTTTCTCAAATTTTATTTTGGAGTTCCCTATCCCCTTCCTGATATAGCAGTTGGTAATTTAGCAGATTAGTTGTAAATTCGCTATCTTTGGCACCTCTTTTTTTTTTTCCCTAGAAGTGTAGGCAATGATTTCCCCTCTTATAGTGGCTTTTATAGCGTCCCATAACATAGCTTCCGAGATTGTAGGGGAAACATTTTCTTCAATAAATTGTGGGATTTGTTTTTTAATCTGGTCCATAAACTGTTTGTCCTTTAGTAGATAGGGATTAAACCTCCAAAGGCAGTGTTTAAGTTTCTTGCCCAAGTCTAACTTTAACATAAGGGGGTGGTGATCAGACGGAACTTTGGGGCAAATAGTAATATCTATCATAGTTGAGAAATGTTCACATAAGTAAAGCAATAATCTAATCTAGAATATGAGTGAAATCTGCCAGAGTAGTATGTAAATTCAGGGGATATAGAAAATCTCATGCCATATGTCAACCAGACCCAGGTGCTCCAGTTGCGTTTTAAAATATTTTACTGTGTTAGAAAGACAATAAAATTTCGGGTTTGATGAGTCTAAATTAAGCTGTATAGTCATGTTAAAATCACCAGCCATTATTAGTTGCCCCTGGAGAGAGTCTAGGATCTTGGCTAAGATGGTCCGAATTACTGGAGTCTTGGTCTGTGGAAGCAAGTATATGTTGGCCAATGTGACCTCTTGGTCATACAGCCGGCCTTGGTTTACAATGTATCGGCCTTGTCCACCCAAGTAGACTTATTGTTTATTTTGAATTGAGTAGTAGCTGGTATCATGATTGCTACCCCCCTCTTTTTTCCACCAGGATAGGAGGAGGAGTGTACAATATACCTAACACCCCAGGCCAATATCTGATGCTCGGCCTCAGAAAGGTGAGTTTCTGAATTGTATCTGCCCATTGTCTGTTAAGATGTTGCATCATCTGAGACCTTTTGATAGGGTTATGTAATCCGCTGACATTTAGGGAGCACATTTGAACTGGGTGCGTGGTCATTTTATTTTTGTAGGGTCTCCTTCTTTATTATCTGTGAGTCTGTGTCTGCCTGAGCTATATGGTCTGACCCTCTGCACTCTCCTCTGTTTATATTTCAGATCACTCTGCCCTGTCATCACCTGGATTGCTCCCCCCAGGATCCAATCCCCAAGTCGACAGAAGACAGCCCTCACATGTTTGAGTGCCGCCCCAAGTCTCCTCATTTTCTGTTTCTGTAGTTGTTGTGATAAAATGATAGTATACTGCTTACAATGGTGTCTCATTTCAGTGAGTTTTGAATACAGCAACAGCAGCCCCTAGATCCCTTTTTAAGCCCCCTCCTTTCCCCACGAACATTTGAAAACCTTACTAACAGTGTGTAAACTAGAATTATATACAAGAGTGCTTCCACACCGAAGGTGGTATTCCAAATCCACCTAAAATCTCTCTCAATCCCATTTTCCAATGGGGAAATGGGTTGATCGGGGATCTCCAGAACCATAAGGTAGGATATATGCCCACCTCTGGGTTGGTGACTCCCCAAGAGGGTGATGTTCCCCAAATAAGGGTCCCCTCTTAATTGGCCCGGCATGGCTGAGCTCTCCGGGCTCCTTACTCTAGGTATTCATTTATTCTCCTTATCGCTCCAATTGTTTTGAAGAGAGTAGAGTCCCGTCGAGGACCATTTTTATCTTCTCTCCCCAGAGGAGAAACTACATAGGCTTGAGTTGAATTATAGTACAGAGTATACTTTACCCTCTTATTAACTTGATTAAACACGTATGTCCAGTCTTTCCTCAGTATCTCCCCACCCCTCATCCCTTATTAATAACCAGGCAACAGGGGTGAAATTTAAACAGAAATTGGACCAAATATCAGTTCACAATAAGGGAAGGTCGGGAGATCCCCCCCCAATAATAATCACTGGTTCTGAAAGATCCCCAGTCGATAATTAGTAGTTTAACTACTTCCAGGGAGGCCGTACCAGGCTCAAGCGGCCATATATCAGTAGGGAGTCTGGGAGGACTGCCCCGGTAATGTACCCTAGGAATGGTGACGGACGAGCCCACCGGTTGTCTCCCCCTTCCCCCCCCGTTGAGCCATAAGAGACATCGAATACCAAATAATAAACATAACATAAAGAATGGGTCAAATGAAAAAAAGTAAAAGCAGGGGAGAGTAAGGAGAAAAGGTAGGGAAGAGGGGGTGAACACACAGAAAGAAAGAAAGAGAAAAAGGGGGGAAGGGAGAGCAAGAGCAGATCATTATCCAATAATAACTTAAGTCCCATTGGTCAATTATCCAGTGCAAACCACGCAAAAAGGCCTTCAGAATTTCAGTCATTCCTCGCCCTGGGCAGCCCTATTTTGATGCCAGTTTGGTCTGGCCCAAGTCTCTTAGGATATCAAGGGTTCAAAAGTTTCAAGGTCTCTGGCTTATGTGTAGTTTTCTACTTCATTCTTTGGTACAGAGTCCCCTCGTGGTTGCTCTCCAGCCTCAAGGAGCCTTCATCCAGATCCCTGCTCAATCATGCAAGAGAGCAGGCCTGGAGGGGCCAGAGGAGAACCGAGGAATGCAGGCACAGTCGCAGAGGTTTTGAAGGGGCACCTGACAACGAAGAGGCAGGTGGCCAGGGCTTCCCAGCCATTGGGGAGCCCCATTAGCCCAAAATAGCAGTGAAGAATCAAGTTATTATATATATATATATATATATATATATATATATATATATATACACACACACACACACATACACACATTTTTTTATTACTAGTGTATAGGTCTCACCGTTTGAGCTGGCCTACCCCTCCGTTCCGACCATCAGGCCCCCCCAACCGACCCATCCCCAGAGTCCCCGCCCTCCCGGGACACCCAGGCACCAAAAACTAGTGAGGCTATAAGAAACAAAATACAAGAAGGCGTCAGTCTTACTTCTGTTCTGGGGTTAATATAGGGTTCTGCAATAGGTGGATTTTCTGTAGTATTTCATCCAGGCTGAGATTAGACCTCGGGAGTGATGCTGCCCTGTCTTCACATCTGGGTTGGTTAGGCCTTGTAGCATTCTGCCCCAAAGTATGGTCTTCAATTAGATCCTCCTTTGCTTCTGAGGTGGTATTATATGTTATTGGGCCACTTGGTAAGAAGACTGTAAGTCGCGACGGATATGGTGTACAAAATGTTATCTCTTGTGTTCCAAGGACTGGGAAAATAGGAGTGTACTTCCTTCATTGGCCCTGAGTGTAAGGGGCATAATCATTGTCCATAATCAGCCGTTGCCTTCCCAACATGATTTTCCCCTTCTGCCATGCTTTTCTTAGCAGGGTTTCTTTGGTTTGATAGCTTTGGAATCGGACTACAAAAGATCTGGGCCTGGTATCCATGGCAGTAGGTTTAGGACCTAGCACCCTATAAGCACATTCAAAATCGAGTTGGTATTCTGGGCCAAGTTCCAGGACTGTCCTAAAGTGGTGATTTGCATAGGCCAGGGGGACAGAGCCTTCCTCCCCCTCCAGTAGACCGAAGATCCTAATGTTTTTTCGCCTCCTGCAGCTCTCTGCATCCTCTTGTCTCAGGAAGCAGTGTAACTGTGTGGAGGCTAGAGAAAGAAAGTATACAGGTTCCTTCAGTAAGTCATTACTTATAGGACTGGCGCCACCTGGTGTCGGTCCGCATGGCAGACTTTTCTAGCAATACCTGATGGGGGACTGCCTACTGGACGTCAAGTGACTGATGTCAGCGTGACCATATATAGTGGGCGGTCCTCACACCTACCCTCCAGTTCTCCCGTCGGAGCCTGGAAGAGGCCTGAGAGCAGGAAAACAACAGGATTTGGAGTCCCTATATAAGAAATAAATGAGGGGAAGGAGGGAGGGAAAAATATGACCTGCTAAAGGAACCTCTGTCGAAGATCTACTGTCGCGGTAAGTTCCTACGTAACTGTACTATCTTACTTCGAGAGGGTTCCTTCAGTAGGTCATTACATATAGGACTGAGTCCCAAGCAGTCCCTCCAAGAGAGACCAGGAGAAACAAGGGAGGAGGAGAAAACAACTCCAACAAAACTGGGAACCAGAATGGATCCTGCCTAGGACAGAAGGTCTTGCAAGACAGCTAGGCTGAAGCCTGCCCTCTGCCTAGAAGCAATGTCCAGACTGTAGTGTTTTATTTACTTACTGAAATGTTTCACCAGGAAAACTACACTGAGCAACAAAATGCTTGACTCACGGTACGTCCTGGGGGAAGGGGAGTGGGAGCTTAACATAATACAAACAGTATACATAAATCAGGTAATATTTAACTGTACATAAGCTTAACATAATACAAACAGTTCATTAAAGGTGTGGACAGAACTTCAAGTGGCTGCAGCACAGATATCGGCCGCAGAGATGTTCCGCAAAAAAGCCACGGAAGCAGCCATGCCCCTAGTAGAGTGACCTTTGATGGGACCCGGCAGAGGTTTGTTGTACTTTTGGTAACAGTGCCGAATACAGTTGCCTAACCATTTGGAAAGGCACTACTTAGAAACCGCCTTGCCCGCCAATCTGGGGGCAAAGGAGACAAAAAGCTGATCACAACTGCGGATATCTTTGGTTCTGTGGGTGTAGCACCGAAGAATCCGATGGACGTCCACGGTGTGCAGGAGTTCCTCACCTCTGTTTGCAGGGGACGGAAAATAAACTGGAAGCTCAATTGATTGGTTCAGTGTGGCTTCTGACACCACCATGGGTAAAAACTTAGGATTTGTCCTAATGACCGCCCGGTCCTTATATAAGATAAGATAAGGCTCTTTACAAACTAGAGCCTGAAGCTCCGAAATCCTTTGAGCTGAAGTAATAGCAACTAAAAATAACATCTTCCAGGAAAGGAAGCATAAGTCATAGCTCATCGCTGGTTCAAATGGGGGGAGAGTGAGTTTCTCCAATACAAAGTTCAAATCCCAAGGTGGGGTTGGGCTGCGGTTTCAGATGAAGGATCCCTTTCAGAAAGGTTTTTGAGACCTCCAACTGAGCCATGGGTTTACCATCCACCTCATGGTACGCCGAAATAGCCAAAAGCTGGACCTTCTATTTTTTTTTTTTTTCAGTTAATCTGTTTACTCTCCTGGTCCCTGGCAGAAGTACCTCCTGTTTAATCCCCCAGCCCCGTCCCCCACTCACAGCTCACCCTCCTGCTGCCCCATGGCTTACCCCCCCCCGTGGAGGGGCATCAGGGATCCCCTCAACCCGTCTTGCAAAATGATCTGCCTGCAAACCTTGCCAACTCCCCCAGACTTGGCTACTTTAAAAATGAGCTTCGATCTCTTCTTGCCAGCAAATCTGACTGCCAGTGTTTCTGTTAACCCATGGCCTCTGAAGGCGGTTCTCACACCCGTCAAACGCTACCCTCTCTCACTCCCACCCTCTTGTTCCACAACTGCCCACTTCCCCCTCCCACCTCCCACCACCTACTACTTCACCTTGACAAAGCCTCACCTTGGCTGTTAAAACATGCATTTCTGCAGACTGGGAGTACTCCGTTTGAACTGTAACATGATTGTTAAACACTGTACAGCACTTAATTAGTGCTGTGGTTCTCAAACCTGTCACACGCTACCCTCTCTCACTCCCACCCTCCTGTTCCACAACTGCCCACTTCCCCCTTCCACCTCCCACCACCTACTACCTCCCCTTGACAAAGCCTTACCTCGGCTGCTAAAACATGCATTTCTGCAGACTGGGAGCACTCCGTCTGAACTGTAACATGATTGTTAAACACTGCACTGCATTTAATTAGTGCTGCATTAATACGTTTCTCTGGAAGTCTGGTCCTGTTTCTCCTTACTTCTTGTACCCTGCTCAATGTTGTAACATCATACTAATACCACTTGTTAGTTGATGTCTTTCTGTTCTGCAATGTTTCATCATCTGTAAATGTCTTGTATTCCTTGTTGACTTGCAGCCTTTGTAAACGAGCCCCCGGCTCAAAGGTATTAATCCGAATTTGAAATAAAAAAAAAAAAAGGATCTGGTGCCAGAGGGGTGTTGCTGCAAGTCTCGGGGGCAGCGCCTGCGGGGATCGACCACCACTGAGTTTTCCAGGACCTCTATTTCCTCTGTTTTTTCTTCCCCTAGTCGAGGGTGTGCAGTGACACCACAAGGGGAGAATGTGCGCACTCCCACACGTGTACCTCCAAGCGTCTGCCTCGACTATTTCCCCTACAGTAGCATCAGCGCATCAGCCCCCAGCCTCTGCTAGGGACCAGTTGTGCACCAAGTGTTGCAGTCCCCCCTCCCCAGAGAAGGGGAGCAGTCCTATGGATGCTTGATCCTTCTCCTCCCCTACTGACCCCAATGGCCCACGCTTGTTCCCGAACACGGGTCACTGGCGTGGTGCGAGGTAAGGTGGCCAGCGCCTCAGTCCTCAGTGCAGTGCCACCAGGCCAGCTGAAAGATGGACCTTCATGGAAGAATATGACAGATTGGAGTCTGTCAGATGAAGGAGGTATTCCATGACTTGAGGGACAGGACAATAAAAGGGGTTCCAATCCTTGGAAGTCGCCCAGATGGAAAAACGTTTCCACTTCATAGCATAAGTGGAACGAGTAGAGGGCTTTCTAGCATCTATAAGAACTTGAGCGACTCGGGAGGAGACCCCGAAGCGAGAAATCGCTATGTCTGCAGGAGCCATGCATGAAGATGCAGTGTCCTGAGCCCCAGATGTACAAGACAACCTCGATCCTGGGTCAAGAGGTCGTGAGTCATAGAAGTGGAACCGGTGGTACCCTCGATAGCTGTTGAAGCAGTGGGAACCAAATTTGTTTCGGCCAGAGATGGGCGATGAGAATCATCCTCGCCCAAAAATTTGTAGGGAACTGGCAACAGTTTTGGGAGTGAAAGTTCCTTAAATCTGATGGACTGCAACTGACTAAGGAGGGAGTCAGTGCATTGAGGCAGAAGTTTGACGTCTTTGCAGAATATTTAAACTAGCAAATGGGGAGAGAGGTGCAGCACCCCATACATCGAATGGGAAGAACACCCCTCCCCCCTCAGCCAGTGGTCAAACAGGAGTTCAGCATGTTTGTAGTTCATTTGCATCACCAGGTAAGGGAAAAGGTCCAGCTGTCCATACGATGCACAGGGGAAATGCCAGACCTTGACCAACAACTAACACACCTAAATCTGGCCAATGGAAAATCATGTACACAAATGCTCGGAGTCTGGGAAACAAGATCCTAGACCTGCAGGCAATAATGACAGAGGCTAAACTGGACATAGTAGCCATCAGTGAGACATGGTTTACCAGTAACCGCACTTGGAAGACTTCAGCACCTGGCTATGTACTGTTCAGAAGAGATTGAAGTGCAAAAAAGGGGGGGGTGGAGTGGCCCTTTATGTCAATGAAAATATCAAAGCTACAGAAATTCAGAATACACATAAGGAGCCAGAAGAACCCTGGAAACAGGAAATGGGACAGCCATACGAACTGGGGTTGTGTACAGGCCTCCAGACCAGGGGAGGACAGAGACACATTACTGTTAGAAGATATACAAAACATGATAGCTAAAGGTGAGGTTCTGATAATGGGAGACTTCAACATGCCAGATACAGATTAGTCAATACCAGCAGGAACACCTGCCAGAACTAGACACACGGTGGATTCCCTGCAGGGGAGGGACTCAAACAATTGGTACAACAACCCACAAGAGACAGGGCTATCCTAGGTCTAGTACTGACTAACAGGGAAAGGATCACAGATCTCCAGGTGGAAGGTCACCTGGGGGCCAGTGACAAACACATGGTATGGTTCGATTTGGCCACTAGAACTAAATCATCCCATTCCAAGGCAAAAATATGGGACTTCAGAGGAGCTGACTTTGATAAAATGGCCAACAGAGTTAAGCTAGCCCTGGCAAAAAGAAATTCAGGTGAGGGAGTACAGGCAAAGTGGGCAAGTATTAAAGATGCAATACTTGAAGCAACATCCCATTGTGTTAGAGAGAAAAGGAAGTGCAAAAGAAGAAGGAAACCACTTTGGTTCTCAAAAACAGTAGCAGAAAAGGTCAGAGCCAAAAGGCTGGCCTTCAGGAAATACAAGGGAATGCAGCAGGATGAAGACAGGGAGGCATACCAAACTTCCCTAAGGGAAGCAGGGAAGGCAGTAAGGTAGGTAAAGGCCCAAACCGAGGAAACACTAGCACAAACAGTAAAAGAAGGTGACAAGACTTTCTATAGATACATTAGTGAAAGGAGAAAGTCCAGAGGGGGTATTACTAAAATCAAAGGGGATAAGTGGGCATGTGAGGAGGAAGACCATGTAAAAGCATCTATCCTAAATAGATACTTCTGCTCAGTATTTACTGAAGAGAAGGTAGGGCAGGGCCTACAGCTCAGCACCATGGACACTGGGAGGAGGGAGGGAGGTGTGCACTAGTCCCTTCACAAAAGCAAGGGTCCTATAAGAGCTCAATAAGCTCAGGATGGACACGGCAATGGGACCTGATGGCATACATCCCAGGGTATTAAAGGAGTTAAGGGTGGAACTAGCAGAGCCATTATCAGAACTGTTTAGTGAGTCTCTGAGCACAGGAGAGGTCCCAGAAGACTGGAGAAGGGCTCATGTGATCCCACTCCACAAAAGTGGTAGCAGGGAGGAGGCAGGGAACTACAGACCAGTTAGTGTTACCTCAGTAGTGGGCAAGATTATGGAGGCACTCCTTATGGAAAGGATAGTGCAACACCTGGAATCCATAGGAGCACAGGATCCAAGACAGAACGGGTTTACAAAAGGAAGTTCCTGTCAAACTAATCTCATAAATTTCTTTGACTGGGTAACCAGAGTGGTGGACCAAGGGGGAGCAGTTGATGTCGCCTACCTTGACTTCAGCAAAGCTTTCAATACTGTTCCACATAGAAGACTGATTAATAAGCCGGGTAGGCTTGGGGTGGGTCAGAAGTTGGTCAACTGGGTGGCAAACTGGTTGACAGGCAGAAAACAGAAAGCAGTGGTAAATGGTATACAGTCAGAAGAGATGCAAATCACAAGTGGGGTACCTCAGGGATCAGTCCTGGGGCCAGTCCTCTTCAATATCTTCATCAGTGACATTGAAGATGGACTAAGGTAGGGTTACCACCTGTCCCTAGTTTCGCAGGACAGTCCTGATTCAGGCAGCTGTGTCCTGCAGAAAAACATGAAAAATACTAAATGTCCTGACATTATATTAGAAAAAACATTTTCTGATTTTCCTCTAAATGTAGCAAAAAAACTATAATACCTTAATTAAAATACCTTAAAATAATAAAAAACACAAGAAACAACTAAAAAAACTACAACACTTAGTCTTAATTCTGATTATTTGGAGAAAACATGTCTGTTGCATTGGTCAAGATGACATATTGTCATGCGAAAAATCCTGTTTCAGTAAGAAATGTCCCACTTTGGGCTTCTTAAAAGGTGGTAACCCTAACTGGAGGGTAAGGTTTGTCTGTTTGCAGATGATACCAAGATCTGCAACAGCGTAGATGATTCAGATGGGGTGGGCAGAATGAGAAGAGATCTGGATAAACAAGCAAAATGGTCGGAAGAGTGGCAACTGGAGTTTAACGCAAAGAAGTGCAAGATCATGCACATAGGGAAGAGAAACCCTGAAGCCACTTATAGGCTGGGAGGGGAGATGCTGGCAGTCATAAGGGAAGAAAGAGACTTGGGCGTCATCATCACCGATGACCTGAAATCATCCAAACAGACCACTAAAGTAGTAGGTAAGGCTAAAGGGATGTTGGGGTGTATTAGTTGGGGTATCACAAGTCGGAACAGAGAGGTAATAATCCCTCTTTACAAGATATTGGTTAGGCTATCTGCCATCAACTTCTATGTTTCAATGCTTCTCTGTTTGAACTTTGAGAAGAACCTTCTGCAGGATGGGAAACGGAGGTAAGGTGTACAGAAATTTCCCTGTGCAAGAGAGAAACAGTGCATCGTGCCAGAAAGCACATGCCTTGGAACGATTGAGCAAAAACTGGGAAGTTTTGTGTTGGAGTGGGAGGCAAAGAGGTTGATTTTCAGGCGCCCTCATTTTAGGAAGACAGAATATGCCACTTCCTGATTTAGTTCCCATTTGTGACTTAGGGTCCGAGATCTGCTAAGACTGTCTGCCAGGACATTCTGAATGCCTGGAACATGCATGGCCACTAGGGCCAGATCATGCTGGACTGCCCAGTTCCACACCCACATCACCTCCCTGCACAGGGGGTAAGAGAGAGTTCCGCCTTGTTTGTTGAGGTACCAAACTACCGACAATGTTTTCCATTTGGACCAGCAATAATCCCTTGGGAAGGAGGGCCTGGAAGACCTGGAAGGCATACAGGACTGTCCTCATCTCCAGAACATTGATGTGAAAAGATGCTTCCAAGCTGGACCACAGTCTTTGGGCTTGGTGTTCCCCTAGCTGTGCTCCCCATCCTATGTTCGATGCATCTGTAGTGAGGGATGCAGAGGGAGTCAGGTTCCTGAATGGATGACTCAAGGAAAGATTTCGGGGATCCCTCCACCACAACAATTCTTTCTGAACTGCTGCGGACACCAGGACAGGATGGTCTAGGTCATCCAGGAGTTGATCCCACTGCACCAGCAAGGACCACTGAGTGACTCTCATGTGGAGACACACTAGGGGAATGGTAGTAATGGAGGCAGCCATCAGGCCAAGAAGGCGAAGGACCTCCTGGGCCGGAATGGTCCTGAATGATGCCACCAGGGAAGTCTGATGGATGAAAGTCTCCATCCTGTCTGGAGGAAGGTAGGCTCTGCACTGGACTGTATCCAAAACCGCCCCAATGAACTGAAGTCTCTGGGACGGGGTCACTGACAACCTGGGAAGACTGACGGTAATACCCGGTTTCCCAAAAAGGTCCAGACTAAAGGATAGAGCCTTCAGTATAGAGTCCCTGGTAGGGGCTGAGATCAGCCAGTCATCCAGGTAAGGGAAAACCGCAATACTCTGACGGTGCAAAAAGGTCACTACCACCGCCAGGCACTTGCTAAACACCAGAGATGCAGAGGAAAGACCAAAGGGGAGGGCCCAAAACTGGAAGTGTTCCCCTTGAAAAAGAAACTGCAGGAATTGGCAGTGGCTGGCGAAGATCAGGATGTGCAGGTAGGCATCCTGCATGTCCACAGGGCACAACCAATGGTTCTGCAAAAGGAGTAGAAAACGACTCTGGAGCATCAGCATCCAGAATTTTTTGTATTCGAACAGACTGCGACTGCTCAAGTCGAGGATAGGTCTCAAGTCTCCCGTCTTTTTTGGGACCAGGAAAAAATGGGAGTAAACCCCCCTTCCAGTTATCCAGAGGGGAGTGCACTCTATTGCTTCCTTGAGCAAGAGGTTTTGGATTTCTTCTCGAACGAGAAGAGCCTAATCCTTGGAATAGAGAGACCTTCTTGGTGGAGTTTCCAGGGTGATGTCCAGAAACTCTATAGTGTGTCCAACAGATGCCAGTTGCAGGACCCATGCATCTGAGGTTATTGTCTGCCATTCCTGCGCATGGTGGGCAAACCATCCCCCCCCAACTGTTCCTCATTGTGAGACTGAGAAGGGAGTGGAGACAGGGAGTCAGGAAGTGGCAGGGCGTTCAGGGGGCAGTCCCCCGAACGTCTCTGGGTTTTGGAGGTGGGAGAAAGGGCAGAACCAGTGGCCTTGCGTTTACCCTGGCATGAGCGGGGGCCTGCTTCCTCTGCCTCCAGGACCTTTTCTGAAACGGCTGCTGCTGTTGTTGAGTGCCCAATCGGTACATGGACCTTACTACTCTGAGGGCGAGGACTCTGTCCTGGAGATCAGTAATGGTATCTTTGGTGTCCCACTAAAAAGTACCAAGTCTCGGAAGGGGGCATCCTGAATAGCAGACTGTACCTCGTTGGCAAGGCCAGAGATGTGGAGCCAGGAATGCTGTCTTAAAGCGATGGCAGTTGCCGAGGTGCGAGCTATAGAGTTGATGGAGTCGTATGTAGCCCGCAAAGCATGCCTTCAGGAGAAGTGAGAGAGGCAAAGATCAAGGCAAGCTCCTCTTTGAGGCTCGAGGATTCCATTGACTGGACCCGGGCCTCTAACCTGGTTAGGGTAGCCTTTTGGTGTGACACCATGTGGGACACATAAATGAGGGATCTGAGCACATAAATCTTCTTGCCAAACTGGTCCATCTGCCTCGACTCTTTGTCTAGAGGAGAGGTGCTCATGTGCTTGGGTGCAGCAGAGCGGTCATGAGCAGCTGAAATGACAACAGACTCCATCTTGGGATGCGTCTTGAGAAAAGGAGCTTCCTTCAGCACCCGGTATATCCTGTCCGCCCTTTTGGAGACAGCCAAGAGAGAATGAGGCATCTGCCAGACCATAGAGGCGAGGTCCTGGTGATGTTCAATCCAAGGAGGAATGGGGACTGGAGACAGAGACTCTAAATCCAAGTGTTCGGCAAGTCTCTGTCTCATGGGGTACTGATCCCCTGACTCTCAGCTGAAAAAAATATTTCATGGACCTCAGGAGATCAGAAAAGGCAAGGTCCTCTGGGGAGGGCTTGGGGGAAACCTTGCCCTTTGGACCCTCGGGTTCCTCCAAGGCATCCTACGTCGACTTGTCAGCTTCCTCATCATCATCATCCGCCCCCTCATCAGGAAGGTTATGAATGTCTGGAAGGGAAATGTCCTGATGTGCCGTCCCCGAGACGTGTACCATAGATAGAGAAGAGCTCAGGGATGCAGACCTTGGAGAACGTGGAAGTGGGGAGTCTTGTTTCCAGAACCGACACCGACTTTAAGCGTGCCCCCTGCCACCAAGACTGTATTAAGGTCTTGAAGTTCGGCATGGCAGGAGGGAGTGATGGAGGAGGCTGAGGCTGATGGGGTGGAGGAGGAGGCATAACCAGAGGTGATGGGTAATGGTACCCCTGGTAGCCCTGAAAATGGTGGTAGGGGTTGCAGCCAGAGTAGTACTGTCCAAAGGAACTCCATTCAGGAGGAGTAATAGCCGGGTAATGGTCCCCAGGGTACCCAAGGGGGTAATGAGGGACAGTCTGGGGTCTTGAATAAATCCCTGTCGTCAGGTCTGACGGAGAGGGTACCCACGTCGGACCCGCCATGGTGTAAATCAGCAGGGGTCTAGCATTGGAGGGACTGGTGTCGGGGTCCCAACGGCAGGGCTGAGTCTGGCACCAGAGGCTGGGGCAGACCACTGGGCCCTGGCTGAGGAAGAGTCAGAGGGTCTGGTGTCAGGACAGGAATCGTCAGATCCAATGGTGGGATCGGGATCAGGACATTCGTCGGGTCTGAAGGGATCCCATCTGAAGGAGGAGGAGGGACCTCCTCATGAGGGCCACACAGCCGAGGAGGAGCCTCCTTCCCCATGACCCCCATCAGGGGAACACGGGACAGACTCCAAGGAATGGTCTTTGACATCGAGGAGTCCCGTGCTATCTTCGTCTTAGGTACCTGCCTGTGAAGGGGAGGGTATGGGCGAGGAAGAAGGGGGGAGGGGGCATTCTACCCCTGGTTCTGCCAGACGTTGGGTGAGGCACCGTTAGGTCCCGACGGGAAAACCATGCCTGAGCGGCCGTTAGAGACAGGTATCTTACCAGACGGAGCCGGGCGGGCGGGGGATGAGCCCCCGGCTGACTTATCGGCTGTTGCTGGGCGGGTCCCCAAGGCCTGGGGAACTGTCTTACCAGCAGCCGGGCGATCCCCAGAGGAGCCGGGGCTGGCTTAATGGCCATGGTGGTGCGGCCGTCGGAGGCGCCAACGGTCGACTGACCCATGGAAGATTTTTCAGATTTACTGTCCGAAGGCTTCTTAGAAGGTAGCTGAGAGACAGCCTTGCTTGTCGAGGGCCACAAGGTCTCAGGATGGTCCACTGAGCGCTCCCTCTCTCATGAATTCTCACTGTGGTGTTTCTTGGAAGAGAAGATTTTTCAGAGGAGGACTCTCTGATGCGGTCCATATGCTTCTCTAATGAAACGAGGCGGACTTTTAAAAGGTGGGCCTCCAAAGCCTGCTGTCCGCTTTTTGGTGGCCTGGGTTAAATGTTTGGCACTCTGAGCAGGATAAGACAGGATGGTCTGGGCCCAGACAGATGACAAACTTCAGATGACCATCCTTATGAGGAATCTGTATGCCACAGGATGAGCACTTCTTAGGAGAAGACATAAGCGAGAATTAATAATAATGAAAATGTCGAAGATATCTGATGTAAGAACTAAACCAGCGATTGCTACTGGAAGTCTGCAATGTGAATGACATGAAGCAAAGGCGAGAAAGAACTGGAGGGCGGGCATGGGGACCGCCCACTATTTACGGACATGCTGACGTCGATAACGTGACATCAGGTAGGCGGTCCCGGGTCAGGTATTGCTAGAAAAATCTGCCATGCAGCCCAACGCCAGGTGGCGTCAGTCCTATATGTAATGACCTACTGACGGAACCCTCTTGAAGTAAGATCTGCAGTTTCAAGGGAATGTAATTTAGAAGTGTTGGCTGAAATCTGGCTATCAGCCTCGTCCATGTGGCGCTGTAGGGAGCCTAGATCGGAGTGGAGTTCCTGAATCGAATCCCTCATTTTCTCACGGAACTCCACTATCACCTTGAGGATGTGGTTTTCATGCTGGAAGCCTGCCTGCAGATCAGTACCTCTCTTTTTGCCCCCCTTGCCCGCCATTTGAGCCAGTTTATCAGGCTCTAGCTTTAGTTGTGTCGGTACACCTCGTGGGGATTTGCTGCCGTGCTGTCTCTCTTGCACCTCTCGTCTCCCACCTCCTCCAGGTCGTGAGCAGCTGGAACCTGTTTGCAGAGTTTTTAGCCATCCAGCAGTAGAATTTAGGGGAATTATCGATGATGGAGCCTCCCGGTGAGTAGTTTAATTATTTTTGGTCCATTTAGTTTAAAGTTATGCAGTTGGGAAACCGTTTTTTTTTTTTAGTTTCAGCAAGGGAGCCCGAGCTAAAGCGCTAATCAGTGGTTCATGCCGGAACCTGAAGTCGCCGAGGTCGCAATTCGACCGAAGTCGAGACAGGAGACTCCGGGACCGAGGTCTCTCTCTGTCCCAAGAGCGTCGACATTTTGTGAAGACTTTCCTTTTAATCCTTTGTCCTTCTTATGGGACTGGGAGGTGTACGAACTGGATGGACCCTCTTCTTTTGTAGGGAGAGACTGGCACATCTCTTTGTAGGATCCAGAGAAGGAAGTGTCCAGTTTGAGCGGAACAAAAACTGATAAAGAAGAGGATTTCTCGGTAGCCCGAACCGCCTCCTCCTCGAAGGTTTTCATCTGTTCCAGTTGGTCCACGGATCCCACAGACGCAGACACCTCGCAACGGGCATCTTTAGATTGGACCAGCCGGTGCTGTTTTTCTGGTCGTCCAAGCTTCAAACGTGCGAGGCGATCATCCAGAGCTTTCGGACGGTAGGCGCAACAAAGATCGCAGGCCTGGGAGTCATGCACATGGCCCAGGCAGTAGACACAACGTAGCATGCTGGTCAGTACAGGACATTTTCTGCCTGCAAGGATATCACCGGAACCTGGGTGAGGGCTTGTTCTTCATCGCGGTTGGAATGCTGAATTTACGTGGAGAAACTTAAATGAGTTTTATTTTCTGTAGACTAGCCTAAGTATCAATCGCCAGGGCTTACTTAATGTGGAGTGGTAAAGAGGTAACCTGAATCTTCCAAATGGAATGGAAAATCTGGCATCATGGGGCGGAGCTGAGGCATATACCACTCAGGTGGGAGGGAGGAGCCAGCTTTCAGATCTTGCGGCAAGATTTAAAGGGAAAGGGACATGCCAACGAGTGTGGATAAAAACAACATATCCACATCCCTAGAAAGTATAATTTGATCAGCAAATGAGAGCTTTATGAAGCTCCTTTGTATCTCATAATAAAATAGAAACCCCTACAGCTGCAACGCTCCACTGATCTCAACCCTTAAGATTGCGGGATACCTCCAGAGTAGCACCGTTTGTAAAATGTCAGGGCAGAGTCAAACAGGATCATCAAGATATTGAGAATGACTGAAGTTAGTGTAAAAATTCCCATCAGCACTCAAAAGGCTTATCTGGGATGTCTCACACACACTCAGCACACTCCCAAAACCCCTGAGTGGTGTGACAAGGGTGGTATAGTTTCCACTTATTCACACTATCGCTAACCTGGTTACAACTCTCTCAGGTCTGGTCTTTCCAGTGCCATCACAGGCTCCTACTCACATAACACAAGGCCAGGCACTTGCTCACACAGTACAAGAGCTTTTGCACCTTGGAACACCCCCCCCACCCCCAATCACTCCAGGTAACCTTTCCCCTATTCTGTATCACATTCGGGTTTACCTAGTTTGGTAGAGTACTCTCCAGAAGTGGATAACGGACCTGATCCAATAAAAATGGTTTACCTGCACTTACCAAAACACATCAGTTACAGGTTCATAAAATATGAAATACTAAATTTACAAGATATACAGAAAACTAAAGGTTACACAACACTAAGGAATATAACAGAAAAAAACTCTCTACACTCATTTAAAAATCTGTTTCCTTACCCTACAGTCTTTCTTAGAAAACAGAAACTTGGTGCCACCTAAGATCCACAAGAGCAGGATGCCATTTTAAAATATTGGCCTCCACTCAGTAGCTAGCCTCCCAAAATGGATATAAAAAACCATAGCACAAACGTCATGTGATATATACCTTTCAAGGCTGGCCACTGCATGCCACATAATTTGGAGAGTTTTTCCAAACTATTTCTGAAGAGTTCTCAATTTTTTCTACAAAACTAAGAACCAGCTCAGACCAGATTAACTTGTGCCAGAGGCTATGATAATTAAGGATTCACTCTGGACAAACTACTGAATTACTTTGTAAAATGGGAAGAAAAATTCTAGAAATGTCATTGGTTGAGAGATTTCACCTGACTGTAAATTAAATCTCCATAAATGTAGAATCAGGTGCCAAACTTAATTTCTTCCTGCCCAAGAAAACTACTTAGAGCCATTTTTCAAGTGTAATAAACCCCTCCAGGATGTGCATCCTAGGATTTTAATGCACTTCCCAAGGGGCATAAGGCCACTTGACCTTTGGCCTCGTGCCCCTTGGGAAGTGCATTAAAATCCTATAATGCACACCTTGCTATGGCTTAATACTTATTAGTCGCTCTCATAAAGGCATGGTCAAGAAACCTAGGCAAACCAGGAGTACTTATTAAAATTCACAAATAGAACTTTGTTATAAAATAAACAAAATAAAACTAGTAACGTGTACAGGATGGCCGTCGGTGATTAATGCAGTGAAGGATCTTGGCATTATTCTTGATGATTGGCTTGACTTTGAAAAACAAGTCCTGTCAGTCATTAGAGCAGGTTTTTTTACATCTCTGGAATATTGACAGATATTTCCATTCTTGACTCCTACTGATCTGGCTAAAGTTATCCATACCTTTATTACTAGCTGACTTGATTACTGTGATGCCCTGTAAATAGAGCTGTCTGGAGGTTTGATGCGGCACCTACAGCTAGTGCCGACTGCTGCGGCCAAGATGTTGACAGGTACCTCTATGAGGGATCATGTCACTCCTGTTCTGCGTGCTCTGCACTGGCTGCCTGCGAGTACACACATCACCTTCAAGATATGCTTGTTAACAGAAAAGGCCCTACGCGGTCTGGGACCCGACTACCTGAGAGAGCGCCTGATTCTGTACTCTCCTATCCACCCCCTATGCTCCGTTGAAGCTGGCTTATTAGTCATACCACCCTCCCACTTAAAAAGTTGGGGAGATTAGCCTTTGGGGTGGCTGCTCCGCTGCTGTTGAACTTTCTTCCACCATACATTAAGGATGCTAGCACAGTGGAGACCTTTAAAGTCTCTTTTAAACCTTATTTAAAAAAAAAAAGTTCTTAATCTTCTCTAATTTATTTCTTGGAATATTTATTGCATTTAATTATTATTTCTGTGCAGCGCTCCGAGCCCCTTGATAGGGCGCTATGTAAATAAAATTTGCCTTGCCTTAACAAAGGCAGTCCAAGCAAAAGTCCTTCTTAGTGCATCTCCAAATCTAAAAACTGAAGAAAAACACACACACACTGCTATCTTTATAGATTCTAGCTGCATCCTGTTTTTCACAAAATGTAACAAATTTGTCAGTTTATTTCCTGAGCAAGTACAGTACATCCAGGCTCCACAGGTGTAACAAAACAGAAGAGACTGTCTGGAAGTGCCTCCTACAGAGATTTCTGTTTAAAAGCTTAAGGAGGTCAAAAGGTTTCTCCAGGTCAAATCTCTTGTATTTACAGCTTGCTGTATTTTCTAATAAACAGAATCTTTTCTAATAAACTGAAATAGCTTTCTGCAGTTGATTTCAGACAACATAACTGTACGTTTACAATCCAAGCATCACAGCTTCACACACAGATCCATATACACTTTCTCAACCACAGAGAAGCAAGGGGGAGGGGAAGAAAAGACAAAAAACAGCAAGTAAAGACAGGGAAATAGCAGGGTGTTGGGGGGGAGGGGAGATGGTGGCCAGCCCTAGGTGCCACAGGAAAAAGATATGATTGCACAGACAGACAGGAGGTGGAGGAGGATAGAATAGATCCTTGCTTTTATCTCCTTCTGCAATACAAATAGGGCAGGGTCATCTGTCAGGTGCCTCTATTTTTAAGAGGGAACCTGCTTTTTAACAGAAAAAACAGGTTTCCACACCATTCTTTTAATTCTCTTTTAACATTCTAACATTCACAGTCGTTGCATATGCAGTATCCCCTTTTTCATACCACACTTTACAGCAAACAGTTTAAACACACATTTTTTCAACCTTCTGAATTCTCAATTCCTGATCCATATTTTGACAGAAAGTCAGCACTGACATTTTTTTTCCAGATCTGTGCATTACTTTGATTTTTTATCATGTAACTCTTTTTGCGCCCCCAACCGACAGCCCCCATCCAATCAGCTCCCCCAGCCACATCACCCGGAAATAAAAATTACTCACCACAGTAATGTTGTTTCTTCTAATGGAGTCTTGCTGTATTCTGACATAATGCAGTTAGCGCCAGCACTTGAACTGCCCCGGAGAGGAAAGAGTTAACTCTATGTAGAAGCATGCAACATTGAGCACGAGCTCGGTTTTCAAACCTCTGTCTGTGGTACTTCCCAGTGTAACCATCAGATTCTTACAAGCAACTAACTAACTGAGTATAAAACTATGGAAATTGTTCAATATGTAAGCCAGAAGGTAACAATTTGGGCCCAAAAGACTCAAGTCGAGAACCCAAGAAGAAAAGGTAGTGACAATATTAAACATATGTATAACACTAGAAAAAAGAACCTATAAAACAGCTAACCCACCCTAAAGAAGGAGGGTACAAGGTACACCCCTGAGGTGCAACACTGTACCTGCCAGTCCACTTCCCAAAAAGGAAAATTACGTACCTACCGTAATTCTTGATCTTCTCTGTATCTTCACCATTCATTACTTACTGGGTGTAAGCGGAGGCACCCGTCACAGGAAGCTTTTTTTTTTTTTTTTTTTAAAGTTGCCTACGCGGCCCGCCCTCGAGCGAACGCTAAGCGTCATACTAAGGGGCGGCCGTTAGTAGCGATCGACTCCTCCTCCAACTCAGTTCTGTGAGCCGAGAGGCAAAAGTGAAAGCAGAAAATATAGATAGCGAGGCAAGATAGCCGAGGGATAGCAAAGCAAGGAAGAATGAACTGAAAAAGGAATAAGCCAATGGAGGAAGGACAGAGGAGATAAGAACATCCCTAGCCTAGGGAGTGCAGGGCCTCCTTACCTGGGCGACTCTAGGAGGAGAGATGAGTAAGGAAATGAGAAAATAGAAGAAGAAGAAGAAAGAGAAGAGAGAGATGAGATGTTGAAGGGACCAGAAGGCCAACGAGCATAGTTAGCTTGTAGCTGAAGGCTCGACTAAAGGGGAAGCAAGAATCCCCGGAGATAGAGCTGAAGAGAAGGTTCACCGAACCCGCTAGACAGACTCAGGAGGGCATAGTCCTCATCTTCAACATGCCATTGTTCTTGACACCCACCTCGGCTCCTGGCCCTAGGGGCCTTTAACTGGAGGACAGCCGAGAGGGGAAGAATAAAACCCTCAGCATGAGAGCGCTGCTCAGGGTTTAGAAATGGAAATGTAAGCCTTCAGGCGCTTCAAGATAGAAATGGGACTCAGACTGACTGGCTAAGGCCGGCCAAGGCTTAGGCTGGCTAAGATTGGATATGGTCAGCAGAGCTCTACTGTAAAAATTGTCCAGGAGGACACTTAAAGGGAGAAACCACTAGCAAAACAGCGAGAAGGATAGCCTACCTTCTCATTTGCCTTCTTGTTTGATTTCTCCATTTTTTTTTTTTTTACAGATAAAATTTTTTTTTTTTTTTTTTAACTAGATGCATGACCCAGATACCAAGATGCCTATAGCAGTTGGAGAGAGTTCCCTCAGCATTTTTTTTTTTTTTAAAAGAGAAAGGAACAGACGTACTCGTTCCTCTGCTCTGCAAGGTAAGAATAGAGGGGGGAATCAGATTTCAGGGCAACTATCTGAACACGGGATTGCAGGATCAAAACTGAATAGCCTGAGCCAGGCCAAAAAACCCCAGAGGTATCTTGCCATAAGAATAGCAAGAGATAGTTGTGCAGTCTGATCGCCAATGCAATCCACGAGATGGCCCATGAATCTTAGAGTAAGTAATTTTTCTGGATTTTAGAACCCCTCAAGAAAGATCTTTTTTTTTTTTGGAAAATTTAAGGAATTTTCCCTATATTTTATATAAATGCAGAGAGAGGAAGGAGACGGGAGGTGGAGAAGCCACAGGAAGAGGCACTGAGGGGATGGTGGGCGGGTGAAGTAATGAATGGTGAAGATACAGAGAAGATCCAAGAATTACGGTAGATGCGTAATTTTCCTATCTTCCTTGTCAATCTTCACCATTCATTACTTCCCTGGGTGAGACTAGTTCTCTTCCCGGAGGGGAAGAGGCCATACCCTGAGGGAACAAGACCCCAGCCTCTGCTGGTGAGAAACAGAAGGAGAAGACCCTGGCTTATTCAGAAAGCCTAAGAGGGAGAAGAGCTAGAGGTGCCTCCCGGGACGAGAGGAGACGGAGGGAGCCCCTGAAAGTCTCCTAGCTCTGGAAGAGAAAAGACGGGTCCCCGGAAGGCGGAGCAATCACCCTGCCGGCCAGGGGTGACAACCTGGAAAGACGAAGCCATGCCGTCCGCCTGATGCAGATCGCTGTCCCTGCAAGCCTGAAGCCACCCTCATTGGCGCCATAAGATGCCCTTGCTTGGTGTCTTGCCAGCTCCAGGCCTACCGCGGAGAGGGCAGCGGCTTGTCTGGTTTGCTCCATACATGCATAGATGCCAGCAGCTGGGACATCATCGACCACAGATGCCGGTTGTAGGCAGCGGGTGAGCCTGATGTGATGCAATACATGCACTGCACGAGCAGAAGAGAACACTCTTCGCCTCAACGGCCGAACTGGAGAGAGTCCGAACTGTGGGCGGTCGCGGCGCCAGGCAACGGCGCCCAGAAGGAGTATCCAGGTATACCAAACCTGAGGACGGGTTGGGAAGGGAACCTAGAGACTCAGAGGGGGCACACACTATGCTGGCAGTCCGGCGGGCTGGGAAGAAGCGGCAGGGGACTGCCATGACCGGATAGACGCTCCTGGAATGGGATAGGCCAGGAAGGTACCACCAGATGCTGGGCACTGAATTCACCAAGGAATTCACGCCTCCGCTCGGTATTGTCTCTTCGAACGTAGGAAACTGGAGATCCCTCACCATCCTCGAGGAAACGTGATATTCTGTGAAATCAGCATCGAGGACAGATGAGAGGGGTTCCTCCCTCGGAGGAGGGAGACGAGGATGATGGGGAACTGAATGCCCAGAGATTCCTGATGTGGTGGGGAGAGTCGAAAGACCCGTCATGCATGTACCTAACGATGAGGGAAGGCCGCCGAGAACTCCTGAACTGCTCCCAGGATAACGGACCCAGAGGGGCCGACATGGCCTGGGAGTGGGGTGGTGAAGGCAGAGATGGGAGAGGGCACCTCCGCGAGGCAACTGCTCTCTGCAAGGGCTCTGAATCCGGGGAAAGGAGCCCTGAAAGAGAGGGGGATCCCGGATATCAGACCAGGCCGCAGAACGGAACTCTGGGGAAGCGGAGCCTGGAAGAGCCCTGGGGGAGAACCTCCCCTGTGACGACGCCGGGACTGCATGGATCCAGAAGGGCAGTCCGCACAAACGCCGCCGAAGGACACCCTAGAACCCTGGAGGGAGGGGCGAGGCTCTGCACTTCGGCTCCTGGCCACCCCCCCTGAGGTGGCCAAGGAAGACCGAGCAGCAGACCCCCTGCCCCTCGACCCCTCGGACTCCGAGAGGGCCCTCCTCCTTGACCACAGCGTCCCCCTGTCCCTAGAGAGAGTGACAGCACCCCGTAAGGTAGCTGTCACAGGGTCTCCAGAGAGGGGAGCCTCCCCCTGCGTCACCCCCGCCTGCCCCGGGCTCCCGGCCACCCCAGCTGGGGAACCCTCAGGAGGCTGATGCAGCGGGGACAGAGAGGGGGCCTGCGCCGCCTTCTGGCACCTCTAGCCACCGGGGACCCAGACTCAAGAGTGGGGGTGCCAGGATGGGTCCACGTCTTGAATCATCGCCTCCGAGGAGGACGAGACCAGCAGGACCTCAATGCTGGCCACCCCAGGGGTCCTCGAGGCTACGGGCCGCAACGCCCGTGCATTGCAAGGGCGCCGCCGCCTCCTCACGCCGGTAGCAGCCAGGCCTAGCTCCATTCCCCAATGGCGCCGGCAAGGCCGGCACCGCCTGGAGTGAAGGACCAGGCCCACGGGCGCCGGCTGCTGGGCGGCGAGGGCGGCACCGCGGGACGGCGCCGCTTTGTCCATCGACGCCGCGAACGGCGCCAGGACCAAAGCGCACCGCTAACGGTGCCGCTGATCACCGCGCCGCGAACGGCACCGATCCAGCGGTGTCGCAACGGGCGCCGGGCTTGATCACCAGCGCCGCGAACGCACCGACTCAAACGGCGCTGGAAACGGCGCCGTCTCGATCACCGGCACCGCGAACGGCGCCAGGATCCGAAACGGCACCGAAAGGCGGCGTTGAGGGTCCACCCGAGCTAGGCCCAAAAGACGAGGGCCTCGCCACGGGGGGAGCCTGCACCTCCGAAGAGGTGACTGCCGAGGCGGTGTCGGCGCCGCTGCCCCGGAGGACTACGACGCCTCCCGACACCGCAGAAGGGCCCTCCTCGGCAAGAAAAGACGAGACCCTCCTCCTAGATCAGATAGGCCCGGAGGGGACCCGGGAAGGGCCTAGAGACTCACCTGAGAATCCTTGAGCGACGCCGCCCTCAAGGTCGGGCGGGGCTTTGCCGAGCTTGAACGCGTGGCTTCGGAGGACACGGGCGGTCCATGGAGAAACAGGCGCGACGAATCCATGTCGTGGTTGGGTCCCAGGGCAAAGAAGACAAACGCATGCCGTCCGAGACGAGAAATGCCGCCCAGTAACACCGACGATAGGGAGCGCCCGCTTCGAACACGCTTAGCTCCGGACCCGACATAACACAAATCAACAAGAAAAACAGTAGGAAAGCACACCCGTGCCGCTTAGAAAGAAAAAGAACGGTTCACCGATCGGGCGCGAAAGCGGAAAGAGGAGTCGCTGACGAGTGGACAATGGACGCCCGAAAACAGGTGCTGCCTCGATGGCGGGAGAAACAGAACTGAGTTGGAGGAGGAGTCGGTTGTTATTAACGGCCGCCGCGTGCATGACGATGACGCCGCCTCGAGGCGGGGCCGTTAGGGCAACTTTAAAAAAGCTCGCGGACAGGTGCCAGCCCGCTTACACCCAGGAAGTAATGAATGGTGAAGACTGACAAGGGAAGATACTAGGTTCTGAGAGGGGAGGCAGGGAGGGAGGTCAGAATACAGCAAGACTCCATTAGAAGAAACAACATTACTATGGTGAGTAATTTTTTCTTCAAACAACATGAAGTCTTGCTGTATTCTGACATAATGCAGACTACCAAGCAGTTCCCTATGGAGGAGGGAATGCAGAACCTACTTTGGCAACACTCTGTGCAGTACTGCTGTGCAAACCTAGCATCACTCCTAACCTGGATGTCCAGAGAGTAATGCTTGGTGTATGTATGTACTGTTCTCCAGGTGGCTGCTTTACAGATTTCTAACAAGGATATATCTCTGGCCACAGCCAGAGTAGCAGCTGAGCCCCTAGTCGAGTGAGCCCTCAGGCCTGAAGGGGGTGTTTTACCCAATTTGTCATAGCAGAACTGTATGCAAGAGACAATCCACCTGGCAATAGTTCTTTTAGTGGCAGGCTTACCTTTCCCCATCTCACCATAAGTGAGAAAATTGAAGACAGTCATTTATGCGTGCCTTAGTGTGCTCTATGTAGTAGCTAAGAGCCCTTTTAACATCCAAACTGTATAACCTTCTTTTCCCTGAAGAAGAATGGTCAGTGAAAAATACATGGAAAGACATAGATTGGTTCAGATGAAAATCTGATATCACTTTGGGCAAGAGCCTCCTATTGGTTCTTAGGACCACTTTATCCCTATGGAAGGATATGAAGTCAGATTCAACTGACAAGGCCTGTAATTCACTAATCCGCCTGGCAGAAGTAATTGCTATCAGGAACACAGTTTTCCAGGTCAAGTACTTCAACTCGGCCGGAGCCATAGGTTCAAAGGGGGTCTACATAAGCTGTGCAATGCAGACACTGAGATCCCAAGCAGGAGTCGGTTCTCTAAAGGAAGGGTTAACATGAACCAGTCCTTTGAAAAACTTACTGAAAACATGATGAGAAGCCAAGGAAGAGCCCTTCCCTGCTGAAAGAAATGCAGAAACAGCTGCTAGGTGAACTTTCAGGGCTGCAGGCCTAAGGCACAGACCATTGAGGTGAATCAGATAATTTAAGGCTGTGGGGATGCCTGCACAATCAGGCACAATGCCCTTCTGAGAACACCAAATGCTACACCTCTTCCATTTGGAGTTATAAGTCTTTCTAGTAGGTTTCCTACAAACCTTCAAAATATCCAGAACTCCCTGAGAAAGATGCAGGTCTTCATATTCTAACTCTTCAAAAGCCAGACCTTGAGGTTAAGAGACTGGAGATTGGGATACCAGATCCTCCCCTGGGAGGAGGACAGAAGATTGTATCTCCTGGGAAGAAATGGGGGACGTGACACTGTCAGGGACAGCAGCAGAAGATACCAAGGCTGTCTGGCCCAATCTGGAGCCACTAGTATCACTGGGCAAGGTTGAGTTCTGATTTTGATCAGGACTCTGAACAGCAGAGGGAAGGGAGGGAAGGCATAGGGAAATCTGTTTTTCCAATCCAAGATAAGAGCATCCTGGGGCACAGTTCCCAGGAGTGGAAGTCTGCAACAGAACAGAGGGAGTTGATGATTGTCCATTGCTGCAAAGAGATCTATCTCTGGAATGCCCCACCTGGAGAAGAAGACCTGCAGAATGAGAGGGTCCAGGGACCATTCATGATGTCCCTGGGAGATTCTGCTCAGGAGCATCTGCCAGTACACTGTCCTTCACTGGAAGGTGAACTGCTACTAGGGAAGTCTGAAGAGAACAGGCCAGAGACCACAGTTTCATGGCTTCTGTGCACAAGGCTGTGGACTGAGTGCCTCCCTACTTGTTGATGTACCACATTATGGACGTGTTGTCTGTTCTGACTTGGACCACCATCCCCTTGACTGAATCTGAGAAGCACTGAAGGGCTAGGAACACTGCCCTGAGTTCCAGGAGGTTGATATGAAGGACAGACTCCTGTGGAGACCAGACCCCTTGAGTTGTCAGAGCTCCCAAATGGGCTCCCCAACCTAGGAGAGAAGCATCCATAGTCAGAACTACTGAGGGGGCTTGAGGAAGAAATGGGACTCTTTGTCTGAGGTTGTCCTGGTCCAGCCACCACTGGAGAACTTGGACCAGAGTCTGAGTCACTGGAATCAGTTTGGTGAGGGAATCCTTTTTCTGTGACCAAAAAGACCTTAGGTGGAACTGAATGTTCCTCATCTGAAATCTTGCTCCCTGTACCACTGCAGTGGAAGCTGCTATGTGGCCCAGGAGTTGGAGGAACTGTTTTGCTGGACGAGAGACTCGATGTTGAAAAGATGAAGCAAGATCTACTAGGGCCTTCACCCTTGCCAGGGGAAGGAAAGCTTTTGCTTGGGTAGTGTCCAGTTCTATTCCTATGAAAGTAAGCAGTTGTACTGGTTCGAGGGCAGACTCCGGAAGATTGAGAAGGAACCCCAGGGAACTGAGCAAGTCCTGGGTGGTTTGCAGAGCTGACCTGGTGTGATGACTGACCTACAATCAGCCAGTCATCCAGATATTGGAAAATGGTGATACCCTGTCTTCTGAGGTAAGCTGCCACTGCTGCATGGTACTTTGTGAACACCATTGGAACTGATGTTAGGCCGAATGGCATGGCCCTGAATTGGTAATGGCCTGAAGGCAACTCAAACCTGAGGTATTTTCTGTGGGAGCACCTGATAGGGACAAGGAAGTAGGCATCCTTGAGGTCCAGGGATGCTAGCCAATCTCCTGGCCTTAGAGAGGGAAGGATTATTCCCAGAGTTACCATTTTGAATTTGGGTTTTGAAATGCGTTTGTTCAAATACTTTAGGTCTAGGATGGGTCGCCACTCGTGTTTTCTTTGGGGTAAGGAAGTACCTGGAGTACAGTCCTTTTCCCATATGCTGAGTAGGAACCTTCTCTATAGATCTGAGAGCTAGAAGAGAGGAAATCTCTGCCTCTAGGACAAGAGTTTCTGAGATTGATGCAGGTGGAAAAGACTTTTTGGGGAACTTTTTGAAGCTGAGGGCCTGTCCCTGGCTTACTACTTCCAGGACCCACTTGTCTGAGGTCACAGACTTCCAGGCCTGAAAGTAGTAAGCCAGCCTGCCTCCCACTTGTATTGGGAGTCAACCTGGGCTGACACATCAGGGTGTCTGCTTGGCAGGAGCATTAGACTGGGAGGAGGGAGCAGCCCTGCTCATCCCCCTCCTGCCTCTCCCTCTGAAAAAAACCCTCTGTGGGAAGGGAGAGGAGGCCTGGGCTTGGTAAAAAAAGCCCTGTGAAAGGGCCTGCCCCTGCCCCAGACTGCTGCTTTTGTGGAGTGGCTTGCCTTTCCTTGGCCTGTGCACTCCTGTAAGCGGTCCTGTATTCATCCATTTTCTTCATGTAAGCCTCTGTCTGCTCCCCAAACAGAGAGTTACCCACTACAGGAAAATCCATAGCCTTAGTCTGGGTATCCTGTGAAAGGCTAGTACATCTGAGCCAAGCATCCCTTCTGAGAGACACAGATGTAGCCATGACTCTTGATGCCACATCACTGGAGTCCACAGCAGTGTGAAATTGTAGTTTAGATCCCTCAATTCCATCCGCAGCCACCTCCTCCAGCTCTTTGGCTAGCTTTGCGGAAGCCTGTTTAGCCAGTTCTAGAACAGTATCCCATCTAGACTTCTGGTACCTGGCTGTGCAGGCCATGTAGTTTGCCTGCCTGAGTCCCAAAGAGGATGCCTAATATTTTTTTTTGGCCATGGCATCAACTTTCCTGGAGTCCTTGTCCGGGGGGTGTGAAGCCAAAGGAATGTTAGCCCTGTCACAGGCTGCAGCCTCCACTACCCCAACATGGCTGCTATGATTATAAAGGAATTCTGTACCTCAGCCTGATAACATACACCTCCTGTCCATTCTTTTGCCCACAGGAGTTAATGAATTAGGAGTTTGTCAAATGTTTTGTGTCTGCTTCCCCAAGGATTTATGAATAGGGACAGACAACCTTTTGGACTCTGGGATGTCCATCATTTCCACAAAATCAGGCTCTTCTTTCTCCTCAACATCTTCAACCAAGGGGAGCTGGAGGGTTTCAGCCACCTTCTTGTAGAACAAGAAGTGTGATGGGGACTCAGAAAGCCTCAGAGGGGAGACATTAGAGGGCCTGTCTGTGGAGATGTCCAGTTCAATGTGCACATCCAGATCCCCCTGGTCACCATCGTCATCGGGATAGTCTTCGTCTCCCTCCCACTCCTCATAGAAAGCATCTGGATCATAATCCAAAGGAGACAGATCCGACCGAACCGACCGCCTAACCGGCGGTACCGGTTTGGATGGAACCGGGTGAAGTGATTGAACAATACTAATCGCTTTGGCTATTTCATCCACGGTTGGAGAATTTGGTACTGGATCCGAACCAGCAGACTTGCGTTTCCTTTTTGACGGAACCGGTCCCTCGGGGTCGACTCTCCTTTTGCCCATGGAGGTATCGCCTAAGTCAGTAGGCACCTCCTCAGGTTCGGCTGCAACCAAACTGGGCTGGCCATCCGAATCTACGGACTTCTCGGCCTCCCTTTCCTTCAGCCTACTCAAATCTTTTTTCTAGAGTGGATTTAGGAAAGTTTTTACAGATTTGGCAGTCGGACTTGATTTGGTCAAACCCCAGACAATAAACACAGATGAGGTGGGGGTCAGCCTCGGCAAAGGCCTCCCCACACTCAGTACAGTGTTGAAACCCAGTGGGATTGGTTTTCCTCTTGGGTTTCTCAGACATGGCCAACCTACCAGATTACCCTATAGCAGCTTTTAAGCCAGGTTATGAAACACAGATAGGTTACAAACCGTGTCATGGGTTTTGAAAAAGAACCAGAAAAATCACAGGTTCTGTTGAAACCGATCAGTACCGGAACACCACTCTAATCCCAGAAATTAGTAAAAATAAAAACAGAAGATGTAACAAGGTCGGTTCCAAACCAGATTGACCAGAAAGAAACCAAGGAAACAAACAATTTCCAAACTTTTTTAGAAATAAAACAGTCTCACTACATAGAAACAGAGACTTTGACGGCAGATAAGGACCGCTTGGCCCATCTAGTCTGCCCATTTCCCTACCTACAGGATAGGCCACAGATCCTAGTTAACCAACAGCCTATTTCTTCCTACCCCCCACAAGAATTGCCTTATGTCTGTCCCATGCATTCTTGAATTCTCCCACAGTTTTAGACCCCACAACCTCCTCAGGAAGGCTGTTCCATGCATCCACTACTCTCTCTGTGAAGTAAGAAAAAATTACTCACCTTAGTAATGTTGTTTCTTCTAATGGAGTCTTGCTATATTATAGACATTAGCAGTTTGATCCAGCTGTAGAACTGCCCCGGAGTGAAATGGTTAAAACCATTCCAAAATAGAATTGTGTACGAGAGCAGCTCTATCTGTGTCATTTCAAACTTGAACTGTCAGATCTTACGAGCCAAACTCACTAAGGTCTGTGGAAGCTGTAACCTACACTAGCCAAATGGCTACCTAAATAATAACAACCATTGATGGTCTCAACACCCAAGACTCAAGTCAGGGGACCAGAAATACTAACACCATTCTAATAATATGAAATGGAACATAGGTATAATAAAACACACACGCGCATGACATACACACCCCAAAGTCCCAAAGGGGACAAAATGCTAACAGGACATAAGTAGTGCCCACACTGTTGCCGCGCACCCCACCAAGTAGAGGTTCTGATAGGGGCAGGTTGGGGAAGGTTCTATAATATAAGACTCCATTAGAAGAAACAACATTACTAAGGTGAGTAATTTTTCTTCAAACAACATGAAGTCTTGCTATATATAGACATTAGCAGAATACACAGCAGTACCTCCATGGAGGAGGGGCAGAACCTATTTAGGAATAGGCTCTGAAGAACAGCTGTGCCAAAGTGAGCATCTCTCCTGGCCTGGACATCCAGGGAGTAATGCTTGGTAAAGTGTGTACCATTTTCCAAGTAGCAGCCTGGCAAATCTCTAATAAAGGGATATCTCTGGCAGCAGCTAGAGGCGCAGCTGTACCCTGGTAGAATGAGCCCTCAAACCGGGAGGCTCTGCCCACTTCTGATAACAAAAATTGGATACAAGAGACAATCCACCTGGCTATTGATCTCTTAGTGGCAGGTTTGCCTTTCCCAACTTCACCATAGGTAAGGAAAAGTTGGAGGATTCTAACCTGTGACCTTTGGTACGCTCTATATAATAACTAAAGCTCTCTTAACATCCAGGCTGTGCAACCTTCTCTCACCCGAAGAGGAGTGATCAGTGAAAATACTGGAGGAGATAGATTGATTAAGATGGAAATCTGAAACCACCTTAGGCAAAACTTCCTATTAGTCCTAAGGACTACCTTATCCCTGTGGAAAGAAATAAAGTCAGTCTCCACTGACAAGGCTTGCAATTCACTCTACGCTTGCTGGCAGAAGTGATAGCCACTAGAAAAACAGTTTCCAGTTAAGTACTTAAGCTCTGCAGAAGACAGAGGTTCAAAGGGGTTGCATTAACTGGGCAATGCAAACATTAAGGTCCCAAGCAGGGCCGGTTCCCAAAGGAAGGATTAGTATGGAGTAATCCCTTAAAAACTTGGAAAACACAGGATGAGAGGAAAGAGGGATGACTTTCCTGCTGACACAAAAGCAGACACAGCTGCCAAATGAACTCTCAGGGTAGCTGGTCTGAGACTCAAGGAATTAAGATGTACCATGTAATCTAACAAAATGGGCAATTCAGCAGATTCTGGGAAATATTTTCCCCAGCACACCAAATGGAAAACTTTTCCATTTAGAACTATCAGTAGCCCTAGTGGAAGGCTTTCTGGAAGCCTTTAGGATCTCAAGAACACCCTGAGAGAGGTGTAAATCAGCAAACTCTAACTCCTCAAGAGCCAGGCCTTGAGGTTGAGGGATTGAGGTCCGGATGCCAAACCCTTCCTGGGCACAAGTCAACAGATTGTGATTCCTGGGGAGGCACAGGGAAGATGGACTGTCAGAGACAGAAGGAGTGGGTACCAGTGCTGCCTGGCCCAATCCAGGCAATCAGAATCACCCTGCAAGGCTGAGATCTGATTTTGACTAGTACTTTGAATAGAGAGAGAAAGGGGAAAGCATAGAGGAACTTCCTCCCAATCCAGAAGAAGGGCATCCAGGGAACTGGAGCCCAGCACTGTAGGCCTGTAACAGAACAGAGGAAGTTTGTGATTGTCTGGGGCTGCAAAAGATCTATCTGAGGGATGCCCCACCTGGCAAAAACTATCCCCAGCACTTGAGGATCCAGGGACCATTCATGATGGCCCTGGAAATCCTGCTGAGGGCATCCGCTGGGATATTGTCCTTCCCTGGAAGATGAACTGCTATGAGGGAAGTGTTCAGGAAAGGCCAGAGACCACAACTTCATTGCCTCGGTGCACAAGGCCAAAGACCGAGTGCCCCCCTGTTTGTTGATGTACCACATTGTTGTGGTGTTGTCTGTTCTGACTTGTATCACCTTGTCGTGGACAGATGCAGAAAAAGCTTGAAGAGCTAAAAAGACAGCTCTGAGTTCCAGCAAATTGATGTGGAGCAGAGATTCCTGGGGGGACCAAACTCCCTGAGTGGAAAGGTCGCCCATGTGGGCTCCCAACCCAGAAGGGAAGCATCTGTAGTGAGAGTCAAGTCGTGAGAAGGAAATGAAGGGACCCCCTCTTAATTGCTGTGATCCTGCCACCACTGGAGAGCTAGGATCAAGGTTCGAGTCACTGGGAGCAACTTGGAAGGGGTGTCTCTCTCTGAGACCAAAAGGTTCTCAAGTGAAACTGAATGTTCTCATCTGAAATCTGGCTCCCTGCACAACAGCTGTGGATGCAGCCATGTGCCCCAGGAGCTGCAGAAAGTGTCTTGCTGGTCGGAGACCTGCAGAGTGAAGGAAGAGGCCAGAGCCACTAAATTCCTTACCCTTTCTGGGGAAGAAAGGCTCTGCTAGCTTTGTGTCCAATTCTGCCCCTATAAGGTGAGTACCTGGACTGGTTCCAGAACCGACTTTGTAGGTTTAGCAGAAAACCCAGGAGGTGAGAAGCTGCTGGGTGACCTGCAGGTGAGATTTTACCTGTTCTGGGGACTGGCCTACAATGAGCCAGTCATCTAGATAGGAAAAACAGCAATCCTCTGCCTCCTTAAGTGGGCCACTGCCACTGCTAGACACTTTGTGAATACCCTTGGAGCAGAGGTAAGGCCGAAGGGCATTGCTCTGAACTGGTAATGACCTGAGGGCAGTTCAATCTGAGGTACTTCGATGGGATCTTCTGATTAGGACATGGAAATAGGCATCCTTGAGGTCCAGGGAGGCTAGCCAGTCCCTGGCCTTGGGAAGGTAAATCATTGCCAGAGTTACCATTTTGAACTTTGGTTTCAAAAGATGCTTGTTCAGATATCTGAGATCTAAAATGGGCCGCCATTCTCCTGTCTTTTTGGGGTAAGGAAGTATCTGGAATACAGACCCCTGCCCTGATGCAGGAGGAACCCTTTCCACTGCTCTGAGGCTAACAGGATGAGACCTCTGTTTCCAGAGCGAGGTCTCTGAAGCACTTGCAGGTAGAAAAAATCTGCTTCTCAACTTGGGAAACTTTTTGAAGCTGAGAACCAGACCCTGGCCTACTACTTCCAGAACCCACTTGTCTGAGGTTAAAGAAGCCCAATTCTGACTGAAGCCAGCCTGCCCCCCACTGGTACAGGAGAATCGGCCCTGGGCACCCCATCAGGGTGCCTGTTTCACAGGAGCTTTAGGCTGGGGGGTGGGAGCAGGTCTGCCCACCCCTCGTCTGCCCCTGCCTCTGAAGAAGCCCCTCTAAGCATAGGCAGAGGAGGCCTGAGTCTGGTAGAAAGGCCTGTGAAAAGGCCTACCCCTACCCCTGGGGGCATGCCTTTGAGGAGTGGCTTGCCGCTCCTTAGCCTGGGCACTCTTGTAAGTAGTCCTATATTCATCCTTCTTCATGTAATTCTCTGTCTGCTCTCAAACAGAGAATTTCCACACAGGAAAATCCATAGCCTTAGTCTGGGTATCCTGTGACAAACTAGTACACCTGAGCCAGGCCAACCTACTAAAGCTACAGATGTGGCCATGACCCTAGAGGAAACATCATTAACATCCACAGCAGCATGAAACTGAACCTTAGAGGCTTCAATGCCATCAGCAGCCAACTGTTCTAGTTCACTAGCCAGCTGGCCATGGGCCTGCTTGGTCAATTGCATAACAGTATCCCATCTAGATTTCTGATACCTAGCTACATAAGCCATATAATTTGCTTTCCTGAGTCCCAGAGAGGCTGCCATATACTGTTTTTTTGCCATGGCATCAATCTTCCTGGAATCCTTGTCAGGAGGATGTGAAGCCAAGGGAATATTAGCTTTATCACAGGCAGCAGCCTGAACTACTAACATGACTGCATTGCTGAGAAAGGAATTCTGTATCAGGGCCTGACAATGTATACCTTCTGTCCATCTTTTTATCTACAGGAGGCACAGAATTAGGAGCTTTTAAAATTTTAATTGTTTGTTTCTAAAGACTTATGTAAAGGAATAGACAATCTCCAGACTCTGGAATATCCATCATTTCTACAAAATCAGACTCTCTTGCTCATCCACAGCCTCTTCTAAAGGAAGCTGGAGGTTTCAGCAACTTTTTATAAAACATAAAATGAGATGGGGACTCCAGACAGCATAGGGGAGATTCTAAAGGTCTTTCTGGGGAGATGTCCGTTCAATGGGCACACCCAGACCTTCCAGCCACATTCATATTGTTCATAATCCTCCTCCCTCCTCTGGTTCATAAAATTCCTCAAATCATAATCCTGAACCACTGGGACCGGACGAACCGACCTTTTACCAGATAGTGGTGGTTCGATGGACCCTGAGACAATGACTGGACAATTTGTATGGCTTTTGCTATCTCTGCAGCAGTTGGAGAAGGAATTTTGGACTCCAGACCTGCTGATTTTCTTGTTTTCTTTACTGGAATTGGTTCCTCAGAACCAGCTTTTCTTTGGCCCGAGGAAGTCTGGCCCTGGTCAGAGGGCACTCCCTCTGGTTCGGTTGGCACTGAACCGGGCTGGCCATCCGGGTCAGCGGACTTTTTGGCCTCTCGTTCCCTGAGCCTGCCCAATCTTTTTTCCAGGGTGGCTGCAGGGAAATTCTTACATACCTGGCAGTCTGACTGGAGGTGGTCAAACCCCAGACAATAACACATGTGGTTGTGTGGGTCAGCCTTGGCAAAGACTTCCCCACAAACATCACAGTGTTGAAACCAGTGGGCCGGTTTTCTTTTGGGTTTCTCAGACATAATGCCAGCCTAACAAAAACTTGCCCTTTAGCGGCAGTGCCGGCAAGAACACCCTTATCGGTTCCTAACGGGCGCCGCGGGTATTGGAAAAAAGACGTAATAAATCCGTTTTTCTAGAACCGATAAGAACCGGGAACCGCACTCTAAAATAGTAACTTTTAGTTTTAAATGAGTTTTAAACCCACTGATCGGTTCAAAACCGAACCGATAACTTACAAGTTCCACACAGACAAAACCTTCATTTACTTACGGTTACCACAGATAGAGCTTGAACCGAACGGTTTTACGGTTAAAATAAAACCATTCTCAGTTAAATCCAACCGAGAAAACACTTTTTAAACCGAGAAATGAACCGAGCAGAAGGAGAAATCTCCGGAGCGACTGTTCACTGAGGCGGAGTAAAGAATCTGATAGTTCAAGTTTGAAATGACACAGATAGAGTTGCTCTCATGCCAAAATTCTATTTTGGAATGGTTTTAACCATTTCACTCCGGGGCAGTTCTAGAGATGGATCAAACTGCTAATGTCTATAATATAGCAAGACTTCATGTTGTTTGAATACTTCCTCTCATTGCCCTTGAACCCCCCCCCCCCCATCTTTAACCATGTTTCTGTGACTGCTACGATATCCTGGCATCCCTCTTCCATCAAGGCCACCAGCTCAGGGAGCTTGTTGCCCAGACTACGGGCATTGGTACTCATTACCCTCCATTTCCTGATGGTCTTACTCCTTTTTGCCCCACCCCTGTCCTTCTTGCCTTTGTCACTTTCTCCATTTACCCCTGCCCTTCTCCCTATCGACACCTCTATGGTGGTGTTTACCACACTTACTACCGTGATTTTTTGGGGGGGGGCTAGAATTTCCATGCTCCTTTCCAGTGCCTCCTCCCCTTGGCTAGTTTAAATGCTTGCCAATGAAGCATTTAAACCTATCACCTAGGATCCTGGTTCCCCTCCTGGACAGATGCAGCCCATCATGCCAGTATAGGCTTGCATCACTCCAAGTGGACCCCCAGTCCCCAATGAAGCCAAATCCCTGAGCTCCACACCAGTTTTTCAACCACTGATTGAATCCCATGGTGCAGAACACCCTAGCCTCTCTTACGCCATAGATGGGCAGCACCTCCGAGAAGGTTACCGTGCATGCTACTTGTCTAAGGTTCCTCCCCAATTCCAAAAACTGTTCCTGCACTTCTCTAATCCCTTTCTTAGCCAGGTCATTTGTCCCTAGGTGGACAATGACATCCAGCTCCCTCCCCTGTGCAGCTGCTCCGGCAATCCTGAGGATTCACTCCCTGTCCCTCCAAGCCATGGCACCAGGCAGGCACCTTACCTCCCTCTCCCCTTCCTCCCCCAGTTCTACCTTCCTAACAATGGAGTCCCCCACCAGGAGTTGTTTCCTTCCCAATGCGGGGTCCCCTGCCACCCTCCTGTGGGTCTCTTTTGTGGAGGTTCCCAGCATCCTCCTTGGTCTCCACTGTGGGTGCCTCCATAGAGGAACCACACTTTGCCAGAATGGCACAGGAATTATAGAGAGGTACAACTGGAGGGATGCGCCTCTGTTCCACCACCCTCACCCTCCCTGAGCCCACTGTGGTTCAACCCTCCTCTTTCTTGGCAACCTCTGTGGCAACAGCAGTGGCACTGGTGGTTCCCTGGATGGAAGAGGAGATCCCACAAATCCTGGCCAACTCAGCCTGGAGATGAGCAACCTCCTTCCTCAGCCCAGAGAGGTGCCTGCAGATGGGACAACACCGCATCCTCCAGAATGTCTCCCGGAAGACTGCTGCTCCATAGCCACTGCACTGCACCACTCCCATCATGTCTTATTTCTGTCCCCTTAACTGTTTGCAATCCTTACTCTTTCCTCTTTTCTCTCTCTCTCTCTCTCTCTCTCTCCTTACTTTCTGCCTGTTTGCCCTTTAAGCTCCTGATTGTCTTGTTCTGAGACAAGAATATCCTATATTTCTCAGTAGACCCCTTACTTGCTCAGAGGCTGACCTCCAGCAGCTAGAGGGGGCCGGAGAGTTACTTTTGCCCTTCTAGGATGGTGGGTCTTTGGTGGCTCTGTGATCACTCACTTCCTGCTCCCAAACAGGAAGTTCCTGTTGTCAGTCAAATTCTGTACCTATAAAAGTAGAACTGGCTTTGGGTGGGAGGAAGGAGGGCAATATAGTTCCAGTAGAGAAGTCTAGTCACACAGCAGTCCTTTCTCCTGTTTTGTTTGTTAGTTTTTTTTTTACCTAAATTAAAGTTCCAAGTACAAGAGTTGTACTTCTTTAGTCCCAGCAGAGAAGTCCAGTCACACAGCAGTCCTTTCTCCTGGTGTCTTCTGCCAAGCTACTAGCAAAATCTTTCTAAGGCAGTCTTTAAATGTAGCTTCCTTCTAGCTAAGCCACTCCCCCTACTTACTAGATCTTTCTACAAGTAATTTAAACCTCACAGCTATCAAGTTCTTTCAATCACCTGAGATTTACACCTAGATAACTGTTCAGATAACCATTCAGTTCACTTAACTCGGCTAAACACACACTTTTTTTTTGTTTTGTTTGTTAGTTTTTTTTACCCTAAAGTTCCAAGTACAAGAGTTGTACTTCTTTAGTCCCAGCAGAGAAGTCCAGTAAATTAAAGTTCCAAGTACAAGAGTTGTACTTCTTTAGTCACAGCAGAGAAGTCTAGTCACACAGCAGTCCTTTCTCCTGGTGTCTTCTGCCAAGCTACTACCTATCTACACACTACCTGTACCATAGACAGAGGCTGGAAATTCGAAAATAACAAAGATATACGGTTTAATACCGAATGCTTTTACTTTTACCGAACTGAGCAGAGGAAACCTCCGGAGCGACTTCACTGTTAGGCAGAGTAAAGAATCTGACGGTTACACTGGGAAGTACCACAGACAGAGATTTGAAAACCGAGCTCGAGCTCAACGTTCTATGCTTCGGCATAGAGTTAACTCTTTCCTCTCCGGGACAGTTCAAGTGCTGTGGCTAACTGCATTATGTCAGAATACAGCAAGACTTCATGTTGTTTGAATAACCAGGGCTTACCTTATGCCCGTCTCAGGAGCTGCACCTGTGGGGAGTCAATCCTCATCCTGCCGCTGGTGATGTTTCCTCAGTTTTCTCCTGAGGGCCACAGGAGAAAGATGCATGCACGTGGAGCCGTGAATGCGCCTTACAGCCCTGGTGACGGACCCCTTCCGGCCACCCCATTGGCTTACTGCCTGGCACCCTCGAGCCTGAGCTGCCCCCTGGCCTTCACCAGGGGGCATCCATTAGCCGAGGGACGCCACACCACCACCCCCAGAGAGGAGAGTTGCCTGCTGGCAGCTTGATCCAGCTCCGCCCTTCCCCCCGGTGACCTGGGCTCATTTCCGAACCCAGGTTGCCAGCATGCTGCAAGGTGAGGCATCCAGCGCCTCAACCCTCTGCACCACCAGGCTGGAAATACTATGAATTTAAAAGGATGTCGTGCCAAATACCACCTTGTGATTCTGGAATTTTTATCATTCATTTGATTAAGCCAACAGAGAGGATTAAGATCTGTTATATGCACAAAGTCAGCTCCTAGCAAATAGAATTTAAAGAGACCCACAATGATAAGCCCCTGCACCATACCTACTGGTGCTTTTCCACCAGAGGATCCATATAAAGTTAAGATGTCCGTGAAATTTGAAGTAATTAATAAACTACATAGCTCGTAAAATTGCATAAATTGGGTACCAAGGACTTCCCTTTTTTTTTCCTGCAGCCTATGCTCTGCCCCCGTGCTCACTAGCATAATGACGAGATGACATGCCAGTGAGAGCGTGGGGGTGCACTCCATTATATGCAATGGGAGGCAGCTTTTTCATCTGTTTTAGATATAATGGCCACTTGGCAATGAAACGTGGGCATTGGTTGACTAACAAGGGCCTTGTTAGCTGACTGGTGCCCACGTTTCACTGCCAAGTGGCCATTATATCATTTAAAACAGATGGAAGAGATGCTGCCCATTGTATATAATGGAGCGCGCCCCTGCACTCTCACTGACATCTCGTCATCGCACTAGTGAGCTCGGGGGGGGGGGGAGTGTGGGCAGCAGCAAAAAAAAACAGGAAGTCCTTGGGACCTGCGTTACGCAATTTTATGAGCGATGTAACTTCATGGACATCTTAACTTTATATGGCTTGTCTGGTGGCAGGACATCGATTGGTATGGTGCAGGGGTTAATTGTATTATCTTGGTGAATCTCTTTAATGGACTCCATGGACCATTTTGCAGCAAGACACTCCTTCTCAATGGTGGAGTATCTTTTCTCTCTGTTGTGCAATTTCCTACTGATGTACAAAATGGGATGTACTGTCCCATCTACATGTATATTCTGACTCAGGACTGCACCAAGGCCTACCTCTGATGCATCTGTCTGTAAGAAAAATTGTTTCTCAAAGTCTGCACTTCTTAAAACAGGGGATGAGCATAATGTAGTCTTGATGGCCCTAAAAGCCTCATCACACTTTGAGGTCCATTTCACATTATTCGGGTACTGTTTCTTCAAGAGTTCAATGAGGGGTATTGCTAACTGGGCAAAGCTGGGAATGAATCTAAAACTGCTGTCAGTCTGTGCTGGACACTGTTGGTGGTCTCTGTGGGTTCTTCAGTGCCTGTGGATGTAGTGCCATGGAGTCCTCCTGTCTGCTTATGTAAAGTAACTGCTGATCAGTTACACTCTGACATGTGCCCCACTGTAGCAGTTTGTGTCCTGGCAGTCAGCTGGAGAGGTGTGGTGTCCGTGCTGTTATCATCTCTATCATCATTATCCCCCAGCTGTGCATCCAATGTCAGGTATACTAATTCTGTCAGCTACATATAGAATAATGGCTGGGTAGGGGGTTATAATGAGATTTTACACCCCACCGAGGGGTGGGATGCCACATAAATCCCAAAGAGTGAAGCTGTATGACTGGGTGACGAGTGCCTTGGACCTGGGTAGACCAGTGAACGTCCTCTTTCTAGACTTCAGCAAGGCATTTGACTCTGTTCCTCGCGTGGGCCTGTTGGAAAAGCTGGGAGAAATGGGGGTGGGGAACCAGATGATCAGATGGATAGGCAATTGGCTCCAGGACCGGACCCAGAGGGTCATAGTTGGTGGTATAGTCTCATCCCCAAGGAGGGTCATTAGTGGGGTCCCACAGGGATCAGTCCTTGGGCCCCTCCTGTTCAACGCCTACGTCTCTGATATAAGGACAGGAATCAGGAGTGAGATGAGTCTCTTTGTGGATGATTCAAAACTGGGGGCGGTGGTGGATGGGGAGGAGGGAAGGGTGGCCCTACAGGGGGACCTGGAGGCTCTGGAAAGATGGTCTAGAAAGTAGAAGCTGAGGTTCAATGCAGGGAAATGCAAGGTACTCCACCTGGGGGCCAGAAACCCGGGCCAAGTGTACACCCTGGGGGGGAATGCTACAAGTCTCGATGGCTGAGAGGGACCTGGGGTGATGGTGGATGTCAAGATGAACAACTCGGAGACTTGTAGGAGGGCAGCAGCTAAGGCCAACAGGATGCTGGGATGCATCACTAGGGGATCACCTCCAGAAGGAGGCAAAGTGATACTCCTCTGTATAACTGCTTGGTGAGGCCGCACCTTGAGTACTACTGTGCAGTTTTGAGGCCACACTTAAAGAGGGACATTAAACTCCTAGAGAGGGTCCAGAGGAGGGCAACCAAAATGATTTGGGGCTTGGGGGACAGGATCTATGAGGAGAGGCTCAAAGAGCTAAATATGTACACACTGGAAGAGAGAAGGGACCGGGGGGACATGATAGAGGTCTTCAGGTACATGAAGAGGGTAAATAGGGGAGGAACAGTCAGGGTGTTTCGAAGGAAGGAGGAGGGGCCACTAGAGGGCATGGGTGGAAGCTGAAGGGGGGGAAGATTCAGGGGAGAAAGGAGGAGGTGCTACTTCACTGAGAGGGTGGTGGAGCCATGGAATGTGCTGCCTAGGGGGCTGGTGGAGACAGAGACGTGGAGGGGTTCAAGAGGGGCTGGGACAGGTACAGGGGAAGGGTTCTGGAAGCAAAATCCAATGCAGCAAGAATATCCAGAACTGGGAAGGGAGAAGCCAGAGAAGGCGAGGGGGGCAGCAAGGTCAGCACCCAGGGTGAGGGCTGACCAAACGAGCAGACACGAAAGACCGTTAGGCCTATTCTGCTGGCATTTTAGTATGTTAGTATCCCACCCCGAGGGTGTGTGTAAAATTCGACTTTTACACCCCCTACTCAGCCTTTATTTTATATAATTGCTGTGGAGCATTTTCTCGCCACAGCAACCATATAAAGTAAACTTATTTTTACAGAGCCGCGACCGGTCAGGTTTCAGTGCGATCTGCGGCTCCTGATAAAAACAATTGCTCTTTTTATTTTTGGCATAGCCAGGTGATGTAAAAAAAAAATGTTGCCCAGTGTTTTAAGAATGACTTACCACTGCTGACTCTGAGTGCAGTGAATTGTGCAGAGCTGGGGATTGGTGGCTGGCACCGAGGAGTGAAGGAACGGTGGCTGTGCATGCTCAGTGCGAGAAAAAAATGGCGCATGTTCGCTGTTATAATCCACAGGTTATAACAGCGAATTATAACCAGGTTTCTCTATGGGACAAAACGCTCCCCAGTTATTATAATTATATTATGGAGTATACAGCATTCCGCTAAGATTTTACATGCCATTGCTGGCAAGTACTGCAGGGCTCCTCTGGATCTGTCCAGGCACCAGAAATGCATCTTCAACAGTCCAAAAGTTCTCTCTATGACTACCCATGTAGATGCATGCATTTCATTGCACCGTAACTCAGTCGCAGTGTCTAGATGTCTCAGCGGGGTCATTAGCCATGGCTGCTGTGGATAGCCACTGTCACCTGTGGGAATGACATGCACTGGTTAGCCACATGGCCATGCCATTGTCCAGGCATTGTTGTAATGTCATGGAGTCTACATGCCATGTCCCCCTACAACCTACTGCCATATCTGTGTACACTTCATTGCCCACACAACCACCCATAGCCTCTCTGCTGCCCTAACCTCCACCTGCCATGTTATGTACATGCTGTATACTGTGCCTTACCATGTCCACTGCTGCCTTACACATGGCCTGTTCCCCTGGTGCTCAGGTTGGGATATGGGTGTATGCCCAGCTTCTGTCACACTGCATGGTCCACATATCATGCTTTAGGAGTTATGCACCTACCTATCAGTTATCCTCTCTGTATGTCTCCTCATTCGAATGCCTCACACAGGTCACTGTGGTAGAATATGTTAAGAGTTATGGGAGGATTTGGCGTACTGGGTGACCACATCCAGGATTCTGCACTGGCTATCACAAACAACCTGCACATTCATGGAATGGTACCCCTTCGTGTTCGCATACACATCTTGATCGAGCGATGGTGGCTGTATGGCAATATGCATGCAATCTATTGCACGGGTACAATGGGGAACCATGCAGTGACACAGAAGCCCTAATTCACCTACTACTGCTGCTGTGCATTCTGAGGGAAGCTTATGCATCTCTACATCCTGCGTAGCAGGGCCTCCAGGAATTGCTTCAGGCACTTGGAGACAGAGGACTTTGAGATGCCCACAGTGTCACCTGTGGGGGTCTGGAAGGTCTGCGCTGCAAGAAAGCAGACTGCAGCAGAGACATTCATGTCCATGGCTACGGGGTAGCCTCTGTGACCCCAACTGAGGTCACTGCAGAGCTCCATTATGGTGGCCTTCGTAAGGAGGCACCCTGTAATGCACTGCTGGCTGGTCAGCTCATGGTACGAGACCCACCTGTGGTACACCCCTGCAGGGTATCTCCTCTGGGTTGTCCCATCTCTGTGCTGTGCCCTGGCAGTGGGCCCTGCCAGGCTGTGGCTGGGCATGTCTCTACCACCTTAACATGTGACAGCCTATAAGGCCGCTAGCCCTTGCATTCTGTGCTGTCACCCCTCAGGTGTTTGTGCTGCTGCAGTAGCGCCTCAGTATTAATTTAGTTCTGCCTGTCTACTATGGGTCTGTTTATATGCTCTAGTGTCAGTTAGACCAGCTCCAATTAAATCAGTAGCAGGAATCTTCAACTGGATTGGTCACCAATTTTCAATGCAGCAGATGTAAACACCGCCCTGGACCACTTTATCAAAACCTTTAATGGAGCCTGCAACAAATTCGCACCTCTCAAAAAGCGTAAAGTAAAAGTAAAGTCTCTAACCCATGGCTCACAGGAGACCTCCTAAGGTGACTAAAAGAAAGGGATCAACTTTGGGAACTAGCTAGAAACTCTGGGAAGCAAATTGACACCTCTAACTATAAACGCTCTCGAAATGACTGCACCAAAGCTATCTGGCAAATTAAATCTGCCTACTTCAAGAGTGCTCTCACAAATTCCTGGGGAAACAGAAGAGATTTCTGGAACAACATTAAATAAGTCACCGGGAAGCAATCTAAATCCCCCCCATCCATGCTCTGCATAGACAAGGTTACCACACTTGACCCGAAAATCATTGTAGATATGTTCAATACTGCTTTCACTGACCTTAGTTCTGTACTTCCCCCCCGATTTTTTTTTTTTAACAAAGAGGATGCTTCAATGCCCCCAATCTCCTCTGCCCCCACTAGCCGCCCTCTTTTCTACTTTAAATTGGTCAAGATGCACCAGGTCCGCAGCTATGTTACCAAAACTATCACCAAGTCCAGATCCAGCAGTGACTCACTTGACCTCAAACTTCTATCCCTCACCAAGAAGTACTCAGACCACTGACTAAGATCTTCAACCTCTCCCTCAGCCTCAGCCAGTTCCCGGACAAATGGAAACTGGCCACTATGACTCCTATATACAAAAGTGGTGTCAAAACTGCCCATGAAAATTTCCGCCTAATCTCCATCCTACCTCCTCTCTCTATAGCCCTGGAACGTATTGTGGCTGATCAGCTCACAGAATTCCTGGACATACACAACATCCTTTGCCAGCAACAACACGGCTTTAGAAAGGATCACAGCACTTCCACAGCATTACTCAGATTCACCGGAGCCATTCATCACTCATTGGACAATGGTAAACTGACAGGGGCAGTGTTCATCAACCTAACTAAGGCCTTTGATACCATCAACCACCATCTCCTGCTTGTCCAACTACGGAAGGCTGGGCTCTCATCCGATTCAGTTGACTGGTTCAATAGCTATCTAATCAACCGGTCCCAAAGAGTAAAAATAGCTGAAACACTCTCTGATGCCAGACCAGTCCTCTCTGGTGTTCCACAAGGATCAATCCTAGGCCCCCTCCTCTTTAGCCTATTCCTGAACACACTCCTAGACTCAAGTCCAGAACAAATTATACTCTACGCAGATGATGCAGTTATCCTTGCCACCCATCATGATCCTGTAGAACTGCAAGGAAACCTCCAACGGGGTTTCACATCAGTTGAAAACTGGCTCTTGCAACACAAGATGTTACTAAACCAGAAAAAAAACTAAGACCATGCTTTTCAGCAGCTCGCAAAACAAAAATAAATAGTACCACCTCACCGTTAATACCAAACTAGGAGCCACCCTTGATCAAGTTGATACTTTCAAATATCTTGGCATCACCCTTGACTCCAAACTCTCCTATGCCGCCCATATCAATAATGTCGCTAAGATCGCAAACACCAGGCTGGGCTTACTGTTCTGTCACCAAAAACACCTAACCTCTGAAGCATTGTCTATTGTCATTCAAAGCTCCATTGTCAGTGTTATTGACTATGGATTCGTAGTTCGTGGCTCTGCCACTGCCTCCACACTCAAACGAATTGCCACCTCCCTAAATAAAGCATGTCATCTCATCACCGGAGCTCACCGTCTCACCCTTACCTGCGACCTCTATTCTCAAATTAGGTGGCTTCAACTAAACAACTGACTTCAGTATCAAACCTGCATCACAGCCAAGAAAATAATGATGGCAATGCCCCCCAGGAGTCTGCTCCCATCTTAAGACCAAAGTAAACAACTGCAACACCAGGAGCTCAAAACCACAACTACTGCAAATCAACTACTATTGTCATTTGCTACACAAGGACAAAGGTCTTTTTCATACAGGGCCCCCAGCTGGCTCAGTAATCTTGCCAGTGACATCACTGCCTCACCAACTCTGGGCACCTTCAAAAAGAAGCTCCATAAATCCCTTGTGGCTTCTAGTACCTGTGATTGCCTTAGCTGAGCACCCATCACTTCTGCAGCTCCCCTACCCTCCGCTGCCCATGCTGACCCTGCTCCTAGCACTTCTTTATTGCCTATTTTTTCCCTTACTAACTTTACACTCAAATACTCTGACCTGACAAAGCCCTCTATGCTGCTATACTCTGTACCACCCCTTTCTCCCTCTTTCCCCCCACTTATGTTTTAATACACCTCCTATTGTTATTGTAATATGTCGTGTAATTTGTACTTGTAACCAAGCTGTTATAACCACTTGGTGTCATGACAGTCTAACTCTGTAATTTCAAAAACTGTATTATTCTGTACTTGTGACGTGGAACATTTGTAAAAGAGCCTCGGCTCAAAGGTATTATGTAATCCTAGACTTAAATAAATAAATAAATAAAGGTGATAATGCCCAAGTAGGACCACTGCAGGATAAAGATGGTAATATGATCAAGGAACAGATACATATGACTAAGGTCTTAAACGCTTATTTTTGTACCATATTTAATAAGACAACCAGTAATGAAGTCTCAGTTGGTGGGGTCCAAATTGATCAGGCACTAGAACTCGAGGTAAATTATATCAAAGCTAGATTAAATAATATTAAGCCCAACAAGGCCCCTGGACCTTATGGTATTCACCCCAGGGAGCTCAGACAGCTAGCTGATTTATTAGCAGAACTTATTACCCTTTTATTCCAGACATACCTCGATACAGGTTGTGTAGTTGACAGTTGGAGAGATGCTATTGTAGTTTCTATCTTCATGAAAGGGAATAAAAGCCAGGTGGAGAATTATTGCCCAATCAGTCTTACACAGTATCTGTACTAGGTAAACTTTTAGAGGGCATAATTAAGTAAACAATCGACAAGTTTTATCAGTGTATCCAATATGAGAGATAGAGAACAACATGGTTTTGTAAAGGCTAGGTCCTGCCATACTAATCTACTCCAGTTTTATAATAGAATAAGCAGAGCACTAGATATGGGACAAACAGCTGATGTAGCTTACCTTGATTATAGCAGGGATTCGATACAGTTCCCCATTATAAGCATCCCGCATAAGTAACAACATAGTAAGACCGAGGGCCCTTTCTAACTACAGACAATGTTAGAACTTTAAAGAAGCTCATAACATTAGCTAAATGAAACTTAGAGTTCAAAATTGATCATACGAAGGACTCTCATAAATTATTACACTCTGACCTTAATGGTAAAAAAAGAAATACCAGAGTTGCTGGACTATTGGTTATTAACAACACCACAATGGTCCCTGATAGTGAGACAGCCTCTGTCTTTAACGACTACTTTTGCTCAGTCTTTTCTCCAATTGATGGACGGCAAGAAAAAATTACTCACCTTAGTAATTGTTTTTCTTCTAATGGAGTCTTGCTATATTATGACTTCTTGCAGTTAGCCACAGCACTTGAACTGCCCCGGACAGGAAAGAGTTAACTCCATAATGAATGGAGTTCTCAGCGCGAGCGCTTTACTGAAAGCTCTATCTGGCTAGTTTCAAACTGAAACTGTCAGATCTTTACGGAGCCAACACTCACTAAAAGTCTGTGTGAAAAGTACCCTACGCTAGCCAAATGGCTACCTACTAGTAACAACAACTACAATAAATAACAATAACAACAACAACAACAACAACAACAAATATCACCCCTGACAAGCACTACTAGACCCCCTTCCCCCAAAGACTCAAGTCCTGGAGGGGGGCCAACATACAAATCAATAACAGTAGTACCTAATTTCCCCAATCCTAAAAGAAAAGAGGGGGAAAAAACACCTATAATGGCATGACATAGTGCTTGCACTAATTTGCCCACACCCTACCCAAGTAGAAGTTCTGAGAGGGGCAGGTTGGGGGGGTGGTCATAATATAGCAAGACTCCATTAGAAGAAAAACAATTACTAAGGTGAGTAATTTTTTCTTCAAACAACATGAAGTCTTGCTATATTATGACTTCTTGCAGATTACACAGCAGTACCTCCATGGAGGAGGGCCAGAACCTACTTAGGGAATAGGCTCTGAAGCACGGCTGTGCCAAACCGAGCATCTCTCCTGGCCTGGATATCCAGGGAGTAATGCTTGGTGAAAGTGTGAACTGTTTTCCAGGTTGCAGCTTGACAGATTTCCAAAATAGGAATATCTCTAGCAGCCGCTAGAGATGCAGCTGTACCCCTGGTAGAATGGGCCCTCAATCCTGAGGGGGGTTCTCTACCCAGTTTTTGGTAGCAAAATTGGATACAAGAGACAATCCACCTGGCAATTGTCCTCTTAGTGGCAGGTTTTCCTTTGCCGACCTCACCATAGGTGAGAAAAGAGTTGGTGGGATTTAACCTGTGACCCATGGTGTGTTCCAGATAATAACTCAATGCCCTCTTAACATCCAAACTGTGCAATCTCCTTTCACCAGAGGAAGAGTGCTCAGTGAAAAATACTGGAAGGAGATGGATTGGTTAAGATGGAAATCCAGAAACCACTTTAGTAAAAACTTTCTGTTAGTCCTGAGGGACTACCTTATCCCTGTGAAAAAAATAAAATCATTTTCTACTGAAAGGGCTTGTAACTCACTTATGCATCTAGCAGAAGTGATGGCCACTAAAAATACAGTTTTCCAAGTTAAGAACTTAAGGTCTGCCGAAGACAGGGGTTCAAAAGGGGGTTGCATTAACTGAGCAATGCAAATATTAAGGTCCCAGGCAGGGCTGGGTCCCGAAAAGGAGGGTTAGTATGAAGTAACCCCTTAAAAAACTTGGAAAACACAGGGTGAGAAGAAAGGGAGAAAGGCTTTCCTGCTGAGATAAAAGCAGAGACAGCTGCCAAGTGGACTCTTAAGGTAGCTGGCCTGAGGCCCAAAGAATTAAGATGGACCATGTAGTCCAGCAAAGTGGGCAGATCAGCAGATTCTGGGACAATATGCTTATCAGAACACCAGATGGAAAACCTTTTCCACTTGGAATTATAAGTGGCTCTAGTGGAAGGCTTCCTAGAGGCCTTTAAAATATCAAGGACACCTTGAGAAAGGTGTAAATCAGCAAATTCTAACTCTTCAAGAGCCAAGCCTTGAGGTTGAGGGATTTGAGGTTCGATACTATACTCTCCCTGGGCACAGGTCAGCAGATTGTGAATCCTGGGAAGGCACAGGGAAGGTGGACTGTCAGTGATAGCAGGAGTGGGTACCAGGGTTGCCTGGCCCAGTCTGGTGCAATCAGAATCACTTTGCAAGGTTGGGATCTGATTTTACTAACACCTTGAAAAGAAGAGGGGGCATGCAGGAACTTCCCTTCCCAATCCAACAGAAGGGCATCCAGGGGACTGAGCCCATCACTGGGGCCTGCAGCAGAACAGTGGAAGTTGGTGGTTGTCTGGGGCTGCAAAAAGATCTATCTGAGGGGTGCCCCATCTGGCAAAGACTGTTCTCAGCACTCGGGGATTCAGGGACCATTCGTGATGGCCCTGAGAAATCCTGCTGAGGGCATCTGCTAGGACATTGTCCTTCCCTGGCAGATGAACTGCTATTAGAGAAGTGTTCAGGGAGTAGGCCAGAGACCACAACTTCATTGCCTCGGTGCACAGGGCCGACGACCGAGTGCCCCCTTGCTTGTTGATGTACCACATTGTTGTGGTATTGTCTGTTCTGACCTGGACTACTTTGTTCTGGACAGATGCAGAAAAAGCTTGAAGAGCTAAAAGGACAGCTCTGAGTTCCAGCAAGTTGATGTGGAGCAGAGATTCCTGAGGGGACCACACTCCTGTGTGGAGAGGTCGCCAGTGTGCTCCCACCCCAGGAGGGAGGCATCCGTAGTGAGGTGAGGAGTGGGAAATAGGAATGAGGGGACCCCTGTCTTAAATTGCTCTGATCCTGCCACCACTGAAGAGCTAGGATCAGAGTTCGGGTCACAGGAACCAGTTTGGCAAGGGGTTCCCTCCTTTGGGACCAATAGGCCCTCGAATGAAACGGAATGTCTCTCATCTGGAATCTTGCTCCCTGCACTACAGCTGTGGAGGCAGCCATGTGCCCTAGAAGCTGCAAAAAGTGTCTTGCTGGTCGAGAGACCTGCAGGGTGAAAGAGGAGGCCAGGGCGATCAACTTCTCTACCCTTTCCAAGGGGAGGAAGGCCCTGGCCAGCTTTGTGTTCAATTCCGCACCTATGAAAGTAAGTACCTGGACTGGTTCTAGAACTGACTTTGGTAGGTTTAGCAGGAATCCCAGGGAGGTGAGAAGCTGCTGGGTGACTTGCAAGTGGGATTTCACCTGTTCTGGAGACTGTCCAGCAATGAGCCAGTCGTCCAGGTAGGGAAAAACAGCAACCCCTTGCCTTCTTAAATGAGCCACTGCCACGGCTAGACATTTTGTGAATACCCTTGGAGCAGAGGTAAGACCGAAGGGCATTGCCCTGAACTGGTAGTGGCCTGAGGGCAGTTCGAACCTGAGGTACTTTCAGTGAGAAGGCCTGATTAAGACATGAAAATAAGCATCCTTGAGGTCCAGGGAGGCTAGCCAGTCCCCTGGCCTCAGTGAGGGCAAAATCATTGCCAAAGTTAACATTTTGAACTTTGGTTTCAAAAGGTGTTTGTTCAAATACCTTAAGTCTAGGATGGGCCGTTCTCCTGTCTTTTTGGTGTAAGGAAGTATCTGGAGTACAGACCTTGCCCTGGTGAAAGGGAGGAACCCTTTCCACTGCTTTGCACTTTAACAGGGCAGAGACCTCTGCCTCCAGGGCAAGGGCCTCTAGGGGGCTTGCAGGTGGAAAGTGTCTGTCCCTCATCTTTGGAAAATGTTTGAAGCTGAGAACCAGACCCTGGCTTACCACTTCCAGAACCCATTTGTCCGAGGTTACGGACACCCAGTTCTGACTGAAGCAAGCCAATCTGCCCCCTACTGGTACAGGAGAATCGGCCCTGGGCACCCCATCAGGGTGCCTGCTTGGCAGATGCCTTAGGCTGAGGGGTGGGGGACGGCTTGCCTGCGCCCCGTCTGCCTCTGCCTCTGAAAAAAACCCTCTGAGCATAAGCAGAGGAAGCTTGGGATTGATAAAAAGGCCTGTGGAAAGGCCTGCCCCTACCTCTGGGCGTGTGCCTCTGTGGAGTGGCATGCCACTCCTTGGCCTGGGCACTTTTGTAGGTAGTTCTGTATTCATCCATCTTTTTCATATAGTTCTCTGTCTGCTCCCCAAACAGAGAATTTCCTACCACAGGAAAATCCATAGCTTTTGACTGAGTGTCCTGTGACAGATTAGTGCACCTGAGCCATGCCAACCTACGGAAAGCTACAGAAGTGGCCATGACCCTAGAGGAAACATCATTAACATCAACAGCAGCATGAAATTGAACTTTAGAGGCTTCAATGCCATCAGCAGCCACCTGTTCCAATTCATTAGCCAGCTGGCCATGGGCCTGCTTGGCTAACTGCATAACTGTATCCCATCTAGATTTCTGATATCTAGCTACATAAGCCATATAATTTGCCTGCCTGAGTCCCAAAGAGGCTGCCATATACTGCTTTTTTGCCATGGCATCAATCTTCCTAGAATCTTTATCAGGAGGATGTGAAGCCAGGGGAATGTTAGCCTTGTCACAGGCTGCAGCCTGTACCACTCCTACATGACTACACTGCTCAGAAAGGAAGTCTGTATCAGGGCCTGATAAGGCATACCTCCTGTCCATCTTTTTATTGACAGGAGGCAGAGAATTTGGATTTTTAAATTTTCATTGTTTGCTTCCTGAATGACTTATGCAAAGGAATAGACAATCTCCAAGACTCTGGAATATCCATCATCTCAACATAATCAGGCTCCTCTTGCTCATCCACAGCCTCTTCTAAGGGAAGCTGGAGGGTTTCAGCAACTTTCTTATAAAAAATAAAATGAGATGGGGACTCAGACAGCATAGGGGGAGATTCCAATGGTCTGTCTGGAGAGATGTCCAGTTCAATGGGCACATCCAGACCCTCCCAGCCACATACATACTGCTCATAATCCTCCTCCCCCTCCTGTGGTTCATAAAATTCTTCAACATCATACTCCTGAACCACTGGGACCGGACGAACCAACCTTTTACCAGCTAGTGGTGGTTCGGACGGTCCCTGAGACAGTGACTGGACAATTTTTATGGCTTTTGCTATCTCTGTAGCAGTTGGAGAGGCAATTTTGTACTCCAGACCTGCTGATTTTTTAGACTTTTTTACTGGGGCTGGTTCCTCAGAACCAGCTTTTCTTTTGCCCGAGGAAGTCTCGCCCTGGTCAGAGGGCACTCCCTCTGGTCCAGTGGGCACTGGACCGGCTGGCCATCCGGTCAGCGGACTATTGGCTCTCGCCCTGAGCCTGCCCAATCTTTTTTCCAGGGTGGCTGCAGGAAAATTCTTGCAAATCTGGCAGTCTGACTGGAGGTGGTCAAACCCCAGACAATAAACACATGTGGTGTGTGGGTCAGCCTTGGCAAAGGCTTCCCCACAAGCATCACAGTGTTGAAACCCAGTGGGCCCGGTTTTTCTTTTGGGTTTCTCAGACATATTGCCAGCCTAACCAAAACTTGCCCTTTTAATGGAAGTGCCAGGCAAGACACCCTTATCGGTTCCTAACCGTGTCACGGGTATTTGAAAAAACCAAATTAAAAAGTTCGGTTTTTTTAGAACCGATAAGAACTGGGAACCGCACTCTGAATGTCCATACAATACTTTAAAACGTCTTTTTAACCAAACCGATCGGTTCAAAACCGAACCGATAAATATATTTTCCACACAGATTGAAAGACCTGTACTTACGGTTTACCAGATAGAGCTTTGAACCGAAACGCGGTAAAATAAATACTTTTCCCGGTTTATTTAAACCGAGAATTACTTGTTTTAACCGAGAAATGAACCGAGCTGAAGGAGAGATCTCCGGAGCGACTGTTCAGTGAGGCGGAGTAAAGAATCTGACAGTTTCAGTTTGAAACTAGCCAGATAGAGCTTTCAGTAAAGTGCTCGCGCTGAGAACTCCATTCATTATGGAGTTAACTCTTTCCTCTCCGGGGCAGTTCAAGTGCTGTGGCTAACTGCAAGAAGTCATAATATAGCAAGACTTCATGTTGTTTGAACAATGTCACTGCACCCTCCCCTTTTATGAAGGACATATTATTTCCCTGCGAGAAACTAAGAAAGTACTTAAAACCATAAAAAAATCTTCTAGCCCTGGGCCAGATAACATTAATCCAAATTTTCTGATTGGTACTATTGACAACATTACTCTGCCACTAACACTAATTTTTAATAACTCCCTACATGAATCTACTGTACCACTCAACTGGCTTACTGCCATTGTTACTTCTATCTTTAACAGGGGTTACGCTCCAGAATTGAGAACTATAGGCCCATTAGTCTTACCTCCATCCCTTGTTAGATGTTGGAAAAAAAGCTTAACACTATTACTGAACATGAAATAGTATCCCTAAAAATTACAGATTATTCTGAGCACGGATTCAAACAAGGGTTCTCCTGTACAACCAATCTACTAACCTTTTATGAACATATCAGCAGGTTTCTAGATGGCAACATCCCTGTTAACGTCATCTTACTGGATTTCAGTAAAGCCTTCGATAAGGTATCCCATGCAACTTTAGTGGACAAACTTATCACTTTAGGTTTTTCCCCACTTATTACCAAGTGGGTTCATTGCTGGCTTACCGGTAGGACTCAGAGGGTCAGGGTAAATGGAGTTCTCTCCACATCAAGAAATGTGACTAGTGGGGTTTCCCAAGTTTCGGTTTTGGGCCCAACTCTATTTAACATCTTCATTAGTGATATGAAAACTAACTCCGGCAACATTTTCACAAAGTTTGCTGATGATACTAAATTAGGGGGAAGAGTTCATAACTCTGTAAATATGAAATCTCTTACACAAGACCTTGGACATATCGAGCAATGGGCAGTAACAAATGGAATGTTCTTTAATGTTAATAAATGCTCAGTTATCCACCTGGGAAAAATAACCCTACTCAGACCTATACACTTAACGGTGCTAATATTAAGACATCTTCTTGTGAAAGGGACCTGGGTATCATGGTAAATCATAAACTTTCATCAGCTGACCACTGTAATAAAATTGTTAATACAACTAATGCTTTAATTAGATGTATTAATCGCACATTCACATCTAAAACCGAACAATGTATAATAACTTTATATAAAACCTACATTTGGCCTTATATAGACTACGGGTCACCCTTTTGGAGCCCTTATCTTGTTTTTGACATAAACAGGATTGAACAAATACAACATAGGGTTACAAAAATGATTCCTTATATGTCACAACAAGACTATGACAAAGATGATCAAGGGGCTAGGGGACTTATCATACGAGACGAGGTTGAAGGAGCTGAACATGTACTCACTGGAGGAGAGGAGGGACAGGGGTGACATGATTGAAACCTTTAAATACATGAAAGGAATAAACAAGACGGGTACAGAGGGGCTGTTCAAAGTAAGGAAGGGGAGGGCCACCAGGGGCCATGATATGAGACTGGAGGGAGGAAGGTTCAGGAGGGAGATGAGGAGACACTTTTTTACAGAGAGGGTGGTGGCTGGGTGGAATGTGTTACCTGCAGAAGTGGTATCCAGTAGAACAGTGGACTGCTTCAAAAGGGGATGGGACAGGACAAGGGGGAGGGTTAATGACAGAGAAGGGTGGAAGGGAGGGGCAGCTGCAGAATAAGGGGTGCTAGCTGCACATTCGAGCAGACCTGATAGACCTCTGGGCCTTTATCTGCTGGCAATTTTCGTATGTTTGTAATGATACAACAAGCGAAATCAGATTGGGCACATATCTCCACAGGGCTCACTCCTGGGACCAAAGCTGTTTTTCTTTGTTACATCCATGAGATGTGGGGAAGGAATCTGGACATCAAAATTTGCTGATGACACTAAAAATCAGCACAACTGTCAGCACACAAGAAGACATTAACAAACTGCAGGATGAACTGACTAAATTGGAAAACTGGGCTAAGGAACATAAATTGAAATTCAATCCTGACAAATGTGCAGTAATGCATTTTGGAAGAACGAACTTGCAAGATCTTTATATCCTAAACAGATCTATCTTAAAGATAACCATGGAAGAAAGAGACCTGGGGGTATTAATTACTAATCACTTAAAACTAAAACTAAAAGTCAGTGTCAATCCAGTGCTCGGACAGCAATCAAGATACTACAGTACATTGTATCAGAAAGACACATTAACAGCAGAGAAACACAGGCTGTAATGCCTCTGTATACATCATTAGTGAGACCCCATGTAGAGTATTGCATAGAGTTATAGTCACTTAATACCAAGTCCGGAGCTACTGCTCTTGAAAGAGTACAAAGAAGTGCAACCAGAATGATCACCGGTTTGGGAAACCTGAATTATGTAAACAGGCTAAGGACTCTGGGATTATTCTCATCACAGCATAGAAGATTTAGAAATGACCTTTGTTTACTTTTTACAGCCATGACCAATGATGATTTATGGGATTGCCTTGGTTGCACAATTAAAATACAACACCCTAAGATGACAACGCATGACTTGCAGCTCATAGGAGAAGTATGTAACACCCAGCATAGGGATCACTGGTATAATCAGAGGATTGTCGCAGTCTGGAACAGTCTCCCTGTTGATGTTGTGGGTAGTGGTGATATAGAAGCCTTCAAGGCCAAGTTATATAATTATTTTCCCTCTGTACTACTGCATTCCTCCTTGTTTAAAGGGGGAAGCATTCAGTAGGCCTATTGGTCTTCTTTGCTTGTAATTATCTATGAGATCTTCAGAAGTCCATCTATACTGGTCAAGGAGGATTTACTACTAATAGATCTGTTTTCACAGGTATCCATAACATACAATTTACAATGGAACACACTGAGATTTTTTAATTTTTTATGCTCCTGTGCCCAACGCCCTTCCATCCACCCCCCCCCCAGCCTCGTCACCCCGGTGTCCACTGGACTTACATCTTACACTAGCGAGGTGCCAGCTAGTTTCTTCATCCTTCATTTTTGCTCATCCCCCCGGCCGAGTGTGGCGGCGTGCAATGATGCCAATGGCAAAGCTGTGTACGCTTACATACATAGCACCCCGGGCATCTGCCCCACAACCGCCTCCTACATGCGGGCCTGCTGTGCCAGCCCCCAGCTGCTGCTAGGGGTCAGGCAGGCAGCAGACTCCCTCGCCACCCCTCCCCAGGAGAGGAGAGTTGTCCTTCTGACCCTTGATTCTCTCCCTCCCCAGCCGACCCCTGGTGGCCCGCTCACACCGTGAACATGGGTCGCCGGCGTGGCAGGAGGTGAGGCATGATGCCTCAGCCCTCCATATCACTGGGCCGGCTACACACTGAGAATTAAAAGAATCTGTATTCATTCAAACCCCAGGAAATCTTGCTGTATTCTGACAAATGCAGAAAGATCTTACCATAGGACTGCTTCAGAGCCGAACTGGTTACTAGAACCTATGCTAATAGTGGAATGTCAGGCTCGAGCTCGGTTTTCAAATCACTGTCCCTGGTTGCACTTCCTGCAACTGCCTGATTCTTTACTCCGCTTGCCTCAGTAAGACGTCTACAAAGAGCCCACCTTCACTTTGACTGAAGAATTTTATTTGTCTCGATTTTTTCTAAGTCTGTTTATTTAGTTAAATTTTTTGAAGCACTGTCCTTGGTTCACAGGTAGACTTACTTAGATTTAGTGGATTTTGGTAAGTTTTTTTGGTTTCTTAGCGGTTCCCTCAATCAAGAGGGAACCAACAGTATTTACTTCATTTTACGATTCCTCAAGGTCTGTAATTACGTCTTCTACTATCTGGTAAGGCAATTTAAATTTATTTCAAATAGTTTTGACTAGTTACCAGGTTAATTCTTGGTTTCATCGGTTTAACAGACCGAAAAATGTCACAGACCAAGAAACGAACAGGACCCACAGGTTTCTAATATTGTACAGAGTGTGTGGAACCATTCGCTAAAGCAGATACTCATTTAATTTGTGTTTTTTGTTTGGGGTTTGACCACATCAAAGAGGACTGTGAGATTTGTAAAAACTTCCCTCAGTCGACGCTTGCAAGGTGACTTAAACGACTGCAGGAGAAGATGTCTGACAGAGCTGCTGAACCGGCTACAGACAAACTGGTTACTAGACTAAAAGAACCAGAGGAACAACCCTCTGGCAGGGGTGATGGTTCCTCATCTAAAAAAATGGCCCGCTGACTCTGCCGCTAACCCAGCAACCGCAGGCAAGAGAAAAAAGAAGAAAAAGCATACAGTGGTCGAACCATAACCAAAGGCAGCATCAGTTCCAAGTGCTGAAGAAATAGCTAATGCTATTCAGATAATTCAGGCGCTCCAACCGAGTACCCCGGTGCTGGTTGAGACGCGGCGGTGCTTAATTACCTCAGGTTCTACACCAGTTCTTGCTTCCTTGGAACCTGAGGGAAAGATTTTTGCTGAGGAGTATGAAGAGGAGGACTATGGGGAACCAGTCAAACCGGATGTTTCCCTGGATCCTCATCGTCCTGATTCCCCTGACAAGGGAACTGAGGACTACACCTCACATTTTGCTTTTATAAAGCAAGTAGCCAAATTCCTGGACCTGCTTACTCAGGAATCCACCAATGAGGAGGAGGAACAGGATTACATGGAGATAATGGATGTGCTAGTCTCTAAAAGAGTTTTACTGCCCATCCATAAATCTCTGAAAAAGCAGGTTAACAAGGTCCTGCAGACCCCAACTTCTATACCACCAGTTGATAGAAAGGTGGATAAAAACTGCTGGGTGTGTAGGGGTGGAGCAGAGTTCCTTTTTGGACACCCCAGCCATGAGGAAGTGGTGCAGGCCGCAGCCTGTGACAAGGCAGGCATATCCTTGGCATCCCATCCTCCAGAGAATGATTCCGGAAAGATGGATTCCATTGATAAGAAAGCAGTATTTGGGATCCTCTCTGGCCATCAGGCAGGCTTCGTACATGGCCTATGTTGCCAGGTACCAAATAATCCTGTGGAATAGTATGATGGAAATCACAAAATCTGTCCCAGCTCCTATGGCAGCCAACCTGGAGGAGGCTGCAAGAAGGGGCATAGAAGCTTCTAAAGTCCAACTTAGAATGGCTGTGGACAGTGTGACACTGCAGCCAGGCATATGGCTTCTTCTGTCTCTCTCAGGAGGTTAGCAAGGCTCAGGACTACTAACTTGACCCAAGACACCCAGTCCAAGGCCATGGACTTTCCATGTGAGCTTCTGTCTTTGTTTGGAGAACAGACAGAAGCTTACATGAAGAAGATGGACAAGTACAAGGCTGCATATAAAAGTGTTGCTGCCAAGGAGAAGGCTCCAACCCCCCAAAGGCAACAAGCTAGAGGGCCTAGCGGCAGAGGTTATAGACCATTTTTTCAGCCTTAGGTTTAACCACAGTACCAGCAGCAGAGAGGCTACTTCAGGGTCAGGAGAGGTAGCAACCGTGCTGGCCCCAGTACTCAGCCAGCACCCGAGCAAACACCCTGAGAGGTCTGCTCGAGTCACCTCCTCAATCCAGATGGGGGGCAGGCTGGCCCACTACCTCCAGGAATGGCAGTATATCACCACAGACAAGTGGGTCCTGGAGGTAGTGGGCCAAGGCCTGGCACTCAGCTTCAAACTCAGACCAAAGCTGATGACAAGGGTCTTCTGACTATCCTCCCCACCAGAAACAACTTTTACTGGAAGGGGAAGTGTTAAAGTTCCTATCCCAAAGAGCAGTAGAACCAGTTCCTCTGGCACAGAGAGGAAAGGGTCTCTATTCAAGGTACTTCCTCACAATCAAGAAAACAGGGGAGTGGTGACTCATATTGGATCTGACACCTAAACAGGCATCTGCTAAAACCAAGATGGTTACCCTGACTACAATTCTGCCAACCTTAAGGTAAGGGGGATTGGTTGGCATTCCTGGATCTAAAGGATGCTTACTTCCATATCCCAATAAGATGGTCTCACAGAAAGTTCCTCAGATTCAGACTGCCATCAGGCCACTACCAGTTCAAAGCAATGCCTTTCAGACTTGCTTCTGCTCCAAGGGTGTTTACAAAATGTTTGGCTGTGGTTGTGGCACACCTCAGGAGGCAAGGAGTGGCAGCTTTTCCCTATCTGGATGACTGGCTAGTCGTAGGGCAGTCCCCATAATAGGTAAAGCAGTCTCTTGTACTAACACAGGAACTTCTACAGTCCCTAGGGTTTCTTATCAACCTAAAAAAAGTCAGTACCACAACCAGTACAGCTCTTGGAGTTCATAGAGGCCAAACTGGACTCAGTGAGAGGAAAGGCTTTCCTTCCACAAGAAAGGGCAAACACCCAGGTATAGCTAGCAGGCTCCTTCAAGCCTCACAGTCTCAGGCCAGCCAGGAATTTTCTACAGTTGTTGGGGCACATGGCAGCTTCAACAGTTACAGTGTCAGGGCAAGATTTCAGATGAGGAATGTTCAATACCACCTCAGACACTACTGGCACCAGAAAGCAGATTCATTGTCGAAGCTGGTTCCAGTTACACAAACTCTTCTGCAAGCTCTTCAGTGGTGGTTGGACATGGAGAACCTCAGGCTGGGAGTTCCATTCCTTCAACAGCAACTTTCCTTGGTGCTAACCACAGATGCCTCTCTGCTAGACTGGGGAGCACACTTAGGAAAGCATACTGTTCCCTGCTTCACATCAACCTGCTAGAGCTCAGAGCAGTCTTCCTAGCACTTCAGGCACTTGCCAACATGCTACAGGGAAAGTGATTTAGATCAGAACAGACAACACTACCACAATGTACTACATCAACAAACAGGGTGTCACAAGATCCACGCCCCTGTGCACAGAAGCCATGAAAATATGGAGTCTGGCTTATTCTCTGGGAATTCTTCTGTCAGCAGTTCACTTACCAGGAAAAGACAATGTGCTGGCAGATGCACTGAGCAGGATAAATCTGAACCATCATGAATGGTCACTGAACAAGCAGATGCTGCAGGTAGTGTTCAAAAGGTGTGGCACTCCAGAGATAGATCTCTTTGCTGCTCCAGACAACTACTAGCTCCCCAAGTTTTGGTGCAGGCCCCCAGTGAAGGGTTCAGTACACTGGATGAACTGATTCTGGACTGCACAGGGAGGTTCTGGTATACCTTCCCTCCATTCCCCTTACTGTTGAGGGTCCTAAACAAGCTCATATCTCAGCCAGCCACAATGATCCTCATTGACCCAGACTGGGCCAGGCAGCCATGGTACTCCCTGGTTCTGGCACTATCGACAGCCGAGCCAATCAACTTCCCCAGGAGGCACAACTTGCTGACTTTTTCCCAGGGCAGGATCCTGTTCCCCAGCCTTCAGTCTCTCAGGCTCAAGGCCTGGCTCTTGAGGACCTAGAGTATGCCAACCTGCATCTCTCAGAATGGGTCATAGAGGTCCTTAGGGTTTCTAGAAAGCCCTCTACCAGGATGATCTACACATCCAAATGAAAAAGGTTTTGCATCTGGTGCCAGAAGAATCTGGATCACAATCAGGCAGGGTTGCAAGTAGTCCTGGATTAACTAGCCCATCTTCATTCCCTATGCCTAAGGCCATCCACACTGAAAGTACATCTAGCTGCAGTCTCCACTTACCTGTCAGCAGGCAAAGCAACATCTCTGGCTTCCAATTATGTGTTTAGAAAGTTCTTCAAAGGGATTGCTATATTTGCACCCACCACATAGAACTCCCACCCCAGTGTGGGATTTGAACATATGCACAGCACAGCTCATGCAGCCACCTTTTGAGCCCATGTCATCAGCTGATCTCAAGTATGTAACTTAGAAAACTGTGTTCCTAGTTGCTATCACTTCAGCCAGGAGGATCAGTGAGATCCAAGCCTTGTCCATGGAGGCCAACTATGTGGCATTTCATAGGGATAAGATGGTCCTTAGGACCAACAACAAGTTCCTTCCTAAGGTGGTGTCTGACTTCCACATCAATCAGTCCATCACACTGCCAGTCTCCTTTACCAACCATTCCTCCTCAAGGGAACGTAGACTGCATAGCCTGGATGTTAAAAGAGCTATCAGCTACTACCTGGAGCATACAAAGGGTCACAGAGGGGACAGGACCCAACTCTTTCTGACCTATGGAGAAGTGTGAAAAGGTAAACCTGCCATGAAGAGATCCACAGCCAGGTGGACTGTGGCATGTATCCAATTCTGTTAAGGTAAACCTGGGCAAACAGCCCCCTCAAGGGCTCAGGGCCCACTAAACCAGAGGAACAGCTGTGTCAATAGCAGCTTCAAGGGATATCCCTTTGTTGGAAATCTGTAAAGCAGCTACCTGGAAAACAGTTCACACATTTGCTTAACATTACTGCCTGGATACCCAGGCCAGGAGTGATGCCAGGTTTGGCACAGCAGTTCTGCAGATCCTGTTTCTTAAATAGGTCCTCTGCCCACCTCCAAAGGCACTGCTTGGGCAGTCTGTATTTGTCAGAATACAGTAAGATATCATGGGGTTTGAAGAAAACATTACTAACCAAAGTAATCTTGTTTCTTCTAAGGAAATCTTACTGTATTCTGAGCTCCCACCCTTCCTCCCCTGCTAGGATCTACAAGGCACTGCATGCTGTCTGTACAACTGATGTTGGAAATCTGTGGGTACCTATTAGTTTCTTGGGCATCTGTCGTCTTGAGTCTTAGAGATGCCCTCTGTTATTTAAGAGGCGTTACCCTAAGTAGGGGTATTTATGGTTAGTTAAGTTTAGATTAGTTAGCTAGTACTTTAAGCTTCTGCATGCTTCATAAGAATCTGATGGTTGCTGGAAGTATAACCAGGGACAGTGATTTGAAAACTGAGCTCGAGCCTAACATTTCACTATTAGCGTAGGTTCTATTAACCATTTTGGCTCCGGGACAGTCCTATGGTGACACTATACTGCATTTGTCAGAATACAGTAAGATTCCCTTAGAAGAACAAGATTACTATGGTAAGTAATGTTTTCTTTTTCCTGATGATTGCAAAGCATTCAATATGGCTAAATTGCCATACTTATTTTTCGCTGTAACAAAGTGGGGCCTCAAAAAGGAAATTATAAGTTAGATAAAACACTTCATACAACACCAAAGACCAAAACAAATGTTAATCTATTTACAAGTGAATTTGAGTTGTGTCACAGAGTTTGACAAGGATGTCCGCTCTTCTCAATTTTGTGATAGTGCTTTAAACACTCTTTAATTCAGCTATAAAAGGGTTGGAAGCTCAGGGAGCGGAAACAAAACTAATGACTCATGGGGATGACATACTGCTTGTACTGACAAACCCAACAGAGGGTCTAAAGGAAATAAAAAAATAATCAACAGCTTCTCTCAGGTGTTAGGATACAAAATAAGTGAAACAATATCAGAAATAATAGCTTTTAATCATCCCTCATTGGATAACAGCCTTAAAATCTTTAGAGCAACCCATAAAGCAGTAGGCACAGATTATTTTAGGGTTAAAAAGAACTTCTAAGCAAAATGCACAGTAACAGTTTTTCGCCCCTCTTACAGGAAGTATCATGCAGACTATAAGGTTGGCAAAAAATACCCCCATCCATCTGGGGAAAATTCAGATCCTGAAAATGGAAGCTATGCTGTTAATTTCCTATTCATTTCAGACAGTTTTAACACCAATTCCAGACTGATGGTTTCAAAACATAATTTTTTTACAGTTAATCTTTTTTCATTGAAATCTTTGCAGTTTTACAGACTTACAGAACAAAAAACAAGAAGTACATAGACAGTAGGATAACATAATGTAACAGTACATCTGTGAACTTGCAGGTACAACCTTAACTGGAACATTATTACATATTATTCCTTTGAAAGTTTATAACTTCAACAGTTTACTGTTGTCAAACCTTAAATCTACTGAGGGTTGCAGTGGAAGATGGGGAGGCAGTCTCACACCTTAGTTCCTGTTCTAGAGAATAGTCAGTGGGTTTGCTGCACTATTGGGGGGGGGGTTGCCAGATTTTCTTGGCATGATTATCAGTAGTAGCTCTCATATGGCGCACTATGTATTGCAAATATGGTGCCCATAGCTCCTGGTACTACTCCCTTGCTGCTTTGCTTGATAGGTTCATCAGGCATTCATTGCAAGGATTTCTACAGAGGTACACCACTCCTGGATGTTTGGAATATGAGGGGATCTCTATCTGGTAAGGATTAACCTCTTGGCCTCGACAGACGTCGCAATTAACCATTTCAAGCTTGCCAGGGAAAGAGTGAGTCCTGGAGGCTTGCAACCTAACAAGAGGGTGTGGGGGGACATTGGGATATCCACATCTAGGATGGCTGAGCATTTTTGAGTAACCTTTAACCAAAACAGGACAATGCAGAGGCAGGCCCAAGCTTTAAAAACATAATTAAAAATTGGGGGATTTTATGTAGAACAAGAAACAAGCCAGTATTTCATGCTCTGAATTATGTTTTAATAAAGGGGAAGGGGACCATGAATACCATGGCCCTAAAAACTATTATGATATATAAAATTAAAACAGTCATTAATTGGGCTTACAATGATAACATTGAAATTAAAATAGGTGAGACTCTAATGGGTGACACCTTGAATACACCACTTTCAATAAGGAACATCGGGTTTGCTCTATCTGCCTATATTTCAGATAAAAGCAGTGCAATACAAAACCTATGGATAAGAAAACAAAACATAAAAAAAGGTTGGGAAACAAAATTATCAATAATAATCTAGGGTGCAATCTAATTATAAAATCAATGGCAAATGCATATGCTTCAAATCATGGCGAAACTCCGGTATAAAAACATGGAAGAACACAATGAAGATGACAAACTACTTGAACGGGAGGTTTATTGACAAAAAAAATGAACTGAAACGATCTGACCTTTACAAATTCAAGTATTTTTGTAAAGATTTCTCAAGATGGGAAAAGGCTCCAAACTCATATTTAATTGAATAATAGGGTCTTCGATGGGTATAATAAAAGAATAGCAGCCTGTTTGCATGGCTTCTAAATTTGCTAAAAGTTAATACAGAGAACTTATATGACAAAATCAGATCAAAATGGAGTAAAGAAATAACACCAGGTCATGAAAATGCAGTGGAGGAATGTAACACAATCAGTAAATACTAGGGTTGGGTGGATAGCAAAAGTTTGCCGGATATCAGATCCAGATGATCATAAGGCGCTATCTGACTGGGTTGGGTATTTATCGGGTCGGATAGCAGAAGTACGAGTGCCCTTTAATTATAACATTCCTCAGCCCCCTGTATGCCTGATCGTGACCCGCTTCATCAAACCAGCAGTAAGACTAAGTTAACAAAAAAGCCGATAAAATAGCATTCCGTTATGGACTCACACAAGTTTAGTTTAAAATGAAGTGCCTTTATGTCTATGTTATTTGTTGCATAGCAACCTGAATCTCAGGTGGCTGCTACACAAAGTTGCTTCCGCCCAGTGGAGCTTTGTGTCTAATCTGTAGTTATGAGTCTGAACATAGAGCTAGGATAAAAAAAAAAAAAACACCAGGGTGGGTAGATGCTCTTATGATGAGATGGTGACTGGGGGAGGGAGCACAACCCTGACCGGAAGGGGGGCATCATGGAGGCGAAAGTTCAAAAACATGTAGTAGAAAGTCTGGTTAGCCCTGTGCATGTGAAAAGAATAGTCTCTATTTCAGGAACTGTGAGTGCCGCTTGACTTCTAAGAAGTTTAGTCAGGGACTTGGCACAATATGACGGTCAGTGAAAAATAGAGTGGCTGTGCCCCCACTCCCATCACTGTCATTTTTCTCCACGTGTTAGTGGATGTGCGCAAGTTTTTCAATGGTTCCACTTGCTTTGTGAGGTGTTTTCTACTCCATATAGTGCATTAAGTTAATACATTAAAAATATCCAACTAACCTCTCCCTCTGGATAACTGTGCAAAATAAAGTTTTGCTGGGAGGAGAAGGAGGCTCTAGCCAGGACTTGAAATTGAATATCTGACCTGTTATACAGTGCAGTATCTGTTCGGATTGGAGTGGGTCAGAAAGTGTAAAATCCAACCAGATTTATTTATATAAATACTTACAAATAATCAAGAGAAAAAAAGAATACAGTATCAAATTGTGAATACAGCATATCACACACCAGTTAAACTTTTCAAAAAGAATTTCTCACTAGATACCAATTGTTAGCATTCTCATTCATGTAATGCAATATGATACATAGGACATGGGATTGTATTTTAATACACAACAAAGAAATGTAAAAACTGCTAAAACATCTGGGTATACAGACTTACTGGGATTTGAGCAAATGGTTTTGGACCAAATCAACATTAATACTGTTTCAAAATTATAAAACAAAATAAGGAAGGCCTTTCCCATTGCAATGAAGAGAACAGTTTAAAGAACTAGAAGGAAAAAGTGTTCAGAAGGCATTTCTATAAACTGCATGAAAACCACTCTTTCTAACACAATTATATGATATTAAGTATTTTAAGTTGGATGATACATTCTGGAAAGTTTACAATGTGCCAACTGAAGAGTGGAAGATAGATTTTTTTTTGTACACTTGAGAATTTTTAAGCCGTATGTTCATTACTCGTGCAATTTAGTTTATTATATTCATTACTGCATTCACTTATATGTAATGTTGTATTTAAAAAAAAATGATGCATGTATGGCACATTGTGTATATATATATATTTTTTTTTTGGGGGGGTTACTGAGTGTGCCCATTTCCAAGACAGCTGCACATGACACACTCTTCACAGAATAACAGTGTCTCATGCACAGAGGAATGGAGCACTCTGATTGGTCAGGAGTGCTCCCTCGATCTATTATATACAGTATGTAAGCAATAAGGCACGATGGGTGTGGGTAGTATTGTGGTCACCGCACATGCAGAGGCATGATGCTGTAGGCTGCGTGCCTTATTACTTCCGAAAGTGTAGTGATCACACTACTACCCACACCGTGTTGTGCCATAATGCGCTTATGAAATGGGTTTATTTATTTTAAATGTGTTAAAAATTTGAAATAAAAAGGCTTTTGTATAAAAAAATACACAAAAGTATCTCAATATTTGGTAAAATAGTTCCTCCACCTACTGGATCTTGTTTGTATTTACAACTTTGTTGTTTTTATGTTGGCGCACTTGAGCAGCCAACATCTTGCAGTAGTGCAGATTTGGAGGCGCACTCACTGTTGGACAAATGCAGGGCACGCATCAGTAGGTGCTTCCCTCATTTCCCAATCAGCCTGCAGGCCGGCGCCACACCACCCGGGCAAGCACATCTAAGGAAAGGTCCGCTATAATGCGAGCAAAGTTCATCACACGCAGTGGACCTCCTAATATGCTTACCCAGAAACACAACCATGGAGGCATACTGCCCGCCAAACAGCCGACTTTGGGGGTACCCAATCCCCCTGTCGGCTTACCCTGCCCCCCACGTATGTGTTGACGGGGGAGCCAACTCCTCATCAGCATAAAGAACCCCCCCATTTGTTATATGCCGAGGGGGGTGCCCAATCCCCCTCGGCTCTTGCCCCACCCTCCCCGCTGTCCTTGTGTGCCAATGGGGTGCCCAATCCCGCTGGCATAAAGTAACTCCCCTTTTGTTAGGTACAACAGGGTGCCCAATCCTCATCAGCTACAGTTGTCCCCCAAAAAACAGGCTTGTTGGCACGCTGGGAGCACCCAGCTGTACATGCGCCCTGTAAACAGAAAAATGGTCCAGTGATTTTTTTTTTTGTACCTGTGGAAAAGAAATGGTCCCTCGGCGGTCTCCTGGACCCTCCCACAACCAGCACCCACCCACTGTGCACCCTGCCTCCCCACACCCCCCTCACCCCATACTTACCTGCGGAGTTCAGCGCGATGATCTTTGGCGGACCGGGAACCATCTGCACTCTTCAAAGCTGACTGCAACCTGAGGAAATGCCGGTAAGCTGTATAATGAAATAAATATTTTTTTTTCAACTTTGATGCATATCTCAGGCATTTTTTTGAATTTTGGCACCAAATTTTCAACATGGGTTTTTTTGGACCCCTCCTCATGAATTCTGGCATTGTCATGGTGTTATTTGGTCCCAAAAGGTGATTTCATGGTCACTGCGTGGAATCACCTTTCAGGACCAAGTAACGAAACGACAGTGCCACTGTTCATGAGGGGGGCTCTCAAAAAGTCTATGTTACAAATTTGGTGGCAAAACTCCCAAAAATGTCTGTTTTATGAGCATGCGTTGTGCTGTTTCTACGCACACTCGTAACATCATGAATTTGTAATATTTTCACTCCAGATTTTCAAAATTGGCATTTTTCCACACCTCCTGATGAACAGTACAGCTGTCATCTTACATATCCTGCCCGAAATGTGTTTTCGCACGTCCGGCGCAGAATAGCGCGGTCGCTGTGTGAAATCACTTTTCCGTGACAGTCTGAGGCAATGACGGTGACACTGTTCATGAGCAGAGGTCCTAAAATGCCAATGTTGAAAATTTGGTGCCGAAAGTCCATAAAATGACTGTGTTGCAAGTGTGCACTGCACAATTTTCATGCACCCTTGCAACTTTGCAAATTTGCAGTATTTCCATGCCAGATTTTCAACACTGCCATTTTTTCACACCTCCTTATGAACAGTACAGCTGTCATTTTTCTCATCCTGCCTAAAATGTGTTTCCGCACCTGTGGCGCCCAATGGAGTGGTCACTGTGGGAAATCAACTTTTGAGACAGATTAACAAAATTGCAGCGCCACTGTTCATAAGGGGAGGTCACAAAATGCCTATGTCACAAATGTGGCTACCAAACTCCTAAAAACAATTGGGTTACGGATGTGTGTTGCACAGTTTGTATGCAAATATTTCATGCTGTCATTCCAGATTTTCCACAATGCCATTTTTTTTACGCCTCCTCATGAACAATACAGTTGTCATTCTCCACATCCTGCCCAAAAATGTGTTTTTGTCTCTTAGTCGCCAAATGGCACAGCCGCTGGGCAAAACCACCTTTCAGCTAACAAAGTGATTGTGCTGCTTTTCATGAAGTGGCCTGACAAGCAGCCCATGTTGAAAATGTGGAGTGAAACTACCACCACACGCCTACGGTATTAGGGTTTCCAACTGTAACACCCCACCCGGTACAGACAGACAGGCGTCAGGGGTGTGACTTGGGATCATCGGATGTAATGCTCACATCACGCCATTCCACCCCCCACCCTGCAGCCACTGACAGGCATCGTGGTGTGCCTTGCGCTGTCCGGCCACAAAGTTCACCCCACGCTCCTATACTGCACCCACGTCAGCGTATTTCTTTATGGAATGGGGGTAAGTATAACGCCCAAAGATCCCAAAGCACACCACGACACTTGTCAGTGTCTACAGGGTGCCGTGAGGTGCAATGGCATGAGCATTACAGCTGACGACCCAAAGGCACACCCCAATGCCTGTCGCTCTCTACAGGTTGGGGGTGGGGTTGGCGTCACTTCAATACTTCACTGCCATTCCTATTATGCATCTCTAGCTCTGGCACTGCCAATGCTAATGCCAGCACAACAACATTTAGCATTGACAAATGCTTGTTTATATTTTGGCCCAGTGAGGCTGCCACGGTTGTACATTTTGTAGTTCAAAAAACACACCTCTTATAAATCTTTCCAACTGCCTGTGCCAGTAAATGTAGCTACTGTGTTTATTAAATTGGGAACCATACTGATGCCTGCCACCCCCACACAGACTAGATAATATGTTTAAGTTTATAAGAGGAAGACATAGTTGGTGAGTAATGGCTGCAAGTGTCTGGCTGGGAGTTGACTGCTCTATATAGAGAGCTGCAAGACAGGAAGAGTGTGACAGAAAGTTGTTTTTTTATTATACACGCTGTTGTGCCATTTTTGCTTAGTAGCAGTTACTTATGCTGGCAGTCGGGCTGGCTGGTTGTCGTCCGGTGTGCAGGCAGTTTTGAGGACAGTCAGAATCCTCTCATAGTTTGGAGGCTTAAGCAGTGGTCCTTTGTTACCCTGTTGCAGGTACGGCCATCATACCTCTCAACTGTCCCAGATTTTCAAGGACATACCTGATTTTGCCTCAAAATTTCCTTTTGTCCCTTGTAAAAGTTGCATTTTTGTGACAGAACAGTGGGGAGTAAAATCACAAAATAATGTCATATATTAAAGTTATAGACTTGTTCTTCTTCAGAAAATGCATCTTAACACAAATTCCCTCATTCTACCAGCTTTCTGAGACGATAGCACCAATTTTTAAGATGTGTTCCTGATTTGGGGTCTTTGTTCTTGATTTTTTAAGCCTTGTCCCTGACTCATGAAGCAAGAGGTTGAGAGGTATGACAGCCATAATATGTGGTCATACTGTCATTACTTGGATGTAGGAGGGTCGGACTCAGACTGCAAGGAATGTGGCTGCAACACTACCAGGAGGTGCTTACAAAACCAAACCTTTTATTTTTATTTTAAAATGAATTATTGGTGGTGCTGTTGTTGGATTTGGGACTAGATGCCTATTCCTGATCAGGGTATTACAGCTGAGAGAGGCACTGTTCCAGGTTATGTGGGTGCAAGTTCAGTGTGTCAATGTCAGAATTCATTTGATGCATCTATTTTGCCTGTGTTTTCATTAACAGCAGTGCAACAAACCCTGACTTCTTTAAAGCTACAGTCCTAGTGAGAATTTCTTTGATTAAGCGGGAATGCTGTTGCGGCTGCTGTGAATGCTGTACAATTGTTTGTTAATATTCAGTCCGCTGTCCACCCGCATGCTGTCGCTCATTCACTCACTGGCAATTAAAAAGGGGGGGGGGCACTTCCCATTAGTGGAATACTTTTTGTTTTGTGAGTTTTCAAGGTTAGGGAAGGGATAACAGCTGTGATGGCTGCTCTGAGTTCCAACTGAACCGGCATTGTGGCCGGAGTCTGGTGCCACTTTCAATAACTGCAGCTGGTTTTGTGCTTGTATAAAAAAAAAGGTAAAAGATGTCAGATCAGGTTCTGTTGGCGAGTGGTGTTTGTGATTATTATTTATGGCGGGGGGGGGGTGCTGAACACAGCAGATGGCCTGAACAAAGACAGGAATGAGACTGGTGTACCTAGTGTGAAAAAAAAGATGGCTGACAAACATTTTCTTAAAATTCTAAGATGTGTAGTGATTCAGCAGTGAGACTAAATACCAGAATGACTGTAGATAGTACTGCATTCATGCATGGTCAGACTGGTTGTTGCCAATCAGAATTGGAGGATTTCAGTGCGCATTTTATAAAAAAACACTAAAAAGGGTTGTAGGGACTTGGCAAGGTTGGATGAATGGTCAGAAGTATGGCAGCTAGGGTTCAATGCAAAGAAGTGCAAAATAATGCACCTGGGAAACAAGAACCCAGGGGAAGATTACACCGTGGGGCGGGATAGTAACAACAACAAAAAAGGAAAGGGACCCGGGAGTAATCATATCAGATGACCTTAAGGTTGGCAAGCAATGTGAGAAGGCAGTAGGGAGGGCTGGGGGTATACTGGGATGCGTAGGGAGAGGCATCACCAGCAGAAAACAGGAAGTTGTTATCCCTCTATACAGACAGTTGGTGAGACCCCATCTCAGCAAGGACATAGACAAGATACAGGCAGTCCAGAGGAGGGCAACTAAAATGGTGCAGGGTCTACAAGAGAAGCCGTACGAGAAGAGACTAAAGGAGCTTAAAATGTATACCCTTGAGGAAAGAAGGGAGAGAGGGACATGATAGAAACTTTTAAGTACCTCAGTGGAATCAACAAAGTCCAAGAGGGTAGCATCTTTCAGAAAAAGAGACGTGCAAGAACAAGGGGACACAATTTAAAGATGGGGGGGCAGTTCCGTGGCAATGTGAGGAAGTATTTTTTTACAGAGAGGGTAGTGGATGCATTAAACAGCCTTCCTGAGGAGGTTGTGGGGTCTAAAACTGTGGGAGAATTCAAGAATGCATGGCACAGACATAAGGCAGTTCTAGTGGGAGGTAGGAAGAAATAGGCTGTTGGTTAACTAGGATCTGTGGCCTATCCTGTAGGTAGGGAAATGGGCAGACTAGGTGGGCCAAGCGGTCCTTATCTGCCGTCAAAGCCTATGTTTCTATGTAGGGCCACTCCAATGGGCAACAGCCCAGCAGTAGTGTGTTGTGCTGTCTTATAGGTGACCTGGGTTCGAAAGCAAATCCAAGTCACCAGGTCGGGAGGCAAGCCAGGCTGGGGCGGCTACAGCATGGCAGACAGCCACAGCCTTGGAGGATCAGAGAGCTTGATCCAAATGAGCTGTGTGCCTGGAAGGCCATCAAAAAAGCTGTGTTAACATCTGGGGGAGTGGAAGCGACCTTGAGTGAAAAAACAAAAAAATAAAGTCTGTCTAAATGATGGTCTGAGATGCTATGATCCCCCTGAAACCTACTGTCTGTTGGCACTGGATCCTAGTTCACATAGTGGACTGCCGGGGGGGGGGGGACGCTGAAATGGAGGAAGACCTGTGGGTGTTTCCAGTGGGTTACTGGAGGACAGAGGGGCCAGAACAGGGTACATCCCTGAACAACGAGTGTGGCCAGGAAGAAAACCTTTATAAAAAATAAAAAAAGAACAGGGTTTTGTTCTTACGAAATGTTAACCTAAGTTTCTCTATGTGGTTGCACACTAAACATCCTCCCACACTCCAGGCAATTTTTAGAAAGATTGGTGCACCACAGTTGTTGCAGCCTACCACCCTACCCATTGCTGTTGTGCCCTCCAGCTACCCCCCACCCTTCCAGATGCAGGATACCAAACACTCCCCAAGTCTCCCTCCCTCTCATCAGTGCAAACATTCTTTCTTAATTCCCTTACCCTTTGTTGCACATGTTTAGATATATTGAGCAACTGCTTTTATATTCCTATCCTTCCATCCACACTCAAAAGAGACTTTAAGTAGCCATTGCACAACCTTCTTCAAACTCCTACTCCTCCTTTCCACAATGCAATAATAATGCAAAGAAGTAACAATGAAAGCCCCTAGATTTGCAGTTATATCCTTCCATTGAGATAGCAGTCACCTCTTCACTTGCTGCTGTTCTTTCCTGGATGTCTGCTTCTGCTATGACAGGTGCATATCCTTTGCCAGTTTGAGGAAGTGATGTCAGAACCCCTGGTATAAAGGAAATCACGGACAGGAGCGGGGGTGGAGGGGTTGGGGGGGACCAACCCAAGTCTTCCAAAAACAATCAGGTAGCTGAGGCTCCTGGTCAGACCATTAGCACCCTTCCCCCACTATGCACTAACCTTTGCAGCTAGTGAAGCCAGCAAAAATGAACCACAATTCTACTCAAAGCCCCCAAAATAGTTTTGCTACCAAAAGAAACAGGACTCCAATTCAAACAGCTTCACCAACAACACATCAAAATAGGCTTGAAATTAGAAGATATAGGTCTCTGATTCAAAGAAACAGCCACAGATAAATCACACCAAATAGGTTTTAAATCAAAAGAAATAGGCCTCTACAAATGCAGCCTGCTACACAGTGAAACATCAAACAAATGAGCCCACTTATAGCCACCAAACAGTTTTCAAAATTCCAACTGCCCCAACACAATACCCTGCTAGCCCCTTAGAACTAGTAAGAAAGAAAATAAATAACCTTCTACCAAGTAAAATCCACAAGAAACAATGTAAAAACAACAAGAAGCTACTATATTGTAACAGATCTGATCCTTTCCCTTCTAGTTCCTTCTGAGAAGCCAAAGCAACTGACACCACACCCGATTCAGCTCCGCCTCCCTAGCTGAGTGAGACCTGGCCAGACCATTAGCACCTTCCCCTACTATGCATTAACCTTTGCAGCTAGTGAAGCCAGCAAAAATGAATCACAGTTCTACTCAACACCTCCAAAATAGGTTTGCCACCAAAAGAAACAGGTCTCCAATTCAAACACCTCCACCAACAACACATCAAAATTGGCTTGAAATTAGAAGATATAGATCTCTGATTCAAAGAAACAGCCCCAGTTAAATCACATCAAATAGGTTTTAAATCAGAAGAAATAGGCCTCTACAAATGCAGCCTGCTACACAGTGAAACATCAAACAAATGAGCTCACTTATAGCCACCAAACAGTTTTCAAAATTCCAACTGCCCCAACACAATACCCTGCTAGCCCCTTAGAACTAGTAAGAAAGAAAATAAATAACCTTCTACCAAGTAAAATCCACAAGAAACAATGTAAAAACAACAAGAAGCTACTGTATTGTAACAGATCAGATCATTTCCCTTCTAGTTCCTTCTGAGAAGCCAAAGCAACTGACACCACACCCGATTCAGCTCAGCCTCCCTAGCGGAGTGAGACCTGGCCAGACCATTAGCACCTTCCCCTACTATGCACTAACCTTTGCAGCTAGTGAAGCCAGCAAAAATGAATCACAATTCTACTCAAAGCCCCCAAAATAGGTTTGCTACCAAAAGAAACAGGTCTCCAATTCAAACAGCTTCACCAACAACACATCAAAATAGGCTTGAAATTAGAAGATATAGGTGTCTGATTCAAATAAACAGCCCCAGTTAAATCACACCAAATAGGTTTTAAATCAGAAGAAATAGGCCTCTACAAATGCAGCCTGCTACACAGTGAAACATCAAACAAATGAGCCCACTTATAGCCACCAAAACACTTTTCAAAATTCCAACAGCCCCAAAACAATACCCTGCTAGCCCCTTAGAAGTAGTAAGAAAGAAAAAAAATAACCTTCTACCAAATAAAATCCACAAGAAACAGTGTAAAAACAACAAGAAGCTACTGTGCTATAACAGATGTGATCATTTCCCTTCTAGTTCCTTCTGAGAAGCCAAAGCAACTGACACCACACCTGATTCAGCTCCACCTCCCTAGATGTGTGAGACCTGGCCAGACCATTAGCACCCTTCCCCCACCATGCACTAACCTTTGCAGCTAGTGAAGCCAGCAAAAATGAATCACAATTCTACTAAAAGCCCCCAAAATAGGTTTGCCACCAAAAGAAACAGGTCTCCAATTCAAACACCTCCACCAACAACACATCAAAATTGGCTTGAAATTAGAAGATACAGGTCTCTGATTCAAAGAAACAGCCCCAGTTAAATCACACCAAATAGGTTTTAAATCTGAAGAAGTAGGCCTCTACAAATGCAGCCTGCTACACAGTGAAACAACAAACAAATGAGCTCACTTATAGCCACCAAAACAGTTTTCAAAATTCCAACAGCCACAAAACAATACCCTGCTAGCCCCATAGAAGTAGTAAGAAAGAAAAGAAATAACCTTATACCAAGTAAAATCCATAAGAAACAATGTAAAAACAACAAGAAGCTACTGTACTGTAACAGATCTGATCCTTTCCCTTCTAGTTCCTTCTGAGAAGCCAAAGCAATTTCCTCTGCTGTTTCTCTCCTCCACTGTACCTACTGTGTTCTCACCACTGTAAATATTTTATTTGTATATTCCATGTTATATCGCATATCCTCCATTTCCTCCTCCCTGCTGTTTGCTCTCATCCACTGCACCCACTGTGCTCTCAGCATTTTATCTATTGTATTGTATTATTATTATATTGTACTGCTCTATTCCCCCTTCCCCCAGGACGCATCTGGAATTGAGCAGTACTCCGCTCAGTATGCCTTCCTGGTAAAACTTTTAAATAAATAAATAAAATAATGCCCTTGGCCAACAGCTTTATATATTATAATCCACTGTTGGTCACTGTTTTGCACTCAGGGCAATAGTTTTAGACAACAAGCTTCAATGCTGGTCCAATTTTCTTTAATATTAAACTATGGATCTAAATATTGTTGCATGATTGGTCAAAACTAAGTCTCATGCCAGTATTTAGTATGAACTATTGAATGCCTTTACCTTAACAAAAGGCACTAATTCATGATGACAGGCAATAATTCAAAAAACTAGTGATGACTGTAATCAATGCATGCAGGTACTCTCTTTCCCAGGTCCCAAGATGGCAGCCAGCACTTACCCTCCACTCACTTCTGCTGCCAGTTGCTGTATTATGCAAGCACGGTCACTTATACTTATAATTAGCTTTATTAAAACTGTACTTACATTAGCACAGTATCAACAAAGTTACCTGTATAACACAACACAACACAACACAAACTTTGGGCGAGCATATGCAGGCAACAGAAAGAAATGACCCACTATATGCAACAGCAGTGCATCTAAATTCAGTGACAGTCAGGGACAACCATAATATGATGTTTACCATAATCAACAAAGTTAGTAGAAACCCAAGGGGAGGGAACTTTGAGAATTTGTTATTAAAAAGAGAAACTTACTGGATTATAAAATTGAAGGCTACAAAAGGTTTGGGTTTAAATGCAGGATTTAATTTGAGACCATATCTAGAACAAAGATAATATTAGCGCTTGTATTTGATGGTATACTGATCTGTACTATTCCTCTGATGCTGCAATTGACATGTTTTGAATGTTATATGTATTTAAGATCTGACTCCCCCCGTCCTTTGTTTACCTTCCCATGTCTGTGAAGCAACTGCTGTTTTAATATTAGTGATGGTGTAGTTGAGAGCATGTTTTTACTAGCACATAATTAAGTAATTGATGGTTAAATGAAATGCTGTAATTTATTTGTGATGGTAGTTGTCATTAAGTATTTAACTGTGGTTTGTTAATATGGCACATTAGCTTTTGAGAATGGAACCAGGAGGTTCAGAAACACGTCAAGCGCCTGCTGAAATGGTGGTTTTATTCTCTCAATAAAGAACTAGAAACTTTACCTGGTGGAGTCCAATACATATGCTGGTGTTGTTCCTGAATCGTTGAAGTGTAAAGTTACATGTATAACATATGTGACTATAGTTGCGCAAGCTGGCGAAGGGGAGCAAAGGGTAAGGCCTGGCCACTGTCTCAGGGACAGGGGAACGTTAGGAAAACCAGTACTCGAAGGGGGAGGGGCCTCTGGACTCCCAGAAAATATATGTATTTTAAACATTGGATCAGTACTATAGTATTGGAAACGCACCAGTGTCACCAAGGAATTTTTCTAAAACAAAAGGACTAAGTTACTCTGGGTGGCAGTGGGGGTGACATAACTCAAGCAAGGTTTAACAAAACAGATAGTGTCTAGAACTGTTTCAGAATATAATGCAGAACTCTTGTCTTGGGAAGAATTCTTGACTTCCAGTGGTCATACTGCTCTCGGCTTTCAGTAATGTAACTACTGTCAGTCAACAGTCCATCCCTCGGTCTCAATATATCTTGACTATATCCTTCAACCCCATTCAATTCTGTATAACATATACACAGAAAATTAAATAGAGCAGCATAAAAACAGTACCCACTCAAAATTCTGTGATTTATAATGATAAGCAGACAGTCAAGTTTCAGGTTACTTTGCCATGTTTTCCCAGTGCACACCATAATTAAAAATCAAAGTATCATGGGTAAAATAAGTAAATAACCACGGCAGAGTTTAAGGTGACTGCAGCACTGAAAGGTCATATTTACCACCATACCTAGCACAAACATGGGCTGTTTGGTATTATGGTATCATTCAGTTTGCATTTTACTTTTTGTTCTGTATTAATCTTTCTTTCAGCCTACGACATTTGCCATCTTACAAAATGATAGACCCCTTCTTATGATGTCATAATTACTTCCACAGCCACAGACTGAGGGTTATGATGTTTTTGCCTCTAAACAGCAGAAATAGATGGGGCAAAACCAGGGCTGAGAAATGCTCTTTTCTGACGGCGACCTGGATTTGATTATGTGTGCAGTCTTCTCCTACCAGCTGGTGGCTGACAGCCAGCATGTTTGCCGAGTGTTTCCAGGCTCAGGGAAGTGAGAGGTATGTTAAGCTGCAGTAACATCTTGTAACATGGCCTATAGTGCATTCTGCACTATGGCTACAAGGTATGCATGCAAGGGATGCCCATATGTAACATGTGAGTAAGGAGGTTATACCCACATAGGGATGCAGGCCACTGCTTGTGCCCCAGTACTGTATCTCCAGTAGGGTCAAAAGGAAAAACAAAGGGACCATTTCCAGGGCCTGCTGATTAGGTATCCCCTGGTAGGTCTCAGGGACACTTTTGTCTCACACTGGATTTGAGTCCTACCACTGTCCTGGGCCAGATGGAAAGAGTAAACCACAGGGGAACAGAGCTAAGCACAGTAGCCTGACGTTTTGAAGAGACAAGATGCAAGTACCTTGTGAAAAGGTACAGTTGGCGCAAAAAAATAAAGCAAACAACCACAACATGAGATTAAATCCAAAGGGCAAGGAACCATTGCTCGTGCAAATATGATTAGTAATAAATAATGAAGGAAAGTGACATATAGCAAATATATGAAATAAAATTGTTGTATGGTCTAAATATTATATTTGTCATTGTTTTTCCTGGGGTATAAATGGCTCAATTATATCGAAAATACAATGAATGAACCCAAATCTTGAATGGTTACAAAAATGGTTGGAAGATTCTTTCCGCCACAAGGCTCATGGACATGTCTCTTAATTCTCTGTGTGAGCTCACCCTCATGTAGCCAAGGGCATCCATAACATCTCCGCATGTCCTCTGAGTAAACTGCACAATGTCAAAATTCAGTTTCAGCCTCCATCTCTCCACTGCGGCAGAAGAATTCCTTCGTGTCCCATATCTGCCATTGACTGATGGTGTTCTGAACACTGTATTTTTCTTTATCCATTTCTCAACCTTGCCATCTATGGGTATGCCAAGAAAATGATACATCTCTTCCATCTTCCTCAGGGGATCCCTAGCAAGGTCTTCATATCTCACCAGCATGTACTTGCCCTTGAGCCAGGAGGGCCTGCTGCGCCAGATGTTAAATGCATTCCAGACAGTGTTGCAGAGAAAGATGAACTGGTACTCATGCAGGTTATTGGGCTTTCTCCCAGTGATTCTCCACTGCATCCAAAGCTTGAAGGAAGAGAAGATTTCCATCTTAGATGCCAGGATACCCCGTGGATCTCTCACCAGCTGGATTATTTTAAGATTCAGTTTAGGATCTTCCACCAAAGCCCTGAGATCGCCTACTTGATCAACCCTCACAGTCTTAATGGCCACATGGCCCCGCACTTTACAAGATTCTGAGGCCAGGGTCAAGTTCAACAGCCCACATCGTTTGTTGCAAATTTCCTCCTTAATGTGGATATCCATTGGCCTGTAAATACTACATACTGGAGGAGTGCACAAGGCTTTGCTGACACCTCTTCGGAAGAGTCTATGTGTACTGTGGTTCCGGGGTGGAGGTTTAATATAACTCTCCATAAAATACAGGTTACAGTCATACATGTTTCTTAGAAACTCTTGGATTGCTCCCACCATCATATGCCTGCGACCTGGATTGCTGCTTTCAGACACATTTGCAAGCATTTTTTGGACATGGTAGAGGGGTTCAAACAAATAAAATATGTTGGCATTCTGATTGAATAGCTGCCCACAGAAAGAAGAGCCACTCCTTGTGGTAGCCAAGATCAGAATATGTGTCTTTCTGGAGCTGTGCATTACAACTGTGTACTTGTCATCAACACTTCCAGCTGACTTTTCCAGAATGCACTTCATGGCACTAGAGACAGGGCAGATGTGGAAGGCTCTGCTGAGGCTGGTGATTATTTGGTACTGGATTGCTATCAGCACCACCAAGGCCAACAAATAAAATATCTTCCAGGAACATAGCACAGCTGGTGACATTTCAAGGAGCAACTTCTGTACTGACTACTGCATAAGGGAGAGATAAAGACAGTAAGAGAATAAGGTCATAAAGCAATCAATACATTGGACAGAAAATCCTTTACTGTGACTGGTCAACTATGATCACTTGACAATGGTGTATTAGAGCTCAACACCCAGTTTTATTTTTATTTATTGTTTTTGTTGACCGAGTTGGCAACCTGGAGAAGCAATCCCTGTTTTCAGGTGCGACCCAGGAACTTACGCTCAGTATAGCACAGTAAGTGAAGTTTTATAATAACAGATACAGGACATCTGGAACAAGTGCAGACAGCTTGAAATGTTTGGAAATCCCTTAGTTTGATGCTGGGGTTGGCACAGGATACTGTCTCCTTAAGTTCCATGGGGAGATTATGCAGTGGTATTTTTAAAGGCTCTTTCTTCACTTAAAGTTTCTTGTAAAGGGGGAAGCTCAGTTACTTACCATGACAATAAATCTTCAAAAGAATCTCCTCCCTCGTACCACACCTGTAGAACTCTAAGCCATCAGTGTCAGGACTGCTCAGAAACGTCTGCTAGCTGGGGCAGCCCACAATAATGTACACTGCTGGGGCCCATATAACATGGGTAGTCCAATCCATTCCTCAATTCCTCCCTGGAGATAAGCTCAAAGGATATATCACAACAGCATGAAATAGGAAACCAGAACCAATCACACACTGGAGAGTTGATGGAACTGGAAACTGCAGCCCACCTAGAGAGGAGGAAGAGTACAAAGTGTACAAAAACAGGCAGGACTTCCAGTAAACGCTACCTAAAGTACAGAAGGGGAAGGGGGAGGGGGAAGGGGGAGCTGTGGCTCAATAGAGGAGAGTCTCTTGAAGATCTACTGTTACAGTAAGTATCTGAACTATCTTATTTGAGGACAGCTTCCATCACTGAGCCATACCTATAGAATGATTCCCAAGCAGTACAGGAGGAACCCTGGGAGGTATGAAATGAGTCATGAATCCATATGACCCTAACACAGCAGGCCTTGAAGGACAGCAAGGTCAAAGCTGGCTCATCTACGAGAGACAATATCCAGACTGTAGTGTTTAGGTAAAGTGTGGGAAAAAACTTCAAGCGGCAGCAGAGCAAATATTAGCTTCCAATACAGTACAAATACAAGTCACAGAAATGGCCATGCCACCAGTTTAGTGGTTACGAACAGGACAAGGAAGCTCCTTACCCTGAATCTGGTAACAAAAAGAAATATAGAATACAGTAGTCCTTCGCTAAAATGAATGAGTTGGGAGGCATGTGCCCTCTTAGCTTCCCGCTCCCCTGACATATACACATATACTATACTGTCACCCTGACCTGCTGCTCTAGTTTACTTAAAAAATAATAAAAAATAAAAAGTTCAACTGCACGCAGCTCTAGTCTTGACTGCAAATGGGGCTCATTCAACTCCTCTGTTTTATGCTATTCCTCAGACACCATCTCTCTCTCTTTCTCTCAGCTGCTTCCAAAATTCTGAAACCGTTACAAAGTTTTTGGCTCCTTCAATAAACAGTTTACTTACATCTGTTAGCATCACTCCATGTCTCTCAATCTATGTCTTTGCTGTGTATTGCTTTACTTGTAATGTTGCTCCTGCTCGCCTCGCCTACAGAACAGCTGACATCCGTTTTTTTTTTTAAGGTAGCCTCTCCATGATGACACTGAACTGTAAGTTGCACACAAGAGAGAGAACTAAGCAGATAGTAAAAAGATAAAGTAAGGGACTGTGCAATCGAGAGGGAGTGTGCAGCTTGGGGATAGACACAGTTGTGGGAGCATGTGTGAAAAAAATGACTTTTGGCCAGCCAGTCAGTCATTTCTTGCTCCTTTACTCCACTGGACAGAGATCCTCACCCAAAACTGGGACAATCTGAGAATTAGCTGAAATATTTGCTTTCAGTTACTACCAGAGAGCAGGATGGGTTTTACAGAACAGGTGTTTGCTGTTGGAAGGCACGGGAGCCATGCGCCATGTTCGAGGGCTAAAAGGGTCTCTGTTATAAATGTATAAAAACATAAGTACTGTAACAGACAGCATGTCTGAAAAGGGTATCAAGCTATAACAAAAGGAGTATGATTTAATGTCGAGGTAAGAGAAAACAGGAACAGCATCTTCCTTGAACTAGAAGCAGATGGGCTGGCCCAGTGGCACTGAGGGTTGAGAAGCTGGACACTTTACCTCGTGCTGTGCCAGCAACCCGAGTTCAGGAACAACCTCGGATTGGGTGGAAGGAGTGAGACTGAATGTGCTGTCAGGCTGCTCTCCTCTCCCAGGGGTGGGCTGTCACCCCTCCTGTTGTTCTGTCCCCACGGGTGAAGGTCAGTGGGAGTAACATCACATGAGCAGAGTGGCAGTACGGCTGGGCAGAAGGCAGAGCTGGCTTCGGTGCATGCGTGCCTCCACGCACATTCGGGCCATGTGCCGGGGGTGGGAACATGAGGAGAAAACCAGAAAAGCCTATACATATACATATCAAAGAAATAGAAGCCGATGTCACAAGTGACAACAGGTTTAAAGGGGCTCAGTGTAAGGGTCTTCAGGTACCAAGTTAAAGTCCAAAACCGGGGAACTGATATGCAGGAGACCTTTAATGAATTTGTGAGACACCTCAAGTTGGGTTATGGTCTTGCCATCTATGAGGGCATGAAAGGCCAAGATGGTTGCCAAGTGTATCTTCACTGAGAAGAACTGTAAGCCAGATTCTGGTAAGGATGAAAGGAAATCCCCAAAACGGCTAGAGGTTTACTGGGATGTCAAGTCAAGTAATTTTTATTTATAAAAAACGTGCTGTTCCTTGCAATCATAGTGCTTGAACAAGATAAAATTATTCAAACAACAGATATAAATATAAGTAATCCATATTAAAATAATACAACAATTAAAACCACATATCAATGGATTTTAAAAGAGTCTGGAAAAGCTGACCCAAATAAGTATGTTCTGAGAGCTATCTTAAAACTCTTAACAGTCAGGGTAGGGGACCCAAAAGCAAACGAGCGGGACCCCAAAGTCTTAAGTCGGACCCTGGGAACCTCTAGCAATCCTTCATCAGAGGAGACAGTAGGGACAAAGGAGATCTTGCAAGTGCCGGGGTCCTTGACTGTGTAGGGCCTTATAAGTTAGTAACCTGACCTTGAAGGTGATCTGCCACTGTACTGGCAGCCAGTGCAGGCCACAGAGCAGAGGCATGACATGCCATGATCCTGGTAAACCAGTTAATAGCCTGGCTGTCACATTCCGCACTAACTGCAAGCTGTGGATATCAACCCCTGGAAGCCCTAGGTAAAGGGCATTGCAGTAGTCAAGGCGGGAAGTCATGAAGGCGTGGACCACTGTTGGAAGATTGCTGGGTAGGACCAGGTGCTTGATCCGGGCAATATTCCTCAGATGGTAAAAAGAGGTCTTGACGACGGCCAACATCTGAGATTTAAACGTTAGACCATCATCAAAAATCACACCCAGATCAACACCCGGTCTGAGGTTACCAGCTGGGTGCCACTGAGCCAAAGCCTGGAAGGCCGTCCTGCCACCGTCCCCATACCCTGACGACCTGGATCCACCACTAACACCTCAGTTTTATCTGGGTTCAACAGCAGTCAGCAGGCACTCATCCAATCCTGGATCTCAGAGAGGCAGTCGTTAAAAACCACAACAGCACCACCCTGTTCGGGCACAAAGGACATGTATAGCTAAGTATCATATGCATAGCAGTGAAAACAAAGACCATACCACCTTACAATGTCTCCTAATGGCAGCATATACACCGCGAACAACATGGGTGACAGAATGGAGCCCTGAGGAACCCTGTAAAATAGGGGGAGAGGGGCCAAGGAGTAAATTCCTGACATCACTCTCTGAGTCATACCTGCTAGGAAAGATTGGAACCACCTGAGGACTATACCTAAAAGTCCACAGATCAATCACAGATGCTCCAGCAGCACACTATGGTCCACAGTGTCAAATGCTGCAGAGAGATCGAGGAGAACCAAGATCGAACGGGTCCTCCGATCTCTCGCTATCAGGAGTATAACTTAGGGGTTAGAGTAATGAGCTGTGAATGAGCTTGGTACAGTACATCCAGTAGACTAGACCTGTGTTTGATTCTCACAACCTCTGCTTGCATACTGTGCGACTCTGAGCAAGTCACTTAACTGCCCAGTGCTCCCAGGTTGCCCCTGAAAACAGGCACTTGTGCCTAATGGGCCTTACCTGGTTACCAAAGACTTAAAAAAAACCAAAAACACAAGTACCCGAACAAGCGCCGTCTCGGTACTATGCCTCTTCCTAAATCCAGACTGAAGAGGATCATAGACATCGTGAATGGTCAGGTGATCCTCTAGCTGCGATGCAACCACCTTCTCAATAACCTTACCCACAAAGGGTAGGTTAGAGATAAGTCTGTAGTTAGACAGTTGGGGTCGAGGGAAGATTTCCAAAGGAGAGGTCTCACAACCACCTCCTTCAAGGGGTCATGAAACACCTGTTTTCAATGAAATCCAGACTATCTCAGCCAGGACTGGGTCGATCACCTCAACCCATCCCACAAGGAGACGCGTTGGGCCTGGGTTCAAATTACGGCAGGTTAGTCCGAATGATCCTCACAATGCCAGTGATCACCAGCCAGCTGAAGCTGACCAGGTAAACTGGGCACTCGCAACCTTCTGCCGACCTCCACAACACCTAATAGAGGGCACCAAACAGATCCCGGACCACATGGTGGCAACCTTATCTGTGAAGAAGCGGCCAAACTCACCACACTTGACTTGTAAAAATACTGCCTGAGGCTGAAGATAGATTGGATTGCACAATCTGTAGACAGTATGGAAGAGCTCAGCCGGTCGATTCTGTACAGCGGCAATGTCCCTGGACAGGAACTCTGCCATCTTATGGGAGACTGCCAATTGACAGTCCTTATAATGATCCATCAATCTAAGTCTGTCGTCAATCAGACCCATCATCTGTCAGCACCTCACCAACCTTCGACCCCAACGCTTCTTCTCCTTCAAAGCCCCATCAAACCAGGGGGACTTGGGTGAAGAGTGAGGGGCAAACATGGACTGGAGCTATGGAATCCAGGACCACAGTCACCACCTTGTTATAGGTGTGTTAAAGATCCCCAGGTTCCAAGATTTCACCCGTCACACCTGATAGGTCCAGCACTGCTATTAGACTGTCTGGGGTCACATAGAAACATAGACTTTGGCAGCAGATAAGGACCGCTTGGCCCATCTAATCTGCCCATTTCCCTACCTACAGGATAGGCCGCAGATCCTAGTTAACCAACAGCCTATTTCTTCCTACCACCCACAAGAATTGCCTTATGTCTGTCCCATGCATTCTTGAATTCTCCCACAGTTTTAGACCCCACAACTTCCTCAGGAAGGCTATTCCATGCATCCACTACCCTCACTGTGAAACAATATTTCCTCACATTGCCCCTGAACCGCCCTCCTTCTATCTTTAAATTGTGTCCCTTGTTCTTGCCGTCTCTTTTTCTGAAAGATGCTACCCTCTTGGACTTTGTTGATTCCACTGAGGTACTTAAAGTTTCATCATGTCCCCCTCTCCCTTCTTTCCCCAAGGGTATACATATTAAGCTCCTTTAGAGCTCTCCTCATCTGGCTTCTCTTGCAGACTCTGCACCATTTAGTTGCCCTCCTCTGGACTGCCTCTATCCTGTCTATGTCCTTGCGGAGATGGGGTCTCCAGAACTGGACACAGTACTCAGATGGGGTCTCACCAACTGTCTGTACAGAGGGATAACAACTTCCTGTTTTCTGCTGCTGATGCCTCTCCCTATACATCCCAGTATACCTCCAGCCCTCCCTACTGCCTTCTCACATTGCTAGCTAACCTGAGGTCACCGGATATGAACACTGCTGCGCGGCGTGCACGACGGACTGAAGCTCCTATCTTGGAAGCCGGTTCACTGGACTCTGCTGCTGCCCTCAGGGCGGAGTCTCCTCCCCACAGAACGCTGCGACCCATGACGTTGGCGGACTAAAGGGAAGCTCCCTATCTTGGAGCGGTTCACTGGACTCCTGCTGCTGCCCTCCAGGTAATTAAGACCTCCTCTACGAGATTCCTGGACGATTACTCGACTGTTTGTTCTGGGCTCTTGGCAGCCACCACAGCCCACTGATTGTCTCCTGCAAGGACTCGGCTGTAGGGTGCTACCTGTAAGGGGTGGCTGGATCGTTGTATTGTTGCAGTCTGGTGTGCTGTGCTGAAGTAGATGTTTAACTCAACAGTAACTTGCTGCATGCTGGGATATGTCCTTAGGTAGTACAGCTGAGCAGACTAACATGTTTAAATTGCCTGGTTGTAATCTAGGTAGACTGTCTGATCTTTATAATATCTGGGGCTACAAGCCTATCTGAATCTGCCCTCTGTCAGTACTGCATAGATCTGAACTTAATTTAAATGTTAGTGCCTAGTCCATTTTAGCTGTAGCAGGAAAGATCACTGGCTGGCTACTACTGCTTAGAGCAGGATAAGTAAATGTGCTTGAGTGTGATATGCTTTTAGTTGGGTAGAGGACTGCTGGCTGGGGCTGTGTGGTCTGCTCATGACGCATCACGCAATTACTACTGAACTAACTTGCCTCCTTCCTCCCGCTGCATACTAATTAGCCCTCACTACCTCTTTACAGGCGAGTCTCCCCCCACAGGCACGCTGCTGACCGGCGTACAACAGACTAAGAAGCTCCTCACCTTGGGCGGTTCACTGGACTACTGCTGCTGCCTTCCAGGTAATTAAGACCTCCTCTACGAGATTCCTGGACGATTACTCGGCTGTTTGTTCTGGACTCTTGGCAGCACTGCACCACAGCCCACTGATTGTCTCTGCAAGACTCGGCTGTGGGGTGCTACCTGTAAGGGTGGCTGGATCGTTGTATTGTTGCAGTCTAGTGTGCTGTGCTGAAGTAGATGCTTAACTCCAACAGTAACTTGCTGCATGCTAGGATATGTCCTTAGGTAGTACAGCTGAGTAGACTAACATGTTTAAATTGCCTGGTTGTAATCTAAGGTAGACTGTCTGATCTTTATAATATCTGGGGCTACAAGCCTATCTGAATCTGCCCTCTGTCAGTACTGCATAGGTCTGAACTTAATTTAAATGTTAGTGCCTAGTCCATTTTTATGTTTGCTTGCACGCATGTGCAAGAAACATAGTGCCATCATCAGAGATTTCGGAGGTGTGTCACCTCCTCCTCCAATTCAGGCAGTGTGCTTGCAGGGTAGCGACTGTAAGCCAATGTATTTTGGAGCTGTCTGTGACTACGGCTCCAAAATGCAGTAACATACATTAAAAGAGGAACTACGCTAGGTGAGCAGCGATAAGAAGCTACTCCGCGCGCAGCTCCCCTCCCAGCCCGCAGCGTCGTACCCCTGCATGCGGTATATAACCGACGGGTACCCAATCCGTCGGCTGACCTCGCGTCTGTCTCCTCCCGCCCTCCCAGTAGTTGATGCCACGCTGAGGCCCACTAGCGTGGCAATCCGTCATGTTGCCCGTGGGGTGCCCCAATCCCGTCTTCGAGCGCCCCCCAAAGTCAGCAGCTGAGGCCCACCCAGGCGTGGCAAAGCCGACGTCTTTTTTTTTAACGCAGAAAAAAGCGGTCCAGCGGTGCGTCGTGACCCCCACCACCCGCACCCACCCTGCGCACCCAGCCTCCCCACCCCCACTCCATACTTACCTCCGGACTCCGGTAGCGGCGATCTTAGGTGGACCTGGAACACGTCTGCACTCTTCAAAGCCGACCGCGAACTGAGGAAATGCGGTAAGCTGTATAATGGGCTGAATAGGGGTTTCAACTTATATATCTCAGCCATTTTGGGAATTGTTGCCAAATTTTCAACATAGGGTTTTAGGACTCCTCTTCATGAATGATGTCACTGTCATGGCGTTATTAGGGCCCGAAGGGTGATTTCGTGCAATGACTGCGAAATCACCGCCGAGCCTGAATACCGCCATGACAGTGACATCATTTCGCGAGAAGGCTTAAAACCCCATGTTGAAAATTGGTGCCAAAATTCCAAAAATGACTGTTTAACAGTGTGCGTTGCAGTTCCTCGCAGGCCTCGTATGTTCACGAAATTTCAATATTTTCACTCCAGATTTTCAATATTGCCATTTCACCTCACCTTCTTATGAGTAGTACAGCTGTCATTTTTCACATCTCACCCAAAATGTGTTTCCGCCCATGTAGCGCAGAATGGCGCAGTCAGTGTGCGAAATCAATGTATGGGACAAATTAAGAAAATCACAGTGACACTGTTCACGAGCAGAGGTCTTGAAATGGCTATGTTGAAAATTTGGTGAAAAAAATCCTAAAAATGACTGTTTTCGAGCGTGCATTCGCAGTTCCTCCATGCGCTCATAGGTTTGCTAATTTTCAATATTTCCACTCCAAATTTTCAACATTGCCATTTTTACACTTCTTATGAGTAGTACAGCTGTCATTTTCACATCTCACCCAAAAAGTGTTTCCGCCATATAGCGCACAATGGCGCGATGGTTGTCTTGAACTCAGTGTATGGGACACATTAAGAAAATCACAGTGTCATTGTTCATGAGCAGAGATCTTAAAATGGCAATGTTGAAAATTTGTGACAAATTCCTAAAAGGACTGTTTTACAGTGTGCATTGCACAGTTCCCATATGCATTCGTGGGTTTGCAATTTTCAATATTTCCACTCCAGATTTCCAACATTGCCATTTTCCACACCTCCTTATGAGCAGTACAGCTGTCATTTTTCACATCCTGCCCAAAACGTGTTTCAGCCATGTAGCAGCCGATGGTGCTGTTGGTGTGTGAAAGCAATGTTTAGGACAGATTAAGAAAATCACAGTTACACTGTTCATGAGCAGAGGTCTTAAGATGGCTATGTTGAAAATTTGGTGACAAAGTCCATAAAATGACTGTGGTGCAGTGAGCATTGTGCAGTTTCCACGCATCCTCGTTAGTTCATGACTTTGTAATATTTTCAGTCCAGATTTTCACTAGTGGCATTTTCAACACTTCCTTATGAACAGTACAGCTGCCATTTTCACAACTGGCATAGCGAGCGTTTTCACACTTTCAGTGCAGAGATGCGTGGTCGCTGTGGGAAATCATTGTTCGGCACAGATAAAGAAAATCACAGTGACACTGTTCATGATTGGAGGTACCAAAATGCCTGAGTTGACAATCTGCTATGAAAAATCCCCAACCTAATTATATAACAGGTACGCTGCACAGTTTCTATGTCTTTCAATGACTTCACCATTTTTTAAATATTTTACTACACATTTGCAACATAGCCATTTTTCAACCCCATGAAAGAGTACAGCTGTCATTTTTACATCCTGTTTGGAATATTTTTGCCTGTGGTGCTAAATGCGTAGTCACTGTGCATAAGCAGCTTTTGGCTGCAAACTGATATTCCCCTGTTCATGGGGTGGGGTCACAAAACAAACATGTTGAAAATTTGGAGTTAACATACTGCTGAATGCCTGAGGTATTAGGCTTTTCAACTAACTTGCCCAACCCTATAGAGAATGACAGGAATCAGGGGTGTGACTTGGGATTCTTGCCTGTGATGCTCATACCATTCCACACCCTGCAGTCACTGAGAGGCATCGAGGTATGCCTTGGACTCTTCACCCAAACTTCCCCATTTCTCTATCGCACCCATCTCACCGATTTCTAATGAAATGGGGTGCGATAAGGGCCAAAGACCCAAGGAACACGTGACACTTGTCAGTCTCTGCAGAGTGGGGTGTGGTGAAATGGAGTGGCCGTTATGCCTGACGACCCAAACGCACACCCCAATGCCTGTCACTCTCTGTAGGGTGGTGGTGGGGTTGGCTTCAGTTCAATACTTCACTGCCATTCCTATTACGCAGCTCTGTAACTTCTACACTACCACTGCCAATGCCAACAAGCAAACATTCGGCATTGACAAATGCTTGTTAGCTGTAGCAGAGGAAAGATCACTGGCTGGCTACTACTGCTTAGAGCAGGATAAGTAAATGTGCTTAGTGCGTATATGCTTTAGTTAGGTAGAGGACTGCTGGCTGGGGCTGTGTGGCCTGCTCACGCGCATACGCAATTACTACCTGAGCTAACTTGCCTCCTTCCTCCCGCTGCATGCTAATTAGCCTCACTACCTCTTTACAGGTGAGTCTCCCCCCCCACAGAATGCTGCCGACCATGGCATACGACGGACTAGGAAGCTCCTACCTTGGAGCGGTTCACTGGACTGCTGCTGCTTCTCTCCAGGTAATTAAGACCTCCTCTATGAGATTCCTGGACGATTACTCGGCTGTTTGTTCTGGACTCTTGGCAGCACTGCACCACAGCCCACTGATTGTCTCTGCAAGACTCGGCTGTGGGGTGCTACCTGTAAGGGTGGCTGGATCATTGCATTGTTGCAGTCTAGTGTGCTGTGCTGAAGTAGATGCTTAACTCCAACAGTAACTTGCTGCATGCTAGGATATGTCCTTAGGTAGTACAGTTGAGTAGACTAACATGTTTAAATTGCCTGGTTGTAATCTAAGGTAGACTGTCTGATCTTTATAATATCTGGGGCTACAAACCTATCTGAATATGCCCTCTGTCAGTACTGCATAGATCTGAACTTAATTTAAATGTTAGTGCCTAGTCTGTTTTTAGCTGTAGCAGGAGAAAGATCACTGGCTGGCTACTACTGCTTAGAGTAGGATAAGTAAATGTGCTTAGTGTGTATATGCTTTAGTTGGGTAGAGGACTGCTGGCTGGGGCTGTGTGGCCTGCTCACAGTCACAATTACTACCTGAGCTAACACTCCTTTCTCCGCTGCATACTAATTAGCCTCACTACCTCTTTACAGTAGTCCCCCCACAGAATGCTGCCGACCGCAGGCGTGCGGACGGACTAGGAAGCTCCTACCTGGAGCAGTTCACTGGACCTGCTGCTGCCCTCCAGGTAATTAAGACCTCCTCACGAGATTCCTGGGCGATTACTCGGCTGTTTGTTCTGGACTCTTGGCAGCACTGCACCACAGCCCACTGATTGTCTCTGCAAGACTCGGCTGTGGGGTGCTAACTCATCCGCCCACCCCAACCACACCCTCCCACCCAGGAATGGCCCTTGTTATATTGGCTGTCACCGGCTACGTCACTTCCTGTGGCATCGCTTCCTGTGTCTCAGATACTAAGTCCCCACTCCTCCATTTGCAGGTTATACCCGCAGACCACCAGAGGGCGCTAAATTCTCCACATCCCTAGCTAAGCTCCTTGGCAACCTCCCTTTACTTTCCCGTTGTATGCCCCCCTGGAGCTTCTGTTCCTGTCCACTCTACTCTCTCCCACCACGTCTGTACCTCTATCTCCCTTCAATCCCCGCCCTACTTTGAGCATGCCTGTCTTCCCCTGTCCAGCCTGTCTCTCACTCCCTCTCCTCCTTGTAATTTTCCTTACCTCCCCCTGGGTTACCTTATGCCCACTCACCAGCTACTCCCATGTCTGCTGCCCCCCCCTCGGCTCCGGGCCACCCCTCCTCCTTCACACACCCTACTCCCTCCCCTAGTTTCCACCATTCTCTTGGCTACCCCTCTCTCCTACCCCTCTAGTATCTTATCACGCTAGCTTTCCCAGTCTTTTCCACCCTACCTACCCCCTGTACCACCGTACTGCCATATACATATGCCCCTAGTCGACATAAACTTTCCATCCGCCACCTGCTCCCTAGGGCAGCTCTCCTTCTTCTGCTCCTGTCTGGCAATATCCATCCAAACCCAGGGCCTGTCTTCAATGGTTCCCCTCTGAAACCCACTGGTCTTCGTATAGCATCCATGAATGTATGCAGCCTCCTCAAAAAACTGGACTTCCTACAATGCTGGGTGACTGTTCAGAAACCAGATGTGATAGCCTTGGTTGAAACTTGGCTGACAAAGTCCACCTCCAATGCCCAGGTCTCCCTCCCAGGCTACTCCCTACACCAGCTGGACCAGATCGGTAGGAGGGGTGGTGGTGGTTGTGCCATCTATGTTAAAGACACCATCACTGGACTAACCCTTCCTCCCCCTATCCTTGACCATAACGCCCAGGCCCTAACTCTAAAATTATCACCTGACCCCACCAGAGGTCCAATCTACCTGACTGCCGCCTACATACCCCCAAAAAAACAAGCGCTGGCACTGGGCCCTCTAATTGACTATCTCTCCTCCCTACCCTGCTCATCTGATCAAATTCTGGTGGGTGATCTGAACGTCAACTGGCTTAGTCCCACATCCTCCGCCTCCTGTGAGACTTTTGCAGCTATTGATCTTACCCAACTAGTCTCCCAGCCTACTAGAATAAATCCTAGCAGTGGAACCAGCACTCTTCTGGATGTGGTCCTCACCAACAGGCCATCCCGCGTCCACAACCTTCAAATCCTCCCAGACTGCCTTAGTGACCACTCCCCGGTTCTCTTCGACTGGATTACCTCCCTGCCTAAGTCCTCTGTTCATACCACTTGTCGTCGACGTCTAAGACCTGGTGGGCTGAAAGGCCTAAAACTCTACCTAGGCTGCACTGATTGGTCCCCGCTATTAAACTCCCCCGACATTGACAAGGCACTTGCCTTCTTTGTCTGAACCTTTAACTCTGCCTATGACATCTTTGCACCCTTAACCACCCTGAGGTCCAAAGTAAGACACACCCCCTGGGTCACCCCTGCCTTACGCACTCTTCTTAGGCAGTGGGATAACTTATGGCACATCACTGTTGAAACTGGCCACCCTGCAGACAGACAAGCTCACGAGCTGCTCAACAGGTACCTGGGCCATCCGCAAGCTAAGGCCATTATTCAAGCCTCCTTACCTCCTCATGGGGAACCCCAGGTCCTTCTGGGACAATGTGAAGCAGCTAACTGGTGGTGCACGCTCCCTCCACCATTGCTCCTTGACATCAATGGGACTATCTCCTCAGACCTGCCCTCATTGCTACACACCTCAATAATTCCTTTACAGACCTCAGCTCTGTGCTCCCAGACAATTTCTTAATCCCCCTCCTCCCATGTCTGCCCCTCCCATCTCTCGCCTCCTTTCCACCTTCGCTGAGTCACCTACTTGAAGTCAGGCCTTACCTGTTTAAAGCTCTAAAGTGCAATACTGTTGGTAATGACTCACTTGACCCCTGTCTCCTCACGTCCAGGTCTTGGATCAGGTCATCTCGCTATCACCTGCCTCTTTAATAAGTCCCTCTGCCTTGGGCAATTCCCTCTGTCTGGAGGGTCGCCACTGTAACCCCTATTCTCAAGGGTGATGACAGGACACTTGCAGGTAACTTCCGGCCTATTTCTATCCTCTCTCCCCTCTCTAAGGCCTTAGAGAAAATTGTAGCTGCCCAAATTTCAGATTACCTCTCTAAGTATGATGTCCTTTGTCCTGAGCAGCATGGGTTCAGGGCCGGTCATAGCACCAATACTGCACTCCTGGAATTTGCTAACTTCCTTCACACTGCATTGGATGCAGGCTCCCTCGCAGGTGCAGTATTTATCGACTTATCAAAAGCCTTTGATACTGTCTCGCATCCTCTCCTATTAGCTACCCTGGCCTGCGTGGGCTTTGCCCCTGGTCCAGTCTCCTGGTGCGCCAGCTACTTGTCCAACCGCTCCCAACGTGTGAAGGTGGGTGCCACTCTTTCCAGCACCTGCCCAATCCGCTCAGGGGTCCCCCAGGGCTCCATCCTTGGTCCTTTACTCTTCTCCCTCTATCTCAACTCCCTGCCCAACGCGTGTGCAGGAAATGTCCTACTCTACGCCGATGATGCAGTACTCTTTGCCTCTGACAGTAACCCTGTCGCACTCCAGAACTCCCTTCAAACTGCCTTCAACTCTGTAGAGACATGGTTCTCTGAGCACTGTCTCATGATCAAACTTAAGAAAACCAAAACCATGCTCTTTACTCACCCCCAAAATAAGTCTAGCAACTTTCCACTCACTGTCCACTCCACCCATAATCTCCTGGTTGAACTTGTACACTTCTATAAATACCTTGGTATAATCTTTGACTCTGCCCTCTCCTTTCATGACCATATCTCTGCCCTGACCGCTGCCTCCAATGCACGGTTGGGCATCCTCTACCGACACAAAAACTGCCTCCCCACTGACACTCTTCGCCTGGCAGTCACTTCCTCGGTTCTATCCATAATTGACTATGGCTTTCCCGTCTATGGCGTGGCAGACCCAACTGCCCTCCGTAAGGTACGCCTTACGCTCAACAAAGCATGCCGACTTATCACCAGTGCCCATTGCCTCACCCATACCTGTCTACTGTACTCCATGGCCACCATACTCAACATTGATGAATGCCTCATGTTCCAAACCTGCCAACTTACCTTCAAAGCCCTCCATGGTCTCTCCCCTCCTGGCCTAGCTAACTCTGTTCGCTGAGCTAATTCCATGGTGTGCATACGCAGCTCCTGCAAAACTGCACTGGTCATTCCAAGGGCTAGGACCTCCCAGGGTCAAAGGGCTTTCCCCTATAGAGCACCCACTGCATACAACTCCCTCCCCTGCCAGCATCACTGAGGCTCCCTCATTAGCGTGTTTTAAATACAGCCTCAGAAGTCACTTGCTCAACTCACACTCCTGCCGCTACCCCTGATCTCTCCTACCTACTGACAATGCTCTCTGAGCTGCACCCCCTCTCCTCCTCAGCCCTCTCCCCCCCCGCAGGACCTCTATTCAACTCTACTACCCTTAGCTGTCTATTCTGAATTTGATTATCTGAATTTGCTGTTAACTCATTGTTATGTCTCGAATTTGATTATCTGAATTTGCTGTTAATACAATGTTACGCTCCTCTATACCTGTAATCTGACTGTACCGTATTGTTGATCTGTACTGCTGACCTGCAACTTGTCTCATGTATGTATGTTCATTGTCCTTCTTATGACGAGGTACCTTTGTAAATGAGCCTCTGGCTCAAAGGTTGTTAAACTGATGTTAAAATAAAATAAAATAAAAAAATACCCCCAGGTCCCTTTCCTTTTTTGTTGTTGTTACTACCTCCCCACCCATTGTGTATTATTCTCCCGGGGTTCTTGTTTCACAGGTGCATTATTTTGCACTTCTTTGCATTGAATCCTAGCTGCCATACTTCTGACCATTCCTCCAACCTTGCCAAGTCCCTTTTCATCCTTTCCACGCCTCCTTGTGTATCAACCCTGTTGCAGATCTTTGTGTCATCTGCAAAAGGCATACTTTTCCTTCAGTCCCTCTGCAATGTCACTGATGAGACATTAAAAGAACTGGACCCAATACTGAACCTAGTGTTCCCACTAGTAACCCCTCTTTCTTCAGAGTGGACTCCATTTACAATTACCTTCTGTATCCTGTTGTGCAGCCAATGTTTTACCAGGCTACCACCCTGGGACCCACTCCAGGTTGGTTAATTTGACTATTAATATTTGTGTGGGACTGTGTCAAATGCCTTGCTAAAGTCTAGGTAGGCCATGTCACAGCCCCTCCCTGGTCTACTACTTTGGTCACCCAGTCAAGAAATCTATTAGATTCGTCTGACATGACCTTCCGCTGTGAACCCATGCTGCCTTGGGTCCTGTGCCCCACTGGCCTCTAGGTACTCAACTATTCTTTCCTTCAAGTGACTCCATCACTTTCCCTACCACAGAGGTCAGACTGATAGGTCTGTAGTTTCCTGCCTCTGTCTTGGTCCCACTTTTGTGAAGGGAAACACATCTGTCTTCCTCCAGTCCTCAGGTACCACACCATCCTCCCATGATTTATTAAAAAGAGTAGCCAGTGGTTTCACTAGTTCCTCCCTTAATTCTTTTAGAATTCTGGGGTGAATTCCATCAGGACCCATTGCTTTGTCCACCTTCAGTTTTAGGAGTTCTTGTAGAACCCTTTCTTCTGTGAAAGGACTGGGATCGACCCCCTATCAAGAGTGCTTCTGTTAATTGGATTAGGCACTTCCCCCTCCTCTTTTGTGACTACTGAGCAGAAATATTCATTCAGTATCCCTGCTTTTTCACTGTCCCCCTCTGCCCACCCACCGTTCATTTTATTCAGCTTCACTATCCCTCCTTTTGTCTTTCTACACTCGCTGATGTACCTATAAAAGGTTTTATCCCCCTTCTTAACTGAGTTGGCTATCTTTTCCTCAGTTTGGGCCTTTGCTATTCTGACTTCCTTCCCTGCTTCCTTCTGCCTTAACTGGTACAGCTCTCTGTCCTGCTCCTTCTGTGTTTCCTTATACTTCCAGAATGTTATCTTTTTCTTCCTGTCTTTCACAGCCACCTCTTTTGAGAACCATAGTGGCTTTTTCTTTTGTTTTGATTTGTTTATTTGCTTCACACAAAGGCTTGCTGCCTCTGTGATGGCAGTTTTGATGATTCCCTATTGTTGCTCCACACCTCCTTCCAGACTGCTTGCTAGTGCTTTTCTGAGGCACTCTCCCATCTTGCCAAAGTCAGCCCTCCTAAAGTCCAGTACCCTCACTTTGTATGGCTTGACTCTGTAGCTGAGTTTAACGTGAACCACACTGTTTGATGGTCACTTGTCCCCAGATGGCAACCTACTTCTAGATCTGAGATCCTCTCACTGTCCGTTTGATCACGAGGTCCAGATTGCTCCGTCATGAGTAGGTTCCAAACTAGCTGTCTGAGGCCTGCCACCTGTAGGCATCAAGAATGGCCCTGCTCTTGGATGTGGCTGCAGCAAATGTGCTCCAGTTAACATCTGGCATGTTCAGGTCTCCCATCAACAGTAGCTCCCCTTTCTCTGCCATTCTAAGAATGCCTTCTATCATATCCTTGTCCATTTCCTCCCCCTGACATGGGGGTCTGTACACAACCCCTGTGTGGATTGTGGTGCCCTTTCCAGTCTCCAAGGTGACCCACAGTGCCTTCTCTCCTCCCCTCCCTGTTTACTTTTTTGTTCAGTTGCTTTTATCCCTTCCTTTACATAGAGAGCTACTCCTCCCCCTCTTCTCCCCTGCCTGTCTCTCCTGTAGGTTATGTACCCTGGTATGTTAACATCCCAGTCATGGTTCTCTGTGTACCATGTTTCTGTGACTGCTACGATATCCAGCCATCCCTCTTCGATCAAGGCCACCAGCTCAGGGAGCTTGTTGCCCAGACTATGGGCACTGATACTCATTACCCTCCATTTTCTGATGGCCTTACTCCCTTTTGCCCCATCCGTGTCCTTGCCTGTGTCACTTTCTCCATTTAACCCTGCCCATCTCCCTATCGACTCCTCTATGTTGGTGTTTGCCGCACTTACTACCGTGATTATTTTGGGGGGCTAGGATTTCCCTGCTCCTTTCCAGTGCCTCCCGTCTTTGATAGTTTAAATGCCTGACAATGAAGCATTTAAACTTATCACGTAGGATCCTGGTTCCCCTCCCAGACAGATGCAGCCCATCATGCCAGTATAGGCTTGCATCACTCCAGGTGGACTCCCAGTCCCCAATAAAGCCAAATCCCTGAGCTCCACACCAATTTTTCAACCACTGATTGAATCCCATGGTGTGGAACACCCTAGCCTCTCCTATGCCACAGATGGGCAGCACCTCCGAGAAGGTTACCAAGTGTGCTACTTGATTAAGGCCCTTCCCCAATTCCACAAACTCTTCCTGCACTTCTCTAATCCCTTTCTTAGCCAGGTCATTTGTCCCTATGTGGATAATGACATCCAGCTCCCTCCCCTGTGCAGCTGCTCCGGCAATCCAGAGGATTCGCTCTCTGTCCCTCCAAGCCATGGCACCAGGCAGGCACCTTACCTCCCTCTCCCCTTCTTCCCCCAGTTCTACCTTCCTAACAATGGAGTCCCCACCAGGAGTTGTTTCCTTCCTGCAGGGTCCCCTGCTACCCTCCTGTGGGTCTCCTTTGTGGAGGTTCCCAGCATCCTCCTTGGTCTCCACTGCGGGTGCCTCCATAGAGGAACCACACTTTGCCAGAATGGCATAGGAATTGTGGACAGGTACAACTGGAGGGATGTGCCTCTGTTCCACTACCATCACCCTCCCTGAGCCCACTGTGGTTCAACCACTCCTCTTTCTTGGCAACCTCTGAGGCAACGGCAGTGGCAATGGTGGTCCCTGGATGGAAGAGGAGGTCCCACAAATCCTGGCCAACTCAGCCTGGAGATGAGCAACCTCCTCCCTCAGCCCAGAGAGGTACCTGCAGATAGGACAACACCACATCCTCCAGAACGTCTCCCGGAAGACTGCTGCTCCACAGCCACTGCACGGCACCACTCCAATCATGTCTTATTTCTGGCCCCTTAACTGTTTGCAATCCTTACTCTTTCCTCTTTTTTTCTCTCTCTCTCTCTCTCTCTCTCTCTTACTTTCTGCCTGTGTGTCCTTTAAGCTCCTGATTGTCCTGTTCTGAGACAATAATATCCTATATTTCTCAGTAGACCCCTTACTTGCTCAGAGGCAGACCTCCAGCAGCTAGAGGGGGCTGGAGAGCTACTGTTGCCCTTCTAGGATGGTGGGTCTTTGGAGGTTCTGTGATCACTCACTTCCTGCTCCCAAACATGAAGTTCCTGTTGTCAGTCAAATCCTGTGCCGATAAAAATAGGACTAGCTTTGGGTGTGGGGTGGAGGGAAGGGAAGAAGGGCAATATAGTCCCAGTAGAGGAGTCCAGTCACACAGCTGTCCTTTCTCCTGGTGTCTTCTGCCAAGCTATTAGCAGCATCTTTCTAAGGAAGTCTTTAAATGTAGCTTCCTTCTAGCTAAGCCACTCCCCCTACTTACTAGATCTTTCTACAAGTAATTTAAACCTCACAGCTATTAAGTCCTTTCAATCACCTGAGATTTACACCTAGATAACTGTTCAGATAACCATTTAGTTTGGTTAACTCAGACAAACACACACTTTTATTTTTTGTTTGTTAGTTTTTTTTTACTCTAAATTAAAGGTCCAGGTACAACAGTTCTTCTTTAGTCCCAGCAGAGGAGTCCAGTCACACAGCAGTCCTTTCTCCTGGTGTCTTCTGCCCTTAAAGGGCGGTACCAGGCCATCGGCCATCTCCATAGGGGCAGGTCTATCAGGGGGAACCATGAAAAAACAGGTTACTCACCTTTAACAGTAGTTCTAGGAGTGGTATATGATGTTCATCCACCCTTTTTGGTAGTTGCCTTTCCCTTTAAGGATCGCTGGAAACGTCTTCTAGCTGGTTCCTCCCACCACCCACCGTGTAGTAACTCCCATGGCTCCCCCATGACACCAGATCTTGCCCGCTGGTAGCAGAGTTTGTGTGTCGAAGCTGGGGTGGTCGGGTGGGTCTGTGTGGATGAACATCATATACTACTCCTAGAAACAGTGTTACAGGTGAGTAACCTGTTTTTCTAGGGATGTGGATATGAAGTTCTATCCACACTTCTTGGCAGATTGTGGTAATGGGAAATGAAGGTGTGTGCTGATTTCCAGGTAGCAGCCCTGCAACTCTCCTGAACAGGGACATCCCTAGAAGCAGCCACCAACACAGCAGTATGGCGAGTGGAATGAGCCCTTAGCCCTATGGGAGGCTCCCTACCCGCCAAACTATAGCAGAGATCAATGCAGGATGTGGAACATCTGCCAAGTGTCTGCTTGGCTGTAGGACTGCCAGGTATGGCTTCAGCGTAGGTGACAAACAGCTGGTGAACCTCTCCCTGAACTCCAGCCATGCATTCTTTATAGTAAGCGAATGCTCGCCTCAGGTCCAAAGTATGAAGCCTGTGTTCAGCCTCCGAGGTGTGATTCAGGAAGAACACTGGCAGAGTCATCACCTGATTCAGGTGGAACTCTGACACAGCCTTCGGGAGGAACTTTGGGTTGGGGCGCAGGACAACCTTGTCCCTGACCAGGTAAGGAGACTCTGCCAAGAGCACTTGGAGCTCACTGATCCTTCTGGCTGACGTGATAGCCACCAGGAAGGTGGTCTTCCATGACAGGTGAGACATCTCACACCTCTGCATCGGTTCGAATGGCTTGCCCATGAGTTTTGCCAAAACCATCAACAAGTCCCACGGTGGTGGTGGTGGTGGTCATGGCGTCAGAGGGGAAATGTGGTAAAGCCCTTTGAAAAAGCGCCAGACCACCTTCTCCTGTGCCACCGACTGCTGACCAGCTCGCACCCAGTAAGCAGAAATGGCTGCCAGGTGCACCTTAAGGGTCGTCGACCAAAGTCCCCTTTGGGAGAGAGAGACCACAAATAGTCCAAAATGCTAGCAACAGGACAGGTCGAGAGGTCCAACCCCTTGCCCTGACACTAAATGGAGATTCTCTTCCATTTGAAGGCATAGCATTTTATGGTTGATCCCCTTTCTAGATGCCTCCACCACGGTGAGGACTTCTTCAGAAAGGCCTAAAGCCTAGAACTCTAGCTACTCTTGCCTGGTTAAATAAAGTGATTGATTGATTGATTGATCGATAGGAACCAGGCTGTCAGGTGCAGGGATTGAAGGTCCGGGTGGAGTACCTTCCCCTGACTGATGGAAAGCAGGTCCAGGCATGTTGGAAGACACCTTGTGAGCCTGTTGCTAAGGCTGAGGAGATCGAGGTACCAAAACTGATGGGGCCAGTCCAGAGCCACCAGGATCACCTGTGCCTTATCCCTCTTGACCTTGAGTAGCACCTTGTCAACCAAGGGAAGTGGAGGGAAGGCATAAGAGGCCTGGGGTCCAAGGCCTCAAGAAGGCATCCCCCTGCAGTGTTCCCTACTGAGGGGGGTGGGCACAATACAGCCTCAGCTTTGTGTTCTCCCTGAAGGCAAACAGGTCCACCTGAGGGGTGCTCCACTGGGAGAACAGGCTGTGAACTATCTCAGGGTGGAGGGACCACTTGTGAGATGCCTCGTTCACCCGGCTGAGTGCATCCGCCAACTGACTGGAGGCTTCTGCCACATGGATGGCTAGAATATCTGCCTCCAGGCTGTGCACGAATGTCCAGATGCAGAGAGCTTCTCACCTCAGGAATTCTTTAGCATCTATTGACAGGTGCAGTATGCCAGCTGGGTTCAGCTGCCCCGGAGAGGAGGAGTCAATGCAAATGAGGAAGGCACTGGCCAATCAGGAAATAGTTAGAGTAGAGTGCTGCCTGTAGGTAGCCTGAGGAACCTCAGAACTTTTTATCCACTGAACTGGCAACACTGCCCTGGAGCTCTTCTATTCAGAGATCTTCCTGTGCCATTTTCTTTCTTTTTGAGTGCTGCTTTAAAGTATTTTCTTCATTTTATCTATTTTAACCGCATCTGCGCTGGGTTCAGCGCAGTTGCTGGATTTTTCCGTATTTTCACACTTTGATGTTTTCCTGAAGTAACATTTAAAATCCGCCTCACAGCCATGATAAATACGTCATTTTTTATTTAATTTGTTAGTGTTTAGTATTTATCGGTGGTTTGAATGCTTTTGCGGTAAAATCACTGATTTGCTTTTTCTAGCGCCTGCGAATTTTTTCCGTTGCGCACCAGCGCAAATTCTTGGAACCCTTTTTTCTCTATTTAAATTCAAAATGATTAATATTTGAAGGGTAATCCCCTCTCTTTTGGGGTGAGACTCTCTTGTTTGCTGTGTAGTGGGCTTGGTTGACAAGAGGTGTGGAGGTGGTTCTGTTTTTTCCTCTTTGTGAAAAAAAAATCTCTTAAAGTTGATTTTGATTTGTTTAAGCTTTGGCCTAATTATTATTACCTGGGCTTTTAGTCTACCTCCCCTCCTCTAAAAGCACTGAGGGGAGTACCTCAAGTTAACACAAAAGAAATGAGAAGTTCCTTTGGGACTTCTATTATTACAAGTCTGGTTCTGTAGTAGTTGTTTCTCTGTCTAAGCCTTTAATTTGAAAATAGGCAGGGTGTCCTCTTCCCTGCACAAAGATAGAGATTAATCTCCTCTGACCCTCCCTCCTGAAGGACTTAGGGAGACATCAGGGGTTAATAAAATTATGCCCTCTGCAACTAAATTTCTGAGAGCTTGGCAATTATTCCAGACTTTATTTTTCTGGGCGTGTTCTCGGCTCCTTCGGGTCCGAGTATTCCTCTCCTTGTTAATCCTTATGCCCAAGGATATTATTATGTTTACTGTTAGTAATTTAGGAGATGATTTTCTTTCATGAACTCCTCTTGGGGCCCACTAATTCCAGTCGGTCACCCTGAGGTTGATTCAGGTTATGGCATAATGAGGCATATATACATATATATATTTTTTTTTCATCCAGTGGACTCCCTGGACTTTCCTCCCCAGGATGACACTGATAAAGAGGTGGAGGACGACGACTTCATAGATCTGGTGGTTGCTTTCCTCCAAGGAAGTTGACAACTCTCTGAAGACACCTACAGGTAGGTTCTGGAAACCCCTCCTTCTCTTTCAGGGTTGACAGAAGCATTCAAATGAATTACCAGCTCGGTAAGTGTTCTGCTGTTTTTACCTGTACACTTTCAGATTAAAGAGAGTTAGTGCAACCAGCGGCCTGCTTCTCAGTCTCATGCCACTGTCTGCTTTCCCTCCAGAGATAGACTCTAGATAATCATATACCATTTGTAAGAAATTTTACATAATGCCTTTAACCTTTGTAGCATACGCTATTATATACTGAGAGTGTTTTGATGTATACTGTCCTTGCTATAGTGCGGCATCTCTGGAGCACTATTCACAAGGAGGTTTGCTGGAATACCCAAGAAGCATTTAGTAGCACTATGCTCTCATAGAAAGTCATAATGTTACAGCTTCTAGAGTCTTGGTGTAGGTCATTTTCCTCAGGCTTGCCTGTCTAAAAAGTTCCAGCCTTTTGGGTTATGCTTTGGTGCAAATTTTGGTTTGTCTTTATGGCAAATTGAAGCTGACAGGCACGTATGGACTGGTTTAACTCTCCTAGTACTAAGTTAGATATAAGCACTCCTCCCCCAGAAATCTCAGTGGGGGGCTTCGAGTACGAATTATTCTCCCTTTAACCTTTTTTCCCTATGCCACCTCATTAGGAAATTTCCAAATGTGAAGTTTTCCAGGGGGTTAGGCAGGAATGCTCCTTTCATTAAAGATAATCCTCTTTTTTCTTCCGTTACTTTTCTTCTTGGTTCAAGTTTTTACCCCTTCTTTGGTTGGTGAAAAAAAAAAATTAAATAAAGGGAGATAGATATATGCAGATATTAACATTTAAATATATATACACAATATATCTATGTACATGATAAGTAAATAAATATCTAAAGTTTACCTCCAAATGCTGCATTCTCTGTTGTTCTTCAGTAGCATGTCAGCAGTGGTAAAGTACAGTTACGTAAGAACTTACCGTAACAGTAGATCTTCGAGAGAGGCTCTTGCAGTGGGTAATTACATATAGGACTGAAGCCGGTCAGTGGCAGGACCCCATGGAAAAATTTCTAGCTAGCAGTCCCTGGTGAGGGACCGCCCCCCACGTCAGGTGACCGGCGTCATGCGACGTCGGTATAAAGGGGCGGTCCCGGACGCCTGCTTTCCCGTTCTTTCCCGCCACAGGCCGGAAGGCCGGACAGAGAGAAAGATGTTTCCATTCCTGGAAAAAGAGCTGAAAAGCCTAGGGGATGGAGGGGGGAAGAGTACCTGCTGCAGAGCCTCTCTGAAAAGATCTGTCTGACAAGTTCTTATGTAACTGTACTATCTTACTCGAGAGGGCTCTTGCAGTAGGTAATTACATAAGGATTGAATCCCAAGCAGTCTGGAACAAATAAAAGACACGGGAGGAGGAACTACTCCAAAAAATAGCAGAAGTCTTGCAATCCTCAAGACAGTAGGCCTTACAAAACAGCTAGCCCGAAGCCTGCTCTACGGCGAGAGGCAATGTCCAAACTGTAGTGTTTCGTAAAGGTATGGATGGAAGTCCAGGTGGCGGCAGCACAGATGTCTGCCACAGATATATTCTTGAAACAAGCCGCAGAGGCTGCTACTTCTCTTGTGGAGTGGCACCTGACCTGACCCGGAAGGGTCTTGTTGTACTTGTCATAACAGAAAGTGATGCAATGAGCCAACCACTTCGACACGCATTGCTTAGAAACAGCAATCCCTTCCCTTTTGTGAGCAAAAGAGACGAACAACTGATCAGTCTTTCTGAGGTTCTATTGGTGTAGTATCTCAGAATCCGGTGAACATCCATGGTATGGAGTAAATATTCTCCTTGGTTGGAGTACTGCGTGAAAAAGGCAGGTAACTCTATAGACTGATTTAAGGTAGAGTATGCTACCACTTTAGGTAGAAGCTTAGGGTTTGTGCGAAGAACCACTCATTCTTTGTGAAAAATCAAATAAGGGATTTTACACAGAAGGGCCTGGAGCTCAGAAATTCTTCGAGCGGAAGTAATGGCCACCAAGAAGAGTGTCTTCCACGAAAGAAACTTCAGATCTGTGGTTGCCCCAGGTTCGAAAGGAGGAAGAAAAAATTACTCACCTTAGTAATGTTGTTTCTTCTAATGGAGTCTTGCTATATTCTGACATATGCAGTGAGGCCCAACCTTCGAACTGCCCCGGAGATGAAAGAGTTAAACTTTGCATGCCAGGCATGGAACGCTGAGCTCGAGCTCGGTTGAGACTCTGTCTGTTGTTCTTCAAACTCAAACAGTCAGATCTTTACGAGCTAAACTCACTAAGGTCCTGTGTGGAAGCTGGAAACCTACACTAGCCAACTGGCTATCAAATATAAAACCCATTTTTTGGTCACAAAACAAAGACTCAAGTCAGGAGACCCAAAAATTAAAAAACACAACACCAAGTCACCCCAAGAAACGAAGGGGTAAAACAATAAGGTGGGCACCTACTAAGTGCCAACACTGCACTGCCAACCCACATCCCAAAAACAGAGGTTCTGAGAGTGGCAGGCGGGGGGGGAGGTCAGAATATAGCAAGACTCCATTAGAAGAAACAACATTACTAAGGTGAGTAATTTTTTCTTCAAACAACATGAAGTCTTGCTATATTCTGACATATGCAGACTACAAAGCAGTACCTCCATGGAGGAGGGATAGAACCTACTTAGGAAATAGGCTCTGAAGCACAGCTGTGCCAAACCGAGCATCACTCCTAGCCTGGATGTCCAGGGAGTAATGATTAGTAAAAGTGTGAACTGTTTTCCAGGTAGCTGCTTGACATATCTCTAGAATAGGGATGTCCCTGGAAGCAGCCAGGGAAGCAGCTGTACCTCTGGTAGAGTGAGCCCTCAGGCCTGAGGGAGGAACCTTACCCAGTTTTTCATAGCAAAATTGGATACAAGAGACAATCCACCTGGCAATGGATCTTTTAGTGGCAGGTTTCCCTTTACCAACCTCACCATAGAGTGAGGAACAGTTGGAGAGTCAAACCTGTGACCTTATTGCAGCTCTGTGTAGTAACTAGGGCTCTTTTCACATCTAACTGTGCAGCCTCCTCGCCAGAGGAGGAATGGTCAGTGAAGTACACTGGAAGAGACACAGATTGATTAAGGTGGAAATCTGAAACCACCTTAGGCAAGAACTTCCTGTTAGTCCTGAGGACCACCTTATCTCTATGAAGGAGATAAAATCAGGCTCCACTGACAAAGCTTGTAATTCACTTATGCGTCTGGCAGAAGTGATGGCTACCAGAAACACAGTCTTCCAAGTCAAGTACTTAAGCTCTGCTGGAGATAAAGGCTCAAAAGGGGGTTGCATAAGCTGAGCAATGCAAACATTGAGGCCCCAGGCAGGGGCAGGGGCCCTGAATGGAGGGTTGGTGTGAAGCAATCCTTTGAAAAACTTGGAGAAAACAGGGTGAGCTGAGAGAGAACAGGGCTTACCTGCTGAAATAAAAGCAGACACAGCTGCCAGATGCTCTTTCAGTGTAGCTGGTCTCAGCCCCAAGCTATTTAAGTGAACCATATAATCAAGGACTGTGGGCAGATCAGCAGATTCTGGGGAAATATGCTTCCCAGAGCACCATATGAAAAATCTTTTCCATTTAGAATTATAAGAAACCCTGGTGGAAGGTTTTCTAGAAGCCTTCAGGATATCCATTACACCCTGGGAGAGGTGTTTAAGTCAGCAAACTCTAACTCTTCAAGAACCAGGCCTTGCGATTGAGAGATTTGAGGTTCGGGTACCAAACCCTCCCCTGAGCACAGGTTAACAGGTTGTAATTCCTGGGAAGACACAGGGGAAGATGGACTGCTAAGGACAGTAGGAGTGGATACTAGGCTTATCTGGCCCAGTCTGGAGCAATCAGGATCATCTTGCAGGGTTGAGATCTGATTTTGACTAGCACTTTGAACAGGAGGGAAGGGGGGGGAAAGCATAGAGAAACTTCCCTTCCAATTGAGAACTAAGGCATCCAGGGGACTGAGCCCAACACTGGGGTCTGCAGCAAAGGAGTTGGTGATTGTCTGGGGCTGCAAAAGATCTATCTGTGGGGTGCCCCATCTGGAAAAAATCACTTCCAAGACCGGGGATCCAGTGACCATTCGTGATGGCCCTGGGAAATCCTGTTGAGAGCATCTGCCAGGACATTGGCCTTTCCTGGTAGGTGAACTGCCATTAGGGAGGTGTTCAGGGAGTAAGCCAGAGACCACAACTTCATTGCTTTGGTGCACAAGGCCGTAGACCGTGTGCCTCCTTGTTTGTTGATGTGCCACATTGTGGTAGTGTTGTTTGTCTGTTCTGACCTGTACAACTTTGTTCAGAACAGATTTGGAAAAAACTTGAAGTGCTAGAAATACTGCTCTGAGTTTCAACAGATTGATATGGAGCAGAGATTCCTGAGGGGACCACAACCCCTGGGTGGTGAGGTCATCCATGTGAGCCCCCCCACCCCAAGGGGAGGCATCTGTAGTAAGGATTAAAGAGTGAGACTGGGTGACAAAGGGAACCCCTTGTCTCAAATAGTTCTGATCCTGCCACCACTGTAGGGCCTGGATCAGGGTTTGAGTTACTGGGATCAGTTTGGTCAGAGGGTCCTTCCTTTGAGACCAAAAGGCTCTCAAATGGAACTGAATGTCCCTCATCTGAAATCTTGCTCCCTGCACTACTGCTGTAGAAGCAGCCATGTGACCCATGAGCTGTAGAAAATGCTTTGCTGGTCGAGACACCTGCAGGGTGAATGAGGAGGCCAGAGAGACCAGGGTCCTTGCCCTGTCCAGGGGAAGGAAGGCTCTGGCCCTCTCTGTGTCTAGCTCTGCGCCTATGAAGGTGAGGAGCTGGACAGGCTCTAGAACTGATTTGAAAGATTTAGAGAAAACCCAAAGAAGTGAGCAGTTGCTGAGTTATCTGTAAGTGTAACTTGACTTGGTCTGGGGACTGGCCTACTATGAGCCAGTCGTCCAGGTAAGGGAAAATGGCAATTTTCTGCCTTCTTAGAGAAGCAACTACTACTGCCAGGCATTCTGTGAATACCCTTGGAGCAGAGTGAGGCCAAAGGGCATTGCTCTGAACTGGTAATGGCCTGAGGGCAGCTCGAACCTGAGGTACTTTCGATGGGAGCTTCTGATAAGATTATGGAAGTAGGCATCCTTGAGGTCCAGGGACACTAGCCAGTCCCCTGGCCTTAGAGAGGGTAGAATAATTCCCAGAGTCACCATTTTGAATTTTGGTTTTAAAAGGTGCTTGTTTAAGGATCTGAGATCCAGGATGGCCCGCCATTCTCCTGTCTTTTTGGGTAAGAAGTACCTAGAATACAATCCTTTGCCCTGGTGTAGGGGAGGAACCCTTTCCACAGCTCTGAGAGCTAGGAGGGAAGAGACCTCTGCCTCTAAGGCAAGTGCCTCTGATGGATTTGCAGGTGGAAAGGATCTGGTTCTCATCTTTGGAAATTTTTTGAAGCTGAGAACCAGTCCCTGGCTTACTACTTCCAGGACCCATTTGTCTGATGTCAGAGACTCCCAGTCCTGGACAAGTAATGCAGCCTGCCCCTACAGGTAGCTGACAATCGGCCCTAGCAGCCCCATCAGGGTGCCTGCTTGGCAGGGGCTTTGGGCTGAGGGGTGGAAGCAGGCCTGCTTGTACCCGTCTGCCTCTCCTCTAAAGAACCCCCTCTGGGCATAAGCAGAAGAGGAGGCCTGGGCTTGGTAAAAAGGCCTATGAAAAGGCCTGCCCCTGCCCCTGGGAAGCTGCCTTTGAGGAGTGGCCTGCCTTTCCTTGGCCTGTGCACTCCTATAGGTGGTCCTATACTCATCCATTTTCTTCATGTAATTCTCTGTCTGCTCCCCAAACAGGGAATTACCCACAACAGGAAAATCCATGGCCTTAGTCTGGGTATCCTGTGACAGGCTAGTATATCTGAGCCAAGCCATTCTTCGAAGTGCCACAGATGTAGCCATGACTTTTGATGACACATCATTTGAGTCCACTGCAGCATGGAATTGCACCTTGGATGCCTCAATACCATCAGCAGCCACCTTCTCCAGCTCCTTGGCAAGCTGGCCAGGGACCTCTTTTGCTAGAGCCATGACAGTGTCCCATCTGAATTTCTGATATCTAGCAACATAAGCCATATAATCTGCCTGTCTGAGTCCCAAGGATGCTGCCATGTACTGTTTCTTTGCCATGGCATCAATCCTCCTGGAGTCCTTGTCTGGGGGGTGTGAAGCCAAGGGAATATTTGCCTTGTCACAGGCTGCAGCCTGCACTACCCCAACATGGCTGCATTGTTGTGTAAGGAACTCCATATCAGAGTCTGACAATGTGTACTTCTTGTCCATTCTCTTATCCACAGAAGGTCTAGTATGAGGAGTTTTTAGAATTTTAAATGTCTGTTTCCCAAAAGATTTATGCAAGGGAATAGACAGTCTCCTAGACTCTGGGATATCCATCATTTCCACATAGTCAGGCTCCTCTTGATCATCCACAGCTTTCTCCATAGGGAGCTGGAGGGTTTCAGCCACTTTTTTATAAAACATAAAATGAGAAGGGGACTGGAAAGCCTAGGAGGAGACACTCCTGAAGGTCTGTCTGGGGAGATGTCCGGGTCAATGGGCACATCCAGACTTTCAAATCCACATTCACTCTCCTCATACTCCTCTTCCCCCTCCTCCGGTTCATAATATTCCTCTAAATCATACTCTTGAACCGGTGGAACCAGCCGAACCAAGCGCCTACCTGATGGTGCCGGTTCGGTCGGAACCGGGGAAAGCGACCGGACAATTTTGATCGCTTTTGGCTATTTCTTCAGCGGCTGGAGAGGAAAGTTTTGGCTCCACACCAGCTGATTTTCCAGTCCTTTTTGCTGGAACCGACTCCTCAGAGTAGGATCTTCTTTTGCTTGAAGAAGTCTCGCCCTGGCCAGAGGGCACTCCTTCTGGTTCGGTTTGAACCGAACCGGGCTGGCCATCTGGTTCAGCGGACTTTTTGGCCTACCTTTCCCTGAGCCTACCAATTCTCTTCTCCAGGGTAGCTGCAGGAAAATGTTTACAAATCTGGCAGTCTGCATTGAGGTGGTCAAACCCCAGACAGTAAACACAGGTGGTGTGGGGATCAGCCTTGGCAAAGACTTCCCCACATACACTACAGTGTTGAAACCCAGTGGGCTCGGTTTTTCTTTTGGGTTTCTCAGACACAGTGCCAGTCCTATCCAAACTTACCCATTTATGGCAATCCGCCAGGTAAGACTCTCTTATCGGTTCCCAACCGTGTCACGGGTCGTGGAAAAAAACGTAATAAAATCCATTTTTTTTTAGAACCGATAACCGGTAACCACACTCTAAATCACAGATTAAGATTTCTTAAACAACTTGATCGGTTCAAACCGAACCAATAAACCGTTTACAAGTTCCACACAGAACAGAATTAATGTAAAACCTATCAAGTACTCACAAATACCACAGACAGAGACTGAACTGACAGGTTGCGGTTTAAATTCGGTCGAAAACCGAGAAAAATGGTACTTTAACCAACAAAATGAACCGAGCAGAAGGAGAAATCTCCGGAGCGACTGTTCAGTGAGGCGGGAGTAAAGAATCTGACGGTTTGAGTTTGAAGAACAACAGACAGAGTCTCAACTGAGCTCGAGCTCAGCGTTCCATGCCTGGCATGCAAAGTTAACTCTTTCATCTCCAGGGCAGTTCGAAGGTTGGGACTCACTGCATATGTCAGAATATAGCAAGACTTCATGTTGTTTGAATACAAAATACTGATACTTTTTGGAAAAACCTACGAAGCAACAGGACTGAGCGTTATGAACTTCACCTCGAGGTGCTGCACGAGCTGACGGTGGGAAAGAACTGGAAGGTGGGCGTCTGGGACCACCCCTTTATACTGACATCGTCTGACGCCGGTCACCTGACATGGGGGCGGTCCCCGCCAGGGACTGCTAGCTAGAAATTTTTCCGTGGTCCTGCTACCTGCCAACGTCAATCCTATATGTAATTACCTACTGCAGAGCCCTCTCGAAGTAAGATCTGCCAGTACACCTGAACACAGAGGCAGTCACCAGGCTCTTGGCCGAAGGGTGCTCTGTGAACCCTGCTAGGGACCCCATGGGCACAGCGTATTAGCGTGCCATGCACGCAGATGGAGCTGGACAAGAGGCAGGACACTGCCAAAGTTCTAGGGCCGGCCCAACAATGGCCTCGGCCACAGGAAAGGCCTCCGTTGGCGTTTCCCCTCTCTTATGGATATCCGTAAGACAGTACTCTGCTTTTTTCTGGATTGGCTCCAGGGGCATCCCTGTAGCTTCAGAGATGAGGCAGAGGATCCCTTGAAAGGACGAGGGACCTTCCTCCATCTGTAGGCCAGCGGTTGATTTATCAGCCCCGGGATGTGAATGTAGACCGGTGACGTCCGAATCTGAGGAATCCGGATACAAAGACCTACCACCCACGTCACTTTCGGCTTGCTGGGAGAGGTCTGGGGTGACCATGACCGACAATCACCGGGGGAGTCCGGTGTATGGTATATCTTCCTTGGAAGGAGCCCCTCCCACAGGCTGCTTGGGCAGTGGTTCCACCACAATAGGTGGAGAGACCGTTTTGGGCTGAACAGGAGCTCTTGCCAGTTCCGCGGGCTGAGGAACCGATGTGGTCGGCTCCGAAGGAGACGACTTCAGCCTGGGAAGGCGAAAGCCAAGTAATGGCCGGGGTGGAAGCCGTGGTAGGCTTATGCCTGGACAGAATTAGCTGCTGTCACATGAGGTCCTCGCAGCACCGATGGCGTTTCCTCCGAAGCCACTCCTCAAGCTAGGAGGACGAAGACGACCAATGGTGTTGCCTCTTCTTAGAGTGCTCATGGCTCTTCCTCAGCCTGTCGGATGAGGGGGTCCTAGACCTCTACCGAGATTGGGCAGGCTGACTCGGTCGGTCGGGAGACACTGGCAGGGCCAGTGACTTCCTGGAGTCCGGGACTGGTTCCTCGATGGGGACTCCAGCAGGCTGGGTCTCCTCATTGGGAAAAACAAGGAATGGAGTCCTCTCTAAGGAGTCAGCGACAAAGGGTGAAGAGGGTCAAGGATGATTCCCACGTCGACCAAACCCTTGGTCGGCTGGCTGGACGGCAAGTCCGAAAAGCCTGCGGCTGAGGAAGCGATCTCGACCAAAGTCGAGACCACATGCTCCTGGGACTGAGAACTCTCCCAGTCCCAGGACTGTCTTCGTCAAGACGAAGATGCACTCGGATCCTTCTCCCACTTACAGGATCGAGAGGAGTGCGAGCCCGCAGGCCCCTCTCCCTTGGTAGGGAGAGACTGGCCCAACCCCCTGAAGGAACCCAAGAAGGTGGAGCCCAGGCTGAGTGGAATGAAAAAGCTCTAAGATTCCATGGTGCGAGCTGCCTGCTTCTCGAACACTTGCATGCATTTCAACTACTCGGCAGATCCCCCAGCCACAGAACCTGCCGTTTGGGCCTCTTTGGATTTCACCGGAGGGTTCCTCTTCTCCAGCCTCTCTAGTTTCAGGCGTGCCAGATGGTCGTTGAGAACGTTGATATGAAAGGCCAAACAGATACTGCATGATGAGGTGTCATGGCTGACACCGAGGCAGTACACGCACGTGGTGTGGGGATTGGTATGCAACATCTTCTGGCTGCACGGGCACCGACGAAATATGGGGGAAGATTTATCTTCCATGATCGAAGCTGCAAACATGTGATCATTAATGCAAACAATAAGAATTTTCGGCAAAACTAAAGGTTTGAGAGCCAGAGCCTACGAAATGCGAGAGCACGAGGGAGGCAACCTGAATCTTCTAGCGGAAAAGAAGATCTGGCGTCATGGGGTGGAGCCAAGGTAAATACCACCCGGGTGAGTGGGAGGAGCCAGCTTGAAGACTTCCGGTTGGATTTAAAGTGGAAAGGGACATGCCAAAGAATGTGGATGAACAACATATCCACGCTCCTAGAAGAGATCTATCTCTGGAATGCCCCATCTCTTGAAAATAACCTGAAGAATTAGAGGGTTCAGGGTCCATTCGTAGTGGCCCTGGGAAATCCTGCTGAGAGCATCTGCTAGAATGTTGTCCTTTCCTGGGAGATGCACAGCTATCAGGGAAGTCTGAAGGGAATAAGCTAGAGACCATACCTTCATGGCCTCTGTGCACAAGGCCGAGGACTGAGTACCTCTCCTGCTTGTTGATGTACCACATGCTTGTGGTACTGTCTGTCCTGATCTGCACTACTTTCCCCTGAACAGCAGTTGAGAATGTCTGAAGTGCCAGAAGACAGCTCTTAGTTCGAGAAGGTTTATGTGAAGAAGGGACTCCTGGTGAGATCAGGTTGCCTGAGCTGTAAGCTGATCTAGGTGAGCCCCTCCCCCTAGTAAAGAGGCATCTGTGGTGAGAATCACTGAAGGGGCCTGACTGATAAAGAAGACACCTTGTCGAAGATTGTCCTCCTACAGCCACCACTGGAAAGCCTGAACTAGGGTCTGAGACAGGAACCAATTCTTCTGAGACCAATAAGATCTGAGATGAAACTGAATATCTCTCATCTGAAACCTTGCTCCCTGGACCACTGCTGTGGAAGCTGCCATGTGACCCAGCAACTGTAGAAAATGCCTGGCTTGAAGAGGAAAGTACAGTTACGTAAGAACTTACCGTAACAGTAGATCATCCAGAGAGGCTCTTGCAGTAGGTAATTACATATAGGACTGACGGAAAGATTTTTAGCTAGCAGTCCCTGTTGGGGGACCGCCCCCACGTCAGGTGACTGGCGTCATGCAACGTCGGTATAAAGGGGCGGTCCCAGACGCCCGCCTTCCAGTTCTTTCCCGCCACAGGCCCAGAAGACCCAGACGAGAGAGAAGCAGATATTTCCCTCAACGGAAAAGGAGCTGAAAAAGCCTAGGGGGATGGAGGGCGGAAGAGACACCTACTGCAAGAGCCTCTCTCGAAGATCTACTGTTACGGTAAGTTCTTACGTAACTGTACTATCTTACTTCGAGAGGGCTCTTGCAGTAGGTAATTACATATAGGACTGAATCCCAAGCAGTCTGGAACAAATAAAAGGCACCGGGAGGAGGAAACTACTCCTGAAAGTAGCGATAGCCTTGCGGGCCTCAAGACAGGAGGCCCTGCAAAACAGCTAGCCCGAAGCCTGCTCTACGGCGAGAGGCAATGTCCAAACTGTAGTGTTTAGTAAAGGTATGGTTGCTTGGAAACAGCACTGCCTTCCCTTTTGTGAGCAGAAGAGATGAACAACTGGTCAGTTTTTCTGAGATCCTTTGTCCTATCGGTGTATTATCTCAGAATCCGGTGAACATCCATGGTATGGAGTAAATATTCTCCTTTTTTGGAGTACTGCGTGAAAAAGGCAGGTAACTCTATAGACTGATTTAAGGTAGACTCCGCTACCACTTTAGGCAGAAACTTAGGGTTCATGCGAAGAGTCACTCGTTCTTTGTGAAAAATCAAATAGGGGATTTTACACATAAGGGCCTGGAGCTCGGAAATTCTTTGAGCGGAAGTAATGGCCACCAAGAAAAGTGTCTTCCATGACAGAAACTTCAGATTCGCGGATGCCGCAGTAAGAAGGAGGAAGGTAAGTTTCTCGAGAACAAAGTTCAAGTCCCAAGGGGAGCAGGAGTCCGGACGGGGGCCTCAGATGAAGGACCCTCTAAGAAAAGTCTTAGACACCTATAATTGGGCAAAGTTGCTTTATCAGCTAAAGAACATGGTAAGCTGGAAGAAGGCCATGTGCACTTTCAAGGAGGAATGACTAAGATCCAGGTCGAAGAGATGACGTAAATAATCAAGCAGAACGGCCACTGGACAGGAGAAAGGCTCCACATTCCTAGAGGTGGCCCAAGTAGAAAATCTCTTCCATTTCATGGCATAAGTGGACCTAGTGGAGGGTTTTCTAGCCTCTACCAGAATCTCAGCCACCTGCTGGGTGAGGGAGAGAAAATGCAGGAGCTCCTCCCTGGATGAGGCCGCCAGGAGCCAGTCGTCCAGGTAGGCGAACACCTGAACTCCCATAGTACGCAGGTGGGCCGCTACCACTGCCAGGCATTTGGTAAAAACTCGGGGTGCCGAGGAAAGACCAAACGGGAGTGCCCGGAATTGGTAATGGTCCCCCTGGAAAGCAAACCGGAGGTACTTGCGATGCGAGGGACGAATGGGGATGTGCAGATATGCGTCCTGCATATCCAGCACACAAAGCCATTGACCCGGCCGAAGAAGGGGCAGAAGGGTTTGTAGGAAGAGCATCCTGAACTTTTTATATTCCACGTAAAGGTTCAAGGAGCTGAGATCGAGAATGGGTCTGAGATCTCCCGTCTTCTTTGGGACCAGGAAGAAATGAGAATAGTAACCCGTCCCTTGAAGGTGAAGAGGGACGGGTTCTATGGCCTGCTTCGCGAGAAGGGCAGATATTTCTTCCCGGACCAAAGGGAGATGGTCCCTTGCATAGGATGACTTCAGAGGGGGGTGGCGGGGTGGTTTCTGGAGAAACTCTATGGAGTGCCCCTCCACTATAATCTGAAGCACCCATGAATCCGTTGTTATCCTCTCCCAACCCGGAAGGTGGAGGGAGAACCTCCCTCCTACCGGTTCCTCCGGTGTGTCTGGAGGTGGTGGGAGAGGGGAGGAGTCAGGTGGTGTGGGGCAGTGCCGCAGCTGGGGCACCCGCTGCTTTTTTTGGCAGTACGGGCCTGGCAGCTCCGGGGACTCGGCGTTTAGTGGCCCGCCTTCCTTGGGGTTTCGCTTGTGGCCGACTGCATCTGCGAAAAGGATGGCACTGTGGGGGATGGGGACAGTACATGGAATCCACAGATTTCAGAGCCATCCCCTTCTCCTGCAAGTTGGTGATGATGTCCTTGACATCACTGCCGAAAAGGACTGAACCCCTGAAAGTTGCTTCCTGGATTGCTGACTGCACCTCCGGGACCAAACCTGACACGTGGAGTCACTTACGGTGAACGTGGAGCTCTGCCCGGCAGTGTCCACTGCATCGTATGTCGTCCGCAGGATGTGATGACTGGCTGAACGAGTAGAACGGACTAAGTCAGCTAACTCCTGCTTGACTTGGGAGTCAGGTAAGGAGTCAATCTTGGATTCTGCCTGGGTAAGGATGGCCTTCTGGTAATCCCCCATATGAGTTACATAATTCAGGGCCCGAATTCCCAGTGTGGAAGAGGCGTATATGTTTCTTCCATACTGGTCCAGGGAGGTGAGATTCCTTATCCGGAGGAGCCTGGTATAGCCTGTTGGACTTCCTAGGAAGTGGGGCTAAAGCCGACGGTTGTTTCCAAATAGTGGAAACAAGGTGGGCGTGAGGGCTCGATCCAGGGTGGCACTAAAGTAGGAGCCGTAAGGGGCACGTCCAGATGTTCGGTGAGTTTGACCCGCTGAGGATCTGGTTCCATAGAACGTCACTGATGTACTTCCTGGATCTTCCTGAGCAACTCCGTGAAGGAAGGGTCCTCCGGAGGAGACTTCGGAGGAGTCCTCAGCCGGGAATTGGACGGAGAGCGAGGCTCATCGTCTCTCGGAGCATCCATCGGAGGAATCCGAGGAATCTGAGTGAAGAAAAGAAGAAGAAGAAGAAGAATCAGAAGCAGAATAAGACTCTGGCACGTCTGGGGAGGCAGGTTCCTTAGGGGATCCCTGGACGCGTGTCCTGCCTCTTGGGATCCAGAGGAAGGGCTCTGATCCGGAGGCAGTGAGGGAGTGTGCCGGCCTCGGCGAGGCCGGGGTAGCACCACTGCCGTGACGGTGGTTTCTACTCTCTTGGATGAGCTGAGCCTTGGCCTTAGCCCACCAGGAAGCCAGAGTCTCCTGCAGATCCACGGCTGAGGGGTGGTGGGGGGATAAGTATACAGTTGTATCCATAAGGTGAGTATCCGAAACCCGGCTGTGGGAAAACTGGTGCCGGGTATTGCGGCGTCGGGTACTGCGGCGCTGGATACTGTGGACCCGGGTAAGACGGCGTTGGATAAGATGGCGGGTACCCGGGCGCCGGAGGAGCTGCCGGAGCAGACGGCCCAGAAGGAAGCCCCACGGGCAGGTCAACATTGAAAGGTCCGGGGGGGTTGGGCCCGACAGAAGGGGAATATCCGCGTCGAGGCCGGCGTCTAGGGGGCTGGCGTCAGATCCGGTTCCCTAGCAGGAGGGTCTGATGGGGATGGAATATCCCCCGCATCGCCCGGGAACGGTGCAGAAAAGTCCCTGGGGTCAGACTGGGGTGACTTGGGCTCCCCGGACGGCAGCGAAGGCTGCGGGGAACCGGGTACGACAGGGGTTGTAGGGTCCGTCGTAGGTTCCGGCCAGACGCTGGGGAGCCGGTGCGGCTTAGGGGCTGGTTCGGGCGGGCGCCTGAGGAGCTGGCATCCGACTTACGGGGTCCCTCGTCGGAGGCGGGCCAAGGGAGGGAAGCGGCCCGGTCTGAGGGGGACGAGGTTGTGCGCTGCCCTGAAGGGTCGGGCATCTTATCAACCTTCTCCCGGCGGACGTCGGTGGAGCCGATGTCCGGCTTATGGGAGGTGCCCGCAAGCCTGCGGCGGTACTGCGGGCGGAGGCCTCCTTTTGCCCGGAGGTGCCTGCAAGGCCCAAGCACGAGCCCGACGGGCGGGCCGACGCCTCCTCCAAAACCCTGGAGGCTGCCGTCGGACGGTCCCCCGGAGGGGATATTTCCTGGGCCGCGACTCCAGCCGGAGTCGCGGGCGAGGAGGCCTTCTCCTGGTGCCTTTCTTTGTCCCGCTTTTTGTGATGTCCTTCAGGAGAAGTCGACGCCTGCCTGAGCTTCTTCAATTCTTTTTCCATTGAAGACATCTTTTTCTTTAGCAGATGGGCTTCCAGGGACTGCTGGCGTTGTCTGCGGGTAGCCGCGTTGAAGTGCAGGCAATGCGGGCACTTGTCGACCGGGTGGTCGGGGCCTAAGCAAAAAAGGCAGAGAGAATGGCCGTCCTTGTGTGGCAGTTGGGTGCCGCACGAGTCGCACTTGTTTTTGGAAGGTGTAGGGGACAACATACACCGCTGACCTGACGAGAAGAAAAAATACTCAAAACTTCGGTAAAACCGACAAAAGAACAGGGCTTTGCTAAGCATGAACTTTACCACGAGGCGCTGCATGATGCTAACGGCAGGAAAGAACTGGAAGGTTGGCGTCCAGGACCACCCCTTTATACCGACGTCGCATGGTGCCGGTCACCTGACGTGGGGGCGGTCTCTCGCCAGGAACTGCTAGCTAGAAATTTTTCCGTGGGGTCCTGCCGCCAGCTGGAGTCAGTCCTATATGTAATTACCTACTGCAAGAGCCCTCTCGAAGTAAGATCTAGAGGATGAAAAGAGGAAGCCAGAGAGACAAGGACTGAACCCTTGAGAGTGGGAGAAATGCTCTTGCCTGAATAGTTTCCAGTTCCACCCCTATGAATGTGAGGGTCTGAGCTGGTTGCAGGACAGACTTTGCTAGGTGCAGGATAAACCCCAATGAGTCTAGAAGCTTTTGAGTGGCCTCTAAAGCTGACTTGACTTGGTTTGAGGACTGGTCTACCACTAGCCAGTCGTCCAGGTATGGGAATAGAATTGCCCTACCTTCTAAGGAATGCTACCACCACTGCAAGACACTTGGTGAACACCATTGGCGCAGATGTTATGCCGAAAGGCATGACCCTGAATTGATAATAGCCTGAGAGCAACTCGAACCTGAGGTACTTTCTGTGGGAATGTCTGATAGGTATGTGGAAGTAGGCATCCTTGAGATCCAGAGAGGCTAGCCAGTCCCCTGGTCTCAGAGGGAAGAATTACTCCCAGAGTCACCATTTTGAGTTTTGTTGAGTGTTTGTTCAGGTACCTTAAATCTAGAATGGGTTGCCACTCCCATCTTTTTTGGGGTAAGGAAGTATCTGGAATATAGTCCTTTTCCCCTGTGACAATGAGGTACCTTATCTACTGCTCGCAGAAGCAGAAGAGAGGAGACTTCTGACTCTAAGGCCTTTGTCTCAAAGGGGGGGAGGATTGAAGGACCTTGTTCTCATTTTTGGGAATCTTTTTAAACTGAGAGCAAGTCCCTGGCTCACTACTTCCAGGACCCATTTGTCTGACGTATTAGACTCCCATACCTGGGAGTAGTGAGCCAGCCTGCCCCCTACTGGAACTGAGGTGGTGACCCTGACCAACACCTCAGGCTTTCTGCTTGGTAGGGGGCTTAGACTGAGTGGATGATGGGGTCCTGGTCATCCCACATCTGTCTCTTCCCCTAAAGAACCCCCTCTGCTGGAAAGAAGAGGAGGAGGAGGCTTGAGCTTGGTAAAAAGGCCTGTGAAAAGGCCTGCCTCTGCCCCTAAACTGCTGCTTCTGAGGAGTGGTCTGCTTTTCTTTGGCTGCAGCACTCCTATAGGTGGTCCTGTATTCATCCATCTTCTTCATGTAATTCTCTGTTTGGCTCCCAAAGAGAGAATTACCAGTTACAGGAAAATCCATGGCCTTAGCCTGGGTATCCTGTGAGAGGTTGGTACACCTAAGCCAAGCAAATCTCCTCATGGAGACAGATGTAGCCATGACCCTGGAATGAACATCATTTTAGTCTACAGCAGCATGGAATTGCACCTTGGATGTCTCAATACCATTTGCAGCCACCTGCTCCAGCTCCTTGGCCAGCTGGGAAGGGGCATTCCTAGCCAGCTCCAGAACGGTATCCCACATAGATTTCTGGTACCTGGCTGTATATGCCATGTAATTCGACTGCCTGAGTCCAAAACAGGATGTCAAGTACTGTTTGTTTGTCATGGCATCCACTTTCCAGGAATCCTTATCTGGGGGGGTGAGATGCCAGGGGGAATGTTAGCCTTGTCGTAGGCTGCAGCTTGCACTACCCCAACATGGCTGCTATGATTTGAAAGAAATTCCATCCCAGGACCTGACAAAGCATACCTCCTTTCCATTCTTTTTTCCACAGGAGGAATCGATGTAGGAAACTGTAAAATGTTTGTGTCTGCTTCCCCAAGGATTTGTGTAAAGGGATAGACACTCTCTTTGACTCTGGGACATCCATCATTTCCAGATAGTCAGGCTTTTCCTGATCCTGTTCAGCCTCTTCCATAGGAAGCTGAAGAGTCTCAGCCACTTTTTTTTGTAAAACAGGAAATGGGACGGGGACTCAGAAAGCAAGCAGATAGCAGAAAGGAAGCAGTATAGCGCAGTGGGTGAAGGATCTGAGCTGAAGATCTGGAGACCTAGGTTTGAATCCCACAGCTGCCTAGGTGCATACTGTGTGATTCTGAGCAAGTCACTTAACTTCCTTGTGTTCCCAGGTCACACCTGTAAACAAGCTTTCAGATTAGTGTGTCTCTCCTGGTTAAACAAACAAACAAAAAAAAAAGCCTGGGAGGAGAAACCTGGGAAGACCTGTCTGGGGAGATGTCAGGCTCTACTGGCTCATCTAGGCCTTCACATTGCTCTTCTTCATAATCTCCCTCCTCCCAATCGCCCTTATAGTATGCCTCAGAATCTATATCTGAAGCAGCTACTTCCAACCGAACCGATCGGCTCCGAACCGATGCCGGTTTGGTTGGAACCAGGCAAAGCGATTGAACTATTGTGATCGCTTTCGCTATTTCTTCAGTGGTCGGAACATGGGGTATAGGATTCGAACCTGCTGATTTTCTTTTTTTTTGACGGAACCGATTCCAAAGAGTCGGCTCTCCTTTTGCCGAAAGAGGTATCACCCAGGTCAGTGGGCACCTCTTCAGGTTCGTCCGCAACCGAACCAGGCTGGCCATCCAGGTCAGCGGACTTCTCGGCCTCCCTTTCCCTCAGCCTACCCAAACGTTTATCCAGGGTGGCTTTCAGAAAGTTTTTACATGTTTGGCAGTCTTTCTTAGGTGGTCAAACCCCAGAAAATACACACATACCAGGTGAGGATCGGCCTTAACAAAGGCCTCCCCACACTTGGAACAGTGCTGAAACCCAGTGGGACCGTTTTTATTTTTGGGTTTCTCAGACATGCAAAAATCAAAAAGTCACCCTTCACAGCTTTTAAGCCAGGTAACTAAGACCTAAAGGTTCCAACCGTGTCATGGGTTGGTTAAAAATATCCCCCCAAAACTGATTTTTTTTAGGAACCGATAAGTACTGGTAAAACCACAATTTTTTTTTTTTAGCAGTAAAAAACAATCAGTTTTGGTTCTAAACCGGACCGACTGGAAAAGAACCGAAGAGAAAAAACAATTTCTAACAGTAGAAATAATAGAAACAACACTACCCACTGCTATAACTTACTGTACCGGGACAGAGGTAAGAATACCGAGAAATTACGAACTACGGTTGAAACAACTGACCAATTCGAACTTTACCGAACCGAAGCGCAGGAGGGATCAACATAGCGACTTCACAGTGAGGCTGAGTAAGAAATCTGATGGTTAGACTTCAGTGTACCACAGACAGAGGTTTGAAAACCAAGCTCATTGTCGTGGGTTGAACAAATCAGGTCACACAGGAATCAACAAATGTGGTACAACATACCTAAATTGCATGATTTTTATTAAACAAACAAAAAAATTAAATCCCCCCCCAAAAAAACAGCTTACAGCAGCGAACTTCTGATAATAAACAAACAAAATAAAGCTTGAAAACAGCACAGCTTCCCTGCCAAGGGTCTAGCAGTGGAACATAATCTTGTGCAGTATAACAGAGAGCAGGAGGTCCTCACGTGAACTCTCCCTAACAGCATCTCACCTGAGGATCTAGGCTGGCTTCTTTAAAGAGTGGAGCTCCACCCCTTAGCTCAAAGCCCCACCTAATTATTAAGCTATTTACAGGAAAATTTCTTATTTCTTTGTACAATCAATTACATAGAATTTACATAAATGAAAGGCATAACAAATAATCCGTTATTATGACATCAACATAAACACCCTAATGCTCTATCAGATATGACTGCACATTTCTTGCAGAGTGGGCTGCATTATAGACAACTCTCCCTTTTCTAAAGGTAACCTAGGAGCTGCAGCATATAAAAGAAGGAGAAGGTGCTGCTGACTTTCTATAGGAGACAGCACCTTGCAAGGACACCAGCACTGATTGGAGACATGAAACTCCTGGGAGTTGTGTAAGTAGACCACATTTTAGTTCTTCTCTAATATCCTGTATTTTAGTTAATTTGCTAACTGTTTAACCTTTTCAAGAACAGGATATTCTAATCTGCACCTGTGCATATCTTAAAGAAAAACATTTAAACTGGCATTGGTAATTTCTTAGTTTGACTGTCAATCCCAGCTTGCTTTTTACATTGTGAAAAAAAACCTTTGCCTACCAAGTCTGTTTACAGACCTTTAGTTAGTTTCATTCTTTAAGTCTGTGCAGCTCATTTAGACCATTTCTGCACATTTAAGGGCAATGCAGGGAAAAAGTGCTTATATTTAACTGGACCATGACGTAGAAGAGCAGAAATAGGAAGGGGAAGAAATACAGGTTACTCACCTGTAACAGGAGTTCTAGGAATGGTATATGTTGTTCATCCACCCGACCTCCCCGGCTTCGACGCACAACCTGAGCTTCCAGCGGGCCAGATCTGGTGTCATGGGGCGGAGCCGAGAGTTTTACCACCTGGGTGGGTGGGAGGAGCCAGCTTGAAGACCTTCCGGCAAGATTTAAAGCGGCAAGGAACCTGCCAGACAGTGTGGATGAACAACATATACCATTCCTAGAACTCCTGTTACAGGTGAGTAACCTGTATTTCTAGGGACATGGATATGTTGTTCATCCACACTGTCTGGCAGACTCCTAGCAGTTCTCCGGGAGGAGGGAGGCAAGGCGCACACCCCCTACTTAGGGAATAAAGACTGGAGAACCGAGGCCCCAAAACCAGCATCCCGGCGTGACTCAAGGTCGATGTGGTAATGGGTAATAAAGGTGTGTGCTGACTTCCAGGTAGCAGCCCTGCAGATTTCCTGGATAGGGACGTCCCTGGAAGCAGCCACCGATGCAGCAGCATGGCGGTAGAATGAGCTCTTATCCTCTGGGAGGCTCCATGCCCGCCAACTTATAGCAGAGATCTATGCAGGAGGTGACCCACCTGCCTATCGTCCGCTTGGCTGCAGGTCTGCTAGGTGCGGCTTCAGCATAGGTGACAAACAGCTGGCGAACCTCTCCGAACTTCAGCCGTAAGGCCCTATATAATAAGCGAGCGCCTCTAGGGTCCAAAGTATGGAGCCTGGGTATTAGGCCTCCTGAGGTGATTGGGGTAGAACACCGCAGAGTCAACACCTGGTTAAGGTGAAACTCCGACACCACCTTCGGAAGGAATTTCGGTGGGGCGAGGACAACCTTGTCCCTGTGGAAGACCAGGTAAGGTGACTCAATGCAGAATGCCTGGAGTTCTCCCATCCTTCTGGCTGACGTGATAGCCACCAAGAAGGTGGTCTTCCACGACAGGTGAGAGAGTTCACACCTGCGCATTGGTTCGAATGGCTTGCCCATGAGCTTTGCCAGTACCAGCAGTAAATCCCACGGAGGTGGAGGATCTCGCACCGGAGGGGAAATGTGATCAAGGCCTTTGAAAAAGCGCCAGACCACCTTCTCCTGCGCCACCGACTGCTCCCCGGCCCGCGCCCGGTAAGCAGAGATGGCCGCCAGGTGCACCTTTAGGGTCGTCGACCTAAGCCCTTGACTAGAAAGGGACCATAAATAGTCCAAATGTTTGCCACAGAACAGGAGGAAGGGTCCAAGCCCTTACCCTGACACCAAATGGAAAATCTCTTCCATTTGAAGGCATAGCATTTTCTGGTCGACTCCTTACGGGACGCCTCAACAACATTGAGGACCTCGTCGGAAAGACCCAAGGCCTGGAACTCTAGCCCAGGGAACACAGGCCGTCAGGTGGAGGGATTGAAGGTCCGGATGGAACACCTTCCTGATTGACTGAGAGCAGGTCCGGGCAGGCTGGAAGCTGCCTCGGGAGCCTGGAGCTGAGGCTGAGGAGATCTGGTACCAGAACGGCGGGCCAGTCTGGAGCTATCAGAATCACCTGCGCCTTGTCCTCCTTGCCTTGAGAAGCACCTGTGAATCAAGGGAAATGGGGGAAAGGCGTAAAAGAGGCCCGGGTCCCAGAGCCTCGAGAAGGCATCCCCCTGCAGCGAGCCCTGCTGAGGGGGCCGGGCATGAAACAGCCTCAGCTTCGCATTCTCGCTGGAGGCAAACAGATCCACCTGACGTGTGCCCCAGTGGGAGAACAGATCTTGTACTACCTCCAGCAGGAGAGAGACCACTCGTGAGATGCAGCCCCTATCCAGCTCAGGGCATCGGCCAGGGTGTTGGAGGCTCCTGCCACATGAATGGCTAGGAGATCCACCTCCAGGCTGCGCACGAGTGACCAAATGCGGAGAACTTCCTTGCATAGAAGCATGGAGCGCGTCCCGCCCTGGCGGTTCAGGTTGTACATGGTCGTGGTATTGTCCGTCTGGACTCGGACCACTTGACCGCGGAGAAACGGAGCAAGGGCAGTGAGAGCTAGGCGGACCGCTCGGAGCTCCAGCAGGTTGATGTGGCATCGGGACTCCCGCGGGGTCCAGAGGCCGTGCACTCGGTGTTCCCCCAGATGGGCACCCAATCCATCAGAGAGGCATCGGTCGATAGAGAGACCATCGGCTCGGGGCGGACAAACAGGATGCCCTCCTGCAGATGAAATGGAATGGTCCACCACTGGAGAGCGTTCCACATCTTCTGGTTCACTATTACTAGCTGGTCCAAAGGATCGCAGCGTTGTGACCACTGGGTGGCCAGTCCCCACTGAAGGGGGTGCATGTGCCAGCGTGCCCAATGGACCATGCCGGTACAGGCCGCCATGAGACCCAGGAGGCGCAGGAAGTCCCGGGAAGGGCGCGATTGCCCAACCAGAAATGATTGGGCAAAGGAGGTAAGAACCTCGGCCCTGTCCGCCGGGATCTGTGCTCTGGCTCGAAGAGAGTCGAGCTCTGCCCCGATGAACAGGATCACCTGCTTCGGCTCGAGTTCCGACTTGGCCTCGTTGATGAGAAGGCCGACATGAGAGCAGACCTGGAGGGCCAGATCTCTGGACCGCTCCACCTCCTGTCTGGAGGGGGCTGCTATCAGCCAATCGTCCAGGTAAGGGTACACCCGAACCCCTCGGTCCCAGAGGAATGCTGTCACCACTGCCATGCATTTGGTGAAGACCCTGGGAGCTGGAGATAAGCTGAAGGGCATGGCTTGAACTCAAAGAGGGACTACCCGCCGAAAGCTTAAGGAATCTCCGGCGAGACGGACGGATAGGGACGTGAAAGAACGCTGGCCCTGTAGGTCCAGAGAGCAGAACCACATGCCGTGTTCCAGAGATGGTATTATCTGCGCCAGAGTGACCATCCTGAAGGTTCGAGACCTTAGGAACTTGTTCAGGTCGTCCAGGTCGAGAAGGAGGCGCCAGCCCCCTGTCCGTTTCGGAACCAGGAAATACCTGGACACGAACCCCAGGTCTGAGGGGGGGTCCTCTACCTCCCTGATCACCTCCTTTTGGAGGAGGAGAGCGATGTCGGCTCGACGAGCGGCCAGTGAGGCTGCGGACCCCAAGGCCCCCCGAGGTGTGACGGCTCTGAAGGGCGGGGCCTGCTCGAATTCTAGAGGCAGGCCTTTTCCCACCACCTCCAGAACTCACCTGTCCGTGGTAACAGCGGACCAGGCGGAAAGGAAGTGTCGGAGCTGTCCCCCCATGGGGGGAACCAGGGGTAAGGTGACGGGGATGGGGGCGACACCCCTCAGCCCGTCACTGGGCAGACTTGGAGGAGGGACCGGCTGAGGGACCTCCAGGGCCTTTACCTCCCTGCTTCCTGTTGGAGGAAGCTGACGGCTTGGGTTTGGGATGCCAAGCTCGAGCCTGCTGGCCCTGACGTTGCTGGGCCGGGCACGCCGCAGGCGCAGAAGGACGAAAGGGCTTAGGCTGTGGCTTGCGGCCTTTGTCCTTCTGAGCGGAAGAGACCGAGTCCAAGGTAGCACTGGACTTCTCGATCCTCTGCAGGTGACCTTCCACCCCAGGGCCGAAGAGGTCAGTCCCCAAAAAGGGAACATCCACCAACTTGTGCTGGGTATCCGAGGTAAAGGTGGATATCCTCAGCCAAGCCCGACGACGCATGGCCACTGCGGCCGCCACTGACCTGGCACATGAGTCCCCGATGTCTAAAGCAGTCTGGAGCTGCTGTTTGGCCACTGCCCTGCCTTGGTCCCACACCTGCCTGACCGTAGTCTGCAGATCCGCAGGGAGATGAGGGATGACCTCATCCAGGGAGCCCAACAGGGCATGAGAAAAATGTGCCATGAGGACGGCCGAATTGGCCTGACGAAGGCCGAGAGAGGACGCAGCATAGACTTTTCGCCTGGCATAATCTAATTTCTTGGATTCCTTGTCGGGAGGTTTGTCCACATCTCTGGTGTTCCCGGCATGCCGTAAAACCCTGTCGGTAACCAACCCCTCGGCAGAGGGGTGTTCCGAAAAACCGGACAGGAAACCGGTAGGGACCGCATACTTCCTGGCCAATCTGGCCGAAGGTGCAGGGCAGGAAGCAGGGCGCTGCCAAAGCTCCAAGGCCGGACCCACTATGGCCTCGGCCACCGGAAAGGCCTCTGTAGGAGAATCCCATCGGTCCAGAATCTCCGTGAGGGGATACCTGGCCCGTTTAGAAACGGGTTCGAGCTTCATCCCGGTGGACTCCGAGATGAGCCGAAGCAACCCTAAGAAGGACGAAGGGCTATCATCCACTGACTGTCCTCCAGAGGACTCCAAGTCCATGCGCTTGGAGAAAAGGGAGGAATCATCCTCGGACTCAGAAGAGTCCTCAAAGAGCTGCCTCGGGCCTGAGCCACCCTCCACCTGCCGAGGTTTATCGGGAGTGAGGGTGACAGACAGCCTATGGGGCAAACCCTTAGCCGACCGAGAATTTTTGGTCGGAGCCCCAACTAACGGCTGTGGATGCGGAGGTTCCACCAGAATCGGTGGGGCAGCTGGAATTGGCCGAACAACCGCCTGGGAACAGGCCTCGGCTACAATGAGGGGTTGTTTCGCCGCTCCAGTGACAGCCACTTAATGGCTGGGAAGACGACTGGGTCGGCTTATTCTCGGTCAAAAGGAGCTGTTGCCACATGAGTTCTCGGCACCTCCGGACGCAACTCTGCGCCTGCCTCCCTCGACCGGTGGAAGAGTGGCGCGGCCGCTTGCGCGTGCCGAGACCGAGACCTTCTATGACGGTGGATCGGCTTGACTGCAAGGATGTCCGAGACCGAGACCGAGAGTCTCGGCTAGGCCGAGGGCGTGAGGGAAGTGTCGGAATCGGCACTCCTCGCTCGGACGATCCACCAAGGCTCGGAACCGAGGCACGGATGAGCCGACGGGATCCTCAACTCCCACCAGGGGGACCGGGAGAGGATTCTCAGCTTCCAGCCGACAACCCGCCTAACGGATCGAGAAAAATTCAACTCGGCCGACGGGAGTCTCGGTCAACTGGCCTGACGGGACACCGTGAAGCCAGTGGCCGGAGCTGAGGGGTCGAACCAAGTCGACTGTTGACAAGAAGGGAGGGGATCTTCTCGCTCCCAAGAGCGCTGACGGAGAAACTTATTTTGCTCTTTTGGACCTGGAAAAGGCCCAGAAGAAGTTGGACCCTCACCTTTAGTAGAGAGGTCAGACAGAGCTCCTAAAGGAAGCCGAGTACGAGGCACCAAGAGGAGGGACAAATACACCGCGGCTGAGGTAGAAGCAGCCCGCGCCGCCTCCTCTTCAAGGGCGATCATCTGCTCGAGCTGATCCGCCGAGCCCGCCGCCGCGGACACCGCCAACCGGGCCTCTTTAGATTTAACTGGAGGAATTCTTTTCTCGGGGCGCCCCAGTTGTAATCGGGCAACACGGCCTTCAAGGACGTAGGCCGAAAAGGAAGAGCACAAGTCGCAGGCCTGCGGGTCGTGCTCAAGGCCCAAGCAGTAGACGCACGTGGAGTGTGGATCCGTCCTAGACATCTTCTGCCCGCAAGGGCACCTCCGGAAACCAGGAGTCGATGTGTCCATCGCAGCCGCGAGGAAAGAAGACCGAATTTTTTGGAAAAACTTTTGATTTCGAACTCAAGAATTAGGAACCAGTCTTATATGCAGAGCTGCTAAGGAGGGAACCTGAGTTCCAAGCGGTAAGGAAGATCTGCGCCATGGGTGGAGCCGAGAGTTTTACCACCCGGTGGGTGGAGGAGCCAGCTTGAAGACCTTCCGCAAGATTTAAAGCGGCAAGGAACCTGCCAGACAGTGTGGATGAACAACATATCCATGTCCCTAGAAAAATAGTTTCAATTGTAATACACAGCGTCAGATGGCCAGTCTGACTGCAGCATATTCTGTATGTTTTACACAGAAAAGGGGGGGATTAGAAAGAGACAGAAAGACATAAAATGAAGGAGTAAAGTGCTGTTGCACAACAGTCTTTGGAACAGATATAAGAGAGAAGAAGAAAATGTCAGGTTCAGCTAAGCACTATTCACATGGGGGGGTCCAACTACCACATTTCCCCCTCTTTAAGAACAAACCAATAATTTGGTTTGAAGACCACATTCCCTTTTCCACAACATAAACCCAAGGGAATGGGATGGGACTTCCACCCACCACAGAAGTCCCACCCCAGGGCACCTATAAACAAAAACAATAAATAGATTAACATCATTCATTGTCATACATCATACTTTGCCCTGGGTTGAAATAGGATACTGTATCCCATTCTAGATTAAATTCCTTAAGCACCATATCTAGAAAGGAAATCTGCATTTTATGTTTGCTGCCTGGTCTATGCTTAATCTCAAAATGATAGGGCTGTAGAGCCAAGTACCAACGGAGAATGCATGCATTTTTATCCTTCATCTGGTTAAGCCAGCATAAAGGGTTGTGATCCGTAATTGAAGTAAAATGAGACCCCCATAGATAGAATTTCAATGTCTCTATAGCCCATTTAATTGCTAAACATTCCTTTTCTATTGTAGCATACTTCTGTTCTCTGGGATATAGTTTCCGGCTGATGAATAAGATGGGGTGCTCTTCTCCATTAATATTTTGACACAATACAGCACCTAGACCAGTTTCTGAAACATCTGTTTGTAATTCAAACGGTTTATTAAAATCTGGAGATTGTAACACTGGTGCTGAACACAGTACAGCTTTTATTGTCCTAAAAGCTAAATCACAAGCAGGTGACCATGGGATTTTATTTGGGACTTGTTTCTTAGTCAAGTCAGTCAATGGGGTTGCAATTGTGGGGAAATCAGGGATAAAGCGTTTATAATAACTAGCTAAACCCAAAAAAGATCTCACTTGTTTTTTTGTTTCTGGGACTGCACATTGGGTTACTGCCTCCACCTTCTCTATTTCTTGACGTACTATTCCATTACCCAAAACGAAGCCCAAATATCTTGTCTCATTCATGGCTAGCGTACACTTGGAAGGATTAATAGTTAAACCAGCTTTTTCAATAGTATATAAAACATTAGACAAATGGGTAAGGTGTTGACCAGTCTGAACTGAAAATCACCACATCATCCAAATAAGCAGAACAATAGGAAGAGTGATCATTAAACAATTTATCCATATATCTTTGGAAGGTGGCAGGGGCCCCATGTAAGCCAAATGGCATATAAGCAAACTGGTATAACCCCTTAGGAGTGCTAAAAGCTGTTTTTTCTTTAGACTGTTCTTCCAAAGTGATCTGCCAATAGCCCTTTGTGAGATCAAGAGTAGAGATGTATTTTGCCTGTCCAATGTGATCTATTATATCATCCACTCTAGGAATTGGATAGCTATCAAACTGAGATACTTGACTGAGTTTACGGAAATCAAGACATAAACGGATACCCCCTTCTTTTTTAGGTACAATTACCATAGGGGATGACCATGGACTTCTAGAAGGTTCAATAATATTTAATTTCCGTAATTTCTCAATTTCCTGTACAACCTCAGACCTACTTCTTTCTGGCAATCGATATGCCTTTTGCCTTATTGGGACAGAATCAGTTATCGTATGTACTACATCAATGGCTTTACCTGGGATAGTTGTGAAAACTTTTGTATAATGTTGTAGTACATTTTCCAATTCTGCATGTTGCTGACTGGTTAAATTTGAGTTAATATGTACATCTCTAATAATTTCCTCTGATTCAAGTATTTTATAGGCAGAATCTAATTCAGTGTCTGAACTACTGGGCATAACATAAAGGTCAGCTTTAACATCAGAAGTAAGTCTCATGCCATTTCTTTAAGAGATTTGCATGATAGATGGGTGTACACTGTCTCCAGGTATCTCAACTTGGTAAGTGACAGGACCAGTCTGGGAAACAATGGAGTAAGGTCCCTGCCATTTTCATTAAAAGCTTATTGTCATTGGATGGCAATAATACCTTTTCCCTGGAAGAAATTGTTTTTCCCAGTTTTACTATCATAATAGCATTTCTGCTTAGTTTGGGCTACCTTATTTTGTTCATGTGCCTTTTGTGTACTGCACTTGTCTTTCTAAGATTAACCAAATAGTCTAGGATATTGGTATATTTCACTGTGGTCTCTCCCTCCCAAGTTTCTTTAACTATGTCAAGAGGTCCCCGGGGGTTTCTTCCATACAGCAAACTGAATGGTGAAAATCCTGTTGAGGCTTGTGGGACCTCTCGGTATGCAAACAGGAATAGGAGAAGATATTGATCCCACTTTTTACCTTCTTCATCCACAAATTTCCTAATCATACGCTTTAATGTCTGATTAAATCTTTCTGTAAGACCATCAGTTTGTGGATGGTAAGGGGTGGTTCGTAATGTAGTAATTCCTAAAGCTTTGTACAATTCAGTGAGTAGTGCAGCATTAAAATTTGTACCACGATCCGTCAGGATCTCTTTAGGAATACCCATACGACTGCAGAATTCTACTACTTTTTCTGATATTTTTGAGGCTGTAACTGTTCTCAAGGGAAAAGCTTCAGGATATTTGGTTGCATAATCACAAAGGACAAGTATGAATCTATTACCCTTACTGCTTTTTACTAATGGTCCTACCACATCCATAGCTATTATTTCAAAGGGTTGAGCTACAACTGGTAGGGGCATTAAGGGTACTTTGTCCCTGTGAGTTATCTGGCTGACTTGCTGACAGGAAGGACAACATCTGCAATACTCAGCAACATCCTCCTGTAGACCAGGCCAGAAGAATCGTTGCAATAGTCTAGCAGAAGTTCGGTCTCGTCCTGCATGTCCAGCACTAGGGACATCATGTGCTAAAAATAGAAGATCTTTTCTAAATTTCTGTGGTACCAGCATTTGTTCTATCTGTTCTTGTGTTTTAGGATTTATACATATTCTATATAGAATTCCATTCTGTTGTGCAACATATGGTGAACCCAAAGGTACTTGTTTGTTAAGCTGTGAAAAGAAAGGGTTAAGTGTATTGTCATTTTGCTGTTCAGTTTTACTATCTACAATATGATATTGAGGCATGACATCACCAGTCCCATTTTGTTTTTGTTTCCAGTCTTTCTGTAATAATTTCTTTCAGCCTTTTCATTTTGCTCTTTACCCTCTTCAAACAAAGAATCATCAAAAGAAAATATAGGGTCCTGTTGTATTAGTTGTGACTGAGCCCTCGTGGTTACAGCTGATAAGGCAGTGTCACATGAGGTTAAAAGGTCATTAAAGGCTGGAAAGTCTTGACCAATAATCAAAGGCACAGGTAAAGTGGGTACAACTCCTAATGTCATATCACATGTCTGTCCATTTATACATACTTGTGTCTGTGCAGTTGGGTACTGATGCACATCACCATGGATACAAATTACACCAGTGGCTTTAGTACTTAATAACTTGTTATCTAGTAGGTCAGCCCGGATTAAGCTTTGTCTGCTCCCTAAGTCCACTAGCCCTTCTACTTGAGTTCCATTTACCATAGTCTTTATAAAAAAAGTTCCCCAAATTCATAGAAGCTAGGTATGCAGACTTTTTCTTTGGGCAGAAATGGGCTATGTGCCCCAGCCCATGGCAATAATGGCATTCTATGGTGGATTCAGGTTTTTTTGATGCCATCTCCTGACCTTCCCCTCTAGTCTTAACAATCCCTGTCCCAACTGATGAAACAATAGGTCTTACCGTAGTGGTTGCGGATGTTGTAGTAGGAATGACATTTTCTGTTCTCCTGTACCCTTTTTGTACCGGTTGTCATGCAGATAAGAAATCCTCGGCTTGGCTAATTGCAGCTTCAGCATTATCAGGATGGTGTTCCCTTACCCATAATTGGACATCCACAGGCATAATCTGTACAAATTGCTCCAACACAAACTGCTCAGTGATGGCTGGTACAGTCTTTCCCTCAGGTTGTAGCCATTTGTGACACAAGTCATTCAACCTGGTATAGGTCTCCCAGGGTTTTAAATAACTGATTAGCAGTTTTTTTTCTTGGGATTATACTAACTGAGCAGAAAGTATTTACATAGATTTTCTAGAAGTGCTGTGTTTGTTAAACACAGTGAGGCAAGAGTTATGCATTTTCACAAAGATTTAGCACTTTTATGAGCAAAACGCTAATCAATTTTTAGAGTTAAATAAATCCCTGGTCCCCGAGGTGGTACATGGGGTAAATGCTTTAAAGATCAAAACCTTTGTCTATATTGTTTCTGTGTTAATGTCATATATTTTTAGTATCTCCTTCTTTACAGAGGCATAATCATTAGCAATATGGATATCCATACAGGTGTATGCCAATTGAGCTTTGCCAGATAGATATGGGGCAAGTCTTACCACCCATTGGGTAGCAGGCCAATTACAAGCCTGTGCTACACGTTCAAATGTTGTAAGATATGCCTCTATATCATCAGAGGGAGTCATTTTCATTAATTTTATGTCGCTGGGATTTGTATGGGCTGCCCCTTGACCAGCCCCAATAAGTTGTAAGGCCTGTAGTGTGTCAGCCCACCTCTGGTCTTGTCGCTTTCTTTCAACCTCACTTTCCCTCAGATCTACCTCTCGCTGGCGTTCCATCTCCATCTGACGTATAGCTAACCAGCGGAGTAAATCCCTGAGGTCTTCGGGTGGGGGTTCTTCTTCTGGTCTCTTCACACCTCTTCCATCTTCTGTATGCCCTGTTTAACTTTAGGACGTGTGGGAGCAGGTAATCCTTCAAGAAGTGGTTCACCAACAGCAGCCACTTGGGTTCTGGTCAAAACCCCTGATAAGGCACCAGCTTCCTCGAGTTTATGTGCCATGTACCTGTTGAAAACCACTTGTGACCTGGATACTATGTGCAGTATCTTTACTGGAGTCCACCTATTCCTTATGGATCTCCAATTTACCCCACTTCTGGTACCAAAATGTCGTGGGTTGAACAAATCAGGTCACACAGGAATCAACAAATGTGGTACAACATACCTAAATGGCATGATTTTTATTAAACAAACAAACAAAAAAAATTAAATCCAAAAAAAAAACCAGCTTACAGCAGCAAACTTCTGATAATAAACAAACAAAATAAAGCTTGAAAACAGCACAGCTTCCCTGCCAAGGGTCTAGCAGTGGAACATAATCTTGTGCAGTATAACAGAGAGCAGGAGGTCCTCACGTGAACTCTCCTAACAGCATCTCACCTGAGGATCTAGGCTGGCTTCTTTTAAAGAGTGGAGCTCCACCCCTTAGCTCAAAGCCCCACCTAATTATTAAGCTATTTACAAGAAAATTTCTTATTTCTTTGTACAATCAATTACATAGAATTTACATAAATGAAAGGCATAACAAATAATCCGTTATTATGACATCAACATAAACACCCTAATGCTCTATCAGATATGACTGCACATTTCTTGCAGAGTGGGCGTCATTATAGACAACTCCTCCCCTTTTCTAAAGGTAACCTAGGAGCTGCAGCATATAAAGGAAGGGAGAAAGGTGCTGCTGACTTTCTATAGGAGACAGCACCTTGCAAGGACACCAGCACTGATTGGAGACATGAAACTCCTGGGAGTTGTGTAAGTAGACCACATTTTAGTTCTTCTCTAATATCCTGTATTTTAGTTAATTTGCTAACTGTTTAACCTTTTCAAGAACAGGATATTCCAATCTGCACCTGTACATATCCTAAAGAAAACATTTAAGCTGGCATTGGTAATTTCTTAGTTTGACTGTCAATCCCAGCTTGCTTTTACATTGTGAAAAACCTTGCCTACCAAGTCTGTTTACAGACCTTTAGTTAGTTTCATTCTTTAAGTCTGTGCAGCTCATTTAGACCATTTTTCTGCACATTTAAGGGCAACGAGGAAAAAGTGCTTATATTTAACTGGACCATGACGTAGAAGAGCAGAAATAGGAAGGGGAAGAAAAATAGTTTCAATTGTAATACACAGCGTCAGATGGCCAGTCTGACTGCAGCATATTCTGTATGTTTTACACAGAAAAGGGGGGGGATTAGAAAGAGACAGAAATACATAAAATGAAGGAGTAAAGTGCTGTTGCGCAACAGTCTTTGGAACAGATATAGGAGAGAAGAAGAAAATGTCAGGTTCAGCTAAGCACTATTCACATGGGGGGGTCCAACTACCACACTCATGCTCAACGTTCTATGCCTGTACATAAAGTTAACTCTTTACTCTCCAGAGCAGTTCAAGTGCTGGGGCTAACTGCATATAGTCAGAATACAGCAAGACTTCATGTTGTTCAAAGAAAAAAATTACTCACCATAGTAATGTTTCTTCTTAAGGGATCCCTCACTATGTTTACACTTCTTACCCTGCCTCCCTTTCTAGAACCTGAAATAGGTTCACACAAGAATCAGTTATTTTTCAGTTGAGGTTGCTTGAACATTACTATTGCAGTTCCTACAATTATAAGTTTCTTGTTATGGTTTATATGACAACCTTTTTCTCAAGTCTGCTTTCAAATTGTTTGTTGCTTTTTAAAGTTCTCTGCAAAATTTTTTCAGATTTTTTTCGTAGCCTTTTATCTAGTTTCACTAGCCACTGCTCCACTCCGGCTTAGAAACAGATCTAAGCAATGGCCAGAGTGCAGCGTGGATACAGAGTTTCAACCTACATTTTAACTTCGAAAATTTACATAGGTTCTCTCTCCAGGACATCACTCTCAGACGAGATGACTGCATAAAGTGTAAAAATAGTGAGGGATCCCTTATGAAGAAAGTACGGTTACATAAGAACTTACCGTAACAGTAGATCTTCGAGAGAGGCTCTTGCAGTAGGTATTCACATATAGGACTGACCCACCAGGTGTCAGGACCCCACATTTCTAGTTAGCAGTCTCTGGTGGGGGACCGTCCCCAAGTCAGGTGACTGGCGTCATGCGACGTCAGTATAAATGGGCGGTCCCACACGCCTGCCTTCCATTTCTTTCCTGCCAAATACCAAAAGAGGCAAGACGAGAGAGAAGAGGATATTTCCCCCCATGGAAATGGAGCCAATAAAGATGAGGGGGATGGAGGGTGGGAAGGCAATACCCACTGCAAAAGCCTCTCTCGAAGATCTACTGTTACGGTAAGTTCTTACGTAACTGTACTATTTTACTTCAAGAGGGCTCTTGCAGTAGGTATTCACATACAGGACTGAATCCCAAGCAGTCTGGAACAAGGAACAGCACTCTGGAGGAGGACTGTTATCCATAGCATGGAACCTCAGGCTGAACGGGTCTCATGAAAGGAGACCTTGTAGCACAGCCAACCCGAAACCTGCTCTACGGCGAGAGGCAATGTCCAAACTGTAGAGTTTTGTAAAGGTATTGACGGAAGTCCAAGATGCGGCTGTACAGGTGTCTGCCGCTGACACATTCTTGAAACAAGCCGCAGAGGCAGCTACTCCTCTGGTGGAGTGACCTCTGACTTGACCCAGCAGGGTCTTGTTGTACTTGTCGTAACAGAAAGTGATACAATGAGGCAACCATTTTGACAGGGATTGCCTAGAAACAGCATTGCCTTCTCTTTTTTGAGCAAAAGAGACAAAAAGCTGATCAGTTTGCCTGAGATCCTTGGTCCAAGTGGTGTAGTATCTCAGTATTCTGTGAACATCCAAAGTATGCAAGAGGTACTCCCCTTGATTGGAGTGCTACGTACAGAAAGCGGGTAGCTCAATGGATTGATTCAGCGTAGATTCAGCCACCACCTTAGGGAGAAACTTAGGGTTGGTGCGTAGAGCCACACGTTCCTTGTGGAAAATCAAGTATGGGATTTTGCACATGAAGGCCTGAAGCTCGGAAATGCGCAGAGCAGAAGTAATGGCCACTAGGAAGAGTGACTTCCAAGAATGGAACTTTAAATCTGCTGTAGCTGCTGGCTCAAAGGGAGACAGAGTAAGCTTCTCCAGAATGAAATTCAAGTCCCAAGGAGGGCAGGAATGTGGATGGGGGGGGTCGCAAATGGAGAACCGCTCTGAGGAAGGTCTTGGAGACTTCCAACTGAGCAAAGGTCCTATCCCTGAAGGGAATATGGTAGGTTGAAATAGCGGCCATGTGGACCTTAATGAGGAATGGCTGAGACCCAGATCGAAGAGGTGACGCTTGTAGTCCAGGACTTTATTGGCTGGGCATGAGACAGATTTGAAGTCTTTCAAGGTAGCCCAAATAGAAAATCGTTTCCACTTCATGGCGTAGGTGGACCTGGTGGAAGGCTTTCTGGCTTCTACCAAGATGTCCGCTACGAGCAAAGAAACTCGGAAGTGGGATTTTGCTACGTCTGCAGGAGCCATGCATGCAAATGAAGGGATCTGAGACCTGGATGATCAAGGGTTCCCTGATCCTGGGTCAACAATTGTTGTGACAGAGGAAGAGGAAGTGGAAGTTCCTCTGAAAACTGTTGCAGAAGAGAGAACCAAACTTGCCTGGGCCAGAAGGGAGCGATGAGAATCATTCGAGCTCCCACCGATCTGAGTTTGTTCAGGACCCTCGGAATAAAGGGAATAGGAAGGAAGAAAAAATTACTCACCTTAGTAATGTTGTTTCTTCTAATGGAGTCTTGCTATATTATGACATATGCAGTGAGTCCCAACCTTCGAACTGCTCCGGAGGTGAAAGAGTTAACTTTCCATGCCAGGCATGGAACGCTGAGCTCGAGCTCGGTTGGAACTCTGTCTGTTGTTCTTCAAACTCAAACCGTCAGATCTTTATGAGCTAAACTCACTGAGGTCCTGTCTGGAAGCTGTAAACCTACACTAGCCAACTGGCTACTAAACATAAGACAGCATTTTTTGGTCCCAAAACAAAGACTCAAGTCAGGAGAACCAAAAAATGAAAAACACAACACCAAGTCACCTCAGGAAAGGAGAGGTGAAAAACAGGGTGGGCACCTACTAAGTGCCAACACTGCACTGCCCACCCACATCCCAAAAGCAGAGGTTCTGAGAGGGGCAGGCAGGGGAGGTCATAATACAGCAACACTCCATTAGAAGAAACAACATTACTAAGGTGAGTAATTTTTTCTTCAAACAACATGAAGTCTTGCTATATTATGACATATGCAGACTACAAAGCAGTACCTCCATGGAGGAGGGACAGAACCTACTTAGGAAATAGGCTCTGAAGCACAGCTGTGCCAAACCGAGCATCACTCCTAGCCTGGATGTCCAGGGAGTAATGCTTGGTAAAAGTATGAACTGTTTTCCAGGTAGCTGCTTGACATATCTCTAGAATAGGGATGTCCCTGGCAGCAGCCAGGAAGCAGCTGTACCTCTGGTAGAGTGAGCCCTCAGGCCTGAGGGAGGAACCTTACCCAGTTTTTCATAACAAAATTGGATACAAGAGACAATCCACCTGGCAATGGATCTTTTAGTGGCAGGTTTCCCTTTACCAACCTCACCATAAGTGAGGAACAGTTGGAGGGAGTCAAACCTGTGACCCTTGGTACGCTCTATGTAGTAACTAAGGGCTCTCTTCACATCTAAGCTGTGTAGCCTCCTCTCACCAGAGGAGGAATGGTCAGTGAAGTACACTGGAAGATTGATTAAGGTGGAAATCTGAAACCACCTTAGGCAAGAACTTCCTGTTAGTCCTTAGGACCACCTTATCTCTATGAAAGGAGATAAAATCAGACTCCACTGACAAAGCTTGTAATTCACTTATGCGTCTGGCAGAAGTGATGGCTACCAGAAACACAGTCTTCCAAGTCAAGTACTTAAGCTCTGCTGAAGACAAAGGCTCAGAGGGGGGTTGCATAAGTTGAGCAGTGCAAACATTAAGATCTCAGGCAGGGGCAGGGTCCCTGAATGGAGGGTTGGTGTGAAGCAATCCTTTGAAAAACTTGGAGAATACAGAATGAGCTGAAAGAGAAGAGGGTTTACCTGCTGAAATAAAAGCAGACACAGCTGCCAGATGCACTTTTAAGGTAGCTGGTCTCAGCCCCAAGGTATTTAAGTGGACCATATAATCCAGGACTGTGGGTAAATCAGCAGATTCTGGGGAAATATGCTTTCCAGAGCACCATATGGAAAACCTCTTCCATTTGGAATTATAAGTAGCCCTGGTGGAAGGTTTCCTAGAAGCCTTCAGGATATCCATTACACCTTGGGAGAAGTGTAGATCAGCAAACCTAACTCTTCAAGAGCCAGGCCTTGAGATTGAGAGATTTGAGGTTCGGGTACCAAACCCTCCCCTGAGCACAGGTTAACAGGTTGTGATTCCTGGGAAGACACAGAGGAAGATGGACTGCTAAGGACAGTAGGAGTGGATACCAGGGTTGTCTGGCCCAATCTGGAGCAATCAGGATCATCTTGCAGGGTTGAGATCTGATTTTGACTAGCACTTTGAACAGGAGAGGAAGGGGAAAAGCATAGAGAAACTTCCCTTCCCAATTGAGAACTAAGGCATCCAGAGGGACTGAGCCCAACACTGGGGGCCTGCAGCAAAAAAGGGGAAGTTGGTGATTGTCTGGGGCTGCAAAAAGATCTATCTGCGGGGTGCCCCATCTGGCAGATATCACCTCCAAGACCAGGGGGTCCAGTGACCATTCGTGATGGCCCTGGGAAATTCTGCTGAGAGCATCTGCCAGGACATTGTCCTTGCCTGGGAGGTGAACTGCCGTAAGGGAGGTGTTCAGGGAGTAAGCCAGAGACCACAACTTCATTGCTTCGGTGCACAAGGCCGTAGACCGAGTGCCCCCTTGCTTGTTGATGTACCACATTGTGGTGGTGTTGTCTGTTCTGACCTGTACAACTTTGTTCTGAACAGATTTGGAAAAAACTTGAAGTGCTAGAAAAACTGCTCTGAGTTCCAACACATTGATGTGGAGCAGAGATTCCTGAGGGGACAACAATCCCTGGGTAGTGAGGTTGCCCATGTGAGCTCCCCACCCCAAGAGGGATGCATCTGTAGTAAGGATTAAGGAGTGAGACTGAGTGACAAAAGGAACCCCTTGTCTCAGATTGCTCTGATCCTGCCACCACTGTAGGGTCTGGATCAGGGTTCGAGTCACTGGGGTCAATTTGGTTAGAGGGTATTTCCTTTGAGACCAAAAGGCTCTCAAATGGAACTGGATGTCCCTCATCTGAAATCTTGCTCCCTGCACTACTGCTGTAGAAGCAGCCATGTGCTCCAGGAGCTGTAGAAAATTCCTTGCTGGTTGAGAGACCTGCAGGATGAATGAGGAAGCCAGAGAGACCAGGGTCCTTGCCCTGTCCAAAGGAAGGAAGGCTCTGGCTTTCTCTGTGTTCAGCTCTGCGTCTATGAAGGTGAGAAGCTGGACAGGCTCTAGAACTGACTTTGGAAGATTCAGAAGGAAACCTGGAGAGGTGAGCAGTTGCTGAGTTATCTGTAGATGTAACCTGACTTGGTCTGGAGACTGACCTATTATGAGCCAGTCGTCCAGGCAAGGGAAGATGGCAATTTTTTGCCTTCTTAGGGAAGCAACTGCAACTGCCAGGCATTTTGTGAATACCCTTGGAGCAGAGGTGAGGCCAAAGGGCATTGCTCTGAACTGGTAATGGCCTGAGGGCAGCTCGAACCTGAGGTACTTTCGATGGGAGCTTCTGATGAGAATATGGAAGTAGGCATCCTTGAGGTCCAGGGACGCTAGCCAGTCCTTAGAGAGGGTAGAATAATTCCCAGAGTCACCATTTTGAATTTTGGTTTTAAAGGTGCTTGTTTAAGGATCTGAGATCCAGGATGGGCCGCCATTCTCCTGTCTTTTTTGGGGTAAGGAAGTACCTGGAGTACAACCCTTAGCCCTGGTGTAGGGGTGGAACCCTTTCCACAGCTCTGAGAGCCAGGAAGGAAGAGACCTCTGCCTCTAGGGCAAGTGCCTCTGGCGGATTTGCAGGTGCAAAGGATCTGGTTCTCATCTTTGGAAATTTTTTGAAGCTGAGAACCAGTCCCTGGCTTACTACTTCCAGGACCCACTTGTCTGATGTCAGAGACTTCCAGTCCTGGACAAAGTAAGCCAGCCTGCCCCACAGGGCTGAGAATCGGCCCTGGCAACCCCATCAGGGTGCCTGTTTGGCAGGGCTTTGGGCTGAGGGTGGAAGCAGGCCTGCTTGTACCCCATCTGCCTCTCCTCTAAAGAACCCCTCTGGGCATAAGTAGAAGGGAGGCCTGGGCCTGGTAAAGGCCCATGAAAAGGCCTGCCCTGCCCCTGGAAGCTGCCTTTGAGGAGTGGCCTGCCTTTCCTTGGCCTGTGCACTCCTATAGGTGGTCCTATACTCATCCATTTTCTTCATGTAATTCTCTGTCTGCTCCCCAAACAGAGAATTACCCACAACAGGAAAATCCATGGCCTTAGTCTGGGTATCCTGTGACAGGCTAGTACATCTGAGCCAAGCCATTCTGCGAAGTGCCACAGATGTAGCCATGACTCTTGAAGACATATCATTTGAGTCCACTGCAGCATGGAATTGCACCTTGGATGCCTCAATACCATCAGCAGCCACCTGCTCCAGCTCCTTGGCAAGCTGGCCAGGGACCTGTTTTGCTAGAGCCATAACAGTATCCCATCTGGATTTATGATATCTAGCAACATAAGCCATATAATTTGCCTGTCTGAGTCCCAGGGATGCTGCCATGTACTGTTTCTTTGCCATGGCATTAATCCTCCTGGAGTCCTTGTCCACGGGGTGTGAAGCCAAGGGAATATTTACCTTGTCACAGGCTGCAGCCTGCACTACTCCAACATGGCTGCAATGTTGTGTAAGGAACTCCATATCAGAACCTGACAATGTGTACCTCTTGTCCATTCTCTTATCCACAGGAGGTATAGTGTGAGGAGTTTTTAGAATGTTAAATGTCTGTTTCCCAAAAGATTTATGCAAGGGAATAGACAGTCTCCTAGACTCTGAAATATCCATCATTTCCACATAGTCAGGCTCCTCTTGATCATCCACAGCTTCCTCCATAGGGAGCTGGAGGGTTTCAGCCGTTTTATAAAACATAAAATGACAAGGGGACTCCGAAAGCCTAGGAGGAGACACTCTTGAAAGTCTGTTTGGGGAGATGTCCGGGTCAATGGGCACATCCAGACTTTCAAATCCACATTCACTCTCCTCATACTCCTCTTCCCCCTCCTCCGGTTCAAAATACTCCTCTAAATCATACTCTTGAACCGGTGGAACCAGCCAGACAGGCGCTTACCTGATGGTGCCGGTTCGGTCGGAACGGAGGAAAGCGACTGGACAATTTTAATCGCTTTGGCTATTTCTTTAGCGGTTGGAGAGGAAAGTTTTGGCTCTACACCAGCTGATTTCCTAGTCCTTTTTGCTGGAACCGACTCCTCAGAGTCGGATCTCCTTTTGCCCAAAGAAGTCTCGCCCTGGTCAGAGGGCACTCTCTCTCTGGTTCGGTTGGAACCAAACTGGGCTGGCCAGCCGGTTCAGTGGACTTTTTGGCCTACCTTTCCCTGAGCCTACCAACTCTCTTTTCTAGGGTAGCTGCAGGAAAATTTTTACAAATCTGGCAGTCTGCATTGAGGTGGTCAAACCCCAGACAATAAACACAGGTGGTGTGGGGGTCAGCCTTGGCAAAGACTTCCCCACACACACTGCAGTGTTGAAACCCAGTGGGCCCAGTTTTTCTTTTGGGTTTCTCAGACATAGTGCCAGTCCTAACCAAACTTACCCGTTTATGGCAATCTGCCAGGTAAGACCCTCTTATCGGTTCCCAACCGTGTCACGGGTCGTGGAAAAAAACGTAATAAAATCCGCTTTTTAGAACCGATAAGAACTGGTAACCACACTCTAAATCACAGATTAAGATATTTTAAACAACCTGATCGGTTCAAACTGAACCGATAAACCGTTTACAAGTTCCACACAGAATAGAATTAATGTAAAACCTATCTAGTACTCACAAATACCACAGACAGAGTCTGAACCGACTGGTTGCAGTTTAAATTCGGTCAAAAACCGAGAAAAACAGTACTTTAACCGACAAAATGAACCGAGCAGAAGGAGAAATCTCCGGAGCGACTGTTCGGTGAGGCGGAGTGAAGAATCTGACGGTTTGAGTTTGAAGAACAACAGACAGAGTTTCAACTGGGCTTGAGCTCAGCATTCCATGCCTGGCATGGAAAGTTAATTCTTTCACCTCCGGAGCAGTTCGAAGGTTGGGACTCACTGCATATGTCATAATATAGCAAGACTTCATGTTGTTTGAAGGCATAAACAAATCTGTCCCTCCAAGCGAGAGAGAGAGAGAGTGTCCCGCCAAAAAATGTCTCAGCCGGGAGCGAGCGAGCAGAAAGCGGTAAGTTTTGAGTTCTGGGGAGAAGCGAAGAGGTCTATCTGAGGTGTTCCCCATTGCTGAAAGATGTCGTTTACGACTTCTTGATCCCATTCCAATTCATGGGACCTGGCGAGGTATGACTGAGTTGATCCACCAGCCTGTTTTCCACTCCCAGAACGTGAATCGTCATCAAGTGAAGGTGATGCTGGGTTGCCCAAAGCCAGACTCTCATCGCTTCCCAGCACAGAGGGTAGGAACGTGTTCATCCCTGCTTGTTGAGATACCAGACTATGCACATGTTGTCAGATTGTATGAGGAGATGACCGGGAAGGATAATGGAATGCAGAGCCTAAAGGGCATAAAGAACTGCTCTCAATTCAAGTACATTTATGTGCAGGGTTTGTTCAAACTTGGACCAGCTGCCCTGAGTCCTGTGAGACCTGAGATGGGCTCCCCAGCCTTCTTCTGACGCATTGGTTGTCAACGTTTGGGAGGGGGGGTACGATACAGAAGTAAACTCCCAGGCATAGGTTCTCCTGCACCATCCACCATTGTAAGTCCCTGAACATGGGATCAGAAACTAGCACCACTTGGTCTAGATTGTCCAGGGTCTGGCCCCACTGTGACTGACGCATCCACTGAGAGATCCTCATATGAAGCTGAGCGCATGGGACTGTCGGAATGGCAGCCACCGTTAGCCCGAGGAGATGAAGGACTGACTTGGCTCCAACCCTCCTGCGACTGGACAGAAGACGGGCCTGAGTCTGAAGGGTGTCCACCCTGTCTGGGGGCAAAAAGGCTTTGCCGATGGTCATGTCCAGAATCGCCCCAATAAATTGGAGGCCTTGGCAAGGGACCAAATGGGACTTTGCCTGGTTGATGGTGATACCTAGGCTGGAGAAGACCTGCAGGGTAAGGGAGAGGGAGTGCAGGAGTCACTCTCTGGATGGTGCTGCCAGGAGCCAATCGTCCAGGTACGGGAATACCTGCGCTCCCTGGGTACGCAGGTGGGCCGCCACCACAGACAAGCATTTGATAAAAACTCAGGGGGCTTTGGAAAGACCAAATGGGAGGGCCTTGAATTGGTAGTGGTCCCCCTGAAAGCAAAAACGAAGGAATCTGTGGTGGGAAGGGCAAATGGGGATATGCAGGTAGGCATCCTGCATGTCCAGAGTGCATAGCCACTGTCCCTGTCAAAGAAGTGGTAGAAGACTCTTCAAAGAGAGCATTCTGAATCATTTGTACTCCACGAATGTGCTCAAGGAGCTGAGGTCTAGGATAAGCCTCACATCTCCTGTCTTCTTTGGAACTAGGAAGAAATTGGAATAGTAACCTGTCCCCCAAAGATGGTTGGGGACTGGTTCTATCGCTGCCTTCGAGAGAAGGGTGGTGATTTCCTCTAGGACCAGAGGAAGATGTTGCGGGAAGTAAGATGACTGGGGGTGGTGGTCTTCAAGGTGGTTTCTGCAGAAAATCTATTGAGTGTCCTGCTGAGATCAACTGGAGCACCCAAGCATCTGGCGTTATCCTCTTTCAACCCGGCAGATGGAGGGAGAATCTCCCCCCTACTGGTTCCTCCGGATTGTCTGGAGGCAATGGGGGAGGTAGGGAGTCAGGAGGTGTGGGCAGCGCAGCAGCCAAGGCTCCCGCGGCTTTTTTGCTGGGGGGAGTCTTGGTTGCTGGAGGAGCCCATTGTTGGCCCATTTGCCCTGTGGCTTTTGTCATTGTTGGTTTTGCCTATGAAAAGGACGCCACTGCCCTTGAGGGGGCCTGTACATAGAGTTGACAGACTTGAGTGCAGTGCTCTTCTCTTGCAGTTCGGTGATGATGTCCTTGACATTGCCCTCTAACAGCACCGAACCCCTGAAGGGAGCATCCTGGATAGCGGATTGCACTTCAGGGGCCAAACCTGACACGCGGAGCCAGGCATGACGCCGTAGGCCTACAGCAAAATCCAAGCTCCTTCCAGCTGTGTCCACTGCATCGTAAGTGGTACAAAGAATGTGCTGACTGGCTGAACGAGCAGACCGGACAAGATCCGCCACTTCCTGCTTAGTCTGAGACTCAGGAAGGGAGTCTAATTTGGATTCCACCTGACTAAGGATGGTTTTCTGGAAATCTCCCATATGTGCCACATAATTCAGGGCCCTAATACCTAAGGTAGAAGAGGAATAGATCTTCTTCCTGTACTGGTCCAGAAGCTGGAATTCCTTATCAGGCGGAGGCGAGCTGAAGTGTTTAGGATTTGCGGAGCGGCCATGAGCGGTGCTGTTGATGACTGAGTCCACCTTGGGGTGTAGGTTAAGGAAATCTACACCCTCAGGAGTATGGTATAGCCTGTCCGCCTTCCTCAGAAGGGGGGCTAACGTGGAAGGTTGTTTCCACATGGTGGAAACAAGATCCGCATGAGGCTCTATCCAGGGTGGAATCAGCGTCGGAGCTATCTTGGGCAAATCCAGATGAGCAGCGAGTTTCTTACGCTGTGGGTCTGGCTCCAGTGATTGCCACTGATGGACTTCCTGGATTTTCCTCAATAACTCCAGAAAGGAGGGATCCTCCGGAGGAGACTTCGGAGGGGTCCTTGGCCTGGGGCATTCTGGAGTATGGGGCTCGTCTTCGGGATCAGAGCATCCCGTCTCTGAGTCCAAGTCAGACATGTCTGATGATGAGGAGGAAGACTGCTCCCTATGAGGGGGAGGAACAGCCCCTTTGGAAAATTCCCTGGAGCACGTATCCTCCCCTCCTTGAGCACCAAAGGGCTCTCCTCTGGTGTCAGGAAGGGGAAGGGAATCTCCCGTCTCCAACGTAGGGGATCCTGTGCAGGGTCCGGCTTCAGCAGACAATTCTCAACCTCTCTAGTGAGTTGAGCCTTGGCCTCAGCCCACCAGGAGGCCAGTGTCTCCTTCAGATCCACCGGAGGCTGGGGAGTGGGCAGCGGAGGTGGAGGAGGAGGGAGATATGGATACTGAGGATATCCGTAGAAGAAGTATCCATAACCTGATGGCGGGTAGCCTGGCATAGGGTATTGGGGCGTCAGTTACTGAGGCACCGGATACTGCGGAGTTAGGTACTGTGGCACTGGATATTGCAGTGTCGGATACCTGGGTGCCAGGGGCTCTGACAGAGAAGAGGGACCTGGCAGAGGCCCAGCTGGCAGGCCAGGCGGTTGTAATGCTGGCCCTGCGGGTGTCAGGCCTAGCATGGGAATGCCTTTGACAGGGTCCGAAGGACCTGACGGTAAGGGGATGCCAGATGGCTTCAGGTATGCCGGCGTCTGGACCAGTGTCTGATGGTCCATCGTCAGGGTGTCGGGCCCCGATGGAGGGTGCCTGACGGCAGTGTCTCAGTATCTCCCGTGATGACTGGGGAAGGAGGATTAAAACCCTGGGGCTCAGCTGAGGAGACGCAGGGACCTCAGAAAGCAACGTAACACACTGCAAAGAGCCTGGGGTGTTGGACTGATCCTTAGGCTCCTGTGCAGGCTTCTTGGTCGGGCGGGCGTTGGTGGGACTGGCGTACAACTTATTGGCTGAATCCAGGCAGAAGTCTGAGGAGCCGACGTAAGACTTGATCGAAATTCCTGCCTGAGAAAGGTCACACTGGGGAGATGGCCTTGTCTGGGGGGTTTGGCCAGCACAGAAGGAATGGCGGCTTATCAGCCTTGTCCGGGTGGGCGTCGGTGGGACCAGCGTCTGACTTACGGACCGGCTCTAACCGAAGGCCGTGTGGTAGAAGCGGCCTTCCCTGGAGCAAGGCCTCCTTTGCCCAGGCGCCCGAAGAGGCCAGGCCAGATGTGAGGGCGTCGCCTTCTCGGTCACTACCGAGCCCGGCCGTCATAGGCGATCCCAGAGGGCGCTACCTGAAGAGCCGTGACTCACGGACGGAGTCGCGGTTGCTGTGGAAGCCGTTTCCCGCTCCCGGTACTCCTCCTTGTCACGTTTCTTCTTGTGACCTTCAGGGTAAGTGGACGTCTGCCTGAGTTTCTTTAGCTCTTTTTCCATGGAGGCCATTTTTTCTTTAGGGTATGGGCTTCCAGGGACTGCTGCCTTCCTTTGCGGGTAGTGGAGTTAAATTTCTGGCAGTGCTGGCACTTCCCCATGGGGTGGTCTGGGCCCAGACAGAAGAGGCACAAGGAGTGGCCATCCTTGTGTGGAAGTTGGGAACCACACAAGTCGCACTTATTTTTATGCAATTCGGAGGGCGTCAGGGACGACATTCACAGCTGGAAGTTCCAGGACCCTCTAGGAATTTTTGCCTGAATGCAAACTTTTTCAAAGGAATTTAAAAAGGCACCCATATCCTCCCCCTCTTTAAATTCAGCTATTAATTTGGAATTCAATTTGTACCCCAGTCCTGTAGTCCCAGTTAAACCCAAGCCACTTACCTGCTCTGGTGCTGGTGGTTGGAGTCGTAGCTTCTCTAGTTCATGTTACCTCTGGCACTCTTTCTCCTCTCAGTCCGCCTCTCGCTGTTCACGGTCAGCTTCTTGCTGTTCTAGCTCCCTCTTCTCCTCTGCAGCTAGTTTGTCTCACTCAGCATCTCTCTGGAACTCCATCTTTATTCTGCGCAACTCAGTCTGCAGTCTGATTGCTTCTGGCTCCAGAATGCTGGTGACCTTCCCCTGCTGCTGTGGCCCTTTGCTTGCACTGGCCCTGCTGCCCTCCTCACCGGATCTGGACACTGCACTGGCAGCTAGCCCCTCCACACCCAAGGTTTGGTACTTTACTGTCACAATCTGTGACTCAATGCTCTGGGCATCTGCTGCCATCAGGCATCCATGAGGTTCTGCTTGGTGGCTCTTGTCTCGTGCAGGACTCCTCTGTCCTGGCACAACTGCCTCAAGTAGTCTGCAGTGTACCCGCTGTAGTTGGAAGACATCTTCTTCCCTAACAATGGCTACTCTAACTTGCACTTTAGAAAAAAAATAAAACAGGTAGGAACTTGACTGTAAGCAAAATGATATAGTTCTGTTTCCTTTTTAAAAATAAATCACTGTCTTATTTTGCAAATGAGCTGTACAGTATTAAGCTGACACACTGAACAGTTAAAGCTTGTGTTACCAATTTTATCCGAACCACTGCCAACCAAATCTGTCACAAATGCACTCAGCAGATCAGGCCCTCTGCTCCAGTGCCAACCTCAGAGCACAGTAATGTGAAGAGGTAACAGACAGGGTAACCCTCCTGTCTGCTTGTGGGTCCGAATCACCTTTGGTTTCAAGTTCTTGGGGGGGGGGTGGATTCAAACTATGAACCTTATGCTAGCGTACCCAAATGTACAGGCTCAGATAATATTCTGTTCGGAGGGATGCAATATATCTTTCACCTAACCAGGTATCCAGAATGAACCCTTTAAACTCTATAAAAGACCTTGGGTATATTCTTACCTTTTCCCAGTCTTGTAACACCATCAAGCTCTCCAGAGCAGCTGTCAAACTTAAACCACACATACATCACATGCAAAAAGAACTTCAAAGACACACCCAGGCAGTCTTTCAAATAATATATTTACTAAAAATAGATAAAAATATGAAAAATGTAAACACAGAACAATATATCAAAGAATCACTTAAAAGAAAACAAGGAAAGGTACAAAACAAAAACTCCTACCACAATACAGTTAGACTTTTTCTATCTAATGTATTACCTCTTTAAGTGCCTAAGTTAGATCACAGAGCTGTGTCTTTCTACAGTCCCAAGATGGAATATATCACAAACAGCTGACACACAGTATTAGTTTAAACTGTGTCTCTCCACACCCCTTCTATGAGTCATCTAGCTCCTCCTTTTAGAATATAAAAAAAAAATACAAACATAATGTCCTATCAGGAGGTATTTTAAATAATGTGACTTCAGCAAAAACTCATTTCCCAAATTATGACAGTTTTTAATCAAGCCTTTCCTTTGAACTGGTGGCGAATTCCTGTTTTCCCAAGGAACATCAAAGGTTTTTACAACTCTGCAGTTTGTCACCTAGATGCAAAGATAGCCAAAAGGAATCAGCTAAGTTATGTCCTGTCCTGTAATAAAATACATATTTAACTTCCCAACTTCAAAGCATGTCATAAAAAGGCCATAAAATGCAATTTCTCAAGGAAGTTAATTACATTACAGAGATCTCCTGGTTAATTACATATCCTGTAGTTTTCACTGCAACCTGGGGTGGGGGGGCACCCATGGAGCACAGACTCCCATACTTCATTTTTATATTACAAATATCATACAGCAATCATAACCAGCTGGTCAAGCATCACAGGCACTGGGGCACCAGGAAACATTCACAGGAGTACCAATAAACACCAGACACTCGCAGAACAAATGATACGAAGAGCTGGGGTCAAGCAGGCTGCATATTTCATTGCTGTTTATGGTACACAGCTTAGAAGGCTATTATCCTCGCCAAATATCAGTCACTATTACTCTTGCCCTTCACTGAGAAAAAGCACTGACAGACACATTTCTGAAAGTCCTAGCTCCCATACGGAGTCCTTTAGGTACTATCATGCACAAGACTAGTGGATTTTGGCACCCTCCCCAGGCAGGACGAGACACTACCCTGTGGGGGCAGCTATGCCTACACTTGGCTCTGTGCAAGCTAATGGGAACTTGTGGAACAGCAACCAGTACACGATTTACTCAAATTGTTCAGACATGGTTGTTTCAGTAGTGTGTGCCTCCCTTCCAACATCACATGGATGGTCCTAGTGATCCAAAGCAATGAACTCCCATGTCTTGTCTAACTTTGTGGGACTTGCTGACACTCTGACTTTTGCCAGGCCCCTTATCCTGATGACCATTACCATGTATTTACCTACGGGTTGCTTGCTACTTTTGAGTACTTCTCCTCCCTGGAGTGCTCATCGAAGCATCTCTTACATGTTGCTCCCTTCCTAGTGTACACCTGGGTGGGAATGGACCCCCAAGATTCACGACGACCTCCTTTGACAGGAGGCCCACCACTACTCCCAGTGTCTGTTGGGTTGGAGGGGTCTTCCCCTCAGGCAGGACTAGTCTGTGTCTCCCTTCAAGGCTGATGCTTTGCAGGGCCTCTTCCCACCCCAGGAGGGGGTAAAGAGACATAGGGCTGCCTCTGGGCCTTCTCCCTCTACTCTCTGATGCTGCTGGTCTCTCCAAAACCCTGGCTCTCCCACCTCTGCAGTATCTTCCAGACTAAGCTCTCAACTAGCCTTCCCCTCTTATAATGTAAAAGACAGGGCCATGAATAGTCTGCTTGGGTCAGGAAGCACAGAGCACAAACTCCAGACACCATCTCTTAACTGAAGCCCACTAGAGAACAGCTCTCAGGGTCAGGCGTAACCCTTCGAGTACTCACACTAGTAACCTGCCTCGAGCTTTGGAGGAGTGAGGCTGGTTAGATCAATTCCCATCTCTATTAGAAACACAGAAGATGTCAACAGATAAAGACCTCTTGGTGCATCTTGGTACATGGCCAGCGGACCACATCACAAAAGGCTGTAAGCGCCCACAGCCTTCTCCCACGGTCAGTGGACCATAGCAAGCAGCCAGCAGACAAGGCTGTAAGCTCCCACAACCTCCCTCGGCCAATGGAGCACAGCAAGCAGCCAGAATAGAAGGTTGTAAGCTCCCACAACCTCCCTCTCACAGCCAGCAGAGCACAGTAAGCAGCCAGCACAGAAGGCTGTATGCTCCAACAGCCTCCCTCCCACCGCCAGTGGACCACAGTGAGCAGCCAGCACAGAAGTACAGATGTGCGAGATTAGGACATTTTGTTACGCAAAATATTACGCAATATTTTGCGGGTGCGAATGTGAAATTATGCAGGCTAAACAGAATTAATTTACCAAATGGCAAAATTCGGGTGAAATTTTGCCGTTCAAACAAAATTGTGCATTCCAAGGTGCGAAATTTCACATCCGACAAAAATTTTGCAGAGCGGTGTAATTTCGTGAAATATTTCACATGGTGAAATTGCCGGTTTCACAGCAATTTCACTGGCAAAATTTAATTTCACAACTCTACACAGAAGGCTGTAAGCTCCCACAACCTCCCTCCCATGGCCAGCAGAGCACAGCAAGCAGCCAACACAGAAGGTACAGAGAGAGAGCAACTGTTGAACTGTGTAAAAGAATTATGTGAAGTCTGTTAAAGTCATTTTAAGTCAGCTAACACTAAGTGATAGTTTTTATCTGGTGTGATATTGCTCCCAGGTTGCCTTGTTTTGTCTGCCTGCTAGGCGTTGCCTTAAGAACCATGTATGTTTATGCTGTTTTGTCTGATTTCACTGAAATGCCTAATTGCCCTATAGGCAGATACTAGCATTAGTGCGGCTGTAGTGCTACTTTTCACTTTCTTTCCTGCATATTTGCTTACCGCGTTGTACTGGAGCTTGGAGAGGGCCTCCTTGCTAGCTCTTCTGCCCCTGAACCTGCCGCGATCTTCAGTGCACTGCACTCCACAAGTGCAGTCTCTCCAAGGCCAGGAACAGGAGCGGGAGCCCCCCCATTCCCTTTGTCAATCTTCCCGCCTTGGACCTGAACTCTCTTTGCATTTCTTTTGTCTCCAACAGTGGTCCCCTCCCTTCCTACAGGCTGTAAGCTCCAACAACCTCTCTCCCACAGCCAGTGGAGCACAGCAAGCAACCAGCACAGCAGGTACAGAGAAAAAGAGAGAGAGAGCAACTGTTCAACTGTGCTAGCCCACTGCTGCTTACGCGGCGACTGCCCCACCCACCAACCCTGGGCGGGTTCTACCTTTATAGGTATCCTTGGTCACATAACCAATTACATAACTCGTTCACCCCAGAGACAATCTCCCTAGTTTCACTATTGCTGGCTATACCGCATGGCCACTAGGAGTCACTGCTGAACCCTGTAAGTCACCCTGCATCCTCAGCATAATTAACTCTTTCCTTTCAATTTCAGAGCCCTAACCTATGCAAACTCTACCCTATCAACCATGTCCCAAGCAAATTACATCCTCCTCCTCCTCTCCCCTAGAGCCCCCCCCAGATTTTGAACATCTAACACTTCACACTGTAGTCGGTGACTCTAACCATTAAGCCATCATGACGGCTACATTTTGCCTAATTACTGCCCCTTCTACCTCACTTTAGCCCGTACCTTATCTAGTCCTTCCTCTGTAACACCCTTCCTCCCACACTGAATACATTGCTGTTTCCAGAGCACCCTTGCAAACGAACAAGCCTTCCTCTGCCCTCTACAGGCACACCACTGTACTGCGCTCCTGACACTCCTCCTCTACCTAACATTTTCTTTGACCAGCCCTTTTCTCTCTTAACCCCCCCGCCTTCCTGCCACTTGGTTTTCCGGGTTCTTAAAGGCATAACATTCCTAGCCATGCTAATAGCAGCATTATTTTCGGAAAACCCAGTAAAGCCCCAACCACACAGGAGCACCACCCCCCAAGCATATACCTCCCCTCAACTGTGACTCTATGGGATACACAACCACCAACAACGCCAGATCAACCTACCAAACTGGTCTCTCCATCAGTTCACTGTACTCTCCCACTGTCTCTCTGCTAACCTGCCTCAGCCTGCTAATATATTACAAGATGTATGGTGGAATAGCAGGTGCAAACTGCCAAACAATCTTAAAATATTTAAACGCTCTCTCCTGAGGATTGCCATGCTGCTCCTCCTCTCATCAGGGAACATTAACCCAAACCCCGGACCTCTGCAACAGATGCACCATCATGGTGCTAACCCTGGAATGTTAAAGTTAGCCTCCATCAACATCTGCAACTTGCTGTCCAAATATGACGATCTCCAGGTCTGGGTAACCTAACACAGACCGGACATATTATCTGTGGTGGAGACCTGGCTTACCCCTAAGACCGCCGATACTGCTATCCCCCTGCTGGATACACCCTCTTTAGGCAAGACAGGATAGCAAAAGGGGCGGGGTGTGTGCTGTATACCTAAAGGATACCATACGAGGGCATGCTCTACTTCTGGACACCGGGAAAAACATCCAGACCCTAGCCATCAGACTAATCTTAGGATCCAATAGTAAGGCACTTACAGTAGTCTCTGTCTATGCCCCCACTCAAAATCAGGCCTGTGGGATCAATGTGGTCACAGAATACCATGCCAAACTGCAACATAACACTGAAGTGGTGCTCCTAGGGGACTTTAATGTAAATTGGCTGGCCCCTGAAGATGACCCCTACAAGGACGCTATCTATTCCATAAACGCGGCCCTATTTGTTGACTCCCCACTAGGATAAACTACTGAACGGACTCTAGTACATTGATCAACTGGATAATTACAAACAGCCCAGACAGAATATCTGGCACCACAGTCCTTCCCGACTCAATGAGTCACCACTTCCCCGTCATCTACCTCTGGTCAAACAAAGCACCCAAACTGCTTGCCAAAACAGTTATACATCGAGTACTAAAGAGAGGGCAGCTCAAGCACCTCCAGGCCTCCCTCCTACAAACTGACTAGACTCCTACTGATGTGACACAGAACATAGACCAAACCTTGGAATACTTCACTGCTAAATTCAATGTTGTCTGTGACACTTATGTCCCCACTAAAAAACGTAAGATAAAAAGTGCAAACAACCAATGGATTGCCCCCCCCTTAAATCTCATGGCCACCAGAGACAATCATTAGCATCGTGCCAGGGCTACTGGCAAGCAGGCTGACTTCCAGTACTACAGAGCCACTAGGAATGCCTGCACCCATGAGATCTGCCTTACTAAACTCCTCTATGTCAAGGAGGAGCTCTCAAACTCCTGGGGATATGGCAGGCAATTCTGGAAAAACATCAAAGATCTCACATGCAGAACCAGTAAGGCATCTCCCTCTATGCTGGAGGTCAATGGAGTAATCACCCAAGACCCTAAATGCATCACCGACACCTTCAACCTGGAGTTCTTTGACCTTAGTGGTATACTTTCACCTGAATTTTCAACGTACCAACTAACACTGAAAGCCCAATAGTAATGGCAACCTTCAGGGTCACCCCCCCTTCTACTTTAAAACAGTCACCCCATCGGATGCAAAAAAGTACCTACTGAGGGTGCTTGGAAAAAATTAGGCACAGTGGTGAATCACTGGACCTTACACTCATTAGCCTAATTCTCAGTGAGGTCCTATCAACTTTAACAAAACTGAAAAATGTGTTACTATGACAGCCAGCCCACTGGCGCAGCAGAAAGGCATCTGCATGTGGCGCCAACATCCCAGGTTCGGGGACGGACTCGGGGATTGGAGGGGCGGCCGGGGGGAGGACTGAGCATCCCAGGGGCTACTCTCTTTCTCCGGGGAAGGGGGGTTGAATTTCTGGCACACTGCAGATGTCTGGCGGAGGATGGGGGTACCGCCGTGGCTGGCACCACACGTCACGGGGTGGGAGGATGCTGGTTGTCACTGCACCTCCCACCCCAGGGATCCTTGCAGCAAAAAGACAAAATGCCCACCCCACATGGCTGGCTTTGCCGCCAGCCCTGCTGCCCACCTGTGTCTGCTGTGGTGTCCCGCACCCCCATGGCCCCGACCCAGGGGGTAAGCTGGGTCTTGCCTACCCAGTATCTGTTGGGGGTGCCCGCCTGGTGGCCCCGCCCAGGGTGGTAATCATGGGCATGGGGGGCCAGTGGACGGAGTTGGGCTGAGCTTCCGGGGGGACAAGGCAAAAAAAAAAAAAAAAAAAAATTGAATTGTGGCTATGCCTCGGCCAGTACCCCTAATGGTGGAAAGCTGCAGTGGTCTTGCAGGTACATAAAAGTGGGGACTGAGCCCTGCACACAAACTACTGGATGATCTTAATCCTCCACCCTCTCTCGAAGGCGCTGGAACACATCGTGGCTGATCAACTTACCGAGTACCTTGAGAAGTACCAAATCCAATATATACAACACCATGGTTTCTGCAGGACACATAGCGCCACCACTGCCTTGCTGGAACACACTACCTACATACAAAATGCACTTGACTGTGGTCAGATAGTTGGGGCAATTTATATCGACCTAACTAAAGAATGTAACATGGTTAACCAAACCATCCTGTTAAACTCCCTCCAGGAGACTGGCCTATCATATGATGCGGTGGGGTGGTTTAAAAGCTACCTCGGCTGCAGGTCGCAGCAAGTTAAAATAAGTGGCATCCTATCTGACAGTCAACAAGTGATAACCAGTGTGCCACAAGGGTTACTCCTAGGCCCTTTACTCTTTAGCCTCTTCCTCAATACCCTCCCCATGGCATGCTCCAACAATATTACTACTAAATGCAGATGATGTCATCCTTTATTTATTTATTTATTTATTTATTTCTAAGAATCAGTTTACAACCTTTGAGCCAGAGGCTCATTTCCAAAAGTACTTCGTCACATAAAGACATACATTGTGTTTTTGGTTACATAGCATAGATTTGCAAAACAATAGGCGTTCAACAGAGGCGCCACGTCACACTGTGGTCAGACAAATACAATTAGGTTACAGGGTACATGTAATTGATAACAGGTGTTACACAAGTTGGTATCAAGTGAGCAATCTAGTTGGTAAACACTGAAACAGCTGGCACTGGCCAGGTTAAACATAGGCACGGTGTACAGGGAAGTGGTGGTGGGGATGGCTAGGTGGAGAGCTGCCTGGGGGGTGTTTTTTCTAGCCATTCTGACCCCATCACCCTTGAATCACAACTCCAAGATAGCTTCTCAGCCATTGAGGCCTGGTTCATCAATCATAAGTTACTGATGACTTACAAGAAGACAAAAGCCATGGTTTTCTCGAGCCCGCACAATAAACATAGATCGCACCAGCTATCCATATTAAACAATGTTGGTTCCCCACTCAGACAAGTTCAAAACTTCAAATATCTCAGGATCACATTGGACAGCTCGCTAACCGATGGTACCCAGGCAGATCTTGCTGCAAGGACAGTAAATACCAGGCTAGGGCTGTTATACAGACACAGGCACTGTACAACACCAGAAGCCCTCTGGCTCGCTGAAACCTGTTCAGTTGTGTCTATTATTGACTACGGCCTAGTTGTATATGGAGCAGCAATGGACACCATGCTCAAAAGGATATGTACAACACTAAATGGGGCATGCAGACTGATTACTGCGGTGCACAGACTAACACATACATGTGACCTGTATGCACAGACGAGCTGGTTAAACCTGACCAGCAGAATAAACTACCAGACCTGCCTACTAGCAAAAAAAATTAGTCTGGGACAGTCTCCTCCTGTTGCCAAGAAATACCTAATTCCCCACATCTAACCCTCACCAAACCCAGGGTGTGTTGAAACAGGCATGCCAAGTTCCTCTCTACCTGACCTCCCAGGCACAGATATCCTTCTCATATAGGGCACCCAGATAGCCAAATGACCTCCCCTTGGTTATCTGGGATGAGTCTAGGATAGGCCCTTTGAAGAGACAACTTAGACAGCATCTCTCTGCAATTAGTAACTGTTACTGTTGCCTTTAAGCTGTGCCCCCACACCATATTGATGTGCATCCTCCCCCATTCCTCCCCCCCAACCTAGAAACCAGATACAGCCCAGTCAACTCTCACTGGTAATCCCATCCCTCCACCTCCACACCCCCTTTCCCTCTCTCTCTCCCCCCTGCCCCCCAACCTTTAGCTCACACCCCTCTCCTTCCCATCCCATCTTCTTGACTCTATCCCCACCTTACCTTAGCCCACCCTCCTTCCACCCACTGCTTCCTCTCCTCTCTTTTAGGGATATTGTCTCCCCACCTTCTGGTACTGTCCTCCTACTGTCCCCCCCCCCCCACAAACCCTACCTCCTGATGCTTCTGTCCTCCAACTGTTCTAGTCCCTCTCCCACTCCCCACCCCCCAGCAAAACAAAACCTACCTCCGACTGGTCAGTCCTCTGCCCCCACCCAAAAACAAAGCCTACCTCTGGCTGCTTTTGTCCTCTAACTGTTCTTGTTTATACCCCTTGGCCACTATATGGTGACTTACTTGTATATTCTACTGTTATTTTTGATTCAGAATATATTGACATGACTGTTTTTTACCATCGTAAGTGTATTTATTATTAATCTTGAATGTTTGTCAGATTTGTTATTTGCCTTTGTATTGATCCAATTTGACATGGAACCCATCTAAAAGAGCCTCTGGTTCAAATTTATTGTAATCTGAGATTTTAAATAAATATAATCTTCCCTACTTTTCCCCTGCCTACAGCGACACTGCAGGCCCTACTCAGTCTTCAGTCTTCACCCCCTGCCTTACTTTCAAGATCCCTTTGTATCTGTCCCATGCATTCTTGAAACCTGTAACTGTTTTAGCCTCTACCACCTCTGCCTGGAGGCCGTTTCATTCATCCACCACCCTTTCAGTGAAGAAGTACATCCTTGCATTTTCTCTGAACATCCTCCCTTCCACTTTCATAGTGTGACCCCTTGTCCCTGCGCATCGTTTCTTTTTTTTTGGAAATGCTCCCTTCTCGTACCCTGTTTTTGCCTGTAAGGTATTTGTATTTTCTATCAAATCCTCCCCCCTTTTGCATCCTTTGCTCTAGGGAATACAAACTCATCTCTTTCAGCCTTTCTCCATAGGACTTTTGATGCAGGCTCTGCATTATTTTGGTTGCCCTCCTTTGTGCCATCTCCACCCTGTCTATGTCCTTTCAGAGATGGGGCCTCCAGAACTGGACAAAGTACTCAAGGTGTGGTTTCACCAGTGACGTCTATAGAGATATCACTACCTCCTTCCTTCTGCTGGTGATTCTCCTTCCTATGCAAACCAGCATCCTATTTACCTTCCTTTACTGCCTTGTCACACTATTTAGCTACCTTCGGGTCATCAGAAATTATCACACCCAGGTCTCTCTATTGCTTTGTGATGGATAATTCCACTCCTCCCAGTTGGTATGTTGCCCCTGGGTTTTTGTGCACCGAGTGCATGACTTTGCACTTTTTTTTGCATTGAAACCCAGCTGCCAGACCCTTGACCATTCTTCCAGCCTTTTTAGATCGTCCCTCATTTTTTTGACACCCCCTAGTGTGTCTACTCTGTTACAGAGTGTTGTGTCATCTGCAAACAGGCATACTTTCTCTTCCAGTCCCTCTGAAATGTTGCTGATAAATACATTAAAGAGGACTGGGATCAGTACTGACCCCTGCAACACCCCACTGGTCACCATGCCTACTTCAGAGTGGATGCCATTTACCGCCACCCTCTACATCCTATTTCCTAGTCAATTCTCTACCCATTTAACTACTTTAGTCCCTACTCCTAGGCTCTCCAGCTTGTTCACCAGTCGCCTATGCGGAAAAATATTGAAGGCCTTACTGAAATCCAAGTAGGCTACGTCCACAGCTCCTCCATGATCCACTTTCATGAGCACCCAGTCGAAGAACTCGATGAGGTTAGTCTGGCAAGACCTATTCCCTGTGAAATCATGCTGCCTCAGATCCTGTAGACCACTGGCAATGAGGTATCCTCCAATCATTTCCTTCAGTAGTGATTTAAGACTGGAAATGGGCAATAGTGGTTCCCAAACATAAATGAGTGATCAGGGAGGTGGCGGGTAACTACCGCCCTGTCAGTCTCAATTCAGTGGGAGGCAAGATGACGGAAACCCTGCTAAAGGAAAGAATTTACACTTTCCTGGGAGAGACTGGACAGCAGGCAACATAGCTTCACGGTGGAAGGTCCTGCCAGACTAATCTGATCAAGTTTTTTGACTCGGTTACTAAGACAGGGGACCAGAGGGGAGCCATGGATGTTATCTACCTCGACTTTAGCAAAGCCTTCAACTCCCACACAGAAGGCTGTTAAATAAGCACGAGCATACAGGAGTGGGACAGGAAGTGCTATCATGTATTAGGAGCTGGCTTAGAAGAATCAGTCGGTGATGGTCAACGCGGTAGCATCAGGGGATGGGGGGTGATCAGCGGGGTGCCACAGGGTTTCGTCCTGGGTCTTTTACTCTTCAATATTTTTGTAAGTGACATCACTGAGGGGCTGGGCAGGAAGGTAAGTCTGTTTGCATACGACACAAAGATCTGCAACAGAGTGAACACTGCTCAGGGAGTGGAACAAATGAAAAGTGACCTGCTCAAGCTAGAAAAATGGTCCAACATGTGGCAGTTAAAATGTAATGCAAAAAAATGTAAAGTGATGCATCTGGGCAGGAGCAACCCAGGAACAGTCTACTATTTGAGAGGGGAGCAGCTAACAGTCACCAAACAGGAGCAGGATATTGGGGTCATCTCTGATGACTTAAAACTGGGCAGACAATGTGAAAAAGTGGCACAAAAAGCCATCAAAATGCTGGGATGCATAGGAAGGGGCATTACAACTAGAAGAGGGAAGTGATCATGCCACTATACAAGCCCCTGGTAAGGCCCCACCTTGAGTACTGCATACAGTTCTGGTGGCCTTATCTTAGAAAGGACGTGGATAGACTAGAGATGGTACAGAGGAGGGCAAGAAAAATGGTACAGGGCTCCAAGAATTGCCATTTGAAAGCAGATTACAGCAACTCAACATGTACTTACTGGAGCAGCACACAGACAGGGGTGACAAGATAGACATTCAAGTTCCTGAAGGGCATAAACAGAGTCCCTACTGAGGAACTCTTTCTGATCAATAGCCCCACAAGGACAAGGGGTCATGAAATACAGGTTACTCACCTGTAACAGGAGTTCTAGGAATGGTATATGTTGTTCATCCACACTGTCTGGCAGGTTCCTTGCCTCTTTAAATCTTGCCGGAAGGTCTTCAAGCTGGCTCCTCCCACTCACGCGGGTGGTAAAACTCTCGGCTCCGCCCCATGATGCCAGATCTAGCCCGCTGGAAGCCAGATTGTGCGTCGAAGCCGGGGAGGTCAGGTGGGTCGTATGGATGAACAACATATACCCTTCCTAGAACTTCTGTTACAGGTGAGTAACCTGTATTTCTAGGGACATGGATATGTTGTTTATCCACACTGTCTGGCAGACTCCTAGCAGTTCTCTGGGAGGAGGGAGGCAAAGCGCACAACCCCTACTTTGGAAATAAAGACTGGAGAACTAAGGCCCCCAAACCAGCATCCTGGCATGACTCAAGGTCGATGTGATAGTGGGTGATGAAGGTGTGTGCTGACTTCCAGGTAGCAGCCCTGCAGATTTCCGGAATAGTGATGTCCCTGGAAGCAGCCACCGATGCAGTGGTATGGCGGGTAGAATGAGCTCTTATCCCTCTGGGAGGCTCCATGCCCGCCAATCTATAGCAGAGATCTATGCAGGAGGTGACCCACCTGCCTATCATCCGCTTGGCTGCAGGTCTGCCAGGTGCAGCTTCAGCGTAGGTGACAAACAGCTGGCGAACCTCTCCCCGAACTTCAGCCATCCGCTCCTTGTAATAAGTGAGCGCTCTTCTAGGGTCCAAAGTATGGAGCCTACATTCGGCCTCCGAGGTGTGATTGGGGTAGAACACCGGCAGAGTCAACACCTGGTTACGGTGAAACTCCAACACCACCTTCGGAAGAAACTTCGGGTGGGGGCGCAGGACAACCTTGTACCTGTGGAAGACCAGATAAGAAGGCTCGATGAGAAGCGCCTGGAGCTCGATGGAAAGCGCCTGGAGCTCTCCCATCCTTCTGGCTGACGTGATAGCCACCAAGAAGGTGGTCTTCCACGACAGGTGAGAGATGTCACACCTGTGCATCGATTCAAATGGCTTGCCCATGAGCTTAGCCAATACCAGCAGTAGATCCCACGGAGGTGGAGGTTCTGCACCGGAGGATATGTGATCGAGGCCTTTGAAAAAGCACCCAACCACCTTCTCCTGCACCACTGACTGCTTCCCGCCCACGCCCAAGCAGAGATGGCTCGGTGCACCTTAAGGTCACGATCAAGCCCTGCTGAGAAAGGGACCACAGGTAGTCCAGAATGCTTGCCAAGGAACAGGAGGAAGGGTCCAGGCCCTTGCCCTGACACCAAATGGAGAATCTCTTCCATTTGAAGGCGTAGCATTTTCTGGTCGACTCCACGGGACACCTCAACGACGTGAGGACCTCATCGAAAGACCCAAGGCCTGGAACTCTAGCCGCTCAGAAACCAGGCCGTCAGGTGCAGGGATTGAAGGTCCAGATGGAATACCTTCCCCTGATTGACTGAGATCAGGTCCAGGCGGGCTGGAAGCCACCTCGGGAGCCTGGAGCTGAGACTGAGGAGATCTGGATACCAGAACTGGCGGGGCCAGTCTGGGGCTACCAGAATCACCTGCGCCTTGTCCCTCCTCACCTTGAGAAGCACCTTGTGGATCAAGGGAATTAGGGTAAAGGCATAGAAGAGGCCCGGGGTCCACGGCTTCGAGAAGGCATCCCCTGCAGCGAGCCCTGCTGAGGGGGCAGTCATGAAACAGTCTCAGCTTCGCATTCTCCCTGGAGGAAAACAGGTCCGCTTGAGGCATGCCCCAGTGGGAGAACAGGTCTTGTACTATCTCCGGCAGGAGAGACCACTCGTGGGACGCAGCCCCTATCCGGCTTAGGGCATCGGCCAGGGTATTGGAGGCTCCTGCCACGTGAATGGCAAGGAGATCCGCCTCCAGGCTGCGCACGAGTGACCAAATGCGGTGAGTTTCCCTGCACAGAGGCATGTAGCGTGTCCCGCCCTGGCAGTTTAGGTAGTACATGGCCGTGGTAATGTCCATCTGGACCTGAACCACTTGACCCCGTAGAAACGGAGCAAAGGTGGTGAGGGCTAGACGAACCGCTCAAAGCTCCAGCAGGTTGATGTGGCATCGGGACTCCCGAGGGGACCAGAGGCCGTGCGCTCTGTGCTCCCCCAGATGAGCACCCCAACCCATCAGAGAGGCATCGGTCGATAGAGAGCCGTCGGCCGGGCGGACAAGCAGGATGCCCTCCTGCAGATGTGCTGGAATGGTCCACCACTGGAGGCGTTCCACATCCCTGGGTCACTGTCACTAGCTGATCCAGAGGATCGAGTGCTGTGACCATTGGCTGGCCAGCCCCATTGAAGGGGATGCATGTACCAGCGGGCCCAATGGACCACGCTGGTGCAGGCCGCCATGAGGCCCAGGAGGCACAGGAAGTCCCGGGCAGGGCGCGATTGCCCAACCTGAAATGACTGGGCAAAGGAGGAAAGAACCTCTGCCCTGTCCGCCGGGAGCTTGCTCTGGCTCGTAGAGAGTCGAGCTCTGCCCTGATGAATTGTATCACCTGCTTTGGCACGAGTTCCAACTTGGCCTCACTGATGAGGAGGCCAACCTGAGAGCAAACCTGGAGGGCCAAATCTCTGGATCGCTCCACCTCCGCTCTGGAGGGGGCTGCAATAAGCCAGTCGTCCAGGTAGGGGTACACCCGGACCCTTCAGCGCCGCAGGAATGTTGTCACCACTGCCATGCATTTGGTGAAGACCCTGGGAGCTAGGGAAAGGCCAAAGGGTATAGCCCGGAACTCGTAGAGGGATCCCTCCACCCTGAAGCGGAGGAATCTCTGGTGGGACGGACGGATTGGGACGTGAAAGAACGCATCCTGAAGGTCCAGAGAACAGAACCACATGCCTCGTTCCAAGGATGGGATTATCTGAGCCAGAGTGACCATCCTGAAGGCCTGAGACCTTAGGAACCTGTTCAGGTCATGCAGGTCGAGAATGGGGCACCAGATTCCCCATCCGTTTTGGGATCAGGAAGTACCTGGACACAAACCCCGGGTCTGGAGGAGGATCCGCCACCTTCCTGATTACCTCTTTTTCGAGGAGCAGGGCGATATTGGCTCGGCGAGCTGACAAAGAGGCTGCGGACCCCATAGCCCCCCAAGGGGCGATGGCTCAGAAGGGTGGGGCCTGCTTGACCTCCAGGGGCAGGCCCTTTCCTACCACCTCCAACACCCAACGGTCCATGGTGATAACGGACCAAGCAGAAAGGAAGTGGCGGAGCCATCCCCCCACGGGGGGAACCCAGTGGGGAGTGATGAGGCTGGGGATGACACCCCTCAACCCGTCACTGGGCAGACTTAGAGGAGGGACTGGCCGAGGGACCTCCTGGGCCTTTACCTCCCTGCTTCCTGTTGGAGGAAGCCACAGGCTTGGGTTTGGGATGCTAAGCGCGAGCTTGCCGGCCCTGGTGCTGGTGCTGTAGGGCCGGACATGCTGCAGGCACAGAAGGACGAAAAGACTTGTGCTGCTGCTGTCGACGGCCTTTGTCCTTCTGGGCGAAGGTGAGCGAGTCCAGACTGGTATTGGACTTTTCGATCCGCTGGAGGTAACCTTCCACTCCAGGGCCGAAGAGGTCGGTCCCCAGGAAGGGGACACCCACCAGTTTGTGCTGGGTATCCGCCGTGAAGGTGGATATCCTCAGCCATGCTCTGCGGCGCACGGCCACCGCGGCCACAAATGATCTGGCACAGGAGTCTCCAATGTCCAGCGCCATTTGGAGCTGTTTAGCCACCGCCCTACCCTGGTCCCGTACCTGCGGACCGTGGTCTACAGGTTGGCCAGGAGATGAGGGATCACCTCATCCAGGGAGCCCATGAGGGCGTGGGAGAAGTGCGCCATCAGCACGGCTGAGCTGGCCTAGCAGAGGCCAAGGGAGGACGCAGCATACACCTTGCGCCCGGCATAGTCCAGCTTTTTGGACTCCTTGTCGGGGGGCTTGTCCACATCCCTAGCATTCCCGGAACGCCGGAAAACGCTGTCGGTGACCAACCCCTCGGCAGAGGGGTGTTCCGAAAAACCAGGCAAAGAGCCGGCAGGGACCACATACTTCCTGGCCATCCTGGCCGAAAGCGCAGGACAGAAAGCAGGCCACTGCCAGAGCTCAAGGCTGGGCCAACAATGGCTTCAGCCACGGAAAGGCCTCCATGGGTGAATCCTTGGTCCAGTATCTCCGTCAGGATGACAGGCCCGCTTGGATACGGCTCGAGCTGCATCCTGGTGGACTCCGAGATGAGCTGGAACAACCCATGAAGGACAATGGGCTTCGCCCATCGACTGGCCCCTGGAGGACTCCAGGTCAATGGGCCTGGAGAACAGGGAGGAGTCGTCATCAGACTCCGAGGAGTCCGCGAAGAGCTGCCTGGGGCCTGACCCACCCTCCACCTGCCAAGGACGGTCGGGAGTGAGGGGAGGGTGACCAACAACCTGTGGGGCAGGCCCTGACCCAACCGAGAGTCTTTGGTCAGCACCCCAATTTCGGTTGTGGAGGCGGAGGTTCCACCACAATTGGTGGGGCAGCTGGTTTCAGCCGAACAACCGGCCCAGGCTTGGGCACCTTGGCTACAGTGAGGGGTTGTTTCGGCCGCTCGGGTGACAGCCACTTGATGGCCAGGGAAGGCAATGGCATCGGCTTGTTCCCGGACAGAAGTAAGTGCTGCCACATCAGGTCCTCGTAGCGTCGGTGCAACTTGCGCCGAAGCCTCTCCTCTTCTGAGGAGGAAGACAAGGACAAGCGGCGGCGCCGCTTACTTCGGTGCTGAGACCAAGACCGCCGATGTCGGCGGGATCGGCTGGACCGAGACGATGTCCAAGACTGAGATCCTCTGCGTTTCTGAGGACGGGTCTGGGAAGGGGCGGAGGACACCCACTCTTCCCTCGGCTCGGAAGCCTTAACCGGGGACTGTGGCACCGAAGGCGCAGGCAAGTCCTCGGTCTCCACCGGGGGAACTGGTGAAGAAGGGTTGTCGGCTTCACCAGTCGACAGCCCGTCCGACGGGTCGAGAAAAATCTTGACCGCGTCAACAAGAGTCTCGGCCGGCTGACCTGATGGGGACGTCGTGAAGCCAGCAGCCTTAGCCGCAACCTTGACCGAAGCCGAGTGTCGAACATCCAGGGAAGGGGACCTCTCCCACTCCCACAAATGCCGATGATGGGACTTAGCTTTTGAGTCCTTCTTTCTGGACCGAGAGAAATGTCCCGATGGCCCCTCTCCCTTCGTGGAAACGGATTGGCAAAGCTCCTTGAAAGAAGCTAATTATGAGGTACCCAAAGAGAGTGGGATAAATGCCGCAACCTAGGACGAGGATAATGTGGCCTGTGCCGCCTCCTCCTCGAGGGCGATCATCTGCACGAGTTGCTCAGCCGAGCCAGCCACCGCAGTAACCGCCCAACAGGCCTCCTTCGACTTCACCGGCGGGTAGCGCTTATCGGGGCGCTAAGCTGTAACCTCTCGCAGCTGGGGTCTTCCAGGACACTGGCCGAAACGAACGGGTATAACTCTCGCAGGCCTGTGGGGTCATGTTCTGGGCCGAGGCAGACGACGTGGAGTGTGGGTCCGTCCTGGACATCTTCTGCCCACAAGGGCACCGCCGAAATCTGGGAGTTGATTTGTCCATCGCAGCCACGAGGGAGAAAGTTGACCAAAGTCTTGAACATTTTAAAATAAGTTGCGGGCGAACCGAAGAATTAGGATCCAGTCTACACGCAGAGCGTTAAGGAGGGAACCTGAGCTTCCAAGAGGTAAGGAAGATCTGGTGTCATGGGGCGAAGCCAAGAGTTTAACCACCCGGGTGGGTGGGAGGAGTCAGCTTGAAGACCTTCCGGCAAGATTTAAAGCGGCAAGGAACCTGCCAGACAGTGTGGATGAACAACATATCCATGTCCCTAGAAATGAAATTAAGGGAAGGGAGGTTCCGGGGTAACATGCATAAGTTCTTCTTTAAGGAAAGGGTGGTGGCTCCATGGAATAGCCTACCTGCAGAATTCACTGATTTCAAAACAGTAGGGCAATTCAGATCTGACTGGGATAGGCATAAGGGTACTGTCTCTAAGAAATTCTAAAGGGGGGTAGCACTCAGGACAGACTAGATGAATCTTTGGTCCCCATCTGCCGTCACTTTCTATGTTTCTATGATTCCATTACCTTGCCTACCACTGATGTCAGGCTGATAGGCTGTAATTTCCTGCCTCCTCCCGACTTCTGTTTTTATGGTGTGGGAATACATTTGCCCTCCTCCAGTCCCCTGGTACCTCCCCTATTTCCAATGACAGGTTGAATGAACAGTGCTACCAGAGGTACAGCCAGCCCCTCCCAGAGTTCCCTCAATATCCTGGGATGTATCGCACTGGGCTGTATTGCCTTGACTACTACCTTCAATTGCGCTGGTTCCTTAAGGACTCTATCCTCCGTAAAGGGGCTAGTGTCCACCTCCCATCCCTCAATGACCTTTTCCTTTACCAGTGGCCCTTTTCCCACTCCTTCTTCCGTAAATACTGAGCAGAAGTATTTGTTCAGTATGTCTGCTTTTTGGTGGTCCTCTGCAATGCACATCCCTCCTTCTACTTTCAGCCTTATTACCCCTCCCTAGGTCTTTCTTCTTTCACTAATGTATCTAAAGTATACGGTCTGGGCCCTGGATACAGTGTCAGTGGCTCAGTAGGTAGCACACTCGCCTCTGAGGCTGGGCGATCAGAGGGCTGTGGGTTCAGTTCCCACATCTGGCACTTGGGTTAATATCCCAGTACTGACACTGTAGTGCAGCATGAGAGGGGTGCTGCGCTTCTGAGGTGCCGTCTTTCAGATGAGACGTTAAACTGAGGCTCCATCTGCCTGGATTGGTGGTAGTTCAGGTAGATGTTAAAGATCCCATGGCACTTATCGAAAAGAGTAGGGGAATTTTATTAAGCAAAAGAAACAACATCAAGTGTATACATACAGGAATAACTGTAACAAGTCAATAACATAAGAAAAACAAAACATTGCAAAACAAATGACAAATAACGCAGTGGAAGAGCAAGAGTAAAGCAATGGTGCAATAACAATCAATGTAAAAAATGAATATTCTTCCAAAAAGAAGTACATCAAGTGGCTGAAAATTGGTTATGCTCTAATTCCATAAGAGTCAACAAAGCATTTGCCATTTGCTTTATTATATTAGGAGAAGAAGTCTGAACTTGCTGTAATACATATTGACAACGAGCTTGCCACAAATAATATTTACAAACTGAAAAAATTACTCTGAGGGTACTGGGATGAAATTGCATCCAAGGAGTAGAGAAATCTCCCAATATCAGAATTTGATAAGGAATTCTGCTACGAAATGGCCAGTTCCATTTGTTGGCCAATGTTTTCCAGAATAAAAGAGCATCAGGGCAGTCAAAGAAAAAATGAGACATGGTTTCCTCAATATTAGAGCAAGAAGGTTTTGGGCAGTACCGATCCTGGGATGATTTATGCTTCAAATTCCCCCGAACAGGTAATCGTCCGTGACAACACAACCAAGTAATATCCCACATATGTAAAGGGATTCGTGTATCTCTAAGCATTGACAAAGCACAATCTAGTCTAGAAGGGGAGCACAATGGAAATTGTAGTACTGGTCTAGAGATATTAAGAAAGTATTATATAATTGTTTTATAGAGAACGTCATGATGGATGCTTTTGAAAGTTTACAACTGCGTAATTTTCTAAAACTATCTACTGCATAAGTTGGAAAACCAGGGACATGGGTAATTATAGGAGGAAGTAGGACCCAATTATCCAGTACATTTCACATGTTATAACTGATCCAGGTGTCACAAACATGAGCTATGAATCTAACTCTAAAAAAAAGCTGAAAAGGAAAAAAGGAAAGAAAAAAGCAATAGGGTGAACCACAGCAAGTCCTCCTTGTCGAATAGGTAAATATGTGATGTCACACTTAACAGGGTTGGGACGACTACCCCATACCATTTGAAAGAACACACTAAAGATTCTGGTTTCTAGAGTGCGGGGGAGCATATATATAACTAAGGTACAAAAAAATTGGAATGATGAATGTTTTAATAGCTAAGACCCTCTTTTTTTTACCCAATTCCCAGGATTTCCAAATATTTACTTTAGACTCTCCAATACTTAGGTGTTTTTCCCAGTTATAGAGGGCAGTATCCTGGACATTAAACCAAATCCCCAAAATATGGTGAGGAGACAAACATATCTTAATCCCACCTACATCCGTTACTATGGCAGAGTCAGGATCTAAGGGGATAGAGACACTCTTCTGAAGGTTAAGAGTGCCTCCAGAGAGTATTGAAAAAGTATGGAAGACATCCACAGCATGGTCTCCTGACTCTTTATCCTGAACAAATAACACAACATCATCTGCATATGCAGAAATCTTAACTTGGGGTAATGCTGGGTGAGGTGCAAGACCTATAATAGAAGAGTCCCATATAATTTGGCGAATAACAGGGTCTAATGCAAAGGCATATAATAACGGGCTTAATGGGCAGCCTTGACGAATACCAACCGTCTGGAGAAGAGTATTCCCCAAATGTCCATTAATTATGGGTACAAAATAGGCCATAGAAAATAGACGGGTAAGCCATTGAAGAATAGTGGCTGGGATACCATAGTATGCCAGAACCTGTAACAAGTATGCATGTTGTACTGAATCAAAAGCTTTTCCAGAGCTTGATCCAGAGTAAGTACAAATCCTGAAAGAGCACTGCGGTTTTAAGTGTGTGTGAGCACCTCATTTGTAACAAGCCCTGGGTTGTCCCCCGCAGAAACATACACCTCGATCCCCCCAAAAAACTATTAGGTAAGTGAATTATTTCAGAGTTAACTAGAAAGAGTTTCATCCTGAATTTCCATCCTCCCGTCCAGAGGCCTTCCTCATCTAAAAGGGCCTCGGAAGGGGATAAGACTTTTCAACGATTCTGTAGCCAATGATTAATGTCACTAACACTCACACCCTCACACCCTCATTTCTAAACATTATAGTCACAGTGTGAATAGAAGGTTTAGTGAGAGGAACCACATAAAAGGGAGTCCAGGGGGAGGTATTATTTAAAGAAGCATATTTATGCCAGAATCTATCTAGACCACTAGCAGTTTTAAAACTGATATCAAAAGTCTCTTCCCCAGAGACATGAATCAAGGCATAGATGTCAGAAGCCTGGAAATGCATAGTCCCTTTTAACAGAGTGCGAGCCACATAATATCTGTCAGGGAAATCTGGAAGGCCACCTCTATAACGCAAATGAACAGCATTTCATCTGGGAGCTTGTTCCAGTTTGTTTTTAAATGAATCAGAAAGGACAGGACCTCTGTTGGGAGCAGGAGGGAGTACCACTGGGGAAGGTTGTAAGGTAGGTGCCATGGTGGAGGGGCCTTCCCTGGGATCATCAAGGAGGGATAGTGGAGCAGCTGCTACAGAAACAGAGACAGATCCTGAAAGAGGTGGGGAGGCCTTATCAACTAATTGAGCAGGAGTAGAAACAAACTGAACAGTATTAGAAGCCCCTGAGTCTTGATGTAAGGCAATAAGGGGAGGTTCAACAGGGAGAGGTTTCTCTGCAGAGTGAATAGGGGAATTAGATAAAACAGTATCCTGTAAATCCATAATACCCCTCCAAGCTTCCCCAGTAACAGTATACTGTAAAGGAATAACATGGTCAACTACTGAAATGTCTGAGGTAGGAGAAACACCCCGGAGTATAGGTACCTCGTTTGAGCTCTTAACAGTTGCAGGCCTGGAAGGTGAAAATAAAACTCAGTGGCATTCAGCATCCCAAGAAGGTTCCGGGGTCCAGGAACCAGATGCAGTTCTAGTCCATCCTGCATTCTGAAGTGCTCCCCTAGTCGTCTAGGGTTTATCTGAAACAGTTATGTCTGGTGGCAATCCAAACTGAGAGCGCAGAAGATCCGTTGTAGAGGACTGAGGTCATGGAGCTAACTGGGCCGGTAGCGGAGAGAGAGAGAAGGCGTAGACAGGTCTCCCAAAAGCAATTCCAAAGTCGCAACATCTCCAGAAGCGGAAACACAAGGGGGAGCATCCGGCGGGTTACACAGTATCGGCTGATCTATGTGTTCCACGTTAGAACCTGAAGCAGAATCCATCATGTCAGTCAAAGGCTCCAAAAGAACAAGTCCCGAAGGTAAATGGTCATTCTCATTGTTATTGTGGCGAAATTCAGAGCGGGAATCACGATTATGCATAGACGAGTCCACTGATGGCTGTTGCTGGGTCGAAGCTACTGTAGACAGCGATGCAGTCTCCTGAGAAGGTGCAGCACCATCGTGATGCTGACACTGAGTGAAAACTTCCATGTCTGTGCACCGGAAGTCCCCTACCACAAAGAGCAGTGGAATTTCCCCGGTGTCCTGGCCAAATTTCCCTCGTTCACTAAAAAAATACCACCAACAGCTTAATCTGGTTCAAGGTCAGTTGGCATTCATCTGTATCCCCCTCCCCTGGGTCGTGCCTGAAAATAGGCAGGATTTGTCTAGTGCACTTACCCAGTCAACAAAAACTAAATAAAATAAATACCTGTCTGACCTCCTAGCTCCTGCCGTCCCGGTGCGCTTCCAGTGTTCCTCCACGAGGGGCCTCCTAGCGGTTCCGAGGGCCAGGCTGAAAACCTCTGGTGATCGGGCATTTGAGGTGGCTGGCCTTGCCCCTGGAACTCGCTCCCAACATCATTATGGGAGGCCTCATTGGTGGATGTTTTTTAAAGAGGGCCCAAAGACATCTCTCTTCAAAAAGGCTTGTCCGAAATATTTTACTGTTAAATTTATTGAATTGCTGCATTCTGGTTTTATCTTGCTAATCTGACTTGCTTGTTGTACTATTTGTTTTTTGGTTTATTTATCTGTACCCTGTTTTAAGCTCTGTAAGGTGCTCAGAGCCTCCAGGATTGGGCGCTCTAAAAATACATTTTTACTTACTAAAACATGTTTTATCCTATTTTTTTTTGTTCAGATTTTTGCAATATTTTCCTCTGTCCCTCTGTTTGTGCTTTTGTGCCCCAAACCGCCTTCCCTGCCTCCCTCCCTATTCTCCTCCTTTTGTGTTCTTTTGTACTTCCTAACTGCCATTTTCTTTTTGCTCTAACATTTTCCGCTACTTCCCTCGAGAACCACAGTGGTCTCTTTTTTCTCTTACACTTGGTAACCTGCGTGACACATAGATTTGTAGTCTTTTCAATTCCCTTCTTAATTATAGTCTACTGTTCCTTGATTCCCAACCCCCAGTTTCCCTACCTAACAGGATGTCCCTCAGGCAATCCCCAGTTTCTTAAAATCAGTCCTGCTAAAGTCCAAGACCCTCGTCCTAGAATGGTTTGATCCCGACCCCATTTTTGTATCAAGTCACACCATGCTGTTGTGATCACTGGTCCTCAGGTTGTCCCTCGCTGTGACCTCAGCAGTCCTGTCTCCATTTGTCAATACCAGATCCAGCAATGCCCCCTCATGAGTGGGTTCCATAACTAGTTGCCTGAGGAATGCCCCTTGCAGGGAAGTCCAGGATATCCCTACTCCTGGCTGTAGCCACAGCAGGAAGCCCCCAACTGATGTCTGGTAGATTAAAGTCTCCTACTAGTAATACCTGTGTCTTGCGAGACATCCTAGGGATTGTTTCCAGCATTTCCTTATCCGTCTCTTCTTCCTTTGCTGGAGATCTGGAGATCACCCCTGTGTGAATACTTGCTCCTTTCCTTGTCTCCATCTCTACTGTAAGATAAGCATTTCACCTTTTCTAACCAGGGCTAGAAATCATTTTTTTGAGATGCCTGTCCAAGGGACAGGTGGGGTGCAAATTTTGCGTGTCTGACAAAAGTTTTACCTGTCCACATTGTTGTAAGACTTTTCTTCACTGCTGTCTCAAACACTCTAAAGTGATGTGTGTATCTGTTCTGTTGACAGCAGCAGTGAGTGCGAGTGCCTTCTTTAATTCAGCTGTTATTTTCCAAGTCCCTCCACTAGCAGATCATAACAACAATCCTGTACAACTTTTTTATAATAATATAGCTAGTAAGACTACTGATCTGCAAGCTCCAGCAAGCAACCAACAACTCTGGAGGGCTTTACACTGTCTGATCAAGAATACAGATGCCGAGACTTTAATCGCCCTCCTCACTGTTTGACAGTCTTGGTCTGGTCAAGTTCTTTTTTTATTCAATTTCAGTCCCCCCCCTTGCAGAACACAAGAGAGAGTCTGTGGGGCAGATGTGTATATATTTATTTGGCTAAGGCTTATTACTTAGGCAAAGGCGTTCTGCCTCATTCAACTATGGAGGTCAGTTGCAGCAGCTCAGACAGACAGAATATATTCCGTCCCCTTCCTCTCCCCTTGACACCGGCTGCTTTGTTGTATTAGTTCTTTTTATTAATTAGTCCCGCTCCACTCCCCTGCACATACAGAGAGCCCACAACAACACTTAACGCAAGCCTGCCTTAACTAATTTTGCTAGTACAATCGAGAGCACTGAGAAGAGCAACAGCCTGCCTGTGTTACTGTCTTATTTTATATGTTTAATTTCTTTCGTTTTTACAATTGGCTTCAAATATCCTAGGATAGGCTTCTGCACACTAAATGGAGGGATGCTTCTTTTTAAATTAAAACACAACACAGTAACTATCTAGTGCCTTGTCTGTGCCATCCTCTCCCAACCACTTACAGAGATCCGTCACCACAGAGTCCTCAATGCAGACCTGCCTGCGTACCCCTTTTTAATCTCCAGAAGCCCAGAAAATTTTTTTTTTTATATGTAGTGGTGAATAGTATTTTTGAATAGTATGCAGCCAGTAAATGTCATTGAAGAACTTCTCTCCTCCTACTCCACGACGTCTGAACGATTCAAAGGATAGATTGAAAATGAGGAGAGGGAGCAACCACAACGTGCAGTGACAACCTGCGCATGCACAGGGTCTACGTAGAGAGGTCAGGTGACACACAGATGTAGCAGTCACCAGACCCATGGAGGAAAGGACGGGCTGAGATGCACTTTTCGGGAGGGCGGAGCTACACATGACAGCAGGACATCAGGATTCCTCAGGCTCTGTTCCACAGCCAGCCGATTGATTCTACTGGGTCCTAGTGGACAAATGAAAGGTAAAATGAAACGGACAAACTGCCTGTCCAAGGGACAAGCGAGCTTAAAAAAACAGCTGTCCCAAATGAAAACCGGTTGTCCAGGACGGGTGGACAGCTGGTTATTTTGAGCCCTGTTTCTAACCCTCAATGCCCAAAGGTACTTAGAAGGATGCTTGTAGTATTTGGTGTCTCCTCTCCATCATATCTATTTCTAGAGTATTTTAGGTTTCCAGGACACAGTACAGGTACTACTATTTTATTATTCCTATTTAGGTTGTCCATTAGGTCATATAACAGGACAACAGTACTTGTTATACTGCTTGCACACAAGAGTGGGAACTGGAAAAAGCCAAATATCTACAGGGACAGTCTTGATTTTTGACTAGCAGCGTGCTGGTCTGAAACCTGCCAACACAGAATTTGACGGCAGATAAGGACTGCTTGGCCCACCCAGTCTGCCCATTTCCCTACCTACTGGATAAGCTGCAGATCCTAGTTAACCAGCAGCCTACTTCTTCTTACCCCCCCCCAGAATTGCCTTATGACTGTCCCATGCATGCTTGAATTCCACCACTGATTTTGACTCCACAGCTTTCTCCAGAAGGCCGTGCCACGCATCCACAACCCTCTCTGTGAAAAAATACTTCCTTAAATTACCTCTGAGCCGCCCCCCCATCTTCAAATTGTGCCCTCTTGTTCTTGCACACTTCTTTTTTTGAAAGATGCTACCCTCTTGGACTTTGTTGATTCCCTTGAGGTACTTGAAAGTTTCTATCATGTCCCCTCTCCCTCCTTTCCTCGAGGCTATACATATTAAACTCCTTAAGTCTCTCTTCATATGTCTTCCAGTGCAGACCCTGCACCATTTTAGTTGCCCTCCTCTGGACAGCTTCCATCCTGTCTATGTCTTTGCGGAGATAGGGTCTCCAGAACCGCACACAGTACTCCAGATGGGGTCTCACCAGCTGTCTGTACAGAGGGATAATAACTTTCTGTTTTCTACTGGTGATGCCTCTCCCTATGCATCCCAGTATCCCCCCAGCCCTCCTTGCTGCCCTCTCACATTGCTTGCCCACCTTTAGGTCATCTGATATGACTACCCCCAGGTCCCTTTCCATTTTTGTTGTTGTAAGTATCTCACCCCCCATTGTGTACTCTTCCCCTGGGTTTTTGTTTCCCAGGTGCATTACCTTGCGTCTTAGCATTGAATCTAAGCTGCCATACATTTGACCATTCCTCTAACCTTGCAAGTCCTTCTCATCCTTTCCACCCACCTGTGCATCAACTCTGTTGCAGATCTTAGTGTCATCTGCAAGAGACATGCTTTCCTTCCAGTCCTTCCGCAATGTAAAGCATATAAAGACTTTGAAGAGGACCAGTCCTAATACTGAACCCTGCGGTACCCCACTAGTAACCCTCCTTTCTTCTGAGTGGACTCCATTTACTATTACTCTCTTTGTCCTATTCTCCAGACAATTCTTTACCCAGGCTGTCATCTTGGGACCCACTCCCAGGCTGGCTAACTTGTATATTAATATTTTGTGTGGGACTGTGTCAAATGCCTTGCTAAAGTCTAGGTAGGCCATGTCCACAGCCCCTCCTGATCTACTACTTGGTCACCCAGTCAAAGAAATCTATCAGATTTGTCTGGCATGACCTTCCGCTGTGAATCCATGCTGCCTAGGGTCCTGTGCCCCTCTGGCCTCTAGATACTCGACAATTCTTTCCTTCAGAAGTGATTCCATCATTTTCCCTATCACTGAGGTTAAACTAACAGGTCTGTAGTTTCCTGCTTCTGCCTTGCTCCCACTTTTGTGAAGGGGAATCACATCTGCCCTCCTCCAGTCCTCGGGTACCACCCCATCCTCCTTTGATTTGTTAAAAAGGGTAGCTCTTTTAGAATTCTGGGATGAATCCCATCAGGCCCCATTGCTTTGTCCACCTTCAGTTTTAAGAGTTCTTTCAGAACCCTTTCTTCTGTAAATGGGCTGGTATCAACTTCTGTATCAGAGTGTTACTACTGTTTGTTTTATGCTCTCCCTCTTCATTTGTAAATACTGAGCAAAATATTTGTTTAGTATCTCTGCCTTTTCACAGTCTCCTCTGCCCACCCTCCCTCCCTTTATTAAGCCTCACTATCCCTCCTTGGTCTTCCTTTGCTCCCTGATGTACCTATAAAGGGTTTTATCCCCTTCTTAACTGAGGTTGGCTATCTTTTCCTCAGTTTGGGCCTTGCTGTTCTGACTGCCTTCCCAGCCTCCTTTTGCTTTAACTGATACAGTTCTCTGTCCTGCTCCTTCTGCAATTCCTTACTTCCTGAATGCTTTCTTTTTCTCTTGAACCTTCACTGCCACTTCCTTTGAGAACCATAGTGGTTTCTTACATCCGTCTTGTTTTGTTTATTTGCTTCACACAAGGCTTGTTACCTCTGTGATGGCAGTTTTATTATTCCCTATTGTTCTTCCACCCCTCCTTCCTGCCCATTTGCTGAGTGCATTCCTTAGGCACTCACCCATTTTAGCAAAGTCAGCCTCCTAAAGTCCAGTACTTTTGTCTTTGTATAGCTTGACTCTATTGCTGTGTTTACTGTGAACCATACTGTTCGATGGTCGCTAGTTCCCAGATGGCTACCCACTTCACATCTGTGATCCTTCTCCATCTCCATTTGAGAGAATCAAGTCTAATATTGCTCCCTCTCAGTGGGCTCCAGTACTAGTTGTTCAAGGCATGCCCCTGTAGGGCATCTAGAATAACTGCACTTTCAAGTGGCAGCTGCAACTGCACTCCAGTTAACATCTGGCATATTCAGATCACTCATCAGCAATATCTCCTTTCTGCCATTCTAAGTATACCTTCAGTCTGTCCATTTCCTCCCCCTGAGAAGGGGGTCTGTATACAACCCCTGTGCGTATTGTGGTGCCATTGCCTGTCTCCAAATTTACCCACAGTGCTTCTTCTCCTCCCTGTTTACCCTTTTGTTCTGTTGCTTTTATTCCTTCCCTTATGTAAAGAACTACTCCTCCTCCTCTTTTACCCTCCCTGTCCCTCCTGTAGATAGTGTATCCTGGTATGTTTATGTCCCAGTCATGGTTTTGTGTGTACCATGTTTCTGTGACTGCCACGATATCCAGATGTTCCTCCTCCATCAAGGCCACTAATTCAGGAAGCTTGTTACCCAGAGTACGGGCGTTGGTACTCATTGCTCTCCATTTTTTGATGGCTTTACCTTCTGTTGCAGCACCCCCCACTGACCATTCTACCTCGGTCTTTTTCTCATTTAGTACCGTTTTGTAGGGAGAGGCTGGGATTTTCCTGCTGCTTGTCAGTGCCTCCCCCTTTGACTAGTTTAAAAGCTTGCAAACACTCCATCTTTCTTCCACATATGCACTCTCTGTTGTTGTTGATATAGTTAATATCATTTTTTTTAGTTGTTAAACCAGGAGTAGCACACTAAGCTGAAAGCTTTTTTACAGGTGCATCCTGTGAACAAAGGGAAGTTAAGTGACTTGCTCAGGGTCACACAGTACTGTATATAAGTGGAAGCTGTGGGATTCAAACCCAGGGCTAGTCTGCTGGATGTCACCAGATTTGCAGCTCATAGCCTTAAACCACTGCACTATATTGCCTATATCATATATATCCAGCTGCTATTTTGTTGATAAAATTCCAGTTTGTGTCTCAATAAAGCAAGAATACATGGGGGAGCACTACTAGTAGGAGACTTTAATCTACTGGACATTAGTTGGGGGCTTCCTGCTGTGGCTACAGATGCTCAATTAATTTAGACCACTTTTCCAGTCAACAGGGCCAGAACTCAGAACATGCAGCCAACTGCATAACACTAGATACAGTTCAGGCTCAATTTAAAAATGTCTTCCATGTGAAAAATAAAATCAGTTGAGTGTTGCTGGCAGTATAGTCTAGAGGTTAGAGGAACGAGGTGTGAACAAGCTTGATACATCCAGCACACCAGACCCGAGTTTGATTTTCACAACCTCCACTTGCATACTGTGTGGCTCTGAGCAAGTCACTTAACCACCCAGTGCTCCCAGGTCGCCCCTGAAAACAGGCACTTGTGCCTAGTGGGCCTTACCCGGTTACCAAAGACTAAAATAAAATGAAATAAAAAAGTGTTAACTTACGTGCACGTTACCGAATATTGCCCACAAATGCTTTTTGTGCAGTCTCACTCGGGTCTAAGTTTCTGGTCTGCTTTCTCTTGCCACGTCTTTCAGCAGACACTTTTCTTTTGATTTGTTTGGTTTAACTAGTGGCTGAACTGTAATAACAAGAAGATGCATGGCAAGGAAATTTTATTTTATTTTAAAAATAAAATCAAGAAGACTTAATGCAAGGCAATTTTATTTAATAAAGCACCCCTTTCCAGAGGCATGTGTGCTTTACATTGACACATATCATCATTATCAAAACATTTATAAACTAAATAAATAAGCACCAATAAAATGATATTCCCCTGCTGTCCTGCTCTGCTGGAAATGGTGGGTAGCAAGGACCCCAGCGACACCGCTTTGAACCGAGTTCCATATAATTATTCAGATGACAGATGTAGGATCAGATACTTACTGCCCATTTTCTTGGGACTGAGGATGCATGTGGAGAAGAAACCCTTGCCCTTCTATGTATCTTCTCCTCTGTCCTGTTCTATCATAAACCCATTACTTCCAAGGAAAGATGCTCAATCACATGCCCCTGAAATCAAAGCAATTTTCCTGCTGCACAGTTCTGCAGGACCCTAACAGTTCCAAAGAGTACCCTCCCAGATAATTTCTAGGAACTGCTTGTCTATGGTAATCATCTTCCATCACTGATAGAACAAGGCCGTATGCCACCCCCCCTTACTGAGTAACCCACCACAGGCATTTAAGGTGGAAATGGAGCTGACAACCTGACACTGGGTTATGTTCGGGGCTCACAACTGCTGCATCATGTTGCGCAGTGGCTTTAGCATCATTGCCATTGGACACCCTCAACCGCTATCTGCATTTGGCTAGCCAGGTTGAGGGATTAACATTCTGCTGGGATGGTAGAAGCAGTACAGGCACCAGGACACTGACCCTGCCAAGGAAGAAGAAGTAATTTAATGGGTGGAGTGGCATAATGGTAGTACTGATGACTCCATAGTTAGGGCAGTGGATTAAGTGAAGGCATTGCTGGACAAGGATGGAAGTCATATACATCAAGGGAGCCCTCCCGACCAATCGGAGTGCTCCTTTCCTCTGCACATGAGAGACACTTATTTTGTGAACAGTGTCTTACACGCAGCTGCCTTGGAAACGAGCATGTCTGGGTAAGGTTTTAAAAAAAATACTATACTATTGAATGAGCTTGATCAATAATATATTAAATAAAATTAAAATAAGAGAAGGCATGGAAAAGAGCTATGCATCTTTGTGTCAGGCAGGTCTGCAAAGGCAAGAGGAAAAGGAGACCACTATGGTTCTCTAGAGATCTAGCGGAAACAGCAACAGTGAAAAAGATGGCATTTAGGAAGCACAAAAAGTCACAGACGGAGGAGGAAAGGATAAATTACCAGAAGAAACAAAGGGAGGCAGGGAAGTCAGTGAGGCGAGCAAAGGCACTGACTGAGGAGATTACTGCCCAGTCAATAAAAAAAAAAGGGGGATAAAACCTTCTTTAGTTATATTAGCTAGAAGAGGAAGACCAATGGGGGGATAACAAGGATAAAAGATGAAGGGGGTGTCTGTAAGGAAGGGGACCAAGAGAAGGTGGACATAGTGAACAGATACCTTTGTTCAGTATTTACAACTGAAGGGGTAAGTAACGGGCCAAAGACAAAGAACCGAGGCAGAAGTGGGAAGGAGGTGGACACAAGTTCTTTCACAGAGGAGGAAGTCCTCGGGGTACTGGCACAATCAAAAGTTGACAAGGCAATGGGATCGGACAGGGTTCACCCTAGGATACTGAAGGAGCTCAGAGAGGTGTTGGCTGCACCCAACAGCTTTGTTCAACTTATCGCTGGAAACGGGCGATTATAAGAGACTAGAGAAGGGCAGATGAGGTCCCACTTCACAAAAGTGGGAATAGGGAGGAGGCAGGACCTGTCAGCCAGACTTCGTTAATGGGCAAGGTTATGGACTCACTATTGAAGGAAATGATAGTGGAATACCTTGAAACAAGTGGATTGCAGGATCACAGGCAACATGGTTTCACAACAAGGAGGTCTTGCCAGACAAAACTGATCGAGTACTTTGTCTGGGTGACCAGGGAACTGGATCAGGGTGGGGCGCTAGATGTGGCATACAGTACCTGGATTTCAGGAAGGCCTTCAACACTGTTCCACACAGAAGACTGGTGAACAAGTTGGCCTGTATAGGATTGGGACAGAAAGTAGTAAACTGGGTAAGAAGTTGGCTGAGCGGCAGGTATCAGAGGGTGGTGGTAAATGGAGTCCACTTGGGAGAAGGCAGGGTGATCAGCGGGGTGCCTAAGGGGTCAGTATTAGGTCCAGTCTCCTTCAATGTCTTTATCAGCAACATTGCAGAAGGGCTAGAAGGGAAAGACTGCCTATTTGTGGATGAGACAAAAATCTACAACAGGGTGGACACACTGGGGAGGGGGGGAATGAGGAGTGATTTGCAGAAGTTAGAAGAATGGTCAAGTATTTGGCAGCTGGGTTTCAATGCCAAACGACCTCCCCTTTGTTATCAGGGATGAGTCTAGGATAGGCCCTTTGAAGAGAAAACAGACACAGAAACATAGACTTTGACGGCAGATAAGGACTACTTGGCCCACCCAGTCTGCCCATTTCCCTTCCTATTGGATAAGCTGCAGATTATAGTTAATCAACAGCCTACTTCCTGCAACCCCCCACTACAATTGCCTTATGTCTGTCCCATGCATATTTTAATTCCCTCACTGTTTTAGACCCAACAACCTCCCCAGGAAGGTGGTTCCATGCATCCACCACTCGCTCCGTGAAAAAAAATTTCCTCACATTACCCCTGAGCCGTCCCCCCTCTATCTTCACATTGTGCCCCCTTGTTCTTACATATCTCTTTTTCTGAAAGATGCTACCCTCCTGGACTTTGTTGATTCCCTTGAGGTACTTAAAAGTTTCTATCATGTCCCCCCATCCCTCCTTTCATCAAGGGCACACATATTAAGCTCTCTCAGTCTCTCTTCATATGGTTTCTGATGCAGACCCTGCACCATTTTAGTTGCCCTCCTCTGGACTGCTTCCATCCTGTCTATGTCCTTGCGTAGATGGGGTCTCCAAAACTACACACAGTATTCCAGATGGGGTCTCACCAACTGTCTGTACAGAGGGATAACCACTTCCCTTTTTCTACTTGTGATGCCCCGTCCTATGCATCCCAGTATCCCCCTGGCTCTCCTTACTGACTTCTCCGTTGCTTACCCACCTTTAGGTCATCTGATATGACTACCCCCAAGTCCCTTTCCATTTTTGTTGTTGTTAGTACCTCCCCTGCTATCATGTACTCTTCTCCTGGGTTTTTGTTTCCCAGGTGCATTACTTTGCACTTCTTTGCATTGGAATCTAAGTTGCCATATGTCTGACCATTCCTCCAGCCTTGCCAAGTCCCTTCTCATCCTTTCTACCCCCCTTGTGTGTCAACTCTGTTACAGATCTTTGTGTCATCTGCAAAGAGGCATACCTTTCCCTCCAGACCCTCTGCAATGTCACCTATAAAGATGTTAAAGAGGACCGGACCCAGTACTGAGCCCTGAGGTACTCCACTAGTAACCCCTCCTTTCTTCAGAATGTGTTCCCTTCACTATTACCTTCTGTATCCTGCTGTGCAGCCAGTTTGCTACCCAGGCTACCACCCTGGAACCCACTCCCAGGCTGGCTAACTTGATTATTAGTCTTTTGTGCGGGACTGTGTCAAATGCCTTGCTAAAATCTAGGTAGGCCATGTCCACAGCCCCTCCCTGGTCTATTACTTTGGTCACCCAGTCAAAGAAATCAATTAGATTCGTCTGACATGACCTTCCTGCTGTAAATCCATGCTGCTTTGGGTCCTGTGCCCCGCTGGCCTCTAGGTACTCAACAATTCTTTCTTTCAGAAGTGATTCATTTTCCCTAACACTGAGGTCAAACTTACAGGTCTGTAGTTTCCTGCTTCTGCCTTGCTCCTACTTTTGTGAAGGGAAATCACATCTGCCCTCCTCCAGTCCTCAGGTACCACCCCATCCTTCCATGATTTGTTAAGAAGTGTGGTCAGTGGTGTCACTAGGTCCTCCCTTAGTTCTTTTAGGAGTCTGGGGTGAATCCCGTCAGGCCCCATTGCTTTGTCTCCCTTGAGTTTTAGGAGTTCTTTCAGGACTCTTTCTTCTATAAATGGACTGGTGTCAACCCCCCTACCCACAGTGCTTCTATTGTCTGGTTTAGGTAACTCCTCCTCATCTTCTTTTGTAAATACTGAGCAAAAGTATTCATTCAGTAACTCTGCCTTTTCACAGTCTCCCTCTGCCCACCTCTCCTCTCCTCTCCTTTATTAATCTTCACTATTCCTCCCTTAACCTTTCTATGCTCCCTAATGTACCTACAGAAGGTTTTATCCCCCGTCTTAACTGAGTTAGCTATTTTTTCCTCGGTTTGGGCCTTTGCTATTCTGACTGCCTTCCCCCCTTATTTCTGCTTTAATTGATACAGTTCCCTGTTGTGCTCCTTCTGTGATTCCTTATACTTTTTGAATGCAGCCTTTTTCTCCCTAACCTTCCCTGCCACCTCTTTTGAGAACCACAGTGTTTTTTTACTCCGCTTTGTTTTCTTTATTTGTTTCACACAAAGGCTTGTTGCCTGTATGATAGCAGTTTTGATTTTTCTCCATTGTTCTTCCACCCCTCCTTTTTGGCCATTTGCTAGTGCATTCCTCAGGTATTCACCCATTTTGCCAAAGTCGGCCCTTCTAAAGTCCAGTATCCTTGTTTTTGTATGGCTTGTCTCCATGGCTGTGCAGAGACAGCATCTCTCTGCACTTAGTAACTGTGACTGTCGCCTTTGAGCTGCGCCCCCTCCACCACATTGATATGCATCCTCCCCCATTCCTCCCCCCAACCTATATACCACATACAGCCCAGTCAACTCTCACGGGTAACCCCTCCCTCAACGTCCACACCTGCTTTCCTCCTCTCTCCCACTCTGCTCTCCCCCAACCTTTAGCTCACACCCCCTCCTTCCCAGCCCATATTCGGACTCTCTCCTGCCCCTTATCTTAGCCTACCCTCCTCCCACCTACTACTTCCTCTCCTCTCTTCAGGGATATTGTCTCCCCCACCTTTTGATACTGTCCTCCTACTCCCCCACCCCCTACAAACCCTACCTCTTGTTGTGTCTGTCCTCCAACTGTTCTAGTCCCTCTCCCAAGAAAAACCTACCTCTGACTGCTCAGTCCTCTAACTGTCCCCCTTCCCCCACAAACGAAGTCTACCTCTGGCTGCTTTTGTCTTCTAACTGTTGTTTATTTATTTATTTATGACTTTTTTTTACTGGGTAGGATGCACTGGACCAGTGGACCATTTACAGGCATGACCTGGGCCTAGTAGGGACAATAACAAAAACAAAAATTACAATATCGAAAAGTATAACAGTAGCACTGAGTGAGAAGAAAAAATTACTTACCATAGTAATGTGGTTTCTTCTAATGGAGTCTTACTGTATTCTGACTAGTGCAGTATGACTGACCAGTTCAGCTGCCCTGGAGAAGAAAGAGTTAAACTCTATGCAAATGTATAGAATGTTGAGCTTGGTTTTCAAACCACTGTCCTCAGTACGTTCTAGTAACTGACCAGATTCTTATGAAGCTAATAAAGGAAAAAAATCTTAACCAGACCTAAGCACCCCCTGGGTTAACACTACAGTCAAAAAGGGGCATAAAAAAGACTCTAGTCACTGATGCTCAAGAACAAACATATACCCACTGATGGGTAGATCAGAACTGTGATGCAGAGGGCCACCTTTCCTCTGGTTCTGGAGGGGAGGCAGGGTGAGCGGTCAGAATACAGCAAGACTCCATTACAAGAAACAACATTACTATGGTAAGTAATTTTTTCTTCAAACAACATGAAGTCTTGTTGTATTCTGACAACTGCAGACTACCAAGCAGTGCCCCTTGGTGGTGGTCACAGAACCTATTTGGAAAACAAGCTCTGCAGCACTGCTGTGCCAAACCTGGCATCACTCCTAGCCTGGGTGTCCAGGCAGTAGTGTTTAGTGAATGTATGGACAGTCTTCCAGGTGGCAGCCTTGCAGATCTCAAGCAAGGGGACTTCCCTAGCAGCTGCCACAGAGGCAGCAGTCCCCCCTGGTGGAATGAGCCCTAAGTCCTGCTGGTGGGTCCTTTCCCAACTTGTTGTAGCAAAACTGAATACAAGCCACAATCCATCTGGCTATGTTCCTTTTTGCAGCTGGCCTGCACTTACCTACCTCACCACAGGTAAGGAACAACTGAGAATAATCCTTCCTTAGCTCCTTTGTCCTGTCCACGTAGCAGCTAATGACTCTTTTTACATCCAGACTGTGGAGTCTGTGTTCACCGGAGCTAGAATGCTCACAGAAGAATACTGTCAAAGTAATGGACTCATTAAGGTGGAAATCAGAAACCACCTTAGGGAGGAATTTCCTATTAGTCCGAAGCACAATTTTATCTCTGTGGGGTGCAGTGTAGTTGGGCTCCACTGACAGGGCCTGGAGCTCACTGATCCTCCTAGCAGAAGTGATAGCTGCCAGGAAAACAGTCTTCCAAGCAAGGTACTTGAGCACTGAAGAAAACATGGGCTCGAAAGGAGGTTGCATAAGTTGACCTATGCAGATATTCAGATCCCATGCAGGGGTAGGTTCCCTGTGTGGAGGATGAAGGTGTAGCAACCCTTTGAAAAAATTTTTGAAAACTGGATGTGCAGCTAGGAAGCAGCCCCTCCCTGCTGTGAGATATGCACAGACAGCTGTCAGGTGCACATTTAGGGTAGATGGTTGCAGACGCAGTGGCTGAAGATGCACCAGGTAATCCAAAAGTGTTACAAGGCCAACCTGTTGAGGATCCAGGCCTTTCTGAGGGCACCAGATGGAAAATCTTTTCCACTTAGAGGAACAGGTTTTCCTAGTTGCAGGTTTCCTGGACACTCTTAAAATGTCCAGGACAAATTCTGAGAGATGCAAATCTGCATACTCTTAAGTCTTCAACAGCCAAGCCCTTAGGCAAAGGGACTGGAGATTGGGGTAGAGGATTCTCCCCTGAGATGATGTCAGCAGGTTGTATCTCCTGGGGAGACAAATGGGACTGGTCACCAACAGGGACAGTGGCATTGGGTACCAGGGTTGTCTGGCCCAGTCTGGGGCTATGAGAATCGTGGTAGCAGGCTGAGACCTCAGCTTGACTAGGACTCTGAATATCAGAGGAAAAGGAGGAAAGGCATAAAGGAACCTGTTTGACCAATCCAGAAGGAGAGCCTCCAGTGGAACTGAGCCTTGAAGTGGAGGCCTACAGCAGTATAGTGGCAGCTGATGATTGCCTGAGGCTGCAAAGAGATCTATCTCTGGCACCCCCCCATCTCCTGAATATTGGTAGAAGGGCCTGCCTGTTCAGTGTTCATTCGTGATGGCCCTGGCTGATCCTGCTGAGAGCATCTGCCAATACATTGTCCTTCCCTGGCAGATGTACAGCTGATATGTTCAGGGAATAGGCCAGAGTCCAAATCTTCACAGACTCTGTGCAGAGCAGTGAGGACCTTGTTCCCCCTGCTTGTTGACGTAGTACATGGTGGTGGTATTGTCTGTCCTGACCTGCACCACCTTGCCCCGTAAAAGACTGGCAAACTCCTGGATAGCCAAGAACACTGCCCTGAGTTCCAGAAGGCTGACGTGCAAGAGAGACTCCTGAGAAAGCCAACTGCCATGGGCTGTGTGGTCCCCCAGATGGGCACCCCAACCTAGTAGGGAAGCATCTATTGTCAACACCAGAGAGGGTACCTGAGGGAGAAAGGGAACCCCTACTCTGAGATTGTCTATGTCTTGCCACCACTGAAGAGCTGAAAGAAGTGTAGGAGAAACTGGAATCAGCTTGGAGAGAGGATCCTTCTCCTGGGACCAGAAGGATCTCAGGTGGCACTGAATATTCCTCATCTGGAACCTGGCCCCTGGGACCACAGCTGTGGTGGAGGCCATGTGACCTAGGAGATGTAGAATGTACCTTGCTGGTCGAGGGACCCAAAGGTGGAAGGATTGTGCTAGACTGATGAGGGCCTGTGCCCTTGCCTGAATGGTGTTCAGTTCTGCCCCTATAAAGTCTAACACCAGTACTGGGGTCAAGACTGACTTCTTTAGCGGTGCAAGTATGAACTAGAGAACAGCTGCAGCGTGAACCCTCCCCCAATACCAGATAAAACTAAGCTAAAAACAACCCGATCCCCGGTCTAAAAACTTAAAAAATTCTTAAACTTTACCGCACGTCATTGCAGAGTGACGGGCCACCTCAAAATCTCAGTCAATCATGGCCAAACAACAACAGAATCGCTATCACTTGCTCTCTGACCTGGAGGACCACGAGGATCGAGGCATATCCGATGCTGAGCAGGTCGTCAAGCAAAACAAAGACCCTCGTCCTGGGAAAGCAACTCCTTCATCCAAATTGGGTAAAAAGGAGGGTCAGGACTCCCAAATAGGGGAAAATATCCTGCAAGCTATTTCTTAATTCCGCAATGAAATGCGGGAATCCATTGGGGAACTGAAACTAGATATTGGGGCCCTCCAACAGCACGTGGCAGAAGCTGATCAACAAATAACTGCAAACACCACCAAATTAGAGACCATGGAAGACAGTATTCGCTCTATCCTCAAAGAACAAATCTATTTGGCAGCCAGGCAGGAAGATGTGGAAAATAGAAGCCGCCAAAAAAATATCCATATCTATGGCCTGCCTGAGGGGGAGGAGGGGTCAGATCCAGTTGCCTACTAGGACTACCTTCTCCGATTAATTTTAAACTTGGAGCCAGATTTTCCAATAGACATAGAGCGGCACATCGCACCCTGGGTCCAAAACCTGTCCATGTGGATGCCAGACCACGATCTTTTGTGATCAAGCTGCGGAACTACCAAACGAAGGAACAACTACTACAAAATGCCTGGCAGGCGGGCTGCACAATGCTGGGGTCACATAGATTAATACTAGACAATGATTTTGCACCCTATACTCAAAAAATGAGGCGGGAATATGACCCTTTGTTCCCTTTACTACGGGCACAGAAAATCTAATTTCGCACACCTTACCCATCGAGACTTCCGGTGCTGCTTCCCTCAGGTACAGTCTCCTACACTACAGCCCAAAAGGCATTCACAGACCTGATTTCTTGCGGCATCCTCAAAGAGAAACCAGCAGCATTCACAAGATCCAGACCAACTCTGAAACCACAACGGGACTCAGATGACCATCTTTGTAATACCCCTCTTGCTGATTTACTGGAAAGGCTCCATTAATATATGAACCCCACCCTGACCACCTGAAGGGGGAAGGTAGGCTTGTTCTGAGCTTTCTCTCATTTCCTCTCTGTCTGGATCTCCCTGTTTGTCCTCTAGCCCAGTCCTACTCGGCTCGGGGATGCTGGGGGGGTCATATAGTCCTGACTTGAGGCTCCTGCTTATTATATTTACCCCAGGCAGTCAACATATAATAAACAACATAACGAAAATCTTGGCCTTACTGACTGCATTCTGGGAAAGGTAGCCAGTCAATGGTGGGGATAATCCAGGCCGAATGGCTAAGTGCAACAATTATTTCACTAAAGCTCAGGATGCCACGGGTCAGGGTAGACTCCTATCCCAGAGGTTCTAATTTTGACCCTTCCTTTTGCTCCCCTGAATCAGGACCCCCAAGTATCACTGTAAGGGGCTGGTGGGAACATGGGGTGGGGGGACCTGGATGGGTGGAGGGGATGGTTCAGCGGTGACCCTGTCTTCCTCGGGTTAGCAGTGGTTCCGAGCCTTTATGGTTTCTCAGCAGGTTTTTGGACTAATCCACTAGCAGAACTGTTGGAAAGACTACCTCAATATCGGAACCCCACCCTGGCCACCTGAGGGATGACGGTAAGTTCGTTCTGAGCTTCCTCTTCTTTCTTTCCTATCTGGGTCTCTTTTACTTTCAAGCTCAGTCCTATCCGGCTCGGGTGTTGCTGGGGGTCCAAATTCTCCTGCCTCGGAGCTCCCGATATATCATATTTATCCCTGGCAGCCAAAAACAAGAAACAAAATGAACAACTCATATTATTTTACCTATGGGTTGCATGCTGGGAATGATAGCCATTTAATGACGGAGGCTCCCTCAGGCTAAATGGCTATAAAATTATTTGCCTTTATATCAAATGGGATTCTATGGGGTTTGGAGGGACCCCCTCCCCTGGATTCCCACCTTACACACCTTTTGCTCCCCAGAGTGGCAGCCTCTCCAGGGTCCCCTGTAAAGGGGGGGCCTGACGGGACATTGGGCAAGAGGGTGAGACCTGGATGGATGGAGGGGACTGCTTGGAGGCAACCCTGTCTCCATCGGGCCAGTAATGGCTCCGAACCTCTTCAACTCAGCATTTGGTTTCTTTTTTGGATCTGACTTTTCGGACAGCAAAAGAGGACTAATTGCCACCCTTACTTTTGAAAATTTTAATTTATCCACAGTTAAAACTACCTAGGGAAAAGAGACTCTATGGTTGATTTGGTACATCAGTTTAGTACTGAGACTTTTAATCTCCTTTATATATTCCATCCCCCTGAGAAACAAAAGGTGGTAATGAATATATCCCAGTGCAGTTGTTAACAGGGAGGGATTGCTCGGTTATCCCCCCCCCTTTATAATAAGCCCTGGAATGGACCGGGGATAATGTACCATATTAACACCTGCGGAAGGTTTAGTCTTGGGTCGAGGAGAAAGCAACGTCCAAGGCTAATGCCGGACCATATTAGTGGAGGTTTCCTTCTGGGAACCCTCACTCTTTGGGTAATCTTGGGGTCCCTTAGGTGGCTTATCACCCACCGGGGGGGGGCGAGAAGAACCCAAACCTCACAGCGTTCCCTTTTAGGGAACCGCCCGAGGCTTCTTATAAGTGTCCACAGTTAGACGCCTCACAGATGGAAGTCACTGTGTCTATAGTTAAGTTACTCAAGTTCTTACTGTTTACTAGGCCTGTATCTCTAACTAGTAATTTAGTGCTAGGTTTTGTTTTAGGCCCCACAGTTAAAGGGGCCATGTTGTATATAGTTGAAGGGTTTAAAAGTTGTGAGTTAACACAGGGGAATAAGCGGGGTTGGGAGGGGAAGACATTGGTCTGGTTTATCTATAAGATATCTGAGGGGGGTATGGGGATACAGTTACTGGGGGGTGGGGTTGGTTGAAAAAAACACATATGCACAATAGGTATATTGTTTGCAGAATCTTTATTGTTACTGGAAGACATTGGAGATATACTGGTGGCTCCTCTTCATATCGTTCTGGTCCTCAGGGGGAGAGTGGTCCAAATGGCTGGAAGGGCCGTTTTCCTGGGGGACAAATAAAATGACTTCAGTTACCCAATAAGCCATGGCTACTTTACCAGTAAAAATATTTTCCCAAAACACTAATGGTCTACATAACCTGATAAAGCACTCACGCTTTATGCAGTATATTAAAAAACAAAGTGCTGATCTTTTATTGATTCAAGAAATGCATCTTTCTGATGACGAACATAAGAAGCTGAGTTGGGAAGGGAGATATAAAATTTATGCCTCCTCCCACCCTGGTGGTCATCGTAGGAGGGTGGCCATTTTGGTCAAAGCTTCCACACCACTAGAAGTTATTCAGTCCTATCTGAACAACAAAGGCCGATTTGTGATTTTACAGGGGAAATTATACTCCCAAGAAGTGACACTGGTGAGTGCTTATTTACCTCCCATGTCAAAACCCTCTGTTGCTTGGTATTTAATGGGATGGGTAACGGACCTCCACTGAGAACAGCTTATCTTAGGTGGGGATTTAAATATTACTATGTCTGCCCACTTAGACAGCTCCAACCCTCACCACAGGTGCCAACCAGGCATAACTAAATATTTAAAACACACAATGGACCACTTGGGCACAGTAGATGTCTGGCGCCATTTGGTACTTTGGTATTTCCGGACAAAAGAAGGCGGGTTGCCCATCAGGATTGTCCTCCATATACATGGAACATTAACCTAATCTTTGCTCAGACATCCATATATCTAGTTTATTTTTAAAAATTGTGATATTTGTAGAATCAACTATCTCTTGTGGTAGTTTGTTCCACAGTCTAGATGTTCTAACTGAGAAGTAATTAATTATTTTGTTACTATTAACCCTTGCTACTTCTAATTGTTTATTATGAAGTCTAGCTACTATTTTTCTAGTGGAAAATTTAATACCACATGATCTCATTTGTTCTTGGTTGCCGAGAATTTTGAATAATTGTAATAAATCTCCTCGACTGCGCCTCTGCTCAAGTGTGTGTAATCCTGTTTTGTGTAATCGAGAACAATAGTCCAAGTTTTTTAGGTGCGGTAGTTGCTTTGTGGCTCTGCGTTGGACTTGTTCTATTTTGTTTATGTCTGATTTCAGGTAGGGATTCCAAAATGGAGAACCATAGTCCAGATGGGGCCTTATATGGGATTTATAGAGGGATAATAAGCAAGGTTCAGATCTAGTGACAAATGTTTTTGAAATTCTATGCAATAATGCATTTGTTTGGGTTGCTAGTTTAGTACAATGAGTTGATGGAGTTAATTTATCTTTAATTATTATCCCTAGATCTTTCTCTGCCGATGAAGTTCTAATAACAGTATTATTTAAGTAGTAATTTTGGACCAGATTGTTTTTTCCAAAATGTATTATTGCGCATTTAGATAAATTGAAATACATTTTATTTGTTAATGCCCATTTTTCTATAGCCATCAGATCTTCTTGAAGCTCAATTTTGTTACTGTGATTTATGGCCATCCCTCCAAGCTTGGTGTCGTCCGCAAACTTTATCATTGTATTACTAGGAGAGATAGTCATATCACTTATGAATATGTTAAATAGGGTTGGTCCAAGCACTGAGCCTTGTGGCACCCCGCTGGTCACATCTCTGTCATCAGAAAGGACATAATTTACTCTCACGCATTGGGTTCTCTCGCTTAACCACTGGTTTATGCAAGAGATTAATGGAGTTGAAATTCCCAAAGTAATAAGTTTGTTTATTATTATAGTGTGTGAAACTTTATCAAACGCCTTGCTGTAGTCTAGAAGAATGACGTCCATTGGAATATTACAACCTAAATTATGACTAATGTAGTTATAGAATAATATTAAATCTGTGGTGCATGAATAACCTGCTTTGAATCCATGTTGGTAAACATCATTAATCTTTAAAGTTGTCATTTCATTCTCTAATTTTAGTTTAATGATTTTTTTCTAATAATTTACATGGAACAGATGTTAAACTAATGGGACGGTAGTTTTCAGTTTTAGATTGGGACCCTTTTTATGAATAGGTGTAACTATGGCTGTACGCCAATCCCTGGGTACTACTGAATTTTGAATGGATTTGTTGTAAATTATCATTAAAGGTAAGAAAATACTGGTTTTGGTTTCTAGGAGAAATCTTGAGGATTTGTTATCTGGTCCTGAACTAGTATGTTTTTTTAGGGTATTTAGAACTGTCAAAGTTTCTTGTTTTGAAATAGTTGCTACTTCGGTATTTGATATTACTGGAATAACAGGTAAAGTTGCTTCTTTAGAAAAGACTGATGCAAAATAATTATTTAATTCGATTGCTGTAGTTTTATTCGATGTTATTGTTTGCTTGTTAATTATTAATGGTCCAATTGTCTTGTTACAACCTCTTTTTGTGTTGAGGTATGAATATAAAACTTTTTGACAATTCAAAATTACGCTTTGCAATAATAATTTTTTTTTTAATTTTTTAAGTGTTTCCCTGTAGCTTATTAAAATTGAGTTGGTTGAAGTTTTGGGGACTTTTTTAAGTTTTGTAAACAATTTCTTCTTTTTTGCAATTAGTGTTTTAATTTTTTTATTAAACCATTGTGGAATCTTTCTCTTGTTATTGTACCTATTTTTTTCAGGTATGTATTTTTTTTCTAGATGTTATTTTGTCTTTTAAAAAATCCCATGCTTCATTGGTATTTAAAGGAAGAAGAGTCTTTTCCCAATTGACTTTATTTACAGAGTGGTTAATTTGGTCAAAATTAGCTTTATGATATTGTTTTAGTTTAATTTAATTTTTTTTTTGGTTGAAGAAGAAATTTTATAGCAAAAGTTATGGACATATGGTCGCTATTTCCTAGGGGTGCTGAAATTTTAGTATCGTGTATGGGTGTTTCTAGGTTCGCTGTTACTAAGTCAAGAATGTTATCTCCCCATGTAGGTTGTCTTATAACCTGTTTTAAGCCAAGGTTTATAATGACTGTGGTAAGTTGTTCTTCATACTGATTTGTTCCTGTAAGAGTATCCCAGTTTATAGTGGGGAGATTAAAGTCACCCATAATAAGTACTGTATCTTTGTTTGCCAATTGTTTTATTTCTTCTGTCAAAATTTTGGTAGTTTGTAGGTCAGATGTGGGAGACCTATAACATACACCTATAAGTAGTTTATCAGTATTTGTTGGTTGAATGTAAGCCCATACACTTTCTGTTTGTAGGTTAGCTTCTATCCCATAAGAATGTATGTAATTTCTTATGTAAAGACTCACCCCTCCTCCTTTTTTTGAATTTTGTCTATGTTTAAAGTAATGTTTATAACCAGGGAGTTCTGCCATCCATTCTTTTTCTGTGTCGCCCCATGTTTCTGTTATTGTTACTACTGCTAAGTCTAGAGTTTTGGTTAGAATTTCTAGTTCTGCATATTTGGTAATATTCATTGACTTTGCATTTAAAGTAAGGATATTTGCTGTGAAGTTTGTATTACGACAGTGATTTTTAATAAGAGGCTGGGAAGGGTTCCCAGTCTCCCCCTTATTTTTTAGTTTAAATGAGAGTTGATGTATGATGTTATTTTTTGGCCCAGAATGTTACTACCCTTCCTACTTAGGTGCCATCCATCCCAGCAATATAGTGCAGGTCTTTCTTCAAATTCTTCCAAATGTGTTAGACATTTTATGCCTTGTTTATAGCACCATTTACGGAGCCATTCGTTCAAGTTTTTTATTTTAGAGGTAATATACCCAGTGGCTCTTGGGATGGGAAGTATTTCAGAAACACAGACAGTACAACCAAGATCTGATAATATGTTGTTTAGTGCAACAAAGTCTTGTTTGATTTTTGGTAGTTGTGATACCTTAATATCATTTGTCCTTGCGTGAATAATTACTAGTGGATTTTTGCCAGCAGTGGATAATATTGATTTTGCCATTGATGTAATGTCACCAATTTTTGCTCCCCTAAAACTGGAGCACATTCTGTGTTCTTTATCTGGATTTCATATTGTTCTATCTAAATATTTTATAATTGAATCGCCTAGTACAACTACTTGTCTTTGATCTGTGTGTGATTCAATTAGTGAAGATACGTTTAAAGAATTTGTTAAGTGTTTCTTAGATGTGGTGGAACTTCTGTCTAATTTGGTGTTATTTTTTTGATATGTCTCCGAGATGTTTGGGTCTTCTTCTTTGTGTTGAGTGTAACCCCTTTTTCCCAAAACCATGTCGGCCTCTCTGTCTGTTTGATTCGCCAGTATTTCAAAAGAGTTGTGTAGTGGAAGTTCATCATTGTTTTCTGAAAGATTTTATTTTTTTTTGTGTGTGTTTTTTGTGAGGAATTTTTGTCCAGTTATTCTCCGTTGTGTGTGTTACAGGAGTTGAGAATATAACTGGTTGTTCTATTAGACTGGTTATAGGGTCCTCCTTTAGGATACTTTTTTGAGGAAGTGAATTATCTACGTTTTTTATGATAGATGTATTAGTTTCAACCAGTATTGACATTTGGTCTATGTAGTCTTCTAACGCTTTAATTTCAGGACTAAGATCATCTTTAGGCTGTAATCTTAAAATTTCTTCCTGAAGATTTTGTACCAGAATACATCTCTCACAGGCAAAGTTGGGTGTTTGTTTACCTGTTGTGTACATTGAACAGGATATACATATTTTGTTCGCTTTCTTCACGGTTTATAATGCTTTAATGTATGTACAGAACTAAGCAGTAAGAGACCTTATATTCTATTATTACCTTGCTGTTTATCTAGGAGATAGGGCCCTGTGCCCGTTTGCCCCGGTTGACATGGTAGACACGCACATCTCGCGCTGTCTCCGTCTTGTATTGCACACTCCACCCGCTCAGCTAGTGGGATTTTAAAAAGTAGGAACCGAAGTTCGTTCTAACGCGACTCTCGGTTCGCGCCTACTAGTTACAACAATTTTAATATGATTTAGCCTTTAAAAAGGCTAGAATACTGTAAGAGGATGTTAATTTGGTTTAGAGGCCCTTTTAGAGCGTTTTAAGCAGCGTGGTATACAAGATGTTTTCAGGAGGTCTCAGGAACTAGCCCTTTGGTCCTCCAGTATCCCAGACTGCCTAGAATCTTCAATCAGGAAGTACCAACAGTACAGTTTTATACAGTCTATCTGGCAATAAGTATATCACACTATATCTGTCAGAAAAAAGTATATCAGGCAATTGTGAGTTTAAGCAGCAATACTATTACACAGCAGCAAGTTTCTAATCTGCTGCCCGCTCGCAAGTGCGGGTTTTTAAAGGTAGTGAAACCGGAAGTTCGTTCTAACGCGACTTCCGGTTTCGCGCTACTAGTTACAACAATTTTAATATGATTTAGCCTTTAAAAAGGCTAGAATACTGTAAGAGGATGTTAATTTGGTTTAGAGGCCCTTTTAGAGCATTTTAAGCAGCGTGGTATACAAGATGTTTTCAGGAGGTCTCAGGAACTAGCCCTTTGGTCCTCCAGTATCCCAGACTGCCTAGAATCTTCAATCAGGAAGTGCCAACAGTACAGTTTTATACAGTCTATCTGGCAATAAGTACATCACACTATATCTGTCAGAAAAAAGTATATCAGGCAATTGTGAGTTTAAGCAGCAATACTACTTTTCGAATAGGCATCCCACCTATTCTAGAATAGATTACTTTTTGGTAACCTGTGAGCATCTAGGCTTAGTGCAGGACATCACAATAAACCCTATGGTCCTCTCTGACCACCATCCTCTCATTCTCAGACTGGATTTAGGTAGGAAGAAAAAACAACCGCTGTGGCACTTTAATTTGATTTTACTAAAAAACAAGCAATACATGGAATACGTTAGGAAGCGCATCCCCCTTCTTCAGGAAAATACCTCCCCAGATATTTCGGAGGCCTTGGTTTGGGACACTTTAAAGGCAACACTCGAATAATACTCTTTTGGAACACTTAAACACTTACCAGCTACTATACACAGAAGGGGATCGAGAGATCCAACAAAAGATCCGAGATACAAAAGCGCTGATACAGAAATTAATGGGCATGAGGACAAGGGCAGCAGGCCCTTTTCTATCTAAAACAGGCCAGATATGACGGGGGACCCCGGGGCACTCGTAGACTCGCTCAACGCCTTCAGGGACAGAAGACCTCCACAACCATCTTAAAGATTAAAGACCCAACCTCCGGGAAGCTATCACATAGGGAGGCAGATATTGTCCACTCTTTTGTAACTTTCTATCAACACCTATATCAGGGAGACAATTTGTCTACCTCTGAAGAGAGACTGTCCTTTTTAAGAGATCTCCCCCTCCCTCGTCTTACTGAGGCTCAACGGGGCCTGCTGGAATCACCTATCACACCTGATGAAATTTCTCACTGTATTAAATCTTTCTTCCCACCATTGCTGGGGACCTGATGGGTTTCCATCAGAATGGTATTAGGTATTTGGGAGTGAGATTTCTCTCAAGTTATTTACTACATTTAAAGAGGTTGCAGAGGGTCCCCCCCCTCCTGGGCCTATGCCACACTGGCCACCTTACTAAAACAAAACACTGACCCTACTAACCCCATCTCCTATCGACCGATTTCAGTCCTTAACACTGATTGCAAACTTTTTACAGCCATATGGGCTTCTCAATTGGAGAAGATCCTGCCCTGCCTAATTCATTACGACCAGTCTGGCTTTGTTAAAAATAGAAACACTACAGACAATATCCGTAGGACCTTAATACTAATTGAATATATACAGGACCAGCGGATCCTCGCAGCGGTCATTAGTTTAGATGCGGAGAAGGCCTTCGACAGGGTGTCCTAGCAATTTTTGTGGGACACCCTGTTGAGGTTCCATTTTCCAGAGTCATTTTTGAAATGGCTGAGGGGCCTCTATGCTGCTCCTCGGACATATGTGAGAGTCAACGGAGGGGTATCTCCCCCTTTTACCTTATCACAGGGTACTTGGCAGGGTTGCTCCCTTTTATTTACCCTTTATATGGAGCCTTTGGGGATGGCTCTTGGAATTTCTTCTGCAGTATAAGGCATTCCACCGGGACAACAGCAGTATAAAGTCAGTATGTTTGCTGATGATCTATCTCCACAGTCTGGAAAATCCTTCAGAAATATGAGGCTATAGCAGGATTCAAATTAAATATTGTACAATCGGAAGCCCTCCTTTTTAATTTTTCCCCAACAAACATCCTTCGTCGCCCTCTCCCTATGAGGTGGAGATCCACAAAGATAAAATATTTAGGAATACACATTCCATTAAATCAGGAGGTATTGGAGATGGTGGACTATGAGCCACTAACCATTACAATGCAAAAAGATTTGGAAAAGTGGTCATCCCTTCCGCTGCCATTCTTTCAATGGACTGAAACTATCTGTATGAATGTCCTCCCTTGGCTCCTATACCTTTTCTAAACCATCCCTTACTTCCCCTCTTCTTTTTATTTTAAGTCCTGGGACAAACTACTTTCTAAATTTATGTGGGGCAAACAATGTCCCAGAGTTCACCTCTCCATCCTCCAGCTGTCTACTGCTCAAGGAGGAGCAAACTTACCTAATCTTAAACTTTACGCCCAGGCAGCATTCCTTCGTATCCTCATCTATTGGCTGACTGACAGATTTTCGACACCCTGGAAATCTCTGGAGTTCATTTTAAATGACATGTATGATATTTCTGCTCTTATTTTTTCATCTACTAATAATACACCTTCCTTGAGACTTTTCACACAGATAACATCTCATACTCTCCAGGTCTGGTATAGGTTAAGAAACAAACCAGCAATAAAACCAATATATGATCTTTGCAAAATTATCTCTAAGGATGATCTTTTTCAGCCTTCCCATATGGATCAGTTTTTTTCCCATTGGCACAAATCTGGTCTATCACACTTGTTCCAGTTCCCGGATGAGAGGGAGGGTCTTACCTTTTGATAAGCTCAAAGTTCAATACAGACTCCGAGGTACAGATTTTTTTAGATACCTCCAAGTGAGAAATTATATATTTCGTCATCGGATGTTTGCCGCTAAACTCCCTTCTCCAAAACCCACCTTTACTAAAAATTTTCATTGATTCCATTCGTGGGAACCAAAGTGGCCACCTTAGAGAAACATATATAAAGGCATTAAGAGACCTACAAGGAGATTCGACACAGTCAATACTAAATAAATGGAATAGGGACTTGGCTTCAGAGGTTCAATTTTCCGACTGGATTGCTGTATCCTTGCCAACTATTAAAGTGACCTTCTCTTTTTGGTGGGAGTTTTCCTGGAAAAATTCTAATTAGATATTTTTGAGCCCCAGTAATCCTAACCAAATTCCTCCCGGCTGCACATGGCCATTGCTAGAGACAATGTGGATGCTGTCTGGCAGATTTGGGCTATGTTTAATAGCACTGCCCTCTCCTAATGCCTTTTTGGTGCGGCCTTCAGTTGGAGCTGTCTGACTGTTTAGGGGAACCAGCAGACTTGACAGGGGAAATTATATTGTGTACCTAGACACTTACCCTAATGGACCAAAATGCTCTTGCCAATATTTCTTATAGCGGCCAAGAAGGCCATCACCAGAAGATGGATGTCTCAACAGGTTCCTTCCATTCAGGATTGGAGATCCATCATCCTGGAAATCTACCAGATAGAAAGCATTATGGCAACACTCCAGGACCACATGCAGGGATTTAGACCTAAGTGGCAGGGTTGGGTACTTTACTACTCGAGGATAGACTCATCTTTTGTTCCATGAATGTATTATATAGCACTTTTCAGCAGACTCAGGGCCAGATGTTCTGGGGGAAGTAATATGAACTTTTGGGGACTCTGGCTATGGATATGCAATCTGAACAAATAATTGTATTCTGTGATCATACTGTATGCTGTATGATGTATAGATGATGCATGTGTGTGTATGAAAATACCTAATAAATATAAATTAAAAAAAAGACTGACTTCTTCAGATTCACTAGGAAACCCAGGGACTGAAGAGTGTCCTGAGTGAGGTTTAATGCCTGTCTTACCTGTTGGGAGGACTGACGCACCAGTAGCCAGTCGTCCAGGTAGGGGTAAACCGAAATCCCTTGCTTTCTTAGGTACGCCACTATCACTGTCAGACACTTTGTAAATACGCTTGGGGCAGAGGTTAGTCCGAAGGGCATGGCCCTGAACTGGTAGTGGCCTGGAGGTAGTCGAAATCTGAGATATTTTATGTGGGACTGCCTCATGGGGATGTGGAAGTAGGTGTGACGCTTGGCCAGCAGGTTATGATTGCTGTATGATATTTGTAATATAAAAATATAGTAGGTGATTGCGTCACATAGACAGCCAGTGCTCCTGGGTGATCCCCCCAACCAGGTTTCACTGAAGCTACAGGATATATTAAATTGACCAGGAGATCTCTGTAATGTAATTAACTTCCTTGAGAAATTGCATTTTATGGCCTTTTTATGACATGCTTTGAAGTTGGGAAGCTAAATATACATTTTATTACAGGACATGGCTATCTCACACCTAGTGAGGGATTGCAGGGTTGTAAATCTTCAAAGAACTGGCTGATCAAAGACTCATAATTTGGGAAATGTATTTTTTTATTTTTATTTTAATCTCTGGTAACCGGGTAAGGCCTACTAGGCACAAGTGCTTGTTTTCAGGGGCGACCTGGGAGCACTGGGTGGTTAAGTGACTTGCTCAGAGTCACACAGTATGCAAGTGGAGTTTGTGAGAATCAAACTCAGGTCTGGTCTGCTGGATGTATCAAGCTCGTTCACACCTCATTCCTTTAACCTCTAGGCTATACTGCCAACTCACCAGCCACCAAATGAGTTTTTGCAGATGTCACATTATTTAATATATCTCCTGACAGGAGATCATTGTTTGTATTTTTTTATATTCTAAAAGAAGGAGCTAGATGATTTACCAAGGGGGTGGGGAGATGGAGTTGAAATGTATCCTTGTAACTGGGGAATATGTCATATATTTTTGGGCTCTTAAGAAACCCAGTTCTCTAACTTTCAAGGCACTTATAGAGGTAATACATTAGATAGAAAAAGTCTAACTGTATTGTGATAGGAGTTTTTGTTTTGTACTTTGCTGTTGTTCTGTTAAGTGATTGTATGCTCTTTGATATATTGTTCTGTGTTTACATTTTTCATATTTTTATCATCTTGTAGTAAAGTATTTTTTTTTTCAAAAGATTGCTTGGGGTGTCTGCCAGTTCTTTTTGCATGTGACGTATAGAGGGTTAAGACTGACAAAAACTGTTCAAAAGCTTGATGGTGTTACTGAACTGGGAAAAGGTAAGAATATACCTAAGGTCTTTTATAGAGTTTTAAGGGTTCGTTTTGGAAGCCTGGTTTGGTGCCCCTGGCAAAAGATTGTACCACAATCCCTGAAGACGGTACGTATCTGAGCCTGTACATTGGGTACACTAGCATAGGGTTCACAGTTTGAATCTTCCTAGAACGTGAGACTAAAGGTGATTCAAACCCAAAAGCAGACAGGAGGCTTACCCTGTCTGTTACCTGCTCACATTACTGTGCTCGGAGGTTGGCACTGTGAGAGCAGAGGGCCTGACCTGCTGAGTGCGTTTGTGACAGTAGGCATCCTTTAAATCTAAGGATGCTAGCCAATCCCCTTGCTTAGAGTAGGTAAAATGGTAGCTAGGGTTGTCATTTTGAACTTTGGCTTTGTAAGATGCCTGTTGAGGAATCTGAGATCCAGAATGGGCCGCCACTCCCTATTTTTCTTTAGTGCTAGGAAGTACCTGGAGTACAGTCCTTTTCCCCTGTGCTGAAGGGGCACAGGCTCCACTGCCCTTGAAAGCAGAAGGCTAGAAACCTCTGCCTCCAACAAGGTTGTTTCTGCAAGGCTGGCAGGTGAGAATGCCCTTGGAGACAGTTTTGGAAGCAGCTTGAAACTGAGAACAAGACCCCGACCTACTATTTCCAGGACCCACTTGTCTGACGTAATCGACTGCCACACCTGGAGGTAGTAGGTCAACCTGCCCCCTACAGGAAGAAGGGAGGTGGCCTGGACAGAATCCTCAGGGTGTCTGTTTAGTTAGGGTAGCAGATTGGGAGATGGAAGCAGCCCTGCCTGCACCCCTTCTGCCTCTCCCTCTGAAGAAGCCCCTGGGTTGCTGATAAGAGGGAAAGGCTTGGGCCTGGTGGAAATGTCTGGGGTTAAGTCTGTCCATACCCCTGACCTGTTGTTTCTGAGGAGTGGCAGCCTTCTCCTTGGCTGTGGCACTCCTGTAAGCCACCCTGTATTCATTCATCTTTTTCATATATGCCTCAGTCTGTTCCCCAAACAAGAAATTCTGCGTAAGGGGAAAGTCCAAGGCATTATTCTGCATATCCTGGGATAAGTTGGTGCATCTTAGCCAGGAAAAGGAAAAATGCCTTAGAGAGATGGCAGATGCCATGGCTCTTGAGGCTGCATCACTGGAGTCCACACCCATATGAAACTGGGACTTTGATGCCTGTACCCCCTTAGTGACCAGCTCCTGGAGGTCGGATGCTAGTTCAGGAGAGGCCTTCCGAGCCAACTGCTCAACAGACTCCCAAAGGGATTTCTGATACCTGGAGGCACAAGCCATATAGGAGGCTTGCCTAATGCCCAGTGAGGACGCCAGGTATGTCTTTCTGGCAAGGGAATCCACTTTCCTGGAATCCTTCTCAGTGGGGTGTGAAGCCAAAGGAATGCCAGCCTTTTCACAGGCTGCAGTCTGTACTACCCCTACTTGGCTACAGTGGCCAGATAAAAATTCAGTGCCACTGCCAGACAGAAAATATTTTCTGTCCATCTTCTTGTCCAAGGGAGGGACAGAACTAGGGGTCTGTAGGATTTTTAAAGTCTGCTTCTTCAGAGACTTGTGGATGGGGATTGAAAATCCCTGGGACACAGGGAGATCCATCATCTCCCTGTAATCCTCTTTCTCATCCTCTTCCTGTGTGGCTTCCTGCAGAGAGAGAGAGATGTAGGGTCTCAGCCACCTGTCTCATGAATGCAAAATGAGAGGTGGTCTCTGAGACAGGCCTAGGAGGAGATTCATACTGAGGATGATCGTGGGATACCTCAGGGTCTATGGGCTCCCCTTCCTCCTTTTCCTCATCATCATATTCACAGTCAGACATGTAGTACTCCTCAGGATTAGGGAGTCCTGAAGGTATTGAACCGGCATCCTGAACTGTCGACTGTCCAGACGGTTCACCAAGACCAGACTGCAAAGACTGTATAATAGGAATAGCTTTGGCAATTTCGTCCACGGTTGGAACCGCAACCAGTTAGTTACACGGTTCCGAACTAGACTGTTTGGCCTTCTTGGGTGGTAAGGATTCAGAGGAATCTGAGCGTCACTTAGCCCCCGACAGTTCACCCTGGCTTGAGGGATTGGCAGCTGGTGCTGAAGGTTCGGTTGAACCGTTCTGCCCTCAGTGGAAGTTTTCTCCATTCTTTCCAGCAGTTTACCAAGCAGTCTATCGATGGCAGACTGAGGGAAGTTTTTACAAATAGCACAGTCTGATTGCAAGTGGTCGAAACCTAAGCAATACAGACAAACCAAGTGTGGATCAGCTTTGCAAATTGCTCTCCGCACTCGGTACAGCACTGAAACCCAATGGGACCGGTTTTTCTCTTGGGTTTCTGTGACATACCCTAAAATTTAAACTGCTCAACAGAATGGCTTAGTTAGGCCAGTCAAGCAAAAGCCAGTTTGTGTTTTATCCGAATCTGGCTTAGTTAGGCCCGGATAAAAAGACTAAAGCTTACCACTAGAGGCTTAGTTAGGCCGGGTAAGAAAGAGACCGCTGTCCTGACTAACGGTTTAGCGCTAGCCGGTGAAAAACCGAGAATATTCTTGGATTAGTAAGGGCTTCGAACCGGATCCCCAATACAAAATACTAAATACAGACTAGTGGGAAAAACAAAGTCAGGTTTCCTCATGGTTAATGGAACCGCTAGGAAAACCGAACACTTACCCAAACTAGAAATACAGACGAACCGAAGATAGAGTGACTACTTTGTTTGACTACTTGAGCAAGAAAATAAGAAACAGTGGTAGAAATACCGACAAAACTCTATCACAACCGAAGGCAACAAGGCAAAATCTCTGAGGCGTCTTCACTGGTGAGTGGAGTAAAGAATCTGATCAGTTACTAGAACGTACCGAGGACAGTGGTTTGAAAACCGAGCTCGAGCCCAACGTTCTATGCATTTGCATAGAGTTAAACTCTTTCTTCTTCGGGGTAGCCGAACCGGTCAGTCATACTGCACTTGTCAGGATACAGCAAGACTTCATGTTGTTTGAAACAATAACTGTACAGAGTATACATTAGACAACGGCATTAGAAATCAGGCATTGGCGACACACACACGCCAAATTGCTACAGGCAAGTATAGGATACAGTGCAGTTTAGGAATTCAGCACAATTAATAGCAAGTAAGTACAGCATTAGGCACATAAAGGAGATACCAGTACCGAATCAAGGGAGGTGGAGAAGTGGGCGTTTTACCTGGAGGAAGAAGTGCAGCCATTCCTAGAGAGAAGCCAGGATTTAAAGTGAAGCTTGAATGCATGGGGCTTGTTATAGGCTCTGAGTTGGGCTGGCACAACAGGGGAGCCACAACCAAGAGGGCTTTTCCACCCATGTTGGTGGAGGTTCTTGGTGTCACCAGGGGAGGAACTATTTTTTATTTTTATTTTATTTTAAAATGTGTTTACCGGGAAAGGCACACTGAGCCGAGGCTCATTTCCAGGTGCGACCTGGGTACAAGTGTACACTGAGGTATGCAAAAAAAGTACAGAAGTATTTTGGAATACTGGCAGTATGTACAACATCAGAAAAAAGTACAAACAGTATTACAGAATACAGGCAGTATGTACAACATCAGAAAAACAGTACAGGCATTAAACAATTACAGTATGGTAGAAACAAGTCCTGGAATTATACGATTGAGAGGCATGAATTCACTTTGGGACCTGCTATATAATAGTGACCACAGCGGCCTCCAAGAGTTAGGCCCAAATAGGGGTGGTCCCCATGGAGCATCTATGGCAGGGAGGGGGGGAGGAGCCTAAGGAGTTGTTTAATGGCTGAAAGAGAGAAGGCCTGGCGAAGGTTAGGTGGAAGATTGTTCCATAGGAGGGGAAGATGATATGAAAAGGCAGCTTGGCCAGCAGCATTGTGGGGGCACAAGAGGTGGAAAGTGCATGTGTCCCTGTGGCAGAGGGAGTAGTCTACAGAACTGGCTGGCTAAAGGTGGGAAGTGAGGTAGGGGGCTAGGAAGCCTAGCCATTATTTAGCTATGACTCTGAGGGAGGCACTGTGGGCAGTTCTCCTGTGTGACAGCGGGGCCAGGGAAAAGGTGGTGTAGAGGAGACAGTGATGAATAAGGTGGGGGGGGAGGCAGTGGCAAAACGACAGAAAGAGTTGAGTAGTATGTCAAGTTCGGAAAGGGATGAATTTGGAGCCATTCCATAGATGATGTCTGCATAGTCCAGCATGGGCAGGTTTGTTTTCCGCACAAGTTCACTACGGGTGGAAAGGGAAGACTGGCTTTGTGGCGATAGAGAATGGCGAGCTCCGGCCGGATTTTGGTGAAGAAGTTGAGGTGGCTGTCCAGCCAGACTCCCAGGTACTTGAAGGCGGGGACCAACTCGAAGGGGGAGTTGTCCAGGGTGGTGATGAGCCGAAGAATACAGGTTACTCACCTGTAACAGGAGTTCTAGGAATGGTATATGTTGTTCATCCACACTGTCTGGCAGGTTCGTTGCCGCTTTAAATCTTGCCAGAAGGTCTCAAGCTGGCTTCTCCCACCCACCTGGGTGGTAAAACTCGGCCCGCACCATGACGCCCAGATCTAGCCGCTGGAAGCCAGGTTGTGCGTCGAATCCGGGAGGTCAGGGTGTGTGGATGAACAACAGATACCATTCCTCCAGAACTCCTGTTACAGGTGAGTAACCTGTATTTCTAGGGACATGGATATGTTGTTCATCCACACCATCTGGCAGACTCCTAGCAGTTCTCCGGGAGGAGGGAGGCAAGGCGCACACCCCCTACTTAGGGAATAAAGACTGGAGAACCGAGGCCTCAAAACCAGCATCCCGGCGTGACTCAAGGTCGATGTGGTAGTGGGTATGAAGGTGTGTGCTGACTTCCAGGTAGCAGTCCTGCAGATTTCCTGGATAGGGACATCTCTGGAAGCAGCCACCGATGCAGTGGTATGGCGGGTAGAATGAGCTCTTATCCCTCTGGGAGGCTCCATGTCCGCCAACCTATAGCAGATATCTATGCAGGAGGTGACCCACCTGCCTATCGTCCGCTTGGCTGCAGATCTGCCAGGTGAGGCTTCAGCGTAGGTGACAAACAGCTGGCGAACCGCTCCCCGAACTTCAGCCGTCCACTCCTTATAATAAGCGAGCGCTCTTCTAGGGTCCAAAGTATGGAGCCTATATTCAGCCTCCGAGGTGGTGATTGAGGTAGAACACCGCAGAGTCAACACCTGGTTAAGATGAAACTCCGGCGACCACCTTCGGAAGGAATTCGGTGGGGCGCAGGGACAACCGTGGTCCCTGTGGAAGACCAGAAGGAGACTCGATGGAAAGCGCCTGGAGCTCTCCCATCCTTCTGGCTGACGTGATAGCCACCAAGAAGGCGGTCTTCCACGACAGGTGAGAGATGTCACACCTGTGCATCGGTTCGAATGGCTTGCCCATGAGATTAGCCAATATCAGCAGTAGATCCCACAGAGATAGAGGCTCTTGCACCGGAGGGGATATGTGATCAAGGCCTTTGAAAAACTGCCCGACCACCTTCTCCTGCGCCACTGACTGCTTACCGGTCCACGCCCGGTAAGCAGAGATGGCTGCCAGGTGCACCTTAAGGGTCGTCAGCCAAAGCCCTAACTGAGAAAGGGACCACAGGTAGTCCAGTATGCTTGCCAAGGAACAGGAGGAAGGGTCCAGGCCCCTGCCCCGACACCAAATGGAGAATCTCTTCCATTTGAAGGCATAGCATTTTCTGGTCGACTCCTTACGGGACGCCTCAATGATGTTGAGGACCTCGTCGGAAAGACCCAAGGCCTGGAACTCTAGCCGCTCAGGAACCAGCCCGTCAGGTGCAGGGGTTGAAGGTCCCAATGGAACACCTTCCTCTGATTGACTGAGATCAGGTCCGGGTGGGCTAGAAGCCGCCTTGGGAGCCTGGAGTTGAGACTGAGGAGATCTGGATACCAGAACTGGCGGGACAAGTCTGGGGCTACCAGAATCACCTGCGCCTTGTCCCTCCTCGCCTTGAGAAGCACCTTGTGGATCAAGGGAAATAGGGGAAAGGTGTAGAAGAGGCCAGGGATCCACGGCCTCGAGAAGGCATCCCCCTGCAGCGAGCCCTGCTGAGGGGGGCGGGCATGGAACAGTCTCAGCTTCACATTCTCCCTGGAGGCAAACAGGTCCACCTGAGGTGTGCCCCAGTGGGAGATGAGATCTTGTACTACCTCTGGCAGGAGAGACTATTCGTGAGACGCAGCCCCTATCTGGCTTAGGGCATCAGCCAGGGTGTTGGAGGCTCCTGCTACGTGAATGGTGAGGAGATCCGCCTCCAGGCTGCAAACGAGAGACCAAATGCGGAGTGCTTCCCTGCACAAAGGCATGGAGCGTGTCCCGCCCTGGCGGTTTAGGTAGTACATGGTCGTGGTATTGTCCATCTGGACCCAAACTACTTGACCCCGTAGAAACGGAGCGAAGGCGGTGAGGACTAGACGAACCACTTGAAGCTCCAGCAGGTTGATGTGGCATCGGGACTCCCGAGGGGACCAAAGGCCATGCGCTCTGTGCTCCCCCAGATGGGCACCCCAACCCATCAGAGAGGCATCGGTTGATAGAGAGACCATCGGCTCAGGGCAGACAAACGGGATGCCCTCCTGCAGATGTGCTGGAACGGTCCACCACTGGAGAGCGTTCCACATTCCCTGGGTCACTGTCACTAGCTGATCCTGATCACCTCTTTTTCGAGGAGCAGGGCAATATCGGCTCGGCGGGTTGACAGCGAGGCTGCGGACCCCATGGCCCCTCGAGGGGCGATGGCTTGAAAGGGTGGAGCCTGCTCGAATTCCAGAGGGCAGGCCCTTCCTATCACTCCACACCAGTGGTCCGTGGTGATAGCGGACCAGGCGGAAAGGAAGTGAGAGGAGCCGCCCCCACGGGGGAACCCAGGTGGGAGTGATGAGGCTGGGGGCACACCCTCAACCCGGCCACTGGGCAGGCTTGGAGGAGGGACCGCCGAGGGACCCCTGGGCTTTTACCTGGGTGGCTTCCTTATTAGAGGAAGCCGTATATTTGGGTTTGGGATGCCAAGCGCGAGCCCGCTGGCCCTGGTGCTGGTGCTGTTGGGTCGATCGCAGTCATAGGCGAGAAAAGGGCAAAGGACTTGTGCTGCTGCTGTCGGCGCCTTGCCCTTCTGGGCAGAGGTGACAGAGTCCAGAGTGGCATTGGACTTCTCGATCCGCTGGAGGTGACCTTCCACTCCAGGGCCGAAGAGGTCGGTCCCCAAGAAGGGGACGTCCGCCAATTTGTGCTGGGTATCTGCTGTGAAGATGGATATCCTCAGCCATGCTCTGCGGCGCATGGCCACCGTGGCCGCAACCGATCTGGCGCAGGAGTTCCCTATGTTCAGAGCTGTTTGGAGCTGCTGCCTCGCCACCGCCCTACCCTGGTCCCGAACCTGCCAGACCGTGGTCTGCAGGTCGGCCGGGAGATGAGGGATCACCTCATCCAGGGAGCCCATGAGGGCATGGGAGAAGTGTGCCATCAGCACGGCCGAGCCGGCCTGGCGAGGCCAAGGGAGGACGTAGCGCACACCTTGCGCCCAGCATAGTCCAGCTTTTGGACTCCTTGTTGGGGCTTTTTCCACGTCCCAGCACTCCCGAACACTGAAAACGCTGTCGGTGACCAACCCCTCGGCAGAGGGGTGTTCCAAAAACCCGGGCAAAGAGCCGGTAGGGACCGCATACTTCCTGGCCATCCTGGCCGAGGGCGCAGGGCAGGAAGCAGGCCGCTGCCAAAGCTCCAAGGCTGGGCTCACGGCGGCCCAGCCACTGGAAAGGCCTCCAGTGAATCCCCGGTCCAGCATCTCCATCAGGGATACTTGGCCCATTTGGATACGGGTTCGAGCTGCATCCCGTGGACTCGAGATGAGCCAAGCAAAACCCATGAAGGACGGCGGGCTTTCGCCCAATGACTGGCTCTGTGAGGCCTCCCAGGTCAACCGCCTGGAGAACATGGATGAGTCATCACAGACCTCGAGGAGTCCGCCAAGAGCTGCCTAGGGCTCCGGGCCACCCTCCACCTGCTGAGGATGGTCGGGAGTGAGGGTGACCTACAACCTGTGGGGCGTTCCTGACCCTCGACCGAGAGTCCTTGGTCGGCCCCGACCGCTTGGGAGGCGGAGATTCCACCACAATCAGTGGGACAGTGAGGTGCGGCCGAACAACCGCCCAGGCTTGGGCACCCTGACGCAGCGAGGGGTTGTTTCTGCCACTCGGGTGACAGCCACTTGATGGCCGGGGAAAGCGTCGGCGTCGACTTGCTCCCGGACAAAAGTAACTGCTGCCACATCAGGTCTCCAGAGCGCCGACGCAATCTGCGCCGGAGCCTCTCCTCTTCTGAGGAGGAAGACGAGGACGAGCGGCGGCGCCGCTTACCTCGGTGCCGAGACCGCTGATGTCGGTGGGATCGGCTGGACCGAGAAGAGGTCCCAGACCGAGACCGAGATCCTCAGTGTTTCCGAGGACATGCCTGGGAAGAAGTGGGGGACACCCGCTCTTCCCTCGGCTCGGACACCTTAACCGGGGACTGCTGCACCGGAGGTGCAGGCAGATCCTCGGTCTCCACTGAGGGAACCGGCGAAGAAGGGTTGTCGGCTTCACCAGTCGACAGTTCGTCCGACGGGTCGAAAAAAATCTCGATCGCATCGATGGGTGTCTCGGCTGGCTGGCCTGACGGGGATGCCGTGAAGCCAGCGCCTTTAGCCGCAACCTTGACCGAAGTCGACAGTCGGCTGTCCGGGGAAGGGGACCTCTCCCACTCCCACGAACGCCAACGATGGGACTTACCCTTAGAATCCTTCTTTTTGGACCGAGGAATGCCCAATGGCTCTTCTCCTCGTGGAAAGGGACCGGCAAAGCTCATTGAACGGCTGAATACGAGGTACCCAAAGAGAACGGGGATAAATGCCGCGACCGAGGAGGAGGAAGATGCGGCCTGGGCCGCCTCCTCCTCGAGGGCGATCATCTGCTCGAGCTGCTCAGCCGAGCCAGCCGCCGCAGTAACCGCCCAACAGGCCTTCTTTGACTTTACCAGTGGGTAGCGCTTCTCGGGTGCCCTAGCTTTAACCGGGCAGCGCGGTCCTCCAGGACGTTAGCCGAGAACGAACAGCATGACTCGCAGGCCTGCAGGTCGTGGTCTAGGCCGAGGCAGTAGTCGCACGTGGAGTGCGTGTCCATCCTGGACTTCTTCTGCCCACAAGGGCACCGCCGAAACCAGGAGTCGATTTGTCCATCGCAGCCATGAGGGAAAAGGAAGACCGAAGTCTTGAAAATTTTAAGACGAGTTTCAGACAAACCGAAGAATTAGGATCCAGTCTATCACGCAGAGCGTTAAGGAGGGAACCTGAGCTTCCAAGTGGTAAGGAAGATCTGGCATCATGGGGCGGAGCCGAGAGTTTTACCACCCGGGTGGGAGGGAGGAGCCAGCTTGAAGACCTTCCAGCAAGATTTAAAGCGGCAAGAAACCTGCCAGACAGTGTGGATGAACAACAAATCCATGTCCCTAGAGCCATGGTTACAGTTTTTTTCGGCATTGAGTTTAAGCTGGTTTTTCAGGAACCAGGACTGGACTCTGTAGAAGTCATTTTGAAGATTTGAGAGGACACTGTCATGGGAGGGGCCCAAGGCATGAATGATAGTGTAATCGGCATACAGGTGCACATTTGAGGAGAGACAGGTGAGGGGGATGTCATTTATGAAAAGGGAGAAGAGGATGGGGCCATGGATGGAGCCTTGGGGGACTCCTGAGAGGATGGCTGGGGGGGAGAAGGTGTCTCCAATTAGTATGGACTGCTCTCTGTTTTGGAGATAAGAGTGGAAGCAGTTGATGGCGGGTTGGGCGAGGCCAAAAGAGCTACATTTGCAGAGCAGCAGGGGGTGGGAGACATAGTCGAAGGCTTTTGCCAAGTCGATGAAAATGGCGGTGGTGGTTTGGCTGTTGTCCATGACAGTGAGGATAGAGTTGGTAACTCGCAGAAGGGTAATGATCGTGGAGTGGAGTGGTGTTTTCTAAACCCTGATTGAAAGGGTGAGACGGAGCTGTTGGAGGAGAGAAAAGTAGACAGTTTTGAGAGCATGAGGGATTCTTGGATTTTTGCGAGGAAGGGGAGAAGCGAGATGGGCCTGTAGTTTCCTGGCAGGGAGGGGTCACCGCCTTTGTGCAGAGGGAGGATCCTGGCCAGTTTCCAGGCAGAGAGAACTGTGGCTATGGTGAGATAGACGTTGATTAAGTGTGTCAAGGGTGCAGCTATGGCCGGGGCCGAGATGCGGAGCAATCTGGGGTGCATGCCATCAGGGCTGGATTTGGACTGGTTTAGGGAGGTGAGAGCATTGTAGACTTCCAGGGAAGTGAAAGGAGGAAAGCGGAAGACAGAGGATGTAGGGGAGGATTCGGAATAGTTGGGTAGGGGAGGGGGGGAGTCGGGCAGGGCACAAGAAATGAAAAACAAGTTGAACAGGTCTGCTACTAAGGCAGGATCTGAGACAGGTTTGCAGTTGATGTTTAGGACAGGACAAGTCTGCTTTGAGGGTGGGTTGGTAAGGGAGTTGATCACCTTCCACAAGGACGAAGGGGAATTTTGGTTCTGTGTAAGTTGTGCTTTTAAGTAGGAGGACTTGGATTGCCGAATGGCTTTTGTACATTTGTTTCTAAGGTGTTTGTAAGCTTGGAAGTCACGGGTGGCAAGGGAGGCTTTATACAGCCTCCATGCTTTGTCCCTGGAGTGGCACAGGGCAATAAGGTCAGATGTGATCCAGGGGTGCCGTTTAACTTTAGCTTTCCTGAGGGGAGCATGGGTGTCCCAAGTTCTGTGTAAAATGTCACAGAAGTGGGATAAGGTGAGGTCCACATCTGTCACGGAAAAGACTGGTGACCAGTCTGTTATTGTTAGGTCATGCTGTAGGGCAGGCTCGTTTAGGCGGTGTAGGGGACGAGACCAGATGAATTTGGGAGGAGATTGCGGGGAGTGGATTTTTCGGGTGCAGTAAATTATGCAGTGGTTGCTGAGGGTGTCAGAGAGGATGCCTGAGGAGGTGATCCTGTGTGGATGGGTAGATAGAATCTAGTCCAGGAAGGTATGACTTTAGGACCAGTGGTTTAGGCGGATAGGTTCCTGAATTAACTGTGAGAGATTTAGGGCCTCAATCCTTAGGACAGTGGGTTTGGCGGAGGAGGAGAGCCAGTTGAGATTGAAGTCACCTAGTAGAATGAGTTCGCCATTTAAAGTACTCGAGGAAATTGCTGAGATGGCCTTGACAAGGGAGGATTTTGGCGGGGCACACAGAACCCCAACGTAGAGGGGGGTTGACGATGGAAAGGACAGGTGAGCAACCATGGATCAGTGGGAGGAAGGGCAGAATTCCTGGAATATAATAGAGATGTGATGGAGTGCCTGACGTACAGTGCTACCCCCCCGCCGCGCTTCCCGCGGTCCTGGCGGAACAGGATATAGTTAGGGATGTCGAGAGTGGAGTTGGAGATTCGGGCGGATAGCCAGCATTCTGTGAAGCAAAGTATGTCTGGTTGGTACTGGGTGGCCCAGATGGTGAGGACATCAGGTTTGGAAAGGAGGCTCCTGGCGTTGAGGTGAAATATATGGAGGCCCTTAGAGAGGGAGTCAGGGGGCAGGCTGGATGAGGGTGTGGAACCTGGCGAGGTTGGTCTGGGTGCTAAAGGCCCTGGGTTTGGAAGTATGTCACCAGCCAGGAGTAGGAGTAGGAGTAGAAGCGGTATGGTGAGGAAAGGGGATTGCTTGCATTTACCAGATCTGCAGCTGGAGGGTGGAGCACGGAGGTTTAAGTACCGGAGAAGGGCCTCAAGATTTAGTAGGTTCGAGTGAAGCAGTGAAGGGTGTATGGAGTGGAAATGATAGTATAGGGGTGGGCCAGGCAGGGGTAGGAAAAAAGTGGAGGATGGGAGGGTGTGTGTGGTGAGGAGTCGCCAGAATGGGGAGCAGAGTGTGGGATAGGTGGGGGAGAGGAGAGTTGAATTAATAGAAGAAGGCACAGCAGAAGGGACTGGAGCATGGTGGATTAGAGAGGCAAGCAGTGGAAACTGTTAAATGCAGTAGCGGCCACTAGTGGCAAAGCAGGATAGCTTGCTAATGAGAAACACAGCTGACTGGCTGTGAACGTCACGTGTCTGGTACTATATAGATCGATGTCGACCAAGGGTGGTGGTGGGGAGCCGACGCGGAGCGTCAGCAGGGTCCTCCTCAGCCGAGTGTGGAGAAGAGCCGAATCCGAATCAACTGCATACCTGTGGCACTGCTGTGGGAGAGGGCTTTTTCCTTCTGCCCTCATGACCCTTGGGGGGAGCCGCCGGAGCCTACAGCCAGCAATCTGTGGAGGTGGAGGAGAAAAGAGGGATAAATTAAAAGCAGGTAGGTTTGGGGAGGGGCTGCAAAACAACGAGGGTGGGGGTTGAATTTCTAAGCACAGTCTGCAGGGCAGAGGAAATTAGTTTCCAAGCAACAGAATTGGAGTGAGAGCACTCTGCTTAAATTCGAATTGCTACAGCACTCAGGATTACCATGAGCTTTACAGCATGGAATGTCACCAGAAATTAAATAAAAATTAAGTAAACAGCACAGCTGGGATTTTAAAGCTGCAGTGGTTCAAGAATAAGTAAAATACTCCATTACACTAACTTTGAAGCTTGTCCTGCCAGACTGGGTTTACACTCGCTTTAAAAATCACTTAACATACATTTCAAACGTTGGTTTCTGGCTAGCACAGCGGCATTAATCCTATCTACTTTTGTATGGCGACATAAATGAAAGAAAGCAGCAGACTTGAGCTTTAAGGATCACTGTCTGGTTTGTTAAAAAAAGAAAAAAAAAAAGGCACCAAGTGTCTTTTTGTCCTCCTCAGCCGAGCGTGGAGAATAGCCGAATCCAAATCAGCTGCGTACCTGTGGCACTGCTGTGAGGGAGGGCTTTTTCCTTCTGCCCTCACGACCCTCGGGGGGAGCTGCCTCAGCCTACAGTCAGTGATCTGTGGCACTGCTGTGGGGGAGGGTTTTTTCCATCTGCCCTCACAACCCTCGGGGGCCTCCAGAGACTACAGCCAGCGATCTGTGGCACTGTTATGGGGGAGGGCTTTTTTCTTCTGCCCTCACAACCCTTGGGGGGAGCCACCAGGGCCTACAGCCAGCGATCTGTGGCACTCCTGTGAGGGAGGGCTTTTTCCTTCTGCCCTCACAACCCTCTGGGGGAGCCGCTGGAGCCTACAGCCAGCGATCTGTGGAGCCTATGGCAGAGCGGAGCTGCCTGGGCAAGGTACGAAGTTTGAAAAAGGTGGATAACGGGTAGGCAGGGACACTTTTGAAGCAAGTATTTGTGAGACAGCCAAGGGTAAAATCAAAGCGGCCTTGCAGGAAGAGCCAGTTTAGGGAGCGGTATGGGTTGCAGTGGTGGCTGGAGTAGGAAGCGGACAGGGCGAAGCGGCAAATACTATTGCAGACAGTCATGAGTTGTGTCCAAAGGGTGGAGGAGACACAGGAGTAAACTGGGGAGCAGTAGTCCAGGATGGGGAGAAGGTTTCCTTTTGCAATAGTGATGTGGGCCTCAGGGGTCAGGAGGGGTAGGACACGGTAAGCCACACCGAGCTTCAGATTTATCCTGCAGACTACAGAGTTAATACGATCGGTGAAGGAGAGGAAGGGGTCCAGTGTGACTCCCAAGTATTTGAAGGAGTAGACAGTTTTGAGGGCATGGCCACTGGGGGGATGGATAGGGAGAGAAGAATTAGTTTTGTGAGCTCTGGCAAGGAAAGGTTTTGACCCGAACAGCATAGCTTTGGTCTTCTTGGTATTAACTAGCATTGAGTTGTCAGAGAACCAGTTGTAGGCAGCACAGTAGTTCTGGGTGAGGACGGAGGATAGGTGGGGAATGGATTTGCCGCTATGGAATATAATCAGATCGCTGGCATAGAGGAGGGATTTGCAGGACAAGCAGTCCGGTGCGAGGGTGTTGACAAAAATGGTAAAGAGAATATGGAGCCCTGGGGAACCCCCAGTGGAGACAGATAGGGCTGGAGAGGTGGCTATGCCTAAGCAGACATACTGAGAGCGGCTGGTAAGGTAGCTCTGAAACCACCATGTGGTTTCATTGGAAGAGCTGATCAGCTTCAGTTTGGAGAGGAGGAGCAATTGGTTTACCTAATCGAAGGCTTTTGATAAGTCCACAAATACGGCGCCAGTTGCCTGTCCTTGATCCATATTTGTGAGGATATGGTCAGTGAAAAGGGCTAGGGTGGAGGAGGTGCTCTGGTAGTGGCAGAAGCCATGTTGCTGGCTACATAGGATATCATATTTGGTGAGGTACTCCGACAGTTGATGAGTTTACTTAGGTGGAGGTGGATGGATATCTGCCTGTAGTTATCTGAAGAGAGGGGATGTCCTGATTTGAAAATAGATTTTGACTTTGGCAGATTTCCATGGGTGAGGCATGGAGGCAGTTGTCAAGGCTAGATTGAAAATGAAGGGCAGGGGTTTGGCAATGGCTGGGACCACAGTTTTGAGGAACACAGGGGAGAGGCCATCGGAGCCAGGGCTGCCACGGTTAGGTAGTCCTTGGAGGAGTTTGAGCGTATCTTTAGGGGAGATGAGCTTGAAATGGATGGGGGTCGAGAGGGATGGGGAACAAACTGAGTGGAGCACGGGTGGGCTGGGTGGTCAGCAGGGGAGTGGTGGTTGGCATTCCTGCTAGCGGGGGTGCCTTGTGGAGTGGGGTGGGTTAACATTAGCGCTAGATTGCGAATTAAGGGAGATGCAAGAAGGAAGTTTACTTAGAAGGGATGATAGGTCAGTAAATGAGGTTAAAGGCATTGGCTACCTCAGCAAGATCGGTCAGGATGCCAGATGTGGAGCTGAGTTGCACGTTTGGGCTGTTGGTGCAAGGGGCAAGAAGGGAGCTGATACAGTTCCAGAAATTTCTGGGATGCCCAAGGCTCTCCCTCTTCAGCTTCATGCAGTAGTCCCATTTGAGGAAATGAGACAGGTGCCTGCAACGGTTTCACAGATGCCGGTATTCATTCCACAGGGTGGGGGACGGGGTTTGTTTGTGTGCAATTCATTTGTGGTCTCTCTATTTCATGCAAGAGAGGAGTTCCTTGGAGATCAAGCGAGTACACCAGCCACTGGCTCTTCTAGTTGTGACAAGGAAATGTCGGTCTTGGATGTCTAGGACAGTGTTGGTGAGGTGGGTGGAGGCAAGGGTTACACCTGAGAGCGTATAGAGGGCTTCCCAGCTTGTGTCCCTAACTGCTTCTATTGGAGCAGTGGTGTCAGTGTGATTGAAATTATGAAATAAAATATATTTGGGGGGAGGGCGACGAGCTTTGGAGGACCAAATTACATAGGTAGGGGAGTGGTCACTTATTAAGTCTGATGGGGTGCCAACATGGGGAATGTGGTTCCCTCTGTTTGTTTTTTTTATCATTGAAAATTTTTATTGAGTTTTCCTTATACAAACCAGACTATGTACAATACACTGTCCATACTACAACGCTACATCTGAATAGCAAAGGATCAAAACCAGCATCCTTATCAAAATACAATTAAATAAGCATTACATACCATGCTAACACTAGAAAGTACAGTTACGTAAGAACTTACCGTAACAGTAGATCTTCGAGAGAGGCTCTTGCAGTAGGCAATTACATATAGGACTGAAGCAGGCAGGCGTCAGGACCCCACGGAAAAATTTCTAGCTAGCAGTCTCTGGCAGGAGACCATCCCAACATCAGGTGACCGATATCATGTGATGTCAGTATAAAGGGGCGGTCCCCCATGCCCGCCTTCCACTTCTTTCCTGCCAAGGGCCAAAAAGGCAAGACGAGAGAGAAGCGGATGTTTCCCCTCCTGGAAAAGGAGCTGAAAAAGCTTAGGGGAATGGAGGGTGGGAAGGTATTACCTACTGCAAGAGCCTCTCCCGAAGATCTACTGTTACGATAAGTTCTTATGTAACTGTACTATCTTACTTCGAGAGAGCTCTTGCAGTAGGTAATTACATATAGGACTGAGTCCCAAGCAGTCTAGAACAAGGAGAAGCACACGGGAGGAGGAAAACTACCCAACCATCGAACCTCTGGCTGTGAAGGTCTCAGGAAAGGAGACTTGCAAAACAGCCGACCCAAAGCCAGCAGTACGGCAAGCTGCAACGCCCAAACTGTAGTGTTTCTGTAAAGGTAAGACTGAAGTCCAAGTTGCGGCTGCGCAAATGTCAGCTGCAGACAAATTCTTAAAACAAGCTACAGAGGCAGCGACACCCCTAATGGAGTAGTCCCTGACCTGACCTGGCAGGGTCTTGTGATACTTGTCATAACAAAAAGTGATACAATGAGCCAACCATTTAGATAGGCATTGCTTGAAAAAGGCATTGCCTTCTCTTTTGCGAGCAAAAGAGATGAACAGTTGATCAGTCTTTCTGAGATCCTTCGTCCTGGTGGTGCAGTATCTCAGAATTCTGTGAACATCCAAAGTATGCAAGAGGTACTCCCCTTGATTGGAGTGTTGCGTAAAGAAAGCAGGCAGTTCAATGGATTGATTCAGTGTAGATTCCGCTACCATCTTAGGAATGACACTTAGACAGCTGGTTCTGATAGCTCTATCATTTTTGTAATATAAAAAATGTAGTGGGATTGTCTGTCATGAAAAATCCTGTGCCTGGGATGACAAAATCCGACCCCCAGGTATCAGTTCAAAAGACAGGATATATGTTAAACCAGCAGATCTCCGAATGCAATTAACTTGTCAGTTTGCTTTGAAGCCAGGAACTAATATATCCATTCTATGACGTCCTCAGGAAAGTCAGTTGATTGCACCTGGTGTCATAAAAAAAATCCTTTGATGTGTTTAAGAAAAGGGAACTACTCATGGATCAAAGGGACTGAGAAATTACAGTCGTAATTAAGAGTGTCATCATTTGGGCAATGGGTCTTGCTGGAGTTACAGAATCCAATACCTTGATGGGACTTCCTGTTATGTGTGTATATATATATATATATATAGTTTTATATATATCCTGAAAGAGAAGAGCAAGATGATGACATCATGAAGAGGGATGAAACACAGCATTTTTATACTGTAGTCTGTTTTCCATTGATACACATTCATATACTTGAACTGAGAGAAGGAACATCTAAGAGCACTGAAAGATTATAAGAAATACCTTAGATAAATATGGTTGGTAGGAATTTTGCACTTTTAAACCTGTTTTGATTTTAAGATTGTATAAGTGAGATATTTTATTCTGTATTTACTGTTTACCTATGTTTATCTTTCTTAAAGTAAAGATACATGTTTAAAACATAAACTGCCTGGTGTGCCTTGAAACTTCTTTTTTTGTAAGTGAAGCTTAGATGGTTAAAGTTGACACTGTGCTTAAACTTAAATGGTAATACCAAATTGGAAAGGTGAGAGTAATCTGAGGCCTTTCATAGAGTTTTTAAGGGTTCATTTTGTACACCTGGTTAGGTGCCCACAGGTGAAAGATATCTGGCCGCTCAAGGAGCAGAATTATCTGAGCCTGTACATTGGGTACGCTAGCAAGAGGTTCACAGTTTGAATCCCTCCAGAACTGAGACCAAAGGTTGACTTGAACCCACAAAACAGACAGGAGGGTTACCCTGTTTCTGTTTCCTGTTCACAAGACTACGCTCGGACGTTGGCACTTTGGGAGTAGAGGGCTGACCTGCTGAGTGGGTTTGTGACACGCAAAGCCACATGTTCCTTATGGAAAATCAAATATGGGATTTTATACATCAAGGCCTGAAGTTCGGAAATACGTTGAGCCGAAGTAATGGCCACTAGGAAGAGAGTCTTCCAGAATAGGAACTTCAGGTCTGCTGAGGCTTACGGCTCAAAAGGAGGCAGTGTAAGCTTCTCAAGAATGAAATTCAAATCCCAGGGAGGGTCAGGAATGTGAATAGGGGGTCTTAAGTGGAGAACCCCCTCTAAGAAAAGTCTTAGAGACTTCCAACTGCGCGGAAGTTCTGTCCCCAAAGGGAACATGATAAGAGGAAATGGCCGCCATGTGAACTTTCAGAGAGGAATGACTGAGACCCAGATCAAAGAGATGGCGCATATAATCCAGAATCCTCCCGACATGGCACGAGAAAGGCCCAAATAGAGAACCGTTTCCATTTCATGGCATAGGTAGATCTAGTGGAGGGCTTTCTGGCCTCCACCAGAATCTCAGCCACAAGCGGGGAAACCCCGAATCAGGCTTGAGCTACGTCTGCAGGAGCCATGCATGCAACTGAAGGGATTTGAGACCTGGATGAACCAGGGTCCCCTGACCCTGAGTCAGCAAAAGTTGTGACAGAGGAAGTTCTCTGAATACTGTTGCAGAAGAAAGAACCAAACTTGCCTGGGCCAGAAAGGAGCGATTAGGATCATGCAAGCTCCTTCTGAGCTGAGTTTGTGTAGGACCCTCGAAATTAAGGGAATCGGGGGGGGGAAGCATAGACGAATCTGCCCTTCCAATCTAGAGACAGAGCGTCTCTCCAAAAAATGCCTCGCCCTGGAGCGAGCGCGCAGAAGGCAGGAAGTTTTGCGTTGTGAGGAGACGCAAACAGGTCCACCTGAGGTGTTCCCCAGCGTAGGAAGATATTGTCTGCTACCGCCTGATCTAGTTCCCACTAGTGCCTGGGCAGACGACTGACTGAGGTGGTCTGCCAATGTGTTTTTGACCCCTGTAACATGAACCACCATGAGGTGAAGGCTGTGTTGCACTGCCCAATCCCAAACCCGCATCGCCTCCCTGCAAAGAGGATAGGAACAAGTTCCTCCCCATTTGTTGATGTACCAGACTACGCACATATTGTCCGTCTGGACAGCCAGATGACTGGGAAGCAGATACAGATGCAGAGCTTGTAGAGCATACAGTACGGCCCTGAGCTCGAGCACGTTTATGTGAAGAGTCTGTTCGAGCCTGGACCAGGAGCTTTGAGTCCTGCGAGACTCCAGGTGGGCTCCCCAACCCTCTCCCGAGGTGTCGGTTGTCAAAGTCTGGGAGAGGGGAGTAGGGCAGAAGGGAACTCCCCGGCAAAGGTTCTCCTGAACCATTCACCATTGCAAGTCCTGAACCATAGGGTTGGAGACCAGAACTTCTTGATCTAGGTTGTCCACCAATTGATCCCACTGAGACCGAAGCGTCCACTGAGAGACCCTCATGTGTGGAGCCGAGCACGAGGGACTGTCTGAATAGCAGCCGCCATGAGCCCAAGGAGGCGAATGACTGACCTGGCGTTGACCAGCCTGCAGCTGGACAACATGCTCGCATGAGCCTGGAGGGTGGCCACCCTGTCCAGCAGCAGGAATGCCATGCCAGAGGTCATGTCCAGGATCGCCCCGATGAAATGGAGCCGTTGCGTCGAGCTGCAGACGATGGACTGATCCGTAGGGTCGGGCGTCGGCTCTAACATCGTGCGTCCGTCAGAGAAGCCAACGTCCGCCTTACCAGCGGGGTCCAGGAAGACGTCGGAGGAGCCTGCGTCCGACTTATTGAACCCAATGCCCGACAGAGGAGTGGCCTTGGTAGCCATGCGCTGCCCTGAAGGGTCGGGCGTCTTATCGGCCTTTTCCATGCCGGCGTCGGAGGGGCCAATGTCCGGCATACCGGAACCACTCAAACCAGAAGGTCACACAACGGCAGGCTTCCCGGAAGCGGCTGCTTTCTTTGACCTGGAGGCTCCCGAGGGGCCCGAGCGCGAGCCCAGCAGGAGGGTTGATGGTGCCTTGGAAGCCTCCAAGATGGCTATTGCGGAACGGACCCCTGGAGGGGACATTACCTTCAGCATGGCGACTACGGCCGAAGTCGCGGGTGACCATGGAAGAGGAGTAGTGGTCTGGTGCTTCTCCTTCATTTTGCAGTGACCCTCAGGTGAAGTAGAGGCCTGCCGAAGCTTCTTCAGCTCCTTCTCCGTGAAGAACATCTTCTTTTTCAAAATGTGGGCCTCCAGGGACTGCTGCCTCCATTTGCGGGTGGCGGCGTTGAACTGTTGGCAGTGCTGGCACTTCTCCACGGGGTGATCCGGGCCTAGGCAGAAGAGGGACTGGGAGTGTCCGTCCTTGTGTGGGAGCTGGGCGCCGCAGGAATCGCAGTTGTTCTTGTGCTTGGATGGAGTAGGGGGTGACACACGACAGATGCTGAAGAAAATCTGACGAGAATTCGAACAAATCGAGAAAAAAATAACGGTAATAATACTGACGAATGACTGATGGAGCAGTGAACTTAACTGCGAAGTGCTTTCATGAGCTAACGGCGGAAAAGAACTGGGAGGCGAGCGTGGGGAACCGCCCCTTTATACTGACGTCGCATGACATCGGTCACCTGACGTGGGGGCGGTCCCCCACCAGAGACTTATCTAGAAATTTTTTCGTGGGGTCCTGATGCCTGACGGCTTCAGTCCTATATGTAATTACCTACTGCAAGAGCCCTCTCAAAGTAAGATCTGAGGTTCCATAACCTCGCTGACCAACTCTAATAATTAACTAATCCCCATCAGGTTGATAAATGGGGTAGACAACTACTACCATACCTGTTTGCAGGAGAAATCTTTTCGGCATTGAAGCAAGGCAGTTCCTCCAAGGGAGAGGGAAATACGAGGCGAGGCTCTAAAAGTTGAGGTAAGACTGAGCATGTGGGGGAAGAGAGGAAGAGAGATCTATCCTACCATTAAGGAGGAGAGAGAGGAAGGATGTGAAGAGGAGATACAAGTTGGTGTAACCCAGGGCAGTCCATACCCGACAGGTGCGGGGACTAGGGAGGATTACAAGGTGGGGTGGGGGAGACCAAGCATAGAGGGGAGCTGAAATATCTACCCCATTTATGCATAAACCATGATACCTGCCCCTTCCTTAGGTATGAGAGTTTCTCCAAGCTAGCAAGCCTGGCCAGGGCGGCCCTCCAGGTGGCGGTGATTGGTGGAGGGGTTGTCGCCAGTTTATGAGGATTAATCGCTTGGCCTCCATAATGGCGTTAAGCAGCCACGCCCTGTGTTCTGCTGGGATCCCCACTAAGGTGGAGGTGTCCCCCAAAAGGAGTGCTGGGTTGGTGAGATCCGTGTCGTATCCTAAGACTGTTGCACAGCCGACTCTAATAGTATCCCAAAAAGAGGCCAGTTGGGGGCGCTGCCATAGGACATGGAGCATGTTGGCTGGACTGTGCTGACACCTCCAGCATTGGCCATGAGGTAGCAGGCCTCTTGCTTGAAGTGCTGCTGGGGTTCTGTACCAGTGAAGAAGAATGTTAAGTTGTATTAGCTGACTCCGTGCATCTTTATAAGAGGTGTGGGCTCGCCGAAGGCAGCCGGACCTTACCTTTTGAGAAATGGGTGCCTGTAGATCCTCAGTCCAGGCCAGCCGACAATGGTCTGAAGCATCTGGTCTGGAATCCCTCTAAGTTTGATAAAACTGGCCCGCCAACCCAGGGGTTGCCCTGTTGGTATGTAGACTGGCAAGCCATTCCCATTAGGTATCTAATTTGACTATGGAAGCAAAGGCCAGAACTGCACTCTGGATTTGCAGGAATCTCCAGAAGTCCTTGGCCAGAAGTTCGTATGTGGCCTGCAGCTAGGCAAAGGACATGAAGTCTGACGAGTCTGGCATATATATATCCTGGACCCTATTGATGCCCCGGGCTGCCCACCCCTCCCAATGTATCGGCTGTTTGTCTAATTGGACATGAGGGTTGTTCCTGAGGGGGGCATACCTGATTGGGGGAAAACATTCCCGCTTGGGTGTACCTGTAAGTGCCATGAGTGAAATGCAAGCCTTCCTTGTCACTGCCATTATTGGGTTAAGCCTTAGTTTGGAAGGCAGCTGTCTGGACAGGGGCGCCCATAACGGCATGCTTTCCAACATGATGGAGTCAACATTCACCCATAAAGGTGGAAGAGATGTAAAAGGGGGCAAACCATTTAGTGGTCTGTGCAGCTATGTGAGCAAGGTGATACCCTACAGCCATGGGAAGCCCACACCCCCCTAAACCAGTGTGCCTGCAGTTTACTGCGACTCCAGTGGGATTTCTTCCCCTCCCACAACAAAGATGCCATCAGTTTGTCCAGATTCTTGAACAGCTGGGAAGAGAGAAAATTGGGTAGGTTATTGAAAAGATAGGCCACTCTGGGCAAAAAAAACATCCGAATTGCTGCCACCTTGCCCTGTAAGGAAAGGGATAAATGCCGCCAGCGTACAATTTCAACCGAAAGACTAGTCAGCAAGGGGGAAAAGTTGGAACTCTCTGAGTCCACCCACCTAAAAGTGATCTTTATCCCCAGATAAGAAAATCCTTGGGGGGACCAGGCCAGGTCCAAACCCTGTATGCAGTCTCTAGTACAGCACTGGTTCAAGGGTGCCAGTATCATCTTACTCTGATTGATTTGTAGACCTGACTTCCTCAGATTCTTGGAGAATGGTGAGTGCTGCTGGAAGAGAGGACCAAGGATGAGAAAGCGTCAGCAGCAGATCACCGGCATAGGCCGCTGCCAGGAAGGATTGTTCCTTGACTTGTATGCCACTGACCTCTGAGGCAGCCAGCAGCTTCCTAACCAAAGGATCAAGGGCCACCAAGGACAATAGGCATGACAGAGGACAGCCCTGTCGGGTGCCTCTGCCTAACTGGAATGGGGGGAAGATGTCCTTATTTGTAAGGATTCTGGCTACTGGAGAGTTATAGAGGGTGGTCACCCACTGCCAAAAGTATTGTCTGAAGCCATACATTCGGAGGACCTCGTGCAGGTATGGCCATTCGACCAAGTAGAAGGCATTCGAGAAGTCTACTGCTAAAGCCGCTATGGGAATTCGTGAGTGGAGAGCGTGCTATTTGAGATTAAGCAATAGTCTTGTGTTGTCGGACACAGATTTACGTTTGGAGAAGCCCACTTGTGAGGGGTGGACTATGTGAGGGAGAACTGATGCAACTCGGTTTGCCAAGATCTTGTCCCATCAGTTTGTAATCACCCAATCAATAAGGGAATGAGTGGAGGTCCGATAATTGGATCTAGTCGGGAGTATAAGAATTTGCACCAGGCTGTGCTGCTTGAGCAAGTTTGCAAAGTTTGAAAAGTCAGGTTCTTGGAGACCCAGCCAATTTAGGTTGTAGTCCCCAAATAGGATTGTTTCTCTGGCTGTGGAGAGTGATCCTAAGCCCAAGAGCAGGCTCTGGAGGCCGTCAACGCTGCCGGTCAGTGGGTTGTAGCAGCAACCCAGGTACAGCTTTTTCATAGAGCCAAAGGTAATTTCAGCAATGAGCCAGTCACTCGGGGAGTTGTCTTCCGCACGAAAGGCGATCCGGGCAGAGAGAGGGTCCCTAACAAGGATGGCGGTACCACCATCCTTTTTTTTTTTGCATGGCCTGTCCCTGCAGAGTAGAGCATAGCCAGCTGGCTGGAACATAGCATCATTGTGGTGGGGTTTCAGCCAAGTCTCTGTAAGACAGAGTACATAGAGTCTTTGTTGTGAGACCCAATCCTCTAGGTTGGGAAGTTTGGCAGGGAGGCTACATACATTCATGTGTGCAAATTTTAGACGGGGAGTGCAGACCCAGAGGCCACAGGTGGATGTAATGGGGGAACTTGCGAGGCCAGGGTTGGTTTCAATATCTCCCCACATTAGAAACAGTGAGAAAAGTCTGTGATGGGGTACAGGGGACCAATGAGTGTGGTCGAGAAGGAGATGGAGTGTAAGAAGAATCCGAGCATGTGACGCTCTTGGTTGGGAAGAAATGCAAGCGTGAGGGGTCCAAGTGAGGCAAGTTTCTACCTTAGTGTTGGGGGAAATGGTTGGAGTGCTTGGAGGTGGCACAGAAATACAGGTTACTCACCTGTTCTAGGAGTGGTATATGTCGTTCATCCACACTGTCTGGCAGGTTCCTTGCCGCTTTAAATGTTGCCGGAAGGTCTTCAAGCTGGCTCCTCCCACCCACCCGGGTGGTAAAACCCTCAGTTCCACCCCATGACGCCAGATCTAGCCCGCTGGAAGCCAGGTTGTGCGTCGAAGCCGGGGAGGTCAGGTGGGTCGTGTGGATGAACAACATATACCACTCCTAGAACTCCTGTTTCAGGTGAGTAACCTGTATTTCTAGGGACGTGGATATGTTGTTCAATCCACACTGTCTGGCAGACTCCTAGCAGTTCTCCGGGAGGAGGGAGGCAAGGTGCACACCCCCTACTTAGGGAATAAGGATTGGAGAACCGAGGTCCCAAAACCAGCATCCCAGAGTGACTCAAGGTCAATGTGGTAATGGGAAATAAAGGTGTGTGCTGACTTCCAGGTAGCAGCCCTGCAGATTTCCTGGATAGGGACGTCCCTAGAAGCAGCCACCAAGCAGTGGTATGGCGGGTAGAATGAGCTCTTATCCCTTTGGAAGGCTCCATGCCCACCAACCTATAGCAGAGATCTATGCAGGAGGTGACCCACCTGCCTATCGTCCGCCTGACTGCAGGTTTGCCAGGTGCGGCTTCAGCGTAGGTAACAAACAGCTGGCGAACCTCTCCCCAACCTTCAGCCATCCGCTCCTTATAATAAGAGAGCGCTCTTCTAGGGTCCAAAGTATGGAGCCTATATTCAGCCTCCAAGGTGTGACTGGGGTAGAACACCAGCAGAGTCAACACCTGGTTAAGGTGAAACTCCGACACCACCTTCGGAAGGAATTTTGGGTGGGGGCACAGGACAACCTTTTCCCCTATGGAAGACCAGATAAGGAGACTCGATAGAAAGTGCCTAGAGCTCTCCCATCCTTCCGGCTGACGTAATAGCCACCAAGAAGGCATTCTTCCATGACAGGTGAGAGATGTCACACCTGTGCATCGGTTCGAATGGCTTGCCCATGAGCTTATCCAATACCAGCAGTAGATCCCATGGAGGTGGAGGTTCTCGCACCGGAGGGGATATGTGATCAAGGCCTCTGAAAAAGCGCCCGACCACCTTCTCCTGTGCCACCGACTACTTGCTGGCCCACGCCCGGTAAGCACAGATGGCTGCTAGGTGCACCTTAAGAGTCGTCGACCGAAGCCCTAACTGGGAAAGGGACCACAGGTAATCCAGAATGTTAGCCAAGGAACAGGAAGAAGGGTCCAACCCCTTGTCCTGACACCAAATGGAGAATCTCCTCCATTTGAAGGCGTAGCATTTTCTGGTTGACTCCTTACAGGACACCTCAACGACGTTGAGGACCTTGTCGGAAAGACCCAAGGCCTGGAACTCTAGCCACTCAGGAACCAGGCCATCAGGTGAAGGGATTGAAGGTCTGGATGGAGTACCTGCCCCTTGTTGACTGAGGTCAGGTTTCGGCAGGCTGGAAGCTGCCTCAGGAGCCTGAAGCTGAGGCTGAGGAGATCTGGATACCAGAACTGACAGGGCCAGTCTGGGGCTACCAGAATCACCTGTGCCTTGTCCCTCTTCACCTTGAGAAGCACCTTGTGGATCAAGGGAAATGGAGGGAAGGTGCAGAAGAGGCCCGGGGTCCACGGCCTTGAGAAGGCACCCCCCTGCAGCGAGCCCTGCTCAGGGAGGCGGACGTGAAACAGCCTCAGCTTCGCATTCTCCCTGGAGGCGAACAGGTCCACCTGAGGGGTGCCCCAGTGGGAGACCAGATCTTGTACTACCTCCAGCAGGAGAGACCACTCATGAAATGCAGCACCTATCCAGCTGAGGGCATCGGCCAGACTGTTGGAGGCTCCTGCCACATAAATGGCTAGGAGATCTGCCTCCAGGCTGATCACGAGAGACCAAATGCGACAGCTTCCTTGCACAGGAGCAAGGAATGCGTCCCGCCCTGTTGGTTGAGGTGGTACATGGTCGTGGTGTTGTCCGTCTGGACCTGGACCACTTGACCCCGTACAAACGGAGCGAAGGCGGTGAGGGCTAGTCGGACCACTCGAAGCTCCAGTAGGTTGATGTGGCATCGAGACTCCTGAGGGAACCAGAGGCCGTGGGCTCTGAGCTTCCCCAGATGGGCACCCCAACCCATCAGAGAGGCGTCAGTCATCAGAGTGACAGTCGGCTCTGGGCGGACAAACGGGACACCCTCCTGCAGATGAGCTGGAACAAGCCACCACTGTAGGCCGTCCCACATCTCCTGGGTCACCACCACTGGTTGGTCCAGAGGACCCGGGCGCTGTGACCATTGGTGGGTTAGTCCCCATTGTAGGGGACGCATATGCCAGCGGGCCCAACGGACCACGCTGGTGCAGGCCGCCATGAGGCCCAGGAGGCGCAGAAAGTCCCGAGCAGGGAGCAGTTGCCCAACCAGAAATGATTGGGCAAAGGAGGAAAGGACCTTGGCCCTGTCCGCTGGAAGCCGGGCTCTGGCTCGAAGACAGTCGAGCTCTGCCCCGATGAACTGAATCACCTGCGATGGCACGAGTTCCGACTTGGCCTCGTTGATGAGGAGGCCAATCTGAGAGCAGACCTGGAGGGCCAGATCCCTGGACCGCTTTACCTCCAACCTGGAGGGGGCTGCAATCAGCCAGTTGTCCAGGTAAGGGTACACCCGGACCCCTTGGCGCTGCAGGAATGCTGTTGTCACTGCCCTGCATTTGGTGAAGACCCTGGGAGCTGAAGAGAGGCCGAAGGGCATGGCCCGGAACTTGTAAAGAGATCCCTCTGCTCGAAAGTGGAGGAATCGCTGATGAGACAGACGGATTGGGACATGAAAGAATATGTTCTGAAGGTCCAAAGAACAAAACCACATGCCTAGTTCCAAGGATGGAATGATCTGAGCCAGAGTGACCATCCTGAAGGTGCGCTGCCTTAGGAACTTGTTCAGGTCGTGTAGGTCAAAAATGGGGCGCCTGCCCCCTGTCCGTTTTGGACACAACCCTGGGTCTGAAGGAGGATCCACCACCTCGCTGATCACCTCCTTCTGGAGGAGCAAGGCAATGTCGACTCAACAAGCCGACAGAGAGGCTGCGGACCCTGTTGCCCCCCGTGAGGCGACGGCTCGATAGGGAGGGAACTGCTTGAATTCCAGAGGCAGACCCCTGCCCACCACTTCTAGCACCCAGCGGTCCATGGTGATAGTAGACCAGGTGGAAAGGAAGTGACGGAGCCGTCCCCCCACGGGGGGAATCCGGGGAGGAGTGACAAGGTTGGGGGTGACACCCCTCAACCCGTCACTGGGCAGGCTTGGAGGAAGGGCCCGCTGAGGGACCTCCTGGACCCTTGCCTCTAGGCTTCCTACTGGAGGAAGTGGCAGACTTGGCCTTAGGGTGCCAAGTGTGTGCCTGCTGGCCCTGGTGCTGGTGTTGCTGGGCTGGACGTGCTGCAGGGGCGAAGGGCTTACGCTAATGCTGGCGGCTTTTGTTCTTCTGGGCAGATGTGATCGAGTCCAAGGTGGCATTGGACTTCTCGATCCTCTGGAGATGGCCTTCCACCCCCAGCCCGAACAAGTCGGTGCCCAGGAAGGGAACGTCTGCCAGATTGTGCTGGGTGTCCGCCATGAAGGTGGAGATCCGCAGCCAAGCTCTGTGGCGCATGGCCACTGCGGACGCTACTGATCGGATACAAGAATCACCAATGTCCAACGAAGTTTGGAACTGTTGTTTTGCCACCGCCCTTCCCTGATCCCGCACCTGCTTGACTGTCGTCTGAAGGTCAGCCGGGAGATGAGGAAACACCTCATCCAGGGAGCCCATGAGGGCGTGTGAGAAATGTGCCATCAGAAGTGCTGAGCTAGCCTGACATAGGCCTAGGGAGGAAGCAGCGTAAACCTTCTGCCATGTGTAATCCAGCTTCTTGGATTCCTTATCAGGTGGTTTGTCCATATCCCGAGCGTTCCCGGAGCACCGCAAAACACTGTCGGTCACTAACCCCTTCGCAGAGGGGTGCTCCGAGAAACCGGAGAGTGAGCCAATAGGGATCATGCGATTGGCCATCCTGGCACGGCGGGAAAAGATGCTGGCGCTGCCACAACCCAGGGCTGGGCCAACAATGGCTTCAGCCACAGGAAAGGCCTCCGTAGGGGAATCCCCTCGGTCCAGTATCTCCGTGAGGGGATACTTGGCCCGTTTTGAAATGGGTTCGAGCTGCATCCCGGTGGACTCCGAGATGAGCTGAAGCAAACCTAAAAACAAGCATGGGCTCTCGTCCACCGACTGACCCCCCGCAGACTCCAGGTCAGGCGGCCTGGAGAACAGGGAGGATTTGTCATCAGACTCTGAGGAGTCTGCAAACAGCTGCTGGGCACCTGATCCACCCTCCACCTACCGAGGTCGATCGGGAGTGAGGGTGACTGACAACCTGTGGTGCAAGCCCTGATCCAACCAAGAATCCTTGGCCGGGGCCCCAATTTTCGGTTGTGGAGGCAGGGGTTCCACCACAATGGGCAGAGCAGCCGGCTCCGGCCGAACAACCGGTGCCAGAGTCGGCTACTCGACTACTACGAGGGGTTGTTTCGGCCGCTCTGGTGACAGCCATTTAATGGCCGGAGAAAGCGACAGAGTTGGCTTATTCCCGGACAATAAGAGCTGCTGCCACATTAAATCCTCATAGCACCAACTTGCACTGGAGCCTATCCTCCGAAGAGGACGACGAGGATGAGCAGCAACGCCACCTTCCACGGTGCTTAGACTGAGACCGCCGACGTCAGCGGGACCGGCTGGACCTGGAAGAGGACCAAGACCGAGACCTTCGGGGTTTCCGAGGGTGGGTCAGAGAGGGAACGGAGAAACCCGCCCTTCCTTCAGTTCAGGGACCTTAACCGGGGACTCCGGCACAGGAGGCACAGGCAAGTCCTCGGTAATCACTGGGGGAACCGGTGAAATAGGGTTGTCGGCATCACCAGTCGACAAACCGTCTGGTGGGTTGAGAAAAATCTAGACCGCGTCAACGGTTGTCTCGGCCTGCTGACCTGACAGGGACACCGTGAAGCCAGCGGCCTTAGCCGCAACCTCGACCGAAGTCAAAAGTCGACAATCTGGTGAAGGGGAACTCTCCTGCTCCCACGAACGTCAACGGTGGGATTACCTGTTGAGTCCTTCTTCTTGGACTGACTGGAATGTCCCAATGACTCTTCTCTCTTGGTGGTGAGGGACTGGCAAAGCTCCTTAAACTAAGCCGTGTAGGAGGAGCCCACAGACAGCAGGATAAATGCCGCAGCCGAGGAGGAAGAAGCAGCGGCCTGGGCCGCCTCCTCCTCGAGGGCGATCCCAACTGTTCTGCGAACTGCCCAACAGGCCTCCTTCAACTTGACCGGCAGATACCGTTTTTCAGAGCACCCAAGAAGAAGTCGATCAGCGTGGTCCTCCAAGACTGAAGCTGAGAAGGAGCTCCACAATTCGCAAGCCTGCGAATAGTGACCAAGCCCCAGGCAGTAGACGCACGTGGAGTGCAGATTGGTCCGGAACATCTTCTGCCCACAAGGGCACCGACAAAAGCTGGGAGTCGATATGACCATCGCAGCTGCGAGGGAAGACGAAGACTGAAGTCTTGTAAACTTTAAAATTAGTTTCGGGTTAACAGAAGAGTTTGGATTCAGGCCTAAAACGCAGAGTGCTAAGGAGGGAACCGGAGCTTCCAAGCGGTAAGGAAGATCTGGCATCATGGGGTGGAGCCAGGGGTTTTACCAAACGCGTGGGTGGAAGGAGCCAGCTTGAAGACCTTCCGGCAACATTTAAAGCGGCAAGGAACCTGCCAGACAGTGTGGACTGAACAACATATCCACGTCCCTAGAAATATAGAAGTTCAACTTGGTCATCAGCGAGGGCTGAGGCACAGAAATCAGCTACAGAGAGGGTGTCTACCAGGGAGACAGTTATGAATGGAAGTAGCAGGAGAGTCATGATTAAGTCAGGAAGGCTTGGACTGGACTTTGGTTTCAGTCAGTGTGCTAACTGCCAGGTAGGGAGAGAACTGGCGGGCAAGAACAGTGCAGAGGAGGTGGACAGATTTGAGAGGTGGTTCCTTTAAGGCACCAAGTTAGGGAAGGGCCAATCCATGTGAGGAAGAGGGAGGAGGTTGGAGGTTGGTATCAGGGGGATTGAAAGAGTGGCGAGGGTGGGTGGGCTAAAATACTAATTGGAGAAAGTCTGCGGCGGAAGGCAGCGCCAAATTTAAACTGAAGTAATGATCACCGAGAATCTGCGTCCGAGTGCCTAAGCTTGGCTACAGCATCGGGTAGGGGAGGCACACCAATCGTAAGGCAGTAGTACGTGCAGTCAGCCAATGAAGAGCGCCTCGGCCTGGGTGCAGCCAATCGTGTAGCCGCCGGAGTCCAGGGAAGGAAAGCGTACCTGAGGTGCAGCGCTAGCCGGCTGGTGGTGAGGGGAGTGCGTCAGGCAGGAAGCCAGTACCCTGGGTCCATCGGAACGGGTCGCCAAAGGCTTGAGATCTTTGGCGCCAGAGGTGCAGCAATGGCTGGCTGCTGGCGACGGGAGTGCAGTAGGCAGGGAGCCGCTACACCTGGTCCATCGGGGTGGGTCACCCGATGCTGGAGATCCTTGGCGCCTAAGGATATACCCCTTGGCCACTATATTTATTTATTTAGTTTTTGTTGACCGGGTAAGTGCACTAGACAAATCCTGCCTATTTTCAGGCACGACCCGGGGGAGGGGGGATACAGATGAATGCCAACTGACCTTGAACCAGATTAAGCTGTTGGTGGTATTTTTAGTGAATGAGGGAAATTTGGTCAGGACACCGGGGAAATTCCCCTACTCTGACAGTAGGGGGACCTTTGGCTACTGCAATGGCCACTTGGAGCGATTCTCTGGACGGGATGGATGTGTCTGAGGTAGGAGAGTGGGCCTCTTCCCCTAACCTTGATTTACCAGAAGCTGCCAGAGATTCAGAGGATCAAAATGAGGAAGGAGAAACGAGCGATTTCTTTGTATCTACTGAGGATCTATCCATTATCCAGACAAATGTGGTAACTGGATCGGCTTTGATTGATTTTCCTTCAAACTCTATAAAACAAAATCCTACTTGCTCAGATGATGAATAATTTGCTGTTGTCTAGCGAGCCTGTATCTTTCAATTCTGTTTCTACAGCTAAGAAATCCACTTTGGGTACGACTACCTTGGAACCTGCTGTCAAAGGAGCTTCAGACGCTGTCACTTCAAAAAGCCCGTCGGGGCTGGGTGAGTCAACACTGCTTAATGTTCTATCCCCTGAATCAATTCCTGCAGATGATTCTTTGGCTGGCATATTAAACACTGTTATCAGTGCGTGCCAACAGCCTATACTGCAGGGAACGGAGGGAAAAGTTGTCTTTATGGACTCCTGTGCTGGCAGTTCAAATACCGCTCTCGGTATGTGCCTGAAGCCGGCGGCTCCGGACTCGCCCATTCCTGAAATTGAGGCTGTAGTCGAAATGACTGACCAGCTACACAATCCTTCACCAGGACTTGATGTTTCTGCATCTAAACTATCAAAACCTCCCCTCATGATGCGAGAGTCAGGTTTTGTTTTCAAACGCCTGGCTGATATTTCTGAAACGAAGGACTGTCTTTCCTCTGAAACCGGTATTAAGTACCAAACTAGCCCAACTCCTCAACCTGAAGCCACGGCCTTCTCTTTCTTGCTTAGGAAAAAACCCGATGCTGGGGTAAAGGGACCTCGATCTGTTAGTCCTTGTAGAAATCAGCAGTTAAGCGAGCTTTGGCCCACAAACCTAGAGAACAACCTGAGACTATTATTAAAGTACCTTTTTCTACAAATGTGGACAATATTATTCCTTCTAATGACACTTGGTCTCCCCAAAAGGCCTTACAGAATGCGGGGTGGCTCCAAACTCCTAAAAGCAATTGGTTGCCAGACCCTGTATGGGATACTTTGAATTTTACACAATCCTCTCCTACATGGAAACCCACTATTTCGGGACCCCTACAGCCAGATTCACTAGGTCTTCAGACCCTAAAAACACCAGATAATTCTGCCCTTGCTACTTCTAACCCACTACCACACCTTACAAAATCAAACTTGCTGAATGAAACTGAAAGAATCCTGCCTAATCAGACCTCGACTTCAGATACTTCTAAAGAAAGATCCAGCACTGATACATCAGAAGTTCCATTAGCTTCTAAACCCCTTCTTTCTGATTTCTTTTCCAAAATAAAAAAGGAAGCTGCTCCACGATGGAACGCTGTCCGCATCCGATATAAAGGAGGTTTAGCTGAACGGCTGGACAGATCTTTTGTGGGGAAACAGTTATTAAAAGACTCACTGCATTTTTCACCAAGAGAAATCTTTGCCTTCATTAACATTTCTGGAGAAGATAACTTTGACGTCAGCTTTCGGACTGCATATGCCCTTGAATTGTTCTGGGAACGTTATACACAAGTTAAATATTCTCCCATCTGGGACACTTTTTAGTGATCCCTCTCCTTAAACCCCTTATTAAATATGTTACTATAATGTTCCATAATGAAGGGGTTCATGTGGACGACATCATGTATTGGTTGTCCCAAAAGTGTGATATACTAAGTGATCCAGAGGCAATATTAGATTCTGAGTTATTTTGGACGGGGGGGTTGGAAATATAAAGTTAAACTGAGACTGTCTGATTCAGGTATGGAACACATCCCCAATTCCTTTATGTTAGGAAGAGATAGGGGGGTTTGTTTCTACGCAGGACAGCCCCGGGCTTGTTACAAGTGTGGGTCCAGGACACATCCTTCTAGTACCTGTGATCAGGCCCGGTATGATAATTGTGGGGAATTACAGAATATTGCCACGCAATGTGCTAGCCACACAAAATGTGATCTCTGTGAAGAGTACGGCCATGTTTTTGGAGAATGCCCATGGGCGGCCAAAAATAAAGCCTCTTGTATTAGCCCTGAACTACTAATTCAGCAGGCACAAGATTCAGCATCTGTACCTAAAGATGTCCTAGTCCCAGATCCACCCCTTCCCCATTCCTCCCCTGCAACTCCCCCCACACCTCTTTGGTCGAGGAACAAATAGAACCTGAAGTCATGATGATTCCAGAGGTAACCCCCCAAGACATACCGCCTACTTCAGGTATTCCAAACCTTGGTCCTCCACCTGTCCTTCACTGATGGTTCCTGTATGTTATTCAGAACCTGCTAGTATGGATGGGGAACCCCCTGACCCTGGCATACTGCAACCATTGCCTAGAAGACGTTCTTCAAGGAACATAAAACAGAATACATCAACTCCATTAGCCAGTCCTTCACCATTTGAATCTGATAATTAACATGTTGCTTTGTTTCTACCTGACGGGGATTCCGAAATGGAACAGGGAGACTCAGATCCCCATCTAGTAGAAGGGACTACAGGCCTTAGTGGGATTGAACAAGGTGATTATAAAGACAAGAAAAGGAAAAGGAGAAAGAAAAATGTTTACATTTTATGACCAACCTCTGTTATAAACAAGCATTTGTCAATGCCGAATGTTGATTGTGTTGGTCTGTTGAGCTCGCTCAGTGGCCTTCTGTCACTGGCTCAGTCTGTTTGTCCCGGTGCTGCAGGCTGCTGTTTTGTAGTGGGCTGCTGCCTGCTTTGGCACCTTGTTCTGCTGAGGAAGAAATACGCAGCTGTCCCGACAGAGCTCCATTGAGGTGGCTCACTCCCCCTCTCTGACTCACTCATTCTGTTTCTCCTGGCGCTGCAGGCTGCCCTTTTGTACTGGGCTCCTGCCTGTGTTGGTGGATTTTTTCACCCACAAAGAAATCCACAGCTGTCCCGACAGAGCTCCATTGAGGTGCTCACTCCGCCTGTCTCACTCACTCATTCTGGTTCTCCTGGCGCCATGAGCTGCCCTTTTGTACTGGGCTCCTGCCTCTGTTGGCGCCTTTTTCGGCCCACAAAGAAATGTGCAGCAGTCCCGGCAAAGCTCCGTTGAGCTCGCTCACTCCCCTTCTCTCACTCGCTCATTCTGTTCTGCCGGCGCAGCAGGCTGCCCTTTTCTACTGGGCTCCTGCCTGCATTGCTGCCTTCTTATGCCCACAAAGAAATTTGCAGCAGTTACAATACAGTTCTGCTGAGCTCACTCACTTGCTCATTCTGGTTTTCCTGCCACTGCAGACTGCCCTTTTGTACTGGGCTCCTGCATGCATTGCTGCCTTTTTCTGCCCACAAACAAATCTGCAGCAGTCCCAACAAAGTCCTGTTGAGCTCACTGACTCCCCCTCCCTCACTCGCTCGTTCTGTGTCTCCTGGTGCTGCAGGCTGCCCTTTTGTACTGGGCTCCTGCCTGCATTGGCAGCTTTTTCTGGCCAGAAAGAAATCTGAAGCAGTCCCGACACAGCTCCACTGAGCTCGCTCACTCCCCCTCTGTCACTCTCGCATTCTGTTTCTGCCGGCGCTGCAAGCTGGCCATTTGTACTGGGCTCCTGCCTGCGTTGCCGCATTTTCTGCCCACAAAGAAATCTGCAGCAGTCACAGTAGAGCTCCACTGAGCTCGCTCACTACCGCTCTGTCACTCGCTCGTTCTGTTTCTCTTGGCACAGCAGACTGCGCTTTTGTATGGCGCTCCTGGCTGCATTGGCACCTTTGTCTGTCCACAAAGAAATCCTCAGCTGTCCTGACAGAGCTCCGTTGAGGTCGCGCAGTCTCCCTCTCTCATCGCTCATTCTCTTTGTCCTGGCGCTGCAAGCTGCCCTTTAATACTGGGCTCCTGCCTGCATTGGCGCCTTTTTTTGCCCACAAAGAAATCCCAGCAGTCCTGATAGAGCTCCGTTGAGCTCACTAAGTCCACTTGTCTCACTCACTCATACTGTTTCTCCCACCGCTGCAGGCTGGCCTTTTGTACTGGGCCCCTGCCTGTACTGACGCCTTTTTCTGCCCACAAAGAAATCTGCAGCAGTCCTGACAGTGCTTCGGTGAGTTTGCTCACTCCCCCTCCCTCACTCGCTCTCTTGTTCTGTCTCTCCCAGTGCTGCAGGCTGCCCTTTTGTACTGGGCTCTTGTGTTGAGGCCTTTGTCTGCCCACGAACAAATCCGCAGCAGTCCTGACAGAGCTCAGTTGAGCTCGGACACTCCCCCCTCTCACTCGGTCTATCTTAATCTGTCCCAAATACTGATTTCCCAGAGTGACTGTGCTATTGTCCGGCAGGAGCGCAAAAACATATTTTAGCCAGGATGTGAAAAATGACGCTGTAGTGTTCATAAGGAGTTGTGAAAAAAATGCCACTGTTGAAAATGTGGCGTGACAGTATTACAAATTTGCGAAGTTACTAGGGTGCGTGGAAACAGTTCAATGCACGCTTGTAACACAGTCATGTTATGGAGTTTCGTCATCAAATTTTCAACATAGGGATTTTAGGACCTCTGCTCATGAACAGTGTCACTGTCATTTTCGTAATCTGTCCTGAACACTGACTTCCCACAGTGACCACGTTATTCTGCGCCGGAACTGTGAAAACACATTTTGGTCAGGATGTGAAAAATGACAGCTGTACTGCTTATAAGGAGGTGTGAAAAAAATGGCACTTTTGAAAATCTAGTGTGACAATATTACAAATCTGCGAAGTTACAAGGGTGCGTGGAAAGTGCGCAATGCACACTTGTAACACAGTCAATTGATGGGCTATCATCACCAAATTTTCAACATAGGCATTTTAGGACCTCTGCTCACGAACAGTGTCATTGTCATTTTCTTAATCTGTCCTGGACAGTGATTTCCCACAGCGACTACTCTATTCTGCGCCGGAAGTGCGAAAACACATTTTGGCCAGGATGTGAACAATGACAGCTGTACTGCTCACAAGGAGGTGTGACAAAATGCTAATGTTGAAAATCTGGCATGAAAATATTATAAATTTGCGAAGTTACGAGCATACGTAGCAACTGAGCAATACACGCTCATAAACAGTCATTTTTTTGATTTTTTCCACCAAATTTGCAAAATAGGCTTTTTGAGAGCCCATCTCATGAATACTGGCACTGTCGTTTCGTTAATCGGCCCTGAAGGGTGATTCCGCGCAGTGACCGCGAAACCACCTTTCAGGGCCGAGTAACGCCATGACAGTTCAAGAATTCATGAGGAGAGGTCCCAAAAACCCCATGTTGAAAATTTGGTGAAAAATTTCCCATAAATGCCCGAGATATGCAATAAAGTTGAAAAAACCCTATTTATTACATTATACAGCTTACTGGCATTTCCTCAGTTCACGGTCGGCTTTGAAGAGTGCAGGCGTGTTCCCGGTCCAGCGAAGATCATCGGCGCGAGCTCGGAGGTAGTATGGGGTATGGGGGCGTGGGAGGCAGGGTGCACAGAGGGTGGGTGCGGGTTGTGGGGGGCAGGGAGACTCGAGGGACCGTTTCCTTTTCACAGGTTGAAACAAAAATAAGACATCGGGGAGCGTTTTCCGATTTAACAGGTGCTTTGGCACACTGGGTGGAGCTCCTGCATGCCACCTGTGATTGGGTTAGGCCGACGGGATTGGGCACCCCGCGGCAAACAAAGATAAGGGGACGGAGCTGCAGGAGCGAGGGGATTGGGCACCCTCGGCTACAGCAACGGGGATATCATTATGCCAATGGGGATTGGGCACCCTGTCCAGGGAACAAAATGGGGGGATAATCATTATGCCGACAGGGATTGGGCACCCGTTGGCAGGATGACAGTGGGGGAGATAATTATTATGCCGACAGGGACTGGGCATCCTGTCGGCAGGAACAAAGGGGATAATCATTATGCCGATGGGGACTGGGCACCCGCCAGCGCAGGAACAATGGGGGGGTTACAGAATGGCAACGGGAAGTGGGCTCCCCCGTTGGCAAGTAAACACGGTGGGAGGGGGTTACATTGTTTGTGAACATGGCAGCAACCCACCACCATGTTCACAAACAATATCAGGGATCCCACATCCCGCCCTGCAATGATGGGTCGCTCCCTCATTGCAGCGGATGGCTGACGCTACAATGGCGAGATAGCGCCTGATTGCAGCGGCTGATTTTTTTAGAAAGTTGTGGCACGCTGGCTGAACTAGTGTCAGCAGCAGCGTGCCACGGAATTGGGGGATGGGGGACAAGCCTTTGCAGGCTGTGGGGGCATTGGGCACAACAGTGCCACGCCTCCACAACCTGCTTATGGAGAAAGTTGACGTAACATGTTTCTTGCGCATGCGCGCAATCAACATAAAAATTGGTTTTCTTTCTATAGGATCTTTAAACATTCATAGTCTTTTAAATACCTTAAAACGACAGGCTGTTTTTTCCTATATCCATGACTCTAAATTTGATGTATTTTTTTCCCCAAGAAACCTGGATGTGTTCTAGGGAACAAATTATACTGTTTAAAAGAAAATGGATCTGGGGACCTTCTTATTGGTCCTTTGGACCCGATAGTGCAGATGGGGTGGGTATCTTATTTGGGTCTTATGATTTTGCCCTGACAAAATTGGTCGATTTACACCCAGGTAGATTATTATTATTGGATGGGAAATAGAAATCATTAGCTTGTCATTTCATATCTATTTATAACACTCAACTTAAAGGTGATAGGGTAGCACTCTTAAAAAGTGTTCGGCCTTACCTCATAACCTCTCATACAGTTTTTTTGGGGGGGGGGAACTTTAATTGCTATGTTGCCAGGGTTCATTTAAGTGGGTGAGAAAAGGAAAAAAAATCTATTGTGATTCCAACATGCTTACAGCAGTTGTAGACACTGCAAGTCGTATGAACTGTAGTGTTTACAATACAGGTCCAGGTTTTGCATACACCAGGAACAAATTTAAACTACAATTGATCATTTATTTATTTCTACAAATTTACCTGCAGGATCCTTTCAAATTATACCGATTGAATTTTCGGATAATTTATTATTGAAATTTGTCTTCTCAACCCCTTTTAGTATAAAAAAAACAAAAAAATAGATAGAAAGTGAATACATCTTTGTTGACCACTCCAGATGTAGAAAGAGGGATTAGAACCTTGCTTACAGCTAGATTGTAAGTCCTTTGCTTAGATCAAGATATATGTAACTGGTGGTTGGACACTGAACAAGATTTAAAATCTTGGTTCTGTAAACACTGTAAACAATTAGGGAATGAAAAATTCTTAAAGTATCTATCCCTTCGGAAACAATTACAGCATTTATATACAATTTCTTATTTTACCAAACACGATTATTCACAGCAAATCTTGAACATTAAGCATAATATGCTTACTTATCAATATGACCAGGCACAATCCATACAAGCTATGTTTCACAGTGTCACACAAAAGACACCGGTAGCATACCCCAATGAAGCTTGTAAAAAAATTAATGATGACATGACTATAGAATTTTTACAGGATTCTGGTGGAAACAGGGTTGACAGTATTAATGACACTGAGGAAATTATGAAATCACATTACCAATCTTTACTACCACCAATAGCACCCTCTATACAGGATATACAAACTTATTTTCAGGAAGTTTCAGTTCCAGCCTTTCCTACAGAGGCTTTATTGTTACTGAATGAAATAACAGTAGAGGACATAAAGGAGCTATTAAGGCCCTTAAATTACGGACTTCACCTGGTTTAGATGGCCTCTCTCATCAGTTTTACAAAACTTTAGTTTCAGAACTTTCCCTTTGTTTACACAATTTATATCATTACTTTTTTCAATCTGGTAGTACTTCCCCACAATTTTCTGAAGGTTTATTAGTTTATTTATTCAAATCAGGTGACAAATCACAGATAAAAAATTGGAGTCCTAGCATCTTGTTAAATACAGACTATAAAATACTTGCTTGTATTCTCAATACTAGACTAAAAAGTTATGCTTCATTAGTACTTTCCTCCCAACAATTTTGTGGGTTATCAAATAAGAAAAATTCAGGATGCTCTTATTATCATAAGAGATGTCATAGAAAGCATTTATATGTCAAATTCTAAGAGATGTATATTATCTGTGGATCAAGAAAAAACATTTGATCAGGTTGATCGCTCCTTTTAATTTTTTACTCTCCTGGCTTAGGGGTTACCATATCAAGTCGTCACTATGACAAAATTATTATATGCCCATGTCCATGTTAGGGTCCTTATAAAAGGACATATTACGAAAGGCTTTAAAATTTTCACTGAAGTTAGGCAAGGCTTCCCCCTCAGTCCATTACTGTACATCTTCTCTCTGTACCCCCTCCTCCATCGCTTGACTAATATTCCCAAATGGAAGGGCTTATTAGGTTCAGCCTGCCATAATCCCATAGTATTACAAGCATATGCTGATGATATTTGTGTTTTTTTTCCCCACTACAATCAAATCCACTGTTTTTTTACACAAACTCAAGAGGTATGCTAGAGTGTCTAATTCAAAACTTAACTACACAAAATGCAAAGGACTATTGATAGGCCCTTGGGAATCTGTATCTTGTCAAATGCAAGGGATAGCTATCACAGATAAACCTATGACAATTTTGGGTATACAATTTGGACCCTCTAATCTCCCCTTGACTAACTGGGAGAATGTTTTTAGTAAAGTTCAACAAAAAGTGTTCAGATGGCAACATTGGAAATTGACAAAATTTAAAAGAATACAAATTTTGAAGCGTTTCGTTATCCCCCAGCTACAATATGTAGCTACCATTTTTCTACCACCTTAATCCCTAGAAACACCACTATATGGACTTTTTTTTCATATGTTGTAGGGAAACAAACTGAATCCAATAAAAAGCTGTTATACTTATTTAAAAAAGGATTTTAGAGGCCTTGATATGATTGAACCACTCATTTTTTTCCATTCTCTTTTTCTGTTTCATACTTAAGCAATAAGGCACGACAGGGTGTGGTATATCGTGGGATATCGTCACGCCTCGGGTGGTTGGCCACGAGGCCGCGGGCAGTGCGTCAATCATCCGAGAATAGCCGATATCGATATCCACCTGATGTATACTATTATGAACTGGCTTAAAGTTTCAGTTCATTTATTTAAAAAAAAAAATGTGTTTAAATACTTTTTTTTTATTGTATTTGTGATGTGGAAGTATACCTTTTAATTAAAAAGTGCACAGTTTCTACTTTGTCCAGCAGATGGTGCTGCTGCTACATGGTGACTGAGCTGTGTTAGTGTGTGAAGCTGCTAATCTGCCAGGGTATTTTCAGTCTCTGTGTGTCGTCCGTGGTCCCCGGTCTGCCGATAAATGCGGTAGTGAGCGATGGACTCAGGCATGGTGCGCTTTAGTAAATGAAATAAAAATTAAGTTGGTGATCGATAAATGAGGATTCGGAAGTAACGGGAGCGAGGATGAGTTTAGTCAGTGTAGAAGTGCTGCCGCTGCCGTTTTGAAATGAGCGCGTGCTTCAGGAGGTGAGAAACATGTTCGCTGGGCACGGTTAGTTTTAAAATAGCTGGATATTGTTTTTGAGGCTTTCGTGAATGACTTAATGTGGTCCTGAGTAAACGGATGTTCAGCATTTCTATGGTTTGAAAAAATCTACAGACGAGCGTTTAGGGTCGGAGAAGTTTGTTAATGTGGCTTAGTAAGGAGGCTGGTGGCACCGGAGCTTTTTTAAAGCCGTGATGATGTAGCCCGATATCATCACGGCTTTAAAGAGCTGTCGGCCAATCAGATTGGTCCATTTACGATCGCCGGTTCATAATGTGAGTTATAGCATATCCACAATCACTGATGGAGTCCAGGGTTTGGTACAATCTGTCTTAGGTCAGTATTTACTAGCTTGGAAAACTGAGGCACCAAAAATACATTCACGGTTAGGTATACCAGAATATTTTCGACCCACAGCTCAAAAACTGTTCAAATGGAAAGTTCAAAAAACACATATCTTACAGGGTAATAGGAAAAGTTTTTATCAAACAATGCTCACTCAGGTTTATCCGACAGAACCCATTTTTAAAAATTGTTCTCATGATTCAAATCCACAGGTTCTGAAACAATTAACGAATAAAAGAGTACCACGTCACATGTGGGAAACCTTATGACTCACAGTATATGGTAGATTAAACGTAAGCGGAAATGCCAACCACAAAAACTTGATGGATAGGAATTGTCCCTATGCTGAATGCATTAATCTTGAAGAAACTATGTCAATTTTTTGTTCCTGTTCTTATTCAAAACCCTTATGGTCCTTTTTAAGTACAAGATGGGGCATGGATTGGTTATTAACATTAAATTATGAAGCCTTTGTGTTAGTGTTTCTTCCTTATTAGTTTCCTCATTTGCATCTTGATACATACATGCTTTTGATTTGTTGTCTGCGATACTATTTGTAGCAAGCCAGATGTCAATGGGTAACACACCAAAAACTGAAATGCCATACGCTGTTCTTGCCTTCCTGGTATCTCGAGCAATGAATGCTGTGCATCATTCAGATTTACTGCACTATTCCGGTCATAAAGTATTTAGATGGTGGAATGGCTTCCAAATATTTATTAAATATATGTAAACATGAAAATATATTTGAAACTTTATGAATGAGATGGTATCATTCTTTCTCTTAGTTTTTCCCCTTTTTATGTTTGCTTGCACGCAAGTGCAAGAAACATAGTGCCATCATCGGAGATTTCGGAGTGTGTCACCTCCTCCAATTCAGTCAGTGTGTTGGCAGGCTGCAGCCCTGTAAGCCAATGTATTCTGGAGCTGTCTATGACACGCTTCAAAATGCAGTGGCATACAGTTGAAAGAAGGGCTACGCTTGGTGGCAGCGATAAGATAAGGCTGCTCATTGCTCCCTCCCCACAGACGAAGCCCACGCGGGCGTGCCCTGCGCCGCACTGTATAACCGATGGGTGGCCAATCCCGTTGGCTGTGCTGCATTCCCCCGCCTCCCCCCTTCAAAACCCTTCTGAAATGCCATGCTGGGTGCCCACCCCAGCGTGGCAAGTACTCCATGAGCCAACGGGGTGCCCAATCCCCGTCGGCTGAATGCACCCAACCGTCCTTGTGCCACGCGGGAGCCCACCCCAGTGTGGCAAGCAATCCTTAGGCCCGGCAGGGGTGCCCAATCCCCGTCGGCTGAACACACCCCCAACCGTCCTTGTGCCATGCTAGGAGCCCACCCAAGCGTGGCAAGCGTCCCACGTCGTCGGTTTTGGGTTTTTCCCTGTAAAGAAAAAGCGGTTCCACGTAGTCTCCCTGCCCCCACAACCAGCACCCACCACTGTGCACCCAGCTTCCCCACCCCTCACCCCATACTTACCTCCGAATCAGCGATGATCTTGATGGACGGGAACTGACGTCTGCAATCTTCAAAGCCGACCGCGAACTGAGGAAATGCGGTAAGCTGTATAAGAGGCTAGATGGGGTTTCAACTGTTGCATATCTCAGGCATTTTTGGAATTTTGCACAAATTTTCAACATGGGGTTTTGGGACCCCTTCTCATGATTGATGTCACTGTCATGGCGTTAGCCGGGCGAAGGTGATTTGCGGTCACTGCGCCGTCACCGCGGACCTGGTAATGTCGACAATGTTTATCACTATGAAGGGTCACTCATGGTGATATAAATTAAAAATTTTGTTTCTGGCGTCGTTGTGCAGTTCCGCGGGCTCGTAAGTTCGCGAATTTTCAATATTTTCACTCCAGATTTTCAACATTGCCATTTTACCACATCTTCTTATGAGTAGCACAGTTGTCATTTTTCACATCACACTCAAAATGTGTTTCCACCCATGTAGCGCACAATGGCGCAGTCGGTGTGCGAATTCAATGTACGGGACAAATTAAGAAAATCACAGTGACACTGTTCATGAGCAGAGGTCTTAAAATGGCTATGTTGAAAATTTGGTGAAAAAATTCCAAAAAATGACTGTTTTTCGAGCGTGCGTTGTACAGTTCCTATGCACGCTCGTGAGTTCGTGAATTTTCAATATTTTCACTCCAGATTTCCAACATTGCCATTTTGCCACACCTTCTTATGAGTAGCACAGTTGTCATTTTTCACATCACCTCAAAATGTGTTTCCACCCATATAGCGCACAATGACGGCGCGAGTAATTATCGAAATCAATGTCTGAGGATAAACTAAGAAAATCACAGTGACACTGTTCATGAGCAAAGGTCTTAAAATGGCTATGTTGAAAATTTGGTGAAAAAATTCCAAAATGACTTTTACTGACGTCGTTATGCAGTTCCTCATGCGCTTGTAGGTTCGTGAATTTTCAATATTTTCCTCCAGATTTTCAACATTGCCATTTTATTACACTTCCTTATGAACAGTACAGCTGTAATTTTCATATGTCGCCCAAAATGTGTTTTCGCACATGTAGCGCACAATGGTGCTGTTGGTGTGCGAAAGCAATGTTTAGGACAGATTGAAGAAAATCAGTTACACTGTTCATGAGCAGAGGTCTTAAAATGGCTATGTTGAAAATTTAGTGACAAAAGTCCATAAAATGACTGTGATACTGAGTGAGCATTCGCGGTTTCCACGCACCCTCGTTACTTCCATGACTTTGTAATATTTTCAGGTCAGATTTTCACCAGTGACATTTTTCCACACTTCCTTATGAACAGTACAGCTGTCATTTTTCACAACATGGCTGAAGTGTGTTTTCACAGTTTCAGCGCAGAGATGCGTGGTCGCTGTGGGAAATCATTGTTCGGCACAGATAAAGAAAAACACAGTGACACTGTTCATGATTGAGGCACCAAAATGCCTGAGTTGATAATCTACTGTAAAAATCCCCAACCTAATTATATTACGTTGTGCGTTGCACAGTTTCTATGTCGCCGTGACTTCACCATTTTTAAATATTTTACTACAGATTTGCAACATTGCCATTTACACCTCCCCATGAACAGTACAGCTGTCATTTTTACATCCTGTTCGAATGTTTTTGCACCTGTGGTGCTAAATGCCAGTCACTGTGCATAAGCAGCTTCCGGCTAACAAAGTGATATTCCCCTGTTCATGAGGTGGGGTCACAAAACAAACATGTTGAAGATTTGGGTGAAAATACCAATGAATGCCTGAGGTATTAGGGTTTCCAACTATAACGCAACCCTGTAGAGAATGACAGGCATCAGGGGTGTGACTTGGGATTCTTGCCTGTGATGCTCATACCATGCCACACCCTGCAGTCAGTGAGAGGCATCGAGGTATGCCTTGGACTCTTCGGCCCCAAACTTCACCCCATTCTCCTATATCGCACCCATCTCACCATATTTCCAAATGAAATGGGGTGCGCATAAGGGTCAAAGACCCCAAGGAACACCGTGACACTTAGTGTCTGCAGGGTGGGGTGTGGTGAAATGGCGTGGCCGTTATGCCTGACGACCCAAACGCACACCCCAATGCCTGTCAATTTCTGCAGGGTGGTGGTGAGGTTGGCTTCAGTTCAATACTTCGCTGCCATTCTTATTACGCAGCTCTGTAACTTCTACGCTACCACTGCCAATGCCAGCAAGCAAACATTCGGCATTGACAAATGCTAGTTTCTTTTCTAATGGTCTTAATGTTATTGTTTTATATTTTAGTTTTTGAAGTTCCTTTTGTTGTTATCCTGATTTCACTTTTTTGTATGTAAAATATTTTCTCTTTTCTCATTTCTGTATATTCCATTGTATGCAATATGTGATTTCTCAATAAAAACTCCCCTATTCTTTTCGATAAGTGCCATGGGATCTTTAACATCCACCTGAACTACCACCAATCCAGGCAGATGGGACCTCGGTTTAATGTCTCATCTGAAAGGCAGCACCTCAGAAGTGCAGCACCCCTCTCATGCTGCACTACAGTGTCAGTACTGCAATATTAACCCAAGTGCCAGATGTGGGAACTGAACCCACAGTCCTCTGATCTCCTGGCCTCAGAAGCGAGTGTGCTACCTACTGAGCCACTGACACTGCAAATATGGTGACTGACTTGTATACGCTACTGTTATTTTTGATTCAGAATGTATTGACATGACTGTTTTTCACCATCGTAAGTGTATTTATTGTTAATCTTGAGTGTTTGTCAAATTTGTCATTTGCCTTTGTAGCGATCCATTTTGATGTGGAACCTATGTAAAACAGCCTCTGGTTCAAAGCTATTGTAATCTGAGATTTTAAATAAATAAATAAATCTAGTCTGCCCTATTTTTCCCTGACTACAGTGACACTGCAGGCCCTACTCAGTCTTCGGTCTTCATTCCCTGCCTTACTTCTAAGATCCCTTTGTATCTGTCCCATGCATTCTTGAAACCTGTAACTGTTTTAGCCTCTACCATTTCTGCCTGGAGGCCATTTCATTCTAACATTCGAAGCTAACAAGTTGGGGAAAGGCTGTCTGAAGCTTTATTATAAAATATACCATTTGAGCCCTAAACTAGCTTTAGGTAGAGGGGAGTGTCCGCCCTGTTTTAACTGTGGCGATACGACCAGTAGGGTGAATATACCTTGTATGTAAATGCTGTTTTTGATGTCATTTTAAACAGAAGCCCAATATTGTTTGGAGCTTCACAGTGGTACGCTTTTAATTTGAAATTAGCACAACTTTTGTTGCGAAGCAGCCGAGAGGTGCAACCGCTACTTCCGGGTACCGGCAATTCTTTTTAAATTACCTGAAGCCAGTCGCAGCCTTCTTAGAAGCTAACAAGTTGGGGAAAGGCTGTCTGAAGCTTTATTATAAAATATACCATTTGAGCCCTAAACTAGCTTTAGGTAGAGAGGAGTGTCTGCCCTGTTTTAACTGTGGTGATACGACCAGTAGGGTGAATATACCTTGTATGTAAATGCTGTTTTTGATGTCATTTTAAACAGAAGCCCAATATTGTTTGGAGCTTCACAGTGGTACGCTTTTAATTTGAAATTAGCGCAACTTTTGTTTAAAGCAACCGAGAGGTGCAACCGCTACTTCCGGGTACCAGGAACATATATTCGTATAGGTGCAGGCAGGGCAGGCAGAAAGCAGGGCTGCGACGGCGCGGTGAGAGACACTGCCGCCTTTGAGGGCATGTCGGCTGTGTCAGCTGAGGCGGCTGAGCATTCTAGGAGGTTACTAGAAGTAGTAGGTAAATATTGAACGTACATTGAAAATGCCTTGGTGTAGAGTTTGTGAGATGTTTAGGGAAGGGGATAATGAGCAGCCTTTTATATGTAGTAAATGTATTGAGATAAGGGATTTGAAGGCCGAAATCCTTGAATTAAAAAGGAGAATACAAGCACAATTGGACATATCCTTACTGGAACAGTATATTGATACCAAAGCCGATGGTAATGTGCATAACAGTCTGGAGGCTACCATGGAAGGAAACAGCCAGGTGGTATTACCACATGAGACAACTATAAGCCTAGACAACTAGTCTGTAGTCCCCAGAAAAGGAACTTTTAAAAGGGGTAGATGATATTGGGGGTCTCAAACACTTGACACCCAATAGGTTCCAGGTATTGTCCATAGCTGAAGAGGAGGAAATCCAGCAGGAATTGCTGAGCTAAGTCCCCATAATGCACGTAGAGTATGCACAAGCACACTAAATAAAGAGATACCAACACACCCATTGAATACTCTGGCTGACCCTTTTAAAAATATGAAGGGATGTGAAATCTGTAATGATATAGCACAGCATCTACAGTCCAATATTCAGGGTCCATCAATCAGTTCACCAAGAGACATATTATATATTGGGGATTCTCTGCTAAGATATGCAGATACTGAGCTATGTAAGCAGGGTAATGAATATACAACTGTCAGCGTATTACCTGGAGCTGGCATAAGGGATATTAAGAATTTGCTGCCAGGATTGCAGGACAACACTACCACCCCTTTTACTGTGATACATATAGGAGCAAATGATGTGGGCAAAAGGAGTATTTTGGATATTCAGCATGATTTTGAGACAGTAGGGGGCATGCTAAAGGAGCAAGGGTGTGAGTTACTAATCTCAGGGATCTTGCCCATACCAAGGGCTAATGATTATATTAACCAGACAATACGTAGGCTAAATGGTTGGTTAAGGCAATGGGCAATAAAAGAGGTGTACATTTATCTTGATCATTGGCATAACTTTCAAAATGGGTTGTTTGCAAGGGACGGTTTACACCTTAACAAAATGGATAAACGTCTATTAGCACAACAACTAAAAAACAGGGTACAAAATCATTTAAACTAAATAAGCAGGGGGATATGGGGGATTTAAAAGCTGGAACAACACCAAATAATTGGAATTTCATCTCACTTAATGCTAGGAGTTTAACTAATAAGTTCGATGAGTTACAGTTATTGCTAAAAAACCAAAATATACATATCTGTGCAATAGTTGAAACATGGTGGCAACCCGAGGACACCTGGGATAGACAAATCCAGGGCTATGCATTGTATTACAGGGATCGGCCTCAATCCAGAGGATTACATTTTCAGAAGATGTAATCGTCGAATGTATGGATACAACTAGATGGCAGGAGGTGGAGGTGATTTGGGTAAGGATAAGTCCACCCAGAGCATCTAAAATTAAATTGGAAGTAATTTATAGGCCTCCAGCTACGAGATTGAAGGATGATGAAACTATTTTAGACCTAGTAAATCAGCTAACAGTAGATGGAACAGTAATATTAGTTGGAGATTTAAACCTCCCTGGTATAGATTGGAAGAATTGGAGCGCTAGTACATCCATAGAATCTAGATATTTTGAGGCTTTTAGTCTGGGAGGCCTGGATCAACTTGTAACATCAAATACCAGACAAAATCATATACTAGATATAGTATTAAGTAACTCAGGAGATAATATTCTAAACTGTAGGATTCACCCACCATTGGGCTCAAGTGATCATGACACAGTGAGCTTCCAGTACTCTGGTAATCTTGGGGAAAATAAGGGGATTACTAAAATTTATAAATATAACGCTGCTGATTTTACTCAGATGGGCAAAGAATTTGCCGCATGGGACTGGATGGAGGATTTTCAACACTCAACAGTAGCTAATATGTGGGAGTTAATGACTGCAAAACTTAATGGGATAGTTGATAAATACGTACCAGTCAGTAACAAATATAATAAGCCAAGAAATCAAACTGCACCTTGGATGAATACAGCAATTAAGAGACTACTTAAAACTAAAAACAAAAACTATCAAGTAGCAAGAAGTATCAACTCTGAGAAAAGCTGGGAGGTATACAGGAATAATCTAAAAATAGTAAAAAAGCTATAGTAAAAGCTAAAAGAAATTGAGTATACACTAGCAACAAGGGTTGGGGATAATTATAAAGCCTTCTATGCTTACATCAACAATAAAAAAGGTAAAATTACCACTATTGGACCTCTAAAAACCCAGGAAGGAAGTATGGTGAGTGATAATAAAAGCTCTTGCAGAGGAATATAGTATATATTTTGCATCTGTCTTCAATAAAGATTCCCAGCCCCCTGTTAGTAGTATGACGGTTAAACAGGGAGAACTACCTTTAAGAATTGATCCAGTGGATGTCCTAACTAGATTAAGGAGGTTAAATCAAAATAAGGCACAAGGCCGGACTGGATCCACCCAAGGGTATTAAAGGAAATGGCACCATTATTGGTGGAGCCCATAACTTACCTATACCAAGAAAGTATCAACACAGGGAAGTACCAGAGGCTTGGAGACAAGCCGTGGTTATACCTATATATATAAAAAAGGTAGTAGACAGGAGGTTTCAAACTATAGGCTGATTAGTTTGACCTCGGTCATGGGAAAGATCTTGGAGAGAATAATCAAGGATTATATTGTAGACTATATTGACAGTACTGGTAAGATTGATACGACCCAGCATGGATTTACAAAGGGCAGATCATGTCAGACTAACTTGCTGGAATTTTATGATAAAGTTAGTAGGGCCATGGACAGGGGTGAATCAGTGGACGTAGTGTTCCTGGACTTTGCGAAGGCTTTTGACAAGGTCGCACATAAACAGCTTGTGGAGTCACTGCACGAGATTGGTCTACCCTATTGGCTGCAAAAATGGGTAAGGGATTGGCTCATTGGAAGAAGTCAGAGGGTTTGTGTGAAGGGAGAATTTTCCAGTTTTGCTGGAGTGACTAGTGGGTTCCCCCAGGGCTCGGTGCTGGGGCCATGTTTGTTCAATCTGTATATTTCATCAATGCAAGTTGAACTAGATGTCTGGATGTCCAAATTTGCGGATGACACTAGAATTGGGAGTACAGTTAACAACCATGAGGATCAGGTAGCCCTACAAAGGCATTAAATGGATTGGAGAAGTGTCTGCTCGGAAGCAAGCTATATTTAATATTGATAAGTGCAATGTTATGCATTTGGTAAAACAATAATAGATTTGGTATACTCTGGGGGGATCCATGTTAAAGGTTGTCAGTGAGGAGAAGGATTTGGGGATTATGATTAGCCAAGACTTTAATTTTGGGCTCCAATGTAATACCGTGGTTAAAAAGTCTAGTGGCATAGCAAATTGTATAGCAAGACACATCAGGAGTAGGGACAGGCAAGTTGTTATACCACTATATATTGCACTGGTGTGACCTCATGTGGAGTATTGCGTCCAGTTCTGGACCCCTTATAGGAGGGGAGATGTTGAGTTGGTGGAGAGGGTTCAGAGGCGGGTGACTAGAAGAATACAGGGGACAGAGGGGATGAACTACGAGGAAAGACTGCAATACCTAAATCTGTATCCATTGGAATACCGTAGATTACGAGGTGATATGTGTTTGATCTATAGGGCATGGACTGACTCTAACATGTGGGAACTCTTGGGACTGAAAAAAAGAGAACAAACATATGACACTAGGTCCCATAGCTTTCAATTATTCAAGGACAGATATAATACTAACAGGAGGAAATTTTGGTTGAATAACAGAGTAACAGAAGTATGGAACAGCTTATCAAAGGAAATTGTTGAGAGCGGTACCATGCAAGTGTTCAAAACACAATTGGACAAGTATCTTATAGAAAAAAAGATAAATAGGTATGGGTAAATACAACTTGCGAGCTCATGGACAATTGTCTATATGCTCTGTATGATCTATGTAAACTATTCTTCCACCACCCTCTCTGTAAAGAAGTACATGCTTGCATTTCCTCTGAGATTCCTCATTTCCACCTTCATAGCGTGACACTTGTCCGTGCGCATTCTTTTTTTTTTTTTTGAAAATGCTCCCTTCCTTTACCCTGTTTTTGCCTGTAAGGTATTTGTATGTTTCTATCATACCCCCCCCCCCGCCTCCTTGGCTCTAGGGAGTACAAATTCACCTCTTTGAGCCTTTCTCCGTAGGACTTTTGATGTAGACTCTGCTTTATTTTGGTTGCCCTCCTTTGTGTTGACTCCACCCTGTCTATGTCCTTTTGGAGATGGGGCCTCCAGAACTGGACAAAGTACTCAAGGTGTGGTCTCATCAGTGACCTATATAGGGGTATCACTACTTCCTTCCTTCTGCTGATGATTCTCCTTCCTATGCAAACCAGCATCCTATTTACCTTCCCCACTGCCTTGTCACACTGTTTAGCTCCACAAGGACAAGGGGTCATGAAATAAAATTAAGGGGAAGGAGGTTCCGGGGTCCCTGTTAGTTTAACCTCAGTGATAGGGAAAATGATGGAATCACTTCTAAAGGAAAGAATTGTCGAGTATCTAGAGGCCAGAGGGGCACAGGACCCTAGGCAGCATGGATTCACAGCGGGAAGGTCATGCCAGACGAATCTGATAGATTTCTTTGACTGGGTGACCAAAGTAGTAGATCAGGGAGGGGCTGTGGACATGGCCTACCTAGACTTTAGCAAGGCATTTGACACAGTCCCACACAAAAGATTAATATGCAAGTTAGCCAGCCTGGGAGTGGGTCCCAAGATGACAGCCTGGGTAAAGAATTGGCTGGAGAATAGGACACAGAGAGTAATAGTAAATGGAGTCCACTCAGAAGAAAGGAGGGTTACTAGTGGGGTACCACTAGGGTTCAGATTAGGACCAGTCCTCTTCAATGTCTTTATAAGCGACATTGCAGAAGGACTGGAAGGAAAAGTATGTCTCTTTGCAGATGACACTAAGATCTGCAACAGAGTTGATGCACAGGTGGGGTGGAAAGGATGAGAAGGGACTTGGCAAGGTTAGAGGAATGGTCAGATGTATGGCAGCTTAGATTCAATGCTAAGAAGTGCAAGGTAATGCACCTGGGAAACAAAACCCAGGGAAGAGTACACAATGGGGGTGAGATACTAACAACAACAAAATGGAAAGGGACCTGGGGGTAGTCATATCAGATGACCTAAAGACGGGCAAGCAATGTGAGAGGGCAGCAATGAGGGTTGGGGGATACTGGGATGCATGGGAGAGGCATCACCAGTAGAAAACAGGAAGTTATTATCCCTCTGTACAGACAGCTGGTGAGACCCCATCTGGAGAATTGTGTGCAGTTCTGGAGACCCAATCTCCGCAAAGACATAGACAGGATGGAAGCTGTCCAGAGGAGGGCAACTAAAATGGTGCAGGGTCTGTACCGGAAGACATATGAAGAGAGACTTAAGGAGCTTAATATGTATAGCCTCGAGGAAAGAAGGGAGAGGGGGGACATGATAGAAACGTTCAAGTACCTCAAGGGAATCAACAAAGTCCAAGAGGGAAGCATCTTTCAAAAAAAGAGGTGTGCAAGAACAAGAGGGCACAATTTGAAAATAGAGGGGGGGCGGCTCAGATGTAATTTAAGGAAGTATTTTTTTACAGAGAGGGTTGTGGATGCATGGAACGGACTTCCGAAGGAGGTTGTGGAGTCAAAATCAGTGGTGGAATTCAAGCATGCATGGGATAGTCATAAGGCAGTTCTGGGGGTTGGGGGTAGGAAGAAGTAGGCTGCTGGTTAACTAGGATCTGCAGCTTATCCAGTAGGTAGGGAAATGGGCAGACTGGGTGGGCCAAGCGGTCCTTATCTGCCGTCAAATTCTATGTTTCTATGTTTAACATGCGTAAGTTCTTCTTTACAGAAAGGGTGATGGCTCCATGGAATAGCCTACCTACAGAAGTCATTGACTCCAAAACAGTAGGGCAATTCAAATCTGCTTGGGAAAGGCATAAGGGTATTATCTCTAAGAAATTCTGGGGAAGGGGTAGCACTCAGGGCAGACTAGATGGATCTTTGGTCCCCATCTGCCGTCACTTTCTATGTCTCTATGATTCCTTTTTTTTTATACTTTATTTTTTATTCTTTTCTTAAAGACAGATTCATTTTCACAAAAAGAAAAAACAAGAGAAAAACATTTAGAAACAGGATGGGCCTTTAGAATTATAGCTGAAATAAAGTATCAATTTTTTTAAGGGGAGTAATAAGAATCTATGATATAATATTAATCTAGAGCATGTATCATATAAAAAGAAAAAGAAAAAAATTTATGTGTGCTCCAAGCATTTACATCCCAATGATAATCTCAGAAACAAATGAAAAATAAACCCATAGCATTACAGTATATTTTTCAAGTCCCAACGCTTCAGAACTCAACCGAGTCAAAAATAAATTTCAAACTTTTCAAACTGGATTATATTCTGTAATTTCCATCTCTTCTTGTTTGAAATCCGAACCAAGATCTTCCGGCAACTCAGTATTGTTTTCAAAAAACAATCTTGCAGCATCCTAATCCTCAAAAAAAAAAAGACTTTCTCCTGGAATTGTACTCTCAAACGAGCTGGCGCTAATAGTGCAGCGGGCAGTCCAGTCTCCTTAAATTCGGATAAAATATGTAGAAATCTTTTCCGTCTTCACTGCGTCTGCAAGCAAAAATCCGGATAGAGATGAATCCGAGTACCCTCATAAAAAATAGACTTCTTCTGCCTGGCCCTTTGAAGAATCTTGTTTCTTTCAGAGAGAGTTAAAAACGTAATAATATACCTTGCTCTAGATTCTCTCTCTCCTCTAGCGCTTTCAGGTCGCGTGAAGGACAAAATATTGACTCCAAGGAGAATGAATCTTCCAAAGAAAAAACTACTCTGAGTGTGACTTCCACTGCCTCCTTCAATTCAGGATTTGGCACATTACCAGGAAGCCAATGAGCCTCAGGTTCAGTCTCAAAATGTTATTTTCTAAGCGTTCCAACCTAGCTGCCTGGGCCAATTGTTCATGTAATGCAGCACTGACCGCACCTTCCAGGGTAAGAGTTCTTGCAGCTACAGCCTTTATTTCCTTCTCGTTCAGTTGTATTGCCTTTTTTGTGTTTTCTAATCTTTTCTCGATAACTACACATCAAGATGAGATTTCACTTAGACTTGTTTCAATGCATGAGTTAGACTGTCTGACTTCAGATTGAAAATCTGATAGCAGGGTCTGAATTGAAGCCAGAGTTGGTGTAACTGCTTTGGATTTGGTGCCCATTTCTGAGCGAACCACTAATGCAGGAGAGCTCCCTGCCTCTTCCACGCCGAAGTGACCCGTAGGCCCTCGGACCGGAGCACCTCTCCCAGAAAGTTTCAGGAAAACAAACTTATCCATTTAATTGAAAAATAACGCTCAAAGCAGAATCTAAAATTCTTGTACTTCAGAAATAAACACGTAGAGTACTTTACGTGTTTTAAAGCGGTTTTTCAGTACCGATTTGCAGAGCACCACGTAAACGCGTATATCCCTCTAATAGCTCAACAGTGCCCCCCTGTTTCTATGATTCCATTACCTTGCCCACCACTGATGTCAGGCTGACAGGCCTGTTATTTCCTGCCTCCTCCCGACTTCGTTTTTTATGGAGTGGGACTACATTTGCCCTCCTCCAGTCCCCTGGTACGTCCCCTATTTCCAATAACAGGTTGAATGAACAGTGCTACCAGAGGTACAGCCAGCTCCTCCCTGGGTTTCCTCAGTATCCTGGGATGTATTGCATTGGGCCCTATTGCCTAGTCTACCTTCAACTGCGCTAGTTCCTTAAGGACTCTGTAAAGGGGCTAGTGTCCGCCTCCCATCCCTCAGTGCCCTTTTCCTTTATCAGTGGTCCTTTTCCCACTCTCTCTTCCATAAATACTGAGCAGAAGTATTTGTTCAGTATGTCTGCTTTTTTGGGGTCCTCTGCCATGCACATCCCTCCTTCTACTTTGAGCCTTATTACCCCTCCCTAGGTCTTTCTTCTTTCACTAATGTATCTAAAGTATATGGTCTGGGCCCTGGCTACCTGTCTGACCTCCTAGCTCCCGCCGTCCTGGTGCGCTCCCACTGTTCCTCCACCAGGGGCCTCCTAGTGGTTCCGAGGGCCAGACTGAAAACCTCTGGTGATCGGGCATTTGAGGTGGCTGGCTCAGCCCTCTGGAACTTGCTCCCAACATCTTTAAGGGAGGCCCCATTGGTGGAGGTTTTTATAGGGGGCTCGAAGACATATCTCTTCAAAAAGGCTTTTCCGGAATATTTTACTATTTAATTTATTGAATTACTGCATTCTGGTTTTATCTTGCTAATCTGACTTGCTTGTTGTACTATTTTTATTTGTACCCTGTTTTAAGCTCTGTAAGGCACCAAGAGCCTCCAGGATTGGGCACCCTAAAAATAAATGTTTATTTCTTAAAGAATTTTTTATCCTCTTTTTTTTTTTCAGATTTTTGCAATATTTTCCTCTGTGGTTTTTGTGCCCCAAACCACCTTCCCTGCCTCCCTCCCTATTCTCCTCCTTCTATGTTATTTTGTACTTCCTAACTGCCATTTTTTTTCTCTAACTTTTTCCACTACTTCCCTTGAGAACCACAGTGGTCTCTTTTTTTCTTACTCTTGCTAACCTGCCTGACACATAGATGTGTAGCCTTTTCAATTCCCTTTTTAATTATAATCCAGTTTCTTGACCCCCCCAACCAGTTTCTCTACCCCTGACAGGATGTCCCTCAGGCATTCCTCCAGTTTCTTAAAATCAGCCCTCCTGAAGTTCAGGACCCTTGTCCTAGTGTGGTTTGATCCCAACCCCGTTTTTATATATCAAACCACACCATGCTGTTGTGATCACTGGTCCTCAGGTTGTCCTGCACTGTGACCTCAGCAATCCTGTCTCCATCTGTCAACAGCAGATCCAGCAATGCCCCACTCATGAGTGGATTCCATAACTAGTTGCCTGAGGAACGCCCCTTGCAGGGAGTCCATGATATCCCTACTCCTGGCTGTAGCTACAGCAGGGAGCCCCCCCAACTGATGTCTGGTAGATTAAAGTCTCATTCTAGCAATAACTCTGCCTTGCGAGACATCCTATGGATTGTTTCCAGCATTTTCTTATCCATCTCTTCTTCCTTTGCTGAAGGTCTGTAGATCACCCCTGTGTGAATACTTGCTCCTTTCCTTGTCTCCATCTCTACTGTAAGATAAGCATTTCACCTTTTCTAACCCTCAATGCCCACAGATACTTAGAAGGATGCTTGTGGTATTTGGTGTCTCCTCTCCATGATATCAATTTCTAAAGTATTTTAGGTTCATAGGACACAGTACAGGCACTACTATTTTATTATTCCTATTTAGACTGTCCAATTAGGTCATGTAACAGGACAACAGTACTTGTTATACTGCTCGTACACGAGTGGGAACTGGAAAAAGCCAAATATCTACAGGGACAGTCTGATTTTTGACTATCAGCGTGCTGATCTGAATTCTGCCACACTCCATCTTTCTTCCAATTATTGCACTCTCTGTTGTTGCTAACATCGTTAATATCACATGTAGCTACCTGCTATTTTGTTGCTAAAATTCCAACTTGTGTCTCAATAAAGCAGGAATACATGGGGGAGCATCACTCTTTCCTGCTCCCATGCTCAATTAATTTAGACCACTTTTCCAGTCAACAGAGCCAGAACTCAGAACATGCAGCCAACTGCATAACACTAGATACAGTTCAGGCTCAATTTAAAAATGTCTTCAGTGTGAAGAATATTGCCCACAAATGCTTTCTGTGCAGTCTAACTCGGGTCTATGTTTCTGGTCTGCTTTCTCTTGCCACGTCTTTTAGCAGACACTTTTCTTTTGATTTGTTTGGTTTAACTAGTGGCTGAACTGCAATAACAAGAAGTTGTGTGGCAAGGAAATTTTATTTTAAAAATAAAATCAAGAAGACGTAATGCAAGGCAATTTTATTTGATAAAGCACCCCTTTCCAGAGGCACGTATGCTTTACATTAAAACTTATCATCATTATCAAAACATTTATAAACTAAATAAATAAGCACCAATAAAATGATATTCCCTGCTGTCCTGCTCTGTTGGAAATGGAAGGCAGCAAGGACCCCAGTGAAACTGCTTTGAACCGAGTTCCATATAATTATTCAGATGACTGTGATATAGAATCATATACTTACTGCCTGTTTTCTTGGGACTGAGGATGCATGTGGAGCAGAAACCCCTGCCCTTCTATGTATTTTCTCCCATGTCCTACTCTATAATAAGCCCACTATTTCCAAGGAAAGATGCTCAATCATATGCCCCTGAAAGAAAAAATTGCTCACCATAGTAATCTTGTTTCTTCTAAGGGAATCTTACTGTATTCTGACTTATGCAGTACAGTCTCACCATAGGACTGCCCCGGAGCCGAAATGGTTAATAGAACCTATGCAAATGACGGAATGCTTGGCTCAAGCTCAGTTTTCAAATCACTGTCCCTGGTAAACAGTTCTAAACCATCAGATTCTTATGAAGCATGTACTAAACAATTTCCTACTACTATAATGACAATAATAATAATAATAATAACAACAACCCTCCTCAACAAAACAATAGGGTATGGATAAGGGATTTACCCCATCTTTGAAAAACTTTAAAGTGGCATCACTAAAACTCAAGTCACAGATGCCCCAAAAAACAGAACATAATATACCCCCAGGTTTGCAACATCTGTACCACAGCTGTAGTGCAGTGACCATTGGTTTCGTGTAGGGGAGGAAGGGAGGTAGCACAGAATACAGTAAGATTCCCTTAGAAGAAACAAGATTACTATGGGGAGTAATTTATTCTTCAAACCCCAGGAAATCTTACTGTATTCTGACTTATGCAGATTACCAAGCAGTGCCTTTGGAGGTGGGCCAATAACCTATTTAGGAAACAGGCTCTGCAGGACTGCTATGCCAAACTTGGCATCACCTCTGGCCTGGACATCCAAATAATAATGTTTGGTGAATGTGTGGACTGTTTTCCAAGTTGCAGCTTTGCAGATGTCCTTTAGGGGGATATCTCTAGCAGCTGCTAGAGGAGCTGCAGTACCCCTAATTGAATGGGCCTCGAGGCCTGCAGGTGGTTGCTTGCCCACCTTGCTATAGCAAAACTGAATACAGGCTACAATCCATTATGCAATGGATCGTTTTGTGGCAGGTTTTCCTTTGCCCACCTCTCCATAAGTGAGGAAGAACTGGGTTTGATTCTGTCTGTGACCATTTGTGTGGTCAAGATAGTAGCTGATTGCCCTTTTCACATTCAGGCTGTGCAGCCTATGCTCACCTGAGGTGGAACGGTCTGTGAAGAAGATTGGCAAAGTAATAGATTGGTTGAGGTGGAACTCTGATACCACTGTAGGCAAACATTTCCTGTTAGTTCTCAGAACTATTTTATTTCTATGGACAGCAATGTACCCAGGCTCTGTGGACAGTGCTTGGAGCTCACTGATCCTTCTAGCAGAGGTAATGGCTACCAGGAATACTGTTTTCCAAGTCACATAATTGAGGTCTGCGGTAGACATGGGCTCAAAGGGGGGCTGCATTAGCTGGGCAATACAAATGTTCAAATCCCACATGGGAGCAGGCCCCCTGTGTGGTCGGTGCAAATGCAGTAATCCCTTAAAAAAAATTCCTGAATATTGGCTTCGAAGCCAAAGAAGATGCCTCACCTGCTGATAAATAAGCTGAAACAGCTGCCAGGTGCACTCTCAGCGTGGAAATACTTAAACCTGTGAAATGAAAATGGGTCATATAGTCCAGAACTATACAGAGATTGGTTTGGGCATGGTCTAACCCCTTGCCCTGACACCAAATCGAAAATCTTTTCCATTTGGAAGCATATGTTTTCTTGGTAGTAGGCTTCCAGGAGACTCTCAGTACATCCATGACTCTTCTGAGAGATGTAAATCTGCATATTCTTAAGTCTTCAAGGGCCATGCTTTGAGTCTGAGGGATAGCAGATTGGGATGCATGATCCTGCCCTGTGAGGAAGACAACAGGTTGTACCTCCTGGGGAGACTGATTGGCTTGGCTACTGACAATGATAGGATCATGGAGTACCAAGACTGTCTGGCCCAGTCTGGGGCAATGAGGATCATTGAGGCTGGTTGAAACCTGAGTTTGTTCAACACTTTCAGTAACAGAGGAAAAGAAGGGAAGGCATACAGGAACCTCCCCATCCAGTCCAGCAGAAGTGCATCCAGAGGAACTGTTCCCTTGATGGTGGGCCTGCAGCAATTCTGTGGGAGTTGGTGGTTGTCTGGGGCTGCAAACTGATTAACCTCTTTGGTGCCCCACCTCCTGAAAATGGTCTCCAGGACCTGTTTGTTCAGTGACCACTCATGATGGTTCTGATTTATTCTGCCGAGGGCATCCGCCAAGACATTGTCCTTTCCTGGAAGGTGGACAGCTGAGAGGGAAACATTCAGGGAGTAAGCAAAGGCCCAGATTCTCATCGCCTCTGTGCAGAGGGGAGTTGACCTTGTGCCCCCTTGCTTGTGTATGTAGTATTGTACATGGTGGCTGTGTTGTCTGTTCTGACCTGGTCCACCTTTCCTTTGATCTGATTGACAAATGACTGAAGAACCAGAAGAACTGCTCTGAGTTCCAAGAGGTTGATGTGCAGGAGGGATTCCTGCTTTTCCCATGTGCCATGTGCAGTGTGATTCCCCAAGATGTGCTCCCCACACTAGGAGGGATGCATCTATCGTGACTACCAGTGAGGGAACCTGCTGCAGGAAGGGTACTCCTTGCCTGAGATTGCCCCTTTCCTGCCACCACTGTAGGGCTTGGATAAAAGTGACTGTTACTGGAACTAACTTTGAGACAGAATCCCTTCTCTGGAGCCAGTGATCTCTTAAATAAAACTGAATGTCTCTCATCTGGAACCTGTCCCCTGACACAGTTGTTGTGGAAGCTGCCATATGGCCTAGCAATTGCAGGAAGTGCCTTGCTGGCTTGGAAACATGAAGTTTGAAGGAATTGGCCACCTAGATAAGGTTGTCCACCCTGTCCTGAGGCAGGTAAGCCATCCCTTTTTTTGTATCCAGTTCTGCTCCTATGAATCTGAGCCGCTGAACTGGCTCCAAAACAGACTTTTAGTGGTTCACCAAGAACCCCAGTGAGTAGAGAGTGTCTTGTGTTATTGACAGGGCCTCCCTTACTTGCTGGTGTGACTGACCTACTATAAGCCAGTTGTCTAGGTAGGGGAACATTGACACCCCTTGTCGTCTTAGGTGTGCCACTACCGCAGCTAGACATTTTGTGAACACCCTTGGAGCAGATGTCAGTCCAAAAGGCATTGCCCTGAATTGGTAATGACCTGATGGCAACCTGAACTTGAGGTACTTTCTGTGTGACCTTCTGACTGGGATATGAAAATAGGCATCCTTCTGATCCAGGGATGCTAATCAGTCTCCCCGTCTTAGGGTGAGTAGTATGGTAGCCAGAGTAACCATCTTGAATTTTGGTTTTGACAGATGCTTGTTTAAGTATCTGAGATCCAGAATGGGTCGCCACTCCCCTGTTTTCTTTATTGTGAGGAAGTACCTTGAATACAGGCTCCTTCCTATCTGGTTGGAAGGGACTGGTTCCACTGCCTTTGGTAGCAGAAGGCTTGAAACTTCCTTTTCCAGCAGGGCTGTTTCTGATGGGCAAGAGGGTTTGAAAGCTTTTGACCTCAGCTTTGGCATAGCTTTGAAGCTGAGGACAAGTCCCTGGCCCACTACCTCCAGGACTCACTTGTCTGTGGTGATATTTTTCCACTCCTGGAAGTAGTGGGCCAGCCTGCCCCCTACTGGAATTTTGGAGACGACCCGAACAGTCACCTCAGGGTGTCTGTTTGGACGGTGCTGCTGGCTAAACACTGGGACCACTGTGGCCACTGCCCCTGCCTCTGAAGTATCCCCTGGGCTGATACTGGGGAAAAACCTGAGCCTGGAAGAAAGGCTTATAAGTAGGCTTGCCTCTGCTACCCCTTGCATGATGCTTCTGGGTGTTAGCAGCTCTTTCTTTGGCTGATGCACTTTTGTATGCAGTCTTGTATTCATCCATTTTCTTCATATATGCCTCTGTTTGCTCCCCAAACAGAGACACAGAGTCACATGGAAAATCCATGGCCTTAGTCTGAGTATCTTGTGTCAGGTTAGTGGTTCTAAGCCAAGCAAACCTCCTGAGGGACACAGCAGATGCCATCTGCCTGGATGCAGTGTCATTAGAGTCCACTGCCATCCTGAACTGTGTCTTAGCAACTTTGATACCCCTTTTTGCAGCCTCCTCCAAGACAGCAGCCATAGGAGGGGGGCTGCCTTATCAATTTGCAATACTGTGGGCCATGTAAGATGCCTACCTGACAGCCAGAGAAGATCCCAAGTACACTTTTTTAGCAATGGAATACATCCTCCCAGAATCCTTGTCTGGAGGGTGAGAGGCAAGAGGGATTCCAGCTTTGTCAGAAGCTGCAGCCTGTACCATGCCTCCATGGCTGGGGTGCCCAAACAGGAATTCAGCCCCAGACTTAGCCACCCAGTATTTCTTATCCACCTTCTTGTCTGTAGGCGGGACAGAAGTGGGGGTTTGCAGAACTTTCACAGTCTACTTTCTTAGAGACGTATGGAGAGAAAGGAGTAGCCTCTTTGATGGAGGCACATCCATCATCTCCTTATAATCCTCTTCCTCCACAGATTCCTGGGATGGGAGGTAGAGGGACTAAGCCACTTGCTTCATAAAAGCAAAATAAGAGGTAAAAACCTCTGTTCCCTTGTCAAGGGAAATCTGGTCTGTGAGGATCAGGGGAAATGTCTGGATCAATAGGATCCCCAAAATCCTCATCATCTTCATCATCAGGCTCATTCCCAAAGTCATTGTCCCCATAAGCATCCCCACCGTGGTCTGTTAAACTGGGGATAACATCTGAACCAGGAGTTTGTGGAAATGGTTGTTTGCCAACTGGAACTGGGGACTGTAATGATTGAATAATCCTGATCGCATTCGCAATCTCCTTGGCAGAAGGAACCGCGGGTTGTTTCGGTTGCGGTTGCGGTTCCTGGTGCTTTTCCTTCTTCTTTTTCTTGACTGCAACGGCCGGTTCAGCAGCCTTATCTGTGGTTTGTTTTTTTGAAATAGAGCTATCGCCCCTTTCAGAGGGCAGCTCTCCCGGTTCATCCAGTTGGTTTGTGGACGAGTTAGCAGTTTTTTCAGCCATTCTTTCTTTAAACCATCTATCCAAGGTGCACTGCGGAAAGTTAGCACAAATCTCACAATCTGTCTGTAAGTGGTCAAACCCCAGACAGAATAAACAAATTAAGTGTGGATCTGCTTTAGCAAAAAGTTACCCGCACTCGGTACAGTGCTGGAAACCTGTGGGTCCTGTTCTCTTTTTAGTTTTCTGTGACATCACCCAGATCACAACACCAAAGTAAAATCTTTTTTTTTTTTTTTTCAGTTACACGAACTGACAGAAAAACCAGGAGTTACCCCAGAATAATGAAAAAATAGAATAGAATACCAGGAGTTACCCCAGTTGAATTCAGATATGAATGAACCAAGAGTTACCCCAGTTAAAACAGAAATAATGAAAAAAAAAATGACTATACAGAGTCGGAACTGCAAATTTAACTTTAATTTAATCAGTAAAATAAATAGGAAGACTGTCGGTTCCCCTTGGTTGAAGAACTAGGAGGACAGCGACTACTTACCACTACTTAACTAAAATCTAAACAATTACTACCTGAAAACCAAGGACAGTGAAAAGAATACCAATAAAATAAATTTTACTAGTGAATAAACCGAGAAAATAAAGTTTCTTCAAGCAATAAAGAAGAGCTCTATGGAGACATCTTACTGAGACAAGCGGAGTAAAGAATCTGACAGTTTAGAACTGTTTACCAGGGACAGTGATTTGAAAACCAAGCTCCAGCCTAGCATTCCATCATTTGCATAAGTTCTATTAACCATTTCGGCTCCAGGGCAGTCCTATGGTGACACCATACTGCATAAGTCAGAATACAGTAAGATTTCCTGGGGTCTGAATCAAAGCAATCTTCCTGCTACATAATTCTGCAGGACCCTAACAGTTCCAATGAGTAACCCTCCCGGATAATTTTCAGGAACCACTTGTCTATGGTAATCATCTTCCATCACTGACAGAAGCGGGCCGGATGACCCCCTGGGACAGAGTAACCCACCACATGAATTTAAGGTGGAACTGGAGCTGTCAACCTGACACTGGGTTATGTTCGGGGCTCACAACTGCTGCAGCATGTTGTGCAGTGGCTTTTGCACTATTGCCATTGGATACCTTCAACAGCTATCTGCATTTATCTGGCCAGGTTGAGGGATTAACATTCTGCTGGGATGGTAGAAGCTGTCCAGGCACCAAGACACCGACCCTGCCAAGGAAGAAGAGGTAATCTAATGGGTGGAGTGGCATAATGGTGGTATTGGTGACTCTATAGTTAGGGCAGTGAATGAAGTGGAGAAGGTATTGCTGGACAAGGATGGAAGTCATATACATCAAGGGAGCCCTCCCGACCAATCGAAGCGCTCCTTTCCTCTGCACATGAGAGATACTCTTATTTTGTGAAGAGTGTCTTACATGCAGCTGCCTTGGAAATGAGCGTGTCTGGATAAGATTTAAAAAAAAATTATACTATTAAATGAGCTTGATCAGTAATATATTAAATAAAATAAAAATAAGAGAGAGCATGGAAAGAGCTATGCATCTCTGTCTCAGGCAGGTCTGCAAGGGCAAGAGGAAAAGGAGATCACTATGGTTCTCTAGCGATCTAGCGGAAACAGTAACAGTGCAAAAGATGGCATTTAGGAAGTACAAAAAGACACAGAAGGAGGAGGAAAGGATAAATTACCAGAAGAAACAAAGGGAGGCAGGGAAGTCGGTGAGGTGAGAAAAGGCACTGACTGAGGAGATTACTGCCCAGTCAATAAAAAAAGGGGATAAAAAGTACAGTTACATAAGAACTTACTGTAATAGCAGATCTTCAAGAGAGGCTCTTGCAGTAAGTATTTACATACAGGACTAAGCTGCCAGGCATCAGGACCCCATGGAAAAATTTCTAGCTATCAGTCTCTGGCGGGGGACCGCCCTCATGTCAGGTGATCGACGTCAGCCAACATCAGTATAAAGGGGGCAGTCCCCCACGCCTACCTTCTAGTTGTTTCCCGCAGTCGACTTGCGAACGTACTTTATGGGAGAACAGCGCCTTTTTGTCTCGCCATTTTGGATGAGTAATACTATTATTCGACTATATTTTTCGAATTTCTTGTTAAATACAGTGCTCTTCTATTTCGCTGTGTATGTCGTCCTTGATGCCCTCCGAATCACATAAGAAAAAGTGTGACTCGTGCAGTTCCCAGGTCCCTCATAAGGATGGCCATGCCCTGTGCCTTTTTTGTCTAGGCCCGGATCACCGCGTAGAGGAGTGCCAGCACTGCTGAAAATTCAATCCAGCCACAATAAATGGAGTCAGCAGTCCCTGGAAGCCCACCTACTTAAAAAGAAAATGGCCTCCATGTAAAAAGAATTAACGAAATTGAGGAAGGCGTCTGTGATGCGCTGCCCCTGCTTCTGGTTACCTGTATGATATTTATGTTATAAATAAATGGTCTGTGTATGAAATGTCAGTATGTGACAGATTTGGCCTTTAACTTTCAAGGTCAGTAGCTGAAACCACAGGATGTCATTAAACTGACCAGAAGAACCATTTAATTAAGATATCCTTCCAGAAGGGCATTTTATTAACTGCCCCTGCTTTTGAAGTTGAAACTAAATGTGAGTTTATGACGTTGAAGGAAGAAAGGTAATTAGGCTGGATCCCCTCATTTTAGCACATAGCCAGATGTGTGTGAAGAGTCGTAAAACCCTCAGATCACACTAGCACCAGGAAATCAGCAGAGGGACTTCAAAGAGAAATGTCTGATTAAAGGTAGGGAGGGCTGGGGGGATACTGGGATGCATAGGGAGAGGCATCACCAGCAGAAAACAGGAAGTTGTTATCCCCCTGTACAGACAGTTGGTGAGAACCCATCTGGAGTACTGCATCCACTTCTGGAGACCCCATCTCCGCAACAGGATGGAGGCAGTTCGGAGGAGGGCAACTAAAATGGTGCAAGGTCTGCAAGAGAAGCCATATGAGGAGAGACTAAAGGAGCTTATTATGTACAGTATACCCTTGAGGAAAGGAGGGAGAGGGGGTACATGACAGAAACATTTAAGTACCTCAGTGGAATCAACAAAGTCCAAAAGGGTAGCATCTTTCAGAAAAAAGAGATGTGCAAGAACAAGGGGACACAATCTGAAGAAAGCAGGGGACGGTTCAGGGCAATGTGAGGAAGTATTTTTTCACAGAGAGGGTGGTGGACGCATGGAACAGCCTTCCTGAGGAGGTTGTGGGGTCTAAAACTGTGGGAGAATTCAAGAATGCATGGGACAGACATAAGGCAATTTTTGTGGGGTGTAGGAAGAAATAGGCTGTTGGTTAAATAGGATCTGGAGCTTATCCTCTAGGTAGGGAAATGGGCAGACTAAGTGGGCCAAGCGCTCCTTATCTGCCGTCAAAGTCTATGTTTCTATGTTTCTAAAGACTGTCATATTTGGGAACTGGCTAGTTACAGATTTTTCAAAGTAATGACTCACATCCTCAAAGATAACTATGTCAGAAATTGATTCTATGGGAGGAGCTAGCTGACTCACCAAAGGGGGTGGGGAGAGGGATCTTGAAAATGAATCCTGTATCTGGGATATGTGACGTATGATTTTTCGGCTCTGAGACAGAAGTTCTCTAACTTAAACAGCACTTAAAAAGGTAATACTTACAAAAGAATTATGTATCTGAAGGTAGGAGTGTTTGCTCTATAACTTCCTTTTTGCTTTGCATGATTGTAAGATTTGTGATATAATTGTTCTGTGTTTGATTTTTCCTGTTTTTACCATTTTAGTAAACAACCTTTTCTTTGAAACACTGCCTATGTGTCTTCTCAGTCTTCCTTTTGCATGTGATGCTGAAACCTTTGTTTTAAGTCTGACAGCTGTTAAAAGCTTGATTTTGTTACTGAGCTAAAGGGTAAGAATACTGTATATCTAAGGTCTCTTATAGAGTATTAAGGGTTCATTTTGGAGACCTGGCTGGGTGCCCCATGCGAAAGATTTTTTACTGCAGTCCCGAAGAGGGTACATATCTGAGCCTGTAATAGGATATGCTAGCATAAGAGCCACAGTTTGAATCCCCCCAGAACTCGAGGCTAAAGGTGATTAGGACCCAAAGCAGACAGGAGGGTTACCCTGTTTGTTACCTGCTCACACAATTGCACTCTGAGATTGGTGCTGTGGGAGCAGAGGGCCTGACCTGTGGAGTCCATTTGAGACAGTGTCCACTTCCCCTGAAAGCTATAAGAAGAAGCGGGACCGGGACTCATCGTCCACAGGTGCCGAGACTTCGGCTGAAGTTGTGGCCCTTAAGTTATCTTCCCCTCCAGGGGACCAATCCTCGATGGCTGCCTTGGTGGTTACCAAGCCAGCATAACCCCCTCCCCTGATGGGCTTGCACTGGGGCCCGCCGGGAGCCTACAGGGCAAAGGAGGCCTCCACTCCTGCTAAGGCCGCTCAACCCTCTTGGCCTACCGGTAAGAGTGGGTTCGGTAAGTCAGACATCGGTTCCACCGACGCCCCCCTGGACAAGGCTGTTAAGCCAGTTGTCGGCCCCTCTGACAACCGCCCAGCCCGCAACCCCACGTCAGGCTCTGAGGCCACACCTGACATCCGGGAGTCACTGCAACGTACTACCACTATGTTGCCCTCTGAGGTCCCTCTGTCCCTTCAGACTCCCCTCGGGGATTCTGTTCCCTCTTCCCCGAAGGGGGTTGTTGACACAGAAACGCTGCCATTGGGGGTGCCCCCCCTCCGACGCCGGACTCTCAGACACGAACCCGCCAGTTAACCCGACGTCGCCTACCGGCATCCCGTTGCCTGACAACAGACCCACTCTGCCATCAGGACTGGCCGGACTCCCGGACCCTCCTGTGGGTCTCCCTATTCCAGGCCCGACACCCTCCGAACTGATGCCTAAATGGGCCTGACACCCTCTGGGCTGACGCCTAAACCATCCGGTCGGCCCGCTGGGCAGCCGCCAGGATCTTCTGCTCCATCAGAGCCCCTGGCACCAGGATACCTGATGTAGCACTACCCAATGCCACAGTATCCGGCTCCACAATACCCAGCACCACAGTACCTGGTGCCTCAATACCAGACGCCGTGCCTCCTGCCGTTGGGCTATGGGTACTCTTACTACAGGTTTCCCAGCTACCTGTATCTGAGCCTCCTCCTCCTCCACCACCCCCACTACCTCAGGTGGACCTGAAGGAGGTCTTGACCTCCTTGTGGGCTGAGACTAATGCCCAACTCACCAGGGAGGTCACAAACCATCTGCCGATGCCGGTCCCTATGCCAGACCCCTTACATCGGTGACAGGAGACTCCCCCCCCTTACCCGATGCCAGAGAAGAACCATCTGGATCTTGGATCATGGAGGACATGCACCCCCCTGGGGTATCCCCAGACGGGTCGTTCCACCCCCCAACAGGGAGGAGCCATCTTCTTCACCATTGGAGCCATCAGATTCAGACACTGATTCTGACCACTCTGACCCTGGGGAAGAGCCACACACTCTAGAAAACCCTAGGCCTAAGGACCCTCAGAAGTCCCCTCCAGAGGACCCTTCTTATCTGGAGCTGCTTTGAAAAATCCAGGCTACCTGTGAGTGGCAATCAGTGGAGTCAGATCCACAATGCAAAAAACTTGCTGCCCATCTGGATCTCCCAGAAACTGCTCCCACACTAATCACACCCTGGAGTGAGCCTCACGCGGATCTTCTTTCCACTATATGAAAGCAACCTTCCTTGCTAGCCCCTCTTCCTAGAAAGGCAGATAGGCTATATCAGGCTCTGGAGGGTAAAGATTTCCCTCAGTCTTCACCCTAAGGCAGATTTGGTGGTGATTAGCGTCGCTCACGACCAGTCCACCAACCCAAAGCATCTTAGCTCGTCCCCTCCAACAGTCACAAATGAAAAGTGACCTGCTCAAGCTAGAAAAATGATCCAACATGTGACAGTTAAAATTTAATGTAAAGAAATGCAAAGTGATGCATCAGGGCAGGAGCAACCCAAGAACGGTCTACTATATGGGAGGGGAGCAGCCAACAGCCACCAAACAGTAGCAGGATCTTGGGGTCGTCTCTGATGACTTAAAAGTGGGCAGACAATGTGTAAAAGCGGCGCAAAAAGGCATCAAAATGCTGGGATGCATAGAAGAGGCATTACAAGTAGAAAGAGGGAAGTGATCATGCCATTATACAAGCCCCTGGTAAGGCCCCACCTTGAGTGCTGTGTACAGTTCTTTGGAGGCCCTATCTCAGGAAGGACATGGATAGACTAGAGACGGTACAGAGGAGGGCAACAAAAATGGTACAAGGGCTCAATGAATTGCCATACAAAAGTGTATTACAACAACTCAACGTGTACTCACTGGAGCAGCACAGAGACAGGGGTGACACGATAGAGATATTCAAGTTCCTGAAGGGCATAAACATAGTTCCTACCAAATAACTCTTTCTGATCAATAGCTCCACAAGGACAAGGGGTCATGAAATGAAATTAAGGGGAGGAAGGTTCTGCGGTAACATGCACAAGTTCTTCTTTACTGAAAGGGTGGTGGCTTCATGGAATAGATAACCTGTAGAAGTCATTGACTCCAAAACAATAGGGCAATTCAAATCTGCTTGGGATATACATAAGGGTATTGTCTCTAAGAAATTAATGGAGGGGTAGCACTCATGGCAGACTGGATGGATCTTTGGTCCCCATCTGCCGTCACTGTCTGTGCTTCTATGATTCCATTACCTTGCCCACCACTGATGTCAGGCTGACAGGCTAGTAATTTCCTGCCTCCTCCTGACTTCTGTTTTTATGGAGTGGGACTACATTTGCCCTCCTCCAGTCCCCTGGTACCTCCCCTATTTCCAATAATAGGTTGAATGAACAGTGCTACCAGAAGTACAGCCAGCTCTTCCTTGAGTTCCCTCAGTATCCTAGGATGTATCGCATTGGGCTCTATTGCCTTGTCTACTACCTTCAATTGCACTAGTTCCTTAAGGACTCTATCCTCTGTAAAGGGGATAGCGTCCACCTCCCATCCCTCAATGTCCTTTTCCTTTACCAGTGGCCCTTTTCCTACTCCCTCTTCCGTAAATACTGAGCAGAAGTATTTGTTCAGTATGTCTGCTTTTTGGTGGTCCTCTGCCATGTACATCCCTCCTTCTACTTTCAGCCTTACTACCCCTCCCTTTGTCTTTCTTTTTTCACTTATGTATCTAACATATATGGCCCGGGCCCTGGCTACCTGTCTGACCTCCTAACTCCTGCCGTCCCAGTGCACTCCTACTGTTCTTCCACCAGGGGCCTCCTAGCGGTTCTGAGGGCCAGGCTGAAAACCTCTGGTGATCAGGCATTTGAGGTGACTGGCTCAGCCCTCTGGAACTTGCTCCCAACATTTTTAAGGGAGGCCCCATTGGTGAAGGTTTTTAAAGGGGGCTCGAAGACATATCTCTTCAAAAAGGCTTTTCCGGAATATTTTACTGTTTAATTTATTGAATTACCGCATTCTGGTTTTATTTTGCTAATTTGACTTACTTGTTGTACTACTTGTTTGTTGGTTTATTTATTTGTACCCTGTTTTAAGCTCTGTAAGGCGCCCAGAGCCTCCAGGATTAGGTACCCTAAAAATACATTTTTACTTACTAAAAAATGTTTCATCCTCTTTTTTTAACTGATTTTGCAATATGTTCCTCTATTTGTGCTTTTGCACCCCAAACAGCATTCCCTGCCTCCCTCTCTAGTCTCCTCCTTCTGTGTTCTTTTGTACTTCCTAACTGCCATTTTTTTTTGCTCTAACTTTTTCCAGTACTTCCCTTGACAAACACAGTGGTCTCTTTTTTTCCTCTTACTCTTGCTAACCTGCCTGACACATAGATTTATATCCTTTACCTACCCCTGCCAGCATGTCCCTCAGGCATTCCCTCAGTTTCTTAAAATCAGCCCTTCTGAAGTCCAGGACCCTTGTCCTAATGAGGTTTGATCCTGACTCTGTTCTTACATCAAACCACATCATGCTGTTGTGATCACAGGTCCTCAGGTTGTCCCGCACTGTGATCTCAGCAATCCTGTCTCCATTTGTCAATAGCAGATCCAGCAATGCCCCCTCACAAGTGGGTTCCATAACTAGTTGCCTGAGGAATGCCTCTTGCAGGGAGTTCAGGATATCCCTACTCCTGGCTGTAGCCGCAGCAGGGAGCCCCCCAACTGATGTCCAATAGATTAAAGTCTCCTACTAGCAATACCTCTGCCTTGCGAGACATCCTATGGATTGTTCCCAGCATTTCCTTATCCGTCTCTTCTTCCTTTGCTGGAGGTCTGTAAAGCACCCCTGTGCGAATACTGGCCACTTTCCTTGTCTCCATCTCTATTGTAAGATAAGAATTTCACCTTTTCTAACCCTCAATGCCCACAGGTACTTAGAAGGATGTTTGTCGTATTTGGTGTCTCCTCTCCATCATATCTATTTCTAGAGTATTTTAGGTTCCCAGGACACAGTACAGGCACTATTTTATTATTCCTATTTAGGATGTCCATTAGGCCATAGAACAGGACAACTGTACTTGTTATACTGCTTGCACACATGAGTGGCATTTGGAAAAGCCAAATATCTACAGGGAGTCTGATTTTTGACTAGCAGCTTGCTGGTCTGAAACCTGCCACACTCCATCTTTCTTCCACAAATTGCACTCTCTCTTGTTGTTAACATAGTTAATATCACATACAGCCACCTGCTATTTTGCTGATAAAATTCCAGCTTGTGTCTCAGTACAGCAGGAATACATGGGGGAGCATCACTCTTTCCTGCTCCCATGCTACATTAATTTAGACCACTTTTCCAGTCAACAAGGGGAAGAAATCAGAACATGTATCCACTTGCATAACCCTAGATACAGTTCAGGCTCAATTTAAAAGTGTCTTCCATGTGAAAAATAAAATCAGTGGAGTGTTAACTTGCGTGTACGTTACCGAATATTGTCCACAAATGCTTTCCGTGGAGTCTCACTCGGGTCTACGTTTCTGGTCTGCTTTCTCTTGCCACGTCTTTTAGCAGACACTTTCCTTTTGATTTGCTTGGTTTAACTAGTGGTTGAACTGTAATAACAAGATGCATGGTAAGGAAATGTTATTTTATTTTAAAAATAAAATTAAGACGACTTAATGCAAGGCAATTTTATTTGATAACACACCCCTTTCCAGAGGCACGTGTGCTTTACATCAAAACATATCATCAAAACATTTATAAACTAAATAAATAAGCACCAATAAAATGATATTCCCTGCTGTCCTGCTCTATTGGAAATGGTAGGCAGCAAGGACCCCAGCGACACCGCTTTGAACTGAGTTCCATATAATTATTCAGATGACTGAGATGTAGGATCAGATACTTAGTGCCTCTTTTCTTGGGGCTGAGGATGCATATGGAGCAGAAACCCTTGCCCTTCTATGCATTTTTTCCTCTGTGCTGCTCTATCATAAGCCCACTACGTACAAGGAAGGATGCTCAATCATATGCCCATGAAATCAAAGCAATTTTCCTGTTGCACAATTCTGCAGGACCCTAACAGGTTCAAAGAGTAACCCTCCCGGATAAGTTCCAGGAACCACTTGTCTATGGTTATCATCTTCCATCTCTGATAGAACAGGGCTGGATGCCCCCCCACCACCCCGTACTGAGTAACCCATCACAGGCATTTAAGGTGGAACTGGAGCTGACAACCTAACATTGGGTTATGTTTGGGGCTCACAACTGCTGCATCATGTTGTGCAGTGGCTTTTTCACCATTGCCATTGGACACCTTCAACAGCTATCTGAGTTTGGCTAGCCAGGTTGAGGGATTAACATTCTGCTGGGACGGTAGAAGCAGTCCAGGCACCAGGACACCGACCCTGCCAAGGAAGAAGTAATTCAATAGGTAAAGTGGAATAATAGTAGTATTGGTGACTCCATAGTTAGTGGAGTAGATGAAGTGGAGAAGGCATTGCTGGACAAGGATGGATGTTATTACAGATCGAGGGCACCCTCCTGACCAATTGGCGTGCTCCTTTCCTCTGCACGTGAGAGACACTCTTATTTTGTGAAGAGTGTCTTACAAGCAGCTGCCTTGGAAATGAGCATGTCTGGGTAAGGTTTAAAAAAAATTATTATATATACTACTGAGTGAGCATGATCAATAATATATTAAATAAAATAAAAATAAGAGAGGGCATGGAAAGAGCTACAAATCTCTGCATCAGGCAGGTCTGCAAAGGCAAAAGGAAAAGGAGACCACTATGGTTCTCTAGAGATCTAGAGGAAACCATAACAGTGAAAAAAAAAATGGAAATTACGTACTTACCGTAATTCTTGATCATCTTAGACGAAGTCTCCACCACTCATTCACACTAATGGGACTACGCCAGAGGCGCCAGGACCAAGCGGGAGCGAAAAATCTTCAGGAGGGCCGGCGCTGGGACAGGACTGCGTATGCACAGCGCCGCAAGACTAGTTCACACCGTATAGGCTATCTTGGCTTTGACCCTCCAACCACCTCAGTACCTTTTCAACCGAGGAAGTGCAGTGTAAACTAGCAAAAGAAAACCTAACCCTAACTTCCAGGCATGTGAAGGCCTGGATGACCCATGTAAGAAGGGTCAATTCAACAATGTCGTCACGGCCTGAACAACACAGAAGTGAAGACCAAAACAGAACAAGTGAGCTCGAGGGATGGTGGGTGGACGTGTGAATGAGTGGTTGTCCAAGAAGATCAAGAATTACGGTAAGTACATAATTTCCATATCTTCCTGGACTAAAAGTCTCCACCACTCATTTATACTAATGGGACAGTACCGGGCAAAAAATCAAATCCCCACTGAATAGGGTGGTAGAGACATAGCTCACTCAGGACTGAAGTCCATAAGGACTGTCCTGCTGAAGAAAGTTAACTGTCAGGCATGGACATCCAGAACATAGTGCTTTACAAAGGTATGCACTGAGCTCCAACTCACCGCCTTGTAGATGTCTGCAACAGGTACATTGCAAATCTCCACCAGGAAAGCCGCAACCGCTCCGGTAGAGTGGTGAGAGCCTGGCCTTCTACTTGAGCTGTGCCATGGATTAGTAGTGTCAAAGACATGCTACTAACCAAGCAGAAATACATCTCAAGGCAACAGGCTGACCCAGCCAAGGAATTCGGAAAGATACAATAGTTGTTCAGATGCGTATCTCTTCGTTCTGTCGATGTAGAATCGCAGAACCCTCTTAACATTCAGAGAGATAAAGGGAGTGCTCTCCTTCATTCTGGAGTTAATAAATTAAGTACAGTAGGGAGAAGCAAAACTTGACTAATGGTAACTGAGCAAGTGACATGTTGTCTACTGGCTCAAGCTAGTCCAAAAACACAGACAGCTGAACATTCTCTGCTGAGAAATGCAGACCTGCGTTCGACAGGTCCATGAGGCACCCCACAATTTTACTTGGTGGGCAACCGAAAGGGTCCAGACAGAACTTTGCACACCAGATGGTGAAGTGAAACCACTTAGCCGCATAAGTCCTCCTGGTAGATGGTCTATGCGTGGCTAAGAAGATCTCTGTGACTGTCTGGAAACCTAAAACTTACCCATTTTCATCTTCTCAGGAGCCCGGCATGGAGATGAAGGGAGCGCAGGAAGATGGACCAAAGACCCTGTGTCAGAGGGTCTGCTCGTAGAGGGGAGCTGCCTCGGGGGAACTTCTATGCAAATTATATCTGCCAAGGCCAGTCTGGAATGATGAGAATCATCCTGTCCCCATCTGCCTACAACTTGAGCAGCACCCTCTGAACTAAGGGAAGAGGAGGGAACCGTACAGGAGCATCTTGTCTACTGCAGTGAATATATCCTCACAGAAAACACCAGGGTCTGGATTTCTGAAGCAGGATAGAGGCAGATTTGCATTGAGAGGGGACGAAGAAAGGACCAGGTCCAGACTGCCCCACTCATTGAATAGCGACTACACAAAGACTGAATTGACTCAACGTGCTCAAGGCACACTCTACCTCCCCACGGCCTTCCTGCACAGATGGTAGGAGAGTGCTCCACCCTGCTTGTTGATGAAAACATCACAATTTTGTCATCCGTCCGAAGTGGGATCACTTCGTGGCAGAGGGCCTCCTTCAGGACTTGGAAAGCATATAAGACAGCTCTGATCTCTAAGAATTTAGAGAAGATGATGCTCCTCCTCCTGGCTCCACACTTGAGTGTGGATGTTTTGACACGGAGATCCCCAACTGATCAGGAGTGCAACCATGGTGACGGTGACCTGGGATTTAGAGGGCAGAAGGGTAGGCCTAGCAGAAGCTAGGCAAACTACATCTACCATGTAAGTAATTTTGTCTGAGGTTCTGTCACTTATGCGGAGGACTGCGGATGCGTGGTCGGAGACCACTATTTGTTGCGGACAAAGGCATAAGTCCTGGCATCCGCTGCATCAAAAAGCACCTGGACAGAGTCACTTTCCATGAAGTAACGAGACATCTGAAGATGTAATTTCTTCCATTCGCCAGAAGGAAGAACCCTTGCCCTGGAGGTATCCAGGAGGGCTTCTATGAAAAGGAACTGCTGGGAAGGTGAATCTGGCACCTTCCCTAAATCAGAAAACCCCTCCTGGAAGACAGCGACTGAGAAGCTGTGGCAACTGCTTCCTGAGACTCTAGCCTGGATGGGCTGACTTGGAGCCAAATGTCCAGGAAGTGAAGGCTTGAATACCGAGGCTGTAGTGAACCCTTCCCTGAACAGATACTTGTTTAACCTTTTAAGGTCGAGAAAAGGGCATATGCCACCTGTTATCTTGGAACCAAGCAAGAGAAGTAGGAACCTGTGTTCTGACTTGCTGTGGAACAAATTCTACTTCTCTGAGGCCCCGTCTCTCAGAGGAAAGAGGGTCTGACAGAGAGGCAAACAGACTGGGCTGCCGCCTGGGTCTAGGAAAAATCTCTATGAAATTGGGTCAGTATCCCTCTTGGCCAATCGTGATGACCCATACGTCCACTGGATTGGACTTCCACTAATTATAAAACCAAATTAGGTGCCCCCCACTACCGCTGAGAGGCGTCCACCTCAGACAGCTGAGGTGGGATCTGGGCCAGATCCAAGAGGATGGTACCGGGTGATTTCTGGCCCTCTGCCCTCTGCTGTGATTTTTTTTTTGGCAGTGGAGGAGTTGGTTCCTGACAAAGGCTTCCAGGCCTCTACCTTGAAAGGACTACCTGTTACAAGAATGATGACAGTGCTGTCCCTCTGAGGGGCAGCAGGAGTTGGAGCATCCTCCAGAGCTCAATCTAAGGGTCGAACCAATAATCACTGCCAAAGAGATGTTAATCACCTGCTGCCAATGGTAGTCACCCTAGGGGCAATGTCATAGGGGGTCCATAAAAGCTTTTATCTGATTATTGGGCTATATGCCCCTATCAGTGGAGTGGAAGTGTCCGGGAGGCTCTCGACCATTGAATTTAGTGTGTTCCACAGGGTGTACTTGTACTGAGGACTGAAGGAGCTCCAGACATAGAAGTCTGCTTTGGTCCACAGATGAAGTCTGAAATGTTATGGTGGACCCCATATCCCTGAGAAAAACCTGAAAAAGTAGAGTTACATAAGAACTTACTGTACCAGTAGATCTTCGAGAGGAGCTCTTGCAGCAGGTAATACCATTAGGACTAATGCTGTCAGGTGTTAGGACCTCACAGAAAACTTGTAGCTAGCAGTCTGTAGCGGGGGACCACCCCCGACATCGGCTCCGCCCGACGTCAGACGTGGTATAAAGGGGGCGGTTCCCTGGCGCCATCTCAGTTCTCCCATTGGAGACCCGGCTGAAAAACATTTTTTATTTTTTTTTTATTTTTAGTCTTTGGTAACCAGGTAAGGCCCACTAGGCACAAGTGCCTGTTTTCAGGGGTGACCTGGGAGCACTGGGCGGTTAAGTGACTTGCTCAGAGTCACACAGTATGCAAGTGGAGGTTGTGAGACTCAAACCCATGTCTTGTCTGCTGGATGCACCAAGCTCATTCACAGCTCATTACTCTAACCTCGAGGCTATACTGCCAGCCCATTGCCACATTGGAGAACTGGAGAGGAACTCCCCACCTTACACAAATGTAATAACACCTATTCCCTGGGGGGCGGAGGGTGGGAAAGCCACTTGCTGCAAGAGCTCCTCTTGAAGATCTACTGTTACATTAAGTTCTTAAGTAACTGTACTATCTAACTTCGAGGGGGAGCTCTTGCAGCAGGTAATAACCATTAGGACTGAGTCCCAAGCAGTGCCCAAAGATAGGCCCAGGTCTGATCGGGAGGTGGAGAGTAGCCAAAACTGGCTAAAGACTAAGTAACCTCAAGAGAGCAGGCCTTGCAGGATGGCTAGTCCAAAACCCGTTCTCCTCCTAGAAACAATGTCTAGGCTGTAATGCCTGATGAAGGTGTGGACCGCACTCCAGGTCGCTGCAGCACAAATGTCTGCTGACGAAACATTTTTTAAGGAGGCAAAAGAGACAGCCACAGCCCTCATGGAGTGACCCTTAACAGGTCCCAGAAGGGGTTTGTCATGATGCTGGTAACAAAGAAATACAGTGCACTAGCCACTGGGCTAGTGACTGTTTGGGGACAGGAGCCCCTGTCATCCTTTTTGCAAAGGAGATGAACAACTTGTCTATCTTTCTGGAAGGTTGAGTCCTGTGGAGGTAATACCTCAGGATGCTGTTAATATCCAAGGTGTGCAACAGTGCTTCACCTTGGTTTGTAAACTCAGGATAATAAACTGGAAGGTTGATGTCCTGGTTCAAAGTCAGTACTGACACCACCTTTGGTAGAAATTTAGGGTTCGTACGCAGGGTCACCCTGTCCCTGTGAAAGACAATGTAAGGCTCCTTACATATCAAAGCCTGAAGATCAGCAACCCTTCGAGCGGAAGTGATGGCAACCAAAAGAAGAGCTTTCCAAGAAAGAAAGCGTAGCTTGCAAGTCGTGGCTGGTTCAAAGGGAGGAAAGGTAAGCTTCTCAAGAACGAAAAGTAAATCCCAAGGAGGAACAGTGTCCCTCCTGGGAGACCTGATGTGTAAGACCCCTCTGAGAAAGGTGTTGCAGACATTCAGTTGTGCTAGAGTTCTCTCCCCAAAGGGTTCATGATATGCGGAGACTGCACACATGTGCACCTTGATGGATGAGTAACTTAGCCCCAAGTCCAAAAGGTGGAGGAGGTAGTCTAGCATGTGCCCAACCAGACAATCCAGTGGATCTAGGGCCCAGGCAGTTGCCCAGAGACAGAAACGCTTCCACTTCATAGCGTACATAGCCCTAGTGGAAGATTTTCTTGCTGCTTCTAAGACCTCTACCACCCTGCTTGACACTCCTAATCTCCCCTCTGCTAAGGGGAGCCAGGCGTGCAGGTGAAGAGTATGCAGAGCAGGATGGACGAGTGTCCCCAATTCTTGTGAGAGCAAGTCGGTGGAGAGAGGCAACTGTACTGGGGGTTCCAATGACAGTTGTTGAAGCAGCGGGTACCAAATCTGACGAGGCCATAGAGTAGCTATTAGGATCATCCTGGCTCCTTCCAACTCAGTTTGAGCAGTACTCTCTGAATGAGGGGGAAGAGAGGAAAGGCATACAGAAACCTCCCTGTCCAATAGAGGGACAATGTGTCTCGACAAAAAACACCAGGCCCTGGAGCGAGCTAGCAAAAATTTTGCATTTTGAGATTGCATGGGGACGCAAAGAGGTCCAACTCTGGAATGACCCCAGAGACTGAAGAGGTCATCTGCGACTTCTTGGAGAAGTTCCCACTTGTGGCTCAGAGAGACAGAGTGACTGAGACAGTCGGTGAGAACATTATGGACCCCTGGCAGGTGCACCGCTGTGAGGTCTAGAAGATGTTCTACTGCCCAATCCCACACTCACATGGCCTCCCTGCAAAGAAGATAAGAATGAGTTCCCCCTTGCTTGTTAATGTAGAAGAACACTGGTGTAGTGTCTGTCTGCACCAGGAGAGGACCCTGAGAGAGCTGGTCTCGAAAAGCCCGAAGCACATTCAGAACTGCTCTCATTTCCAGAACATTGATATGTAGAGAGTGTTCGGTGGGAGACCAGGACCCTCAAGTCCTGTGAACCCCTAAGTGGGCCCCCCCATCCTGTCAACGAGGCATCTGTTGTCAGGATTTGAGATGGTTTGGACTCTGAAAGGAGACTCCTCCCTCTAGGTTTGGGTGACAGAGCCATCAGTCGAGGGAGCGACAGACTGCCCAAGAAACCCGGATCTGTTGATTCAGGTCATCCACTGCCTGGCCCCATTGAACCCTGAGGTGCCACTGAAGGACCTTTATGTGCAATCTGGCGAGAGGTACCGTAGCTATGACGGCTGTCATGTGGCCCAGTAGCTGCAGAATAACCCGTGCAGGGATAGAGGGGACTGCTTGTACTCTGCTTGTCAAGTCCACAAGCGTTCTGCCCTGTCCAAGGGTAGAAAGGCTCTTCCCTGCGCAGTGTCCAGGCTCACCCTATGAATTGCAACTGCTGGGATGGCCAGGGTTGCGACTTTGGCCAATTCACTGTTATTCCCAGGAAGCGGAAGAGCTCTTCTGTCTGTTTCAGGGCAACTCAAAGCTGTTCTTCCGAAGAGGTGGAGAGAAGCCAATCGTCCAGGTAGGGGTAGACAAAGAGGCCTCTCCTCCGGAGGGCCACTGCCACCACAGCCAGACACTTGGTGAAGACTCTGGGGACAGATGAAAGGCCGAAGGGCAGAACCCGGACCTGGTAATGCTGTTCCTGAAACCTGAAATGAAGGAATCTTCTGGGGGACTTCAGAACCTTGATATGCATGTAAGCATCTTGCATATCTAGGGAGCATAACCAGTCCCCTTGATGGAGCAAGGGGAAGAGACTTGCTAGAGTTACCATCTGAAATCTCTGGTACTTGACCAAAAGATTGAGCTGACTTAAGTCCAGAATTGGGTGAAGGTCTCCCATTTTCTTTGGGACCAGGAAAAAGCGGGAGTAAAAGCCTCTGCCCCTTTGTGCCGGAGGAACTGGCTGGATGGCCTTTTTCTCCAAAAGCAGATGAATTTCCTCTGCCAGAAGATGGGCGTGGGCTGGTGGACAACTGACAAGGGGGGGGGTGTCCGGTGGGACAGAGAGGAACTCTATTGAGTACCCTTTCCAAATACTGTCCAGTACCTACTGGTCTGTGGTGATGCTGGACCATTCGAGTGGGCACAGGGCAACTCTCCCTCCTACCTTCTTGGCCTGCGACTCCCGAGAAAGGTGGGGGAGAGGCAGCAAGTCAGGCAGTGGGAGTAACGGAGCCCTGAGCCCTTGAAGCTTTGGGCTGCCTCGGGCCTTGGCAGCCTTGGGGAGTAGGCTGACCCCGCCTCTTGAATTCCTTGCTCTGGGGGTTTTTGCCTCCCTGTCCCTGTCCTTTTCGAAAGGGACGGCATTCTTGAGGTTGGGATTTATACATGCGGTAAACATCCGCAACTGCTTTCCCTGACTCTTGAAGTTGTTTCACCAAGGTTTCTATCTTTGGGCCAAACAGCACTGGGCCTTGAAATGGGGAATCCAAAATGGAGTCCAGCAGATCAGGCTTAAAGCCAGTAAGCCTCAGCAAAGACTGCCTCCTCAGACACACCCGAGGCAGCGGCTCGAGGGGCCATGTCAACTGCTCATAAGAGCAGCATAGGACATGTTTATCTACATCCAGACCTGACTGGGTGCAGGGAAGCACTTCCTCCTTGGCGTCTGAGTCTAGCATAGAATCAATCATTTCCACAGTCTTCTGCCAAAGTGACTGCCGATAAGTCACCATATGTGCCATAAAATTCAAGGATCTAATGGCACCTGTGGCAGAGGAATATACTTTTCAGCCCCTGCTGTCCAGCTTCTTGGAGACTGGGTCCTGAGGCTGAGAGCTTAAATGCTTAGGCTGTGTGCTGCGGCCGTGGGCAGCAGTAAGTACCAAAGAACTGGCCTTTGGTTGCTCTGCCAAAAAAGGCTCTGACCTGGGGGGCTTGTACAGCATATCAGCCTTCTTGGGTACTGCTGGTATAGAAGAAGGAGTAGACCAGGAAAGTCGAGTAGCGTCTTGGAAGGGCTCGACTAGGGGCGGGATAGCCAAGGGCCTTGGCTCCTTCTCTCCCAGGAATCTGGCCAAACATTGGTGCTCTGGGTCCAAATCCTCGGTGTCCCATTCATAGATTACTTGGATGTGCCTCATAAAATCTAAAAATGAGGGATTATCCAGAGGGGATCTAGGAGAGGTCTTAGGACCCGGGGAAGGGGGCAAGAACTCATCCCTGAAGAGTCAAGAGATGACGGGTCAGCGCCCCCATCATCTGATAAGGAGTTGTGACCACTGGAAAAAGGAATAGGTGGAGAACGCTTCTTCCTTCTTTTACCCTTTGGGTCTGGATGGGAGCCTTCATCTCCAGCTAGGGTAGGTGGAGAGGGGGGAGCTCCCATGGGTGGTGGAACTGGGGTGGGGTCAGGGGGTTTATAAAGACGATCCTCCTTCATGGTATTCCACCACGTAGTGAATAAGGACCCGATGTCCACTACCGGGACAACCGCTGGGACGGGCGTCAGGTTAGCAGGACCAGGCGTCTGAGGGTCAGGGACTGGCGCCAGGTCCTGGAGGCCTGTACCTGTGTCCGGACGTTCAGTGTCACCTTCACCTGGGCAGCTGGCATGCGGGGTGGGCGGAGGCCCTGTAGGTGACCGGCCCTTATGAAGGAGGGGCGGGCATCAGAACCTCCACCAGCGAATGCCCCTTATCAGGCGTTGGGGTGCGGGACATTGGTCAAGGCAACCGGCTAGGTTTTTGATTGTCAGTTGCAGGGTGAACCTTGGCCGGCGGGGGTAGAGGAGGCATCCTATGCTTGACAACCTCCTGCCTACCCTCCTGTTCATCAGAGTGCTTCTGTTTTTCAGGCGAACTAGGCCTGTCCTTCGGAATCCCCAAGAACTGGCATTCCTGGGTTGACCCTGAGACAGGCTTGTGGGGTCGGTGAGCCAGGAAGAAAGACTGCCCAGAAGAGGTTGACTCGAGATGGGAGTAGACTTATCCTTGTGGGAGGACTCGGCAGCATGGGCCAGAACCGAGCCCGGACCTCCGGCTGGAGATCGAAGAAGCAGAAGGTACCTTTCTGGAGGGCGGCTTTGGTCGGGACTTGGATCTGGCCCTCTCTTTATCCCGGTGGTGATGCTTCCCACCTGATCATTTTTCCCTGGGCGGCGAGTCCCTGACGGAAGAAGAAGAGCTGGTCCCTGAACCTCACTGTATAGCCACCACTTTTCTCTCCAAAAGGTAGGCTTTGAGTGTGTTGGCTCTTCTTCTTCTTGTTTTCTCATTAAATTTCTGGCAGTGCGGGCAGGTGTTGGGCCAATGGTCGGGGCCTAGGCAGATTAGACAGGCCTTGTGGCCGTCCTTAGCCGGAATCTGCTTCCCGCACGCGCACTTTGATTTTCGTCGCAGTGGAGAGGGTGACGACATATACAAGGTCGGAGATTAATATGAAGGCTAAGAAACAAACAACTATCTAAGACAAACTTTTCTTAAGAGCAGTCGAATGACAGAGAAGGCGTCCGCGGAGTCGAACTACGTGGGTCGACAGCAGGAAAAGAACCGAGATGGCACCAGGGGACTGCCCCCTTTGTACCACGGCTGATGTCAGGTGGAGCCGACATCAGAAGCGGTCCCCCGCTACAGACTGCTAGCTATAAGTTTTCTATGGGGTCCTAACGCCTGATGGCATTAGTCCTAATGGTGTTACCTGCCGCAAGAACTCCCCCCTCGAAGTTAGATGAAGATCTTCCATCACAGGCTCTGCTGATACAGAAGGCTTGCATTCCAGCCTCTAAACTGAGTCATCCGCTGTGTCTCCGACAAAGCAGGACAGGGACAGGCTCATCCAGATCCACTTCTACCCCAGAAGAACCTCCAAAAAGTTGGTCCAGGCCAGAATCACAAGAGACACCGACACCTGGAACGGTGTCGAGGAGTTCAGCGCCATTCACGGTAAAGGCATCACCTGTGACACTGGCACCAATCGCGGTGCCAGCACCACACGCTGCACCGGCACCACACGCCACGCCGGCACCACACATGGCATCAGGTATACTGACCCTAGACCTGAAAAAAAGAGGGAGAAAATGAAAGCGGTACCCGTGCCAACCCCTGCAGAGGAAAAGGTGAGGGGTAGGCATGCGGGGTCGGCGTCGCTGGCGCTGGTACCAGAGAAGGCACCGTGCACATCCTGCCTGCTCGACTCCACCATGGCCCAGTGGCTTTGAGGCACAAAGGCTCCGGAACCTGTCCACTGGCCAAATCAAATGGGCAGATGTCGTACCCCCTGCTCTAAAAGAGCAGCCCAGAGGTGAAACTACTCTCCAGAGCCCCATCGAGGACAGAGATGGGGCCCGGTGTCGAGGATTGTGGCCGTTAAGAATGGAGAGGACCCCACCGAAGTCGGGTCAGGCCTACCGCTCACCGCCACCGATGATCCCCGTGCAGACGTACCAGAGGGCGACCTCGATCCGTTTTGTTTCTTCTTCCACCGACAGGAGGAAGAGCTCGAGGTCAAGAGGGACCGGATCCCCTGCTTTTGTGCTTTGGGTGGACTGTCCCCCCCCAAGCACCGGACTGCCCATGGTCGGACTCCCCCTCCGCAAAGGGTGGCGGACCGGACACAGCTGCACTGCCATCATAGCTTTCAAATGAAGTCTCCCTACCATCACCGCTACCATCTAAGGTCGACTCCGTTGTTGGCAGGCTGAGAATTTCTTCTTATTATTATTCTCCTTCTTCTTCTGCATCTTTTTCTTCTCTCTTTTAATTTTTTTTTTGTTAAATAAGAAAAGAACACTAAAAGTAGTAATTAATTGAATACTGAACGGCTAAAGCTGCTGTTGTATAGACAAAGACTTGACTCCCGGCAGGCGAGTGACATCGTCATCGAAGTGCACTCGGCAGCAGGAGAAAAGGAACTGAGGTGGTTGGAGGGTCGACGCTGAGCTAGCCTATTCGTCGTGAGCTAGTCTGGTGGCACCACGCATGCGCGGTCCTATCCCTGCGCCAGCCCGCCTAAAGATTTTTAGCTCCCGCGGGGTCCTAGTGCCTCTGGCATAGTTCCTGTAGGGTGCATGAGTGGTAGAGACGTTTAGTCCAAGAAAATTGGCATTTAGGAAGTACAAAAAGACGCAGAAGGAGGAGGAGGATAAGATAAATTACCAGAAGAAACAGAGGGAGGCAGGGTAGTCAGTGAAGCGAGCAAAGGCACTGACTGAGGAGACTACTGCCCAGTCGATTAAAAAAAGGGATAAAACCTTCTTTATATATATTAGAGAGACGAGGAAGACCAATGAGGGGATAACAAGGATAAAAGATGAAGGGGGTGTCTGTAAGGAAGGGGACCAAGAGAAGGTGGACATAGTGAACAGATACCTTTGTTCAGTATTTACAACTGAAGGGGTAAGTAACAGGCCAAAGACAAAGAACCGAGGCAGAAGTGGGAGGGAGGTGGACACAAGTCCTTTCACAGAGGAGGAAGTCCTCAGGGTACTGGCACAATCAAAAGTTGACAAGGCAATGGGATCGGACGGGGTTCACCCTAGGATACTGAAGGAGCTCAGAGAGGTGCTGGCTGCACCCAACAGCTTTGTTCAATTTATCGCTGGAAACAGAGGTGGTTCCAAGAGACTAGAGAAGGGCAGTTCAAACAACATGAAGTCTTGTTGTATTCAAACATAATGCAGTTAGCCCCAGCACTTGAACTGCCCCAGAGAGGAAAGAGTTAACTCCATGCAGAAGCATGGAACACTGAGCTCGAGCTCGGTTTTCAAACCTCTGTCTGTGGTACTTACCAGTGCAACCGTCAGATTCTTTACTCCGCCTAACAGTGAAGCCACTCCGGAGATTCCTCTGCTCAGTTCGGTAAACGTAAAGCGTTCAGTTTAAAACTTATTCTTTATTGTTTTTTCGGATTTCCAGTCTCTGTCTATGGTACAGGTAATGTGGTAGATAGGTAGTGACTGTATTTTATTTTAAATAACTTGTGGAAATTGTTGGTTTCTTCGGTTTCTTCCCAGTCGGTCCGGTTAGGAACCGACCTTGTGTTTCCTTCTAATTTTAAAGTTATTATTTTAGAGTGGTGTTCCAGAACCAATCGGTTTCAAAAGAACCGGCCTTTTTCTCGGTTCTTTTCCAAACCCGTGACATGGTTGTTACTGATCGGTTGGTATTACCTGGCTTGAATGCTTCTATAGGGTAATTTTGGATGGTTGGCCATGTCTGAGAAACCCAAAAAGAAAACCGGTCCCACTGGGTTTCATCACTGTACTGAGTGTGAGGAGGCCTTTGCCAAGGCCAACCCCCACTTCATCTGTATTTATTGTCTGGGGTTTGACCACCTCCAGTCAAACTGCCAAATTTGCAAAACTTTCCTAAAACCACTCTAGAAAAAAGACTGAGTAGGCTGAAGGAAAGGGAGGCAAAGAAGTCCATAGACCCTGATGGCCAGCCCAGTTTGGTTACGGCCGAACCTGGGGAGGTGCCTACTGACCTAGGCGATACCTCCTCGGGCAAAAGGAGAGCTGACTCTGAGGGGTCGGTTCTGTCAAAAAAGAAGCAAAAGTCCGTCGGTTCGGATCCAGTACCGCTTACCCCAACTGCAGATGAGATAGCCAAAGCGATTAGTATTGTCCAATCAGTTCATCCGGTTCCGTCCAAACCAGTGCTGCCGGTTAGGCAGTCAGTTCGGTCGGATCCGGCTCCTTCAGATTATGATCCGGATGCTTTCTATGAGGAGTGGAAGGGAGACGAAGACTATCCCAATGATGATGATGACTATGACGGTGGGGGTATGGATGTGCCCATTGAACCGGACATCTCCCCAGACAGACCCTCTGATGTCTCCCCCCCCCCCAGGCTTTCTGAGTCCCCTTCTCACTTCTTGTTTTACAAGAAGGTGGCTGAAACCCTCCAGCTCCCTTTGGTTGAAGCTGCTGAGAAGGAAGAAGAGCCTGATTTTGTGGAAATGATGGACATCCCAGAGTCCAACAGGTTCTCTCCCCTTCACAAGTCCTTGGGGAAACAGACAAAAAAGATTCTACTGACTCCTAACTCTTTACCTCCTGCAGATAAAAGAACGGACAGGAGATACATGTTATCAGCCTCAGCTGCGGAGTTCCTTTATTCACATAGCAGCCATGCTGGGGTAGTGCAGGCTGCAGCCTGTGACAGAACTAACATTCCTTTGGCTTCACACCCCCTAGACAAGGACTCCAGGAAAGTCGATGCCATGGCCAAGAAACTATACTTGGCATCCTCTTTTGGACTCAGGCAGGCAAATTATATGGCCTACACAGCCAGAAGTTCAGGTGGGATACGGTTCTAGAACTGGCTAAAAAGGCCTCACCCCAGCTAGCCAAAGAGCTGGAGGAAGTGGCTGCGGATGGAACTGAGGTATCCAAAGTACAATTTCACACTGCTGTCGACTCCAACGATGTGGCATCCAGAGTCATGGCTACATCTGTGTCTCTCAGAAGGCATGCTTGGCTCAGATGTACTAGCCTATCACAGGACACCCAGTCTAAGGCTATGGATTTTCCTGTAGTTGGTAACTCTCTGTTTGGGGAGCAGACAGAGGCTTACATGAAGAAAATGGACGAATATAGAACCACTTACAGGAGTGCACAGGCCAAGGAAAGGCAGGCCACTCCTCAGAAGCAGCAGTCCAGGGGCAGGGGCAGGCCTTTTCACAGGCCATTTTATCAAGCCCAGGCCTCCTCGTCTTAACCCACAAAGGGGGTTTTTCCGAGTGAGGGGTAGAAGGGGGATAAGCAGGGCTGCTTCTTCCTCCCAATCTAAGGCTCCTGCCAAGCAGACACCCCGAGGTGTCAGCCCGGGTTGACTCTCCAATCCCAGTAGGAGGCAGGCTGGCTTACTACTTTCAGGCCTGGAAGTCTGTTACCTCAGACAAGTGGGCCCTGGAAGTAGTAAGCCAGGGACTAGCCCTCACCTTCAAAAGGTACCCAAAAAGGAGGGCCAAGTCGTTTCCACCTGCATCAGTTTCAGAAACCCTTGCCCTAGAGGTAGAGGTTTCCTCTCTCCTGGCTCTGAGAGCCATAGAGAAGGTTCCTATTCAACACAGGGGGACAAGGCCTGTACTCCAGGTACTTCCTCACCCCAAAGAAAACAGGGGAGTGGCGACCCATCCTGGATCTAAGGTATCTGAACAAACACGTTTCAAAACCCAAGTTCAAAATGGTAACTCTGGGAATAATCCTTCCCTCTTTAAGGCCAGGAGATTGGCTAGCATCACTGGACCTCAAGGATGCCTACTTCCATATCCCTATAAGGTGCTCCCACAGAAAATACCTCAGGTTCGAGTTGTCTTCAGGCCACTATCAGTTCAAGGCCATGCATTTTGGCCTAACATCAGCTCCAAGGGTGTTCACAAAGTGCCTTGCAGTAGTGGTGACTTACCTCAGAAGACGAGGTATCACCATTTTTCCATATCTGGACAACTGGTTCCTAGTAAGGCAGTCTTCAGACCAGGTCAGGTCAGCTCTGCAAACCACTCAGGACTTGCTCAGTTCCTAGGGGTTTCTTCTCAATCTACCAAAATCTATCCTCGAACCAGTACAGCTTCTCACCTTCATAGAGGTGGAACTGGATACTACCCATGCAAAAGCTTTCCTTCTTCTGGCAAGGGTGAAGGCCTTAGTAGACCTCGCTTCCTCCTTTCAGCCTCACGTTTCTCTTCCAGCGAGACAGATCCTCCAACTCCTGGGCCACATGGCAGCCTCCACTGCAGTGGTTCAGGGAGCCAGATTTCAGATGCGGGACATTCCGTTCCATCTAAGGTCCTTTTGGTCACAGAGAACAGATTCTCTCACCAAACTGATTCCAGTGACCCGAACTCTGGTCCAGGCTCTACAGTGGTGGCTGGACCAGGACAACCTCAGACAAGGGGTTCCATTTCTCCCTCAACTTCCATCAGTAGTACTGACTACGGATGCGTTTCTCCTAGGCTGGGGAGCCCACCTGGGATCCCTAACAGGTCAGGGGATCTGGTCCCCGCAGGAGTCTCTTCTTCATATCAACCTCCTGGAACTCAGGGCAGTTTTTCTAGCCCTTCAGGCCTTTTCGGATTCAGTCAAAAGCAAAGTGGTCCAAGTCAGAACGGACAACACTACCATAATGTGGTACATCAACAAGCAGGGGAGGCACTCGGTCCATGGCCTTGTGCACAGAGGCCATGAAGATTTGGTCTATGGCCTATTCCCTTCAGACTTCCCTGGTAGCAGTTCATCTTCCAGGGAAGGTCAATGTGCTGGCAGATGCCCTGAGCAGGATTTCACATCGGCATCACGAATGGTCCTTGAATCCTCACATTCTGAGGATCATTTTCTCCAAGTGGGGCATTCCAGAAATAGATCTATTTGCAGCACCAGACAATCATCAACTTCCTCTGTTTTGCTGCAGACCTCTAGTCCTGGGGACAGTTCCCCAGGATGCCCTCATTCTGAACTGGAAGGGCAGGTTTCTCTATGCCTTCCCCTCCTTTCCCTCTCCTGTTCAGAGTTCTGATCAAGATAAGAACTCAACCCTGCACAGTGGTACTGATGGCTCCAGATTGGGCCAGACTACCCTGGTTTCCTCTACTGCTGTCCTTGGCTGCCTCACGTCCCCTGTCTCTTCCCAAGAGATACAATCTTCTCTCCTCCTCCCAGGAGCAGATCTGGTACTCCAATCTCCAGTCTCTCAACCTCAAGGCCTGGCTCTTGAAGAGTTAGAATATGCAGCTCTACATCTCTCTCCGGGAGTTCTGGATATTCTGAAGGTCTCCAGGAAACCTTCCACTAGAAAAACTTACAATTCCAAATGGAAGACGTTCAGTATTTGGTGCTCTCAGACAGGTATTGTGCCTGATTCTGGAGGCATTTCCACAACCTTAGATTATCTAGCTCATCTGAATAGTCTACGCCTTAGGCCTGCCACTCTGAAGGTTCATCTAGCAGCTGTCTCTGCATTTCTTTCAGCAGGGAAGGGCTCTTCCCTGGCATCTCATCCTGTTTTCAGGAAGTTTTTCAAAGGCCTGGTTCACATTAACCCTCCCTTTAGGGAGCCTACTCCCCCTTGGGATCTTAAAGTCCGCATTGCTCAGCTTATGTAGCCACCCTTTGAGCCTATGGCTTCGGCTGAATTGAAGTACTTGACCTGGAAAACTGTGTTCCTGGTAGCTATTACTTCTGCCGGGTGGATTAGCGAATTACAGGCTCTGTCAGTTGAACCTGACTTCATATCCTTCCATAGGGATAAACTGGTCCTAAGACCTAATAGGAGGTCCTTGCCTAAAGTGGTATCAGATTTTCACCTAAACCAGTCTATGTCTCTTCCTGTATTTTTCACTGACCATTCTTCCCCAGGGGAAAGAAGATTACACAGTTTAGATGTTAAAAGGGCACTTAGCTACTACATAGAGCATACTAAGGCACACAGAAATGACTGTCTTCGACTGTTCCTCACTTATGCTGAAGTGGGGAAAGGTAAGCCTGCCACTAAGAGATCTATTGCCAGGTGGATTGTTTCCTGTATACAATTTTGCTATGACAAATTGGGTAGAACACCCCCTTCAGGCCTGAGGGCTCACTCGACTAGGGGTACAGCTGCTACTCTAGCTGTGGTCAGAGATACACCCTTGTTAGTGATCTGTAGAGCAGCCACCTGGAAAACAGTACATACATTCACCAAGCATTACTCTCTGGACATCCAGTCTAGGAGTGATGCTAGGTTTGGCACAGCAGTACTGCAGAGCTTGTTCCCAAAGTACTGTAGGTTCTGCATTCCCTCCTCCACAGGGAACTGCTTGGTAGTCTGTATTATGTCTGAATACAGCAAGACTTCATGTTGTTTGAAAAAAAAATTACTCCCCATAGTAATGTTGTTTCTTCTAATGGAGTCTTGCTGCAGGGCCGGCGTCGGGGGGGTGCAAGGGACGCGACTGCACCAGGGCCCAGAGAGCACCGGGGGCCTGTGCCGAGTCGCCGTCCCGAGTCGGAGTCCGTCGACTGTTGTGTGCCAAGAAGTGCTGTGCCCGTGGCCGACGGCCGTCCATTTAAAAAATTAAACCCCCGCTGCTCTGCAGTGCACAATACCTGGTCTGGGTCACGACTCACGCCATCACGGTGGGTCCTTTCCTCGGCTTCCGCCTTCCGCCCCCTTCCTTCCTTTGCTTTGTCACTCAGTCACACTTCACTTCTTGATTGGTTCGGAACTTCGGTTGCTGAGCCTAGCCCCGCCCCGCGGCGCGTGTCCCCGCCTCCGGCCCTCCTCTAGCCGCACCGCAGTGCTGTGATTTTCTGACTGGCTGCCTGGAGGCTGTGCCTGTGCTCAGTGGGCTGGGCTGGAGTCTGGACTCGCCGACTGACTCGGAGGCGGAGCGCTTGCTTGCCGCTCGGGCGCTGGAACTGCTGCTGCTGCCTGCAGCCCAGCCAGTCAGCCATCTCGGATTCCTCCTCATCATTCTCGTCGTGACGTGACGTAGTGCGTGCGTGTGGTGCGTCTATCTTGGTTGGTCTAAAATACCGTCTCACACAGTCTGTCTGGTGGCAGACGGCAGTTGGCGGGCGAACAGGACGGAGTGACTGAGTGGAATTGGATGGATGTGTGTGTGGGGCAGCAGCAGGGATCGCGCGCCGGGCAGGTGCCAGGCAGAAATTAATTTGCAGCCCAGCTGCACTGCACAGTGACATAGTCTGCACCAACACTGTTGTAGCAGAGCCCATTAAGTTTACAGTAGTACTGTAGTCTAAACTAAAAACTAGAGACAACAGCAGTACAATACAGTTGGTGCCGGTGGGGTGGGGGTCTGGCTCTGGTCTGGGGCCCGGGGGGGGGGAGGCAGCACAGCAGCTATTACAGAGAACTTGTTGGTCTTGTAAGTGAGGACAGCTGAGCTCAGCAGGTGTGTCGCACTGAAAAATAGCTAGCTGGACTGAGACTGGAGTGAGTGGCCTGGCAGCCAGCAAGCCTTAGCAGCCACAGGAGGAGTCTGACTGGTGGCAGCAAGCAGCCACAGGAAGGAGTGAGTACTGTGGCTGCCCCTTGCCTCTATATATAGGGCCCCAGCCAGCCGACAGGAAAAAATAGCTAGCTGGCCTGCCTGGCAGCAAGCAGCCACAGGAAGGAGTGAGTACTGTGGCTGGCGGCTGCCCCTAGGCTGTATAGGGCCCCAGCCAGCTGACAGGAAAAAATAGCTAGGTGGCCTGGCACTGGCAGCAAGCAGCCACAGGAAGGAGTGAGTACTGTGGCTGGCGGCTGCCCCTAGCCTGTATAGGGCCCCAGCCAGCTGACAGGAAAAAATAGCTAGGTGGCCTGGCACTGGCAGCAAGCAGCCACAGGAAGGAGTGAGTACTGTGGCTGGCGGCTGTCCCTAGCCTGTATAGGGCCCCAGCCAGCTGACAGGAAAAAATAGCTAGGTGGCCTGGCACTGGCAGCAAGCAGCCACAGGAAGGAGTACTGTGGCTGGCGGCTGCCCCTAGCCTGTAGGGCCCCAGCGGCCGGGTGGCGGTAGCGGCAGGCCTGGCCTGGGTGGGTCAATCAGTTTGATTGAACTAACTTAATATTTGTCTTTTGTCTCAAGAACTTAGAAGTCAATAATTCTAAATACATATGAAAAAAAAAATATAACCCAGAGAGTTGTTTGAGTTGTGTTGTGACACTGTGTCACTGTCACTGACTGTGTAGGAGTCCCTGTTTGGCATTAAAATAAATATTCTCTCTGGCTCTGCTGTGCCTGCAGCCTACCTAGTGTTGTTGTGTTTGGAGTCACGCCAGCAGCAAGCAATGTAGCCAGCCTAGTACTGACTGTGTAGGAGTCCCTGTTTGGCATTAAAATAACAAGATATTCTCTCTGGCTCTGCTGTGCCTCGGCCTACCTAGTGTTGTTGGTGTTGGGAATCGCCAGCAGCAAGCACTGTAGCCAGCCTAGTACTGACTGTGTAGGAGTCCCTGTTTGGCATTAAAATAACAAGATAGCCTTTCATTTTTTCTGACAAGAAAGAAAGATAACACATCAAGATTATAACTGCAAAAATACTTTATTTTGCAGAATCAGTAAAGAACACAGAACAGCAATACATTCTTTTCTTGACTGGCTCTGTTTTCATGCTCGCTGCTTTAAGTTCAAACTAAAAGTTAGACTTAGGCATAGAATGCAAGCATAGGACTACTCTGGAGCAGCACATCTATACATTTTCTACAAATGAGCCTGCTTAGTGCTCTTGCGCCTGTTGCTAGTGCCAAGTGAGCCACCCACGACCCACCTGCTGTAACGTCTCATAGATATTATTGAACTTTAAACTAGTCTAGTCAAAAGTACAGTTTGTATTCATAAAAATAAATAAATAGACATAGCTTGCCTTAGCTAGCAAGGTAAACCTTACATGACAGAAAGGAAAGAAAAGAAATCTGATATGATGTCGAATCCTGTAGCACTACCAAAGTACAAGTCTGGTTCTGCAAAACGTAAAGAACAAAAAAGACAGCTAGAGTTGACTCAAAAAGAAGCAGAAAATGCTAACAAAATATTTTGTAAATGGTTAAGTTGTCCGCTGGCAACAGTGTCCAAATCTGGTGAAAGTACAAGTGAGCAAAAACCATCAACCTCATCACATGAAACAGCTGTAGAGGCAGTAATAGAGGGGGAGACGACTGGGGTGGAGTTGGGGAACCATGATGAATCGGACTCCGACTCAGAAAGAAATGTACAGCTAGACCAAGAAGAAATATATGATGATGAAAGACATATACAGCAAGAAGAAATACAACAATGTATTGAACTGGAATCAGGTTGTGACATAAACCCTGAACCCAGTAGTAAACCACCTTTCATTTATAATTTTATGACCCAGCTACCTGGCCTGAAAGTTTTAGTTCAGAGTCAGAGTGCCTCAGGGTTGAAATTGTGCAGCATAAGCCCTGCAGCTGAAGGAAACTGACACTGAGTTCCCTAAAACAGCTGGTCGCGGTTTACTTCAGCAAACTATGAGCGTAAGTGGGATCCTCAAAGATTCACAGGCCTTGGTTAGTTTACTCCAAGTCTGCTGATGCTGTATTTTGTTTCTGCTGTAAGCTTTTTGGTGAGGATAGTGGCGTGTTTACACAAGGTTTCTCCAACTGGCAAAAATTATCACAAAGGCTGAGTCAGCATGAAGCTTACCCATCACACATGGAGAATTACTACAAATGGAAACATTTAGAATTAGGGTTAGAGAAATGTGCTACTATAGACAGGAGTTTGCAAGAAAAGCTGGATAAGGAAAAGGAACGATGGCATGCTGTGCTTTGTCGAATTTTGGACTGTGTTTTATATTTAGCAGCCAAAACTTAGCCTTTAGGGGTTCAGTAGATCGTCTGTATGTGAACAACAATGGTAATTTTCTGAAATTGTTGGAACTGTTGTCCCGGTATGACCCTATTATGGCTGATCACTTGCAACGTGTTCAGAGAGAGCAACGTTCATTATTTAAGCAAAGATAGCCAGAACGAATTTATGCAGATGTTAGCTAAGGCTGTGACTAATAAGATTAGGAACAAGATATACACTGCTCGCTACTATAGTGAGCTGATGGACTGCACTCAGATATTTCTCACAAGGAGCAGTTATCACTAATGATTCGCTATGTTGAAATCAATGGTGATCAAGTTGAAATGCGGAGAGCTTCCTGGAGTTTCTCCATGTTGAAAATACAACAGGAGAGGCTTTGGCTGAATTATTGCTAAATCGACTTACTGAACATGGCATTAACATTGAAGACTGCAGGGGCCAGTGTTACGATAATGGGGCTAACATGAGAGGTATCCATCGAGGAGTTCAAGCGAGAATATGACAGGTCAATAAACGTGCAGTATATGTTCCTTGCTGTCCTCATAACTGGGACCTTGTGTTAGAACATGCAGCTGAATCATCGTTGGAAGCAAAGAATTTCTTTGGAGTACTACAGCGGGTTTACAGAATCTTCTCTGGGTCCACCAAGCGTTGGGACATCCTTGTCAAGCATAGAAGCGATACCCTCAAGCCTTTCAGAGACTCGATGGAGTGCCCGTGCTGATGCTGCAAAGGCAGTCTGTGAACAACTGCCTGAATTGTTAGATTCATTGCTGGAAGTATCAGAAACTGAAAACTGTGACAGTGAAACACTGTCTGACATCACAGGTCTTGTGAAAACACTGGAATCATTTCCATTTATTGTATGTTTACTTGTGTGGAATGAAGTGCTTAGTGCCATCAATCGGTGACTGTGATTTTACAGTCACCTGCTTTGAAGTCTTCAAATGCCATAGATGTGGTTTCCTCCATCAAGGAACAACTGTCTGATTATCGAAGACAGGGATTCAGCAGAGTGGTAGAGGAAGCAAAGCTGCTAGCCCAAACCATGGACATTGAACCGACTTTTCAGAAAACGCACCAGGCGGCAGACATGCCAGGAGAGCTTCGCATGACAGACCCTTAACTGGCCAAGAAAGCTTTGAAGTGAATTTTTTCAATTGCCTACTGGATAAAGTACTGATGGAAATTGAGGAACGATTCCAATTTCTGCATGACTTTCAGTCACTTTTTGGTTTTCTGTTCAACATCAAATCATGTGGACATGACGAAAACCTTGAAGTAGCATGCAAAGAGTTGGCCCGATTTCTTGGGGATATAGATGGTTCGGACATGTCTAGAGAAATTACCTTGCTGGCTCGACTGTTACCTGATGATGTGAAATGTCCATTTGAAGTGTTACAGTACCTGGTACAGAGAGACCTGAGCAGAGGATTTCCAAACACCCAAATTGGACTGCAAGTACTGCTTACAATTCCAATTACAGTTGCCAGTGCTGAGCGTTCTTTCAGTAAACTGTCCTTGATAAAGAATTACCTGCGCTCCACAATGTCACAGGAAAGACTGTCTGCATTGGGTGTACTTTCAATTGAAAATAGACTTGCAAGAGAAGTAAACTTTCTGATGTGATTGAAACATTTGCTGCAGCAAAAGCCCGCCGTGTACAACTTTAACTTCACAAAATGGAAAAACAGCAGCAGTATTCTTTTGGTGGTGGTGGCTGGGAGGGCCCTCCTGGGGTGGGGGGGCATGCTGCTTGGACGGAGGGGGGCCCACTACAAAGTCTTGCACCAGGGCCCAGTACATCCTGGAACCGGCCCTGTCTTGCTGTATTCAGACCCCCGCCTCCCCTCTCAGAACCTGTTTTTGGGAAGTGGGTTGGCAGGCACAGTGTTGCACCTCAGGGGTGTACCTTGTACCCTCCCTCTTGGTGGGGTAACTATTATGTTTTTCCTTCTTGTGTTGCATAGTTTGAATTGTCACTACCTTATTTCTTCTTGGGTTCTCGACTTGTGTCTCTTTTGGACCCCAAAAAGTATTTTGCCTTTTGGCTACATGTTCAAACAATTTTCACATTTTAGTGTCAAGTTAGTTAGTTGCTCATAAGAATCTGATGGTTGCACTGGTAAGTACCACAGACAGTGATTTGAAAACCGAGCTCGAGCTGAACGTTCCATGTTTCTGCATGGAGTTAACTCTTTCCTCTTCAGGGCAGTTCAAGTGCTGGGACTAACTGCATTATGTCTGAATACAGCAAGACTCCATTAGAAGAAACAACATTACTATGGTGAGTAATTCTTTCATGTGGTCCCACTTCACAAAAGTGGGAATAGGGAGGAGGCAGGAAATCACAGACCTGTCAGCCTGACTTGGTAGTGGGCAAAGTTATGGAATCACTATTTTTTTTTTTTTATTAAAACTTTCTTTTTATTATGAGTGTTTAAGACATCAGGACATATTTATATGACATTCTTTCACTACACAGAAGGGGTACATTACAATGCACTACAGTCTATTTGCAATTTAAAAATAATAAGTCTGTTGATGCAGACTGAATAAAAATTCCGTAGGCATCCTCTAGTAAAATAAGTTTACTGCCCCAATGGAATGAGATGCAGGGAGGTGGCTCATTTGTGAAGGTGTATCCAGAATTTGTCATGCAACTTGGCTTAACTGTCCTCAATCCGGTTATAGCTGAGGAAGGATGTTCTAGCCCCTAACTTAATTGCCCAGAATAGAAAGGCGCCCGGCTAGTGTATTCTATAAAAATATATTTCTAATCATCTGAGCCTGCTTTAGCTCGAATGGTTCTCAACCTTAATCTATGGGACAAATTCCAGGCGGGGAGAAGACACAAGAAGGAACCACTTGGACCATCTTTCTAATAATAATGGTGTTTTGTTTTGTAGGCGGGCTGTCACGTTTTCCATTTTATATATTTCATAAATAAGATTTTCCCAGCTGGAGATGGGGGATCAGGAGTCAACCATAGTCTGGTTATTACTTTCTGGGCTGCTCTTAATAAGATATTCAATAAGTAAATTGCATGTTTATCACCTAAAATTACTCGGGTAATGAAGTAAAAGGGAAATTTGTAGGGTAATGTCCCCCAGAGATGAGAACAGCTCCTTGAATCGCTGGTTAACCGAGTTCCAAAAGTCAGAGAGTACTTCACATGCCCACAGTATATGTGTTAGTGGCCGGGGATATTCCACAACCCCTCCAACATGAGGAATCCCCTCCCTCTGTGAATTTAGCAGTGATCTGAGGAGTTCTAAAATAATGGGCTACTGTTTTCCAAGAAAATTACCGCCATCGTGCTGAATTTGCCATTGCCTCAACTACTCCGTTTTCCCAAGAACAATCCCCAGCTCGGATTCCCATTGTGTCTGAGTAAGTTTGATGGCTGGATCTGAGGTCTGCTGTAGAGCTTTATAGAGATGAGAGATGAGATGTTGCTGGGTATCAAGGAAGGTCAGTTGGGGTAGCAAGGTAGCTAAAGGAAATGTTTGTGGCCCCGGAATGGTGGGGCCCAATTCAGAAGTTAAGTAATGCCTAATTTGTAGATATCTAAAAAAACTCTGATGGGGTAACAGATACTCCTCTTGTAGCTGCTGAAACATTTTAAATGCACCATTTTGGTAGAATTGAAAAGAGTGAGCTAATCCTCTCTCTCGCCAGGAATGAAAAGTATGGTCCAGAGCGCCTGGTAAAAAGTTAGGGTCTCTGGCCAGGACCACCATCCACCTAGCCATGGGATAGTATGTTTTAGTCTTAAGAAGCCGCCTCCAGTAATTAAGAATAGCTCTGGTAAATACCGGTAACCTTTCTTCTCCCTATGGGGGTATGGGGTGGTAAATTTGATCTCTGTAGAGGGGTGTATCTGTCAGGATCCTTTTCAGCTGCGTCCAGATTGGAGATTGATTCATGGGGAGAAGCCATTTGACCATATGGGTTAATACTATGACTGTTAGGTATTTACTTAAGTCTGGAAGTGCCAGACCCTCCATCTCATTTGGCAAGTGGACCCTAGAAAGGGCCATCCGGGTTTTTTTTTTGTTCCACAAAAATCTGTTGATAGCTTTCGCCCATTTGTGTATTTCTTCATAGTGAGGAGGTAGGGGAATATTTTGCATGATGTTTAGTAAATAGGGGCAGAACATTCATCTGTATTGATTGTATTCTAGGTAATATGGATAGGGGTAATTGTGACCATCTATGTAAGTCTGTCTGAATCTCTTGAAAGACAGGGTCATAATTTAAATTCAGTAGGGAAGAGGGGCTGGATGATATCTTGATACCGAGATAGGTTAGATAGGGTCTGTTCCTTTTCAGGGGAAATTTCTGCATAATGCCTGGTGAGGGGGCATAATTTATAGCTAACACTTCTGACTTGTCTTGATTTATTTTATAACCTGAGAGCTGCTCAATAATCGGTAGAATTCTAGATAAGATATCCAAGGAGAATTCAGGGTTGGTAATGTACAGAAGCAGGTCGTCTGCAAAGTACGCTACCTTGTGATGGGTGTTCTTTATAATACAACCCGTCAAATCATCCTGTTGCCTAAGGAATTGGGCAATAGGATCTATGTATAGGGCAAACAAATAAGGGAACAGCAGGCAATCCTGGCGAGTCCCCCGTTGCAGAAAAAATCTATCTGAGTGGGAGCCTTTAATTTTAACTACTGCTTCAGAAAGAGTATAAATTCCCTTAATGGTATCAAGCAATCCCTGGGGGAATTCAAATTTATCCAGTGTGGAGGGCAAGAATTCCCATGAGACACGATCAAATGCTTTTTGCACGTCAAGGCTTAATAATAAAAGTGGGGATTTTGTATGTAGACAGTAGCTAATAAGGAAACGTGTGCGTTTGATATTATCTGGGGTCTGTCTAGTTTTCATAAAGCCAGACTGGTCTGGATGGACAGTGGTGGGGAGAATATTATCTAATCTATGGGCCAGAATACTAGTATAAATTTTGTACTCCTGATTTAGGACCGAGATGGGCCAATACGAGTCACATAAATGAGGGGGTTTATTGGGTTTCAGAATAGCCTAAATTGTTGCCTGTTGCCATGAGGGTGGGGTTGATGTGGTGTTATGACTTGCCTGATTAGTTCCCTCGTTGCTTTCTAAAATGCAGCCCCGTAGCCATCCGGGCCTGGGCTTTTCCCATTTTTCAAGTTTTTAATAGTGTGGTGTAATTCTGCTGTTGTTATCGGAGAGATAATATAATCTCACTGATGTTGGGTAAAGGTGGGGAGTCTAATCTGTGCCAGGAATTGGGTGATTTGCGGCTTAGCTGGTGGGAAGGGGTTAGAATATAGCGACTGGTACTATTCCCTGAATACTGTTAATATTTGTTGAGAGCTGTATTTTTGCTGATTGGTTTTGGGGTCTTTTATTTTATTAATGATGACTTGACGGGTCTATCTACGCAATCTATAGGCTAATATCCGAGAGGCCCTAGCTCCTCCTTCATAATATTTTTGGCAAAGCCAAAGTAGAGCCTGTTCCATTTTAACTGTCAGCAAGGGTTGAATCTCCTCTTTTAATTTGGTTTAGTTGAGTTAAAACACTTTCATCCCCCCATATGCATTTCCTGCAGTGTTCGGAGTCTCTGTTGAAGATCAGATCATTTGAGGTCTCACTGTTTTCTTTTGTGGGATGTATAAGCAATGATGTATCCACAAAGGACCACTTTAATAGTGTCCCAGGTATTTGGGGCAGAAAGTTGGGGGACTTATTATCACCTATAATTTCTGGAATTTTATTCTGCAGTAGTTCCTTAAATCCGGGGTTCCGTAGCAAGGAGGAGTTTAATCTCCAGTGTGTGTATTTCCTCTCCTGAATTATATTTAGCTCCAGCTCTACTGGTGCACTATCTGTTAGATGAATATTTTTTATGTCCTCTGAGCAGATTAAAGACTTATGTTCCTGGTTAATATATAAGTAGTCTAACCGGGAGTAATGATTATGAGCCACTGAGTAATATGTAAATGTTCTCATTGAGGGGTTCAGCTGGCGCCAGGTACCAACTAGGCCTTCATTCTTCAGTAGGCGCCTTAAATGTCTTTGTCCCGTGGTTTGCTTCGATGGTCGAGCCACCGAAGAATCCATGGAAGGATTCATAAGGCAGTTAAGGTCCCCACCCAAGACCAAGAGCCCTCATTGCCTAGTAAGTATGTGATCCAAGAGTCTCTGGATGGTTGAGGCGTCCGTCTGGGGTGGGATATATGTACTGCATATGGTAACCACTGCCCCTGGACTGTGCCTATAGCTATAGCTAATCTCCCTTCCAGGTCAGTATAGTGATCTGATAATATAAAGGGAGAAGACTTAAGGATGAGAAAAATTGCTCCTCGTCTCTTACCCCTCCTGTATGAAGATTCTATCACTTGAGAGAATCCGAATTTTAATAATTTTTGATGCTCAATGGTATCAAGGTGAGTTTCCTGTAACAACAGAAGGTCAGGTTTCATTTGCCTCAAAGCCTTAAGAGTCCAGTATCTCTTAATTGGTCTGTTAAGCACATTTACATTATGAGAAATTATTTTAAAAAGGGATCCCATTTTGGTGCATACAAATTGTGTTTTCTGGAATGAACCTCCTCCCTGTCCTCTATCCTGTTACTATGTTTGGAGCTACCACTACTGATTACTCTCTATGCCTCTTGAATAAAGAATCTATACCATCCTGAGTCTGTGTCTTTTTTAAATAAAAACCTCAAAGTGGAACTTATATGTAGACTAGACCAACTGGGTCTAACTAAGCCTGAAGCGGCTGGAACTATGTACAGTGGTTTGGGTGGTGTGACTTCCAATTACTGCTCTCCAGTCTCTGGGGGAGAGGGAGACAGGGAATTATCCCACCTGGGTGGGTACCTTGTGCTCAGAGTAGAAGTGCCCCTGGGGATGCTTTTGCCCCTAATGTGAAATTGGGAATGGGGTGGTAAATTAGGGAAAAAATTATAAATCCAATCCAAACTAACTGGGGTAAGAAATAGGAATGGGGTGGGGGGGCGTGCATTGCTCTCAGGTCACCAGGTCCTTTGTCGCCCCATCCCTCAAGCTGGTTCTGGCTGCAATATTGAGGGGGAAGGGAGTATCTTGTTAACCAGAGCCTGATTTTTTAGCAATGTCCTCTCTTAGGTAGTAATTGTCCTCCTTACAGCTGGCTAAATGATCAAGGGTCTCCCAAATTTCCCAAGCATCCTCTAAGTAATGTGCCTGGTCAAGAGGGATTAAAAACAAATCCAACTGTTGCTATAAAGAAAGAGATCCATGTCTCTCCTCAGGCCAGTTTCAACCACTTAAGTTCAAAGCCGCTTTCTCCAATGTCTAATCCATCTCCTCGGCCGGGGCTGCCAGTTCGAAGTGGTGGTCCAACAACCCCCCACCGCCTTCCCACAACAGAGGAACTCTGGCCGGATATAGGGAGGCCAGCACCCATGCGAGGGGAACACCCCCGGGGCCCCACAGGAGGTCTGGAGTATGAATCAACTTATCACTCATCTTTTAGAGAGCAGGATCCACCCCCCCCCAGTCTCCCAGGGACTCCTTCAACCATCTACCATCGCAAGTGAACTGTGAGATATTTCTGATAGGAAACTGCCTCCTCTACCACCCTGCCCTTAGTCCGAGAAATCAGTCCATCAAGAACTCCGCTCACCCTCTCTTTATTCTAGCTCTCAGTCATTTCAGCTTAACAGAGCCATAAGCAGTCAGAATCAAAGCAATTAAGCAGTCAGAGTCAAAGCAGTCGCCCTGTTTTATTAGGGGAACGAGTACATTGGAAGCTTATGGTAAACCGAGAGCTGTGGAGACTAGCTGGTTGTTTCTGATCAAATTACATCTGTCCCCTGTGAGCCCAGGAGCGTTGGCTCTCAGGAACTCAACAGAGACAATTAATTCATATTTAGTTCAGCGGTATAGTGCTCCGCAGTTCTCCCGGTAAATTGCCATCTCCTTAGGCGGCCCTTTCTGCTGCCACTCTGAGTGATAAACAGAAACCAGGACAAGAAACCATGCAAGCTAGAAATCTCCATCGCCCTAATCCCGGACCAGGCTTAGCAAACTGCGGCTTTGGACAGTCCCCCCCCTCGGTTGAGTCCCAGTGGAAACACGGGTCCTTACCCCTGCCCCTATGTCTCACAGCTGCAGGATATATACAAGAGAAAAAGAGCAAAACAGCTCTACTGCCATGAGAGGGTGCACAAACAAAGGCGAAGTGGAACAGCGTCTTAGCATCATCTGCTGTTAATTGTCAGAGTATTTATTAAGTTTAGAAAGTTCAGACATATCTCTAGCAGTTCAACAGCAGGTAATCCCTGACCGGTCCGGATTACCTGCTGTTGAGCCTTTGGCTGATTGTGGTGTCTGCTTTTTTCTAAACTTAATAAAATATGCCTGTTTGATGCCAAGTTGAGGAGTGCTGAGTTTGCTGTTCCAGGATATATACAAGCAGTGTCATTCCAATCACCATCTCTGAGAACCCAGCCTGGCTATCCCCTCTCAGCAGGCACTTAGGAACCCCCCCCCGGCCCTACGTTAACCCCCGCGGGGTAGAGTTTGGGGGAAAAAAGCCCTGGTATCACTCACCTCATGCTCTCTAATCTCTGCCTAATGCCTCTCAAGTGTCCTGTCTTGCAAATTGGGCCAATAGTTGCTTGATGACTGCGAGGGCCTCCTGCTGGCTCTGTCTTCCTAGCTGGCCGCTCTGGATGGACGGTCTTCCCTCTGGGTCTTCCAGGAAATAGGAGTGCTAGGAGGGAGTGGAAATCCTCTGGATTTAAAGTCCTACATCACCTCCTCCGTCGACTCATATGCCACTTGCCCTGATGGATACTGTACTGCAGTCTACTGGGGTAAGGAGTTCTGAATTTCAGCTGTTGTTGGCGGAGGATGGGGAACAAGGTAGTATAGGTCCTTCTCCCCTGCATAGTCATGGGCATGTAGTCATTGTCCCAAAAATCCGCTCTGTACCATATGTCACTTTTCCCAAGGACCAGGCTTTTCTGAGAATAAGTTCTTTAGTGCTGTATCTTAAAAACCTAATAATAATGGAGCGTGGCCGTGCATTTGGATGAGAAGGCTTTGGACCCAGCGCTCTATGCATGCGTTCAATTTCCAGATCAAGACTCGGGTCTAAGGTGAGAGAAGTGCAGAGGACTGTAGAGATAAACCCCTCCAGGTCTTGCCCTTAACTGTTCTCCAGGATACCATACACTTTAAGATTGCGTTAGCGATGCCGATTCTCAGCGTCTTCTTGCCTTTCCATTGTAAGATGGCAGAGGGTGGTAATTTGTTCCAATGAAGTGTGCATATGAGTCACCGTCTCGCACTGCTCCTGCACTGTTTGCTCGAGTTCAGTCACCCTGGAGCTGGTTTCTGCTATTTCTTTTTGCATAGTCTCTTAATTCTGCTTAAATGAGAAGTCCGTTTTCAAATCAATGATTTCGGTCAGTATCTTATCCAGTTTCTGGTCCATGCTGGCAGGCTTTCTGTTTTTATGGCTCGAAATTTTACTTTGGGCGCATGGTTTCTGGGCCGCAGTTTGTGATGCTTCCCCTTCAGACAATTCGCGGTCAGAGGGCTCCGATTCTGGTGCAAGTAAGTGGAAACGGTTATTCCCACCTTTAGGTCTGTTGCTAGACATCAGTATTCTGTCTTTTAAGTTGCATTTTGGAAGCTCTCTGAGGGCTAGATGGACAACTGTAGCTTGAGGGAGTGAGAAGCTGAGCTCTTAAGCCACCATTATCTCGAGCGCTGCACCGGAAGTCCCTATGGAATCACTATTGAAGGAAATTATAGTGGAATACCTTGAAACAAGTGGATTGCAGGATCAAAGGCAACATGGTTTCACAACAAGGAGGTCTTGCAGACAAACCTGATCAAGTTCTTTGACTGGGTGACCAGGAAAGTGGATCAGGGTGGAGCAGTTGATGTGGCATACTTGGATTTCAGGAAGGCCTGCAACACCGTTCCACATAGAAGACTGGTGAACAAGCTCACCTGTCTAGGAGTGGGACAGAAAGTAGTAAACCAGGTAAGAAGTTGGCTGAATGGCAGGTGTCAGAGGCTTGTGGTAAATGGAGTCCACTTGGGAGAAGGCAGGGTGACCAGCAGAGTGCCTAAGGGGTCAGTACTAGGTCCAGTCTCCTTCAATGTCTTTATCAGCGACATTGCAGAAGGACTAGAAGGGAAAGTCATCCTGTTTGTGGATGACACAAAAATCTGCAACAGGGTGGACACACCGGGGGGAGGGGGGGATAAGGAATGATTTGCAGAAGTCAGAAGAATGGTCAAGTGTTTGGCAGCTGGGTTTAAATGCTAAAAAGTGCAAAATTCTGCACTTGGGGCACAGAAACCTGGGGCTATGTACCAATTGGCAGGGGAGGTACTGGCAACCACCAAACAGGAAAGGGACTTGGGGTAATAATTTCTGATGACCTGAAGGTAGTCAAGCAGAGTGAAAGGCTAGTAGGAATGGCTAGAAGAGTGCTGTGGTGCATACAGAGGGGTATCACCAGTAGGAAGGAGGAGGTAGTGTTACCCCTGCACAGGTCACTGGTAGGACCACACCTCGAGTACTGTATCCAGTACTGGAGATCTCACCTCTGGATGGACAGGGATAGGGTAGCAACGATACAGAGGCGGGCAACCAAAATGGTGCAGGGACTGCATCCAAAGCCCCATGAGGAAAGACTAAGAGAAGTGAATATGTACTCGCTAGAGGAAAAAAAAGGGAAAGGGGGATATGATACAGTAGAAACATTCAAATACATAACAGGCATTAATAAGGTACAGGAAAGTAGTATTTTACACAGAAGGACAGACTCAAGGACAAGGGGTCATGCTATGAAACTGGAGGTGGACAGGCTCAGTGGGGATCTGAGGAAATATTTTTGTTTTTGGTCCGGCTTCCCCACTTCCCGAAGGGAGCTCAGCCCCTGCCGGCTCGCCACCCTCCATGCCCAGGCTTTCCCCCCTATCCTAAGTAGGCTCCACTAGAAGAGGGTGCCCCTTCCCCATGATCTGTGGTACCATGCCCTGGCTTACCCCCAGGGTGGGGCCATGGAAGGGGGACCCTACCTGGCAGACACTGTTGGCAGCGGGGGAGGCAGCGGAGCGGGGCTTCATGCATGGTGCTGAGATTTTGTGTATGGCTATACCTGGGGGCAGAGACGTACAATGATGGCTCACGTCCGCCCCACCCCCCCACAGATAACGGCTCTGGCACAATGGATCCCCCCAGCCTCTGCCAAGGGTCCATGACGTGCCAGACACACTACCCTCCTCCCCCTGAAGAAGGAGAGCAGTCTCAAGAACACTCTATTCTTCTCCCCCAGCTGGCCCTCCGACCTCCCGAGTTCATTTCCGAACCCGGGGCATCAGTGTTGCAGATGAACACACTGCCTCTGCGCTGGCAGACTAGCCACAGAGGAAATATTTCTTAACAGAGAGGTGGTGGATCTGGAATGGACTCCCAGCAGAGGTGGTAGGTGCCAAAACAGTTGCAGGATTCAAGCCTGCATGGGATACATACAAGTGGACCTTAGAAGGAGTACAAGGGGTGGGGATGACCAGAGATGGGCAAGGGCTGTGGTGGCATGCTAGGCAGGGAAAATGGACAGACTGGATGGGCCAAAGGGGTCATTATCTGCTGACAACTTCTATGTTTCTATGTATATTAATACTGCCACCGAGAACATTCTTATGGTGTAAGAGTGGTCTCACTTATATTCTTAGGGTATCAGAACTGCTTACCTTTGGTTCGCGGTTCTCATACCCAAAGAATGCATGTGAGACCACTCTTACAACTGTAAGTGAGGTCTCAGTGGTAGTATTAACATACAGAAGAGGTAGTTCGCCTGCTTGTAGCACAGGTGGAATGAGTGCTATCTATCCAGGTTCCAGCTGAAGGGAGGAGCACATTGTTGCCATCCATGTTGGCATGAACGACACAGGGTGCATGAGTCCCAAGGACATGAGTGCATCATTCATGGAATTAGAGGTGTTCCTGATTGGAATTGTATCCATGGTGATCTCTTCTGAGATCCTCCCAGTCCCAGGAGCTAGTGAGAGGCAGCAGTGAACCATAAGGCAGGCAAATGTTTGGCTAAGGGTCAGCTGTAGGAGGCAAGATTTTCTTTTTCTGGACAACTGGAGGTACTTATTGGGCAAAGGGACTGCATGAATGCAATGGGCTGTACCTGAGCCAGGAGGGAGTGGAGGTATTGACCAGGAGATTGGGTGGGGCAGTTGGGGGGGTTATTCAACCTAGAAAACAGAAAGTGTTCAGTGGAAGAGTCAATCAAAATCAGGAGTCAGTTGCAGGGGATCACCAAAGAAAGGAGAGCAAAGCAAGGAAGTTACAAGTGAGGAGACCTCAAAGGGGTTAGATGAAGCACAGATGAATACATACATACTCTTACTTTCTTGCAATCCAATATGAGCAGCACACCCAGAAAAATCAGCAAGCTCGATGGTCTGACGTATTTCAAAGGCAAGGACTTAGTGGCACTCAGAGACATGGTGGGGAGAATAATATGACTAGAGATGGGTGAAGGGGCTAAATTTGCTCCGCGAATTAATCCATGAAGTTAGCACAATTATTATTTGCGGACTGCGGATTGATCCACAAAGTGTGAAATTTCGCTGCGAATGGCGGAATTTCATCCACGAACGTTGAATTCTGCCATTCACGGGTGAAATTCTGCAATTTTGCACTGAAAAGTTTGCGATTTCGGGCAAAGTCAAAGTTGCTGAGGGCAGGAAAAACTTTGCAAAAGTCCACAAATACAAATTTTGGCCACTTTGCAGTAAGTCTGCCAGCAGAGTAAAACTTTGCTGCAACTCTAAATATGACCGAACATCAGAAAGTACAGTTACGTAAGAACTTACCGTAACAGTAGATCTTTGAGAGGAGCTCTTGCAGCAGGTAATACCAATAGGACTAAGGCCGCCAAGCATTAGGACCTCACAGAAAAATCGTCTAGCTAGCAGTCTGTGGTAGGGGACCACCCCCGATATTGGCTCCGCCCAACATCAGACGTAGTATAAATGGGGCAGCCCCCGGCACCATCTCAGTTCTCCTGTCAGAGACCTGGTTAATAAACAGAATGGAGAACCAAGGTGGGACTCCCATACCCAAAGGGAAGGAAATAAATAAATTTGTTCCTGGGGGTTAGAGGGTGGAAAAGCCACCTGCTGCAAGAGCTCCCATCGAAGATCTACGGTTACACTAAGTTCTTACGTAACTGTACTATCTTGCTTCGAAGGGGAGGTCTTGCAGCAGGTAATACCAACAGGACTTAGTCCCAAGCAGTACCCAAAGAGAGATCCAGGTCAGCGGGGAGAAGGATATAACTGAAAACTGATAGGGTGACGCTTATGAGAGGAGACCCTGAAGGACTGCTAGTCCAAAGCCTGCTCTCCTCCTAGAGGCAATGTCCAAGCTGTAGTGTCTGATGAAGGCATGGACTAAGCTCCAAGTAGCGGCAGCACAAAGGTCTGCCAAAGACACATTTCAAAGAGAGGCAAAGGAGGTTGTCACACCTCTGGCTGAATGGCTCTTAACCAACCCCAGTTAGGGCTTGTTATGGTGCTGATAGCAAAAGGTTATGCAATGCACTAACCATCTGGTCAGTGTTTGTTGGTGACAGGAGCCCCTGTCTTCCTGTAGGCAAAGGAAACGAACAACTGGTCTGTCTGCCTAATGAAACTAGTTCTGTCGAGGTAATACCTGAGGATACTATGTACATCCAGAGTATGCAATACAGCCTCCCCTTTAACAAAATACTCTAGAAAATAAACTGGAAGCTGGATGTACTGATTCAAGGCAAGTTCAGACACCACCTTCGGAAGAAACTAAGGGTTTGTACACAGTGCCACCCTGTCCCTCTGGAAAATGAGGTAAGGCTCTTTACACATCAGAGCCTGCAACTCAGAAACTCTCTGAGCAGAAGTAATAGCAACTAAAAATAACGCTTTCCAAGAGAGAGAGCAAAGCTCGCATGTCGCAGCTGGCTCAAAGGGAGGTAGGGTGAGCTTCCCTAAAACATAAAGAGTATCCCATGGAGGAACAGGATCCCTCCGTGGGGGTCTGATGTGCAAGATTCCCCTCAAGAAGGTCTTGCATACATCGAGCTGTGCCGGAGTCCTCCCATTTATCGGTGTGTGATAGGCTGACAGAGTGCAGAGATGCACCTTAATGAACAAGTAGCTGAGGCCCAAGTCCAAAAGATGGAGAAAGTACTCCAGCACAGATTTTATCAGACAACCCAAGGGATCCAAGGAACGGGGTTTCATCCATAAACAAAAATGCTTCCACTTCATGGCACAGGTTGCCCTGGTGGAGGGTTTTCTCGCTGCTACTAGGACCTCTGCCACTCTACGTGACACTTCCAACCTTTCCTCAGCTAGGACTGCAGGAGCCAGGCATGCAGATGCAGGTACTGCAGAGCTGGGTGGACTAGTATCCCTTGTTCCTGGGATAGCAAGTGAGAGGAGAGGGGCAACTGAACTGGAGGTTCCGTGGCAAGTTGTTGCAGCAGTGGGTACCAGATCTGATGAGGCCAGAGAGGAGCTATCAGAATCATTCTGGCTTCCTCTGCCTGCAACTTGAGCAGGACTCTCTGAAGGAGAGGGAGAGGGAGAGGGAAGGCATATAGAAATCTCCCTGTCCAGGAGAGGGGCAATGCATCTAAAAAAAAACACCAGGCCCTGGATCTAGTAGGCAGTTTGGCATTGCAAGGGGACACAAAGAGGTCCAGTTCTGGTCAACCCCATCTTCCGAAGAGGTCTTCTGCCACCTCTTGATGCAACTCCCACTCGTGATTCAAAGATTGAGAGCGACTTAAAATATCATCAAGAACATTCTGGATGCCTGGGACATGAATCACCGTAATGTCCAGACCGTGTTCTACTGCCCAGTACCAGACTCTCATGACCTCTCTGCATAGGGGATATGAATTAGTGCCCCCTTGCTTATTTAGATGTAATACTACTGGGGTGTTGTCTGACTGGACTAGGAGTGGACCCCGGTAGAGCTGATCTTGGAAAATCTGAAGGGCATACAGTGTGGCTCTCATTTCCAAAATATTGATGTGGAGAGACTGCTCTACTGCACTCCGAGAGCCTTTTGTGCGATGTGCATCCAGATGGGCTTCCCAGCCTAGATCCGAGGCATCTGTAGTGAGAATCTGCATTGGGCTCTGCCACTGAAAGGGAACACCTACCATGAGGTTGACTAGAGTTAGCCACCATAGCAGAGACCAACAGACCGCCTCCGATATCTGAATAGGCTGGTCCAGGCTGTCTACGCCCTGGTCCCACTGAACCCTGAGATGCCACTGTAGTATCCTCATGTTCAGCTGTGCTAAAGGGACTGTGGCTATGGCGGCTGCCATATGCCCTAGCAGTTACAGGATTACCCTCGCTTGGACTCGGCCTGAGGTCTGCACCTTCCGGGCAACCCCCCTTTCATCTGTTCTGCCCTGTCTGGTGGCAGAAAGGCCATGCCTTGAATGGTGTCTAGGACCACCGCAATACACTGAAGCCTTTGGGAGAGCCAAGGATGTGACTTGGACCAATTCAGAGTGATGCCCAGGTACTGGAACATCAAGATTATTTCTTGCAAGGCACTGTTCAGCTGGTCTTTTGACTAGGCAGAAATAAACCAGTCGTCCAGGTAAGGGTAGACAAAGTGGCCCTTTCTTCTCAGGACCGCTGCTACCACCACAAGGCACTTGGTGAAGACTCTTGGCGCTGACGAGAGGCCGAACAGAAGAACCCTGAATTGATAGTGCTGACCTTGAAAAAGGAAGCGTAGGAACTTCCTATGCGAGAGCAGGATTTTGATGTGCATGTATGCATCCTGCATATCTATGGAGCACAGCCAGTCTCCTCGATGGATCATGGGCAACAGGCTTGCTAGGATCACTATTCTGAACCTCCTGTACTGGATAAATCCGTTCAGCTGACTGAGATCCAGAATAGGGAGGAGGTCTCCAGTTTTCTTGGGAACCAGAAAGAAATGTGAATAGAAGCCTTCGCCCTGCTGGGCAGGTGGAACTACCTGGATGGCCTTCTTCTGCAGGAGGGCCTGTATCTCTGCTTTTAGAAAAAGGGCATGGTGGGGTGAGCAATGGGAAGGGATAGGAGGCTTGTCCGGAGGGCAGCTGAGAAATTCTAGGGAGTAGGCCCTCTCTATTGTCTGAAGGACCCGCTGGTCCGAGGTGATACTGGACCACCCTAACAGATAGAGGGAGAATCTCTCTCCTACTGTCTCCCCCAACAGAATCTGAGGGTGGGGGAGGGATGTCAGGGAGTCATGCTGCATTTGGGGGATTTGGCAGGGAGGGGTTCAAGGCACCTTGGGATGTTTGGGGCCCTGGGCGGCCACGTCTCTTAAAGGCTCCTTTGGTCTGGGGTTGCCTTTTCCCTTGTTTTCCTTGGTTTCGACGAAAAGGACGATGATGGGAAGCAGAAGGCTCTATCTTGTACATTCTGTGCACACCAGCCACCACCTTGCCAGACTCTTGAAGCCAAAGGATGACTTTCTCCATCTCTTGTCCAAAAAGGATGGAGCCCTAGAAAGCGGCATCCAGGATGGTATCCTGCAAGTCCTGGCGGAAACCCGATACCCTGAGCCAGGCATGCCTCCTCAGGCAAATGCCAGAGGCTGCCGCTCTGGCTGCCATGTCTGCCGAATAGGAAGACCTGAGCACATACTTATCTATGTCCATGCCCAACTGAAGATATGCCATGAGCTTGTTTTTGCTGTCAGAATCCAGCTGAACTTTTACCAGGTCCATGGTCTTCTCCCAGAGGGACTTCTGGTAAGTCACTATGTGGGCTAGGAAATGTAGGGAGTGAATAGCACCAGTGGCCGATGTGTATACTTTCCTCCCCATGTGGTCCAGCTTTTTGGACTCAGGGTCCAGCAGCTGGACACTCATATACTTAGGCTGTTGAGCTCTTTCATGAGCTGCCATAAGCACCACGGAGTCTGCTTTGGGATTCTCACCCAAGAATGGCTCTCCTTTAGGTGTTCTACAGAGCCTGTCTGCTTTCCTTGGCACTGCAAGGTGGGATGACCAAAGGTTTGGGGTCCATAGATCCCAAAAAAATTTTGCCAAGCAGCGCCTCTCTGGATCAAGCTCCTCCGTATCCCACTGGTAGAAGGCTTGTATGTGCCACATAATGTCAAGGAACGAGGGGTCATCCGGGGGGGGGGACCTAGGCAAGTCTCTTGGACCAGGGAAGGGGACTGGAAGATTTTCCCCTGAAGAATAATCAGAGGATGAGTCCCCTGCATCTTCACCTGAGAACGGCGGACGACTGCTGGAAGAAGGCACTGATGATGGGTATCTTCTTCTACCCACAGGACCAGGCAGCAGATGAGAGCCCTTGTCAGGCACCCGACCACCGGAGGGCAGAGGATGCCCTGCAGGGGTTTCCTTTGGGGAAGGCTCCAGAGACCTGTAGCGTAAGTCCCTCTTAACAGTGTTCTACCAAAAGGTGAACAGCACACCGACGTCCGCTAGGGGGACGACTGAGGGTGTGGGCATCGGGTGCGACGGACCGGGAGTCGGGCTTTTAGGACCCTCTGGGGCAGATGTCCGGTCAGGAGACTCCTCAATTACAGTATCGGGCTGCAGGTCTGGCTCAGTATCAGGAGCAGGAGACCTGTTATCCGACCCAGCCTCTGGCTTTGCCTGTGAATCATCGGGCAACTGATCCTCAAGAAAAGGGGTAGACGCCTGATCCTTGGGGGTCGACAGCTTCTTATCAGCCAGTGGCACCTGGTCCTAACCCAAGGGTGAGCTAGCCAGGCTTATGGGACGTCTGTCGTCCGCGGGCGGTTTCCCCTTTGCGGGGGGGGGGTCATCCGATGTCAGACAGTCTCCTGGCATCTGGTGGAGTCTTCCCAGTGTTTGTGTCTATCTATCGGACGAACCACTGAACTTACAGCCTGCTTCCAAAGACCTGACTGAGGAGGATGCCTGTCCCTCTTGGGCCGATCCACAAGAAGGTTTGTGGGGTCAGTGAGCCAAGGGGAGCTGGGCAGATAAACACCCAGAAGAAGACTCCTTGCTCTTGTCTTGGGAGGAGGAGGAGAAGGAGGAGGAAGTCTTCTTGGGAACAGTCCCAGAGGCAGCCGGTGGGACCGACCCTGAACTCCTGCTACAGACTGAGGAAGTAGAAGCCTTGTGGGGGGACTTAGGGCAGGACTCTGCTCTGGCCCAGTCTTTCTCCCGGTGATGATGATGTTTCCCTCCCAATGACTTCTCTTTAGGGGGAGACTGTAGTGGAGATTTCTGCATGGCTGCCACCTGCCTCTCTAGGAGATAGGCCTTCAGGGCACTGGCTCTTCTGATGCAGGTCTTGTTATTAAACTTCTGGCAGTACGGGCAATCGTTGGGCCAGTGGTCTGAGCCCAAGCAGATCAAGCAGGCCGCGTGGCCGTCCTTGGCTGGGATCTGCTTCCCCCATTGACACTTCGACTTGCACGCGTGGAAGAAGGCAAAGACATGTAAATTCACTGAATAACGATGAAAGATACTGGAATTGAACGTTTTAGATGATTAGGAAAAAAAGTGCGGTAGGCTGCGAAAAACTAGGCATCCGTGGAGCCGAGGTAAGTAGGTAGACTGCGGGAAAAGAACTGAGATGGCACCTGGGGACCGCCCCCTTTATACTACATCTGATATCGGGCGGAACCGATGTCGGGAGTGGTTTCCCTGCCATAGTCTGCTAGCTAGAAGATTTCTTCGTGGGGTCCTAATGCCTGGTGGTCTTAGTCCTATTGGTATTACCTACTGCAAGACCTCCCCCTTCGATGTAAGATCAGAGGGTTACAGACTTTCTAAAAGCATAGGACTGATAAAAAAGGGGGTAGATGGCACTCTTTGTATGGCTGGAAGTCACTGTGGAGGATAAGGGGGACGTAGAAACATAGAAAGTGTTGGCAGAAGGAGACAAAAGGTCCATGAGGTCTGCCCATTTAGTTACCCAGGGCCTATTGCTGATCCTGGATCCTAATCCCCTTCTGGTATTTTACCTTCTCTGTTCGATACATTTTTATTTGAGCCTGTGTTCTGTCCCACCCATGCCTGAATGCTGCTACAGTCCTTGCTCCCACCACCTCGGCTGGCAGGCCATTCCATGGTCCCACCACTCTTTCAGTAAAGTAGTGCTTCCTTACTTCCCTCTTAAAGCGTCCTACCTACAACTTCCATTCGTGTCCATTAGTAGTTGAGCTGGTGATTCTGTTGAATTGCTCTGTGTAGAGCGCTTTATTTATGCCTCTTAGGAACTTGAAGGTCTCGATCATACCCCCCTCTCCCTCCTGGTCTCCAGTGAGTACATGTTCAGTGACCCTAGGCACTCTTCATAAGAGAGTTCATGGAGGTCCTGTGTTATCTTTGTTGCCCTCCTCTGCACTGCCTCCAGCCTGCCCTTATCCTTCTTCAGGTGAGGGCTCCAGAACTTGACACTATACTCCAGGTGAGGCCTCACCAGGGAGGAGGGATCACCTCTTTATTCCTACTGTTGATTCCCCCTCCAATGCACCCCAACATTTTATTTGCCTTGCTGTATTCTTTGCTGCACTGACTTGATTGCTTTAGGGTGTCACAAATGATGACTCCCAGGTCTCTCTCTTCTTGGGAGGTGCTGATTTTCACCCCATTTAGCCAATGTTCTGTCCTCGGATTACCCTTCCCCAGGTGCATCATCTTTGTGTTAAACCTCAGCTGCCAGATATTTGACCACCTTTCTAGCTTGAAGTCTTTTTGTAGGTCCCTAACCCCTTCCACAGTGTCCACCCTTCCACCAAGTTTAGTGTCATCCGAGAAGAGGGCAATCTTGTCCTGGATTCCTATGCAGATGTCACTAAAAGACATGTTAAAGAGGACCAGGCCCAAGACCGATCCCTGAGGTACGCCGCTTGTGACCTTTCTTTCACTTGATCTTACCCCACTGACTACCACTCTGTCATCTATCCCCCAGCCAATTTCCCACCCAATACTCAGGTCCTCCCACTTTTGTAACGGGCGATTATGCAACAATGAGTCAAATGTCTTGCTGAAGTCAAAGTACAGGAGGTCCACTGGGTGGCCCTTATCTAGTTCCTTGATTATCCAATCAAAAAATGTAATGATGTTCGTCTGGCAGGATCTTCCTGCCACAGACCCCAGCTGTTTGCTATCCTGAAGACCGTTTATTTCCAAATATTCTACTAGGTCCTGTTTGAATAAGGTCTCCATCAGTTTCCCCACAACAGATGTGAGGCTAACTAATCTGTAATTTCCTACCTCTTTCCTATTCCCTCCCTTGTGGAGTGGAATCACTGCCCTTCTCCAGTCCCCCAGCATGACCCCTGTCTGTATCAACCGGCTAAACAACTACACCAAGGGGTCTACCAGTTCCTCAGCGAGCTCCCGCAGCACTCTCGGGTGTAACCCAGCAGACCCTGGTACCTTATCCATCTTGAGGTGTGCTAGTGCCTCCCTGACCCTATCTGTGGTTACTGTCGGTGATTCCATTCGTGAGGAAGTCAATGCTACAGTGCTACAGATTTACAGAGCTACAGAGTCCATACAAGGTCACCAAAATGATATGAGGTATGGAGGACAAAAGCTATGAAGAGAGACTGGACGTCCTTTCTAGTCAGGGTCCCAGAAAATCAGCTTCACTGTTTCAGCCTTCTTGTGGCTGATTGATTACACCCTGAAGAGGATGGACCAGGGGCTGTATACTTTGTCAACCTTGCTAAAGCATTTGACATCATCTTTTATCCCCTCCAACATGACAAAGGAGAAATTCCTTCATCCTTACCATAATTTCCTTTTCTGTTAGCTCCAATGTTGATAGTGGAGAGTAAGAACAGGTTACTCACCTGTAACAGTAGTTCTAGAAGTGGTATATGTTGTTCATCCACACTCTTTGGCATGTCCCGTTCCCCTTTAAATCTTGTCGGAAGTCTTCAAGCTGGCTTCTCCCACCCAACCGAGTGGTATATACCTCAGCTCCGCCCCATGACACCAGATCTTAGCCCGCTGGAAGCCAGGTGTTGTGCATTTGCAGTCGGGGAGGTCGGGTGGTTCCGTGTGGATTAACAACATATACCACTCCTAGAACTACTGTTACAAGTGAGTAACCTGTTCTTCTAGGAGCGTGGATATGTTATTCATCCACACTCTTTGGCAGACTCCTAGCAGTTCTCCAGGAGGAGGGAGGCAAAGTGCACACCCCCTACTTAGGGAACATAGATTGGAGAACTGAGGCCCCAAAACCAGCACCCCGGCGTGACTCAAGGTCGATGTGGTAGTGGGTGATGAAGGTGTTTGCTGACTTCCTGGTAGCAGCCCAACAGATTTCTTGGATAGGGATGTCCCTGGAAGCAGCCACCGAAGCAGCAGTATGGTGGGTAGAATAAGCTCTTATCCCTCTGGGAGGCTCCTTGCCTGCCAACTCATAGCACAGACCTATGCATGCTGTAATCCATCTTGCAACAGTCTGCTTCGCTGCAGGTCTGCCAGAAGCGGCTTCAGTGTAGGTGACAAACAGCTGCCAAACCTCTCCCCGAATTTCCGCCGTCCTCTCCTTGTAATAGGAGAGGGCTTGTCTCAGGTCCAAAGTATGGAGCCTGTACTCGGCCTCCGAGGTATAATTAGGATAGTATACCGGCAGAGTTAACACCTGGTTAAGGTGAAACTCTGACACCACCTTCGGAAGGAATTTCGGGTGGAGGCGCAGGACAACCTTGTCCCTGTGGAAGACCAGATAAGGGGAGTCCACCAAAAGCGCCTGGAGCTCCCCTGTCCCTCTGGCCACCAGGAAGGCTGTCTTCCACGACAAGTGTGACAGCTCACACTTGTGCACTGGTTCGAATGGCTTGCCCATGAGCTTTGCCAATACCAGCAGTAGATCCCACGGAGGTGGAGGTTCATGCACCGAAGGGGATATGTGATCCAGGCCTTTGAAAAAGCGCCTGACCACTGTCTCCTGCGCCAATGTCGGCTGACCGGTCCGTGCCCAGTAAGCAGAAATGGCTGGCAGGTGCACCCTAAGGGTTGATGACCACAGACCCCTTTGGAGATAGACCAAAGGTAATCGAGAATGTTAGCCACAGAACAGGATAAGGGGTCCAGACCCTTACCCTGACACCAAACAGAAAACCTTTTCCATTTGAAAACATAACATTTCCTGGTTGATTCCTTTCTAGATGCCTTCACCACAGTGTAGACATCCTCGGAAAGACCCAAAGCCTGGAACTCTAGCCACTCAGGTACCAGGCTGTGAGATGCAGGGATTGGAGGTCCGGATGGAAGACCTTCCCCTGGTTCAGAGATATCAGGTCCGGGCATGTACAAAGCCGTTCCGGAGGCCTGCAGCCGAGGCTGAGGAGATCTGGATACCAGAACTGGCGCGACCAGTCTGGGGCACCAGTCTGGGGCTACCAGAATCACCTTTGCCTTGTCCCTCCTCACCTTCAGTAACACCTTGTGGGATCAAGGGAAATGGAGGGAAGGCGTAGAAGAGGCCTAGGGTCCACAGCCTCGAGAAGGCATCCCCCTACAGTGAGCCCTGCTGAGGAGGGGGTGGGCATGAAACAGCCTCAGACTGGTATTTTCCCTGGAGGCAAATAGGTCCACTATCAGTCTGCCACACCGGAAGAACAGGCTGTAAGCTACCTCTGGATGGAGAGACCACTTGTGGGATGTCTGTCCTAAGCGGCTGAGAGCATTCGCCAGCTGGTTCAAGGCTCCTGCCACATGGATGGCTAAGATCCACCTCCAACCGGCCTACGAGGGTCCAGATGCGGAGTGACGCCTTGCATAGCAGACGGGAGTGCGTGCCGCCCTGTTTGTTGAGGTACTACATGGTTGTGGTATTGTCCGTCTGGACTTGAACCACTTGACCCCAGAGCTGAGGAGCGAAAGCTGACAGTGCCAATCTGACTGCTCTGAGCTCCAACAGGTTGATGTGGCATCGGACTCCTAGGGGTCCAGAACCCAGGCCCTGTTGTTCCCCATATAGGCTCCCAGCCCTGAGGAGAGCATCGGTCATAATGACCGTCGGCTTGGCCGAACAAACGGGATCCCTTCCTGCAACCGGTCTGGGGCGGTCCACCACTGGAGAGTGTCCCACATCTTCTGGGTTACAGTGATCAGCTGGTTGAAATGACCCATGTCACTGAGTCCACTGGGTGGCCAGCTCCCACTGGAGGGGACGCATGTGCAACAGGCCCAATGGACCACTGAGTTGCATGCCGCCATGTAACCCAGAAGGCACAGAAAGTCCCGAGTGGGGCGCAAGTGCAAGCGCAACCAGAAATGATTGGGCAATGGAGGAGAGAACCTCCGCCCTGTCCACCAGGAGCCAAGCTCTGGCCTGTCAAGAGTCGAGCTCTGCCCCGATGACGCCCATCACCTGAGAGGGCACGAGTTCCAACTTGGCTTTACTGACCAGGAGGCCAAACTGGGAGCAGGACTGGAGGGCCAGATCCCTGGCCCTCTCCACTTCCCGTAGGGTGGAACATGCCAGAAGCCAATCGTCGAGGTAGGGATAAATTCTGATCCCCCCCGACGCCGGAGATAGACCGCCATCACTGCAATGCATTTGGTGAAGACCCGTGGGACTGATGACAGGCCGAACAGCATGGCTTGGAACTCGTACAGGGTCCCTTCGACCCTGAAGCAGAAGAACTGCTGATGGGACGGACGGATTGGGACATGAAAGAACGCGTCCTGCAGATCCAGTGAACAGAACCACGTTTCGCTCCAAGGATGGTATGATCTGGGAGACAGTGACCATCTAAAAGGTGCATGACCTGTGATATTGGTTCAGGTTGTGGAAGTCTAGAATGGGACACCAGCCCCCCATCCGCTTGGGCACCAGGAAGTACCTGGAGACAAAGCCTGGGTCTGCAGACGGATCCGCCATGAGAGCTACTGCCTCCTTGAGGAGGAGCTGAGCGATGTCGTCTTGAAGAGTCGACTGGGTGCATGTGGAAATCCATTCTTCCCGAGGGGCATGGGCTCAGCTGGGAGGGTACTGCTAGAATTCTAGAGGCAGTCCCTGGCCGACCACTTCAAGAACCCACCTGTCCGTAGTGATAGTGGACCAGGCAGAAAGGAAGTGGTGGAGTCAGCCCCTCACGGAAGACCCAGAGCTGGCGTGATGGGAATAGGGGTGGCAACCCCACGCCACTGGGCAGGCTTGGAGGAGGAGGAGGAGGAGGCCCAGGACCTGAGCCTCAGCCTCCTTTGTGGGCCTGTTGGGGTCCAGGCTTGGGCCGAGGGTGCCAACCTTGAACCTGCTGCTGATGCTGATGCTGCTGTCCTCCCTGATAGGAGGACTGCTGAACCACAGGGGAAGAATGCCGGAAAGGCTTCTTCTTTTTCTTCTGCTGGTTCTTGCCCAAAGAACTCTTGGCAGAAGTGGCGTCCAAGGTGGCATTGGACTGCTCTATGCGCTGTAGGTGACCACTCCTGGGCCCGAACAAGTCAGTCCCAAGGAAAGGCACATCAGCTAACTTGTGCCGAGTATCTGCCGGGAAGGAGAAGAGCCTCAGCCAAGCTCTGCAGCGAGAGGCAACTGCGGCGGCCATCGAGCAGGCACAAGAATCCCCAATGTTCAGGGCCGTCTGGAGATGCTGTTTAGCAACAGCACGGCCCTGATCCCGGACCTGCTTAACCGTGGTCTGCATGTCCACGGGGAGATGTGGGAGGACTTAATCTAATGACCCGAGAAGAGCATGAGAGAAGTGTGCCAAGATGACGGCTGAGCTTGCCTGATGAACGCCAAAGGAAGAAGCCACACTTTTCACGCTGAATGGTCCAAAGCTTGGACTCTTTATCGGGGTTGGACAGTAATCTGCAGAACTGCCAGTACACCTGAACACAGAGGCAGTCACCAGGCTCTCGTCGAAGGATGCTCTGTGAACCCCGCAAGGGACCCCATGGGTACCGCATACTTGCGGACCATGCTGGCAGATGGTGCTGGACATGAGGCAGGACTCTTCCATAGTTCAAGAGCCAGGCCAACAATGGCTTTGGCCACAGGAAAGGCCTCCGTCGGGGTATCCCCTCTCTTGAGGATGTCCGTGAGAGGGTACGCCGCCTTTTTCTAGATGGGTTCCAGGGGCATCCCTGTGGAATCAAGAGATGAAAAGAAGAATCCCTTGGAAGGAGGAAGGACCTTCCTCCATCCCTGTGCCAACGGACGACTCATCATCCCCAGGATGAGAGTGGAGCCCAGTGACATCTGAGTCCAAAGAGTCAGGGTACAGCGACCTGCCGCCCAAAATCACCCTCGACCAGCCGAGGGTGGTCCGGGGTGACCGTGACCGACAGACGTCGGGGAAGCCTGGTATCTGGTCGTTCCTCTTTGGAAGGAGCCCCATCTCACAAGCTGCTTGGGTGGCGGTTCCACCATTATTGGTGGAGAGATTGGTCGGTATAGGCTGAACCGGAGGACGGGCCAGCCCCACGGGTGGGGGAACCGAAGGTTTCGGTTCTGAGGGGCTCGGCTCCGGCCTAGGAGGTGAAAGCCAAGTAATGGCTGAGATAGGCGGTGGAGCCGTCTTAGGCCCGGACAAAATCAGCTGTTACTACATAAGGTCCTCGTAGCACCGACGGAGTTTCCGTTGGAGCCTCTCCTTGTCAGAGGAGGATGAGGACGACCTGTGGCGCTGCCTCTTTTTAGAGCGTTTGTGGCTCTTCCTCGGCTGTTCGGCCGAGGGGATTCTAGACCTCAACAGAGATTGGGCAGGCCAACTCGGTCGCTCGGGAGACACTGGAGGAAACAGTAAAACCCGAGGGTCTGGAACCAGGACCTCGATGGGGACACCAGCAGACTGGGTCTCGTCATTGGGGAACACAAGAATCGGAGTCCTCTCCAAGGAGTCGTCGGCCACGGCCGGCGACAGTGGGTCGATTAGATCGAGAATGATCTCGACCTCATCGGCCATATCCTCGGTTGTCTGGCTGTCGGAAGATCCAAGAAGCCTGCGGCCGAGGATGCTAGCTCAACTGAGGTTGAGACTGCATGCTCCTAGGACTGAGACCTCTTCTCAGTCCCCAGAGTGCCTTCGCCGAGACGAAGACGTGTTCGGCTCCTTATCTCGCTTGTGAGACTGGGAGGAGTGCGAGTCCCTGGGCGCCTCTCACCGAGTGGGGAAAGACTGACACAACTCCTTAAAGGAACCTGTGAAGGTGGAGCCCAGGTTTAGTGGAACAAAAACGCTTCGACTGTCCGGAGCGCGGCCAGCTTCTTCTTCTAACGCCTTCATGTGTTCCAGCTGCTCGGCCAAACCCGCGGCCGTGGAAACCATCCACCTAGCCTCCTTGGACTTCACTGGAGGGTTCCTTTTCTCTGGTCTCTCCAACTTTAAACGTGCCAGGTGGTCGTCCAGGACGTTGGGATGGAAGGCCAAGCAATAGCTGCAGGACGAGATGTCATGGTCGACACCTGGGTAGTAGGCATACGTGAGATGGGGATTGGTGCGCTACATTTTCTGACTGCAAGGACACCGGCGAAATCCTGGAGAAGATTTCTTTTCTATGACTGAGGACGCAAAAGCGCGATCGCTATCTCGGATGAGTTATAATTTCGGTAAAACTGAAGTTTTGAAAGCCAGGGCCTACAAAATACGTGAGCACGAGGGAGGCAACTTGTACCTTCCAGTGGAAAGGAAGATCTGGAGTCATGAGGCGCAGCTGAGGTATATACCACCCTGGTGGGAGGGAGGTGCCAGCTTGAAGACTTTGGAAAGATTTAAAGGGGAAAGGGACATGCCAAAGAGTATGGATGAACAACATATCCATGCTCCAAAAAAATATATAATATTGTATTATTTGGGAGCAATGTGCAGCACGGAGTTAGGAGAAGTTGGAGCGTCAGTAAAAAACAATCAGAAGACAAAACATTAGACACAATGACCACCGATGTTTGCTTTTAAACCACTGCTTGACTTACCAATGACTAAGTGTAGCTACCCACTGAAGTTCAGACAAGTAAGGGTTTGATATCTCAGATAACCTCAATGAACAAACTGCCAGAATTAGCCTGAAATCCCTAATATTGAAGGAAGGGAGAGAGGGACCGCCTAAAGAATGCCAAGAGATGGGAAAAGGAAAAAAAAACACTCGAAAGAAAAGAAATCTAGAATCCCCCCACAAAAAAGAGTGAAGGCAAGCAAAACTACTTACCTAGGGCACCAGACTAAGAGAATAAAAGCAGAGACCCTGTTAAGCAGTCTTCTCAGCAACCTCTGATAGTACCTTTGGGTGTATCCTGTCAGGTCCAATAGCTTTGCTAACTTTTAGAGCTGCAAGTCCTTTCAGGTCTCTTTCCTCTGAAAATGAACTTGTGACCACGTCTCTCCCCTTTGTTCCTGCTCAGTTTCAGTTTATTAACAAGTATGTACACACAACAACATTTCACATACACCAGTTAAAATCACATTTAGACATAATAAATGAAGTATAAATGCTTCAGTCTAAAATAAAAACCCTTTTCTGGCTGGCTGGGCCAGCACTCTGCATCTCACATCTCTCAATGTACTCCAACTCGGCGATAGCGACAGGCAGACTAGGACGTATTGTGCTCATTCCACAACTGGATAACAGTATCTAACTGCAGCTATTGGACAAAGGGACTGTTGTGTGTTAAAATAGATTAATTTGCCTGCAGAGAGATTGCAAAGTTGCAGCTTAGTTTAAACTGTTTACATGAATGCCATCTTTTCAACCCCTGATCCTGTGCTGCCCATCAAGGAGTGCAAAGGACTGTAGCTATGGATCCTGGGTAGAGGGTGTGAACATTGTTCTTGGTGCCTTTAGCAACCAATGATCTAACAAGACACCCTAATGCACATTAATTTCTTTGATAGAAAGCTATATTATTCAAAGGTGAGTGGCATTTTCCCCGATGTGGTTGGGGAGAAAACTGCTTGGGGCAGATCGTGGCTGAATCTCTCCGAGGAAAGAGAGGAGCTGTGAGTGAGCGAGACAGACTTTTGTGAAGTTGGCCCACAGACTCTGTTGCGGCTGCAAAGAGACTTGGTGAGGTCATCCACTATCTGGGAGAGCCAAAATCCCAGTTTCAGCTGAAAGAAGATACTTTGGTTCCCAGCAGAATAGTCCCTAGCCATTACAGGGGCTGGGACTGAGCATCCAGAGCTTAGAGTGTGGTTCCAGTGACTGCAATCAATATCAGGAGGAGCCTGTTGGGTTTCTACAGCCTGAAGTGCCAGAAAATGCTAAGGACTGCCACCCAAGAAGCGTGGAACTCTGCCAAGAGACTTTTGCCTGGACTGCTATTAAATATGTCATAGTTGTGCCTCCTACCTGCAAAGGTGTTTGAGAAGGAAATGCATGTCACTCAGGATGGCCTGGGGAGTCAACCCAGTTTTTGGTAACACTGAACGTTTACCCCTGAGATCTAGAAGCCTTAATGTGTGGTGTGGGTGTTTGGCCCTGGTCTCCGAGACTGGCCTTATCCAGCATTCACTGAGGAACAGCACAAAGGTGACAAGCTGCAAGAGCCTGAAACCACCTGAAGGGGACCAGTTGCTTGACTTCAGCATCAGCCACTATAACCGTCAATGTTGCCATCCAAGGGCCCAGCCCACCTGAGACAAGCTGCAGCTGCTGCCCTTGAGCATGGTCTGGGTGTTGGACTTCAGACCATGTGTGACTTCAGGGCCTGCCCTGAGCTGAGGACCTCTTCAGTTATTCAGAGTTTCTTTACAAGTTAAGTGTACCAATGCCAGCCAACCCACAGCAACGTTCAGGCCGGCACCTCAATCTGTGTACCCAGGTGGACTGTAGGGACACGGGTACCAGTGGGTAGGTGGTTTGCCTAATAGTGTTGCTGTTGAGGGTAGGCACCATTGCTATTATTGTTTATGAAGTAACCAGTTCATCAAATAGTACATGGTTGCAATTTTTGCTTTGCCAATTCCCCTTACCTTAATAATAAATCTGTTATTGTTGTTACTGCATACCTTTGTCTTTGAGCATATTATTAACAATAGCTATTAAATGCATGCAACATAGTGTAAGCCCACCAAATGAGCTTATCTGTGAGGTCTCCAGCCCTGACGTTCCCCTGCTGGTGGTTCTATGGGTGGCCCTGGTGGTATTTGGGCCCGCTGGCCCAGTTGTGCTCTGCAGCTGCCTGTTTACTGTGACCTCGACCCATATCCAGAGAGGGCCCGAGGTCCGATTGCTGTTTTGTACCTCCAGGCACCTGGGGGACTTTCTTTCAGTCCAGGGAGCTGCCAAAAGCCCAGGACCACAAAAATGGAAGTAAACATGGCGGTGTCACACCTAATGCATGTGCAAAGCCACCCAGAAAAAAATTAAAGGAGCTGTGGCTCCATTAGTCTATTTTTGGCTACGGCCATAATTTAATAACATCCCCGGCTCCAGGGCAGGTAGCAGAGCTGGGGATCAACATCAGAAAGCCTCTGGGCTTGGAGGGAAATGGGCTTTGCCCTAAGAAGGGGAAAATTAAATTAAATAAAAGGGAATGCAATGTTGGGGGAAAATGTAAATAAAGATGGCAGCCCCCATAAAGACACTTCAACAAAGGGCTGCTGGGAAAAGGCCAAAGGGCATTGAATTTGCCCGGGATTGTGACAGCCAATCAGCACAGGGCTGTGAATAAAGTATAAATAGCACTGCCAGCCCACCAAAAGAGAGATCACCCAGAGTTGGAGTGTAGTGGGGGGACTGCTATGGGCTAACCAGCCTAATTTCTGCAATTTGGACCCAATGGCCAGTTTTGGCCCCGCCTTCCACAAATAGGCAGATCGCCTAAAAAAACCCAGCAGCTGCAGGAAGAAAGAGTTTGTGGTTGTGCTGACTTTCAGGCTGTGCAGCTGAGCAAGTGAAACAGCCTGAAGCTGTAGTGGAGCAGAAACGACTGTGAGTGGCTTTTTGAAATGCAAAGTGCTGCAGCTGTGAGTACAGGCTGAGCCACTGTGTTTCCCCCTTGGTGAGGTAGTTTTGAGAGTGCCAATTCCTGCAAGCAGAGAGACTGGGTGCGCTGGGGCTAAAGATGGTGCCAGAGCCAGCCAAGGTTGTGTCTGGGGCTAGAGACTGTGACAATTAAGCCCATCCACTGCACAGCATAAAGAAATAAAAGAGCATGCTGGGGTCAAGAGACAGAGCCAAAGCCCAGCCACTCCATGTATTTGTTAAGGGTGTGCAACAGGGGTCTAAGGGACTATACCCAGTGTCCCTAGACCGAAGTAGATGACGACAGGTGAGAAGGTGGCGAGAGGTCTGCCTGGTGAAAACTGTCCCCTAAGGCCTCTAAGTTGAAGTTGGCAAGGCCAGGCAGGTGAAGACCAGCATTCTTCAACTTTCTCCAGCGAGGTCTGCTGTTACTTAGGTGCACCCTGCAGACATACCTCTGCGGTACCATCTAACTCCAAACCCAGACTGTGAAACTCCCAATAAACTGTAAGTACCCCTGAGCCGCGTCTCTGGGGAATCTTTATTAGCTACTGTAGCTAGCTAGATAGGTTCTGGGGAGTAAGTCCTGGGCTGAATTGCTCCAGATTCCGAGCTGGGCCCAGGCAATCAAGTTAAAGGTTGCTGTGTTCAAGTTTTGTGCTCCAACGTAAGTACCCAGCTTGAGCCACCAGATTGCTACATCTATAGCAACTCCAGTGTTGTACCCATTGCAGCTTGATAACTGCTGGCCACGGCCATTTGGGGAAAAACTGGGTGAACCCACAGGCGGAAGTTGGAAATACTGTGTGGGGTAACAGTGAACACAGAAACATATAATTTGATGGCAAATAAGGACCGCTTGGCCAACCTAGTCTGCCCATTTCCCTACCTGATGGATAAGCTGCAGATTCTAGTTAATTAACAGCTTACTTCCTCCTACCCCCCTCACTAGAATTGCCTTATGTCTGTCCCATACATTCTCAAATTCTCCTACTGTTCCTGACTCCACCACCTTCTCAACAAGGCTGTTCCATGCATCCACAACCCTCTCTGTGAAAAAATACTTCCTTACATTACCTCTGAGCCGCCCCCCATCTTCAAATTGTGCCCCCTTGTTCTTGCACACCTCTTTTTCTGAAAGATGCTACCCTCTTGGACTTTGTTGATTCCCTTGAGGTACTGGAAAGTTTCTATCATGTCCCCCCTCTCCCTCCTTTCCTCGAGGCTATACATATTAAGCTCCTTAAGTCTCTCTTCATATGTCTTCCGGTGCAGACTCTGCACCATTTTAGTTGCCCTTCTCTGGACTGCCTCCATCCTGTTTATGTCTTTGCGGAGATTGGGTCTCCAGAACTGCACGCAGTACTCCAGATGGGGTCTCACCAGCTGTCTGTACAGAGGGATAACAACTTCCTGTTTTCTACTGGTGATGCCTCTCTCTGTGTATCCCAGTATCCCCCCAGACCTCCTTACTGCACTCTCACATTGCTTGCCCACCTTTAGGTCATCTGATATGACTACCCCCAGGTCCCTTTCCATTTTGGTTGTTGTTAGTATCTCACCCCCCACTGTGTACTCTTCCCCAGGTTTTTGTTTCCCAGGTGCATTACCTTGCACTTCTTAGCACTGAATCTAAGCTGCCATACATTTGACCATTCCTCCAACCTTGCCAAGTCCCTTCTCATCCTTTCCACTCCACCTTGTATATCAACCTTGTTGCAGATCTTTGTGTCATCTGCAAAGAGACATACTTTTCCTTCCAGTCCCTCTGCAATTTCGCCTAGAAAGACATTGAAGAGGACCAGTCCTAGTACTGAACCCTGTGGTACCCCACTAGTAACCCCCCCTTTCTTCAGAGTTGACTCCGTTTACTATTACCCTCTGTGTCCTGTTCTCCACCCAATTCTTTAGCCAGGCTACCGTCTTGGGACCCACTCCCAGGCTGGCTAACTTGTATATTAATCTTTTGTGTGGGACTGAGTCAAATGCCTTGCTAAAGTCTAGGTAGGCCAGGTCTACAGCCCGTCCCTGATCTACTACTTTGGTCACCCAGTCAAAGAAATCTATTAGATTCGTCTAACATGACCTTCCTGCTGTGAATCCATGTTGCCTTGGGTCCTGTGCCCCTCTGGCCTCTAGGTACTCTACAATTCTATCCTTCAGAAGTGATTCCATCATTTTCCCTATCACTAAGGTTAAACTAACAGGTCTGTCGTTTCCTGCTTCTGCCCTGCTCCCACTTTTGTGAAGCGGAATCACAGCTGCCCTCAGGTACCACCTCATCCTCCCATGATTTGTTAAAGAGGGCAGTCAGTGGTGTCACTAGTTCTACCCTTAGTTCTTTTTCTGGGATGAATCCCATCAGGCCCCATTGCTTTGTCCACCTTCAGTTTTAAGAGTTCTTTCAGAACCCTTTCTTCTGTAAATGGGCTGGTATCAACTCCTGTATCCAAAGTGTTTCTATTGTTTGGTTTAGGTACCTCCCCCTCTTCATTTGTGAATACTGAGCAAAAATATTTGTTTATTATTTCTGCCTTTCCACAGTCATCCTCTGCCCCCTACCCCCTTATTAAGCCTCACTATCCTCCCTTGGTCTTCCTTCACTCCCTGATGTACCTATAAAAGGTTTTATCCCCCTTCTTAACTGAGTTGGCTATCTTTTCCTCGGTTTGGGCCTTTGCTATTCTGACTGCCTTCCCAGCTTCCTTTTGCTTTAACTGATACAATTCTCTGTCTTGCTCCTTCAGTGATTCCTTGTACTTTCTGAATGCTTTCTTTTTTTCTCGAACCTTCCCTGCCACCTCTGAGAACCATAGTGGTTTCTTACATGGTTTTGTTCTGTTTGTTTGTTTCACACAAAGGCTTGTTGCCTCTGTGATGGCAGTTTTGATTATTCACCACTGTTCTTCCACCCCTCCTTCCTGCCCATTTGCTACTGCATTCCTTAGGCACTCCCCCATTTTGGCAAAGTCAGCCCTCCTAAAGTCCAGTACTTTTGCCTTTGTATGGCTTGACTCTATTACTGTGTTTATCGTGAACCATACTGTTCAATACTCACTAGTTCCCAGATGGCTACCCACTTCTACATCTGTGATCCTCTCTTCATCTCCATTTGAGAGTACCAGGTCTAAGATTGCTCCCTCTCGAGTGGGTTCCAATACTAGTTGTCTAAAGGCATGCCCCCTGTACAGCATCTAGAATAACCCCACTCTTAGAAGTGGCTGCTGCAACTGCACTCCAGTTAACATCTGGCATATTCAGATCCCCCATCAGCAATACCTTCCCTTTTTCAGGCATTCTAAGTATACTTTCTATCATTTGCTTGTCCATTTCCTCCCCCTGAGAAGGGGGGGTCTGTATACAACCCTTGTGCGGATTGTGGTGCCATTGCCTGTCTCTAAATTGACCCACAGTGCTTCCTCTCCTCCCTGTTTACCCTTTTGTTCTGTTGCTTTGATTCCTTCCCTTATGTACAGGGCTCCTCCGCCTCCTCTTTTACCTTCCCTGTCCCTCCTGTAGATTGTGTATCCTGGTATGTTTACGTCCCAGTCATGGTTCTGTGTGTACCATGTTTCTGTAACTGCCATGATATCCAGATGTTTCTCCTCCATCAAGGCCACTAATTCAGGAAGCTTGTTACCCAGACTATGGGCTACAGTGTTAAGATGTAATTGAATCCTTGTTTAAGGCTTGGCGAAGACGCCAAGCATTTAGGCCTGGGAGAGTGTAACCCCCCTTGCAGGTAGGGCACAGTATTCTTGTCTACTGGTGTCTGGTCCTGACAGCCCTGAATCCATCATGCCCAAAGATGTGCTTGCCTGCTCTACTGCATGGAGGAGCTATGTAAATAGTTGAAGCTCTACTCCCTGCGGGTGCCTCGCAGTTTGCACTAGAGCAAAGAGAAGTGTATTAAGTAAATGAATGGGTGAACTGTAAATATGTGTATTGTTGCTTTAAATGTTACACACTGCTTTGTCAATGTTTTCTGGGACCGCTGTGTGTTAAAACAGTTTAATTTGCTTGCAGTTGAGCGATGCCCTTCATTTCTCAAATTCGGCACTTAATATGATAAAAACAGCTTGCAAAAATTGCCCCCAGTGCAGTCTATACAGCATGCCCCTGCGCTGTTCTTGAGCTGACATCACATAACGTGCAAGTGGGGGCACAACTCCAAGTTGGGGAATGTGAGTGTTTGCCTAACAGCTCTATGGAGCTGTTCTACGAGTGTTATTTTAAGAAAAGCAGACAGAAAAAAAAATTTCTTTATGAATAAATCTCTTAACCAGAGAGTATGCTATTACATATGTTGGGGGGATTATTATTACTCAAAACCTGTTTTTTAAATGTTAATAAAATGATTCCTTCACTGAAGCAATTTTCAAACACACACCCCCTATGACACCAGTGCACACGGTGAACACTCGGCATTGACAAATGCTCGTTTCCCCTTCCTTTACAATAAACTACTGTTATTGTTCATGTTAACTGCTGCTACTGAATGTTTCTGTAAAGAAATGGGTTACTGTCAGTGCGTGTGGGGGGATGTTTGGAGGCAGCTAATATATTTTCCTGGGGGTGGTAACCTGTTATTTAGCTACAGGTATTCCCTACCACTTACTCAGATGGAGGCACCACACCACTCTACACCTATGTATCCTAATCCAGGCCAGCCTCCTTGAATGCAGTTGCTGTGAGGACCCCCGAGGGCCCTGGAGCAGCGAAAGGTGAGTCAAGGGGCTGATACATATAATATGGGTTATGGCATTCTTTGTTGTCTCTTTCAGCTGGTCCCACTGGGTCCTGCCGTCCTTGTTAATGTTATATCTTAATCCCCCATATTTACTCAGTTTATTTTGTTACGAGCTGGGGGAGGGGGCGAGTCCTAGTGACTAGTCTTTCAGCTCAGTGAACAGCCACTTCAACAGGTTCTATCTGTTTAGAGGGCCTGCGGTACATGGGGACTCCATACCTGGAGCTTCTATGTGTGGTTACTCTTCCTCTCTCAGGGTCATTTTCACCTGACTGATAGAAACACTATTGGGTATATGCTCCCTACCTAGGAAGCACATTAATTGATTTTAGAGTTTAATACCATTTTCTGAATGTGGTACAGCCACTTTTTACTGTATATATATGAGTTTCATGTTGTCTGTTTGGATTATCCTATTCTGGTTTGGGTAATCCTGGTGTGATCTGCAGGCAATGCGAAGGTATACTGTTCTCTCTGAGAATTATTTTCTACTATGGCAAAAAGGTTATATTACCATGGCAGGTCTAGCATTGTTCCTCCCCACTCATAATTATATGCCCATAGCTCCTGTAAAGATTTCATCCTTTAACATAGATGGCATGAAGAACCCCATTCGGCATACCCATTTAATGCAACATATTAAGAATGATCCATTTAGACCCACCTCCCTCCTAAACTGTGATGTTAAGATTTATGCCAAGATTTTGGCTACTAGGCTGGAGGGTCTGTTGCCAGATGTAATACACTCAGACCAAGCTGGCATCATAAAAGAGAGACACTCCTAACATAACATCAGGAATGTCCTTAATGTTGTTGAGCGCGCGTCTCACCTCCGGGGGGGGGGACTGCGGTCCTGTCCATGGATGCTGAGAAGGCGTTCAACTGGATTGAATGGCCATACCTGTTTGAAGTGCTTCAACGGTTTGGGTTAGAGGAGGACTATGTCATGATGGTTCAAGCCCTCTATGAAGCGCCTAAAGCAGCGGTGTTAGTAAATGGGGCACTGTCAGATCAATTTTCCTTGTATAGGTGCACTACGCAGGGATGCCCCCTTTCGCCGCTCCTGTTTGCTCTGGCAGTTGAACCACTAGCCATTGCTGTAAGAGAAGACTCGAGAATACTAGGGATAGGGGGAAGAGTCAGCAGCAACACAAAATCACTTTGTATGCAGACGATATAATATTATATATCAGGGACTTCTCGGGATCAATGCCAGTTTTGGTGGAAACTATCTCTCAATTTGCAAGTTTCTCTGGGTATAAACTCAATCTCGGAAACTCTGAAGTCATGCTTCTAGGACAAGGGGGTGCAGGGGTAAGTAACACCTGCGCCTTGCGAAGGGTGAGTGTTACCTTTAAATATTTGGGCATCAAGATTGGGCAAGATCTCACTTCCCTCTATAGATTAAACTACACCCCACTTTTGAAATCCATATTAGAGGACTTGAATAGGTGGAAGGTAGGGTTACCACCTGTCCTGCGTTTCGCAGGACAGTCCTGATTTAGGCAGATGTGTCCTGCAAAAAAACATGAAAAATACTACATGTCCTGACTTTTTAGTAGAAAAAAATATTTTCTAACTTTCCTCTAAATCTTGTAGAAAACTACAGCACCTTAACTAAAATACATTAAAATGATATGAAACCATAGAAGCAACCAAGAAACTACAATACTTAGCCTTAATTCTGATTATATAGAGAAAACAAGTCTGTTGCACTAGTCGAGGTTACGTACTGTCCTGCAAATAATTATGTTTTAGTAAGAAATGTCCCACTTTGGGCTTTTTAAAAGGTGGTAACCCTAGTGGAAGGCCCTCCCCATATCATGGTTAGGATGTATTAATTTAATAAAAATGAATATCCTACCAAGAGTTTTATATACTGTGCAGATGCCGCCAATGGGCCTAACAGAGCGAGACACTAGGAGATTTGAGAGGGCCTGCTAGCATTTCATATGGAGGGGGAAGAAGCCTAAAGCTAGCCTAGATAGGCTTAAGGCATATGGCAGACTTAATTACCCAGATATGAAAACCTACTTATTGGCGGCGCAATTCCGGGTGATTAGGGATTGGATTTATCGGAGCAGAGAAGCGAGCTGGCTGGACTTGGAGGAAGCAAATTATAAGGTACATTTGTCGCCTCGATTAGCCGAGGACGGCAGAAAGATATACATAAACCAGGGATACCAGAATATCTTAGTGGGGGTATATTGGAAAGCTGGGGACAATTCAAGAAAAAGGGTGGACATCAGAAGGGGGAGACGTATATGATCCCATTGGTGGACAACCCATTTTTTTCTACCAGGGATGGGTGACCCAGTATTTCATGTGTGGGAGAACAAGGGAATCTTGTGCCTAAATGACCTAAGGAGTAGGGGACATGTCTATATTTTTGCAGAGATGAGGGAGTGGCCCGGATTGCCAGCTGTGCACTTGTTTAGGTATTTCCAAGCCAGGACATATATCCAGCATATTGAGAGGCAGCGGGAACCAGACTCTTGCATGCAGAAGACAGAAGCCCTGTTGGGACAGACTAAGGTTGAGCCCAGGGGTGTCATTAGAAAGGCAGTTCAGTTCATGAGACAGCAACTCCCAAAGGACTATGGGAAAGGGATTTGGGCATAGCCTTGTTGGAGCAGCAGTGGCAACAACTCCAGAACACACACCAGGGGCTCCTGATGTGCAATAGGTATAAGGAGTGCATACAAATTTATACACAGGCTCTTCTGCCCGCCAGTGGCAGTAAATAAGTACAACCCAGCTGTGCCCGCATTGCATCCGAGATGTGAGGTGGCTGTGGGCACTTACTTCCACTCATTCTGGTCATGTACTGTGCTTCAGACTTTCTGGCGCTCAGTGGCAAGAGAAATAGCTAATATGAGGGGAGAGGATGTGCAGGTACTCCCCCTCATGATGCTCTTTGGCATGGAGGGCACAGAGACAGCAGAATGGGCACCTGCTGATAGATGGATAAGAATCCTGCTGGCCATGGCATACTAATGTATTTTGAATACGTGGGTCTTGGGGGGGAGCCAACCATAGGACAGTGGAGGGACTTGGTATGGGGGGCCTTGCAGCTGGAGAGCTGGACATAAAAGATCGAGGGGAGAGAGAAAGCCTTCGCAAACATATGGGCCCCATTTTGGAACACTATGGATCCTGAGGAGAGGGTACTGTTGTGCTAAAGATAGGCATGCTTGGTACACCACTGACCAAGGTAACCTATCCATCGAATGGTCACTACTTTATGAATAGAAGATGGGAATAAGCCATTTTAAGGACTAATCTCATGGAAACATAGGACATGGACCTAAAAGTTGAAGTTTATGTATTGTTAAATTTTGTTTTCTTTTTGTTTCTGTTCTTTCTGCTTCTTCCTCCTTTCTCTCTCTCTCTTTTTCTCTTATCATATTTTCCGCTTGTTGCTCTTTTTTCTATCTTCTTGTTTCTCTTTTTCTCCTGTTTTCTGTCTAAAAAAGCATAGATACAGTATAAGATGTGGTGAGACACAGTACACATATGTAAATGGATGATAAAAACTTGTGAACTGGAAGTTTGAGAAGTAAGCCTGTATTGAAATGGAATATGACTTGATGATTTTATTTGTACATGTACTGTTGCCTGTGGAAAAAGCAATAAAAAATGTTATACGAAAAGAATGACCACCCTGATGTGGTCTTCTCACAAGAGGTGCACTTATCAGGAGAGGAGCATGTAAAACTTGGCAAATATGGTTTCTCAACTGTGGTGACCTCCTCATACCGAAGGGGGAAAAGGGGATGACTAGTCACCGCTGTGTCTGGAAATACTAGATCCCACATGTAAGATTATTACATTGACCCAGAGGGTTGTTGTTATCCCTGTGTGGGTTCTATATGAAAATCTGGTCACCCTGGTAAATATTTGCTTCCCACACCACTTGGATAATAAGGCAATTCAAACCTTTAATAAGGTTCTCTTTCTGTAGCACAAGCAATTGATTATGGGCAGGAACATCAGCTTAACTGTAAACCCAGAATTAGACGTGACTTATCCAGGGAGGTTTTGAAAGACTTCTGCCCAAAAGTACTTTAAGGCATCCTTAGCATAGCTCTGGATGGAGGATGCATGGCGTGCCCTTTTTCCAAAGAGACGGACCTACACACATTTTTCAGCACATCATTATAGTCATGAATGGCTGGACTATTTCTTTACTACCTTGGAGCACTTGGGAGTTGCCCGGGACAAAACTGGTGCCCCTTGAATCTTATCAGACCATTTCTCCTATGTCTTAAGGTGGACCTAAGCAATATCAGAAACCAAACTATGTGGAGATTGGATCGGTCCCTGCTTAGAAAGGAACTTTTCCAGACTCCAGTCCATGATAAGGTGGAGCAATTTATGGCTAGCAATGATGAGGGAGAATTGATGGACCCAATACCATGGGACACTCTCAAGGTAGTTTTACAGGGTGAGATAATTTCTTAAAGCAGCTCACTGCATAAAACAGAGAGAGATTCTAAGCACTGGGAACTCACGAAGCAATCAGGGATCTTACAGCAACTGCAGGGGGAGGGGATATAGAGGTAGATCTTTAGAGTCAAATAATCAGGCAACAAATTGAGGTTATCCTTGATCAGTAAGTGGAACTGGCCTTGCATTACTTCAGACAGTACTATTATGGGGGTTCACAGATTATCATGGCAACGTTGGGCCAGGAAGGCAAACCTGTATCTCTTGGCAACTGGGTCCTTTCTCTGGCAAAGTCACCCACCGCACAGACAGGATAGAGGTAAGCACATGGGGCTGTTATCAAGAACCATTTTACAGCCTTCTCTCTGATGGGTTCTTTAACATCACAATACCTTTCGCATCTACGTCTCCCAACATTATCTGAAGCACTGAAAGAATTGCTTCCGTTACTTATTTGGGCAGAGAAAATTTTGGATGCCATTAAGGAGGCTAAAATGGCAAACTGTCCAGGCCCAGATGGCTATGTCACTGCATTTTATAAAGCGTTTACACTCCTATTGCTCCCTTCACTGACACGCGCATTCTGACAGGTCCAGGAGGGTGAGTCTCCGCCCCCAACATGAAACTGGGCTGCAATATCAGCTATTCTAACACCAGGAAAAGACCCCACACTTTCCTCTTCATCTCAGACAATTTCCATACTGAACACCAGTTATAACATTTTCATGGCAATTTGGGCCACCAGATAAAGATAAAATTCTCTTGTCTATAATACATGGTGATCAGTCAGGTATAGTTCGGCAAAGACAGATTTTTGATAACATTAGGCAAATTCTTCTCTTAACGGAACATATAACACAGAGAGCTACGCCCACAGTTTTCATTAGACTGGATGCGGAGAAGGCGTTCGATAGGGTGTCCTGACTCTTTTTATGGGACACCCTGTCAAACCTATTTCCCAGTCCCTCTATTAGGCATGTTACTGAATTTATATACCTGTAGTTCCCCACAAGCCTGGATCAGAGTAAATGGCTCCCTCTCCTCAATGATCAGTGTTCTGTGGAATGAACACCAGGGATTGAGGGCATCCCTGTCGGCAGACTGGCGCATAAATTAACACCGTATGCAGATGATAGTTTGTTAACTTTACTGTCACCGGAACAGCTCCTCATGGAGCTCCTGATGAAGCTAGGCATAGAACTTGATAACTGGCTTAATAGCCAGGTTTAAGTTAAATATTCATGAAACAGAATTGCTCCACTTTCATTACACTCCTAGTGGGATTAAAAAACACTCCCGTTTAAATGGAACAAGTCCTCTATCAATTTTTTGGGAGTTATATTCCCCCCTAATTTAACCAATCCAGAACTGCTAAGCCTAGAGCCAATAACCAAGCCAATCGAAACAGACTTAGAAACCTAGGCTCAGTTCCTTTGAGCTTATTTATGGCACAGGATCAAGAACTCATATGCCACACTGGCAAACGAGGACAACCAAAGAACTCATATGCCACACTGGCAAATGAGGACAACCAAATAGAGGTACCCAGAGAAGTGGAAGGAAAGGATGTGGAGGTTAGCCAAGGAGGTGACCTCAGCGGGGAAAGCAGTGGACCCCAGAGGAGGAGGAAGCGAATCCTGGTGGGGGACTCCATTATAAGAGGGATCCAGCTAGGAACACAGGAGGGGAAGGACAGGGAGGTGAGGTGCCTACCAGGTGCCACGGCATGGAGAGATGGAGGGAAGATCCTGGGGATCACTGGGAAGGCAAGACGGGGGGGTGAGCTGGATGTCATTATCCACCTAGGTACTAATGACCTGGCAAATGGGGAGTCAAAGGAAGTTCAGAAAGAGTTTAGGAAATTGGGGAGGGGTCTCAAGCAAGTAGCTACTTCTGTCACTTTCTCAGAAGTACTTTCTGCAAGAGGCAAGGGAGAGCATAGGAGTGCATGCACCAGGAACTTTAGCTCATGGTTGAAGAACTGGTGCTGTGAGGAAGGGTTTGGATTCATTGGTGACTGGGGACCTACCTGGAGGGATGGAGGGTTGTTCAAGCCTGACGGCCTGCATCCATCCTGGAGGAGAATCCAAACACTCAATGATAAGTTTAAATGCTACATTGACAAGCATTTAAACTAGCAAAGGGGGGAGGCCGGCCCACAAGGAGGGTACCTACTTGCTCACCCCCCACAGCTAGCAATGGAACCAGCGAACCAGAGGAGTGGCTATCTCTGCAAAGCAGTGTGCAAAAGATGGAGATTAGTGCCCAAGAGGTGGATAGGCAGAAAAGGGGCAACATTCAGCAGAAGGGCAGACAGCAAGGAGAACCAGGGATAAAGGACAACCAGAGAAAGGGCTGGAGTAGAACAGCGAAACAGTCTAGGGAGGTCAAATCATGGAAAGCCATGTGTGCAAATGCCAGGAGCCTTAGCAACAAGATGGAAGATCTGGAGGCTGTCATGGTGCAGTCAGACCTGGACATTGTGGCCATCACTGAAACCTGGTGTAATGATAACCACGACTGGGAGATGGCCATACCTGGCTACAACATATTCAGAAGAGACAGAGCAGGCAGGAAGGAAGGAGGAGGCACTGTATGTGAAAATGACATAAGGGCCACAGAGATCCAGGAGGAACAAAATGGGGAGAGATACTGTGGGTTAAGCTGGAAAGGAAAATGGGGACAGCCATCCGCAATAGGTGTGGCTCTATAGACCACCAGCCCAGGAGAAGAAACAGATAGAGAGTTGATGCTAGCCATCCAAAGGATGGCAGACAAGGTGAGGTAGTACTGGTTGGAGACTTCAATATTCCAGACGTGGACTGGAGCATCCCAGCAGCAGCATCAACTAGGAGCAGATTTATCCTGGACTCCTTCAGGGTGCCTTCCTCAAGCAACTGGTCATGGAACCAACTCGGCAGAAGGCATACTGGACCTTGTGCTCACAAACAGGACAGTGTGATGGGGTAACAGTGGGGAGCACCTGGGAACAGTGACTACCAGTCATTGTGGTTTGAAATCACAGAAAGAGCAGAACCAAACCACACAAAACACATATCCTAGATTTTAGGGGCCAGACTTTGGGAAAATGGGGAGCTACTTGAAAGAGGCATTAAGGGGAATGGGACAGAAATCGGGCTGAGGAACAGTGGGCAGTATTTAAAATGGGGATTACAAGAACAACAGAATTATGCATTAAGCAGGTTAGTAAGATGAAAAGGAAGAGGAGACCATTATAGTTTTCCAAAGAGGTAGCAAAGAAAGTGAAAGCCAAAAAGATTGCATTCAGGCAATACAAAAAGACACAGGCAGAAGGGGATAGGGAGAAGTACCAGGAGAAGCAAAGGGAGGCAGGGAGGTCAGTAAGGAAGCCAAAGCTCAGACAGAAGAACACATTGCAAAATCAGTGGATAGAGGGACAAAACCTTTACAGGTACATAAGTGAAAAAGAAAGACAAAGGGAGGATAGTGAGACTGAAGGGGAGGATGGGGGCATGGAGGATGACAACGGTAAAGCTGACATATTGAACAGGTATTTCTGCTCAGTCTTTACTGAGGAAGAGGAGGGTACTGGGTCTGAAGGAGTACAAGGGTGAGAAAGGTGGCAGAATGGACACAAGTCCCTTTACATGAGAAAGGGTCCTGAAGGAACTGGAAGTAATAAGAGTTGAAAAAGCAATGGGGCCAGATGGAGTGCACCCCAGGGTCCTTAACGCACTAAGAGAGGTGGTAACTGAACCTCTGGCTATCCTGTTTAGCCGATCACTGGAAACAGGGGAGGTACCCAAAGACTGGAGGACAGCAGATGTAGTCCCCTTATACAAAAGTGGGAACAAAGAGGAAGCAGGGAACTACAGACCAGTCAGCCTCACCTCGGTAGTGGGGAAGATCATGGAAGCACTACTGAAGGAGAGATTGGTGGAACATCTGGTTGTCAATGGACTACAGGACCCAAGGCAGCATGGTTTCACCAGGGGGAGGTCATGTCAGACCAACCTTGTTGAATTTTTTGACTGGGTGACTAGGGAGGTGGATCGGGGAGGGCAGTCGACATGGCCTATTTGGACTTCAGCAAGGCCTTTGACACTGTGCCACATAGAAGACTATTACACAAACTGGGGAATATGGGGTGGGCAGGACAGTAGTGGTGGGTAGGTAACTGGCTGGGTGGCAGGACACAGAGGGTGGTGGTAAATGGCTGTCACTCCACAGAGGAAGAGTGACCAGTGGGGTACCACAGGGATCAGTGCTGGGACCGGTCCTATTCAACATCTTCATCAGTGACATTCAGCAGGACCTAGAAGGCAGAATTTCACTGTTCGCTGATGACACAAAGCTCTGTAACAGAGTAGACACACCAGAGGGTGTGACAGAATGAGAAGGACCTGCAGAAACTTGAAGAATGGTCAGGGTTTGGCAGTTGAAATTCAATGCAAGGAAGTGCAAGATAATGCATATGGGGCACAAAAACCCTGGCACAATATATCAGTTGGGGGTGAGGATACAGCATGCACCAAGCAGGAAAGGATCTTGGGGTTATCATCTCTGATGACCTCAAGGTGAAACAGTGACAAGGCAGCAGGTAAAGCAAATAGGATGCTGGGATGTATAGGCAGGGGCATCACCAGCAGGAAAGGGAGGTCATAATTCCTCTTACATGACACTAGTGAGGCCCCACCTGGAGTACAGTGTACAGTTCTGGAGATCATACCTACGTATGACATAGACAGGGTAGAGAAGGTTCAGAAGAGGGCAACAAAGATGGTGCATGGATTGCATCACAAGTCCTATGAAGACAGGTTGAAGGAACTGAACATGTACTCCCTGGAGGAGAGGAGGGAGAGAGGGGATATGATAGAGACATACAAGTATCTTACAGTGAGGAACAGGGTGCAGGAATACACTATTCTTAAGCGAAAAAGATGTTCCAGGACTAGAGGGCATGGGATGAAGTTGGAGGGAGGACGATTCAGAGGAAACATGAGGAAGAATTTCTTCACAGAACGGGTGGTGGACAAGGGAACACCCTGCCAGAGGAAGTGGTGGGGGCTGAAACAATCATGGGATTTAAGAATGCATGGGATAGACATAAAGGAATTCTGGAGGTCAGGGGTAAGGGGCAACAGACTTCTAGGAAAACATAAACTGAACTTACAAACTCAAATGGGCAGACTGGGTGGGCCATAGGCCCTTATCTGCTGACACTGTCTATGTATCTATGTAATATGCTGTCCGCATTTACATTGCGATCAAAAACTGTACAGCCAAGATGCTGACACCAAATGTAGCGCTCAACAAAACAGTGAGCGCTATCTTCCGAAAATGAGCACAGGACAGAAATATTGTATATTTATAGTGGGCTAAGGCCCAACCCCACCACATTTAAATAACTAACTCTGGGAGGGGATGAAACTTGAGATGGGGTGAAACCTGGTGGGGGGGATTCTTGAGGATGGGAAAGGGGCACAACACAAGAAAAAATAAAATCTCATGTCCTAGGGAGGGGAATCGAACCCAGGGACACTGACACTTCACTCCCTGCGGCTCTAACCTCTGAGACACGGCAGCTGCTCAGCAGCACACTGCCAACCAGAGACTTTCACCTCTTTCCCTAAAAGTAATATAGCTACAGGGATAGCGGAAATTTACCTTCACTATTTTCTCCTTGTAGCTGTTTTGATGCACTGTTTTTCATGTGCATTTTTTACCTCATCATATTGACCCGGTACCTAAAGGTAGAAGCTATCTGCACAAATATTTTGCCTCACTTGCTTTATTTTTTACAGACTCTCCCAATAATGCCTGCCCCATTCTATTTTAAGTCCTGGAATAAATTAATTTCAAGATTTATCTGGAATGGGAAGTCTCCTCAAAGTACACAATTTTACAATTACCAAAGGCTAAAGGAGGCTTCAACCTCCCAGATCTGAAGCTGCATGCAGAGATGTCACATCTTCGTACTACATATTACTGGCTCACCACCACGTGTGTCACCCCTTGGAAGCATATCAGAACTCATTTAAATGATCAATATGACAGCTCTAAATAATTATTTGCCTACCCTCTGGCACTCCCACTACTTAGAGAGTTATGATCTCCGCTGCCTGTACTCTAGGGGTCTGGAAGAGGTTGTATAGCTCCCAGAGATTCCAGCTCTCTGCCTTTTTGTGCTGACACCTAGTGTTTGATACAAATCTTACTCCAATGAATGTAGAGTATACCTTCCGCAGGTGGAGGTAAATAGGGCTGGGACATATCTTTCAATTTTTTTAATTTTTTTGCAATTAGTTTCTTTCTCTCTCCCGGGCAGCACTCCTTCTAGCCTGATCCCCCAGCCCTGTCCCTTGCTTGCAGCCTACCTTCCCCTGTCCTCCATGGCTTGCCCACCATGGTGGGCGGTGGGGATCCCTAACCTGCCAGAACGGATCTGGTGTGGAGGTTACCGCTATTCATGGGGATTTGCTGTCATCGTGCCGCACCCGGGACTCTTTTTCCACTTTTTCTCCCCTTAGGAGAGGTGGTGTACAACAATGCCCTAAGGAGAGAGCACGCACGCATCCGCTCGCGCACCTCCCAGCGTCTGCCTCCACTCCTGCCTCTTTCAGAGCATCAGTGTGCCGTCCCCCAGCCACCGCTAGGAGCCAGTCGACACTGACTGCTGGTGCCCCCCCCCCCGGAGGAGGAAAGCTGTTCCTCGGATGCTCGATCTTTCTCCTGCCCTGCTGACCCCCAGCAGCCGGTGCTCATTCCCAAACACAGGTCAGCGGTGTAGCACAAGGTAAGGCGCCAGCGCCTCAGCACCACCGGCCCATGTTTTTCAATTTTCTGATGAACAGGGTGTTCTCTCTTTTGCAGAATTACAACTCAGATTTAATCTTATGGATACGGAGCATTTTAGATATTTGCAAGTAAGAACATATTTAATGAAACAAGGTAGCTCCCGGGCCAAAATGCCCACTGTTTAAATTTGATTCGTCACATGCTGATGTCTGCCATATGGGGTGAAAGCTGGGGCCATCACATTGATAACTTTTATAGAAGTTTACAGAACTTAGCCTCTCTGGACTCCAGACAGATCCTTGACAGATGGGAACTCTCTGCAAATATCACCGTGGAGACCTGGCCAAGTGGTCCTTGTAGACCCTGAAGGTCACCTCCTTTCTGGAGAGAATTCTCTTGGAAGTGCTGATCCAGGCACTTCCATACCTTAGCTGTGTAGGCTTCACATATGGGAGAACAGAGGGGGGCATGTTGGAGAGATTGTGGGGAATTGCGGGTTTACCACGCCCATATTTATTTATTTGTTTTTGTTAACCAGGTAAGCACACTAGACAATGAGTGCCTATTTTCAGGAGCGACCCGGGAGGTTACAGTACAGAGAAACAAGGTACAAATACAGGGTAGCATACAGGCCCACAACAACAAGTGGACAAAAATGGAAAACAGTACCCAGGACATTGAATGGACAATAGAACAGACACACCCACACACAGGTGGGGCCAGGGTAACAGCATGAAGACAAAAGTACATGGTCAGAGCAACAAACGAGAATACAACTACAGGCTCGTTAATATATAAGTTCACAATTGTGGCAGGGTGTGGAGAGCAACAAGTACAGGGGGTAAGTTGGAGGGAGGGGCAGAATCTGCCGACTCCCACCGAGGCGGTCGGGAAAAACGAGCAGGGGGGCAAGATTTAGCAGAGAGCAGTGTAGCAAGAAGGTGAGGAACCCACCCTGGAAGACCACCTCGGCAAGCACGAGCAGCAGGGGAGTACTGCCCCGTCCCAGTAGCAGGCCCTAGTAGAGAGGTCGGGGGATAGCGAAGGGTCCTACAGGAGCCCCGAGGAAGGGAGCAAGAAGGGGGGGATCCCAGTCAGCATGGAGGGGGAGGGAGGGAGCGTGCAGACCGGAGGGGAGCAGGTAGGGATCAAGAACTGCTTGAGGGTGGGGAGTAGGGTCACGAGAGCAATTAAGCGGGTGGAGAGTGGTTGAGGCCGAAAACCAACGGGGTGGGAGGGGTCAGGCAGCCGGGGGTGGCAGCTACACGTTTCCACAAGGACAGGTGGAGGCCCCATTGAGGAAGTTCCAGAGGGACGTTTTGAAGCCGGAGTGGGAAGAGGCGGCTCAAACTGGAGCAGGGAGGGAGTTCCAGAAACTGGGGGCATAGGCGGAGAAGGCCCGATCCCCGGTCCGGGAGCGGGTCCTGGGGACTTTGCAAGCAAGAGTCGAGCTGGGCCTAAGCTGATAAGCCGGTGTGCAGTGTTGGAGGGGAAGGGCAAGTGCCGGGGGGCAAGCCGAACGGACTATGTTGTCTACAAAGCTCCCGAAGACAAAGGCTCGGTGTTTATCAGGGGGAAGCCACTCCAGCCGGGCATAGAGGGCACACCGATGCGTAAGGCGATGGGTGGAGAGGGCAAATCGACAGACATTGTTATAAGCCATGTCCCATTTTGTTAGGGAGGCATTCGGGACGGGCACGAAGCCAACAAGTCCATAGCACAGTGTAGGTAGGAGGATCCCCCTGGCTATGGCGAGCCGAGCCGCTGGGGTGATGCAGTCCTTGGCCCTGTAGGCAAGACCAAGCTTACTGTTTGTCGCTTTGCATATGTTCCGGAGATGCTCAGCGAAATCAAGCTGGGGGTCAAGGGTCACTCCTAGGTACCTTGCAGAGCTCAGGACGGGCAAGAGAGAGACGCTCCCATCATTTATAGTGATGGGGGGAGGGGCAAGAAGCGATTTTGGCTGCCGACCCGAATAACATGGCGTGAGTTTTGGCTAGATTAACGGTAAGCTTGAGTCCCTCGAGCAAGTTTAGGATACGCCCAAAGTCGAAGTTGAGTTGGGAGTTGATGGTAACAGGGTTTGAAGCGCTAGATAGTAATACCAGATCATCTGCATATAGCGTGGCAGACCCAAGGGTTGTGACTGATGGGAGTTCATTTACATAGAGGGAGAACAGAATGGGACCAAGAACGGACCCCTGGGGTACACCACAGCTAACTGGGGAGAGGCCCGAAAGAGCGCGGTGAAAGCAGGTGTATTGGTGTCTCCCCCAAGATAGCTGGTGAACCAGTCAAGAGCTCATGGGGAGAAACCTTGCCTAAGGAGGGTGGAGATTAGGAGATTATGGTCAACTCAGTCGAAGGCCTTAGAGAAGTCGACAAAGATGGCCCCAGTCAGTTTTCCAGCATCTGTGATGGCTCTGACCTGGGAGGTGACCACAGCGAGAGCGGTGGATGTACTATGCCCCTTCCTGAAGCCGTGCTGGGCAGGGGAGAGCACAGCATACTCCTGCAGGTAATGAGAGATCTGTCCAGCCACAGCTTTTTCAAGTAGCTTGCTGGTAGCAGGGAGAATGGCAATGGGACGGTAGTTATTTAACTCCTTGGGGTCACCGTGCTTGAACACCGGGACAACCTTGGCCACCTTCCAAATATCAAGTACGATCCCAGAGGTCAGGGAAGAGTTAAATATGTGGGTAATCGGCCGAGCGAGGTAGGGCGCCCCAAGGCTCAGGAGCTTAGGGTCAAGGTGATCACAGCCAACCCCTGAGTGGCGTGGGAGCCCGGCAAGAAGAGTTTTAGTTTCCATGGCAGAGACTTGCCTCAGGTAAAAAGGAGGCCGGGCACGGGGGGGGGTGGGGGTGGCCCCGAGGTTCTGTGGAGGGGGAAGGGAGGTGAGGGGAGGCCGGCAATTTGGAAAACAGGCGGTTGAACGCAGAGGCGATAATTAGTGGGTTGTTGCAGTTGGCCCCCTCTATGTTCATGTCAGCGGCCAAGTGCGTGGCGGACACACCCACCATACTTTTAATGTTTTTCCAGAAACTCCGGGGGTTGTAAGCCGAATTAAGCAAAGCTGATTTACAGAATTCACTCTTGGCAGCGCGTATAGCAGCCTTGCAAGAGTTCCGGAGTCGCCGATATTCAAGGAGAACAAGTGGGTCGCCAGAAATTTTGTAGTTGATCCAGCACTTGTCTCTCTGCTTCTTGAGAGCTAGAAGTCCACCATGCAGCCACTTGGTGACTGTGCCCCTCACTCTTCTTTTAGTAAGAGGAGCATGCTTATCCTGCAGGGGGATGAGAATCGATAGGAACTGGTCTAATGCAATGGTCGGGTTACTGGAGCTAAGTACCCTAGCCCAGTCAGTACGACGTAGGTCATTCAGGTAGTCATTTAGGAAAAGTTTGAGTAATCCCTGACCTGAATCACTCGACTGGGAATTTTGGGGCAGAGGATCCCATACGCGGTAGATGGAAGAGGATCCGTTATCGCGTCCGGGAGAGTACCAGAATGCAGGATTTTATCCGGACGGTTGCTAAGTAACCAGTCAATAAGCGAGCCCTTGTCCCCCCGGGAGGAGATACGAGTGGGTCCAGAGATGGTCTGACAAAGGGCAAGACCAGACAGAAGCGGCTCAAATAGCTTGATATTTGGCCCTGACCAGTTGAGGTTAAGATCCCCCAGGATATGGACCTCATTTGACCCCACAGTGCCCTTTATGTGGTCAAGCAGAAAGGATAGTCCGGGTATGCCACCCTTTGGGGGATTGTAGGCACAGACCAGGTGCACCTTTTTGGAGCTACCAAGTAGCAAGAGGGAGTGAATGAGCTCACAACCTGTGGGGTTGGGCAGGATAGGGATACCAAGGATACATTTAGGTGCCCCTGAAGTATAAGTACTCCCCAGGCTTGGTGCCAGTCCTGTCCCGCCTGATGAGGCTGTAACCCGAATGGCACATGCGGAGTCAGGAACACCAGGCTTTCAACCAGGTTTCCGTAAGTCCCAGAATGTCAGGCTCATACAGGTCACCCAAGCAGTCAGTTCAGCCAGGTTATGGAGGATACTCATGATATTTAGATGAGCAATTTTATCCCTTTTTAGCAGCCAGGCAGGGGCAGCAGGAGTGGGTATGGGGGATGGATGCCCAGGATAGGAGGGAGTGGAGGCCGTCGGCACGGAGGGAGCCATGGTCTAGCCCTGGCACAAGAGCAGTCCAGGGAAACCAATGAAATTTAGGAGCCTAACAGAGCCCCTAGAAAAGGTGCAATGTCCAGCGAGCTAGGGTATTGAAGAGAGGATTGGTCATGCGTGAAACTTCTCCTGTTTTGGAGGAAAACTGAATTTCAGTTACAACAAATATTTGTCAATGCACCTTCTCTTAGCCTCTTTGGTCTTATTGAGCATACCCCTGACAGGATTCCAGGTATAAGGTTATTCAAGGACTTTGATGTTTGTTACTGGTAATTGTATGTAAAGCCATTACTAGACTATGACTCAAACAGGGCATCCCTACACTCTAGCAATGGGTGGCCTCAGTTAATTAACGTTATTATATGGAACAAATTACATTTTTCCTCAAACTGCCTTCCAGCTTTTACTTGGTGGCCATGGATAACACATGTCATGGACCTTGATCCTTCCTTCATACCAGGACTACCAGAACTATAATATCCTAGCCGGACAATTGCCCTTGTACTCTGATCACACCATCTGTTTAATTGTCTGTACTACCAGAAATTAACTTTTCAACACGACAGTGAGGCTGACAGTGTTATCATATTTTAGGGGTAACAGTTTAGCTGTCAGAGAAGTTTTTAACTGTCATTCTTTTAGTTGTCATTCTTCTGCTGGTACCAATTCAACCTCATGGTGTACAATGTATTATGTCTTGTGGGACTTCTGTTCTGCTTTACACATTTTCCAATAAAATTTGAAATATAAAAAAAGAAAGACTGATTTCTCCCCAGCAGAGGAAAGTCCACTCTGCTCATGTTATGCCAGGGAGACCATAGTGCAGTGGCACTAGCCTGGATGCAATGCAGTACATTGCAGTATTACTGCAGTATGCTGCAGGGAGCAGTGTTATTCACTGGCAATTAAGCCCTTTTGTCCTGCAGTATTTTGTGATGTGTACTTACTGCAAGGTCCTGTGTTGCAACCTGGCTGGCTCTGCTGCACAGCGCATGGCCCACCAGGATGAAGCGCAGTGTCGCAGATCCTGCAGGACAAAAGGGATTTAACTCCCATTGAAACTGCTTTCTTTCCTACAGTAACCCCGCTTCGGAATTCTGCAAAATTGGGTTTCATTGTGGCAGACTGCACTGTAGCTCGGTGGATGAATATGAAATGGGGCTACACTTTCCCATACATGTTAGTGTGGCTGCAGCACACAGTGGGCGAGAATCGAGAGGCTGCCAGAGGAGGCTGCTGAGAAGCTCTGGTATGGCAACACTACCAATGAGGCAGAGTATGAGGAGATGTTTGAAACATAGAAACATAGAATTTGACAGCAGATAAGGACCGTTTGGCCTATCTAATCTGCTAATTTTTCCCTACCTACAGTATTACCACAAACCCTACTTGATCTCCGGCTCTACCCCTACCTGCCTTACCACAAAAGTTTCCTTATGCCAATCCTTTATATTCTTGAACCCCGGTATAGATTTTGTCCCCACCACCTGCGCTGGGAGGTTGTTCCAGGCATCCTCCTCTCTTTCTGTGAAGAACTACGTCCTCACATCTCCCCTGAGCCTACCCCCCCTCCAGCTTCATAGCATGACCCCTTGTTCTTGAGCATCTTTTTTTCTGGACAATGCTTCCCTCTTGTACCTTATTTGTATTCGTGAGGTACTTGAAAGTCTCTGTCATATCCCCCCATCCCCTCTTTCCTCCAGGGTGTACATACTGAGGTTCTTCAGCCTCTCCTCATAGGCCTTGTTATGCAAACCTTGCACCATTTTAGTTGCTCTCCTGTGGACCACTCCCACTCTGCCTATGTTCTTTGTGAGATGAGGTTTACAGAACTGGACTCAGTACTCTACGTGAGGTCTCACCAGTGATTTACACAAAGGTATCACCACCTCCTTCCTTCTGCTGGTGATACCCCTCCCTATGCACACCAGCATTCTACTAGCTCTCCCAACTGTCTTGTCACACTGCCTTGCCACCTTTAAGTCATCAGATATGATTACCCCCAGGTCTCTTTCCTGTTCGGTGGTCCTCAATACCATTCCTGCCATTTTGTACTCCGCCCTCGGGCTTCTATGCCCTAAGTGCATGACTTTGCACTTTTTCACAATGAAACTCAGCTGCTATACCCTTGACCAATTCTCTACCTTTCTCAGATCACTACATCCCCCCCGAGTGTCTACCCTATTGCAGATTCTAAAGTAATCTGCAAAAAGGCAGATCTTCCCATCTAGCCCCTCTGCAATGTCACTAATAAAGACATTAAAGAAGACTGTTCTCAGTACTGATCGCTGTGGCACCCTGCTGGTTACCCTTCCTTCCTCAGAGTGAACTCCATTTACCACCACCCTGTGTTGCCTATCTCCTAATTTCTTGCCCAGTTTACCACCTTTGGACCCACTCCTAGGCTGTTCAGCTTGCTTATGAGTCTATGTGGAACAGTGTTGAAGGCCTTACTGAAATCTAGGTAGGTCATATCCACCTGCACTCCACCCTGATCCAATTCCCTGGTCGCCTAGTGAAAGAAATCTAGCAGATTCGTGTCACGTGACTTCCTCCTATGAATCCATGTTGCCTTGGATCTTGCAAGCCAAAGGATTCAAGCTATTCCACAATTCCTTCCATCAGTAGTGATTCCATTAATTTCCCCACCACCGAAGTCAGGCTGACTGGGCTGTAGTTGCCAGCCACCTCCGTCCTACCACTCCTGTGAAGTGGGACTACATCTGCCCTCTTCCAGTCCTCCGGAACCACTTTTGTCTCAAGTGAGTGGTTGAAAAGGACAGTCACAGGTGCAGCCAGTACCTCCCTGATCTCCCTCATTATACTTGGATGCACCCCAGCTGGCCTCACTGCCTTGTCCCCTTTCAGATTTGCGAGTTTCTTCAGGACTCTCTCCTCTGAAAATGGACTAGTGTCCACCTTCCCTCCTTCGCTGCTCCTGTTACTTTTTTGTGGCCCCTCGCATTCCCTTTCCTCTGTGAACACTGAACAAAAGTATTTGTTCAGGATGTCTGCTTTTTCCTGGTCCCCCTCCACCCAGTCCCCTTTAGCCTTACAATCCTCCCGTGGTCTTTTATTTTTCACTTTCCTACCTGAAAAATATCTTGTTCCCTTTCATTACTGCCTGGACTATTTCCTCCTCCGTTTGCGTCTTTGCACGCCTTACTGCTTTCCTTGCCTCTCTCTTGTTTCTCCTTATACACCTCCCTATCCTCCTCCCTCTGTGTCTTCTTATACCGTCTAAATGCTAACTTTCTTGCCCTTACCTTCCCAGCCACCTCGAACCATAGAGGTCTCTTTTTCCTCTTGCTTTTGCTCACTTGCTTGACGCAGAGGTTTGTTGCCTTCACTATGTCTTCTTTTATCTTCACCCACTGTTCCTCCACTCCACCCAAGTCCTCCCCACTGCCAAAGCTCCCTGACACACTCACCCATCTTTTCAAAAATCGTCCCTCCTGAAGTCCAGGACACACACCTTTGTGTGGTTTGATTCTGCCACAGTTCTTATACCGAACCACCCTGTACAGTGATCCCTGGTCCCCCGGTGGCCTCCTACCATGACGTCTGCAGCACTGTCCCTGTGATTACAAGGTGCAGTATTGCCCCATCATGAGTGGGCTCCCTTACTAGCTGCCTGAGGAATGCCCCCTGCAGTGAGTCCAAGATGCCCTTGCTCCTAACTGATGCTGCAGCTGAGAGGCTCCAATCTACATCTGAAAGATTGAAGTCCCCACCAGCAGCACTTCCCCCTCATTTGCCATCTTCTGGATGGCTTCAACCAGAACCTTATCCACTGCCCTCCCCGCCCCCATTGCTGCAGGTCTGTAGATCACGCCAGTGCAAATAGCGTCTCCATTCCCTGTCTCTAAGGTGACCCACAGTACCTCTTTCCTTCCCCATATTCCCTATATCTCTGTCGCATTTATGCTTTCCTCACATAAAGCACCACTTCTCCTCCTCTCCTTCCCACCCTGTCCTTCCTGAACAGAGTATAGCCTGTTATGATTATATCCCAGGTATGGTTCTCAGTGCACAATAACTCGGTAATGGCAACAATATCTAGGTCAGCCTCTGCCATAATGGCCTCTAGGTCTGGAATTTTATTTTCCAGACTGCAAGCATTTGCACACATGGCCGTCTGGATTTTGCTACTTCCCTGCTTGCCAACCACCCTTCCTCCCCTTTCCTTACTCCCTCTGCTCTCATTCCCATCTTCCTTCATTGCTGTCACTTTGTTCATCTCATTAATAGGTACCCTTTGGATTTCTCTCCTTTAGGGTTTTCCCTACTGTCTGCTTCATTCTCTGTGTGTGTGTGTTTGGGGGGGGGACAGCTAATGCCTCCCTGCTTCCTTCCTCCACCCCCTTGGCTAGTTTAAATGTTCACCAAAGTAATGTTTAAACCGTTCACTGAGGACTGTGGTTACTCTCCTGGATGGATGCAGGCCATCTCCTCTGAATTGGCCCTTATCCCTCCAGGTTGGACCCCAGTCCTCAATGTAGCCCATCCCCTCCTCTCTGCACCACTCCTTCAACCATAAGTTGAAGCTCCTGGTATGGAGTACCCTATCCTCCTCCCTATTGTAGACAGGCAGCACCTCAGGAAAAGCCACTGAGCATGCTACCTGCCTAAGAACCCTTTACAACTCCCTGAACTCCATTTGCACTATCCCAGCCTCATCCCTAGCCAGGTCGTTTGTCCCCATGTGGACAATGACATTCAGCTCTACCTCCCCTCCTGCTGCTGTAACGGTTCTCAGGATCCACTTTCCACCCATCCACCTAACGTCCCTCTCCCCCTCCCATCCTGTTCCCAAATCTATCCCTCTCACAATTGAGTCCCCCACTGGGAGTTGCTTCCACTTCTTCTGGGGTCCTCTGTCACTCTCCTTGGGTATCCACTGAGGAGGACCCCCACATACTCCCTGGTTACTACCACTGGTGCCTTCATGGGACAGTCCTGCCCCGCCAGAGCGGCGTAGGAATTGTGTAGTGGAACCGGATGGAGAATGTGCCTCTGACCCACCACCCTCACCCTCTCAGAGCCCACCGTAGTCCAGCCACTCTTCCTCCTTGTCACTCTCTGAGGTAACAGTGGCAGACTTGGGTGTCCCTGGGTGGGGGAGGAAGCCCCCCCGAATCCTGGCCAGCTCAACCTGGAGTCTAGCAACCTCCTCCCTCAGCCCAAAGAGGTACATGCAGATGGAGCAGCACCACTGTCTCCAACAGGTCTCCCTGAAAACTGTTGCCCCACAGCCTCTGCACTGCACCACTCCCAGCATATTTTCTACTCTGCCTCCCCTGGAAGTACTTGGTCCCTTTTCCACTACTAGGGTTTACCCGATTACCCTGCTCAGCTAGTAGCACCCTGTAGCATTAGTGGTTCTTTCTTTATACCCTTCTGTTTTACCTACTGAGGCACCAGCACTTACACCTCCCCTAGTTTTACTTCCTGACCTGGACAGGTTTCTAGCTAGTGTCCCCCTTCACCCTTTTTTTTTTTTTTCAACACTTTTGTACCCTGTAACAGGGTGCCCCTGTTATGAATGAATAGTCCTGCAGTAAAAATGTCTAACCCCCCCCCCCATAAATTATTTTTCTACTTTTCTTTCATCTTTTTTCCTTCTTTCTATGCTATATTTCGTGTCAGGGTGGCCAACCTGGCATATCTTTATTAGCTTTACTGTCCCTTTAAATCCTACTTTCCCCATTATTGCACATTAATAGTATCTCCTTTTATTTATGAAGCAGCCTTCTGGTTTAATGAAAAGAAATGCTTGTATTCATAAAGTGCCCCACGTTGTTTATGTAGCGCTTCAGCGCTGGAATGCTGGTGCTTCTGTGAAGAAAGTGAAGCGCTATGTGCTGCTGTAACTGGTGCCCCTTTCAGATGTGCAAAAATAACCTGTGCTGCAGTATCAGGTCTCCTGGGCTGGCAGGGAGAGGCAAATAGGGAGCGCGCCCCTCATTTGGCATTCCCCTCTCCAGGCTGGGTATTCCTGTATAAAATAAACATGTGAAAATGCATAAATAAATGTTTTTTTTTTCTTTACCTGAATTCCTGCCATTATGGGGAGATTCCTACTATAGGACTGAAAGCCCCTGAAATGACTACTTTTGTAAAAATCAGGAGAGATGAGGGCACAGTAAGTGGGAGGAGCTAATCTCCTAATGAGGTGTTAACCCACTAATTAAGGTTTCAGGTGGTCTTAAAGGGAAATTCTTAGTAAGTATTCCAAATAAGAATAATAAATAAAAACTTTTTTTTTTCCTATTGTACAAGAATGATCCAAAATAGCCTTAGATAAGGCCACATAAAGGTCTATTTTATGTTAAGTGGGAGATCCCCTAATTGTGATGTCACCCTAAGGACTGCTATAAAACCTTCCACTAGGGAGCTAAATAAGGCAGAGTGGGTCAGTATCTTCTGACCACAGAGAGTGAAGGAGCTAGTGTGAAAGCTTACACACTGTATTGTCAGAAATTAAGTATTGGATATTGAATATACAGAAGACAGACAGGAGTCTCGAGAAGTATTTCCTGATGTGTTGAGATGGTGTGATGGACTAACACCCGCAATTTTCTTTCTGTAAATATGTATATATATTTTTTTAGTTTTTTCGAAGTATTTGCAAATAAAATAATAAACACATTTTTTGTGTTTTTTATGCACTAAAATTACTGCCTGGCGTCTGTCATTTATCCCACACCTTCTACATTCCCCTACACTAGATAGGATGTTTCACCTATTCCCAATTAGTCTACCCCTGACTATCCACTCTCCCTTGCGATGTGTGAGTTACATAGGAGTGTACAGGAATCTTACCTACCTTTGTCAGGCAGACATCCTGCTTCCTCCTGCGGATGCCCGCTGATGCTGGACACCAATTCCACTCTTTCACTTATCCTCTCCCCCACTGCTGCTGTGCAGAGTGTCCGGCTGCCAGCTGCCTTGTTGGGCAGACTTTGATGGGCAGACTCCTCTGTCCTTTTTGCATGGGTCCTGTGCATGGGGTCTGCAGCACTGTGGGCTGCTTGATGGCCTTCTCCTTAGGCAAGTCTTTGCTGCTTCCTGGTTGCTGTAGGCAGCTCCCTGATTGGCTGCAAATATGATGAGAGGCACGACCAAGCTGGGATTGGCTCTCTGTGTGAGCTGCTCTAGCACCGCTCCTCCGTCTGTCCCTGATATCTGTTGTTCTCTATGGTGCGGGGGGGGGGCGTTCTATGCCCCCTTCCCACCGAGAATGGACTGCCACCTCTGGGCTGTTTAAAAGACCCCGCTGATTCCTCCTTCTTCCTGGTTTCTGTAGGCAGCCCCCTGATTGACTGCAAATGTGGAGAGCGGCACAGCTTCACACTGGGATGCTGGACAGTGAGCAAGAGCATCTGCATACATGTGGTGCTCTAGAAAAGCCCATGTGGGGAGGTGATGTGCAGCCAGACTGAACTCTGAAAGGGACTGAGTTTGTGTACAAGCCACAACCTATTACAGCTAGCAGATGGGGACTGCTGCTTATCAACAGTACAGGGAAATTGTTTAACCAGGAAAGGCATCCTAAGCTTAAACTTGTTTCCAGGTGCGACCTGGGAGCACAAGAAAGTTAAGTGACTAGCTCAGGGTCACACAGTATGCAAGTGCAGGCTGTGAGATTCAAACCCAGGTCTTTTGGTTTCAGTGCCCTAAATCACAGTGCTATTCTGCCTCCTCAGAGGGAGAACAGAGGGTCCTTTCCTTTCTGGCCAGTGGGGCACTATGTCTCAGGACTGGCCTGTTAATGACTCCCACAGTTAGCACATAGACAAAAGGCCTTGACTGGATACAGCTGGAACTGCTAATTAAATGTCACAGTGCTGGATAGCCATGCAATGTATACTGTACAAAACATGCTCTTATTTTCACTGTGAATGGTGTGGATTCTGTTTCTGCTCTCTTGCCAAGTGCCTGCAGAAAATCGCAGGACAACAAAGCTGAGAGATGTCGCCACAGGCCACTGAGGCGTGAAGCTACCATGGGAAAGCCACCCCTAGAATACTTCACAATTGTAGATTAGCCCTGATACTTTTATAATGATTAAAAAATGTTTATATAAAATGCAATGTGGCTAAAACAATGTTGGTTTAATACAAAATATCAGTAAAAAAGTATGTAGTTTTAGAGCACACATAACCCTTATTTAAGGGGTAGGGGTGTATTAATCCATGGCCAAGTCAGGACAGCATAGGGATGTGCTGCCAAAGAGGGTGGACAGTAAGGATGGGATCATACTGACTGCAAGGGGCTCGTAGTGTAGCATCAAGGGGAGGCAGGATCCATCAGGGTTGGCAGGGCATTCACGTCCCCAGGTCACGCTGGTAACCACAAAGAACACTAGAGGGTGGACTATTTTTCTGTAGCGCCTGTAGCGGGAGGTTCCAAAAGGAAAAATTACTCACCTTAGTAATGTTGTTTCTTCTAATGGAGTCTTGCTATATTATAGACCTTAGCAGTTTGTTCCAGCTCTAGAACTGCCCCGGAGTAAAATGGTTAAAACCATTCCAAAATAGAATTTTGGCACGAGAGCAGCTCTAGCTGTGTCATTTCAAACTTGAACTGTCAGATCTTTACGAGCCAAACTCACTAAGGTCTGTGTGGAAGCTGTAACTACACTAGCCAAATGGCTACCTAAATAATAACAACCATTGATGGTCCCAACACCCAAGACTCAAGTCAGGGACCAGAAATACTAACACCATTCTAATAATATGAAAATGGAACATAAGTATAATAAAACACACACGCGTACACATACACCCCCAAAGTCCCAAAGGGGACAAAATGCTAACAGGACATAAGTAGTGCCCACACTAAGTTGCCCGCAACCCACCAAGTAGAGGTTCTGATAGGGGCAGGTTGGGGGGGAGGTCTATAATATAGCAAGACTCCATTAGAAGAAACAACATTACTAAGGTGAGTAATTTTTTCTTCCAACAACATGAAGTCTTGCTATATTATAGACATTAAGCAGAATACACAGCAGTACCTTCATGGAGGAGGGCAGAACCTACTTAGGAATAGGCTCTGAAGAACAGCTATGCAAACCGAGCATCTCTCCTGGCCTGGACATCCAGGGAGTAATGCTTGGTAAAAGTGTACCGTTTTCCAAGTAGCAGCCTGGCAAATCTCTAATAAAGGGATATCTCTGGCAGCAGCTAGAGACGCAGCTGTACCCTTGTAGAATGAGCCTCAAACCTGAGGCTCTGCCCACTTTCTGATAACAAAATTGGATACAAGAGACAATCCACCTGGCTATTGATCTCTTAGCGGCAGGTTTGCCTTTCCCAACTTCACCATAGGTAAGGAAAAGTTGGAGATTGAACCTGTGACCTTTGGTACGCTCTATATAATAACTAAGAGCTCTCTTAACATCCAGGCTGTGCAACCTCCTCTCACCGAAGAGGAGTGATCAGTGAAAATACTGGAAGGGAGATAGATTGATTAAGATGGAAATCTGAAACCACCTTAGGCAAAACTTCCTATTAGTCCTAAGGACTACCTTATTCCTGTGGAAAGAAATAAAGTCAATCTCCACTGACAAGGCTTGCAATTCACTTACGCGTCTGGCAGAAGTGATAGCCACTAGAAAAACAGTTTTCCAAGTTAGGTACTTAAGCTCTGCAGAAGACAGAGGTTCAAAAGGGGGTTGCATTAACTGGGCAATGCAAACATTAAGGTCCCAAGCAGGGGCCGGTTCCCGAAAGGGAGGATTAGTATGGAGTAATCCCTTAAAAAACTTGGAAAACACAGGATGAGAGGAAAGAGGGATGACTTTCCTGTTGACAGAAAAGCAGACACAGCTGCAAAATGAACTCTCAGGGTAGCCTGATTGCGAGACCCAAAGGAATTAAGATGTACCATGTAATCTAACAATGGCAGTCTAGCTGATTCTGGGAAATATTTTTCCAGCACACCAAATGGAAACCTTTTCCATTTAGAACTATAAGTAGCCCCTAGTGGAAGGCTTTCTGGAAGCCTTTGAGGATCTCAAGAACACCCTGGAGAGGTGTAAATCAGCAACTCTAACTCCTCAAGAGCCAGGCCTTGAAGTTGAGGGATTTGAGGTCCGGATACCAAACCCTTCCCTGGGCACAAGTCAAGCAGATTGTGATTCCTGGGAGGCACAGGGAAGATGGACTGTCAGAGACAGAAGGAGTGGGTACCAGGGCTGCCTGGCCCATCCGGGCAATCAGAATCACCCTGCAAGGCTGAGATCTGATTTTGACTAGTACTTGAATAGGAGAGGAAAGGGGAAGCATAGAGGAACTTCCTCCCAATCCAGAAGAAGGGCATCCAGGGAACTGAGCCCAGCACTGGAGGCCTGCAACAGAACAGAGGAAGTTTGTGATTGTCTGGGGCTGCAAAAGATCTATCTGAGGATGCCCCACCTGGCAAAACTATCCCCAGCACTTGAGATCCAGGGACCATCGTGATGGCCCTGGGAAATCCTGCTGAGGGCATCCGCTGAGACATTGTCCTTCCCTGGAAGATGAACTGCTATGAGGGAGTGTTCAGGGAATAGGCCAGAGACCACAACTTTATTGCCTCGGTGCACAAGGCCGAAGACCGAGTGCCCCCTGTTTGTTGATGTACCACATTGTTGTGGTGTTGTCTGTTCTGACTTGTATCACCTTGTCGTGGACAGATGCAGAAAAAGCTTGAAGAGCTAAAAGACAGCTCTGAGTTCCAGCAAATTGATGTGGAGCAGAGATTCCTGGGGACCAAACTCCCTGAGTGGAAGGTCGCCCATGTGGCTCCCAACCCAGAAGGGAAGCATCTGTAGTGAGAGTCAAGTCGTGAGAAGGGGAAATGAAGGGACCCCCGCCTTAAATTGCTCTGATCCTGCCACCACTGGAGAGCTAGGATCAAGATTCGAGTCACTGGGACCAACTTGGAAAGGGGTCTCTTCTCTGAGACCAAAAGGTTCTCAAGTGAAACTGAATGTCTCTCATCTGAAATCTGGCTCCCCTGCACAACAGCTGTGGATGCAGCCATGTGCTCCCAGGAGCTGCAGAAAGTGTCTTGCTGGTCGAGAGACCTGCAGAGGTGAAGGAAGAGGCCAGAGCCACTAAATTCCTTACCCCTTCTGGGGAAGAAAGGCTCTGGCTAGCTTTGTGTCCAATTCTGCCCCTATAAAGGTGAGTACCTGGACTGGTTCCAGAACTGACTTTGGTAGGTTTAGCAGAAAACCCAGGGAGGTGAGAAGCTGCTGGGTGACCTGCAGGTGAGATTTTACCTGTTCTGGGGACTGGCCTACAATGAGCCAGTCGTCTAGATGAGGAAAAACGCTTATCCTCTGCCTACTTAAGTGGGCCACTGTCACTGCTAGACACTTTGTGAATACCCTTGGAGCAGAGGTAAGGCCGAAGGGCATTGCTCTGAACTGGTAATGACCTGAGGGCAGTTCAAATCTGAGGTACTTTGATGGGATCTCTGATTAGGACATGGAGATAGGCATCCTTGAGGTCCAGGCAGGCTAGCCAGTCCCCTGGCCTTAGGGAAGGTAAAATCATTGCCAGAGTTACCATTTTGAACTTTGGTTTCAAAAGATGCTTGTTCAGATATCTGAGATCTAAAATGGGCCGCCATTCTCCTGTCTTTTTGGGGTAAGGAAGTATCTGAATACAGACCCCTGCCCTGATGCAGGGAGGAACCCTTTCTACTGCTCTGAGAGCTAACAGGATGAGACCTCTGTTTTCAGAGCGAGGCATACCTCTCAACTGTCCCTGATTTTCAGGGATGTCCCTGATTTGCCTCAAAATTTTCCTCTGTCCCTCGTAAAATTTTTGTTTTTGTGACAGAACAGTGGGGATTAATAACACAAAATAATGTCAAACATTAAAGTTACAGACTTGTTGATCTTCAGAAAATGCATCTTAACACAAATTCCTTTATTCTATCAGCTTTCTGAGTGAATAGTACCCGTTTTTAAGATATGTCCCTGATTTGGGGTCTTTGTCCCTGATTTTTTTAAGCCTTGTCCCTGATTCATGAGGCAAGAGGTTGAGAGGTATGAGCGAGGGTCTCTGAAGCACTTGCAGGTAGAAAAAGTCTGCTTCTCAACTTGGGAAACTTTTTGAAGCTGAGAACCAGACCCTGGCTTACTACTTCCAGAACCCACTTGTCTGAGGTTAAAGAAGCCCAATTCTGACTGAAGTAAGCCAGCCTGCCCCCCACTGGTACAGGAGAATCGGCCCTGGGCACCCCATCAGGGTGCCTGTTTCGCAGGAGCTTTAGGCTGGAGGGTGGGAGCAGGTCTGCCCTCCCCTCGTCTGCCCCTGCCTCTGAAGAAGCCCCTCTGAGCATAGGCAGAGGAGGCCTGAGTCTGGTAGAAAGGCCTGTGAAAAGGCCTACCCCTACCCCTGGGGCATGCCTTTGAGGAGTGGCTTGCCGCCTTAGCCTGGGCACTCTTGTAAGTAGTCCTATATTCATCCATCTTCTTCATGTAATTCTCTGTCTGCTCTCCAAACAGAGAATTTCCCACCACAGGAAAATCCATAGCCTTAGTCTGGGTATCCTGTGACAAACTAGTACACCTGAGCCAGGCCAACCTATGAAAAGCTACAGATGTGGCCATGACCCTAGAGGAAACATCATTAACATCCACAGCAGCATGAAACTGAACCTTAGAGGCTTCAATGCCATCAGCAGCCACCTGTTCTAGTTCACTAGCCAGCTGGCCATGGGCCTGCTTGGCCAATTGCATAATAGTATCCCATCTAGATTTCTGATACCTAGCTACATAAGCCATATAATTTGCTTGCCTGAGTCCCAGAGAGGCTGCCATATACTGTTTTTGCCATGGCATCAATCTTCCTGGAATCCTTGTCAGGAGGATGTGAAGCCAAGGGAATATTAGCTTTATCACAGGCAGCAGCCTGAACTACTCCAACATGACTGCATTGCTGAGAAAGGAATTCTGTATCAGGGCCTGACAATGTATACCTTCTGTCCATCTTTTTATTTACAGGAGGCACAGAATTAGGAGCTTTTAAAATTTTAATTGTTTCTGGAATATCCGTCATTTCTACAAAATCAGGCTCCTCTTGCTCATCCACAGCCTCTTCTAAAGGAAGCTGGAGGGTTTCAGCAACTTTTTTATAAAACATAAAATGAGATGGGGACTCAGACAGCATAGGGGGAGATTCTAAAGGTCTGTCTGGGGAGATGTCCGGTTCAATGGGCACACCCAGACCTTCCCAGCCACATTCATACTGTTCATAATCCTCCTCCCCCTCCTCTGGTTCATAAAATTCCTCAATATCATAATCCTGAACCACTGGGACTGGACGAACCGACCTTTTACCAGATAGTGGTGGTTCGGACGGACCCTGAGACAGTGACTGGACAATTTGTATGGCTTTTGCTATCTCTACAGCAGTTGGAGAAGGAATTTTGGACTCCAGACCTGCTGATTTTCTTGTTTTCTTTACTGGAATTGGCTCCTCAGAACCAGCTTTTCTTTTGCCCGAGGAAGTCTGGCCCTGGTCAGAGGGCACTCCCTCTGGTTCGGTTGGCACCGAACCGGGCTGGCCATCCGTGTCAGCGGACTTTTTGGCCTCTCGTTCCCTGAGCCTGCCCAATCTTTTTTCCGGGGTGGCTGCAGGGAAATTCTTACATACCTGGCAGTCTGACTGGAGGTGGTCAAACCCCAGACAATAAACACATGTGGTGTGTGGGTCAGCCTTGGCAAAGACTTCCCCACAAACATCACAGTGTTGAAACAGATGGGCGGTTTTCTTTTGGGTTTCTCAGACGCATGCCAGCCTAACCAAAACTTGCCCTTTAACGGCAGTGCCAGGCAAGACACCTTATGAGTTCCTAACGTGTCAATACGGTATTGAAAAACGAATAAATCCGCTTTTTTAAGAACCGATAAGAACCGAACCGTGACTCTAAAATAGTAACTTTTAGTTTTAAATGAGTTTTAACCCACTGATCGGTTCAAAACCGAACCGATAATCACAAGTTCCACACAGACAAAACCTTCATTTACTTACGGTTACCTACAGATAGAGCTTGAACCGAACGGTTTTATGTTAAATAAAACTATTCTCGCTTAAATCCAACCGAGAAAACACTTTTAAACCGAGAAATGAACCGTGAGAAGGAGAAATCTCCGGAGCGACTGTTCACTGAGGCGGAGTAAAGAATCTGACAGTTCAAGTTTGAAATGACACAGATAGAGCTGCTCTCGTGCCAAAATTCTATTTTGGAATGGTTTTAACCATTTCACTCCGGGGCAGTTCTAGAGCTGGAACAAACTGTTAAGGTCTATAATATAGCAAGACTTCATGTTGTTTGAATGGTGCCATCTTGGGTCGTGAAATAAGCAAAGCGCATACAAGTCTGAAATATAAGCAGCAGCAGGGCAACTGGCTACATCCTCCATCATGCAATGATTACAATTGTTATTGTTTTCTGTGGGAGTAACCAGAACAAGCGCACTAATAAATTTAATTGATAACTCCATTAATGAGGTAAAATAGCCAGTTTTGAGGCATATAGTTCTGCTGTTGACAGCGCACAGACGCAGAGCTACAGTGTAATGATTGTGCTGCGATTTTTCATTGATATGTTGATATACCGGTATCTGAAAGACTAACTCCACAATCTTGTCAGCTCACAACCGCACAAAACAGAAAACCTTTTAAGTTAAGCACGACGCAGATATTTAATGTATGTGGCACTGTGCAAAATACTGCATCCTACAGGCATTTGTAAAATCTCTTACTTTATCAAAACTGATTTTGGCTCCCTCTCCCCCATAGAGGCGAAGATCCTAAGGGAGGGAGGGAGCAAAGTATTAAAGTGTTGAATAAATTCTTTATAGATGCAGCTACAGGGAACACATAAGAGTAGGGGGGCACTAGGCAATAATATCCTTGAAGCCCCATGGATCTACACATTTTAATCATAGAACATAAGTTAGCCATGTACTAACTAGTTTTACCAAATAATCTGACTGCCAGCAGAATGAAAGTATAGTTACATAAGAACTTACCGTAACAGTAGATCGTCGAGAGGAGCTCTAGCAGCAGGTAACACCATTAGGACTATGCCACTAGGCACTAGGACCCCACGGAAAACTTCTAGCTAGCAGTGCAGGTGGGGGACATGCCCCCTGATGTCAGCTCCACCCCAACGTCCCCTGTGGTATAAAGGGAGCGGTTCCCCCGGCACAACCTCAGTTCTCCCGCCGAAGACCAGCTGATGCATAGGATGGGGAACTAAGGAGGATCTCCCATCCCACAGAGAGAAAGTACAGTTACGTAAGAACTTACCGTAACAGTAGATCTTCGAGAGAGGCTCTTGCAGTAGGTAATTACATATAGGACTGAAGCGGGCAGGTGTCAGGACCCCACAGAAAAATTTCTAGCTAGCATTCTCTGGCGGAGGACCGCCCCCACGTCAGGTGACCGACGTCATGTGACCTCAGTATAAAGGGCCGTCCCCCACGCCCGCCTTCCAGTTCTTTCTGCCAGGGGCCAAAAAGGCAAGACGAGAGAGAAGCGGATATTTCCCATCCAGGAAAAGAAGCTGAAAAAGCTAAGGGAGATGGAGGGCGGGAAGGTATTACCTACTGCAAGAGCCTCTCTCGAAGATCTACTATTATAGTAAGTTCTTATGCAACTGTACTATCTTACGTCAAGAGGGCTCTTGCAGTAGGTAATTACATATAGGACTGAGTCCCAAGCAGTCTGGAATAAAAATAAGCACCCGGGAGGAGGAAACTACTCAAATGTAGACCCTCTGGCTGTGAAGGTCTTAGGAGAGAAGATCCTATAGCACAGCCAACACGAAGCCAGCTCTGCGGCGAGAGGCAATGTCCAAACTGTAATGTTTCATAAACGTAAGAACAGAAGTCCAAGTTGCGGCTGCACAGATGTCTGCCACTGACACATTCTTGAAACAAGCAGCAGAGGCAGCGACACCCCTGGTGGAGTGGTCTCTGACTTGACCTGGTAGGGTCTTGTGGTACTTGTCATAACAGAAAGTGATACAATGAGCCAACCATTTAGATAGGCATTGCTTGGAAACAGCATTGCCTTCTCTTTTATGAGCAAAAGAGACAAACAGTTGATCAGTCTTTCTGAGATCCTTTGTCCTGGTGGTGTAGTATCTCAGAATTCTATGAGCATCCAAAGTATACAAGAGGTACTCCCCTTGATTGGAGTGTTGTGTAAAGAAAGCAGGCAGCTCAATGGATTGATTCAGCGTGGATTCCGCTACCACATTAGGGAGAAACTGAGGGATAGTATGCAGAGCCACACGTTCCTTGTGAAAAATCAAATACGGGATTTTGCACATCAAGGCCTGGAGCTCGGAAATCCTTCGAGCAGAAATAATGGCCACTAGGAAGAGAGTCTTCCAGAAAAGGAACCTTAGGTCTGCTGAGACTGCCGGCTCGAAAGGAGGCAGGGTAAGCTTCTTAAGAATAAAATTCAAATCCCAAGGAGGAGGAGCAGAAATGCGAATGGGGGTCTCAAGTGGAGAACCCCTCCCAACTGTGCAAAAGTTCTGTCCCCAAAAGGAACATGGTAAGCGGAGATGGCTGCCATGTGAACCTTCAGAGAGGAATGACTGAGACGCAGATCAAAGAGATAACGCATGTAGTCCAGAAGCCTCCCGACAGAGCAAGAGAATGACTCGAAATCTCTGGAAGAGGACCAAATAGAGAACCGTTTCCATTCCATGGCATAGGTAGATCTTGTGGAGGGCTTTCTGGCCTCCACCAGAATCTCAGTCACTAGCGGCGAAACCCCGAAGCAGGCCTGAGCTACGTCTGCAGAGCCACGCGTGCAACTGAAGGGACTTTTTTCCCCCCAATTATGTTTGTAGCCCTCAGCCTGGAACTCTCTCAGGCCCCCTGCACTCACCAGCTTGCTCTACCTCCCGCTGTGTTCCCCAACCATCTTCAAGTTCGTTGCGGTTCCCCGGGTCGGGCAGGTCAACCCGGAGAGACTGCGGGGGACAGTGGTGGGGAGCCAGTATTGGGAGTGTGGCACTGGCACCGGCCATCACCTATTCGGGGCTAGAGGGGTATTTTTCTTGTAATGTTTAAGCCCCCCGACGTGGGACATGCAATGCTGCCCAGCCCGAGACGTGGGTGCTCCCACCCACATCTGGAAGGCAGCTGCCCGACGTCTACCCCTTGCTTGCTAGCGAGGTCCTGTGCATAGCAGTGTTGCCGGTCTCCACCAGAGGCCGCTGCTGCACCGGGCTACCCCTGAATCCCTCCACAAGAGAGGAGAGCAGTCCTATGGATGCTCGATCCTCTCTCTCCCTTGCCGATCCCCGGCGGTCTGGGTTCGTTCCCGAACCCGGGTCGCTGGTGTAGCGTGAGGTGTGGCATCCGGCGCCTCAACCCTCAGCGCCACCGGGCCGGCTCAACTGAAGGGACTTGAGGCCTGGATGGACCAGGGTCCCCTGATCCTGGGTCAGCAAAAGTTGCAACAGAGGAAGAGAAGGTTCCTCTGAATACTGTTGCAGAAGAGAGAACCAAACTTGCCTGGGCCAGAAAGGAGCGATGAGGATCATGCGAGCTCCTTCTGAGCTGTATTTTTGTAAGACCCTAGGAATCAAGGAATCGGGGGGGAAGGCATAGATGAATCTGCCCTTCCAATCTAGAGAGACAGAGCGCCTCATCAAAAAATGCCTTGCCCTGGAGCGAGCGAGCAGAAGGTGGGAAGTTTTGCGTTATGATGAGATGCAAACAGGTCTACCTGAGGTGTTCCCCAGAGTAGGAAGATATTGTCTGCTACCCTCTGATCCAGTTCCCACTCATGAGCCTGGGCAGAAGACCGGCTGAGGTGGTCTGCCAACGTGTTCTCGACCCCTGGGACGTGAACTGCCATAAGGTGAAGGTTGTGTTGCACTGCCTAATCCCAAACTCGCATCGCCTCCCTGCAAAGAGGGTAAGAACGGGTTACCCTGTTTGTTGATGTACCAGACTACGCACATGTTGTCCATCTGGACAGCCACATGACCGGGAAGCAGATAAAGATGCAGAGCTTGCAGAGCATACAGTACAGCCCTGAAGTCGAGCACATTTATGTGCAGAGTCTGCTCGAGCTGGAACCAGGAGCCCTGGGTCCTCTGAGACCCCAGGTGGGCTCCCCAACCCTCACCCGAGGCGTCTGTTGTCAATGTCTGGGAGGGGGGAGAAAGGTAGAAGGGAACTCCTTGGCAAAGATTCTCCTGAACCACCCCCCATTGCAAGTCCCGAACCATAGGACTGGAGACCAGGACCTCTAGATCCAAGTCTTCCACCAATTGATCCCACTGAGACCGAAGTGTCCACTGAGATATTCTCATGTGGAGCCGAGCGCGAGGGACTGTCAGAATAGCAGCCACAATGAGCCCAAGGAGGCAGAGGACTGACCTGGCGCTGACTCACCTGCAACTGGACAACAGGCTTACCTGAGCCTGGAGGGTGGCCACCCTGTCCAGAGGCAGGAATGCCATGCCGGCGGCCGTGTCCAGGATCGCCCCGATGAACTGGAGCCTCTGGGAAGGGATCAAGTGGGACTAGGCCTGGTTGATGGTAATACCCAGGCTGGTGAAAACCTGCAGGGCAAGGGAAAGGAAGGGCAGGAGCTCCTCCCTGGATGGGGCCACCAGGAGTCAGTCATCCAGGTATGGGAAAACCTGAACTCCCTGGGTACGCAGGTAGGCCGCTACCACAGAAAGGCATTTGGTGAACAACCGGGGCACCGAGGAAAGACCAAATGGGAGGGCCTTGAACTGGTAGTGGTCCTCATAGAACGAAAAACGAAGATATCTGCAGTGAGAAGGGCGAATAGGGATATGCAGGTAGGCATTCTGCATGTCCAGAGTGCACAGCCACTGTCCCAGCTGAAGGAGGGGCAGAAGACTCTGCAAAGAGCATTCTGAACTGCTTGTACTCCACAAACAGGTTCAGGGAGCTGAGGTCGAGAATAGGTCTCATGTCTCCTGATTTCTTCGGAACCAGGAAGAAATGGGAGTAGTAACCCGTCCCCTCGAAGGTGGATGGGACGGGCTCTATCGCCGCCTTCAGAAGAAGAGAGGATATATCTTCCCGAACCAGAAGAAGATGTTCCAGAGAGTAGGATGACCGGGGGGGAGGGGGTTCTTGGTGGTTTCTGAAGAAACTCTATTGAGTGTCCTTCTGCTATCAGCTGGAGCACCCAAGTGTCCGAAGTAATCCTCTCCCAACCCGGTTGATGGAAGGAGAATCTCCCTCCTACCAGTTCCTCTAAGAGGCCCAGAGGCTGTGGAAGAGGAAAGGAGTCAGGAGGTGTGGGGCAGCGTCGCAGCTGAAGCTCCCGCCACTTTTTGGGCAGGGGGACTTGGCAACCGGAGGGGCCCAACGTTTGTTGGCCCACTTTCCCTGAGTTTTCGCTTGAGCCAAGAATGTTCTGCGAAAGGGGCGGCGCTGATCCTGAGGGGGCTTGTACATGGAGTCGACAGACTTTAGTGCAGTACCCTTCTCTTGCAGATCGGTGATGATGTCCTTGACATCGTCACCGAACAGCACCGAACCCCTGAAGCGTGCGTCCTGAACAGCAGACTGCACCTCCGGGACCAAACCTGACACTCGGAGCCAGGCATGACGCTGCAAACCCACAGTGAAAGCCAAGCTCCGACCAGCAGCGTCTACTGCATCATACGTAGCACGAAGCATGTGCCAACTGGCCGAATGTGCAGACCGGACTAGATCAGCCACTTCCTGCTTCGTCTGAGACTCAGGAAGGAAGTCCAATTTAGTTTCCACCTCGCTAAGGATCGCCTTCTGGTAATCCCTCATGTGAGCAACATAGTTCAGGGCCCTGATTCCCAGAGTGGAAGAAGTGAAGACCTTCTTCCCATACTGGTCCAGAAGGCAGGATTCCTTGTCTGGTGGTGATAAGCTCAAGTGCTTGGGATTAGCTGTACAGCCGTGAGCAGCGCTAATCACGACCGAATCAGCTTTGGGGTGCAAACTCAAGGAATCAACATCCTCCAGAGCCTGGTATAGCCTATCCTCCTTCCTTGGAAGGGGGGCTAATGCCAACAGTTGTTTCCAGATAGTGGAAACAAGGTCGACATGAGGCTCGATCCAGGGTGGAATCAGAGTTGGAGCGGTCTCGGGCAGATCCAGGTGCGCAGTGAGTTTTTTACGCTGTGGATCCGGCTCCAAGGATTGCCACTGATGAACAGCCTGGATTTTACGCAGCAACTCCGGGAAAGAAGGATCCTCTGGAGGGGACTTCGGAGGAGTCTTTGTCCTGGGCTTGTCTGGAGTGCATGGCTCGTCGTCCGGGTCGGAGCACCCGTCAGAGTCATCCGAGGTTTCCGAGGATGAAGAAGAGGAAGACCCCTCTTGGCGCAGGAGAGGAACGGACCCTCTTGGGAAGTCCTCGAGAAGCATATCCTCCCACAGCCCTAGAACCGAAGGGCTTTGCCTCTGGTGTCAGGAGTGGGAAGAGTCTCGCCTCCTCAGCGTCGGGGTCCTGAACCGGGTCGGCACCGAAGATGGCTCTCTACTTCCTTGTCAGGCTAAGCCTTGGCCTCAGCCCAGCAGGAAGCCGGTGTCCTTCAGATCTACCAGCGGCTGAGGGGCAGTGGAGGAGGAGGGGGCGGATACTGGAGATATCCATATGGCGCGTATCCATAACCTGATGGCGGGAAGCCCGGCGTTGGGAACTGGGGCACCGGGTACTGTGGCATCGGGTAGGCTGGCATCGGGTACTGGGGTGCCGGATACTGCGGACCTGGATATGACGGCATCAGATACAAGGGAGTTGGGTACCCAGGCACCAGGGGCTCTGAAGAAGCAACGGGCCCAGCGTAGGGATGGCATCCTGCAAGGGGATGTCGCCTGGCATCGGTTAGGCCGGCGCCAGTGTCCGAGGAACTGATGTCAGGTCATCCGGCCCAGCGGGAGGGAGACCCAACAGCAACGTGCCAACATCGTCTGTGTCACCCAGGGAAGTGGGGCTAACGTCCCCAGGGTCCAGCAAGGGAGACGCTGGAGCCTCGGAATGCAATGAACGTTGCGGTGAGCTCAGGATGACGGACCAGTCCGAAGGGTCTGGTATCGACTCTAACGCCATGCAGCAATCTGAAGGGCCGACGTCCGGCTGACCAGCGGGATCCGGGTGGACGTCAGAGCAGCCGACAATGCATTGGCGATTGTAAGCGGGTTGTTGCAGCTAACCCCACCAATATGCAGATCAGTGACCTGGGCTCTGGCAGACCCACTGACCGTGTTTTTGATGTTTTGCCAGAAACTCCTTGGGTTTCTAGCTGAGGGTAACAGGGCAGATTGACAGAACACACTCTTGGCAGTGTGGATGGCTCTTTTACAGGAGTTTCTCAGCTGCCTATACTCTAGGAGGTCAGTACTGGTGAGGGAGGTCTTGTATCTCGCCCAGTATTTGTCCCTTTGCTTCATGAGGGAGAATAGGCCGCCATGGAGCCACTTTGAGACAGTGCCCCTCACCCTCCTTTTTGTGAGGGGGACATGTTTGTTTTGCAGGGGAGTAAAGACAGCGAGAAAGTTGTCAAGGGCCCCTGAGGGGTCGCTTGTGGCAGTGACCCGGGACCAGTCAGTTTGTCATAGGTCAGCATGGTAGTCATCAATGTTAAATTTGGAATAGTCCCTCATCTGGATCACTTTACAGGGGATTTTGGGAGGGGAGATGCCCCATGTACAGTAGGTGGGAGAGTGATCCGAGATGACATCAGGGAGAATTCCAGAGGAGACTATCCTATCGGGTCTACTGTTCAGCACCCGGTCAAAGAGGGATCCTTTATCCCCACGGGAGGAGAGCCTTGTGGGTTCTGTAATGAGTTGGCTGAGGGCAACACCAGAGAGCAGGGGCTTATAGTGCTTGGTGATGCAACTGTAACCCCCCTACAACTGGGGGTTCCTAGAAGCCTTCCCGGAGCTTGTTTAAGTGCCCACTGCCTGGCGGGTGTTCAGCGTAAGGCTGCTAAATGCGGACGTGGTGAGCGCTTTTAAAGCCTCCAGTACTGTCTCTTAAGAGCTGCCTAAATTGCAGTTGTAATTACTCCGAAGGGGGGGATTGAGTGTTGTTGTGCTCGAGTCCCACCCGGGGTGCTGGAAATAGCACCATTCTGCCATAGCTAAGTATGCAGAGGGAGCTCTATTACAGGATGTAACTATCTGCTGGACATAGCTTAGGGTAATGATGATAATGTAGTTGTTCTAACCTGCTTTCTTTGCAGCAAAGACTGTTCTGATTGTCTCCTCCATTTTGGTCCCGAACTGTCGAATTGGACCAATCAGTACATCGGGACTCTAGTAGAGCCAGCTGACCAATGAGGACTTAGTTAGTAACCCTGGGAAGAGAAGTGTGACCCAAGGCGCCTTTTTTGCACCAATCGAAACAGGTCTTATAGCCTGGTGTTCTGCAGCCCACCTATGGGAATGGGTGGCGCGTGAGTGAGAGGGTTGGCCCCAACTGCCAGAAGGGCAGAGATGTAGTGGCTGAGAGTGGAGAAGGAGTTCTTGCTCCTGCGGCGATAAGTATTCGCGCGGGAAGCACGTGAAAGGCCTTAGTTGGCCGTTAGCATAGTGGACAGCATCGGACTAAATCTGCTGGGGAAAGCGGTCAGAGGAGGCTGTGAGTCGCACAGCTGCCTACGAGGCTCACCATGTAGAGGACTGGAGAATCTGCTGAATCGCGCTCGGTCTGTCAGGACAGTGAGGCTGCAGTGAGACGCCTGCATAGCTGTGAGTTTGGTCGGGTCCTGGAAGCAGCTGCCTGGTATGGTACCCCTCTGTTGTTTTTTCCATATAAATGTGAGAGGAGGCTGTTGAAGCTCAGGCTCAGCCCTGCAAGTGGAGAAAGAGTGGTTCTCTGCTGGAGTTGTAGTACTAAATCAGAGTAGCTCCCTGTTAAGGTTACCAACCAAGACATAGTCCTTTTTTGTTGTGCTGCAGATTGTACCAATTGAGGTTTTTTTTTGCTCCATCTAAACTTCGTAGGAATTGAATGATCCTTTGTGCCAGGGCCCCAACCAGCTGCATCGAGGAACTAGCCATTAGGGCTTGGGTACCCATAGACAGTAACTGATAGGTTTAGGCCTGTGCACAGAGCCCTAGGTAGTTAAATATATTTTATAGTGGTAAGTCAATCACCCTGATTTCCCCCGGTCCTTGTTCTTCCCCCTCAAATAAATCAGATTGTTTGTTTTGCAACTGTACGCTGGCTGATTTGTGTCTTACTGGGAATATACTGCACAGTGAATATTCGATAACTGTACCTTATTTTCCAGGGGGTCCCCGGAGTGAGCTGAGTGGTTCGAGCCGGGGGGTAAGTGTTCAGGGGAACAGCATTGTAATTAATCTGTGTGAGCCACTGGTGGAAAGAAAGGGGGGTTGCAGCAACCCAGAGGGCTGTGATCGAGTCAATTTTGACTGTCCTAACCCTGACCTCTGGGTGGAGGCACCCGTCAACGGATCTGGGCCCCTTACCCTGTCGCAGCTGAGACAGGCAGGGGTGGTAGCCCCTAGGATAGCGCCCTTGGGGGTTACACAACCTAACCAATTTAAGTTAAAGTCGCCAAGGACTAGTAACTAATTTGTGCCAATCTTGGCGCTGAGGCTGTCAAGTAGGGAGAAGAACCTTAGCACTCCTCCCTTAGGAGGACTGTAGGCACAGACCAGGTGTACCTTTTTCGTATTTCCTAGCAGGAGAAGGGCATGCAAGAACTCACAGGCGGGGGATGTATGGGGGGGGGTATGTCCTATGACAGACATGTTTAAGTGCACCTTACAGTAGAGGAGCACTCTGCCCCCTGGTTTGTTCCCTGCTCTGTCTTGCCTGACGAGGTTGTAGCCCGGAAGGGCACAGGTGGAGTCTGGGGTTTGGGGCTTCAGTCAGGTTTCCGAGACCCCCATAATATCAGGGTTGTAGCGTGCTACCCAGGCCGTTAGCTCAGCTAGATTTGGTAGGAGACTTTGTGCATTCAAGTGTACCATTTTTATGCCTTTGGCAGATAGCCAGGCTGGGGGGGGGACTTGAAAGACGGCATGACGGCCAGTGGTCCAGGGATTACAGCCGTGCCCCCAGCCAGTCCAGGGAGGACCATGCACCCACTCAGGGGCAGCGTCCTGTTAAGCCACAAAGGGGAGATGTGCACAGGTTTAGTTTTGAACTGTGGCAACAGCCTAGCACTAGGTGGAGGGATGGACTAGTACCACAGTCCTTTTTGAAAGGTTTTACATCAGGCTAAAACTCAGCCCCAGTCAGCCCAAGAGTAGCAAACAATGGACCACTAACACAGCAGCGCAGGGTTATACGAGCAGGCCTGAGGCAGCAGTTTGCAGAGTGGCACCGAGCAAGGGAAGTCCCAAGGGGTCGGTGCAGCAACCAGTGGTTAACAGGGATTAAGCTAGGTAGGTTATAAGATGGCAATTTGCAAGCAGCAAATCCTAGCTTAGGCTAGGTTACTAAATGGCAAATTGCAAACAGCAAAATCATGGCTATAACAGGTTACATAGCTCTAAGACAGTGTGCTGCTATTTCTAGCCCTTAGTAATTCACTAGCTCTAGCTCTATAAGACAGTCGGTTGCATTAGCTAGCTCTAGATTGCTTTACATGCGCTAGCTCAAGAAGACAGTGATTTGCTTTACTAGTTCAGGTAAGACAAGAGTATTGCTATTTCATGTCAGTAGTTCTAATAGCATTTCAGCCAAGAGGGCTATAGAATGTCAACAGCTGCTGGACAGTTTGATAAGACAAGCTATTGCCTTAACTAGTCATGGGAGAAGACTAGGCATGCTATTTGACCACTGCAAGGCATGTGCTGGTTTTGGCAGGAGGGATGTCTTGGGCGGCCACTAGTGGTGAGAACAGATAAACTGCTTATTGGCAGTAAGAAACTCCACTGAGCAGGCTCATTTGCAAGGAGGTCCTGAACAAATAAAAATCATAACACATATAATATAACCAGAAAAAATAAATACATAAGACCTGATTGATGTTTCCTTTAAATAAACTCTAGACAGTCATCTGGAATGTGAAAAAAATGCCATGGCCATCACAGCAGTTCCCTTTCATTTTGAACTGCTTGATGTGCTTGTTGCAGTTCTTTCCATTTAAAAACAAAACGTCTACAGTCTCTAGAGGGTTTCAGAATCCTGTTTTACTACAGAAGGGTACAATCACATTCCATGGCCTTTGAACTGTCGTACAACAGCATTTTGAAAGGGATGAAAAGTCATACACAAAAATGCTCTACTACACATTATAAAACAAGAAAGAGAAATACTTACCTACAGAGAAGGGAAAAAAGTGCGTTCCTCAGCTAGGACTTAAACACAGACCACTGGGAACACCATTCTGGTTGCGCTACCAGCTATGCCACCAAGATAACTGGAAACTGGGTCATCCCGGAGCACTTTACTCTTTCTCAAATGCTGATGCTGCACAGATAATTACATTTTTAGTCAAAAGAGTGCAGTGTGCATATTTCTGGAACACATATAAACAGAGAAGAGAAAAAAGTACGTGCCTCAGCTGGGACTTGAGCCAAGGCCACCCACAATACCGTTCCAGTTGTGTTACCAGCTGCGCCACCAAGCAAACCGGAAACTGGGCTGTACCAGAGCACATTGCTCTTTCTCCAATGCTCAAGCGGGTGCTGCACAGATAATTATATTTTCAGGCACAACAGTGCAGTGTGCATTTTTATGGAACACACACAAACATAGGAGAGAAAGAAGTAAGTATCCCAGCTGAGGCACATACATCTTTCTCTCCTCTGTTTGTATGTGTTCTATAATTATGCACACCACACTCTTGTGATTAACAATGGTTTCCATGTCAAATGAGCGAGGGAATTACAGTGACTGAAATCTAAGCAATGGCAATTCGGCAAACATTAAAACAGCGACAGTGATTTTGGCACCCTACAGTAAGGGCGGCAACTCCGCACCCCCCCTTACTTACATAACTAACTCTGAGGTCGGCCGGCCCGGTGGCACTGAGGGTTGAGGCGCTGGACGCCACGCTGGTGACCCGGGTTCGGGAACGAGCTAGGGCCGCCGGGGGTCAGCAGGGGTGAGAGAGGATCGAGCATCCGGAGGACTGCTCTCCTCTCTCGGAGGAAGGAGGGCCTGTCATCCCGCTCGTTGACTGCCCTCCGGTGGTGGCTGGAGAGCAATACAGGTCGGGAGACACATGCCAACATCATCACGTCAGTGGGAGAGGGGACAGGAGAAAAGTGGAAAATGGAGCCTGGCAGGTTCCGTGATGGCTTCTGCATCCACAGGGGGCGGCCCCGGTGTATCTGGATCGGGTCTCGGGGGGGGCTGGTGCCCTCCCTCCTGGCCCCGCCACAGGGAGCAATCCGTGGGGAACTGACCAGGGTCAGCGATACAGGGATGCAGGGAAGCCTGCCAGGGTTCCCAGGAGGATAAAAACTATATGGTGAAAAAAAAAACTAACTCTGAGGTCGTAGCACCTCGGGTAGGGGGGAAAAACAATTGCTGCCCGTACTGTGGGGTGCCCAAATTCACCGTTGCTGTTTTAATGTTCACCAAATTGCCGTCGCTCAAATTTCAGTCGCCGTAATTCCTTCACTCATTTGACGTGCTACTTTGAAAATGTAATTATCTGTGAAACACCAGGTTGTGCATTGGAGAAAGAGTAATGTGCTCCAGGATGGACCAGTTGCCTTGGTGGCACAGCTGGCAACACAACTGGAATGGTATTCCACGTGGCCTGGGCTGAAGTCCCAGCTGAGGCACTTACTTCTTTCTCCCCCCAAGTTTCTTTGACTCCTATCGCCACTGACTGGGGCCCCATCAGTCGTCCTGTCTTGTGCCCTTCCCAGTCCATGATCCTAGTGCACCCCAACCACCCACGACACCTCCCCAGGGGGAACCCCCCAGGGCAGAGCCACCTACAGCTCCCCGGCACTTACCTTGTATATCTAGCACCTCCCATCAGGTGGAGGTGGTGGGTGCCAAGATCCGGTGGGCAGAGTCCGGAGTTAGAGGTGGGGACAGGTGAAGTCTTCCTCCCAGCTAGTGGGGAGTTTCCATTTTACGTGAGTGTGAAATCTCCCAGGAAGCGCAGACATATAATGACGTCCCGCACGACTTCTGCCGATGCACCCATCCATCCTTGACGTGACCCCAGTTGTTGTACCCCCAGCCACCGCTGGGAGTCACTAATGCCAGGAAGCCACACACTCACCCTCCCCAAGAGAGAGGAGAGCTGTCCTCCGGACGCCCAATCCTCTCCTCCCCTGCTGACCCCCAATGGCCCATGCTCATTCCCGAACACGGGTCACCAGTGTGGCGCCCAGCGCCTCAACCCTCAGCACCACTGGGCCAGATTTCTTTCTCTCCTTTGTTTGTGTTCCATAAATATGCACATCACACTTTTATAACTGAAAATGTAAGAGAAATACTGTGCTGTGATTGGTGGAATCCAGTCACATGACCATGCTGTTATCCCAGCACAACAGCACAAGTCAGAAATGCTTATCTTTCAGAACCTCATTACTTGGTCCTAAATTAAAAAAAAAAACAAAAAAAAAACAAGGAAGCCCTTTTATAATCGCAATAAGGCATTTCAGGGTATGCATAATTTAGGGATAATGGCACTTCTCGGGCACATAAAGCCTGAGGCGAACCAAGATGCACCGTTATCCCCCAATAACACACACCCTGTTATGCCTTATTCCTTAACCATACTAAACAGTAACTAAAAAATATATATTTTTGCACACAAAGTGCAATTTAGGACCAGCTGTGGGGCTCTTATAAGTTCTGACTATTCCCTTTTAAGCAGAGTCGGACTGGCCCACCTGGATACCAGGAAATGTTCAGGTTGACCCCTCTCTGTTGGGTACCTGCCCACTTCCTTAACTCTGAAAATCTTTGCAGTCATCTTTTTTCTAATTAAATGGGGTATCTGAGGCACCATAGGCAAGTAAGATGCAAGCACAATGCTAGCATATAAATTTAAGTGGAGTACTTGTATAAGTGTGTCTATCTGGGCACTCCCCTATTGATTTTCCAGGTGGGGCCCTGTACCCCAGTCTGACCCTGCCTTTAAAGTGGTTTTCCAATGTTCATAAAACTCACTCAACCGCAGGCGGCCATTTTAAATAAGGTTAAGCACAGAACATTTCGACTCACGTGTGAGTTCTGGGGCTGACTGCAGCTACCACTCAAGTATTCTGATGGCTGATGCTGGTGACTGTCACCCCAGCTGCCTTTAATGATTTTACTGTAACTCATTTTGTTTGTGGAAGGGATTGTAGTTTGTCCCAAAGCCGGTAGCCAGCCGACCCGTTCCACTTCCTGACAGCGCTGATATGCCCCGGCACTCAGGCAGGTAATGATGTGTGACCAGGGAGAGCGCAGGGGCACCCCCCCATTGAAATGAATGGTGCTGCATTTCCATGCCATTTTTATGCATAAGAATGACCAGCTGGAGATTAATGAAGACCATCACTCGACTAACAAGGTCCTTGTTGGTCAATTGGTGGTCTTCATTTTTATTTTTGTTTAGTATTGGGAACGGAGTATGGCCCACTAGGCACAAGTGCCTGTTTTCAGGGGAGACCTGGGGAGGTTAAGTGACTTGCTCAAAGTCATTTACGCTAGTGGAGGTTGTGGTACTCAAACCCAGGTCTGCTGGATGTACCAAGCTCATTCACAGATCATTACTCTAACCTCTAGGCTACACTGCCAGCCCCAATATTCATTATTATACAATGGCAAGAAAGAATCTAGGACTCTGATTGGTCAGTGGGGGACTGCAGCCATGATGTTACCCCAGCATAACATCACGGATCTAGTCCCAAAACACCTAGTGACCACATAAAATGTAAAAATGAAATAAAAAAATCACTGCACAACTGTTCCTGTGGTCCCGAAAACCATGCAGTGTTTCAGTTGTTTCACTGCACAATAAATCCCTGCGTCCCTAGCACAGAAGCACCACAAACTCGGCCCACAACCGTAACACGTTAAAAAATTCCCCCAAACTTTATTTCTCATTGTTTTTATATCACCTCTGTGAAACCCATCTGTTTCCCAGAAGCACTTCATGCACCCGCTTCGTAACCCAGCCAGATCCCGCTAAGCAACCTCCTAGCTTCCCTTGGAACAGCACTGTCAACCACCAAAAAATATCAATAATCCTCACACATTCCCCCGAAATGGTCCAACTTTCTTTTTTTATGTAAAAAAGTAAACTAACCAAAACTCCTCTTGCGCACCACATGCGCACAGTGAGTAAGCGAGCGCGTCATTAACATACACCACGTCTCTCTACAAACCGCTCTCTCACTTCCAAAGCCACTCTTCTTTTTTACTGCCACCATGTACAACAAATACAGAAAAAACATCATCCTTGCCACTTCCCTACCTTCTGTCCTCTTCACAGAAATGTTGTATGTAAGGCAAACAGCGTGCCGGTGTACAAAAGGCCTAAAATTCCCAAGTCGCCACCAGCATTTACTTACTGCAGAAAAAAAAAACCTGAATAAAAAAAGAAAAACTAAAATGGAATAGGACACAGTAACAAACAGAGCATCACTAGCAAAGGAAGGCAGTATAGCACAGTGGTTTAAGGCTCTGAGCTGGAAATCTGGAGACTTGGGTTTGAATCCCACAGACCCCACTTGCATACTGTGTGACCCTGAGCAAGTCACTTAATTTCCCTGTGCTCCCAGGTCGCACCTGTAAACAAGCCTTCAGCTTAGTGTGCTACTCCTGGTTAAACAATTGAAAAGAAAGATCCTGTGCTAAGCAAAATACCTTAGTTCCTCTGAGGACTGCAGGAGCACAGTTCCACCTGCTGGCTGGAAGTGAAAATCAGCACTATTTCTCCATAAAGTAATGCTACGCATATATAAAAAATGACAAAACAATCTTTAAATATATATTCTCATCTTTTTTTTTTTTTTATTACAAATGAGCCATTACATAATAGGAATAATGCACTCCAGGGTGTGTGCCATGCTGGGACAACGTCACGCCTGGGGTGATGTTATCCCAGCACGACACGCACCCTGTCGTTCATTATTCCTTTAATCTACAGCTGGTCATTCTTATGCAATAAAATGGCATGGAAATTGAGTCCCATTCACTTCGATGGGGCGTGCTCCTGTGCTGTTCCTGGTCACATGTCATTACATACCTGCGAGCGGGGGGCGTGTCAGCGTTATCAGGAAGTGGCATGGATTAACTGGGCACGGCTTCCTGACAAATTATGATCCCTTCCACAAATAAAATGTCTTAAACTAAAATCACTAAAAGCAGCTTGAAAGACTATAGTGGACATTAGCTACCGGAATACATAAGTGAAGCTGAAATACGGGAATATCACTTCAAGTTTCAGTTAAAAAAAAAAAAAAGGAAGAAAAAAAACTGCCTAGGACAAAATTCCCAAAGGCATTAAAATAAGGCTTTGAATCTACTTATTTTCCTTTTTGCTGTTGGTATAGGGCATGTACCTTACCTACTTGAATGCTGACCACAGTGAAGAAAAACTAACAGCTGCTCCTTGATGTCTCTTCCTCCCTCTGCTCTGTGTGAATCTTCTCTGGAGGAGCTCAGTCCTCCTACTAAAGGCACGGACTGAAATGAGGTAGCTCTGACCCCTCTGCACTACACACTTGTGACTGCTCTTTTCTAGTCTTTTCCCTGGCAGGAAAGTGCTCCCTTTGCCTTCCTACTCCTGGGCACCTTGAGGAATATTCATGAAGGTTCAAGTTTCTCTCAGCCTGACTAAACTCTCTCTCTCTCTCTCTCTCACAGGCACAACTTTTCCCTCTCTGCTGGTTTCCACGACGCCTAACTGAAGGGCAGGGACTCTGCCCACTGCCTCCTCCAATCAGAAGTGGCCAGCACAGGAGTCCCTCTCCATAGCAACAGATCATATTTCAGACCTCAGCCTGCTTCAGGACAGACAGACAGCTGCTCCAGCCAACCACTGACTCTGCTCACCAGTAAACCAATGGGTGGGGCTGGCTCTAGGAAGCCGTCTCTTTTCTCACACAGCAGAAACCTGCCACAGTTCTTTCTTGGTACAAGTGAAATGTCTTTTTAGGTGGGAAGAAAACCTTACTTTCCACAGGGCTTCTAGATCTACAGGGATCCCTGTATTTTCCAGGGAAATGGAGCCATCTACAGGGAAATTGGTCCCATAAACCAGCATTGGTTGTACAGGTAAATACAGGAATACGTCCCCCATAGGAATAATGTAATCTACAGAGAAACTGCTCTGGAATTACGGGGAAAATGCCAAATCAATCTGGGAGAACTGCTTTCAGTGTTATTAGAACTATTTCTACACTGGGTCCGTATATATTTTAAATAACAGTCACTGCCTACAGACTACCTCTCAACCTCTTATCTCCTGAATCAGGGACACGGCTTAAAAAAATCAGGGACACATCTTAAGAATTGACACCATTCATTCAGAATGCTGATAAAATAAGAGGATTTGTGTTAAAATACATTTTCTGAAGAAGAACAAGTCTGAATCTTAAATATTTGGCATTATTTTGTGATTTTAATCCTCACTATCCTGTCCCAAAAACACAAATTTTACAAGAAACAGAGGGAAATTTTGAGGCAAAATCAGGGACATCCCTGAAAATCAGGGACAATTGAGAGGTATGCCTACAGTTATATAAGGTGGCCCACCCCCACCCTTGGAGTAATAACTGCAGGCTTGCAAAGTAGTTTCACTCAGATCTGTGCACTTTCCAGACCCCTGTCTTGCAAATCTGGGGCAGGGCTAAAAAAAAGGGGACACCAAAATCACTCAGAAGTTTTCCGATATAGCGGGGCTTGATGCAAAAATGATTTTCTGAAGGAGAAATAGTAACATTAATGCGTGGCAGTATACCAGTATGTCATGCTTCAAATCCCTTTTAAGTGACAAAATACAAATTTATGAGGGAATGGAACCTGTTGAAGTACAGTCAGTCATCCCTGAAATTCAGGGACAGAAGATGGGTATGTGATCTTTTCAGTCTAAAATATCTCTTTGTGAATCAGTGTTAACAGTGATGGGTATCTCACTGTTTTTTTTTTTTTTAATCATTCCTAAAACAAAATCAAAAGTGTGTCTCCTCACTTCTCGCCTTTCTATAATTCCTTCTATAACAAAAGCCTGTGACAAACAGCTGTGTTTCCTCACTTCTCGCCCTGCTGTAATTCCCTCTATAGCAGAGCCTCTGTTGTGACAGACTGCTCTGTCTCCTCACTTCTCAGCCTTCTCTAATTAAACAATAATCCATAACAGGGTGTGGGTTATGCTAGGATTTACGGACGCCTAGTGTGGTTTGGTCACAAGGCCACAGGCTGCGTGACCAAATCCACACCAGAAGTGGTTAAATCCCAGCATAACCCACACCCTGTCACAGAATGTGTTATTGTGATTTACAATGGGTAACAAGTTTAAAAATATATATTTAAAAGCTTATTTTTATGTTGATTGCGCGCATGCGCAAGAAACATGTTGCAACAGGTTTGTACAGAAGCAGGCTGTGGAAGCGCGGCACTGTTGTGGCCAATGCCCCCACAGCCTGCAGAGGCTTGCCCCGATTCCCCCAATGCCGTGGCACGCTGCTGCTGACACTAGTTCAGCCAGCGTGCCACAACTTCCAAAAAAAACAGCCGCTGCAATCAGGGGCCGCCTCGTCATTGCAACGTCAGTCATCCGCTGCAATGAGGAGTGACCGTCATTGCAGGGCGGGATGTAAAAGCCTGAATTGTTTGTGAACACGGCGGTGGCTTGCGCGTGTTCCTGTAACTATACCGATCCCCACCATGTTTAGTTGCTGGCGGGGCCCCAATCCCGTCGGCATTGTGGGTTTTGTTCCTGCCGACAGGGTGCCCAATCCCGTCGGCTGTGTTAGCCCTGCTTTTTTGTTTTTGTTGCTGATGGGGAGCCCACTCCCTGTCGGCAATTCTGTCACCCCTTTTTGTTCCTGCAAGCGGGGGTGCCCAATCCCCGTCGGCATAACGATACCCCCGCCCCTTTGCCGGCGAGACACCCAATCGTCAGCTACTCCTGCCCCGAATGACTAACCCACTGGTGGCACACTGGGAGCCCACCCAGTGTGCCAGAGGTCCTCAAAGTCGAAAGCGGTCCCTGTCGTTTGTTTTTTGTTGTTGTTTGTACCTGGAAAGTAGGAAACCGCCCCTCGGCGCTCGCCCTGCCTCCCACCCACCCACCCACTGCACGCCATGCCTCCCCACAGCCCCCTCACCCCATGCCCACCTGATGAGCTCGGCCGACTATCTTGGTGGACCGGGAACACGTCTGCACTCTTCAAAGCCGACCACGAACTGACGGAATGCCGGTAAGCTGTATAATGTACTAGATAGGGGTTTTTCAACTTTACTGCATATCTCGGGTATTTTTGGGAATTTTTCACCAAATTTTCAACATGAGGTTTTTGGGTCCCCTCCTTATGAATTCTTGAACTGTCATGGCATTAATCAGGCTGGAAAGGTGATTTCGCGGTCACTGCATGGAATCACCTTTCGGGACTGGTTAACGAAACAACAGTGCCAGTGTTCATGAGGTGGGCTCTCAAAAAGCCTATGTTGCAAATTTGGTGGAAAAAATCCAAAAAATGACGGTTTTACGAGCATGCGCTGTGCAGTTGCTACGCACACTCATAACTTCGTGAATTTGCAATATTTTCATGCCATATTTGCAACATTGGTATTTTGTGTCACCTCCTTGTGAACAGTACAGCTGTAATTGTTCACATCCTGGCGAAACTGTGTTTTTGCACTTCTGGCGCAGAATAGCGCGGTCGCTGCAGGAAATCAGTGTTTGGGGCAGATTAAAAAAATGACAGTGACACTGTTCATGAGTAGAGGTCCTGAAATGGCTATGTTGAAAATTTGATAATGATACTCCATAAAATGACTGTGATACTGTGGCGTGCGTTGTGCAGTTTACGCATGCGCTGTAAGTAGAATAAATTATAATATTTTCACTCCAGATTGCCAACATTGCCATTTTCCCACACCTACTTATGAGCAGTAAAGCTGTCATTTTCCCATTCTGACAAAATGTGTTTCATGTACTGCGAGAATAGGCGGCAGCAGGGAAATCACTGTCTGGGACAGAGTAAGAAAATGAGAGTGATACTGTTCATGAGCAGAGGTCCTAAAATGCCTATGTTGAAAATTTGGTCATAATACCCCATCAAATGACTGTGTTACAAGTGTGCGTTGTATACTTTCCACGCACCCTTGTAACTTCGCAGATTTGTCATATTGTCACTCCACATTTTCACCAGTGGACTTTTTCCACACCTCCTTATGAGCAGCACAGCTGTCATTTTCCACATCCTGACTGAAATGTGTTTTCAAAGTTCTGGCGCAGAATAACGCAGTCGCTGTGGGAAATCACTGATCGGGACAGATTAAGAAAATGACAGTGGCACTGTTCATGAGCAGAGGTCCTAAAATGCCTATGCTAAAAATCGAGTGACGAAACTCCATGACATGACTGTGTTACAAGCATGCGTTGACCTGTTTCCACACACCCTTGTAACTTCGCAATATTGTGATAGTTTCACCCCACATTTTCCACATGGCATTTTCCACCTCCTTATGAACGGTACAGCTGCCATGTTTCACATCATGGCTACAATGTGTTTTGCACTCCTGCCACATGAGCCTATTGATCGCTGTGGGAAATCACTGTTGGGACACATTAAGATCGACGAGTGAGAGGCGGAGAGATCGTGCTCAACTGAGCTCTGTTGGGACTGCTACAGTTTGTTTGTGGGCAGAGAAGGGCCCCGCAAGAGCCCAGTACAAAAGAGCAGCCTGCAGCACTGGGAGAAACAGAACGAGAGAGCGAGTGAGGGAGTGGCAGTGAGCGAACTCACCGGAGCTCTTTCAGAACTGCTGTGGATTTCTTTATGGGCAGAAAAAGGCATCAATGCAGGCAGGGGCCCAGCACAAAAGGCCAGCCTGCAGCGGTGGGAGAAACAGTACGAGTGAGTGAGACATGGGGGCTGAGTGAGCTCACTGGAGCTCCGTCAGGACTGCTGCGGATTTCTTTGTGTGCAGGAAAAGGTGCCAATGCAGGCAGGAGTCCCATACAAAAGGGCCACTTGCAGCGCCAGGACAAACAGAATTAGCGTGTGAGAGAGGGAGACTGAGCGACCTCAACACAGCTCTGTCGGGACAGCTGTGGATTTGTTTGTGGGCAGAGAAAGGGCGCAACATAAGAGCCGAGTACAAAAGGGCAGCCTGCAGCACTGGGAGAAACAGAACGAGACAGCAAGTGACGAAGGGGGAGTCAGTGACTTCACGGAAGCTGTTTCTGACTGCTGTGGATTTCCTTGTGGGCAGAAGAAGGCATCAGTGCAGGCAGGGGCCCAGTACAAAAGGCCAGCCTGCAGCAGTGGGAGAAACAGTACGAGCGACTGAGACAGGGGGACTGAGTGAGCTCAACGGAGCTCTGTCAGGACTGCTGCGGATTTCTTTGTGGACAGAAAAAGGCGCCAATGCAGGCAGGAGTCCCGTACAAAAGGGCCGCTTGCAGAGCCAGGACAAACAGAATGAGCGTGTGAGACAGGGAGACTGAGCGACCTCAACAGAGCTCTGTCAGGACAGCTGCGGATTTGTTTGTGGGCAGACAAAGGTGCCAGTGCATGTAGGGGCCCAGTACAAATGGGCAGCCTGCACTGTCGGGGAAACCAGAATGAGTGAGTGACAGAGGGGCAGTGAGCGAGCTCAACAGAGCTGTATTGTAAGTGCTGCGAATTTCTTTGTGGGCAGAAGAAGACAGTAACACAGGCAGGAGTTCAATGAAAAAGGGCAGCCTGCAGTGCCGGCAGAAACGGAATGAGTGAGTGAGGCAAGGGGACTGCGTGAGCGAGCTAAACGGAGTTTTGTCGGGACTGCTGCAGATGTCTTTGTGGGCAGACAAAGGCGCCAACAGAGGCAGGAGCCCAGTACAAAAGGGCAACCTACAGCGCTAGGAGAGACAGAAAGAGTGAGTGACACAGAGGGAGTGCGCGACCTTAACGGAGCTCTGTCATGACTGCTGCGGATTTCTTTGTTGGCAGGAAAAGGTGCAAATGCAGGCAGGAGCCCAGTACAAAAGGCCACCCTGCAGTGCTGGCAGAAATGGAATGAGTGAGTGAGAGAGGGGGAGTCAGCAGGCTCAACAGACCTGTGTCGGGACTGCTGCAGATTTTTGTGGGCAGAAAAAGCCCCCAACAGAGGCAGAAGCCCAGTACAAAAGGGCAGCCTGCAGCACCAAGAGAAACAGAATGCACGACTGAGAGAGGGCGACTGACCCACCTCAATGGACTTTTGTCGGAACAGCTGCAGAACTCTTAGTGGCCAGAACAAGGTGCCAACGCATGCAGGAGCCCAGTACAAAACAGCAGCCTGCAGCACCGGACGAAACAGACTGAGCGACTGACAGAGGGCCAGTCAGCATGATCAACACACCAACGCAATCAACATTCGGCGTTGACAAATGCTTGTTTTTGTTTGTTTTTTTAATTGATTTTTGCTGTAATGTCTTTCCTCATTTATCTCAGTCCCCTGTTGCTAGGTAGAGTAGATATGTATCACGACTGGAGATACTAATGGCTGGGAGAGCACGAGTGTTGGGGGAGTGAGCCATGGCTAGGGATGTGATTGTGCAGCTCAATTGGGAGCTGAGTATTTTTTTTGCTTTGTTTTGCTTTGTGTTTTTAATTTTCAGTTTTCTGATTGTGTAGGGTGAGAGCCATACTGTGTGACAGACCAGGGAGCTAGCAGTTGGTCACTGAAATGCTGGAGGGAGCACGCATCAGCAGTCACCAGAATGGAGATGGAAGAGAGTGAGCGTGAGAGCACCCAGAGGTAAATCGCAACCATTCAGATAATGTGGATTGTAGAATTGTGGTTTAAACATTTTTTTTATTGTTGAAAGGTAGCTGGCATATTCTACATCCCGAATCACATTACCTTGAACTTGAATAATCCAAATGGGGTGATGAAGGTTGAACTTTCACTGGCTTCAGGGGTCAGGGATACCTGCTAATAGCCTTTTGTCAACTCTATGGTGAACAGGCAAAGGGCTTCCCCTAACCTTTCTAGGACCTCATTTGTCCTTGGCATGGGGTATGTAGCCAACTCTGTGCAGCTGTTGAGCTTGCAGTAGTCGATGCGGAACCTTATAGTTCCATTCTGTTAAGGAATCCGTACCACTAGGGTGGCCCAGGGACTACTGGATTCCTGGATCACTCAGAGAGCCAGCATCTCATTGATCTCCCCCTCTGTGGCATGTCTTACATGTTGTGGGGCTCTGTAGGGTGGTGGTCTCAGCGGGGCTTGGGACCATGTATCCATGTGGTGCTCTGCCAGCTTCCCCTTGAACATGTTATGAAATGCATGTAGCACCCCACTCATTTCGGCAGGGTGAGCGGGTGTCAGCCACTCCAAGAGTGTGACAGCATCCACTGCAGATTCTCCCTTAACCTTTCTCCAGAGATTCACCAGAGGATCTGTTTTTGCCCTGTCCTCTGGATAGCTAAACCCAGCCAGGATCATCTTTTCCGTGTTATGGTAGGATTTCAACATGTTTATGTGGTAAACTTGCTGTTTGTGCCTTCTGTTTCATAGCTCCACCATGTAATTAACATCATTCGCCCTCCTGACCACCAAGTGAGGCCCCTCCCAAGCCGCCTGTAATTTGTTCTTGCCAGATGGGGACGAGCATAATCACCTTTTGCCTAACTTTGTACTCCTGGGCTCTGGTTTCACGATCATACCATGTCTTCTGCCTCTGTTGTGCAGCGGTTAGGTGCTCCTGGGCAAACCCGCTCCTTGAGTCAGGACCTGAAAATTCAGGACATACTCCACAACAGATTCCCCTTGGGGAGCAAGCTCACCGTTTATTTCACCCTTTACCAAATCAAGGAGGCCCCTTAGCCTGTGGTCAAACAGGAGCTAGAAGGTTGAGAACCCTGTAGACTTGGGCTTCCTTTCACTCAAATAAGAGATTGGGTAGGTACTTGTCCAACTCTCTCACATGCTGGTCAGCGAATCTCCTTAAAGGAAAAGTCCCTTCAATTTATTTTCTAAATACCTGTGTAGTCTGTAGGCATGAACAGTTATTTTCTGTCTTGCATCCCCCTAATTTCATCCTAATTTAAATATAAATGATGTTGCGTCACTCTGTTTTGCCCTGGTGTGAAAACCTGTTTGTCTTCATTCCAATGGTCATGACCCCACTTATGCAAGGCATCACAGGAGTTGACAACGCATACATGCACAAGCCAGCTGAAGGTATACTCTCATTCAGTTCTGTTACATGTCTTGTGAAGTCCCTGTATTCTCTAAAAGCAATATTTCTAACTAGGATACACATTAAACTACAGACAACAGCAGGGCACTTACTATGCCTTGAGAAGTTCCATGGCCAGCACAAGACAAGAACATTGGGACTGCAGTGGACAGCAACAGCACTGACTAATTCAGTATAACTACTGCAGGTTTTTGCACCAATACATCATAAAACTTCAGAAAGCCTTACGAGTCAGGTCATGAATGGAATTCATTTTCATTTAAATCCCAGTAAAATTACAAGGGTGCAATAGTGGCAATCATTGTGCATGCATACAAGCTACACAGAGAAACAGAATAAAACACTGAGGGTACCGTTCCTTTAACATGGCCTCAAAAGACCCATTGAATAGCTCGACCAGATCATTAGTCTTGGGGTGGTATGGCGAGGCCTTTAGCTGCCTTACTCCACACTTCTTTCAGAGACTAACCATCAGATCAGAGATGAAATTGGTGCCCTGGTCTGACAGAATGTCCTGGGCAATCCCACCCAGCTAAATATCCCCAGCAGTTCGTTGGCCACCTTCTTAGCCTTGATGGAGGACAAAGGCGCAACCTCTGGGTACCTTGTGTCGTAATCTACGACCACCAAAATGTACCGCTTGCCAGTGCAACTTGAGGTGCTAAGTGTCCCCGCAATGTCTATTACAGCTTGACAAAATGGCTCTTTGATTACGGGTACAGGAATCAAATCTGTCTTAGCCTTATCTCCAGCCTTTCCCACCCTCTTGAACGGCAGACAATTCTAGTAGTAGTTTGCCATGTCTTTAAAAAAATTGCACCAGTAAAAATTGTTAGTCAGTTGCATTTTTGTACAGCTGATCCTTAGGTGTCCTGAAAAGGGTATGTCATGGGCTAAGGCGAGAAGCTGCTTTGTATGCTCCCTAGGAACCACTATCTACCAGAGTACCCCTTTTTCTGGTCCTTCCTTAGGAACCCACTCACAGTACAGGAGCCCATTCTCCCATTACACCCCCTTTTTCCAGAACTCAATGACTGGGATCTGTCTATACCAGGGTACAGGTTATTTCGTAGGGACAGGGTGATTGGGAAAGGAGGGGGGGTGGCACTATATGTGAAGGAAGGACTAAAGTGTGTAAGGGAGGAAGGGGAGGAGGGTAGTACGGAGTCACTTTGGATGCAAATCCAGGATTCCAAGAATAGGATTCTTAGAATGGGAGTGGTGTACAGGCCACCATCTCAGACGGGAGGAGTTAGACAGGGAACTAGCGGGACAGATCAGGAGGACTCACGAGAAGGGTAGTGTGGTGATTGTGGGGGACTTCAACATGCCAGGAGTGGACTGGAGCACCCCAACAACCAGGAACAGAAGGGAGCAGGTACTGCTGGATGCCTTCCAGGACAGCTTCCTGCTGCAAATGGTCCGTGAACCAACCAGGTTAGGGAATACCCTTGACCTTGTGCTGGCAAATGGGGACTTTGTGAGAGAACTTACAGTGGAGGAACCGCTGTCAGGGAGTGACCACCACTCAGTATGGCTCACATTGGATATGGGCAAGGAATGAGTGGAATCTGGCACAATAGTGCTGGACTTCGGGAGGGCCGACTTTGGGAGGATGGGGGAAGTGGTAAAAAGGTACCTGGCCAGAATTAAATCTAGTATGGACACTAACCAGAGGTGGGAGCTCATAAAGCTGGGGGCAGTGGAAGCAACCAAAACCTGCTGCAAAGCCCAGAGCAAGAAGGCTAGTGCTAAGAAACCAATCTGGTTAAGCAAGGAGGTCATGGAAAAGGTAAGGAGGAAAAGAGCTGCCTTTAGGAAGTACAAGAAAACAGGGGGCAGGACAGGAGGAGTATTTGACAGAATCGAAGGAGGTGACAAGGGCAGTAAGGGAGCCAAAGCATCTACGGAACTCAGGCTGGCACAAGGCATTAGAAGGGGAGAAAGACTTCTTTAAGTATATCAGGAGAAAAGGACTGTAAGGACCACATAGTAAGGATTAGGAAGGAGGTTGGGTGGAAGCAGGGTGCGATAAAGGCGGAAGCACTAAATGAGTACTTCTGCTCAGTATTTACTAAAGAGAAGAGGGTGACACCCAAGGTGGGAGAAATGGCAAAAGCAAGGTGGGAAGTGGTGACAGATGGGGAAATCATGGAGAGCAGAATTCGAGAGGGTTTGAAGGCACTGAGTGTGGACAAGGCGCCAGGCCCAGATGGCATCCACCCCAGGGTACTGAAGGAGCTGGCAGAGGTCCTTGCAGGACCTTTGGCAGACCTATTTAATGCCTCACTACATTTGGAGTGTGTCCCTCAGGACTGGAGGATGGCTCATGTGGTGCCCCTTCACAAGAGTGGTCCCAAGGATGAACCGGGAAACTACAGACCAGTGAGCCTCACATCCATCGTGGGTAAGCTAATGGAGACTATCCTGAAGGAGAGGCTAGTGGCCCTCCTAGAGGCCAAAAGACTACAGGACAGCAGACAGCATGGCTTCATACGTGGCAGATCCTGCCAAACCAACCTGGTCGAGTTCTATGACTGGGTAACTAGGCAACTGGACAGGGGCCATGCAGTGGATGTCCTGTATCTGGACTTCAGTAAGGCATTCGACTCAGTGCCACATGGAAGGCTGGGAAGGAAGTTAGTAGGCACAGGGGCGGGTGCAAAGCTGGTGAGATGGGTAGGAAACTAGCTGCAGGGAAGGCAACAGAGGGTGGTGGTGGGTGGGGAGCTCTCACACCCAAGGGCAGTGACGAGCGGTATTCCACAGGGCTCGGTGTTGGGACCAGTGTTGTTTGGGATATTCATTGCAGACATATCATGGGACATCAAGAGCAAGATCAGTCTGTTTGCTGATGATACCAAGGTAGGCGCGGTGGTGAATGACCTAGGGGGATGGCAGGGGTTGCAGGATGATCTGGCAAAGCTTGAAACCTGGTCAGACACCTGGCAACTGGGCTTTAATGCCAAAAAGTGCAAGGTGCTGCATTTTGGGATGAAGAACCCAAGGAGGAGTTACCAGCTAAGGGGAGTGCAGCTAGCCCAGACAGAGGAGAAGAAGGATCTGGGTGTGCTCATTACAGGGTCAATGAACAACTCAGCACAATGTAGGAAGGCAGCTGCAAAGGCCAACAAAATGCTGGGTTGTATTGCAAGGGGTATATCCTCGAGGAGGGAGGAGGTGATTCTGCCACTGTATAGGTCATTAGTTAGACCACATCTGAGTACTGCGCAGTATTGGCGTCCGATCTGAAGAGGGACATTAAGTTACTGAGGGGTGCAACGAGAGGACAAAGATGATCAAGGGGCTGGGGGACTTATCATACAAGAGGAGGTTGAAGGAGTTGAACATGTACTCACTGGAGGAGAGGAGACAGGGGTGACATGATTGAAACCTTTAAATACATGGAAGGAATAAACAAGACGGGTACAGAGGGGCTGTTCAAAGTAAGGAGGGAGGGCCACCAGGGGCCATGATATGAGACTGGAGCGAGGAAGGTTCAGGAGGGAGATGAGGAGACACTTCTTTACAGAGAGGGTGGTGGCTGGGTGGAATGCGTTGCCTGCTGAAGTGGTATGCAGTAGAACAGTGGACTGCTTCAAAAGAGGATGGGACAGGACAAGGGGGAGGGTTAATGAAGGGGAAGGGTGGAAGGGAGGGGCAGCTGCAGAAAAAGGGATGCTAGTTGCACATTTGAGCAGACTTGATAGACCTCTAGGCCTTTATCTGCTGGCAAATTTCGTATGTTCGTATGTTCATAACTCAGAGTCAACTTCTACACTGCTGGCTAACTCCCTTAAAGGAGAAGTCCACCCAAAACTTGAAAACATATGTGTTGTGCAGAGTATTTTAATTTGTATGTGAAGTTTTAGTGTTTCCTTCCCTCTGACTAGTATTAGGAGTTTTTTCCTAAATTGGCCTGCTAGCTTTATGCTAGTTTTACGACCCCTGAGGATCTTCATCCCTGACAGCTTAATTGTATTTCTTGTTCCCACAGTGCATCTTGTCTCATGTGACAGTGTTGTGAGAGAGACCCAACATTCAGCACACACATGCCAAACAAACTACGTATCTTGGAAGCTTTACAAGCTGCACAAAAATGACCAGCTGCAAAGTTTTTCAGGACAGTAAGACCTTTACGATGAGGGTAGTCACTAAGCTGAATTCTACAGATTTTAAAATGTAGCCAGCTCTACTGTTGTGAACTGATTGTAAAGCAATGCTTTCTGCTGGATTTATGGTCTCTGCTACATCACCATCACATGAAACAAGGTGCAGTGTAGGACAAAGGAATAGATTTAAGCTGTTTCATATGGAGATCTCCAGGGGTCGTGAAACTACCCTAAAGCTAGCAGGCTAATTTAGGAAAAACTCCTAATACCAGTGAGAGAGAAGGAAACACTAGAACTTCACATACAAATTAAAACACTCTGCACAACATATATTTTTTCCAAGTTTTGGGTGGACTTCTCCTTTAACTTTTGCAAGGTTGGGTCAGTTTGCTGAACTCTCCCTAGTTCTGCAGGCTCGACCTTTCCCAAAACACACTTTGCTATAAGACAGCTGCCACAGCTGGTCTCTCCCCAGTCTTTGGCTGTAGCTCAGAACTGCAGCTCCCAGCCTGTTCTTAATTTACAGCTTCTCCTGCCACTGAGGTAGGGGTTGCTTTTTTTTTTCATTTTTATTTTATTTAAGGTCTAGGAATTACAACCCTTTGAGTCAGAGACTCATTTGCAAAGGCTCCACGTCTTACATAAATGGATTAGGACACAATGTTACATAGAAAATACAATATAGACAACAGCAGTGGTACAGAAAAAAATGACAGTTACAAAATTATAATGAACACAGACAATGGAACGACAGTAATTATTGAAATAATGGTGCATTCAACATTTTCAAAAGTCTCATCTGCAGTCACAGTGGGAGTTTGACATAATGTGTTTAAGTAACTCCTGTTTGAAAAGCCCAAGCCTGGGGATTGATAGGACAGGGTCAGGGATTGCGTTCATCCAGAATGGTGCCCTCTAGCAAAAGGATCTTTGGCCAGCAGTGGTCTTTACAAAGGGGACGCAGAAAGTGGCAGTTTCGGAGTGTCTAGTGGGACGGGCCGGAAGGTTTTTTTGGAGGAGCTTAAGACAGCCTGGGGGGGCTAGGCCCAGCTGACTTGTTTTGGCCAATAGGCAGGTCTGGTAAACTAGACGCCCCTGGAAGTTTAGCCACGATGAGCATAGATAGAGGTCACAGGTGTGCGTAAGATGATCACATCCTGTGGCCAATCTGCAGGCCTTGTTTAGGGCACGTTTGATGCTGGACAGAGCTGTGTCAGAAGAGACCCCATAGATGATTATGCCGTAGTCTACCAGTGAGAGGATGGAGCTAGAGATAGCTAAGCGTAGCACCTCCGTGGGTAGACAGGACCTAAGCCTGTAGAGGAGACCGATTCTTTTGTTTGCTTCAGTACAAATTGATGGAATATGTTCACGATAGGTGAGGGTGGAGTCTAGAGTGACCCCGAGATATTTAAAAATGGAAACAGGTTCCAGCATGGAGCTCATCACATTGTGTATGGCTAATTTTGTAGTGCTGTGCTTATGCTGTGGGTGGGCAAATAGCATGACTTTTGTCATTTTTGTATTGAGTATGAGCTTGTGTGAGGAAAACCAGGTTATAATTTGAGTGAAAGAGCCCTGCAAGGATTCTTGGAGCTACGTGGGGTCAGTGTGTCGACTGAAAATCACCGCATCGTCAGCGTAGAGGAGAAGCTGTCCAGAGGTGGCCAGAGGTAGAGAGTTCAGGTAGAGAGAGAAAAGGAGCGGACCAAGGATAGAGCCTTGAGGGACACCTGATCGGATGGGAAGGTTAGCAGAGAGGGTGTTTCTTATCATCACCTGTTGAGTGCGGCCAGAGAGATAACTGGAGAACCAGCTTGTGGTTTCTTTGGAGACGCTGACAGAGAGGAGGGAGTTTATGAGCATTGTGTGATTGACGGTGTCGAATGCCTTGGAGAGATCTATAACGACTGAACCAGCCAGATCTCCCTGGTCAAGAGCGTCATGAACAAAGGAGGTGAGTTCTAGCAGAGCAGTGGTGGTACTGTGACCTTTTCTGAAACCGTGTTGTTGTTTGCAGCTTAGGTGTTGTGAGTCTAGGTAGTTAGTAAGTTGATCAGTCACAATTTTTTCCAGTGCTTTTGAGAGTGGGGGGAGAATGTAGATGGGCCTGTAGTTACTAGTTGCTGTATGCGCACCATTTTTATGTTGCTTGCACACATGTGCAAGAAACATAGTGCCATCATCGGAGATTTCGGAGGTGTGTCACCTCCTCCTCCAATTCAGTCAGTGTGTTGGCAGGTGCGGCCCCTGTAAGCCAATGCATTCTGGAGCTGTCTATGACATGCTCCAAAATGCAGTGGCATACAGTTGAAAGGGGGAGCTACGCTTGAGTGAGCAGCGATAAGATAAGGCTGCTAATGCACAGCTCCCCAGACAGAAGCCCACACAGGCGTGCGGCGCCTGCGCACGCACTGTATAGCTGGCGGGTGCCCAATCCCGTCGGCTGTGCTGCGTTCCCCGCCTCCCCCCAACCCTTCTGAAATGCCACGTGGGTGCCCACCCCAGCGTGGCAAATATCCTGGGCCGACAGGGTGCCCAATCCCCGTCGGCTGAGCACCCAACCGTCCTTCTCCCAGCGTGGCAAGCAATCCTTAGGCCAACGGGGTGCCCAATCCCCGTCAGCTGAATGCACCCCAACCGTCCCTGCTTGCCACGCTGGGAGCCCACCCCAGTGTGGCAAACGTCCACGTCGTCCGTTTTTGTTTTCCTGTAAAGAAAAAGCGGTCCCCGTAGTCTCCCGCCCCACTCCCACAACCCTAACCCACCCACTGTACCAGCCTCTCCCACCCCCCACCCTACTTACCTCGAGCTCGGGCGATGATCTTGAGTGGACTGGGACTATCGTCTGCACTCTTTCAAAGCCGACCCGCGAACTGAGGAAATGCCGTAAGCTGTATAATGGGCTAGATAGGGGGTTTCAACTTTGTTGTATATCTCAGGCATTTTTGGGTATTTTTCACCAAATTTTCAACATGGGGTTTTGGGACCCTTCTCATGATTGATGTCACTGTCATGGCGTTATCGGGCCCAAAGGGTAATTTGCAGTCACTGCAGAAATCACCCTTTGGGCCTGAATAGCCATGACAGTGACATCATTCATGAGAAGGGGTCCCAAAAACCCCATGTTGAAAATTTGATGCCAAAATTCTAAAAAATGACTGTTTTACAAGCGTGCGTTGCACAGTTCCTACGCAGGCTCGTAAGTTCACGAATTTTCAATATTTTCACTCCAGATTTTCAACATTGCCATTTTACCACACCTTCTTATGAGTAGTACAGTTGTCATTTTCACATCTCACCCAAAATGTGTTTCCGCCCATGTAGCGCACAATGGCGCTAGTCGATTATCTTGAATTCAATGTGCGGGACAAATTAAGAAAATCACAGTGACACTGTTCATGAGCAGAGATCTTAAAATAGCTATGTTGAAAATTTGGTGAAGAAATTCCTCAAATGACTATTTCTGATGATTATAGCGTTTCCTCCTTGCGCTCGTGGAGTCATAAATTTTCAATATTTTCACTCAGATTTTCAACATTGCCATTTTACACACCTTCTTATGAGTAGTACAGCTGCCATTTTTCACATCTCACCCAAAGCGTGTTTCCCCATGTAGTGCACAATGGCGCAGTCGGTATGGTAGATCAATGTACGGGACAAATTAAGAAAATCACAGTGACACTGTTCATGAGGTGAGGTGTTAAAATGGCTATATTGAAAATTGGTGGACAAATTCCAAAAAATGACTGTTTTATGAGCGTGCGCTGTAACAGTTCCTATGCACGCTTGTAAGTTCGTGAATTTTCAATATTTTCACTCAGATTTCCAACATTGCCATTTTACCACACCTTCTTATGAGGTAGTACAGCTGTCATTTTACATCTCACCCAAAGCGTGTTTCGCCCATGTAGCACAATGGCGCAGTCGATGTCATGTGAAATCAATGTCTTGGGATAAATTAAAAATCACAGTGACACTGTTCATGGGAAAAGGTCTTAAAATGGCTATGTTGAAAATTTGGCGAAAAAATTCCAAAAAATGACTGTTTTACGAGCGTTCGATGTACAGTTCCTACGCACGCTCGTAAGTTCGCGAATTTTCAATATTTTCACTCCAGATTTTCAACATTGCCATTTTACCACACCTTCTTATGAGTAGTACAGCTGTCATTTTTCACATCTCACCCAAAACGTGTTTCCGCCCATGTAGCACACAATGGCGCAGTTGGTGTGCGAAATCAATGTACAGGACAAATTAAGAAAATCACAGTGACACTGTTCATGAGCAGAGGTCTTAAAATGGCTATGTTGAAAATTTGGAGAAAAAATTCCCTTCAGATGCTCTGCAATATTACTAATGAAGACATTGAACAGAACTGGCCCCAGGACCGATCCCTGCAGCACCCACTGGTCGCCCCCTCTCCCTAGACTGCATACCATTTACCACCACTCTCTGCCTCCTGTCTGTTAGCCAGTTTCTAACCCAGTTTACCACCCTTTCCCCCATGTCCAGCCTACCCAGCTAGTTTATCAGCCTCCTATATGGGAAGGTGTCAAAGGCTTTGCTGAAATCAAGGTAAGCGTTGTCCACTGCCCCACCCTGATTCACTTCCTTTGTCACCCAGTCAAATAAATCAACCAGATTTATCTGACATGATGTCCCCACTGTGAATTCATGTTGTCTATGGTCCTGGGTTCCGATGGCATCTAGATGCCCCACTATCCTTTCTTTAAGCAATGTCTCCATGATCTTCCCACTACTGAGGTGAGGCTGAATGGCCTATTCTTCCTGCCTCCTCCCTGCTGCTGGACTTGTGTAGAGGGACCACATGTGCCTCCTCCAATTCACTCATGTTGAATGACTCAGTGAACATGGCTGCCAGAGGTACTGCTATCTCCCTTCGCAGTTCTGTTAATATCCTTGGGTGTATGCCATCTGGTTCCATCGCTTTGTCTACCTTCAATTTAGTGAGCTCCTGCAGGACTCTTTTGTCCACCTCTTCACCCCCTTGGCAACTGCTGTACTGCTGTGGCCCTTGCCCCTCCCACTCTTCTGTGAATACTGAACGGAAAGACACAGTGGATGTCTTGGGAGGAAGGCATGAAACTGTCACTTCCAAATACCTAAACAGCACATACAAGCAAGCAACATTCGGCATTGACAAATGCTTGTTATGTATTGGCATAATCCTAGCATTTTTCCATTGAGATGGGAATTGTCCTAGGCACAGGGACATGTTGAAAATTTTTGTAAGAGGTATTAGAACAGTATCAAGGGTTAAAGACAGTAATTTAGTGTCTAGTGAGTCACCACTATGTCTAGTCTTTCCTAGGAATCTGGAAATATGTGAGCGGGCAACACTAGTGGAGACAGTTTTGAGACGAAAAGGTGGCGCACTGGGGGGAGGCGGGAAAATTCCTGCTTCAGTGCTGAAAAAGTCGGGGGGTGGGAGAATAGAGCTAAGGTCTGAGAAAGCTTTATTGAAAGCATCTGCTATTTTGCTGGGTTCTTGGGTAGGGATACCATCTAGGATAAGCGTGGCGGGGGGAGGGGAGGGAGACTTTCCACTAAGTTCCTTAATATTATCCCAGAACCTCTTACCATCACCCCAGGTGGTAGTGAGTTTGTTTTTGTAGTAAGCAGCCTTTGCCAGCCGTATCTCCCAGGTGCAGGTATTTCTGGCAGCACGGTAACGTTGTCGGTCAGCGGGTTTGCCTGAGTGAAGGGCTCTAAGCCACAGGTCGTCACGCACCTTCATTTGATCAAGTAAGGATCTAGTTACCCAGGGGGATGATTTAGACTTTTCAATTCGTTTAACATAGGGGGCAAAGATGTCACAGGCTGCTTGGAAGGAACTTATGAAAAGAGACAGGGCGGCATCAACTGACGTCAGGTGATCAAGAGGGGACCAGTCCAGTTCCCAGAGTCGATTTCGGAGATTTTTTTAGAGCCCCCCTCTTGAGTTGGCGACCCATGGAGATCCTAGGTGGGGGTGACTTCCAGCTATTTGTCCAGAGACAAATTACCGGGGAGTGATCACTGATGGAGTCCGAGAGGACCTGGACATCCAGTATGTGCTCAGGATGGTTTGTAAGTATTAGGTCCAGGAGGGAGCTATGGCACATATTTTTGTTTACTCTAGTGGGGGTGAGGACCATTTGAGACAGATTTTGGGCAGCAGCAACATCCCTGAGGGCGGATGTCTGGGAGGCAAGCCAGTTTGAGTTGAAATCGCCTAGGGCTATGACTTCCGAATTATTTGGGAGTTGTTCGATTATATTTAGTATGGACGTGAAGGCATCCCTTTGATTACGAGGGGGTATGTAAACAGACATTATGTAGAGGAATTTTTTTCGAGTTCCCAACTTCAACTCTAACAGTGAGAGACTGTACACCTTCCGAGGGGCTTATGGTAGTAGTGTTTATTCCATGCAGGTGCTCACGAAGATACAGAGCACTACCCCGGCCCCGTTTATTAAGTCTGCCCGACCTGAACAGTATGTAACCAGGTATACTTACAGCCAAGTCAGGGATATGCTGAGAGAGCCATGTTTCAGTAACCGCAATTACATCAGGGCAGTGGAGGCAAACCCAGGCTTGAAATGAGGCACGTTTCTTTTGCAGGCTACAAACATTAATGGTGGCCAGCCGCAGTCCCTTTAGTTTAGTGGGTGGCCGTGGGGTATGGAGAGTGGGACCAGGATTAGGGTGTATATTGCCCATAAGTAGCAGGATGATGATAGCTGTCCTTGTTAGAATAGTGTTGTTGATCTTTTTTGAGTCGCGACGAGATGTGACCCCTTGATGGTGTGGCATATTAGAAATAAAGGAGCTCGTAAAGCGTAATATTTCCAGATCATAAAGTAATGGGGTAGTCTTGGTTTCAGAGGTGGGGCGATCTGGCAGAAGAGGAGGAGGAGGATAAGACATAGTAACTGATGAGGGTTTTTGTTGATCGGGTTAACGCTGGGTATAAATTGGGGCAGAGGGGGGGTAGCACTAGGACAAGTATGTTGAAGGTAGGAGGTAGTGGGCGTTGTGAGAGGTTAAAAGAGAGAATAAGCCATGCTTTTAGCAACATTTTTTTTTGTTTTATACTCACCAAGGGTAAACCAATGAGATCATCAATGCAGGAGTAAGCAGAGAGAGAGAAGGCTAGGAGAACAACGGTAGCCCTCTAGTGGCAGGTCCTGATAACCTGCTAGTGGAGAAATTGCCTGATCGTTTTTTTCTGTTCACCAATCAAAACAGTTCACCACTCTGTATATAAGGAGAACACAGCCAAGGGTGGTGGTGGGGGCGGCGGGCAGCTGACGCGCAGCGTCAGCGGGGCTAGAACGGCTGCAAAGAGCACTCAGGCTGTGGTCCTCAACTCTACCTGTATGCAAGCTTCCACGAGGTCCCTTTGCAATTTCTGACCAGTCCCTTCTTTAGTTATTAGGCTCCGGGGAGGGAGTTAGGGTCCCTCATGACCACCTGCACCCACGAGGGGAGCCTTGCCAAAAGGATTCTGCCTGTATGCACACTTCCATGAGGTCCCTTTGCAATTTCTGACCGGTCCCTTCTTTAGTTATTAGGCTCCGGGGAGGGAGTTAGGGTCCCTCACGACCACCAGCACCCACGAGGGGAGCCTCTCCAAAAGGATTCTGCCTAGGAAAGAAACAAGACAGCAAGGATTAAATACAGGTGAGGTTTTTTTTGAGGGGGGGACGAGGTACAGCAGTGTGCCTTAACTGAAATTCGAAACTACGAGGGACAGAGTTTCCCGAAAGGAGCTTGCAAGGCTACGGGGCTGGAGGCAAAGATGCAGTTTGAAACAAGCAAACACTTAGTCACTTTTAAAAATGGAGCCCACTAGGTACGCAGTTTATTACAATCTTCTAACAAAGGCTATGGGGCTCAGGAGGCAAACAATTCAGCTATAACAAAAACACAGTCTTTTTTTTTTTTTTAGCCCACCGAAAGATTCAGTTGTTAAGCAGGCGCCTAGTAAAGTACTTAAATCTGCTTTTAAAGATAGGGCTACGGGGCTGGAGGCAAAGATGCAGTTTGAAACAAGCAGACTCTTAGTCCCACTTTTAAAAATGGAGCCCACTAGGTACGCAGTTAATTATGATCTTCTAACAAAGGCTATGGGGCAGAGGAGGCAAAAACAAATTCAGCGTTAACAAAAAACAGTCTTTTTTAGCCCACCAAGAGATTCAGTAGTTAAGAAAGCCTAGTAAAGAAATACAAAAACGAATTTGTTTGTGCATACAGAAAAGGCAAGCTAGAGACAAGTTCTTAAAGTAACAGTGGAATTTGTGACTATTTAGACATTTTCTGAGATTTTACTTAGGGAAAAAAACTATCTCCACATGTGTGGGGACAGTAAAATTTAAAGTCCTCGAAGAGAGCGCTCAGGCTGTGACGGCTGCAAAGAGCGCTCAGGCTGTGGTCCTCAACTCTACCTGTATGCACGCTTCCACGAGGTCCCTTTGCAATTTCTGACCAGTCCCTTCTTTAGTTATTAGGCTCCGGGGAGGGAGTTAGGGTCCCTCACGACCACCTGCACCGACGAGGGGAGCCTCGCCAAAAGGATTCTGCCTGTATGCACGCTTCCACGAGGTCCCTTCGCAATTTCTGACCGTTCCCTTCTTTAGGTATTAGGCTCCGGGGGGAGTTAGGGTCCCTCACGACCACCTGCACCCATGAGGGGAGCCTCGCCAAAAGGATTCTGCCTGTATGCACGCTTCCACGAGGTCCCTTTGCAATTTCTGACTGGTCCCTTCTTTAATTATTAGGCTCCGGGGAGGGAGTTAGGGTCCCTCAGCTTCCTCATGCACTGTCTCCCCTGTGTCCTCAGTAGCCAGTCCCCTTACCTTGCTACTGGAATTGACGCACATGCTTAATTAGCCCTCCTATTGAAGTCATTACCCTTGATTACATCCATGGGCAGGTCCGGTACAACACTCACCTCCTGTATGCCTCGGCCACCTCCCCAACTGAGAAAGATCCGGGTCAGTGGCACTGAGACTGTAGGACCGATTACTCCTCTAATCCTATATATCCGGCCAGGCAGGATCTGTTCCTCTTGAATCAAATCCTGCTTCACCAAAGAAATGGAGGCCTCAGTGTCTCCCAGTACCTGCATCACCATCCCACTAACACAGGGTGCATGTATGCAGTGGAGTTAGAGGGCACTGCACTCTCTGTATAGGTGGCAAGCTTCCCAAGCTGCCCCCTCCAGCTGTACTCACACCTTTTTTTCGCATTTTTTGAACAGTGATGGAGCAGTAGTAAATATGTTTATTTTTAAACAGGATAAAATGCTTAGGACCCAAAGGCCCTATTTACGAGATTGTCATAAGACAAATGCCCCAGTTCCTGGCAGATGTTGCACCTGTGTTCATCCGCCTCTGTGTTTTTGAGACCAGGTGGCTTCCCTTTTTATTAAGGCACCGGCTGCCTTCCTTTAAGACTGCCTCCACCCCAGGTTTCCCTAAAACCACCTGATGTCCCTCACCCATTAGTTTTGCAGTGAGAGGATGTTCTGCTGGTAATGGACTGATCGGCTGTCTTGGCTGCCTCCCTTGCGGAGCTCAGAGTTCTAGCTAATAACCATATTCTCATTACCTCTAGCACAGTTTCTAAGAACTGTTCCAGAAGAAATAGAGAATATTGTATAGTCTACAATCAATAACAAGTGTATGTAGTCATTGAAAGGTTGCCATGGCGAGAGTTTGACCCTCAAGAGGTCGTCGCCATGGCAACCTTGAGACATTTAGATACGCTTGTTATTGATCATAGATGATGCATCGTCTTTTATAGTGTATGGTCTACAATCTGGAGTTAAAAGAAAAACGTTTTACTTCCTACTTTTATGTTTTTTTTTAGTCAGAGCCACTCTCCTCCACTATAGCTCTCACCGCCATGGCCGCTTCCTGAATGGTGGTGGTAGGGAGACGCACATGCCCGAGCATGTTCCATGTTGTTATGCTGCAGTAGCTACATAACTAGTGCAGCATAACAGCTACGATGACATAGCTATTGCAGCATAACAAATGGGTTCTAGTTATGGATTTTTATCCGTTACAGTGTTCCACCGTACAATATGTGTGTGTATATATGTGTGTGCATATGTGTGTGTGTATATATATATATATATATATATATATATATATATATATATATATACACACAATAGAGGTGAGTGGTAAATGAGTGAGATAAAACAGTATCATCCACTGCAGTGTGATATTTTACCCTCTGCTCTACTGTGATGATATGAGACATTTACACATAAAGGTCACAAAGGTCACTGATATCATCACCCTAGGCAGCTTTCCCTCAGCATGAAACAAACACCTGTGCTGTTACCATAGACACAAATGCAGAACTACCTGAGAAGTCTCACTGCTGCCTACAGCTAACTCAGTGAGCATTACAAAACACACCTATCCCCCCCAACTTCCAGCTCATTACTGTGATGCTCTCAACTTGATGCAGCCAGAATTCCAAACAGCACAGCTTCACAAAACAGTCTAAACTACTGCCTGCAGCTAACTCAACTACCACTGAAACACACTCTCACTTGTTCCTCAAACTCTGATTCTCACCAAATTACTGTGACAATTTCAACTTCACTGCAGCCAGAATCCTAAAGAGCACAATTTCACAGAACACTCTGCACTCTGCCTGCAGCTAACTTAATTACCACTGAAAACAGTATCAGCCGTTCTGACACTCTGCCTCTCAGTTCATTACAATTACATGCTCTTAGCTTCACTGCAGCCAGACTGCTAAACAATACAGCTTCACAAAAGTGTTTCTCATTCCTATCTGAAACTAACTCATTTAGCATTGCAAAACACACTCATGTGTCTCTCAGAGTTTATAACACTGCCAGCCCATTCAGAAAAGCTCACACACAGAATGAGCAAACACATTAACAGGAACAGAACACAAGACAGCATAACAAAACTTCTGAAACTCTTGGCCCTATTGTATATATCAAATACATGATGGGCAGATCGTGTGCTATGGCAAATATTGTCACTCCTGCATCGTGAGCTCTGGATATCTCACTCATACCGTTGGCACTCGTGAGATATCCAGAGCTCACTCTGCAGGAGTGACAATATTTGCCATATCACACTCATGCCCATATATATATATATATAAAATGAAGTATGGGGTGGGGTGTGTAACAAGAATTTTACACAGACTCGAGGTGTTGGATGCCACATAAACCCCGAGAGCGAGGCTTAAGGGTTTATCTAAGCATCCAACACTGAGGATGTGTGTAAAATTTGAGTTTTACACCCCCCCATATTTATTTTATTTAATTTCTGGGTATTGTTATTTCACCACACTAATTATATGAAATAAAACAACGTCTCTGTGTAGCTGCATTGCCATCTGACCAGGTTTTAGCGGGTTTCAGTCAGACGCGGCTGTTGAAGAGAACTTTTTAAGGCCCTCTTTTTTTTTTTTTTTTTTCCCCCTGGGTGTTTTTGTGTGCTTTTTTTTTTTAAATTGACTTACCCGGAGTCCGAGTGCCCGTGTAAGCGCCGGTGTTAAGTCAGCATCTGGCAGCAAGGGAAGAGAGACGGGGCCACCGGTGCATGTGCAGGACGTGGGAACCCGGCTCATGCTTGCCGTTATAAACACTATTTTATAATAGCAAATTACACTACGGGTTTCCCTATTGGAAAAAACAATATCCAGTTATTATAACTCTTTTATTTCTTCTACAGAGTGAGCTTTCTTGCTCCCTCTACCCAGTGTTCTAACAAGTTAGTTAGCTGCGCACACATTTCAGCATAGCTTTCCCACTGAACCATTCTTACCCCTCTAAATGTTTGCTTATAGGCCTCAGGGGTTAACTCAAAAGGCATTTTTCACTCTAACGTAGTCCATGCACTCATAACCCCTAGGTGGCGCTATCCCAAGGGCTACTATCCTTGCCTGCGTGGCTAGTAGCAGGTTAAAGGGCCTGAGTTCTGAAACAAGTGCCTCCACCTGGAGGTCAGGGTTGGTAGTGGTCAAACTTTCTTCAACGCTTCCACCACCAACCCCACCTCTGCCACAGCATCCCATGCTCGCTCAGCTCCACAGTTCTTCTTCAAAAGGATCCCAATGCACTTAGCCAGAACCTATATTTGCAAGGCTATCAGCAAAACTGGCTGTAGTGGTGACTCACTCGACTTCAAGCTGCTTTCCCTAGTTCTAGATGAAATCCTTGAACCCCTGACAATGATCTTCAACCTCTTCCTAAGGTATGGCCAATTCCCATCACTCTGGAAAAAGTCTACAGTCACACCTGTACATAAAAGTGGAGACAAATCGCTGCACACCAATTATAGGCCCATCTCCATCCTCCCCCCATTATCCAAAGCACTTGAATGTATAGCCTCTGACCAGCTAGTAGAGTTCCTGGAACAGCATAATATTCAGTGCCCTGAGCAGCATTGCTTCCATAAAGGGCATAGTTCCACCATGGCACTGTTGGAATTCACTGGCTGAATCCATGACGCCCTGGATCAAGGACTCTGCGAGGGGGTGCCATATTCACTGACCTTACAAAGGCCTTTGATACAGTTAACCACCCCCTCCTACTCAGACAATTGGCTGCTCTAGGGCTTTCCAATGATGCACTGCAGTGGTTTGCTAGCTATCTTGGGGAGAGAGTTCAAAGTGTTAAAATTTCTGGAGTCTCATCAGCTGAAAAATCAGTCCTCTGGGGTGTCCCTCAAGGGTCAATTCTGGGCCCACTACTGTTCTCCCTCCTCCTTAGCAACCTCCCCGGCATATGCCAACAGAAGATACTACTCTACGCAGATGATGCGGTCTTCTTTTCAAGCAACCGGCACTTTCATCTACTTGAGAGTCATCTGCAACATGATTTCTGGCCGGTGGAAAAATGGTTTGGCTCATACAAACTTGTCATGAATTATAGCAAAACTAAGGTCATGTCTTTCTGCAGTGCACGTAGCAAGTATAAAACGCTACCCATCACCATCAGGAATCAATGTGGGACCTCACTTGATCAGGTTCATGAGTTTAAATACCTCGGCATCACTCTGGACAGCTCACTCTCCTACTCCCAGCACATTGGGATGGTTGTGAAGTCTGCCAACATATGCCTTGGCCTGCTCCACAAGTACAAACACTGTATGACTCCTGAAGCCCTAAGACTGGCCATCCACAGCTCTGCTACCTCCATTGTCGATTACGGTCTAGTCAAATCTGGCTCTGCCTCCCCTACTGCCCTTAGGAGGATATCTGTGACACTCAACAAGGCCTGTAGATGTCTCACAGGAGCTGATCGCCTAAGGCACACCTGTGACCTATACGCCAAGGCTGGATGGCTACCTCTCATTAGTAGAATACAATACCAGGCCTGTCTGATAGCCAAAAAAGCTCTTTTCGGACTCATGCCACCAAGTGTGGCAAGACTCCTTACTACCTGCAGCAGCTCCCAGCCAACACGCAGTTCTCAATACCAGACTTTCCAGGTCCCCAGGCACCGGACCTCGCTGGGTCAGAGATCCTTCCTGCACTGGCTCCTCAGTGGTTCAATACCCTTAACACAGAAACTCTTGCTGCTGCAATGCTAAGTCCCTTTAAAAGGCTGTTGCATCTATTTCTCCCCTCTACCTCACTTTGTGACTGCTTCCCCTACGCCATGGTCATCACCCTCTACCCTAGTTGCAACTGTAACCTGCAATTCCAACCTTGCATCCTTGGCACCAGCCCCTCCCTCCCTCTCGCCTTTGCCCCCTCACCCACCCATCCTCTGTACCGACTCAGTCATATCAATGGCCATCTGGTGCCTATCACCCTCGCTCCTCTCATCCTTATCTGACAACGGCACCTATCTGCCGACTTCCTCCTGACCTCTTCCTACCAAGTATACTGTTTTTACCATGAACTCTGACAGAAGCTGGCTTGGTTGGTTCTACTGCAGCGTATTTGTCTGAATACTTTATGTACAAGTAATCTGTTTTGTTATTATTGTTACCATTGTTTAAAATTGTTGTATGTTTCCCCCCATCCTCTGACGTGGAACCTTTGTAAACGAGCAGTTCCTGCTCAAAGGTACTTGTAATCCTAGAGTTTAATAAATAAAACAAAAAACTAACCTGGGAACAGCCCTTCGGGACACTGTAACCCCCCCCTTCCCTGCTAGTGGCCTGAGTAATATACGATAATCACTTTTACAGTACCCCTTGTACACCATACCAGTACCCACACTGTTTGCAGTTACCACCAGGGCTGGTTCCTCTGGCTCGACCCTGAGGACTCCCTGTAAAACAAGGTTATGCACAGTAAATAACAACAGTACAGTACTCTTGGCACAAACTGGAACCACAGTCAGGTTAAATGCAGAAAAAGTCAGATCTGATTTATTCAGGGGACTTGAACAAGGAAGGGGCGTAATCAGGTTGATTGGCTTAAAGGCTGTATTAATCAAACAGTTGTGCATGCTCTGTAAGTCCCCACACAGTGACACACTCTGGGTACCCAGGTAGGAAAATGGTGGGCTAGCCAGGAACGTTGCAGCTGGTTGGGGCCCTGTGATGGAAGAAAACAACATGCACAACACACACTACTTGTAATCCGAAACCAGAGGGCTCAGTTCGTGAAAGAAAAAGCAACAAGACAATCAGATGACAACGCTTTAGATTTAGCTGTTGTTGCAGAGAGCTACCCTGATGTTTACTCATGATACCCAGTACTGGACACAGGCAGGACAAAACCGAGACTGCAGGTTGTTGAGCTGGAGTGCCCGGAGAAGTGGGGCCCACACGAATCACAGAGGCATCATTCCTGTTCAAGTGTTGAGCAGGGGGCTGATCCCCAAGCAGGTCTGTCGTCAATGGCTTTCTCTGTGCAGCTGGTAGTCGGGCTGGGCCAGTGAGGCAAGGCCCAGGCCCAATGGAGATGATTTTGGATTCAGTCCGTGGGGCTGAATGCAGCTTCCAGCAAGCAGAATACAGTTCAAACCACAGTGGGGAACCAAATCGCGACCCACTAGCAGCATACAGCACATTTACACGTAAGAAAATTCTAATGCAGCTTCCAGCAAGCAGAATACAATTCAAACCACAGTGGGGATCCAAATCACGACCCACTATAAGCACACAACACATTCACATGTAACCCCTCTACAAATGGGGGTTCCCAAAAAGTCTTCCTTGAGCTTGCCTAAATGCTCACTGCCAGGCTGGTGTCCTGCATTTTAGCAGTTTAAATGTGATTGCCAGAGAGTGCCTGTATAGCCTCTGTGTACTGTCTCTTTAAGACCTGCCTGGATTGCAGTCATAAGTAATCTGAGAGGGAGCTCTGTTGAAAGATGTAACTATTTGCTGAAAATCATTTAGCGTGATAATGATTATGTAGTTTGTCTAACCTGCCTTCTTTGCAGCAAGGACTGTTTTGTTGATCTCCACTATCTTGGTCCTGGACTGACAAATTGGACCAATCAGTACTGGTGGGACCTAAAATGGAGCTGGACTACAGGAGTTGTCTGGAGTCAAAATCTGTAGGAATTGTAGTTTTGGGCTTTTGGCGCCTTTTTGCATCTGAAGGGGGAGCCTTTGTTGTGATTGATAGACAGATCAGCCAACCGAACCTTTTGGATTCTGGGGAAAGTCCCATGCTTGCTGGCAGCTGAGACAGATCTAAGTTGGGAGCTGAAGAAGCAACAGCTTGAGACAGTCTCTGTGGAAAGGCCTGAGTTTTGGCCTGCATACGACCTGATTGCTGCCCCTGAGAGGGAGAAGAGATTCAGTTCGGACTGAATCCGAGTTTGTGAGAACAAAGTAAGCCACTGAGTTGTGACCAAGATCAACCTGAAGAAGACCGAAAATTTGCTGAATGCATCGGCCTGTCAGGATTCTCAGCTACCTCTAAACTCCCGATGTGCAGAGACTTTGCAATTGTGAACGGAGAGCGGTTTGCCTGGTATAGTAGAATCCCTTACACGTAAATGTGCTGTGTGTTTATAATGGGTCATGATAAGGTTCCCCAATGTGTGAATTGTGTTCTGCTTGCTGGAAGCTGTATCCAGCTCGACCAGACTGAATCCACGTTCATCTCCATATGGCCTAGGCCTTGCCACACTGGCCCTGCCAGACTACCCCACTGCACAGAGCAAGCCATTGATGATAGACCTGCCTGGGGATCAGCCCCCTGATCCACGCTTGAACAGGAACGATGCCTTGGCGAATCATGCGGTCCCTGCTTCTCCTGGCACTTCAGATCAACCAGCTGCAGTCTCAGTTTTCGTCCAGCCTGTGTCCAGTCTTGGGTATCATGAGTAACCATCAGGGTAGCTAGCTCCCTGCAACAACAGCTTAATCTAAGTGTGTCATCTGATTGTCTTGTTTCTTTTCTTTCATGAACTGAGCCCTCCGGCTCTGGATTACAATTAGTGTGTGTGGTGCATGTTATTTTCTTCCATCACAGGGCCCCTACCAGCTGCGACGCCGGCCTACCCCGGGCAACGATCCTGGCTAGCCCACCTCTTCTTCACCTGGGTACACAGAGTGTGTGACTGTTTATGGACCCTGAAGTGTATGCATAACTGTTTGATTGATATAGCCTTGAAGCAAATTAACCTGATTACGCCCCTCCCTTGTTCAAGTCCCTTAAATAAATCAGATCTAACTCTTTTTGCATTTACCCTGACTGTGGTTCTAGTTTGTGCAAGAGCACTGTATTGCTGTCATTTGCTGTGTATAACCATGTTTTGTAGAGGGTCCCCAGGGTCGAGCCAGAAGAAAGCCCTGGTGGTAAGTGCAAACAGTGTGGATACTTGTGTGGTGTATCAGGGTTATTGTGAAAGTGATTATTGTGTATTATTCCGGCCACTATAAGGAAAGAGGGGGGGTTACAGTGTCCCAGAGGGCTGTGCCCAGGTTAGCTTGACCACTACCAACCCTGACCTGCGGGTGCAGGCATCCGTTTCAGAACTCAGGCCCCTTAACCTGCTCCTCGCCAAGCAGACAGGGGTAGTAGCCCTTGGGATAGTGCCACCTAGGGCTTACACACATGTAAGGAAAGTCCGCTGTACCAGGCAAAAGACTTTCCGGTCACAATTACAGAGTCTCTACACAATCCAGGAGTTCAGAGGTGGCTGGAAGTCCAGACAGGCTGATCACATTCAGCAAATCTTCAGTCTTCTTCAGGTTAAAGCCTGGTCACAGTCCAATGGCTTAAATAGTCCTCTCAACTCAGATTCAGTCCGAATAAACTCTATTTTCCCTCTCAGGGACAGCAGGCAGACAGGCAGGCCAAAACTCAGCCCTTTAACAGTTCTCCCATGCAAAACTACACAGAACTGCTGCCCAAATCACTTGAGCTGTTACTCATTTCACTTCCCAACTCAGAACTAACTGAAAACTGCAAGCAGTCTGGGAATTTCCCCAAGATCCAAAATGTTCGGTTGGCTGATCTGTCTGTCAGTCACAACAAGGGCTCCCCCTTCATGTTTATTTAGGTGCCAAAATGCAAAAACTACAATTCCTACAAGTTTTGACCCCACCAGCCCCTGTAGGCAGGCTCCATTTTAGATTCCCAACAGTACTGATTGGCCCATTCTGACAGTCCTGGGCCAAGTTGGTGAAGATAAACAGAACAGTCCTTGCTGCAAAGAAAACAGGTTAGAACAATCTGCAATATTATTATCACTCTAATAGATATTCAGCAAATAAGCACATCTTTTGACAGAGCTCCCTCTGCGCAAATTGCGATGACAGAATGGAGCAATTATCTGGCAGTCCGGGCGGGGCTCGAGCATAGAAACACTCAGCCCCCTACCAGATTAATTATAACTGCAATACAGGCAGCTGTTAAAGAGACAGTACACAGAGGCTATACAGGCACTCCCTGGCAGTACATTTAAACTGCTAAAACACAGAACTCCAGCCTGGCAGTGAGCATTTAGGCAAGCTCAAAGAAAACTTTTCAGGAACCCCCATTTGTGGGGGGGGGGGGTTTACACCCTTCCCTGCCTGGAGAAAACTTGGCGTCCGCTTCAAGTCTGTACCATCACAATATCAAATATGCGATATAAATGAGCCATATATATCATTAGCTTGTTACATTACTATACATTTCAATGTACTTCAGATTACTACATCCATATTGACAATACTTATGCATCTTTCATACAAGTAATACTGATTCATTTAATAATTTCTTGTACATCAAACAATGTAAGAGGTGGCCCTTCCCTATCAGCTAACTTGGGTCTGGATGGGGCAGGGGCACCATGGTGAAAGGGAAGAACAAGTAACCTGGAGTTAGCCGTTAAGCTCAATTTGGGCAGTGAGCTTGGAGAAACATAATCCCCTTTGTGAACCACATTGAGAGGCAAATCCACTGGCCTCCCAGGGAAATCATAACTAAAGCATAGCACTGGCTTGACAGCTCAGCCAGTCTTTCTGGGGGGAGCAGCCACAGTCTCTGTACTTTAAGCACTAACTTTGGAGCTTTCGTCACTTGTGAGGGGTGCCTCTGCATGGATGGGAATGTCCAAATTTGGAGCACTGTCAGCTGCTTGCTCTGTAGGCTCTGTTTCCACAACTCTTTGCTGATTATCTTCTGACAGAGGCCCAGGTTGCTCATTTTGAGGAGACTCTGGCACAATTAGGCTTTGTGGCACTGAAGGGGGACTGTCAACACTCTCACATTGTTCTTCAAGTTCTGGTGTGTCACCAGAGAGACTTAGACCATCAGCCCCTTCTTCGGGCAATTCACACAGTACCATAAAACACAGAGAGTCCACAACCTCCGATGTAATACTTTGCACTTCACTTTCAGGGAGCATTGGCTCCGAGGATGAAGCTGGGGGGTTAGGCAGTCCAGAAGGCCCAGCTTCATCCCCACAATTAGTCATAGGGTTATCTCGAAACAGCTGACTCAGTTCATAGGAGGGGTAATAGGCATTGTCACACTTACTTTCGTCAGAGGTGGACTGACAGTCACTATCATTCTGGGCTTGCTGCGGGGAAACCTTAAATCTGTAACTACTGGGGTAGGTTGACTCTGTCACTTTTTTGCAGTAGCATAAGTCACCAGCCCAGGGAAGGCAATGTCTGCTGGCTCAGCTTCAATAATAACTTGGCCGATAGGCAGCAAGTGGTTATGGTGCATGGTTTTGACAGCTTTGGAGTCATTCTCTGGGCGTACCTTGTATACTGGTAGATCATCCAACTTTCCAGCTACTACATGAGGAAGATGGTGCCACTTATCAGCAATTTTGTGCTTGCCATGTAGTCCCAAATTGCGTAACAACACGCAGTCTCCGGGACGTAGCTCTTGAGCCTTTACTTTCTTGTTGTGCCTCTCTTTGTTGGCGAGATTTCTTTTAGCGGCCATTGTCTGGGCCAGTTGATATGCATGGTTTAATTGAGCTTTCAGTTTCTGTACATACTGCAGGTAGTTTTCAGCTCAGAACCCATCTGGAGAGACCCCAAAACAGACATCAACTGGCAGGCGGATCTCCCTCCCAAACATGAGACGGTAGGGAGAGAACCCAGTAGCGTCATTTTTGGTGCAATTGTATGCATGTACCAAGGTGCTAATCTGCTGGCTCCACTTATGCTTGTCTTTTGGATGGAGTGTGCCCAGCATGTCTAGAATGGCGCAATTAAAATGTACTAGTTGAAGGTCCTACTACGGGTGATAAGGGGTGGTTCTTAATTTTCACCCCCATAGAGAGAGCATTTCTTTGATCAGCCTACTTTTTTAAAGTCTCTGCCTTGGTCAGAATGGATCCACTGGGGGGCACCATAGTGGACAAAGAAATTCTCCACTAGCACCTTGGCCACAGTAGAGGCCTTTTGATCTTTGGTGGGGACGCTTGTGCATACCATGTGAAATGATCCGTAACCACTAACACATTGCCAATACTCCGCTGATCAGGTTCCAGACACAAAAAGTATATGCAGACCAGTTCCATGGGGGTGCTGGTAGTAATATTAACAAGGGGGCAGCCCTCTGAGGCAAGGCTTTTCTTTTCAGGCAGCGACTTCAAGTTTTTATATGTTGCTCAACATTGGCCCCCGTCTTGGGCCAGTAGAAGCAAGATCGTACCAGGTCAAGGGTCCTGTCAATACCAAGGTGCCCCATGTGATTGTGGAGGGACCTCAGTACCAAGTCTTTAAAGGCCGTGGGGAGGACCAATTGTTGCTTGTCTTCTTGGCCACTACGGTCTACTGTCTCTCTATAGAACAACAGATTGAGTAGCTTCAACGTTGGGCCTTCTTTAAACAACAGAGCAGTTCGCAAGTCAGGGGAACGCAACTTGGACACATCTTTCCCTGCACACAGGGCATGAAGCATCATAGGATCTTGGGACTGAGCCCACTGAATGCTGTCATTGTCAAATTGAGGTAGTGCACTTATATCTTGAGCAGAAAAGTGACAATAGGCAGCCGGTATGCAGGTATCAGGAGGGCTCAAGCAATCTACTAAACAGTTCACTGTGTCCGCAGACATCTGTTCATCTCAGTCAAATGTTTGGTACAAGGCTCGGATGTCAGGTTTGGACAACCTGACCCAATCACTCTTGGAAACTGTCTTTCGTGACAAGGCGTCAGCATCAATGTGGTTCAGTCCTGGCCTGTATTCAACAGCATACTCATAGGTTGATAAGTCGGAAAGCCACCGGTGCCCAGTGGTGTCTAACTTAGCTGAAGTCTGTACATAGGTTAACGGGTTATTGTCGGTCTTCACCAATATCTTTGCCCCATAGAGGTATTCATGAAACTGGTCGACGATGGCCCATTTTAGCACAAGGAACTCCAGCTTGTGCACAGGGTAGTTTTGCTCCAACTCGGTCAAGCTCCTGCTGGAGAAGACCACTGGTCTCAAACCATCCTCATGGTCTTGATACAACACAGCTCCTAGACCCTGCAGACTAGCGTCCATATGCAGCACATAGGGCTTGTTGGGATCAGCATAGGCGAGGATGGCAGTGTGCATGAGCTGGTTTGTAACTTCACGAAAGGCTGCTTCACATTCGGGTGTCCAGCGGGGCCTAAAAAGTTCACCTGTGTGGAAGTACACTTTCTTTGGTTCTTTGATGGCCCCTTTTTATGTTGATTGTGCGCATGCACAAGAAACATATTGCTGCAGCTTTCTCCGCAAGCAGGTTGTGGAGGCATGGCACTGTTGTGGCCAATGCCCCCACAGCCTTTAAAGGCTTGTCCGGCGTCCCCCAATGCCGTGGCATGCTGCTGCTGACACTAGTTCAGCCAGCATGCCACCAACTTGTAAAAAATCAGCTGCTGCAATTAGGGGCTGCCTCGTCATTGCACCGTAAGCCATTCGCTGCAATGAGGGAGCGATCCATCATTGCAGGGCGGGATCTTCACAGACTGATATTGTTTGTGAACATGGCGGCAATTTGCCGCCGTACTTACAAACAATATTAACCCCCCCACCGTGTTTATTTGCTGACAGGGGCCCCAATCCTCGTCGGCTTCAGTTCCCCCATGTTTATGTAGCCGATGGGGGAACCCGCTCCCCGTCTGCATTATGTTCAACCCCCCACTTGTATTCTCTGCCAGCTGGGTGCCCAATCCCCATCGGCATAATGTCACCCCCACCCTTTTTGTTGTGTGCTGACAGGGGTGCCCAATCCCCCGTCGGCTACAGCTTACCTCCCCCAAAAGGAAGACTCCGGTGGCATGCTGGGAGCCCACCCCAGCATTCCACATGCCCCTGTAAAATAAAAACGGTCCCATGATGCCTTTTTTTCACCTGTAAAAAAGGAAACTGTCCCTCAGAGGTCTCCCTGCCCCCCTCCTGCAGCCCGCTCCCACCCACTGTGCACCCTGCCTCCCCACACTCCCCCTCACCCCATACTTACCTCCGGAGCTTGGCGTGATGATCTTCGATGGACTGGGGACACATCTGCACTCTTCAAAACTGACTGCGAATTGAGGAAATGCCGGTAAGCTGTAAAATAGAATAAATGGGTTTTTTCCAACTTTAATGCATATCTCAGTCATTTTTTGGAATTTTGGCACCACATTTTCAACATGGGGTTTTTGGGACCCCTCCTCATGAATTCTGGAACTGTCATGGCGTTAATCGGCCCCGAAAGGTGATTTTGCGGTCACTGCACGGAATCACCTTTGGGGCCGATTAATAATCACATGCCAGTGTTCATGAGGTGGGCTTTCAAAAAGGCTATGTTGCAAATATAGTGGAAAAATCAAATAATGACCTTACTGGCGTCGTTGCACGGTTGCATGCACGCTTGTAACTTCTCGAATTTGTAATATTTTCACTCCAGATTTTCAACATTGCCATTTTCCCACACCCACCTATGAACAGTATAGCTGTCATTTTCCCCATCCTGGCCAAAATGTGTTTTCGCACTTCCGGCGCAGAATAGAGTGGTCACTGTGGGAAATCACTGTTTGGGACAGATTAAGAAAATGACAGTGGTACTGTTCATGAGTAGAGGTCCTAAAATGCCTGTGTTGAAAATTTGGTGATGATAGCCCATCAGATGACTGTGTTACAAGTGGGTGTTGCGCACTTTCCACGCACCCTTGTAACTTCACAGATTTGTAATAATGTCACGCCAGATTTTCAACAGTGGCATTTTTTCACACCTCCATATAAGCAGTACTGCTGTCATTTTTCACATCCTGACTGAAATGTGTTTTCACAGTTCCCGTGCAGAATAACGCGGTCGCTGTGGGAAATCAGTGTTTGGGACAGATTAAGAAAATGACAGTGGCACTATTCATGAGCAGAGGTCCTAAAATCCCTATGTTGAAAATTTGGTGACAAAACTCCATAACTTGACTGTGTTACAAGCGTGCATTGAACTGTTTCCACGCACCCTTGTAACTTCACAAATTTATAATATTTTCAAGCCACATTTTTAACAGTGACATTTTTTCATACCTCCTTATTAACAGTACAGCTGTAGTTTTTAACATCCTGGCTAAAATATGTTTTTGCACTCCTACCGGAGAATAGCACAGTCACTGTAGAAAATCAGTGTTTGGGACAGATTAAGATTGAGCGAGTGAGAGGGGGGAGTGATCGAGCTCAACTGAGCTCTGTCGGGACTGCTGCGGATTTGTTTGTGGGCAGGAAAAGGCCCCAACACAAGACTCCAGTACAAAAGGGCAGCCTGCAGCACTGGGAGAAACAGAACGAGAGAACGAGTGAGGGAGGGGGAGTGAGAAAACTCACCGGAGCGTTGTCAGGACTGCTGTAGGTTTCTTTGTGGGCCGAAAAAGGCATCAATGCAGGCAGGGGCCCAGTACAAAAGGCCAGCCTGCAGCAGTGGGAGAAACAGTATGAGCGAGTGAGACAGGGGGACTGAGTGAGCTCAACAGAGCTCTATCAGGACTGCTGCAGATTTCTTTGTGGGCAGAAAAAGGCGCCAATCCAGGCAGGAACCCTGTACAAAAGGGCAGCTTGCAGCACCAGGACAAACGGAATGAGCGCGTGAGAGAGAGAGACTGAGCAACCTCAATGGAGCTCTGTCGGGACAGCTGCGGATTTCTTTGTGGACAGACAAAGGTGCCAACACAGCCAGGAGCCCTGTACAAAAGTGCAGCCTGCAGTACCAAGAGAAACAGAATGAGTGAGTGACAGAGCGGTAGTGAGCGAGCTCAATGGAGCTCTATTGTGACTGCTGTGGATTTCTTTTTGGGCAGAAAAAGGCGGCAACGCAGGCAGGAGCCCAGTACAAAAGGCCAGCTTGGAGCGCCGGCAGAAACAGAATGAGTGAGTGACAGAGGGGGAGTGAGCGAACTCAATGGAACTGTGTCAGGACTGCTTCAGATTTCTCTGTGGCCAGAAAAAGCCGCCAATGCAGGCAGGAGCCCAGTACAAAAAGGCAGCCTGCAGCGGCGGGAGACACAGAACGAGTGAGCGAGTGAGGGAGGAGGAGTGAGTGAGCTCAACGGACCTCTGTTGGGACTGCTGCAAATTTGTTTGTAGGCAGAAAAGGGCAGCAATGCATGCAGGGGTCCTTTACAAAAGGCAGCCTGCAGTGGTGGGAAAACCAGAATGAGTAAGTGACAGAGAGGGAGTGAGCGAGCTCAGCAGAGCACTATTATAACTGCTGCAAATTTCTTTGTGGGCAGAAGAAGGCGGCAACGCAGACAGGAGCCCAGTAGAAAAGGGCAGCCTGCAGCGCTGGCAGAAACGGAATGAGCGAGTGAGAGAAGAGGAGTGAGCGAGCTCAACGGAACTTTGTTGGGACTGCTGCAGATTTCTTTGTGGGCAGAAAAAGGCGCCAGCAGAGGCAGGAGCCCAGTACAAAAGGGCAGCCTGCAGCGCCACGAGAAACAGAATGAGTGAGTGAGACAGGGGGACTGAGCGACCTCAACAGAGCTCTGTCGGGACAGCTGCAGATTTCTTTGTGGAAAGAACAGAGGCAGGAGCCCAGTACAAAAGAGCAGCCTGCAATGCCAGGAGAAACAGAATGAGCGAGTGAGAGAGGGGGAGTGATCCACCTCAACCGAGCTCTGTCAGACAGCTGCGGATTTCTTAGTGGGCAAAAAAAGCTGCCAATGCAGGCAGGAGCCCAGTATAAAAGAGCAGCCTGCAGCACTGGGAGAAACAGACTGAGCGAGTGACAGAGGGGCAGTGAGCGAGCGCAACAGACCAACACAATCAACATTCGGCATTGACAAATGCTTGTTTATATTTATGGTTGGTAGGAGGGTAACCCTGGGTAAGATTCAAGAACGAGCAAATCACCTTTGAATAGTCTTTTATGAACCTGCGGTAGTAGCTACAGAACCCCAGGAAACGTTGTAGTTCTTTCAAATTATGGGGTTGGGGCCAAATAGTCAGTGATTCAGCCTTACTGGGCTAAGTCTCTATCCCTTCTGCAGATACTATGTGCCCCACATACTTCATGGAGGTTTGAAAAAACTGGCACTTGTCAGTGGACAGCTTGAGGCCGAAGTCTTCCATTCGGTCTAGGACTTTTAACAGTCGGGTCTCATGCTCCTCTAATGTGTGCCCAAACACAATGACATTGTCTAGGATACACTAGACATTCTAGGAAGTTCACTTCTCCCACCACACATTCCATCAGTCACTGAAAGGTGGCTGGGGCGCCTGAAACCCCCTGTGGCATTCTCAGGAATTCGTAGAACCCCAGGGAGTCACGTGATGAGCTGATTCGGAAGAGACGTCTCCCGTGCTTCTCCAAGGCCCCACAGTACAAAATATAATATAAGTTACTCCGAGACTGGCTATAAATACTTTAAAATAGCCAACAAGAGCCCGCGAGCCGGCGTGGGTGTGTTTCTTTGCTAATCGCTAAAGGGCCACGAAGATACGAAGAGCATCGAGTTAAAATACAGCGAGGGCGCATTGACAAGCTTAGGCCGCGTCATTGCCTGGCGATGGAAGCCGAATCTGCTGAACCCCTGGCAGGGCGAGCTCCAGCTACTAAGAGACCCAAATCCCAGTTGCCTACCATACCCGAGCAAGACGAGGAACCAGGGAAGGAGGGGGGCTCAGGCTCGAACGCAGAGGACATTCGGGAAATTAAGGCAATGCTGCAAGGGCTGGTGATTGATTTCGCCACGGTAAAGCCGGCATTACACTCCCTGGCACAAAGAATGGGCGATGCTGAGGCCCGGATCTCTTCGCAGGAGAGGAAGGTTTCTGTGATTGATCGGGAGGTTGGGATGATTCGAAAAAGGGTCAAGAAATTAGAGGAGAGGGTGGAGGACCAGGAATCAAGAAACCGGAGAAACAACTTGATTTTGGCGGGGTTAGCAGAGCGGGCTGAAGGCTCAGATTGTGTCTCTTTCCTGCAGGAGCTCCTGTTGAAGTTGCTGGGCCCTACACCATTTGGGGATGGGTACAACCTGGAAAGAAGCTCATCGGGCATTAAGGAGATGCCACCCCCGGGGGCGAGGCCCCGAGTGATAATTATGCGCTTTCTCAATTATAAAGAAAAGTCCCATGTGCTGCTCACTGCCAGACAAAAGAAGTCTCTGCAATGGAATGGTGCCTCTTTATGGTTCTTTCAAGATCAAACGCCAGCGATTCGGGAAAAGCAAAAGGAGTATGCTGAAATAAAGAAGAAGCTATATCTTGCAGGAATAAAATTTCGACTACAGTTCTCTGCAGCTCTGGTGGTACGTCTTCAGGCTGGAGAGAAGAGGTTCCTCACAGCAAAAGATGCGTTGGAGGGACTACGGGCTGAGCTCCCAGATTTATTCAAACCCCCAACGTGACTGCTTTCTGAGAAGAAGAAGGCTGTGTCTACTTGATGGCTGTGATGGAAGAAAAGCAAGGATTTTAAAGTTGCTATTGCCTGTTTGTTCTATTGTTTTCTGTTAAACTTGGGGGTTTATGGGATTGGCTCAGGTCTGGGTATATAGGATCATAGAAGGGCCATGAGGTGACAAAATACAAGAAATTAACACATCAAGTAGTAGTCAGGGGGGCATGGAGATCACGAAACCTACTATTTGTGGTATTAGATCCAAGAATATCCTCTTGAGCTCGGAACATTGGAGGGAGTTGTTAGAGGGGGGTGGTGAGGAATTCTTGTTGCAATAGGGGCTAAACAGTCAGTATTATAGCTTTTAGAGGGCACTGTCACATATATATCTGGCCTCATGTCAGTTCTGGGGAAAGACGGAGAGGGGGAATGGCCAAAGGGACTAAGATCTAAGTAGCAGTAGTAACTGGAGGGATATCACCCCGGGATGCAAGGGAATTTAAAGAGTAGCAGTGTGGGCTCGATATTTATTTTATAAGCGAGAGCTTTGAGAGGGGTTCCCTCCCTTTCTTTTTTGTTTATTTTTCTTTTATGGAAAATAACAGGGGGTGATTGACTGAAGGGAATATGGGACCTCCACGTTTAGGTCTTTATGGGAGCCGTGGGCCAGATCCCGGGGCTCAGTGTCAGGGGCTGGGGCTGGGGGCACGGAACGGGTTCATCCATGACTCAGCATCGGGTAGGTGGTCGATCTAAGGATCGGGGGACAAAAGGGGGGGAGGGACGAGGGGGGTTGGAAAGAGAGAGAGTCCAAGTATGGGAACAGCAAGAATGCAGACCCTAACGGGGCACAATATCTGGGCTTATTCGAAATAATTTTGATGTTTACTGATGTCATGTTTTAAAATAATCTCTTGGAATGTTAAAGGACTCAGGGGTAGACGTAAAAGAATGGTCATTTTGTAATACATTGAACAACGAGGGGTACACATTGCAGCGCTACAAGAGACACATCTATTGACAGAAGAGCTGGGTGGTCTCAGGAAGCGATGGGTGGGACAAGTATACGGCGTGGGAAAGGACAGGGCTTCCGGGGGTGTGGCGATTCTAATAAAGAAATCTTGCCCATATGAAGTGGCGCAAGTGCTAACAAGGCAAGATAGTAGGGGAATTTATTTGTCGGGCACTTTGCTTGGTAAAGTAGTCTCGGTTGCATCCATATATGGGCCAACTCCCTCCGACCCTAAATTTTTTGCCTCAATTGAAAGGGATATAGCTAATCTTCCTTCACATGCACTTATCCTAGCGGGTGACTGGAATACCTATCTTGATAACCAGGAGGACAGGATACCTCCATCCAGTGGGCCGATGACCAAGGCCAAGCTAGCCCTGGCTAGGTTTTTAGAGGTAGCAGCACTGGTTGACCCAATTAAGAATCTTTCAAATAGGGGCAGCGACATGACATTCTATTCGGCAGCCCACAAGAGTCATTCTCGAATTGATTTTTTTTTTGGTTAATAGAGAGGCACTTGCAGAGATTAGGGAAGTTCTGACAGAGGGTAGAACCCTCTCAGATCACTCTCTTATTCAGATGCAGTGGGAACCAAGACCCACACCTCGACCTTACAGATGGAGGCTTCATGATTCGTTCTTGACAGAAGCCACAAGAAGGGATGAATTGGAGGGGGCCCCACAGGAGATCATTAGATTCCAGCTCCCCACGTTGCAAGATAAAAGATTAGCTTGGCCTACCTGTAAGTTTTTATATGCGGGGGCAGCTAGGGGTCTAGCTGCAAAGGATAAGAGGCTAAGAAGGGCCAAAGAGGAATTTTTGATGGGGGCGATTAATTCTTTGTCACAGCTGGAATGATCCTCAGGGGAAATAGATGCGGAACTCAAAAGCTTGAGAAGGGAATTGTCAGATATTGTCTATGGGAAAACAGAGTTTTGGCTGAATAAGATTAACGCAAATTCCTACTGCAGGGTGACGTCCCGAGCGTCTCTTGGCAGCTAAAATTAAAGAGTGGGAGGCAAGTAGGACAATCATATCTGTTCAGTATGAAGGAAGCTTTACAGACCCACAAGAGATGGCCGAGGCTTACGCGTCATACTTTACAGAAATTTACCAAGCTAAAGATTTGGTGGGGGAGGAGGATGCCAAGTGTTTTCTAGAAGGAATCCCGTTACCAATCCTGGATCCTGCCCAAGCCAAGGAATTAGAAGCTCCAATAAGAGCATCTGAAATTATTGAAGTGGTGCAGTCTCTTCCTATTGGTAAATCACCGGGGCCTGACGGCTTTACTGCCAAATTTTACCAGACCCATATTCAGACTATACTTCCTATACTCCAAGAGTTTTTTCTCACTATAATGCGGGAGGGGATTCACCATCCTCCATTGTATCAGGCTTATGTTACTTTAATTCCTAAGCCAGACAAGCCTAGGGACGCACTAGGTAGCTATAGGCCTATAGCGTTAATAAACCAAGATATTAAGATTCTCACCAGAATTTTGGTTTGAGTATTGCCCCCAGTTTAATCAGTCAGGAACAAGTAGGATTTATGCCGAGGAGGGGGGCGAAAGACGCTCCCAGGAAAATTCATCATATCCTAAATTTTGCCCCCGATTCTCAACTACCTTTAGCCCTGATTTCCCTAGATGCTGAAAAAGCATTTGATCGGGTTTCACATTCCTTTCTCTTTGCTACAATGGAGAAAATGGGATTCCCAAGGGGTCTCCTTAGAGGCATTAAGAATTTATATGCTGCCCCAATGGCTAGAATATTATGTAATGGTTATATCTCACGGGAATTCCAACTAAATAATGGGACTCGTCAAGGGTGTCCTCTCTCACCGATACTGTTCAACATCTATCTAGAACCCCTTCTGAGATCTATCAATAGGGATGTAAAGGTCCAGAGGATCAGGATTGGGGGAATGGAGTTAAAACTTTCTGTTTTCGCAGATGATATACTCCTTCATCTACAAGACCCAGTATCTAGCTTTGAGAGAGTAAGAGAATTAATAGGCCGTTTCTCTAAGGTCTCCAATTACAAGTTGAATCTTACAAAGACACAAATCCTACCTTTGACACCATATGTCTTTAGGGCAGATTTTTCATCCCTGAGAGTGCAATGGAGTACTGATAAAATGAGGTATCTAGGCGTCTGGATTACAGCAAATCTGGAGTCGGGGGCTGATGCTAATTTGGGGGGGGGATCATATCTGCGGTCAAGGGGGATATATTGAGATGGAACAAGCTACCTTTGAACTTTACGGCACGATTGGGTCTCATTAAGATGAATGTATTACCGAGACTGCTATATCCGGTACAGCTAGTCCCATATAGTATCCTTACTAAATGGTTTAGTATAATCAGGAGGCTAATTTCAGGATTCCTGTGGAATAACAAACCCTCTAGGATAAAGCATAATGTCTTGCGCCTTCCGTATGGGGAGGGTGGCATCAGGTTGCCTGACCTCCATGTTTATTACGTGGCAGGCCAGTTAGGCCTTATGGCTCAATGGGCGGAAAGCGATGAGGGGAAAAATTACATACCAGCCTGGTTGCGAATAGAGAAGCAATTGTTAACAAGCTTTGGCCTCACTCCCGAATCGCTGCGATATGCTAAACTAAGAAAAGGTTCTTTCAGGATGGGGTATGGGAACCCAATTATAAAAACCGCGGAGGCCTGGTGGTCCTTTCTCACTCCGGCACAAAAGCGGTATCAAATGAAGTCCAGAGACCAGCCCATACTGGGTAATCCTAACTTGGTAATGGAGGTCGGTAATTGGACACGGTGGTCTAACCATTTATGGGGCCTAAGATTGAGGACTGATGCAGGAGACAAAATAGTCCTTCCACCACAATGTGATGGACTGTCTTTTTCAAAGATACAACTTAAACAAATGTTAGCAGGGTTTAGGAAGGGATGGGGACTCCATAGATAACTCTTTCTCATGGGGAGCTTAGGGGAATCATCCAGAGCCAATCCACTTTCACAAATTTATAAAATTCTTTTGGACTTTCTGGGCAGACTCCTATACGAATCCCATATTGGGACAAGGTGATGACCCCCAGAAATCTTAGGTGGGAGAGTATTTGGAAGAGTACTAAATATAATGTGATACCCAAGTATAGAAATATGCAAATCTTTGTGGTTTTCAACATATACTATACCCCTGTAAAGCTATATGGTAGAGGGTTGAGACAGACGGACCTGTGCTTCAGATGCGAGAAGGACGTGGGTGACCTGTTGCATGTAATGTGGGGATGCAGCAAAATCTCACCCTTATGGAGGGAGATTAAATGGGGCATGGATCCAATGCTGGACTATACAGATTTTATAACGCCAGAAATATGTGTTCTGGGTGACCTCTCTCAAATTGTAGGGACCGCACCCAAATACCACCTTTCTTTAATGGTGTCGGTAGTTAAGCGTTTTAGTAAAGCATTGAAGGACGATCAGGCCTACGCCTATGAACAATGGGTGAGAGAACTCTTAGGGGTATTGGCCAAGATAAAGAGACATTTATTCTCTGAGGGGAGAAAGGAGCTATACGTTAAAAGATGGGCAATATTAGATGCGATCTACTCCCAGCAAGTTACGAATACTGGAACACAAGTCTGTCTGTCAGACGGTGATTAGCAAAGGAAAGCATGCTGGAGTGTTTAATGCTTATATTCCTTTGTACCTACTTTCATTTTGCTTTTCCCTTTATTATCCCTAATATTCTTGGTACTACTGGGACTTTAATAATTTTTTAGATGGTAAAATTGGGGTTGTATTGGGCCCATTACCAGGACAAAGGGGATTGGTAATGGTCTGCAGGGGCTTAAGGGGTTGGGGACTCTCTCTCTTTCCAGGAGACACATTAGGAAACCGTCCGGTAAGAGTCAGGCTCCTTTGGGGCCGCAGTGTAAAATATGCTCACAAGTGGGTAAATAAAGGAAGATTTTGGTCAATGAAGGGAAGGGTGTACTTTAACACCGGTCAACGTACTATATCAGGGCATTATTGACTTTGGAACTTGATCACAGTGTGGGGCGGTTTTCTAATGTGCTTGTACATAGGGGGATGTACATAGTTCGCACAGCCAGTTTGGGGTTGTGTTCCCTGGCTTGGCCAGGTATGTGCATGTTTGTCTGTCTGTTTTACTGAAAATGAATAAAGGTGTTTTTAAAAAAAAAAAAAAGGAATTCGTAGAACCCCAAAGGACAGGTGAAGGCTGTTTTCTCACGGTCTTCCGGGGCCATCGGGATCTGGTAGTATCCGCTGCAAAGATACAATACCGAAAACCATTTGCTCCCATTCAAACAGTCCAGGGCATCTTGTATACGGGGCATGGTGTATTAATCGGGGATGGTACGCCGGTTCAGGGTTCGATAATCAACATACATCCTTACCGACCCATTCTTCTTACACACAACCACAATGGGAGAGGCATATGGGTTCCTTGATTTCTGTATCACACCAGCAGTGAGCATTTCCTGCAGGTGTCTCCTCACATCATCTATGTCTGCTGGGGTGAGACGTTGGGATCTCTCTCAACATGGCCGGTCATCATGCAAGCATATGTGATGCTGTCCACCCTGGACACACCCCACGTCCCATTCTTTTAATGAAAACACTTGGTTCCTCCGAGCGAGTTTCTTGTTAATGCTAGCCTTCCTTTCAGCTGGCAACGGAGAGTCACCAAAGTCAAATAAGTCCGGGGTCACTCTCTCCATCTCGCCAGAGCACTTGTTGCTGGGCAATACGGCAGTGTCGGTGCAGTGTACTTTAGCTAGGGTGCACCCTCTGTTCACCCAAATCTCTTGATCTGACACATTCTGAATCTGGACCATCACTCGTCGTACATAGGCATGGGCACGAGCAGGCAAGATGCTGGGTTTGACCAATAATCCCTCTGGCAACTTTCCATCACCTGTGCATCCAACATTAATATTTTGTTCTTTATGTTTCTCTTTAGGTGAACTTCTCCATGGATTGTGCACCGGGCGTTGGGGGCCAATACCAAGGAGTCAGGTTCCTTTTTCCACACTATCCCCACTGGCTCATCTGGGTCCACTTCATCGGGTCTCTGTTACCAGTCATAAGCCCTTTTTACTAAGGCTGGAATTCTTAGGGCCCTTCCAGTCTGCTTCCCTTGTTTCTCATGGCAGAGTTGTGCTAGTCTCCCAAACATGTGGGCGTTTGTTCCAGTTAACAGGGAAACCCCATCATCACCCCATACAGTCCGTTGGGGGGACACACTAGGGCCAGTGTCTCTACTTGCTTCTCTATGTCAGTGACAGTTGCAGGAAAAGACAACCAGAGGCAGGCATATCCTAGACATGGATAATACTTGTCTTTCAGCCCCCACACGTGTAGGCCTTCCACGGATTGTAAGGGCACATCAGATAAGTGTTTGTCATACCAGTCCTGAAACACAGTGGTCACGTGCGAAGTGTCAAGCACAACCCGAGTAGGAATACCATTCACAGCCACATTAGTCTCCATTGAAGGGCCCACTATCTTGGAACAGTCTGGAGGGACAGTAGCAGGGGCCGGTACAGACGACTTAGCCACAAAGAAGTTGGAGTTGGGATTTCCTGAGCCTTCACTTAAGTTGTTTCCAGCACCCCTTGGCCATTGTTTTGCTTTCTGGTGCTATCCTTGAAGTCTGTATACAACCTTATCTAAGTCTTTCGGGGACCAGCATTCTTTCTTCATATGCCCCTCCTTCCCACAATTATGACAGCGTATGCTTGAGTCTGGCATGGCCGAGACATCACATTGGGGGCTGAGGCGAGAGTACCACCAACAGAAAATCGTGATATAACCTCTGTCTCTGGTGTGTGGTGAGCATGGGGAGACGCATCAGTAATTCCCTGACTTCCATGGTCAATTCATCAATCTTTGAGCTGCTGTCAACAGGGGATGCCTGGGAGTGCACCCCAACCCCCATAGCAGACATGCACTGAGAGGGGTTCAGGCCCATTGTATCTCTGGAATGGGCTTGTAGGGAAATGGTAGCCCTCATTTCTCGGACCTCCCACAGTATCTCACCCCAGGGCGGAGCGTTCTTGCTAGCCCCCAAATGTTCAGCTGGCACTATATTTTGCCCCTGAGCATCACTCACATGTGCATCCTCAGTCATCTGGGCAGCAGCAACAGCAGATACAGGAGGGGCCTCCCCCACGTGGCTGCCTCTTCTCAATCCTCTGAATTTCCTTCATCAGTCCCTCATAGGTAGGAGGCTTATCCAACCGAGCAGCAAGGCGTAGTTGGAGCAGCAATACTGTAATTCGGAGAATGTTGCTGACTTGAGAAGTTGGTCCAACCTATTCTAATCTAACTTAGCTGGGGCCATGCCACCTTTCTTTAGGCATTCCTTTATAGCACCACTTTGAGTCGAGGCACATACATGGATAAGGGCTCCCCTGGGTATTGCTGAGTGTTTTTGACCCTACCCCACAGATCCTCATCTGAATTGGGACTCCCATACACATTTTCCAATGCATTCAAAAAATCTTAAGCAGTTGCTTCTGGATTACTAGCCTGTGTAGCTTGGATAGTAAGTTGGGCAGGGCCTCTGAGGCTTTCAACCACCCTTCTCCTCTTCTCTGGTTTGGGGCATTGCCATTCTCTGATTTGAGGGGCAACATAGTCTATCCAAGTCTCCCATTTGTCCTCCCCCTGGGGTGTGGGAAGGGTGCCTGAAAACAGCTTCAGCCGGCGATACAAGTTGTGACTAATGGCGGGTACAGATATAGGGGTCAGCATTGGCACAGGCACAGAAGGTGGGGCAGTAACAGGTGCTGGAATGGGAGGGGGTGTTGGGGAAGAAACACCCCCAGGTGCCAGGAATAGTTTCTTAAAGTCTTCTACGGTTTTCCCTTCCTCCAGCAACAACTTAGCAAATTTCTCCTCCAAAGTCTCAGATAACGGTGGGAAGTTATCCTCCCCAGGGTCTTTACTGTCTTTTGTTATCACTCTCCAGGCGGTTAGGACCTCTTCTGAGGCAATAGTCTGTGGCACTTTAGAGCTGTCCATGAGGTCACTACGCTCTACCAAGGCTATGAAAATTTGGGCAATCAAATCAGCCTGTTGACCCACCACCACAGGGTGTTTAAACATTCAACTTCGGAGAGTGCTCCCTCTACCATGTCCTTACTGGTACCCAGGGGAATATCCAGTATAAGCAGAGCATTTTTGGGGTCGCTCTCCTGCCCAGTACACCACCCCACCAACTAGTGTACAGCCATTTCTACTGGGATAGCCATTAATCTTTAATAATAATTCGTAATTTTTGGCCACTAGAAGGCACAAAATCCCAGCGGTGAGCCTCCAAGATGTAACCTCTAGGTGGCGCTATCCCAAGGGCTGCTACCCCTGCCTGTGCGGCTAGTAGCAGGTTAAGGGGCCTGAGTTCTGAAACGGGTGCCTCCACCCAGAGGTCAGGGTTGGTAGTGGTCAAACTAACCTAGACACAGCCCTCCGAGCCACTGTAATCCCCCTCTTTCCCTTCTAGTGGCCTGGGCAATACACGATAATCACTTTCACAGTACCCCTTGTACACCATACCATTACCCACAATGTTTGCACTTACCACCAGGGCTAGTTCCTCTGGCTCGACCCTGAGGACCCCCTGTAAAACAAGGTTATGCACAGTAAATAGCAACAGTACAGTACTCTTGGCACAAACTGGAACCACAGTCAGGTTAAATGCAGAAAAAGTCAGATCTGATTTATTCAGGGGACTTGAACAAGGAAGGGGTGTAATCAGGTTGATTGGCTTAAAGGCTACATTCATCAAACAGTTATGCATGCACTTTAAGTCCCCACACAGTCACACATTCTGGGTACCCAGGTAGGAAAATGATGGGCTAGCCAGGAATGTTGCAGCTGGTTGGGGCCCTGTGATTGAAGAAAGCAACATGCACAACACACACTACTTGTAATCCGGAGCCGGAGGGCTCAGTTCAGGAAAGAAAAAGCAAGAAGACAATCAGATGACGACACTTTAGATTTAGCTGTTGTTGCCGAGAGCTACCCTGATGTTTACTCATGATACCCAATACTGAACACAGGCAGGACGAAATCGAGACTGCAGGTTGTTGAGCTGGAATGCCCAGAGAAGTGGGGCTCACATGAATCACCGAGGTATTGTTCCTGTTCAGGTGCTGAGCAGGGGGCTGATCTCCATCAGGTCTGTCGTCAGTGGCATTCTTTGTGCAGCAGGTAGTCGGGCTGGGCCAGTGTGGCAAGGCCCAGGCCCAATGGAGATGATTTTGGATTCAGTCCATGGGGCCGGATGCGGCTTCCAGCAAGCAGAATACAGTTCAAACCACAGTGGGGAACCAAATCACGACTTGCTAGCAGCACACAGCACATTTACATGTAAGAAAATTCTAATGCAGCTTCCAACAAGCAGAATACAATTCAAACCACAGTGGGGAACCAAATCGCGACCCACTAGCAGCACACAACACATTTACACATAATGAAATTCTAGTGCAGCTTCCAGCAAGCAGAATACAATTCAAACCACAGTGGGGAACCAAATCACGACCCACTATAAGCACACAACACATTCACATGTAAGGAAATTCCACTGTACCATGCAAAAGGCTCTCCAGTCGCAATTGCAGAGTCTTTGCACAATCTGGGAGTTCAGAGATGGCTGGAAGTCCAGACAGGCCGATCGCATTCAGCAAATCTTCGGCCTTCTTCAGGTTAAAGCCTGGTCACAGTCCAGTGGCTTAAATAGTCCTTGCAACTTGGATTCAGTCCGAATAAACTCTGTTTTCCATCTCAGGGACAGCAGGCAGGCAGGCAGTCCAAAACTCAGCCCTTTCACAGTTCTCCCACGCAAAACTACACAGATCTGCTGCTCAAATCACTTGAGCTGTTACTCATTTCACTTCCCAACTCACAACTAACTGAAAACTGCAAGCAGTCTGGGAATTTCCGCAAGATCCAAAAGGTTTGGTTGGGTGATCTGTCTGTCTGCCACAACAAGGGCTCCCCATTCAGGTTCATTTAGGTGCCAAAATGCAAAAACTACAGTTCCTACGTGTTTTGACCCCACCAAGCCCCTGTAGGCAGGCTCCATTTTAGAGTCCCAGCAGTACTGATTAGCCCATTTTGACAGTCCCAGGCCAAGTTGGTGGAGATAAACAGAACAGTCCTTGCTGCAAAGAAAACAGATTAGAACAAACTACAATATTATTATCATTCTAATAGATATTCAGCAAATAAACACATCTTATAACAGAGCTCCCTCTGCGCAAATAGTGATGGTAGAATGGAGCAGTTATCTGGCAGCCCAGGCGGGGCTCGAGCATAGAAACACTCAGCCCCCTCCCAGATTAATTATAACTGCAATCCAGGCAGCTCTTGAAGAGACAGTACACAGGGGCTATACAGGCACTCTCTGGCAATACATTTAAACTGCTTAAACACAGAACACCAGCCTGGCAGTGAGTATTTAGGCAAGCTAAAGGAAGACTTTCCGGGGAACCCCCATTTGTAGGGGGGGGTTACACAATCATCATTTTCCATTCGGGCAAAGGTTTCTAATGCCTTGCCTGTAGGCAGTGGCAATAGGCGAGTCACCCAAGAACTCCTGCCTAGTTCCTCTTGCCCACAGATTCTCTCAAATGATCTTTAAAACAAATCAAGATCTTCCCACTCCTGAGATCTACAAACGTTTTAGAATTCATTTGGGCTTCCTGGGTCAAACCTCTCATCCCATTACTAACAGTTTGCGATGGTAACCTGTGGTGCAGCCTCTCCATCTTCTGCTCATCCTGGTGCTGCTTTTTTTGGACGTCAGCCTTTCGCTCCTCCACCCCTTGCCACTCATCTGGCTTGTGCTTCTTGTCCTGCTCCTCACTCCTCTCACTTGTGCTGGCGCTGTTTTTTTTTTTTGCTTCTCGGCTATCCAGCTTCATCTTCTGCAGTTTAAATTCTGCCTTCATCTTAACCAGGAGCAGTTCAAGCTCCTACATCTGTACGTGGTCTGGTTGCACAGCTGACTCAGTCAAAGGCTCTGACACATCTGCATTCTCCCTAGCCTTCATCTCACAACCTTGGCTAGCAAGTCCTCTTTCACATGCCTTTCCTAGTCACTTTTCTTGAGCATGGCTATCAGTTCTGACCATGTTTGGCCCTCCCTCATTGCTCAGTTCTCTGTTTCGGCACTGCACTTGCAGTTGTAGCAGTGAGCCCTTCTCATATGTCTCAGGTATAATGTTTTCTATCTGTCTACTCTTCGTAACAAAAAAAAACAAGCATTTGTCAATGCCGAACATTCATCGTGTACACTGGTATCATGGGAGGGGTCTGAAAATTGCTTTTTAATTTAACGTAAAAAATTAATTTTTTTTTTACCAGGAGAGACACACTAAGATGAAGGGTTGTTTACAGATGCGACCTGGGAGCACAAGAAAGTTAAGTGGCTTGCTCAGAGTCACACCTAACATACTAACATACTATTTGCCAGCAGATTAGGCCTTACGGTCTATCGAGTCTGCTCGAACCTAGATCCTTAGTTGGGTGCCGAGACCTTCCCATCCCTTGTGCTCCAGAAACTCCTATCATCCATCCCCACCCCCCTGGGACAGGCCATCATCTGATACATCCACTTTCTGTGTCTGTCCCACCCTCTCTTGAAGCCCTCCACTGTGGATCTCCGAACCAGCTCACCAGGCAGTGCATTCAGGGTCCACCACCCTCTCAGTGAAAAACCTCCTCTTTTCCCCCTCACTTCCTCCTTCCAACTTCCAACCATGCCCTCTGGTGATACCTCCTGCTTTAGTCTAAAGATCCCTCCATGTTTATCCTATTTATTCCTTGAGGTACTTGAAGACCTCAATCATGTCCCCCTGTCTCCTCTCCTCCAATGAAAACAGGCAGAGCTCCTCAAGTCTGTCCTCATACGTCAAATCCCCTAGCCCTCGTAGCATCTTTGTTGCCCTCCTCTGTACCCTCTCCAGGAGCTGTATGTCCCTCTTCAAGTGTGGTCTCCAGTACTGTACACAGTACTCAAGGTGTGGTCTAACCAGTCCATTGTACAGTGGCAGAATCACTTCCTTGCTCCTAGAGGTGATCCCCCCTTACGATGCATCCCAACATCCTGTTTGCCTTGCTAGCTGCTCTTCTGCATTGCTCAGAGTTATTCATACATGTGTCCACCATGACCCCTAGGTCTTTTTCCCCTATTGAGGCCTCCAGCGCCTCCTCTCCCAGGGTGTACTTGTGTTTAGGGTTTCCCCGACCAAGATGCAACACCTTGCACTTGGTGATATTGAAATTTAATTTCCATGTGTGAGCCCAGCTTTCCAGGGTGTCCAGGTCCCCTTGCAGGGCCAACCTCCCCTCTTCTCCCTCAACTACTGCTCCCATCTTGGAGTCATCTGCGAATAGACTCATTTCACACCCTATACCCTCCCTGATGTCCGATATGTATGCATTAAACAGGATCGGACCCAGGACCGAGCCCTGTGGTACCCCACTACCTACCTCTCTAGGGTTCGAGAGCTCCCCACAGACCACTACTCTCTGAGTGCGTCCAGCTAGCCAGTTTTCAATCCATCTGACCATCAAAGGGCCTACTCCTAACCCCATCAGTTTCTCCACCAGACCATTGTGGGGGGGACAGAGTCAAACGCCTTGCTGAAGTCCAAGAATAATACATCCACAGGCTTACCCCTGTCCAGTTCTGATGTTACCCATTCATAGAACTCCACAAGGTTGGTTTGACATGATCTACCTAGCACAAACCCATGTTGCCGACTATCCAGACCTCCCACCTCCTCCAAGTACACCCCCAATCGTTCCTTTAGTATACTCTCCATTAATTTTCCCACCACCGAGGTCAAACTGATGGGTCTATAGTTCCCTGGTACTTCCCTTGACCCCCCTTTATGGATTGGTACCACATGTGCCTCTCGCCAATCCCTAGGTACCCTCCCTGTCTCAAGTGACCTGCTGAAAAGCTCCGCCAGGGGTGCAGCCAGTATGTCCGCCAATTCCCATAGCACTCTCGGATGAATGCCATCTGGCCCAGGAGATTTGTCATTCTTTCTTTAGGGCCTTGAGGGCTAACCACACCCTTTTGGCAGAGATAGCATCATCAGTCCCCTCCACCTTACTGGTCTTTTTATCCTTATCCAGATGTGACACCCCTGGGGTACCTTTCCCTCCCTCTTGCTCCATTTCTGTTGCTCCCCTGATCCCACTCCCTGCCACTTCTATCCGCTTCGTGCCTTGCTTTGTAGATATCCCATCCCCCCTCCCTAGTGAACACAGAGGCAAAGTACTCGTTAAATACCTCTGCCTGGTCCCTCGCCTCTTCCACCCACCCTCCTTCTGATCTCAATCTGCTGAGGTGGCCCTTAGTTTTTCTACGCTCCCCAATGTACCGGAAGAACCCTTTTCCCTCCATGTATCCCTGTGCCAGCCGCTGCTCTTTTACTGGACTTTGCTCCCTCACCATACGGGTGACTTTTCTAGATGCAAGCTGGTACATTTCCTTATCCCTATCCCCTCTTGTTGTTTTGTATTTTTTGTAGGCCGCCTTCTTTTCTCTGACTGCTACCTGTACCTCACTGGACCACCAGCATGGTTTATGTGACCTTGCTCCCTTACGTTTCAACTTAGCGCAGATCCTGACTGCCTCATGAAGTCCCCGTTTTATGACCTCCCATCTCCTTTCCACATTTGTCGTTGAGGTAATCCCCTTCAAGTGATCCTTGAGAATATTTCCTTCCATCCTTCCACACCTTTAGTGAAGTTGTTTGTGAGGTGGGGTCCCAAAAAACATATGTTGAAAATATGAGGCAAAGATATTTAAAAATGGGCAAGTTATGCCACTAAGCTGAAAACCCTTTTGAAATACATTAAAGTGCTTACCTCAGTTCGCAGTTGGGCTTTGAAGAGTGAAGACGTGCCTGCAGTCCAAGGTAGATTATGGCGATGGACCTCCAGTGGGTAAGTATGGTGTATGTGGAGTGGTGGGTCCTGAGTGGGAGAGTAGGGGGTTGGGTAATGGCAGAATGGACAAAGATGGACGGTTTTCTGTTTTACAGGGGGAAAACAACAATGAGCGACAGTTTTCATTTTTTCAGGGAGTTTGCTGAACAGATGAGGACACTGGGGGATTGGACACCCCTGTGTCTAAATACTGTCGGGGGGGGTTACACAGCGCACAACAATGGTCAGACAGATGAGGACACTGGGGGATTGGGCACTCCCAGTGTCTGTATACTGTTTTAGGGAAGGGGGTGTCACACTGTGGACAATGATGGATGTTTTTTTTTGGGGGGGGGATAAAAAACAAGCATTTGTCAATGTCGAACATTTGCTGTATTGAAAGATGCCCATCTCTGCACCTTGTTTACGCCCTTCAAGTATTTGAACCATATCTATCATGTTCCCCCACTCCCTCCTTTCCTCCAATAAGTTCATGTTGAGGTCCCTTTAATCTTTCCTGATATGTTCTGTGTTGCAATCCATGTACCATCTTGGTTGCCTTTCTGTGGGCTGCCTCCACCCTGTCAATGTCTTTGCGCATTTGCGGCCTCCAGATTTGCACATAGTACTATAGGTGAGGCCTCAGTTGTGCATTATACAATGGCATCACCACCTCGTGCCTTCTGTTAGTGATACCTCTGCCTATGCACCCAAGCATGCCACTGGCCATCCTTGTAACATCTGTGCTCTGCTTTGACACCTTTTGGTCATCAGAACTGATAACTCCTGGGTCCCTTTCTTCCTTGGTGATCATCAGCACCTCCCTCCCCATCCTGTAATTCTCCACAGGTTTCCCTCTTCTCAGGTGCATTATTTGGGCTTCTTTTCTTTGAATCTTAGTTGCCACTCCTCAGACCATTTTTCAAGCCTCTCCATGTCCCTGCTTATTTTCTCCACCCTTTCTGGAGTATTCACTGTGTTACAGATGTTGGTGTCATCTGCAAACAGGCAGACAGACCTTTCCTTCTAGCTCTTCTGCAATGTCTATAATGAAGACATTGAACAGGACTGGTCCCAGGACTTATCCCTGAGGTACCCCACTGGCCACCCCCTTTCCCCGGATTAGATCCCATTACCACCACCCTCTGCCTCCTATCCATCAGCTAGTATCTAACCCAGTTTATCAGCTTGTGCACCATTGCCAGACTACTCATCTTGTTAATCAGCCTTTTATGCTGGATGTTTTCAAAGGCTTTGCTGAAATCAGGGTACTGTAGGTGACATCAAACGTCCCTCCCTGATTTACTTTCTTAATGAGGCATTAGGGTTTCCAACCCTAATGCCCAACCCCCACCCTGCAGAGACTGACAAGCTTTGTGGATATCCCTTTCGGTCATCGGCTGTACCGTTCTCGCCATTCAGCCCCACCCTGCAGACACTAACAGGCATCGCGGTGTGCCTTGAGGTCTTCGGCCCTCACACTCACTCCATTCCGTAATGAAATAAGCTGAGATGGGTGCAGTATAGGAGAATGGGGTGAATGTTTGGGCCAAAGACTCCAAGGCACACCCCGATGCCTGTCACTGGGTGGCTGTGGAATGGTGTGACATTATGGCCGACAACCCCAAGGCACATACCCGACGCCTGTCAGTCTCTACAGGGTGTGGGGGGGTTACAGTTGGAAACCCTAATGCCCTAGATGTTTGTTGGTATTTTCACTTGATATTTTCAACATGACCGTTTTGGGTCACCGCTTCATGAACAGTGGCAATATCATTTTATTACTCAATCCCAAAAGGTGATTTTGCCCAGTGACTGTGTTATTTGGCGCCACAGGTGCTAAAACACATTTTGGGCAGGATGTGAAAAATGGCAGTTATACTGTTCATGAGGAGGTGTGAAAAAATGGCAATACTGAAAATCTCGAGCGAAAATATGAGAAATTAGCAAAGTTACGAGTGTGCATAGAAACTGTGCAACGCACACCCGTAACACGGTCATTTTTTTCACCAAATTTTCAACATGGTCTTTTTGGGACCTACCCTCATGAACAGTGGCCATGATATTTTGTTACTTCATCCTGAAAGTGGATTTCGAACAGCGATCGCACCATTCTGTGGAACTGGTGCGAAAACACATTTCAGGCAGGATGTGAAAAATGACAGCTATACCGTTCATAAGGAGCGTGAAATAATGGCAATGTTGAAATTCTGGAGTGAAAATATTAAAAACTGGCGAAGTTAGGAGCGTGCATAGAAAATGCACAACGCACACTCGTAAAGCAGTCATTTTTGGGAATTTTTTCACCAGATTTGTAACATGGGCTTTTTGGGACCCCACCTCATGACCAGTGGCACTGTTGTTTCATTAATCGGTCATGAAAAGTGATTCCGCACAGTGATCGCAAAATCACCTTTTGGGACAGAGCAGCAAAATGACAGTGACAGTGTTCAGGAGGTGGGGTCCCAAGAACCCCATGCTGAAAATTTGGGGCCAAAATTCCTAAAAATTGCTGAGATATCAACCTAAGTTGAAACGCTCCCCATTGATTCCCATTATACGGCTTACCTTGAAATCTTCACTTTGCCGGTCGGCTTTCAAGAGTACAGACATGTACCGGTCCACAGAAGATCATTGCTCCTGACCTCTGAAGGTAAGTATGGGTAAGGGAGGTGTGGGCAGGTGAGTGCACAGTGGGAGGGTCGGGATGGGGAAGGGGAACGGGGAGACATTGATGGACCTTTTCCTTTTTCAGGTTTATAGAAATAAGACACTGGGGACGTTTTTCTCTTTTTTTTTATATAGGAAAAGGATGTGAGCATTTCTGGACAGGTGGCCAACCTTATAGACTAGACATAGTAAAGGATAGATTAGGCTAAGAAATAGAACTGTTGCAACAGATTTAAGAAAAGGTCGGTCCTCAAGAGTATCAGGAGCTCCCGGTCACAGTCCAAATGTAGGAGAGTTGTTTTGGTCATCATGAATGGCCAGCGGAGTCACAGTTGTCATCTGTGGCAAGCTGCTGCCTGAGCTTTCGATTGAAAGCACCAATGGTTGTGGTATCAGAGATGTCTGAAGGAAGGGCGTTGGTCCAGTGTGGTGCACGGTGGTAGAATGCAATTTAACCCTGTGCAGTGTGGCATCTAGGTTCGCTGAAAATTTGGCTGTGGGTGCTTCTGGTCAGCCTGGCACTTACATGGTGTGTGAGCAGATTCTGAACTCCTGGTAGCATCAGATTTAGTGCGATTTTTTTATTTGGCCAGTAGACAGATATAGTACTTAACTCTGCTCCTTAGCTGGAGCCACCCTGCCTGTGAATAGAGCTCACAGGTATGAGTAAGCCTTGTAGCACCTGTGAGGAATCGGCAGGCCTTATTAAGGGCCAGAGAGATGCGATGGAGGGCTGAGTCTGGTGCAGAACCATAAACTGCTAGGCCGTATTCAACGAGAGTAACAACTGAGCTGGTGATGACCATGTTAAGTGCTTCAAATGTAAGGAATGTGTTTGTGGTGGTGGAGTATCCCGATTCTGGAATTAATGGCCTTGGCTGTGTTGTCTATATGCTGTGCATAGGACAGGGTGGAGTCAAGGGTGATACCCAGGTACTTAAAGTACTGCACAAGGTCTAGCACATCATCACAGTTGTTCAGGATGGATAGTGGAAAGGACTTGTGTTTGCAGTGGGTGCTGGAATAGATCACAGTCTTAGTTTTCTTGCAGTTAAGGATAAGTCTGTGCTCCTTAAACCATGTTTTAGCAGCAGTAAATCCTGGCTGGAGGTCATCTTGAAGTAGTTCAGTGTTGGGTGAAAATGACAGCATCATCAGCATACAATAGCATGTGACTGGTGCAAGAGCCTGGAAGTTTATTTAAGAAGATACTGAAGAGAAGGGACCCCAGTATTGATCCCTGGGGGACCCCTTGAGCGAGCAGGTTTGCTATCCGAGACAATGTCCCCAATCTTGACTCACTGTGAGCGATTGCTGAGATAGCTTTTAAACCATAGAACTGTATCAGAAGAGAGACTGGTGTCAGCTTGTTGTTCAAGGAGGAGCATGTGGTGAACCATATCAAAAGCTTTCGATAGGTCGATGAAGGTAGTGGATATAACCAGTGAATTCCAACAGGGCTGTGATAGTGCTGTGCCCTGCTCAGAACCCATGTTGTTCTGGGCATAGGAGTTGGTGGATGTTTAGGTATTCCACAAGCTGATCCGCCACTATCCGTTTAAGTGCTTTGGAGAGTGGTGGGAGTGTGAAGATCGGTCTGTAGTTGTTATGTACTGCCTGGTCTACACTTTTGTGAACTGGTGTTACAGAAGCCAACTTCCAGAGCTGGGGGGACTGAGAGTGGCAGAGGGATAGATTGATTATGGTGGTCAGGGGGCTTAGTACTTCCGCAAGTGCCATAGTGATGAACTTAAGGTCCAGGGTGTCTTCACTGTGCCTTGACTTGCCCAGCACTTTCTCAAGGTACTTTCTAGCCTCAGTCATGCTGATTTTTCTATGGGGAAGCAGATGGTTCCCCATAGGGGACTGATCACCCACTGGGTGCTTCTGGACTGGAGGGTCAAAGTAGTCTGCTGGGAGTACTCCACTTAGGTCCATGAAGGCAGTATTTAGGGCTTTTGCTATTTGGAGTGGATCCACTGTTGGTACCTCATTGACCAGGAGCATGGAGGGGGCTGTTTTGGTATCCTTGTCAGTAATATCGCTGAGGTTGGCCCAGAAGGATTTGCTGCAGTTCTAGGAGTTGGAGAGAGCTTCCTTATAGTAGGAGCATTTTGCTAGGTGGATAGCTTTTGTGCACTTGTTTCTAGCTTTTTCATATAGTTGGAGATTGGCAGCTGTACCATGTGTGCATGCCTTTATCTACAGTTGGTCCTGAGCATTGAGTTGTAGCAGGAGTTCTGGCGTTATCCAGGGGTTGCAGTGAGCTTTAGAGTTTCTTGTTTTCAGGGGGGCATGTTTATCGCAAGTGGCATTAAATTTTGTGATAAAGGATGTCCGAAGAATCTGTTAAAGCCCTCTGCCACAAGTTTGACAAAGATGAACACCAGTCCTCTGAGACCGTAGATTTTCTGGTTGATTGCCTGGATCCTCCTGAAGACTGTATTCATGCAGCCTATTGCAATACCTGCCTAAATTTACTCCAGCCAATATCCAGAGGGAGCAGTATCACGACCCCATGATTAAGCATGTGCTGAATGCTATAAATACCAGAAAGAATGTTTCCAAGCTTTGATCTAAGGACCAGAGAACTGCTTTGATATTCTGAGAGGAGCCTAGGCTCACATTGCAAAACAAGCTACTTTACCAAGAGACCACGGATGGACAAGGCCAAATCATTAAACAACAATTGGTGCTGCCTTCTATATTTAAACGTGTGGTTCTACGAGCACTCCATGATCAGATGGGACACTTGGGCTACGACAGAATTTTGGACTTAGCCCATGCCCGCTTCTGTTGGCCCAAGATGGGTGCTGACATTGATGCTTATATCAAAAACTGTAGCCACTGCCTTCAAAGAAAAGCTCAGCCCCAGAGAGCAGCGCCCTTGGTTAATATCTCCACTAGTGCACCCATGGAACTCGTATGTATTGACTTTTTGAGCTTGAAGCCTGATGCAGAAAACATTGGCAATGTGCTTGTTGTGACAGATCATTTCACTCGTTATGCCCAGGTCTATCCAACAAAGGACCAGAAAGCAGCCACTGTAGCCAAAGTGCTTGCTGAGAAATTTTTCACTCACTACAGTGCCCTACAGCGGATCCATTCCGACCAGGGAAGAGACTTTGAAAGCCATTTAATCAAGGAGATGCTCTCACTCTGGGGTGTAAGAAAGTCAAGAACCACCCCCTATCATCTGCAAGGAGATCTGCAGCCCGAAAGATTCAATAGAACGTAGTTGAACATGCTGGGCACACTTCACCACAAGGACAAGCCAAAGTGTAGTCAGCAGATGAGCACTTTGGTACACGCTTATAATTGTACTCGTAATGATGCAACTGGTTTCTCCCCATATAAGCTGGTGTTTGGTTGAGAGACAAGGTTACCCATAGACATTTGTTTTGGAGTATCACCAGATGGAGTCCAAGCAGAAAATTATCTTCAATATGTACAAAAACTTAAAGCACAGCTTAATCATACCTATCAGCTTGCTCATACAATGGCAGCCAAGAGAAACTTAGCCAATAAACAGAGACATGACAAACGTGTTAAGGCTCAGGAGTTACAACCTGGAGATCACGTTTTTATTAAGAAATTTGGGTTTGCACCCCATACATTGTTATCAGCAAACTGGATGATTTACCAGTTTGCAAAGTGAGTCCAGAGAATGACCCATGAGCTGTAGAGACAATGCATAGAAATCACCTTTTGCCTATTGGACAGATTATCATAGACTCTGTACCTCAAAATAATGTTCCTACTGGGCCTGTGACCAGGTCTGCTGCTAGAAAGAAGCAATCAGTTAAGCCCCCTGCTGATCCACCATCAGAGCCTCCAGTGCATCCTTCTGTGGGCTAAAGATGACAATTATTCTCTGTCTGATGATAGTGAACATGGAGCTACCTATTATCCTTCTTTCGAACTAGCTCAGTTGTACCAAGGCAGTAGTTTGTGTAACATGGGAGACAGTGCCGACTCTCATGAAGTATCAGACAATCTTGCACCCTCAAATACCCCTGTACCCCCTGACAGTAAAGTGCAAAGTATAACTTCCGAAGTAGCGGACTCCTTATGTCTCATGGAACTGTTTGAGGTTCAAGCCACAAGCCCTGATCCAGAAAGTGAGAGCCAGAATGGTGAATTGCCAGAAGAAGCTAAACTATGTGAAATTGGTGAATCTGATCTTGTGCTGGACATAGAGGATAATGTATGGTCCTCTATCATTAACCGGTCAGTTAACAGTCGAGAGGTTGCCAGGGCGACCATGTAAACCTCAAGAGCGAAGCTCGAGAGGTTTACATCGCCATGGCAACCTCGAGATGGTTAAAATTGACCGGTTGCCGATAGAGGGACCATACATTATTTTTTATAGTGTATGGTCCCACCTCAAAAGGCTGCTTACTTTTCCACAAGTATTTACCGCCGAGGCCCTTCAGTCCTTCCCTAACCGCTGCTGTTCACGTGTCGGTTCCCTGTCGAAAATAAAGCGTGCACATGCGCAGACCACTCGCTGTTGTTAACCTATCGATGTGACGTAGGATCGATAGGTTAACAACATATCTACGTCACATCGATAGGTTAACAACCTTAGGAAATGATGATTTCCTAAGGTTAACAGTGTTCTACCATACATTATAATAATGTTAATTCCAACACCTGTTCTGAGAGTATCAGCAATGTGTTACATGATTAAATTATTTTGAGATTTCTGTCAGTGATGAAACAGAAGCCGGCTCTGTGGTGCTGAGCCAAGGGGTTCGCTCAGCATGCTGGCAACCCGGGTTTGCGCCCAAGCCCGAATACCAGAAGCAAAGACCGTCAAGGGAGGGGTCCCATTAGCATCACTTGGATGCTTCCCTCTGGGGGAAGGTTCTGCCTGGAGACCTGCGGGTGGATTGGCAGAATGCTTGGGGAACGTGCTGCCTCGACACGTCCCCTGTGTGCACCAGCCCAGGAATCCCCCGCACTTACACAAGGCCGGGAATTGCAGTAGATGGAGCACAGAAAAACAGGAAAAATGCCCCCGATTGACCAAAAGATGAACACCTTGGCCCCTGCCACCTGAAGCCCCGGAGCCAGCCTGGATCCAGCCCTGCAGCGCCTGAGATGCAATTTTGCCTGCTAAGGCCATTCCCTCCTGGAAGAGAGGGACCCTCCAAGTAGAGGCATACACCGGGCTACTCAAGGTAGGCTGCATTGGGGCCTGGGGGAAGGTGGCAGGAGGTCAGAGGGTGGTAGGTAGGCCACTAGGCGCTCCGAAGGAGTGGCTGATTGGGGGTCTGTGGGAGGTGAGGTGCAAAAAAAAAATGATGAACCAGAGTCTACAGAGCAAGTAAATGCAAGTTCCACCGTAGAAGCAAGTGTTCCTTCAAATTCTGAACAAACAGTAAGTGCAGAGGCACCCCTTTCTGTAGAAGCTGCTGTGTTGCTGAACAACAAGCTGGGAGTTGCAAACCTGAATGCCAGTGTTGAAAGGACTGAGCCTGTGCCTGCCCCTCCCAGAAAATCTGGAAGAGCTGTTAAGCCTGTAGTATGCCTTAGTTATGATTCCCCAGGGAAGCTTGTAGACCTCCCCATGAATGCAGTCCACAAAGGGGTGTACATTACAGCGAGTTCCCCTCCTAAAATAGGTTATTCTGCAACATCTAAGCTGATAATAAAGCCCTCCAGTCAGTACTCTGGAGGGTCACTTTACAGAAAGCCCAAAGTTAGCTGATCAGATCAAGTCCTCATCCATGTAGGTTAGTGTGCAGAGAGTGATACAGACAATGGTAATGTGTATAGTTACTTGAAATAGTGTACAAATGAAAAGATATAATGTTTGAAATGAAAATGTAAAATGTCTAAGCAGTACTATTGCATATGAACCAATATTGGTTATGAACAAAGCATGCTTATTATTATTTTGAGTAGTAACAATGAAAAATGGTCTATGGTTGCAACCTGTATATAGTCCCATATAGTATCTCTCTAAGTAGAAATATTTATAAAGTATAGACTTGACACGGACGCCAAGTTTTCTTAAGCAGAGAAGAGTGTAACACCCCCACCACCACCACCACCAATTTGGGATTTACCTTAATCATTAAATGTCTTCCTGGGCTCATCCATTCCCACTGCCAGGCAGATGTCCTTTATAGATGGTGAATCCAAGGTTATTTGTTTGGTCTTATTGATTTACGTGAGAGTGCCATGCTGTGCCTCCGCGCATGTCCTTTTAAGACTTTAGCCAGTATGTATATAGTAAATGATCTGGGCTGGGTCCGAGCGCATCAAAGCTCACGACCGACCAGACACTGCTTTAATTTGCTCTCCACTCTGCTGTCGATAATAGAGCAGAGGGAGCTTGAAACAGTACTGTAAATATTTACTGATAACTTGCTGTTATATTTGAAATAGTGCTTGTTCTAACCTGCCTTCTTGTAGCTTTGTTTATCTGGATGGAAGCCACCATGTTTGGTCCGAGACTTCCAGGATTTGGACCAATGGGACACAGGGGCCCTTTAAGGGTCCTTAGCTCAAGTGCCTCGTGGGAAGGAAAACTGTAGTTTTTGTAGTTTTTAGGTTGGCACCTAAACTGAACTGATGGGAGCATCCAAACTGTGACTAACACCTCCCCCAGCCAAACAGAACCCCAGAAAACCAAGGGAAATCCCAGAACTGTTAAAAGACAGTGTTCAGTTAGAGTTCAGTTAGAGTTGGAGTTTGGAGAGTGAGCAGCTTGAGCTATCGAGAAGGTGCTCCTAGGAAGAGAGCCTGACTTGCCTCCCTGCTGTGATTCTCCTGCTTGGGACTGTCATATAGCTGTAATCGGAATATTCCAAGAAGGAACTTTTACTTGTGGCAGAAAGCTGTGAGACATTTGCAGGGACAGCCTGAGATTTGGACTGAAAGGAAGGTAATTTGAAGTGTTCGCCCCAGAGGTTGTGAGCGACTGATTCAGTGATCGAGAGGTTCGCTCAGTAAAACGACTGCAATAGCAACTAGCTTAGAACTGAACTGTGTGAAGAAAAGTTAATGCTATTCCTGTTAAAATGTGCTGAATGGTATTCGTGGGTCCAGGCCTGTTTTCCTGTGACCGAATTGTTATGTCAGCTGGAGGCTTCACCAGCAAAACAAACTGAATTTTGCCAGTGTTCATCCAGCCTAGGCCTCTGCTAACCTGGCCTAAGCCGACTGCATTGCACCAGAGACTGTTGTTTGGTGAGAGTCTGGTTTTGGGGATCCAGCCCCTGCGTAGAAACAACTTGCAGGTTGTGACCACTTGGAGGGAAAGGCCATGAAGACGAGGTGTGTCGTGATGGCCCTGCTTCCCCATGCTCTTCAGTGATCTACATGAGGTCTCCATATTGCCAGACTCATCAAAGCGAACTGGTAGCATGAGTAAATCCAGGGTAGCTTCCTGAACAAATCTTTTAATTATTTTTGGTACCATCTAATTGCTTCAGTGATTTTCTGGGTTACAAGATACTGGGCCAACTGGCCAGGATTACAAATAATCAAAGCTCTGTTGTACACGCTCACAGCCTTTTCTTTCCATTTAGGGCCCCAACAACAGCTACAATGCCGGCCACCCCCGGACAACGTCTCTGGCTAGCCAGATTAACATCCTGGGTACCCAGTGTTGTGAGACTAATGATTTGGGACTAAAAGTGCATGCCAAGCAACCTGAAATCTAATCAGTATAGTAATCATTCATCTAAATTCACGTTCCTTCCTTGTTCACGACCCCCTTAATAAATCTGATTGTTGTTTCATGTTTAACCTGGCTTATGAGCATATTATTAGTTGGGTTACTGTATTAAAAGTGTATACCTGCTTTGCTAACCGCGCCTTTACAGGGGATCCTGGGAATTTGCTGAAGGCCAGAGCCTGGTGGTAAGTGTAAGGGGTGTGTGCATATCATTAATGTTAATTACTGACTGTGTGTTAAATGTTGCCAGAAGTACAAGGTCACTAGGTGGGTCTGTGGTGGCTATAGCTTCCCAGAGGGCTATAACAGGCTAGGTGCTGTAGATACCACCACTGTTGTCACTCTGGGTGGAGGCACCATAATATCAAATCCAGGCCCCTCAACCTGTGATTAGAAATACCGGCAGGGGTAGTAACTCTAGGGATAGCGCTGCCTAGGGGTAACATAAGTATACATATCAAATTGTTACAGAGGAGGTTACATATAATTGCCTGTATAGAAGAGCTTGTGGCAGACAGCTCTGTGTCCTTCTCACCCTGTTATAATTCCCTCTATAGCAGAGTGAGACAGGTTAGCAAACTGAGTGGCTTCTTAAGGCTCGTTCACACTGCAAAATCTGTGCCAGTTCTAGTAGTGTACCTCACCTCGGTCACTACAGTAGGTCCCGTGTGAGTACTTTCATTTCTCTGTTTTCCATAGTGTAGTGTTTTTTTTTTTGTTTGTTTGTTTGTTTTTTACAATTCCTTTTCCTTCCGGTCACCAGAGAGGTGGCCTCTCTCAAGCATCGTCCCGGTTGTCTCCTGCCCAACCTGAACCCCCCCCACCCACTCTGGGTCCCCTCCCAGGGCTCCACTAATGCCTTACCTCTGCCTGGTGAGAGACCTCCCTGGCTTACCCCCCGGGGGGGGCCAACACTCCTACAGGTGCCCTAGACATCCGGCATCATCCAGACAGTGGTGACATGCGGAAGATTGGGACCCAGGTGGGCAGAGTCCGGCGGTGGGCGTGGAACAGGGCATGCTGTCACCTACCACCACTCTGGGGCATTTCCTTGTTCTGGTGGTTCCCCTCCTTTGGCATGCACGATCATGCAATGATGCCCAGTGGAGGACACGCACTTGCTCCTGAGCCGAGCATGTTCCTGCCGATGTCTGCCGTGTGCCACCTTCCCTCTTTTGCATGCAGGCTGCAGCTCGTTGCCTCCCAACTGGGAGGCACTCAAGTGCCAAGTCCTGCAACCCTTCCTCCCCAGGAGAAGGCAAGTTGGTGGACGCTCAAGCCTTCTCCTCCCTGGCTGACCCCCGGCGGCCCGTGTGCGTTCCCGAACCTGGGTCACCAGTGTGGTGTGAGGTGTGGCGTCCAGCGCCTCAACCCTCAGTGCCGTCGGGCTGGCTCCGTAGTGTAGTTTTGTGAATATAATGCCTGTTTTCCTGGGATCATGTTCTGATTTAGGTGGTGTCACTGGCCATGTGATCTGCTGGCAACCGCTGAACTGTTTCCACAAGCTTGTCCCTGCCTTGCAACTGGAACAACAGTGACAACGCTGGAACTTGAATATGGACCTTTCTACATCGGTGCACAATGGTGCCATCTGAATGGTGGTTATTCAGCATTTGCAAACCAGCAGATGGAATGACTTGGTGGGAAACACTGTAGCAAATACCCGCGTGAACGAGCCTTTGGTAAACACTCTCAAAAAGAATACCCTGGATACCAGTTTAAATCAAATAAAATCCGCTTTACTTTTCTGGCATCAGGAAGAGAAACAAAAAGCTTGTATTCAGCTTAACAAAGACTCTTTCCGATGATGCAGTGCACCTAGTGGCAGCATAGTCGAGAGCTCTGTCCTACCGACCAGCTAAATTCCCAGTTTTTACCAATTTCTGTGGCCGTTTTACTAAGCAAATCCACCTACCAGATTGAATTGACTGCCAGCAACGCTACTGTACCAGACTCGCAATCGGATCCTAATTTGGATCACTCTGGTTTTGTGGAGACCATGGAGGCTGAGATGAAGCCTGCGGGAGCCAAGCACACACCTCCGACTACTCTGGAGAAAGCTTCCAAGAAATCGAAAACCCAGAATGTAGGGCACGTTCTTAAAGCTAGTCCCTCTGGTTCCTCTCCCAGCCCTCTCACAGAGGATCGCTTCTTACAGGAATTAATCCCATTCCGGGAAACTTTACAAGATATTTCAATGGAGCTAAAATCTATGCGGAGTGACCTGGCCTCGCTCACTACCAGAGCTGGCGACTCCGAAGCTAGGACCTGCTCCCTAGAAACCTGGAAAGCAAAAACCGACCCTGAAATTATCTACCTTAAGCAGCAAATTGCTAAACTCCAGCTGAAAACAGAAGATCTCGAGGGCCGAAGCAGAAGGAACAACATCTTAATACTGGGCCTACCAGAATCTGAGGAGGGTATGGACATCATGGCCTTCATCCAAAAGCTGTTGAACAAGATAGTGGGTCCCTCACCCTTTAACCCTCAGTACCATGTGGACAGGGCACATCGTTCATTAAAACCAAGGCCTCCACCTGGAGCCCTTCCGAGGCCCATAATCATTAAACTGCTCAGCTTTCTTGAGAAGCAGCACATCCTGGCCAAAATCAAGGAGCTGCAAACTATCTATTGGGATGGCAACAAGCCAAGAATTACCCAAGACTTGCCCTATGAAACTTGACAGAAAAGGAAAGCCTTCCATCCAACAGTGACCAAGTTGATGGCTGAGGGTATACGCTTCCGGATGAGTTACCTGGCGAGGCTGCAGGTGGCATTGGATGGTGTGTGGCACACATACGAGAAGCCGGACCAAGCTGTGGCTGATTTGACCCTGAAGCTGCCCAATCTTTTTAAGAGCGGCTGAACTGAGTCCTTAGAATGCTGCCCAAATAAGTTTTCTTTTCAAATGTTGAAATTGAGCATTTTCTTACCTGGTGTTTCAATGTTGTTGCCTTTCTCTTGGTTTTCTGGATTGCTGGGGGTTGTTTGGAGTTCGGGTGCGGCCTAAAGGCCTAACGTAGCAACCACAGGCCTGTAGTCCGGCCCTGGGGAGGGAGGGAGGGTAGGAACCAAGTTCCTGTAAACGATTCTTGTCGGTTTGCATTTCTGGAGGACCAACTGGTCCTTGGGTTATTATGTCCCCTCCCTCTTCCTGTGGCGCGGAATTAGCGTTTACCACAGCAGGAACTACTTTTATTGCCTGCATAAGTTTAGTCTGTGATGTTCCGCCAGCTCTTTATTGATATCCCAGGCGTAGCGCTCACAAGTTCTGCCCATGGGAGACGGTGTCCTGCTACAGCGAGGTTTCTCCGCACTTGGAGAGTGCTGGTAGGACCTTTCCTGTTATAATTTCCTTCAGTTTATTGGTAGAGTTTTTCTTTTTTTCCCCAAGGGCCATGTAATTAAAACGCCCTAAAGTTATGGCTGGGTCGGGGGGGGGGCACAAGGATTAAGCTAGCCCTGGGTAATCTGCTCCACAGCCTGTGGTGCAGAGGGGGGGGCGGCAGTACCCAGGATATCAATGTTTTCTGGGTTGCTCCAGGCTGTTGCTCTTGTTTTACTGAGAATGGTTCAGTTTATTCACAGCCATGCAGTTGTTTCAACAAAGCCTGGGTCTGCTAGCCTTGGGGGACGGTCCTTGCTCACCAGACCTGTTTGGTCAGGGTATACTCTGCTGGATCCAAGAGGACCGCTTGTATATAGTTTATGGGGGTATAGGTGATTGTAAAATTGGATCTAATAGGGGTGGGGGACGGCAGAATATTTCACTGTCTGGGTTCAATAAACACAGTACGCTGTTTTTTGTGTTCAATGTCTATTACCTGCAACCCATTGCTTTAGACTTTAATAGAATGTTTGGATGTTAACAGTTCTTTTTTGGGGGGACAAGGGGGGGAGGTTCGGAGAGTGCCTAATAATTCTGAATATACTAGAGGGGATATTGTTTTTTGGTTTTCTTGCTCATGTTACCAATTCATATGGCTATGAGACCGATTAAGTTCACCAGCTGGAATGTCAGAGGTGTCAGAGACCCTACCAAAAGACATCAGATTCTCCATAACTGTTTTTTGTTAAACGTGGATATACTTTTCATGCAAGAGATGCACTTGTCTACCTCAGAAGCTAAAGGGCTACGTAGGCTGGGATTTTCTCAGTCCTTTACAGCCAGTGGTCTAAATGCCAGTAGGGGGGTGGCTATATTAATTAAACAACATATTATGTTTGTAGTGGAGGAAAGCATTATAGATCCGGAGGGTAGATTTGTTATGGTCAAAGGCCAGCTCAATAATAGCAATGTGGTACTGGGTGCAATATATGGTCCAGTAGGGGGCGATCCCAAGTTCCTTATGTCTCTAGCGGATAAACTGAGTAGATTCCTGCCCTCCCTTTTCATTCTAGGTGGCGATTGGAATATAGCTCCATCTCAGGAGATGGATAAAACTTATAGGCCATTAAAACCTTTGTCCCCCTGCAACTAGCTCTCAAAGATTTTATGCATTTGCTAGGGTTATGTGACCCTTGGCACCTGCTTAACCCTAAGAGCAGCAACTTTTCTTTTTACTCCCAGGTCCACCAAACGTGGTCAAGAATCGACTACATCCTAATCAGCTCCACCCTTTTGAGTAATGTACATCAAGTAGGCATAGAGCCAACACTATTAAACGTTTATGCTCCCCCAGGGTCAGATATAGGCTTCTTCGCAGACTTATTTAAGCTATTAGCGGAAAAGGCAAAGGGAGTGGTGGTTGTAGGTGGGGATTGGAATGTCATTATGAACAGGGCCTTGGATACGACCTCAGGTATCCTGGCACCTAAAGAGAGTCTCCAAGCTAATGAAGAGACTCATGAGCGATACAGGCCTGGTGGATGTTTGGAGGGAAAAATATCCATTAGCGCGGGACTATACATACTATTCCCCAAGACACAAAATCTACTCCAGACTAGATATGTTTTTCACATATAATAAAGATCTGACAGTTTTTGAGTCAGTCTGGGTGGATTCTGAGAGCTTGTCGACCATAAACCCATATACGCGCAAATTGACCTTCAGTTACCTAGAAAACCGACACACTGGAGACTGAATGTCAGCCTGCTCAGAGATGAAAAAGTTAAAGAGGAGATACGGGAAATAATAAAACAGACCATTGAAATAAATGATAATACCGGCATCACGCCTCAAATTTTATGGGACACAGTTAAAACTATGATTCGGGGTAAGCTCATCTCAATAGCTACGTATAAAAAGAGGGAGAGAGGTAAACAAAGAGAACAGCTAAGCCAGGCCCTTAATAGTTTGGAGGGGCAATAGAAAATAAAATTCTGTAGGAAGAGAGAAAGAGAAATAAAGGAAATCAAGCAGAGATTACAGCTCTTGGAGACTGAGAAAGCTCTCGTATACACAAAACAGGCCCATTATGAGGGAGGACCAAGTGCCACCCGCTTCTTGGCATATAGGCTGAAACAGCAGTCTGCCAGGGCAAATGTCACGGGGCTCCGGAATCCGAACACTGGCTCCATCTCACATAAGTGGGAACAAATAGCAGAAACACTAGTCACATTTTATAAGCACCTCTACCAACCCCAGACTGTCCTGCACACAGAGGAGGCCTCAAGATTTTTGGACACCTTAAAGCTACCCAGGCTCTCAGAAGCCCAAAGGAAGACTTTGGAGTGCCCAATTACCCAGCAGGAGATTTTAGATACAGTGAGAGAACTTAAGACAGGTAAATGCCCAGGACCGGATGGGTTTGGGGGTGAACTATATAAAATGTTTGTGGTAGAGGTAACCCCCATACTTAAAACAGTTTACAATCAGATATGGTTGGAGGGAGAAGTAATTCCTCCCTCGTGGAATTACACCACTATAACGGTGATCCCGAAAGAAGGCAAAGACCCGAAGGAATGCAGTTCATATAGCCCAATCTCCGTCCTTAACGTAGATTATAAAATCTTCACAGCTACAATAGCCAAAAGACTACAGTCTCTCCTTGCAGGCCTGATCCACCCATATCAAACAGGTTTCGTAGAAGGTAGGCAGGCTCCGGAAGGAGTAAGAAGAACTATAAACATAATTGATATTATTAAAAAAAAGTATCCCGGCCTGTCTCATGAGCTTAGACGCTGAAAAAGCGTTTGATAAAGTCAGCTGGAGTTTCCTTTTTCTGGTTCTTAGGAGACTGGGTTTTCCCTCACAATTTTTGGAAGTGATTAAAACCATCTCGCCTCCCCACGAGCCTACGTAAGAGTGAACAGGGGCATCTGTGAGAGGTTTGACTTGAGGGGGTACCAGACAAGGTTGCCCACTTCTGCCCTTCTTTTGATCTATATATAGAACCCTGGCTCAGGCTATCAGGGAGACAAAAGGTGGAGGAATAAAGGTAAGCGAGGAAGGTATAAATCTCTATCTGAACGGCGATCCTTTATATATTACTAACCGGATAAATCAATCCCTAAAATATGATCCATCATAGATAAATTTAGTCAATACTCAGGGTATACACTAAATAAAAATAAAACAGAAGTTTTAAAATTTCATTATAACCCTCCTACCCACATAGCGCAACTCCTCAAAGTGAACTGGAACAGGTGGAAAATGAAATATTTGGGCATTCAAATTCCAAAGAACCTAGCAATGCTATACTCGGCCAATTTTGACCCAACTGTAGCCCAGATCAGGCAGGACATTAAGAGATGGGAGACTTTACAGTTACCCCTATATTCAAGACTACACTCAGTGTCAATGAATATCTCCCTAAATACTTGTACCTTTTTCAATGCCTTCCAATAAAAATTCATAAGAACCAATTCCAGATATGGCAGAGGATGCTGGCAAACTATATTTGGAATAACAGGAGACCAAGAATTAAAAATATAATAATGCAGACAAATAAAAAATTTGGAGGCCGAAATGTCACTAATTTAGAAGATTATTTTTTAGCTACCCAGTTAAGATGGGCCCTTTTATGGTCTGTTAGGGTACATACCGCCCGTTGGAGGGCAATAGAGGAAGCCCTGATGGATGGGGCCCCTTTGGGGGCGAGGGTCTTGACACCAGGGATCCAAACCATAGGTATGAATGTCCCACTTATGTCAGTACAAAACACTCTAGGGTCCTTAAAACGGTTGTGGACTAAACATAACTTAGATGAGGAGCTCTGGCCCTTGAGGTGGATTGCCTGGGACCCGGGTTTTTCTCCGTCCAGACAGGACCTTACATTTAAAAGATGGGGGAGACTGGGTTTAAATTCTCTCAGTCAATTCCTGAGTGGAAACAGTGTCGTGGAATTTACTCAAATTAAAGAAGATTTTTCCCTGAGACAGGCAGACTATTTTAGATACTTACAAATAAGGGCCTATATACATCAACTGCCAAATCTATACACACAAACAAAAGCCTCACCACGGCTCTCACATATTATAGGTGAAACTCTGAATTCAGGAAGAATTAAGGGTCTGATCTCAGATATATATGGAGCCCTGAGAGATAGAAGAGGGAACAAGACCTCACAGATTAAACATAGATGGGAACAAGAGATAGGGGAACCCCTTGAGGATAAGGAATGGGACTCTGCCTTGATACTGGCCTCTAGGACCACATCATCCCCGATGTGGAAGGAGTTTGAGTGGAAGGTTAGACTAAGATTCTTTATTACACCAAATATGCAGTGTAAGTGGGACAAGAAATGCTCAGGACAATGTTGGCGGGGTTGTGGGACTATGGAGACAAACTATCTGCATGTATTTTGGTCATGCCCGATCCTCATAAACTTCTGGACAGAAATTGAGCAGAAGATAAGACAGACACTTTCCATACAACTTATACTAGGCCCCAAGCATCTAATTTTGGGAATGAAACCAGAGGAACTCAAGGGAACAGACAAAAGCTATCTGTGGAATGTTTTACTTACAGCATCCCACAAGGCCATAACCAGAAGATGGCTCACACCCTGTCCCCCGACAACTCAGGAATGGGTGGCAATTATCAATGAAATTAAAGACATGGAGGAAATCACATATAAAATAAATATGAGGACACAAGTTTTCGTGAGACGATGGACTCCTTGGCTGATGGTATAAAGATAGAGGGTGTCATTCAGGTTGAGGGGAAAGGGGTAAAGATACAAAGAAAGATACCCCCAATAAAGAATAAAGGGGAGGTACTGCTTCTGGGCTGCTCTCCACAAAGCAAAGTGAAGTTAAAATAGAATATGATGGCTAAAGGAACCTATGATGTATGAAATGAGACAATATATAAGATTACTATGTATTAAAACAGAGATAACTGTATTATAAGTTGAAATTGATGGCAATGATATAGAACTACTGTAAACCTGTGCCAAAATATGCAATAAACTTGAATTTAAAAAAAAAAGTAGGCATAGAGCCAATTGTTATTTCAGACCACTCCCTGGTGTGGCTCACGGTTTCCCTTGGACTACGGGGCAGAGGGATACCTCCTGGAAATTAAATATGCAGCTCCAAAAAGAAGATCGAACAGTTTCCCATATTAAATCTAAGATTCTATCATTTTTGGAATTCAACCAAGGTTCCGTTTCTAGGGACGATATACTTTGGTGCTCTCTTAAATGCTTTATTAGAGGAGATCTTATAAAGCTATCCTCCCATAGGAAAAAAGCAAGAGAAGCTAAAGCTATTTTACTGTCCAATCAAATCAGGATAGCCAAAAATGGCCTCCTTCTATCTAATTCTCAAAAAGATTTGGAAACTTTAATTAAACTCAGGAGCGAATACAATGATTTACTGAGAGAAAAAGCAGAGTATGCTATGCTCAAAACTAAGTCTCGTTATTTGGACCAAGGGGAGAAGCCGGGAAGATTGTTAGCACTTAGACTGAGGGAGACGGAGAGTTCAAGGCTAATCCCGGCACTGAACTCCCATGAAGGCTCTGTTAAAACTATGCCTAGAGATATAGCCCTAATTTTTGAATCCTTTTATAGAGAGATCTATGGCAAAGGTGCGTCCCAACCACCTCTCCACAAGATAGAGCAGTTTTTGGATGGGGTCATACTTCCTTCCCTTCAGGCGCATTACTGTGATGTATTGTCCTCTCCCATCACCTTAACTGAGGTAGAAGATGCAATTAATGGGCTGCCTTTGGATAAGGCTCCAGGGCCCGATGGATTCCCTCCAAATTTCTATAAATCCTTTTGCAAAGAGTTAGCCCCTCTTCTTTTGAAATTATACGACTACATGTTCTCCACAGATTGCCTCGATCCCTCTCTGTCTGAAGCCACTATAATTTTAATCCCAAAACCAGATAAGCCCTTGCTAGATCCAGCCAGCTACAGACCAATCTCACTATTAAATTATGATATCAAAATCCTATCCAAGATTCTCTCTCTTCGAATTAAAAAGACCTGACAATACCTGCTGAGCCCGGAACAGGTAGGCTTTGTTCAAGACAGATGAGCAGCAGATCATTTGCGAACCCTTTCCCATATCTTCCAAATTGCTCAAGACTGTCAGTCCCCTATGGCCTTGGTTGAGTTAGACGCAGAAAAAGCTTTCGATAGGGTGAACTGGGACTTCTTGTGGGCCACTCTGAGGAGAATGGGCTTTCCTGATACCTTTATCCAGTGGATTAAAATGATTTATAAATCACCCTCAGCCAGGGTTTATTGCAACGGGGTTTTCTCTCCCCAATTCCCCCTGGGTTCTGGTACCAGGCAAGGGTGCCCTTTATCCCCTTACCTTTTTAACCTGTATTTAGAACCCCTGATAATTACCATTAAGGCCTCAACACGGGTTACAGGTCATGTGATCTCACAAATCCCACTGACTTGCTCTTGTCTTTGCAGATGATATTTTACTACACCTTACAAACCCAGAACCATCTTTAGCACAAGCCTTACAAATTATTGAACGATTCGGCCAGGTGTCCAACTATAGACTTAACCTTTCTAAATCAGTCATTTTCCCGTTAAACTCTTTCACCTTTCATGCTAAGTTCACCCAGTTTGGTATGAAGTGGTCCCCTGTTTCGCTTAAATATTTGGGCATTCACCTGGCCTGTGAGGCTGAGGTGGTCAGGAAGCTCAACTTGGATGACTTGCTGATAAAGGTCCAGAGAGACCTTAGCAGGTGGCAGAGTTTACCATTATCCCTATGGGGGTGCATCAATATTGTTAAAATGAATGTACTACCCCGGATTTTCTACCCCCTAAATTTGTTAAATATATGGCTCCCCAGATCATATTTCAAGCTGATACATTCTGAGTTATCCAACTTCATCTGGAAAGGAAAGCAACCTAGAAGGGCCTTTCTTAAACTTAATGTAACTTGGGACAAGGGGGCCTTCGTCTCCCTAACTTCTTATTATACTATTGGGCTAGTCAACTACATAAAACAGAGAAATGGTCAGCTCCCCAACCTAACTTACCCCAACCAACCTGGCTTCAATTGGAGCTTAAACTTCTGGGTCAATTTAACCTGCGACCTCCCCAAATCTTCTACTCCTTCTCCGATTACCCAAAACCATACAAGAGTCGGTTATAGGTACTTCTATTAAAATTTTATCCCAATGTTGGAGTTTCTTCAACATACCATATACCAAAGATCTGGCACAACCCCTCATACTAAATCCCAACATCAAAATAGCGGGCAACCGGCTAGCCTCGGAGTGGATCCCCCAAATTCAGGACTCTTAGTGGAGTCCCTATATTCTTAAGGCTCACTTCTATCCTCTGCCGATATTCTAGCCTCCCTTAACATTCCCCAGAGGCACATTTTCAAGGTTTTTCAATTGAGACACATAATAGCTAAGCTATTTGGGTCTGTATTTATTCTTTCCAAAACAAGGCCCTTCCTGGAAAAGATTCAAGAATCCGCAGTTAAACCCCATGGTATTGCCAGAATTTATGCCTATCTGCTGGATGTCTTATTTCCCAACACCTTGGAGGGTTCTAAAATTTGGCACCTCTTATTCCGGAATCTCCCCTTCCCTGGAGTCTGATTTGGAAGGACACATACAAATACCTCTCTCAGGACAACCACAGATTGACCCAGTACCATATTCTGAACAATCTCTATTACACGCCAATCAAATTGGGTAAATTTGGTAAACTCCAATCATCCATCTGTACTCGGTGTGGAGTGGCTGAAGGGAACCTGCTGCATATCCTTTGGTACTGTGATAAGGTGACACCTCTATGGAACTGTCTAGTAACCTAGATCCGCTTCTGGGGTTAAAGGATCTCTTCACCAAAGAAATATGTATATTTGAGTTTACTCTAATATCGAAGTGAAGGAGCGTAGGTACCACATGGCTTTAATCTCCATAGTCATCAAAAGCTGGTCCTTAGGCATTGGATGGATCAAGACTCCATCATGTACTCGAGATAAGCTCAAAGAAATGTCCCTTGTTTTTAATACAGAAGCTAATAGCCAGCTCGAAACCGTTTGTACAATCAGAGTGGGGCAGATTGTAATACATTATATCTGAAGTAAGCCCAATACAATGTGGGCCTCTGACAGCCACTGTCTAATCTGCCTCTCCTGGATGGACTTTGTTATTTAGGGTTGTCTCTCTGACACCCTTCTCTCTCTTTGTTGTTTTCTTTGTTAAGGCGCTCTCCGGGGTGGGGGGTAGGTGGGCAAAGGGGGTGTTAATTTTAGTTTGATATGGATTTTCTTAACTAGGGAGCTCGTTGTTACTCTATATCTCTTGAGGACAGTTATTTCACCATCTGTTTATTATTTGTTCCAAGCATAGTATGTTGCATAGTCTCTATTTCATGTGTTGTTGGTGTTTATATAATTCAATAAAGATACTAAATTTCAAAAAAAAAAAAAAAGACTCTTTCCATCTAAGCAAAACAGAAAACCTCTTTCTGCTTGTTCATCCTCCCTCCTTTATTGGTCCCAGGTGTTGCTTTTTAACACTCTCTTTCCCCTGAAAGATAGCCAACAAGTTACACATCCAGTTCAGTGAGGTCTTGAAGGGCCAACTTTAAAGCAAAAGGGTTTTGGTACAAATCCTGGGTGAAAATTCGGCATACGCTTTCAGAAGATTTCTGATTTTGCCAAAGGTGGAAGTTCAGAAAATTCTGCAAAAGTTAAAAAAATCCTGTGAAAGTTCCACTTAAGCAGAATTTGCAACTTTCTCCCAGCCCTACTTCTTGCAGACCTGCCAACCACTAACTAGTAATGTAAAGTCCCAATTTGTTTCTTGGGTTCTATCCAGTACAAAATATCATCTTTCAGTTCAAACCTTGGAAAATATTGTGCTTTTTTTCCTCTACCGCTTTTCTATTTATCACAGCTAAGTTCCAATAGACATTCCTGGGAACCTATTTTATGCAGATGACCTTGTCCTCTTCACTAGTGACAAGGCTCTTGATAATATGTCCAGGTTTGTATCCAATAATTACTCTGCGGGACACACCTGGTTCCACTCACGTCGCCTAATTGTTAATGCTAAAAAATCTAAATCCATGCTATCTGGATCTAAACCCTTCCTATCTAAAGTCACCAAGGCTGGTTCCACCCTTTCAGTAGTCTCACCGGATGACACTGTACTTGAAAATGTACTAACTTTCAAATATCTGGGAGTTATCCTGGACCCGTCCCTCTCCTTTTTAATAATATCTCCTCTGTTATCCACGGAATTAGCCAAAAACTTGGTGCGGCTTATCAGATAAAGTCACTCCTGACCAGGGAAGCTCGATTAGCCATTGCCCAAGGCAACCTGCTGCCATTGATTGACTACTGCTCCCCTATTTACTCACACACATCCTCAGCCTTGCCTGCGTGCCTCTGTTCCATGTAGGGTGGGCAGAGGGAGACTGTGAAAAGGCAGAGATACTAAGCAAATATTTTTGCTCAGTATTTACAAATGAAGAGGGGAAGGTACCTAAAACAAATAGTAGAAACACTCTGGATACAGAAGTTGATACCAGCCCATTTACAGAAGAAAGGGTTATGAAAGAACTCTTAAAACTGAAGGTGGACAAAGCAATGGGGCCTGATGGGATTCATCCAGAATTCTAAAATAACAAAGACATGTTTGAAATCTTTTCTCCTGCTATTGTCTGCTCCCCACACCTTTCACTTACCCTCTCTGTTCTGGACTTTTCCCTGTTTGTTTCTCCTAATCTGGCATGACCTCTTTCTTATAATAATAATGTGATTATTGATATCTCATGTCCTTTTGCACAAATGATTTGATATGTATTTGTATATGTTTTCTCGCTCTTGACACAGCACAAATTGTTGTGTTATCCATGTGACCTTTTTTGTACTGTACCTAATTGATGTGGAACCTTTGTAAAAGAGCCTCTGGCTCAAAGGTAGTAATTCCTAGAACAATAAACTAAACTAAACTAAAAGAACTAAGGGTAGAACTAGTGACACCACTGACTACCCTCTTTAACAAATCATGGGAGGATGGGGTGGTACCCAAGGACTGGAGGAGGGCAGATGTGATTCCCCTTCACAAAAGTGGGAGCAAGGCAGAAGCAGGAAACTATAGACCTGTTAGTTTAACCTCAGTGATAGGGAAAATGATGGAATCACTTCTGAAGGAAAGAATTGTCGAGTATCTAGAGGCCAGAGGGGCACGAGACCCTAGGCAGCATGGATTCACAGCAGGAAGGTCATGCCAGATGAATCTGATAGATTTCTTTGACTGGGTGACCAAAGTAGTAGATCAGGGAGGGGCTGTGGACATGGCTTACCTAGACTTTAGCAAGGCATTTGACACTGTCCCACACAAAAGATTAATATACAAGTTAGCCAGCCTGGGAGTAGGTCCCAAGATGACAGCCTGGGTAAAGAATTGGCTGGAGAATAAGACACAGACAGTAATAGTAAATGGAGTCCACTCACAAGAAAGAGGGGTTACTAGTGGGGTACCGCAGGGTTCAGTGTTAGGACCGGTCCTCTTCAATGTCTTTATAAGCAACATTGCAGAGGGACTGGAAGGAAAAGTATGTCTCTTTGCAGATGACACAAAGATCTGCAACAGAGTTGATGCGCAAGGTGGGGTGGAAAGGATGAGAAGGGACTTGGCAAGGTTAGAGGAATGGTCAAATATATGGCAGCTTAGATTCAGTGCTAAGAAGTGCAAGGTAATGCACCTGGGAAACAAAAACCCAGGGGAAGAGTACACAATGGGGGGTGAGATACTAACAACAACAAAAATGGAAAGGGACCTGGGGGTAGACATATGGATGACCTAAAGGTAGGCAAGCAGTGTGAGGAGCAAGGAGGGCTGGGGGATACTGGGATGCATATGGAGAGCATCACCAGTAGAAAACAGGAAGTTATTATCCCTCTGTATAGACAGCTGGTCAGACCCCATCTGGAGTACTGTGTGCAGTTCTGGAGACCCAATCTCATAAAGACATGAACAGGATGGAAGCTGTCCAGAGGAGGGCAACTAAAATGGTGCAGGGTCTGCACGGAAGACATATGAAGAGAGACTAAAGGAGTTTAATATGTATAGCCTCGAGGAAAGGAGGGAGAGGGGGGACATGACAGAAATGTTCAAGTACCTCAAGGGAATCAACAAAGTCCAAGAGGGTAGCATCTTTCAAAAAGAGGTGTGCAAGAACAAGGGGCACAATTTGAAGATGGGGGGCGTCTCAGAGGTAATTTAAGGAAGTTTTTTCACACAGAGGGTTGTGGATGCATGGAACGGCCTTCTGGAGGAGGTTGTGGAGTGAAAAACAGTGGTGGAATTCAAGCATGCATGGGACAGTCATAAGGCCATTCTAGGGGGTGGGGGTAGGAAAAAGTAGGCTGCTGGTTAACTAGGATCTGCAGCTTATCCAGTAGGTAGGGAAATGGGCAGACTGGGTGGGCCAAGTGGTCCTTATCTGCCATCAAATTCTATGTTTCTATGTAACATATGTTGTTTCACTGTCCTGGCACCATGTTCCACTCACCACTACTACCTCTACTGGACTCTTGGCTGGCTCCCACTACACTGTAGATTTGATTACAGGCTTGGCTGCCTCCTGGACAGCGCTATCAGTGCATCCTCAGTCCCCCTCCCTGGATATCTCAAAAGTCTCCTTGGCTATGGGTAGCAGAGCATTATCTGTAGCTGCTCCCACTCTGTGGAAGAGAGTCCCCATGACCTTCCACTCTCTGGACTCCCATGCCACTTTCAAGACACATCTCAAATCCTGGCTGCTTGATGAGGCCACATGCCGTTGCTTGCTTGAATAACACCCCCACCACCACCACCTTTCTGACTTTTCTTTCTTGGGCTGTTTTGGCTTCCCCTGCCCACTCTCATTTCCTTTGACTCCTGTCTTACATCCCTCACTACCTGCTTCTTGGGCTGTCCCATGTGGCTATTGTCTTGTATGTTTATTTTTATTTTTTTCATCATGCAGTAATTTGCACTGGCCACTTATCCTTAGTAAATAATTGTGTAATAATTGTTGCTTATCGTGATGTACTGATTGTTTTTTTCAGCCGCTCATTAATTTTACTTCCCTATGTTACTTTCTTTGTTCACCAATGATGTTTGTATATCCATTTTGTTCACCAATGAAGTTTGTATATCCACTTTGTTCACTAGTGATGTCTGTATAGCCACATGGCTTGTACTCATATAACTTGTCACTACGTCTGTAACTGCTGCCTGTGTGGCCCGGGTCATGCCTGAAAACAGTCCCCTGGATCAGTGCACTTACCTGGTTACCAAAGACTTAAATAAATAAATAAACCTCTTCAGCCCTTGTTCAGAAATTATGTTGGCCAGGTTTTGACAAATGTCTTGTCTGACCTCCAGAAGGATTTTGTGATCCCCTGTAGATGTGGATGCAGTGTTCTCATCTGAGTCGGCTGTGGTGTTCCTTAAGGAGCTGCTGACACAATCTATGGTGCTTCACAATCTGGGTATGTATGCTTGATGTCTGTTTGATCTGCAGTGTCCGATTTTAAGTATGGTTCTGTTTAAATATATTCATTTAGCAATTTGTGGTCTTCTCTGTGCGATGCGCGCTCCTGCAGTATTGTAGTGCTACCGCTCTCGCCAACAGCCATCATGACGTCAGGTTGGGGAGTGAAATCAGCATCGCGGCTTCGCGCTTCTGGTCTGTAGCGGGGAAAAAAGAAGTGTTTTGTGGCGATCGTGCCACAGTCTGTGTCCTGCTGTTCGTTCGTATACTGTGGCATGAAATACAGTCTTCCTAGCTGTTTGAATGCTGCCACTATTTAAAATATCAGACTTACATCAGTGACAACAGAATTACTCCTAGCTGTAATCTGTCAAAGTCAGTGTAGTGGAGTACATCGTGGCATTTCTTGGTGTATTTGGTTGGGACAGATGACACACAAATGTTATCTTCCTAGTTCATGACATGAATTGTGTTGTGTTGTCATGCTGTCTGCATAGCTTCAGATGACAGAGTCCACAGTGAATTTTGTCATTTACCTAAAGTGCTACTGTCAGGTTAATGACAGGTTGTTATGTCGATAAGCTCTATGCACATGGTACACCAGTTTTCTTCTTCTGCTCGTGTAGTTGTGAAACAACCTGTTATCTGTGTATGTGTTTATGCAGCATATAAGTTACCATGTGTGACTGGTTATTCAGTCTGTGCTCCTGTAATGTTTAGACTGATTCCAGAATTGAATAGCAGGTGCTGTCCATATATGCACAGTAGCGTGGGTAAGAGTTGCAAATAGCACTAATAGCCAACAAAGTAATATAATATAGTATTGAGCTCTGGCAACCTATTTGCACCGAGGAGTACAGGCATTAAATATTGCACCAGAATGGTGAACACATGTGTAGCATATGGCTGCTCCAACAGTAACAAAGACAATGTTAGGATGCATCGTTTCCCTCGTGATCCATCACTACGTTCATGCTGGGAGAAAGCGGTAAAGCACTCTCGGTTGAACTGGAATGGTGCAACTAAAAATAGCTGTCTTTGTAGTGCACACTTTTCAGAAGACTGTTTCGAGCCACAGTATGCATTGACTAAGGCACTTGGGTTAGATATGGGACGTGTTTGTCGTCAGTTGCGTGCAGGTGCTGTTCCAGCAATATCTGCCAAAGCTCCAACACCAGGAAGTATTGGGAAGTCTGCGAAAGGCCATGAATGTCAAGCGCCATTGAAAAGAGAGGACGACAACAGGTTAGGAATAGTTTTATACAGTACTGTTTTGATGAACACATGGAGGAGATATTGAAATGAACTGATTTCATATTATGAATGGTACACATTAGTGTGGTGTGTCTATGTCTGCTGTATTGATGTGTATATGTGACTCTGTGTGTTTGTGTGTCCGTGCATGTGTGTGTGGCTGTGCAGGTGATACTGTATGTGAGCATGTGAGTTGATGCGATTGCGTGCGTGTTGAGTGTGCGTTTCTTTAATAGCAGTTGGCATGCAGAACTCTGTGGTGATGACAGATATGTGTGTGTATCTGTGCGTGCAGGTGATGGTGTGAGTGTGTGTGACTGCAGGTGATGATGTGTGTGTGTGTTCAGAAGCAGCAGGCATGCAGATCCTTACTGTTATCCAAAAATACACTGAGGTTTGGTCCTTCTAGCGGTCAGTTAGGACCGGGTTCAAATCCTGGTAGGTGCACAACTGTGAGGTATGCTGCTTTCTGCTGTATGGATCTGTGTATGTGTATATGTGTTGATATGTGTATATGTATGTGTGTGTGTGTGTGCATGAGTGCAGGTGATGATGGATATGTATATGTTTGTGTGCGTGTGTTTCTGTGTGTGTCTTGCTGGATATGATATTGACCATGGATGGCGATTGTATGGGTGTGCTGAACGGGCCTCTATTGAGCTCTGTGTGTGTGTGATTATGTCCTTTACGTCTGTTTGTGTGTCTGTGTCTGACATATGTGTGTGTGTGTGTCTGTGTGTTCACAAGCAGCTGGTGTGCAGATCCTTACTGTTACACAAAAATACACTGAGGCTTGGTCCTTCTAGCGGTCAGCTAGGACCAGGTTCAAATCCTGGTAGGTGCGCAACTGTGAGGTGTGCAGCTTTCTGCTGTATGGACCTGTGTGTGTGTGTGTGTGTGTGCATGACTGCAGGTGATGGTGTGTGTGGTGTGTGTGTGTGTGTGTGTGTGTGTGTGTTCAAAAGCAGCTGGCATGCAGATCCTTACAGTTATCCAGAAATACACTGAGGTTTGGTCCTTCTAGCGGTCAGCTAGGACCGGGTTCAAATCCTGGTAGGTGCACAACTGTGAGGTATGCTGCTTTCTGCTGTATGAATCTGTTTGTGTATATGTGTTGATGTGTATATATATGTGTGCGTGCATGAGTGCAGGTGATCATGGATATGTGTGTGTTTGTGTGCGTGTAGTTTGTGTGCATGTGTTTCTATGTGTGTCTGGCCAGATGTGATATTGACCGTGGATGCTGATTGTATGGGTGTGCTGAATGGGCCTCTATTGAGCTGTGTGTGTGTGTGATTATGTGCTTTATGTCTGTTTGTGTGTCTCTGTCTGGCAGAGGTTTTGTGTGTGTGTGTGTGTGTGTGTCTGTGTTCAGAAGCAGCTGGCATGCAGATCCTTACTGTTATCCAAAAATGCACCGAGGTTTGGTTCTTCTAGCGGTCAGCTAGGACTGGGTTCAAATCCTGGTAGGTTCGCAACTATGAGGTATGCTGCTTTCTGCTGTATGGACGTGTGTGTGTGTGTGTGTGTGTGTGTGTGTGTGTGACTGCAGGTGATGATGTATATGTGTGTGTGTGTGTCTGTGTTGAGAACCAGCTGGCATGCAGATCCTTACTGTTACACAAAAATACACTGACGTTTGGTCCTTCTAGCGGTCAGCTAGGACCAGGTTCAAATCCTGGTAGGTGCGCAACTGTGAGGTGTGCAGCTTTCTGCTGTATGGACCTGTTGTGTGTGTGTGTGTGTGTGTGCATGACTGCAGGTGATGGTGTGTGTGTGTGTGTGTGTGTGTGTGTGTGTTCAAAAGCAGCTGGCATGCAGATCCTTACAGTTATCCAGAAATACACTGAGGTTTGGTCCTTCTAGCGGTCAGCTAGGACCAGGTTCAAATCCTGGTAGGTGCACAACTGTGAGATATGCTGCTTTCTGCTGTATGAATCTGTTTATGTGTATATGTGTTGATGTGTATATATATGTGTGCGTGCATGAGTGCAGGTGATCATGGATGTGTGTGTGTTTGTGTGCGTGTAGTTTGTGTGCATGTGTTTCTATGTGTCTGGCCAGATGTGATATTGACGTGGATGCTGATTGTATGGGTGTGCTGAATGGGCCTCTATTGAGCTGTGTGTGTGTGTGATTATGTGCTTTATGTCTGTTTGTGTGTCTCTGTCTGGCAGAGGTTTGTGTGTCTGTGTGTGTGTGTGTCTGTGTTCAGAAGCAGCTGGCATGCAGATCCTTACTGTTATCCAAAAATGCACCGAGGTTTGGTTCTTCTAGTGGTCAGCTAGGACCGGGTTCAAATCCTGGTAGGTGTGCAACTGTGAGGTATGCTGCTTTCTGCTGTATGGACGTGTGTGTGTGTGTGTGTGTGTGTGACTGCAGGTGATGATGTATGTGTGTGTGTGTGTCTGTGTTGAGAACCAGCTGGCATGCAGATCCTTACTGTTACACAAAAATACACTGAGGTTTGGGCCTTCTAGCGGTCAGCTAGATCCGGGTTCAAATCCTAGTAGGTGTGCAACTGTGAGGTATGCTGCTTTCTGCTGTATGGACGTGTTTGCGTTTGCAGGTGAAGATGTGTGTGTGTGTGTGTGTGTGTGTGTGTGTGTGTGTGTGTGTGTGTTCAAAAGCAGCTGGCATGCAGATCCTTACAGTTATCCAGAAATGCACTGAGGTTTGGTCCTTCTAGCGGTCAGCTAGGACCAGGTTCAAATCCTGGTAGGTGCGCAACTGTGAGGTATGCTGCTTTCTGCTGTATGAATCTGTTTATGTGTATATGTGTTGATGTGTATATGTATGTGTGCGTGCATGAGTGCAGGTGAAGATGGATATGTGTGTTTGTGTGCGTGTGTTTCTGTGTGTGTCTGGCCAGATGTGATACTGACCGTGGATGCCGATTGTATGGGTGTGCTGGATGGGCCTCTATTGAGCTGTGTGTGTGTGATTATGTGCTTTATGTCTGTTTGTGTGTCTCTGTCTGGCAGAGGTTTTGTTTGTGTGTGTGTGTGTGTGTGTGTGTGTCTGTGTGTGTGTGTGTCTGTGTTCAGAAGCAGCTGGCATGCAGATCCTTACTGTTATCCAAAAATGCACCGAGGTTTGGTTCTTCTAGCGGTCAGCTAGGACCGGGTTCAAATCCTGGTAGGTGCACAACTGTGAGGTATGCTGCTTTCTGCTGTATGGACGTGTTTGTGTGTGTGTGTGTGTGTGTGTGACTGCAGGTGATGATTTGTGTATATGTGTGTGTGTGTGTGTGTGTGTGTGAGAACCAGATGGAATGCAGATCTTTACTGTTAACCAAAAAATGCAGAGGTTTGGTCCTTCTTGCGGTCAGCTAGGACCGGGTTCAAATCCTGATAGGTGTACAACTGTGAGGTATGCTGCTTTCTGCTGTATGGATCTTTTATGTGTATATGTGCTGATGTGTATATGTATGTGTGCGTGCTGGTGCAAGGTGATCATGGATATGTGTGTTTGTGTGCTTGTGGTTTGTGTTGCATTGTGTTTCTGTGTGTGTCTGGCCAGATGTGATATTGACCGTGGATGCCGATTGTATGGGTGTGCTGAATGGGCCTCTATTGAGCTGTGTGTGTGATTATGTGCTCTACGTCTGTTTGTGTGTCTGTGTCTGACAGAGGTTGTGTGTGTGTGTGTGTGTGTGTGTGTGTGTGTGTTCAGAAGCAGCTGGCATGCAGATCCTTACTGTTATCCAAAAATACACTGAGGTTTGGTCCTTCTTGCGGTCAGCTAGGACCGGGTTCAAATCCTGGTAGGTGTACAACTGTGAGGTATGCTGCTTTCTGCTGTATGGATCTGTTTATGTGTATATGTGCTGATGTGTATATGTATGTATGTGTGTGTGCATGAGTGCAGGTGATCATGGATGTGTGTGTGTTTGTGTGCGTGTAGTTTGTGTGCATGTGTTTCTGTGTGTGTCTGGCCAGATGTGATATTGACCGTGGATGCTGATTGTATGGGTGTGCTGAATGGGCCTCTATTGAGCTGTGTGTGTGTGATTATGTGCTCTACGTCTGTTTGTGTGTCTGTGTCTGACAGAGGTTGTGTGTATGTGTGTGTGTGTGTTCAGAAGCAGCTGGCATGCAGATTCTTACTGTTATCCAAAAATACACTGAGGTTTGGTCCTTCTTGCGGTCAGCTAGGACCGGGTTCAAATCCTGGTAGGTGTACAACTGTGAGGTATGCTGCTTTCTGCTGTATGGATCTGTTTATGTGTATATGTGCTGATGTGTATATGTATGTGTGCGTGCATGAGTGCAGGTGATCATGGATATGTGTGTGTTTGTGTGCGTGTAGTTTGTGTGCATGTGTTTCTGTGTGTGTCTGGCCAGATGTGATATTGACCGTGGATGCCGATTGTATGGGTGTGCTGAATGGGCCTCTATTGAGCTGTGTGTGTTGTGTGTGTGTGTGTGTATTATGTGCTTTACAACTGTTCGTGTGTCTGTGTCTGTCAGAGGTTGTATGCCTGTGCACATAATGTTATGGTGTTAATAAAACATGTATAGTGTATAACTAACATATCTTGTATTCATTTGTTACAGAAAAACTGGCTAACAGATACATCACATATACAGTTAAATAATGTGTGAAGGTCTTACAGTGCTGCCCTTTTCTGTAAGAAAAAAATGCAGTACTGTATCGGCAATGATTTTAGTTAACATGTTAATTACACAGATATATTGAAGTTCACACCTCAGACTTACCTAAAAGACCAGCATATAATGTCATGTTATAAATGAGTCTGGTGAACAATTGCTACCACATTTGCAAATTGTAAACACAGAAAAGTATCCCAAGTAGAACGCTCGGAATCCGACACAGAAAGGTAATACATTCTCACTTCATATTAAATAAAACTAATGACGAAAATGCACATGAATGCATGTTATTGCAACAAATTTTCTTACAAATATGCTGTCACTAGGTTATAAGTCATATAGTGATTTCATTATTTGTTGTAAAGTGTATTATGATGTTATGGTTTACTGTTACAATTTGTTTGTAAATGTATGATATATACTGTATAGGCATACGTATGTTGATAAAGTACTGATTATTTCTATGTTATGTGTTTCAGATTGTTTTTCAGCTTCTTCAGGAGAAACGCACCACAGACATGGCATCCAGCGCCTCAGATATGGATGAACCATATGATCTTTGCTCTGCAGATGGGAACATTGAAACCGATACTATCTCTACTGCCAATAGATACATTGACTTTGGTACACAACTGTAGGCATGGGAGTTGAGGAGCATGTCAAATAAGAAAATACAGACACATATTATTGACTCACATAAAGGTAGCTCTCCCTATTTATTATAACATGTTCAAAACAATGTTGTCTCCATTGCGTATTAATGAGGATAAACGTTAGCCAACGTGTCCTGGTAAACATCCAGCAGTCTCTTCTCCCTGGCTACTGGTGATGGCATAGTCCCCCAGTCTGTTGACAGCATATTGCAGTCACCCTTTACAACCACCCTTCCCTTTTCTACAATACAGTGTCCCTCAAAATGAGTAGTTCATCTTGTATTGTTTATAGTTGATAGTAGTGTTTAGAAAATGGCAACAATCAATTCTTAAACCCGACTGGCAGAGACAGGCTCCAAGCTGGGCATTTATTTTTCAATAGATGCCCAGCTAAAAATAAGAGCCAGTCCAAGTGCCTCTTCACAGAGTAACATTCTCCGATGTGCAATTTTCTAAGCGAAATAATACCCTCCAGGGTGGGCATTATAAGGAAATACCTGACCTTCCAAGGGATGAGGCCCTCCGCCATGGCGTCGGGCCTCGTTCAGCCTGAAGGTCCGGTATTTCCCAATAATGCCACCAGAGTGTGCTACATGCAATATGCATTTCTGAGTTACTTTGATTAAAAAATGATGTTGAGTCGTGCAGTATCGAGATTTTTTAGAGTACTGTTGTGCCACAGTAGGGTACAATCAAATTCCATGACCTTTGATATGCATTGCAACTGCATTTAAAATGTTATGGAGGTCTACCCTGAATAACATTCCACTATACATTATAAGGTGGATAGGCTATGTTTTCATTCAATTTAGTAAATGATAGATTGTGCTTAGGAGAACTGTATTGAACGCTTTGTGATGTTGAGACAACAATTATGTTTCACACTTACTGTATTATGGATTTCAAAAAACACGTTCACTCTCTTGGTTCAGGAATCATTAAACTATATGTACCCATGGTAGTTGGATTTACAGTAAGTTCATTACCCAGTACTGGCATCATTGCATTCAGCTGCGCTTCTTGCCACATCACACATCTAGCTGCTGAATATCAGAGTGTTGATATAACACCTGTATATAGTTTATAGCTTAACTGACTGATATGAATTATTAGACAATGGGGTATGATAATCCTGTAACCTCATTGCTCAAGACAAATCTCATGACCGTTGTATATCCTGCAATAGTCCATGGCTGAGAAATGGCATTTATAAAAGACATACTTAAAAACATTTTAAATGTATTTTACACATGGGTCCATTGTATTATCGCAAGAAGGCACTCCATGGTGTTGGTTATTGGTGGATTTACCCACGCCTTTTGTGGTGTGTCACGAGGCGCAGCCGAGACCACACCCTGGAGTGCTTTATTACGATTATACAATGTATCCATGTGTAAAATAGATGTAAAATGTGTTTAAGTATGTCTTTTATAAATTATCCCCATACGACGCACAGGGGGAAATGCCATACCTCACCCAACAACTAACACACCGAAATCTGGCCAATGGAAAATCATGTACACAAATGCTCACAGTCTGGGAAACAAGATCGCAGACCTACAGGCAATAATGACAGAGGCTAGACTGGACATAGCAGCAATTAGCAAGATGTAGTTTATCAGTAACCACACTTGAGAGACTTCAGTACCTGGCTATGTACTTTTCAGAACAGATTGAGGTGCAAAAACGGTGGGGTGGAGTGGCCCTGTATGTCAATGAAAATATCAAAGCTACAGAAATTCAGAATACACATAAGGAGCCAGAAGAACTGTTGGTCACCCTGGAAAAGGGAAATGGGACAGCCATAAGAACTGGGGTTATCTACAAGCCACCATAACAGGGGGAGAACATAGACACATTACTGTTAGAAGATATAAAAAACATGACAGCTAAATGGGCGGTTCTGATAATGGGAGACTTCAACATGCCAGATACAGATTGGTCAATACCAGCAGGAACATCTGCCAGAACTAGGGGGGGAGGGACTCAAACAACTTGTACAACAACCCACAAGAGACAGGGCTATCCTAAATCTAGTCACAAGGGAAGAAGGGAGACTTGGGCATCATCATCACAGATGATCTGAAATCATCCAAGCAGACCAATAAAGAAGTAGGTAAGGCTAGGGGGATGTTAGGGTGTATTAGTAGGGGTATCACAAGTCGGAGGAGGGAGATAATAATCCCTCTTTACAAGACACTGGTTAGGCCCCATCTGGAGTACTGCGTGCAGTACTGGAGGCCACACCTTCACAAGGACATTAACCAAATTGATGCAGTCCAGAGAAGGGCAACCAAAATGGTGCAGGGACTGCATCAGAAAACATATGAGGACAGATTAACTGAAATCAATATGTATACCATAAAGCAAAGGAGGGAGAGAGGTGATATGATTGAAACATTCAAACACCTTAAGGGCATTAACAAGGTGAGAATCTAACATGTTTCAATATAAGACAAATAGCAGGACAAGAGGACTCAGCATGTCATTAGAGGGAGGCCGGTTAAGGGGTAATGTGAGGAAGTTCATTTTCACAGAAAGGTGGTGGATGCATGGAGCAGCCTGCCTCAGGAAGTGGTGGATATGAATACAGTGCAGGGCTCCAGGCCGGGGAGGCGTTATGGTGGGATAACAGCCCACCTCAGGTGGAGTTGAAGCACGGGCAGCCAGCCAGGTGCTTCCACCTCCTGGGTGGGCCGTTCCCACCATAACGCACCACCTGGAGTACCTTATTGCAATTATGAAATGGGTCCATCAGTATCAGGAGGCTAGATTCTTAATATCCATTTCATAGTACAGGATATACCACAGTCATGGGATGTGTTTGACCAATGAGGTTACAGGATTTTCATACCCCATTGTATAATGCTTAATTTTACACTACATATACAAACTTGCTCTAAGGTGCATTCATGTACATTACAGGAATTCAGACAATCCCAACTCAAACCTGAGAGATCGGCATCCAATACGAACTCCTTACCGATGACAATCAAGAAGAAGACATCATCACGCATGATTCATGTTCCGTGCATAGCGACGATAAAATTGAATATGTGGATGACACTGATTCCAATTACATCCCTTCATCCCCCAATTGTCCAGAAGAGGATGATGACATTGAAAACAGTGATGAAGAGGATGAACAAGATACAGATGTGACAATGTCACTTGATGATGACAAGCCAGCACAGACAGAAACAAAATACATCATTTTTGAATCGTGTTTAAAATGACAACTCACATGGTACCACTGTCCAGAGTGTGGGCATATGTCCCTGAAGTTTTGCAAGAAGATTGTGGGCACCATGCTTATACTGGAAGCAAAATGTCTGTCTTGCGGCACAGTAACTGTGTGGCAAAGTCAGACATACATTGGTTGCATACCAGCAGGAAACATCCTGCTTTCCTCTGGGATTTTGTTTGCTGGTTCAACCGTGTCAAAGATACTAAGAGTACTATGTCATATGGGAGTGCAGTGTTACTCCATTAGAACCTTTTTCCATCACCAAAGGGACATATTACTTCCATCTATATCAAGTGTCTGCAGCACAAACAAGAATGGTTGGTGGCAGCATTACAGGTGGAAAATAGAGACCTTGTCTATGGAGGTGATGGCAGGGCAGATAGCCCTGGACATTATGCCAAGTCTGGCACATACTCCTGTATGGAACTGCAAGCCGGTGTTGTCCTTGACATCAAACTAGTCCAGGTATGTTTATAGCAATCACACAAAATTCATCCATCTGTTGCTTGTGTGATACTATTCATGTCTCCGAACATTATATGGCTGTTTGTTACGTGGCCATTTTTATTTGCCTGTCACAGAGCAATGAGGTTGGTGGAAGCACACAAATGGAGGTTGAAGGACTAAAAAGGTTTGTTGAAAGTGTGTCAGACTGGGGTCTGAATATCGGAAGCCTTGTTACAGACAGACATGTTCAGGTAGCAAAGTGGGTGCGTGAAAATCTCCCCAACACGGAACACAGATATGACAGCTGGCACGTTGCAAAAGGTAGTGTTAGGCATAAGTAAATATCAGTGTATTTACATAGTTTGTTGACAGTACTAAAAGAAAGTATCCATTGCAAGTAACAATCAATGTATGTTGCATGCCTTCCTGTAAGGATATCATACCAATACATTGTCGTACTTTCTGTTGCTCATAATGCGGTTTCCAGAACTGACTCTGCAGTGCATGAGCACTGTGCATGAGCACTGTTCATGAACAAAAGTGATTGACAGCAGTGTATTAGTTTTGCGACGTGGTGGTACGAGGTGGACAAACACAATGGTTGTGCATATAGGTGTTGGTCTTGTATATTCATATTGAGTAGTACTGTGTGAAACATGTCAGCTTGACTTCTTTTGATTTCAAACTGAAAGTGTGTCATGCAGTTCATACATGTTGTAGAATGCTGTTGTGCCACAGTAGACTACAATCACATCCCATGGTCTTTGCAAGCTGTATAATGAATATCACAGTACTATACACGTTATAGAGAATAATTAATGTTCCAATCTCTATAACAACGATGTGTTGCCATTGAGAGGTTGACAGTCACGACCACAGAATCCTAGGAGTCGCACCCTGTTTTGCCGTATTGGTTCATTGTACCATACCGTATATCTCCATGCTACATGTCAGTCCTTAATCAGTGATATGATTTTTAATTCGTGACTCTGTAGGTATCAAAAAGAAATTGATATCGATTGCAAGGGGAAAGAAATGCGAAAAATTGCACAGTTGGATTGGTTCTGTGGTGAATCACCTATACTGGTCTGTAACTTCCACACCCGATGGAAACAGTGACACAGTTGTGGCAAAATGGAAATCAGTCGCAAACCATGTGCAGAATCTACACATGCATGAAAGTGAACTATTCCCAGAATGCTGTCATGGAAATCTGTCTGATGTAGAGTGTAGAAAACATTGGCTACATCTCTGTAAGTTGCTGCTGCATATCTTTACATTCTGTCATTTTTAATATTCTCATTTACCCCATATACTAAAACCTGAGCATGATAAGTTTTAAAAAGTGGAAGTAAAAGGATATGTATGAAAGCATATGTTAGCACAATTCTAATGATCACTACATAGTTAATGTTTAGCTTACTTTCATTTTCAAGTGTCTGACCCAGCAACATAGCTGGAGCGTTTGGTCAATAACACACGACTGTGTAAGGACATAGCTTGAATCTCTGGTACACACCAGACGTCTGATCTTGAAGCATTCCACAGCTTGTTGATTCAATTCGCCCTGAAGATGATAGTTTTCTCATATGAGGGCATGAAATACAGGTATGTAAAATCTGTTCGCAGTGATTGTAATTATACAGTAACATACTGATCAAAGTGTGACATCCAAAAAGGGACCGACAAGACATACCAAGTATATCCATTTCTCCTGCTATCTGTTACGATATTTCACCCCAAACCTCAGCACTCTGCTGCTGTCCCATGACCTTTTCTTTCCCTCCACTGTTACATCTCCAACCATCCCTTCCAGAACCCTATTCCACTTATCCACCACCCTGTGTGTGAACTACTGCTTTATAACATTATCTCTGAACTGCCCTTCCCCAGCATTTTTGAAGTTTTACCTCTATAACTGAACTCCAAATTCCAAATGATTTCTAACGTAATGGATGTACAACGGCAGTATGACCTCCCAATTTCTACTTGCGACCCCACTTACGATGCCTCACAGAATTGTGGTTGCCCTATCCACTGCTCTGCAGCAGTGCCTTTTCTCCTTCAGATACCTGGATATGGTGTATTCCTGTGGGATGTAAACTGTGGTAAAATATATATTTGCAGTTCAAGTAATCCTGTTTTAATCAGTAAGAATACTGGATGGGTGACCCACCCCCTCTGTAACCATTGAACTGTAGTGGCACTCCCTTCATCCAGTCAGAGGTTGGGAAGCAATGAGATATGACTGGGTGTTGGTACTACTGAGATACCCGCCCACCCAGAGGCGTAGCTAGACACGAGACCACATGTCCAGTGTCTTCAGCATCTGGGTGTGTGGGTATCTCAGTACTACCAACACCCAGCCATGTCTTATTGATTATACAGATCCAGAAACAAATGATTTGATACCTTTTATTGGACCAACATGGATGTTACAGAAAAGAACAAAGTGCTTTAGCTTTCGAACCAACCAGGTCCTTCTTCAGAAGCTTTGTGGCAGTTTTTTCAAATATCCCATACTATTAACACCAGATTATATAGAAAAAGCAGAAATAATTCTCATTGGTTTAACATACACATTTAAAACATAATAGAAGATTACGTCAGAGAAGCTAATTAACACCAGCATGCCTTTAACTGAGGAGCCTCAGAAGGGCAAAGGTTATCAAGAATTCTCTACAGCCAGAGAGTTCTTGTCACATAAATTTTAAAATGTCTCAGTATGCCAAGAAAGCATTCTAGTGATAAAAAAAAAAACAACAAAAAAACCTTGGAGTGGCATTCTCTCTAATACATGTAAGATGAGCTTACAACTTACATTCCAATTGTCCTGGTATATTAAAGGACAGATAATGAGACAAAATCCTGAAATTAGGTATAACTGCAAGTTGAAATCAAGCCTCAAATTAACCTACACATATAAACATGATGCATGAAAGTATCACTTGTAAGTGTAAGTGCCAAAAAAAAAAAAATACTTGTCAAGGACCCCCAAGAAAACGAGACCATGAGCTTGATAAGTGCAGATTTCAACACAGTCTGTTTATAACAAAAATGCACAGAATCAGTCTAAGCAATCTAAATGAAAACCCAAAGGAATTACACCTTTTATGAACCCCCAAGTAAATGAGATATGCATCTTAATATGAGCAGTTAAAATGTGACAGTGTGTAATCCAACCACTAACAACTAATAGAAGGAAATAAATGCACACTATATGTGAAAACTAAGTGTTCTAGCCACATAACAATTGCCCCATGCCACGCTCCACCCACACATATGTGTGTACATACACCACACCCCACCCCACACACATACACACCTGCACACCCCACACAACCACAACACACAACAAATATAGCAAACATTCTACACACACACCACCACCACACCACAAACAAAACACACACACACACCATACCCACAACACACAAAAACACAACACACACCAAACACACACAAAACACACACATACATACATACTTCAGTATACACACACACTCAAACGCACTCACCACAGTGTTAAGGTGAGAAGTCAACAATGTAGATAACCATAAACTTAAAAAATCAAAGGCCCGCTGAAGAACTAAAGTGTTTATGTCCATCTTTTAAAGTAAAGGTCTGTGTAAGTTTAAGTGGAATAATGTGTCATGTACCCAACATCAATGTTCAATCCATCCGCCACCATATTGAGAAGTAAAATAAGTCGAATTTCAGAAGCTCGCCTCTGTTGTGTATTGTTGAAATGTCCTTTTAAAACCATCACAGACATATCTGAGATTGAATGGTCATCCCTTTTAGCCACGATGGATGTAACCTCCCTCTACACTAATATTCCACACACAGATGGCATTTCAGCCTGCCTTAAATACCTGCATGACAAAGAATTGGACCCCAACATTGACCCTGGAGTTGTGGGTCAACTCACTGAATTCATTCTGACACATAACAACTTCAGCTTTAATGGTAAACATTATGTTCAAACTATGGGAACCGCAGTGGGAACCAGGATGGCTCCACAGTATGCTAATCTTTTTATGGCGAATTTGGAGGAGGATTTTCTAAGGCACTGTACACATAAACCACTCGCTTATTTCCGTTACATTGATGATTTGTTTATAATTTGGACAGAGGGCACTGACACACTTAAAGATTTTCACCAGGAACTTAATAACCTCCACCCAACTATAAAGCTTTCCCTAGAATATTCTGCCACAAGTGTACATTTTCTGGATACCACTGTCACTATTAAGAATGGTACCCTACATACCTGTCTTTGCAGGAAACCAACAGACAGACAGAGATACTTACACAAGAAAAGTAATCACCCGAGCCACACAAAGAAATCTGTTATATATAGCCAAGCACTTCGATATCACCGCCTCTGTTCAAATGAGGAAGACAGAGACACACATCTGGCGATGTTGAAAAACACCTTTATTGAGCAGGGACACTCATCCAGGGAAATTGACAGAGCAGTGGAACGTGCAACACAGGTCCCAAGAGAACAGCTACTGCAGTATAAGGAATGGATGACTACCAACAGAATACCCTTAGTAGTCACATATCATCCTGACTTTGAACTCCTACGTAAGATTATTAAGGATCTCCATCCAATAATTAGTGAGGATGAAACCCTTAACTGTATTTTTCAAGAACTACCACTACTATCTTTTAAACAACCGCCTAATTTAGCCATCCTGATTATTAGGAGTCAACTTGAACCGGAACAGAATACCATGACATCATATGGTCCACAGCCCTGTCATCAATGCACATGTAAGACATGTAACCTCATTTCCACTTCAGACTGTGTGGTTACATCACAAAACAGACTATTCAGGATACAGGGGAATTATACATGTACATCAAGTAATGTGGTCTACTTTATCCAATGCAAGAAATGTCCTTGCACAGGTTATGTGGGGGAGACAGGCCAACAACTCTGCACTAGAATGAATTCATGCAGACATTCTATTAATCACAAGATGATTGAGAAACCAGTAGCCCAGCACTTCTCCCAGGATGACCACTCAATCTCAGATATGTCTGTGATGGTCTTAAAAGGACATTTCAACAATACACAACAAAGGCGAGCTTCTGAAATTAGACTTAGTTTACTTCTCAATATGGTGGCAGATGGATTGAACATTGATGTTGGGTACATGACACATTATTCCACTTAAACTTACACAGACCTTTACTTTAAAAGATGGATATAAACACTTTAGCTCTTCAGCGGGCCTTTGATTTTGTAAGTTTATGGTTATCTACATTGTTGACTTCTCACCTTAACACTGGTGGTGAGTGCGTTTGAGTGTGTGTGTATACTGATGTATGTATGTATGTGTGTGTTTGGTGTGTGTTGTGTTTTTGTGTGTTGTGGGTATGGTGTGTGTGTGTGTGTGTTTTGTTTGGTGTGTGTGGTGTGGTGTGTGTGGAATGTGTTTGCTATATTTGTTGTGGTTGTGTGGGGTGTGCAGGTGTGTATGTGTGTGGGGTGTGGTGTGGTGTATGTACACACATATGTGTGGGTGGAGCGTGGCATGGGGCAATTGTTATGTGGCTAGAACACTTAGTTTTCACATATAGTGTGCATTTATTTCCTTCTATTAGTTGTCAGTGGTTGGATTACACACTGCCACATGTTTAACTGCTCATATCAAGATGCATATCTCATTTACTTGGTGGTTCATAAAAGGTGTAATTCCTTGGGTTTTCATTTAGATTGCTTAGGCTGATTCTGTGCATTTTTGTTATAAACAGACTCTGTGTTGAAATCTGCACTTATCAGGCTCATGGTCTCGTTTTCTTGGGGGTCCTTGACAAGTATTTTTTTTTTTTTGGCACTTACACTTACAAGTGATACTTTCATGCATCATGTTTATATGTGTAGGTTAATTTGAGGCTTGATTTCAACTTTCCGTTATACCTAATTTCAGGATTTTGTCTCTCATTATTTGTCCTTTAATATACCAGGACAATTGGAATGTAAGTTGTAGGCTCATCTTACATGTATTAGAGAGAATGCCACTCCAAGGTTTTTTTTTTTTATCACTAGAGTGCTTTCTTGGCATACTGAGACATCTTAAAATTTATGTGACAAGAACTCTCTGGCTGTAGAGAATTCTTGATAACCTTTGCCCTTCTGAGGCTCCTCAGTTAAAGGCATACTGGTGTTAATTAGCTTCTCTGACGTAATCTTCTATTATGTTTTAAATGTATATGTTAAACCAATGAGAATTATTTCTGCTTTTTCTATATAATCTGGTGTTAATAGTATGGGATATTTGAAAAAACTGCCACAAAGCTTCTGAAGAAGGACCTGGTTGGTTCGAAAGCTAAAACACTTTGTTCTTTTCTGTAACATCCATGTTGGTCCAATAAAAGGTATCAAATCATTTGTTTCTGGATCTGTTCTTAAAAAGACCAATACAGCACCTACAACATTTTTTTGCTTTATTGATCATACAGAATTGTGTCATAGTTAACTTTGTAAAAAAGAACATTGCCAAAGTATTCAAAGTCACTCAAAAAAAAATGTTGCTACATTATGAAACATAGTCCTTCCACAGATGTTTCTTTGCTTGTCAATCATCTGTCTTTCTTCACAGTCAATACATTGTGTGACTGTTCACTGTGGAATATAAGAATTTTATTTTTTGGGGCCTAGTTGAACTTATTTCAATACAAATAAAGATTGTAGACATGTCTGTGATCGGAAATAGGAAATAGGTAGCTTATGAATTATATGACTTGCCCTGATTGACAGGGACTTGTTTGAGTAACTGGTGGCACTCTCTTACTGCACTGGCTAGAACCAAGTCTGAACCAATCAGAACACAGTGATTTATTTGCCATCTCTGTCTGTTAAGTCATATTTAAGCAACAATGCCTGACAGGGTTCGTGCTTTGTTTGGGTAACTTCCCACCTATGCGCGAGTTGATTCTCGAAGCATAACCAAAAAGATTAAGCACACAAGAAGGGCAATTTGCTTACCATGACACACACCATGGAGTGCCTTATTGCAGTTATGAAATGGGTCATATATACTGTTTTCTGCTACACATACTTCGACAAAGGACATTGTATACCACCGAGACAAAAGTATAATTTATTACTGTACTCAACAGAGTTCTTCTCACAGCAGTGCATCATAATGAGAACTCCAGCAGGCAACAAGCCATTTCTTCAGACGTTCAGAAACGGTTCAATATCCATTACCCTAAGTACAAGAAAGGAGGGTTCATCTTTTGGCCTGTACCTGTTGCACTATCTTTCGGTAATAATATGATGAAACCATGCCTTGTACTTTATCGGTAACACCTTAAACAGCACAGATTTCCCTGCTTAGCAGGATCAGATAGCAGGGGGACTTTCATGTTCACAACAAATATTATTTCAAATCTTTACTGTCATGGTGTGGATCTCTAAGTTAAGCTTCATGCAAAGGACAATTTTTTTCTTTTGTTGCCTTCTCTACTTGTTACAAACACCGTACACTATAAAAGACAATGGTTAGGGTTCTGCGTTAACCACGTTGTAATCACTGGTCATGGTTGCTATGCTAACAATAAATCTGTCGAGCTCTGCTCTTGAACTTTACAAGCACAGCATGGCAACCGCTTGAGTTGATAAAAACGCAGTTAACTGCAGAACCCCGACCACTATCCCGTATATCAATACTTGACATGTAGCTTTCCTGGTGGTGCTGAATAGTGAGGTGGTGCGCACCACGACTCCCACCATCACTGCAACCCAGGTTTGCAAATGAGACAGGGTCATTATGGGTTTGTAGGGGATGCAGGGGATTCAGCGTGCTTCAGGGATCAGTCCTGGGGCCAGTCCTCTTCAATATCTTCATCAGTGTCATTGCAGATGGACTGGAGGGCAAGGTTTGTCTGTTTGCAGATGACACCAAGATCTGCAACAGAGTAGATGATCCAGATGGGGTGGGCAGGATGAGAAGAGATCGGGCTAAAGTAGCAAAGCGGTCAGAAGAGAGGCAACTGTGGTTTAATGCAAAGAAGTGTGACATCACGCAAATATTAATAATGTGGACTTGTTCTTTTAAAGAAATCCTTTACTAAACATGTACTTTATATATCACAGTATACATACAGGATCTATTGGAAGAGGTAGTGAGACATACTTGTAACTATCAGCAGGAATACATTGAAATAGAAAACAGAAAGACATTGCCCCCGCCCCGGCATCAGCATTCCATCATCCAGAAAAATGTGAAGCAGTAGTTTCTCATGTGTCACAATTTAAGAAATAAAGTGACTTTTTAAAAAATGACAATTGACTCAATTCACAAACAACTGTCAAGTAATGCGTAACTAAAACTGATGAATGCAAATGCTAACAAACTCAAGTTATAGTTCAAAGTTTATTGAATAATAACATGACAGCCGTGTACTTGGTAACAAGTGATCAATAAATTGGACATTGTCTACATAAATACAGTGAATGAGCATGACTTGAAAGTGTCAAGTACATATATTAGTGTAAATAACATTTCATTCAGGTTTATTACTTGTTGACATGAAAAACAATTGCATTACAGTTTGTTTCGATTCTTTATGACAGATGCTAATTAATCAAAGCTTTACTAAATGTTACTGTTACTTGTCTATTACATATGCAAGTTAATGAAATTAGAATTGAACTTTATTTTTGATTGCTCAATACATATGCAGTACAATAAAACTGTTACAAAACTTTAGATTGCTTCTCACATATGATAATGAATACCAATGTGAATGAACTTTCTTTTTCATTGCTTATAACATGAAAACAAATAAAACTTTTTATCACTCATCAAGGTCTGGGTACTTAAATCCACAGTACTGTTCTGATGGGAATGTGGACCGTATTCTGGTCACTGCACACAACGGAATCGGCACCCTCACATGCTTACCAAGGTACCCCCAGCACCAGCGCACAAACTGACGGTACACAGTGTACCGGTAGCGCCTGGAATAATAACAGACTTGTATCACTATGTTTGAATAATAGAAGTATTACAAAAAATTATACTGGCTATGAAGGATAATGAAATGAATATGTTGATGTTGCATGTGCCACACTTACTCGTGCGTTGCCTGCCCTTGGTATCCACCATGGTACTGCCGGAAACTGAAATACACAGTCTGAAGAACCCACAGGTCTAAACAAAGTCTGAAATCCTGGGTGAGAGGTAATACAGACATTGCCTGCTGATCGATGAAGTACCTCATCAATCTCATGGCAGCAGACAGACTCCAAAACTGATTCCATTGGCACACAGTTCTGGCAACTGCACCTGATAAATGACAGTGCACACATTGTTAAAATCACATGTATACTTACACGTGAAATGTAAGTATACAATGGGGTAACGTCTACAAATTCTATTTATGATCAATTTTTATTGAGCATATCCAGGGCGTAGTATGGCCTACCAGTATGGGGAGAAGGAAGGAGAATTCAGTGTCAAGTGACTGCTCTCCTTCAGGGGGGTGGGCAGTAGACTGTTTGGTGCTGCGTGGACATCCAGTGGATGCTGGGTATACAACATGTGCCTATGACAATATGTAGGGGTTGTGATGACAACAGGAAGATAAGTTACACTGCCTGCAGCTGAGATGATGCACACATCACCACCATGATATCTGAAATGCAATACAACACCATTATCAAATGAATGTAATTCTATACAGAACAACAGTCCACCAGACACTATAATTACTTTATGAATCATGCATATGGCATTACGATGCAGGACTGTATATTATGTATCGCTGTAACTGTATAATAGCTTACCAAGCACTGTTGTTCAATCTATGAGTTTGATCATCTTCAATCTGAGGCAGGGAATTGTTGCTCTGTGCCTCGTACTCTTCTTGAGTCATATAGGGCTCGAATCGGTAGGGCTGTATATCTTGAAAAGAATTACCACTAGCCAGTGGTGCTTCCTCAACATCATCATCCTACTCCAATGATGAGTTGTCTGATGAGTATTCAACTATACTTGATCTATCCAATTCGTCCATACCTTAAAGATAACAATGAGAGTATGTAGGCCCACTCAAGACAAACTCATTCTAACATTGACTTAAAACAAAAGTGTAACAGCATATTGTCTACATGAAATATAAAACAATATATGGCTATCTCACCAATGACTAACATCCACCATGACGTGCACACACACACACCCACACACACACATATTTACACATAAACAGATCCATACAGCAGAAAGCAGCATACCTCACAGATGCGCACCTACCAGGATATGAACCCGATTCTAGTGGACTGCCAGAAGGAACAAACCTCAGTGCATTTATGGCTAAACAGTGAGGATCTGCATGCCAGCTGCTGGTCAATATACAGTACAGACCCACTTATCACACATGCACACCATCGACATCCACTTCCAATCTCACATCCAGCCAGACACACACACACGCACAAACACACACACACACACACAGTCTTCATCTACTGACAAGCTCACATGCCACATCAGCTGAACACACACTCACACACACACACTCACACACACACATACTAACAAAGACGTCCACATAGCAGAAAGCGGCATACCTCACAGTTGTGCACCTACCAGGATTTGAACCCAGTTCTAGCAGACCACCAGAAGGAGCAAACCTCAGTGCATTTATGGCTAAACAGTAAGGATCTGCATGCCAGCTTCTTGTCGATATACAGACCCACTTAACACACATGCACACCATTGCCATCCACTGACAATCTCACATCCTACCAGACAAGCACGCATACATCCATACAGTAACCTTTATGTTTTGACATTCATTACAGCATAATGTAGCAGTACATTGACACACAGCTACCCTCAAATACAGTACTGTGCTGTTGCTTCACAACTATTTATAGGATTGGAGAGACCACAACTTGAGTACTGCTTCCTACTATGGAGACGACATACAATCTAATATCATATAAGGTGGACAAAAGAAGATAGACAGCAATGATGAAAGCCAAATCAAACAGTGGCACACAGTTATCTCCAGAAATTAATGTGATGGGGGTTTGAAAGTTCAGAAATCATATCAGGAAGGGATTAGCTTGCCACATTGAGTGGACCCAGAGGAAACAAAGTATGTAGATAGAAGGTAGATGGATCAGATGTTATAAAACATTTTTTTCTTTACAGATGAGGAGGTGTATGCCTGGAATGGCATGACATATTAAGTGTTAGGCCATCACAACATCACACTACCACAGTACTGAACATAATTTGTGTTTCAATGGACAATTGGGGTGGCATTGCAGAAAGCAGAGAGGCACTGTGAATATGACATGGTTGCAAATCTCAGTATGCCAGCCTTGTGTCTGTCACATGCATTCTTGAATTCCCTCACTGTTTTTTGACTCATCAACCTCCCCAGGAAGGACATTCCATGTGTCTACCACCCTCTCTGTGACAAACTACTTTCTCAAGTTACCCCTGAACCACCACCCCCCCCCCATCATCTATGGTCACATTGTGCCCCCTTATTCTTGCACACATATTCTTCTGAAACATGCTCCCCTCTTAGATTTCAGTCCCTTGGGGTAGTTGAATGCTGTCATGCTTACGTGGGGTGGAGGTGGGAGACATTAAACATGATATTGAGATAGAAAATGCAGAACAAACTGTGTGAGTCAATACATCATTCTGAAGAACACAATTATGTGTATGCATAAACACATATTACATTGCCCAACATCATGTATGGATGGAAGAAGAAAGGCTGTGAGGAATGCTTGTGATGCTAACTTGGTGGGTTACAATGGACTTGCACAGCATACTTAGGAGAAACACAACAGACTATACATTGAAGACTACTACAATGTGCAACAGAAACATCAAATGATAGCATGGAGTTTTAGAGACAAACTGGCACAGTGAGGTTTCCAACCATTTCCTAGTCACAATGCCTCTGTGTTACTGCAATACGCCCAGTATTTGTCCACTCATATACCTAACAGTTCTATACCTGCTGATAGGCATATACAGAAATTAAGACAGTATTTCGTTCTCAGATGCTAACTGTTACTTTGTTATGCCTTTCTGAGTGATTCAAAATGTCTTCTACAATGGTTCAGGGCCGCATTCACTGACAGAGATACAGGCGCTGACAGAGAGTCACACTCTCCCCAACCTGATGTCACACTGCCGTCGACCACAGATCAGGAAACCCGAGGATCGGAAAGCAGATGCGCAATCACGATGAGTGGTGATCGATGGACAAAATATACCGTTTCTTTACCAAAACATACCGAAAACATTGCAGATTACAAGATAAGGCATCAGTGCAGCATTACAGTACTCGGCAGGAAGTAGGTAAATGATGACAGCAGCTCTTTAAACCCAGTGTGACAAGCTGGCTTTTGGTATATGGAAAGGCAACACACTGTGTTTAAAGTTCACAGAACAAAATGCACTTTAATTGCTTCAACTTTAAGTTGTTAACTCCAGATAATCATAATCAGTCAGTTCAACTTCCCCAGTCTAGTCAGGTAACATAAAGGTTAACATAAAACAGTTCTTTCAGGCTGACTTGACAAAGAAATCTTTGCACCACCTATGTGGGCCAGCAGTTTGTTCAAAATACAGTCTTAAATGAAGCACAAACAGTTTCCCCTTTAGCCTTCTCTGCAGGCAGTTCTCAGCAGTATATTCCACTCACTGTTTTTGGCTCAGCTGGCTAAAGTAGTGCTTTGCCTCAGGACCCTCTGCTCCAGACATGGTCTGGTTCTCAGTAGCATGCTTCAGCTGTTTTTCCCCAAAGGCTGTCTGCATGACTTAAAACTTTCTCTTTGGTTTTCAGCTCTGGTTCCTCTCTCACAGGGCAGCAGTTTCCAGTTTCTCTCTCTCCCCTTGCTGGATCCTCTGCCTTTTAGCAATCTCTCTCTGGTCACACCTGTGGAGGCATCCCCCCCTTTGCCTGTTGCAGTCTCTACATTTTCTCAGTCTCAACCAAGGGGGTTAACCCCTTGTTCCCCGGTGTTATGTTTACCCTGTCACATACCACCCCCTTTGTGTGAAGGCATAGTTTTTCGGCCCCTGACCACTTCCCTCCCAGGACAGGAAGTCCACATTTCCATTCTAGGTCCCGGCCCGGTGGTGCTGTATGAAGGAAAATGGCTGGAGGGCCAAGTACCACCTGGTGATGCGGGGGTTGTCATCCTTCATCACTTGGAGCCAATGCAGAGGGGCATGGTCTGTAACCAGGATGAACTGCCAGCCATGCAGGTAGTAGGGGAGGGTGTCCATAGCCCACTTGACTGTGAGACACTCTTTTTCTATCACTGCATAGTTCTTCTCGCGGGGAAGAATTTTCAACTGAGGTAGAGGATCGGATGTCCCCCCCCAAACTCCTGGGAGAGCACGGCCCCTAGCCCAACTTCAGAGGCATCAGTTTGCAGAATAACGGTCCTATTGAAGTCAGGACTGCATAACACTGGCTTTCTGCACAGTGCCGCTTTAAGTTGTGTGAAGGCCTGGTCACACTCCTCTGACCAGTGGACACTGTTAGGCAACAAACTGAGGTGTTGGTCGTGGACCCAGGTCATTGGTAGGCGGGTTTGCTGACGGGATCTCCTTCGGGTCTTTGGCTTGGGGGGGCCCAGTTAGCTACCTCAGACCGGGTGCGGAACCTGGGCGTTATATTTGATGACTGCCTGACCCTTAAACATCAGGTGTCAGCCATTGTCAAAACCTCTTTCTACCATCTGAGGAATATAGCATGGGTGAAGCACCTGGTTCCTGCTGACGACCTTCCAACATTGGTCCACGCCTTCGTTACCTCCCACCTGGACTACTGCAACACCCTGTACCTAGGGCTACCGGGGGTGGATATCCGCCGCTTGCAGTTAGTGCAGAATGCATCAGCCAGGCTTTTGACTGGTACGTCTAGGACCAGTCATATAACGCCTGTCCTCTGCGGACTGCACTGGCTGCCACTACAGTGGCAGATTAGCTTCAAGGTCAGTTTGCTGACCTATAAGGCCCTACACAATCAGGGACCTAGTTATCTGCAAGATATTTTTCATCCCTACTGTCCCCTGCCGTCCACTCTGATCCACTGATGAGGGATTGCTAGAGATTCCCAGGGTCCATTTAAAGACATCTGGGGCCAGATCATTTAGTTTTATGGCTCCAACCGTGTAGAATTCTCTACCTCATCGGGTGTGAGATTGCCTGACCGTCCAAAGTTTTAAATCAGCATTAAAAATGTATTTATTTAGCCTGGCATATTCTGATTTTTAAGTATATTTCATTGACTGATTTTATGATATTGTTTTAATTTTAAGTATTCGATTTATTTATTGTAAAAGCGCTTTGTTCCTGGAAAGGCGCTTTTTAAAAATAAAGAATTGATTGATTGATTGATTTCCGGGTGAGGTCTGTAAGTGGGCTGGCAAGGGTAGAGAAGTGCGGTATGAACTGGCGTTAATACCCTGCCGACCCTAAGAGGCCCTCAACTGGGTTTTTGTGGTGGGTACCAGGCACTCTGCTATGGCTTGAACCTTACTGATCAAGGGTCTCACCTGTCCATTTCCTATACAGTACCCTAAGTACTTTGTTTCTGCTTTGGCCAAAGCATACTTTGCTGGATTGGCCATCAGCCCTGCTTCTCGGAGGAACTGTAGTACAGCTGCCACCTTAGATACATAGGATTCCGAATCCATGCTGTGGATCACCACGTCATCCAGGTAAGCAGCTGCATACTGGGCATGGGGTCGCAGTAAGTAATTCATGAGCCTTCAAAAGGTTGCCGGGGCCCCATGTAAGGTGAAAGGCATGGTACGGAACTGGTATAGCCCAAAGATTGTAGCAAATGCTGTCTTTTCCTGAGACTCTGGGTTCAAAGGGATTTACCAATACCCTTTTGTTAGGTCAAACATCGTGATGTACTTGGCTTCCCCTAGTCTATCCAACAGTTTGTCTACCCGAGGCATGGGGTAAGCATCGAACTTTGAGATGGCATTGACCCTGCGAAATCTATACAGAAGTGGGTAGCCCCACCTTCTTTTGGTACTAACAGTATGGGGCTGCTCCAGTCACTGCTGGATTCCTCAATCACTCCTAACTCTAGCGTGTCCTGTAATTCCTTCTTAACTGTGTCTCAGACGGCTTCTGGGAAGTGATACAGTCACTGCCACACTTTCTCCCCTTGCTCTGTTTCTATATGGTGAGCTATCGTATGGGTTGTCCCCGGGAGGAAGGAGAAAACATCTAAAAATTGGCTTACTAACTCTCCTAGTTGCTGTTTCTGTTTGTGAGACAGCTGCTCTCCCATTGGGACTTGTATCTCCAGATTGTCATCTGGCACTTGGGGTTCCAGATCCACTATGTCTGGTTCAGGAGAAATCAATAGGCTACCCCTCTAGTTCCAGAATTTCAGCAAATTGATATGGTAGATCTGGGTCTCTTTCCACCTCTCTGGCTGGCAGACTTCATAGTCAACTGGACCCACCCTCCGGTAACTTTGTAAGGCCCCTTCCATTTGGCTAGAAACTTATTCTGGCTGCTTGGCAACAACACTAGTACCTGGTCCCCTGGTTTATATTCCATCAACCGTGCTTCCTGATTATAGTAGTACTCTTGTCTTTGTTGAGCTTTCACAAGATTCTCTCGGGCAAATTTCCCCACGCGATCTAATCTTTCCCTCAATTGCAGGACATATTGCACCACATTTTCAGTCTTGGAGTCGGGTTTCTCCCACATCTCCTTTACTATATAAAGAACACCTCATGAGCGGCACCCATAGAGGCATTCAAAAGGAGCAATCCCTGTAGAAGCTTGAGGGACCTCCCACATTGCAAACATCAGTAAGGGAAGTAACCTGTTCCAGTCCTTGACCTCAGTGGTTATGACCTTCCGAAGCATCGTTTTAAGTGTTTTGTTGAATCGCTCCATGAGGCCATCCATCTGGGGATGGTAGATCGAGGTCCTTATGGAGTTGATTCCCAATAAAGTACAAACTTCCTGAGTCAGGCAGGACATGAAGTTAGTTCCCTGGTCCGTCAACATTTCCTTCAGTGTTCCCATATGACAAAAAACCTTTAATTGCTCTCCAGCTACAGTTTTGGCTGAAATGCTTCATACTGGGATGGCCTTGGGGTACCAGGTAGCATAGTCTACAATCACCAGAATGTATTGGTACCCCCTGCACTTTTTTCCAGGGTTCCCACTATATCAATCCCAATCCGGTCAAAAGGTGCCTCCATAACAGGTAAGGATACTAAAGGGGCCCTTGGATTGTTCTTTGGAGCTTCTAACTGGCACTCGGGACAAGATGCACAATAATCTTTAACATGTTGATAGATGCCCGGCCAAAAGAAGAGGGGTAACAGTCGGGCTAGTGTATTCTCTACCCCACAGTGCCCAGCCACCGGAATAGAGTGGGCAAGGCAAAGTAATTCCCCCTGAAAGACTCAAGGGACTAGCAACTGATGCCCGGTATCCCCCATTTTGACCTCTTTACTAACTTGATACAGGATACCTCCTTGTAACTTAAAATGAGGATAGCATGCTGCCCGATTCTCATCTACCATCACCCCTTCCTTGACAGCCAACTGGTGTATACCCGGCTGAGTATGCCGTCAGCCCTTTGTCCTTTGGCAATGTCTGGGCAGTGCTTTAATACATCTTGCTGTGATAAGGATGGCCCTCCTGAACTTTGGTTAAGTGGGTCAGTGTTAGGGTCATGCTGTGAGTCTGGACCCACTTCTGCCTTTGCTTCACCTCCCTGCTGTGTATCTGCCCATTCGGGGCCCCTTTTCTTTGCTGCCCTACATTCTTGCTTAGATTTGTGGGTTCTGCTCTGGGCGTTAAAATTCCCTGGGTCCAGGAAAGGAAAAACTTCCCCCAGCTGCTGGTGGCTCGCCTCCATCCCTTCCAGACCCTGAGACCGGGTAGTTACCAAAGATAAGTCTGCTTTCCATAAGTCATCAAACCATTTCCAATCTCTCCACAGTAACACCGGATAGGGTAACCCAGGGGAAACCCCCACCTTTATAGTCTCTGTTTAGCCCCTCAGAGTAAGTGTAACCATAGCACCAGGGTAAGCCTTTATATCCCCATGCACATGTAACCCCTGGACCCCTGCCTTTTAGCAAAAACAACAGGTGGCATGCTGTTGAAGCTGACAGCAGTACCTGGTGGGGACTGGGTTCGGGGAGGATGAGGTTACTCGGCACAGGGGGCCTAGGTTTGGCTACTCTGCACAGGGGCACCCAAGTAAATTTGAACACAGGAAACAATAACTGTAATGTCCAGAACCAGGAATGGGATTCTACAGTGTGGCTTTTATTCACATCCAGTCTGAACAAACAAAGCATAGATGGACCCCCACAGGGCTACATTCCTGGTAATGCAGATTAGAGACAACAGAACACTTCTTCACTATTTCCAGCCCTCAGGCTCTGAACCCACCATGCACACAGCCCAGACTTGCACGCAGCTATGGGTACACACAGCCCGACTCATACACCACTTGCGTTTTCCCCACTGGCCCGGCTCCCCCGCCGGCTACTTGATCCGCGGTCCATTTTGCGAAATGAACCAATTTTCCTGTTGTGGCTCCCCAAACCACATTAGAGCCTTCGACTCCTAGAGGGAATTTTCCTTCCAATCCCACATCTGGGTACTTCCCTCATCACTGGCCAAGTGCATGAGGCAAAGTAGAAATCCACAGAGCAAATCCGTAGAGGTGGACCTGGTTACTAAAGATGGAGGGTCTGCCACCTCCAGCTCCCACAGTCCATACCCGGCCTTTTCTCTGGAAACTAAACAACTCTTTTACTGAAAGCTTGGCAATCTAGATTACTGGGTAGACGTATGTCACATCTCCTCTACATGTCTTGACTTCCCATAAGTGCTGGACTTGAACATACTTTTACTTTTTGGCTAAGCCTATTACTCTAGGCCTCCCTCTATTTCAGTAATCCAATCCCCACTATCACACAAGTCCCAGGGTGAAAAACATAGGCCCTTTAGAAAGAGCAGAAACTCACCCTCTGGTTGCAGGTGCCCCACAGGCGATTTACAAATCTTGTTGCTTTCCAAAACTCTTGAACAAATAGGCAGCTTCTCCACTAGTAGCAGAACCAGGGAGGTTGCCCCTGGAATATGCAGGAAACCTTTCCTGCCCCATCCCCTGAGGGAGGGGGCACTGAGACCCGAAATCAGCGGTCTCAACCACTTCAAACTATCTTCTGTGTCTCTCTTAAGGTGGAAACACACACTTTTTTCCTGACTGTAGCCCTATGTCAGGGCTGAGGCTCCCAGAGCCTAACCAGAGCTGCTGTGCTGCTACCTCAGCAAGCTTCCAACTCCAACTGACCTACAGACTACTGTTCAAACCTCCCAACATTCTATTCCAACTCCCTGCTGCAGATTCCATTGTGGCTCATGCAGCTGTGACAGTTCTATGGTGATGTCATCCCTCATTCTCAGCTGAGACTGAGAACAGAGTGAGACAGTGTGAAATCCATTTAACTGGAGTTTCACAAGCTGCCTTCCCTGCCTACCACTAGGTCTTACTCGGATTCTAGTAACCTCGGGTAACAAGGGGGTTACACACACATCGGATAGGGACAGGGTTCTGGTCTTGCCAGCATCGGGGGTTCACAAGGGCCACCCGGACTAGGGTCTGGCTGCTCCCTGAGTCCACCAGAGCCTCCATCTCTAGCCCTTCTACTTTGACAGGGATCACAAAATCTCAGGATTCAGGGCCCCCACCCCCACTGTACAGTGAATACCCATCTGTAAATGTGCAATCTATGAAGGTACAGTCCATGTAGGGCAGTTCTTTGCAAAGTGACCCCTCTGTCCACATGAGAAACATGCCCCTGTGTCTCGGCTACGGGGTGAGCCTCCGGGTTTAGGTGGCGGGTCCTCAGGAAATGTCTACCTGGGCTGATGTTTTGTCATCTTTCCGATAGTCTCACCCTTATTTGGCCCATAACCCCCCCTCCCTACATGCCTCAGGTCCCTTCACATTTCCAGAAAATATTCCTTCAGCCTGGCTCCCAGGAAGGTTCCCCCTCTTCCCAGGTGGCCAAGTAAACTGGATCACAGGGTGGGAGGAAAGTTCAGTATCCAACACTTATTCTGAGATCTGCATGGCCTCTGCTAGTTTGGTGATCTTCTGTTTGTGGACCCAGCTCTGAATTCCCAGGGGCAGAATGTTCATAAATTGTTCCAAGATGATTAACTCTGCCACCTCTGGGCCACTGCATCCTTCGGGGTTTAGCCAACACCAACACAGGTCCCTCAGTTTTTGTCCCACTGCTCTAAGTCATGCATCTGCTGCAAATTTGAAGTTCTGGAACCTCCATCGGTAACTTTCTGCATTGAGGCCTAGTTGATCTAGGATTGCTGCTTTCATCTTTGTGTACTCCCTGGCTGTGGTACTGTTCATAGCTCGATGGGCTACTTGGGCTTCCCCGGTCAGGCAGAGGGCAAGGCGGACAACCCACTGGGTCTGGGCCATCCAGCAGCTTCTGCCACTTACTGAAACGTTACCAGGAATGCCTCAGGATCATCCTCAGATGTCATTTTGGTCAGCATGGCATTCATTCAAGGAACCCCTGGCCCCACGATAGCTGGACCAGCCTCACCAGTAGGATCTCATTGCGGTTGTTGCACCAGGGACTGCAGGAACTGCTGTTGTTGTTGTTGCCCCAGCTGTATAAGAAATTGCTGTTGTGTCTTTTGTTGGGCTTGCTGTGCTTGCTGGGCTCGCTGTTGCGCCTCCTGCTGCTGCTGAGCCAGCTGGGTGAGAACCTGTTATTGCTGAGCCTGGTGTGCTTGTTGCGCCTCCTGCTGCTGCTGAGCCAGCTGGGTGAAAACATGTTGTTGCTGAGCCTGTTGTGCTTGTTGCTGTTCAGTGAGGAACTTCAGCACTTTCTCCATATCCATTTTTCCAGAAGGTAACTAGTTCTGCTCATTCCAGCAGGGGTTGCAATGCCACTGTTAACACACCTGTGACAAGCTGGCTTATGGTGTATGGAAAGGCAACATCCTGTGTTTCAGGTTCACAGAACAAAATCCACTTTTATTGCTTCAAATTTAAGTTGTTACTCCAGAAAATCAAAATCAGTCAGTTCAACTTCCCCAGCCTGATCAGGTAACATAAAGGTTAACATAAAACAGTTCTTTCTGGCTGACTTGACAAAGAAATCTTTGTACTACCTATGTGGGCCAGCAGTTTGTTCAAAATACAGTCTTAAATAAAGCGCAAACAGTTTCCCCTTTAATCTTCTCTGCAGGCAGTTCTCAACAATATATTCCACTCACTGTTTTTGGCTCAGCTGGCTAAACTAGTCCTTTACCTCAGGATCCTGTGCTCCAGACATGGTCTGGTTCTCAGTAGCAGGCTTCAGCTGTTTTTTCCCAAAGGCTCTCTGCATGACTTAAAACTTTCTCTTCGGTTTTCAGCTGTGGTTTCTCTCTCACAGGGCAGCAATTTCCAACTTCTCTCTCCCCTTGCTGGATTCATTTGCCCTTTAGCAATCTCTCTCTAATTGGCCACACCTGTGGAAGCATCTCCCTCCCTTGCCTGTTGCAGTCTCTACATTTCCTCAGCCTCAACCAAGGGGTGTTGTGTTTACCCTGTCACACCCAGGTCCTTATGGTCCCCAACCACTTCAACCTCAGAGAGATGGCCCCTTTCTTTTTTCAACCTCCATTTATGACTCCAGGACTTCTTAAGCTTTCCTTCTGGGAAAAATACTTCAAAGTCAATAAAGGGAAATGCATATTCTAGTCCCTCTATATGTGTGTCTTCTGGTGGGCATGAATTCCCAGTATTGCTCTGCAGGAGGTTATGAAACTCTTCCCAGTCCTGGCCCAAGCCCACTCACCAGGGTATGGTTTTGGAAATTCCCACCTTTATTATTCCTGCCCAGTTGTCTACTTTTAACCATACTGGAGTGGTAGAATATTTTTAGTTATACAATGGAAAGTGGCAATCCTGCTTTTTGATTGGTTATTACCTGTGCATGAAATCTGTTTCATGCACAGGTAATAAGTTCCTAAAAGCAGGACACCATTACTCAAACAAAATCACTGTGCCATTAGAATACACAAGTTTGAAATGCCACCATTACACAGTAAAAACCTTCAACTGGGCCCTTAAAATAAAACGACATTAAATAAAAAATAAAACAAATCAATTAAATGTTGTTTTCCTGATAATCACACTCTCCTTACACACATAAACAAATTAGAAACAGTAAGTATTGTTTATAGTTTTCATTATAACTGTTTCTTTGCTGACAATGAAAAATCCCCCTTCTATCTTTACCTGCTCATCAGGGAAATCTCTTCTGCTTGCCCTGACAGTGAGATAATTGAGTCTCTGGCTCTAGAAGAGGCCTCTGTTGTGTGTGTGTGTGTGTGTGTGTGTGTGTGTGTCTGTGTGTCTGTGTGTGTCTGTGTGTGTATATACAGTATGTTAGGAGAACATTCTGCCCATGTAACTGAGCAGAATTTTGAATCTCGGTATTCCATGGTAAACATTCCATGATAAACATTCCATATCTTGAATGTGGGGAAAAACAAAGAAAAAGAAAAACAGGATGAAGAAAGTAGGCAATAAATAAGCAATAAGACATGACAGGGTGTGCATGGAACATATTTTACCACACAGCCAGGGGTGTAATAAGGCATGAGGCCTTAGCCGAGTGCCTTTAGCCCTTGGTGTGCGGTAAAAAATGTTCCATGCCCACCCTGGAGTGTCTTATTGCACTTATAAAATGGATTCCTATATTTATTTTAATGTTTACAATTATAAAAATCTGGCTTGTATGTAGAAAAAAACATTTAATGCTGCTATTCTATGATAAAATAGTCCTTCCACAGACATTGTGTTAATATTCATGAGGTCATTTGCATTTATGTGACTCCAGATTGCTATGTGTAGTGTGCACAGCATGTGCTGCAAACGGGTTCTGAAGGTTTTTTTTTTTAACAAATGCCAACGACGGTAGCAGGCATAATAGTGGGAGGCATACAGCATTTTAGAGCTTGTTTGCTGTGGTGTACCATGTACAGTTCGCTTTTGATTAGGAAACTGCGGTGGGTTCTGAAGTTATATTTTACAATTTAAGTAACCACTTGCCAAAACAACTTCCTCTATATTCCAAGTCAGCAAAAGGCACTTTGAGAAACTAGTGAGTTAATCCCTTCCAAAAACACACCCAACTTCCTTTCAACAAGCACATTCTTTACCTCTAGAAGGACAGCATTTGAGTCTTCCCAATCAAGTAGCTCTGGTGCAGTGTTCACAACACATCAGGGTTTCCCGCTGCTGCTGTCTTCTGGCATAGTTCGGATGGTTGGTCATGTCCCTCTACACAACGTGTTCCTAAAAGAAACAGGAAACACATTTCCAATGGCCCTCCTCAGGATACACACAAAAAAACCCAAAATGTTTCTTGAGACTCCATGGGACGACAAAGCTGATCCATTTTCTGGTGCTGAGTGTCTGCTGTCGCAAGAGAGGGAACGCGATGTGGGTCGGAGGAGCGGGACACCTTAAAGAACCAAGCCTGTGGTTTCCTATCACTGGGGCTTTTAAACAGATTGTGATTTAATCAAAAGCCAAGATGCAGTGCAGGGGTATTAGGAAGACTGCATAACGTGAACTATAGCGAGGGGAAAAATATGGCATGATGTTAGCTAGGAAACCACAATGGCGGCATTTTTAAATGCCAGCATTCTAACGTGTACTGATTTTTGCCTCTTTACTGCCATCCTTTTTTTACCCATGTATGGAATATATTTCATGCATGGTGAGCTTCAACTCTGATTGGTTGGTTTAGCCTACCCATTTTATAATACTTTATAAACAAAGAGAAAACATGAGAAAATAAATATATTTTTTTTTGTTCTTTTGAGAGATGCTCCTTTGCGTTGCTGTTTAATGTATCTGGAGAGCTGTCTGACCTGCCTTTCTGCGTTGTCATCTTGCAGTTTAGAAAATAAAAACCGTTGCTTCTGATTTTTAGGGCTGTAGGTAGGCGGAGCCTGCAGCCCTACTGCGTCAGCTCTAAAAATGAGCTACAGGATTCAAACCGAAGAACACTTCCTTTGGAGATTTCAGATGATTCTTCCACTACTTTTCAGCCCTGCAATTTAACCCTTGCAGTGCTGCAGACTAAACATCTGTGCAGAGCTCAGTCAAATAGATTAATTCTAGTTCGTTTGACAGCCTTGTAGTTCTTGTAGTGACAGTGCTCCAGTTTTTGGTTTGCATTACAGATAACAGCACCTAACTGCAGAACAGTATCAAATTACTTGCTTGGTCATCTCTCCCAGTGCGTGAGAGTGTGTGTGTGTGTGTGTGTGTGTGTGTGTGTGTAGCAATGATTTACAGTACTTTTGAAACGTAGCAATGATTTACAGTACTTTTGAAACATAACAGAAGATTACTTCAGAGAAGCTAATTCACACCAGTATGCTTTTAGCTGAGAAGCCCCTGAAGGGCTAAGTTTATCAAAAATTATCAACCGGTAGAGAGCTCCTCTCACATACATTTTAAACTGCTTCATTAAGTGTAAAAAAAGCATTCTACTGATAGAAAAACCTTGGGATTCTATACTCCCTAATACATGTAAGATGAGCTTACAACTTTTATTGCAAGTGTCCTCATACCTCTCAACTGCTATGAATTCCACATAGCGCTATGATTTTCACACTCAGATTTACCCTGGCTCCTCATAGGTTTACTGATGTTCCTCATAATGTTAGAGCTATTCCTGGACACACAAACTATTAAATCATTGAACTAAGTTGATTGAAACATTCCTTATCACTAACTAAATGGAGCCTGCTATCTTTAGACATAATAATGTTTAAAATAAGGAAGTGCTACACATTCTGGCCCTTTGCTATGATTTTTGAAGGACAGTGCTATGATTTTTAATGCTGAGAAGTTAAGAGGTATGAGTGTCCTTGTGTTTTAAAGAGCACAGTCAATGAAAGACAAAATGCTGAAATGAGGCCTAATTGCAAGTTTAAATTAAAATTATACATATATCTGTGTGTGTGTGTGTATAATATATATATATATATATATATATATATATATATATATATATATTTTTATGCAATGGGGTGGACATATATTCAGTGTGATAAATGTGTTTATCTGAGTCACTGTATGTATAAATTAATTTATGCAACTGGTATGGACTCAAAAGCCATTGAATAAATCCATTTATCTTCACAACCGTTGAATAAATATAGGATAAAGTATGGGGTGCAGTGTGTTACGAGGATTTAACACACACCCGAGTTGTTGGATGGCACATAAACCCCGAGGCGGCTTCGAGGGGTTTATTACAACCATCCAACAACGAGGTGTGTGTTAAACCGAGGTAAACACACTGCACCCCATGTTGTATATAATTACCAGTTCCGTTTTTTCGTTTGCTTGAAGTGCTGTAGCATTTTGAACAGCAGAGGAAATAGTAGGCTTGAAACGGAGATTACTTAGGGATGGTGGTGAAAGTGTTTACTGTAGCAATGTACAATTCTACAGAAAATGTTATACTTTGGCAATAAAGTGCTGTGTAGTGGCTTGACTGTTTTAAGAATATCTTCGTGAGAGTTGTCTGAGTCCTTGATAACTTGGATTCTTCATTGTTTCTGTGGGTGTTGCTTCGATTAGGGGATATTAACTTTTACTGGGGTATGGAAAATGCAGACGATCCCAAACATAGCCTTCATGTTACCGGAAGTCATTTTATCGTGTTGGCCGGGTAGTGAGCTGTGGAAACGTCTCTGGCTGAGCAGCTTTGGATTTGTTTGTTTGTCAGGAAATGCTGCGAAAGGGTAGAAGATAGAAGAAACGCGATTGAGAAGGTGAGGACTGAGGAGAAACGAACACTGAGAGGCTTGAGCTGTGTTGTGTCTGGAGGGCTTCTGTATGGATAGGCTCGCGCTGACTTTCTGTTTGTAGTGCTTTAGGATTGGAAGAAGGCGCGTGAATGCCGTAACACCTACTCAGGTGTTGCGGTATTTAACACACGGCTTTTTCCATTGAAAAAACGGAACCCAGTAATTATATAAAATTTATCCATATAGGAGCTATGTCACAATCACTCCGGAACTCATTTAGAATGTTCAACCTCAGTAGCAGTACTACCCATATTCAAATGCAAATAACTTTAAAACAAAAATTGATAGCATGGTACTTCGAGCATGAAAGTTGTTCAGCACAAAATTATCTACAAAATAAGTGGTGTTTCATTTTTAGATACCTTACAGATTTTTTATAATTAGCAAGAAATAGCAGAAAATGCAATTTTTTGTTCACTTTTTTTGACAAACATATGCAAAAACAAGATAAGCAATCAAAAGCAAATGTCCCTGCACTGACAGAAAGCATCCCTATTGCATAAATGAAATATACAGTGGTGAGCTGTCAAATAAATGATTTACAGGTATCTATACTTGTGCTGTTTGACCTTGGGCACCTCATTCATGGCATACGCCACAGTGAGGTTACCCCAGGTCAAACAGCACTTGTGTAGGTAAATCATTTATCTGGCAGCTCTCCATTGTATATCCCATATTTATGCAATAGGTGTGGAACCAAAAGCAATTGCATAAATCCATTTATTTCCACATATGTGGGATAAATCTAACCACCCTAGATTTATCCCACATATGTGAGATAAATGCAAACTGTCAATCAAAGCTTTTTTGTTCACTTTTCAGACAAACAAATGTAAATAACTTTAAAATGAAAAATGATAGCATGGTACTGTGAGCACGAAATGTTCAGCACAAAAATATTTACAAAATGAGTGGTGTTTCATTAATAAATACCTTTTAGTTTTTTTATAATTAGCAAAAAACAGCATAAAATTCTATTTTTGTTTCACTTTTTCGACAAACAAATGTGAATAACTTTAAAACAGAAAGGGTAGCATGATACTGTGACCATAAAATTTGTTCAGTAATAAGTTCTCTACAAAATGAGTGGTGTTTCATTTAATAGCAACCACCACGCTAGGTGGACATACACTAGGAAAGTTAACCGAAAGACCCAGAAATGATCATTTAAAAAAAAAGAAGATCAACAGTCAAAACCAGATGTTCCTGCACTGATAAGAAGCATCCCTATTACATAAATGAAATATACAATGGTGAGCTGTCAGATAAATGATTTATCTACACTTGTGCTGTTTGACCTCAGACACCTCACTGCGTGGCTTTAAGCCACTTTCATTGAGTACCAGTCCAAGCATCAATCATTTATCTGACAGTTCACCATTGTATATCCCTTATTTATACACACAGTTACTATGTCACAAATCTCTTTAGAATTCATTTAGAATGTTCAGCCTCAGAAGCAGTACTAACAATATTCAAATGGAAAATAACTTTAAAACGAAAAAAACATAGCATAGGACTGTGAGCATGAAAATTGTTCAGCACAAAATTATCTACAAAATGAGTGGTGTTTCATGTATAGATACCGCATAGATTTTTTACAATAGCAAAAAAGCAGAAGAAATTTTAAATTTTTGTTCACTTTTTTGACAAACAAATGTGAATAACATTAAAACAAAAAATGACAGCATGGTACTGTAAGCAAGAAAAATGTTCAGCACAAAAATATCTACAAAATGAGTGGTATTTCATTTATGGATACCTTTTAGTTTTTTTATAATTAGCAAACACAGCATAAAATTATATTTTATTTTCCCTTTTTTGACAAAAATATGTGAATAACTAAAATGAAAACGGTAGCTTGGTACTATGAGCATGACATTTGTTCAGCAATAAGTTTTCTACAAAATGAGTGATGCTTCACTTAATAGCAATCGATATGTTTGGTAGGCATATTCTAGGAAAGTTAACCAAAACTCCCAGAAATTATCATTTAAAAAAAAGCAAAACAGTCAAAACCAAATGTTCCTAGAGTGATAGAAAGCATCCCTATTGCATAAATGAAATATACAATGGTGAGCTTTCAGATAAATGATTTATTTACACTTGTGCTGTTTGACCTCAGACCTCACCGGGGCATGCTAGAGCAGGGCCAAGGCAAGTGTCCCTTACTCCTAGAAGTGCATTAAAATCCTTTAATGCACACCCTGGAGTCGCTTATCACACTTGTAAAATGGGCAACTGTCATAAAAGAATTTGGTTGATTTACTCTGATAGGGATTAAAATGTATTTACTATTTTCAAAAGAGTGTACAATACATTACCTCTACAACATCTAAAATCTGAAAAAAGTAGTCCCTATTAATGAATTAAATAGCATATCTCAGCAGTAGGTTAACTAGTACAGTACTTTGCAGTAAAAGTATTTATTAGTAGAGTTGGTTGAAAATAAATATTTTTTCTGTAATGTAAATTATCATATAAATGCACTGCAACATCTGTAAATTTGTAAAACATAAGTAGTGTTTAAAACTTAATTTTCATTACACTGTAGTTATTTACTTTCATCGAAGGCAACCTTCTCGTTATTTTTGTTTTTTACTTATGTGTTGTGGTGTAGTACATAACAAGAAAACTGCTATAAGATTGAGGTGAAAGTTTAGTAAGAAAAGAAAACTCTAAACCTGCCAAGTTGCCATTTTTTTTTGGTGGGGGGTAGATTTCACCTGAAAACACCTACATATGATTAAAATGTACATGCTTTTATAAACAATCAGCAATGTAGTTGAGCAGTATGGATTTGCCTCTGCCCATGTGACTGTGTTTTCCCACCTTTTCTCTTTGTTTACAAAATATTACTATATTGCCTACTTTCTTCATCTTGTTTTTTTTTTATTTCCTTTTTCTCTGGGAGAGACCTCCATCCTGTTTATCTGCCCTGGTCATGGTCCCCAGAGCTCCCATCAAATGCCCGTTGCTGCAACTCCCAGTTGTACTGACACAGGATAGAATTGATGAAATGCAGGCTCTCAATTTCAGAGGGGTCCTAATTTTACCAATTTCTGCAATGTACTGATACAGGTTAGCCTTGCCAAGATGCAGTATCTCATTTTCAGTGGGGTCTTACTTTTACCCATGTTTGAGTTCCAACAGAAGATACGGCATCTAATTACATCCTTGGCCATCTCTCCCAATGTGTGTATATGTGTAGCAATGATTTACAGTATTTTCTCTGAAGAGTTGATTTATGTTAACTCTTTCAGGGACCTATCTAATTAGTGGCATTGGAACTCTTATGGTTTTATATTTGTAGGAAGGGTAAATGCTAGGCAGCTGTTGTTTTTTTGGGGGGGTTCAGTGGTTGCAAAGAGCGTCATAGGGGATTACAAAGAAATTATTGGGGTGTCAACTGCAGTGTTCCCAGACTGAACAAAGCATTTCCCTGTAGGGCAACCTCACTTTCCCTGTGTTTTCCATGTAAAACTAGGACAAAACTCCTGTACATTTTCCTGTATGCTCAAATCAATGCATGCACTCAACTAACTTCATTGTGCCTGTCAATAAAATTGCTATAACAAATGTTAAGGCTGTGTTATGTGCTCTTTAGCCCTGTTACAATGTACTGACATAAGACAACCTGGCTGAGATACAGTATGTCATATTCAGTGGGCTTATATTTTTATCCATTCTGGCATAGTACTGACACAGGTCAGGTTTGTTGAGATGCAGTATCTCATTTTCAGAAGGTCCTAATTTTACCTATTTTTACAATATACTGATATAGCTTAGCCTGGCTGAGATTCAGTATCTCATTTTCAGTGGGGTCTTACTTTTACCCATATTTACATCTACATGCAATGTACTGACACAGGACAGACTTGCTGAGATACTAATGGCCGCTGTGTGCAACATGGCGGTGCTGACTTAAAATATGCATATGTATGTATCATCCACATGTAGTCATGTCAGTGCTGCCATGATACGGTGGACTCCAGAGCAAACTGCACATGTGTGAGTATCAGTCATGTGCAGTTCTGTAATCACAGCAGTATCAGTTACATCTAACTCTGGTGTGGCAAGAGCATGGCATATTCTTTTCAACACTCTTGCCACTCCTAAAAGCTCTCCACAGCTGTATAGGTTCAATGCTGGCAAAGGCTAATGGATGGGTAACACTGGGGGCCACTCAACTGCCTTCATGTCCACCGGCTCTATTGGCAGGTCATTTTAGAAGGCCACCACCTTCTGGAACAAAATATGCTTCCTAATGTTTCCCCTAAACTTGCCATCTGTTACCTTCAGAGCATTTTCCCTATGTCCTGCTGGAGAACATATCCATATGTTCAGTCCTGTCAATATCCATGAGACTGGGAAGACTGAGCTCATGTCGCATCTCAGTCTGCTGTTCCACAGGGACAAGCAAAAGGATGAGGAGCACCCACATATGTAGAAAGCACCAGGACCACAAAATTATTATTAAAAGTCCTTTATTTAACTAAAATGCATAGTGCACCCACTCACAGTGAGCATAAAAAAGTGATGGCTGAGCCTTTCTGCAACTATGATTTCTCCTGACTCCTGCCAGGTGTCATCAGAGTGAGTCACTCTGATGATGCCTGGCAGGGGCTGGGAGAAGCATTACTTTTCAGTGCTACTCAGTCCTCACTTTTTTATGCTCACTATGTGTGGGTGCACTATGCACTTTACTTCAACAAAGAACTCTAATATTTTTGTGATCCTAGTGCTTTCTGCATATGTGGGTACTCCTCACCCTTTTGCTTGTTTCAGTTATTTCATTGCTGAGCATTATATTACTTGTTCTGCCGCTCCAGGACCATTTTTGCTTTGTTCCACATGGAGAGGACAGTAATAACTACTAGTAAACATAAATGTGGATATTATCTGTTAGACCCTTCCAGGTATTCCTGTTTTGAAAATGCAGCTTTCCCTTAACAAAGGTATCCAAACAGAAAGTCCAGCAGCAAATTTTTTTTTTCTTTTTAGTACTGAATACATTCTCTTTACTGCTGCAGTAAATGTAAATACTGCAGGAAATATGAAGAAAATGACAGAGGGAAGCTTACAAAGGGTATCAGTTGGCATTTTACTATATGGGACTGCATAAATATGCAGAACTAAAAAATACTACATAAATTCACTGCCACTAAGTAAGTGGCAGATGGTGGTAGTGGGGGGGGGATTTGTCAGCACAAAAAGGGAGCTTGGTTTGCACTCAGAGAGGAGTGAGAAGATCAGTTTTACTATGTGGGACAGTGATCCACATGGTATAAAAAGTTGAGGTTATTGAAAATATGATGGATCATAACGATCTACATAGCCCATTCTCTTAATGCAGTGATTCTGTCATCAAAGAAGAAAAAAGGTGGGTTGGAATTGGCAACTATTGGACATTTTTCACAATCCCCCACTCAAAAAACAATACCGACACCAACTTGCTGCACTATAAGACCGCACCAAAGAATTTAGCATCTATGCCAAGCTGCATGCTGCATTCTTTCAGCAGGGTCTTTATAGAGTAGAGTCCCACAATACATTTTCTTTACCTTATCCTCACCTCCATCTGAATGCACCCTAACCCCCTTTCTGCCCTGATATCTTGATATTTAGGGCTTGATTAAGTCAAACTGTTTCCAACGTTCCTCCCCATTGACTAAGTTAAACTGTTTCAATGCCAAAAACAGACTAGCAATGCATTCTATGGCTTTGAATAAATGTAATATGGGGTGGTATTATTCTTTGTGCATTCTTGTATTCTATGATTCTAGTATGTTCGCCTATTAATTTATGAGGCTGTGCTGAATTTTGCAAATGCGGGCTCATAGCCTTTGTAATATTCAATATTTTTACCACAACATTTCAACATGGCCATTTCAAAACAGCCACTCATGAATCTGACAGCTGTCATTTTTCAACTCCTGCCCAATATGTGTGTTTGCGGCCCAAAATCTGATTTTGCAATCCCTGCACAACATCACATTTACACCAGGAGTTAAACATTTTCTCTGCCCTTCTTTATGAGGCAGGTTCATCACAAGGCTGTGTTGAAAATTTGGTGTAAAAATATTAAAAAAAAATAATTTTCAATTCCTCTCCTGCAGCCCTATTGGCTCTGGCCAGGTTTGTTGCATAGTGAAGGGGGCAGTAACATGGAAGTCCAGCCACTCTATTAAACATGCACTCTCTCTCTCTGTCTCCGTCTCTCTCTCTCTCTCTCTCTCTCTCTCTCAGTCCATGTAACCTCAGTCTCCTGATAACATTAAATCTTAAACAGCAAAGCAAAGCAAAGGAGCATCACTCAAAATAAAAATATATATATATATATATATATATATATATATATGATTCACATTAAATTCTACCACTGCACTATATGGACATACCTTTGTTGGGGAGGGCAGTCACCATCAATCATGCTCTCATTAAAGAAAAAAATACAACTATGGATGCTGCCAAATGACAAAAGCCTAATAACAAACCAGGCAGAAGGATTATTTTTCATAAATTCATCACATGACAGCCTTTTTTTCATAGATAAAGCTATTTATCTAATTTTAGAAATGCTTTTAAAAAATGTAGCCTATTTTATAAGCGAAATAAGACACATGGGGGTGTACATGGAACAGATTTTGCTGCACTTCCAGGGGCTGAAGGCACTTGGCCTTTGGCCTTGTGCATCACTATGTTTCTGGGCGTGTGTTAAAATCTGTTCCATGCACACCTCGTTGTGTCTTACTGCTTACATATCCCAAATGCACACAGGCAATATTTATGGGATCTCTCCACTGACTCAGTTTAGGTCCGACTACAAATTGTTTAACCAATGTCTGCCCATAGCCTGAATCCAGCAGAGCTATAATTCTTTAGTCTTCTCTTGCACTGATATTGTCTACAGGTTTTTGGCCTGGGACTCATGTGTGTGAACAGTAGCTACGCATTCCACAAAATCACAGTCCATGTGGTCTCAAAACTTACTTATATGCCTCACTTTACCACAACAAAAACATACAATGTTACTATCAGGTCAATGGCCTGCACCCCCCCCCCCAGTTTGAGTCACTGGAGTGTGAGGTCTTGGGGCTGGGGGATATTACACCAGACCCTGGGGTTAGAAATTTTTGAAGTGAAGTGGTAGGTTATATTTCACCACCTGACCACTTACCCATAACAGCACGTTCTTACCCCAGGAATACTCCAGTACTCCTAACTTTATGCAGTGTCCCTTTAAGACAGAACTGCCCAGGGAGATGGAACATATGCTAATAAGAGAATGTTCATTAGCTCATGCCATTTTGAAATGCTGCCTTCACTAACTGCTGCATTCCAACCCTTCTGATTTCTCTCTCCGCCTGCAAGTCAAGATGCCTGGAGATCTCCCTCTCTCGCTCTCTCTCACAAGTCATTCCTGACATGTATCTTCTAAAATATATAAGTATTTCTTCATATTTGTTCATTTACTGCCTTTACTTCTTGTTTAATTTTAAAAACCTTGTTTGTAGCTGGCCCGGTGGTGCTGGAGGTTGAGGCGCTGGTTGCTACACCTCACACCACACTGGCGACCCAGGTTCGGGAATGAGCCTGGGCTGCCGGGGGTCAGCAGGGGGGAGAGAGGATTGAGCGTCCAAAGGACTGCTGTCCTGTCTTGACGGGGAAGGGAGACTTGTCATCCCGCTTGCTGACTGCCCTCTGGCGGTGGCTGGAAGGCAGTATGGGTTAGGAGGCATGCCCCAAGTTGATGACATCAGTAGGGAGGGAGGGATGGGAGGAAAGTGGAGGAGCAGCACTCAATGATGTCTGCCACTCAGGACTGATACCGGTTTCTGGATTGGGTCTCTGGGGGGAGGTGTAGTGCGCCGCCTCCCTCCTGGACCTACCACGGGGGTAATCCGCAGGAAACTGCTGGTGGCAGCGAGTGTGGGAACTGGCTGGTCTGGAGAAAGAGTCCACCCAAGCAGAGGACCAAAGCTGCCTACCAGGCCTCTGGGAGCATAAAATGTGAATGGGGGAAAAAAAAACTTTGTTTGTGTGTATATTTGTTATTTTTTTATCAGTTCCTCATGGTTCCCAGGAACTGTAGGGGATCCGATATTTAGCTAAGTTTAATCTGAGTTTTTATTTAGTGCTCCGGTTCCTTTTTGGTTTAGTTTTATTTAAATTTTACTATAGTATTTTGAACAGAGTTTTTCAGTTTCTGCACCCCAGTTCCCGGATCCTGTAACTGACTGCAATAGAGAAGTTTTACTGTTTTCTCGTTTCCTGAACCAACCGGAACTTATAACTTTACTGTCATAATCAACTGTTTGTGGTTCCTATTTTCTTGGATTTATCATAAATATGTCAGATAAACCTAAGAAGAAAACAGGACCTACGGGGTTTTAAACAAGCATTTGTCAATGCCGAATGTTGCTTGCGTTGGTCTGTTGAGCTCGCTCAGTGGCCCTGTGTCACTGGCTCAGTCTGTTTGTCCCGGTGCTGCAGGCTGCTCTTTTGTACGGGGCTGCTGCCTGCATTGGCACCTTGTTCTGCTGAGGAAGAAATCCGCAGCTGTCCCGACAGAGCTCCATTGAGGTGGCTCACTCTCCCTCTCTCACTCGCTCATTCTGTTTCTCCTGGAGCTGCAGGCTGTCCTTTTGTACTGGGCTCCTGCCTGTGTTGGTGGCTTTTTCTACCCACAAAGAAATCCACAGCTGTCCCAACAGAACTCCGTTGAGGTCACTCACTCCCCTGTCTCACTCACTCATTCTGGTTCTTCTGGCGCTGCAGGCTGCCCTTTTGTACTGGGCTCCTGCCTCTGTTGATGCCTTTTTCTGGCCACAAAGAAATCTGCAGCAGTCCCGACAATGCTCCATTGAGCTCGCTGACTCCTCTTCTCTCACTCGCTCATTCTGTTCTGCCGGCGCTGCAGGCTGCCCTTTTCTACTGGGCTCCTGCCTGCATTGCTGCCTTCTTATGTCCACAAACAAATCTGCAGCAGTCCCAACAGAGCCCCGTTGAGCTCACTGACTCCCCTTCCCTGACTCGCTTGTTCTGTGTCTCTTGGTGCAGCAGGCTGCCCTTTTGTACTGGGCTTCTGCCTGCATTGGCGACTTTTTCTGGCCAGAAAGAAATCTGAAGCAGTCCCGACACAGCTCCACTGAGCTCGCTCACTCCCCTCTGTCACTCTCACATTCTGTTTCTGCCAGCGCTGCAAGCTGACCTTTTGTACTGGGCTCCTGCCTGCATTGCTGCATTTTCTGCCCACAAAGAAATCTGCAGCAGTCACACTAGAGCTCCGTTGAGCTTGTTCACTACCGCTCTGTCACTCGCTCATTCTGTTTCTCTTGGCACCGTAGACTGCACTTTTGTATGGGGCTCCTGGCTGAATTGGCACCTTTGTCTGTCCACAAAGAAATCCGCAGCTGTCCCAACAGAGCTCCGTTGAGGTCGCTCAGTCTCCATCTCTCAGCGCTCATTCTGTTTTTCCTGGCGCTGCAAGCTGTCCTTTTGTACAGGGCTCCTGCTTGCATTGGCGCCTTTTTCTGCCCACAAAGAAATCCGCAGCAGTTCTGACAGCGCTCCGGTGAGTTTGCTCACTCCCCTTCCCTCACTCACTCTCTCGTTCTGTTTCTCCCAGTGCTTCAGGCTGCCCTTTTGTACTGGGCTCTTGTGTTGGGGCCTTTGTCTGAACAGAAACAAATCTGCAGCAGTCCCGACAGAGCTCAGTTGAGCTTGGTCACTTCCGCCCTCACTCGTTCGATCTTAATCTGTCCCAAACACTGATTTCCCAGAGTGACCGTGCTATTGTCCGGCAGGGGTGCAAAAGCATATTTTAGCCAGGATGTGAAAAATGACAGCTGTAGTGTTCATAAGGAGTTGTGAAAAAATGCCACTGTTGAAAATGTGGCGTGACAGTATTACAAATTTGCGAAGTTACAAGGGTGCGTGGAAACAGTTCAATGCACGCTTGTAACACAGTCATGTTATGGAGTTTCGTCACCAAATGTTCAACATAGGGATTTTAGGACCTCTGCTCATGAACAGTGCCACTGTCATTTTCTTAATCTGTCCTGAACACTGATTTCCCACAGTGACCACGTTATTCTGCGCTGGAACTGTGAAAACACATTTCGGTCAGGATGTGAAAAATGACAGCTGTACTGCTTATAAGGAGGTGTGAAAAAATGGTACTGTTGAAAATCTGGTGTGACAATATTACAAATCTGCGAAGTTACAAGGGTGCATGGAAAGTGCGCAACGCACACTTGTAACACAGTCAATTGATTGGCTATCATCACTAAATTTTCAACTTAGGCATTTTAGGACCTCTGCTCATGAACATTATCATTGTCATTTTCTTAATCTGTCCCGAACAGTGATTTCCCACAGCGACCGCTCTATTCTGCGCTGGAAGTGCGAAAACATATTTTGGCCAGGATGGGAAAAATGACAGCTATACTATTCATAAGTAGGTCTGGGAAAATGGCAATGTTGAAAATCTGGAGTGAAAATATTCTAAATTTGCAAAGTTACGAGCGTGTGTGCCAACTGCACAACGCACGCTCATAACACTGTCATTTTATGGAGTATCGTTACCAAATTTTCAACATAGTCATTTTAGGACCTCTACTCATGAACAGTGTCACTGTCATTTTCTTAATCTGTCGTGAACACTGATTTCCCACAGTGACCGCACTATTCTGCTCCAGAAGTGCGAAAACACATTTCGGACAGGATGTGAACAATGACAGCTATACTGCTCACAAGGAGGTGTGACAAAATGTCAATGTTGAAAATCTGGTGTGAAAATATTGTAAATTTGTGAAGTTACAAGCGTACATAGCAACTGTGCAATGCAAGCTCGTTAAACAGTAATTTTTGGATTTTTTCCACCAAATTTGCAACATAGGGTTTTAAAGAGCCAACCTCATTAACACTGGCACTGTCATTTCATTATTCGGCCCTGAAGGGTGATTCTGCACAGTGACCATGAAACCACCTTTCAGGGCCGATTAACGCCATGACAGTTCAAGAATTCATGAGGAGGGGTCCCAAAAACCCCATGTTGAAAATTTGGTGAAAAAATTCCCCAAAATGCTCGAGATATGCACTAAAGTTGAAAAAACCCTATTTATTACATTATACAGCTTATCGGCATTTCCTCAGTTGGCAGTTGGCTTTGAAGAGTGCAGACGTGTTCCCGGTCCACCGAAGATCTTCGTGCTGAGCTGCAGAGGTAAGTATGGGGTGAAGGGGGTGTGGGGAGGCAGGGAGCACAGTGGGTGGGTGCGGGTTGCAGGTGGGGGGCAGGGCAAGCACCGAGGGACAGTTTCCTTTTTCTCAGGAGAAAAAAAAACCAAAAGACGTTACGGGACCGTTTTTCCCTTCACAGGGGCATCTGGCACGCTAGGTTGGGCTCCCAGCATGCCAGCAGAGTCTTTAGTTTGGGGGCCAGCAGTAGCTGATGGGGGATTGGGCACCCCCATCAGCAGGAACAAAACCGGGGGAGGGGAGGGTTCATTATGTCGATGGGGATTGGGAACCCCGTCCGCAGTAACAAAACCAGGGGGGGGTTACAGAATGCAGACAGGGAGTGGGCTCCCCCGTCAGCAACAACAGAAACACAGGGGCACCACAGCTGACCGGATTAGGGCCCCCATTGGCAAGTAAACCACGGTGGGGGGGGTTATATTGTTTGTGAACACGGTGGCAAGCCACCGCCATGTTCTCAAACAATATCAGGGGTTTCACATCCCGCCCTGCAATGACAGGTCATTCCCTCATTGCAGCGGATGGCTGATGCTGCAATGACTAGGCGGCCTCTGATTGCAGCGGCTACTTTTTTAGAAGGTTGTGGCACGCTGGCTGAACAAGTGTCAGCAGCAGCGTGCCACAGCATTGGGGGATGGGGGACAAGCCTTTGCAGGCTCTGGGGGCATTGGGCACAACAGTGCCACGCCTCTACAACCTGCTTGTGGAGAAAGCTGATGCAACATGTTTCTTCCGCATGCGTGCAATCAACATAAAAATTGTGTTAAATGTAATGAGCTGTTTGCCAAGACAGATAAAAATTATTTTTGTGTTTTTTTTTCACCATGGATAGCAACACCTCACAGATGATTGTAAAATTTGCAAGTCTTTTCCTCAAAAGATGCCTGAAGAATGTCTGGAAAGGCTGGAGAAAAAGTTGGCAAAGGGTGTCTCTGTCTCTGACCAGTCCACACCCTTAAAAGTTACGGGTGAAACAGCCAAGGTGTCTCATACCAACCCTGATACAGGTGAATACTCTGGCAAAAGAGGCATTAAACCGGCTGACTCCCCAGTGCCTGCTAAAAGGTTAAAGAAGACTAAACACTGAGACCCCTGCTGGAATGCAACAAGGGGCTACTACAGTGTCTGCTAGTATGCCTTCGCCTGATGACATTGCACAGGCTTTAAAAGTTATACAGGTGCTGCAGGGCTTGCTCCCCCCGTCAGCCCCTTTCTCAAGCCCTGACAAGGCATGCAACTACCTCTGTTCTCCCTCCACTCCCAGAACAGTTGGAGTATAAGGAACAAGAAGAGTTTGAGGTAGATGTGAGTTTGAACCTGAAGTCTCCCCTGAACAGGAATTTGGTTCACCCCCTAGACCTACTGAGGATTATTCTTTACATTTTTCTTTTGTCATAAAAATTGTGGAAACCCTGGATCTTGTCACCATTAAGGCAGTGCAGGAAGAGGGGGAAGCTGCATACATGGAAATAATGAGGTTAACTCCCACTGGAAAGTTGTTCTTCCTCTGTACAAGCTTTTTAAGAAAGACATTATGGCTATACTTCAAATGCCTTATACTGTCTCTCCCATTGATAACAAATCTGACAAAAAGTATCAGCTAGACAGGGCAGGTGCTGAGTTTCTTTTTACTCACCCTGACCACCAGGAAATAATCCTACAGGCAGCCTGTGAAAGGGCTAAGGTGCCTCTGGCTTCACACACTCCTGAAGGGAATTCTAGAAAAATTGACAGCATGGCAAAAAAAGGGTTAACCATCTGCTTATTGGGCAATCAGGCAAGCCAACTACCAAGCTTATGAAGCCCTGTGGTACTCAATACTGACCATGTCAGAAAAGGATCCATCAAGTAGCTCCTCTGATCTAGCTGAAACTGCTAGGTTGAGACTAGAAGCCTCCAAGTACCAGTTTCAAGTGGCAACAGACACTAATGGCACTGCTGCTAGGTGGTTGGCTGACACAGTGGCCCTAAGAAGATTTGCTTTGTTTAGGGCTACTAACCTGACTCGGGATACCCAGGCTAAGGCCATGGATTTTCCTGTGAAGAATAACTCCTTATTTGGTGAACAGATAGAGGCTTACATGAACAAGCGTTTGTCAATGCTGAATGTTCACTTGCAGGTATTTGCAGTGGTGTGTGGCACTTGGACATGGCTTAATGTCATTAGGGGGTACAGTTTACAGAGGTGCAGCCCCTCCCCTTTTTGCACAGTCAGACTTTTAATTTCACTATCCTCCCATCATATGATGCACAACAAGAAATACAGTTAGTATTCAAAAGCATATTTCAAGGGCACCCACTGACAGCACACTGATCAGAAGTCAAAAGCTTTTGCACCCAAACATTTCAGCCAGTACAGCAATTAATACCTGCCCATTTGTTTTTACCTGTTGGATGTGGTGACTCAGACCACCCTCTGGATTAATGGCAAGGGATGGTGGACTCTGAGCTGGTCTTCTAACCACGAGATATGACACTTACAATAGTATTTCAGGTAGAAATAAACTCTGGTGGCCATTGCGACCCCGGTGCTGGCCACCACTGATACCTGCTTCCCACCACCTAAGGACAGCAGCTTGTACATCTCTAGCTCTCCTTCCCCGATCAACCAGTTCATAGTAACCAGGAACTCACCCGCCCTCTCCTGCACAAGCCTCAGCAGCAGCTGTCCACCGCTAGAGATGCAGCGAATTTAAATTCCACAGGTGAAGTGCCCTCAAAGTGGGCACTTAACGTTGAAACTCCGCTACATAGTGTGGGCCATGCAAAATGCTAACTTCACCTTGTCATTACCACTTCACGTTAAGGTGGAATGCTAATGCAAATTAAGGCAAAGTTATTGTTTTAAATGGACTTCGCGTTCCTCATTATGATTGTAAGTGATCCGCTTCGCGTTCCAGATTTGGCAGCCCCCCACACAACACATGGCTTACAGTACTGTAAGTCACATGCTCTTTAGCCAGGCAGGAAGGAAGTGCCTTGCCAAGGAGGTAGTTTCACTTTCTCCTGTGCAGACGGAGAGAGAGGAGTGTGTTGTGAGACAGCCTGTGAGACTTGGAGATCAGAGCGAGGAGCAACAAAATGCTGGGTTGTATTGCAAGGGGTATATCCTCGAGGAGGGAGGAGGTGATTCTGCCACTGTATAGGTCATTAGTTAGACCGCACCTGGAGTACTGTGTGCAGTACTGGCACCCATATCTGAAGAGGGACATTAAGTTACTGGAGGGGGTGCAGCGCAGGGCGACAAAGATGATCAAGGGGCTTGAGGACTTATCATACGAGAGGAGGTTGAGGGAGTTGAACATGTACTCACTGGAGGAGAGGAGGGACGGGGGGACATGATTGAAACCTTTAAATACATGACAGGAATAAACAAGACAGGTACAGAGGGGCTGTTCAAAGTAAGGGAGGGGAGGGACACCACGGGCCATGATATGAGACTGGAGGGAGGAAGGTTCAGGAGGGAGATGAGGAGACACGTTTTTACAGAGAGGGTGGTGGCTGGGTGGAATGCGTTACCTGCAGAAGTGGTATCCAGTAGAACAGTGGACTGCTTCAAAAGGGGATGGGACAGGACAGGGGGGAGGGTTAATGAAGGGAAAGGGTGGAAGGAAGGGGCAGCTGCAGAATAAGGGGTGCTAGCTGCACATTCGAGTAGACTTGATTGACCTCTAGGCCTTTATCTGCTGGCAAATTTCGTATGTTCGTATTTAAACTTTGAATTAGACCCTCCCAATAGCTTTTTTAAAAGCTACATTTTTTTGCCTTTTCTGTACTCTTTTTTACTTAATTTGTTCTTCCTGTAAATCAATTTTTTCTTACCTTTATAAGTATAGGGAGACAGTATAACGCAGTGGTTTAAGGCTCTGAGCTGCAAATCTGGAGACCTGGGTTTGAATCCCACAGCCCCCACTTGCATACTGTGTGATCCTGAGCAAGTCACTTAACTTCTCTGTGCTCCCAGGTTGCACCTGTAAACAAGCTTTCAGCTTAGTGTGTCTCACCTGGTTAAACAATTGGAAAAAAAAAGTAGTTGCTTGTTTGTGTCTGTGTGAGTGTTTTCTGTCGTGTTGAGTAGTCCTTACTCAGACTGAGAGAGGGCAGTAGGAAAGATGGATCAGGGTGAGGGAATGTCTGGGGCGGGGGCAGTTCTGGGAGAGCGTGGTAGGCATCGCACCATGTGCACGTGTGGGGAGCATGGCCACCAGTTCCTGTTAGACTGATCCAAAATTTTGAGTGCCCCCCCCCCAGAAGCAGGACCAGCACCTTCTCTTGAGGCAGTTGAACCACCACCACCACCACCAGTTCCAGCACCAGGTCCTCTGGAGCAGGATGTGCCTGTGCCCCCTGGCCCAGGTTTGGATCCCATTCCCATTGACCACCGTGACCTGCCGGCTGCCAGTGCATCTGGCCCTCCTCTACCTGTGCCTGGTCCTCGCCACACCTCTGTTGTTTGGGATTTTTGACTGTGTCTGAGGGGACAGCAGCATGGTCAGGTGCTGCCTATGTCAGGTGGAGGTGCACTGTGGCCCTCAGGGAACTCACCTGGGGACTGGGGACCAGGTCACCCATATGCTGAACCACCATCAGTTGAAGTGGCAGGCTGCCACACAATGGGCCAGGCCTGCACCTGTTGGCCCTTATGTGGCAGAGGCTGCAGCTGTGTGTGGCAGCGGCAGCCCTAAGAAGAGGAGGGCCAGAGCAGCACCTGCTGCTCCACCAGCACCCACCCCACCACCACCACCACCAGCTGGGCCTGTAGAACATGTGAACCCCAGAGAACTGCCTGTAATGCAGTCTGACCTGGCAGTTCTCTGGAGTGCTGTCGAGGAGAACAATGAGAGGGTGAGTGCTGTCCAGCAGCAGTTGGATTGCATAGAGGGACATCAGTTACATATTATGTCCATGCTGGAACTGCTGCTGGACCACCAGGGGATCCAACATTAGTTTTTTTTTCCTCACACCATGTGCCTCCCCAACATCTTCCCTGCTGTGTTTTAAAATGTATTCCTCCGCCATCCCCGACCACTGTATGTAATTATGCCCTTTTTTTGTTGTCTTCTGTATGCGTGACACTTTGTATTCTTCCCCCCCTTCCTTCTGTTAAGTGTGTGTGTGTGTGTGTGTGTGTGTGTGTGTGTGCATGCTGTTTTGGTACCTCATTAATGTTTACTTTCTGTCGCGGAGGGTTTGAGGAAAAGCAGGACTGGGGAGTGCAAGTATACTGTGCTAAACTGCATGTGTGCAGTCTGTCTTCTTTCCTGTGTGTGTATGTACTGTAGGCACTGTCCAGCTTCTTGCAAACATATATATGCTGATTGCTGTCTGACTTGTTGCTGTGTTTATGGTATAAAGAATAAAGATAGGAATATATAACCTATATTTTATTTGTTAGATCATAGCAACAAAAAATCCTGCTTTTCAACAAACTGTATCCAACAGACATGAAGATTTGCTGATGCACCCAAAATATATCACCATGTACAAACATTATAACGTCAGAAAATATATAAGGTCCAGTTCACTGCCACCACACTGTACCACCACATTCCTTCTTTTCATTATTTGTTCTGGAATATGTCTTTTTAGTTTAGATTGGCAGTGTCAGTTTTGCAGCAAGTTGATGTACACCATAACACGACATGGCACCAGTGGTAGCACAGTGTGGTGGCATTGGACTGCAGGACCTGTTATATATTCTGACTTGAAAATGTTTGTACACCATAAAATATTTTGGGTGCCTCAGCAATATTTTATGTCTGTTGGGTATGGTTTGTTTAAAAGCATGATTTTTTTGTGCTATTATCTCCACAAAGTCATGTGTGCATTGTGTGAGTGATTGAGATGCACACTGGCCCAAGACCTCTGAAAACATATCATTATCACTTAGTTTGCTGCTGTTGATGGTACAAATAAAATATACAATATATATTCTTATCTTTATTCTTTATACCATAAACATTGCAACAAGTCAGCATATATTTATATATGTTTGCAAGAAGCTGGACAGTGTCTGCACACACAGGAAAGAAGACGGACTGCACACATGTAGTTTAGCACAGTATAATTGCACTGCTCAGTCCTGCTTTTTGACAAACACTTCACGATAGCATGACAGAAAGTAAACATTACTAAAGCTCCAAAAATATTTACCAGACTCACCAGAATTCCCAATCCCAAAATGCAACTGTCTAGTGTCCATAAAATTCCTCAGTGCAGACGAAGAGAAATTGTAGTGTAACAAGAATTGCAAAGTCTCCCAGAATTAATGGCGCACTCAGTCATGCGTGCAGTACTCACACAGAGTCCCCAGAATTTTTCTGCATCCCTAAAATGTAACTGTCTTGTGTCCAGAAAATTCACAAGTGCTGCTGCTGTTGCACTTACATGTAATGCTGCTGTGTGTATTGACCTTATTGTGATGATGATGTCATGATGCACAGTGTCTTACCAAACTGTGTCAAGGAAAGATAACATGACATGAATGACCATTCAGCGTTCCATCACAAATGATGACAGTGAGAGAACTGTTGCTTGTCCAAAGTGTGCTGTGATGCGATCACCTCAACCAGATGAAAGGGTGCCCTTTGTGTGTACATTAATAGTAGCCTTGGTGAGTTGATATATATATATATATATATATATATATATATATATATTCTAGGTGGGGGTTGACATATATACATGTACTCATTGTATTGTTTTGTATCACAGGTCACATACTATTGGTGTGCACATTCCCGTGCTTAATGAGAAATTTTGGTGTTGGAACTGGAAATGGAATACTCTCAAGCCAATGAAGGTAAGTATTTTTTTTTTTTTAAGGAGGGGGAACATATTTGCAATTAGGTCTCATTAATGGTTTATTATTTGGTTACTTCTTTTCAGATTCTATCTGCATCCTTTTCCAGTACGGTAATGATGGTCACGGTCATCATCAATTCAAGCAAATTCTGCTTGCTGCATGTCTGCCCCAGCCGGGGGGACATGATGTTGAAGAAGTTCTTTGGATAAGGCAACTATGACACCACAAAGCATCTGGAAGTTTCCTAAAAAAAGAAATGAAGAACTTATTACAACTTAATTGCAGCAGTAAGACATTATGTTTAAGCCATGGCTGTTCCACCACGGGTATCTGGATTGACACAGATAGCAAGCTGTCCCACTGCAATCATCAGATCACAATTTAAATACCAGGCTGTAACAAATACACTGTGTCAGTGTCCCTGCATCTCAACTCAAGTTACATTTTAAAACCAGATCTTTTCAAGTAACATGACCTGGGTCAAACTTTTTCAACACTGTCATGGCTGCAGCTGCAAATTTGGAATACAGTGCATAATATGTTGCAGAAATATTTTTTGTGACGTACATGTCACCTAGTTTATGAATCATCAGTCGCATTTTTTGCACTCTTATGAAAAAAAAAGGAAGATGAAATAAAATTGATATACTTACCAGTATGGATTGGAAATGGATATCCCATAGGTTCCTGTCGACAGTACTGCTGCTGTACCATTGATACAGGCCTTCAGTGAAGGACAGTCCTTTGTTGTTAACCTGTAAAAAAACAAAATAAAGGACCGTATGTGTTTGACCATTGCAGCTTGGAAAAGCTACAGAAAGCAAAACACACAGCTAAAGGAAGTCGAATAGCATGAAAACCATTAGTACACATACTCACTTTATAGCAGTCATAGTAAGAAGCCTTGTGCCTGTGGCTGATGGATGTGGTCTCCTGTTTGACTCCCTCTGCCTTGGCATGGTCAAGACATATAATGGAAAACATTGTCACAATGGTGGTGGTGGGTAGTGGTGGTCATAGCTGAGGCACATGATGACATTCCCTCTCACATCTTCCTGCATCTGGTGGTGGTGGCAGTTGTTAACAGTGGTCTTATGGTGGTGGTCCAGGGGGGCACACAGTGACATTCCCTATGGTGGTGGCAGTGGCTAACAGCAGTCTTATGGTGGTGGTCCAAGGGGGCACACAAAGTCATTCCCCTTGGTGGCAGTGGCTAACAGCAGTTTCATTGTGGTGGTCCAGGGGGGCATACAGTGACATTCCCTATGGTGGTGGCAGTGACTAACAGCAGTTTTATGGTGGTGGTCAAGGGGGGCACACAACATCATTCCCCTGGTGGCAGTGCTAACAGCGGTTTCACGGTGATGGTCCAGGGGGGCACACAGTGACATTCCCTATGGTGGTGGCAGTGCCTAACAGCAGTTTCATGGTGGTGGTCCAGGGGGCACACAGTGACATTCCCTAGGGTGGTGGCAGTGGCTAACAGCAGTCTTATGGTGGTGGTCCAGGGGGGCACACAAAGTCATTCCCCCGGTGGCAGTGGCTAACAGCGGTTTCATGGTGGTGGTCCAGGGGGACACAGAGTGACATTCCCTATGGTGGCAGTGGCTAACGGCAGTGTTATGGTGGTGGTACAGGGCCAAGATATATTGTGCTCTGTGTTAGAAATCTGATGTGACATATGGAATTTGAGTCACTCTGAGTGGGACACTGATTTAACTTTATGAAAAAGAAAACATGTATCATACAACACATGTGACAGCCTTTTAACCACTTAAGTTAAAACCTGCCAACATTAACCTCATCATCTTCATCCTCATAAAGAAAGCTGCCCTCACAGTCATCTATGTTTCAGTTCTGACCACTGGGAAATTCTTTCTCCATTGTGTCATCATCTGTGTTTGTGGTAGGCCATTTCATGCTGCCAGTGCCACCAGGATGGTCCCTTTCTACAACATCAGCAAAACCATGACTATGCTGGGGTATGACTACTGAGGCTGCAGTCTGAGCTGGTATGTGCCTCTCATTCATTTTTATGAATGACAGCAAACTGACATTTGCAGGAGAGAGGTTTGTACAATGATCCCGAACTATTGCACCTGCTGAGCTGAATACTGTCTCGACACTCACACTGGAGGGTGGGAATGTCAGGAACTTCAGTGCCACAGCGGTCAGCTCTAGCCATTCACTGACCTTTCCACTCCAGTATAAAAGGGGATCATCAGTGATTGAAAGATGCCTGTTTTCAGACAAATATGACTCTATCATTCGCTCTGCTGCACTAAGTCCATTGGTTGATGCATCATCCTGTTCTTCGGAATCATTTATGTCACAAATCCCCACATGTGACAAAGCCTCCCAAAGTGGGTTAACGCCAACCCCTTTTGATGACAGACCACCTGGAACTGCAGTCCCCTTCCCCTTACAGGAAATGCTTGATACTACTCCTCCAGGTTCACCTTCAGCCTGATTATGCTGCTGAGGTTTGCTGACCTTGGCACGTGACTTCTGTGCCCCATGAACCAAGGGCACCAGTTACCCACTGACATTTTTTACCTGTTCAGGCCCACCCTCCAGTACTGAGGCAATTCCATGTTTGTATCTTGGGTCCAGCATCGTTGCTATTGCAAAGTTGTCACTATGCTGAATGCTCAAGATGTGATGAGTCTGGTTGAATACTGTCAGCATGTGTTTCAGCAACACACTGCTAGCACTGTCCCTGGCAACATCAAGACTATGCTGTACATTCACTAATGTCTGCCTCAGCACCTGCAGCAGTGGAATTGATTGGCTAATGGAGGCAGACTCGCCACTCACTGCCTGTGTGGCATGTTCAGAAGGCCTCAAAATTGTTATTACAGAGTCCATAAGGCGCCACTGTTCAGTCGTCATAGACATGGAGGCCCCAGAACTGTCACGGCTACTGTGCATGACAAGATATTCTGAGATGGCTTTGTATTGTTCATACAACCTCTCTGCCATATATAAAGTGGTGTTCCACCAGGTGACAACTTCCAGCTTCAAGCGATGCTGAAGGAGGCTGTTTTGGATCTGCAACTGCCAAAGTCGGTCACAGGCCTTTGCAGAGCATGAAAAGTAAGAACAGATATGGCATGCAACTCTCAGCATTTCCTTTATATCAGGGTGCTGCAGAAACTTCTGCACCACAATATTTAAACAGTGGGCCATGCATGGAACCCGAACAAAGCCACTATTCATGATGCATTTCAACACATTTGACCCATTGTCACTTGCTATGAGCCCAGCTCTCAAGGAGAGGGGGTTCAGCCACTTGTCAATTTCAGTCAGTACCCAGTCCAACATGTTTTCACCAGTGTGTGAACAGGTCACATTGTGCATAGCAATCATTGCATGCTGTCAAATTCCTGGAAGATTGCTACCACGACACTCCACCTTACTACACTGATTATTCACACTACCAACAGCACAAACACCTGGCATCTGCGCCCAGTGAGCAATTATACACAGATATGAACTCCTCGCTGTGTTGCCACTTATCCACATATCCATATTTAAATGGATGAATGGAGAATGTTGAAGGGCATGTCTTACAGAGTCGGACACAGTACGGTACAACTCGGGGACAGCACAGGTTGAAAAGTATGTCCTGGATGGGAGTTTACATTTTGGACAGGAACATGCAGCAAACTGCCGGAACCCAAAATTCTCCACAAAGGAGAAGGGCAAAAGATCAGTTTCCAGCATTTCAGCTAAAGCAGCATTAAGTTCACGTGACACTGTATGATTGGGTGGGTACTTCAGCTTATGCACAAAAACACTCTGTAACGTGGGCTGACTTAAACGTTTTACACGGGGTGTGTTGACAAATGGTTCTGCTCTGCGAATGGCAGGGGGTGGAGTGTGGATGTGTGATAAAGTCTGCTGCACAGGTGATGATAACAAACACACAAATGCAATTTTTTTCCCAGATTTACCAACCGGGGTTGATGTACCACTTGCACTAGATATACTGCATTCACCACCACCATCACTACCAAAACTGCTACTCTCACTACCACTGGACATTTCAAAATAATTATGCTCCTCCACCTCATCATGCCTGTAGTAATCCTCTGCACTTATTTAATCACTACTGCACACATTTAATTTCCTGCTTGATTTTACAGTCATGGAAGGGGATAACATGCTCGTTATGGTTGATGACAAGGGTGAATGTCCCACTGTGGTATTAGCTGCCATCTTGTGCTAGGTCCAAAGTGCCATGTGCCTGTTCTTAAGATGTGTGTGCTGTCCCCTGTGCCCAGATGGCTCCCCTTTTTACCTTGCCTCACACGCACATGGCAAATCTGGCAGATTGCAAATGACTCATCATTTGCATCTTGCACAAAAAAATCCCAAACAAGGGATTGTGATGCTCTAGTTTTAACATGTCCCTGATGCTGCTTATTGGACTCTGTTTTTTTTAAGCCATGAAGTGGTGTGTGTGTGTGTGTGTGTGTGCTACATGATTTTTCAGGCAGGACACACTTGGACTGCAACTGATCACCACGACTACCTATCAATATTACTGGGTCATCATCATCATCATCACCATCAACTGAAATTGGTAAATCACAACTTTTTACGGGGGGGGGGAGGGAGTTAATGCAAACAGACCCAAACACCGTCACTGCATGGCAAATGCATGACCTGAACTGCGGTGAAAGAAATGTGACATTGTGTGCTATCGTTGACATGATGATCAGAATCCTCATGTTCAGCTACTGGGATGTTACTGGGGAGTATGACATTACCTACACTGCCACTGACTGGCATTGCTTCACACTCCACTATATTTTTGGACACATTAAACTGGTCAGAAGTGGAACTTGAGGCAGCAATACTCATACCACCACCAGCAACTGCACTAACACCACCAGCTGGGACTATATAATCTCCTCCAACTATGAGTGAAGCTACCGATTGCGCTGTAAAAAACATTGAAAGAGAAATACCTTTCCTCACATCAGCAATGCACTTCTGTGTACTACCACGCCCACAGACAATCTTACCACTGGCAGCAGTGCCATGGTGAGAAACAGCTTGGCTTGCATGTCTCTTTTCGGGCATTTTGGGGGATCAACAAGAATATTCTAAACAAATTTAGATTTTGGAATGTTCACTTTGGGTGGGGGCTGGGGCTCGGGGGACACTGGCTATGAAGCCAAAAAAAACCTGTGGCTTCAACAAGAGATACAGATGCAGTCACAACAAGGTTAACAACACCTTAATTAACCAGTGGTGCTCAAGTCACAAAGAATCCATTCTGGAAAAGACTACCTTTTGCCAGTGGGGGGGGAGCAATGATGCAGATTATGGCACTACAAAACCAAGAAAAGATACCACAATGGCAGTACAAAATCATGCAGGTGCAGTGGATAGCAGGTTCACACTGCTGTGCCTGCAATTAGTACTCACAAACTGTCCATATAGGTCGGCACCTCGTAACCATCCACTGTCAGATACAAATTCCACAATCGATGTGTCAGGATAAAAGCCTTTTATTCCCAAATAGGCAAAATAGTCAGCAAACATACAAGATATGGGCTCAATGCACTCAGCCCCTCCCCACAGAACCAAACTTTTTCGCGTCACAATTACACTTTCTCAAGGCTATGGCAATGGGGGGTAATACACCTTATATACCTTTTTTAAAGGTGAAGTTTAAAGGCAATGTTTGCTCCCATAAATAAATTAAATCCCCATATTAAATTTCTATTGCCATAAATAACAGGTTTAAACAATATTATCCAGTAATAATAAAATATACATAACCACACCAAAGGTAATGTATAAACACATTAATATAAAAAATGTGTAAATATCTATGAAAAATATTAATAAATAAATTATTAAATCAAAAGCAGAAACTGGAAAACTTCTACACAATATCACAACCAATATAATGTGACTAAAAATTATTGCATATTTCTCTGATACATTCTATATCTACAAAAAAGGAGAAAGTTGAAAAAAGTAATTTAAGCCCGGAACAGTATATGACTTTAAAATATATTGCCAATAGGTTTCTCTTTGACGTAATTTCAAATCTAAATCTTCCCCCCCAGGACCCATAATAACTTTCTCAATGATTTGAAAACTAAAATGATGTTCTTCTCCCTTAAAAATGACATGCTGGGAGAGAGCACTAACACCATCAGCATGTGCTATACTTCTAACGTGTTGCCTTATTCTTTCTTTAAATTTTTGAGTTGTTTTACCCACATAAAAACAAGTACATTTATTGCAACATGCTAAATATACAACATTAGAAGTGTTGCAATTCGCAAAAATTTAAATTTTGTGTTGTTCCGTCGTAACTGGTTGTTTAAACATATTGCCAGTTTTAATGAACTTACAAAAATGGCAATTTCCACACTGGAAAGTTTCCTTGGGTAAAGCATTCATTTTCTCTGCACTCTGTGTCTCCCCACTATAATAACTACGTACTAATTTATCCTGTAAATTATGACCCCTTTTATATACAATTTTAGGGGGGAATGAAACCAAATCTCTAAGTTTATTGTCCACTGATAATATATGCCAATGTTTTTTAATAATATCAATGAATGAATGTGCTTGTGGACTAAAGGTAGTGATAAATTTTGGGGCATCATTTATATGTACAGTGTCCTTTTTCTCTTCTGGATTTTGAACATGTCCCATTTTGATGTTCCACTTGCATTCAGCTTTAGTACGTCCCTTTTGTATATATTCCATACTATAACCACGTTGTAAGAACCTCTTTGTCAACTCCTCAGCACTTTTTTCATAATCCCCTTCATGAGAGTAGTTTCGTTTATATCTCAAAAACTGTCCAATTGGTATATTTTCTGTGACATGTTTAGGATGACAGCTCTGAAAGTGCAATATACTGTTTCTGTCTGTACTTTTTCTAAATAGCTTTGTACTAATGTCCCCATTATTTTCTTTCTTTATCATTAAATCCAAAAAACTGATCTCTCCAGGATCAGTTTTTAGTTCAAATTTTAAGTTGCAGTTCGATTTTTCCAAATACACTGTAAACAATCTTAATTCTCCCACAGAACCTTTCCAAATGAAAAACAAGTCGTCTATGTATCGTTTGTAGAAATCAATTCTATCCAAAAAAGGATTCTCATTGCCAAAGATTAATTTTTCCTCCCATTTTGATAAATATATAATTGCATAATTGGGGGCCATGGCTGCCCCCACAGCCATTCCCTTTTTCTGCAAATATATCCTTCCATCAAATATGAAGGTGTTACAAGTGAGAACCTTCTCCGTTAACATGACCAAAAATTCCACAAATGCTTGTGAATATGAGGTTTCTTTGGCAATGAGAATCCTTTTTTGGATAGTATTGATTTCTACAAACGATACATAGACAACCTGTTTTTCATTTGGAAAGGTTCTGTGGGAGAATTAAGATTGTTTACAGTGTATTTGGAAAAATCGAACTGCAACTTAAAATTTGAACTAAAAACTGATCCTGGAGAGATCAGTTTTTTGGATTTAATGATAAAGAAAGAAAACAATGGGGACATTAGTACAAAGCTGTTTAGAAAAAGTACAGACAGAAACAGTATATTGCACTTTCAGAGCTGTCATCCTAAACACGTCACAGAAAATATACCAATTGGACAGTTTTTGAGACATAAACGAAACTGCTGTCATGAAGGGGATTATGAAAAAAGTGCTGAGGAGTTGACAAAGAGGTTCTTACAACGTGGTTATAGTATGGAATATATACAAAAGTGACGTACTAAAGCTGAATACAAGTGGAACATCAAAATGGGACATGTTCAAAATCCAGAAGAGAAAAGGACACTGTACATATAAATGATGCCCCAAAATTTATCACTACCTTTAGTCCACAAGGACATTCATTCAATGATATTATTAAAAAACATTGGCATATATTATCAGTGGACAATAAACTTAGAGATTTGGTTTCATTCCCTCCGAAAATTGTATATAAAAGGGGTCATAATTTATGGGATAAATTAGTACATAGTTATTATAGTGGGGAGACACAGAGTGTAGAGAAAATGAATGCTTTACCCAAGGGAACTTTCCAGTGTGGAAATTGCTGTTTTTGTAAGTTCATTAAAACTGGCAATATGTTTAAACAACCAGTTACGGGGGAACAACACAAAATAGAAATTTTTGCGAATTGCAACACTTTTAATGTTGTATATTTAGCATGTTGCAATAAATGTACTTGTTTTTATGTGGGTAAAACAACTCAAAAATTTAAAGAAAGAATAGGGCAACACGTTAGAAGTATAGCACATGCTGATGGTGTTAGTGCTCTCTCCCAGCATGTCATTTTAAGGGGAGAAGAACATCATTTTAGTTTTCAAATCATTGAGAAAGTTATTATGGGTCCTAGGAGGGGAGATTTAGATTTGAAATTACGTCAAAGAGAAACCTATTGGCAATATATTTTAAAGTCATATACTGTTCCGGGTTTAAATGGCTTTTTTCATCTTTCTCCTTTTTTTGTAGATATAGAATGTATTAGAGAAATATGCAATAATTTTTAGTCACATTATATTGGTTGTGATATTGTGCAGAAGTTTTCCAGTTTCTGCTTTTTAATAATAATATTTTTTTATTAATATTTTTCATAGATATTTACACATCTTTTATATTAATGTGTTTATACATTACCTTGGTGTGGTTATGTATATTTTGTTAGTACTGGATAATATTGTTTAAACCTGTTATTTATGGCAATAGAAATTTAATATGGGGATTTAATTTATTTATGGGAGCAAACATTGCCTTTAAACTTCACCTTTAAAAAAGGTATATAAGGTGTATTACCCCCCATTGCCATAGCCTTGAGAAAGCGTAATTGTGATGCAAAAGCGCTTGGTTCCGTGGGAGGGGCTAGGGCATTGAGCCCATATCTTGTATGTTTGCTGACTATTTTACCTATTTGGGAATAAAAGGCTTTTATCCTGACACAACGATTGTGGAATTTTTATCAGACAGTGGATGGTTATGAGGTGCCGACCTATATGGACAGTTTGTGAGTACTATTTGGATTTGGTTTTGGCCCCGTCTTTGCAGCGTTTGTAGCCGCCTATGTGCGCCTGCAATTACACTGTGGCACAATAAAAGGTGTATTATTTGATGTCACACATCGCACACACACTCGCACACACAATTTGTCTACAAGTAATGCCTAGCAAATTTAAAACTTCAGTAATATACCACGTATTTTAAACAACCTGAAATTATGCACTGCTGCACCAGGTCCACACACACAATCATCAAAAAAATGCCAACAATTCCTGAAAATATTACTGTATGTACATTAACACAGTCAGTTATACAATGAAAATATAACCAAAATACAAAGAACTCCCTGTATCTCCAACTTATATCTACCTACACCACAGATATGCCCCTCCCCCAAAGCACACTTCCACTGTCTCTCAGTACACAGACTCAATGTTGTACATTAACATTCAAAATCCACACACAAACAATAAACGCTCAATGATATGAGCACAGGAGGGTTTCCTACAATCAATGAACTAAAGTTTGAGCAAAAAAAGTTACTCAAAAAGGCTTTTTTAACAGCTTTTAGAAAGTTTGAATCACAGAGAGCTCTCAGAGCAGACTGTCTCCTACAGCTTCCTACACACACTACCCCGAACTGAGGCTATGCAGAACAATCTGGAGCCCATGTGACCTGAAATCCCATGAATCACTGCAAAATTCACCTTTGGAGCTTAAAAACAAGGCGAAGTGAGGCGAAGTACATTGTTTTCAATGTACTTTACCTTAAAATTGGTGTAGTGGTTTGGGAAGGTGGAGTAACGCGAAGTCATTGTTTTCAGTGGACTGTGCATTACCCATAATAACGCGAAGTACTCCGTTTTGCTTTGCAGAGTACTTCACGAATTTGCCTTCACTCTGCAAATCACTTCGCGGAGCGAATTGAGGCCACCTCGCCCACCACTACTCACCACCTCCATCTAGGTCTTGTCATCAGCCCGAGGCTTCATATGCACCCGTGTCTGGAATTCGGCTGCCGCAGTAACAGCCAGACCCCGTCGAACCACGGTGCAACACAGCATCATCAGGAGAATGTCCCGCAGAGTGGCACCCATGGTGCCCCCAAATCTCGGTTACTCTCCCGAGCGTTCAGTACTGACACAGCCTGGTGCCAGGATGCTATTTCAGAGAACTTCATATGTCAGTTGTAAATAGGAAGTGCCGCGGGGTCTGGAAGGTATAACTGGCATTCTTTTTAGCCAATAGGAAAGCATGTAGGTGGGTAATGGGCGGAGGCAGGTGTTCAGGCACTAAACTCAACTGTAGTATTACTGGGGAGACATGCATGTGTTAGGTGTGTCAGTGTCACTCCTGAAATTCGTGTTAAACCAACAAATAAACATAAGGCAGAGCAGAGGCTGGTCAAAGATGTTCCTCTCTACTTTAGCAGGGGCTTTTGCCAGAGCGAGTTCAATGGGTGAGCCGGGGAACGAGGGAGTTTGTAGGACAGCAGCAGAGGGAGGAAGCAGGAGGGATCATGATGTCAATATGCTAAATACACACACATTACCACTGCTGATTGCAGCGGTGGTTTTCTTTGAACTGAAGACCACTGCAGCAGAACTGCTGTCATAGACAACTCATGCATCCACTGGTGCGGTACAGCAGCACCTGCTACACGGAGCACTGCATTGGACAGGAGGGTCACACATCTCCAAAAAGTTGTACTGTCCCAAAACGTTTCTTGCACATGCGCACAAGCGAACATAAAAAGGACATTGGAGCACATGTTCAAGACTGACAGGGGGCAGCGCTCTCCGGTGATTCTGCATTTCATATGGCAGGCTAAAATTTGAGCTCCATCAGGTCCACCGATAAAATACCTCCTTACACTAATTTAAATTCATTAGCTCCACAATTTTGTTAAGAAGGAGGTTTGGATTGAATGGGGAGGCACCAGAGACTAACTAAATATAAATTGGTAACAGAAAAAGAAACACATACCTCATCTGTGCCGCAGCATGCCACCTCTCTGAATAGTGTGGCTATAGGCAGTTTGGAAGCAGGGCAGCAACCCACAAATGCCGCTCTTATGACTGAGTTTTTGGGCTTTCATAGGTTCATAGTGAATTTCGAGTTCTGTAGACAATTCCTCCTTAATGAACTTGCCACCTCGTTACTTTTATTGGTGGTACATATGTTTTTTGTCTCCCATGTATTGATCAAGTTTATATTTAAAACTTTCTGTTTTATCACTCTCCACTATATGCTTTGGTAATTCTTTCCAGATTTTTATTACTCTTTGTGTGAAAAAATTCACAACGTTTCCTGGTTGTGTTTATTTAAATTTTTTAACCTATAGTTATGTGATCTAGTTTTCTTGTTTGGTTCTTCACATCTCCTGATTCCAGTATTTTCCATCAGTGATTGATCTTTAGAAGCTCTGAAAACTAAACAAAGATCCCCTTGTAGCTGCCTGTATTTAGTGGAATATAATCCAAGTTTTTGCAGTCTATCCCCCATATGTCAGGTGGGATAATCCCCTCACTTTTTTAGTTATTCTTTGCAGACCTTCCTTCAATTTCTGACTGCCAACAAGTCGTTGCTACTGAGAACTAGAAGCAATATTCCATATGTAGTCTTACCAGACTTGTGTAAAGAGGGATAATCACCTCTTTGTCTCAACTCTTTATATTTGCCAGGATACATCCCAATACCTTCTGACATTTTTTAACCGTTTTCTTTGTATTCACATCTGTTGTTACTGTATTGGTTATAACTGTACCTAAATCCCTTTCTTCTGTAGTCGTTTCTAAAATTTGGTTATTTAATGAGTATGTGAACTTCGAATTCTTGGCACCAACATGCATTACTTTATATTTAGATATGTTGAACAACATTTTATTTTTTTTTGTCCATGCTAGGAGATCATCTAAGTTGCCTTGAAGATTTTGGCCATCTGAATGATTCAGCACCAGGACCTTCAACAGGAAACATGATAGTTACTTGCACAATTTTAATCTTCAGTGGCTAATATTGAAGAAATAATCTGGGAACTGGAACAGCATGCAACTAGCATGGACGGCATGGTTGATCGACTTGAGAGATTGTTTACTTGCCTTTTCCAAGAGACCTAAACCCTTACGGAAAAATGCGCTGACCTAGAAAATAGGTCTCGCCGGAACAATATCCGAATCTTTGGAGTACCCGAGGGAGCTGAAGCCAGGAGGGATTTTATGGACTTTGTTCAAGAATGACTAAATTCCCTCCTTGATTTTTCTGACCTCTTGCTGCTTCTGATTGAGAGAGCACACAGATCCTTAACGCAACCCTCTAAGGATCCTACATCGCCCCAGGTCAATCATTGTCATGTTTTACAATTATATGGTCAAGCAGCAAATTTTAACGAGGGCTTGGAGACTGGGAAAATTGGAATATTGGGGCCAGAGAATATTGTTTGCGAATGACTACTCCCCGATTGTTAAGCACTGTTGGAAAGCTTTTGTGCGATTGTTTGCAATGTTGCGAGCATATACTATAAAATAGACGCTGTTGTATCCTGCCCATTTGAAAATAATTTTACCAGAGGGGCCACAGATCTACACAGTGGCAGTCCAGCTTCTGTTGGTTACCAGGGCACTGGGTGGGCACCACATTTGGCAGACAGGGCACGTACAGAAACCGGAATTGAAAGCATGTGTGCATATTCCTGTGCACTTGCCATTTGAAATATTTGAACAAATAATGAATGTTATATCTCTGAAATAAAAATACCATTTTCATTGCATCCCCCCTCCCCAAGCCAGGCAGGAAAGGACGAGAAACAGGACTACCCCCACAAGCCACAAGAAGTTGGGTCATCCCCATCCCAATCATGCCCGTCCCGGGCCAGAGCCACAAAAAGCAGGGCCATACCCACACTCAAAGCCAAAAGAAGCAGGACCTTACCCCACCACCCCTGAGCCAGACAAAGCAGGGCCATTCTCCTCTCCCCCACGAGCCATGAGGCAAAGCAGGGGTATCCCCCTACCACCAGAAGAGAAGGGTTGTTCAGTCTTATCCTATCCCTTTCCAGCAGCAGGCATCCACCACCACCACCGCCTGTCAATCACCACCTCCCAAGCTGTCACTCAAAGTAGCAGTAGGGCCAGGTGGATGCTGTGTGTCATCTCTCCCTTCCTTGAGCCCCTTCCCCCAGCACCAACAGTATAGTGACTCAGACAAGAAAGACATACCCACTTATCTCAAGGCAGTGAAGATCAGTTGACTGACTCAGAACCCTTCTCTTTACATGGGCGGTGGCCTCCTCTCATCCTCCTGACCTGTCCTTGTGTTGTTGCTTGCTGCACTCACTGGCTGGACTGAACTCCAGGGCTGTGGTGATCAGTGGGTTTGGGGTCCGGGGGGTGGGCTGTACAGTGCTGTAGTAAGAGAGCCAGAAATTAGAAGGAAACACTTTATGCAGTGCAGTGTGCAGCTACTGCTGGCTGCTGGGCTTTGGCATGGGTGGGCTTTGTGGCTGGGCAGTTGTGGCTACTGGCTAGCCTAGCCGGCTAGGCTATACTGACTGTCAGAGCTTGGGTGGAGGTGGAGCCTGTGTGGCTACTTTCAGTGGCTGCTACTGCTCACTCTCTCTTTAGACTATTGCTGCTCCAGCCCTCACAATTCACAACAGCAGTCAACAGCTCCTACAAATATTATGCCACCAGGCTAAATAATAGCCATCTACAAGGCCAAGCCTGGCCTGCTTGTGCAGTTGTGCTTTGTTTGGCCCCGGGAATTGGACAGTCATGGTCGGGTTCAAACTTCCAATCCAGCATGGGTTTGTTGTCTTTTGTCTGGAGGGAAGGTCCAGGAGTGGGACTTAGTCTGTCACCAGTGGTGAGCATGAGCACCTCAATCCTTGGCTCTGGCTGCTGCTCTAGGCGTGACTCGTGAGCAGGTGGTCCAAGGCTGGGAAGAAAGGGAAGGGAAAGCAGCAAATGGCAATTGGCAAAAGTAATGAGGAGCATGCACTCTCCTTTCTTGTTGGTGGCAGCACAGCCAGTTGGCTGAAGGCTCATGCAGGGCAGGCTTGCATCACGGCGTCAGCATGGTGTGTGACTGTGTCACAGCTCAGATGTCCGACCAGAATCCCCACACATAAAAAGCAGGGCCAGGCCAGCCACCCTCAAGGTCAGGATTTCTACGGATGGATCGCGCCATCAGTGACTGAGCAGGGCAACTGGCTGAAGCTGGTGAGCAGTGAGCACACAGGACAGTGGCAGTGGTGGCGGCAGGGGGGGAACAACTAGCGCAGGCACACAGGTGGCAAATGGCAGTACTACTGCCTAGGATGGAGGCAAATAAATAAATCGTCCAGCAATGCTCTTGAATGCGGAGACTCAAACCACCGGGCATGAACTGGGGCACAACATTTTTTGTCTGGGACAAGTGCAGCACGAGCAGCTGAGTGAGAATTGCAGGGCTTAATCTGGGCCGAAAAGCAATAGCATTTCAAATGTCTGCCAGAGCGAGTTCAGTGGGTGAGCCGAGGAACAAGGGAGCGGGGAGGACAGCAACAGAGGGAGGAGGCGGGAGGGATCGTGACATCAATATGTTAAAGACACATACGTTACCACCGCTGATTGCAGCGGTGGTTTTCTTTGAAATGAAGGCCACTGCAGCCGAACTGCTGTTATAGACAGCTTGCACATCCATTGATGCGATACGGTTGTGCCTGCTACACGGAGCACTGCATTGGATAGGAGGGTCACACACCTCCAAAAAGTCGTACTGTCCCAAAACGTTCCTTGCGCATGTGCTCAAGTGAACGTAAAAAGGTGGACGATTATAAAGCCACCTTTAGGAGCAATTTAGCAAAGGAAAAACCTTCCCCCTCTTCCAGGCCCTATGGAAGGGTAGATAAGGGTAGGCTAATGTACACCAGACCCTTTTACCAGGTTCAGGCTGTACCACAACAACTGCAATACACTCAGTCAGCTGGCTATTCCAGGAGCAGGGGCAGAAGGGGTGGCAAGCGTGGCTCCCAGACTGGGCAAGCCCAGCCACAAAAAGTAAATAGATCCTCTGACTCCATTCCTTAGGCCGCCTCCCAGATACCAGTCAGTTGCAGACTGACTAGCTGTTTCCAGGCCTCTAAAAAAATATCACCACAGAAGTGGGTCCCAAATGTAGTGAGTCAGGGTCTGTCATTAAGCTCCGAATCCCTTCCTCCCCTAAGAAAAAGAGTGTTCAAAGCAGTCTATGTGTGTCTCTCTCTCTCTCTCTCTCTCTCTCTCTCTCTCTCTCCCCTCCCTCTCTCTCTCCCTCCCTCAGAAAGAAAGTTGCTAGAACAAGAAGTACAGGCCCTGCTCTTGAACAGGGCAATAAAGCCTGGACCCTCTCTGAAAAGGGGGGAGGGTTTCTCAGAATTTTTAACATACACCTGGTAAAAACCCAGGTTCAGAAAGGGAGTCTCACAGAAAATATCTGCGTTTCAGACTCCTTTCAGGACACTACCAGTTTTTCAACACTCTTTGGTCTCACAGCAGCACCATAAGTTTCACAAGTGCCTGGCAGTGGTGGTGGTGGTGACTCACCTAATAAAGCTAGGTGTTTCTTTGTTTCCCTATCAGCATGAATAGCTAGTTAGGGGGAAGTCCCCCCCCCCAACAGGTAAGGGAATATCTGCAGGTAGCCCAGGACCCTTTAGAGTCTCTGGGGTTTCTGATAAGTGTCAAAAAGCCAGTCCTGCCAAGTACTACAATCAGGTACACTGGTATACCGAGATTGAGAAAGGGCATATTTCGTTTTGCACATTGTAAAAAATGGTATTGTCACTGGTGTCTGCTAAGCCAAAATCCGCTTTTACCGGTGTTTGGTTTTGTGTACTTTAATGAACAATTTTTAACTCTGCTAACATGCATTTTAGCAATTTTGATTTCCACTATTATACATCCTTCCATCCTTGTACCAATTTAAAGTTATTTTAGGTACAAGATGTGATGGCAACAGCAACACTACAGCCCACATCCCTCAGGTGTAATGGAAGCAGCACTACGGCCCCATCCCTCAGGTATGATGGCAGCATCAACAGCACTACAACCCCCCCATCCCTCTGGTGTGATGGCAGCAGCAAAAGCACTACAACCTCCCTCCCTCAAGTGTGACAGAAGCAGCACTGTGGCCCCCATCCCTTAGGTGTGATGGCAGCAGTACTACGTTCACCATTTCTCAGGTGTGATGGCAGTATCAGCACCATGGCCCTCATCCCTCAGGTGGGACAGCAGCAGTACTACATTCCCCATCCACTAGTGGTGATGGCAGAAGCACTACAGCCCCCACCCCTTCGGTGTGATGGCAGTAGCAACAATGCAGTCTACATCCCTCTGGGATGATGGCAGTAGTGACAGCACTATGATCCCCTTTCTTCAGCACCCACACCCAACATGCACAAGTTACAAATGACTTGGTCTCTTTGCTTGTTAGAACTCAGATGTGAATTAATCTGAACCATCATCGCTAAGGTGGACTACCTTTGTTTTTTCTTATCTATAATTTAACTGCCTGAATTGGATTTCTGCCTGTGACACTGCTGACCAGGGTTAGGGAACAGACTTGGGTGTTGGAGGGCCAGCTGGTGGGTGAAGGCTTGAGTGTCCAATGACCACTCACCTTCTTCTGGGAGGGAGGGAGGGAGGGTTGATGGCTCAGCATTTGCTGGCCCCTAGTGGAGGCCAGAGGCATGAAAACATGTCAGCTCTCACTGCAGGAGGGAGCGTGATGGACATCTGCTTGTGCCTTGACATTGTGTGACCTGTCATGCTCCCAAGAAAATGGGAAAACACCCACTGATCCAACTGAAGGACAGCTGTTGGTCCCTCCATAAGCCAGAATCCCCAGACATGTGTCCGTTCTAAACCCTGCCATGCCCAGGATACACTGAAAGCTCTTTAGGGCAATTCTCCTCCCCTGGTAGCCTCCCACAGGGGTAGGGGCCCACTCAACGAAGGGTTACTTTGGGTTACCTGGTAGCACAGCAGTAAGGGGCAGTGGGTGGTGGTCGGCACTCAGCAGTGATGGTAGGGGGCCTTGGCAGGCCTGAAGGAGTGAATGGCCAGGGGGTAAAAAACTGCTTGAATTTGCTTCTTTGAAATAAAGTGTCTTCACCTAAAAAATTCATAAGTGATTAGTGGAGGACGTTCAAATGTATTTAAGCATCTACCAGACATGTGGATGCTTTTTTTTCCCTTGGTGTCCATGAAAAGGGTGTCTCCCAGTTTTCATGTCTTTGTTCAGATGTGAATTGAGCACTACTCTGCCCACCAGCATCATATAGCCCCTGGGGTCTTACATTCTGTATGTCATTGACTGTGCTTTCAAAATCCACTGGCCAAACATAAGTACACTTAAATACTTAACATTTGCTTTTTGTTGAAGCAGTCTATCAGAAAGTCTTTTGTTGTCACAGAGACTGAAACAGTTGGTGAGAGAAAAGCTGCAAATGATCCAATTCACCTAAATGGGGTGCTAACTGTGAAGTATTTTCATAAGTAGTAAGGCAGTTTCTTCTTTGTGAACATACTTTCGTTCAGACTAGTTTTCATTCAAACAACTGAGAATTGTGGATGGCCCTACTGGTTATAAACTTGAATAAGCTAGTTGGTAACAGTGATCCTACATTTAGCAATCTACAACCTAGATGCTTATATGCAAAGAGAATACAATAAACACCTGACTAATATCTAAAAACAAGCTTTTAAAACACATAAAATGTATCTGAACATTTATCTTTACATATACAAAATCATTTCAGCCTAAGTAAAACTCAGGTAAATTACATGGTACCCTGACTTCTATTCTATGATGTAGTAAACATATATTGGTATATTTTTTTTATATTCTTTGTAAAGCAGGTAAGGCCCACTAGGCAGGACTGTCTGTTTTCAGGAGTGACCTAGAAGCACTGGGGAGGTTAAGTGACTTGCTTGGAGTCACACAGTATACAAGTGGAGGTTGTGGGAATCAAACCTAGATCTGCTGGATGTACCCAGTTCATTCACTGCTTGTTACTCTAACCACTAGGCATGGGTGGTTAAACTGAATGGCTGATTACAACAAAGAAGTGCAGGTGATTTCCTTACTGACTCTATATGCAGAGTTTGGAACTGTCTGATTTTGAAAGCAGCACAAGGGAAATCACAGAGTTTGGAACTGTTTGATTTTGAAAGCAGCACAAGGGAAGTCACAGAGTTTGGAACTGTTTGATTTTGAAAGCAGCACATGAGAAGTCACAGAGTTTGGAACTGTCTGTTTTTGAAAGCAGCACAAGCGAAGTCACAGAGTTTGGAACTGTCTGATTTTGAAAGCAGCACAAGGGAAATCACAGAGTTTGGAACTGTTTGATTTTGAAAGCAGCACATGGGAAGTCAAAGAGTTTGGAACTCTGATTTTGAAAGCAGCACAAGGGAAATCACAGAGTTTGGAACTGTCTGATTTTGAAAGCAGCACAAGGGAAATCACAAAGTTTGGAACTCAGTGCTTTGGCTTCTCAGAAGGAACTAGAAGGGGGACAAGATCAGATCTACAGTACAGTAGCTTCTTGTTGTTTTACATTGTTTCTTGTGGATTCTACTTGGTAGAAGGTTATTTCTTTTCTTTCTTACTACTAAGGGGCTAGCAGGGTATTGTTTGGGGCTGTTGGAATTTTTGAAACCTGTTTTGGTAGCTATAAGTGGGATCATTTGTTTGATTCACTGTGTGGCAGGCTGCATTTGTAGAGACCCATTTCTTCTGTTTTTAAAACATAATTGGTGTGATTTAACTGGGTCTGTTTCTTTGAATTGGAGACATACATCTTTTAATTCCAAGCCTAGTTTGATGTGTTGTTGGTGAAGCTGTTTGAATTGGAGTCCTGTTTCTTTGGGTAGCAAACTTATTTTGGGGGCTTTGAGTAGAATTGTGATTCATTGTTGCTGGCTTCACTAGCTGCAAAGTTTGAGTGCAGAGTAGGGGAAGGGTGCTAATGGTCTGACCAGAGGCCTCAGCTACCTGATTGTTTCTGGAAGACTTGGGCTGGTCCCACCCTTGGTCCATTCCTTTATACCAGGGGTTCTGACATCACTTCCTCAAACAGGCAAAGGATATGCACCTGTCATAGCAAAAGCAGACATCCAGGAAAGGAACAGCAGCAAGTGAAGAGGTGACTGCTCTCTCAGTGGAAGGGAAGTAAATGCAAATCTAGGAGCTTTCATTATTACTTCTTCGCATTGATATTGCATTGGGGAAAGGAGGAGTAGGAGTTTGAAGAAGGTTGTGCAATGGCTACTTAAAATCTGTTTTTGAGTGTGGATAGGAAGGATAGGAATATAAAAAGCAGTTGCTCAATATATCTAAACATGTACAACAAAGGAGGTAAGGAAAAAAGAAAATGTTTTGCACTGATAGAGCAGGGAGAGGGGAGACTTGGGGGAGTGTTTGGTATCCTGCATCTGGAAGGGTGGGGGGTCGCTGGTGGGCAACGACAGCAATGGGTAAGGTGGTAGGCTGCAACAACTGCGGTGCACCAATCTTTCTAAAAATTGCCTGGAGTGTGGGAGGATGTTTAGTGTGCAACCACATAGAAAAACTTAGAAAGGAGATTGAGGGTCTGCAGGAGGAACTAAGACAGGCAAGGCAGATTGGGGGTGGGTTTAGCCCAATACTGGAGGGAGGAAGAAGGGGAGACAAGGGAGGGCGATTTAAGCCAACAGTGGTGAGGAGAGGGTCAGAAGAAGGGAAGCAGAGACAAAGGGGCCCAGGATCAGGAAGAACAATTGCCAGGGAAACCAGGTCAGGAGACAAAAGACAAATGGAAGGAGGAGATAGGGACTTGTGAGGGGAGGTGAAGAAGTGGCAAAAGTCATGGAGTGGAAAGGAGAGAACGGGTTACTATGAAGAGAGAGGGAGTGGGCATTTGTGAAGGGTCTTCAGAAAACAGCTGTGCACTGCTAGAGAGGAAGAAGGTGGAGGAGGGAAATGATGAAATTAGAGTAATTGATAAATGCCTGGACCAAACTGGAGTGGGGGGAAGTTCTGCTGGGAGAATTTCAACAGGGGTAAAGGGAAATAATGTGCAGGAGGAAGAAGAGGATCTGAAATGAGAGAGGAGATGAATGGAAGCAAGCAAGGAGTAAGAGGTGGGAATCTTAGTGCTGGGGACTCAATACTAAGAGGAGTTAGGTGGGTTAGCAAGGGGGAGAGGCATAGTCGCATTTGGGTGGAGGCCATGCCAGGAATGACAGCGGAAAGGGTGGGACAGTCTGTTCTGAAATATGCTAGAAGGGGTAGGGACAAGCCTCATTTAATTATACATCTTGGGACAAACAACCTGGCTGACAAGACAGTAGATATAGTCCAGAGGAGGTTTGAGGAACTAGCACAATTATGTGAGGGGACAGGAAGATCAGTAACTTTTTCAGAGATACTTCCCATGCCAAAGGTAAGCACAACAAGAAAGCTGAGAATAGAGGACTTTAATGGATGGCTAAGAACCTGGTGTTATGCTAAAGGGTATGGGCTGTTGGGGGGTGGGAGGGACCTGGGAGGACAGTAGTCTCTATGCAAGGACAGACTACACTTGAGTGAGGAGGGAAAGAAAGTGTTGAAACAGAGAGGATGGAGTACATAGAGGAAGTTGGGAATTTAAACTAGGAGTGGGGGTGGCAGTTGGGAAGAGATATGCAGAGACCACAGGTTGGGAAACCATATGAGCTACCCCCATAACAGTGACAAAGGACAAATGGCAAGTACTGTTGGTGATGCTAGGAAAGGAGGGCAGGATGGGAGGGAAAGGGTGGAAGGTGGTTACCCTTAATGCTAGGAACCTTGGGAGGAAAACTGCAGAGTTACAGGTTCTCATGGCAGAGGGAGAGGTGGACATTGCAGTCATCCAAGGACATGGGCCACCCAATACAATGACTGGGGCCTGTCTGTACCATGGTACAGATTATTTCGTAGGGGACAGATTGATTGGGAAAGGAGGGGTGGCACTATATGTGAAGGAAGGACTGAAGTGTGTAAGGGAGGAAGGGGAGGAGGGTAGTACTGAGTCACTTTGGATGCAAATCCAGGATTCCAAGAATAGGATTCTTAGAATGGGAGTGGTGTACAGGCCACCATCTCAGATGGAGGAGTTAGACAGGGAACTAGCGGGACAGATCAGGAGGACCTGCGAGAAGGGTGATGTGGTGATTGTGAGGGACTTCAACATGCCAGGAGTGGACTGGACCACCCCAGCAACCAGGAACAGAAAGGAGCAGGTACTGCTGGATGCCTTCCAGGACAGCTTCCTGCTGCAAATGGTCAGTGAACCAACCAGGTTAGGAAATACTCTTGACCTTGTGCTGGCAAATGGGGACTTTGTGAGAGAACTTACAGTGGAGGAACCGCTGTCAGGGAGTGACCACCGCTCAGTATGGCTCACATTGGATATGGGCAAGGAAGGAGTGGAATCTGGCACAATAGTGCTGGACTTCAAGAGACTTTGGGAGGATGGGGGAAGTGGTAAAAGGGTACCTGGCCAGAATTCAATCTAGTATGGACACTAACCAGAGGTGGGAGCTCATAAAGCTGGGGATAGTGGAGGCAACCAAAACCTGCTGCAAAGCCCAGAACAAGAAGGCTAGGACTAAGAAACCAATCTGGTTGAGCAAGGAGGTCATGGAAAAGGTAAGGAGGAAAACAGCTGCCTTTAGGAAGTACAAGAAAACAGGGAGGGGGGAGGACAGGGAGGAGTACTTGACAGAATCGAAGGAGGTGACAAGGGCAGTAAGGGGAGCCAAAGCATCTACGGAACTCAGGCTGGCACAAGGCATTAAGGAGGGGAGAAGGACTTTTAAGTACATCAGGAGAAAAGGAGCTGTAAGGACCACATAGTAAGGATTAGGAAGGAGGGGTTTGGGTGGAAGCAGGAGTGCGATAGGCGGAAGCACTAAATGAGTACTTCTCAGTATTTACTAAAGAGAGGGGTGACACCAAGGTGGGAGAAATGGCAGAAGCAGGGGAAGTGGTGACAGATGGGGAAATCATGGAGAGCAGAGGTTGAGAGGGTTTGAAGGCACTGAGGGTGGACAAGGCGCCAGGCCCAGATGGCATCCACCCAGGGTACTGAAGGAGCTGGCAGAGGTCCTTGCAGGACCTTGGCAGACCTATTAATGCCTCACTACATTCAGGGTGTACCTCAGGACTGGAGGATGGCTCATGTGGTGCCCCTCCACAAGAGTGGCCCCAAGGATGAACCGGGAAACTACAGACCAGTGAGCCTCACATCCAACGTGGGTAAGCTAATGGAGACTATCCTGAAGGAGAGGCTGGTGGCCCTCCTAGAGGCCAAAGGACTACAGGACAGCAGACAGCATGGCTTCATACGTGGCAGATCCTGCCAAACCAACCTGGTCGGAGTTCTATGACTGGGTAACTAGGCAACTGGACAGGGGCCATGCAGTGGATGTCCTGTATCTGGACTTCAGTAAGGCATTCGACTCAGTGCCACATGGAAGGCTGGGAAGGAAGTTAGTAGGCACAGGGGCAGGTGCAAAGCTGGTGAGATGGTTAGGAAACTGGCTGCAGGGAAGGCAACAGAGGGTGGTGGTGGGTGGGGAGCTCTCACACCCAAGGGCAGTGATGAGGGGTGTTCCACAGGGCTCAGTGTTGGGACCAGTGTTGTTTGGGATTTTCATTGCAGACATATCATGGGACATCAAGAGCAAGATCAGTCTGTTTGCTGATGACAACAAGGTAGGCGCGGTGGTGGATGACCTAGGGGGATGGCAGGGGTTGCAGGATGATCTGGCAAAGCTTGAAACCTGGTCAGACATCTGGCAACTGGGCTTTAATGCCAAAAAGTGCAAGGTGCTGCATTTTGAGATGAAGAACCCAAGGAGGAGTTACCAGCTATGGGGTGCAGCTAGCCCAGACAGAGGAGGAGAAGGATCTGGGTGTGCTCATTACAGGGTCAATGAACAACTCGGCACAATGTAGGAAGGCAGCTGCAAAGGCCAACAAAATGCTGGGTTGTATTGCAGGGGTATATCCTGGGAGGGAGGAGGTGATTCTGCCACTGTATAGGTCATTAGTTAGACCACACCTGGAGTACTGCGTGCAGTGCTGGCGTCCGTATCTGAAGAGGGACATTAAGTTACTGGAGGGGGTGCAGCACAGAGCGACAACGATGATCAAGGGGCTGGGGGACTTATCATACGAGAGGAGGTTGAAGGAGTTGAACATGTACTCACTGGAGGAGAGGAGAGATGGGGTAACATGATTGAAACCTTTAAATACATGAAAGGAATAAACAAGACGGGTACAGAGGGACTATTCAAAGTAAGGAAGGGGAGGGCCACCAGGGGCCATGATATGAGACTGGAGCGAGGAAGGTTCAGGAGGGAGATGAGGAGACACTTTTTTACAGAGATGGTGGTGGCTGGGTGGAATGCGTTACCTGCTGAAGTGGTATACAGTAGAACAGTGGACTGCTTCAAATGAGGATGGGACAGGACAAGGAGGAGGGTTAATGAAGGGGAAGGGTGGAAGGAAGGGGCAGCTGCAGAATAAGGGGTGCTAGCTGCACATTCGAGCAGACTTGATAGACCTCTAGGCCTTTATCTGCTGGCAAATTTCGTATGTTCGTATGTTCATAAAGCAGAAAGAATGCAAAGCACAGCAGCACTCATTTTAAGATGCTGAAATCTGGGTCGGCCTGCTGGTGCTGCAGTAGCACTATTGCTTGCAATGCCAGTGACCCAGGGTCAGAAGCGAACTTGGGTTGCTGGAGGTCTGGCCAGGGGAGTAGGACTGAGCACCTGGGGGACTGCTCTTCTCCTCCGGGGAGGGTGGGCTGCAGGTCCTGCTGCTTTACCACCACCTGTGTGACCATGGGTGGTGATGCAATGGTGCTGCAGAGTGATCAGGAGGGGAGGGGAGGACCCTAGCTAGGATCTGGAGCAGTGGCATGTCTCTTTGTGACCTACCTCCTTCGATCTCCTGTAGTGCTGGTGCCCTCAGGGACAGAGACTAGAAAACAAGGAACAATCACCCCACATCGTCCACTGGCAGAAGGGACCCAGGTGCTCCAGACTTCATAACCAGGCTCCATGAGGGACCCACTGAGCTGCCCGACACACACTAAGGGAGTGTGGATGGGTCCTGGGGTCCCCTCCCTTTCCATCTGGAGAGGGTACAACCCAGGCAGGATAGGGGCAGGACCACAGGAGCTCCTGAGCACTACCTGTTGGTGAAGCTAAGGGATACTCAGTCTGAAAAGTGGAGAATGATGCTGTGAGAAGGGGACATAGAAAAAGAAAATCACATTTTTTTTTTAAAAATGCTGAAATCTTAGAGATTCTGTGCAGCGACATGCAATTTCCATGAGGCACCGGTACAAGAATTCAAAATCTGCAAACCAAGCAGGATTCCGTGATTGTTACCGGTGTTACCGGTAAAAATGGAAAACCAGGGTCCCTGACTACAATGCATAAGGGCAGAACTGAATACCATAGTGGGAAGAGCTTACCTATCTCAGGAAAGGGTAAGCAGCATCCTGTAACCTGCTGGTTTGTTCAAACCAATAATACAGAAAACGGCAAGACAGTTTCAACAACTCCTTGGCCACATGGTTCCAGCAGTAGGCACAGTCCCTGGTTCCAGGTTCCAAATGAGGGACATTTAGTTCCACCTCAGAGCATATTGGTGCCAGAGGAGAGTCCCACTCTCAAAGCCAATTCCAGTAACAAGTATGTTACTGAAGGCTGTTTAGTGGGGGGAAAGGAGATAATCTCAGATAAGGGGTTCCCTTCCAGAAAGAGTCTCCACCTGTTATCCTTTCAACAGATGCATCACCACTGGGGTGGGGTACCCACCTAGGGGAGCACTCCACTCACGGTACCTGGTCAAGTGCAGAGTCACTCCAGCACACAATCTGCTGCAGTTGAGGGCGTTGCTACTAGCCCTACAAATCTTTGCTCCACTGATCCAGGGAAGGGTGGTACAGTTCAGAACAGACAACACCACCATAATGTGCTACATAAACAAGCAGGAAGGGACAAGGTCCAGCCCCCTGTGTACAGCGGCAATAAAGGTATGGAGCCTGGCTTACTCACACAGTGCCTCTCTACAAGCTATTCCTCTGCCAGAAAAAGTCAACGCCCTAGCAGATGCTCTGAACTGGATCAACCAGGCCCATCACAAGTGGGCCTTAGACAGGTGCTGGATGTAGTATTCAGGAGGTGGGGCACCCTAGAGATAGATCTCTTTGCTTTCCACGAGATCCACCACCTGCCAAGGGTACAGTCCCCCTGGATGCTCTGATCCTGGACTGGTCAGGGAGGCATCTATGTGCCTTCCTTCCCTTTTCCCTGATTTTTCAGAGTACTAATCAAACCCAGATCACAGTCAACAGATTTTGATAGCACCAGATGGGCCAGGCAGACGTGATACTCTCCGCTGGTCCTCTAGGTCCATGGCCAAGCCACAACCTGTTAACCTCCTACCAAGGGAGGATCATGTACCTGATCCTCAGGTCCCTTAGGCTCAAGGCATAACTCTTGAGGACTTAGAGAGTGCAGGCTTGCCACTTCCAGAAGGGAGGTGTTAAGGGGGTACAGGGAGCCCTCCACCAAGAAAACCTATGCCTCAAAATGGAAAAGGTTTTCAGTTTGGTTTGCTACCAATGGTGTGGTGCCAACGCATGCAGGGATTCCAGCCCTGTTGGACTACCTAACTCATTTACACTAGGTGGGCTTACAGCTTTCAACTCTGTAAGTCCATTAAGCCTCAGCGTCTGCATACATTTCAGCTGCAAAGGATGCCTTTGTGGCATCCAGTCCAATCTTCAGGAGGTTTTTCAAGGGTTTGTCCCACTTGCACCCATTTCACAGGGAACCAGTGCCAGTTTGGGATCTAAACGTTTCTATTGCCCAGCACAGGCTTTCCCCTTTTGGAACACATGGTTTCAACAAACCTGAGGTATGTTACCTGGAAAGCAGTTTTCCTGGTGGCCATCATTTCTGCCACATGATCAGTGAGCTCCAAGTTCTTGTGTATTTAAAAGGAGTATATCTCCTTTATATCCATGACTAGTTGTCGACAAAATTTTTGTTGAACGACCAGACAGCAAAACTGGCAAGTCGACTGCATTTTGCAGGCAGCTGCTGGTTTAGAAAGAAACTGAGTGTTTTCTTGGGGGGCTTTTGCCCCCACACACACCCCACTAAGGATTATCAACTCTGAGTCGGAGCTGATTGGGGGGGGGTGCAGGACCCCTGACAGACATTGCCAGGTTCCAGCGGCTTTCCTACAGCAACATGGTGCTGTAGTCGCTGTAGGGGACCTCACTGTTGAAAAGTCGCTATCAGGTGGGATTACCATCTCCTTTCATAGGGGCAAGGTAGAGCCGAGAACAAATGGGAAGTTCCTCCCCTAGGTGGTTTCTGACTTCCACCTAAACCAGTCTATTACCTTGCCAGTATCTTTCACCGAGCATCTCAGCTCAGGGAACACAGATGGAGCAGTCTGGATGTAAAAGGAGCTTTGAGTTTCTACATGACTCACACTAAGGACCATAGGCAGGACAGACAGCAGCTCTTCCTGACCTATGGTGATGTGGGCAAAGTAATCCTGGCATCCAAAAGTTAGGTCTATTATATTGCCTGAGCCCTTTCCTCACTCATGAATCCAAACTCAAGGCTTCCACTGGTACACTTCTACCAACCTTGTTATATGGGGCCCCTTTACTACATTCTGTAAGAAGTTCTGAAATGCAAATGCTAAAAATACTGTATCACAGGATAAGGCGCTACGCTGCAGGGATGCCACCATGGGAGCATCATTGCAAGGTACTATTATCTCTAAGGTAGCCTTCTCTAGATGGCAGATTATCATATCCATCACTGTGTCTTGCTTTTAAGCTCCAGCAAAATGGCACCCTTCATAGCCTAATTAATACATTAGCTCCCAAAAAGAATTGGAGAACACTAAGATCCTCTGGCCACCAGCTTCTTCATGTCCCCAGTGTTAGGACTTCCCTAGGACTCTGGTCCTATGCTGCCTTCATCCCTCCTATCTGGAATGGTCTCCCTAGCAGTCTCCAGGAATGTACCTCCCTTGGGGGCTTCAAGAAGGGTCTTAAAGCCTACCCTGTTGGAACTGAGCCTCTACAACCGCTACTGCTGAGTCTACTGACTCCCTGCTGCCAATCTAACCTTATTGGGACATCAATCTGACTGTGACTGTCTTGTGTATAATAGTACACGGCCTATCCTGTAGGTAGGGAAATGGGCAGACTAGATGGGCCAAGCGGTCCTTATCTGCCGTCAAAGTCTATGTTTCTATGTTACTTCTACTCCTGTTGATGTTAATTGTAATTAACCTGTCACTGTATCCTTGACTGGGTCAGTATGTCTGTATTGACTGTTAATTTGTGAAATGACAGGTATGTATTTTGTTATGTTTATAGATGTATGTAATTAATTTCGGGTCGCCCCTGAAAAAGGGACTGTTTTGGTCTCAGTGAGCTTACCCTGTCACCAAAATTTAAATAAATAAATAAAATAAAATATTTCTTCCTGGATAATTCAGTGCATCCAGTTTTGCTATTCAAAGGTGGAAAAGAGTCCCCAGCAGGGCTCAGAGATCATTCCACTAGGGGTACACCTGTAACTGTGACAGTTGCCAGGGATGTCCCATTACTAGAAATCTATAAAGCAGTTACCTGGAGGTCAGTCTGCACCTTTACAAGGCATTACAGCCTGGACCCCTTGTCTAGAAGTGATGCCAGGATTGGCACAGCTGTCCTGCAGAGTCTATTTCCAAAGTAGGTTCTGGGCCCACCTCCAAAGGTACTGCTTCTTAATCTACATAGAGTTAGGAATATGGGAGTATTCCTGGGGTAAGAAGAAAAAATACTTATCATCGTAATCTTGTTTCTTCCAGGGGATTCTCCAATATTCATAACTCTCCCACCCTGCCTCCCCTTCTAGAACCAGTGGCCTCTGCACTTCAAGCTGACTATGTGTAGAGGTGCCACATACTGGCATATTCTCTGTCTTTTTTAGCCCCATTGGGCCTTGTTATCCCCTTCTTCAGGTATTTCTGACATTAAGGGGGGTTTTCAGGTGTTTTAAAATGTTCTGTCCCCAGTTGGGGCCTATAAGCATTAGTTATTAGGGTTAAATATATTTAGTTTGATTGGGCCTCTAGAGCAGGCTCCCTCGAAATCTGAAGAGTTAGAATGCAGCAGTTAGTGAAGGCAGCATTTGAAAATGGCACGAGCTAATGAACATTATCTCATTAGCATATGTTCCATCTGTCCAAGCAGTTCTGCCTTAAAGGGCCACTGCACAGAATTATGAATTTTGGAGTATCCCATGGAAGAAACAAGATTACTATGGTAAGTAATTTTTTCTTTGTTACCATTCCCCCAGAGTTCTTTCTCCCCACTTCTGCAGGGATCTTCTCTTCAGGTCACCACCAGAGGTTCATTATGGGTTCCACTCTTCTTAGTGACATTTGGTCTTTCATCATCCAGGTAATGTTCCAGGATTTTCACTGCTGAAGCCAAAATAGTCTGTTCATGTTGTTTTGCCCAATCATAGACTTGATCTAGTAAAAGGTTCCAGAACTGCTTCAGGCAATCAAATCCTTCTCCTCTTTAGTGTGTAACCTTCCCCCCTTCAGGAGGGGCACTTACCTGGATTATGCTCTGCACCTTCCTTCGATGGCTGTGGCTGCACTCTACTCTCCGGTCCCCAAAGTCGGGCAGTGGGGACTGCAGCCTTGCAGGACAGCCTGGTTTCTGGTGCAGCAAGCTCCATGCAGCCTTTTGGGAAGGGAAGGGAAGGGGGAAGGAAACATTGTTTAACCAGGAGCAGCACACTAAGCCGAATCTTGTTTCCAGATGCAACCTGTGAGCACAAGGAAGTTAAATGACTTGCTCAGGATTACACAATATGCACCTAGGTGGCTGTGGGATTCAAACCCAGGTCTCCAGATCTGCTGCTCGGAGCCTTAACCCACTGCACTATACTGCCTCCTGACCCACTGTGCTATATTGCCTCCTTTACTGCCCCCCAAAGTGAGTGGGAGCTCTCATTACAAGGACTCTCCCAGCGCTCCTATTTGCCCAGACTCTGCCAGCAACCGGGCACCCACCAAACCTTGCCAGTTCCAGAACCCACTGGAAGATAGCTCATGAGGGCTTCAACAGGACAAGGGGGGCCTGCACAGTTGGGGACTTTAAATTAATCAAAAAAGGAAAAGAACATTGGAAGCATCAGGCTTCCCTTTCTGGGCACTGTCATCTTGGTGCTCTGTGACCTCACCAGCCAGCCAGTTAGAGAGCTGGAAAGACCCTGCAGAGCCAAAAGGAACTGTGGGACGAAGAGAGAGCAGCGATCTGTCCCAATGTACTAGCAGGCTCAGGAGATCCAATGACAGGGCAGACTGAGGCAGAAGGACAGCCTGCCTGGGCAATAAGAGACTGGTTTGGATAGGAGGAAATTGTTGAGCCCTCAAGGAGTAGGAGTCAGTCTTGTAGAGACTCTGAGAAGTGTGGACCTATTCTGGTGTGTGTGACCTAAACCTAGCCAGGCCAGTTTCTGGAAGAAGCCCACTCCAGGGTTTTAAAGTACCTGTGAGGAAAGAGACTGAGTGTATCCAGTTTGTGCTGCATTTGACACCTGAGAAGTGTAAAGCCTGTAAGACTGCTGAAGCAAGATTTTGGAGATGGAGATCTGCACTTCCCTCAAGCTCCTGCAGAGCCAAGTAGGGGGCCAGTTAGCCCTTACCCAGTGGGTTGAATTGGGCAATGGGGAGTCACGGGTGTGTGCCCAGAGTACTGAGGTACTCTGGCTCCTGAGGGTAGTTGGACCAAGAGGGTCACTCCTGGGGCTCTGAGCTCCTTGGGAACCATGATACCACTGCATTTGTGCTTCAGTGAATGATGGAAAGAAGAACCAGAAGAGCTCTGCTGTTGTGCTTTATCAAAGTATGACGGTCTCGAGTTCTGCGTCAACTGCTGTGGTGTGCTGGTCCTAATGCCAGACGCTCTTCAGAATGCATGTCATGTAAGTGCCAGCATGGCTGGCTGGGTTTTTTTCCAGTTGCCTGTTGGATTACAATTATTGCCTTTGGATGGTTGATGTTTCCAGTTTGAAGTTCAAATCTTTTAAGGGGGCACTGTCAGCTTTACCACTCCGTTTTTTTCTGCATCCCATCAGAGTGCATCTTGTCACCCTCCTATGAAATGATTACTCTAGAATGCCCCTCTATGTCTGAAAATTCAGACTTTTTACCTGTTTTGTACATCAGATGTTTAGGCTTCAGGACGAGCTTAAATAGTGCGGCTACTGGAAGCATATAGTGCTCAGGAACGTGCATTTGCCATGAGCACTATTCCGAACTGCATATTTTTCACAAGCATGGGTTAAAAACATGCTCTGCCGGTCCGTTACATTAATGCAAAGTGTTCTTGGGGTCACAGAAAGGAAGCCGAGCACTGGAAGTTTTGCAAATAATATTTGAAACTTGCAGCCGAAATCCCGCACATGCACAAAATAAGCCTCGGCAAAGATCCCATGCATGTGCAAGAGTGTGTTGCTCTTATGCATGCGCAGGATTTCTGCCCCGAGTTTCAAATATTATTTGCAGAACTTCCAGTGCTCAGTTTCTTTTCAGTAACCCCAAGAACACTTTGGATTAATGTGACGGACTAAGAGAGCATGTTTTTAAACCATGCTTGTGAAAAATATGCAGTTCAGAACAGCACTCGTGACAGATGCACATTCCTGAGCTCTATATGCTTCCAGTAGGTGTGCGATTTAAGCTCATCCCGAGCCCTAAACATCTGATGTACAAAACAGCAAAACAGGTAAAAAGTCTGAATTTCCAGACATAGAGGGGCATTCTAGAGTAATCATTTCATAGGAGGGTGACAAGCTGCAGACTGATGGATTGTAGAAAACATTGAAGGGGTAAAGCTGACAGTGCCCCTTTAAAAGTTGTGCTAGCACCTATGGCCTGTTGTGGGGGGGGGGGGTTAAATTTCAAGCTTGCTAAATTTTCCATCAAGTGCACCACTGCAAGATCCCGGGCAACTCCTGGATCAGGCCTGCACCGTGACTTTGTTGTAACTCCTGGGTATGCAGAGCTTAAGTTGTTATTGTATTTATAGTTTTATTATTGGTACCAGATACAAGTTTTCACACCCTGTGTAATGTAATCATCTTGGGCAGGATTCACAAAACATGTGAAATTCCCGCAGCTGAAGGAAAAAACTGGCGGAAGCGGGTTGCCCATTTGCGGATCCGCAGGTTTCCACAGTTGTCCCACAGCTTTAGGTATTCACAAAGACGGAGTCATATTATGACCTGCTCCATGATTTATGGTGGCTTGCAAGCAGTGTTGCCAGGGAAATCCCCCACAGCTGCGGAAAACTGCTACGGCCGGTGGAACCAGCCATAACACCTTCTGCAACTGCTGCGCTGTGCATAGCAATCTCCGCAACTGCAGAGATTTCAGTCCACAAATGGAGTTACAGCATGGCACTTAGTCCCAGAAAGCTTTATGAATTCAGTCCCTTTGTTATTGTGTGGGCATAAAACAGACACGTTAGGCAGGAGGTATAGTGCATAAAAAAGCGCACATATGTGTTTTTGATTTTTATTCATAAAAAAAATTAATTCAATATATACAGAAATAAAGAAAAACAGGGTGTTAGTCAGCACACCAAAAGAAAATTCAGAAGATGACTCTTCCCCAGTCTCTTCCCCAATACGTTCCTTCACTTTTTACTGAACTGGTGTGAAAACTGGCACTCCTTCCTCCTCAAAGACCAGCACCACACTGGCCTTCCTATCCAAACTCACTCCTAGTGGTGAGATTTTATACCCTCTTGGGCTATGACATCATGGTCATGTGACCAGTTGCTAGGGCTTAATTAGGGTCGTATTCTCTTATACGGCAGAATAAAGATGTCCTTTATTACAACGTCTAAAGATGCTGTGGTTCCCTACCATATGTTATACTTTATTCAACCAGACCGAGAGGCAGAGATCCATTATCAGTTCTTTTATCTTAAGGGGGCTCATTATGGGGTTAAGCCCCTCCTTTGCAACTGATGTCATTGTTACCTGTTCACATAAAAACAGTCATGCTGTGGGCAGCCAGCCTTATAACAGGTACTACTATCAACCCAGGAGGTAATTACATTTTAAAACATTCTCTGTCTCAGGCGTCTATGGGTTGGCTAGGGGAAGGGGAGACTGAGGGCGCGCTCCTCGTTTCCCTTCTCCTGCCAACTCATGAGACCTGAGCATAAATTGAACATTTTCAACAGTTTTTGTATTCTTATTATGCTTATTATTCCACAGGGTTTTCCTATAACAGTTGACACTTTCCAGCTCTCTCTAACTGTAGCTAGGCAGGGGCTTTCACTACTGGTGTTTTGTGCCTTGCTTAAAAATTTACCCACACAAACATTTTGTAATCAACGACTGAAATTGCAGCCGACAGGCTCAGCTTTTATTTGGGCCTGTTTTGCCCATTTGTGCAATTTGCCCACTTTGTTTCATTTGGTAGACCCAGTTACAATGTGCTGGGCTACACACAGCTTTGGGCACTTTCGTGTTCTTATTTTATGAAAGCCGCAACCCACGGTACCCGCAGCATCATGCGCCAAACTAAAAGCTTCCCTAAGGTGCACCAAGTGATGTTTCAAGGTAAATGGAGCAACCCTGCTCCACTTTTGCAGTTTTTAAGCTGTATCAAAATGGTTCCTGGGCAATTCGTTCAGCTGCTGCAAGCGGCGGGTCACTGGCACATCAGTGCCTTTTTCCTCCATGGGGCACCAGTGACTCGGGGCACCTCTAAACAAACTGAGGGCACCATTAACCATTATTTATAGCATGACTGGAGCTATTAGACAACTCCCGTTCAGGAGTATTCAGCAAAGCACTATTCAGCACATTTTTGTGCACAACACTGTTGATTCAAAGAAACAAACTCTGGCCAGAGCCAGTAGGGCTGCAGGAGAGGAATCTGGGTTTAAAATATTGAAAATGATTTTTTTTTTTAATATTTTTGCTCCACATTTTCAACAGAGCCTTGTGAAGAACCTGCCTCATAAAGAAGGGCAGAGAAAATATTTAACTCCTGGCCTAAAGGTGCTGTCATGCAGGGACTGTAAAATCAACTTTTGGGCTGCAAGCACACATATTGGGCAGGAGCTGAAATTTGACAGCTATCACATTCATGAGTCACTGTACCAAAATGGCTATGTTGAAATGCTGTGGTAAGGTTACTGAATATTACAAAAGTTATGAGCCCGCATTTGCAAAATTCAGCATAACCTCATAACCTAATAGGTGAACATACTAGCATCATAGAATACAAGAATGTGCAAAGTATAATACTACCCCATACTTAATTTATTCAAAGCCATGGAATGCATCGCTAGTCTTTTTTTTGGCAATGAAAAAGTTTAACTTGGTCCACGGGGAGGAAGTTTGTATACAGCTTTACTTAATCAAGCCCTAAATATCATGATATCAGGGCAGAAAGGGGGTTAGGGTGCATTCAGATGGAGGTGAGGATAAGGTAAAGAAAATTTATTGTGGTAGTGTACTCTATAAAGACCCTGCTGAAAGAATGCAGCATGGAGCTTGGCATAGATGTTAAATTCTTTGGTGCGGCCTTATAGTGCAGCAAGTTAAATGGTGTCGGTATTCATTTTTGAGTGGGGGATTGTGAAAAATGTCAGATGCTTGTCAATTCTGACCCACCTTTTTCCTTCTTTGATGACAAAATTGCTGCTTTAAGAAAATGGGCTATATAGATAATTATGATCCATCATATTTTCAATAACCTCAGCTTTTTACACCCTGTGGGTCACTGTCCCACATAAGGAAACTGACCTTCTCACTCCTCTCTGAATGCAAACCAAGCCCCCTTTTTCTGTTGACTAATCCCCCACAGCCCCACCATCTGCCACTTGCTTAGTGGCAGTGAATTTATGTAGCATTTTTTAGTTCTGCATCTTTATGCAGTCAAATAAAATGCCAACTGACATCCTTTGTAAGCTTCCCTCTCAGTTTCTTCATATTTCCTCCAGTGTTTACATTTACTGCACCAGTAAAGAGAATGTGTTCAGTACTTACAATAAAAAGAAATTTGCTGGTGGGCTTTCTGTTTAGATACCACTGTTAAGGGGAGGCTGCATTTTCAAAACAGGAATACCTGGAAGGATGCAACAGATAATATCCACATCTATGTTTACTAGTAGTTGTTACCATCCTTTCCCTGTGGAACAAAGTAAAATGGATTTGGAGCGGCGGTACAAGTAATATGGTGCTCAGCAATGCAAAAACTGAAACAAGCAAAAGGATGAGGAGTACCCACATATGCAGAAAGTATTAGGATTGCAAAAATAATATTCTCAGTTCTTTATTTAAGTAAAGTGCATAGCGTGAGCATAAAAAAATGATGACTGAGCTGCTGTGAAAGTAATGCTTCTCCCGGTCTCTGCCAGGCATCATCAGAGTGAATCACTCTGAGGACACCTGGCAGGATTCAGGAGAAATAATAGTTGCAGAAAGGCTGAGGCACCACTTTTTTATGCTCACTATGTGTGGGTACACTATGCGCATTAGTTAAATAAAGAACTTTGAATAATATGTTTGTGGTCCCTGTGCTTTCTACATATGTGGGTGCTCCTCATCCTTTTGCTTGTCCCTGTGGAACAGCAGGCTGAGATAGGACATTAGCTCAGTCTTCCCATTCTCAGGGGTACTGACAGGATTGAACATATGGATAGGTTCTCCAGTGGGATACAGGGACATGCTCTGAAGGTCACAGATGGCAAGTTTAGCAGTAACATTAGGAAGCATATTTTGTCCCAGAAAGTGGTGGTCTTCTAAAATGACCTGCCAATAGAGCCTGTGGACATGAAGACAGTTGAGTGGTCTTCACTGTTACCCATCTCTTAGCTTTTGCCAGCACTGAGCCAATATGGCTGTGGCGAGCTTTAGGACTGGCAAGAGTGTTGAAAAGAATATGCCATGCTCTTGCCACACCAGAGTCAGATGTAATTGATACTGCTGTGATTACAGAACTGTGCATGATTGATACTCGCACATGTACAGTTTGCTCCAGAGTCAGCCATAACCTGGCAGCACTGACATGACTACAGATGTGCGATACTCACATATGCATAGTTTAAGTCAGCACCTCCATGTTGCACATGTAGGCCATTAGTATCTCAGCAAATCTGTCCCATCTCAGTACATTGCATGCAGATGTAAACATGGGTAAAAGTAAGACCCCACTGAAAATAAAATACTGCATCTCAGCCAGGCTAAGCTATATCAGTACATTGTAAAATGGGTAAAATTAGGACCCCCTGAAAATGAGAGACTGCATCTCAGCAAACCTGTCCTGTGTCAGTATTATGCCAAAATGGATAAAAGTATGAGCCCACTGAATATGACATACTGCATCTCAGCCAGGCTGTCCTATGTCAGTACATTGTAACAGGGCTAAAGAGCACATAAAACAGCCTTATTAACATTTGTTATAGTAATTTTACTGACAAGCATAATGAAGTCAAGTTGTGTATGCGTACTGATCTGAGCATGCAGGAAAAAGCACAGATGTTTTTTCCCAGTTTTACATGGAAAACGAGGTTGCCTTACAGGGAAATGCTATGTTCAGTCTGGGAACACTGCAGTTGACACCCCTATGATTTCTTTGCAATCCCATATGATGCCCCTTGCAACCTCTGAAACTCCCTAAAACATTAACTGCCTAGCATTACCCTTCCTACAAATATAAAAAGGTTGAGGAGTACCCACTTACGCGGAAAGCACTAGGATCACAAAAATATTATTCAGAGTTCTTTATTTAAGTAAAGTGCATAGTGCACTCACACATAGTGAGCATAAAAAAGTGATGGCTGAGCTGCTCTGAAAGAAATGCTTCTCCTGGCTATCATCAGAGTGAATCACTCTGATGATGCCTGGCAGAAGTCAGGAGAAATGATAGTTGCAGAAAGGCTCAGATGCCACTTTTTTATGCTCACTATGTGTGGGTACACTATGCACTTTACTTAAATAAGAGAATTTGAATAATATGTTTGTGGTCCCTGTGCTTTCTGCATATGTGGTTGCTCCTCATCCTTTTGCTTGTCCCTGTGGAGCAGCAGGCTGAGATGCGACATGAGCTCAGTCTTCCCATTCTCAGGGGTACTGACAGGACTGAACATATGGATAGGTTCTCCAGCAGGACACAGGGACATGCTCTGAAGGTAACAGATGGTAAATTTAGGGGTAACATTAGGAAGCATATTTTGTCCCAGAAAGTGGTGGTCTTCTAAAATGACCTGCAAGTAGAGCCTGTGGACATGAAGATAGTTGAATGGTCCCCACTGTTACCCATCCCTTAACTTTTGTCAGCATTGAACTGATACGGCTGTGGAGAGCTTTTAGGACTGGCAAGAGTGTTGAAAAGAATATGCCATGCTCTTGCCTCACCAGAGTCAAATGTAATTGATACTGCTGTGATTATAGAACTGTGCATGACTGATACTCGCACATGTGCAGTTTGCTCCAGAGTCAGCCATAACCTGGCAGCACTGACATGACTACATATGTGCGATACTCACATATGCATAAAGTCAGCACCGCCATGTTGCACATGATGGCCATTAGTATCTCAGCAAATCTGTCCTGTGTCAGTACATTGCATGCAGATGTAAACATGGGTAAATGTAAGACCCCACTGAAAATGAGATACTGCATCTCAGACTAAGCTGTATTAGTACATTGTAAAATGGGTAAAATTAGGACCCCCTGAAAATGAGATACTGCATCTCAGCAAACCTGTCCTGTGTCAGTACTATGCCAAAACGGATAAAAATATGAGCCCACTGAATATGACATACTGCATCTCAGCCAGGCTATCCTATGTCAGTACATTGTAACAGGGCTAAAGAACACATAAAACAGCCTTAACATTTCTTTATTTTTTTTTTTTTACTTTCTATTTGTACTCCTCCCCTCCCTCGGCACTCCACTCCCTTTGGGAGAAGTCTATGGCCGTTCTAGTCCCCACCTCCTACCAGTATCCTGTGGTGGTCCGTCCTCCACGTAGCCTTGGCTTACCCCCAGGCGGGGATGGGGGGGGCAAGCACCCTGAATTCCTGAGTCTCGTCAAGACACCGGTCACCAGGGTAGGTAGGGGCACTGGGGATCTGGGCCTGGCGCTCCGTCTACCCAGGAGTGCCGTGGGTGTTTTTCCAATGTTCTGGGCGAGTGGGCATCTCCTCTGATGTCCGCCACTTCCCAATTCTCTGTGTACTCAAGTGCCTGCTATGTCTACGGCTTCCGCAAGAGGCTAGTCAGGCACCAAGCATGTATTCCCCTCCCTCCCGGGAGAGGAGAGCTGTCCTCCATCGCTCAATCCTCTCCTTCCCCTGCCAGCCCCCGACAGCCCGGGCTGATTCCCGAACCCAGATCGCCAGCATGGTGTGAGGTGTGGCATCCAGTGCCTCAACCCTCAGTGCCACCAGACTGGTTCTTAACATTTCTTATAGCAATTTTACTGACAAACATAATGAAGTCGGTTGTGAACATGTATTGATTTGAGCATAGAGGAAAATGTACAGGAGTTTGTCCCAGTTTTACATGGAAAATACAGAGAAAAGGAGGGTGCCTTACAAGGAAATTCTTTGTTCAATCTTGGAACGCTGCAGATGACACCCCTATGATTTCTTTGCAATCCCCTATGATGCCCCTTGCAACCTGTGAAACTCCCTAAAGCATTAGTTGCCTAGCATTTATTTGCCGTTCCTACAAGTCTAAAACCATGAGCGTTCCAATGCCACTAATTACATAGGTACTGAAAAGGTTAACATAAATCAAGTCTTCAGTGGCAGCAGTGTAAATCACTGCTACACACACACACACACACACACACACACACACACACACACACACATATATATGGAGAGATGACCAAGCATGTAATTTGAGACTGCTCTGCAGTTAGAGGCTGTTATCTGTCTTGCAGTAGCTCTGCAAATGCTGCTTACTAAGTTGGATTCTTGGATAGTTGCTTGTACTCACTGAAGCACTACAAGGCTGCCGAAAGAACTAGAATGAATCTGTTTGACAGAGCTCTGCACAGATGTTTAGTCTGGAGCACTGCAAGGGTTAAATTGAAGGGCTGCAAAGATGTGGAAGGATTATTGGAAAACTCGAAAGGAAGTGTTCCAAGGTCTGAATCCGGTAGCTCATTTCTAGAGCTGATGCAAAAGGGCTGCAGGCTCCACCTACCTGCAGCCCTAAAAAGGGAAAAGCAAAGAAAGGACTTTATATTGTCAAGTTGGACACCCTGAAAACAAAGTTTTACGGATAGCAGAAAAAGAAAAGATGAAAGAACAGTGTGAAAAGGAAATGGGGTTGGGGGGTGCACATCATAGATACCGAGGGGGAATGTGTGTCCATCTGAAACAGGGGCACCCTGTTACATTCTCCTCCTCACTCAAGAAGGCAACATGTTCTTCTCCCAATCAATCCACCCAATGCCTCTATGCCTTCCTCTCTTACCCCTTCCCCCTCCCTACTTTACCTCTTTCCCATTCAACCACCCTCTGCCTCCACCCACCATCCTCTCTACATCACCTCTGGCTTGTGCCCCCTGCTTCCTATTACCCACACCTTCTGCCTCACCTTCACTTCCCCCCTCAACTACCTCCCCCCCTTCCACTGGGTCTGGTCCCCTTGCAAGGTTTCAGCATCCAGATGGGCCTCCCTCCCCCTCCCTCTACTCCTTTCCTGCCAGGTCCCGCCCCTTGCAGGGTTTACAGCAACTTGAAGGGTATCGCTCCTGGGTTTCCCCCTCCTCTCCCCCGCCCTCCTTCCCCATCCTACCCCCTCTGCCCCGTGTGCTACCACTCCCTTTCCTCAAATCCATTTTTAGCTCTTAGCAACTCTTCAGGTCTGTGTTTTTTACGACACTGGAACTCCACTTAGTAGCCCTGTGTGCTGCCGTTATTTCGTGGTCTCCATCGGGCACATGCCTACCGATACTACATTCCTGTATCCTGTTATCTGTATATTGTCGTGCTACCACTCCCTTTCCTCAAATCCATTTTTAGCACTTAGCAACTCTTCAGGTCTGTCTTTTTGACACTGGAACTCCACTTAGTAGCCCTGTGTGCTGCCGCTATTTAGTTGTGCTCCATCGGGCACATGCCTACCGATACTACATTCCTGTATACTATTATCTGTACAGTATGTGCCACTTATATTGGCTCTGGTTGTAATGGACTTCCATTTCTATCGGACATCTTGCCATTGCCAAATGCCACTCGCTATAGTTGCAGTGTTAAAATTGTCCGTTAAAACGGACCTTAAGTTCCTCCGGTAACGGCCATCAGTTCATAAAAAATATCTACTTAACAATGCAGACCAATGATAGTCAGCTGACTTTCAGCTGTCTTACTGGCTTCTTTAACTCATTTTTGATCTGCATAATTTTCAATCCTCTGGTAGTGTCAGTTGTAAGCATTCTTCTTGGTTTTGTGCCATACTTCTGCAAACAATGAGTGCACCCAAGAATACTGCTGGTAAGCGAACATGTCTTACACTTTCCAAAAATTAATGAGCTGTGTATGCTGGAGAATGACACACCTCACACCAAAGTGGATGATGTCACAGAAACAGTAACCCAATCACAGGATGCACGAAATGAGGAGGAAGAGGAAATCTCACAGGAGGAGAACAGGGAAGTTGAGGCGCCAGTAACACTGGTGGATGTAAGAAATGCTCTCCTGACTCTTCGTAGGGCCGTCGAGCAGAGGGATGACATTACCCCCAGTGGGATCAGGTGGCAAACGTAGAGTCCATCTGGCATTGCTACACAATTGTGGAGAAGTGCTAAACTGCTATGGAGGATTTCATCCCAAGTGAGCAGTAGATAAGTACAGCACAACCTCGATCAGCGCTTACATGTTTCTGTTTGTTATTTCTTTTGTTGCTATTTTTAAAACCATAAATAAATAAAGTTTGCTGAGGTTTTTTTGCACACTGCAACTAACTTGGAAAGGAACTGTAATCACTACTGTAATCACCACTGGTCACTACCTTGCAGAGAAAGGAATAACTCTCATCGCTCGATCGTTTTATTTTTTGGGGGGCTAATTGTTGTACCGGACACCACATGTAAAAGATAGCTTGCTGGTTGTCAGATCAGTCCATTACAAGCAGCATATACAGTATATTGTCCTGCTACCCTGGAGTACCTAAAGTTGCTTGATTATGTCAATGACCTCACTGTGTTTTGCACCACTCCTTTTTACTATGCCTTCATTTGTCTCGCATTGTATTGTATTGCAATCTTTGTATTAGTACTACACTTTATGTGGTTGAATTGCACTGAATGTATTTGATTGTTTTGCTTGCATGTTCCCCCCTTTCTTGTAACCCCCTCCTCCCAGGACGCTTCTGGAAACAAGCTGTTTTCAGCTCATGTTGTGTTTCCTGGTGAAACCTTTCAAATAAATAAATGAATGTTGACTGAAACCCTTCGACCCTTGAAGGATTGGAACTTCCGCCCACCCTCTCCAAAAGTTCCCCTCAGGGACCCTTATATAAATAAGCATTTGTCAATGCCGAATGTTGATTGCGTTGGTGTGTTGAGCTCGCTCACTGCCCCTCTGTCACTCGCTCAGTCTGTGTCTCCCGGTGCAGCAGGCTGCTCTTTTGTAGTGGGCTCCTGCCTGCGTTGGCACCTTGTTCTGCCCACTAAGAAATCCGCAGCTGTCCCGACAGAGCTCCGTTGAGGTGGCGCACTCCCCCTCTCTCACTCGCTCATTCTGGTTCTCCTGGCGCTGCAGGCTGCCCTTTTGTACTGGACTCCTGCCTCTGTTGGTGTCTTCTTCTGCCCACAAAGAAATCTGCAGCCGTCCCAACACAGGTCTGTTGAGCCTGCTGACTCCCCCTCTCTCACTCGCTCATTCTGTTTGTGCCAGCGCTGCAGGCTGCCCTTTTCAATTGGACTCCTGCCTGCGTTGCTGCCTTTGTCTGTCCACAAAGAAATTTGCAGCAGTTACAATAGAGCTCCGCTGAGCTCGCTTACTCCCCCTCTCTCACTTGCTCATTCTGGTTTTCCCACCACTGCAGGCTGCCCTTTTGTACTGGGCCCTTGCGTGCATTGCTGCCTTTTTCTGCCCCCAAACAAATCTGCAGCAGTCCCAACAAAGCCCCGTTCAGCTCACTCACTCCCCCTCCCTCACTTGCTCATTCTGTGTCTCCTGCAGCTGCAGGCTTCCCTTTTGTACTGGGCTCCTGCCTGCATTGGCAGCGTGTTCTGGCCAGAAAGAAATCTGAAGCAGTCCCGACACAGCTCCATTGAGCTCGCTCACTCCCCCTCTCTCACTCACTCATTCCGTTTCTGCTGGCGCTACAAGCTGGCCTTTTGTACTGGGCTCCTGCCTACGTTGCCGCATTTTCTGCCCTCAAAGAAATCCGCAGCAGTCACAATATAGCTCCATTGAGCTCGCTCACTACCGCTCTGTCACCCACTCATTCTGTTTCTCTTGGTGCTGCAGGCTGCGCTTGTGTACAGGGCTCCTGGCTGCGTTGGCACCTTTGTCTGTCCAGAAAGAAATCTGCAGCTGTCCCGACAGAGCTCCATTAAGGTAGCTCAGTCTCCCTCTGTCAAGTGATTATTCTGTTTGTCCTGGCACTGCAAGCGGCCCTTTTGTATGGGGCTCCTGCCTGCATTGCTGCCTTTTTCTGCCCACAAAGAAATCCACAGCAGTCCTGCTAGAGCTCCATTGAGCTCACTCAGTCCCCCTGTCTCACTCACTCGTACTGTTTCTCCCACCGCTGCAGGCTGGCCTTTTCTACTGGGCCCCTGCCTGCTTTGACGCCTTTTTCTGCCCACAAAGAAATCCGCAGCAGTCTTGACAGTGCTCCGGTGTTCGCTCACTCCCCCCCCCACTCACTCTCTCTCGTTCTGTTCCTCCCAGTGCTGCAGAGTGCCCTTTTGTACTGGGCTCTCGCGTTGGGGCCTTTTTCCTCCCACAAACAAATCCACAGCAGTCCTGACAGAGCTCAGTTGAGCTCGGTCACTCCCCCCTCTCACTCGTTCCATCTTAATCTGTCCCAAACACTGATTTCCCACAGCGACTGTGCTATTCTCCGGTAGGAGTGCAAAAACATATTTTAGCCAGGATGTGAAAAATAACAGCTGTACTGTTCATAAGGAGGTGTGAAAAATTGCCACTGTTGAAAATGTGGCGTGAAAATACTACAAATTTGCAAAGTTACAAGGGTGCGTGGAAACAGTTCAACGCACGCTTGTAACAGTCATATTATGGAGTTTCGTCAGCAAATTTTCAACATAGGGATGTTAGGACCTCTGCTCATGAACAGTGCCACTGTCACTGTCTTAATCTGTCCCGAACACTGATTTCCCACAGCGACCGCATTATTCTGTGCCACAACTGTGAAACCACATTTCAGTCAGGATGTGAAAAATGACAGCTGTACTGCTCATAAGGAGGCGTGAAAAAATGCCAGTGTTGAAAATCTGGCATGACAATATTACAAATCTGTGAAGTTACAAGGGTGTGTGGAAAGTGTGCAATGCACACTTGTAACACAGTCATTTGATGGCTATCATCACCAAATTTTCAACGTAGGCATTTTAGGACCTCTGCTCATGAACAGTATCACTGTCATTTTCTTAATCTGTCCCAGACAGTGATTTCCCACAGCGACTGCTCTATTCTGCACCGGAAGTGCGAAAACACATTTTGGCCAGGATGGGAAAAATGACAGCTGCACTGTTCATAAGTAGGTGTTGGAAAATGGCAATGTTGAAATCTGGAGTGAAAATATAAATTCACAAGTTACGGCATGCGGTAAACTGTGCAACGCACGCTCATAACACAGTCATTTTATGGAGTATCGTTACCAAATTTTCAACATAGCCATTTCAGGACCTCTACTCATGAACAGTGCCACTGTCATTTTCTTAATCTGTCCCGAACACTGATTGCCCACAGCGACCGTGCTATTCTGCGCTGGAAGTGCGAAAACATATTTCCACCAGGATGAGAACAATGACAGCTGTACTGTTCACAAGGAGGTGTGACAAAATGCCAATGTTGAAAATCTGGCATGAAAATATTGCAAATTCACAAAGTTACAAGAGTGCGTAGCAACTGCACAGCGCACGCTCGTAAAACAGTCATTTTTTGAATTTTTTCCACCAAATTTGCAACATAGGCTTTTTGAGAGCCCACATCATGAACACTGGCACTGTCATTTTGTTAATCGGCCCCAAAAGGTGATTCCACGCAGTGACCGCGAAATCACCTTTCAGGGCCGAGTAATGCCATGACAGTTCAAGAATTCATGAGGAGGGGTCCCAAAAACCCTATGTTGAAAATTTGGTGAAAAAATTCCCAAAAATGCTTGAGAAATGCACTAAAGTTGAAAAAAACCTATTTATTACATTATACAGCTTACCGGCATTTCTTCAGTTCGTGGTCGGCTTTGAAGAGTGCAGACGTGTTCCCGGTCCACCAAAGATTGTTGCGCCGAACTCTGGAGGTAAGTATGGGGTGAGGAGGTAGGGTGCGCAGTGAGTAGGTGCAGGTTGCGAGAGGGGGGCAGGGAGACTACGAGGGACAGTTTCCTTTTTTGCAGGAAAAAACAAAAAGACGTTGCAGGACCGTTTTTCCTTTACAGGGGCATGTGGCACGCTGGGGTGAGCTTCCAGTGTGCCACCAGAGGCTTTCTTTTGGGGGCAGCAGTAGCTGATGGGGATTGGGCACCCCGACCGGCACACAAAGGGGGTATCATTATGCCGAGGATTGGGCACCCGTCAGCAGGAATAAGCGAGGGCGGTTTTACAGAATGCTGACGGTGGGCTCCCCATCGGCAACAGAAACACAGGGCACGAAGCTGGCGGGGATTGAGGCCCCGTTGGCAAATAAACACGGTGGGGAGTTATATTGTTTGTGAACACGGCGGCAAACAGCCAGTGGTTCACAAACAATATCAGGGGCTTCACATCCCGCCCCGTAATGACAGGTCGCCCCCTCATATTGCAGCGGATGGCTGACGCTGCAATGACGAGGCAGCCCCTGATTGCAGCGGAAATTGTCACAAGTTGGTGCCAAGGTTCCAAACTTGTGTCAACAGTAGCGTGCAACGGCATTGGGGAACATGGGACAAGCCTTTGCAGGCTGTGGGGGCATTGGCCACAACAGTGCCTTGCCTCCACAACCTGCTTCTGAGAAAGCTGCCGCAATATGTTTCTTGCACTGCGTGCAGACAACATAACAAACAGTAATGGTATATAAATATACAGCTACTTACAATATCTACCATACCATTCTATTCCCTGAGGTTTTGTTTCTACCATCTAATATGACAGAAACCATCATCACATTCTCTTAACAATTTTCCATTTCAGTTTTGTCTTGCACCAAGGTGTTATCTGCTGCAAAGCTGGACAGAAAATCAGCATTTTGATGCTGGGCTCCTGCTCTGTGCTTAACAGAAAATTTATAGGGCTGTAATGCCAGATACCAGCATGTAATCCGTGCGTTCTTCTCTTTCATCTGGTTCAACCAGCACAACGGATTATGGTCAGTAAGGATGGTAAACTCTGTGCCATACAGGAAATACCACAAATATTCAATGGCCCACTTCATGGCGAGATGCACTTTCTCTATGGTCAAGCATTTCCCCTCCATCTCATGAAGTTTCCTGCTAATATATATAACAGGGTGTTCTCCTTTCTCGTCAGTTTGTGATAACTCAGCCCCTATCCCTGTGTCTGATGTGTCAGTATGTACTTCAAAGGGCACCTGGAAATTTGGACTCATGAGGACTGGGGCAGAACACAAGATGGCTTTTATGTTCTGAAAGGCTTCTTCACACTTGGGAGTCCATTTTACTTTGTTGGGATGTTTATTTTTTGTAAGTTCTGCCAGTGGGGTCGCTATTGTTGAAAAGTCTGGAATGAATCTTCTATAGTAACTGGCTAGGCCTAGGAAAGAACGGACATGCTTTTTGGTAGTAGGGATGGGACAATTTGCAACAGCCTCTACCTTACTTTTCTCTGGCTTCACTGAACCATGTCCTATCACAAACCCCAAATATCTGGTCTCTGTGTATGCTAGAGCACATTTAGCGGGGTTAATCGTCAGTCCTGCATCTTTAATTGCCTGTATGACTGCACTTAGGTGTGTCAAGTGGATTTGCCAATCTGCGCTAAAGATGGCATCGTCCAAATATGCAACACTGTAAGATGTGTGGTGTCTAAGGATGTGTTCCATGTACCTTTGAAATGTAGCGGGGGCACCGTGGAGTCCAAAGGGCATAGTAGTAAACTGGTAAAGACCAACAGAGTACAAAAAACAGTCAGTTCCTGAGCCTGGGGTGCCATGGGGATTTGCCAATACCCCTTCGTCAAGTTCAAGGTACTAATGTATTCAGCAGTCCCTATCTTGTCCAACAAATTGTTGATTCAGAGCATGGGATACCCATTGAAGGAAGATATGGCATTTACTCTGCAGAAATCCAAGCATGAACACAGATCACCTTTTTTCTTAGGGACTAGTACTTCCGGGGATGACCAAGCATTCCTAGAGGGCACGATTGCTCCTAAGTGCTCCATTTTATGCACCTCATTAATTACCTCTTCCTGAAGTCATTCGGGCAGTCTATAAGGCTTCTGATAAATAGGGGTAGATTGAGTGACCCTTATATCGTGTATCACCCCCTTTCGCCCCTTCCCGGTGTATTTGTGAAGATTTTCTGGTTCTGTTGTAGCAAATGTGCTATTTCTGCATGCTGTGTGGGGTTTAACCCTGGGTTAAGCTGCACCTCCCTTGTCTCTTGAGTAGGTTCTAACCTCTCATAGGCTATGTCCAACTCAATCATACCCTACTCAGGGTGTATGAATAGAGAGGGGAGTGGGTCTGGTTTCTGTATCCATTTCCGTAGCAAGTTGGCATGGTATATTCTTTTCATGGGTCGCCACTTAGGCATTTCAGTTTCAAAACTGACTACACCTGTTTGTCGTATTACCCTATATGGCCCTTGCCATTTTATTAGTAACTTATTTTCCATGGAAGGTAAAAGTAACAACACCTGTTCTCCTGGTGAAAAACATTTTTCCTTCAGACCCATGTCATACAGCACCTCTCTTTTTGATCTTTTTGGCTGCAAGATACATTCTGATGAGCCATAGTTAAAAATTTTATCAGCTTTTTTCTTAGGGTAGTCATATAGTCCAGGATGTTAGTATGGCCTACATTCTGACCCTCTTCTCAATGCTCTTTCACAGCATCCAGTGGACCTCGGGGAGGGGGTGGTTCTGCCACATAACAATGCAAATGGTGAAAATCGTTTTGTAACCTGGGGTACCTCTGTATAAGCAAACAGGAGGTAAGAGAGAAACCTATCCCAATCTCGTCTTTCCTCCTGCACACACTTCTTTAACATGTTCTTTAAGGTTTATTAAAATGTTCAACAAGACCATCAGTTTGGGGATGATGGGGGAGGTCCGTGCTGCAGATACACCTAACAGTTTGTACAATTCTTTTAACATTTGGGAAGTGAAATTACTTCCCCTGTCTGTAAGAATTTCCTGCGGTATACCCATTCGACTAAAAGTTTTTGCTAACTCCTTGGCTATCCAAGGAGCCTTGGCAGTCCAGATGGGTATTGCCTCAGAATATCTGGTGGTGTAATCGCACACTACCAGTATAAACCTATTTCCCATTGAACTGGTAGTTAGGGGCCCAACTATGTCCATAGCGACACGCTCAAATGGTGTAGTGACATAAGGGATGGGTTGAAGGGGCACCTTATCTGTTTTACCACTTGGGACCACCAATTGACAATCTGCACATGCTTTACAATAGGCTGCTCATGGATTCCTGGCCAAAAATAACGATGGGTTATTCGCCCTAGGGTTCTATCCCTCCCTTCGTGACCTGCCATAGGGGAATCATGTGCTAACTGAATCAGTTTTTCCCTATATACTGTAGGAACAAGACAAGACAATTCTTGTTCTCCTTGATCTCTCTTCAGAATTTGAGAGTGTGGACCATTGTGTGTTGCTTTTCTGCCTGAGGGAGTTATGCGGACTCACTGGTATTGTCATCAAATGGTTTGAGTCATTTCTTACTAACAGGAGGCAGTGGGTTGTGATGGGCAATTTCTCATCTGCACCCTGCCTCCTTTCATGTGGAGTCCCTCAGGGTTCGGTACTGGCCCCAAAGTTGTTCACAGTATACATGCTGCCCCTGGGGGGGATCATTAGGAGGTATGGTTTGAGTTTTCATTGCTATGCTGATGATACTCAACTATACCTATCCTTTGCCCCAGGAACATCAAATGCAGTGGAAGTGCTGAATATCTGTCTGGCTGAGATAAATGACTGGATGTCTTCCAGCTGGCTGCAACTGAACCCTAACAAGACTGAGGTACTGGTAGTGGAGTCGAACAGAGCTCGTGATGGGATGGCCTCTGATTCTGCGACTGGCATTGTGCTAAGAGCTGTGTCATTGATGGCCTCCCCATGGGTGCGAAATCTTGGTGTGATCTTTGACAGGAACCTGTCCATGGAGGCTCAAATATCCTCTGTGGTTCGTTCCTGTTTTTTCCAACTTTGAAATATCGCCAGGATTAAGCCCCTTGTTCCGGCTCTGGACCTCCCTACTTTGGTACATGCCTTAGTCACCTCTAGGCTTGACTACTGTAATGCCCTCTATCTTGGGGTCTCTGGAACTTCTCTTCACAGACTACAGCTAGTGCAAAAACGCTGCTGCCCGGCTTTTTTGACCGGACAAAGTAAGTTTGTCATATTACTCCCGATATTCGTGAATTGCACTGGCTGCCTGTCAGGTGGAAGTATTGTTCAAGGTGGGTTTTCTCACCTATAAGACCCTACATGGACAGGGCCCTGGTTACCTATCTGATCTCCTGGTACCGTCCACCTCTGTCCGAGATCTCTGCTCCTCTAGTGGTGGCCTCCTTAAGGTTCCAAGAGCAAGGTTGAAATCAGCAGGGGATCGATCATTTGGAGTTGCTGCTCCAGCTTTTTGGAACTCGTTGCCATTCGAAGTGAGAGAGGTCCCCACTATAGAGGCATTTAAGAGTCGTCTGAAGACTTTTTTATTTATGCAGGCTTTTGGTGATTAAGTTTTATGCGTATTATACTGTAATGTAATGTATATGGTATGACATACTGTACAGATTTTGTGCGGCGCCCAGAGCCTTCGGGATTGGGCGTCTTTTTAAATAAATTTGATATGATTTGATTTGATTTTAACCATCAATTGTTCTACACACATCTGGTGGTAACATTGACAAGTTCTTGACCAGGTTATTGAGAGTTCATTAAAGTATGAAAGTGGGGGAAATCCTGCCCTATGATCACTGGTACCGGTAATCTAGGAACCAGTCCTACATTCATGCAATGTTGCTGGTCATTAATTGTCAATTCTACCCTGGCAGTGTGATATTTGTGGATATCACATTGGACACAGGTCACCTTGGTATCAGCCTGGGTGATTTCCGGGTTAGGGGGCAGGTCTGCTTGCATTAAAGTCTGTCTACTGCCAGAGTCTAATTAGGCCAAAAGTCTGATGCTGACCAATCCCCACAGTTGTTACAGTACATATCCTATATTTGCTAAGGATAAATGGTCAGTCTCTGTTCTTTTATTGGGGCAATTCCATACTATATGTCCTTTTCCCAAGCATCCATGACAAATGATCTCACAATAGGGCACCCTTCCCCCTCTATCCTTTTTCCCATAGTTGGGCTGTCTCTGGAGAGTGTAATTAAAAGGTCTTACCAGGTCCACAGGTTGGGGTGCCTAGTTTTGTTTTCTAGATCTGGAGGATCTTTCTGCCAGGTGATCTTCTGCAAGCTGGATTGTTTTCTCTGCAGTCTCCGGCTTGTGTTCATTCACACTTACCTGAATGTCTTGTGGTAGGATTTGTATGAACTGCTCAATCACAGTCGCCTCCAGTATTTTATCCACTGCTTTTGTAGCTGGTTGCAACCATTTGTTGCAATAGTCCTTCAATATGGCAAAAGTCTCCCTCTGGGCATTGGTATAAGACATTTTCTGGGACCGAAACTGCTGCCGATATGTTTCAGTATTAATGTCGTTTTGACGCAAAATCTCTTCCTTCACACGATCGTAATTTACTGCGTCTGGTCTGCTTAGCTGACTATAGACCAGCTGAGCACACTCGGAAAGATATGGTACCAGTCTTATCACCCATTGGTCCCATGGCCAAACACACGCTTGAGCGATGCATTCAGACATAGTAAGATACGCTTCAATATCATCAAAGTCAGTCAGTTTAGCTTACATAACGTCTTTTGGTACTGTACGATCAGGTTGCCCCAGAATTAGGGCCTAGATAGCCTTAATGGTGTCCAGCCACTTCGCCTCCTGTCGCTGCCGTTCCTCCTCCTGCCACCACTGATCCTCATCCTGTTGTCATCTGTTCTCCTGCTGTTGTTGATCCATCTCAAGCTGTCCGAGGCAAAGCCATCTCAGAAGTTCACTGGGTTCATCTGGTGCTTTCTCCATCTTGGGGTCCTGTTCCTCCTTCTTTTCCAATTCCTCGTCCTTCTTCTTCACGATCTTCGGCCTAGTTCCAATGTCTAAACCAGGTAGAGGCTGTACTCTGGTCTTCTCAGCCATAGCTCAAGTCAGAAACATAGAAGCTGATGGCAGATAAGGACTGCAGTGCCCATCCAGTCTGTCCATTTTTTCTAACTTATGAATGTGCCATAGGCCTGTACTCTGTCAATGGCTTATCTATTCTCACTCATCTGTATTGCTCCCTTATGCCTATCCAATGCCTGTTTGAAGCCCTGCACTGTAATCATATCCACCACTTCCTGAGGTAGGCCGTTTCATGCATCCACCACCCTTTCTGTGAAAAAGAACTTCCTCACATTACCCCTTAATTGGCCTCCCTCTAATCTCATGCTGCGTCCTCTTGTCCTGCTATTTTTCTTATATTGAAACATGTTAGACTCTTTCACCTTGTTAATGCCCTTAAAGTGTTTGAATGTTTCAATCATATCACCTCTTTCCTCCTTTGCTCTAGTGTATACATATTGAGCTCCGGTAATCTGTCCTCATATGTTTTCTGATGCAGTCCCTGCACCATTTTGGTTGCCCTTCTCTGGACTGCCTCAATTTGGTTAATGTCCTTGTGAAGGTGTAGCCTATAAGTACTGCACACAGAACTCCAGATGGGGCCTAACCAGTATCTTGCAAAGAGGGATTATTACCTCCCTCTTATAACTTGTGATACCCCTACTAATACACCCCAACATCCCCCCTAGCCTTACCTACTGCTTTAGTGGTCTGCTTGGATGATTTCAGGTTATCTGTAATGACGATGCCCAAGTCTTTTTCTTCCCTTGTGATTGCCAGCAACTCCTCTCCCAACCTATAGGTGACTTCAGGGTTTCTCTTCCCTATGTGCATGATCTTGCACTTCTTTGCATTAAACCCCATTTGCCACTCTTCCGACCATTTTGCCAGTTTATACAGATCTATTCTCATTCTGCCCACCCCATCTGGATCATCTACTCTGTTGCAGATCTTGGTGTCATCTGCAAACAGACAAACCTTACCCTCTTGTCCATATGTGATGTCACTGATGAAGATATTGAAGAGGACTGGCCCCAGGACTGATCCCTGAGATACCCCCCCTTGTGACCTGCATCTCTTCTGACTGCATACCGTTTACCACCACTCTCTGTTTTCTGCCCGCCAACCAGTTTGCCACCCAGTTGACCAACTTCTGACCCACCCCGAGCCTACCCAGCTCATTAATCACTCTTCTATGTGGAACAGTATCGAAAGCTTTGCTGAAGTCAAGGTAGGTGACATCAACTGCTCCCCCTTGGTCCACCACTCTGGTTACCCAGTCAAAGAAATCTATGAGATTAGTTTGACAGGACCTTCCTGTTGTAAATCCATGCTGTCTTGGATCCTGTGCTCCTATGGATTCTAGGTGTTGCACTATCCTTTCCATAAAGAGTGCCTCCATAATCTTGCCCACTACTGAGGTAAGATTGACTGGTCTGTAGTTCCCTGCCTCCTCCCTGCTACCACTCTTGTGGAGCGGGATCACATGAGCCCTTCTCGAGTCTTCTGGGACATCTCCTGTGCTCAAAAACTCACTAAACAGTTCTGATAATGGCTCTGCTAGTTCCACCCTTAGCTCTTTTAATACCCTGGGATGTATGCCATCAGGTCCCATTGCCTTGTCCACCCTGAGCTTAGCGAGCTCTTGTAGGACCCTTTCTTTTGTGAAGGGACTAGTGCACACCTCCCTCCCCCCTGTGTCCATGGTGCTGAGCTGTGGTCCCTGCCCTACCTTCTCCTCAGTAAATACTGAGCAGACATATCTGTTTAGGATAGATGCTTTTCCTTGGTCTTCCTCCTCACACTCCCCCTTATCCCCTTTGATCTTAGCAATACCCCCTCGGGACTTTCTCATTTCACTAATGTATCTATAGAAAGTCTTGTACCCTTCCTTTACTGTCCATGCTAGTGTTTCCTCGGTTTGGGCCTTTGCCTGCCTCATTGCCTTCCCTGTGTTCCTTAGGGAAGTTTGGTATGCCTCCCTATCTTCGTCCCGATGCATTCCCTTATATTTCCTGAAGGCTAGCCTTTTGGCTCTGACCTTTTCTGCTACTGTTTTTGAGAACCAAAGTGGTTTCCTTCTTCTTTTGCCCCTGCTTTTCTCTCTAACACAATGGGATGTTGCTTCAAGTATTGCATCCTTAATGCTTACCCACTTTGCCTGTACCCCCTCCTTCTCCTGCCTCTCTTGCATCTGCCTGGGTGCTATTTACAGTATCCACTGGTAGCACCTCCCAAGCAGTCTTGACACTACCGGAAATCCCACTGCTGACACCAGTGTTATAGTGTGGGCATAAAACAGACACGTTAGGCAGGAGGTATAGTGCATAAAAAAAATGTACAAATCCGTTTTTGATTTTTATTCATAAAAAAAAATAATTCAATATATACAGAAATAAAGAAAAACAGGGTGTTAGGACACCAAAAAAAACTCAGAAGATGACTCTTCCCCAGTCACTTCTCCAATACTTCCCTTCACTTTTTATTGAACTGGTGTGAAAACTGGTACACCTTCCTCCTCAAAGACCAGCAGCACACTGGCCTTCCTGTCCAAACTCACTCCTAGTGATGAGATTTTATACCCTCTTGGGCTGTGACATTATGGTCATGTGACCAGTTACTAGGGCTTAATTAGGATCTTATTCTCTTATAAATAATAAAGAATAAAGATGTCCCCTATTACAAAGTCTAAAGATGCTGTGGTTCTCTACCATGTTATACTTTATTCAACTGGACTGAGAGGTAGAGATCAATTATCAGTTATTTTGTCTTAAGGGGGCTCATTATGGGGTTAAGTCCCTCCCTTGCAACTGATGTCATCGTTACCTGTTCACATAAAAACAGTAATTCTGTTGGCAGCCAGCCCTATAACAGGTACTACTATCAACCCAGGAGGTAATTACATTTGCATTACATTTTAAAACATTCTCTGTCTCAGGCATCTCTGGGTTGGCATGGGGAAGGGGAGATTGAGGGCGCGCTCTTCATCTCCCATCTCCTGCCAGCTCATGAGACCTGAGCATAAACTGAACATTTTCAACAGTTTTTATATTCTTATTATGCTTATTATTCCACAGGGTTTTCCTATAACAGTTCACACTTTCCTGCTCTCCCTAACTGTAGCTAGGCAGGACTTTTACTACTGGTGTTTTGTGCCCTGCTTAAAAATTAACCCACTAAAAACATTTTGTAATCGACGGCTGAAATTGCAGCCGATAGGCTCAGCTTTTATTTGGGCCTGTTTTGCCTGTTTGTACACTTTGTCCACTTTGTTTCACTTGGTAGACCCAGTTACAACATGCTAGGCTACACACAGCTTTGGGCACTTTCGTTTTCTTATTTTATTTAAGCCGCAACCTGTGGCACCTGCTGCTTCCTGCACTGAACTGAGAGCTTCCTTAAGGTGCACCAAGCGGCGTTTCAAAGTAAACGGAGCAAGCCTGCTCCGATTTTACAATTTCTAAGCCATATCAAAATGGCTCCTGGGCAGTTCTTTCAGCAGCTGCAAGCGGCGGGTCACTGGCACATCAGTGGCTTTTTCCTTCATGGAGCACCACTGAATCAGGGCACCTTTAAAGAAACTAAGGGCACCATTAACCATTATTTATAGCGCAACTGGCGCTATTAGACAACTCCCATTTGGGAGTATTCAGCAAAGCACTATCCAGCACATTTTTATGCACAACACTGTTGACTCAAAGAAAAAAGGAGACAGCAAAGAAAGGACTTTATATTGTCAGGTTGGCCACCCTGACAAGAAAGTTTTATGGACAGCAGAAAAGGAAAAGATGAAAGAACAGTGTGAAAAGGAAACTGTGTGTGTGTGCGCGTGCGCGTGTACACTGTAGATACTGGGGGGAATGCGTGTCCATCTGGTACAGGGGCACCCTGTTACACCCTTATGTGCCCCTTGCTTGGGTGGGTGTGTCTATACTATGAGGGGTTCAAAGGGAATTGCCTAAGGGTGGCTGTGTGTACAGCAACTTGTTTTTGTCTAACACCTGTTTTCTCCACAGCCTTGAGGCTGGTGGGCCAAATTAAAAGCACTGCTTATTTGTTGATAGTTATCACTGTGTGGGTACTCGGTGTGTGCATGCTGTTTGTATTGTCTGTTAGTGATGGTGATACCTGTTTTGTTGATTCCCAATGGGGTGGTCCAGTTTAGGTAGGGAGGTGGGTAGATACTACATCCCAGGGGGTGGTGGTACTGCAGGCAACATCTGGCCCACTTATTTTCTGGGTGGAGGATTCACTTTATTATTTATCGTTTCTAGGATGAACCCCACTACCACAGGAGAAAGCATGAACCAGTCCCCTCAACCCGTTGGGCCCTCTACAGTCACCAGGCAGGGATGTGAACCCTGACACGGCATCCCGGGGGTCACAAGTGTATAACTCTGGTTATAACCACCGAATAGCCAAGGGTTGCAGTTATTGTGCCAGCATGGCAGGTCACGTTCCAACCTTGAAACCCAAGGTGCAGAAGTTCAGTCAGTAACTCTCTTCAGTTATTTCGACTCAGTCTATGATAGCCACCTTTACCTGATCTTAGTTATTGATGGCAGCAGCACTTAGGCTTCCGTATGCAGCTTAGGCATCTCCAGTCAGCTACGGTGCCATGCGATTAGCCCAGCTTCCTTGTGGCCAGGCAGTGTTATTGGCAACTCTCTCAAAAGTCATAAGGTAGTACTTGGAGTCAACCTCGGGGCCCATTTTTGTTAGCATGGAGTATGGTTCTACAGTGACTGGACTCTTTATGACCTGGAGCTGGGTAACAGTTTCTTTCAAACCCTAGGAAATCGTACTGTATTCTGACAAATGCAGTATGGTCTCACCATAGGACTGCCCCAGGTTTGAAATGGTTAATAGAACCTATGCAAATGATAGAATGCTAGGCTCGAGCTCGGTTTTCAAACCACTGTCCCTGGTTGGACTTCCTGCAACCATCAGATTCTTTACTCCGCTTGCCTCAGTAAGACGTCTCTGGAGAGCTCTCCTTCACTTTACCTGAAGAGTTTTATTTTGTCTCGGTTTTCAAAGTCCGTTTAATTATTTCAATTTTTGAAGCACTGTTCTTGGTTCACAGGTAGACCTAGTCTAGATTGTAGTGAATTTTTGGTGAGTTTCACGGTTCCTTATCGGTTCTTTTAACCAAGAAGGAACGGTACTGTTTACTTTATTTTAAAAATCGTTACTAGTATTTCCACTGTCCGGTAAGGCAGTATACATTCAATTATTAAAATTTAAATAAGTTACCAAGTTACTTCTCAGTTCTTTGGTTTAACAGACCAATAAATGTCACACACCAAGAAATGAACGGGCCTCACAGGTTTCCAACATTGTACAGAGTGTGGGGAACTGTTCGCTCAGGCAGCTCCTCATTTAATTTGTGCATTTTGTTTGTGGTTTAACCACCTCATGAAGGACTGCGATATTTGTAAGAACTTCCCTCAGTCGACACTTGAGAGGCGACTTAAACGACTGTAGGAGAAGATGTCTGAAAAGGCTGCTGACCCAGCTAAAGACAAACCAGCTACCAGCCAAAATGAACCGGAGGAACAACCCTCTGACCAAGGTAATGGTTCCTCCTCTAAAAAATGTCCTGCAGATACTGCCGCTAACCCGGCAACCACAGGGAAGAGAAAAAAGAAGGAAAATCATACAGCGGTTGAACTGCAAATGAAAAAGTCATCGGTTCCGACCGCTGAGGAGATAGCAAACGCTATCAGAATTATCCAGGCACTCCAACTGAGTACTCCGGTTCTGGTTGAGAAGCAGCTGCGTCTATCCACCTCTGGCTGTACTCCAGTTCCCAGTTCCTTGTAACACAAAGAAGGTCCTTTTGGTGAGGAGGAGGAGGAGGAGGATGCTGATGATGATGAGGATGAGGACTACGGGGAACTGATTGAACTGGATTTTTCCCCAGATCCTCATCGTGCTGACTCCCCTGACAAGGAGAATGAAAACTATACCTCTCATTTTGCCTTCATTAAACAGGTAGCCCAGTCCCTTGACATTCCTACCCAGGAGTCAACCGAAGAAGAGGAGGAGGAGGAGGAACAGGACTACATGGAAATGATGGATGTGCCAGTCTCTAAAAGACTGTTACTACCCATCCATAAATCCCTGAACAAGCAGGTTAACAAGGTCCTGCAGACCCCCACTTCTGTGCCACCAGTTGACAGAAAGGTGGACAAGAAGTATTGAGTGGCTAAGGGTGGAGCAGAGTTTCTGTTTGGGCACCCTAGTCATGAAGGAGTGATGAGGCTGCTGCCTGTGATAAGGCAGGCATCCCTCTGGCATCTTACCCTCCAGACAAGGACTCAAGGAAGATGGATTCCATTGCAAAGAAGGTGTATTTGGGATTCTCTCTGATCATCAGGCAGGCATCATACATGGCCTATGTTGCCAGATATCCCAGCCCCTATGGCAACTGATCTGAAGGAATCTGCAAAGGGGCATAGAGGCTTCAAAAGCCCAGTTTAGGATGGCTATGGACAACAATGACACTGCAGCTAGGCAAATGACTTCTTCTGTGTCACTCATGGGGTTCACTTGGCTCAGGACTACTAATCTGACCCAAGACACACAGTCCAAGGCTTTGGACTTCCCATGTGAGACTGCCTCTCTGTTTGGGGAACAGACGGAGGCTTACACGAAATAGATGGATGACTATAAGACAGCTTATAAGAGTGCTGCTGATAAAGGGAGGCATCTACTCCCCAAAAGCAACAAGCCAGGGGAGGCAGAGGTAGGGGTCAATACAAGCCATTCTTTTAGCCACAAGCTTACCCCCAATATCAGCAGCAGTGTGGTTACTTCAGGGGCAGGGGCAGAAGAGGTGGTAACCAAACTAGCCCCAGCACTCAGACAGCATCCCAACCCAAGCAGACCCTCTGAGGTGTCTGCTCAGGTTGCCTTCCCAACCCCGGTAGGGGACAGGCTGGCCAAATACCTCTAGGAATGGCAAATTATTACCACAGACTGGTGGGTCCTGGAAGTAGTGGGCCAAAGCCTGCCTCTCAACTTCAAACTCATACCAAAGCTGAGAGCAAGGGTTTTCAGACCTTTCTCCCCATCATAAACAGTGTTGCTGGAGAGGGAAGTGTTAAACCTCCTATCCTTAGGAGCAATAGAACCAGTTCCTATGGCACAGAGAGGGAAAAGACTCTATTCAAGGTACTTCCTCACAATAAAGAAAACGGGAGTGGTGACCCATACTGGATCTCAGGCACCTAAACAGGCATTTGGTAAAGCCAAAGTTCAAGATGGTGACCTTGAAATCAATCCTTCTGACCCTAAGACAAGGGGATTGGTTGGCATCTCTAGACCGAAGGGATGCATATTTCTGTATCCCCATAAGCAGTCCCACAGAAAATTCCCCAGATTCAGACTGCCATCAGTCCATTACTGGTTCAAGGCAATGCCTTTCGGACTTACTTCTGCTCCAAGAGTGTTCACAAAATGCTTGGCTGTGGTTGTAGCACACCTCAGGAGACAAGGAGTGGTAGTCTTCCCTTACCTGGATGACTGTCTAGTCATAGGGCAATGCCCTCAACAGGTAAGACAGTCTCTGGCACTCACACAGGAACTACTATGGTCACTGGGGTTCCTGGTCTATCTAAAAAAGTCAGTGTTACAGCCAGTGCAGCTCCTGGAATTCATAGGAGCCAAGCTGGACTTAACAAGGGGCTTGTTAGTCGACTGGTGCCCATGTTTCATTACAGAGTGGCCATGAAAACATATAAAACTGATAGAAAAGATGCCACCCATTGATTATAATGGTACACCCCCTGCTCACTGGCATCTCGCATAACGTTAGTGAGCTGCTGGGGCAAGAGCTGAGGGCTTAATTTATAACAGGGAAGTCCGTGGGACCCTGTTTCAACAATTTTACAAGTGATGCAGTTGTTTTCTACATGAATTATATTAGGAAATCTTCAGAATTCTGGACTTCTGTGACGGTAAGGCACCTGTATTTCAGGTGCAGGGCTATTCTCATTCACATTGGTGAATCTCTTTAAGAGGTGTTTGCCCCCTAAAGGGGGATTGATTTTTTGTTTTGTTAAGGTTAGATTAGTTAGTTGGTTAGCTTCTGCATGCTTCGTAAGAATTTGACGGTTGCAGGAAGTGCAACCAGGGACAGTGGTTTGAAAACTGAGCTTGAACCTAGCATTCCATCATTTGCATAGGTTTTATTAACCATTTCTGCTCCGGGGCAGTCCTATGGTGAGACCATACTGCATCTGTCAGAATACAGTAAGATTTCCTTGGAAGAAAAATTATTATTATGGTAAGTAATGTTTTCTTCTGTACTTCCAGTATCTGCTTCATAAACTCCTGCTGTTGTTGATCTCTTTGCCTGCTATTACTGTCTTGCTGGAACATCCAGTCCTTTCACATCTGGACCTGTTGCACCAGTTGTTGGTCTCTCTGAGCCTGCTGTTGTGCCAGCTGGTGGTCTCTGCACCAGCTGTTAGTCTCTCGGATCCTGTTGTTGCCCCAGCTATTCCTGTCTCTCCGCTAGCTGTTGGTCTCTCTGAGCTTGCTGCTGCACTTGATGAGCCATCCAATCCCTTTGCATCTGGGCCTGGTTTGCTTCCTACTCTGCCAGACAACTCAGTATGTTGTCCAAGCCCATCTGACCACTATTTAGACAAGGGGTAGATTGATCCCACTGCTAAAGCCAACCACGTGTGACAGGGTAGCGAACTAGGTGGCTCCTTGGGAAACACTCTGAAAAAGAACACTCAGGGCACCAGTTTAAATCAAATTAAATTTGCTTTACTTTTCCAGCAACAGAAAAAGAAACAAACAACTTATATTGAGCTTAACAAAATCTCTTGCAGATCAGTCTTTCTCTGTCTCCCATCTAACTGAAACAGAAAACCTCCTTCTGCTTGCTCACCCCCTCCCCTTTATTGGGCTCAAGCATGGGCTCAGTTGTTGCTTGTTAACACTCCCCTTCCCCTGAAGATAGCCAACAAGTTGAACATCCAGTGCAATGAGATTTTAAAGGGTCAGCATTAAAGCAAAGGGGGTTGGGTAACTTGGTACAACACCCACCACAGCCCCTGTCTAAACCTGCATTGTTTGTGCTGCAGGAATGTGAAGCATTATTTACAGATGAAAGGAACATGACGGACATAATCTCCAAACACAGAGTCTGAAACAGTCAGCTCTGTATCTCCTCAGTTCTCACTCTGGTATAATTCCCTCTATATCAGGACCTGTGACAGACAGCTCTGTGTCTTCTAACTTCTCACCCTGCCACTATTCCCCCTGGAGTAGAGCCTGTGACACACAGCTCCACTTTTCCTCACTTCTTACTCTTCTATAATTCTTGCTATAGCAGAGCCAGCAACAGACAGCTCTGTCTTCTCACTTTTCACCCTGCTATAAATCCCTTTGTAACATGGGATTAGCAGTCTGAGTAAGATGATTGGTGCAGTGCTGCCACCTGACCGTGCATTAATGCACAATATACTCACAGCTGATGCGAGCAGTTTGGATCATGAATCAGTGGACAGAACGGGTCTTTTTTATCTGTCTGATGGTGGAAACGTCAGAAGTAGCCATTTATAATTGGCCGCTTAGTGAGAGGTACTCGGCTGCTAACCCCATGTTATAATCGAGAGTACTCGGCTCCCCACCCACCCACCCCGCTGGAGATCCAGGGTCCGAGGGCACACTGTGGTGGAGAGGAAGTGTTCTCTGTTGAGAATGTCTTTCTCTCTCTCTCTCTCTGTCTCTCTCACTCTCTGTTGACTGTCTCCCACCCACCCACCCACCCTGTGGATCTTCAGGAGCCAAGCCCACAGTGACTGGGTAGAGGAACTGCTAACTTTTCAGACTGTGTCTCTCTCTCTCTCTCTCTCTCTCTGTCTCTTCAGTAAGCTGACAGTACCGGGGCCCCCCCACCCCCGTGACAGAGAGCGAGCCATTCCCATCTCGCAAGTGTTGCTATTGTTTTTGGCTGCCCTGCACGTCAAGAGATGGGGCAGAATCATAGTGATGCTGTTTGCAATTTTGTGAGCAGCCTGTATAAAGTGCACATAAATGATCTCTCCCCCTCCCCAAAAGCAATCCACAGTGAGAGAGCGAGAGACAAAACCGGTTAGTGTGCAGCACTAAGGAGAGACAGAGTGCCAGACCAAGAGAAGGCAAGACAGAGAGATCGAGAGGCAGAAGCGAGTTGGGCACACAGTGAGAGTGGCCCCACCGGCCTCTCACCGGGTAGGCGAGTTACCGATGGCCCTCAAGAGAGTGGGGCTAGGAGGGCCTCCCACCATCATAGGAAGAGGCGGCCCCACAAGCAAGTGGCCCAATCTGAGGATCCCCTCGGAGAGGGCTGGCCCTGATGGCCCCTGCAGGGAGGGGCATGGCACGGCCTCTTAAGGAGCGGTCCCAGGGCATCTCGCCCTCCTGGAACAGCTCCTCACAGTGAAGTTTTGTGTTTTTGGCCATTTGGTTCGTTCCTGCCTCTTAGCTCCTCGTTTTTTCTAGTTTGCGGTCGCCCGCTGTTTTTTTCCATTTTCCCGGGTTGGGCTGCATGTCTTCAGATTTTGGTGCAGTCAGGTAAGTGGTTTTAACTTGGTTATCCCCCCTCCCCCTTTTTCCTCCTTTCATTGTTTGCCTGTCGCAACTTTGCATTTTAGGTCCAAAATCCATCCGTTCTTTCTTTTCCCTGGTTGAGGACCCCCCCCCTCCTGGCCAGGGCCATGTGTTCCCCTTTGTGCCTGTTCCCCTTCTTTTCCACCCTGGCTCCGCCACCCTGCTTTGGTGATGGGTAGTGCCCGGGAGTGCTGCTTTTACGTCTGCAGCCCTGGTCTCCCCCTACTGTTTCTTACAGGTGTCTGCTCAATGGTCTGCTCTTTTGTGTTTTGGTTTCCCTGGTCTGCCTCCCCACTACGCCCATTCAGAGTGCATTGTGCCCCTTTTCAACCATAAAACCAGCTGTCCTTTCTTTTCCCAGGTCTAGGCCCCCCTTCCTAGCCAGGGCCACGTGCTTCCCCTATGTGTGCCTGTCCCCCTTTTTTCCATTTGTATGGCTCCTCTTTCCCCTTTTGGTATGGGTAGAGCTCCGGGAATGGCATTTCTGTCTGCAGCCCTGGGTCCCCCCCCCGTTGTTGCTTTTAGGCTTTTTCTCCATGTTTTACTTTTGTGTTTTGTTTTCCCTGGGTTACCTCCTCTTCACACCCAGTCTGAGTGCGTCATGCCCTTTTCGGCCCAAAAAAACAGCCGTCCTTATTTTTCCGGATCGGGGACCCCCCCCACTCCTGGCCAGGGCCTCGTGTTCCCCCTTGTTTGCCTGTTCCACCTTTTTTCCATTTGTCTGGCTCTGCTTTCCCCTTTTGGTGTTGGGTAGTGCTACGGGAGTGACATTTTCGCCTGCAGCCCCGAGCCCCCCTGCTGTTGATTTTAGGCGTTGGCTCACTGGTTTGCTCTTTGTGTTTTGGTTTCCTTGGGCTGCCTCCCCTCTACGCCCATTCTGAGTGCGTCGTGCCATGTGGCGTGATCTGCCTGGAGCATGTGCCTTCTTCGGCTGCGGGGAGTTTCCTCGGCCCCCGAAATACTTTGCAGCTTCAGTCTCCCTCTTTGTCTTCCAGCCTGCTTGCCTGCTACCACTTGTCAGGCCACTTTTTCCAATCCTCGTCGCCCTCTGAGTTGCTTTGTTCCAGCTCTCCCAAGCCCTTTCCCTGCTTTAATTTGTTTTTCTTCCCTTCCGGGCCCAGCGGGCTCACGCCAGACTGGCCACATGGCGCCTCAGCAGAGCTTTTGCCCAGTGCTCCAGCCACGCCCTGCTGGTAAAGGCTTGTGAGTTTTGGCCTCTTTTTGCACCATTTACATCTTCCTTGTCTGTTTTCAGCTTTTGGTGTGCTTGTACTCGTTTTGCTTTTTGAGAGACCCCCTCACTTTTGTTTCCATATTGTCTGTGTGTGCATCTGGGTTTTTGGTCAGCCTTTTGGTTATTTTCCTGTTGCCTCCCCAGCTTTCGGCAGCTGGTGGACCCCCCCCGTGGGTTACCCCGGGTCGTCTGTGCTCGGTGGAGTAGCCGGCTTGCCTTGGGGGGCTGTGTCCCCTTTCGTCCCCTCTGCCGTCCTCGCTCCTCCTGCGCTCCCCTCTCTAGCTTTATATGTAACCCTTCTCTTCAGCAGGTATTGCCCAGCATCTGCTGTTTCTTCTTTAGCCTTTAGTTGGGGCATCTTTATAATGGCTTGCAATGTAGCCACTGGGTAGGACCTAATCATTATTAGGGTATAAGTTAAGTTGTTGTAGATCCTTTGCCTGCTGTTCGGTTTCCTTCCGGGGTGGTGGGAAGGGCATGTTTTTTTTTTTTTTTTTTTACCAATTAGCCTTTGTTGCTGTCTCCAGTATTTTAGGGTGGTATTCTGAGTCCAAGTTAGTGAGTATGTTTCAATACTAGGTTTTTAGGAGCCCTCCCCATGCATTCCCTGCAGGAGAAAGAAAAAAAAAAGGCGAGGAAAGGGAAAAGGGAAGAAAGACTCTCTCCCAACCCCCATCAAGGTAGCGATTGTATGTTAAGGAGCAGTATATTCAAAGAATAGCCTGGGTACAGTTGGCTAGAGTGCTAATTGGTAGAGGGCATTTGAAACAGAATAACAAATATGTTTCGTCTCAAATAGGTATCGCAACGCATAGCACCGCTTTGCCCCTTACAATTAATACCAGTACAATGGCTGAATCCCAGGATAAGCAGGTTGTGAACAGCCAGGTCCCCACAAATTTTACACCAGCACAGGGTTCCAGTCAAGACCTTTCAGGCCCAGGAAGCCAGACACAAGCTGTGGAACTGGCTACCCCAGCACAAGGTCAGGACCAAGCGTTACGTGAGGCCCTGCAACGCTTAAAAGACATTGGCGGGTCAGATTGGCTGGCGACCATATCCAGGCTGGAACCAGAATTGCGGGTTGCCCGTCCAGGCGAGCAACAGCTGCCAGAGGTAACCCCCCCACCATAGCGGAACACAGACCTCAGGGACCGGTTGAGGATGAAGGGCGGCAAGCCAGGCGTAGCCAGCCATCGGCCCGATTATTGGAATCCATGGGTCAGAAAAAAGCTGGTAGTAGAAAGGGACAAGGTGGGCAGAAGAAGCGTAAGGCTCAAGCAGGGGCAGAGATGTGCAGAAAGTGTATGGAGAAGAAATGGAGTGGAGTCGAGGAGAGCGAGTCCGTGGTCCAGCCTAGGGCACCGAATGAAGAAATGAAAAACCACCCGGTGGCAGCAATGGTCCAGCCAAAAATCAGTGAGTATGAGGGAGATCAGGACAGTGATGCATCAGTGGAATTGGCATGGTCTGATTCCGATAGCGAAGATGAGCAATCCAGTGAGAGCCGGGAACAGCTACCACTGGAAGCAGTAACAGAAGAGGCAAGGTATAAAAAATGGAGGAAAAACCTGGAAGATGTGGCTAAGGCTACAAAGGTAAGGGAACGGAAGAGGGCCAGGCTCTTGGGAGACAGGACGGGGGGCCGCCATCAGCAGTTAGATTTTGGTAAAACACAGGGAGATCAAGGGGGAGAAATGGTAGTCAGCCAGATAAGGCAGCACGGGCCTTCAGCGGACAATTCAGTGCCGGCAATGCCATGGCATCAAATATGGCAACACAACCCCTTCATGTGGCCATTCATATATGGGGAGCCAGGTAATTTGCCCGCCCCTTGGGCAACAACGAATCTATGGGGCCCCTTTGCTCCTACTCTCCCAACAATCCAGCATGGGGGCACGACCGCTCCCAACACAGGGTCGCGTGCATCTTTGGCTAATAAGCCAGGTGAGGGTACCTCCCAGAGACTGGCGGGGGGCAAAGCGCAAGCACCAATAGATAGCTTTGGTTTTAGGACACACCAGTGGGCAGAGCCCGCTGTGGTAGGATACCAGGTCCCAATAGATAGACAAGGGGGGATGACACAAAGGGCTACAGAGCCCGCATGTGTAGGGCTGGAAAAAGCCCCCTCAAGTCATCTAGGGGGTGGACAGCAGATCACCCATGGGATTGAGCCATTGCGGGTTCAGCCTCCCCAATCAATTGATTCCCAGGGGGCGGTGGCAGGAGGAGGTAACGCTCAAGCAGCAGCAGTTCAGGTATGGACAGGTGCAGTGCCCTCTACAATACAGCATCCTCCAGCCAACAAAGAAAGTTTGTTGTCAGGCTTAGAAGCACAGGAAACGGTTGCCTCTCAAACTGGACCCGCTCCCAGTACTTTGGCAGGTGACATTTTAACCAGCTCAAAAATAACGGCACCAGAGTGTTGGGCATATGCCGGGGTGGAAGACCCATTGGGGGACCACTTATCCGACACTGTCAGGGAGAAAATCTGGAATGGGGAATTTATAGACATGTTCTTGTTATTGCACAGGGAGATCCCAGAAGTGAATGATGAGAAAAAGAATAAACAAGAGAGGCCATGGTGGCCAAAGGTGCCTTTCACATTTGAGAATTGGGCAGCAGCATTTGACATATTTATGTCAGTTTATGGGATGAAACACCCTGATAAGTTAATTGCTCTGCTAAAATACAGGAACACCATAAAATTCGCACATCTGTCCTTTGATGGATATGCATGGCTAAAATACAACGAGCAGTTTCATCTAAAACTATCTCGGCAACCCAATCTAAAATGGGAAAACACACACATAGACCTGTGGGTCTGCTATATGACGCGGGGCCGGTCCAATGTAGTAACTTACACTGATAGTGGTCATGTTATTTCCAGACAAACAAGGGAGAGTGCAGGAAAGAACAGAGGAAGGAAGCAGGGAGGAAGGCATGTTACGACTACAATAAAGGAAAATGTTTTTGTTCCTTTTGTAAACACAGCCATATCTGCAAACTGTGTGGAGGAGAACGCAAGGTCTCGGAATGCACACGACAATCCTCCAAGAAACCAAACAACGAAAGAATAAGCAGTGAAAAAGGAAAGGGGTCTGGGAAGTTTAGCTAATTCACCAGTACGGTTAGACCAGATGGACCCCTGGCTCGACTGCTACTCGGAAAAAACAATAGCAAAATATATACATGACGGTTTCAAGTATGGTTTTAGGATACCATACAGGGGGCCAAGGTTAGAAACTACAGCTCGCAATCTCAAGTTGGCAAGTTTGCTTCCCAATATCCTGGAGAAGAAAATTGCCAAAGAGGTAGAGGGAGGAAGGCAGGGTGGCAGGACCATTCGACTACCCCCAGTTCACAACCTCAGGGTATCCCCATTGGGGCTGGTCCCCAAGAAGGAAGTAGGGGAATACAGGCTCATTCATCACCTGTCCTACCCGAAAGGTAGTTCAGTGAATGACTTCATCAACCCAGAAGACTGCACAGTGCAATACACAACTTTTGATGTGGCACTGCGCCACATACGAGAGCTAGGCTGTGAGGCTGTGATGGCAAAAAGCGACATTAAATCCGCTTTCCACCTGTTACCAGTACATCCGAGTGATCAGGATCTACTGGGTTTTAAAGTTGGAGGTCAATGGTATATGGACAAGGCTATGCCCATGGGATGCTCCGTAAGCTGCTCAGCCTTCAAAGCATTCTCAACCATCTTGGAGTGGGCCACCAGAACGCACACACAGAATGCACATATAGTTCATTATCTTGATGATTTCTATTGTAGGCCCAGGAGAACCACATGTCTTGGAGCATTCAGGGTTTCACCTCACTAATGGGGTATTTCGGTGTCCCGCTACCACAGGAAAAAACAGAGGACCCTGCTACCCTGCCTCTCATACCTGGGCATAGAAATAGACTCCGAGGCCATGGTTTCCTGACTACCACAAGACAAGGTGGCACTTTTGAGCAAACTGTTAGGTGAGATGGGATGGGCAAAGAAGGTGACCTTACAACAGCTGCAATCGGCTATAGGCCACTTGAATTTTGCATGCCAGGCAATTCGCCCAGGCAGGCCATTCCTCAGGCGGATGGCATCAGCCACTGGGAGGCTCTAAAACCATATCACCACATCAGACTAACGCAGGGCATAAAAGCAGACTTACAGGTTTGGGAACTCTTCTTACAAGATTTCAATGGCATCACCATCTGGCAGACACCGGCAGACCAACGGTTGGATCTGCACATGGTGACCGATGCTTCCGGTGGCATTGGCTTTGGGGTATTCTGGCAAGGTGCGTGGTGTGCAGGACACTGGCCGCATGACTGGATATCGAAAGGGCTCACAAAAAACATCACCCTTCTCGAAATTGTTCCCTATCATGGTAGCCGTTCGGGTGTGGGGGCACAAAATTCAGAATAAAAAAGTGCTGTTTCACACAGACAACAGGGCTATAGCAGACATATTGAACTCGCAGACGTCTCATTCTGAAGAGGTGATGAAGGTCCTGCGGGTTTTTGTGTTATGCTGCTTACGGTACACCATCTCTTTTAAGGCACATCATTTGCCAGGAAAGAAAATGTTATAGCTGATGCCCTGTCTGATTTCAGCTCAAGCACTTCAGGCAACTAGCCCGTGCGTGACCAGTTCCCCACACAGATACCGAAAGCGGTCTGGAGACTTGGGAACCAAGATTGCAGCAACTGGTACAGCTCACTGTGGCCCCTTCTACATGGAGGAAGTATGTAGGTAGCTATGGGTCTTTCCAGCAATTCTGTGGTCACGAGGTAAGCGTGGAACTACACAATACCCAAAGACAGGTTCAAAGCTACATCCTTCACTTAGAAAGCCTGGGAAAGTCTCCGGCAGCTATATACCTCCAACTGGCGGGCATTGCCTTTCTTCGCAAATCCGAGGGTTTCCCTGACCCAACCAATACTTTAATTACAAAGAAAATGATACAAGACATGTCTAGACTCACAGGAAAAAAGTTGGACACAAGGAAGCCCATAGGAATAACTGAACTGTCCAGCCTCCTGAAAACACTAGCAGTTACTTGCAGCTCGGGCTACGAAACCAAGCTTTTCAGAGCCCTATACATATGTGCATTTTTTGGGGCCTTCCAGGTGTCGGAGTTGGTACCACAGTCTAACTCATCGAGTCAGAACACCAATCTCCAGTTCACTGATTTTGTCATCTGGCAAGACAGACTGTGTCTTCAGCTGCGAAAATCAAAAACGAACCAGTGCAGCCCCCCCGCCATTATAACACTGTTTATGGCTCTCCCAGGGAACATTTGCCCATGGTTGTCAATGAAGGAGTATGTGTCGGGTCGTCCAAGAGGACCTGGGCATTTGTTTGTGCATGGGGATGGAAAAATGGTCACAAAGAGGCAGTTCACGGTCATCCTAAGAAAGGGTTTATGGATGGCAGGTGTAAACCCGACCTCATACAACACCCATTCATTCAGAATTGGAGCAGCCACCGAGGCAGCCAGAGTGGGTTAAATGAAGAACAGATAAAAGAGGTCAGCAGATGGGCATCAAAAGCATACATGGGTTACATTAGGCTCAGCATAACACATCAGGAAGTGACGCTGGGGAACCCAGCACAAGTTGTAATTGAAGCTCAAAGTGGGAGAATACTCACATGTTTCTGTTTTGTCTTACTGGCATGGCTGCAACATCCCCTCGGATATGGATCGTGGGTCATTCACACGTGAGGGAGGCATACACGAGGGTGAAAAAATTACCTTACACAACACAGCTGGGCATTCCAAGAAGTCGAGCTGTGATTCATTGGACAGGAAAAGGGGGGATGAAGTGAGGGGCATTGGAAAAAATGATTTTTAGATTGGGCCTACATCGTCAACCACCGGTTGCGCTGGTTATTCACCTGGGAGGGAACGACTTGGTCACCCTAGGGGCACCCAGATTAATTGGGGATATTAAGAGGGATTTGGCCCACTTAAAACAAATGTTGCCTCACACCATTCTGGCATGGACAAGAATGATACCACGCCAGCAGTGGTGTGGTGCGCGAAAGGCAGGAGCCATGAAAAAAGAACGTAGGTCTGCGAATAGGGAGGTGTCCCATTTCGCGGCCTTGCTGGGAGTAGAGGTTATCAGGCATTTCTTGATCACCAAGATGGATAAGGGCCTGTATAGCCGGGATGGGGTTCATTTGTCGGACATGGGAAATGACAAGTTTAACAATACCCTAAACTGATTTTTGCGAGAGACAGTACTGTTTGGTAAAAGTAAGATCCCTTGGGCATTAGTGGGAGATACGTGTTGGCACCGTATGTAAGTGGCGGTAATTCATGGCTGACCCTAGGTAAGAGAAGCTCCAGACATAAGAAGAAGAGCTGCAATTGGGTGTCACTGGGGAGAGGCACGACCCTAGGATGGGTATGCCTCGAAGATCGGGGGAGGAAGGCACCCAGGCAGGGGCGTGCACCGAAACGCTGGGAGCCAAGATTCCGAGATTGGGAGTGTGGCCCTGGATGGGCATGCTCCTTGTCAAGGGTCTAGGAGGCCCTAAATTCAGGAAGACGGGAAGGGGAACTGTCTTGAGGGAAGGCGCGGCCCTCAACGAGTCTGTTGGACTAAAGGGCCAGAGTTCCCCTTAAATAAGTGGATGAAGGAGCCGCAGTTCCAGCAATACATGAATTGTGGCTGTCCAAGGGGTCTTATGGGAAGGGATACTTAATGTACATATGATTGAAATTATGTTATGTAGAGTGATGTATGTATATAGATATACAGTGTAATGTACATATCTGTAAGATGTGATGTACATATTAGGCTTTATAAATGTTAAGTGTTCCATGTAATGTAAACAATTTTTGATTAAGTAAAAAGAGCTGCGGCCTTTTTTGTACCAAAAAACAATGTGGTGTGTTATTTGAATTGGGGGTCCGCTTTGGGCAATGGCCCCACCGGCCTCTCACCGGGGGCGAGTTGCCGACAGCCCCAAAGAGGGTGGGGCTAGGAGGGCGGCCCACCATCATAGGAAGAGGCAGCCCCACAAGCAAGTGGCCCAATCCTCGGAGCTCCTCGGAGAGGGCTGGCCCTGATGGCCCCTGTAGGGAGGGGCATGGTAGGGCCTCTTAAGGAGCGGTCCCAGGGGATCTCACCCTCCTGGAACAGCTCTTCACAGTGAAGTTTTCCCACCCTCCGCCTTAAACTACCAGGTTGCAGCAAGAGCTCTGTCGCAGCTCTAGTAAGTAAACCAAGAGGAGAACTGATATAGAGAACAAGAGGCAGTGGTAATTCATGGCTGATCCTTAGTAAGAGAGGCTCCAGACATAAGAAGAAGAGCTGCGATTGGCTGTCACTGGGGAGACGCATGACCCTAGGACGGGTATACCTTGGAGATCGGGGGAGGAAGGCACCCAGGCAGGGGCGTGCACCGAAACGCTGGGAGCCAAGATTCCGAGATGGGGAGTGCAGCCCCGGATGGGCATGCTCCTCGTCAAGGGTCTAGGAGGCCCTAAATTCAGGAAGATGGGGAGGGTAACTGTCTTGAGGGAAGGCACAGCCCTCAATGGGTCTGTTGGGCTAAAGGGCCAGAGTTCTCCTCAAATAAGTGGATGAAGGAGCCGGGGTTCCAGCAATACATGAATTGTGGCTGCCCAAGGGGTCTTACGTGATGGGATACTTAATGTACATATGATTGAAATGATGTTATGTATAGTGATGTATGTATCTCGATATATAGTGTGATGTACATATCTGTAAGATGTGATGTACATATTAGGCTTTATAAATGTTAAGTGTTCCATGTAATGTAAACAATTTTTGATTAAGTAAAAAGAGCTGCGGCCTTTTTATACCAAAAAACAATGTGGTGTGTTATTTGTGTAACCCCCCTGCAAATGGGGGTTCCCAAAAGACTTCCAGGAGCTTGCTTGAATGCTCCAAGCCTAAATGGTGTTTGGCGTTTAAGCCATTTATCAGTGAGTGTTTTTAGAGCCTCTGGTACTGTCTCTTTAAGAGCTGTCTGCTTGCAGACATAATTAGTTTGTATGGGGGACTGTGCTTCTCTGTTTGAGTACCACTCGAGCTGCTGCCAATTCACTCCATTTTTGCAGTCACTAGGAGTGCAAAGGAACCTATCTGAAAGATGTAACTGTTTGCCAGAAACCATTTAGAGTAATAATGAAATTACAGTTTGTCTAACCTGCTTTCTTTGCAGTCAGAACTGTGTCTGCCTAGTTCCCCATTCTGGTTTTGAACTGCTGAACTGGACCAATCAGTGTGGGGTAAGCTAGCTCAAAATGGTGCCTTGGACGAATCAGAACTTGGACTCATAATCTGAGCCAGCCACAAGAGGATTGTATGGGCAGTGACTCTGGGAGATGTAGTTTAGACTTCGGCATCTTTTTGGACCAACAGGAGCAGTCTATTGTGAGTGACAGCCAATCCAGTCAAGAACTGGGAGGAACTCAAAGGAAGTGCCCGGTTTTGTCTGTTGGAGTTCAGTTTAGCTCTGGCAGTGAAGGGGAAAGGAACCCTGTGCTCCTTCAGTGCACAGTTTTAGTCAAAAAACATGTGTAAGGTCCAGAGTTCCGGTCTGCAGCTTGTGTAACTGCTTTTAGGACTGAATCCGTCCTGTGAAGAGAATCAAAGGATATCTGAAGAGTAGAAACCAGGCTCACCCTGTAGAAGACTGGAGAAATTGCTGAATTGCACTCGATCTGTCAGGAACTGAATCTGCTGTGTGTTCTCCCGGGTATTGTGCAGTAATTGCGATCGGGATAGAGAAGCAGCCTGCCTGGTATAGTACTTTCTTTTTTACCATATAAATGTGTGAGGAGGCTTGTGTACCTCAAGTGAATCCTGCTGCCATTAAGTGACTTTTGCCTGTGACTGTTTACCATATAAATGTGTGAGGAGTCTCTTGGAGCTCAAGAGTAGCCCTGCTGACATTGAAGGACCCTATCTTGTTTGGAGGTCGTGAGTACTAATTCAGGGTCGCTTCCTGTTGAATTGCCACATTAAATCCAAATGGAATCACTGTACTGCTGACTGTTTAAACTAATTTTTTCTTTTCTCTGTGTGAAAGGGCCCCTACCAGCTGCCACGGTTTGGACTAGCCACTAGGGCTTGGGTACCCAGGGACAGTAACTGATAGGGATAGGCCTGTGCACAGAGCCATAGGTAGATGAATAAAGTGATAAGCTAATTAACCTGATTTCCCCCTGTCCTTGTTATATCCCCCAAATAAATTGAGCTGTTTGTTTCAGCAAAGTTATACTGCCTGAGGTATTTGTCTAAGTTAAAGTTAAAGTACTGTACTGTGATTGTTGCACTGTATCTTATTTCACAGGAGGTCCCAGTGCCTGAACCAGCCCTGGGGTAAGTGTATACTGTGAAGGTAATTTGATATATTGTGTGGGCCACTAGTGGAAGAAAGGGTTGCAGTGTCCCAGAGGGCTGTGACCAAGTAAGTTTAACTATTGCAAACCCTGACCTCTGGGTGGAGGCACCCGCCATTGGATCCAGGCCCCTCAACCTGTTAGTGGCAAATCAGGCAGGGGTAGTAGCCCCTGGGATTACGCCATCTAGGGGTTACATTTGAATTGGGGGTCCGCTTTGGGCAACGGTATTTGTACCTTGGTTAACCAAGTGCAGTGGAAGAGAGCGAGAGCGACACGCTGCATGGACACACACACAGAAGGAGAGGCAGGATTAGGTATGGGGCTCACAGTCTGTGGCAGCCTATATATATTGTTGAAAGTTTGCAATTGCAGCATGTGAATCCCGTACTTAGAAACTCATAGCACAGCAATCCTGTGCGAATTATCGACTGTCAGCCTTACTGAACAGGTGGGGTGCGTTCGTGAAATGTAGTGCTACAATGTTGTGTCTGACGCTGTGTTGTGTCCCCGATGTTTTGACAGTCGCGACAAGGTCCAGTCTGTGTGTGTCTGTTGCTTTGTTGTCATTTTTTTCTTGAGAACACAGTTGCAGTGGAGTTTGTTGGTTCCCGCACTCTCCTGTCACTCAGTCTTTACACACAGAAGGAGCAGCAAGGGTGCGAGAGAGAGTGGGAGAGAGCAGGAGACAGTGGTCCTCTCAGCGACTGCCACATTTCATTTATTCAAGCTGTAGCCTCTCTCTAGTCAGTGTCACTCTCTCTCCAAGTATAAGTGCAAATGACAGCGAGACAGAGAGAAAGAGCACCATGGCTGTGGGACATAGAGTGAGCGAGAGAGAGAGAGAGAGAAAACAGCTCACGGCAGTCCTTTAACAGCACGACCACAACATTTCATTTATTCATGCTGCAGTCTCTCTCCTCTCAGTGTTATTCTTTCTGCAAGTGTAAGCACACATGACAGAGAGAGGCAGCACTGTGGCTGTGGGGGCGGGGATGGCTCACGGTGGTTGTGTGACAGCGCGGCCACAAGATTTCATTCAGCTGTACCACAGTGTTGTCTCACCTCTCACTGTGTATTCAGTGTTGTGTGACATATAGCAGCTGTAAAACTGTGCAGTTCCCTAGAGGATGTCTGCCTTTACAGCAGTTCCACAAGCAGTGCAGTTCCCTACATGCTGTGTGCCTTCACAGCAGTTCCACAGTGGCAATACTTGATGTGGTGGAAGCACACCTCATGATACTTACATTTTTTAGCATTTAGCAATGCTTTTCTCTGCATTTTTTCGCAATTCTTGTTACTCCATATTATAAGCACAATAACCCACTCCAAGGTGTGCGGTTATTGGAATTAATCAGCACCCCGGGTGCTGTGAGGGTGCTCAGCCTGGGGCCCCGTGCCTTACAACACACCCAGGGTGTTGATTAATCCCCAATAACCGCACACCGTGTTGTGACTTATTGCTAACTTATTGCAGAGCCAAAGCAGCTCTGTATCTCAACACTTCTAACCCAGTTGTAATTCAATGGCAGCTATATTTCCCACTACAGCAACATATGTGACAGACAGTTCTGCGTCTCCTCTCTTCTCACCCTGTTATAAATCCCTTTATAGAAGAGCCTATGACAGACAGTTCTGAGTCTTCTCACTTTTCATGCTCACCTGCTATAAATCCCTCTGGAGTAGAGCCTGTGACAGACAGCCCTGTGTCTCCTCACTTCTCACCCTGCTATAGTTCCCTTTATTGCAGTGCATATAACAGACAGCTCCATGTCTCTTCATTTCTCATCTTATTATAACTCCCTCTTTAGCAGAGCCTGTGACAGACAAATCCGTATCTTCTCACTTCTCACCCTGCTGTAATTCTTTCTATAGCAGAGCCTGTGACTGAGAGCTTTGTCTCCACACTTATCACCCTTCAATAATACCCTGTATAGCGGAATGGGTGATAGACAGCTCAGTGTCTCCTCACTTTTCACATTGGTGTAATTCTCTATAAAGCAGAGCCTGTGAAAGACAGTTCTGTACCTCTATAGCAGTGCATCTGACAGACAGCTCCATGACTCCTCACTTCTCAACCTGCGATAATTTCTTCCATAGCAAAGCCTGTCATGAACATCTCCATGTCTCATCACTTCTCACTCTTCTGTACTTTGCTCTGTAGCACACCTCGTGACAGACAGCTTTGTGTCTCCTCACTTCTCACCTTGCTAGAACTCCATCTTCAGCAGAGTGTGTGACAGATGGCTAAGTCTCCTCACGTCGAACCCTGCTGTAATTTGAACTGTATCAGGGCCTGTTGCAGCCACTTCTCTGTCTCACTTCTCACCTTGCTATATGACCCTCAATAGGAGGGCTTGTGACACACAGCTCTGTGTCTCCTCTCTTCTCTCCCTTCTTTAATTCCCTCTATAACAGAGTCTGTAACAGACAGTTTTGTGTATCCTCACTTCTCACCCATTTTCATTGTTAAGTGTAAATCCTTGCCTTTGTAACCTCCGGGGTCATGCCTGAAAATAGGCAAATGTCTGCCTAGTGCACCTTACCCAGTCATCAAAAACTAAATAAAATAATACCTTCTATAACGGAGCCAGTGACAAGACAGCTCTGTGTCTCCTCACTTCTCACCCTGCTATAATATCTTCTATTGCAGAGACAGTGACAGACAGCGCAGTGCCTCCTCACTCCTCACCCTGCTTTAATTCTGTCTGTAGCAGGGCCCGCCACAGACAGCTCCGTGTTTCCTTATTTCTCCTCCTCCTGTAATTCCTTCTGTAGCACAGCCTGTGACAGACAACTTTGTGTCTCCTCTTTTCTCACCATGCTATATTTCTCCCTATTGCAGCACCTGTGATAAATAGCTGCGTCTATTCACTTCTCAACCTGTTGTCACTGCCTCATAGTAGAGCCTATGACAGTGTGGTGTCATCATTTCATCCCCTGCCATAATTCCCTCTATAGCAACCACTGACAGACAGCTCTGTGTCTCCTCACTTCTCACCCTGCTATAATTTCTTCTATAGAGCCTGTGACAGCTCCATGTGTGTCTATCCTCACTTCTTGCAATGTTATAATTCCCTCAATAGCAGAGCCTGTGGCAGACAACTCTGTCCCCTCACTCCTCACCATGCTGTGATTCCTTTTGTAGCAGTCCCTGTGGCAGACATCTGTCTCCTCATTTCTCACCTTGCTGTAATTCCCACTATAGCAGAACCTAAGACAGACAGCTCTGTGTCTATGTACTTCTCAGTCTGCTATAATTCCCTCTGTAGAAGAGCCTGTGACAGACAGCTCTGTGTCTCCTTACTTCTCCCCTGCTATAACTCCCTCTGTAGGCAGAGACTGACAGACAGCTCAGTGTTTCCTCACTTTTTTTAACTCTGCTATAGTTCTCAATATAGCTGATACTTTGAATGACTGTTTTCTTCTCATTTCTTACCCTGCTGAAATGCCCTCTGTAAGAGAGCCTGTGACAGACAGCTCCATGCCTCCTCACTTCTTACCCTGCTGAAATGCCTTCAGTAAGAGAACCTGTGACAGACAGCTCCACGTCTCCTCACTTATACAATAGGGGTTGAAATAATATACTATCACATAAAAAGCTGTATCACAACCACAATGTAATAACCAGTTTGTGACGTGTACACTGTGAAGATAACAACCACAGTGTACACGTCATTGCTGGTTATCAACAGTGTACATGTTACTTCCCCCTCCTCATGCTGCTAAAAAAAAAAAAAAAAAGAAAAGTAACAATAACCGGAGCCCTATTGTATAAAATGGATACGTGATGTCCTGTTGTGTGATACCTATGTATCACAACTTGTGGACAGTGACCTCGGAAACCTCACTTGTGGCTCCGCTACGCCACTCGTGAGCCGAGGTCACTGTCCACTCGTGATACATACAGTATAACACGATGGGCCATCATGTATCCCCTTATTCTCATCCTGCTTTAATTATCTCTGTAGCAGAGCCTGTGAAAGACAGCTCCACGTCTCTTCACTTCTCACCCTGCTGTAATTCCCTCTGTAGCAGAGACTGTGACAGACAGCGCCATGTCTCTTCACTTCTCATCATGCTTTAGTTCCCTTTATAACAGAGCCTGTGACAGACCGCTCCCGGTCTCCTCACTTCTCACCCTGCTGTAATTCCCTCTGTTACTGTAGCAGAGCCTGTGGCAGACAACTCCCAGTATCCACACATCTCATCATGCTTTAGTTCCCTTTATAGTAGAGCCTATGACAGACAGCTTCACGTCTTTTCACTTCTCACCCTGCTGTAATTCCCTCTGTATCAGAGCCTATGACAGACAGCTCCCAGTCTCCTCACCTCTCACCCTGCTGTAAATCCCTCTGTAGCAGAGCCTGTGACAGACAGCTCCCTGTCCTGTCACTTCTCGCCATGCTTTAGGTCCCTGTGTAGCAGGGCCTGTGACACACAGCTCTGTGTTATAAAGCCTGCTTACTCTGTCACACTTACTCCGCAGCAACCCAAGTGGTTGGGTTGCTGCTATGCAAATGTGGCAGTATGAATACTTACCAGATGGTGATAACTCGATGCCCAGTTCTATCCTGGGGTCGCAGCTGAGTTGGGGACATGTTTCGATGAGAGTGGTGTAAGGTGCTATGTGGACAGACAGCATCGCTCACATTATCGCAACATGCATGATTCCATCATTCTTTGCTGCGCTCCAATGATGTCTCTGAACAATCTAAAAGTTCCCTTTATGCTTCTGTTTTTAAAAAGGAATAAAAAATCCAACTCAGCAAATTAGTTCTCTTCCTTCTCCATAAGGGCAGTACAAACCCGAAGTACAATTAAAAGCAAAGGCAAGTTAAAAAACTGTAATAATAATAATAATCTTTATTTTTAAGTGCCTTTCGTGGTATCAAGGTTCTGTACAACGTGAATAATAAAACAACAGTAAAATCAGAAATACAAACAATAAAAGGTCAGTAGGAATACATCTCATCAGATTAAAAGGGTAGACCTGGTGCCACAAATAAGATTTAAGTGCCTGTTTAAATCCCCCCACGGTCGCACACTCCTGAATCTGATGGGGTAGAGAATTCCAGAGGGCTGGGGCCACGTACATGAATGCACGGGCCCCTAAAGATTTCAGTGATACCCTTGGAATCTCCAGCAACCCCTCGTCAGCCGAATGGAGCTGTCACTCATACTTAGATACATAGATAGTGTCGGCAGATAAGGGCCTATGGCCCACCCAGTCTGCCCATTTGAGCTTGTAAATTCACTTTATGTTTTCTTAGAAGTCTGTTGCCCCTTACCCCTGACCTCCAGAATTCCTTTATGTGTATCCCATGCATTCTTAAATCCTGTGATTGTTTCAGCCCCCACCACTTCCTCTGGTATGGTGTTCCACTTGTCCACCACCCGTTCTGTGAAGAAATTCTTCCTCATGTTTCCTCTGAATCATCCTCTCCAACTTCATCCCATGCCTCTAGTCTTAGAACATCTTTTTCACTTAAAAATAGTGTATTCCTACACCCTGTTCCTCCCTGTAAGATACTTGTATGTCTCTATCCTGTCCCTTCTCTCCCTCCTCTCCTCCAGGGAGTACATATTCAATTCCTTCAACCTGTCCTCATAGGACTTGTGATGAAATCCATGTACCATCTTTGTTGCCCTCCTCTGAACCTTCTCTATCCTGTCTATGTCCTTACGTAGGTAAGATCTCCAGAACTGTACACTGTACTCCAGGTGGGGCCTCACTAGTGTCTTGTATAGTGGAATTATGACCTCCCTTTTCCTGCTGGTGATGCCCCTGCCTATGCATCCCAGCATCCTATTTGCTTTACCTGCTGCCTTGTTGCACTGTTTCCCTACCTTGAGGTCATCAGAGATGATAACCCCAATATCCCTTTCCTGCTTGGTGCATGCTATCGTCCCCAACTGATCTCCCCCTTCCTAGCCCACCTACGGTACCACGGGCCTGGCTGTTTATCCCTCCACTTCACGCCCGCGTAAGTCCCTACCTTGCGGACTGGTCCTCTCAGAAGACTCTGTCACATTCGCTCCCAGGGAGCAGCTCCATAAGCCCGGCCTCTTTTTGTACCCCAAGCGCCAATGCTGCATTTCTAGCAGCATAGCTGTCTAAAACCGGATCCTACCCTTGTTCTTACAAACCTCCCCCTCCTCCCTTTTCCTCCATCTCCCGCCTCCGGGACTTGTCCTCCTGGGGTGTAATGTCTCTGACTTTGTACCAGTACCCACCCACCTGTACATCACTGGTTTAACGTTTTGCCTAGACTAGCAAATACTATGTTAGCCTAGCCGAATTAGCTTCCCTGTATGCACACTGTACTGCCTCGCTAAAATGTATGATTTATATTGTACATTCCATGGTATGTATCTTGTCTTGTACTCTCCCGGGTCGTGCCTGAAAATAGTCACCTGCTGGCTAGTGCACCTACCCGGTAAACAAAAGCAAAATAAATACATAAATAAATATTGTGCCAGGGTTTTTGTGCCCCATGTGCATTGTCTTGTACTTCTTTGCATTGAATTTCAACTGCCAAACCCCTGACCATTCTTCAAGTTTCTGCAGGTCCCTTCTCATTCTGTCTACACCCTCTGGTGTGTCTACTCTGTTACAGAGCTTTGTGTCATCAGCGAACAGGGAAATTCTGCCTTCTAGGTCCTGCGCAATGTCACTGATGAAGATGTTGAATAGGACCGGTGCCAGCACTGATCCCTGTGGTACCCCACTGGTCACTCTTCCCTCTGTGGAGTGACAGCCATTTACCACCACCCTCTGTGTCCTGCTGCTCAGCCAGTTACCTACCCACCACACTAATGTCCTGCCCACACCCACTCGGGGCAGTAAGGGACCAGGAGCTCTTTCAAGTAGTCAGGGCCAAGTCCGTGTAGGGCTTTATATGTCAGTAACCCGATTTTAAAGGTGACCCGCCACCGAATCGGCAGCCAGTGCAGATCGTGCAGCACCAGTGTAATATGGGAGAAATGAGACTTCCCCATCAACAACCGGGCCACAGCGTTCTGTACTAGCTGCAGGCGGCTGATATCAACCCCAGATAGCTCTAAGTAAAGGGAGTTGCAATAATCAAGGCGTGAGGTCACGAAGGCATGGATCAATGTAGGTAGGTCACCAGATGGAATGAGGTGCTTGATCCTGACGATGTTCCTGAGGAGATAAAAGGATGACTTGACGACTACTGACATCTGATGTCACGGTGTCAGCCCGTCATCAAACACCACCCTCGGGTCCCGCACCCGTTTGGAGGTAAGGATTTGGGAGCCCACCAGAAAAAGTCCAGAAGGCTGATCAGCCCTCAGCCCCTCTATCCAGCAGCCCGGATCCACGACCATCACCTCGGTCTTTCCTACGTTCAACCTCAACCAGCTGGAATTTATCCAATCCACTAAGGATCTCACACTTTTGCCATGCACATGATTTCACAAAGTAGATGATCACAGAATATCTCAAATGGTCAAAGTTTGTTTTAATGGGAAAACTTTGAGTTGCTGAATAAAATATTGGCAGTTTTCAGTAATAGTGGAGAACTTGGTGTTGTAAATGGTGGTCGTGGCGACATCAGCAAGCAATACGTCAACACCCACCTGCCCCCAAACTCACAGGCTCCTCTCTAGTGCGGCTTGCATCAGTGCTGAGATGGGCCATGTAGACATGCATACTGGATCCGCACAGGCGGAGGAGATGCCATTGGAGTGCAGCGCTGCACTCTTACCTCGGCCATGTAAAAAGCCCCGTAGCACAGCCTGTGATAGACAGCTCGGTGTCTCCTTACATTTCATCCTTCTATAATTCCCTCTATAACAGAGCATGTGACAGGCAGCTCTGTGTCTCCTCACTTCTTACCCTGCTAAAATGCCCTCTATAGCAGAATGTGTGATAGACAGTTGTGTGTCTTCTTACTTATCAGCCTGCTATAATTCCATGTATAGCAGGGCATGTGACAGTCAGCTCTGTCTCCTCACTTTTCACCCTGCTATAATTCCAATTATAGTACAGCTGACGACCTGAGTCTGGGAATAAGCTTGGGTGATTGGGAGCTGGCTCAGGGGAGGAGGATCGAGCATCCCAGGGGACACTCTCCTCCTCTGGGGAGGGAGGGTAGCCTTCCACATTGCCGTAATGCCACCTGTTGCCACCTCAGTGACCACAGGTGGTAGTGCAGTAGGGAGCGGCTCATAGGCAGGGAAGATGTCGACTGGTGCCATGCCATGCATGCTTGCATGCATGTGTCCTTGTTCACCCTCACTGCTGCCATGCAAGGGGAAGGGACAAAAAAGGGGAAAATGCCCTGCCTGGCAGGATGATGCTGGCCGCCCACAGGACCTGCATCTAGTTTCTCAGGTGCTACCTCCACAAACTAGATCTGGAGATTGGGGGACCCTCAGCTGCCCCCACCAGAGGGGGTTAAGCTCTGGGGGAATTATGGAGGTGAAGGTAAGTCCTGGGGGACACCAGGGTGACAGGGCTGGGGCAGCCGAGCAGATGGGGGCTGACCAGAGACAAGGGGGGCATAAATAGCAGTACCTGAAAAAATAATTCCCATTATAGCAGAACCTGTAACAGACAGCTCCATGTCTTCTCACATCTCATTCTGCTATAATTTGCTCTATAGCAGAGCCTGTGACAGACAGCTTCGTATATTCTCACTTTTCACCCTGTTATCATTCTCTCATTATTAGATCCTGTGACAGACAGCTTTGTCTCCGCATTTCTCACCCTGCTATAATTCCCTCTGTAGCAGAACCTGTAACTGAGAGCTCCATGTCTTCTCACATCTCATCCTGCTATAATTTGCTGTATAGCAGAGACTGTGACAGACAGCTGCATATGTCCTTGTTTCTCACCCTGCTATCATTCTCTCATTATTGGAGCTTGTGACAGACAGCTGTCTCCTCATTTCTCATCCTGCTATAATTTCCTCTATAGCAAAGCCTGTGACAGACAGCTCCATGTCTCTTAATGCCACTATAATTTCCTCTATAGCAGAGACTCTGATGCACAGCTCTGTGTTTCCTTGTTTTATTTCTTGTAAATGATTCACCAGTGTCCGACCCCTCCTCTGTTGTGTCTCATTTCGATGAGTTCTTTACCACTTTTGCTTTCCCTTCCACACACCATCCAGCCTCCTCCAATCCTCTTCACATTCCCTCTTGTCTCCCTTCCATTGGTTTCCTCTTTCCCCCTGTAACTACCCAAGAAACCCCTACTGCCTTTTACTCCCTCAATCTGCGTAACTACATTCCTGATGCACTAGATCCTAAACTACTCCAGATCGTTTCACCTGCTATAGCACATCCACTGACTCACCTACTCAACCTTTCCTTCTCTCTCTCTCTCAGTGCTGTCCCTCCATCCTGGAAGTTGGCCAAAGTTCTTCCACTCCACAAATGGGGGACCTTTCTTCCCAGGTAAATTTCAGCCAATATGTCTCCTACCTTCCCTTATTAAACTGCAAGAGAAGCTTGACTAATTTAGACTCTTCGATTTTCTATCCTCCATCAATTTCCTCTACACATTCCAGTCCGGCTTCCAGAACCATCACTCCACCATCTCCTCCCTGCTGTGTGTAACTGATTCTATATTCTCAGGGGTGGATTAAGGGCACATCATAGCTGCCATTTCCATCAGTCTGGCCAAGACTTTTGACACTCTGTCCCACCCTCTCTCCTGGATAACCTGAGTGCAGGTGGCCTTTCAGCTCCTGCTGTAGACTGGTTCTGTTCTTACCTCTCTGGCCACCTGCAGTTAATACAGGTCGGTAGGGACCTGTCACCTCCACTCCCCATTCAGGCTGGGGTTCTACAGGGCTCCATTCTGGGGCCCATCCTGTTCTACATCTTTCTTAATGGCCACCCCACAGCTTGTGCTAACTCGCATATCATTGTCACAAACCCACTCAGCAGGTCAGCCCTCTACTCCCAAAGTGCCAACCTCCAAGCGCAGTCTTGTGAACAGTTGACAGAAACAGGGTAACCCTTCTGTCTGTTTTGTGGGTTCGACTCAACCTTTGGTCTCAAGTCTTGGAGGGATTCAAACTGTGAACGTCCTGTTAGCGTACCCAATGTACAGGCTCAGATAATTCTGCTCTTCAGGGGGGGCCAGATATCTTTTGCCTATGGGCACCTAACCAGGTACACAAAATGAACCCTTAAAACTCTATTAAAGACCTCAGAATAAATTCTTACCTTTTCCCAGTTTGGTAAAACCAGTAAGCTTTGTGCAGTGTCAGCTTTAACCATGTATGCTTCCCTTGTCAAGAAAAAGAAATTCAAAGGCACACCAAGTAGTCTCTAAAGTAAAGGTTTACTTCAAAATAGATTAAAAAATGTAAGTTGTAAATACAGAACCATATATCACAAAACATACAAATCACTTAAACAAAACAAGTTTAAAAGTGCAGACAAAGTCTCCTACTACAGTACTCTTAGAATTGTCTTTTCTAAGGTATTCTTATCTCACAGTGCTATAGATGTTTCTTTTTCAGAGTCCAAACATTTGTGTCAAAATGGAAAACAGAATACTGTTTAAAAACTGGCTTTGCCAACCTCTTTGTGTGAGGTCACCTAGCTCCTCCCTGTCAGAATATAAAAAAATATATATATATGCAAAACAGGATGTCTTATTAAAGGTAAATTCTGTGATCTCAGCACAACTCATTTTCTCATATGACTTTCTTTGATCTTATGATCAGCTTACCCTTTCCAGGACATCAAAGGGACTTGTTATGTCTCTCTGCCAGATCTCACGGAGGTGCAACATGCTTTGTATCACCTTGTGAATTTTACTGTGTTTCCTCTGAACGTTATAAAAGTTTATGATCTATCTTGGCATCTAGCAAGCTGCAATTAGTCACATAAAAAGGAGATCCTAAATGTTAAGTCTCTTCTAGCCTGTAATTATCTCTTGGCCTTCCAGGTAACACCTATTAGCTAAAACCTAGGAGGGGTTGTCATTCCACAGACTGTCAGCATCTCTCATGAGAGACATTCAATAACACATTTTTATATTACAAAAAGCATAGGTTAATCAGAACCAGCTGTCTGAGTGTCACAATTCCTCCCCACCTAGACTGAATTTGGGGGCTCTATCCCCTGCATGGGATGAGCTTCCCAAATCAGTTCACTCCTCATACACACGAGACAGCCCATTGGAGTTCTGATTTTTGGCTCCAGCCCTATGTAGAATTGTCATATCATACCCTTGCAAAGCAAGACTCCATCTTAGCAATCTACCATTGTTTTTCCCCATCTGCATCAGCCAAACCAGGGGGTTGTGGTCAGTCTGCACCACAAAATGCTGCCCATGCAAGTATGGCTCCAACTTCTTTAGGGCCCACACTATGGTAAGACATTCTTTTTCCACAGCAGAGTATGCATGCTCCCTGGGAAGTAATTTCCTACTCAGGTATGCTATTGGGTGATCCCTCCCTTGGCTGGATGTCTGACTCAATACTGCCCTAATACCCATGTCTGAGGTGTCAGTCTGAACTATAAAGGGTTTGCTATAGTCAGGACTTGTCAAAACAGGAGCACGGCACACTGTCTCCTTTAGTTTGGAAAAGGCTTCCTCACAGGCTGGGCCCCAGGTAATTTTTTTTGGCATCCTTTTCTTTGTCAGGTCAGATAGAGGAGCAGCAAGGGCACTGTAATTGGGTACAAATTTCCTGTAGTACCCTACTGTCCCTAGAAAACTCCTGACCTGCTTCTGTGTTTCTGGTCTGTGCCACACCTGGATTATCTCTATTTTTATTTGGTTATGATGAAGCTGTCCCCAGCCTACCACATGCCTGAGGTATGCCACTTCCCCCATGGCCACCTGGCACTTCTCGGCTTTGACAGTGAGCCCGGCTCTCTGTATCCTGCCCAGCAGTTCCCTAAGGTGGGATAGGTGTTCCTCCCAGCTGGCACTAAAGATGGCAATGTCATCCAGGTACACCACGGCATACTCCTCAGCATCATTTAACACCTGGTTCACCAACCTTTGGAAAGTGGCCAGGGCGGTCTTCATTCTGAAAGGCATTACTTTAAATTCAGATAAGCCTATCGGAGTGATGAAGACTGACCTCTCCCTAGCTCTGTCCATCAACTCTACCTGCCAATACCCCTTTGTCAGGTCAATGGTCTTAAGGTAGGTTGCCCTTCCCAACTTGTCCAGGAGTTCATCCATCTGGGGCATCGGGTGGGTGTCTGACTTTGTGACTGCATTCAGTCAATGATAGTCCACACAGAAACAAGTAGAGCCATCTGGCTTAGGCACAAGGATGACAGGTGAGGACCAGGGGCTGTAGGATCTCTGGATTACCCCTAAATCCAGCATCTCCTCCACTTCCCTTCTAACATCCTTTTGGACAGCCTCTGACACCCGATATGCTGTCCACCATATGGGCATCTGTGTCCCTGTCTCCACATTGTGAGTCGCTAAGGGGGTTAGTCCAGGCTTGGCTCTAAACAATGGGGAAAAGTCTGCTAAAACCTCTCTTACTTTCTGGATCTGGTCGAGGGCCAGCTGGGGAGACAATTTAACTGCCTCCACAGAGGACTCCCACTTACTTTCTTCCAGCAAGTCCAGAAGGAGGTCTCCTTCGTCTGTCCCCTCCCGAGGACTACACACTGCAAACACCATGTCAGCCCTATTTGCATATGGCTTCATCATGTTGACATGGTACATGCTTTCTGTCTGTCTTCAGTCAGGTAACTCTACAATATAGTTCACGTCATTTACCTTCCTAACCACTTTGTATGGTCCTGCCCACTCAGCCTGCAGCTTGTCTTTCTGGACCGGAATAAGGACCATGACTTCCTGACCCACCATGTACAAGCGAGCTCTGGCTCTGCTGTCATACCACACTTTTTGTTTCTGTTGGGCAGCTGCCAGGTTGCTCTGGGCTGTCCCCATAAGCTCCTTCAGCCTTTCCCTAAACCTAAGGACATAATCCACTATGGGGGTTCCCTGGGTGGCGTGCTTGCCTTCCCAGTCCTCCCAGATCAAGTCTAGGGGCCCACGTACCCAGCGTCCATATAAGAGTTCGAAGGGGGATAATCATGTCAAATTTTGGGGTACCTCCCTGTATGCAAACTACAGGTGGAGAAGGTATTTTCCCAGTCCCTCCCATGCTGTTCAGCAAATGCCTAGAGCATTGACTTTAGGGTACCATTGAATCTTTCCACAAGCCCATTGGCTTGTGGGTGATACAGTGTCGTGCATCTCTGCACCACCCCACACTTCTCCCATAAACATTTCATCAGGTCTGACATGAAGGAACCCCCTCGATCAGTGATAACCTCCTGTGGAACCCCAGCATGGGAGAAAATCCCAAGTAAGGCATCTGCCACTTTGTCTGTCCTCAGTGAGGATAGGGCGACTGCCTGTGGGTACCGGGTGGCACAATCCACCACAGTCAGGATGAATATCTTCCCTGAGGAGCTGGGGGTATTTAAAGGCCCCACAATATCCATTCCCACCCTCTGGAATGGCTCCTCCACTATGGGCAATGGAATCAGGGCGGCTTGGGTTTTCTTGCCCGCCTTCCCTATTTCTTGGCACGGTGACAAGACCTGCAATACTCCTTCACCTGCTGGGTGAAGTTAGGCCAGTAGAAATTCTGGGCCAACCACTGCATTGTGTGTGCGATTCCCAGATGACCAGACAAGGGAATATCATGTGCAATCTTGAACAACTGCTCACGATACCCATGGGGAACAACAAGCTGCCTGCCTAGCACCCTCCTCTGTCTTCACAGTCTGAGTATACATAAGTCCATTTTCCCAATAAACCTTATGTCTGCCGTCACCTCCCTGTGTGCCATTGGAGTCTTCCCACGCCCTCAGCTTCTCTAGACTAGGGCCACTTCTCTGAGCAGCTGCAAACCCCTCACACATTCCCAAGGCATGGGACAGGTCCCCTTCAGTCACTAAATTATGGTCCCTAGCACTAGCATCAGGGCACTCTGGATCACTGTCAATCCCAACCCTCTGACAATGGGTCACCCCCCCCCTTCGGAGTAAACCTCCATAACTGTGTAGTTGACTGCTACTGGGGAAATTTCTACCCCCTTTTCATTAGTCTCCCCATCTGGAGACACAGGCTGGGGAACCAGCCTGTCAGTGGTTTCCACAATGGTTTCTGTGGGGTTCAGGGAACTACAATTTTCCCTTGCCGCTTGGCTACGGGTAACTGCACATACCATCCCCTGTTTGAGATTGTTGCCCAGGATCACATCCACTGCTAATGTTTTGGCTACAGCCACCTGTTGCATAGCCCTGTTTCACCCCAGTCTAGGAGAACACTAGTGAGGGGCAATGTTTTCGCCTCACCAGTAAAGTCCTGTACAGTGACGTATTTATTGGGTATAAGCTGACCAGGCTCTACTAGATCCCCTTTTACCAATGTCAGGGATGCCCCTGTGTCCCTTAACCCTTGCGTCTGTACACCATTCACCATTACTGGGTGCATGTTTTCCCTCCTGTTCACAGGCATACTTCAAGGGACACACAAACAACCCACTTCTTTCCTAGTACCATTCTGCATATTATTGCTTATTCTTTTGGGACACTGTCTGGAAATATGCCCAGTTTCTTTATGTAACCAACAATCTCTTCTCTTTTCAGAGAACTTTTCTCTGAAACCTGGGGCCAACTGGTTTCGGTGGAGGCAGTTAGGGTTTTAGCTGTCCTGAAGGTGCACTTTTCCCTTTCTGCACTGCCACGCCCACCCCATTCACTCTTAGAGCAGGTCTGCTCCTGGCATAGCGGTCCGAGAGTTCACCAGCCTCTTGCACTGTTTTGGGATCTCGGTCCTCCAGCCAGGTTTTCAGCTCTGCTGGGCATGCCCAATAAAACTGTTCTAACAAAATCACATTTTCAATTTTATCAACAGAGTTTGAATCAATTCCTTCCCACCAATATTTTAAAATCTGACATTGTTTTGTGGCTAGCTCCTTGTAGCTCATGTCGGAGCTTCTCCTGAGCTTACGGAATTTAGCTCTGTATAATTCAGCAGTTAATTCAAATTTTTTTAACAGTGCGGCTTTAAGTTTGCAGTAATCATCACTGTCCTCATTGTCCATTTGACCCAATGCATCCCAAGCTTTCCTGGTAAGTAGTGGGGATAGCTGGAAGCTCCAGGACTCTCTAGGAATTTTAGCCTGAATACAGACTTTTTCAAAAGAATTTAAAAAGGCAACCATGTCCTCCCCCTCTTTAAATTCAGCTATCAATTTGGAATTCAATTTGTAACTCAGTCCTGTAGTCTCAGTTAAACCCAAGCCACTTACCTGCTCTGGTGCCACTGGTTGGAGTCGTAGCTTCTCCAGTTTTTGTTGCCTCTGGTGCTCCTGCTCCTCATGGTCTGTGTCTCAGTGTTCTCACTCCCTCTTCTCCTCTGCAGCTTGCTGGCGCTCACGCTCCTCACGGTCTGCCTCTCTGCATTCTCTCTCTGCCTCACTGTCTGCCTCCCGCTGTTCATGGTTCCTCTCCCTCTGGAACTCCAGCTCCATTCTGTGCAACTCAATTTGAAGCCTGAGTACTTCTGGATCCAGGATGCTAGTGACCTTCCCCTGCTGTTGTGGTTCTTCACTGATAGTGGCCCTGTTGCCCTCCTCATCAGATCTGGACACTGCACTGGCCACTAGCCCTGCCACACTCAAGGTTTGGTCCTTTTCAGCCACTGTCTGTGACTTGCTGCTCTGGGTATCTGCTACAATCAGGGCATCTATGAGGTTCTGCTTGGTGACTTTCACCTCAAACGGGACTCCTCTGTCCCCGCACAACTGCTTTAAGTAGTCTACATTGTGCCTGCTGTAGTTGGAAGCCATCTTCTTCCCTAACTATGGCTACTCTGACTTGCGCTTTAGGAAAAAAGTAAAACGGGTAGGAACTTGACTGTACGCCAAGTGATATAGTTCTGTCTCCTATTTTAAACATAAATCACTGCCTTTTTCTTTCTTTGCAATTGAGCTGACAGTCCCAAGCTGACACACTGAACAATAAAAGCTTGTAATACCAAAATTTATCCCACCGCTGCCAACCAATCTGTCACAAACCCACTCAGCAGGTCAGCCCTCTACTCCCAAAGTGCCAACCTCCAAGTGCAGTCTTGTGAACAGTTAACAGAAATAGGGTAACTCTCCTGTCTGTTTTGTGGGTTCGAATCAGCCTTTGGTCTCAAGTCTTGGAGGAATTCAAACTGTGAACCTCTTGCTAGCGTACCCAATGTACAGGCTCAGATAATTCTGCTCTTTGGGGGGGCAGATATCTTTTGCCTATGGGCACCTAACCAGGCATACAAAATGAACCCTTAAAACTCTATTAAAGACCTCAGAATAAATTCTTACCTTTTCCCAGTTTGGTAAAACCAGTAAGCTTTGTGCAGTGTCAGCTTTAACTATGTATGCTTCCCTTGTCAAGAAAAAGAAATTCAAAGGCACACCAAGTAGTCTCTAAAATAGTGGTTTACTTCAAAATAGATAAAAAATTTAAGATGTAAATACAGAACCATATATCACAAAACATATAAATCACTTAAACAAAACAGGTTTAAAAGTGCAGACAAAATCTCCTGCCACAGTACTCTTAGAATTGTCTTTTCTAAGGTATTCTTATCTCACAGTGCTGCAGATGTTTCTTTTTCAGAGTCCAAACATTTGTGTCAAAATGGAAAACAGAATACTGTTTAAAAACTGGCTTTGCCAACCTCTTTGCATGAGGTCACCTAGCTCCTCCCTGTCAGAATATAAAAAATATATATCTATGCAAAACAGGATGTCTTATCAAAGGTAAATTCTGTGATCTCAGCACAACTCATTTTCTCATTTGACTTTCTTTGATCTTATGATCAGCTTCCCCTTTCCAGGACATCAAAGGGACTTGTTATGTCTCTCTGCCAGATCTCACGGAGGTGCAACATGCTTTGTATCACCTTGTGAATTTTACTGTGTTTCCTCTGAATGTTATAAAAGTTTATGATCTATCTTGGCATCTAGCAAGCTGCAATTAGTCACATAAAAAGGAGATCCTAAATGTTAAGTCTCTTCTAGCCTGTAATTATCTCTTGGCCTTCCAGGTAACACCTATTAACTAAAACCTGGGAGGGGGTCGTCATTCCACAGACTGTCAGCATCGCTCATGAGAGACATTCAATAGCACATTTTTATATTAGAAAAAGCATAGGTTAATCAGAACCAGCTGTCTGAGTGTCACACTTCCTCCCCACCTAGACTGAATTAAGGGGCTCTATCCCCTGCATGGATGAGCTCCCAAATCAGTTCAATCCTCATACACACGAGACAGCCCATTGGAGTTCTGATTTTTGGCTCCAGCCCTATGTAGAATTGTCATATCATACCCTTGCAAAGCAAGACTCCATCTTAGCAATCTACCATTGTTTTTCCCCATCTGCATCAGGCAAACCAAGGGGTTGTGGTCAGTCTGCACCACAAAATGCTGCCCATGCAAGTATGGCTCCAACTTCTTTAGGGCCCTCACTATGGCAAGACATTCTTTTTCCACAGCAGAGTATGCATGCTCCCTGGGAAGTAATTTCTTACTCAGGTATGCTATTGGGTGATCCCTTCCTTGGCTGGATGTCTGACTCAGTTCTGCCCCAATATCCACGTCTGAGGCGTCAGTCTGAACTATAAAGGGTTTGCTATAGTCAGGACTTGTCAAACCAGGAGCACGGCACAATGCCTCCTTTAGTTTGGAAAAGGCTTCCTCACAGGCTGGGCCCCAGGTTATTTTTTTTGGCATCCTTTTCTTCGTCAGGTCAGATAGGGGAGCAGCAAGGGCACTGTAATTGGGTACAAATTTCCTGTAGTACCCTACTGTCCCTAGAAAACTCCTGACCTGCTCCTGTGTTTCTGATCTGTGCCATGCCTGGATTACCTCTATTTTTATTTGGTTAGGACGGAGCTGTCCCCTGCCTACCACATGCCCGAGGTATGCCACTTCCCCCATGGCCACCTGGCACTTCTCGGCTTTGACAGTGAGCCAGGCCCTCTGTATTCTGCCCAGCAGTTCCCTAAGGTGGGATAGGTGTTCCTCCCAGCTGGCACTAAAGATGGCAATGTCATCCAGGTACGCCACGGCATACTCCTCAGCACCATTTAATACCTGGTTCACCAACCTTTGGAAAGTGGTCAGGGCGTTCTTCATTCCGAAAGGCATTACTTTAAATTCAAATAAGTCTATCAGAGTGATGAAGGCAGACCTCTCCCTAGCTCTGTCCATCAACTCTACCTGTCAATACCCCTTTGTCAGGTCAGTGGTCGTACGGTCGGTTGCCCCTCCCAACTTGTCCAGAAGTTCATCCGTCCGGGGCACTGGGTGGGTGTCTGACTTTGTGACTGAATTCAGTCCATGATAGTCCACACAGCAATGAGTAGAGCCACCTGGCTTAGGCACAAGGACAATGGGTGAGGACCAGGGGCTGTAGGATCGCTGGATTACCCCTAAATCCAGCATCTCCTCCACTTCCCTCCTAATGTCCTTTAGATAGCCTCTGACACCCGATGTGCTATCCGCCATATGGACATCTGTGTCCCTGTCTCCACATCGTGAGTCACTAAGGGGGTTAGTCCAGGCTTGCCACTGAACAATGGGGCAAAGTCTGCTAAAACCTCTCTTACTTTCTGGATCTGGTCCAGAGCCAGCTGGGGAGACAATTTAACTGCCTCCACAGAGGATTCCCACTTACTTTCTTCCAGCAAGTCCAGATGGGGGTCTCCTTCGTCCATCCCTTCCCCAGGACTACACACTGCAAACACCATGTCAGCCCTATTTGCCTATGGTTTCATCATGTTGACATGGTACATGCTTTCTGTCTGTCTTCGGTCAGGTAACTCTACAATATAGTTCACGTCATTTACCTTCCTAACCACTTTGTACGGTCCTGCCCACTCAGCCTGCAGCTTGTCTTTCCAGACCGGAATAAGGACCATGACTTCCTGACTCACCATGTACAAGCGAGCTCTGGTTCTGCGGTCGTACTACACTTTTTGTTTCTGTTGGGCAGCTGCTAGGTTGCTCTGGGCTGTCCTCATAAGCTCCTTCAGCCTTTCCCTAAACCTAGGGACATAATCCACTATGGGGGTTCTCTGGGTGACATGCTTGCCTTCCCAGTCCTCCCAGATCAAGTCTAGGGACCGACGTACTCAGCGTCCATATAAGAGTTCGAAGGGAGAAAATCGTGTCGACTCTTGGGGCACCTCCCTGTATGCAAACTACAGGTGGAGAAGGTATTTCTCCCAGTCCCTCCCATGCTGTTCAGCAAATGCCCGGAGCATTGACTTTAGGGTACCATTGAAACTTTCCATAAGCCCATTGGCTTGTGGGTGATACGGTGTCATTCATCTCTGCACCACCCCACACTTCTCCCATAAACATTTCATCAGGTCTGACATGATGGAACCCCCTTGATTGGTGATAACCTCCAGCAGAACCCCAACATGGGAGAAAATCCCAAGTAAGGCATCTGCCACTTTGTCCTCAGTGAGGATAGGGCATCTGCCTGTGGGTACTGGGTGGCATAATCCACCACAGTCAGGATGAATATCTTCCCTGAGGAGCTGGGGGTATTTAAAGGCCCTACAATATCCATTCCCACCCTCTGGAATGTCTTCTCCACTATGGGCAATGGAATCAGGGTGGCTTGGGCTTTCTTGCCCGCCTTCCCTATTTCTTGGCACCGGTGACAAGACCTGCAATACTCCTTCACCTGCTGGGTGAAGTTAGGCCAGTAGAAATTCTGGGCCAACCACTGCATCGTGCGTATGATTCCCAGATGACCAGACAGGGAAATATCATGTGCAATCCCGAGCAACTGCTCACGATACCCCTGGGGAACAACAAGCTGCCTGCCTAGCACCCCTCCCTCTGTCTACACAGTCTGAGTATACATAAGTCCATTTTCCCAATAAACCTTATGTCTGCCATCACCTTCCTGTGTGTCATCGGAGTGTGCCCAAGCCCTCAGCTTCTCTAGACTGGGGTCACTTATCTGAGCAGCTGCAAACCCCTCACACATTCCCAAGGCATGGGACAGGTCCCCTTCAGTCACTAAACTAGGGTCCCTAGCCCTAGCATCAGGGCACTCAGGATCACTGTCAATCCCAACCCTCTGACAATGGTCACCCCTCCCTCTTCGGAGTAACCCTCTGTAGCTGTGTGGTTGACTGCTACTGGGGAAATTTCTACCCCCTTTTCATTAGTCTCCCCATCTGGAGACACAGGCTGGGGAACCAGCCTGTCAGTGGTTTCCACAATGGTTTCTGTGGGGTTCAGGGAACTACAATTTTCCCTTGCCGCTTGGTTACAGGTAACTGCACATACCATCCCCTGTTTGAGCTTGTTGCCCAGGATCACATCCACTGCTAACATTTTGGCTACAGCCACCTGTTGCATAGTTTCCCCTGTTTCACCCCAGTCTAGGAGAACAGTACCGAGGGGCAATGTTTTCGCCTCACCAGTAAAGTCCTGTACAGTGATGTATTTATTGGGTATAAGATGACCAGACTCTACTAGATCCCCTTTTACCAATGTCAGGGATGCCCCTGTGTCCCTTAACTCTTGTGTCTGTACACCATTCACCATGACTGGGTGCATGTGTTCCCTCCTGTTCACAGGCATGCTTCCAGGGACACACAAACAACCCACTTCCTTCCTAGTACCATTCTGCATATTATTGCTCATTCTTTTGGGAATCTGTCTGGCAATAAGCCCAGTTTCTTTACATAACCAACATTCTCTTCTCTTTTCAGAGAAATGTTTTCTCTGAAACCTGGGTCTAACTGGTTTCGATGGAGGCAGTGAGGGTTTTAGCTGCCCTGAAGGTGCGCTTTTCCCTTTCTACGCTGCCACACCCACCCCATTCACTCTCAGAGCAGGTCTGCTCTTGGCATAGCAGTCCGAGAGTTCACCAGCCTCTTGCACTGTTTTGGGATCTCGGTCCTCCAGCCAGGTTTTCAGCTCTGCTGGGCATGCCCAATAAAACTGTTCTAACAAAATCACATTTTCAATTTTATCAACAGAGTTTGCCTCAATTCCTTCCCACCAATGTTTTAAAAATGGGCGTTGTTTAATGGCTAGCTTCTCGTAGCTCATGTCATGGCTTCTCCTGAGCTTACGGAATTTAGCTCTGTATAATTCAGCAGTTAATTCAAATTTTTTTAATAGTGCAGCGTTAATTGCTGTAATCATCACTGTCCTCATTGTCCATTTGACCCAATGCATCCCAAGCTTTCCCGGTAAGTAGTGGGGATAGTTGGAAGCTCCAGGACTCTCTAGGAATTTTATCCTGAATACAGACTTTTTCAAAAGAATTTAAAAAGGCATCCATGTCTTCTCCCTCTTTAAATTTGGCTATCAATTTGGAATTCAGTTTGTAACTCAGTCTTGTAGTCTCAGTTAAACCCAAGACACTTACCTGCTCTGGTGCCACTGGTTGGAGTCATAGCTTCTCCAGTTTGTGTTGCCTCTGGCACTCCTTTCTCCTCACAGTCTGCATCTCAGCATTCTCACTCCCTCTTCTCCTCTGCAGCTTTCTGGCACTCATGCTCCTCATGGTCTGCCTCTCGGCGTTCTCGCTCTGCCTCACGGTCTGCCTCCCGCTGTTCACGGTCCCTCTCCCTCTGGAACTCCAGCTCCATTCTGCACAACTCAATTTGCAGCCTGAGTACTTCTGGATCCAGGATACTGGTGACCTTCCCCTGCTGCTGTGGTCCTTCACTGACAGTGGTCCTGTTGCCCTCCTCATCAGATCTGGACACTGCACTGGCCACTAGCTCTGCCACACTCGAGGTTTGGTCCTTTTCAGTCACTGTCTGTGACTCGCTGCTCTGGGTATCTGCTACCATCAGGGCATCTATGAGGCTCTGCTTGGTTACTTTCACCTCGAATGGGACTTCTCTGTCCCTGCACAACTGCTTTAAGTAGTCTACAGTGTGCCTGCTGTAGTTGGAAGCCATCTTCTTCCCTAACTACTGCTACTCTGACTTGCACTTTAGAAAAAAAATAAAATGGTTAGGAACTTGACTGTACGCCAAATGATATAGTTCTGTCTCCTATTTTAAACATAAATCACTGCCTTTTTCTTTCTTTGCAAGTGAGCTGACAGTCCCAAGCTGACACACTGAACAATAAAAGCTTGTAATACCAAAATTTATCCCACCGCTGCCAACCAATCTGTCACAAACCCACTCAGAATGTCAGCCCTCTACTCCCAAAGTGCCAACCTCCAAGCGCAGTCTTGTGAACGGTTAAGAGAAACAGGGTAACCCTCCTCTCTGTTTTGTGGGTTTGAATCAACCTTTGGTCTCAAGTCTTGAAGGGATTCAAACTGTGAACCTCTTGCTAGCATACCCAATGTACAGGTTCAGATAATTCTGCTCTTTGGGGGGGCCAGATATCTTTTGCCTATGGGCACCTAACCAGGCGTACAAAATGAACCCTTAAAACTCTATTAAAGACTTTAGAATAAATTCTTACCTTTTCCCAGTTTGGTAAAACCAGTAAGCTTTGTGCAGTGTCAGCTTTAACCATGTATGCTTCCCTTGTCAAGAAAAAGAAATTCAAAGGCACACCAAGTAGTCTCTAAAGTAGAGGTTTACTTCAAAATAGATTAAAAAAATGTAAGATGTAAATACAGAACCATATATCACAAAACATACAAATCACTTAAACAAAACAGGTTTAAAAGTGCAGACAAAATCTCCTGCCACAGTACTCTTAGAATTGTCTTTTCTAAGGTATTCTTATCTCACAGTGCTGTAGATGATTCTTTTTCAGAGTCCAAACATTTGTGTCAAAATGGAAAACAGAATACTGTTTAAAAACTGGCTTTGCCAACCTCTTTGCGTGAGGTCACCTAGCTCCTCCCTGTCAGAATATAAAAAATATATATCTATGCAAAACAGGATGTTTTATCAAAGGTAAATTCTGTGATAGTACAACGCATTTTCTCATATGACTTTCTTTGATCTTATGAACAACTTCCCCTTTCCAGGACATCAAAGGGACTTGTTATGTCTTTCTGCCAGATCTCACGGAGGTGCAACATGCTTTGTATCATCATATGAATTTTACTGTGTTTCCTCTGAACATTATAAAAGTTTATGATCTATCTTGGCACCTAGCAAGCTGCAATTAGTCACATAAAAAGGAGATCCTAAATGTTAAGTCTCTTCTAGCCTGTAATTATCTCTTGGCCTTCCAGGTAACACCTATTAGCTAAAACCTGGAAGGGGGGTTGTCATTTCACAGACTGTCAGCATCTCTCATGAGAGACATTCAATAACACATGTTTGTATTACGAAAAGCATAGGTTAATCAGAACCAGCTGTCAGAGTGTCACAATCATCAAGTATGCAGATGACACAGCCATTTACTCCTCTGGTCCCTCCACTACAGGCTTGGAAGGTCTGCTCCAGCAAGACTTCCGAAATGTCCTACACAGGTTTCAGTCTAACTTGCTCTGAATCAACCCCATAAAAACTGTGGCCATGACCTCTGGCCCCAGCCAAAAACTAGTCAGACTCCCAACTCTGCCTATCTTCTCCATTTTGGATGGCACCCCTCTGGAAGTGGTTCATTCATTCAAAGCCTCAGTGTGTGTCTACACTGTAAACATGATGTCTCTGTCCATACTGATGGCATCCATGCTGAGCTCTGCCCTAAACTTAGTGCCTTGTACTATAATAAAGACTTCTGTCTCTGCAGGTATGCCTTGAGCTTGCCATCAAAATGGAGATCCTGGTCTTTAACTATGTGGACCATGGTCTTAGTCATCATTCCCTTCACCTCCCTGGCCTCCCTCTGCAACACCTTCTGCCATTTTTCTGCCAACTTCCCCTCTTGTATCCACTCTACTCCTCCTTATCTAGTTTTCCTCTGTCTTCACGTCACTAGAACCACTGTACCTCATTTATATCCAAATACTAGTTTGGGTCCTTCCCTCATACCTCTCCTCGTTCCTCTCCTCCATTCCCTCTGCTGTCAGCTCCCTCCATGCCAGGGATCCTTGTACTTTCGCCATTCCTCATCCCCACTCCTTTGCTGGTCAATCAGCCTTTACCTCTGGTCTCCCTTCACTATGGAACCTACTCCCATCCTCCCTACATTTAACTACCTCCCCTGTTTCCCTCAGATATCAGCTGAACCCATCCCGCTCCTGTTTTCTCCCTAGCTGACTTCTCCCTTGCATTTGCCTACTACCCTAAAATAGATGTGGCTCAATTCCCAGTTCTTTGCTGCTTGCTCTTATTATACTTACTTCTGTTTCAGTCATGTACTGTGTTCCACTTTACTGTAACTGTGAACTGTCTCAATGCTATGTAATTGTATTTATCTGTGTACTGTGTCAGTGCTATGTATTTGCCTCCCCTGCTCCTTTCTCCCGGCTTGCACCTGGAAATGAGCCCTGACTCAGTGTCTTTACCGGTTACCAATTTTCAAATAAATAAGTAAATAAATAAATAATTTAAACCCTACTATAATTCCCTCAGTGCAGAGCCTCTGATAAATAGCAGTGCCTGTGACAGAAAGCTCTGTATCTTTGCACTTTTAACCCTGCTATAAATCCCTCTGTAGCAGAGCCTGTGACAGACCGCTCCGTGTCTCATCACGTCACACCCTGCTGTAAGTCCTTCTGTAGCAGAGACTGTGACAGACAGTTCCAAGTCTCCTCAGCTCTCACCCTACTATAATTCCCTCTATAGCAGAGTCTCTGATGTACAGCTGTGTCTCTTCACATTACTTCTAGTAAATGGTTCACCAGTGTCTGACCCCTCCTCTGTTGCTGTCATTTCAATTAGTTATTTACCACTTTTGTTTTCCCTTCCACTCACCCTCCAGCCTCCTTCACTCCTTCTCCTCACATTCCTTCTTGTCTCCCTTCCATTGGTTTCTTCTTTCCCCATTACTACCCAGGAAACCCTTACTGCTTTTACTCCCTCAATCTGCATAAATATATTCCTGATGGAATGAATCCTAAGCTACTTCAAATCTCTGTATCTGCCATAGCACATCAACTGACTCACCTACTCAACCTCTCCTCTCTCAGTGTTGTCCCTCAGTCCTGGAAGTTGCCCGTAGTTCTTCTACTCCACAAATGGGGGGACTCTTCCTTCCCAGGTAAATTTCAGCCAGTCACCCCAATCTACAAGAAAAGTATGTCTACTCTACACATTCCAACTTTCTGCTCTCCACCAATTTCCTCTCCCCATTCCAGTCTGGCTTCCAGAAGCATCACTCCACCATCTCCTCCTTGCTGTGCGTAACTGATTCTTTATTCTCAGGGATGGATCGGGGCACATCATAACTGCCATTTTCATCAGTCTGGCCAAGGCCGTTGACTGAGTGTCCCACCTCTCCTGCTGGATAAGTTGAGTGCTGCTGGACTCTCTCTGTTCCCCCTAGGATTTTGAAATTGCTAGCCACTGTGGCTAAAGCATCTTCCCAAATTTTAGCCATCATGAGAGAACATGAGCCACGAACTAAGTGAAAAGTTATGTCTATTCTTTAAATAAGCAAAATGACATTGGGTTCTCAGTCTCAGTGTGCCATTGTTTTCCCATCACAGCCAAACATCTGGCAATAGTGGCATACATTCATATATGTGAGTAGACAGACAGACAGACATATAGATAGATAGACAGATAGATAGATAGATAGATAGATAGATAGATAGATAGATAGATAGATAGATAGATAGATAGACAGACATATATATATCTTTGAAATCAATTCAGTTTGGATCTTTTTTTAAATAAACCACCTCCCCCCATTGTTTTGGGGAAGTATAACCTGAATTGTGTCCTACCTTCTCATAAGTGATGAGGCTGCATCTGAGTTTTTTTCCAGTCCCTGCTCCCATCTTTTTTTATCCCCACCACAAAACAGACCTCATTTTGGATAACGGGAGAGACTGATATGTCAGTCACTGGCACATACCTTCCTGACCATCATGAGGTGTACACTGGGGAGTCAAATCTTGCCTCATTGGTAAGCAAATCTCTGGAGACAATACACTCATAGGAATTAAACGTGACCAAGTCTTATGTTCCATGAAGTGTCACGTTAACCTGACAACAAACAAAGGACCTGTAGGTTTTTAATGTGTAATCTCTCTACAATGAGATATGAGGACAGTGGTCCCATTGTCATGGCATTTGCTGTGGAGCAAGAAGCCAGCAAAATGTAAGCCACATGTTAAAAAGATTCTCTGGTGGTGATGTGGGAAATGGCTAGCAGGAACATAACCTCTCAACTCTTGCTGCAGACTGGTTCTGTTCTTACCTCTCTGGTTGCCTGCAGTCAATGCCAGTTGGTAGTGCACTGTCACCTCCACTCCCCATCCAGGCTGGGGTCCCACAGGGCTCCACTCTGGGGTCATGCTGTTCTCCATCTTCCTTAATGTCCTCCCCACTGCTTGTGCCAATTCGTATATCCACATGTATGCAGATGACCCAGTCATTTACACCTCCGATCTCTCCACTACAGTAATAGAAGGTGTGTTACAGCAAGACTTCTGCAATGTCCTGCTCTGGTTTCAATCTAACTAATTCTGAGTCAACCCCCAAAAAAAAAAAAACTGCACCAATGACCTTTGGCACCAGCCAAAAACTGGCCAAATTCCCAGCTCTGTCTATCTTCTCCACCTTGGATGGCACCCCTCTTAAAGTGGTTCTTTCATTCAGGTGCATTGATGTGTGGCTAGAAAGCAAACTTGACATCTCTGCCCATATTAACACCATCCACGTCAGGCTCCACCCTAAACTTGGTACTTTTTACCATAATAAAGACTGTCTGTCTCCGCATGAGCTTGCCACCAAAATGGTGCTTTCAGTCTTTGTCATCACTCCCCCACACCTCCCTGGCCAGACTGGAAACCTTCTGCATCGCCTTCTGTCATTTTGCTATGAACTCACCCTCTCATATCCACCATTACTCACTCTACTCTTTCGTATCCATTCTTCCTCTACTTTCACGTCACCAGAACCATTGTGCCCTTTTCATCCAAATACTGGTTTGGGTCCCTTCCCTCTTTCCTTTCCTCACTTTTTTCCTTCATTCCCTTTGCCTCCTGCTCCCTTCACTTCAGGGATCCTCACACGTTTGCCATTCCTCATCCCCACTCCTGTGCTGCATAATCAGCCTTTCCTGTCATCTCTCTTCACTCTGGAACCTACTGCCATTCTCCCTCTGTTTCACTACCTCATCTGTTTCCCTCAGGTACCAGCTGAAACTCCTTCCTTCCCCCACATCTGTTTCCCCCTACCTGACTGCTCCCTTACTTTTTTATTTCTTTATTGAAATGTTCACCAGGAAGGCACACTGAGCTGCAAGTCACTTGTCTCCAAAGCACTTCAGGAGAAAGGGCAAGTAGGAGTGAAACATTAAACATTCAAGTTACAAGATCAACATCAACATACAGTTATAAGGCAGGTGTTACAAGCAGTGGTACAACAGTGTTGCGCATAATAAGTAGAAAGAGTGGACAATAATAAGTGCCGGGTTAATAAGCAAACAAGTGCTTACATGAAAGGAAAGGGGGGCGGTGAGAGGGGGAAAGGAGAGGGAGGGGTAAGAGTCATGTTCAAGTTACATTCAAATTACAAGATCAACATTAACATACAGTTGTAAGGCAGGTGTTACAAACAGTGTTAAAACAGAGTTGTGCATAGTAGGCACAAAGAGTGGACAATAATGAGTGCCGGGTTAATAAGTAAACAAGTGCTTACATGAAAGAAAATGGGGAAAGGAGAGGGAGGGGTCAGGTGGAGGGATGTAGGGGGAAGGGAGTAGCTGACGGATACAAGCCCCTGGGGGGGTGGGACAGGGACCCATGGAGAACATTTGGTGTCCCTTACATTCTGTGAGAGATCAAGGGAGGCCAGTAAGGGGGAGCAATTTGGGGGATGGGGAGGAGAGCTAGAAATTTGGGGGGTGCACAGGGTTAAAATGAAGGTGACAGTAGAGTGGTAGGGTTTATCCAGGGCTTAGAGGAGGGAAGTTAGGGAGGGACATGGCAGAAGCAGCTAGGCACAAGGTAATTATTGAGGGCAGAGCTGATGGAGTAGGTGGAGGATGAGTGCCAGATTTGAGAGGGGAGTGAATTCCAAATTTTGGGGATGCAGTGAAAGTAAGCGGATTGGCCGATTAGGGTGGATCTGTGGGGGACTACCAGAGTGCGGGACTCAGTTGATCTAAGGGAGTGGGAGGATGGTGGGGTTGTTATAAAGAAGGTTAGGTAGGAAGGGAGTTCACTCAACCAGTGCTTGGAGGTGAATTTGGCACAGTGGGAGAGTCACCTGTTTGTAAGAGAGAGGGGAAGGATAGGGCATGATAAAGATCGCAGTGGTTTGTACGGGGGGGGGGGACATCCAGGGCAAAGCGGCAGAAGGAATTGAAGAGGGTGTCCAATCTGTCCAGGGAAGATTTAGGGGCAGCACCATGGACTACATCACAGTAGTCGAAAATGGGCAGTATCATCTTCTGAACAAGTTCATGCCTAGCCGTAGGAGAGATGCAGCTATGGTTCCTGAACAGGGCACCAAGCTTGGGGCACATTTTTTTCTGGATGGCGTCAATATGTCCAGAGAAGTTTAGGTGTTGGTCCAACCACACACCTAAGTACCTGAAGGAGGATGTGTCCTCAACTAAAATCCCATCAAGGGTTGGAAAGTGGGTAGGGAGGGAAGCCTAGAGAGTCTCTGCCTTGTGCCAAAGGTTATGGAGACAGTCTTCTTGGCGTTGAGGAAAAGTTGATGGTTAGTAAACCAGAGCTGAACCTTGTCGAAGTCTTGCTGTAAGCTGGTTGTAACCTCAGCAGGACAGGAGCCAGATGCATACAGGACTGTATCATTGGCATACATACGTATAGCAGTGAAAGGGGAGCAAACAGAGGGAAGGTCATTTAAGAAGATGGAGAATAGGAGGGGCCCTAATACAGAGCACTGGGGGATGCCAGTGCTAATCGAGCGGGAGGTACAGTGGCATCAAAGATCTTAACTGATTGGGTTCTGCCAATAAAGTAGGCATTGAACCAGTTTGTGGCAGAGGGAGATAGGCTAGCAGCTGGGAGTGAGTTGAGGAGGAGGGATTAAGAGATGGTGTCGAAGACCTTGGCCAGGTTGACAAAAATGGCACCGGTAATTTGGTCATTGTCCATCCCAGTTAGGATGGAGTCTGTGAGCTGTAGGAGAGAGGTGGTGGTGGTTGCATGGTTTTTCCTGAAACCAGACTGGAAAGGGGTGAAAAAGGAGGTGTCAGATAGAAAAGAGGTGAGCTGGGAGAAGACAATGTGTTCTTGAAGCTTGGCAAGGGTAGGGAGGAGAGAAATGGGGCGATAGTTGTCAGGGGATGAGGGGTCACCCCCTTTGGGTAGAGGGAGGACCACTGCATGTTTCCATGAAGAGGGGACAGAGGCAGTAGAGAATGAGAGATTTAGGATTAATGAGAGGGGATAGGCAATGGCTGGAGTGGATAGGGAGAGGAGTTTTGGGTTGAGGCCATCGGAGGAGGCACCTTTAGAGGGGCTGATGATGAGGAGGGCACTTAGGGCATCGTTTGGGGTTTCCGTAGTGAAAGAGAAGGGGAGGTGGGAGGGTGGTGGAGGGGGCACAACAATAGAGGGTGGGAAGAGTGATAGGTAGGAGGGGAAGGATTTCAGTAGCTCAGTGGCACAGGAGGCATAGTAGGAGTTAAATTCCGCAGCTACGGCTGGTGGGTCAGACGCCAGTGAGCTATTTACTTTAAGTACCGGTTGGGGGGCGAGATGTCAGAGTAAATAGGGTGTGGACCACCTTCCAGAACTTTGAAGGGGAATTTATGTTGGTGATGAAGGCAGATCTGAAATAATTGGACTTGGCTAACCTTGTAGCCCTGGTGCAAGCATTTCGGAGTGTGCAGTAGTTCGCGATGTCACTAGGATGCTGGTAGCTTTATGATGCTTCCAGGCTCGATCTCTAGCCCTGAGACAGGCCAGAAGTTTATGGATTATCCAAGGTAAGTGATTACCTCTGACTCTGGTTTGTTCTAGTGGCACAAAGGTGTTCTAGTTTACAAGAAAGATTTCTTTGACGTAGGCAAGGGCCTTATCAACCGAGGGGCCGAGGGGAAGGAGGTTAGGGGGGACCAGTCAGAAGTGGCAAGGTTACTCAGAAGAGGTTCAAGGTCAAGAGACTTGAAAGAGTGTAGTTGTATGGTTTGTTTACATTTGCCTACTGGTGTAGGTGTGGTTGAATTCCCTGCTTTTTCCTGCTTGCACATACTGTACTTACTCCTGTTTTAATCATGTATACTCTGTGCCACTTTACTGTAACTGACACTTTTCTTAAACCAAAGTTGCCTCGGAGGCAGACCTCACTCGCCCTGCCTTGGAGGCAGGGGTGCCTCTGAGATAAGGCTGTCTCTGAAGCAGACATTATAGATAGGGCTGTCTCCCAGGAAGGCGTTTAATTTCTACAGCTAAAGCACTGAGCTGCATTGCTGTGCTGGCTTCATGATGTAGCGGAAAATTCTGTAGCCTGATAAACAAGAGGTTGAGAATTTGAATCCACACATGATTCTTTAACTTCTCTCTTGTCAGAATTTCACTTCAGTGGTGATCCATGGTGGCGTGGTGTTAGAGTAGTAAATATGGAGGAGAGGGGACTTAGTGCGAGAAAGAGTAAGTGCAAAAAAAACAAGTTTTGCATTGCAGTGAGTTCTGCCTCCAAGGCAGGGCTTCCTTGGAGGCAACTTTGAATTAAGGAAAGTGTCTCTTGCATCTCAGTGCTATGTAATCCTATTTAACTGTGTCCTGTGCCCATGCTATGTTTTTGCCTCCCCTGTTCCCTTCCCTTGGGTTGAACCTGGAAATGAGCCATGGCTTAGTGTGCTTCTCCAGATCAGCAATTTTCACATAAATAAATAACGTGCATCCTGAGATATATCCCTCAATAGCAAAGCCTGTGATAGATAGCTCTGTCTCCTCACTCTTCACCCAGCTATATTCCCTCTATAGCAGAGCCTGTGATAAATAGCTCTGTCTCCTCACTCTTCACCCAGCTATAGTCCCTCTATAGCAGAGCCTGTGACAGACAGCCCTGTATCTTCTCACTTCTCACCCTGCTATAAATCCCCTTATAGCAGAGCCTGTGACAGCTCCATGTCTTTTCACTTCTCACACTGCTTCAGTTCCCCCTACAGTGTAGTCTGTGGCAGAGCTTTGTGTCTCAACACTTCTTGTCACCCTACTAAAATACCCTCTATAGCAGAGCCAGTGACACAGTTATGTGTCTCCTCACATTTCACCTGGCTATAACTCTCTGTAAATCAGAACCCGTGAAAAACAGCTTTGTGTCACCTCTCTTCTCCCCTGCTATACTTCCCTCTGTAACAGAGCCTGCAACGGACATCTTCCTGTCTCATCATTTCTCACCCTTCTAAGCCAGCCTCTGACAGGGAGCTCTGGGTCTCCTCACTTCTCACCCTGCTATAACTTGCTCCATAGCAGAACCTGTGACATATAGCTGTCTCACTTCTCACCTTGCTGTTAGCACCTCTACAGCAGGGACTGTGACATGCACAGCTCATGGTCTCCTTCCTTCCGCTATAATGCCCTCTATACAGTAGCAGAGCCAGTGACAGACAGCTCTGCATTGCCTCATTTCTCACCCTGCTATTATACCCACTATAGCAGCACCTTTCACAGAAAGCTCTGTCTCCTCACTTTTCATCATGATATAGTTATTTATATAGCAGAGTCTATGAAAAACAGCCCTTAGTCTCCTCAGTTCTCACCCTACAGAATGTCCTCAACCGCAGACTGCGACTGACAGCTGTATCCTCAGTTCTCACTCTGCTATAATTTCCTCTGTAGCAGAGCCTGTGACAGATTCTCTCCTCACTTGTCTCCCTGTTATAATTTTGTCTGTAACGTAGCCTGTGACAGTCAGCTCTGTTTCCTTACTTCTCACCCTGCTCTAGAAACATAGAATTTGCTGGCATACTTGAAAACACATTTCTATTATTGCATTACACACAGGGAACACTCCCAACACATTTGCAAGCTTCAAAAGATTAGGCTAAGAATTCTGAAAGTCACATACCAGCTTTATCCAGATAGCAGAGGCAGACAGATTCATGAAATTAGTTTGAGCAATAATCGTAAACTGTTGCCATTCTGCAAGCAGCAGAGCCCTGTCACAGTCAGTCTGCAAAAAGGTTGAAAAATGGTCAGCTACTACAGTAATGTCATTGTTACCATACAGCTCCAGATCCTTTGGTTCTGATGACCAAAGTCTGGTATCTAACAAGTTTGCATGGTTATAGATACTACTTTTATCAGTCAAAGATAACCTTTCTTCGCATGACTTCTCAATGTTTGTAATGCAATTCTTACATTGCTGTTTAAAATTTTTAACAGCTTGGCCACTTAAATGTGTTAATTTCACACCCTTGTAAGTGATGAGAATTTCAAGTTCACTGCCACCTATTGGACCACTCTATTATGCAGATGCAAGAATGCTTCTGAGTTTCAACAGAGCTAATTAGCTCTGGCATTTCAACTACTTCTTTTTGAAGTGCTAGTGAGAATCTGGCAAGTGGCTGAAACAGCTGTTGAAAATACAAAAGGTGTGCCACCATATGGAATTCAATCATAATTTGCAACACACCCTTGACTTTGGCCTGGTCATGAGTTGGATCTGCAGCCATAGGGCAGGATTCACGAAAGGAAAATGTTAAAGTTTCCCTCCACAACTGCTGTTGCGGACTGGAATCGTCCGCAGCTGTGGCGGTACCGATTAATAGCCACGGCAGTTGCGGAGGGTGCTATGGCGGGTTCCGCTGCCCGTAGCAGTCTCCCGCAGCTGTGGTGTTGTCCATGACAACAGCATCCACAAGCTGCTGTATTCCGTGGTGAAGTAGCCGACCGGGCTCACGATGGAATACCGCAGGCCGCGGGCGACCATGAAGCTTCACAAGTGGTTTCCTAATAGCGCCAAGGTTTTCCCACAGCTGCGGGTCCTTCTCCCCCCTTCGTGAATCCTGCCCTTAGTCTCTAAATGGGCACACATTACAGGGTATGATTTGGTAACAGCCCAAGTGGCAAGACGTTTATGCTGCACCCAATGTGTGTCATAAGCCTTCTTGGACTTTTCAACTGACATCTCCATTGTCTGGGCAAGGGACCACACTTCTTTGAGTCGTTTAGGACTTTTCCGATAGAGATAAAACAGTTGAGTCGGACAGTCTGACACTTCATTGAAATATGTGTTATCCAAAGCACCTTTTATGGCCGGTTCAAATCCGTGTGAGAAACAGTGAACAGCAATTCATCACTCAAGCTCAAGTTTGATTTTATTGTTTGGCTAATAAGCCATTACAGTATACTAAAAACAAATGCAAACATAGCATTCAGATGCACATTATAAAAAAATAAAATAAAATAAGTATGGTAATTATGCACACTATAAATGCATATATTCATTTTCAATCCAGGACAGACCAGTTTAGAGGCTGGCTCTCTTATCTGTGCCTATTAAAGCAGAAATGGCACACATTTTAACAATTTCTTGCTTTGCACATCGGTAAATAAATTTAAAATTTGTTAAACATATTAAAAACAGAGCATGTTACTAGTTAATAATTTCGGCAATGCTGTATGTTTATAATTCAGCTCTGTTCTTAGCCGTCTGCAGGCAATATAATGGGCCTTCAGTGATAAGTGGAGATGGTTTCAGGACCAGAATGGCCACACTGTGCCATCAAATCAGGCATAACTCATCTGGTATCTCCTTTTGGGACACCACCACATCCTCAATAAACTCATTATCAACAGAGCCTCAGAGTGAAGCCACAGAGTGGGACCAAGCTTCACCTTTAGTTCTTGCTGTCAGACTTTTATGGTCAGTACACAGAATTACTCTTGACACATAGAAACATAGAAATTGTTGGCAGATAAGGACCGCTAGGCCCATCTTGCCTGCCAGTAAGCCCTGTGCTTGACTACATTGACACTTACAACATCAGCAGGCTATGTCTCATAGATCCAAATAAGCTCACCTGTATGGTTAGTGAAACCTGATACTTGGGGAGTACCACAGGGTACCATGCAGCACATGCTGCTCTGTACCCCAGTTATCGTCTCCCCAACAGGTATTTCCATCCAACCAAGCCTTGTGGCATTACATATAGGTTTCTGAGAACTGCACCTGCCATAAATGTTAGGTCATTTCATCTTACATCCTACATACATAGATCTGTAAAGCGACATAAACCAACAGATTACTACCTAATCCCAAACTTCCCTGGTTTCCCCCTATGTCCGTCAAGAGAAGTATGAGGACAATAAGAAAAACAGGACTCCCCAGAAGACCCAGCAGGTCCCCCAGAATGACTGCAGTGGGTGCCTTAAGGTCCTTAATAAAGCCTCACTTCCTGTCAGCCACCATCATCAGCCTCAAAAGAAGCTAATTTGCCATTAAATTAACATCGCAGATGTTCCTATAAAAACAATGGATTTGTGTTCCTGCTAATCTTATACATAAATCATGCATTGCTTGCAGTAAGTCTCAACACATCAGAAGCCAGTGTTAATAAAGTTTGTAGAACATTTTTTCAACCACTATTAGTTCATAGCACATTATTTAGGATTTTTAGTGTCCTCTTATGAAATGCTCCTGATCATAATAAAAAGGAAGCATATCTTATGAGTTTGTTTCAGAGTGAATGGCATTATAGCAGGGACATACAGCTGGCCTGTACCACTGAACATTTCACTAACACAATAAGGCCTTACCACTTAAATGGCTCCATCTAAACTCGGGAGTCCATAGACCATAGTTTATTAACGAGGGTTAATGGGGTTATGAGACTCTGTATGCATTTATTAGCTTATAAGGGCGATTTACCCCATAATCAACTGCTCTGGTCACTAGGACAACATCTCAAATAACAATCTAGCAGCAAGCACCTTTTTTGTAGTAAATAGAACAAACTCTAGCCAGAGCCAATAGGGCTGTGATGAGCTGCCAAGTGACCAAAGTTTCACGTGTGCGTAGAAATTATTGAACGCCTGGGTGTAACTTGGCCATTTTTTGGAGGTGTTGCACCAAATTTTCAACATGGCCTTTTTGGGACCCTCCTCATGAAGAGTGCCAATGTCATTTTGTTCACTTGTCCTGAAAGGTGATTTCGCAGAGCAAATGTACCATTCTGTGCCACAGGTGCAAAAACACGTTTTGGGTAGGATATGAAAAATGACAGCTGTACTGTTAGGAGGTGTGCAAAAATGGCAACGTTGAAAATGTGGAGTGAAAATATAAAAAAATGGCAAAGTTAGGAGCGTGCATAGAAACTGTGCAACGCACACTCGTAACGCAGTCATTTTTTTGAATTTTTTCACCAAATTGGCACTGTCATTTCGTACTCAATCTCTAAAGGTGATTCCATGCAGCAACCACAAAATCACCTTTCAGGACCGAGTAACTAAATGACAGTGACAGTTTTCATGAAGTGGGGTCCCAAGAACCCCATGTTGAAAATTTGGGGTCAAAATTAAAAAAAATGGCTGATTTATCAACATAAGTTGAAAACCCCATTGAATGCCATTATACGGCGCTTACCTTTGATTCTTCAGTTTGCAGTTCGTCTTTGAAGAGTGCAGACGTGTCCCGGTCAAGAGAAGATGACAATGCCGACCACCCGAGCTAAGTATGGGGTAAGGTGGGGGTAAGGGGAGGTGGGTACTCAGTGGGCCTGCGGGGTCAATACGTTGTATGCTTAATAGCATACGACAAAACCCTGAAACAGAAACAGCGTGGTATATTACAGCGAGAGGGTGCAACACCGCGAATGGGTCTGTGTGTGGTACTGCATTCTCTCACTGTTTCAGGCAGAGGATAAGACCTCTGCTGGGACAGGGCTCTGCCAAGCAGCTGCTGTGGCTTGATGGGATGAGCCACTGGCAGCAAGGGAGGCAGGCAGTGTGTTTGGGACTAGGTTCGATTTCTGGTCCCAGACGCATGGGATTTTTCATTTTTTCGCACTTTAACCCCCCGAGTTAGTTATTTTAGTGGGGGGGGGTGCAGGGGGCTAACAAGACTTATGTTGCATGCAATATATTGCGCTGTATTGGCAGCGCAGTAGATTGCTGTGACACAATGTCTTGTGACATTATGACACCGTGCCGCTCAGTGGGAGGGTGAGGATGGGGAGGGGACTGGGGTGACGTATTAGGATCGCTTTCTTTACAGATAAAACACATCGGGGATGGTTTTCTTAATTTACAGGAAACAAAAAAAACATACATTGGGCACACTGGGGTGGGCTCCCAGTGTGCCACATGAGTGGGGGGGCGCATAATGCTAACACGGGGATTGGGCACTTTGATGTCGGCACGGGGGGAATGAATAACATTTGGGCACACTGGTGTTGGCTCCCACTGTGCCACATGAGTGGGGTGGCTACACAATGCTGACACAGGGATTGGGGACCCTGATGTCGGCACGGAGACAGGAATGGAGGCAGTGGGGATGACAGAAGCAGTGGGAGGGTACGGTTTTCTTTGTTGCCGGTGCTGGTGGTGGTGACGCAATTGCGCATGCATAGTTGCAGTGAATGGCATTTTGCTGTTCACAACATGACGGCACCAGCAGAACTGCCCATGTGCGCAAGTCGCGCATGTGCAGTTCATGCCCCAGAATGCAGAAGTAACAGCCGAAATAGTGCGGCTGTTATTCCATAGTGGCTGATTGTGGCGGAGGGTTTCAAGCTCCATTGGACTTTCGGAAGGATACTTATTTATTTATTTAGTTATTGAATTGTTTCACCAGGAAAGATACACTGAGCAACTTAATGCTCATCTCACGGTACGTCCTGGGGAAATGGGGAGAGGGATGTACAGAGTAAGAGTTCTTAGACACATACATAACAGATGGTGAATACATACATACAATTTCAAAACAGCTTCATGGCAAATGAGTACATAATAGGCTGATGCAACAGTTACTGTACTGGCAGTTCATAGGAGCAGCATACATAAAGAATCAGTACAGGGTCAAAAGCATAGGATACAAGGTTGACAATGCATAAATTTCAGGCAGTTCACTGGTGATGCAGATGCAGCAAGGCTGAACACATAGGATCCAGTCACCTTTTTAACAGCTAGTCTATAAGCGGCAGTATAAGTGCAGGTGGGGTGGGGAAGGGGATGAGAAAGAGGAGAGCAAGAGGGAGAGAAAAAAGTGAGAGGGAGCCAGGGAGACAAGTATGCAAGGAAGGGGTCAGGAGCAGGTGCAAGTAGGTGTAAGGTAATTGTGCAGAGCAGAGGTAAGGGAATAAAGGGAAGAGATGTGGCGGATTTGTGGAGGAAGTGCATTCCACATTTTAGGCAAGTGGTAAGAGAAGGCTTTTTGGCCAGAGGAAATAGTTCTGCAGGGCACTGAGAAGGTACGAGTGTCATCCTGGGATCTCAGGGAATAGAGGAAGTGGGTAGGGGTGCCAAGAGAAGAGGAGATATATAAGGGGAGAGATCCAAGCCAGAATTTAGAGATGAACTCAGCACCAAGTAGCACATGCTGGGAGTGTAGGGGAAGGAGGTTGAGAGAGCGGTAGAGGTCACAATGATGGGTGCGGGGAGGGGCATCAAGAGCAAAGTGACAGAAGGAATTGAAGAGAGAGTCCAGTCTGGATAGGTGGGACTGTGGGGCAGCATCGTAGACTATATCGCAGTAGTCAAAAATGGGCATGATCATCTTCTGTACCAGCTCACGCTTGGCGGCGAGCGGGATGCAACTGCGGTTTCTGTAAAGGGCCCCAAGCTTGGGCCTTAGTTTTTTCAGAATGGCATCAATGTGTTCAGAGAAGTTAAGATGTCTCTCCAGCCAGTTGTCTGAAAGAGGAGGAGTCCTCAAGAGCCGTCCCATCAAGTGTGGAAAAGGTAGAGAGGTAACTTAGCCTAGTGAGTTTCTGCCTTGTGCCAAAGGAATGGAGACTGTCTTCTTGGCATTTAGAAAAAGTTGAGAACTAAACCAGAGTTGGACTTTAGTGAAGTTGGACTGGAGCCTGGTATTGATATCAGTGACAGTATTGCCAGAGGTAAACAATATTGTATCATTAGCACACATGTGGATGCTGGATGCAGTACAAACCAGGGGGAGGTCATTCAAAAAGATGGAGAACAGAATGGGGCCTAGCACTGAGCCTTGGGGCACTCCAGTGGTTATAGGCAGGGGGGTAGAGATAGCATCAGCTATTCTTACTGATTGCGACCTGCCGGACAGGTAGGAACTGAACCTTCTTGTGGCAGAAGGGGATAGTCCAGCAGCTGAAAGGCTGAGAAGGAGGAGGGGGGATGAGAGGACAGTGTCAAAGGCTTTGGCCAGGTCTACAAAGATAGCTGAGGTAATGTGCCCTTTGTCAAAGCCTGAGGAGATGGTCTCAGTTAATGTTAGTAGAGAGGTGGTGGTAGAGTGGGATTTCCTGAAGTCAGACTGGAAGGGGGTGAAGAAAGCGGAGTGAGAGAAACAAGGAGAGTTGGTTGAGGGCTATGTGTTCTTGTAATTTAGCTAAGGTTGGCAGTAGAGAGATAGGATGATAGTTCCCAGGAGAGGAGGAGGAGTCACTCCCCTTCGGGAGGGGAAGGACAACAGCATGTTTCCTGACAGAGGGCACAGCGGCAGTCTCAAAGGAGAGGTTTAGTAACAGGGAGAGTGGGAAGGCTATGGCAGGAGCAGAGAGGTAGAGGAGCCTAGGGTCAAGGCCATCAGGTGAGGAGCTTTTAGTAGCGTTGAGTGCCAGGAGAGCTAGAAGGGTAGTGTCAGGAAAGACAGGAGAGAAGGAGAACAGGGAGGGGGTGTGAGAGGTTCGGAAGAGGGGGGCAGGGCAGAGGAGCAGAGGGGGGAGGGGACAGGATGTGGGGGCGACATGGGGTGGGAAGAAGAGCAGTGGAGGGTGAGTCAGTGTGTGGGGCATAAGAAGGGGCCATCGGGGCAGAGGATGGACTTGGGAGGGTGCTTAGCAGAGAAGAGGCACAGGTGGCGAAGTGGGAGTTGAAGCATTTGGCAATGGTGATCGGTTCAGAGAGTACAGAGTGATTGTGCCTGAGGATAGGTGGCGGAGGGGTAGAGGATGGTGAGAAGAGGGAGTGAACAACCTTCCAGAATTTAGATGGGTTGTTTGTATTAGTTTGGAAATTAGACTTGAAATGCTCGGCTTTGGCAAGGCGGATTGATTTAGTGCAGCCATTCCAAAGTTCACGGTAATGTTGGTGATCACCAGGGCAGTCAGAGAATTTGGCTTTACGCCACGCAAGGTCGTGAGCACGTTGGCAGGCCAGAAGCTCAGAAGTGACCCGGGGGAGGTGCCTGCCGTGGACCCTGGTTTTACGGGGCGGGGCTCGGGAATTCCAAACCTGAAGAAACTTAGAGGTGAAGTAGGCAAGGGCCTTGTCAGCTGATGCTGCTGTGATAAGAGAAGACCAGTCAGCTTGTGCAAGGTCGTGGAGCAATGATTTCAGGTCAAGTGATGCGAAGGGTCTAGTGAAAATAGTTTTAGCTGGGAGTTTAGGCATATGTATTTTCCGCACTACAAAGGTCACGTGCTGGTCACTGATAGAGTGTGGTAGTAGCCCTGAGGCCACTACTCAATGGGGATGGGAAGTGAGGACCAGGGCAAGTAGGGAGTGGTTTAGTGTTTTAAGCTTTAGACGAGTGTGTTCCAGAATCAGCTGATGGAGTTTTAAGGCTTCGATAGTGGAGCTGATATTAGCCAGCAATGGGGCCAGCCAGTTTAGATTTAGGTCACCCAGGATGAATAGTTCACCACCGCTGGCAAACGAGGAGAGCTTTGAGACTAAGTCAGTGACGTTGGAATGTGGCTGTCCCGGGTGACAGTAAACTCCAGCGATGAAGATGGGGACTGTGTGAGGATAGGAAATTTTTAAAAGGAGAGCCTCATGGGATGACTGAACAGAAGTTGTGAAGGAGGGAGTGATCTGGATGGTAGAAGAGGTATAGATAGCCACACCGCCACCTCTCCCGGTCCTGTCCTGTCTAGGTATTGTAAAGTCAGGGATAGCAATAGCATGGTCAGGAATGTTTATGGACAGGCAAGTTTCAGTGACTACAATGATGTCAGGGGCATAGGCATGTACCATGGGTTGCAATAGGGAGATTTTGGGAACAAGACATCTTATGTTTAGGTGGATGATTTCAAGACCATTTGGTAGTGAAAGTGGATTTGTGGCTGGGTGGGCACCGGCTGCTGGATGGGCAAGTACAGGGCCAGGGTTTGGGTGGATATCGCTGGATGCTTGAAGGAGCAAGAAAATAAGGAGCTGGGGTAGCCTGCATTCCTTGGGTGAGTGATAGAGTAATCATTTACTAGTTTTAGGGGGGAGAGACTGAATGATAGGAGAGGATACTATCTTAAAGAGGGTAATAAGCTGAGTGGGCGCCGAGGTGATCGTTGCACAGGGGCGTGTAGGGCAGTGGGGGAGTAAAGTAGCAACGAGGAGGTGCAATGTTCCAGTGGGGCAGGCTGAGCTGTTACCCACCATCGATGGCGCTAGCAGACTAGGTTGGTCTACCGGCAGCTCAGTACAGAGTGAAAGAAGTATGAACGATATGAACCAAATTTTTGAAGTTGGCCATGATTCCATAGTACAAGCAGTGAGGGGGCGAGAGAACACTGGAGGGGGATGTAAAGGGTTAGCGAGCTGCAGCTCAAGTAGAGGGAACTGCAGCCAGATGCCTCTAGTGGTAGAGAAATATAAGGAGCCAATGGGGAATTGGGTAGATAGAAAAAAAAAGCTAATCAGGTGATCAGTGCTGATTATAAATATAAGTGTCGACCATAGGTTGGTGGGTGGGCAGGGGGCAGATGGGGAGCTGGCGCACAGCGCCAGTGGGGCAGGAATGCTGGCAGCTAGTGCCATACCTGGAAGGCTGAGGATCCAGGCAGGAGGACTCAGCCGGCGGCTTGAGGAGCGCTGTCGGTCCGGGGGCCAAGCGGGTCGGCGGTTGGAGCTTGCGGTCCCTGCGAGGTGGGGGGTCAGCTGGAGAAAGAAGAGAGGGTGAGAGATTACGTAAGCTGGCCGATGCAAGAGACGCAGTCAACTCAGCAGGGAGCCCAATTTACACAACAATGGGACCAGTAGTTTGGGCCCCAAAAAGTCTGGGCCTGAGTGGAGCAGCACCAAATTCACTGAAAGAACTGTAATCACACCACTTTTTTGAACACTTAACAACTTAAAACTCTAAAAAAGCTGTAACATGGTATACAAGTCAGAATAAATTATCTTGAATCTCTTAAAATGCCATTTTTTGAAGGAGCAGAGTCATGGAGAGCTTCGGACCAATCGGAACGGGCCTTGGAAAGGCATCCACATTCCAATTGGCTGGCGGCTAGTGCCATACCTGGAAGGCTGAGGACCTGGGCAGGAGGACTCAGGTGGTGGCTTGAGGAACGCCATTGGTCCAGGGGCCGAGCGGGTCGGTGGTTGGAGCCTGCGGTCTCTGCGAGGGGGGGCCCAGGTGGAAGGCTGAGGATCTGGGCAGGAGGACTCGGGCAGCGGCTTGAGGAGTGCCATCAGTCCTGGGGCCAAGCAGGTCGGCGGTTGGAGCCTGCGGTCCCTGCAAGGGGGGGGCCCAGCTGGAAGGCTGAGGATCCAGGTAGGAGGTCTCGTGCGATGGCTTGAGGAGCACGGTTGGTCCGGGGACAGAGCGGGTCGGCGGTTGGAGCCTGCGATCCCTGCGAGGGGGGGCCCAGCTGGAAGGCTGAGGATCCGGGTAGGAGGACCCGGGTGGTGGCTTGAAGAATGCCATCGGTCCAGGGGCCAAACAGGTCAGCGGTTGGAGCCTGTGGTCCCTACTTCCAAAAGTCCAATGAAAGGTTCCACGATCATCCGTTTTTAGAAGCTACAATCGATCTTAAAACAGCTGAAAGCTCCACCCACAGCCCTAAAAATTAGAGGACACCACATAGCCTCAAGCATGTTCTATCGAGTTCAAGCACTGTACTATCCTTTGGAGGTCACTTGAGGTTATTCGGTTATTCTACCCATACACTTGCATAATGTCACCAGAAAAAATTCCCATGACCTTATAAATGTCTGCAGAGCACCCAGGAAAATGTAATAAAATAAACTGCACCTCCTTGGTGTTCCCTGGTCACCTTATTTGTGTCCATGCTAAGCCATAAGTAAGCCACAGTATCACTTTTCCCAATTTTTAGGCTCCTGTAACCAGTGTCCATACACCTGTGCTCAGAAATTATTTCCTCTACAAGCTGCAAGTTGGCCCTGGCCATTAGTGATTAACACTGCTTTACCGGCAATTCAATTCACTTTCTGCTTTTCTAGAAGGGAATTCCAATCTCACTATTCCGTGGAGTTTCAGGCACCTCACCACCTTCTGGAGTGTTCCTTCATCCATATTTACTCTCCAGCTCCAACAGCATGCGCACCTGTTAAACAAAGAGAACACCCCACTGAGGGCAGTAACTTTGGGTTACAAAAACACAGTTAGCCCCACCCCAAGACAGTGCTAGCACATCTTTAATAAGGCAAGCCAAGCCTGTCAGCCCTTAAGGAGCCATCTTGGACCTCTTTCTCTCAGAATTCATCCCGGATCCACTCCCAGATGAGAGGTTCCTCACAATCCATTTGGCACTATCACAAGTAGTTTGTAATGCACCCACGGCTCAGAATGCTGATTTTCCTTCATAACTCCGTGATAAACATTACAGGAGAAATAGCCATACCGGCAAAACTCAAATAGAAAGCTGCAATTCAAACAACTTTGACAGCAGTAAGTGCTCTGGACAAACGGTGGTCCCTTATTATTGAATGAGCTGAATTAGCATGGGTTTCCTTCAGATAACTTGTGTCTAAAAAAGTAAAAGCTTATAGATAAAACTCTGAAATGTCCGACAAACACAGAGCGGCCAGGAGTGGAGCAGCACGGCGGTCATCTTGCTGCTCCAGCCCCCCCATTGCATCCCCTGAAGAAGGAGGTGATACTGCCCCCTTCAATTAACCACTTAATGTCTTCCCTTAAAAGCTCAGCAAGACCCCCATCTTACACCCATGTTGACAGATGCCCCATCAGCCCCAAACCCCACCATTTGTTTTATACTAAGCCACTCTCTGCAAGAATATCTAAAAGGAGATGTTTCAGTCCCTCACTTGTGCCATCTGATACAGCTTTCTTTCGTAGAAATGTAGTCTCCACTTGGCCATTGTTGGGATTTATGTAAATAATGTAAACTAGTTCCTTTTCAATTACACCACTGTCAGTACTGCCATCCATAAACACTGAAAAATAATTTGCATTTTAGACAGTTGCCAGCAGGTTTTCTTCTAGGTTCTTGCCAATACACACTGTGAGTTCTTTTCCACTAACAGCGTTAATGTTGTGGTGTGTTGATATATATCAAGTGGTGACCTTGTTTTACCAAATTTCTTAGAGACCTGCTAGGCTCGGAATATGCACCTCACACATCGGTGCCTTACCTCTGTGAACAGCTTTTCATACATAAGGCACTGAAAATTTCTCATTAGTTAAGAAGTATGAGCGCTTGTAAAATTGCGACCACCAAGTCTGCTGTACTTCCCGATGTGGAGAAAAGCCCACGATCCCCCCCCCCCCGTGCACAGCAAAGTTATGACAAAATCCTAGGGAGAGCGTGGGGACGCACTCCATTATAGTCTATGGGGGGCAGCTTTCCAGTCATTTTTAAGTTCACCATGCATGCAAACTTCTTCCTATAGAATAGCTCTGAGATGGGTATGACACTGTCTGCCCAGTCCAGAGTGGTATGCAATGGGCGAGACAGTGCCAGGCCAGTCATCAGCCACACTAATGCTTACAGCAGTTTTGCCTTGGTGGGCGGAATCTGCATGGAGATCAAAAGAAAAGCCGAACCAATAATATGGTGGCTTTTTCCTTTGATCTACAGGATACTGCTCAGCAAATGGCTGATCGGTGTCATAATGAGACTGATGTTAGCACTTTTACTTTTGGCTGTCTGGACTTTAGAAAAAAAAACTCCTGCTCGCTTGTCGGATGGTTCCTGCTTCATATTTAATAAAAAACCCTCCCGCTCCCTCCCACTGTGTGCAGTCCCACCTGACACCCTCCGTTTCCTGGTTCCCGCTTCATATTTGATAAAAAATTCCTTCGGCTACCTCCCACTGTGTGCTATCCCACCCACCACCCTCTGTTCGCTGGTTGGATGGTCCCCGCTTCATATTTCATAAAATTCCCTCCTGCTCCCTCCCACTGTTTGCTTTCCCACTTGCCACCCTCCGTTCCCCAGTTGGACAGTCCCTGCTTCATATTTAATAAAAAACCCTCCCGCTCCCTCCCAGTGTGTGCTATTCCACCTACCACCCTCCATTCCCTGGTTGGACGGTCCCCATTTCATATTTTTTTCAATTTTCTTTATGCCCCCTTACACCAACTAACCTGCTTTCTCTCCAGCAAGGACACTCGGAGCAGTCTGTTCCCGCCCGCCTGAAGCCTCCAGACTCCACTCTTTGGACATGGGCCCATCTCCCTACTGTATCACCTGGCCGCCCGACCCCCCGGCTCTGAGCCCCATGGGGCAGGACCACCAACTCCACTGGTGCTCTATCTAGAATCTAGTGAAGCGACCAGGGGATGGAGGGAGTGCTCGAGATGGTGTTGGGAAGCCCGACATTGGACATGGGGACCGACCACTGGTCCCACCTTCACCTATCAAGCATCGGGGATTTTCATTTTTTCTGTCCCCACCCTGCAGAGCTCGGATGTGCAATGACGGCCAGCATCCACCGAGCTTTACCCCCAGTGCTATGTGGCATCATCGCCTTGTTCCTGGCTATCCCCGACCATCACCAGGGATCGCTCAGGAGCAATGCAGTCCCTACACCCTCTCCGGGAAGGAAGAGTTGTCTATCGGGTGCTCAATCCCTCCCCGCCCCCTGCCAATCCCCGATGGCCTGGGCTTATTCCCGAACCCGGGTCGCCAGCATGGTGCGAGGTGAGGCATCCATAGCCTTAACCCTCAGCTACACTGGGCCAGCCCCCACTTCATATTTAATAAAAAAAAAAATCCCACTCCCTCCCACTGTGTGCAATCCCACCTGCCACCCTCTGTTACCCAGTCCAGGCATTGATGGCCAGTGGTTTGCTTTACCTATATTTTTTTAAAATCCTGAAATAAAGAAAACCGTCCCTCGATGTAATTTTTTTTAACACCTGTTAAAAAACAATGTCCAACACCGATCAGACCCGCTCCCCCCACCCAACCACCCACTGTGCAACCACCTCCCCACACCCCCTTGACACCCCCACACACACTCACTCACCTGAAGAGGTCCCAGGTTCGAGAACAACTCTCCTGATGGAAGAAATGTCATGCTGCTGGAATCGGCGACTGTAATATGAGAAACTAAGGTAAATGAGGTTCAGTGTATTTCAGTGGGGGCTTCAACTGTGGTCCATAACTTTGCCATTTTTTAAGATTTTGACCCCAGATTTCAACATGGCCTATTGGGGACCCCACCTCATGAACAATACAACTGTCTCTATGCAACTTATGCCAGAAACGTGATTTTGTGGTCGGTTGGCAAATTCACCATTGTGGTGAGATTTGTGTAATGACAGTTATGTTGTTCATGAGGTGGGGTCATAAGAAGGCTATGTTGCAAATTTGGGGTCAAAATTATTAAAAATGCCAGAGTTATGACCATTCATTGCAGTTGCGCTACACACGCTTGTAATTCAGGTAATTTTAAATATTTTGACCTCAACATTTCAACATAGCCTTCTTATTACCCCACCTCATGTATGTCACTGATGTTATTTTTCAAATCTTGACCAAAGTGTGTTTTCATACCTGTGACGTGGAATGGCATCGTGGTTGCACACAGTTACATTTTGGCTGGGATTTGAATATTTTCTGAACTGGGTACATGAGGTAGGGTAATACCATGGCTATGTTGACACTTTGGTCGCTGCTGTCCTATAAATGGGAGTGCAGGGACTTAGTTTTAAACAATTTACAGTTTTGTTACTTTGCCATAGGATAACATTGTGATGGTTGGGGTACCTTCCGGATGCTATATCTCGAAACCGCTTTGAGATACGGCTTTGGCACTGCTAGCAACATTGGTGTACTATGCTGTTTCGCATGTTTCCAGGCTCTGTAAAAAATGGCTGTTTTGTAACAAATGGGCCACATGTGACCTATGCATTGCAATAGGCATGGATGGTAAACAATTTACATTTTTGTTACTTTCCCATGGGATGGCCTTGTGCTCCCACCACTCACTATGGACTGACGACTGATTGACATTTGTTGACCAGGAAAAAAAAACAGATTAAGACAAAAGCTTTGTTTCCAACTAAGTTGTGGGAGGCATCAGGGTAAATACATGACAACTGCAATACCAATGGCAAACTTTCAGCATTGACAGATGTTTGTTATATAAGTCAGTGTCAGTGGCTCAGTAGGTAGCACACTTGCCTCTGAGGCTGAGAGATCAGAGGGCTGTGGGTTCAGTTCCCACATCTGGCACTTGGCTTAATATCCCAGTACTGACACTGTAGTGCAGCATGAGAGGGGTGCTGCACTTCTGAGGTGCTGTCTTTTGGATGAGATGATAAACTGAGGTCCCATCTGCCTGGACTGGTGGTAGTTCAGGTGGATGTTAAAGATTCCATGGCACTTATCGAAAAGAGTAGGGGAGCTTATTGGAAAGAAGAAATCATACAAAATAAACAAAGGAACTTAAGAAAATAATACAAAAGCCAAAGGAAAAAAAAACACAATTAACAAGGAAAAAAAAAAACAAAGCAGAACAATTAAAAACATAAACGAAAAAAAAATAAATCTAAGAACGCATAGTCCTTTAAGTAACAGGTACATCTGAATCCGTTATCCAAGGCATGTTCCTCCACACAGCCTGCAAAGTTCTGGAATGCAAAATCCTAGAATCCTCCCCCTATTGTGATTTCAAATCTTTAGTGATTTTGCCAAGAAGTTCTTCATGCGAGACCAATTTCTGCTGTAATGAAAATAGACATCTACTATTCCAAATATGCCATTTAATAATTAACACAAGTCTATGCAGAGTTTCCCTGTGCTAATCATCAACCCCGATATAATCACTCCACATCAAAGCCTCCATAGTAATAGATTGGAACCATGGGGTGTTCCAATCAGTTGCTAAAAAAGACCAGAAAGGCATAATATATACACAGGTCAAAAAAAGGTGGTGTGTGGTTTCTAACTGCTGAATACACCCTGGCCTTACACATAAACGTTCAGCCAATTGTTTATGCTTTTGATTTGCCTTAATATTAATCCTATCATGGCAACTCAGCCAATGAAAATCCAGAAATTTATCTGGAATCTGAGGTGTATTTAATAAATTCAAAATTGCCCCTCTATGAGAGGAAGGACAACGAGGAAAAGTTTCCACTTCAGTAAATTGAGTCTGTATAACCCAAATATACAACCTTCCTCGTTGCTGTGATATCAATAAATGACTAGTAAGCTTCCAGTGTTTAATATATACAAAAGTTTCTCTACTATAAGATGGAATATTCAATGATCTGCGTAAAACCCCAATTCCCCTCAAACCCATTGCCTCAAACATAAACCATAATTTAACTCAAACACAGATGTCCAGGATTTATCAAAAGAAATGAATAAAGGATGGAAATTCGCATAAAGGAAAATAGAATAAAAAAATACAATCAGGTTTACCATACCCAACCCCCCCTGATGAATTGGTAAATATAAAATATTCCTTTTTAACGGATTCAGCCGACTGCCCCATACTGCCTGAAAAAAAAAAGACTATAAACTGTTGCAATTAATTGACTAGGGGGAAGAAAAATGTAACTAATATAGAGAAATGCCGGAATGAGAAAGGTTTTAATCAAATATATTCACTTTTGTTTACTAAATTTCTGCCTATTCCAATTTGCAACTAACAATTTCCCTTGATTAATGCACGGCTCCCAATTTCGGACACACATGTTCCCTGGACCATAAATAATTCCCAAAATGGTCAAATGGGTAGCTGAAAAACTAATACCAGAAATTACTAAGTCAGGTGAAAAAACAGAACCAAGCTGCGTACCTGTACATTTATCTAAATTCAAACTAGTACCAGAGTGTAAATTGTAGGTTGTACAGATGTCAAGAGCACACTGAACAGAAACTTTGTCTTTTACTAGAATACAAAGATCATCAGCGTAAGCTAAGACTTTAAACGGTAAAGGGGTGGAAACCACAGTTATAGGATTTAAAAATACTGAAGTATTAAGAAGTTTAAGTAAAGGATCAATGCAGAAAGCATATAACAAAGGGCTAAGGGGACACCCCGACGTACCCCCTGCCTTACAGGTAACATGGGACCCTTCCAGCCCTTAATAAGAGGAGTAACTGTTGCCGTGTTATAAAGGCATTTAACCCATTTTACAAGTTGCAATGGCAAACTATATCGCTGTAAAACTGCCCATAAAAAATTATGACTAATAGAGTCAAAAGCTTGTTTTTGAACCAGAGAAAGCACCAAACCATCCGCTCTAGACCGAAAACTATGCTCGAAGAGCTCCCGTAACAAAATTAAATGTTCCAAAATATTCTTACCAGGTAAAGAACAAGCCTGAGCAGGGGATAAAATGTGAGCTGCTACCAATAGGAGATGATTATTTAGAATTTTAGCTAAAATCTTAAAGTCTGTATTAAGTAAGGAGATCGGTCTCCAATTATTTATGTAGCGCCTATCGCCTTTCTGTTTAAAAAGGTGAATCAAAATACCTCCAGTCATATGTAAGGAAGGGGAACCAGAGGCAAGAATTGCCATAAAAACAGCCACCATTTCCACCCAAATGTATGGACCAATGAATTTATATAATTCGCTAGTCAAACCATCACCACCAGGGGCTTTATTTGTCCCTAAGGCCCTAACAGCTTCTTCCACTTCAAGAGGCTGAATAGCCGCTGTCAGAGGTTTCAATAACTGATCTGTAAGTTGAACAGTAGGGAGTGACTCAAGAAAAAAAACTATAGTGTCAAGACCAATGGAAGGTGGAATAAAATTTAGAGATGTATGTTGTGAAACAATATTAAGCATCTGCCTAGGATTTGTACAGACGTTACCTAGATCATCAAATAAACCATCCATATTTCTGTTTAAAATCCTAGCAGTATGCCCCTCATATGGGTAAATATAACCTTTTCTCCCCTGTGTACAATATAATTGCTGAAATAGCAGATGCTGTTCCCGTTCTAAATGATATTGTACCATTTGTTGCTTAATATGTTGGATTTGCACAGACAAATCATGTTGTATGGTAGAAGCAACAGATAAAAGTTTTTGAAGATGTAACCTATTATTGAGATAAACCCTATAATCCTTATCCCAAATTAACTTTCTATAGGATTTAAAAAAACTAGTCAAATCCCTCACCGTGTCTTCCCACCAAATACCCAGTTCGTCATACATGTCAAAAACAGATTTTCTAGCTTGAATAAAATACACCAAATCTTGTTGAACAATAGTTTTAGCTAATAATAATGAGTTTAATTTCCAGTAACCCAGTCCAAAAGAGGGAGCACTAGAGTTACCTAATAATATAAATAAAATTCTATGATCAGAGAATTCCGCCGGAAGGGTCCGTGCCATTGCAATTTGTACACAAGGAGAAATAAAAAAATAATCAATCCTAGTAGCAAGAGTAGATCTGAAAAAGTAGGATCTGTCCCACTGTTTCAAAGTAGGCATCCCTTAGATTCGCATTCTTAATCATGGTAGATAAATAGGTCATATCACAAAATACTTTCATAGTTACAGTTCGTCCCTATCCCTTAGGTTAAGTCCACAATTAAAGTCACCCCCAAACACAATATGATGAACAGAGTACAAATAAGGCTGAATGGTCTGAAATAATTCAATACGTGCCACCTTTGTTTAACCCGCATATATATTAATAAACCGGAACAAAATATTTGATATCCTAACATCTAAGATCAAAGCCCGACCAGGAATAAGGTCAATTAATTTAACCAGATATACATCTATATTGTGAAAAAGAATGGCTAACCAACAGCACGTTTCTTCTCCCAATGACCAAAAAGAAGGTCCTGAATGCCAGAAATTTATGGCTTGTTTTAATTCCGAAACAGCATGCAACCTGGTGTCCTGTAAAAAAATAATCCCAGCAGCAAGAGATCTCAGATGTGAGAATACAGCCTGTTTTTTCTGAATACTCTTAATACTATTCACATTGATAGAGTAAATAGTTAAAGAAGGCATTAGTATCACGTAAAAAAGAAGAAAAAAGACAACCTAGGACATAGCTGTATGTCAAGGGGGCTTCTTAGAGGAGGCCCTAATAGTCCGACTATGTTTGGTTTTCCCAGTGCGCTTACCAGAGGGGAGGGTGGCCACGTCAGAAGGGGGTTCTTCTAATTCAGAACCATGATCCAAAATGGTAGGAAAAACAGAGGACCCTTCATAGTCATTCCCTGAGAGCTCTCCATCAATGGGCAAGGCAGAAAATCTGTTTTTAACTTGGATGTCAGATGTCTTAGGCATTTTAGCAGCAGGCTGTATCCAGTGCTGCCTTCGCCTAGAAGTCTTAATTTGGGGGTAGCGAAGGCATTTAAGAAACCACAGTGGCAGATACAGGAAGAGATAATCCCACCTCAGAAACAAGGGGTACAACTATCTCAGGAAAAGAAACCTCCTGTTGAATAACCATAGGAACAGCCTTCATAGCACTAGACCCAGGGGGAGGCATCTCAGAAGGTTGTACTATCATACCAGAGTGGTAGGAATAGGTTCAGGTGGGTCCAGGGCCTCATCCTGTGGCCTAGGGACCAACCGCTGGGCCTGAGCCCATTGAGCCAAAGTAATAGATACCTGCTGTTCGTCTCTGTCAGCTTGCTCATCCTGATTATGAGCGGCTGAGGGACAGGAATGGTAAGTATGACCCTTTGTCTCACATAGATTACACACCTGATCATTTCGACAAATTGCAGCACTGTGGCCCAATTCATTACAAGTGTTACATTTAAGGCGGTCACACATACTGCTAAGGTGACCCGTAGCACCACAACGATAACAGGCTTTGGGCTGACCTGCATAAAACAAAACCCCTCTATCTTTCCCCAGAAAAAAACTATTCGGCAGGTGGATTAAGCCAGAATCAGATGTATTCAAAACCACCTGCACCTTCCATCCCCCATTCCAGATATAATCTTCGTCAAAACCGGGCTCAGGATTACCTTTTACTGTACTTCTCTGCTTAAGCCAGAACAAAAGATCAGAAACACGCACCCCCTCATTTCTAAAAAGAACTGTTATCATACAATGTGCTGGTTTAGTTAAAGGCAAAACCTCAAAAGGAACCCATAAAGCAGAAGTTTTTAGCAGCAAATATTGGGACCAGAATTTTTGTAACCCACTGCCTTGCTTAAAACTAACATCGAACACTGGTTCTCCTGAAACATGTATTAAGGCGTAGATTTCAACCGGAGTAAAAAACGTAGAACCAATAAGCAAATCCCTTGCAACATGTTTACGGTCAGGAAAAACATCTAATCCCCCCTTATACAATAACCTAATGGCATTATGTCATTTAACAGGAAAAACAGGTGCTCTAAATAAAGATGCAAAAGTTTTAACAGGCTGAGATTTTTCTTGAGAGAATTGTTCAGCAGGTTCTACTGAAGGAATAGGCCCACCCTGTTTAACAATATTGTCTTTTAATAAAGATAGCACCGGGTTCTGAGTAAGTTCAAGGCCGGCAGGCACCTGTAAAGGTGAAACAAGATCCATCACAGATCCCCAATCTTTGGTACCTATAGAGGAACAATCTGGAGTTGCTGCCATGTTTTTGCTAGGAGACACTGTAATGGGAGAAGGACCTGACACCCAAGTACCAGTTCTAGATTTCTCCCACCCAGCCTTCTGTAAAACCATCTCAACCGACCATTTCTCAGTTTCCGTCAGGTCCTCCTGTCTATGAAGGGAGGGAACCTCCGTATCCCCTTTATGAACCATTCCTGAGGTCGAGGGACCTACTGACAGTCCCGCAGAATCTTGAAAAAGATTTCCTTTGAAAACAAACAAGGGTGTTTGCCCCGTACCTGCAGTGGAAGCGCAAGAACTGACAGCAGCTACATGACTCGTTGATTGCCTCTCGTCCAGAACAGCTGCCATCTGTTGTTGAGGAATCTGCAAGGAGGGCATTTCATCACCGGCTAGAGCAGTGTTTTGCAGGGCCTCTGCCACAGGCTGCTCACACACAGGATGTTGATCCGCAGCTGCAATAGCAGCACGTAGTTCTGTTTGACAAGACTGAAAATGAGCTTCTTCTTCATGCAGCTGTTGTTGCAAGGCAGGTAAATCACAAGCAGGCACATTTTTCAGTATTTTAACCTCATTATCATCCTTTTGTAACTCCAAGCCCACTTCTTTTTCCATGGCAAGTACATGAGTCGCCATCTCCATATCCATACTGGGAGCATCAAAGAAAATTTCTGAATCCAGAACATCAGGCCGTCGCTCAGCAGCTGGCCCTGCAGCCAGCAAGACATCCACTCCCTTCTCCATCTCAGCTCGAAATGACAAACTCACTGGCCAGCAGTCCCCCTACTGGCCAAGAGCAGGGTAATTTCCCTGGTGTCCTGGCCAAATTTCCCTCATTCACTAAAAATACCACCAACAGCTTAATCTGGTTCAAGGTCAGTTGGCATTCATCTGTATCCCCCTCCCCCGGGTCGTGCCTGAAAATAGGCAGGATTTGTCTAGTGCATTTACCCGGTCAACAAAAACAAAAACAAAAAAATAATAGAGTGTAATGGTCATTTGGTGATGGTCGACCAGTGCCCTTGATTCATCACCAGATGACCATTACGCTATAAAAATGATTGGAAAGCTGCCTCCCCATAGACTATAATGAAGCACGTCCCCGCGCTCTCCCTAGGATTTCATCATAACTTTGCTGTTCACGGGGGTGGAGCATGGTCATCTCTCCACACCAGGAAGTTCAGCAGCTCACAATTTTACAAGTGCTCATACTTCTTAACCAATGAGAAATTTCCTGTGCCATATGGATGAAAAGCTGTTCGCAGAGGTAAGGCACTAATGTGTGAGGTGCTAATATTCATTCAGTTACCTTGGTGAATCTCTTTAATGTTAATAGCTTTCTTGTGCTGGTCTTTCTGCAAATGTTTTTGGGTGGTGTCAGCTTTTAGCTAGGGGCCTGTTGTCCCTGCATCTAATGCCTCAACTGAAGTTCCTCAACCCATGTAGTTCATCTTTGTATTCACAGCACAATTTGCAACTGACTTGCACTGCACAGTCTCCCTCTCTGCTTGTCTGTAGCCAGTTTTTTTCTGGATCATATTTTTGGTGCCATCCTTCAGCAGTTGGTAGTTTTACTCCAGCCATGTCAGACAGACTGCAATTATTAAAAAGTTTGAAGTTAGGATAAACAAGAGGTGTCTGGGTGTGCACGTAACACATTTCAGTGGCTGTATAATACTGCGAATGTCCGCTGCTGCATACTGAGAATGGCAGCTGTATCATCCCAGCTAAAGCTGCAGCAGCATATGTTGGTCAGGATTCAGTAACTGTGACTGTTCCTGACACAGCCTCTCCACAGGCTTCTGGAAATGCAGGCTTTCTTTGAATAAAGTAAAGGCTGCTTCCAAGCACAGTGACTTCATGGGAAGAGCAACAGTAGACCCTTGAGAGCAGAAAGGGATGGATGGACTCAGGGTTACCTGAATTTTCCCAACATGGACTGTGGCAGCAGATTTGATGCTTGATACCCCCCACCCAAGACAGGCTGCCATGCCCAAGCTGGTTATCCCCTGCAACAGCTTCCATCCTTGGCTGCTGGGCATCCCTCCCATGATATCTGCAGGGCAGAGAGGCCATTTTGTTTTTGATTACACTGCGTAAATGCAGAGCACATTACTTAATTTTTCACAGGTAGCACCCTATATGGGTGAGTATTATTCAGCGGCTCAATATGAGTGACTCAATAATACCTCTCATGTTTAGGAAGACTGTTGCAAGAGAGCAAAGGATTCTGTATAGCGACTGTAGCAGTGAACTACACTCGCTGTAACAGGCTATAGGCAGGTGTGTGGCCAAACCCTGCTGAGCTGGCCATTTGGCATAGTGGTTAGCGCCACTGCCTATAGAACCAGTGGACCCAGGTTCGGGTCCTACAGTAGGATTCTGTATTTTTCTTTTTTTTTTTTAAAGTCCCCCCTGAGTTGATTATATTATTTGGGGGGAGGGGCATAGACTCCCACAAAAAAGAAGTAATTTTATTGCTATTGTTTGAGCAGCTGATGACCGTATTTCTTTAGAGCTGTCACTGTTATTTAAATTAGCCTTTTTGGCTGGGCGATATTTGCATCGCGGTTTGTGTGCAGCGTGGATAAGGGAATTGCCCTTATCACATAAATCTTTTTTCACACTAGGGTTGGCACAATATAACACACACACAGAGTACATTTTTCACTGCAAAGAAGGGCACACACTTGAGCAATCCCCCCCCCATCTTATGTGAAGGGCACAACATTTAGCAGCTAAGGCAGTTTTTACTTCAGTAAATGACTCTTTTCCCCTTATCACTGCGAAGAGCAGGGCACAAACTTTAAAATGTCTCATTTAAGCAGGGCACGCAGTTTTACACATGGTTGCACAGACTCAGCACGGAGGCTGCTGTCCATTTATCTCTGCATTTGCACCCTGCAAAGATGCAGGGCACATAACTTAATTTTTCACACTTGACTGGGGGTACAAACCCAGTTTTTTCACTGCAGAAACAGATCACAATACTTAACTCGAACAGATTGTAATTCAGTCAAAAGTTGTCTCTTTTTTCCACTCACTGTGAAGTCTGCAGGGCACACACTTTTATTTTTGTAATCATGTCTTCAAATTCTCTGTATTGAAGCAGAGCAGTAGTTGTTTTACGTGGTTTGCCAGCTTAGCACGGAGGCTGATGCCCAATCTCTGCATTTGCAGGACACAGAACTTACTCCCGACCCGTCTGTCCATAGCTGGCACATTTTGTTTTTTCACACCAGAACTGTCACTGATTCTTGAATGGTCTGTGAGTTGCTGGCTGTTCCCTTGGGGCATCATGCCCTTTGATTCAGCTGCCCACTGCCTTATTCTTGGTAGTGTTCCAGGCCTTCGGCCTTGCCAGTCTAGTTTGCCTATTTCCATTTGCACAGCACCAGATCCCCCCCAGTGATTCTGCTTGCCAAATCAGGTTGTGACCTGTGTTTGTTTCTTCCTTCGGTAATGGTTCCCTGCCCATGACGAATTAAAAGTTTCTACTTGTTTTTTGTAGAATCCCCAATCTTCCTGCTGCACTGTCGAAAAGTGACTGCATCGATTGGCTTGCTTGCCTCTGCCACATCTCAGCCACTCTTGTCTCTACTCTCAGTCTCTCAACCTCCTTGACTCCTTTAGGCTTCTGGCTCCTGGGCTCCCTGCGATCTCAGCCTCCTCATGTCCCGATCTCGCTGGTGGGTAACTCCTCCTGGCTCCCTCTGCCCTGCTAAAAACAAAAGCAACAACATTTATTACTACTGAGTGCCTGATGCTAAACACAATGTTCAAATTAAAACCCTACAAAAAAAATGTAAACTTTGTACTCATCACACTGAAACTCTGGCCTGCTCCCCGACCAGCTCCTTCCACGGCGATGCTAATGCAGCAAAGGACCGAATCACGTTTCTCCTGTGCTGAAACGGTTGGGGGGAGGAGATGGGACATCCTTCTGACCAGTTACAGATGGCTATGGTGGACAGGGGGAGGATGAAATGAGGGAGTTTTCCAACCGAAAAACAAAAACAAAAAAATTTAAAGACACAGTCCCTGAAAGTGGGAAAAAAACAACAACATTTTTTAAGAACTACTGCCAGCTTCTATTGATTAGCAATTACTGCTAATCGTGCTAGCAATTGACTCACATTTCCCAATTCTTGGGTCAAAAATTAGATGTGAACCCACTTAATTTATCCCTTGAAATGATCTATATTTAAATGTACACAGATTACATATTTCAGCACTTTAATCCTAATGCTTGTGGCAGGGCATCTAGATGTCTGCCACAAGGCTTGCTCATTTCTGTTTCACTTCTGTGCCAAAATTTAGTCCAGCTGTTGGCTAAAATACTTTGTGATATTATCGATGACATCAGACGCAGAACATGGTGGAATGGCTTCAGGCTAAGCAAAGAATGGAAGGGAGAGGGGCTCTATAAACAGCAGTATATTTTAAAGAACAAATGTCCCAAGTGCTGAATTATGTGGTACTATGTATACCATATTTTGTGTCTGTGTGCAAGTTCTGAGTCTGTGGAATTATGAAATTTAGTGAGTACTCCAACTATACATGAATAGAAGTTGATGAGAAAACTTTGGTTTCTAATTTCTGTTGAGTTATTTTTACGGAACACATAATGTATGTGTTCCATAATATGCACACCACACTCCTGTGTGATTGTTACAGTTATTTTTATGGGCAACATGCTGTGTATTTCTCTTCAAGGAACCAAGAATTTCAAGTTTTGACCATGTAATTGAATGGATTTGGAACTCTGATCATGAGAGGTTGACCCATCAGAGCAGGGCTCAGACTTCGGAATCCATGCAGTGACATAGGAAATCACCAAATTCTCGCTTCCTTCAAAAGACCTGTACAGACTGATGTCCAGAAACAAAAAGCAGCTTTTCTTTCAGTAAAGTTAAATGGAGACAAGGCCCCTTATTTTCTGTGGTTCTGTGGCATGCCTCGATTGCTGCAGAAATCAAGGACAGACACATAATTTGGGGCTGGGTGCAGAATTTGGTACTGGCTGCAGAAATTACACCAGAACTGCCCCAATAAGTTAGACAGGGACTGACCCACTCCTTTCCACCCATTACTCTGCCTGCTTGTAGCTTTATAAGAACAAAAATTCAGCCTTAACCATCTGAGCCCTCAACCCCTCCACCCAGCCCTGAGAGCCCCTTGACTCACCCTATTTTTGTACCGGCACCCTTTTTGGTTGAAGTCTGCATCATAATCCAGTACCTTTTCCTATTACTGCTATTGGGCCATAATGCTTGTTCCTCATCCCAGTAGTGCTTTTTGGGGCCCACACAAAGCTATACTGGGACATGAATCCAGCTTTTGGGCCCAGCAGTAATAGAAAGCAGCAGATGACCATCTTACAGCGTTGGACCAAACCAAAAAAGGTTACCAATATGAAACAGAAAAGTGACTTGAAAAGGCTATGGGTGGAGTGAATTTTGTTGCTAAGATATGCTAGGTGGGTTTTCCTGTTTTATGAGGTGGCAGAGTAATGTCTAAGAGTAGACCTTACAATACCTTTGATGAATAAGAAGCAAAGGATAATTCTACAGTATTGAACTGCATAATGACAAATTTAAATAACAAGGCCTCTTAAAACTCTCAAGGCTGGTTAGGAAGGTGGTGCGGCTGAGGTGGGTATGGGTGGGTTTCATCTGTTTTAAAACCATGAGGACAAGTGCTGGCTGGTGGGGGAGCAATTCACAATCCTTATGGGGTTAAGAAAAAGAGGTGGTTGTGGATGGGCTGGGACTGAGGTTTCCAGCCTAATGGGATCAGATCTGCTGCTTGGGGGAGAAAAATGTGAACTATAGAAAAAACAAAGGGACAGCTAAGTAAACAAAATTGTTGAGGCAGGAAAAGAATGAGAGAATGCTGTACCAAATGATGCCCTTGCTTATGTGGACAGTGTGGTCTCATTATCCACATCACTGCCTGGCTTTCAGAGACTGGTATATAAGTTTGCAGAGCTCAGTAATTAGAAAGCTTTTCAGATTAGCAAAAAAAAAAGACTCAGCTGGTAGTATCTGTAGAGTCAATAGCATTGGAAAATATAAATGATGCATTCATAAATAATGTTTCATAATTGCCTAATATTATGAATACTTAGGAGTTCGTTTTGCGTCAACATTGAGGTAGACTGAACATCTGGGGCCAGATATTCAAAACTTAGCTGACTGGGCAAAGTGATTGTGCCCTATTTGCCTGGGGTTTGTGCCCACACGCAATACTCAAAGGGCGCTTTTGCCCACACTAACTGGTTTAGGGCATGCAAAAAAACAATGTATGAGGAGGGCAAAGGGAGGGGTGGGGGCAGGAATACTGGCAGAGCACAATATTCAGCACATTTGCACTGTGCAAAAGGGTTAGCACAGGTCACATTGTGCAGCGCAGATACTGCTGATTAAAACCATGTCTTACTGTGGGCAACCCTAGTAGCTGCCGGAGCAGCTGCAGCCAACACCATGTTGGCAGTCGGGGCAGCACACCTACACCCTGGCATTGATTGGCCCCCACCCGTCCCCCGATCCCCCCTCCTGTGACATGAAAAGATGTCCTTGGTGTCCAGTGGTCCCCTGCCCACCAACCGCTGATCCACTTAAATGGAAATACTTCCCTAGCGGTCTGTGGCTCCCCCCCGTCCCCCGAAACCCATCACTATTGCAATAAGTTCATTGTCTGTCACAGGAATCAGCACTCAATCAACCAAAATCAATCAATCAATCAATCAAAATCTTTATTTATCCAGGCAAACATCATTGAGCAGAACTCATTTGCAAGATGGACCTGGTTATGATGAAGTCTCAGACAAAATACAAAAGATGAGGGATACATATCTAATTACAATGGGGCAATTTGATACATATAGGTCATAGCATACAAGACATCAGCCAATAGCATAGTATAAACAATGTTGCAGCAGTATTGTCTGCAAGTGCCAAATTGTGGATATCTGAGATTTAAGTGACAGTATGCTAATTTGGGTTAGGTGGGTAATAGTAGAGAAGGGGACTAGAGTAGGCCTAGAAGTAAGAAGCCAGGCGGTAGGGGAATGTATCATCATAAGGCATAGCCAGAATAAAACATAATTATTAATAGGTAGCTTAGATGGAGATAGGATAAGTAAATCAACAGAGGACAGTGGAAAGCAGCAGACAGAGGACATAGCATGAGAAGAGGAAGGATTAAGGGAAATGTATGTAAAAGAGGACAGGTTAAAGACAGCCAATATGGTGATATTGCGGTCATTGGTTCCAATTAACGGCAAGAAAAGCACTTGCACGATTCCTTAATAAGACGAGAGTACAAGGTCTTGAATGAACCGATGTTGATGAATGTATTCAATTTTATGGTTTTCTGTAAATTGTTCCACAGGGAGAGCAGTGCAAAGCTGATGGCTGTTCTGCCTTGGCGAGAGTAGACTTTGGGAATTTTTAATGAGATGTAAGAGTGACTTCTCAGGGCATAGGTGCTTACTGAGCTTAGTGGGAGGCAGTCCGAGATGTATTGTGGAAGTTTTTTTGAGCTAGCTCTGTAGGTCCATAAACCAGCATTTTTTTCCTGCCTAAACTAGAGGGAGGTCCCTCCTACGGCTGCATATAATAAACAGTGGTGTGTACTGAAGGGGAGAACGGTAATAAATCTAAGAGCTCTATGGTAAAGCGTATCCAGCTTTGTTAGGTAAGAGGTAAGACAGTGGCTGTAAAGAAAGTCTGCGTAATCTACTAGTGAGAGACATGTAGCTTGCACCAACCTCATCTTCGCAGCGCTAGTGAGTAGGTAACTGATCCTGAAGTAGAGACCAAGTCTCTGGTGAAGTCTTTCCAGCAAATCCTCGATATGCTCAATGAAGGATAGTTTATGGTCTAGCCAGACTTCTAGGTACTTGAACTTCGTAACGAATTCTAGGTTTTCCCCTAGAATTGTAGAGATCTGCTGTACTGTTCCTGTAGTTGCTGGAATAGCTGCATGTATATAAGGAGAGAGGAGCATCGCTTTAGTTTTCTTTGCGTTAAGTAAGAGCTTTTTGTTTAGGAGCTGTTTTTGAAGTAGGTTAAATTCAGATTGAAGGTTGTTACATGCAGCTTGAGATGATGGGTGGCTTAAGTAAAGCACCGTATCATCCGCGAATAGGTGGACGTTAGCCTTAGTTATACTGTCACTGATGTTATTGATGTAAATCATAAACAGAATGGGACCTAAAATAGATCCCTGGGGCACTCCTCTTAGTAGAGGTTTAATAGATGAGAGTTCGCCTTCTGCTTTGACTTGCTGTAAATGGTCAGTAAGGTAATTTGTAAACCACCGAAGGGAAAGAGAGTCCAAGCCTATAGACTGCAAGGATGAGAGGAGTAGGCTATGGTTGACAGTGTTGAATGCCTTGCTTAGGTCCAGGAATACTGCACAGACAAAGTTTTTTTTTTCCAGTTCAATCTGCCAGTCGTTAGTCACTTTTACGAGGGCTGTGATAGTGCTATGGTTAGCCCTGAATCCAGATTGGGCAGCATTTAGCAGATTTGATAGTTCTAAATAAGATCTCAGCTGTGTACTTACAATTTTTCCAATAATTTCGACAGGACAGGGAGAAGGGAACTCGGACTATAATTGTTGAGGTCACAGGGGTTTCCTGATTTAAGCAGAGGTATAACATGGGCTGTTTTTCAGATGGATGGAAGGACTCCTTGGCTAAATGATAGGTTGAATAGGTGTGTTATAGGTACAGCTAGTACTTGGTAAGCAATCTTTATGAAGTATGGGTCTAAGGAGTCAGCACCAGCACTCTTCTTTACGTCCAGTTGACATAGAAGGTCTTCAACCTGTTTCAGGGAGGCAGGCTGCAGGGAAAATGTAGAGTTTGTGACTCGGACTGCATTAGGTTGAGAGCCCAGCTGGGATCATAACAGGTTCGCAGGAGAGTTATCGAAGGCTAGCCCCGCTGTTGTAAAGTGGTTATTAAAGGAGTCCAAAATGTCCACCCACTCAGTGATGGTGCTGTTACCTGAAATGATCTTAGGTGGGAGAGAGTTACCAGGTGTGTGACCAGAGAGGTCCTTGATGGGATTCCAGAATTTGGCTGGGTGCTTGGTGGCCAAGTTCAGTTCTGTTTGGTAGTATGCAGCTTTTGTGTCTCTAATCTTCCTGATACATAGGTTTCTGGCCCTCCTAAATGCATACCAGTCTGATGGTGTCTTATATCTACGTGCTTTCTTCCAAAGCTTGTCCCTCTTTAATAGAGCAGATTTGAGTTCAGCGGAGAACCAACAACACGTTCTGTTCTTAACATGCACTTTTATTACAGGGGCGCATTTGTTTAAAGCCCCTAGTATTATGTTATTGAGGATGTCGTAAGCTGATTGTACTGTCCTCGCCAGGTAAAAATCCTGCCATCGTGTGGAGCATTTTAGCTTGTCTAGATAGGCATATAGGTCAAAGTTCCGCTTGGATCTTTTAACAGAGAACTTTGAGTAGGACAGAGGTGTAGCAACTGGTCGTACTCCAGCTATGAAGCAATGGTCACTGACATCGCTGAAGAAGGTGCCTGCATGTGAGAACAGGTGTGGTTTGCTCACTAGTATAACATCCAAAAGTGTACTATTGCTAGGGTTCTTTTTATTCAAGCGTGTTGTTTGTCAATGATTTGTGTTAGCCCATGGGCATCGTAGAAGGATGAGAGGGGTGTTGAGGCCTTGGTTAGCCAGTCTAAGTTAAGATCCCCTAGAATAATCGTTTCCAGAGAACCATTCCCCAAGGCAGCGCCCAGATATGTTAGGAGTCGTAGGCCAGCGGATGGGGGGGTCTGTAGCACCCTATAACACACAGAGATGTGTTGTGTGAGATCACTACCTTGAGGGACTGACATTCAAATTCATTCGTGATGGTTGCTGAGTCGAGACAGGAGACTGTGTATTTGTCCTTGACGTATATGGCTACCCCACCACCTCTTGATTGCCTGTCAGCTCTGAATAGTGAATAATTAGGGATGTTGACCTCCCTGTCAGCTGTTGCTGGCCTGAGCCAGGTTTCCGAGACCATTAAGAAGTCTGGCGAGGTGTGGTAGATCCAGGCCTGAATCATGGTGATCTTTTTTAGCAGGCTGCATACATTGACGTGGAGAAAGCTCAAGCCTTTGATCTTTGCTAGGTCCGAGGGCGAGGTGATAGCAGCTTGAGGCCCGGGATTAAGCTCTACATTGCTGGAGCATATGAGCAATAGTAATAGAAGCTTTTTTAGTGCAGTGCAGGATAGTTTATAGCTCATGGACCTGGGGCGACGTCGCGGGTAGTCAGATTGGGATAGGGTTTCCCCTTTTCTGACATTCGGTCGGCCTATTGTAGCACAAAGTAACACCATGACTGAGAGGTGCAGGGAATGATCAACACTGTGGAAGGCAGGTGGTGGATGCCTTGTAGGGAGCTCAGTTCATGTCCCACCATAAGGGGAGTGCCGAGTCCTAGACTGTAGCCACGGGGAGTTGATGGCACATAAGTAATCACTGTTGGTCACATTACAGGATGGCATAATATTAGGTTCCTCTCCCCTGTTAGCATGTGAAAGCAGGTATCGTTCATCTAGAGCAATATAGACGAGGGACAGAGAGATTAGCAACAGCCTAGCCCTCATGATGGAACCCAGGAGGTTAGGCTCAGGGTGTCCCAAGTAGGAGGAAGAAAAATGAATTAAAAAAAAGTACATGTAAAGTTGATTTAAAAGGAAAAAGCTGGTGGTTAATTACATCCAGAGGAAAGGATGAACAGTTCAGATCCAGGGTCACATAATATGCTAAGATTCCTAAAAGGCGATAAATTGTGGCCTGGCCTTTGTCTGTGTATTTCCTTTGATCTTTAAAGTCCTCAGAGACAAGTACAATACCTTTGGTAGCAGGTCAGACAAAAATGTTGATTCAGTCACAAAATGAGTTAAAATCCCTTAAAGGTGATAACTGCAGCCTGGGCATATGCAAGTTGTGAAATCCTTTTGTCTGTATGTTTCCTTTGTTCTTTAAAGTCCACAAGTGCAGCTGCTTTAGGAGCGGTCAGACGGAAATGTTGATTCAGTTGCAGGACCCAGCATCACCAGGTTTGTCAGACTAGTTGCAAGACATATACTTCCCTGGGAAGACTTCAAGAAAGTTGATTTAAAATTAAAAAGCTGATACCTGCTGATGATGTTTGCAAAAATTCAGTCCAGGAGACTTTCACAGATGTGTGCAAGAATGGCGCAGGTATTCCAAGCAGAAAAACATGTAAATTAACAAAAACTAACCCACAGACACAGACAAGCACAAACAGCCACCCACTCAGCCCCAGGAGGAGGAGCTTTTCAAAGCAATCAAAGGACTGTTGAAAAAGATTGATAAATAAAATAAAGTATTTACTGTGACAAGTAGAGATGCCGACTAAAATCCTGAGCCCCGGTGCTTCAACCCTGTCTGGCAGATCTGCTGCCTGACAAAGACCCAGACAGGGTTGAAGCGCCAGGGCTCAAGATTTTAGTCGGCATATCTACTTGCCACAATAAATACTTTATTTTATTTATCAATCTTTTGCCTACGGTCCTTTGATTGCTTTGAGTGCTAATTCTTGTGACAGAAAATTTGCTTAGCGAGCTAGTTGTCCTTTCAGCACCACTTCCCTACTTCAAGCGCAACATTCTCTCCTGATCACAATAAGTTAATTCCCTGGTGGTCTGTGGTCCCCTTGTCTTCAAATCCTTGTCCCCCTTTAAATAAGTTAATTCCCTGGTGATCCATGGTCCCCCCACCATCCAGTCACCAGCCCCATATGATATCAGTCATTCTCTGGCCTTCAGTGGTCCCCCCACCCCTGATTGCCATTCTGTAAATGTGAACATATATCCTTGGTGTCCAGCAATCCCTCCCACCCTCTGATTGCCAGCCCTGCATCACATTTCTGCAGATATCTGCAGGTAATCTCTGAAGTTGTCAATAACTAATACATTCAAAATAAATATGTCACTGTCCCTGGCTCTAGTGGCACAATCCACCCACTGATCCCCATCCCTATAGCAACGTACCATTTCCCTGGCATCTAGCACCCCTTCCCACACTGTGGACACTAATCTACCCATCCTACGAACCCCTCTTACCTGATGTGCCAGTACTGTGGGAAACCATACCACGACTGGCTCAACCCTCTTCCTCGGCCGCCATATGGACATACAGGGAGCGTGCATCTAATGTGCAGTACAGGGTGCACGTCCTCTGTATTGCACAGGGAGCAAATGGCCGGTGTACTGTACAGGAAGCATGCTTCCCATACAGTGCACAGGCCTAGCGTTTACTGTACAATACAGAGGACACGCACCATGTACTGTACATTGAATGCACACTCCCTGTCTGTCCATACAGCAGCCGGCTGAGAAGGTGACGGGAGGGTTGTGCTGGTTGGTGTATGGTCTCCTGCAGTACCGGAGCTTCAGGTAAGAGGGGTTGCAGGGTGGCTTGGCCAGTGCATGTGGGGGTGGGTGGGGAACTCTAGATACCAAGTAAATAGTACATTGCTATAGAGATGGGGATCAGTGGGTGGGAGGTGCCACTGGATGCCAGGTACTATAACATTTTTATTTCACTTGTTATTGACAACTTCAGAGATCGCCTGCATATGTCTCCATAGATGTCATACAGGGCCAGCGACTGGAGGGTGGGAGGGACCAGTGGATACCAGGTACGCATTTTCACATTTATGAGACAGAAATTGGGGGCAGGGAGACCACTGGACATCAGAGAATTACCTGTATCACACAGGGCTGGTGATCAGAGGGCAGGGGGACCACGGATCACCCGTCAATTAACTTATTCAAACAGGGATGGGAAGTGGAATAACTAAACTTTACAAAAGTGTATGCACGAGGTGGGCGTGGCGTGGCTCTGCAAGAATGGCAGCCTAATTCTGCTTCTCCCTGGGACCTCCAGCAATCATCACCTATCTGCTAAGATCCAGGCTCCTATTCTGTGCCATCTATACAGGACTTATTCTACAAATACTTTGGCAACTTCTGGGTATAGTATTTATTATTTTCACTTAGCTTTACTCCTGAAATTTTCACTCTGAATATCTCTACTCCTCTGAAACCTACAATTATGTCTGACCAAACCATGACTGCCACCTCTCTAAACAGAGTAGAATCTATGTTTAAACAATTGATAAACGAAATGAATGACCTTATGGTTGCCACACAACAAAATATATCCAATATGCAAGCGTTGGATACTCGCCTTATATCTACAGAAACTAAAGCCTCACATAATGAAAATGCAATTCATGATCTCCATGCAACCATTAGAGAGCAAGACAGAACAATCAAAGCTTTACAATCCAAAATAGATGACATAGAAAATAGAAATCGCAGGAATAATCTTCGCTTTCTTGGATTCCCTGAAGGCTCTGAAATTGGGGACACTTCTGCTTTACTATCTCATGTGCTTCCAGCTTTTCTTAAACTGCCTCCTGATCTAGAGCTCACCATTGAGCGCTCTCACAGATCCCTAGGCCAACGTCCGAGTCCAGATCAAAGGCCTTGACCTATTATTGCTAGATTTCTAAACTTCTGCCACGTTGAACTGATACTGAATAAAGCAAGAGAAATCGGGGAATTAATATGGCAAGAAAACAAAATTTCTATCTTTAGAGACTTCTCCAAAGAAGTAATAAACAAAAGAAAAGCTTTCAACCCATTAAAATCGATCTTACATCAAAGGGGTATTAAATTTGCATTACGCTATCTGGCTACAAATCGTCTTTTTACCAGCAGCACATTTAAAGATTTTGGGTCCCCTGAAGCACTCGCAACATACCTGAACATTTACCTCAAAGAATCGGCCACCTGTCTCCACGGGGACTCCTCAATTCATATCAACATGAGCACCCTTAATTCTGAAATGAGGTCTGAACAGCACCAGAGTGGAAGTGGAGTGTCCAATACAGTCCCAATAGAAAATGGAAAAGAGATTACTCATCCAAGGAAATGTGCTCGTATTCAAGCTAAAAACTCCTCTGGTCCACGATTTACAAAACTCACATGCTGTGAAAATGAAGAAACCGCTCTTCTTTCACATCCATCTCAGCACCATAACAAAAGTTCTTTCCCGATACCTCTCTCCAACAAGTTTTCACTTTTAGAGGATGTAGAAGAAGTAGATAAACTCTCCTCACAGGAGGATATTCAAAAGCTTGATTGCGGTGGAACGTCCCAAAGTTCAACTGAAAGGTCTGCTGGCGCCTTATCGGCAGAAACATCTTGGGCTGAAATAACTGCGAGTTCTCCAATCAAGCTACTTGAACCTTTGAAGAAGAAATGCAGGGGTAAATTCAAAAACAAAGTTAATACCAGCTCCTTGGCTTCCTCTAAACGTAACTTCACCTGATTATCCTAAATGTGCTTTTGGTTACAATCAATGCTGACAACCTTTGTGGTTTTTTTTTTTCACTTCTGCGGAGCTTGTGGGGTAGCTATGCACCTTAATTTAGAACACGTTGCATATATCTGATCTTTGACATCACAACTGTCGCTACCAGCTGGTTGTCACAACGATAGACTGTACATTGCGATCAGAGAGTAAAGTGCTTAATTATTTCACTATTTTCTCCCTGCACTACCTACTTAAATTACAAATGTCAGTGTAATTTCTCTCTACCAACACCCCTTCTGTCCATCTCATTTTTCTTTTTTAGAATATTAACTAGCAAATTTAATGAGCATTGATAATTGTAAGATTATCTTTTTTATGCAGGCTCTATGTTCACTACTCCCTTGTCTGTTTAACTAAAATGCACTTTGCATTTCGATTTTATCAAGGGTATAAATTGTTGCATCATATATCTCAAAGTTATACCTCATGGCTCTTAACTAGTTCATGGGCTATTAGAGTAATTACTTATGCAGCAACTTTTTTTTAACATTTGCAGCAGTTCACTCAGCCCCCATTTGTTTATAGGTGAGTGGTAGTTATTTACTTTTAATAATTTACATTTTTTGAATATAGACTTCATTCATGAGACAACTCAGTTACCAACCTAACTTTTTTTTGGTTTTTTTCTTTTCTTTCTCATCATTTCATTATACATCGCAGGCTATTTTCGTGGTTCTAATTACTCTTGTAACACAAACAAGAGACGGCATATTTAACTTAAGGACACATCTAATCTCGAAGCCTGAATACTATAGCCAATAGAAAATGTATCTTATAGTTGGACTCACTGAGCCTATCAGGTCTGGTCATTCAGCTCTCCATACATATATTTCAAACTATAACCAGGCTATATTTGAGACTTGTGTCATTTATAGCCCAATCATATGCCTATATATTAATAAATCTAAGAACCTCGAAGCCTGAGCTATGATATTCTTATACTCTAATATGAACACTTAGGGCCAGATATTCAAACTGTACCATTGTGTGGCACAAGCCCCTGCGCTGCTCAAAAAAGTTGAGCAGGGGTGTGGCCAGGGTGATATTCAACGGAGTTGCACTATGGTGCAACTTCTTTGAATATCGCCCCTGGCCACACCCACTGTGCATGGCGCAGTGGAACTGCACCACCGCAAGTGGTCAGAGTGGAGCATTGAGATGCGGTGGTTCAAGTTTCATTGCGCTATGCACAGCACCTGCGATATTCAAAGGGTGACAGGCAAATGGGACCATAATCTATGCAAGGCGCAGGGGGGCCATTTGCATCTGATTATGACCCCATTTGCATGCCATTAGCATGCAGGTGCACCGATCCCCAACGACTTGCGCCTGGTGCCCTGCCAGGCAGCAGCCGTCGGGGACCGATGCCCCCTGCAGCCCGATCGCGGGCATAATAGTGGTTCCCCCGACCCCCTGCAGCCTGACCATAGGCATAATAGTACTCTCCCCCACTAGCCCGATCGCGGGCATACCGTTCTGTCCCCCCCATTAACCCAATTGTGGGCATAATGTTATGTCCCCCGAGCAGCCTGATCGCAGGCATCAGACCTCCCCCTCCAAAGTCAGAGATCCCTGGTGGTCCAGTGGACTTGAGAAGCCAGATCACGGGCGGCATCCTCAACCCCCATCCACAATCCCTGGTGATCTAGTGGCCCCTCACCCCACCCACCCATGGAGCCCCCACCACCTCGCCTCCTGTCAGCCGTACAGCACCCACCCGCCTTCCGCCCCACTGCCTGCCGACTGACAGCTCAGTAGGGCTGCACGCCCATTGGTTCAGAGCAAGAGCCAATGGGCATGCAGCTCATACCGTACAAGTCAGTCCAGATATGTGAATGAATCCATTGCGCATGGCTCAACTCTTTTGAAAATCTGAGCCTTAGTTGTAGTTTACTATTTATATAGTATCTATCCCAATCTCCAAGGATATGCTAATATGCTTAAGGTATCCTGTTGCCTCATAAATGACAAACATTTCTTACAAACATTTTTGAATTATATGCCACCATTTATATATATTTTACATCAGATCATTTAAATGACTGTGTGAACATTACATCTAATTTAATTACCCCTCTAGCCTTCACCCTACATTATAATGTTAATACAATATAATGATACACTTAATTTTTTATTAATCTCAGGATACTGTTCTAGCTCCGGCTACTGCTGTATCCCCTGGACCTCATCTACTGTTTTCAATTGCTCTCTTATAGGTAATAATGTGATGATTCTGGTTCCTTCCTGGGGACCATTTACAATTAGTCAATTTATCTGCTATTTACAATAATTATTGTAAGTCTTTATAAGGTTTGTAACTTAGATTTATAACTCTTTATGAGTTGTTTTGCTTTGAGTTACTTAAATTTACTCATGCCCAGTTGTATAGTAAGCGAGTCTCTGGTACTTTGTTCCGACTCTTAGCTATCTACACAGCTCAGTGATATATCATTGTGTACTATAGTGGTTAAGTTTCCCTTCATTCTGGTAAATGTTTAAAACCTTCTGTTTTTATATTTTTTTAGAGAGACATATGGGACATTATCGCTTTATATCCTTAGTGCTATTCAATAGTATAGTTCTGCCTACCTCTGTTTGCCTACATACTATCCCCTCTGGGTCTATATCATCCTCTAGCCTAAATAATCTACATATGATTCCCTTAAATATGACCACAGTTATTTCTAACTTTTTTTTATTTAATATGAGTGATCTTATACTATATTCATGGAACATTAAGGGACTCAATTCTCCTTGTAAGCATAAGCAAATCCTTTCATATCTTAAAAAACATAAAGTACATATTGCTTTCCTACAAGAGACTAAACTCTTAAATGAGGACGTTTACAGACTCAAAAGGGATTGGGTTGATCAAATTTATTCAGCATCCTTTACCTCAAAAAAACGGGGAGTGGCTATCATGATTCATAAAAACCTTAATTGGACCCTTATTAAAACCTCTACAGACCCGGATAGCAGATAGGTAGTAGTTACACTTAACACCCCTACTGGCCAGCAGATAGGTAATAGTTACACTTAACACCCCTACTGGCTCCATTATGTTAGTTAATGTTTATGCCCCTAACTCAGATTCACCTGAATTTTTTCATAATTTATCTCAACATATTTTAACAGACAATAATTACAATCCACCTATCTTAATTGGCGGTGATTTTAACCTAGCTTTGGAGGCCCGTTTAGACAGAAGTAACTCTCCATTTGATTCTCACCCTAGAAGTATTAATGCTCTATCTATGCTCTTGAAAGATTTTAACCTTTCAGATATATGGAGACTTCATCACCCTAGGGACCGTGATTATACCTTTTATTCTTCACTCCATCAGTCCTATAGTAGAATTGACTACTGGTTTGCCTCTTCTCTTATAACTGACAAAATAATTGATACATCCATTCTACCAATTATAATATCAGACCACTCTCCAATTAAGCTTCACTTGTTATGGGGTCCTCCACCCCCTAAATCCTTGTCATGGTGCCTTGACCCACTTCTACTTAAATACCTGGAATTCATTCCCTAAATTGGAAACCAAATACAAGAATACCTCTCTTTTAATACTACCCTCGACATATCTATGTGTACTGTTTGGGAAGCATTAAAAGCCACCATCAGAGGTAAAATAATTAGCTATGCTACCCATAGGAAAAAATTAAGAGACTCTCAACTAGCCGAACTGGAAAATTCCCTAAAAATCAAAGAAAACCAATATTTTAAATTCAACAAACCCAACCCCAGCTTGCAACTTCACCTTGAAATTCTCCAGCTAAGAATCAAAATAAACAAACTTGTTTCTTGCAAAGCTGAATTAGCCCTTTTTAGACTAAAACATAAATACTGGGAACAAGGAGGTAGATGTGGGAAACTACTTTCCTATCAGCTTAAATCCCAACAAACGGATAGACATATTGTTAGTATGAAAGATCATTCAGGCCAAATACACACTGATAATCCATCTATCAACCATATAATGAAATCTTTCTATCAACAACTACACTCGCAACAAAACTGTGCATCAAACAATCATATTCAGCTTTTTCTAAATAAACTGCAACTGCCCCAGCTTTCTGAGCCTGATAGAGTAAATTTGGACAAACCATTCACCCTTCAAGAAATTCAAAATGCACTATCCAGCTTGAAATCTGGCAGAGCTCCGGGGGTGGATTTCTACAAACCTCTTTCGGATATTCTTTGCCCTTTACTTTACAATGTCTTTCATGAATAATCTTCTAATGTCTCTCTTCCCCCTACCATGACTGAAGCTATTATTACAGTCCTACCTAAAAGAGACAAGGACCCTGCTCTCTCATCCAGCTATAGCCCTATATCATTAATCAATACCGAAGGAAAAATCTTTGCAAAGCTTTTAACTTTACGTCTAGAACCCTGTAGCGAGGGAGCTCGTTACATGAAGTCCTACCAATATGGTGTGCCTATGGCGCACAGCCCATGTGGCAGTCACAGCCAGTGTACCTATTCAACTGCTCCTGAGTGACACAATGCAAATACATTATAAGCCACTTACTGCTCCAAAATTATAAGCCAAATAGTAAAAAGGGCAAAGTAATTAATGCAGGAATATAAAAGGGATTGTCCACCTTTTATAACAAGGTGTCTAGTATAAGGGCATGGGATGCAAGAGGGGCACTGCAATAACTGTACCTTGTTAGTGAAGCAAAGTGGATGGATACAGCACCTTAGGGTCATAGACCTAAGGCCATTTCCTTAAGGACCTGTACACTGCCCATAAAAGTAGCCCATGAGGCAAATGTTAATAATGTTATATGTGAAATTGCATGCTTAGTTTCTCTTAAAGCTAGGGTCTGATGTCTATTGCAGACTGGCTAAATAACCACTTCGATATTTTAGTAGCCAGCTAAATGTCAGGGACTTTCCAACCTATGTATTTTAGTTGTCAGCAAAGGTTAGGGTTTTTCCGAGCATTTGCTCAAAGTTATTAACATTGCAAGATTGCTCAGTACATGAATTATGAGGACCTATCTTAAGATCTAAATACATAAGGTCATATGTTGTCATGTAAAAGAGCTGTGCAGAGCTTAATAAAGATCATGTGGGTCATAGTTACTAATTTTGCCTTATTTGGTTTAAACACAACGCAGAGATGGATAGCAAACAAACCTATGTATTAGATAGCTTAGCCGGTAACTAATGATCACAGGAATTGCAGATGTAAATTCTCCAATAGCGTGACTAATATACCAATATTGCCTTATTTGGAAGCAAAATGTGTGTTCTTTGTTTGCGTAACCATATGTAAGTCTTGTAAGTTCTGCCTCTGGGAAGAATGGCTTTCCATCATGTAACCAGAACTATCATCCCTGCACCATCGCTGCTATTTTTGCTGCTATGTTCTGTATGCTAACTAGTAAACATTTTAATTTTTATTATAACACATCCATTCTCCGTGTGGTCTGTAAATATATCTAGGTGGTGTAAAAAGTAACAAGGAGGGAGTCAGCCCCTCCTCGGAGGTCCCCTAGAGGTCTCCCCGTTACAAACCCTTAATATCCAAAATTGCTCACAATTCCCAAGCCAGCTTTATCAAAACTAGATTAGGTTCCGATCATCTCCGTTCCTTATTTAATTTAATAAACAAAGCAAAATTCCTTAAATCTCCTGTGGCCGCCATTGCTATCCATTTTGAAAAGGCATTTGACTCCTTAAACTGGAACTATTTATATCTTGTACTTTCTCATTTTGGCATTCCTAATAACTTCTGCTCATGGATCAAGCTACTATATACACATCCTTCAGCTCGAATTCTTTCCAACTCTATGCTTTCATCTCCTTTTTCACTTGCAAGAGGTACTAGGCAAGGATGTCCCTTATCACCGTCTTTATTCTTGCTATGGAGCTCCTCTCTGCCCATATTTGACAATCCAGTTCTATTAAAGGGATTCAGATCAGTAACTCCCACTACCCCTCACTTTCTTACTCAGATGACCTCCTCATTCTTTTAGAAAACCTTGAAGAGGCAGGACAACCATTGGTTATACTATTTCAAGAATTCACCTATCTTTCTGGCTTAGCCTTGAATTATAATAAATCCCAGACTCTACCATTAAATGATTATTGTAAACCTTCTATGAACAACCCTTTGGGTTTTTGTTGGTCATCCCAGGGCTTTTCTTACCTCGGCATTCAAATTACCCTGATGCTGGACAAAATATGGGACATTAATTTTTCCCCCTTGCTATCCAATATCAAATCTATGTTTGACAGATGGAAACTACTAAATCTTTCATTTAATGGGAAAATATCTGCCATTAAAATGTCTATCTCTCCAAAAATCTTATATCTTTTTGCCAATATTCCATTAATTTTACCCTCCAACTTTTTAGTTAAGCTAGATAAACTAATAGGCAACATTCTTTGGGAAGGGAAACATCCCAGATTTAGTCATATTAAACTCTGTTCTCATTGGTCGAGAGGAGGCTTCGGCCTCCTCTGGTTTCAAGCCTATTTTTGGGCCTTTCGAACAACTCAGACTATAAAATGGTTCCTTAAACCAACATCCAATTCTCCATTATGGATTAATATGGAATCCTCCCTATGCCCTGGGAACATTACTACTTCCTTTATCTATAACTCTCTTCCTCCTAAACTAAAATTTCATCCCACAATTTCATCATCTGTATTTTATTGGAAATAAATACATAAACATCTCAAATCTAATCCTACACCTTTAGCAAATACCCCAATATGGGGCAACCCAAATATCTATTTGGATAATCACCCAATCTTTTGCCGTAATTGGAAAAATAGAGGCATTTTCTTCTTAAATGATATACTGGAACCCAATGAACTTAGACTCAAGTCCTTTACTGATCTTTGTACCCTTTGGAAACTTCCAAAACATGATTTTTGGAAGTACCTACAGCTCCTCATTGCTTGTAACTCCTATTTTCAATACTTACCCCAACAACACTTACACAACCCATATATCTCACAATGGCTTAAACATACTTCTAACTTGAACAGTAAAATTTATAAACATATTATAGATATAATTCCAAATCAATCTTACACTGCTAAAAACAAATGGAGTCAACTCCTAAATTACAACATATCAGATTCACAATGGCGTAGATGCTGGCTTTCCTGCCAGAAGACCTTTAAAGCTAAGCGTAGCTCACTTATACAAATAAAAATTCTCCATTTGTGGTATAGGACCCTTACGGTACTTCAACATATGGGTCTAATGAATAACAATAACTGTTGGCATTGTAACTCCTCCATTGGGGACCTATATCACATCCTATGGAACTGCCCTCTTATAAAGAATCTATGGCGTACTACTCATAAATTTGCAGAAAAAGTTATAGGTCAACCCATTACATTAGACCCTAAACACACTACATTAGGTATAATCAACCCCAACAACAACACTATTTCCCGTGCTCAAAACAGATGGTTGAATCTATTATTTCTTCAGGTTAAATGCCTTATACTTATCCATTGGAAATCCATTATAATCCCCAAATTTTCTGATATTCTTAAGAATTGATCTCAGTATGCCTCCCTGGACTGCTTATCTTGTATTTCCTCTGACCGACTTGAAGATTATAATAGATGTTGGCAGGACTATCTTATTTACCTAGAATCTCCACACAATTCTAATACTTAATATATTGAATGCTACAGAGATTATACTTACTTAATATCACTTGGTATTTTTTACTACCATTGTCTCTCTTTCTTGTTGTCTTTCCCTCGCTTTCTACTTTACTTCTTTTTGCCTTTACTAGTTGTTTATATATATGTCTTGCTACCTTAATAACATTTCCAATATGTATACGATATAGAGTTATACTGAACAAATCAGTTAGTATCATTACCATATAAGTACTCTATGCTATCCCTGTTTCTCCCAGTCGATATTACCTTCTAGGTTATTCTTAGAGAACTCAGACCAGACATATGTTTTTTCAAACATTGTAACTTTATTGTAATTCTTAAGATACATAGCATTTTTTTACTCTAATGATGTTGTTTAACAGCCAGTGTGTTACTTTATCTGGTCGTTATGACTGATTATGTATTTTTGCACATGTGGAAATGGTTGTATACCTTCTACTGTAAAATAATAAAAAGATTAACTGCAAAACAAAAGTGTATGCACTAGGTTTGAAAATTCAAACTATAGGCCAGAGGTCTGGGGACCACCTAGACCCCCAGAAAAAGAAAATATGGTAGATTTGGTGCATCCTGGGGGTCATTTGTAAGTTGTACCCTGGCCCCAGACTCCCCAGAGTCCAGGACTGCATTAAGTTAAGATCGGCCCCTCCTTGTTTTTACCAATCAATAAAAATAAACTCAAAGGGCAAATTGTTTGTATTAAATAAACAGTATATACTAACAAGCAAGCCTTATCATGTGTACACTATTCTCATTTATTCACACTGTGCTTTGCTATGCTGTAACAACCCACACAAACCACCTTCTAAACTAAAATAGAGCACTGATGGAACAGATGATCATCTTTCACTGCCAGTTACTTTAAATGTGGGCCCTCAGAACAGAGAGTCACTTTGATAGAGATGTAAGGATTCCTAGGTTTTGTATGTGTGTAATGGAGATGGAATGGTGAGCAGGAAGGTTGAAGTGCAGGAATGGTTTCCATGTAGCATATGCCACTTGTTATTTTGAAGGAGCCCAAAGAATGTTGATAGCCTATCAGGAAGTACTGCATTGTCTTATACTACAGGGGCCGGATTTTCAAAGCACTTGGAATGGAGCAAGGTGCTAGCGTCAAACATGTTGGACGCAACAAGCACCTTGCGCCAAGGGCTGTGCCCCCAGCTATTTTGCAAAGCAGCCTGTGTCAATCAGCAGGCTGCTTGTACCAAAGGGTGCTTGCACCAGCTGTGCACCACAAAAGTGGCTGCGGCATGCACTAGGGGGCTTGCAGCAGACGCAGGCTGCCATAACCCCATAACCCCTACCATGCTATTTTCAAAACCCTCCCTTGGGACAAAGGGTTAAGTACTGTTAGACCAGCCAAGGGCTGGTCTAATGGTACTTAGACAGCCCCTGGGAGGGCTGTCAGCAGTGTCATGCCACTCTGTGCCCTCCCAGCCACAATACCCTGGTACATGGTATATTACATAGGCAATAGAGAATAGAGTCCCAACCCCCAGCCCTGATGTGTCCATAAAAGTAGAATCCCTGGTGATCCAATGCCCCTGTAATCAAGCCCCGATCTGCCTGTACACTAAATGGTAACCCACAATTACCTCTGGTGATCTAGTGCCCTCCCCACTCTGATCCCCAGTAAATTGTAATATGAACAAAAATCCCTGGTGATCTAGTGGCCCCCCACCCCCACCCCGACAGGTAGTGCCAGCCGCCCAGCCTACTTAGGTGCCTGGACCCTGTCGGATGTCAAATCGGGCACAGGGTCCCGGATGTACCGGCACTCAGCACATGCTGCCATTGTCGTAGCTTGCATCCAGGTTTTGAAAATCCAGCCACAAGTCTGTTCTGTTTCACTTTCTATTTTCAAAGCAAATTAGATCTGGCAGTGCAGTATAAAGAAGGAGCAGGAGGGGCGTGGCTAGCTATCGGTGATGGCAGATATGTGTTAACTAGCTCCTCAGGGCACAAAGTAATAATCACCTTAAAAAGCTGTTATTTGACTATTTTCACGCCATAAAATTGGTACCTATGACTCGTTGGATACATGGCATCTGCTAAAAACAAAAATCACCAAGGGAAAGTTAAATTTGACTTTGCAAAGCCGCTGTGTTCTGGGAAGCTCGGTGAGACATCCATGACACTGCAGGCTGCAAGTATGGAGGGATCGAGCAGCTCGGCTAGCCCAGATATGGAAGCGCTTACCAAAATGCTTGCAGGAGTACTCTCAACACTCTTGCAAATGTAGCAGAAAATAAAAGCTGGGTTCCTAAGTCTTACTGCTCAGCTCACCCACCTACAAGGAATAGTGTCGGGGCTTTCCAAATCTTCAGCTGAACACTCCATGCAGATCACAGAGCTCGAGCAAAGGGTGAGCACATTGGAGGACACATTGTCCAAGGTCTCGGCTGATAGGAATGCTATGAAATCCATGTAAGAAAAGCTTATGGTGCGGGTCAAAGATCAAGAAAACAGATCACGGTGATCAAATCTCGCATTACTGGACTCTCTGAGGGCACGGAGGGCTGGGAGGTGGCAAGGGACCTTCAGAAATCGCTGATGTCGCAGCTGGGCCTCCCGAACGAGTTTGAGGATTTCAAAATAGAATGTGCACAGCGGGTGGGTCGTCCTCCTAAGCCTGGGGAAAGAGTTAGACACTGCTTAACAAAATACCTGCGTTTCCAAGATAGAAACATAGAAACATAGACTTTGATGGCAGAAAAGGACCGCTTGACCCACCTAGTCTGCCCATTTCCCTACCTACAGGATAGGCCGCAGATCCTAGTTAACCAACAGCCTATTTCTTCCTACCCCCCACAAGAATTGCCTTATGTATGTCCCATGCATTCTTGAATTCTCCCGCAGTTTTAGACCCCACAATCTCCTCAGGAAGGCTGCTCCATGCATCCACTACACTCTCTGTGAAAAAATACTTCCTCACATTGCCCCTGAACCCCCCCCCACATCTTTAAATTGTGTCCCCTTGTTCTTGCATGTCTCTTTTCTGAAAGATGCTACCCTCTTGGACTTTGTTGATTCCACTGAGGTACTTTAAAGTTTCTATCATGTCCCCATCTCCCTCCTTTCCTCAAGGGTATATATATATATATATATATATATATATATATATAAGCTCCTTTAGTCTGTCTTCATACGGCTTTTCTTGCAGACTCTGCACCATTTTAGTTGCCCTCCTCTGGACTGCCTCTGTCCTGTCTATGTCCTTGCGGAGATGGGGTCTCCAGAACTGGGCACAGTACTCCAGATGGGGTCTCACCAACTGTCTGTACAGAGGGATGTCAACTTCCTGTTTTCTGCTAGTGATGCCTCTCCCTATGCATCCCAGTATACCCCCAGCCCTCCCTACTGCCTTCTCACATTGCTTGCTAACCCCCCCCCATTGTGTAATCTTACCCATGGTTGTTGTTTCCCAGGTGCATTATTTTGCACTTCTTTGCATTGAATCCTAGCTGCCATACTTCTGACCATTCTTCCAACCTTGCCAAGTCCCTTCTCATCCTTTCTATGCCTCCTTGTGTATCAACCCTGTTGCAGATCTTTGTGTCATCTGCAAAGAGGCATAGTTTTCCTTCCAGTCCCTCTGCAATGTCACTTATAAAGACATTAAGAAGGACTGGACCCAGTACTGAACCCTGCGGTACCCCACTAGTAACCCCTCTTTCTTCAGAGTGGACTCCATTTACAATTACCTTCTGTATCCTGTTGTCCAGCCAATGTTTTACCAAGGCTACCACCTGGAACCCACTCCCAGGCTGGTTAATTTGACTACTAATCTTTGCGTGGGACTGTGTCAAATGCCTTGCTAAAGTCTAGGTAGGCCATGTTCACAGCCCTCCCTGGTCTGCTACTTTGGTCACCCAGTCAAAGAAATCTATTAGATTTGTCTGACATGACCGTCCGCTGTGAACCCATGCTGCCTTGGGTCCTGTGCCCCACTGGCCTCTAGGTACTCAACAATTCTTTCCTTCAGAAGTGACTCCATCACTTTCCCTACCACAGAGGTCAAACTGACAGGTCTGTAGTTTTCTGCCTCTGTCTTGGTCCCACTTTTGTGAAGGGGAATCACATCCACCTTCCTCCAGTCCTCGGGTACCTCACCATCCTCCCAAGATTTGTTAAAAAGAGTAGTCAGCGGTTTCACTAGTTCCCCCCTTAATTCTTTTAGAATTCTGTGGTAAATTCCATCAGGCCCCATTGCTTTGTCCACCTTCAGTTTTAAGAGTTCTTGCAGAACCCTTTCTTCTGTGAAAGGACTGGGATCGACCCCCTTATCAAGAGTGCTTCTGTTAATTGGATTAGGCACGTCCCCCTCCTCTTTTGTGAATACTGAGCAGAAATATTTGTTCAGTATCCCTGCCTTTTCACTGTCCCCCTCTGCCCACCCACCGTTCTTTCTATTCAGTCTCACTATCCCTCCCTTTGTCTTTCTACACTCTCTGATGTACCTATAAAAGGTTTTATCCCCCTTCTTAACCGAGTTGGCTATCTTTTCCTCAGTTTGGGCCTTTGCTATTCTGACTTCCCTCCCTGCTTCCTTCTGCCTTAACTGGTACAGCTCTCTGTCCTGCTCCTTCTGTGTTTCCTTATACTTCCTGAATGCTATCTTTTTCTCCCTGACTTTCCAGCCACCTCTTTTGAGAACCATAGTGGCTTTTTCTTTTATTTTGATTTGTTTATTTGCTTCACACAAAGGCTTGTTGCCTCTGTGATGTCAGTTTTGATGATTCCCCATTGTTGCTCCACCCCTCCTTCTAGCCTGTTTGCTAGTGCTTTTCTGAGGCACTCTCCCATCTTGCTAAAGTCAGCCCTCCTGAAGTCCAGTACCCTCACTTTTGTATGGCTTTACCCTGTAGCTGAGTTTAACGTGAACCACACTGTTTGATGGTCACTTGTTCCCAGATGGCAACCCACTTCTAGATCTGAGATCCTCTCACTGCCCCCATTTGAGAGTACGAAGTCTAAGATTGCTCCCTCATGAGTATGTTCTGAAACTAGCTGTCTGAGGCCTGCCACCTGTAGGGCATTGAGAATGGCCCTGCTCTTGGATGTGGCTACAGCAAATGTGCTCCAGTTAACATCTGGCATGTTCAGGTCTCCCATCAACAGTATCTCCCATTTCTCTGCCATCCTAAGAATGCCTTCTATCATATCCATGTCCATTCCTTCCCCCTGACATGGGGTTCTATACACAACCCCTGTGCGGATTGTGGTGCCCTTTCCAGTCTCCAAGGTGACCCACAGTGCCTCCTCTCCTCCCTGTTTACTCTTTTGTTCAGTTGCTTTTATCCCTTCCTTTACATAGAGAGCTACTTCTCCCCTCTTCTCCCCTGCCTGTCTCTCCTGTAGGTTATGTACCCTGGTATGTAACACTCAGTCATGGTTCTCTGTGTACCATGTTTCTGTGACTGCTACGATGTCCAGGCATCCCTCTTCCATCAAGAGCTACCAGTTCAGAGCTTGTTGCCCAGACTATGGGCATTGGTACTCATTACCCTCCATTCCTGATGGCCTTACTCCTTTTGCCTCATCCCTGTCCTTCTTGCCTTTGTCACTTTCCCATTTACCCCTGCCCTTCTCTCCTATTGACACCTCTTATGTTGGTGTTTAGCTCACTTACTACTGTGATTTTTTTAGGGGGAGCTAGGATTTCCCTGTTCCTTTCCAGTGTCTCCCCCCTTGGCTAGTTTAAATGCTTGCCAATGAAGCATTTAAACCTATCCCCTAGGATTCTGGTTCCCCTCCTGGACAGATGCAGCCCATCATGCCAGTATAGGCTTGCATCACTCCAGTTGGACCCCCAGTCCCCAGTGAAGCCAAATCCCTGAGCTCTGCACCAGTTGTTTAACCACTTATTGAATCCCATGGTGCAGAACACCCTAGCCTCTCCTACGCCATAGATGGGCAGCACCTCCAAGAAGGTTACCGTGCGTGCTACTTGTCTAAGACCCCTCCCCAATTCCAAAAACTCTTCCTGCACTGCTCTAATCCCTTTCTTAGCCAGGTCATTAGTCCCTAGGTGGTCAATGACATCCAGCTCGCTCCCCTGTGCAGCTGCTCCGGCAATTCTGAGGATTCGCTCCCTGTCCTTCCCATCCATGGCACCAGGCAGGCACCTTACCTCCCTCTCCCCTTCCTCCCCCAGTTCTACCTTCCTAACAATGGAGTCTCCCACCAGAAGTTGTTTCCTTCCCCTGTGGGGTCCCATGCCACCCTCCTGTGGGTCTCCTTTGTGGAGGTTCCCAGCATCCTCCTTGGTCTCCACTGTGGGTGCCTCCATAGAGGAACCACACTTTGCCAGAATGGCATAGGAATTGTGGAGGTACAGCTGGAGGATGTGCCTCTGTCCACCACCATCACCCTCCCTGGGCCCACTGTGGTCCAACTGCTCCTCTTTCTTGGCAATCTCTGAGGTAACAGCAGTGGCACTGGTGGTCTCTGGATGGAAGAGAAGGTCCCACAAATCCTGGTCAACTCAGCTAGAGATGAACAACCTCCTCCCTCAGCCCAGAGAGGTGCCTGCAGATGGGACAACACTGCATCCTCCAGAACATCTCCTGGAAGACTGCTGCTCCACAGCCACTGCACTGCTTCACTCCCATCATGTCTTATTTCTGGCCCCTTAACTGTTGTTTGGAATCCTTACTCTTTACTCTGTTTTTTTTTTCTCTCTTGCTACTTACTTTCTGCATCTGTGCCCTTTAAGCTCCTGATTGTCCTGTTCTGAGACAGAATATCCTGTATTTCTCAGTAGACCCCTTACTTGCTCAGAGGAAGACCTCCAGCAGCTAGAGGGGTCTGGAGAGCTACTCTTGCCCTTCTAGGATGGTGGGTCTTTGGTGGCTCTGTGATCACTCACTTCCTGCTCCCAAACAGGAAGTTCCTGTTGTCAGTCAAATCCTGTGCTTATAAAAGTAGAACTAGCTTTGGATGGGAGGGAAGAAGGGCAATATAGTCCCAGTAGAGATGTCCAGTCACACAGCACTCCTTCCTCCTGGTGTCTTCTGCCAAGCTTCTAGCAGAATCTTTCTAAGGCAGTCTTTAAATTTAGCTTCCTTCTAGCTAAGTCACTCCCCCTACTTACTAGATCTTTCTACAAGTAATTAAAACTGCACAGCTATCAAGCCCTTTCAGTCAACTGAGATTTACACCTAGATAACTGTTCAGATAACCATTCAGTTCAGTTAACTCAGACAAACACACTAATTTTTTTTTGTTTTGTTTGTTAGTTTGTTTTTTTACCCTAAAACAAAGGTTCAAATACAAGAGTTCTACTTCTTTAGTCCCAGTAGAGAAGTCCAGTCACACTCCTTCCTCCTGGTGTCTTCTGCCAAGATAAAGAAAAAATGTTACAAAAAGCCAAGCAGATGGGCCCAATTCTATATGAGAATACCAAGGTGCACATCTACCAAGATTTCAGCAAGGAATTGCAGAGTAAAAGGCAGAATTTTTCTCAAATCAAATCAAAACTCTATAATCTTGGCTGGTCCTTTGCTTTTCGTTATCCAGCTCGCCTGCAAATTGATCTTCCTGGGCAGGCCCCTAATTTTTTTCTTTGCCCTAAGGAGGCTGAAAGGTGGATCATGGAGGAGGAGACCAGGCGGGAAAGGGCCCAGGCAGCAGGTACCTGATACTATTACCTCTATGTTAATTAGATCCTGGTCCTATTACCCTGGGTCTCTTATTTCCTTGGCATTTCTATCTGATCTGCAGTCTTTAAATTTCTTAGCTAGTAGTTCAGTATGCTGAGGGGCCTCCTGGGGGCTATAACAGATCATGTAATTTTGGCTCATAATCATCAAGATGCTCTCTTTGGATCCCTAAGGGCCCGACTGTGTCTGGGGACACGGGTATCGATGGGGTTATGCCTCACAACTTTATCAGTTTATTTTCTATTTGTGTGTGCTGATGGCAGTTTCAGATGTTCGGTAATTGGCATCCAACACAGAAGGACTAGAGGGATGGTCCATGTGGGTGTGTATCTGTTAACTTTGTATTCACACTTGTACTTACAGCTTGCACTCAATTTGAGTTGGAACATTATGATGCCCCATTACTACTTAGCAATGAAGAACTTTAATATCTGCCAATTGTTGTTAGGTTGGGGTTTGGCGGGTTTGTGTATGCTTGCAAGTGGGGGGGGAACTAGGGCTGAAATTGTTTGGGGAGGGGACATTGAGGGAAGGGTAGTAAGGGAACATGTTGTAACTAGTCATGAGGACTAGGGAGGTTGTGTTGCCTAGGGGGTTCAATTGAACTCTGCATATATACATAGAAATGTGGAGGCATTTGGAGCCAGTATTGAGGGTTTTATAACTCTGTGCTGTACTCTCTGACAGATGAGCTTGAGTGCCCCTAGTTTCCTCTCGTGGTACTGCATCTGGGTGGTGGGTTGGGGATTTTGGGAGGTGGGTGGGGTTGGGAGGTTTCACATGGGGTTCTGGTTACTACTAAATGTTAAAATTGTTGGTTCAAGACATGCAGGTTTTACTACTGGGACAAGATTGTTATATTTATGCTTTAAATATGGCCTTTGAACTTAAGATAGTCACTTGGAACATAAATGGACTGAAAACAATTCTTAAATGTAAGAAAGTCCAGGCTGAGGCTCGCAGGATGAAAGGACAAATATTATTACAGGAAACACATTTTTCTGTCATTGAGGCTTGTAGGATGGCTGCCTTCATGGGAGGATCATGGATCTCTTCTTCATTTTCATCAAACACCAGGGGTGCCTCGATCTGGCTCCCTAGGGGTAGCTCTGCCGAGGTCGTTGATTCCTTTGTGGATACTGCGGGGCAGTATGCCCTCGCTAAAGTTCGTGTGTCAGGGGGAGACATATTCTTGCTGGCATCTGTCTATGTCCCCAATATTGACGACCCAGGCTTTTTTCAAAAACTTGCAGTGGATATGGCAAGATGGGAGGGCCCGTGGATACTTGGGGGGCACTTTAACTGTGTGTCAGACACAGTATTGGACCGTTCTAATCCCACACTGGTGCCCATGACCCAGAATGCTAAGGTCTTGGAGCAGATCCAGGAAGAAATGGGTCTTGTGGACGCTTGGCGTCATTGCCATCCTTCCGATAGGGAGTACAGTTTTTTTCCCATTCCCATCAGTCCTATGCCAGGATTGACGGAATACTGGTCTCAACCACTTTATTAGCTGGGGTGGGAGAGGTAAAATACCTTCCCATGTTAGTGTCTGACTATGCGCCCCACTCCCTAACTTTAAACCATACGGGATTTGCTGGACCCCCGCGCACTTGGAGGCTGGACCCTCTTCTCTTAAAGGACCCCAAATATGTGGAACAAATGAGAGATAGTATACAAGAGTTTTTGACTTACAATATTAAAGGGGAAATGTCTCATGGCATTAGGTGGGAGGCTTTAAAAACATTTATTAGGGGCCAGACTCTTTCCTATGCGTCTCATCGCAAAAAAGTGGAAGATAAGGAATTGACATCCCTCAGAATTAAGATAGGAGGCTGTGAGAACACACATAAACAAAAGCCCTTGAAAGCGCTCTACAATATTATCCAACGCTTAATATATAAATTTAATGTATTAAACAGTGCTAAATTAGAACGCTCAATACTATTAGCCAAGGCAGGGACTTATTTCGATGGGGATCATGGGGGCAGGTTTCTGGCATGGCAAATTAAGCGTAGAGAAAATGATAGGTGGGTGGGGGAGATCGCTGTTCCCGGGGGGGGCATGGTATATGATACTGATAGCATTGGCAAAGCATTTGTGCAGTTCTACAAGGAACTGTATACTTCTGAGTGCCATCCTTCTAGTGGGGAATTTGCCTCCTTTTACAATTGGGCCTTGCTAAACAAGCTGGATATGGAAGAATAGAGGATGTTGGGGACCCCCCTGTCAAGACAAGAGGTTCAGGCAGCTATAGTGGCCCTGAAAGGTGGGACATCTTCTGGTCCAGATGGCATTCACATAGATTTTTTTTAAAATCTTTTACCCGCAGCTATTAGACCCTTTATATGACCTGCTCAAGGAGGGGCTGCAGAGGGGAATTTTGTCCACTTCCATGTGGTCAGCAATTATAACTGTCCTCCCTAAACCCAGGAAGGATCTAACAAAATGCGCCTCCTACTGCCCCATATCTCTGCTTACAGCAGACTATAAAACTATGGCAGAAGTAATGGCCACCCGTCTGGAACCTGTGTTACCCTTGCTGATTCATCAAGACCAGACAGGTTTTGTTAAGGGATGGCAGGGCAAACACAACATCAGGCGAACTCTTAATGTGATTTACAGATGGGGTCAGAAGAAACGGTCACATGAAGCAGCAATAGCTGCGTTGGATGCAGAAAAAGCATTCGACCGCATGGAATGGGACTATCTGTTTGATGTGTTGGGGAGGATGGGGCTGGATATGACCTTCTGTCAGTGGGTGCAGACTTTATATAATGATCCCTCAGCTCAAATTGTAATCAATGGTAGCCTTTCTAAACCCTATGTTTTGGAGCGGGGTACACGTCAGGGGTACCCATTGCCCCTCTTGCTTTATGTCCTTTCTCTGAAACCCTTGGCAGCTGTCCTGTGGGCTCAACCTGATATTGAGTGGTTTATGGGGGGGGGTTGTGCATAAGATTTCAATGTATGCAGACAACCAGCTGTTATATTTACAAAATCATGTGAGGGATCTCCCTGCTGTGCATAAACTTATGAAGGACTTTGGAGCCTTTCCGGTCATAAGGTGAATTGGACTAAAAGTGAGATATTGCCCATTGGCTATTGTGACAGAGTGCAACTGATTGCCAACCTGGGGGGTTTACAGTTAGTTACCCAACTACAATACTTGGGGATTCACTTATCAGCAGCAATTGGGTGCCTATATGCCCTAAATTACAGACCATTGTTATTTAGAATAGCTGAGGATTGTGAACACTGGGCGGCCCTTCCCATTTCCCTGTTGGGCAGGGTGGGTACCGTCAAGATGATGATATTGCCCAGATGCTTGTATCTCTACCAGTCTCTTCCCAACAGCTTAATTTGGTTCAAGGTCAGTTGGCATTCATCTGTATCCCCTTCCCCCGGGTCGTGCCTGAAAATAGGCAGGATTTGTCTAGTGCACTTACCCGGTAAACAAAAACTAAATAAATAAATAAATAAAATTAGATTCCCGCAAAGTCACTTCAGGTGCCTATATGTAACATTACACAGATTTCTATGGAAGGGAGGTGGGGCACATATCTGTAGGGCTATACTATTCCAACCCTCTGACAGAGGTGGATTTGGACTGCCGGATTTTAGGGCCTACTATTGGGCCACTCTGTTAGACTATATTCCAAAGGGGTGTGAGAAGGTTACAATGGCCTAAGTGAGACTGGAGGAGGAGATGATGCCTGGCAGTTTTAAAAATGACCTATTAAGTGGTAGTCTCAATTCCCCAGTTTACTGGCATGAGAACTCGATGTCAAACCCTTTTAGTACCAACACTCTAGAAATTTGGAAGAGAGTGCACCAGTATATAGGCTGGCATGGAGGTCTTTCACACTATGTAAGTCTGCTTGGTGCTGTGAGATTGAGGGGATCTCATTCGGTGCCGCTGATCCAGAGGCTGCGGTGTTGGAACAAGGCGGGCCTATCTTACGTAGTTCAGCTCTATGAGGGTGGGCTTATTCATAGCTTTCAGGAACTTTGTGATAAATGGGGGATCCACTCAGGGGATTTTTTTTGCCTATCTTCGTATTAGGTTTGTTGGTCCACCATGTCTGTTGGTGCAGGGTGGGCATCCCCATCACCCTTGGAAGAGGAGATAGACCTCAGCCTGGAGGTAGACCACTGTCAACCTATTACTACACTATTCTGGGGAAGAGTGTGGAAGTACCTCAAGTGAATAAGTTGAGATGGGCGGAGGATCTTTCTTTAGAAATAGACGCACACACGCGTGGAAGTTGGCATGCTCTCACTATGTAAACTGTTCACAAAGTAATAGGCTAAGGCACATACAACTTAACTTCTTGCATAGGGCTTATATTACTCCAGTAAAGCTACATTTAATGGACAGCTCCAGGTCCAATATTTGTCCAAAATGTAATTCTAGAACTGGCGACTTTCTCCACATGACCCTTACATGTGCCAAAATTGCCCCATTCTGGCATAGTATACATAGGATAATGTCTCGCATCCTTGGGTATGTGCCTTCAAAGTCCCCTGTGGAACTCCTACTGGGAGCTGACCCAAAACATCCCAATGGCGGCATGAGCAACTGCCTATGGAATATGGCCTTAATTAATGCCCGTCGGACAATTACTCAGGTTCGGATGTCCCCCAACCCCCCCCTCTGTCAGCAGATGGTCTAATAACTTGCTTTCATGTATGGCTATTGAAAAAGCACAGATAGGGGTGTTGGGCATGCTACACAAATTTCAGAAAATGTGGGACCCTCTAATTGGGGCTGTTGAGGAGGGAAAGTTTCCTACTGTATATAACTGTTTGTCCTTCACTTGTCCATTCCCTTATTGGTGTTCCATATGTGACTGCAATTCATTGAGACTAGGCAATTCATAGTCTTATATACGGATGCTGTATTGGCTAACTGGATATTGCAAACCTCTGTAGTCCATATTTGTGTATAAGAGTGATTAGCCGTTGCCTGTCATATCTACGTTTGTCACTGGATATAGTCATTAATGATAAGATCAATTTTAATTTTAGCCAAGATTCCCAGATTAGCTGTTTATTTATTTGTATGCAAATAATGATAGTGATTTGTAAATGTCTTCTCTGCACAATAGCAGATAGGATATACCTGTACACAATAAGTATATGTAATAATCTACTTTGTTGTATGTCCTGAACCACTTAATAAACTATTTAAAAAAAAAAAGGAGCAGATGATACCTGCATGTACAGTGTGAGCCATTTAAATTTCCTTATCTCTGCCACTAACCCTGAGATACAGGAAATGGGCTGAGGGCAACAGCGATGTTAGGGAGCACAGAAGTAGAAGCAAATCCTTGAGTTCTGTCACAATGTCAGGAAGCGGGTGTGTTCCGCTGCTGTCTCCAGGAGTCATGTGTCAGCCCTGCCCATCCAGACTTCCAATGTAGCTTGTCCACTTTCACACAGACATACACAGATTTTGCAGAGGAAGAATCTTCCTCTGCAAAATTTATGTACTTCTCTACATAGGGGGAAGTATGCCTAGTTAAGCCCCTGGAATGGGGTTCGGATAGTGGGGGGAACCGATGGACACCAGAACATGCTGCATATTGATGGGAATGGTGATTGAAAAGCAGGAGAACCACTAGATGCCTGGGAATTCCTGATTTTTAGAGGACCAGGCAGTCGGGTTGGGCAGAGCCAGTCATAGGTGCAAACTTGCTGCTGCTTTCTGTGGTAATGTGCCCATAATGGGCATGCAAATGGCACCTTAGCACATTGCATGTCCAGTGGACTCATTTAAATGGGTCCAGCTGAGAATCACACTGGGAAGTACTAGTGCCATCGGGACTGGGGGCACTATTCCCTTCATTGCCGGGAGCCATGATGGGGCAGCACTATTCGACTTAGCGCATGTGCATGTGCCCCTATATTCAGTTGGATAATGCTGGTACACTATCCAACTGTATATATCATCCTCGAGGTCGTGGGCAAGTGCAGCGCAAAACTTTGCACTCCGCTTTGCCTATTTTTAAACATCAGCTCTCTGGAACTTACAAAAGATAAGAAGCAAATAGCTGTTGGGGGTTTATGGAGATTTTATTATAAATATAGAGGTTCCCTTGTAGATTGCGCTGTCAGTAATAAATGCAAAAATAAATTTGTGTTCTAGTGAGGAGGATATGGTGCACTATCCACACTTCTGGAAGTATTTCCTTTCCCTTTAAAACTTGCCAGAAGGTCCTCAGGCTAGCTCCTCCCACCCACCCAGGTGATAGCCTCCTCGGCACTGCCCCATAACAGCAGATCTTCTTTTCCGCTGGAGGCATCAGGTTTCCTCCTTTGCAGCTCTGTGTTTGGTGTAAGTCTACTTTTCCCAGTCTTCGAGCCATCAAAATTGTGTTTGGGTTCAACTACCCCCTCTTCTGCTTCTCCTTGGATTGCAACGACCACAAATTGAGTCCCAGATTCAATCAGTGCACCGCTTGTTCCCAAAAAATGTTGTGCCTGGGGCCCAGCATGATCCACAGGCTTGCCTTTGTCAGACCCTTCAGCCCTCCATGTTGGAGAACCGCTACACCCACCTCCTTCTAGGTCACCCAGACAAATGGGACCCTCTCGTTTGGTACAAGGACACCCGCAAGGTGGTTTCTTTGGCATCCGGATTGGCTGTGCAGCTTGCTGCCTTCAAGAAGGCCACAACTCAGGCTGCTTTGGGCGCAGCTTCATCTGCCTTGCTACCAGTGGGCTTTGACGCTTCATTTACCAGAGCATTCTGGGACTTGTACCAGTCCCTACCTACTCTCAGGGAGAGCCCTTCCTGAGGGTCTAAATCTTTGTGGGCCTCTAAGTCTAAGAGGTCCCGTCGCAGGTCGTGGGATTGGGAGCGTGTTCGCTGATCCCATTCTGGTGATTCTACTCTTGCCTCAATGAACATTAAGCATTCAATGTTGACTAAAACCTCTGTAGCCCAAGTCTAGGCTGCTGGACCCACAGTATCCCCATCAGGTTTGCCAGCCAAGATGTGAGTCGACCAGCCAACCAAGATCTTTCTCGACCCAGTCAACCCACTGTCAGAGCACAGTGGAGATGATTCTCGTTTGAGGACTTAAGTCTTTATAGTCTTCTTGCAGTAAGTGGGCTGATTCAGCTGTCTCCCCCCAGGAGATTACCTCTTGGGGGTTCCTTGGTGTACTGCGCCTTTCCCTGTGCCTTCTCCCCAACAACCTGCCTGTCGTTAGTTGAGGTCCTGGTCGAAGTCCCGATCTATGCTACAAATATTGGTTTGGCTACCAGATTTTAAAAGCTAGTGGCCAAATTGACCACCAGCTTACAAACCATTTGTCCCACCCTGCCTGGAGCTGTGGAATCACCCTGTCTCCTGTCCAGCACCATTGACCCATATATCTGCAAGTATGCTGCCCGGGTTCACTGACCATCATTGGGACGAAGGTTTGGTATCCGACTCAGTGTTCTGACGCATGGGCAGTGTCAGGAATGTTGATAAGTCTCTGGACAAGGATTCAAAAAACTTAGAGCATGCAGTGAAGGTCTATGCCATTTCAACCCTGGGCCTTCAGCAGGCCAGTTCAGCCGCCATGATGGGCAACTTTTCCCATGCTGTATTGGGAACTTTGGACCAACTTATTCCCTGCCTTCCTGCAGATTTTCAGCTTGCGGTTAAGATGGTCTAGGACCAGGGTTGCGCAGTGGCCAGGCAACAGCTCCAAATGGCCCTGGACATTGGCAACTCCTGTGTCAGGTATGTGGCCACAGCAGTGGCCATGTGGCACCGGACATGGTTGAGGAGCTTGACCTTTATGGTCAATACCCAACACAAGCTGGCAGGTGTCCCCTTCTTGGGTACTGATCTGTCTGGTCCAGGCGTCGATGGTCATGTCACCCACATCGAGAAGTCCAATGCCACCCTTGACTCCGTTACGTCCTCACAGAAGAATGTTAAGGGCCAGAAACAATGGAAGAAACCCTTTCAGTTTTGACCCTACTGGGCACCTCATCCAGACAGTTGCAGCCCCAAGCGAGGCAACGTCAGGCCTGGCAGCCCAAACCTAAGCCAGCCTCCTCTGGCCTCAAGAAATCCAGAGGCTGCGGGGCCAGGGCTCTCTTGGCAGCCAACTCAGGAGCAGCCACCATCCACCATGTCTGCCCAGTGATGGGTCTGGGAGTGTCATTCTCCCGCCTGTTCTGTCCTGCCCGGGACCTCCCATGGGGGTCCATCTCCACCCTTTCGCACATGCCTGGTCCATCATCACATTGGAGAAATGGGTGCTTGAAGTGGTGAGTCGCAGTTGGCCTCTGGAATTCAAGGCTGTCCAGCCCAGTCAAGTCCATGCCCCAGAGGAAGATGTGGTGTCCATGAACATGTTATCCGCCCTTTGGGAGAACATCACCCAGCTTCTTCAAAAGGAAGTTGTGGCTAAAGCTACCAACCATCCTGATTTTCCCAGGACAGTCCCTATTTTAGTAAGCATGTCCTGGTGTCCCCTCAAGTTTTTCAAAATGTCACTTTCTTTTGTTCTGGTTTTTGTTTACTTGTCCTGTTTTTGTCCCTTTTTTTTTTCTTTTGCTGAATGCTGTTCTGCGAGTGACATTTATTTCAGCACCACTGGCACTGCTCGAGCTGGACAGCAATTTGCAACCTTCCACCCCTGCGCCTACGTTGCACCGTGAATGTGAAAATGCTCAGGTAGTCAGATGGCAAGTAAATCAGTGGGAGCACAGTAAAGCATGCACCTTCCTTTTAGATTAGACTGGGTAGTAGTGCGAGGCAAGCTCATGCGGCCGTCTGCCTGCCAGCAGCTGAGAGGGACTCCAGACAGAGAAGAGACTGGCAGCAGTGAACTAAGGTACCTAAACCTGATCAGCTGTAGGGGAGTGTGTGACAACAATCCAGTGTGGTGGTGGGAGCCACTGAAGTGAAGTTTGCTCAGCAAAGGAGGTGAGTGTGAGCAGGTTGGGATGGGACTGTCAGGAGGAGCAATGTACCTCTATGCAGCTCGAATGTCTGAATACAATTTAAAGCAAATTTGCTTCTAATTAATTTTCTGCACGTCATGATTCAGAGCTTGTTGCAGCAGAATGATGTATTGTTTTAATCTGGATGTTTGCTACTGGTGTTACTGTGGGGCGGCATGGCCAGAGCAAGCAGCAAAATGCAATTGAGTGTGTACAGCGCTGTCTGTGGCAGCACCCGAGGGAGTGAGTGACATGGGGGAGCTTGCAGTCAGGATGGACCCTGTCCCAGTTTTAGGCTTCGTAAAGTTGGTAGCTTTAGCTATGGCCTATGTCCCGGACTCCACAGCAGGTCCGGGGTTTGTCTCCAGATATTTTCTGGTTCCAAAATGGATGAGGTTTGCATCCCATAGTGGATCTTCATAATCTCAATCAGTATTTGAGGAAGCGCATGCTGCAGATGGTCACTCCAAATCAGGTCATCCCATCCTTTGAACGGAACATGTGGTTCTGCTCTCTGAATCTCCAGGACGATTTCTTCCATATCCCGATCTGTTCATCCCACCAGCAGTTCCTTTGATTCCATTTGGAAGGGATACTTTATGAGTTCTGGTCCATGCCATTTGACCTTTCCTCGGCCCCCAGGGTCTTCACCAAGTGCATCGTGGTGGTGGCAGCAGTCCTCCGGCACCGAGGAGTCTGGACGTAGCCTTACTTGGTCAATTGGCTGATCGCCAGTTCCTCCAGGGTGGAGGTGGTGCAGTCCAGAGACCAGGCCCTTCAGATCTGCTTATCCTTGGGCTTTCTGGTCAACCCAGTCAAGTCAGAACTCAGCCCCTCACAGGTCATCCAATTCATAGGGGCAGTCTCCCTTTGGGCCAAGGCCTGACTGCCAGTGGGCAGGGTGGAGGATCTTGCCTTGTTTACGCAATCATTTCAGGTTGGGCAATTGCACCCTACTTGGGACTTCCTGTGGCTGCTGGGGTACCTGGAACCCTGCATCAGCATGGTCCAGTGGGCCCGCTGGTAGATGCACCCCTTGCAGTGGGAGGTGGCCCGTCAGTGTTCACAGCACCTCGGTCACCTAGAGCAGTCGGCACTGGTGATGCATTCAATGTCAGATGCCATCCAGTGGTGGCTCATCCCAGAACATCTGCAGAAAGGAGTCCCATTTGTCTGCCCAGAGGTGATGGTCACTCTCCTGACCAATGCATCTCTGGTGGGATGGGGTGCTCACCTGGAGGACCACAGGGCCCATGGGCTCTGGACCCCCAAGGAGTCCCGGTGTCACATCAACCTGTTGTAGCTCTGTGCATCTAGCTCTGATGGCCTTCGCTTCAGTTGTGTGTGGTCAGGTTGTTCAGGTCCAGATGGGCAATACAATGACCACGTACTACCTCAACAAACAGGGCGGGACTCATTCCCTCCCATTGTGCCAGGAAGTGCTCTGCACCTGGTCCCTTGTATGCTGTCTAGACGCCGATCTTCTGGTGATCCATGTGGCCGTTGCCTCCAACCAGCTGGCAGATGCCCTCAGCTGAATGGGGAGGCATCTCATGGAGTGATTGCTTCACCAGGAGATAGTCGATCACCTGTTCTCCCAGTGGGGCACTCCCCTGATCGACCTGTTTGCCTCTCAGGAGAACGTGAAGCTGAGGCTGTTTTGTGCTTGCCCCCCACCTCAGTATGGGAGACTGCTGGGGGATGCCTTTGCAAGGCTGTGGAACTTGGCCTCATGTTTGCCTTCCCTCTCTTTCCCCTGATTCTCAAGGTAGTTGCTCAAGGTTTGGAGGGAAAAGGCACAGATGATCCTGGTGGCTCCAGACTGTCCACACCAGTTCTGGTACCTCAATCTCCTGAGCCTCAGTAGCAGGCTTTCATGACAGTTGCCTCTCTGCCCAGACCTGCAATTTTGCTCTAAGGGGAGGATCCTTCACCCAGACCTTCAGTCCCTGCACCTGACAGCCTGGTTGCTGAGAGGCTAGAGTTCCAGGCTTTAGGTCTCTCTGATGAGGTCCTCCATGTTGTTGAGGCCTCTCACAAGGAGTCAACTTGCCAATGCTATGCCTTCAAGTGGAAGAGATTTTTATTTTGGTGTCAGGACCGGGAGCTAGACTCCCCGTCCTACCCAGTGGTGAGCATGTTGGATTATTTGTGGTTCCTCTCTAACCAGGCCTGAGGAGAATGACCCTCAAGGGGCACCTGGCAGCCATCTCTGCATGCCAGGTGTGGGCAGATATGCTGATGGTGGCATAGAAAAATGTGTCAGGCCCTGTTTTAAGGGCCTCAACCACTTGTCCCCGCTGGTACATGAACCACCACTACCTTGGGACTTGTTGCTGGTTCTGGCAGTGCTCATGGGCAAGGCATTCTAACCCATGCATAGGTGTCATATCTCCCACCTATCATGGAAGACCACCTTCTTGGTGGCCATCCTCTCCTCCAGAAGGATCATTGAGCTCCAGGCACTCTCGGAGGAGTCTCCTTTATTTGATTTTCCACAAGGACAAGGTTGTACTCTGCCCCAACCCGAAGTTCCTTCTGAAGGTTGTTTCAGAGTTTCACCTTAACTTGGTGATGAACCTCATGGTGTACTTCATCAACCCAACCTCAGAGGCCAGGCACAGACTCCACTGTTTAGATCTGAGGTGAGTGCTCGCTTACTATATGAAGCGTAAGGCTGGAGTTCAGGGAGAAGATCACCAACACTTTGTCACGTATGCTGAAGCTGCACCTGGCAGATCGGCAGCTAAGCGGATGATTGACAGATGATAGTCTCCTGCATTGACCTCTGCTACAGGTTGGCTGGTAGGTAGCCTCCCGTTGAGCTTAGGGCTTGTTGCACCAGACATACTGTTGCCTCAGTGGCTGCTTCCAGGGATGTCCCTATCCAGGATATCTGTAGGGCTGCTACCTGGAAGTCAGCGCACACCTTCATCTCCCATTACCACATCAATTTTGAGTCATGCTGGGATGCTGGTTTTAGGGCCTCGGTTCTCCAGTCTGTCTTTTCCAAGTAGGGGTGTGTGCCTTGCCCCATTCTCCCAGGGAACTGCTAGGAGTCTGCCAGAAGTCTGGACAGTGCACCATATCCATGTCCCTAGAAATGAGGGTTACTCACCTTTAACCTTGGTTTTTGGAGTGGTTTATGATGCACATCCACTCAACCCACCTGACTTCCTCTGGCAAGTGGCACATGGATCATTGCATGCAGTGTGCAAGATCTGACATAACAGGGTGGTGCTGAGGAGGATTCCAGCCAGGTGTGTGGTAGGAGCTAGCTTGAAGACCTTTTGGCAAGTTTTGAACAGAAAGGAAGTGCTGCCAGAAGTGTGGATATGCACCATGTACCACTCCTAGAACTACGGTTACAGGTGAGTAGCACTCAGTGCACTCCTAGAAAGTATAGTTACGTAAAGAACTTACCGTAACAGTAGATCCTTGAGGGGGTGCATCTTGCAGCAGGTAATACACTTGGGTCATCACCAGAGGTCACTGTGATGCATGGCAGTTCTTCTAGCAGTCTTTTACCAGGGGCTGCCCACACACGACATCAGTCTGCTGCCTATATAACCACGCCCCCGACTTTTCCGCGATTCCGCGGCTGCGGCTGAACGCAGAATTAGCTTCGGAATTTGCGGACACCCAAGGAAATTGTTATCACCCGCAGAATTCAAGGCAGATCGCGGAATTAGTGCCAGATCACAGCAGAAGTTATAGCTGACCACTGAACTCCCAATCAAATTGTCTTTCCCTGACAGACATTCAAGTGATCTCCCTTAGGGTTTTATTGACTGAGACTTAGACAAAATGATGAGCATCTGGGAAAGAAATAATAATGAATAACTCCATCTGTACATATTTACCCTGCATTGCAAGCCTCTACTGCTTCTGTGCACATAGACTGAATGAGCCAGATGAATTGATTTTATGTTGAAGCCTCGTTCCTCGTAACCTGAATCAGCAGCATATTTTCTTTATGATGGAGGCTCCTGAAAGGACCACAGACAGTACTGACAAGTGGCAAACTGCCATTTGTAAGTAGAAAAATCTGAAATGAAGCACATCTTCCCTAGCTGCATACACCCGTCTAATATTGTTCTCCACTCAGCCCTCGGCTTCACTGACCGTGCTCGTAAGTGTCTTGTAAGAGCATGTCCAAAGCAAATAAATTACTGCAAGCACTTGGGCAAAAAAGTGAATAAAAATTACAGCAAGCACTCGGTAATGTCATCTAGCACATACAGACATACATACACACACTTTAGTACCTAACTAGGTAAACTCTAAATTAAAAATGAATTTGCCATGCTTTAATGTGGTGTATGTAGGCTTTATATTTACAGTGACTGGGTTGCTTCTGTTATCATAAAAAATATGTTTGGTTTCCCGCAAAGCCATGGAAAGAAATGGAGGGACTCAAATCAGTACATCACAATTCCTGGATGTAGCACTAAGGATGGTACTACCTAAATAAATAAATAAATGGAGAACTTTGCTCCACTTGCAGAAACAATCATGTCCCCTCCTTGCTGGGACAGCGGCTGACTCTGTATTGATGATTGAGGACAAATGCATGTAATAAAGTGCCCAACTATGCTGACTTTTATTTCTAGTATTCCAACCTGTGCCGACTGAATTATATTATAAACACAGCCGCAAGTGTGAAATGTTTCATTCCGTCTGCCTGAGTCACTCCGTTGCTCTCTGGGGCTCAGTCCTGCTGCTGCACAGAGACAAAACAAATTAAATACAGCCTAGCACAACTCAAAGTCTATTTTGTGAGTAGGCTTTTGTGCCAAATTTACAATAGGGAGATATTTATTTTTTGCCTCCCAATATCAGGACTGGGCCACGGAAAGACAGTAGTGGCTTTGGTAGTTAAGCTTTAATCAAGAGCAGTTGTGGGGCTCCCTGGAGGGCACAGACATTGTTTATTATTTCTTGGAACCAGGTAACCACGGAGTCCGTTGTAGGAGTAGTGTGCATTGTCTAAGAAATTCGTAACTCACCACAGATGAAATGGGCTCTTCTGAGCATCTGTGCATTTTTCCTGTATTTTCCCACCCCAGATGCAGTTCATGAGATGGCTGGAGGAGTCAAGATACAGGCAGCTGCCAGCCCTCCACCCCCAAATAACATCACAAAGAAAAAGGTTTACAGCTATCCAAAAGCGGCTTGTCTGCTGATCCCTGCAGGGCAAGTCCAAGAAGGTAAATAAAGCTCTATATAAATGAAAGTTGGAGGTAGCGAGAACAAAATCACAAGACTACACAATATTAATTACAAAAATCAAAGCCACCTATCCCCCGTGAGTCCTTGGAGACATGCTTTATTCCTTAATAGTAGAAGATCGCTGCAGCGCAGGTAGACCTGACAGTGCCATGTATCCAAAAGCTGCAACAGACTTTGAAAAAATAAAAATAAGTAAAACAGCAAGCTCAAAAATATACAGTATAGTTCCACATATGGCAGAAAGTCTTACTGCCATAGTTGATATCTTGGTAAGGGTAGGTATCTGGAAGTAAATAAATGGTCAGACAGATATTGTAGGTTGTAACTACCACTCAATCATAGGATGAAACAATGTTACCGCTTTCTGATCCCTACTCATCTGATAGGTGGCGATTTAACTTCTATGTATTTAAATTGCAAAGTTTGTCAAAACAAAATTAAGGGTATAAAGGTATAGCTGCAAAGTGATCTGAATATGATAGCCATATTAATTATTGATGTGTGCCTGGTCCCATGTAGTGGTCAGAGCCCCATACAGTAAATAAAGAAATACATCAATACTGTGCTCTGGGCATTGAATCGCATGTCTGGCATTCAGTTCAGAGTAGTCCAGCAGCTCAGTTTGCTTCAGAATTCAGCATGAGGTACTGAAAGAACTCAGTAGATGTGTTGGTGTTTTTTTCTGGGGGAGGGGCTGTAGTTTAAAATAGTGGAGATTTATCCAAGATAATGGAAAAAGGCTTGGATTCTTTTAGGTACAACCTGAGAGTATTTTGTATGAATATGGAGCCCTGACAGTGCCCAATTAAGTGTAAATGAGATGTGACAATTTTGTCATTTTTCTGTTTCTGTAACTTAATTTTTATGCCATGCGAGTCCTTGTTTTTATGTAAATAAATTCTTAATGAGTAGTGATAACTAGTTATTCAAATGTCCAATAAGATTACTAAAAATATGACATTTTAATATACTTGAATGAGATCTACTGAAGATTATTATTGTTTAACATTAATTTAGAAATGAACTAGGTTCATTAACTAATTAATGCTCACTGATAAAGTTTGGTATTGGTTTGTTTTTAGCCTGTTTACGTTTATGATTTGTAAAAACGTTTGATATTGCTTTTTTGTTAGTCTGTTCATGTTTGTGATTTGTGAAAACTGTTGGTCGAACAATAAATTCATTGATAAAATACATACAAACAAGCATTTCCTCTCCTAGCCTCTGGGTGACATCCCTTTAACATTTGTTTAATAAAATGCTCCTGTCTGTCTGTCTATCTATCTATCTGTCGACAGTAGCTATGTATGTATCTATCTATCTATCTATCTATCTATCTATCTATCTATCTATCTATCTATCTATCTATCGACAGTAGGCTATCTATCTATCTATCTATCTATCTATCTATCTATCTATCTATCTACCTATCTCTCTCTCTCGATCTACCTACCTATTTATCTATCTAACTATCCTTTATCTGTCTGTCTCTACATGAACCAATGTGACAACCCTGATATATTAAACATAGGTTTATATACATAAAAAGATGTATGAACACAATAAACGGTTTATGCATATGTGTGTGTGTGTGTGTGTGTGTGTGTTGTGTTCTAGGAAACGCATTATTAATTATAAATATATAATTACTGGTGACCGTAAATATCAACCATATTACCGGTGTGTTAAAAATGCATATCAACCAGTTTTCAGGTTATTGTACTCCAAAGGCAATAATAACCTGAAATTCAGTTGATATGACAGTTTTCTAAGAACCAGAGTTTTAAACTGTTGAATTCCACTGTTTCAAATACAGTATTTTCAACTGTATTTTACGCGTCTAAAGTTCAATTCCTTAAAAATAAAACTGCACTCTAGCAAAAAAGAAGTATTTTTTCTTTCAAGCTGCTAGAAATACAGTGTAAACCTCCACATCAGCAATTATAAAAAATAAAGGATAGATAAGTATGATGTTATGGATTCACTCAAGAGGTTCATGGGTCATCACACACCTCAGCTGTGTGAAAAAAATCCATAACACACACTTAATATCCATTATTTTCTGTTATTTATTATGTGGCATGCATGTCCCATTCATTGCCTGAAAAGATGTGAAGATGGTGTGTAGTGCAATTGTCATTTTAATGGCATCTTCTCACTATACAAATAAAACAATTAAAACAAAGAAAACACACACACAGAGTTTGTGAAAATATTTTATCAGTGGCTGAATAATCACTAGAATTACCATCAAAAAAGAACTTGTTCAGAAAAGATTGTGATCTTTGAAATGTTTGATTATTTTTCTAAAGTCATCATTAACTTTGAAGGTACATAAACTTGACTATCTCATTTATAATATACTGTAACTGTACATTGTGCATGGGTCAGTGTCCCTATGGTGAAAAATTACAATAAAAGATTCACTCAGCGTTCTGAGTCCTGCCTCACACTCAGCTCCTGTTCCAGAACTAACGGGTCTTAGTTACAGGCTCAGCAATGAATCCCAAGTTCCAGCCCTAGCACTGAGAATATTATGTATTAAATACATACATTACTTACTTAATTAAAAAAGAAGAGTGAGGGGCTCAGGTACTTACCTGTAGGTGGCTGCACAGGATGGCAAAGCTTTCCTTTTATATATATATATATATATATAAACATTGACAGACACAAACCTCACTGACTGTCTGAGGCTGTATCCAATTGCTGGGTAAAGATTTTTTTTTAAATAACTAAAAAGAAAATAATCTCCATGGTCTGGCTACATAAAGATTTTTTTTAAATAACTAAAAAGAAAATAATGTCCATGGTCTGGCTACATAGTTAATGGGTGAATAAAAAAAATACAAAAAATATAACGTCAACTGGCTTGGTCCCTCTGCAGCACCAACTAAGGACTCATTCTCGGCCCTTGACATGGTCCAATTAGTTACTCAACCCACTAGACTCCACACATCTACTGGTACCCACACCCTCCTGGACATCCTTATCTCTAACTGCCTCCACAAAATCCAAGATATAAAAGTACTTCCCGACTCCTTAAGTGACCACTCACCCATCCTATTCCAATGGACCTCCTCCACACCCAAACCCATAGCCCAAACAACCTTCAGAAGGCGTCTCCAGCAGGAGGGTTACAAAAACTTAAACAGCTGCTCACCCAGATAGATTGGTCCCCATTAGTACAGCCCCCAGCGTTGATATTGCTCTCACCCTGCTTACACAGGCCTTCACCAGGCCTGTGACCTCTATGCTCCACTACCCAAACTCTGCAACTAAAAAGCAACACGCCCATGGATAACCCTGCCCTACTCCAAATGTTGAGAGACAGGGATAATCTCTGGCACAAAGCCATAGAATCGGGCAGGTTGGCGGACAGACATTCCTATAATGCCGCGCGCAATAAATGCACTCGAGCCATCCGTAAGGCCAAAGCAGACCACTATCAATCCACTCTCACAACCATGTGGGGGTCTGCAAAGACCTTCTGGAATAACATCAAAGAACTCAATGGGCAATCTCGGTCCCCACCTCCCTTCCAGCTCACCATAAATGGCACTGCCTCCACAGACACAGTCACCTTAGCAAACTGTCTAAACACCACCTTCTCAGATCTCAGCACTGTTCTCCCTAGCGGTTTCTTTGACCCTGTGCCCCAATCCCTGCCTCCAACCATGCAGCATCCCAGTTTCCTCCTGCGCACAATATCCCCCCATGAAGCTCATCCTTACCTACAAAAAACGCTAAACAGCAATAACCCTATAAATGATCCCCTAGATGCCTGGCTCCTTCGACTAGTCCTCGACGTGGTCCTAGTCCCCCTAACAGACCTGCTCAACAAATCCCTATGCCTAGGGCAATTCCCTAGTGCCTGGAAAACAGCTGTCATTACCCCCATCCATAAAAGTGATGACAAAGCCTCCCCTAATAACTATCGACCCATCTCCATTCTTTCCCCCCTCTCTAAAGTGCTAGAAAAAGTGGTGGCCGCCCAACTTACTGAATACCTAGCCAAGTATAACATCCTATGCCCAGAGCAATATGGCTTCCATTCAGGCCATAGCACCACCACAGCCCTCCTAGAATTCACCAACTTCCTGCACTCCTCCCTAGACGCCAGTAACATTGCAGAAGCTGTGTTCATAGACCTATCCAAGGCCTTCGACACAGTCTGCCACCCTCTCCTTCTCGACTCACTCCGCCAACTTGGTTTCTCCACAGATCCCCTGGCCTGGTGCTCCAGTTACCTTTCCACCTGGTCCCAATGTGTCAAAATTAATGGAACTCTATCCGACACACTACCCGTCCGCTCCGGGGTGCCCCAGGGCTCTATCCTGGGACCACTTCTTTTCTCCCTCTACCTAAACTCCTTACCAAAGGCCTGCTCCACAAAAATCTTACTATATGCAGACAATGCAGTGCTCTTCACCTCGCATCATAAACCCACACCCCTGCAGGACTCCCTCCAACTTGCCTTCTCCCAGGCCAAAACCTGGTTTAAGGACCATAGACTGGTCCTCAACTTAAAAAAGACGAAGTCAATGATCTTCTCTCACCGCCAAAACAGAGCTAAGAACGCACTGCTCAGCATCCTCCCCAGCACCCAGCACCCCCTTGAGCAGGTATCCAACTACAAATATCTTGGACTTACCCTCGACTCCGCCCTTACCTTCCATGACCACATAAACACCCTTGCTGCTGCAACAAACACCCGGATTGGACTCCTTTACTGACACAGGGACTGCCTCCCCCCCCACGCCCTTAGGCTTGCCATCACCTCATCGATACTGTCCCTAGTAGACTATGGGCTCCCTGTATATGGTGCAGCAAACAACACCACTCTCCAGATAATCCAGGCCACACTAAACAAGGCCTGCAGGCTCCTTACAGGCGCACCCAGGCTCACTCACACCTGCTCGCTCTATACCTCTGCCAATATTCTCAACCTTGATGAAAGGCTCCACTATCAGACCTGCTTACTCTCCAAGAAAATACTGCTCGGACTCTCCCCCCCGGGGTCACCGCCTCTCTTCAGTCTGCAACCCCACTATCTTCACCCGCAATTCAGAAAAAGTTCCTCTGGTTGTGCCCAGGGTAAAAACCTCCCTTGCCCAGAGATCTTTCCGCCATAGGGCACCCACATGGTTTAATGCACTCCCAAGCACCATCACTAGTGCACTCAAGATCGCCAATTTCAAAACCACTCTTCGCAACCACCTCTTCAATATCTGCTCCTGCAACTGCTTCTAATTCTCTCACTCTCTTACCCACTCTGATCCAATATTCTCTGACAAAGTCCATTATGGACTGCAACCTCCATCTTTAACACCAATCCCATGATTAGGTCTGACTACTATGTTTAGATGCCTTCTCAAAGCTTATAATGCCTCACTGCTGTTATGTTGTAAATATCGTCATCCAAAGGTTATAAATAATGTCAGAAAATACCTACTTCCAAATCTTGTAAATACTGTCTGTGACAAATGTCTGTAACACATGCTTAATGTAACCACTGTTATACCATGTATCTCATGTTTAGTGTAATTGTCTTTATACCTACTCTATGTTTCCATCTGTCTTACATGTGATGAGGTACCTTTGCAAATGAGCCTCTGGCTCAAAGGTTGTAAACCGATATATCAAATAAATAAATAAATAAATAAAATAAATATTACAGCGAAAAACAAAAACAAAGTATCAAAATTAGGGTAAAAAGTGTGCCTCAGAATTGCTGCAGGACCCTGCCACAGAACTTTGCTCCAAAATGCTGCAGAAAAATTGGGGCCATGTATATAACAGTGGGCGGTCTTGGTTTACTTGGTTTACTTAGTTTGAAAGGACAAAAGAAGGCCGAAGCCCATCGAGATTGTCCTTCACCACATTGGTGGGAATTTACTCACAGGGATTAGTGGAATCTATCCATAGATCTGGGCCTTTTTTAAATGAAGAAAAGGAGTTTCTGTCAACCAAATCTTGCTGAAGACTATCCCATAGTCTAAGGGCTCTTACCATGAAATAATTTAGTCCTTTATCGGTTCTTGATTTGGCTACATCAATCTGTTTGTTATGGAGCTGCAGAACAGTCTTTCTCTGGGAGAATTTTAGACCACATTACTGCATCATATCCTGAGATTTATGGATTTTATACAGAAAGAGCAGGTCATGTCTGCTTCTTCTGGTTTGAAGGGAGTGGAGCCTAGTTTCCTCCAATCTAACATGCTAGTTGCTATTTGCCAACTGGGGAACCATTTTTGTTGCCCTTCTCTGAATTCCCAAAGGATCCTGGCTCATTGTCGATGAGGCAGAAAATGAAGATTTTAAATGTGTAGTAGCCATTGCCATCAACGAGAGACAAGGCACCATCGATAGGGCACCAATGGCAGTAGCATAGGGTTCAGTAGAAACTGCCGATAAAGCACTAGAAAGTGCCGTCGGTGAGAGGGAGTAAACTCTCATTGATGAAGAGGCAGTTTTCAAGGGCATCATCGATGGGTATTAACCTGAAATGGTCATTGTCGATGGATGCTTTGAGCAGGATGCTGAAGTAGAAGCATCCTTGTCCCGCTTGTGCTTTTTATGCGAAGTAGCGGGAGGGGGGTCCTTGGGATTGGCCCTTTGCTTCTCTAAAAGGGTGGCTTTTTGTTCCATAAGGTAAGCCTGTATGTCAAGTAATCATCAGTGATGAGTTGCTTAATTAAACTCCTGACAAAAGTTGCATGAGGATGAGTCATGTGTGGGTCCTAGACAATGGGCACAGACTGTGTGGTTGTCGTAACGGTAGATTTTTCTACCGCAACGAAAGGAATGAAATAATGGTGATTTGCTTGGAGATCCTGCTGACATCCATCGACGAAGGAGTGGAATGGAGAAAAAAACATTCCTGTAGCTCAGTTTCTTGTCGATGACTGCTTACACTGTGCACTAGCTGCTGCGTGTGAGCTGAAGACGGTGGGAAAATGAACTGAGGATACCAGGGACCGCCCACTCTTATATAGGCAGCAGACTGATGATGTCGTGTGGGTGGCCCCTGGCAAAAGACTGCAAGAAGAGCTGCCATGCACCACAGTGACCTCTGGCAATGACCCAAGTGTATTACCTGCTGCAAGAGACCACCCTGTGGAAGATCTATGGTTACAGGTGAGTAACCCTCATTTTCTTTATGCAGCCAAAGAATGGGGAACAAGTAACAGTGACAAATTAGAAAGAATCATGAACAAAAATGACAGGGAACCTATTACAAGTCCGTTCTCTGAGAGTTGAGTTAGGGCAATTCTCCCTGTGCACTTTAATACAGGAAAAAATTATATATTTTCTATTAGATCTCTTTTTACTACCTGAAAATAGGTATCCAAGGCTTTGATTACTTGAAAAAATAGGATACTCCACCAATGGTCATGATTTTCCCTATATGTACTTCATTGAAAACAAAATAAACAACAATATATTCTTCTTGTCTTAGACATCTCATGACTGATATCTATCTATCTATCTATCTATCTATCTATCTATCTATCTATCTATCTATCTATCTTTCTGTCTATCGGTATGGCAACATTGCCATGAATCTTAACACCGCGAAGACTATCACTGCTACAAAATCTGTAGTTTTTTATTGTAATGGTCTTGCGGTACAATAATACGATGTCTCTGGGATGTGTGCCCCTTCCCTGAAACAACTCTGACCTGGAGTTTATTACTTAAAAATTCAGGGGGTGAGGGGGGGCAGAGCCCCATCCGCGGGGAATTCGGGAGCACAGCCTACTTTAAAAAACACTCTTTTCCTGACGGAACAGTGTCAGCTGTCGGCATTGTGCTGTCACTGTAAAGGCGGTCAGCAAGTTAACTGTCGAACCGCAGTGGTGGAACTCTATCTATCTCTCTGTCTAGATAGGTAGGTTGGTTGACAGACAGATGATATATAAATAATTAGGCCAAGAACTGAGGCAATCATATACATGAAAAGTAGATATAGAGACATATCAGTGCAAAAGACATGGAAAAATTGACAAGTTAAAAAATGCACATATGATATAATTGTATTAAAAATAAATTTGAAAGGGATCCGTACTTAACTATTTTAATAAATCATAGGGTAAGGAAAATAAAGAACAAGATTCAGATTAAAATTGTATAACAGCAATGTGCTGTTATTTATACAGAAAAGGGGAAGTACTATTGATCCACCTAACTGCTCAGTTTACTTAGAACAGCCCAGGTGACTTAAAGGAGAACTGTCAGCTTCCCCAGAAGAAAACCAGACCTATAGGTCCCACTGAGCTAAAATGCACCGTGGTGAAATTTTTTAAATAACTGATAAGGCTGAAATCTTACTATTTATCTGGTTAATCCTGTGACCTTCCCCCCACGAATATTTTATCCCATGGACAGCCCTCTGATAATGCACCTAATGTGCTAAGTCGTGAGGGACGCCTATGTGTCACTATAGAGCCTGACAAGAATAACACATATACAATATATGTTTGTGCTTCTTTTTTTTAAACTTCTTTATTAGCAGTCATACAAAATACATCACACAGACATTAACCATAAGACAGAATTGTTAACTAGCAGATTGTAATAAGCAGATTGTAGTAACCTCTGTCCGAATCTCTAAATTGGTAATTAGAAACCATGTCCATTGCTCCGCCTAGAGAAGCATAAGTCCAGATGAGGATGTATCCTTCTTACGTTCAGTGCTGGAAAATGTAAAGTTCTGTTAGGACCTGAGGTCTCTATTGTCATTAATGTTTTGGAAAAAACGAACATGTATAGATAATAATTATTGTTTGAAGGGTCCCTCTCTTATTTAACCTACAATGAAAACTAAGACTCTAATAGACTAATCTCTAGCCAAGTCAAGGTATCTCAGGTAAAGAAAGTTCATCAGAGAGTCCTTGGTAAGTCTAATTGCTTAGATGTACACTGATAAGTGTGTATTATATCTGGAGTGCCTTCCGGCTTCTCCGATATAACTTCACTTTTTTTTTGCTCAGTCTCGTGTACACGGCTTTCACTGAGACCTTCGGAGACTGGCAGTTTTTTTCAAGTTGTCAAATAATAGGGCTTGGTTAGGAATGACAACACAGATGGTTGAAAGAGTAACTTCTATGTTATAGTCTATACCACCAGGCACAATTATCTAATGTGACACTTGACTGACCAAGACTATGTGATCTCAGTCCAGGAAGGCTGCTGTGTTCATTAAAATCTAAAGTTTCCTTATGGGCATGTTTATTTGTTAGTGGACAATACCTCCTTTATAGTTCTTTTAATATTTTTATATTTACTTTAAACCCATTCGTCTGTCTGTGCCTATGACAGTTATATATCTTGCACCAGTGTCTTTTATTAAAATTTTTAACACACCAGCTCAAACATTTATGTAGTAATTTTAGGCATAAGAAATTTGCACATTTAATTATATGAATATAGCTTGGAACTGTTATCTTAAAGGTATTGACTTCTTAGGTTATCATTTTCCAAACTAAATGCTCTAAGTTTCATATTATTAAATTGAGAAGCATTACTCAAGTCAGGATTCATGATTAAAAGTATTTACTTTTGATTTTGTTGTTTTAAAAAGTTCACAAAGTAATTTTGCCAACAAAATGAATAAACAGTCATGACTTTAAAATTCCTGTCACAATTCTGGACTGTTTTAACAGTATAAGATCTATAAGACTGCTTTTTGGCATTGCATATGTAGGCAAACACAGTTTTCAAATTTCAAAACTCTTTAAATGCAATTATAATTATTCTGAACAGCAGTACAAACAGAAAATAATGTTTGACTAAGGTAGTCACGGACAGGAATAAAGTAGAAGCCAGATTTGTCAGTCCTAGTTCCGATGCCTAGGATTCAGGTAACTAGACTCACCAGACCAGCAAAAGATGTTCCCATGAGGTCCTAAGAGCAGAGGTGATCCTTGCTTCTCCCTATGAGTCTCCTTCCCTTGCCTGGGGTGGTTGAAAATTTATCGTTTTTTGCCAAATTAGGAATACCATTAAGTGGTATGAGTGTTGTTGTTGTTTTTCTTGGACCAGTTAAGCATGTGTCGCTGTTGGTAAGCTTCATACATCTGACTGATAAAGAGCAATGTTTGGATTATGACACCCCAGTTTTTTTGCATAAGCTAAGGAAGAAAACACTATGACAGATGTTGAGATTAGCATCTAACACTGTAGCATGCACCCTTGAAGTAGGGTGTTTCATGACACTGGGTGTCATACTTTTATGTGCCTTGATTGGTTTGCATTGCAGACAAGGGTGCAACACTCTTGCAGGCATTGGCAAGGTTGACTGCCTTGGACATTCAAGCAGTTAGGTGAACCACAATGATGTGGTTGACCAATTTTTGACCCCATATGGCCAAACTTGATTGGCTGATAAAACAGTGGCTATGGCCATGATCACATCATGATCAGACATGGAAAGTCCCTCACAGGTGTTTGAAACTTGAGAAGGTCATGCTCACAACTCATGAAGACACAGCTTGTCTGGAAAATTACAAGTCTACCCTTGGCACTTAGCTCTGCTTAAAGTTAAGGAGAAAATAAAAACTTAGTACATGAGTTTTAAACTTGTGAAAACAATCTATCAGGTTACAACTTGTTTATCGATTAGTACAAAATCAGACACACTAGAATGAGGTTACAAGTTATTGATCGATCAGTACAGGATTATGCACACCAAAATCCACTACTGATTATTAATGGGAAAATTCAAAACACCTGCCCAAGCCTTGCTGGCTTGGCTATATTGTTAGCGTCTGCTGGGTGGAATGTCAGCAGCAGTCCCTCTGGTCACTACACCCTCAACCTCTGGGTCCAGTTCCTCCACTTCCGGGGGCAATGAGGTAGGTAAAGCCCATAGAGCAAGTAGTCTGAGCAGTGGAACAGGGAGAGTCAATAATGGGCAGTCCCTGCCAAGGGGCATGAAAGTTCAGTGGCATAGGTAAGTTTGATGGAACAGGTAAATTTAATGGGGCAGGCAGGGTCTGACCTGGCAATGGATGAAGCTGAGGTGGCAATTTCTGTGATGGGGTGGACCTGTTTAGTGGAATGGTGGCAGAGGCAGACCTGGTGGAGTCTGCGAGATGGGATTGCACGCAAAGCAACAGGTATGACTACATTAATGTATACAGTTAAATAAAAAAAATAAATGATATCCAAAACTTAACTAGCTTTGGGATGACATTTTGAAAACACTATGAGAGCAGTTAGAGTGAACCCACAACCAGATGACCAGGAGCTAGTATCTGTCCACTTGTTCAGTGAGGCAGATCAGTAACTTTCAGCTTACTGTGACAATACAGACCTTCCTTCCATGTCTTCAATCAGATGCATGAAGAGCAGCGAGACTCCCAGACACTTCTCTGACTGAAGCCACAAATCCACCTTAATTTTCCATTCTGAAAATGTTTTTAACTAACTCAACCCAATCCTGATTGGTAGGGCAGGACCTGGATAAACATCGCTTTGTGATGGATTTATAGGCTGTCACTAATAAAATACCTCGAAAGGCCTTCTGATGGTTTGAGCGGCAGGCAGGGGTCCATAATCCCAGGAGCAATGTTTTGAAATCTAAAGGGATAGTAGTGCCTGCTGTCTGTCCCAGTTTAGGACCGAGCTCCTGCCAGAAAGGTTGAAGGATGGGGCAGTCCCAAAAAACATGTAACGGGGTACCTACCCCACCACAGCCTCTCCGGCATTTGTTAGTATGATCTCTGGAGAAGTATTTTGTATAGGATGGGGTAAGGAAATAACATGAAATTACTTTCCAGTGAAATTCTCACCAGTTATTAGAGGCTGAGGTGTAAAATACATCATACCAGATTGTGTTCCACTCTTTGGGGGGGGGTTAAGAGTGCAGCCCATCTCCCTTTCCCAAGTTATATGGATGTGGGGAAGGGAGACACCTTCTACCCTTCCCTGTAAGTAGCCCTGTATCATGCGAGAGATATATTTGTTCTGGATATTGCCTTGCCCTGCCTGTTCAATTATCTCTATTAACGAGTGAGGGTCCAATTGCAGGTCCTGTATTCTGTTCCCTTCTTGGAGAAAGGAAATGACCTGTAAATAGTGAAAGAAATCTGAACCCTTTAAGTGGAATTCAATTTGCATGTGAGCAAAAGTTTTAATATGTCCATTCTGTAAAAAGTGAGAAATGGCTTAAGCCCAGCCGCCTCCAGCACCTAAAGGTGGTGTCCATTCTGGGAGGAGGAAACTCTAAGCAGGTATCTATCAGAGTATAGCGGATGACTGAGTGAGTGAGACTAAGATCTCTCTCTGGACCAATCCTCAGATGGTGTAGAGCTGCCTAAACCAGGGATTTGAGGCTTCGGATGTTGTAATTTTTCGTAAGGGGGGCATCAATGATCTCCAAGGGAGAGGGTCCAAGACTACTACCAAGTTCCATATCTGTCCATACACCATCATTGACCTCCTTTTTATGTTTTAGCCATGGCAGGAGTTGTGCCATATTTGATAATATAATTTTAAATTTGGGAGGCCTGCCCCACCTTCTGACTTTGGTCCTTGCATATCGGCCCATTGAATACGTGTTTTTTTATTAGCCCAGATAAAATGGTGAAGGGCTTTATTAATTTTTTTGCAGTCTGTACTGGGAACCTTTAGGGGTAGAGTTTGAAAAAAACATAAAAACCGTGGTAACACATTCATTTGACTGGTCTCTATTTCCCCAAATAAAGATAAAGGGAGAAATTCCCACCGATTAAGGTGTGTATTTACCATGGAGATAATTTATCATAGTTAGCTCTATATAACCCATGAAGGCTTGCTGGAATACAAATACAGAGATAGCGAATCTGAGTAGTGACCCATTTATATGGGATCAGGTGACATAGCCCTGGAGTTTGTGTTCCACTAAGAAGGACGACCTCCATTTTGCTTTCATTTATTTTAAAACCTGAGACCATTCTGTATTTTTGCAGTACTTGTTGCAAAACTGGGAAGGTGTGAACTGGGTTATGCAGATACAACATACTATTGTCTACATAAAGGGAAATTCGGTTCTCTACTCCTCCCACTGTCACTCCCTCCAACTACTGGTGCTACCTGACCAATGCTGTCAAGGGCTCAATACTAGGGGCAAATAAAAGAGGTGAAAGGGGGCAATCCTGTCTAGTCTCTCTGCCAATAATGAAAGGCCAGATATTGTACCATTGACTTTGGTTCAGGCTGTTGGGTAATGATAAATAGCATGAAGCCAATTGAGAACCGTGTGTCCAAAACCAAATTTAGTTAACATGGAAAACGCAAATTCCAAGTCTAGCCTGTCAAAGGCTTTTTCCACATCAATCATAATTGCAATTTGCTTTTCTGGGGAGTTTTTACTATCATGAAGACTAAACACCTCTGAATGTTGTCCATTAGGTGTCGCTGGGGGATAAAGCAGATTAATCAGGATGCACCAGCCTGGGCAAAAAAGTGTTTATCCTATTCACCAGTATTTTCATAAATATTTTTGAGACCACATTGAGTAGGGATATTGGGTGACAAGAATCACATTTATCCATTGGTTTGCCAGGTTTGGGCAACACCATAATTAAGGCTTGTTGCCAGAAATCAGGCAGGTCCTCGGGGGGGCTTCAGTATCATTGAACACGTTAGTTAAAAGGGGAAGTAGGTGGTGTTTAAAGGTTTTTAAAAATTTGGCATTATAATCATCTGGGGTTAGTGACTTTCCTGACTTCAGGTCTATTATAACCTGCTCAATCTCTTGTGGTGAAATAGGACACTCTAACATTGAAGTTTCTTTCTCAGTGAAACATGGAAGATTTATAGTCCTTAGAAATTCTTGGATATGGTTCCGCCCGGCAGGGGGACAGTATGAGACCTTATATAATTTATATCAGCTGAGCTGGTTAAACAAGGAGGTAAAGGAGAAAGTGAGGATGAAGAGGGATGCATTCATTAGCTATAAAAAAAATCTGGTCTGGTGGTGGACAGGGAGGAGTACTCCAGGAAATCTAGGGAGGTGAGTACAGTAGACCAAGCGGCCAAGGCTTCAAGGGAGCTAAGGTTGGCACAGGGGATCAAAGAAAGGGAAAAGGATTTCTTCAGGTAAAAAAGGGAGAAAAGATGCTGCAAGGATGAAATAGTCAGGATCAAAAAAGATAGAGGGTGGGCAGAAGGTGGGGGGAGGAATCAGGCACAGGCACTCAATGAGTACTTCTGTTCAGTGTTTACCAGGGAGAAAGATGGGCCTATGCCGCAAAGAAAGGGTAGGATTGGCACAGGAGGGGTGGGGGTTATGGATGGGGTAATCCCGGTGGATGGGGTACTGGAGGGCCTTAAGTCTTTAAGGGTTGATAAGGCTCCAGGACCAGACTGTGTGCATCCAAGAGTCCTGAGGGAGATGACAGGGGGTCCTGGCGGAGCCCCTGGCAGACCAGTTCAACACCTCTCTAGAGACAGGATGTGTGCCTCAGGACTGGAGGATGGCACATGTGGTGCCCCTCCATAAGAGTGGGCCCAGGGATAAGCCAGGTAACTATAGGCTGGTCAGCCTTACCTCCATTGCAGGGGAAACTAATGAAGTCTGTTCTCAAGGAGAGATTGGTGATATTTATGGAGGAGAATGGGCTCCAGACAATAGGCAACATGGATTTGTTGCAGGTAGATCCTGCTAGACCAACCAGATCGACTTTTATGATTGGGTGACAAGGGCACTTGATAAGAGCCATGCTATGGATGTCTTGTATTTGGACTCTAGCAAGGCCTTTGACTCGGTACCTCATGGGAGGTTGATCAGTAAACTGAGGGCCCTGGGAGCTGGGGAGAAGTTGGTAGGATGGGTTAGGAGATGGATGCAGGGTAGAAAACAGAGGGTAAGTGTTAGGGGGGAGCTCTCATCTCCCCGAGCTGTCATCAGTGGGGTCCCACAAGGCTCAGCACTCGGGCCAGTGTTATTCAACGTCTTCATTGGAGACCTAGCAGACAGGATCAAGAGTAAAATTAACTTGTCTCTAATTTTTAATCTCTTCGTTAATACTGGAGAATATCCAGATAATTGGAAGGTTGCAAGGGTTAAGCCAATATTTAAATCTGGAAATAGGGATGAATTAGGTAATTATCGCCCCATTTCTTTACTGTCACAGGTTTTCAAAATCTTTGAGAAAATACTAGCTAAACAATTAAAAGAATATCTGGAGTCTGGAAATAAAATGTGTACCTATCATGACACGTGGACAGCCAGTTCTGAGTACACTATAATTTTTTGTAATATAAAAATGTGTTATGGACTGTCTCTCATGAGAGATGCTGAGACAGCATGTGAGACACACACACACACCCAGGTTTTAGATACAAGATGTTACCTGGAAGACCAGGAGCTAATTATAGACTAGAACAGGCCTTAATCAAGAATCTCCTGTTTTTCTAAGTTAACTATAGCTTTAACTGCTAAAAGGGAAATCAGTATCCATTTTATGACGTGTCGAGGAAGAAACCAGGTTTGGCACACTGGTGCGAGATCATAAATGCTTTGATGTCTGTGTGAGAGGGATACTGCTCATAGATGAAAGGAAATTTACAGACTTGATTGGGGAAGTTACATGGGGAAAGGAGTTTCTGCTGATGTAACCTGAATTAACTTTCCTTCTAAAATTATAAAACTTCCTGGGTGTATCATTTTTAATAAACAGAAGAGGAGCTAGGTGACCTCACACAAAGGGGTTGGCAAAGGCATTTTTTTAAAGAGTATTCAGTTTTTTCTTCAGAGACTTTTTTCTGCACTCTGACAAAGAAACATCTTTGAGCACTTTAAGCAAGTATACAGGTAGAGAGAGACAAAATTTAAGTACTGTAGTAGGAATTGCACTGTTAAAACCTTATTTTAAAATATTGTATGGTTCTTGTGGTATATGGTTCTGTATTTTATGTTTTACATATTTTTATCTATTTTAGTAAAAACTCTATTTTTAGAGCCTACTTGGTCTGTCTTTGAATTTCTTTTCTTTAACAAGTGAAGTTTATATGGTTAAAGCAGACACTATGCATAAGCTTGAATAGTGATACCAAACTGGAAAAAGGTAAGAGTAATCTGAGGTCTTTATTAGAGTTTTTAAGGGTTCATTTTGTACACCTGGTTAGGTGCCCATAGGCAAAGATATCTGCCCCCCCCCAAAGACAGAATTATCTGAGCCTGTGCATTGGGTATGCTAGCAAGAGGTTCACAGTTTGAATCTCTCCAGAACTGAGACCAAAGGTTGATTCAAACCCACACAACAGACAGGAGGGTTACCATGTTTCTGTTAACTGTTCACAAGACTGCGCTCAGAGGTTGGCACTTTGGGAGTACAGGGCTGACCTGCTGAGTGGGTTTGTAACACCTATCAGTCTGGGTTCAGAGCTCGTCATGGCACCTAGACTGCTTTGGTCAAGGTGGTCAGTGACATCCAAATGAGCCTGGACAGGAGAATGATGGTGGGAGCCTTGTTCATAGATCTGTCCAAGGCTTTTGACACCTTGAACCACCATATTCTGCTGTCCAGGCACCGGGATATTGGAATGTCAGGACCAGCTCTTAGTTGGTTTAATTCTTATCTTACTAACAGAATACAATATGTTGAAATTGGGCCTTATAAATCTAATACGGTTAAAATAGATTTTGGTGTGCCCCAGGGTTCTATCCTGGGGCCACTGTTATTTAATATATACATTAATAATTTGAAATTTCAGGATTGTGATGTTAGGTGTCATCTTTATGCTGATGATACCATCATCTTTGTTGAGGGGGATTCTGTTGCTATAATTTATGAGTGACTACAGTGGGCTTTTGATCAAGTACAAAAAGTTTTTGCTACTCATCTTTTAGTTCTAAATTGTACTAAAACTCAATCAATTCTCTTTGGGGATAAATCAGAATTGAATCGACAGTGTCTGGTCCTGACTACCACGGAAGGGTTAAAAATCCAACAGGTTCTCAAGTAAAAATATTTGGGGATGTGGTTCGATCATGTCTTTAAATGGGACAAGCATTTTAATAAGATGCTGAACAACCTAGGTAGGAGATTGGGCCTTCTATATAGATTAAGAAGTAACATGACTACAGATATTAGGCTGCAAATAGTAAATTCTATGATTATCCCCATTATGGACTGTGGTGAAATAGTCTATTCTGGGGCCTCTAGTACCCAGCTGGATAGGGTTGAGTTAATGTTTAACAAATTTGCTCGTTTTGTACTAGATATCCCTCGAAATAATCATCAGTGTGTTTTGTATCGTTCACTCAACTGGCAAAAACCTTCAGAATGTAGAAAATCCCACCTTATTCAATTTATGTATTAGGTGTGGGAGGAGGATTTCCCCAAATATATCTTGGAGCGATTCCAACTGAGAACTATTAAGAATAATTTTAGGTCACCTAAAGGCGTTGAATTTACAGTGCCTAGGTTCAGTTTAGGGACTGGTAGCTCCACAGTAATTTTTAGAGGGGCAGTACTATGGAATTCTGTACCCATCAGATTCAGACAGCTTCATTCGCCAGTCAGATTAAAAGAGATCCAGAGCTGGCTAAAAGATGAGACCCAGTCGTCAAATAATTGTTGTGGTGAAGCTATCACATAAATTATGAAATTACTTATTCTACTTAGAGGGCCTGTGTGGGTTATGTTGTCTACCTTTGTGAAAGTTTGTATAATTATTTATTAACTGTAATTTTTGTATATCTATGAAATTAAGTGTTTTTTTTTTAATACCGGAACTTTTTGTACTGTTTGAACTTTATAACTATGTGCAATTGGACCTCATTGAAAATGAGCTATGCTCAATGGAGTCATCCTGATTCAATTGCTTGAATAAAAATGATTTACTGCTTATTACTAATACTTACTATTACTGTTTACTGATGACCAAGGCCACTGATTTTCGGCGATTAAAACAATGAAATTCCGTTTTCAAGATTTAAGATTCTGGAATTGCACCGGTGATTGTTACTCTAATTTCCAGATTTTACCAGGATTCTGCTATCATTCATTTAGTATGTGCATAAATAATCAGAATTAAAGAAGGCTTAATATCCAGAGCATTAAATAAAGCAAATTGAAAATAGTACAGGAGTAATTAAAAGTAATTAAAAGAAAACACAAGTTTTGTAGATTTTCTGATCTGTTATAAATGCCAGATTCCATGAAATCTTTGTTTTTACCAGTCTTCTGGCAGCCCTAATTCCAGAATTTTACCAGATTTTCTGGTAAAAACCGAAAAACAGTGGCCTTGCTGATGACACTAAGATTCGTGGGGTGGTAGACAGTGAGGAGGGGAGGTAGGTTCTGCAAGATGATCTGGCAAAGCTTGAGTAGTGGTCTGACAGTAGGCAGATGAGATTTAACACTAAGAAGTGCAAGGTCATGCACTTGGGAGTCAGAAACCCTAGGTACGGCAACTGGCTGAGGGAGTGCAGTAATCCAACTCAGTGGAGGAGAAAGATCTAGGGGTACTAATTACAGAGGACATAAATCTTTCTGTGCAGTGCAGAAAGGCGACAACTAAAGCTAATAAAATGCTGGAGTACATTGCCAGAGGGATCACTTCTCAAAGAAAGAAAGGATGTCATCTTGCCATTGTACAGGTCGCTGGTGAGACCACACTTAAGAGTACAGTGTGCAGTTCTTTCACCCATACTTAAAGAAAGACATCAATCTACTGGAGGGGGTACAGTGTAGGGTGATAAAAATTATTCTAGGCCCGGGGGACATGCCATATGAGGAAAGATTGAGGGAGCTCAACATCTATTCCTTGGAGGATAGGAGGAAGAGAGGTGATACGATTGAGACCTATAAATATTTAAAGGGCATAAATAGGGTACATTCTGAGGACACGTTCAGACTAAGGGGGGAGAGGAATGCAAGAGGGCATAGTCTGAAATGGGAGGGGGGTAGATTCAAGAGGGAAATGAGGATGAGCTGTTTCACAGAAAGAGTGGTGGCAAAGTGGAACCAACTGCTAAAAGAGGTGATTTTGCTGGCAACTAGAGGCACTTTTAAGAGGAGGTGGGACAGGGTCAGAGGTAAGGTCATAACAGAGGGAAAATGGGTGGGGGTGGAGGCAGTCTGGGGGATAATACAGGTGTTTGGGGGGGGGGAGCTGCAGTAAATTAGACTGGGAGCTGCGCACTCAAGCAGACTTGATAGACCGCTATGGCTTGTATCTGCTGGCATTTTCGTATGTTCATATAATTGCTGGTAACAGTGGTTGAAATATGAGGCAATATCTTTAGATGAGTAAGCAACTCAGGTGTGGTCAGGATGATTAAGCTTTCTGACGTATCAATCAGGCTGTTGCTTCCGTAAGTGAAAGGCTAAGAGATGACCTGCCCTGTTCATTGTAAGTTTGATTAATATATCTGAGTTTACATTCAACTTTGATGTCCAGCAGAGATTGCAGTTCCCTTCTGACATCAGTTAGTTGACTGAGAGCTTCATGTGATCCAACCTTTTTGTGTTTTTCTTGGTAACTCGTGAAGTGGGCGCATGAGGAAGGGTGCCATCCATTATGGCGACACCTTCCTCGCACAATTCACTCTCGGCGACCGACAGGTATGGCACCGGAGGAGGGGGTGGGCGAACTAGGCAACAGGATGTTGCTATACATACGGCATCGGGGTGGGAGCGAGCATGGCGAAAGCATGGGCTGGGGGTGGAGAGGTTGTAGGCGGTGGTACTGCAGTCATCGGTTGAGCTGCGGTGGTTGTCGGGATTGGGCAATGGCTAGGGTGGCTGAGGTACTGGTTTCAGGTCTGAAGCTGGTGCGATTTTATTGTGCCCAGCCCAAACCTTTATTTTTACTACTTCACTCCCCGACATGCACCCCCTGGAGTTGAGGAATCCTTAAGTAGGAGGTGGGGCGAATCCTCATGCTGGGGGTGGCGCGCCCACAGAAAGTAGTAAAATATGTCCGTGGCCGTTGTGCTGGTGCTAGGGTTGTCAGAGTGCCAAAATGTGTTCGGCACTCTGACTGAGCGATAACGGTGACCTGTTTCTCTTCGAGTTCCCTAACCTTTATTTCTAAGTTGGATCATTTCTCTAAATGATGCTTTTTTAACAGTGAAGCATAAGAGATAATTCTCCCCCGTAGGGTAGCCTTTAAGGCGTCCCACAACCATTTTATTTTGGTCTCTGAGTTTTGGTGATCTGTGAGATAACCTGAAATAGTATCTTCGATAAGTTGTCTAAATGCCTCATCGTTAAGCAGAAAAGTGTTCAAGTGCCAGAAAGTTGTTCTAGTCCAATCCCCCACTTGTAACGCTGTAGAAACAGGTGTGGTCGGATAAGACCATAGGGTAAATGGTGCAGTTTTTATTTTTAACATTCAACACTTTTTCTCCGCCTCAGGCAGAGCTGTCCCCCAACTACCTCTGCAGCCGGCACCCGGACCAGGTCTGCCATGCAGATAATCAACCATCCACACAGGCTGGCCAATGACAGGACCCCCGCCCCCATATCCTGCAGCAGAGACACCCGGTGGCTACGTCTTCACGAGTCCAGGGGCGCAGGGCACAGCCATTAACCTATGCGGTTGCCCAGCCTTGTTTTCCTCCTTAGATTCCCAAAGGAGCCAGATGTGCAATGGCGTCAATGCACCTTACATGCAGATGCCTGCCGCGCTCCACCCCTCTGTCCTGCCTGCTTCTGTAGTTCACCCAGCTTCCGCCAGGTGCCGCTGCAGTGCGGCACAGAGCCCTCACCCACCCCAAAGGAAGGAGAGCAGTCATGGGATGCTTGATCCTTTGTCTCTCTGCTAGCCCCGGTGGCCCGAGTGCATTCCCAAACCCGGGTCGCCGGTGCGGCGCGAGGTGTGGCGTCCAGCACTTCAACCCTCAGCGCCACCAGGCCGGCTAATAGTGCAGTTTTTACATTTGTGTAAATCTGTTTTAGAACTTAGAAGAAAGTCTAGGCAGGAATAGGAATGACGCAAAGCAGAATAGAAAGTATAATCCTATTGATGAGGATGCAGTTCTTGCTATACATCTACTGTTGCCAATCGCGTCATACCTGTCCTGACGTTTTGCTCATTAATCTGTTTAGGACCTTAAGGCTTGAGGTACAGTTCACCTGTGGGGATATAACATAATTGTAATCCCCCTCATTATTACAGTATCTGCTCTCAGAGAAGCTACCTTTGGAAAAAGCCTTGTAAAAAAGGCTGTGGTATCTACATTCGGTGCATATAAATTAATGAGGTGTATTTTCTCACCAAAAATCTCTCCTGAGATTATAACCACCTGCCCATTTTATAGCTGTTCTGTATGTAATATGTCTAGAGGACTGTTTTTCTGAAACAGAATAGCAACCCCCGCCCACTTATCCACGTCATGTGAAGCTAAAACCACCTGGCCCACACACATCCGTCAGAGTTTCAGACGTTCAGTATCTGAGAGTCTCCTGCAAAATACCTATATCACAGTCGAGGTGCTAAAGATGCATGAGAATTTTTGTCCTCTTCACCACTGAGTTAATCCCTTGGACATTTAAAAAAATTAGCTTTAGAGTACCCATTGGTTAATAGATTCAGAGATAACCAAGGGTCCTACAATTACATCACCCGTGGTCTGTGGGCCGCATCCACTCTCAGTTACTGTATGCCACATTAATGTCACTCAAAACATACAGTAAGGTAAAAAAAAAAAAGGAAAAACACTGCAAGTCATCAAACTGTACAACAGGAGTAACTATATACATAAATAGGAAACAGACAAAAGGTGTATCAAGCATAACGATACTCCTTAGGTGATGAGATGTCCACCAACTCCTGGGAAGGCAGAGTACAGCCAAATGGCCATGTTGCTTGTGTTGGAGAGCAAGTCTGACCACTCCGAGAGTAGGTCAGTAGTAGGCTTGGGTAGAGGCCTAGCGGTAATTCCACTAGATATTGTTGGCTGTTGTGTAAGCCTAGCTGGGTCCCCGAGCCACGATTGAAAAAAACAATAAAACTGCCCACAAGCTGTGTAAACACAGCTTGGTGCCCTATAACAGCCATACTATATAGAAACATAGAAACATAGAAGTTGACGGCAGATAAGGACCGCAAGGCCCATCCAGTCTGCCCATTTCTTTTTCTACCTTATAAATGTGCCATCGGGCCTTTGCTCTGTCAGTGACCTATCTATTCATAGTCATTTGTATTGCTCCCTTATGCCTATCCCATGCCTGTTTGAAGCCCTGCACTGTATTCATAGCCACCACTTCTTGTGGTAAGCCATTCCATGCATCTACCACCCTTTCTGTGGAAAAGAATTTCCCTCACATTCCCCCTTAATCGGCCTCCCTCTAATCTCATGCTGTGTCCTCTTGTCCTGCTATTTTTCTTATATTTAAACATGTTAGACTCTTTCACCTTGTTTATGCCCTTAAGGTGTTTAAATGTCTCGATCATATCACCTCTCTCCCTCCTTTGCTCAAGGGTATACATATTGAGCTCCGTTAATCTGTCCTCATATGTCTTCTGATGCAGTCCCTGCACCATTTTGGTTGCCCTTCTCTGGACTGCCTCAATTTGGTTAATGTCCTTGTGAAGGTGTGGCCTCCAATACTGCATGCAGTACTCCAGATGGGGCCTAACCAATGTCTTGTACAGAGGGATTATTACCTCCCTCTTATAACTTGTGATACCCCTACTAATACACCCTAACACCCCCCTAGCCTTACCTACTGCTTTAGAGGTCTGCTTGGATGATTTTAGGTCATCAGTGATGATGATGCCCAAGTCTCTTTCTTCCTTTGTGACTGCTAGCAACTCCCTCCCAGCCTATAAGTGGCTTCAGGGTTTCTCTTCCCTATGTGCATGATTTTGCACTTCTTTGCATTAAATCCAGTTGCCACTCTTCTGACCATTCTGCTAGTTTATCCAGATCTCTTCTCATTCTGCCCACCCCATCTGGATCATCTACTCTGTTGCAGATCTTGGTGTCATCTGCAAACAGACAAGCCTTACCCTCTAGTCCATCTCTGAGGTCACTAATGAAGATGTTGAATAGGACTGGCCCCAGGACTGATCCCTGAGTACCCCACTTGTGACTTTCATCTCTTCTGACTGTATACCATTTACCACCACTCTCTGTTTTCTGCCAGTCAACCAGTTTGCCACCCAGTTGACCAACTTCTGACCCACCCGAGCCTACCTAGCTTATTTATCAATCTTCTATGTGGAACAGTGTCAAAGCTTTGCTGAAGTCAAGGTAGGCGACATCAACTGCTCCCCTTGGTCCACCACTCTGGTTACCCAGTCAAAGAAATCTATGAGATTAGTTTGACAGGACCTTCCTTTGTAAACCCATGCTGTCTTGGATCCTGTGCCCCTATGGATTCCAGGTGTTGCACTATCCTTTCCTTAAGAGTGCCTCCATAATCTTGCCACTACTGAGGTAAGACTGACCCGGTCTGTAGTTCCCCGCCTCCTCCCTGCTACCACTCTTGTGGGTGGGATACATGAGCCCTTCTCCAGTCTTCTGGGACCTCTTCTGTGCTCAGAGACTCACTAAACAATTCTGCTAATGGCTCTGCTAGTTCCTCCTTTAGCTCCTTAAGTACCCTGGGATGTATGCCATCAGGTCCCATTGCCTTATCCACCCTGAGCTTAGCAAGCTCTTGTAGGACCCTTTCTTTTGTGAAGGGAGTAGTGCTCACCTCCCTCCCCCCTGTGTCCATGATGCTGAGCTGTGGGCCCTGCCCTACCTTCTCTTCAGTAAATACTGAGCAAAAGTATCTATTTAGGATAGATGCCTTTACAGAGTCCTCCTCCTCACATGCTCCCTTTTCTCCATTAAGCTTAGCAATACCCCCTCTGGACTTTCTCCTTTCACTAATGTATCTATAGAAAGTCTTGTCACCTTCTTTTACTGTTCAGTGCTAGTGTTTCCTCAGTTTGGGACTTTGCCTGCCTTACTGCCTTACCTGCTTCCCTTAGGGCAGTTTGGTATGCCTCCCTATCTTCATCCCGCTGTGTTCCCTTATATTTTCTGATGGCCAGCCTTTTGGCTCTGACCTTTTCTGCTACTGTATTTGAGAACCAAAGTGGCTTCCTTCTTCTTTTGCACTTCCTTTTCTGTCTAACACAATGGGATGTTGCTTCAAGTATTGTATCCTTAATGCTTGCCCACTTTGCCTGTACCTCCTCACCTGTGTTTCTTTTTGCCAGGGCTAGCTTAACTCTGTTGGCCATCTTATCAAAGTCAGCTCCTCTGAAGTCCCATATTTTGCCTTGGAATGGGATGATTTAGATGTAGTAGCCAAATTGAACCATACCATGTGATGGTCACTGGCCCCAGGTGACCTTCTACCTGGAGATCTGTGATCCCTTCTTTGTTAGTCAGTACTAGATCTAGGATAGTCCTGTCTCTTGTGGGTTGCTGTACCAGTTGTTTGAGGCCCTCCCCCTGCAGGGAATCCACTATGAGTCTAGTTCTGGCAGATGTTCCTGCTGGTATTGACCAGTCTGTATCTGGCATGTTGAAGTCTCCCATTATCAGAACCTCCACTTTAGCTGTCATGTTTTGTATATCTTCTAACAGTAATGTGTCTATGTCCTCCCCCTGGTCTGGGGCCTGTAGACAACCCCAGTTCTTATGGCTGTCCCATTTCCTGTTTCAGGGTGACCCACAGTTCTTCTGGCTCCTTATGTGTATTCTGAATTTCTGTAGCTTTGATATTTTCATTAACATACAGGCCACTCCTCCCCCTTTCTACCTCGGTCTCTTCTGAACAATATATAGCCAGGTACTGAAGTCTCCCAAGTGTGGTTACTGGTAAACCACGTCTCACTAAGTGCTACTATGTCCAGTTTAGCCTCTGACATTATTGCCTGTAGGTCTGGGATCTTATTTCCCAGGCTGTGAGCATTGTGTACATGACTTTCCATTGGCCAGATTTTGGTGTGTTAGTTGTTGGGTGAAGTTTGGCATTACCCTGTGCATCGTGTGGGAGACAAACCTTTTTCTTACCTGGTGATGCAAATGAGCGGCAAACCGCTGAATTCCTGTTTGACCACTAGCTGAGGGAGGGTGTTCTTCCCATTCGACATATGGGTGCTGCACCCTCTCCCATTTGCTAGTTTAAATATTCTGCAAAGACGTGAAACTTCTGCCCCAATGCACTGACTCCCTCTTTAGTCAGATGCAGTCCATCAAATTTAAAGAACTTTCGCTCCCAGAACTGTTGCCAGTTCCCTACAAATCTGTGTCCTTTTTCCTGGCACCAGTCCTTGAGCCACGTGTTTAGCTCCCCTATCTCCCCTTCTCTGACCTTCCGTCCATCTGCTCCCTTCTCCCAGACTGGCAGGATCTCAGAGAAGGAGATGCCGGACGAAATAGATGATAGTTTGTCACCCAGCCTAGTCAGGTGTTCCTTGGTCTCCACAACTGACCGGCTTGAGGATCATTAGTCCCTATGTGTACTAGGACATCAATGTTTTCTCCTGCTTTGTGAACAATTTTAGTAATGCGGTCAGTGTCTCTCCATGCTGATGTACCTGGGAGACATCTGACCATCACCCCTGGCTGGAGATGGGTATCAACTCCCCGAATCATGGAGTCTCCTATGATCAGAAGTTTTTTGGATTTCCTTTGTGCTTGTCTAGTTTTGGTTCCTGATTTGGGTGAGTATTGTTGTGCTAGCTCCTGTGCCGCAGTGTCCTGCTCTGCAGTGTCTTCTGCCTCTTTATTTGATTTCAGAGATAGAGGCAGATACCTGTTTGTAGTGTTTATATGGTTTTTGGAGGTAATGTGTTGGAGAGCAGAGAGTGATGGGGCACCTGATTTGCTCCTCCTAACCACCTGCCAACCTCCTGGACCAACTACCTCTGTGGTCGAGGTTTTTCTGTTGGATGCTGGGGAAATGGCGGGTGGTTCTTATAATGTATTTCCTCTTCAATATGAAATTTGAGGCGTGCAATCTCTGCCCATGCTGCCCGGAGCTGAGCCCTAAGATCTCCAAAGGCCCAGCATGTAGGACAGTGTCCTAAATCCTGTAAGACTGTCCTTCTGAAAATTGTTCCACAGTACCTGCAGTTAATGAAATCCATTCCAAATAAGTTGCTGGGTTTGTAACCTAGTCAGAGTAATTAGAAGGAAAAAAAAATGCAAGTAATGGTTTAATTGTGCTTTGTTTAACTTGTTATAACAAGTTAAATTACTAGTGCCCTGTAAATGAGTTCACCTTGTGGAGGCCCCACTGATCCGCCCCTTCCTGCTCTGCCACAGGAAATGTCACAACTGTGGTACCCTATAAAAGGAGTGTAGCGTGGGGTGGTTGGGGATGGGGTGGGTTGGCTCCTTCCCCTGCCTAAAAAGAAGAACCACGGACGAAAGAACAAGGAGGTAAGAGCAGAAACAATCAGTCAACAACAAATGCAGTAACCCTGAAAGCTTATCCTAATGTTAGATAAAACTGTAAAACCTGTAAAGCACCACCTGTAATAATTTCAGAGAAGATATACCCTGTAAGAAACAGTTTGCTCCAGAGAAAAATAAAGCAGTAACAGAAGATATACCTTGCAAAAGACAATTTGAATCAGAAGATTACAGCAGTAATCTGTTAGCACACACCTGTAGGCACACCTTGTAATAATGCAGAAGAAGGTATACAGCAACAACAATTTGAATCAGAGAAAAAATAAAGCAATGAAATGTTAGCAACAAACAGTAGCAATCCCTGTGAGTAAAAAATAAAAACACCACCACACAGTAAATCTGCTTAGCCAAACTAAGTCTTAATCCTTCTCCCTTGCTCTGGTAAGTTTCTCTACTCTGCCTTTCAAGCAGTCTTAGAAGGAAAGAGCTCAGGTGAAGCTAGGTGCCTTGGCCAGCAAACCAAGTCTTCTACCTCTACCTCTTCTACTTCTACTCTGAAAAGGGATTTAAAAAAAAAGGGGGGATGTAATTCAGTAGATTCCTGGTCCCTCCCCCATCCCCAATTGACACAGGGCTGATTTAGGGTTAAAACGGAGAAAATAAAACAGCCCCCCCAGAGTCCCACTGTCGTCTATACTCTGGGAGACAGCCAAGACCCCACCACCATTTTGAATGTAGGAGTATGTCCTTGCACCAGGCTGGATCCTTGTATACCTAGTGTGTTCTAACTGGAATCTGCCCTAGAGCCACAGATGAGATCTCCGTGAATGCCATCCAGATCTGTGCTGAGCAGTCTTAAATCTGGTCCTTGGTTGCATGTCACTGGGGAATGAAACAGTGGTCCAACGTGGCCGACCAAGGTCATGCCTCCTCGCCAATGCATCCACCCCTGTCCCCAGCCTCTGTTTAGAGAAAGGGAAGAACTACTCCTTGGAACACGACGGCTAGATCCAAAAGTAGATTAAAGCAGCTACATAAGGAGCAGACCTCATGCATTGCATCGAAAGGTTGCTGGGTAAGATTCCAGTCTGTGGGCAACCAGTATAGAGAGCAGTTAGTTAATTCCATCATTTATTTATTTATTGCATTTTGCTAACCAGGTGAACCCACTGAGACCAGAGGTCCCTTTTTCGGGGACGACCCGGAGTTAATTACATACATCATTTATACAGTTTTTCTCATACATTACTCATAGCTCAGCAGTTTATAATAAACATTTGACTCAGCAATTACAACCATAGAAGCAAAAGACATTGGTTTTACATACACTGTACTGCAAAATTAGTCACAAAGGGAGGAGTATGATGGACAGCGACATTAGAGTGACAACATTATAGATACCTTCCGCAAGTGCTTATGCTAGGAGGAGTGTGTCAAAGACCTGCTATAGTGTACAGGCCCTATTAGACGTATAGTAGTGAACAGGAGAACAGCATCTAGGGCTAGGAGGGGAGTTAACGGTAGCAGCTGCAGAGACACTGCTCCAGCATGTATGTTTTTAGGCCAGATTTGAACCCTTTCCGGGTGGAACTTCTGGTCAACTGTTCTGGGAGTGAACATCAGAGGTAGGGTGCCAAGTACCCAAAGGAGCTCTTGCCTAGGTTTGTGTGCACACATGAGGTATACTGAGGAGGCAGCTCCCTGATGTCTGCAGTGTTCATTGGGGAGATTTTAGCTCCAGAAGGCCAGATAAGTCGGGGCGGTGCTAACATGGGTCAGTTTGTAGGCCAGGCATAGTAAGGGATATGAGAGTTTATGCTCTATTGAGGGCCAGTTAAGGTCTGCAAGGACCTCACAATGATGCCTCCTGGGCGGGGAGCATGTAGTAAAGCTTGCTATCCTACTATAGAGGGCTGACAGCTTGAGGTGTTCACTCTCCTTAAGTAGCTGTAGGAGGGGAGCACCATAGAGAAGGGTGGGACGTAGAGTGCTTTTGGCTATAGTGAGTTGTGCGTCGCCTGTTAGACAGTTCCCAAGTCTGTAAAGAAGGCCAAGCTTCTGATGAGTGGTCTTAGCTACATAGTCAATATGCGGTTTGTAGGACATTCCTTGATCTAGGTAAACTCCTGGGTATTTAATCTTGTCCACAACTTTAATTCGTGAACCTGAGGCTGCATAGAGCGGGAGTAGGTATTGCCTGTCACCTCCCAAGTGTCTAGTCTTGAAGAGGACAGCCTTGGTCATTTTGTCATTCAGCACCAGTGAGTTAGAGGTAAACCAGGTCTCTATCACAGTGAGACTAGTCTGCAGTTTTGCAGTAATGACACTTGGTTGAGGATTACTCCAGTAAACCATTGAGTCATCCGCATACCGGATCAAGTTTTCCAGACCACAGTCACGCCCAATGTTGTTGGCAAAAAGGGTGAATGGTAGAGGGCCTAAAATCAAGCCCTGGGGTACTCCAGTGGTCACAGGTCATGCATGTTTAGTCATTCTAAGTGGGGACCAGGGTTCAGTCTATCTCATTAGACAATGTTAACATCCAAAATAATACACATTGCAGTAAAAGTTCTAATATATGCCCTCATGAATGGTAATACAAGAGGCCTCTCAGCAGTAGCTATTTGGTTGGGGGGGATAGTATACACCACCCAGGGGATTAAGCCTTGCTGCCAGCCAGGTGGGTCCCTTAAGATTCATTGTGTCCCCAGACCCTGTTTTTACAAAATCGTGAACCCCCAGGTCCCATGGTGGATCTCTGTACATGTATGAAGAACCATGATGTAATAGTGATAATAAGCCAGCATTTCAATATCAGAGCGGAGCAGCCATGATAGTTATCAAGAAACCATCCTAAAGTAATACTGAAAAGTGCTGTTGTACATGACTAAACCTACAGTGTCAGTGAGGAAAGGAACACAGTAGACCAAACAAAGTAAGTGAAATAACGAGGGAGTAATGAAACAGTGCAGCATCAATTGCCGCCTAAGATTATAGAATTAAACAAGTAACTTAACTGAGTTATTCAGTTTTAGGGAGCAGTCCCTGCATTTCTTATCTCATCAGCTGAAAGCTGATTGTTTATCAGACAGGCTTCTCCTTCAAGGAGTGCACGCATATGGTGGTGGAGGTGCTCCGTTATAGTGCCTGCAGTTAGATTTGGTTGCTTCAGCCGTGCTGCTCTCCGCCACGCCGTCAGGGAAAGCTAGTGTTCCATAGTCTCCATTTCCAAATTGGGGCATTTGATACCCATTCTTCTGAGTGTTGGAGCTGCCTCACTGAGAGCCTCAAAGGATTGCGAGCCAGAATCAGAAGAAAAGTCTCAGCCTAGCCTTGTGGTTTAATTGAATGCAAACGTTTTTTCTTTGTCTTGTTTAATGATATCACGAATTGCCTTGCATTTATCATTAAGGAGATCAGAGAAGAACTGGTAAAAAAAAAATTCTCTGGCCATCCAATATCAGTTATTTGTGTTTCCAGGCAGTCTGCAAAATCAATTGTCTTTTAGGATATTCTAGCATGCAGACCACAACTGGGAGGAGTCATGCTTTTTGGTCTTTAGGTTTCTGTAGAAGGGACCGATGAGTCCGCTCAGTTGGTAAAGTGATATTATCTGGAGTTAGTATAACTGAGCGTAGAATATGCTCCACAAACTCATTTATCATAGAGAAGGAAGAAATTGTGTAACCTGGAAAGGCACACTAAGCCAAAGCTTGTTTCTAGGTGTGACCTGGAAGCACAAGAAGGGACAGTAAATGGAAAGCTTATAAAGCATCCCCTTCCCCCCAACTCTGGAACGCCTATAGGTGCTTACACAACATATGTAAGCAAACTGCCAAATTGCTAAAACGCAATTTCTACCTAAATCTTCAAAGGAACAACCTTGGTGATCCCTGCCACTTCTGGGGCTCAGTCAGGTCCTTGCTCAACCCCAAGACCCATAGCCAAGTTACTCAGATCACCTCCCCCTCAGATCCCTTGACTGATCCCTCTGAGATTGTGCAGATTTGTAACAAAGTATTTTCTGAACTCTCCGTCTGTCTTACCAAACTACCCTCCCAACCACCCCCCAGCCCTGGTAGTCAGGATAACTACTACTCCTCCATCACCACACCCTCTGACACCCCACCCTTCTACTTTAGAGCCATTGACCCAGGTGCCACCAAGCTCCTGAAGTCCCTCCCTGACAGGGGTAGCCCTGGCAGTGATGGGCTTTTTACCTTATTTCTTAGGCTCCTTTCTCCAGCAATCATTGAACCCTCACTTTCATATTTAACCTTGCCCTCTCCTCATCCACAAAGCCAGACTCTTGGAAACATGCTAATGTTGTGCCTATTTTCAAATCAGGCAGTCCCCTTTCTCCTGGTAATTATAGGCCTATCTTCCTCCTCCCCCACCTGAGCAAGCTACTGGAAAAAATCATGTACTTTAACTCTCGGATCATCTTGGAAAGTATAATATGCTGTGCCCTCAGCAGCATGGCTTCCATAAGCACCACAGCACCACATCAGCCTTAGCCCATTTCTCCAACCATGCACTCAGAAACATGGACACAGGTAAGGGGTAAGGCGAATTTTTTTTTTTTTGGTTTTTGTTGACCGGGTAAGTGCACTAGACAAATCCTGCCTATTTTCAGGCATGACCCAGGGAAGGGGGATACAGATGAATGCCAACTGACCTTGAACCATATTAAGCTGTTGGTGGTATTTTTAGTGACTGATGCTGTATTCGTGGATTTGACTAAGGCCTTTGACCTCATTGACCAGTCCCCCCTCCACTCTACTGTCCTACACCTTGGCTGCTCTGCTGAGACAACAGCATGGTTTAGAAGCTACCTCAAAGGCAGGTCCCAGTCTGTTACAATTGGTACAGCCTCCTCCCCTGCCCTACCAGTATCTACAGGGGTTCCCCAAGGCTCCATCATTGGCCCCTTACTGTTTTCCATTTTTATTAACGCACTCCCAGCTGAAAGCCTCACCTGTGAGGCTCTCCTGTATGCAGATGACCTTGTCGTTTACCATAGCGACAAGTCTCTTGCAAACATCTCCTCCGCACTTACACTTAACTATGGTGCTACCCACAGTTGGTTTCTTTCCAATAGACTCTTGGTGAATGCAAAGAAAACAAAAGTAATGCTATCTGGATCCAAACCATTCCTCACAAAGATCTCCAAGAGAAACTCCTCCATCCTTGTACTCACACCTGCTGGTCACCTCCCCCCCCCTTGAAAATGTCCCTAGTTTCAAATACTTAGGTGTCACTCTGGACCCCTCCCTTACATTTGCTGACCATGTCAATAATTTTGTGCACAGAGTTAATCAGAAGCTAGGTGCTGCCTACTGCCTAAATAATTTCCTTTCTTATGAGGCACGCCTAGCAATTGCACTAGGAAACCTTCTACCACTCTTTGAATACTGCTCTCCTGTCTGTTCCCTTGTATCCTCAGCTCTGTGCTGTTGACTGAACTCAGTCTACAACAGTATCTGTGGCTTTGTCCTCCATGCCCCCCTTTTCTATCCATCTTTGTGTATTGTACCAGTCACTTTGTTGGCTCCCACTGCAAGGACGGTTCAACTATGCCCTTGATTGCTTAGTTGACAATACTTTGAGAGCTGGACACCTGTCCCCGTACTCATCCCTCCTCACGGGCAGAGTGGCAGCTAGGAGCCTCCGTGAATCATCCACCCCCCTGGTAGTTCCATGAATCTCCACTACCATGGGTAGAAAAGCCTTCTCTCTCTCTGCCACTTCCTATGGAACAGACCTCCTACATCTCTCCGCTCTTCCACCTCCCAACTCTCCTTCAAAAACAATTTCAAAGAGTGGCTACTGTCGGAAGCCAAATGCCACTGCTATCCTGGGTAATCTCTGGCATGCCCTCCCTCCATTCCCCCCTCCAACCTATTAACAGTGTCTCATCCTTGCTACACTCACCACTACCTCTCCTGTCCTCTTCCCCCACTTTTTGGGGCTTCTGCTGTTGCCTCCCTATTCTAAGTCCCATCACCTTTTGTTAAGGGGAAGTGTTGTTCTCTGTTTCAGAGTTCCAATCTGCTTGTTGACCTGTGCACTATTAGTGTACCTGAATGCATTTTGCACTTTATGTATCATATCTGAGACTTATGTTTGGTCTATGTGTTTTGTGACATATTTCAGCCTGTTGCCTGGCCTGTGACTATGTATTTTTGACCTGTATGCTGTCCTTCTTTGACACCTTGTGTCCTTATGTAATTGCACTTTATGTAATGACCTCTTGTTCTGTAATTTCCTGCACCTCATGTTGAGGCCTGTGTTTACTGTTGTTCTCCACACCTGTATTGCTTAATGTGCCATGCTGTGGCTCGGGTCATGCCTGAAAACAGTCCTTTGGATCAGTGCACCCACTCAGTTATCAAAAACATAAATAAATAAATAAAATAAATAAAGTGACTTATTCAGGGTCACACAGTATGCAAGTGGGGGCTGTGAGATTCAGACCCAAGTCTCCAGGTTTGCAGCTCAGTGCCCTAAACCACAGCGCTATACTGCTTCTCCATATCTTCTATGATGCTGTGAATCCAAACGTTTTTGTGGCAGGCCTGATTTTCCTGATCATCTACTCTATAGGACCTGGAGTTCTCATTCCCGGTTAAGTAAATACAAGATGGCAGATAAAACCCATTTGACCTTGTGGCATAATACATAATATATTTTTTAGCACATGGTGTTGGCTGTTTTATACATGAGGTGGAGAGTGCCCGGTTTTTAATCAGTTTATTACAAGATAGCTCGATCGTGCATTCTAGCCTTGTCAGTTAGCTCCCCAGATGCTGAATCCATTGCTGCTGTCTGGGTATCTGTCTTTTTAACATCTGGTGTGAGATCAGCCATAGAAGTTTCTGTATTGTGTATTGTGACATGATGCTATCCAATTTGTCCAGGACCAAGTTTTGTTCAACCCTTCCTCCACGGCATCTTGATCTTCTGTGTTGTGTGTTGGGGATCCAGGTCTGCTATGGAGTGTTGGAGCTGTGTGATCATCATCTAGCATTTTAGGGCTTTCAGGTTGGCTGCCTGGGTGAGTTGTTTTTTACTTTGGTTAGTAGCCATAACTTTCTGATCTGCTTTGTAGTGGTTTGAACAAGCGAGTAACCAGAAATTTTAATGTTAATTAACTTAATTTACCCACGGCCCTAGAAGCATGAAAATTATGCTGTCATCTAACCCGGAGCGTCATCGGAAGTCCTGTTTGTGCTTCTAATGCTGGTACCAATTGTGGAGGAGTTGTGGGATAACAGATGGACCAGTCACCAAACTTCAGGTTTAACACACAATCTCTGTGTGATGTTTATTGAAAATGCAGGAAATAAGCTTCAGCAATGTCATATTCCTTCTTCAGTACATCAGTTTGCAGCAACAGACTATGTATGTCCTTTCTCTGCACTTAGCCAGCACCTACTGACACTGATCTCTGATCTAAACATTTTTAGTGAAAACCCTTCCTCCCTATGTGGACCTTGTTTGCTTGGGTAGTGGGGGCTCAAAAGGAAAAAAAAACAAAACAAGCTATAGATAAAGTTACTCAGTGAAGAATAACTGAAAAAAGTGTTACACCAAAGGGCACTGGCAACAAATCAAGTTTCAAAGAAATACAACATCATACATATTTCCATAATGCAAAGCATCGTGGGATATATGCAAATCACCATGACATTTAGACTTGTTCAGATACAGCAATTTACATGCATTTTAAACAGCAAAACTAACTTGATTTAAACATAACCAGCTTTGAGGTCACCACAATAACCTCCCTATACGAGGACCTGAGAGGTAAAAGGAAAATTAAAGAGGACACCATAGCATTGTCAAGAAAGGGAAGGGGATGCCCATAGGTGGCCAACCTTATGGACTAGAAATTGTAAAGGATAGATTAGACTAAGAAACAGAAGAACTATTGCAACAGATTTAAGAAAAGATCGGTCCTCAAGAGTGGCAGGAGCTCTCTGTCACATTTCCCCCACCTTAAGAGGGGAGCAGTTATTGTAGACTGCTTGCCTCCTTCCTGCCCCAGGAAGGGATGGAGCTCTCACCCATCCATCTTCAGAAGCTACTTCTCAGGGTCCCTATTAACGATAAACATTCTATCATAAACATAGTGGATATCATCATTCTGTACCCTGAGGCATTAACACATTTCTCAATAGAGACTAACAGTACTTTCCCATCTCTATTTAGAGAAAGTCTGTCATATTTCTTGACCAAAAATCTGGATGGCTGTAAAGTCCAGTATGACAGAAAGACTTTCTCTGGGGTGAGTAATTATCTGCTCCAACCCCACCAGACATGTCATTTTTAAGCAAGGGCCCAGTCCTAGGTTCAGCCCTTCTACATAAACCCACCATGTCCCTTGATTCATTTCACTTGCTACAGATACAGACACCTGAGGGTAGACACTCTTTTGGTGTTACCCCAACGCAGGTTCCAATCCATTTTCCACCCACCTCCTCCTTTGTAGGTTTTTCATCAGAAAAATGAAACACTTGCGCCACTTCCTTGATCTTAACATATTGTAACATTTTGGCAATGTTAGCATCTTTAGCCTGCAGTATACCCCTGTCAATACTATTAGTAGATTTAGTTGTATCAATACAAGAAAAAGTCCCTTCAGCCTCATACGCTTCTTCTTGCTTGCTTGGAGTCTTCAACCCCAGCACAATATCACTAGGCACAGTCTTACCTGGGGTCTCACATTCAAGTTCCATACTTGCATCTCTGACCTCCAACAGATAACATCCTGGGAATGCTGGAAACGAAGGAATATCCTGCTCAGTCAGGGAGTCATCCTCAAACTGATCCCATGAAAAATACTCCTCCGACTCTTTATCCAAACTCTCCGGCAAGAACCTCTCGCGCACCTGGCACCAGTGTTCTACCTCCTGGGTGTTTTCTCTCGCACCTCCAGTCTGCCTTGACCTGCATCTCTTCGTCATCTTCAGGCTTGACCTTCCTCCGAACTCCTAGGTCCAGTCCAGGCAGCAGCTTCTCTCTGTCTGTCAGCCATGGTTCTGGGCAGAACTCCATAGACTTTTTTCTCCGGGTTCTCCTCTGGCAACTTCTGGTGCGTCAGTCCACCTGGGATATCTGGGTGATATCCATCAGAAAACATCCCTCTTCAGCCAGTCCAGATGCTTCCAGCAAATTATTCCTCTCTGACACCAAGTCTGTGGAGGGGTTGTGGAATAACAGATGGAACAGACACCGAACTGTAGGTTCAGCACACAATCTCTGTGTGATGTTTATTGAAAATACAGGAAATAAGCTTCAGCAATGTCATATTTCTTCTTCAGTATATCAGTTTGCAGCAACAGACTATGTATGTCCTTTCTCTGTACTTAGTCGGCACCTACTGACACTGATCTCTGATCTAAACATTTTTAGTGAAAACCCTTCATCCCTATGTGGGCCTTGTTTGCTTGGGTAGTGGGGGCTCAAAAAGAAAAAAAAAGGCTATAGATAAAGATCCTCAATGAAGAATCACTGAAAAAAGGGTTACCCTAAAGGACATTGGCAACAAATTAAGTTTCAAAGAAATACAACATCACACATACTTTCATAATGCAAAGCATCATGGGATATATGCAAATCACCATGGAATTTAAGACAAGTTCAGTTTACAGCAATTTACATGCATTTTAAATAGCACAACTAACTTAATTTCTGTAATAGTCACCTAGTACTGTTTACCATTATCAAAAACACCTAGGGTGGGATATTCAGAAGGGTTGCACATGGCGCAACACAGTTGCACCATGCGCAACCCACTGATGCACCCCAGCATGATATTCAAAAGGGGAAAGTGCCTGGCACAAATTCTGATGTGCTGGAGTGCATCAGTAATGTATGCTGCGCAAGTGGGGGGGTGTGCCCATGCATGCTCCGCACATCCTGATATTCAGCCCGGGACATGCTGAGCCCATGCAGGCGCAACCCCTACTAGTGCTGCACACAGTTGAGCAAGAAAAAAAAAGGAGCAACAGCTGGCCACCCACAGGTGAGCAGCCGTAATGCAGGGTGCAACGTGGCAGCTGTCAGCTGTGGGTGGCCACCCGAGCTCTGGTGGCACCTTTGTGGTAGCGCCCCCTTCCCCCAATGCCTGATCGTGGGCATATGTATTACAATAACATGTCCAATATCCCTGTGGTCCAGTGGACCCTCCAGCCTGATCGCGAACTTCAGTGGTCAAATAACGTATGTCCATCCCTAGTGGTCCAGCGGCCCCCTCCCCACCACTGACGCCCACCACCCGCCTTCCCTCCCAGTCAGTGGCGGGCGGCAGCCCCACACGCAAGCTGCCCCGCCACCCGCCGACTGACTGCATACAGTAGGGCTGTACACCCATTGGTCCACATTTCTGGACTGTAGAGTACGGTATGGGCTGCACGCCCATTGGCCCATGCTGGGGAACTACCGGGTGTACAGCCCTACTGTCACAGTCAGTTGGCAGGCAGCGGGTGGCTTGTGGGTGGAAGTTGCTACCCACCGCTGACCGGGGGTCAGGGGTGGTGGGGCCAGTGGGCGGGTGGGGAGGGGTACCTGGACCACCAGGGATATTGGACAAGTTATTTCATAACTAAAGTCCACGATCGGGCTGGACGTGGTCCACTGGACCACCAGGGATATTGGACAAATTATTTCATTACTAAAGCCCGTGATTGGGCTGGGAGCAGTCCACTGGACCACCAAGATATTGGACAAGTTATTTTATTACTAAAGCCCGTGATCAGGCTGGGTGCAGTCCATTGGGCCACCAAGGATATAGGACAATTCATTATGATACCAATGCCCGCGATTGGGCAGTGAGGCACTTTGCTGCTTGTGCAGGGGGCGCCGGTCCCTGGAGGCTGCAGCCTGGCAGGGCGCTAGGCGCAAGTCACTAGGGATCGGTGCACCTGCATGCAAATGGGACCATAATGAGATGCAAATGGACCCATTTGCGCCTTGCATGCATTATGGTCCCATTTGCATGTGGACTTTTGAATATCATGGTTGATACACCTATTCTTGTGCTAGTGCATCCCCCTGCCCCTCCCTGGCCACTTGAACTGGTGCAGTGCCACTGCGCCATAACAGTGTGGGTGGCCACAGCACAATATTCAATGGTGCTGAGCCATAGCGCAGCACCGTTGAATATCACCCTGTCAATGCCCTGGCACATCCCAGTTGCGCTGACCCCAGGCTTGTGCCACAGCCTGGCACAGTCTGAATATCCCACCCCTAGTGCCTTGGTATTTCAACATTTACAGGTTTCATAAACATAAGATATATACATCAAGGTATTTTATGACATAGTGCTATTACATACTAAATCCAACAATGATAAACAAAACCTGTTTTACATAAACTTGGCAGTCACCACAATAACCTCCTTGTACGAGGACCTGAGAGGAAAAAGAAAAATTAAAGAGGACACTATAGCATAGTCAAGAAAGGGAAGGGAGTGCCCATAGGTGGTCAATCTCATGGACTATAAATTGTAAAGGAAAGATTAGGCTAAGAAACAGAAGAACTGTTGCAACAGATTTAAGAAAAGGTCGGTCCTCAAGAATGGCAGGAGCTCCTTGTCACACCGATCAATCAAGGAAATGCACTTTTCCTCAACTGATTGGTACCAGCGATAAAAGCGTGAACAGATAGACTGGCCTGATGGCGCTGAGGGTTGAGGCGCTGGATGCCACACCTTGCACCACACCGGCAACCTGGGTTCAGGATTGAGCCTGAGTTGTTGGGGGTCGGCAGGGGAGGAGAAGGATTGAGCATCCGTAGGACTGCTCTCCTTCTCCAGGGAGGGGGGGAGAGCTTCCATCGGTGCTCTGGTGGCCCCTGGCAGTGACAGAGGGTGATTACAGAACACTGGCAAGACCTGGAGGGGACGTACTGGGGCTGACGCCTGGATCAGAGTGCATGCAGAAGCGCATGCGCTCTGGACCTTAGGCGTCATTGCATGCCACAGACATCCGGGAAGAAAAGTGGAAAATAGGGCACCAGTCATGGTGGCATGATGGCCATCTCCAGTGGGACTCGTTCAGTGCCAAGGGTACGTGGCAGTACTGGATCTTGACCTGTGGGGGTAGAGCTCCCCACCACCCTGCCGCGGGGGGCAAGCTGTGGGGGTAGCTGCGGGACCCGAACAAGGAGCTGAGGAGAATCCCCGGAGATAGCGGCCTGAGACCCGAGGAGCATGCCTGACGTGTTGAGGTATGCAGACTGGTGGCCCAAGGGGCAAAAAGTATAAATCAAAAAAAAAAAGTGTCATCAGAGGGCTATCTGCGGGGAACTGCGGTAAAATAATGGCAGGCTGAAGTAAGATTTCAGACTTATCAGTTAACAAATAAAATGTCACCACAGTGCATCTTAGCTCAGCGGGACCTATAAATCCCACTCTCTTCTTCAGGGGAAGCTGACCGTTCCCCTTTAAACCACATTGTTTTACATAGTCCATTCTACAATAAAGAAAGGGCTCACTGGTTAGCACCTACATGTATTCTGAGACATTTGTATTTGCCCCTACCTAAACTTCTTATGCACCTATTTAATTCAGATTCCCTTGATGTTATTTCCAACTTGATAAAATATTTATCTATTAAAATATGGTAAAACAGGATCTTACTTCGAGAGGGCTCTTGCAGTAGGTAATTACAAATAGGACTGATGCCTTCAGGGCAGGACCCCATGGAAATATTTCTAGCTAGCAGTCCCTGGCGAGGGACCGCCCCCACGTCAGGTGACCGGCATCAGGGGACGTCGGTATAAAGGGGCAGTCCCGGACGCCCGCCTTCCAGTTCTTTCTCGCCATTAGCTCATGCAGCACCTTGCGGAAAAGTTCATGCTTCGTCAGCCCTACCTTCATCGTTTTTTTTACCAAAAAATCTTTATTTTTTTGATTAACGTCAGTAATAACGTCGGTGTATGTCGTCCCCTACACCCTCCGAGCACAAGAACAAGTGCGATTCATGTGGCACCCAACTACCGCACAAGGACGGCCACTCCCTGTGCCTGTTCTGCCTAGGCCCTGATCATCAGGTCGAGAAGTGCCAGCACTGCCTTGGCTTTAACGCGGCTACCCAAAAAAGATGGCAGCAAGCCCTGGAGGCCCATATTCTTAAGAAGAAAATGAGCTCTATGGAGAAGGAGCTTAAAAAGCTAAGGCAGGCATCCACTTCCCCCGAAGGCCATCGAAAGAAGAAGGACAAGGAGAGGCACCGGGACAAAGTCTTCTCCACCGTGTCTCCCTCGGGAGTCGCGGGCACGTAGGTAACACCCCCTCCGGGGCATCGCTCCTCGACGGCCGCCTCAGAGGTTTCTGAGGCGGCATCAGCCTGCCCATCTGGCTCGCGCTCAGGCCTTGCGGGTGCCTCCGGGCAGTTGGAGGCCTCCGCCCCTGGTTCGGCCGCAGGCTTGCGGCCTACCTTCGTGGGCGACTCCGGTAAGCTGGCGTCAGCTCCTCTGATGTCTGCCTGGAGAGGGCTGGTAAGACGTCTGACCCTCTGGGGCGACGCACAGCCTCTTCCCCACCGGACCAGGCCAACCTCTCCTCTTGACCTGTCTCCAGTGATGGCTCTTGTAAGTCGGACGTCTGCTCTTCTGGCGCCCGCCGAGAGCTCGCCTCTACGCCTCACATTGGCTCATCCGATGTCCGGCCAGCGAGGGAACCGACGACGGACCCCAGAACGTCCGTCGTTCCTGGTTCACCGCAGCCTTCGCTGCCATCTGGGGAGCCAGAGTCCCCCAACCTGAACCCAGGGACTTTTCCCCTCCGTCCCCGGACGAAGCTGGGGATTTTTTGCCTCCGCCAGTCCTTTCTCCATCTGGAGCGATGGACCTGATGTCGGCTCCCCGGACGCTGGCCCCTCTGACATCGGTACCCCCGGTGTCAGGGCCTCCGCCGTCGGCCCTGACGTCAGCCTTACCGACCCAGGGAGATTTCCTGCTCCCATCAGGCCCTTCACCCTCCGGGCTCTCCGCTATGGACCCGCCCATGAGGTTCCCAGCTGGGCCGTCTGCTCAGGCAGTACCCCCGGCTTCTGGATATCCGCCATCTTATTCGACGCCGGTGTACCTGGGAACGCCATATCCAGTGCTGCAGTACCTGACGCCGGGCTTCCAGACACCACAGTACTCAACACCTCAATACCCAATGCTGGGTTACCCGCAGCCGGGTTTTGGATACACTCCATATGGGTATAGCCCATATTCTTATCCCCCGCCTCCTCCTCCTCCACCGCCCTCGTGGCCGCTGGTGGACCTGCAGGAGACTCTGGCCTCCTGGTGGGCTGAGGCCAAGGCTCAGCTCACCAAAGAGGTCGAGAGCCACCTTCCGGTGACAGTGCCGTCCCAGGTTCCCGTACGCCCCAGGTGGCACACTCTCTCACCACCTCCGGACTCCAGGGTTCTTCTGTCTGGATCCAGAGAGGGGCATGACATGCGTCCCCGGGGACTTCCCAAGGACCCGTTCCTCCCCAGGTCGGGAAAGGGAGTCTTACTCTTCTTCATCTTCCTCTTCACTCTCGGACTCCTTGGACTCTTCCGACGGCTGCTCCAAGAGAGAAGAAGAGCCTCGCTCTCCGTCGAAGCCCTGGTCAAGGACTCCTCCGAAGTCTCCTCCAGAAGATCCTTCTTTTACGGAGTTGCTTAGAAAAATCCAGGAGGTTCATCAGTGGTACTCTTTGGAACCAGATCCTCAGCGTCTGAAATTCGCTGAGCATCTGGATCTGCCAGTGACAGCTCCTACATTAGTGCCACCCTGGATAGAGCCTCACGTCGACCTTGTGACCACGATATGGAAACAGCCGTCGGCCTTAGCCCCACTTCCTAGGAAGTCGAACAGGCTATATCAGGCTCCAGAGGGTGTTGATTTCCTGGATTCTCACCCTCGTGCCAACTCGGTCGTGATTAGGGCCATTCACGGCCGGTCGGTGAACCCAAAACATCTTAGCTCATCACCTCCTGATAAGGAATCTCGCCTTCTGGACCAGTATGGGAGAAAGATTTACGCTTCCTCCACACTGGGGATTAGGGCCCTGAACTATGTTGGCCACATGGAGGACTACCAGAAGGCCATCCTTACTCAGGTGGAAGCCAAGCTGGACTCCTTGCCTGACTCCCAAGTCAAACAGGAGTTGGCTGATCTCGTCCGCTCTGCTCGTTCGGCCAGTCGCCACATGCTACGTGCGACATACGACGCAGTGGACACTGCTGGGTGGAGCTCAGCTTTTGCCGTAGGCCTACGGCATCATGCTTGGCTCCGTGTGTCAGGTCTGGTCCTGGAGGTGCAATCTGCTATCCAGGAAGCACCTTTCCAGGGGTCGGTGCTTTTCGGGGGTGATGTCAAGGACATCATTACCAATTTGCAAGAGAAGGGGACGGCTCTGAAATCAGTTGATTCCATGTACCATCCCCATCAGCAGCAGCGCCGTCCCTTTTGCAGATGGAATCGGCCAAAGGCGAAACCCCAGGGAAGGCGGGCCACAAGACGTCGGGCCCCCGCGGCTGCTAAGCCCCCCCTCCGCCCAAAAAAGCAGCAGGTGCTTCAGCTATGGTGCTGCCACACACCACCTGACTCCTTTCCTCTCCCACTGCCTCTGGACTCCCCCGAGGAACCGGTAGGAGGGAGGTTTTCCCTCCACCTTCCGGGATGGGAGAGGATAACCATAGATTCTTAGGTGCTCCAGCTCATAGCAGAAGGACACTCCATAAAGTTTCTTCAAAAACCACCCCGCCACCCCCCTCTGAAGTCGATGTATTCACGGGAACATCTTCCTTTGGTCCAGGAGGAAATCTCGGCTCTTCTGCTGAAGCAAGCAATGAGCCGTCCCCCTTCATCTTCAGGGATGGGTTACTATTCCCATTTCTTCCTGGTCCCAAAGAGTGGGAGATCTCAGACCGATTTTAGATCTCAGTTCCCTGAATCATGTAGAGTACAAAAGGTTCAGGATGCTCTCTCTGCAGAGCCTTCTGCCCCTCCTCCGGTCGGGTCAATGGCTTTGTGCTCTGGATATGCAGGATGCTAATTTGCACATTCCCATTCGCCCATCTCATTGCAAATACCTTCGTTTTGCATTCCAGGGGGACCACTACCAGTTCAAGGCATTCCCGTTTGGTCTTTCCTCGGCCCCCCGAGTATTTACAAAATGCCTGGCAGTGGTGGCGGCCCACCTGCATACCAAGGGAGTACAGGTGTTCCCTTACCTGGACGAGCGGCTCCTGGCAGCTTCATCCAGGGAGGAACTCCTGCGTTTCCTCTCCCTCACCCAGCAGGTTTTTGCCTGCCTGGGTATTACCATCAGCCATTCCAAGTCTCATCTGGACCCTTCCCAGAGGCTACAGTTTATTGGGGCGATCCTCGATATGACCATGGGCAAGGCCTTCCTACCTCTGGACAGGGTGGCCTCCCTTCAGACCCAGATAAGTCTGTTATCCAATCGCAGGATGGTCTCGGTGAAGTCGGTCCTTCGCCTTCTCGGGCTCATGGCAGCTGCTATCCCGATGGTCCCTTGCGCTCGGCTCCACATGAGGATCTCTCAGTGGACTCTACGCTCTCAGTGAGATCAACTAGTGGACGACCTAGATCACTCAGTTCTGATCTCATCGTCGATGATGCGAGACTTACAATGGTGGATGGTTCAAGAGAACCTGTTTTGGGGGGTTCCTTTCTTTCATCCTCCCCCATCCCAGATTCTAACCACAGATGCCTCAGGCAAAGGTTGGGGAGCCCATCTAGGTCCTCATCTGACCCAGGGCTCCTGGTCCAGGCTAGAACAAGCTCTCCACAACAACGTGCTCGAGCTTCGGGCAGTGTTGTATGCTCTCCAAGCCCTTCACCAATACATCCTTCCCGGCCACCTAGCCGTCCAGATGGACAACATGTGCGTAGTGTGGTACATCAACAAGCAGGGAGGAACTCGGTCCTACCCTCTATGCAGGGAGGCAATGAGAGTTTGGGATTGGGCAACACAACACGACCTTCACCTCATGGCAATTCATGTTCCAGGAGTCGACAACACCCTGGCAGACAAGCTAAGTCGCTCTTCTGCTCTGACTCACGAGTGGGAACTGGACCAAGAGGTCCTAGATAATATCTTCCAACTTTGGGGAACACCACAGGTCGACCTGTTCGCATCCCCCCAAAACGCAAAACTTCCCACCTTCTGCTCACTCGTTCCAGAGCGAGGCGCTTTCTGGGATGACGCTCTGTCTCTAGACTGGAAGGACAGATTCATCTATGCCTTTCCTCCAATTCCTCTCATCCCACGAGTCTTGCAGAAACTAGCTTCAGAAGGAGCGAGAATGATTCTGATCGCTCCTTTCTGGCCCAGGCAAATCTGGTTCTCTCTTCTACAACAATATTCAGAGGATCCTCCTCTTCCTCTTCCTCTATCTCGAGGTTTGTTGACCCAGAATCAAGGGACCCTGGTCCATCCAGGCCTCAAATCCCTTCAACTGCATGCATGGCTCCTGCAGACCTAGCACAATCCCATTTTGGTGTGTCTCCCGAAGTGGCGGAGATTTTAGTGGAGGCCAGAAAACCCTCCACCAGATCCACTTATGCCATGAAGTGGAAAAGATTCACTATTTGGGCCGCCTCCAAGAACGTGGAACCTTTCTCCTGTTCAGCGGGGCTTCTGCTGGAGTATCTACGTCATCTGTTGGACCTGTGTCTCAGTCATTCCTCTTTGGAGGTACATATGGCGGCCATCTCAGCCTATCATGTTCCCTTCGCAAACAAGGCATTTGCTCAACTGGAGGTCTCCAAGACCTTTCTCAGAGAGGTTCTTCATCTGAGGCCCCCCATCCGTACTCCTGCCCCCCTTGGGACTTGAATTTTGTTCTCGAGAAACTTACCCTTCCTCCCTTCGAACCTGCAGCCTCTGCAGATTTGAAGTTTCTTTCATGGAAGACGGTCTTCTTGGTGGCCATTACTTCAGCTCGAAGAATCTCCGAGCTCCAGGCCCTGATGTGTAAAATCCCCTACTTGATTTTTCACAAGGAACGAGTTGCTCTTCGCATGAATCCTAAGTTTCTACCTAAAGTAGTAGCAGAGTCTACCTTAAATCAGTCCATAGAGCTACCTGCCTTTTTTACGCAGTACTCTAGTCAAGGGGAATATTTACTCCATACTACGGATGTTCACTGGATTCTGAGATACTACACCAACAGGACAAAGGATCTCAGAAAGACTGATCAGTTGTTCATCTCTTTTGCTCACAAAAGGGAAGGCAATGCAATTTCCAAGCAATGCCTGTCTAAGTGGTTGGCTCATTGCATCACTTTCTGTTATGACAAATACCACAAGACCCTCCCGGGTCAAGTCAGAGGCCACTCCACAAGAGGAGTAGCTGCCTCTGCAGCTTGTTTCAAGAATGTGTCTGCGGCAGACATATGCTCTGCCGCCACCTGGACTTCCGTCCATACCTTTACGAAACACTACAGTTTGGATATTGCCTCTCGCCGTAGAGCAGGCTTCGGGCTAGCTGTTTTGCAAGGCCTCCTGTCTTGAGGCTTGCATGGCTAGAGCTACTTTTTGGAGTAGTTTCCTCCTCCCGGTGCCTTTCTTTGTTCCAGACTGCTTGGGATTCAGTCCTATATGTAATTACCTACTGCAAGAGCCCTCTCGAAGTAAGATAGTACACTTATGTAAGAACTTACCGTAACAGTAGATCTTCGAGAGAGGCTCTTGCAGTAGGTAATACCTTCCCACGCCCCATCCCCCTAGGCTTTTTCAGCTCCTTTTCCATATAGAGAAATATCCGCTCCTGTCTCGTCCGGCCTCTTTCGGCTTGTGGCGGGAAAGAACTGGAAGGCGGGCGTCCGGGACCTCCCCTTTATACCGACGTCTCCTGATGCCGGTCACCTGACGTGGGGGCGGTCCCTCGACATGGACTGCTAGCTAGAAATTTTTCCGTGGGGTCCTGCTGCCTGCCGGCGTCAGTCCTATATGTAATTACCTACTGCAAGAGCCTCTCTCGAAGATCTACTGTTACGGTAATTTCTTACGTAACTGTACTTTCCTGTGGCTTCTTACTATTTTATAGCAATACAAGTTTTTCTTTGTATTATTTAAGCAATAAGGTACAACCAGGGGCTATGCTAATGTTCTAGTTAATCATCCCCTGGTGGCATAATGTGGCACAAGGCACAGCTGAGTGCCACATGCCCCAGGGGGTGATTAACTGGAACATTAACATTACACCCTGGAGTACCTTATTGCTATTATAAAAATGTAAAGCAGAAACTTTGTTTAAAGTGTACTCTACATTATTTTTTTGTCCAGAGGAAGAGTTTTTATGTTTAATCCATTTGCTCTGCAGTGCTGTGCATTCCTGAGTTGTTTCCTTAAAAGCTCATTCATCAGCTTGCCAGAGCTCCCCTCTGTGTCCGTGGCAACCTGACAAATACCACACAACTGCAACTAGCTGCTGTGAACCCCCTGCACATCAAGATCTTGTCTTCTCTCACTCTTTCACCTGCAAGCCTTTTGCTATCTCAGGTCATGTTGCCGCCCTCAACAGTCATGTTTCTTCAACAGCACTGATGACACAATATAAGAAACAAGCATTTGTCAATGCCGAATGTTGATTACGTTGGTCCATTGAGCTCGCTCACTGCCCCTCTGTCACTCGCTCAGTCTGTTTCTCCTGCTGCTGCAGGCTGCTCTTTTGTATTGGGCTCCTGCCTGCATTGGCACCTTTTTCTGCCCACTAAGAAATCCACAGCTGTCCCGACAGAGCTACATTGAGGTGGCTCACTCCCCCTTGCTCACTCACTCATTCTGTTTCTCCTGGCGCTGCAGGCTACCCTTTTGTACTGGGCTCCTGCCTCTTACTGGCTTTTTCTGCCAACAAAGAAATCTGCAGCAGTCCTGACACAGGTCTGTTAAGCCTGCTCACTCCCCTTCTCTCACTCACTCATTCCGTTTCTGCCAACTGTTGAATTTGCCCAGGGGCCCCAAGGCCTAGATATATGCAGGTTCAGTTATATAAGATTGCTGATAACCACCTCTATATATACAGTTGACTATGGCAAGGTGTAAAAGGCTTGCAGAAAATGCAAATGGCCAATGGATGACTGAATGAGGCCCACATACAAGTTAATATGGCTAGCTAGCCAATGGCTGCCAGTGGCTAAGCAAATGAATGATACCACCATATCAATGCATGTATGTGGAGGCTTTAAATGGTTAACAGTTAAACTGAAGAAAATAAAATAAAACACAGTCAAGGTCTAATTTTAGAATTGTCTTATTCAGCAATGCTGTATACCAAAACATGTCTTTTTAAAAAGGTTACAGCTGAGATAAGAATGCAGCTGCTTGTAATAACACACTGGCCTTGAAGATTAAGTTCCCCAATTTGGCCACTGTCTGGTTTCATCTGTAGGCCAATTATTTTTGAAATAGTCACATCCCCTCGCATGTTTTCTGTATCCTAAAGAGAGTTATTTTTGACAAATAAAAAAACTCTGATTACTTGTTTTTCCATTAAAGAATGACCGAATGTCTCTGGCAAAGTGTTAAAAGTATCTTATGACCGAGGTATCTTGTGGGCAGTGTATTTTTGAACCCGAGTCTTATGACTTGTTGAATGACATATTGTCTGTGTTTAAAGCTGCTGAGGTAGTTTTTGGGAAATTCCAGCCCTGCATTTTTTTAAGCTTGCTACACATAAATATGGGACCTATGATTATGTTCAGCGTCCCTTCGAGAAGACGAAGTCTCGGACAAGATGCAGTCTGAGACTCTACATAGATTGCTCAGGGGATCCAGAGACATATGGTTCATGTGTCTCTGAAATGCTGTAGCCCTGTAATGCAAATATTACTCGCTGTCTAGATTGTATGTTAGAAAACACCCCATTGGGATTGCCCTTTGGCTGTTTTGCAACTAAATTGTAACAGAAACATTTAGGTAGTTGTGGGCTACCTGATGTTTAAAAATAATGTTAGCATGTATTCTGTTTTGTAAACTAGCACAATAGCATTTTTCTGGCTAATTTTATTAATACTATCATAATAAAGTACCACTAATTGGAAAAGATATAGCGTGTTGGCTTTATTGAATTATTGAGAATTACCAACCAGGAACCTGTATAAACTGTATAACTGGATCCAATTAACACAGCATTGCAGGCTGGCCTTTTGTACTGGGTTCCTGCCTGCGTTGCCTCCTTTTTCTGCCAACAAAGAAATCCGCAGCAGTCATGATAGAGCTCCGTTGAGCTCGTTCACTCCCCCCCCTCTCTCACTCGCTCATTGAGTTTCTCCCGGCGCTGCAGGCTGCCCTTTTGTACTGGACTCCTGCCTGCATTGGCACCTTTTTCTGCCCACAAAGAAATCCGCAGCTGTCCCGACAGAGATCCGTTGACATCGCTCACTCCCCCTGTCTCACTCACTTATTCTGTTTCTCCTGGCACTGCAGGCTGCCCTTTTGTACTGGGCTCCTGCCTCTGTTGGTGCCTTTTTCTGCCCACAAAGAAATCCACAGCAGTCACGATAGCATTCCGTTGAGCTCACTCACTTCTGCTCTGTTACTCGCTCATTCTGTTTCTCTTGGCACTGCAGGCTGCGCTTTTGTACGAGGCTCCTGGCTGCATTGGCACCTTCGTCTGCCCACAAATAAATCTGCAGCTGTCCCGACAGAGCTCTGTTGAGGTCGCTCAGTCTCCCTCTCTCACGCGCTCATTCTGTTTGTCCTGGTGCTGCAGGCTACCCTTTTCTATGGGGCTCCTGCCTGCATTGGTGCCTTTTTCTGCCCACAAAGAAATCCGCAGCAGTCCTGATAGAGCACCGTTGAGCTCATTAAGTCCCCCTATCTCACTCGCTTGTACTGTTTCTCCCACTGCTGCAGGCTGGCCTTTTGTACCGGCCCCCTGCCTACACTGACACCTTTTTCTGCCCACAAAGAAATCTGCAGCAGTCCTGACAGCACTCCAGTGAGTTTGCTCACTCCCCCTCCCTCACTCGCTTTCTCAGTCTGTTTCTCCCAGTGTTGCAGGCTGTCCTTTTGTACTGAGCTCTTGCGTTGGGGCATTTTTCTGCCCACAAAGAAATCTGCAGCAGTCCCGACAGAGCTCAGTTGAGCTCAGTCACTCCCCCCTCACTCGGTCTATCTTAATCTGTCCCAAATACTGATTTCCCACAGTGACCGTGCTATTCTCCGGCAGGAGTGCAAAAACATATTTTAGCCAGGATGTGAAAAATGGCAGCTGAACTGTTCATAAGGAGGTGTGAAAATGCTAGTGTTGAAAATGTAGCGTGAAAATATTACAAATTTGCGAAGTTACAAGGGTGCGTGGAAACAGTTCAACGCACGCCTGTAACACAGTCATGTTATGGAGTTTCATCACCAGATTTTCAACATAGGGATTTTAGGACCTCTGCTCATGAACAGTGCCACTGTCATTATCTTAATCTGTCCCATACACTGATTTCCCACAGCGACCGCGTTATTCTGCACCGGAAGTGTGAAAACACATTTTGGTCAGGATGTGAAAAAATGACAGCTGTACTGCTTACAAGGAGGCATGAAAAAATGCCACTGTTGAAAATCTAGCATGACAATATTACAAATCTGCGAAGTTACAAGGGTGCGTGGAAAGTGCTCAACGCACACTTGTATCACAGTCATTTGATGTGCTATCATCACCAAATTTTCAACATAGGTATTTTAGGACCTCTGCTGTTGAACAGTATCACTGTCATTTTCCTAATCTGTCTCAAACAGTGACTTCCCACAGCAACCACGCTATACTATGCTAGAAGTGCGAAAACACATTTTGGCCAGGATGGGACAAATGGCAGCTGTACTGTTCGTAAGTAGATGTTGGAAAATGACAATGTTGAAAATCTGGAGTGAAAATATTATAAATTTGTGAAGTTACAAGCGTGCATGCAAACTGCTCAATGCACGCTCGTAACACAGTCATTTTGTGGAGTATCATCACCAAATTTTCAACATAGGCATTTTAGGACCTCTGCTCATGAACAGTGTCACTGTGATTTTCTTAATCTGTCCCAAACACTGATTTCCCACAGCAAACGCGCTATTCTGTGCCGGAAGTGCGAAACACATTTCAGCCAGGATGTGAACAATGACAGCTGTACTGTTCAGAAGGAGATGTGAAAAATGCCAATGTTGAAAATCTGGCATGAAAATATTGTAAATTCATGAAGTTACCAGCGGATAGCAATCTCGCTAACGAGCTCATAAAACAGTCATTTTTGATGTTTTCCACCAAATTTGCAACATAGGCTTTTTGAGAGCCCACCTCATGAATACTTGCACTGTCGTTTCATTACTTGGCCCTGAAATGTGATTCCATGCAGTGACTGCAAAATCACCTTTCAGGGCTGATTAACGCCATGACAGTGCCAGAATTCATGAAGAGGGTCCCAAAAAACCCATATTGAAAATTTGGTGCCAAAACTCCAAAAAATGACTGAGATATGCATCAAAGTTGAAAAAATCCTATTTGTTCCATTATACAGCTCACCTGCATTTCCTCAGTCCGTGGTCGGCTTTGAAGGTGCAGATGTGTTCCCGGTCCAACGAAGATCGTTGCGCCAGACTCCAGAGGTAAGTATGAAGTCGGGGGGTGTGGGGAGACAGGTTGCGCAGTGGGTGGGTGCAGGTTGTGGGAGGGGGGCAGGGAGACTCCAGAGGGACCGTTTCCTTTTTTCACAGGTCAAATAAAAAAAAAGAGACATTGCGGGACTGTTTTTTGTTTTCAGGGGCATGTGGCACACTGCGGTGGGCTCCCAGTGTGCCAACGGACTCATTCTTGGGGGGGCAGCTGTAGCCAACAGGGGATTGTGCACTCTCATTGGCACACAACAAAAGGAAGGGGGCCGCATTAGCCCGACAGGGATTGGGCACCCTGTCGGCACTAAAGAGAAGTGCAAAAGAGCCGAGGGGATTAGGAACTCCCTCGGCACAAATGTTCTGGGTGTTTGTGGGGGGCATCATGCCAACAGGAGTGGACTCCCCATTGGCACATGAAACTGGGGGAGACATAATGCCAATGGGAGTGGGTGCCTCCGTCAGCAACATCAAGGACAGGGCCACTGAAGCTGATGGGGATTGGGGCCCCATTGGCAAAACAAAACCTGTTGTGGGGCGCATGCTGCAGAGAGGATTGGGCATCCCCTCAGCACTGGGGTTATAATATTGTTTATGAACATGGCGGCAAGCCATCTGCCATGTCACAAACAATCTCCCTTGAAACATTCTGCCCAGCAATGACGGGTCGCTCCCTCATTGCATCGAATGGCTGATGCTGCAATGATGAAGTGGCCCCTGATTGCAGCGGCTGAAACTTTTCAAGGTTGTGGCATGCTGGCTGAACTAGTATCAGCAGCAGCGTGCCATGGCATTGGGAAACCCGGCCAAGCTTTTAAAGGCTGTGGGAGCATTGTCCACAACAGTGCCATGCCTCCACAACCTGCTTCCGAAAACCTGCCGCAATACGTTTCTTGTGCATGCACGCAATCAACATAAAGAACATGCTGTCTCGGTGTCTCTGACCCTGCCACACATTAGAAGGCAGGCAGTCTCCTTCTGCAGAAAGGTCCATTTTGCAATCATGAAGGCAAAGGGAATCTAGCACTCACTCCCGCTCCATCAGCTCTCAAATGGACAGCCATGCAGACAGTAAGTAAACATCCTCATTTACCATATAAACAGAAACAGGTGCAGCGCGAGAGCCAGTGAGTAACTGCCTCAAGAGCACCTCGTTCCAAGACTGCTGCCCCTTTCTGCTTTCTGCCACATTATCACATTCCTTGATTTTTGGTTGACCTGTGACCTCTTGAACTGACATGACGATGAAAAGTTATTTCTGGGAATGGGGCTCCTAATAGGTTATTAAGGTCACACGGTGACACAGAGGATCATTACACTTACACATACGCTGATCTCAGCTGCCAGCATTACAAATGCACTCCCATCATGTAACTCCATGGCAGAACAGATAAAGTACAAAATCTTTGAAAAAATTATAATATTTTATTAGATAGCTTTGTTACTCGGGGAGTTATTTTTATATAGACCTTGGTGGCAATGCTAGCCTGTTAAGTCTAATGGTGGACATAAGTTTGAGAAATAGAATGCAGACGAGATAGGAACTTTATCTTATATATCAATGCTCAGGTAATCGGGGTCTACAAGTATGGTATATTAATTAAAGATTACCATACTATGGCTCTCAGAATGCTGATAGCCAATCAGATGGCAGCATTTCTGAGACCCTTTTTATAATAAAGATTACCAGCTCTGTCAATGGGAGTGTAGGTACCCACTCCTGAATCTGTGGTAAACTGGTTTCGTACTATCAGAATACCTTATTAGCATTATCTAATAGCAAGTTGCTACAGATCTCTGTTTGAATTGCCTAGGGATATTGAACTTGATGTGACATCATTACAACTGTTTTAAGATTTTTAATGCAGTAAAATTATGAATGTATTGTAAGATCTCTGTCTAGCCTGAAAAAAGATATGAGATGGAAACACCTCAACATTTAGAAACATCATGTTTAATTGTTTTTTTTTTCTTTTCAGGCTGCAGCCCTTTTTGTAATTAACTTCAAATGTATGCTTAAAACTGAATTTGTACATTATGTATGACATTTTTATGTATTGTATTCATCATAAAAGTTTACTAAACTGAATAAAATATCTTGAAACTTATGAGAGAATACTGAATAGACTGATAAAATAAAAACAGATGAAGCCAAGATAAGAAAGTGTAACACCAAAGTAAAGATTATTTATTCACAATGTGGAAACTAAATAAGGGAAGAGAGAAACAAAGAAAAAAAATCACAATGAGACTGCAGACTATATAGCACCCTTTGCAAACTGTGTGAGAGGCCTTTTGGCACCATGCAATTCTGCTTAAAGTTGGACCAGCATAACATTCTGTGGTGATTTGCATATGCAGCCCATGATGCTTTGCATTGTGTGGGCATGTGTGAGATTGTATATATTTTAATATGTACACGTTGCTCTGGGACAGTGTTGTATTGGAACAAAATGGAAGGGTGGATGAAGGATGTGTGGGCAAGGCAGATTTTAATCTCACTGCATGTCAACTAAAAAAATGTTGGTGAGGGACGAGTAGATTTACTGAAAGAACATCAAAGCAGCTACACATTTTTTTATAAGAAGTATAACTAGCTTTACTTTTTTAATACAGCAGTCGGAAGCCTTGTTTACACCTTAGAAAATGTGCAAAACTATTTGAGGCATCTGATTGGCTTAGACACTTCTCTAGCTGGGCATCTATCAGACAACACACGACCACCTATTAAAAGTGCCAGCCTAGCCTGCCCCATAACCAGGATGTTGGTGCCCAGCATGCGCTCCAATTGGATAAAACCCCCCACTTGCATTCCAAATGTCTGCCATTTGTATCTGTCACTTATCGGGCGACAAACTGAGCCGCTGACCCGTCACAAAGTTAAAATGCAGTGTAAAGGAAACGCAATGTTATCCACATAAAATTCACTTAACCCCCAAAAAACAGACATGACTTGAGTCTTCAGCTCTTACCATGACACTTCCCTCCCGAGACAAGAGCGTTAAAAAAAAAAAAGCCAGCTCCAGACACATACTTACCTCCCACTTCCAACTGTCCCATCAGAGATGTTGAGGACTGAACCACACAGCGTGGCACCTCACAAAAAAGCAAATAAACAATTTTCTGTAGCCTATTCCTTTTTGTTTTGTGAGTCTGGCAGATATTTTTCTTGCTGTCGTCGTCCCCCCAGCCAAACACACACCAAACGAACAGTCCCACATTTGTTTCTACGATGATACAATGAAAGCGGATGAGTTGTACTTGCACGGCAGCTTACTACGGCTCTCCCACAGTAATTTCCATTGTCCCAACCAATCAACGGCACCGTGTCCGTTTCTCCATTGCTCTCCGACCCCACGAGACACATTCACCTCATGTGATTAACAGGTAGCAGCGAAAAACAACGACAACACAAACGGCCAAAAAAATGCTTCTGACTTTTGTTCTGTTTTGTTCCTACTTCAGGGTATAGCGTTATCAAGCACGCGGGAAGTAACCACTGCATCTTCCTTAAGAAAGTGATTGTATGAGATGGATATTTTGTTTTCAAAACATAATATCTTAATCTTTCAGTCTGAAGTTGGTGGTCTAGAGGGGGAGGGATAGCTACAAGACAATGGCTGGGGAGGGGGAAACAGATTACACAGAAACAGGGACTACTTTACCAGGCAAACCTTTAAACATCATTGTTAATACATTTTTTCAAATCTTTTTCTTAATTTTTTTTAAAATCCCAAATAAAAATGCCACAGTGCCCATTTTCTAAGAGCAATAATACCCTCCAGGGTGGGCAGTATGGGTAATACCGGACCTTCCAGGGGCTATAAGGCCCTCCGCCTGCGGTGTCAGGCCTCATTACACCCCTGGGTGGTCCAGTATTGCCTAATACTGCCTTACCCTGTAGGGTATTATTAAAGCAGTATGGATTTTTAGCGCATCAACCCATGCCCATGGGTTGATGCGCTTCAAAGTCCATGGTGTGGACATTTAGAGGAATGACCTAAGCCTGCTTCATATTGGGTTTCTGATGCTACTCAGGAGAGGGGGCGCTATTGGAGCAAGTGATTGACAGTGCATTATACATGCGGTATAGACAATCTGCAGCGCTTACCCCGATTAAGTGTCTCCTCTCCTGGCATCCTTCAGTGGCCCCTTGAGCTTCTCTGAGGCATGGTTTAGCACACCCAAGTTCAGCAAACATAATTTTTCACAAGCAGAAAGAAAGCTGAACTCGAGAAAGTACATAAAAATGTAAAACGAGGGCTGGAAGTATTACAGATTAAGGTGGTAAACTGGGATTGCGCTACTGGGCATGTGCTAATACATATGCTTATAATATGGGTTCTGAAAATACTGTCTTCTGACTCGTCCAAACAAGTCACCTGACCATTGATTAATCCCTGATATACCCACAGTTTTTTTTTTTTTCCAATTGTTTAACCAGGTAAGACACACTAAGGTGAAAGCTTGTTTACAGGTGCAACCTGGGAGCACAGGGAAGTTAAGTGACTTGCTCAGGGCCCCACAGTATATGCAAGGGGGGGCTGTGGGATTCAAACCCAGATTTGCAGCTCAGAGCCTTAAACCACAGCGCTATACTGCCTCCCCTTAAACCACTGCGCTGTACTGCCTCCCTTGCATGTTCACAGGGTGTATTTTACTATTTCTTTAGGTAAACCTCTAACATAGCATGCTCATGTTATAAGAGGATTAACCCACTCCAGGGTATGGGTTTACTGAGCATTAATCCACGCCTGGGTGGTTGAAGTCACTTGGCTTCGCCTCATGACTCCAACCCCCCAGGTGTGGATTAATGCTCAATAAACCTATACCCTGTTGTGGGTTAATCCCTTCATATCCTCTCTCTCTCCCCTGGGAAATGCATATGCATTCGCGCATACTCAGTATCCCGATCCCTCTTTACAACCCCAATTTGTTATACTTCTAGCCCTCATTTTATATTTTCATGCACTTTCCTGAGTTCACCTTTCTTTCTGCTTGTGAAAAATGCTGTTTGCTGAACTCAGGTGTGCTAAGCAGGGCAAGGGCGTTCTGGCACTTAAGCGCCAGAGGGCACATCACAACTCATCACTGACACATCTTGAGGGGGGGAGCCACCTGCCCACTATTATATATAGTCCCGCTGGAGCAACCTGCAGCATGAGCTGTGTAAACATGAAATTGAGCCACTGCGGCTATCGCAGCAGAAGTGGAGTGCTGCAAATTCCTGAGTACTGCGGCATTGTAAACAAAGCTAGAGTAATCAAATAATTGTTTGAGGATGGGACTTACTTGAGTGAATCAAATGCTGACTCTGTAACTGACAGCCCTACTTCTCATACTTCCCTAGTCTGACAGCCAGTCCCAGCATGTCGATATTCTATGATGAAATTCTTAGTGGAGCCTTGTAAATAGCATACCTTTCCTTCCTGGGGTGGGTGGGTGGTGGGGCTGAGATGAGCAGGGGTGGGCTACACTGGATTTTAAAAACTGGGATTAGGCAAAGCTGTGAGAAGGGGGATAGGATCACGAAAGGGAGAGGAGAGAGAATCTTGCTGCCATTATGTCGTGGTTGGGGGAGGTTAGGCTGCAGAAAGCATTACTACTGTTAAAGGGAGGGAGGAGAGAGAGAGAGAGAGAGAGAGAGAGAGAGAGAGAGCACTGCTGCCACTAGGTCTGGGGAAGACAGAAGAGTAGAGCTGTCACCTTTGTGTGTGGTGAAAACTGGATGCTAAACCACACCCCAAACTACTCCTCAAGCACCGCCCCTTTTTGTAAATGATGAGTACATTGCTCCTCTTCCAAGGCCATTTGTAATGTCAGAGAAGACTTTAAAGGTGACAGGAAATTTTTACTCTATTAAATACCTTCCTGTTTCCCCTTCCATGTTAGTCATGTATTCCGATTTATGTTTGGCCAATCTTTGCCAAATTAATTATCTAAGTTTGTGGTGCCCTCCCTTCCCCTCAGAGCAGCCACTGCTTTCTCTTGTCATATTTCTAAGATACTCCATAACATCAGTCACACCATTCTATGCTGTTCATCTGAATGGCCCAGAATGGTGTAACTGATGCCATACAATGTGCAGACAGTATAAAATGAGAGCACTAGCTGCTATGGACTTAGAAGAGAGGGACTGAATGGAGTGACAAAATCAGTAAAAAAAAAATTAGATTATTAATTTAACAAAAACAGGTCTAAAACGTATAAAAACATGGGACATACAAAAAGAAACACAGAAGAGCACATGAAGGTATAACAACTGATTCCTATCACGGCAGTAGAAGACCATTCTTAAAATTCAGAGTGGAAAAGATTGGGTTAATTCACTGGCAGTGGTCTTACTTTTGTTTGTAAAGCCAGCTTATATTATACGGTCTGTCATAAGAACCTTTTTGTAACCTGGACATGCAAGCATGCAGCCAGAACAGTGAAGGATTTGATACTGTCAGTTTTATGAGTAGGCGAGCACTCAAAATGGCCCATAAACTGGACTACCTCTGAACTAAACCAGATTACTGGGTGACAATCTCAAAAAATGGATTACCTGTTCTAAAAGTAGGCAGGTGGCAACCCTAGCTCAGGAGAGGCCATTGCTGCCATTATGTGGATTGGGGAGAAGAGAGCACTGCTGCCATTAGGTAAGGGGTAGGGGAGGAAAAAGCTTTTCTTTCAGTGGGTTGGGGCAGGGGGCAGAAGATAGCACAGAGCATTGCAGCCTTTTAGTTTGGAGGGGAAAAGAGAGCTTTGCTGCCATTATTTCCTCCAGAGGAAAAGGGAAGTTTATGAGCTACGCCCCTAGAAGGCCTGCTGAAGGGTTGAAGCGCAGGGCTGATTTTTTGAGAGGCACCTGCTCTGATTAAAACATGCACGAGCATCTTGAAAAATCTACAGTGAGTGCTGTCTTTTTCTTTTGTGAAAGGGAATCTTAGCCTGACATAGAAACATAGATGTGATGGAGTTAGGCTACACCCTCAGTTGTGACTGATGGACCACTTTTCTGTCTCCTTATTTCCTACCTACCAAAACGTCTGTTGCACAACAGTTAGCATTTTTCTCTTTGCTTTGCTTTTTTCCCCCTACCCTAGGTTGTCCACCTAGCGTAGCTCTTTACTATCCCTACTAAACTTCCTACTTTTTCATTCTTTTTCCATTTCCATCCATCCAGTCCCTGGAATGAGGCCAAACAACCGGAGAGGTGTTGTGTAAAGTGCATAAGTGCATTTTGTGTAAAATCATCATGAAGGCTATTTTAGATAGCAGAAATGAATACAGTTAATAAAGCCTTTTTAAAGAAAAATGATTCAGAATCCATATAAAACTAATCATTTCATGACTGGTACAGTTATACAAAATCCTTAAGGTATTTTCATAAATTCACATTATAAACCTGTTACTGTATGAAGCTAAACAAAAAAACGGTGGTATGCTTTATAAAAATGCTTAGTCATTATGAATCAGAGATACAGCGAGTCAATATCTGTGGAGATATACATTGTACCTTTAATTGAACCAGGAAGTCCCTTGGAACAAACAAACTCCCTTGGTTTTAAAACATCATGTCCAGACATGTAACAGCATGTTGAGACATGAAAATAGAAAGGGTTTAGTCAGGTGACCCCACGAAAAAGATACAAAACTTCTTCTCTCAGTTCAGTTCAGTCCAGTGGGGCTCAGCCCTGAAAGAGGAGGAGAGAGGTTCTACTGCTACTGTAGACAAACTGTTGAATGCAGATGTGAAGGGTCTTAGGAACTCTAAGATCCAGGACTGTATTATGTGAGAAACTACTGATGTTAAGTAATGATTTTCTTTGTAATTTTTTTTGTTTTCATTTATCACTTTTCGAACTTTTGAAAAATAAATATCACACCATGGTGTGTTTAAAATCTGTAAATTTGCCTCGTCTGATGTTTATTCCCACACACTGTGACAATAGACAGTGAGACTACAGATGCAGAAGAAAAAAGTAAAAATAAAAAAAGGCTAGCTGAGCCACTCTGATAGGGCAGTGGTAGCGCATCAATGACTACTTCTGCTCGGTATTTATAAAGGAGAGTGGGGGAGTGCTACCCAAGGGTGGTGGGGGCAGTAAAGGCTGGGGAGGGAGTAACAGATGGGGGGATCACAGAAGCTAGAGTTCTGGAAGACTTGAAAGCACTGAGGTGGAGAAGGCACCAGGGCCAGGTGGCATTCACCCCAGGGTATTGAAGGAGCTTGCAGAGATCCTTGACGGGGCCCTTGGCAGGCCTATTCAATGCCTCACTAAATTCGGGAAGCATACCCAAGGACTGGAGGTTGGCTCACGTGGTTCCCCTCCGTAAGAGCAGACTCAAAGATGAATCAGGGAACTATAGACCAGTGAGCCTCACGTCCATTGTGGGGAAACTAATGGAAACTATCCTGATGGATAGGCTGGTGTCCCTGCTGGAGTACAATGAGCTGCAGGACAGTAGAGAGCATGGCTTTGTCATGGGCAGATCCTGTCAAACCAACCTGGTAGATTACTATGACTGGATGATTGGGTAAATGGACAAGGGCCATGCAGTGGATGTCCTGTACCTGGACTTCAGCAAGGCATTTGATTCAGTGCCACATGGGAGACTTGGAATAAAACTAGAAGGAACAGGAGCGAGAACCTGGTGTAATGATAACCATGACTGGGAGATGGCCATACCTGGCTACAACATATTCAGAAGAGACAGAGCAGGCAGGAAGGGAGGAGGAGTGGCACTGTATGTGAAAAATGACACAAGGGCCACAGAGATCCAGGAGGAACAAAATGGGGGAGAGATACTGTGGGTTAAGCTGGAAAGGAAAATGGGAACAGCCATCCGCACAGGTGTGGTCTATAGACCACCAGCCCAGGAGGAAGAAACAGATAGGAGTTGATGCTAGCCATCCAAAGGATGGCAGACAAGGGTGAGGTAGTACTGGTTTGAGACTTCAATATTCCAGATGTGGACTGGAGCATCCCAGCAGAAACATCAACTAGGAGCAGATTTATCCTGGACTCCCTTCAGGGTGCCTTCCTCAAGCAACTGGTTATGGAACCAACTCGGCAGAAGGCATTACTGGACCTTGTGCTCACAAACAGGGACAGTGTGATGGGGGTAACAGTGGGGAGCACCTGGGAAACAGTGACCACCAGTCATTGTGGTTTGAAATCACAGAAAGAGCAGAACCAAACCACACAAAAACACGTATCCTGGATTTTAAGGGGGCAGACTTTGGGAAAATGGGGAGATACTTGAAAGAGGCATTAAGGGGAATGGGACAGGAATCAGGGGTTGAGGAACAGTGGGCAGTATTTAAAATGGGGATTACAAGAACAACAGAATTATGCATTAAGCAGGTTAGCAAGAGGAAAAGGAAGAGGAGACCATATGGTTTTCCAAAGAGGTAGCAAAGAAAGTGAAAGCCAAAAAGATTGCATTCAGGCAATACAAAAAGACACAGGCAGAAGGGGATAGGGAGAAGTACCAGGAGAAGCAAAGGGAGGCAGGGAGGTCAGTAAGGGAAGCCAAAGCTCAGACAGAAGAACACATTGCAAAATCAGTGGGTAGAGGGGACAAAACCTTTTACAGGTACGTAAGTGAAAAAAGAAAGACAAAGGGAGGGATAGTGAGACTGAAGGGGGAGGATGGGTGCCACGTGGAGGATGACAACAGTAAAGCTGACATATTGAACAGGTATTTCTGCTCAGTCTTTACTGAGGAAGAGGAGGTAATGGGTCTGAAGGAGTAGAGGTGAGAATGGTGCAGAAATGGACACAAGTCCCTTTACGTAGAAAGGGTCCTGGAAGGAACTGGAAGTACAGTTTGATAAAGCAATGGGGCCAGATGGGGTGCACTTCAGGTCCTTAAAGAATCCAAGAGGTGGTGGCTGAACCTCTGGCTATTCTGTTTAGCCGATCACTGGAAACAGGGAGGTACCCAAAGACTGGAGGACAGCAGATGTAGTCCCCTTATACAAAGTGGGAACAAAGAGGAAGCAGGGAACTACAGACCAGTCAGCCTCACCTTGGTAGTGGGGAAGATCATGGAAGCACTATTGAAGGAGAGATTGGTGGAACATCTGGTTGTCAATGGACTACAGGACCCAAGGCAGCATGGTTTCACCAGGGGGAGGTCATGTCAGACCAACCTCGTTGAATTTTTGACTGGGTCACTAGGGAGGTGGATCAGGGGAGGGCAGTGGACATGGCCTATCTGGACTTCAGCAAGGCCTTGACACTGTGCCACATAGAAGACTATTACACAAATTGGGGAATATGGGTGTGGGCAGGACAGTAGTGTGGTGGGTAGGTAACTGGTTGGTGGCAGGACACAGAGGGTGGTGGTAAATGGCTGTCACTCCACAGAGGGAAGAGTGACCAGTGGGGTACCACAGGGATCAGTGCTGGGACCGGTCCTATTCAACATCTTCATCAGTGACATCACTAGAGACCAGAGGCAGAATTTCACTGTTCACTGATGACACAAAGCTCTGTAACAGTGTAGACACACCAGAGGTGTAGAGAGAATGAGAAGGGACCTGCAGAAACTTGAAGAATGGTCAGGGTTTGGCAGTTGAAATTCAATGCAAGGAAGTGCAAGATAATGCATATGGGGCACAAAACCCTGGCACAATATATCAGTTGGGGGTGAGGATATAGCATGCACCAAGCAGGAAAGGGATCTTGGGGTTATCATCTCTGATGACCTCAAGGTAGGGAAACAGTGTGACAAGGCAGCAGGTAAAGCATATAGGATGCTGGGATGTATAGGCAGGGGCATCACCAGCAGGAAAAGGAGGTCATAATCCGCATACAAGACACTAGTGAGGTCCCACCTGGAGTACAGTGTACAGTTCTGGAGACCATACCATGAAAGGACATAGACAGGGTAGAGAAGGTTCAGAGGAGGGCAACAAAGATGGTGCATGGATTGCATCACAAGTCCATGGAAGACAGGTTGAAGGAACTGAACATGTACCCCTGGAGGAGAGGAGGGAGACGGGGATATGATAGAGACATACAAGTATCTTACAGGGAGGAACAGGGTGCAGGAATACATTATTTTTAAGTGAAAAAGATGTTCCAGGACTAGAGGGGATGGGATGAAGTTGGAGGGAGGACGATTCAGAGGAAACATGAGGAAGAATTTCTTCACAGAACGGGTGGTGGACAAGTGGAACACCCTGCCAGAGGAAGTGGTGGGGGCTGAAACAATCACGGATTTAAGAATGCATGGGATAGACATAAAGGAATTCTGGAGGTCAGGGTAAGGGCAACAGACTTCTAGGAAAACATAAACTGAACTTACAAGCTCAAATGGCAGACTGCGGGCCAAAGGCCCTTATCTGCCGACACTGTCTATGTATCTATGTATCTAAGTAATGAGTGGGGTTCCACAGGGCTTGGTGCTGGGACCAGTGTTATTTGGGATATTTATTGCAGACATTTCCATAGGCATTAATAGTAGGATCAGCCTGTTTGCCAATGACAACAAGATAGGGCTGGTGGTGGAAGACATAGAGGGATGGCGGGGTCTGCAGGAAGATCTGAATAAGCTGGAGACTTGTTTCGGACACTTGGCAGCTGGGGTTCAATGCCAAAAAATGTTAGTTACTGCATTTTGGAGCAAAAAATCCAAGAAGAAACTACCAGCTGAGGGGGGGTGCAACTGGCGGAGACTGAGGAGGAGAAGAATCTGGGGGTGGTCATCATGGGATCAATGAAAAACTCGGCACAATGTAGGAAGACAGCAGCAATGGAAGGACATACAGCAGCAATGGCCAACAAAATTCTGGGTTGCATAGCAAAGGGAATAACGTCAAGGAAGGGGGAGGTAATTCTGCCACTGTATAGATCACTAGTTAGACCTCATCTCGAATACTACGTGTAGTACTGGTGCCCATACCTGGAAAGGGACATTAAATTACTAGAAGGGGTGCAGTGCAGAGCAACTAAGATGATTCAGGGGCTGGGGGACCCACCATATGAGAGAAGGTTTAAGGAGTTTAACATGTACTCGCTGGAGGAGAGGAGGGACAGAGTGGATATGATCGAGACTTTCAAATTCATGAGAGGGATAAACAAGACTGGAACAGAGGGGCTGTTCAGGGCAAGGGTGGGGAGGGACGCTCGAGGCCATGACATGTGATTAGAGGAGGAAAGGTTCAGGAGGGAAATGCGGAGACACTTTTTTATGCAGAGGGTGATAGGAGGGTGGAATGCGTTACCAGCAGAGGTAATAGCCTGTAAAACGCTGGGCTGCTTCAAAAGGGGCACAGGGCAAGAGGGAGGATAAAGGGGGGGGGAGGAGGGAGGGGCAGCTGCAGAATAGGGCTGCTAGCTGCATAATCGAGCAGAATCGATAGAACGAATGACCTTTTTCTGCTGGCAAATTTCATATGTTCGTAAACAGGAAAGAGACCTGGGTGTAATCCTAGCTGATGACCTAAAGGTGGCCAAGCAGTCTGGCAGGGCAGTTGGGAGGGCTAATGATATGCTGGGGTGCATAGGGAGGCATATTACCAACAGAAAGATGGAGGTGATAGTGCCACTGTATAGATCTCTACTGGACCCCACTTAGAGTACTGTGTCCAGTTCTGGAGGCATGGAAGGACATACTCAAAGTGGAGGCTGTCCAGTGGAGGGCAACTAAAATGGTGCAAGGTCTACATAAGAAGCCCTATGAAGAGAGACTAATGGACCTCAATATGTACACCCGGGAAGAGATGAAGGAGTAACTAAGATACATCAGGGGAGTATTTTTCAGAATAAAAGGTGCTCAAGATCAAGGGGACCTGCAATGAAGCTGGAGAAGGTAGATTTAGGAGACGTGAGGAAGTTCTTCTTCACAGAAATAGTGGTGGATGCCTGGAACAGTCTGCCAGCAGAGGTGTTACATAAATACATAGAAACTGTCGGCAGATAAGGGCCTATGGTCCACCCAGTCTGCCCATTTGAGCTCATTAGATCACTTTAAGTTTTTCTAGAAGTCTGTTGCCCCTAATTCCTGACCTCCAGGATTCCCTTATGTCTATCCCATGCATTCTTAAATCCTGTGATTGTTTCATCCCCCACCACTTCCTCAGGCAGGGTGTTCCACTTGTCCACCACCCTTTCTGTGAAGAAATTCTTCCTCAGATTTCCTCTGAATCACCCTCTCTCCAACTTCATCCCATGCCTTCTAGTCCTGGAACATCTTTTTCTCTATCATATCCCCTCTCTCCCTTCTCTCCTCCAGGGAGTACATATTCAAGTCCTTCAGCGTGACCTGATAGGACTCGTGATGCAATCCCTGTACCATTTTTGTTGCCCTCCTCTGAACCTTCTCCACACTATGTCCTTACTTAGGTAAGGTCTCCAGAACTGGGCACTGTACTCCAGGTGAGGCCTCACTAGTTTTCTTGTATAGTGGAATTATGACCTCCCTTTTCCTGCTGGTGATGCCCTTGCCTATGCATCCCAGCATCCTATTTGCTTGCTTTACCTGCCGCCTTGTCGCACTTTTTCCCTACCTTGAGGTCATCAGAGATGATAACCCCATGGTCCCTTTCCTGCTTGGTGCATGCTATATCCTTACCCCAACTGATATTTTGTCCAAGGTTTGTGTGCCCCATATGCATTATTTTGCACTTTTTTTGCGTTACATTTCAACTGCCAAACCCCTGACCATTCTTCAAGTTTCTGCAGGTCCCTCCTCATTCTGTCTACACTCTGTGGTGTGTCCACTCTGTTAGACAGCTTCGTGTCATTAACAAATAGGGAAATTCTGCCTTCTAGGTCCTGCACAATGTCACCGATGAAGATGTTGAATAGGACCGTTCCCAGCACTGATCCCTAGCACCCCACTGGTCACTCTTCCTCTGTGGAGTCATAGCCATTTACCACCACCCTCTGTGTACTTCCACCCAGCCAAATGCCTACCCATTGCACTTACTGTCCTGCCCACTCCCATATTCCCCAGTTTGTTTAACAGCCTTCTATGCAGCACAGTGCCAAAGACTGTGCTGAAGTCCAGATAGGCCATGTCTACTGCCCTCCCTGATCCACCTCTCTTGTCACCCAGTCGAAAAATTGAATTAGGTTGGTCTGGCATGACCTCCCGTGACATCATGCTTCCTTGAGTCCTGTAGTCCGTTGGCAACCAAGATGTTCCACCAGTCTCTCATTCAGCAGTGCTTCCATGATCTTCTCACTACCGAACAAAGGCTGACTGGTCTGTATTCTCGCTTCCTGTTTGTTCTCACTTTTGTATATGGTGATTACATCTGCTGTCCTCAGTCTTTGTGTACCTCCCTGTTTCAGTGATGGGCTAAACAGGACAGCCAGAGTTCATCCACCACCTCTCTTAGTCCTTAAGGACCCTGGGTGCACCCCACCCAGCCCCATTGCTTTATCAACTCTTATTACTTCCAGTTCCTTTCAGACCCTTCCCTTGTAAAGGGACTTGTGTCCATTTCTGTGCCCTTCCTACTCCTTTGTACTGTCTTCATGCCCATTACCCTCCTTCCTCAATAAAGACTGAGCAGAGATATCTGTTCAGTATGTCAGCTTTACTGTTGTCAGCCTCCATGCTGCCCCCATCCTCCCCCTTCAGTCTCACTATCCCTTCTTTCACCCTTCTTTTTTCACTCATGTACCTGTAAAAGATTTTGACCCCTCTAACCACTGAGTTTGTGATGCACTCTTCTGTCTGAGCTTTGGCTTCTCTTACTGACCTCCCTGCCTCCCTTTGCTTCTCCTGGCACTTTTCCCTATCTCCTTCTGCCTGTGTCTTTTTGTATTGCCTGAATGAAATCTTTTTGGCTTTCACTTTCTCCGCTACCTCCTTGAAAAAAACATAATGGCCTCCTCTTCCTTTTCCCCTTGCTAACCTGCTTAATGCATAATTGTCTTGCTCTTATAATCCTTGTTTTAAATATTGCTCACTATTCCTCCACCTCAGATTCCCCCCCATTCCTGTTAGTGCCTCTTTCAAGCATGTCCCCATTTTACAAAATCTGCCCTCCTAAAATCCAGGATATGTGTTTTTGTGTGGTTTAGTTCTGCTGCTTCTGTGATTTCAAACCACAGTGACCAGTGGTCACTGTTCACCAGGTGCTCCCTTACTGTTACCCCTATCACAATGTCCCCGTTTCTGAGCATGAGGTCCAGTATTGCCTTCTGCTGAGTTGGATTCCATGATCAGTTGCTTAACGAAGGCACCCTGACGGGAGTCCAGGATAAATCTGCTCCTAGTTGATGCTGCTGCTGGGAGGCTCCAGTCCACATGTGGAATATCGATGTATCCAACCAGCACTACCTCCCACTTGTCTGCCATCCTTTGGATGGTTAGCATTAACTCCTATCTGTCTCTTCCTCCTGGGCTGGTGGTCTGTAGACTACACTTGTATGGATGTCTGACACTGTTTCATTTCTAGCTTAACCCACAGTATCTTCCCCTTGTTTTATTCTTCCCGGATCTCTATGGCCTTTATGCCATCTTTCACATAAAGTGCCACTCCTCCTCTCTTTCTGCCTGCCCTGTCTCTTCTGAATATGTTGTAGCTGGGCATGGCCATCCCCTAGTCATGGTTATCATTATACCAGGCCTCTGTGATGGCCACAATGTCCAGGTCCAACTGTGCTATGGCAGCCTCCAGATCCTCCATCTTGTTGCTAAGGCTCCTGGCATTGGCACTCATGGCTTTCCATGGTGAGACCTCCCTGGTCTGTTTTGCTGTTCTATTCCAGTCCCTTCCTTGGTTGTCCTTTATCCATGGTACTCCCTGCTGTCTGCCCTTCCATTGTATTTTGTCCTTTATCTGCCCCTAGGGTGCCTATCTCCATCTTTTTCACAATGCTTTGTAGTGATATCTCCTCCTTCTCCTCCTGTTCTCTGGTTCAGCTCCTAGCTATGGGGGATGGGCAATTAAGTACCCTCCTTGCTGACCTACCACCCCCCTTGGCTAGTTTAAATGCTTGTCCATGTAGCATTTAAACTTTTCATTGAGTGCTTGGATTCCCCTCCAGAATGGATATAGGCCATCAGACTTAAACAAGCCCCCATCCCTCCAGGGGGGTCCCCAGTCACCAGTGAATCTGAACCCTTCCTTGTAGCACCAGTTCTTCAACCATGTGTTAAATTTCCTGGTGCATGTGCCCCATACACTCTCCCATTCCTTTCACAGGTAGTACCTCCGAGAAGGTGACGGATGTAGCTACTTGCTTGAGACCCTTCCCCAATTTTCTAAACTCTTCCAGAACAGCCTTAGGCTCCCTGTTTGTCAGGTCATTAGTTCCTAGGTGGATAGTGACATCTGGCTCTCCCTCCTCTCTCACCTTCCTGGCGATCTCCGGGATCTTCCTCCCATCCCTTGATAACATGGCACCTGGTAGGCACCTCACCTCCCTGTCCTCCCGCTCACATATTCCTAGCTCAATTCCCTGTATGATAGAGTCCCCCACCAGATTCACTTCCTTCTCCTCTGGGGTCCACTGCTCCACCCACTGAGGTCACCTCCTCAGTTGACCTCTATATCATTCCCTTCTGCTTCTCTGGGTGCCTCTATCAGGTTGTCCCCATTTTCCAGTGTGGCATATGAGTTCTGGAGTGGAATAGGATTTGGGATGTGCCCCTACCTGACCGTCCTAACCCTCCCTGAGCCCACCGTTATCCAAGTGCTTCTCATTCTTGGCGTCCTTTGAGGCAGTGGCATTGGACTGGGTGGTCTCTGGATGGGGGTGAAGGTACTCCTGACCCAGTTTACCTCTGCTCCGAGTCTGGCTACCTTATCCTGCAGTCCAGAGAGATGTCTGCAGATAGGGAAGCACCTCAGCATCCAGAAGGTCTACCTGAATATGGCTGCCCTGTATCCACTGCACTGCACCACTCCCCACATTATTCTGCACTTATACAGCTATTACACTATTTGTGTAATTATACTATTACATTATTTGTCTGTTAGCTATTATACTAGTTGTCTGTTTCTGAAGCTCTCTTTCTAGTTCCCCCTAGACATGTAGCTGTCCTTCTAGGTCCCTGTGTTTGTTTTTTTGGAAGTAGTTTTACTTGATGTTAGGTTTTCTTTTTGTAATTTATGCTACGGTAGCCCCCAAGTCGACTGCACTTCTACGTTACTGCAACTTGTTGTGCTGAGGGCTGGCTTCTCTTATGCTCCTCCTACTTCACATCTCCTGCTGTTCCTTGTGCTTGGTTCCTGTCAATCAGATTTAACAGGGCATTTAATTAACAGTGGGGGCAGGGGTGGAAAAGTGGGCAAATATTTGCAGTAAGAAATATCAGCAAGGAAATAACAGCCCCATAAATCACATCAAAATGGGTTTCATATTTTCAACAGAAAGGAAATAACAGCCCCACTTGAATCACACCAAAATAGGTTTCAGATTTTCAACAGCAAAAAAGCGGTCAAGAAATAACAGCTCCACTAAAAGCACACCAAATTAGGTTTGAAATTAGGAGAAATAGGTTTCTAATTCAAAGAAATAACAGCCTCACTTAAATCACATCAAAATAGGTTTCAAATTTTCAACAGCCCCAAAACAATTCATTTGTTAGCCTCCTATAAAGTAAAAAATCAACCTGCTACCAAGAGAAATCAACAATAAGCAGTAAAAGAAGCAATAAATGCAGCAATGAGCAGTTACTGCACTAAAAGGAAACTGATTCCTTCCCTTTCTAGCCTCTTATGAGAAGCCAAAAAGCAAAAACAGTAGTGAGGTTCAAGAATGCATGGGATAGGCATATGGGAATCTTAGTGGAAAGGAGGAGGGGGGAGAAAGAGCTGGAGATCAAGTAGGGTCTGTAGTGACACAGTATTGTAGGTAGGCAAAAATGGAAAGACTGGGTGGGTCAAGCAGTCCTTATCTGTCCTCAAATTCTATATCTGTGTAAAGAAGTATCCTTACTACACGGGAGCGGGAAAGTCTTCTTTCTATTTAAAATTTTTTTATAGTGGTGGTCCAAATACAAATATATATCACTGAATATGGCTCATATTTGCAATTCAGAATCCAGTAATGAATTGTCCATTATCTGTGGTACAGGGTATGTGGTCATAATGTCACCATAATTTGCTGTCGCGGTCAATATGTTGTGTGCTATTGGTAGAAAGGACATTCCACCTCCAGTCTGGCGGTCATGGACAAAAGATGCCAGTTATGGGGCATGACTAAAACAAACAGTTAATGTGATCTTTTTCAGTAGTATCATGTACTTACAAAATGCACTGACAGCTGTCAGGCAATGAATTGCAACCCTCTTTGTGTTGACATCAGCACTGACAGCGCTTCCATTTTTGTTTCATCCACTCACTTCCTGCAGTCATTCGTGGAACTGCTATCCAGTATGCTCTGGTTTTCTGCACCACTTCCAGTGTGCTTTGGTTGCACCACTTCAAGGCCCCTATTAATGGTGATGCACACTGAGGGCGACCAGCTCTACACTATTCATGCCCTGGTGCAGGGAGTCAACAGGCCATGTGTCTACACTCTACTGCCTGGGAGGAGTGAAAGTGTTTACCATAATTTTTTGTACATCTTGAAAAATTGCTTGGTGGAAAGCTGCATGTAATCTCTGTTATGACATATTTTTGAAATGGCAGCAATAAATGTTATAAAAGATGATACCCAGCGCAGAGCTTGTTGGGTGTAACTTCATTTGGGGCAGGCTATGTGGTGCAGAGTGCAACAGGTGGGGATGCAGAGTCGATATATCCAAGATGAAGCCTTTGCTCACAAAGTGCGATGCATCTTTGCACTTGCATTTGTGCCAGAGAACAAGGTAGAAACATGTTTTGAGATACTGCAGGATGACCCAGAATTTGAAGAATTAGAGTGTCTGTTGGACTACTTTGAAGGCGCATATATAGGCTGCTGAAAAAAAAAAAAAAAAAAAAGGCATCAACCTCGGCTCCCTGTGAAGTTCTGGAACCAATACGATCAGGTGACATTAGATTTGTCACATAGTAACAACATGCTTGAGACAATGCACAGAGCTTTCTTTAGGACTGTTTCTATGGCACATCCCACTCGTGCAAAACTGACAAGAAAATTACTCCAGGAACAACATGCAGTGTCCTTACAAATAAGGCAACTGGAGCTAGGTCAACAAGGTCCAAGAAAACACTGCAAGTATATTTGTGTAAATAAAGTTTTTCACACCATTTGTTCTGATTTTAATAATAGGTCCGAGAAACAATATTTGAAGGATATAGCGACTGTTATTGAAATAAATGTGGTATAGATTTTAATGCACTCCATTTACTTATTTGCACATTTAATTATTTGAAAGCTTAATTTGCAGTGTTTTACTTGAAATGCTTTAAAATATATTATGTTTGCTTATTTGCATATTTAATTATCAGCTGATTAACACGTAATGATTTAATGCTGGCTGATTTTAACTGGATGTTATCTGAGTTATTGCTGTAATAAAGTTTTGAACTCTAACTCAGTAGTCTGTTATTTCTTGGCGGATGAAGTTGAATTACATTTTGTCCCTCGATGAAGTTTGCTGTCGATGACTGATATCACTGACTACTTAACTGTTTGACTAAATGATCGGCTACTATTTGTCCATGGCCAATTGCCCATGACAATGACATCCTCGACAATTTGTCCGGTGGCTATTCGGCCACTCACGGTGGTACCCTATTCAACAATAAATGTTTCTTACTCACACACAGTCTAATTTGCATGCCTTTTCCTTGAGTAAATGACCTTATCGCAGTTCACCTCTGCTTCTTGCCTTTTTCAACTGTAATCAGCAGCGAGGTGGAATTCTTCACATCCACTCATGCAAGATAGGCAGAAAATGATGACAACAGCAAAAACAAGCTGAAATATAGCTGTTGGAAGAAAAATATGTGGCAGCTCAGGCATCCTTTAAAATATTGGGATTGAAAAAGAATTGATGAGCAGGGGAGGGAGCATAATGGTCAGAAAATAACTTAAAGTGGTGATAGGAGAGTTGACCTTTGAGCTGGGTGGGAGGGAATGCAAGACCAGACTCTGGAATCCAGTGCGGCATATTTACAAACAGATATATCTTTTGGCAGCATGGCTTATCGGAGACCATTACTGTAATTATGAAAAGATGTAAGACCTGCAAAAGGGTGATGATGCCCTCCCCCATGGATTCCTATTGCCCTCATTGTGTTGCCCAGCATAATATTTCTGTAACGGTTCCTCCCAGCTGGTCCTCTGAGCAGGTAAGGGGGCACCTGATTCGTCAGTCAGCAGTGGCAAAACAGAATTGTGAAAATCTCTTTTATTGCTCCAGGGTGAGCTTTTGAGCCCCAGTGTCCCACAGGACATCCCAGCAGACACACCCGAGCCCAAACCAGGACCATCCAGGAACGTCCAGGAGCATCGCATTGATAAGAGGCTATGGAGACAGATGTGCAGGCAGACCCCAACCCTGAACACTAAGTGGGTCACGAGGAGGACTTGGGAAACTCCTGACCTTCAAAAAGTACTTACTGACATAGAGAAGGAGGAGGAGGAAGGAGAGTGGACAAAACTCAGATCAAGGATTCCTACACCTCTTCTGTTTGACAAGTCCTTGTCTTTTCAGATAGTGGAGGCATGTAGATCCTTACAGGTCAAGAAGAAGCAGTCCTTAGAGCCAGTGGATATTAATTCTGTTCTGTCTGCGTCCTCCTCTGCTCCTAAATGTTTTTCTGAGTTTTATTTACTGTGACCAGATTATTGAACAAGAATGGGCTGGTGTGGATCAGAGAAAGTATCTTCCAAAACCAAAAAATACGTCCTTTTCCATTTTTTTGAGGAAAATTACTGTAAGTGGGAAGCCCCGCCGCTGGCAGACAAGGCGGTGTATAATTCAGTCAAGCACACCACCATCTCTATCGTGGGTTCTCTGGCATTGTCAGATTCACATAACAGACTAGTGGATGCCGCTTGTAGAAAGGCCTTTGCTTCAACAGTACAAACCTTCGTACCTCATATGCTTCCTTTATTGCTGCCAGAGCATTAAACTTGTGGGTCTCTACCCTGGGCAGCTTCGTTCTGCCAAATTCGGAAGGGGTGAGCATTTTTCAATTGATTGCCATGGCCACCAATTTTCTTGGTGATTCTACAGGGGAGAACTTGTGCATGTTGGCCCACTCAGCCTATCATATTGTGTCAGTCATGCAGAGTGTATGGCTTAGGCACTGGTCTGCTGATCAAGCTTCCAAGTCCAGATTATTTATCCTGTCTGTTGTTTGGTTCCAGCCTGGATTCCATTTTGAAGGAGCTCCAGGACAAAAAGGGCCATCTCCTAGAGTCAAAACAACAGCGCAAGACCACCTCTGTTCAGAGGAGTCAAGGTAACAGCCGGCATTGCCAGTTTCTGGGAGGGTTTCATCCCTTTCAGAACTTCTGTAGCTAAAGAAACAGGGGGGCCTATTCTGGTAACAAGGGTTACAGTAACAGAGGGGCCTAGCCAAACACCATGGAGGAGGCCCAAGCCCAAAGCACGGTACCTCACAATGAGGGTACATGGGCCCATCCCTCTGCATCCCTTCCCTTGGTAGAAGACTAAAGGATTTTTACTCAAGATGGGCCCAAATAACTTCAACGCATGGGTTCTGGTAATCCTAGCACTAGGATACACAATAGAGATCTCAACAATTCCCTCACGGGGCAATTTTAACCATCCCGGTTTCCAAGGACTATGCAAAGAGACAGGCAGTGTCAGAGACTCTGAGTCACCTTATTCAAACTGGAGCAATAATTCCTGTCCCACCATGTGAGCAGGGTAAGAGTTCTATTCAATCTACTTTGTAGTTCCAAAAGCAGGGGCTTCAGACCCAGTTTGGATCTGAAGCATCTGAACAAATTCGTGCACCACACAACATTCAAGATGGAGTCCCTGAAGTCAGTCATTCGTGTGATTCAGCCTGGGAACTTACTAATGTTGATAGATCTGATGGATGCCTACCTTCACATTCCTATCCATCAGTCACACGGGAAGTATCTCAGGTTTTCGATACTGGGCCAGCATTTCTAGTACAGAGCATTCCCTTCAGTCTTGTGACAGCTCCCAGGGTCTTCTTGATGGTATTGATAGTCCTAGTGGCTCAGCTTCGGAAGGAAGGACATCATGTCTGTCCTTATCTGGATGATCTGCTCATCCACACACCAATGTTGTCCTTGGCAAGGAAGTCAGTGCTCAGGTTGCTGGAGATACTAGATTCCCATGGCTGGGTAGTGAACTGGGAGAAGAGTTCTCTCTCTTTTTTTTTTTAAATGCATTTTTATTAAATTTTCCTACTTATACAGGGTGAACAAAAGTACGGAAACCATTCATAATATGAACCAGTACATACATGTGGTGAACAAACTGGGGTAAGGATAGAGCAAGGGAGGTGGAGGGGGGAGGGATTGGGAGGGCAGAGGGGCAGAACAGGGAGGCATAACACAGTTACCAGAACAACAAGTAACAGGTCTCAAATCAATGCAAGGTACAAATCAGTTGAGAATTGGAGCTAACCACAGCACTAAGTTATATGTACTGCTAGAAGGGAAAGACAGAGTACATAAATGGGATTGAGAGCTTCAAAGTGTCCTCCTCTGGGACAGTCTGTTCCTACCGGAAACATTGTGCGCTACCGGCCCTGGCTATCTGGGACTGTGCTAGCCTGAGACAAGAGAAAGAAGACAGGAAATACATACTCTCAGTCAGGGGACAGGATGGACCTTTTCTGTACTCTGGCAGTGACTCTTCCCAGCTGAGTTTCTATCCTTTCCACATGGCATCTCGGCAGAACCCAGGTGGCGCAGCTTTTGTTGTTATGGCCAGTCAGCCATTGACCACTGAAAGATGAGAGAAGAGCCCACAAAGAACTTGGTCTATTGTTAACAATGAATACTGTGTGACATTGTACCATATTTTGTCCCCAGCCAGTGTAGTAAGAGTGGTGGAGTGCACTTAAGGGGGCTTTGGTTGGTCTGTTAGCTGCTGCATCCATCCCATTCCGTAGTGTGGTCCTGTATAATAGTGTAAAGAATGGTGGTGGTGGTGGTGTCCATTGTCTCCCTCTCCTGGGCGTATGTAGGTGTCAGTAGGCTCACGGCCAAGGGGAATGAAGAGAGTCCTTCACTTCTCCACCACAGCTCCCCATGGAGTATGGGTGATTCAGGTAAGCAGAAATAATCCAACCAGAGGTGTTGGTGTATTAGCCAATTCCAGTTTGTAGATTGAGGTAATGCATGTATGGGTCCCAGCACTTCTGAAATTTGGCCAGCTGATAGTTTCTTAGGTGGGATAGCTTATCCAGGGCTGCCAGGTTCAAGAGAGGGCCAGAATCTCAGTACATGTAGTGGTGGTGGTGGTGCGCCATCTGCAGACCAGAGACCTCTTGACTTGGATGGCCAGCAATGCAAGCCATCTATATTTGTGAGAGGTGAGACAAGAAGATCTCCCTTTAACCCCAAGAGAAATAAGGTGGAGACAGTGGGATGGGCTTCCCCAGAACCAATGACGCTGTTTGGCATATCTGCTGCCACGTGGTCTGGAGTTTAGGCAGGGCCAAAGGACATGCATCAGGTTGGCTCAGGGCCTAGGCATCTCCAGCAAGCATCCGATGGGAGGAGCTTGGCTTTGTGAAGGACTGCTGGTGTTTTGTACTATGAGTGGGAGATTTTGTTTTGGATTAGTCTAGTATGTATGTTCCTGAACCACTCGTGCGAGTCCCTCCAGACTGCCCCCACTGGGAGTCTGTGATAACACAGTGTAGCATCTTTTCCCATTTGGACTTTGCTAGCCCAGATTGCGAGGGTAGGATGTCACAGAGCATGGTGCAAATGCGGCCTGCCAGCCTCTTAGGGTGGTCAATCCATTTTGGTAGGGTCAGCGTGGTGTGGGATGGTCTGGCCTGAGTCAGTATTTGTTTAAGTGCTGCCCATAGCTGCAGGTATCTCCAAAAGTCTGTTTGAGACACTCCCCCATCTTGTCTGCAATGTCTGGAAGGAGACCACAGACAATGCTGGCATGTCTAGGAGGTCAGTGACCTTCCTCATGCCCTTGCAGTTCTATTGCAGCCAGGCCACCTTGTTTTGCCCAATGGTGATATAGGCAGGGGTCCCACATCAAGCTTGGTTGTGATAATACCCCAGACCTACTGAGAGACATTGATAGCAGGGGCCCAGCTTGCGGCTGCCTGGAAGGGGTAGGACCCCCTGATGGGAGTAAGAGCAAGGAGACATCTAAGAGGCCTGACAGGTCCTTCTCCATTTGCACCCATTGTGGGCCCCCTGTCTGCGGTGCTCTGATCCACTGAATAGTCTGGGTAGCATGAAAAGCCCATTTATAGCCCTACATCCAAGGCAGACCCCAGCTGCCCTGGGACCAATGGGCCCTTAGTTTGTGTGGCTGTAGCGGGGTCTTTGACCTTCCGTTGAGTCCCCTATCAAGCGGTCTATCAGTTGGGTCCATAGTTTGGGTGGTTTTATCAGGAGGTGGGAGAAGAGGTAAAAGAATCTGGGGCGGTGACCATTTGGCAGCTGCTGTCTTCCTGCAGGGTCAGCCTGAGGGTTTCCATCTCTCTCGAACTCAGGCTTGGTGCTAGCCAGAAGTGGGGTTATGTTGGCCCCCAGATGTTCTCTAACCAGGAGTACTCTTATGCTAAGTAAGTGATTCCATCCGGCCCCAGAGCAACCCCTTCTCTCGGCAATTTGTTGGGTACAGTGCTCATTAAGGGGCATCATTTCAGTTTTGGCTTGGTTCAGCCTGAGTCCTGAGATAGTGGAAACCCCTCCAGGAGGTCCAGCAGGGAGGTATTGAGAGAGGGGCATTGGCCAGAGAGAGGAGCAAGTCATCGGCACACATTAGAGTTGGGTAGGTGTGCAGCCCAATCTGTATGTCCTGAATGCTGGGGTGGGATCTGATGGCAGCCACCAGGGGCTCTACAGCCAACACAAACAACAAGGGGAATAAGGGGCATCCTTGGCGGGTACCTCTTTCTAAGGGGGAAACTGGGGGAGATTACCCCGTTAGTGGAGACCAGAGCCATTGGGAGATTATAGATGGCTCTGATCTTCCCCCTAAAGCCCTCGCCTACTCCCTGGTGGGCCAGAATGGCATCCAGATAGTTCCATTCCAGGGAGTCAAAGGCCTTTTTGAAGTCTACTGTGATGGCTGCAGCAGGGGACGGTATTCCACTGGCGATATGCATCAGGTTCAGTAGGGCTCTCAGATGATCTGAGCTGTGCCTTCCTGGGATGAAGCCCACCTGGGAAGGGTGCAACAGATGAGCCAAAAGGGGGCTCATCTGAGTGGCGAGTGCCTTAGCATATATTTTGCAGTCTATGTTGATGAGAGAAATGGGGCGGTAGCTGGCCGGGTTAGTCAGAGTCTTCCCTTTTTTGGGGATGACAATGATGCTGGCTTCTCTGAGGGTAGGGGGTAGCGTACCTTTGGAGTCAGACTCTCTGAACATTTCGGTCAGTAATGGGGCCACTGTCTGGCTGACGGCCTGGCAAAAGTCTACAGTGAAGCCATCCCACCCTCTGAGGATTTACCCCCTTCAGCACTTTGATGGCATCTGTAACCTCCCCACGGATATTGGGATATCAAGTGCAGTGACCTGCTAGGCCTGGAGTTTTGGTAGAGGGTTTTATCTAGAAATGGTTTAGTCTCTGTCGGAAGGGTGGGGTCGAGGACCTGTCTAGCTCAGAGTAGAAGGCAGTCATTACACGGTTTATGTCTGCCTGGTCTGATGCAAGAGCCCCTTTCTCATCTTTTAGGCCAGTAATATGGCTGGTGGCCTGCTGCTTCCATAGCTGATATGCCAGTACTTTGCCACTTTTATCTCCTCCCTCCCGGAACATATGTTGGAGCTGTAGAATGGCAATTTAGGCTTTCCTGTTTAGGATTTGGTTGATCTCAAGGCGAAGTCCCAGGATCTCCCGACCAGTGGGTAATAAGGGGAAGGGGGGTGGCCATAGCCTTATACTTGGTCTCCGCCCATATCATCCGGTCCTCTAAGTCCCATGGTTTCTTCTCCCTCTTTCTGTGTTTGGCCATCGCATACCCCATTATGCTGCCCCTCTTGGTAGCCTTGAAGGCCTCCTTAGTGCTACCCGGGGAGGTATCGGATATGGGGTTGGAATGGAGGAAGAAGGAGGCCTCTGTCCTGGCCCATGGGACAAATTTCTCGTCTTGCATAAGGAGCGGGTCCAATCTCCAAGGGTGGGAGGGGGGCCAGAGGGTCCCCATGTGATGATGAGTTGGACCGGGGCATGATCTGATATTGTTCTCGGGAGAATGGTGGTGTCCATTGTGGCATGTGTAAGAGCCTGTGATGTTAGCCAGAAGTCTAGTTGGCTGTATGAGGAGTGGGATTCTGAGTGGTATGTGTAGTCACGTACACGGGGGTGGAAGAGTCTCCACACCTCCGTGAGCCCCAGGTCCTCCATTAAAAGTCTGTAGGACTTACCCTCTCTCACGTGTGCCTCTGTGCCTGCATCGTTCCTATCTAGTCAGAGTACCAGGGTCAGGTTGAAGTCCCCTCCTATCAGCATGGCAGAGTGGTGTGGTGTGAAAGAAGTGAGGATTTCAGCTAGGGTACTGAAAAACCTGTGGTTGTCTTGGTTGGGTACATAAATATTGCACAACATTAAGGGATCAGTCGTCGTGTCACAGTATCCCATCACCCATCTCCCTTCCCCATCCGCCCTGCAGTTCGAAAGTTTCCAGGGCAAAGATTTGTGCAGTAAGATGTCCACTCCTTGTTTCCAAGAGGTAGTTTCAGTGTGTATCATTTGTCCCACCCAGTCCTTCTGTAGCATGGAATGGTTGGGTCCAGAAAGTTTGGTCTCCTGGAGGAATGTCACCTGGGATTTGAGACGTTTAAGGTGAGAGAGAACCTTCTTCCTCTTGATGGGGAGTTGAAACCTCCGATGTTCCATGTGTGCATTACCACTTCTGCCATAGTGACGTCAGAGGAGGGATGTCTAGGCTTTGTTCTTTATGTGAGGCCCTGATCAGAATATGGTTACAGCAGGAGAAGAGGTTAATGTTGGGGTCCCTGGCGGTTGTGTCCCCACAGTGGGTGGGCTTACTAGAAGCTCTCGGGTCAGGGATTGAGCCTGGGCCCTGATATTGACCCGGCTTTTTAGATACTGAACAGCGCTAACAGTTCTCAACATGGGAACAATGGAAAGGTGGATGCCTGCAATTATATGGGGGAAGAGCCCTTCCCCCTCAACCTACTTAACCTCCTGGATTAAAGCTGCTCTGCTTAGAACGAGTCACACTCGCTGTGTGTAGCATTGCTGCCGGCTGCTCCTTTCCTTCGTTGTCTGGCTGTACCCCCTTCTTCCTGTGTCTCCTGTTGTTCCTTTTGTTTCCTTCCCTCTGTTCCCTGTTGTTAGCTTGTTTTTCTTGTTTCTTTTGGGGGGGTTCCCTTTTCCCTCCTGTACCATTCTCATCTCCTCTGCTTCCTTCTGTCTCTTTGGCCTGCCCTGCTGCCTGCTACTCTCCTTCCCCGATGCTACGTCTTCCCCTTTTCTTGTGGTTTACCTTTTCTGCTGCTGCCAGAGCTCCATGTTACTCCATCCATTCTACATTTGCATCCATATCTGTGATGCTCCTGCCATGTTCAAGCATTCCAGACCTGCTGACCGACTGCCTACACCAGGCTGGATTCTCTACATTCTCACTGCTTTCGGATTGCCTAGCAGCTTCCGCTCGGCTCCACCAGTCTGCTAGATTCGATCAGTTGCCTTCAGCTTGGTTGCCATTTTGACCTGTCTTTTTCGAGGAGCCTCACTTTCTAACTGCTACGATTCCTGTAAGGATATGACAAGCAAAGTGAATCACTATATAGCGCTGGGTACACCTTACGCCAGTTCTCCTTACACTACTGCAGTTTCAGGTGCTTAACCTATCATGTATGATTGGGGTGGCTTATTCCACCTGCCAGACCTCCTAGCAAGTGCCTTTAAAATCACTGTGCAACTTGCATGCGATCACGGGGCTGACTCCACTCTACGTATGCCTCTTAATTTATGATTCCACATAGCACTATGATTTTCACACTCAACCTTGCTCTTAACTCGGGATTGCTGATGTTCCTCCTAATGTCTGAGTTATTCCTGGGCATAATTTGCATACTGTCGAACTTAATTGATGGACTCATTCTTTATCACTATCGTATGGAGCCCACTATCTGTAGAGCGTACATTGGTTGCTATAAAGTGCTATGCTCAATTAAGCTTGGATGCATTTCCTCCTTCTTTCATTCTATTAATCTCCTGCATTTCTATTTGAGGAATCATTACAGAGGAACTCCGTTTGATCTATCCATGAACTTCACATGCATAGCAAGCTAGACACTGTAGGATTCGAACCCTGGATGTCCAATGTCCTACTTATCTAAATTCCTTTGTGCCCCATTACCTTCAGAGCTCTAATGTTGGGGTTCTTCACACACATTGCTGGTTCAATTCCCTACTACTTTTAAGGTTATGCACTATGATTGTTGGGGCATTTTATTTGTTTATATTCTGAACAACAATTTATCCTGGGTTAAGGACCTGTAGCAACTCCCGGAGCTGAGACTATCACCAGCATCTGTTCAGTATGTCAATTACATCATTACTGCACCTAAGGAGAGTTTGGCTTAGTGTGCTTCACAGACTGGTTCATCGACAGTTACATTCCATGACTTTTCTTCCTACCTATACTAGCTACCGCTTTGTTAGCCACTATGTACTCAAACTGCGGGTGTATTCTACATTTTCATTCTGCTTAAACTACGCAAGCCATAGCACTTATCTAGTATCATAGCAGTGATACCTTTTATAAATACAAGCTACTAGCTTTATCCATCACTGATAAGGATGTGTAGTGGAACAGAACGATTACTACTGAAATTCCATCAAGCTTCCAACCTGTGCCCTAGGTACTTCCGTCAGCCATATACCACAGGGCTAGACCTATCCTAGTACGATTGCAGCCACCGGCTATGTTCTATTATTCATTTCTGATCATACAGATATGTTAATGCCTCTCCTTCCTAGTGCTGCCTCAAAGACTCCCTCTTGAGGATGTTTCTCTTGCCTTCCTGCTGCCGAGCTACCTTGTTTTCCATACATTACGCTATTACATAGCTCAGTCAGCTACTCACTATCTGCCATCCTAGCAATCCTTATTTGCTTACACAATTGTTGCTCCTTGCTTAGGCAAACCATTGGTTCATGCCTGCTGTCATCCCCTCAGCTTCAGTCTCTGGCATTCTAATGCATTTTATTTTACATTCGACACTGCACAAACATCAGCAGTCAATGCTCGATACTATGTCAGCACACTGTGCTCAGTCAGGTCGCCAGCTTTCAGCTCAAGCACTTCCATGCGTAGTCCGATTATCTGTATCATGCAGCCAGACCTTTTCTGGCTTAACATTCCTACAGTTTGCTTGCTTTATTCCTCAGATTCTACCTTTGGGATGTCTGCTATGCTGGGCTACCCTCCATGGTGGCATCTTAAGTCATCTAGCCTACGTGGGGTCTAGTTTGACTCACCCATTCATTGCCCTGACCTACGTGGGGTCTCGTCCCTCGCCAGCCTCGTGAGGGTTTCGCCAGTATCGCTTTGCTGCTTCTTACTACTAGAAACATAGAAACATAGACTTTGATGGCAGATAAGGACACGCTTGGCCCATCTAGTCTGCCCATTTCCCTACCTACAGGATGAGCCGCAGATCCTAGTTAACCAACAGCCTATTTCTTCCTACCCCCACAAGAATTGCCTTATGTCTGTCCCATGCATTCTTGAATTCTCCCACAGTTTTAGACCCCACAACCTCCTCAGGAAGGCTGTTCCATGCATCCACTAACCTCTCTGTGAAATAATACTTCCTCACATTTGTCCCTAGACGCCCCCATCTTTAAATTATTGTCCCTTGTTCTTGCATCTCTTTTTCTGAAAGATGCTACCCTCTTGTACTTTGTTGATTCCACAGAGGTGCCTAAAAGTTTCTATCATGTCCCCCCTCTCCTTCTTTCCTCAAGGGTATACATATTAAGCTCCTTTAGTCTCTCCTTATACAGCTTCTCTTGCAGACCCTGCACCATTTTAGTTGCCCTCCTCTGGACTGCCTCTATCCTGTCTATGTCCTTGCGAGATGGGGTTTCAGAACTGGACACAGTACTCCAGATGAGGTCTCACCAACTGTCTGTACAGAGGGATAACAACTTCCTGTTTTCTGCTGCTGATGCCTCTCCCTATGCATCCCAGTATTCCCCAGCTCTCCCTACTGCCTTCTCACATTGTTTGCTAACCTTAAGGTCATCTGATATGATTACCCCCAGGTCCCTTTCCTTTTTTGTTGTTGTTACTACCTCCTCCCCCATTGTGTATTCTTCCCCTGGGTTCTTGTTTCCCAGGTGCATTATTTTGTACTTCTTTGCTTTGAATCCTAGCTGCCATACTTCTGACCATTCTTCCAACCTTGCCAAGTCCCTTCGCATCCTTTCCACGCCTCCTTGTGTATCAACCCTGTTGCAGATCTTTGTGTCATCTGCAAAGAGGCATACTTTTCCTTCCAGTCCCTCTGCAATGTCACTTATGAAGACATTAAAAAGGACTGGACCCAATACTGAACCCTGCGGTACCCCACTAGTAACCCCTCTTTCTTCAGAGTGGACTCCATTTACAATTACCTTCTGTGTCCTGTTGTCCAGCCAATGTTTTACCCAGGCTACCACCCTAGGACCCACTCCCAGGCTGGTTAATTTGACTTTAATCTTTTGTGTGGGACTGTGTCAAATGCCTTGCTAAAGTCTAGGTAGGCCATGTCCAGCCCCTCCCTGGTCTACTACTTTGGTCACCAGTCAAAGAAATCTATTAGATTCGTCTGACATGACCTTCCCGCTGTGAACCCATGCTGCCTTAGGTCCTGTGCCCCACTGGCCTCTAGGTACTCAACTATTCTTTCCTTCAAAGTGACTCCATCACTTTCCCTACCACAGAGGTCAGACTGACAGGTCTGTGGTTTCCTGCCTCTGTCTTGGTCCCACTTTTGTGAAGGGAATCACATCCGCCTTCCTCCAGTCCTCGGGTACCACACCATCCTCCCATGATTTATTAAAAAGAGTAGCCAGTGGTTTCACTAGTTCCCACTTAATTCTTTTAGAATTCTGGGGTGAATTCCATCAGGCCCCATTGCTTTGTCCACCTTCAGTTTTAGGAGTTCTTGCAGAACCCTTTCTTCTGTGAAAGGACTGGGATCAACCCCCTATCAAGAGTGCTTCTGTTAATTGGATTAGGCACTTCCCCCTCCTCTTTTGTGAATACTGAGCAGAAATATTCGTTCAGTATCCCTGCTTTTTCACTGTCCCCCTCTGCCCACCCACCGTTCATTCTATTCAGCCTCACTATCCCTCCCTTTGTCTTTCTCCGCTCTCTGATGTACCTATAAAAGGTTTTATCCCCCTTCTTAACCAAGTTGGCTATTTTTTCCTCAGTTTGGGCCTTTGCTATTCTGACTTCCCTCCCTGCTTCCTTCTGCCTTAATTGGTACAGCTCTCTGTCCTGCTCCTTCTGTGTTTCCTTATACTTCCGGAATGCTATCTTTTTCTTCCTGACTTTCACTTTGAAGAATATACAGCCTGCTAGTCCTTCAAGGAGCTCCTTGTTCTGCTGTGGATTCACATCTGATTCATTGGACATCGTCATCAATTCCTTCAGGGTTCTTCCATCTTGCTACGTCTGTCAATGGATTAATCCTACTCCAGTGCTCTAAGGCTCTTTGGATCTTGTTATAATATTGCTGCATCCGACTCAACCTTCTACATCATTATTGCTTTTATGACTATTTACATGCATGTAGGACTCATCAGTCCCTTCTCACGAGCTTAACTCCAATTGCTGTACCATTCTGGCTTCCCTACGTGTGTCTATATACATCTAAGAAAGTATTGTTCACCATGAGCAGCTCCTCGATTTACACACTTACTTACTCCTCAATCTTCTATATATACCATAAAGAATCTTTTCAATACCACTCCCCTGCTACTAAGTCTGCATCATGCAGATTCATTTTACTACTACTACTGTGGGTCTATATAGGTCCACTTATTAACAATATCTGCTCACACTAACCTGCTTCAGCCTTTAGGGCCTAGAGGTTCATCACAGAATGTCTCGCCTACTTACGACCTGCTTCGCCCCTAGGGGCCTGGAGGTCTATTCAAATATCTACCAATTCGTAAACATGGATATCTACATCACTATGGAACTATTTGGATCACCAGACAAAGCTCTTCGAATTCCGTGCTTTACCGTACATAATCCATGCAATACTACTCCTCTACTATGTCTGCATCATGCAGATTCAATTACTACAACTACTGACCTATGCACAGGTCCACTTAATTTACACTATTTACTCATATTACCTGCTTCGCCCTTACAGGCCTAGAGTTCATCAAAACAGACTCACCTATTCTACAACCTGCTTCACCCCTCAGGACCTGCAGGTGCAACTAATTTTGTCTACACATATGCACTAAGATTTATACCCAAGTCACTTATCTACTTCACCCACTCTGGACGGAGGTTTCTACTTGCTCACCCTCTCCAAATCACACAGCTTGCTCCAGCTCTTGTACTTCATCACCAACACCTTCAATCACAAAGCTTGCCAAGCGGAACACACAACCAACTGTTCTCTTACTCTGGACTTGGACATTTAGCCTTTGGTTACTGGTTCTCCTCGGAGAGACTTCCTTTTCTGCTGGAGCACTTCACAGATGCAACTTCGATGCTTCTACTTATTATCTACCATGGATTCCAATCTACTATCACTCTGCCCTGGACATGGGTTCTTGGTCTAAGAGTTCATTAGAAGGATGCTGCTATATTCACCCAATGCTTCAATAATCAGTACTTCTTCAGTTTTCAGCTTCTCTGGATCAGGACCTACAACTCTGGATTTGGATTAGCTGATAAATTAAACTTGTTACTTAGGATTATTCTCCTTAGTATGCCCAGAAGGATGGGCAGGTCAGTACCTATGGGACCTCAGAGGTTTCCCCTAAGGAGTTTTCCTCTCCTGCGTGCTACTGGTCACACTCTCCAGAGCTGGAGGAGATAATCGAACAATATTATTAATTATTTTGTGAGTCTCATCCTACTCAACATAGCCTTCTTCTTGAGGTGGGATACAGAGAAGGCCAAAACATCAAGTCATAACAAGTTACTCACCAGTCTAATCATCTAAGCACCTTGTACATACCATCCAGTTTACATGTACTATACTCACTGACTTGCTCATGTCCATGCTGAAGTTTCTAAGCACTAATCATTTCATAAGACTAATACCTTGTAAGCATTGCCCTACTTACTGGTCTGGCCTCTGTATCCAAGCAACCTACATTATTCAGCTACAGTACGTATCATAAGTACTGAACTATGAACCACATATAATGGAAAGGCGGATTCCTGCAGTTATGCGGGGGAAGAGCTCCTCCCCCTCAACCTATTTAACCTCCTGAATTACAGCTGCTCTGCTTAGAGCGAGTCACTCTCACCCACCATCCTCCCTGTACATCTCCTCCTTCTCCGGCACTCTTATCCCACCAGGTGGGGTCTCATCCTACTCAACTAAGCCTTCTTCCTGAACTATGAACCACATATAACTATAGCTATTGCAGTACAGCAACCAGAAAACATTTAGGTGCACAAAGGAAACACAAAATAAAACAGTACTCTTAAGGGGCACTGACTGGATTGTAGTTGGCCGCCTCTGCAGCCGATGGCTGATCTGGCCAACCCTGAGAGGTGGCTTAACCTGATGAGGGGTCTACTAAGTGAATCAGCTGTTTACACTACGATGGTCAAATGAGCTGATCACTGCCCTTAACTAACTCCTAACACAATATGAGGGAGTCCACGAGCACAGCAACCCAGTTCCAGACAATTCCATTGACCAATGTTAATAACTACACTGGGCCCATCAAGAGGAACCCGTACCAGGCTCAAGCTGGGCACTGACTCATCCGTGGATAGCCCAGGGTGTTCTGCCACAACCCATTTATAAGCATGTGGCAGATCCCCTGCTTTTACAGTCTGAATGGTCTGTCTGTGAGCACCGCTCCCCGGGTAGCTAGCTTGCGGGGGTAGGGGGGGGGGACTTATTCAAAGGTGCTGAAATACCAGATCGATCGATGGAGGTAGGGTTAAGTCAGCTCCCATTGTGTCCTGTGGGGATGATGGGGGGGGGAGAGGATGGAGCCCCTGTCCTTCCCTGGGTTCACTTGGCAGTTTCAGGGTCTCATCTAGGAAGCTCCTCGTTATTGTATGCGAGCATGTGCATGATCCTAGATGCAGGGATAGATCTGAGGCCCCTCCCGCACTGTGCCGGATAAGGAGTTGTCGAGTCTTACTAATAAATCATGGTGCTTCCTTCTCCCTCTTTGCATACTTCCCGCCATGCTGGGAACAAGAGACTCTGCAGGCAAAAGGGGGGTGAGAAGCCAAGCGAGAGTGGTCTGCGGCTGAGTTAGGCCAAACTGTGACATGTTTCTCTGAGGCTGTGCACACAAGGGGGAGGGCCCCTCTTGTGGCACCTTGAGATGCAGCTCTGAAATCTGTAATAACCTGCTGAGCAACAGATCGAGGGCCTAGATTCCGTGTGATGAGGAAAATATTGCTGATAGGGCTGGTGATCACAAGGAGCAGCGACACAGTGTGCAGGAGCTGACTGGGAAGTGCATGGATGCTCCTGTGATGGCGCGCCAGCTTTCATGTCAAACATTACCACTTGTACACATACAAATTCTCCCTGTCCAGAGTCCTCCCCATAACACTGTGTGCATCGTACAGTAATCCTGTCAGGTGAAAGATAGAGGAGGGGGCAGGAGTGAATGCAGACCTGCCCTTCTGGTATTAGAATAAATTATAAATGCAGCTGCAGCCTCCAGCATAGCAAATTGATAGGAAGTTCCATGGTGTGTAAACTTCAGGATCACTGGGTACTTCAGGGAAAGGGAATACCCAGGTTGTGCAGTTACCTTCCGGCCTCGGTAAAACCCTTTCTCTTGCAGCTAGCTCTTTGGAATAACCCTGAAAGAGCATGATGCAGTTGTCTTGCCAGTCTAGTGTGCCCAGTTCCCTTGCCCGACTCTGTATGGCCTTCTTTTCAGCAAAATTCAGCAGCCGGGCTTATATTGGTCAGGGTCTCTGCCCCGCAGCAGGCCTGAGTTGTAGAGTGCGATGAGCCCTTTTAGTTGTGATCCTGGTCCCTGGAGGTAGTTTCAGCACATCAGAGAGTGCCTGTTGAAGAAATTGTATGGCTTGCCCCTTCTCATGGCCCTCTGGGAAACCTAGGAGTCGCAAGTTGTTTCTGCAGCTCCTGTTCTCCAGGTCGTGCAGTTTGTACTGGAGCCACCAGATTTGCTCCGCTTGCTCGCGGAGCATGGCGCAGTGTCCTTGTAGGATATCTTCCTGACATGCTGATTTTTGTTTGCTAACAGTTATTCGTACATCAGGGCTGGTTATGGCCCCTGCAGTGGTGTTGCTGGCAATGGTGAGCTCCTCCATGCAGCTCATGATCGTTGCGAACATTTCTCTAACAGAAGACTTGTGGCCTTCCTTACTGCTGCGCGCCATGTGGTCAGGGAGCGTGAGAGGTTTCTGATGGCCAAAAGTAAAGTTACTGAAGTGATTCCTTTCGAATTCGGTCAGGGTATGCAGGAGCGGACCCGACGTCCTCCAATCTCTTTTTTAGCACAGTGGCACAGCAAACATGTAGAGAAAAGATGGGGTTATTGCTCCATTCATCAGCTCCGATAGATTCAAGCGGCCATCTTGTTTGACGGCCAAGCCATGCCCCTGGAGAAGAGCTCTCTTGAACCATCTTAGACCTTGGAGCACCTGGGGGCAGTCTTCAACATGAGAAAAGGGAGGGTTTTCCTGTCATCATCTCCGGATGGAGACTCTCTCGAAGGAAGTTCAGTGGCTCAAGTCTCAGCCATCAGCCTCAGCCATCAGTATGCTGCATCCTAGGTCTCATAGTGGCAGCAATAGATCTGGTGCCCTCGCTCATTTTCATATCACGAGTCCTACAAATGGGATTGCTGATGGCCTGGGATATGACATAGGAAGATTATCAAGCCAGAATCTCCTTTCCCACAGATATGTCACTTCCTGAGTTGGTGGATGAGTATGGAAAATCTGAGCAAAGGGGTTCCATTTGAACTTCCTTCAGAACTGATTTAACAATGGATGCCAGTCTGCATGGTTGGGGAGCAGTCCTGATCAACTTCCCACTCAGGGACTTGGTCAGCACAGGAACAACATCTCCACAATAATGTTCTGGAAATGAGAGCTTACACCTAGCGCTTCTTCATTTTCAGATTCACCTGCAGTCGAAAACGGTGAAAATAAGGTCATACAACACTGCCACAGTGGTGTACATAAACAATCAAGGAGACACAAAGAGCAGGGAGATGCTAAAAGAAGTCTCCGATCTTCCCCTCTCTGTCAGCAGTCCACCTAGCAGGAGAACTGAACATTCAAGCAGATTGGCTAAGTCACAAAAATGTTCACCCGGGAGAGTGGAGGTTGAACCCGTAGGTGTTCAACCTCCTGTGTAAGAGGTTCGGCCAGCCTCCGATCAATCTGTTTGCCTCCAACTGCAATGCTCAGACTCCAAGGTTTTTCAGCTGTTATCGGTGTCCATAAGCAGTGGCAGTGGATGTTCTGTCCCAGGGTGAACCTTCAATAGAGCATATGTCTTCCTCCTTTGCCTCTTCTTCCGGTGTCATTCAAAAGATGAGATGCTCAAGAGGAAGTTTTCTTCTAATAGCTCTGGGTGCCAAGAAGACCATGGTTCTCAGATCTAGTGAACCTAGCTCAGCAAGCACCGTTTTGCCTTCCAGTGCAAAGAGACCTTCTGTCTCAGGGTCCCATTCTGCACCAGACCCTGGGGTGATGCAGCTCATGGTCTGGCTCCTGAAAGGAGGAGACTCCTAAAACTAGTTTTATTCAGAAAAGTAGTAGAAACCCTAATGGCTGCAAGGAAGTCATCTACCTCTGCAGTTTATGCCCATGTATGGTCCACCTTTTTGACATGGACTAGAAAGAAGGGCTCTGCCCTTCCCAGGCTTCAGTTTCACAGATCTTGGATTTCTTGTAGGAAGGCATGGAGAAGGGTTTGGCCTTGAGCACTGTGGAGGCCAGGTCACCCACTCTTGGAGCATCCTTGCACATCCCTTGGGACTAATAGAGGTCATTCACTTTCTACATGCGGTTAGCAAGAGTCAACCTGCCTTCTGATCACAGGCTCCTCCATGACATCTAAATATGGTTCTGAATGCTCTTTGTAAGGTGCTGTTCGAACCACTGTCCTCCATTCTGTTGGATGTGATGTTACAAAGTGTGTTTTCTCATGGCTATGTGCTCCACCAGGAGGACTGGTGAGCTCCAGGACTTGTCGCACAAAGAACCATACCTTGTTATGCATAAAGATGAGATGGTTCTTAGAACAGTCCCATCTTTCATTCCAAAAGAGCTCCCAGCCTTCTATGTGACCCAGGAGACGTCTTCCATCCTTCTGTCTGCAGTCATCTCATCCGAAGGAGAAAGAGTTGCACAAGTTAGATTTGTGATGGGCTGTTAGAACATATCTCAAACGGATGGATGTGTTCCAGAAATCGGATAGCCTGTTTGTTCTCCTTGGGTCAGCCAAACTGGGTCAAAAAGCCTCGAATGTCACTATAGCTAAGTGGGCGAGGGCCTGCATTGCTAAGGCCTATGTTGCAGGAAAGACGAAGCCTCCAACCCTTATACAAGCTCACTCCACCAGGGCTATGGCAACTTTCTGGGTGGAGAGGGGCAAAGCATCAGTTTTAGAGCTACAGTATGCAAGGCAGCCACATGGTCTTCCATCCACACTTTCACCAAACACAAACTGGATGTTGAGAGTTCTACTGATGCAGGTTTGGTTGCAGAATTTATGGGCAGCAGTTTGTTAGAACCCAGTTTAATGACTTCCCATTGACAATGTGGAGCTCTACAAAACAAAAATTAACTTCATACTTACTGTAATTTCCTTTTCTGTTAGCTCCAACATTATCAATGGGACCCACCCAGAGACTGCTCCTGTGGGAGAATATTATCCAGTATGCCAGTGGGGATGGCCATTAGTTCATTTAAAACCCTTTGTCTTTGAGCATCTTTCTGTGTTATCCTGCTGCACTATTGTGTTAAAAAAAAGGGGTGGGGAGAGAGATTTTTCAATCAGGCTGCGACCACACATCTTAACAGGTACAGTTGTACGCCTTTTTTGCTGTCTTCCTAGTTACAGGTAGTTCTTGCGGCATGTAGATTGTTTACCAGAGTTAATCATTGTGTTATTATCGATCACTAGGTTGCAGAGAATGATGATGGAGTGGGACGAGTGGGTTTTCCACCACCTCGTCAGAAAGAAACTCAGTTCGAACAAACCAAGAGCCAGTTATGAGAGGCATCCTGTTTCATTTCCATCAGCAAGGTAAAACAGTTTTTCTGTTTATCATTTAGAAGGCAGAGTGTATGCAGGTTTTTTCAGTTTTATGTATTATGTTGTATCATTTATAAATGGACATTATGGTTGTTAAAGTTACTGAGGCACTGCGAGGTCAGTAGTGACTGGGGAGTTGCTGCTGCTTAGAATCCTCATGTGTCCGGCATTCTAAAGCTTGGGCTGTGCCATTCCCCTGGTAGAGGTGCACTGTACCCAATTGTAATGACTTCCATTGACAGTGTTGGAGCTAACAGAAGAGGAAATTATGGTTAAGTATGAAGTTAATTTCTTCTGTGATTAGGTGAAAGAAATAAAGTGATACATATCTGCATTTTGGTGAAAAAAAGTAACCAGAATAAGTAACAAACATTTTAATGTGTGTGAACAATAAAGGTATAAATGTTTGTATTGTGTCATAGATAACGGGAAATGGCAGCAGACAAATATATGCAGGTCTTTTTTTTGTTCCGCTAGAGAATATTGAGTGAAGGGAAGAAAGTGCTATAAAAACAGAAAGGAACTTGTAGCATCATGTGGGGAAAGGCATGAGACAAATGTTGTCTCTATCAGACAAAAGTCATAATATAATAACTGGTGACCTCTTTAAAGCACGGTTCAGAAGAATGTTTCAAACAGCGTAATAACCAGGTTACCCGATTATTTTAGTGTTTTGCTTTAAGTCTCTCATCAGTCAAAATCATTGCGCTACCTCATTGGCTCCTGTTTTGTGAGTGGACGGACTGAACAGTTCTGCAAACATGGCGGCACCATTTGTCGCTTAGCAATGAACCACTAAACCAGTTGATATTCTCACTTCTTGTAAGTGTCTTTAACTTATTATTTATGTTTTTTCATACTTTATCCAGTTGATCCTGCCTTTTAAATTAATAAAATGTATCTGGTTGATCCTGCTGTGAGTCGGGCTCAGGAAACTGCGAGTTCGACCCAGTGCGATCACCAGAGGGACTGTGCCTGACTTTTTACACAGCGACTTAAGCAGGGTTCAGCGCTTTAAAGAAGGGAATGCTTTTCAAAGTTTGTCACTTACTTTTTCTTAATAAAGTCAATCTCTGTAATGCCATTTGGAAGGAGAGTGTGTGTGTGTGTGTGTGTGTGTGTGTGTGTGTGTGTGTGAGACAGAAGTCCCTGCGGCAACATTGAATTGTACAAGTGTCTCTGACTGTCATTTCTAGTGTTGAAGGAAAACTCCTTCACCAGTAATTATAAAAATAGTGGCTATGCAACTGTGTTGTTACATTTTTTTGTTTTTTTAACTCCCCTCAGTGTGCGATGACCTCATAAACCTCTCGAGTTTTGCTCTTGAGTGTGGTGGAGTTAGGCTACACCTCAGCTGTGACTGATGGACAACTTTTCTATCTCCTTATTTTTAGCTACCAAAACTTCTGTTGTGCAACAGTCAACGCTTTTCTCTTTGCTTTTCTTCCCCCCACCCCCGGTCTTTACTGTCCCTACTAAACTTCCTACTAGTTCTTTCTTTTCATTCTTTTCCATTTCCATCCATTCAATCCCTGGAATAACACCAAACACCTGGACAGGTATTGTGTAAAGTGCATAAGTGCATTTTGTGTACAAAAAGCATGAAGGCTATTTTAGATAGCTGGAATGAATACAGTTAATAAAGCCTTTTTAAAGAAAAATGATTCAGAAGCCATATCAAATGAATCATTGTATGATTAGTACAGTTATAAGAAATCCTTAGGGTATTTTCATAAATTCACACTATAAACCTGTTACTGTATAAGGTTTAAGTATGAAGCTGAACAAAAGGATGTGAATCAGAGATATAGAGAATCAACATCTGTGGAGATATACACTGTACCTTGAACTGAACCAGGAAGTCCCCTGAAACAAAATCCCCCTTTGGTTTTGAAACAACATGTCCAGACATGTAAATAGAAAGGGCTCAGTCAGGTGACCCCCACCAAAAGATATAAAAACTCTTCTCTGAGTTCACTTCAGTTCAGTCCAGTGGGGCTCTGCCCTGAGAGAGAGGTGGAGAGAGGTTCTATTGTTTGCGCAGACAAGCTGTTCAATGCAGATGAAAAGTGTCTTAGGAGCTCTAAGATCCAGGACTGCATTATGTGAGAAACTACTGATGTTAAGTAGTGATTTTCTTTGCAGTTTTTTTTCATTTATTATTTTTTGAACTTTTGAAAAATAAATATATCACGGTGTGTTTCAAACCTGTAAATTTGCCTCATCTGATGTTTATTCCCACACACTGTGACATTGAGGTTTATGGGTCATCACACACATTAGATGTGTAAAAAAAATCAATAACACACAGTTGCATAGCCATTATTCGCTATATAATGGGATGTAAGTTATTAAAGCTGTTTGTATTACCTGTGTAGCCAGCTCATGCAGATGCAATGAGCCTTAAATAGCTGTTTATAAAAGTGAATGGATATTTTTGGGTGCCTTCTCTATATTAGTTAAGTGAAAAATGAGAACAGACTTAACGTTACGTTAAAAAATAAAACTTTCTGAGTGGCTATAACTGTAATTTTTAACCACTGATAGTAACTCCAAGCTCTGATGAAGATGAACATTTTTTTGAAATGTTGGCTTGGGTTCACTTGTTCTTGTGCAGTACTGTTACCCAGTGGATGATAAATAAACGTATGTTAGTGAGTGAGTCATTTCTCCAACTATCTGTCAATTGGGAGGGAATGTAACATGGATGGAAGAATTCAAATTTAAATTTTGTCATAGAGGGTTTGATGAGCTGCATGGATGGGAGGGAGAAAAAAGTGGGACTGGGTAAATTTTTCACAGCCAAAATCACGTGAAAACCTATTTCCACGTGAATGGTAAAATTGCATGAAAATTCCCATTCAGAGCTAACTCTGTGTTGCTAAGTAGTGGGGAACATCCCTGGCATGCCGGCCACCTGAGTTCATGCCCCAAGTCCAGGACATCAGGAGCAGCAGCCAGCAAGCAGGGCTCAGGGCATCCTGGTGGGCTCTTTATCCTGGGCAGAAGAAGGGAGGATGAAGTGCCACTGTACTAGCATGTCCTAGAGGTAGAAGCACCATAGGCTGCATAATAGAAAAACAGGCTGGTCTATCTGGAAATGCTCCATTCATACCCCTTGTCACCAGACCTTAGACCCAGGCCCACTAAGTAACTATAGATCTTACTTGAGAGGTTTCCTCCGGTAGGTCTCCTGCAAATAGGACTGCGCCCCTGGCGTCAGGACGCACAACAAAGTATAGCTAGCAATCATCAGCAGGGACGGCCCCTGACATCAGGTGATGGACGTCAGCATGACTATAAATAAGGCGGTCCCACCGCCCTCCAGTTCTTTCCTGCTGTTGACCTGAATCGTCAGACCTCGCAGTAGAACAGCTTCAGTCACCCACCATTTTCAGTTGTATTTCATAGTTAGGCTAATGTCATTTCTCCTCAACAGTGGTGTATGTCATCTCATCGGCGAAGAAAAGTGCTCCAAGTCGGCGTCAGATCCCATGGGATGACCTTTCCATTGCATCCTCTGGGGCCTAAGCATAAGACAGCAGAGTGCTCCATCTGCCATATCTTCAACCAGGCCATGTGCATATATCGCCAGAGGACCCTCAATGCCCATTTATTGACACAAAGACTGGCATAGATGGAAAAAGAGCTCCAGCAGCTGAGGGAAAGATCATCATTGCTGGACCTGGAAGAGAAGAAGAAGAAAAAGAAGGAGAAGGAGAAGGAGAAGGAGAAGGAGAAGGAGAAGGAGAGACACCGGGAGCAGAGCCACTCTCCCCAGAGGAAGACCAGCCAGAGAGCTGACACCATCTTGGGTGGGGCCTCCACCCCCCTGAATACCCCACCTCCTGGGCCTTAGTCCACCCTGGCAGACCAGATACCCTCTCCCTCCCCACCGAGGTCAGCAGGCAGTTGGGGGTCTCCTCTTCTGAGGAAACAGTTGCAGTTCCTGCTCCAAGCTTGGCCAATAAGTCGCTGTCTGGCTGCGCTGCCGGGCACCCTGCCCAGGCTGATCAGCCTGACTCTAGCCTCCCGGCTTCTGTCAACCCAGCCACGGTCTGTAAGCTGGTGGTCAGCTCCTCTGACACCCGCCAGACCATCACCTCTAAGTTGGCCGCCGACCTACCCAGCGACCACGTGGTGACTTCTGTCCCATTGGACTCCCTTGTGGACCCCAACGCTGGGCATCACGAGCTTACAAGTTTCCCCTTATCCCACCAGAGCTCTCCCTCTAGGGATTTGCTGTCCTTTTCTGACCTTCTTGGACCTGATCAACAGGATCCTCTCCTGTCGGATATCCTCCAGACAGACCCATTGATGGGGCTCTCCGACTTGCCTCCTTCACCAGCCTCTGTTCTGCTGATGAATCTTCACCCGACACAGATCCCTTGCGGACATTCTTGAGGCGGTATGGATCTGAATCCCTCTGGGCCTTTGGGGTTTCCCACCCGAATCTGCTGATGGACCCATTCCCAGAGGTTCCTCAGTGCTACCTCCTGCTGGGCTCACATTCCTCCCCTGTCGGGTCTGACAGGGTACTATCCTGGCTACACACCACAGTTCCTGCAGTACCTGATGCCGGGGGCCTGACACCAGGCTACCTCCTCTGATGCCAGATCAGCTCTTGAATATCAAGGCTACCAGTACTCTTACTGGTACCAACCTCCTAGTTACCCTCTGTACCCATGGGGTATCCAGGATATCCTCCACCTCCACCTCCTCCTTCTTCCTCCACCCCTCAGCAGGAACAAGAACCCATCCCAGCCTGGTGGAAGGATGCTAAGTCACAGCTGTTGCAGGAGTTGGGTCAACCTTAACTGGTGGTCAGGGTCACCCTCACAAGGTGCCACCTGGTAGCCCTGCACCTTCCAGCAGAGCTTTGGACAGAGGCTTGGGTGCTCTTCCCTCCAGCATTACGGAACACAGACTTCCGGAATCGGTTCCAGATGCTTTCTTACCTAGTGTGCTGGAATCATCAGATTCAGATGAGGACTCAGATGTGGGGAACCAATCAAAGCCTCGCTCACCCATTGAGCCCCAGCCGAAAGAGTCCCCTAAATCCCCTCCGGAATACCTTTCCTTTGCTGAGCTTCTCTGGTCCATTCAAAAGTCCTGCAGGTGGGCTTCCCAAGAATTGGACCCCAAACACAGAAGACTGGCAGAACATTTGGACTTGGTCAATGCAGACCCCTTCCCCATTCCCCCTGGATGGGGCCGCATGAAGATCTCACTTCTACAGTTTGGCAGCAGCCATGGTCCATTTCTGCCATGTCAAAAAGGCTGACAGGACCTACCACCCCGGAAGTTTCCCTGCTGCTGCCCATCCAAGGCTGACTGTCTTGTGATTACCGCAGCTCATGATGAAGTCAACACAACCAAAACATCTCAGTGCCTCCCTCAGACAACGAGTTGAAGCAAATGAACCAATATGGCAGCAAGATTTACACCTCCTCTACTTACCATTCACTTCTTGAATTATGTGGCCCACATGGTGGCTTTCCAGAAATCAGCTCTGTCTGATCTGGAAAAGGACATTCAACGAGGTACGAACAGCTCAGAACAAACTCCTGGACAAGATAAGGCTCAATAAATCACCCTGCCGCTATGCCCTTCGTGCAGCCCACGACTTGGTTGACTAAGTGGCATGTGGTGCGGCTACAGTCATCTGTCTCAGGCACCTTGCTTGGCTTTGTCTGGCAGGGTTGGCACAGGATGTTCAGAGTACACTTCAGGATGCTCCTTCGGGGTCCAGTTCTGTTTGGTGGGATGCCAAGGATATAATCACAGAGTTACAAGAGGTGGCAACTCTCTGAAAGATGCCAATTCCTTGTACCGCTTAGGTCAGAAACCCCAGCAGCCTTTTCACATCAACGAAATGGAACAAACAGAACAAGGGCAGACACCAGACCAAGTGTGACTCATCGGGTTCTGGCGCTCAAACCCCCCATGCCAAGTTCCCCAAAACCGCCGCTGGGGGAAAAGCACCCTTCCCCTCTGTGTCCTGACTCTCACATCCTCCTCCTGCTACCTCCCATCCCCATGGAGGAACCAGTGGGGGGAAAATTCAGCCTCCACTTGGAAGGGTGGAGGACCATAACCGCAGATGCATGGGTTCTACAACTCATCGCAAGAAGTCACTCGATAGATTTCCTGGAGAGACCACACACCAATCCTCTGGGCAGGTCTCATTACCCATCAGGCTAACAATCTCTAGTCCTACAGGAAATTCTAGCTGTACTGCAAAAATCAGCTATAAAATGTGTTCCACCAGAACAGACAGAAAGGAGATTTTACTCCCATTTCTTCCAGGTTCCCAAAAAGACGGGCGATCTCAGGCCTATCCTAGATCTCAGCATGCTCAACCTCTTCGTGGAATACAAGAGGTTCTGCATGTTGACCCTCCAGGGACTATTACGCCTGCTCCAACCAAACACTTGGCTGTGTTCCCTGGATATGCAGGATGCATACCTATATATCCCTATTCTTCCGGTCCACCGCCACTTTCTGAGAATCTCCTTCCAGGAGGAGCATTTCCAGTTCAGAGCCTCCCATTCAGCCTCTCTTTGGCACCTTGGGTTTTCACCAAGTACCTAGTGGTGGTAGCAGTGTTTCTATGCCGCAGGTGCATTTATGTGTTCCCGTACTTGGATGATTGGCTATTTTCAGCCCCCTCCCAAGACAGTCTGAAGGAATCCCTTTCCTTCACTCTGGACATCTCAGCAAACTATCCCAAGTCCCAGCTGTTACCCTCCCAGTGCCTTCAATTCATTGGAGCAGTACTGGACACGGTCCAGAGCAAGGCCTTCATTCCAACCGACAGAGCAGAGACTCTAATCGCACAAGCTGCGCTGGTGGCTCATCTCTCATTGGACCACAGCGTTCAGTCCTACTACTGTTGGGTCTGATGGCGGCTGCCATACTCACAGTCCCTCTGGCCATGAGGGTGACCTAATGGTCTTTACAAGTCAAATGGAATCAGTGCCTGGATGACATGGATCAGAACAGCCTTCAGAGGGATCTCCTTTGGTGGCAGGACATCTCCAGCCTTTCAGTGGGTGTTCCTTTCCTCTCACATCACCTTCCATGATTCTCACATCTGATGCCTCGAACCTGGGATGGGGAGCACACTTGGGAGACCATCGGACAAAGGGCATTTGGTCGCCCAGGTAGGAGAACCTTCATATCAATATTCTGGAGACAAGAGCAGTGCTCTATGCTCTTCAGGCTTTTCAGTCCCTTTTTGATCTGGGAACACTACTCATCCAGACAGACAACATGGCCACTGTCTGGTACATCAACAAACAGGGAGGCACCCGTTCGTAACCCCTTGGCAGAGAGGCGATGCAGGTGTGGTACTGGGTTGTTCAACCTGGCTTATCCTTGACAGCAGTCCACATGCCAGGTGTTCACAACATTTTGGCAGACAGTCTCTGCCGATCAGTCACCAGGGCTCATGAGTGGGAAGTAAAGCAGGCAGTAGTAGAAGATCTGTTTCTTCAATGGGGTCAGCCAGATATAGACCTCTTCGCCTCCCCATTCACCGCAAAACTACCCAGCTTTTGCTCGCTCATTCCCGGGCATAGTGCTTTTTGACGAGACTCACTGTCTCTATCCTGGACATGGAGATTTCTATACACTTTTCCTCCCTTTCCTATCCTTCATAAGGTTCTGCTGAAGCTCCAAGCAGAGGGGGTGCACATGATCCTCACTGCTCCCCTGTGGCCTCGGTAGATTTGGTTCCCTCTACTACAACAGTTAGCACTGGAACCCCCATTACCTCTTCCTGTCTCTCATGACCTTCTTTCCCAGGAGCAGGGCACCCTGGTACACCCGAGTCTCAAATCCCTCCACCTTCATCCATGGCACCTGTGGACTTAGCAGTTTTTTGCTATGGCGGCTCTTCTTGAGTCGCTCAGGTCTTAGTGGAGGCCAGAAAACCCTCCACTAGATCCAAGTATGCCATGAAGTGAAAGAGATTTTCCATCTGGGCAACAGCTAAAGGCCTAGATCCTTTTTCTTGCTCGGCTTCCCAGGTTTTAGAGTACCTCTTGCACTTGTCAGAGTTGGGCCTCAGTTATTCCTCCCTGAAGGTTCATCTCTCTGTAGGCCTACCACTTTCTGGTGGAGGGCAAAACCCTAGCTGAGATGGAGCTTCCAGGACCTTTTGAAGGGGATCCTTCATCTCAGACCTCTGGTCTGGAATCCTGTTCCCCCCAGGATCTTAATTTTATTTTAGAAAAGCTTATTTTGCCCCCTTTTGAGCTGGCAGCAAGTAGTGATATGTGTTTTTTAGCATGGAAAACACTTTTTTTAGTTGCTATCACTTCAGCTTGAAGAGTTTCAGAGCTTCAGGCTCTAGTTTGTAGAGAGCCTTACTTAATTTTCCACAGAGACCGGGTGGCTCTGCGACCAATCCCTCGTTCCTTCCTAAGGTGGATTCGGAACTCACTCTAAACCAGAATGTTGAACTGCCGGTATTTTACCCTGAACACTCCAACAGGGGGGAGTATCTCCTGCACACCCTTGATGTGCATAGGATTCTGAGATATTATGTCTCAAGGATTAAGGCGGTTTGCATGTTGAACCATCTTGTGTGGCCTTTGCTCCTCACTACCAGGACAAGGCTATTTCTAAACAGACTCTGTCTAGTGGCTGGCAAATTGTATTCATTACATTTACCAGAAGTATGAAAAGCCCCTTCCAGGGATGGTTAAGGGCCACTCAGCTAGGGGAGCGCCCCCTGTCTCTTTCAGGAATGTGTCCACTGTGGACCTTATGTGCAGTGGCTACTTGGTCCTCCATCCGCACCTTCATTAAACATTACAGTCTGGACATTGCTTCAAGCGCAGGGCTGGCTTCAGTCTAGCAGTCCTGCAAGGTCTTCTGTCATTATGAGTGACCTGTAGTTGGCAGACATTTTCCTCCTCCTGGAACCTCGTCTCCAACTCCTCTTTTTTAGTTGACTGCATAAGAACTGAAGAACATGGCGGCTAGGCTGTGATGCCAGTAAGAGTGAGGGCTGGCAGTATAGCCTAGAGGTTAGAGGAACGAGGTGTGAACAAGCTTGATACATCCAGAAGACCATACCTGAGTTTGATTCTCACAACATCCACTTGCATACTGTGTGACTCTGAGCAAGTCACTTAACCGCCCAGTGCTCCTAGGTCACCCCTGAAAACAGGCACTTGTGTCTAATGGGCCTTACCCGGTTACCAAAGACCAAAATAAAAAAAAAAAAGAGCTCTGAGTTTGTGTGCTCGAGTTCGCATTCTGTTTAGTTTTTATTTATTTTCCTGAAGCTTGCTCCAGTATTTTCTTTTATTTATTTACGCTGGTATTTACTTTTATTTATTCATTTTAGCTTTGGCTCACTGTGTGATATGCGACGGTTCACTTATTTTAACTTTTTGCGGTAGATTAACGAATCGGCGAGCCTGAAGGAAGATTTGTTTGGATCTTATTGGTTTTGGAGTTAGTCTACTCAGGATGCCTAGGAGTGCTGTGTTTTGGGAGGCACAGAAGAATATTTTGGATCTACTATACCTCTGTGTGGCCAAGTTTTGATGGATTGACTTTAGTACTGTAGAACTTGAGAGGACTACTGGTGATCTTGTACCATCAGCATCATGAATAAAAACAAAAAATGTTGAAAAACATGGAACATTGAGCTAGGTGACAGCGGCGGTGTGTCTAGGTGCTGTGCAAGGGGGGGGACCTCCTCTGTGTGTTCGGGGCTGGTGGCGACCTTACTTTCTACAGCCGAGTGGGAGCTGCCCTTTGAGCTTCGGGGAGCCGTAATCTTAACTGGGTCTCTCCAAAATCCCTTATGGAGCATTTTCTAGGGTTTGTTCCCTAGGGGATTGTAGCTACAGGCTGTGGGGAGTTGGGTAGGATAGCCTGTGAGGCCCTAAGTTATTCCAGGATCCTAGGTGAGAGGTTTAAATGCTTCATTGGCAAGCATTTAAACTAGCCAAGGGGGAAGGCACTGAAAAGGAGCAGGGAAATCCCAGCCTCCCCCCACAAAACATGGTAATTAGTGAGGTAAACAACAAGGTAGAGAAGTTATTAGGGAGCAGAACAGAGGTAAATGTAAAAAAAGGCAAAGGCAGTAAGGACAGGAATGGAGCTAAAAGGGGTAAGGCTATCAAAAAGTGGAGGGTGATGAGTACCAATGCCCGTAGTCTGTGTAACAAGCTCCCTGAACTAGTGGCCTTGATGGAAGAGTGTTGCCTGGATATTGTGGCAGTCACAGAAACATGGTACACAGAGAACCATGACTGGGATGTCAACATACCAGGATACACAATCTACAGGAGGGACAGGGAGGGTAAAAGAGGAGGAGGAGTAGGTCTCTATGTAAAGGAAGGGATCAAAACAACAGAACTAAAGAGTAAACAGGGAGCAGATGAGGCACTCTGGGTCACCCTGGAGACAGGAAATGGCACCACAATCCGCATGGGGGTTGTATACAGATCCCCATCTCAGGGGGAGGGAATGGACAAGAAAATGATAGAAGGCTTCCTTAGAATGGCAGAAAAAGGGGAGATATTGTTGATGGGGGACCTGAATATGCCAGATGTTAACTGGAGGACCTTTGCTGCAGGCACATCCAAGAGTAGGGTCATTCTTGATGCCCTACAGGGGGCATGCCTCAGACAGCTAGTATTGGAACCCACTCGGGAGGGAGCAATCTTAGACCTGGTACTCTCAAATGGGGACGGAGAAAGAATCTCAGATTTAGAAGTGGGTAGCCATCCGGGAACAAGCGACCACCAAACAGTGTGGTTCACGATAAGCACAGCCATACAATCAAGCCATACAAAAGCAAGAGTACTGGACTTTCAGGAGGGCTGACTTTGGGAAAATGAGAGAGCACCTCAGAAAAGCACTAGCAAACAGGCAAGAAGGAGGGGTGGAGGAACAATTGGGAGTAATCAAAACAGCCATCACAGAGGCAGCAAGCCTTTGTGTAAAACAAATCAATAAAACACAATGAAGGAAAAAAACCCTATGGTTCTCAAAAAAGGTGGCAGGGAAGGTTAAGGAGAAAAGGATAGCATTCAGGAAATATAAGGAAACACAGAAGAAGAAGGACAGAGAACTTTATCAGTTAAAGCAGTTCGAGGCTGGGAAGGCAGTCAGCATAGCAAAGGCCCAAACTGAGGAAAGGACAGCCAGTTCTGTTAAGAAGGGGGATAAGACCTTTTATAGGTACATTAGGGAGTGAAGAAAGACCAAATGAGGGATACTGAGGCTTAATAAAGGAGAGGGAATGTGGGTAGAGGGTGACAGTGAAAAAGCAGGGATACTGAACGAATATTTCTGTTCAGTATTCACAATGGAAGAGGAAGGGGAGGTACCTAAACCAAACAAGAGAAACACTCTGAAGACAGGGGTCGATACCAGTCCATTTACAGAAGAAAGGGTTCTGAAAGAACTAATAAAATTGAATGTGGACAAAGCAATGGGGCCTGATGGGATTCACCCAAGAATTCTAAACGAACTAAGGGTAGAACTAGTGACACCACTGACTACTCTCTTTAACAAATCATGGGAGGATGGGGTGGTACCTGAGGACTGGAGGAGGGCAGATGTGATTCCTCTTCACAAAAGTGGGAGCAGGACAGGGGCAGGAAACTACAGACCAGTTAGTTTGACCTCAGTGGTAGGTAAAATGATGGAATCACTTCTGAAGGAAAGAACTGTTGAGTACCTAGAGGCCAGTGGGGCACAGGACCCAAGGCAGCATGGATTCATGATAGAAAGGTTGTGTCAGACGAATCTAATAGATTTCTTTGACTGGGTGACCAAAGTAGTAGACCAGGGAGGGACTGTGGACATGGCCTACCTAGATTTTAGCAAGGCATTTGATACAGTCCCACACAAAAGATTAATACACAAGTTAGCCAGCCTTGGAGTGGGTCCCAACGTGGTAGCCTGGATAAAAAATTGGCTAGACAACAGGAAGCAAAGGGTAGTAATAAATGGAGTACACAGTGAAGAAAGGAGGGTTACTATCGGGGTACCACAAGGTTCAGTACTGGGACCGGTCCTTATTAATGTCTTTATAAGTGACATTGCAAAGGAACTGGAAGGAAAAGTATGTCTCTTTGCAGACAACACAAAGATCTGCAACAGGGTTGATGCACAAGATGGAGTGGAAAGGATGAGAAGGGACTTGGCAAGGTTGGAGGAATGGTCAAATGTATGGCAGCTCAGATTCAATGCAAAGAAGTGCAAGGTAATGCTCATGGGAAACAAAAACCCAGGGGAAGAATAAACAATGGGGGGGGTGAGATATTGACAACAGTAAAAATGGAAAGAGACCTGGGGTAATTATATCAGATGACCTAAAGGTGGGCAAGCAATGTGAGAAGGCAGTGAGGAAGGCTGGGGGGATACTGGGATGCATAGGAAAAGGTATCACCAGTAGAAAACAAGAAGTTGTTATCCCTCTGTACAGACAGTTGGTGAGACCCCATCTGGAGTACTGTGTGCAGTTCTGGAGACCCCATCTCCGCAAAGACATAGACAGAATAGAGGCTGTCCAGAGGAGGGCAACCAAAATGGTGCAGGGTCTGCACCAGAAGACATATGAAGAAAGACTAAAGGAGCTTAATATGTATGCCCTTGAGGAAAGAAGGGAGAGAGGGGACATGATAGAAACTTTCAAGTACCTCAAGGGAATCAACAAAGTCCAAAAGGGTAGCATCTTTCAGAAAAAGAGATGTGCAAGAACAAAGGGGCACAATTTGAAGATAGAGGGGGGATGGCTCAGAGGTAATGTGAGGAAGTATTTTTTCACAGAGAGGGTTGTGGATGCGTGGAACAGCCTCCCTGAGGAGGTCGTGGAGTCAAGAACAGTGGGGGAATTCAAGAATGCATAGGACAGACATAAGGCAGTCCTAGTGGGGGGTAGGAGGAAGTAAGCTGTTGGTTAACTAGGATCTGCAGCTTATCTGTTAGGTAGGAAAATGGGAAGACTAGGTGGGCCAAGTGGTCCTTATCTGCTGTCAAATTCTATGTTTCTATGTTTCTATGTTTCTATTCGGGGGAGCTCCCCCACAGAGACTTAGTTACATGCCCCAGATTGCCGTGGTACGGCCGATGCCTTGGACTGTTTTGGACTATGTTGAAGAATTTTATAAAATGGTTCCATGATTAAATGCTGTGGTTTGGGTTACTGATGATTACTGGAGAGTGCTTGGGCATTGAAAGTGATTAGCCTGGACTTGTCTCCCAATATTGGATCGAATCTGATTTTTTCCTGGACTTTATTGAGGATTTTATGATTGGTTGCTGTACTTTACTTTATTAGTCCCCCCCCCCCCACAATGTGAAAAATATATAATTTAGACCCCGTCCACACTACACCCGACAAGGCTGAAATGGTTACAAACCGTTACAGGCTGCAAATGTTACAGCATGTTCACACTACCAGGGAACAGGTATGAAAACAAACTGAAACGGTCACAGCCTGTCCACATTGAGATGCGAACAGTGCGTGCACCCAACCCCTGTAATGTGGAGTGCATCCCATGGTGCACCTGGGGAAGACAGCTGCGAAGACAGAAACCCACCCAAATGCCCACCCATCTGCCAGTTTACACAGGGCGCACTGAGTGCAGCAGAACAAGGCATGGTGTCCGACAGCAATATGTGCCTAGTGGCACCTGTGGGGGACCAATGGTGTGTAGCAGATGATGGTGTGGAACTGAAATGAGGGGAGGCCCCTATGCATGGCAAGAAGGTGTGCAGTGATGCACCAACATGTGCTGGGAACAGGGACCCTGCTGCATCCCACAGGCAGGCATACCAAGCCCCGCTGCCACCAACCAGAAGCAAGCTGCATGCCTCAGCACACACAGTGCTGCCAGGCAGCACACCCAGAACCTCCACACTAGCAACCCATGGTATCGGAAGCCCCACAGTGCTCCAGAAAGCAATGTGCGCATGCATGCACACCACCCAAGCAAACGAGCAACACAGAATGGTGACACATGACAGTCTTTATTCCAATGCCGCCATGGCTTCTGGTGGCAGTAACACATGTAAAACAATGTGCAGCGACAGCATGGCCATGCAGTGGACCATGTGCATTGCTGCATAACCCCACAAAATCCCAAATGAAACAGACACTGTCATGTGATCGAACAATGCAATACACAATGCTGGGCCACCATATGAGCGGCAGCGTACACCAACATATAAAGGAACCTACATGTGGGTCACTGTACTGTGACCCAAACCAAAGAAGTACAGTAACATGCACAGGTGATGCCCAAACCCAGGCACCCATGAGGCCATACTGTGTCATAACCCCTGACACGGCATGATGCAGAGACACAGCACAACATTGTCGAGCGACCCAGGCATTGCACTGTGTAACTGAGTGCCACCGTCGGCACATACCTCTGTGCCATCACAAACCAGGCACTGTTATCACTGGGTGGTCCCCAGTGGCGTCCCCAATGTAGGAGGGAAAACAGAAAGGGAATCCCGGGTGTCAACTGGCAGGACGAACTGGTCAATCAACCCCTGCAGGCTGCATGAGTTATCAAAGTGTGGCCCACTGGAAACTGTCACTGAACAGGTCCTGCGTGAAGCTGGGCATGCCTGCTGCAGGTTCCATGGGGGTAGCACTGTGAAGAGCAGCAGCACCATGCATCAGGGGAAGAGGGGAGCAGTGTGCAGGCCAGTGGTGGCTGGCGTGCAACCTGTGGGGTACTGCTGTGCCATGCCAGCACCAGTCAGTGTTGCCTGAGACGTGGTCGGCAGGGTGGCGGGGGCAATGGTGCCACCTTTGTACGCACCACCCTGTAGTTGGGTGTCACACCTGTGGGGCGCTGGCTTAGTTGGGGGATGCATCCCTGCGGTGGCTGGCTGTGCCATGCAGCCTGCCTGCCCGCCTGCCAGTGGTGGAAGGGTGGACAATGGCAGGGTCAGCCATGTCACTGAGGTTCCCAGTGGCCATTGGTACGGTGGTACACTCACGGGTGTCCAGCACACCAGGGTACTGGGCACAGGGGATTGGGGCTGCGGTGGTGTGTACCACGGGGGTGGCACCCAGCCATTGCGGTATGGCTACAGGGGGTGGCTGCTGGCATTGCATGGCCAGTAACTGGACCATCTGTGTGAAGAACTGTTGTGTCTGCTGTGCCTCCTGTCTCCATAACCGCTCCTCCAATGCCCTCTCCTCCCGTGCCCGCTCCCTCTCCAAGTCCATCAGCTCCCTATGGTGCTCCTGCATCATTCTACATGTCAGTTCCAGCACCACCCCAAGTTCATCTGCCATACGTGCTGTCTTCGACTTCCTCTTCCTGAGGTTCACCAGGGGGTACCTGGTCACCCCGCCACTTTGCAAGTCTGTCACTTCCAGCAGTGGAGCTGTCACTGGAGGTTCCTGGCATCTTGTCCTGCAAGGCTGAGGACACTGGGGAGGCCTCTGCTGCGTCAGTGTCCACCAATGTCCCTTCACCTGGGTCTTGCCTTGGAATGGCAGAACACACCTGTCATGACTGCACACATGCAGATACCTCACCCCCACTCCCCACGGCCAACCCCAGCCCTACGCCCCTGACCCCCCATGCACTTGTGTGCCTACACACACAACAGGTGCCACAGGCAAACTCCCCCGAGGACACCCGTGCCGCCACCCATACCACACCCATCACCATGTGACCAGTGCCCAGGCAACACCTCCACCAGCATGCCATGCTGCAACCCCCATGTCCCAACCTATACATTGCACATTGCATGTACCTGTGTCAGGGCACTCCCGCTACACACAGTCATCACCATCATACCCCTGGTGTGGGCACATGTCCCCAGGGGTGCCCCATCATCCTCTGTGTCCAGTTCAGGGCTGTCCACCTGTGAGCTCTCCAGGATGAATGCTGGTTTGGTGGTTGGCCGTTTACCAAGTATGGTATCCAACATGTCGTGAAAGGGGCATGCCATAAGTGCACCCCCCGAGCGTCTGTTGCTGTCCTTGGTTTTATGGTACTGCACCTTCAATTGCTTTATCTTGTCATGGCATTGCTTTGCCATCCACTCTATCCCATTCTCAAACAGGTTGTCCGCTACCTTTTGGTAGACCTTCGTGTTGTGCCTTGCACTGGCTAGCTCTGCCTGCACCTTCTCCTGGGTCCAGAACTCCACCAGCAGTTTTGTGGCCTCGTCTGACCAGGTGGCACCATGATCTGACATGGTCCTGCTGGCAGTCAGGGTGGCGTATGACTGTGGTCACTGCTCCAGGGTACAGGCCTGTCTACACTCCACCAGTCACAGGCGGTGCTTGGGGGATGGGGTCACTCTGTAGTGGTGCTGAGGTGGTGCGCTCTGGCACTGCTGTCCTCTGGGGGCTGGATGTGTGTTGTGGCAGCTGTTGGGGCCCCCTACACACCTCTGGCATGCAGTGCTGGTGTTTGTTGCTGTCTGCCTGCCCTATGGCATGTGCCCACTGTTTGCCCTGGGAACCAGCACTGGTCCCTCTTTGTAGTCCTTGTTTTGCTGCTGCAGGCAGCATCCCTATTGGCACTCTGTGCCTCCAGTCTGCACCTCTTTCAGGTGTGTGCACCCAGCAGCTCAGGATCTCATGCTTCAGCCGTTGTACAGGCACCGCTCTGCACCTTTCCACCTCTGTGCAGTGTGTATGGTCCTCGCTAGCCTCTTAGCCCTTTGAGTGCTTTCTTGTTCGGTTACCTCCCATGTGCCCCTCTGTAGAGCACTGCCTGCTGGTCTAGCGGATGACTGGTGGCTACATGGTGGTGCGTTTAAACAAGCGCTGGTAACGTTACAGCCCTGTGACTGTTTCCGTAACCGTTGTAGAAACCACCTCCTAACAGGTTTCTGTAACGGTTGCGAAAACGCCTGCTGTAACGTTACCAGTGTAAACGGACGCCATTATGGATGCGGTTTACACCCTCTGTAACATTACAGAGGGGTTTTCATGCTGCAGTGTGGACAGGGCCATAGACTTTAAAACTGGAGTGGTGAGAGGACTCCAGTTTTATAAATTGCATTCTCTCACTACGTGACAGGTAGTGGGGGTGACTAACTCTGGACAATAAAAAACGAGTAGTGAGAGGACTTCAGTATTTTATATCTCATATTTACATTATTTTTTTTGTACTTCTTTTGGATTGTATATTTTATTTTGAGGGGTGTCTGTGTTTGGGATTGTTTTAGACTATACATTTCGGGAGTGAAGGTAGCTTAACGGGGAGTGAAAGTACGGGTTTGTGTTGTTGGAGGAAGTGCTGGGCTATGGCTCTCCTGGTCAGACACTACTCCTCCTCTGAACTCTGGGGCCTCCAGCCCTTTTTTCCTCCTCCCCTGCTTGCAGCGGTCTATAACCGCTGTAGGGCATTGGGTATTGTCAGTAGGAGGAGGAGGGAGGGGCTGGGGGCTGGGATCTTGGAGGGGCAGGGGCGGCCGTGATTGGGGTTGTGCAGTCCAGGAGACGCCCTGGGGTGAAATGGTCACTGGAACATGGTCCTCCATGTCTAGTTATCATACCCAAAGGCTCCAGTGTTTCTGGGCAGACAACTCGGTCAGCCCCGGAACCCTGTCCGACTCGAGTGGTGTTATGCAATGCCAGGTCTATTAAGAATAAGACAGCAATTATTGCTGATCTTGTTGGGACAGCAGACCTGGCTTGCATCACCGAGATCTGGCTTGATGACAATGCAGGCCCCATTTTGGAGGCAGCTGTCCCAACCAGTTTTTCGGTGATACACCACTCAAGATCGGACCGCAGGGGTGGGGGGGTGGCTATCTCTTTTAGATCGGAATTGGGCCTTACTGTTGTACCTGTTGAGGGAGCCAGATCATTTGAGTTTGCTGCAGTAGCAGGTGTGGGCTGCAGGATCATTCTCATCTACCATCCACCCAGGGGTGAGAAAATGTTCCTGCAGGAAGTAGCAGACTTCATTACCAACATGACGTTGGAGTCACCCAGGCTGATGGTCCTGGGTGACTTCAGTGCTTGGGTCGACGATGAACTCTTGCAGTTTGGTCAAGGCTTCCTCCAACTTATGCATTTGTTGGGGTTCACACAGAGAGTTACCTCTGCTACTCATAAGCAAGGTCACTCTCTTGATCTGGTCTTCCTCCTGGGGATCGAGTCCTTCAACTTGGTGGTGGAACCAGTTGTATGGTCCACTCACTACACAGTGAGATTCAATTTCCAGCCCCATCTCATCCAAAGGAGTTGCACAAGTTAGATTTGCGATGGGCTGTTAAAACATACCTCAAAGGGACAGAGATAGTCCGGAAATTGGATAGCCTGTTTGTACTCTTTGGGGCAGCCAAACAGGGTCAAAAAGCCTCGAAGGCCACTCTAGGTAGGTGGGTGAAAGCCTGCATTGCTAAGGCCCATGTTGTGGAATATTATTATTATTAAAACTCACTCCACCAGGGCTATGGCGACTCCCTAGGTGGAGATGGGTGAAGCTTTGGTTTTAGTGCTATGCAAGGCAGCCACATGGTCCTCCGTCCACACTTTCATCAAACACTACAAATTGGATGCTCAGAGTTCTGCTGATGTAGCTTTTGGTCACAGAATTTTATGGGCAGCAGTTTGTAAGTGATCTGTTACAGTATAGTCTTCTCTGGCATATGGGATAATATTTTCCCCCCGCCCGTTTAGTCTGGGTACTGCTTTTTAGAACCCAGTTGTAATGACTTCCCATTGACAATGTGGAGCGCTACAGAAAGAAGAAATTAACTTCATACTTACCATAATTTCCTTTTCTGTTAGCTCCAACATTGTCAATGGGACCCACCCAGGAGCCTTCTCCTGCGGGAGAATATTGTCTGATATGCAAGTGGGGATGTCCATTAGTTCATTTAAACTCCTTGAACTTGGGTATCCTTCTGTTTTATGTTGCTGCACTGCTTAAAAGTGTTTTTAATCAGACTGCGACCACACATCTTAACAGGTACAGTTATACTCCTTTTTGGTGTCTCCTTCTTACAGGTAGTCTTTACAGCATGTAGAGTGCCTAACAGAGTTAATCCTTGAGTTTTTTTATCAGATATCTAAGTTACAAGGAGTTATTTGATGTAGCGAGAAGAGTGGCCCTTACATCACCTCGACAGAAAGAACCTCAGTCGGAACAAACCAAGAGCCACTCAGGAGGGCCATCCATTTTTTTTCCATCAGCAAGGTAAAGCAATCTTTCTATTTGTCCCTAGAAGGTAGATTCTTTTCAGTGGTTATGTATTGTGTTGTATCATATATAAATGGACATTATGGTACTTAAAGTTACTGAGGCACTGTGGGGTCAGTAGTGACTGGGGAGTTGCTGAAGCCTGGAATCCTCATGTGCCCAGCATTATAAAGCTTGGGCTGCACCATTCTTCTAGTGAGGGTGCACTATACCCAGTTGTAATGACTTCCCATTGACAATGTTTGTGCTAACAGAAAAGGAAATTACGGTAAGTATGAAGTTAATGTCTTCTATATGCCCGGGTCAACCTTGAAAATAGGTTTGACAGCTCAAGGACCTACCAGGTTACCAATTAAAAAAAAACAAAACATTTGTTAAAGAGCTTCTGATGCTCTTGAGAAACTTTGGAAAACAAAATATTTAGACACAATTCAGCTCTTATTAAAATGTATGTCTTCCATAGATTTCTGCTCTCCACTATTTATTACTGATGAAATTCTTACAAGAACAAGATCTTTATCTCTTAGCGTTCATCTGTGTCTATATCTCATTACCTACTTGAAATTATAATGCTCTGTTGTGACATCACAGTCCTTTGCCATGGGAATAACTGTGTTATCACAAGAAGAGTATTCTTACATCAGTGGTCCGATGTTCAAAAATGGGTAAAGTGGAGTGCAAAGTTTTGCGCTGCACTTGCCAGTTGTCCAGGACCCCAAGGATGCTAAATTCAGTCGGACAGTGCACCAGAGTTATCTGACCGAGTATAAGGGCATGTCGGCACAGCACTATGTTGAATAGCACTGCCCCGACATGGATCCTGGCAGTGCAGGAAATATCGCCCCAGACCTGATTGCACCCATAGTTCCTGGCACGATATTCAGAAGTCTTAATGCAAATAAGACCATTGGGAATGCACAGCGCTAAGGGCCCATTTGCATGCCCATTATGGACACATTTGCATGGGAAGTGATGGCAGGTTTTCGCACCTGTGACTGGCTCTTCTCCATCCTGAGTGCCTGGTCCCATAACAAAAAGGAATTCCCTGGTATCTAGTGGTTCTCCAACCCTCCAACCACCATCTTGTAAAGGTTTAAGTAATTCCCTGGAACCTAGTGGTTCCCACTCCTGCCAATTGCTGTCCCATATGGATTAAAGAATGTCCCTGGTGGTTTGTGGTCCCCCTGCCTTCCAATCGCTGGCTTGTAGTGTCCATGATGTATCCCTGATGCCTAGTGTTTCCCACTGCATTCTAGTCACCAGCCCATACTTTGTAGGATGAATCCCCGGTGCCTAGGGGACTCCCCCTACCCTCCGATTGGCATCCCATATGTTGTGAGATCTATCCCTGGCACCCAACGGTCCACCCCAGTCTCCGATCCCCAGCACTGCAAAATGTCCTATAGGGTGTCGTGGCCAGTGTCTCCCGCCCAGAACCAGTGAACTGAAAAATGCCGTGGTGGCTAGTGATCCCTCCAACCCTCCAATTGCTGGCCCTGTATGACAATACTGATGAGTATTGAAGTGAAACCCTGCAGTTTTCAAAAATAACTAAAACGTAAGAAAATAACTCATAGTCCCTCGCGTCTAGTGGTACCCCCCCTACCCATTGATCCCCATCCCTGTAACACAGAAACATAGAATTTGACAGCAGATAAGGACCTCTTGACCCACCTAGTCTGCCCATTGCCCTACCTAATGGATAAGCTGCAGATCCTAGTTAACCAACAGCCTACTTCCTCCTACCCCCCACTAGATTTGCCTTATGTCTGTCCCATGCATTCTTGAATTCCCCCACTGTTTTTGACTCAACTACCTCCTCATGAAGGCTGTTCCATGTATCCACAACCCTCTCTGTGAAAAAATACTTCCTCACATTACCTCTGAGCCGTCTCCCCTTCTATCTTCAAATTGTGACCCCTTGTTTTTGCACATCTCTTTTTCTGAAAGATGCTACCCCCTTGGACTCTGTTGATTCCCTTGATGTACTTGAAAGTTTCTATCATGTCCCCCCTCTCCCTCCTCTCCTCGAGGGTATACATATTAAGCTCCTTTAATCTCTCTTCGCATGTCTTCTGGTGCAGACCCTGCACCATTTTAGTTGCCCTCCACTGGACATCCTCCATCCTGTCTATGTCTTTGCAGAGATGGGGTCTCCAGAACTGCACGCAGTACTCCAGATGAGGTCTCACCAACTGTCTGTACAGAAGGATAACAACTTCCTGTTTTCTACTGGTGATGCCTCTCCCTATGCATCCCAGTATCCCCCCCAGCCCTCTTTACTGCTTTCTCACATTGCTTACCCACCGAAAGGTCATCTGATATGACTATCCCCAGGTCCCTTTCCATTTTTGTTGTTGTTGGTATCTCACCCCCCCTTTGTGTACTCTTCCCTTAGGTTTTTGTTTCCCAGGTGCATTACTTTGCACTTTGCATTGAATCTAAGCTGCCATACATTTGACCATTACTCTAACCTTGCCAAGTCCCTTTTCATCCTTTCCACCCCACCTTCTGTATAAAACCTGTTGCAGATCTTTGTGTCATCTGCAAAGAGACATACTTTTCTTTCCAGTCCCTCTGCAATGTCACTTATAAAGACATTAAAGAGGACTGGTCCCAGTACTGAACCCTGTGGTACCCCACTAGTAATCCTTCTTTCTTCAGAGTGAACTCCATTTACTGTTATCCTCTGCATCCTGTTGTTCAGCTAATTTTTTACCCAGGCTACCACTTTCGGACCCACTCCAAGGCTGGCTATCTTGTATATTAATTTTTTGCGTGGGACTGTGTCAAATGCCTTGCTAAAGTCTAGGTAGGCCATGTTCACAGCCCTTCCCTGGTCTACTACTTTGGTCACCAGTCAAAGAAATTGATTAGATTCGTCTGACACAACCTTCCTGCTGTGAATCCAAGCTGCCTTGGGTCCTGTGCCCCAGTGGCCTCTAGTAACTCAACAGTTCTTTCCTTTACAAGTGATTCCAACATTTTCCCTACTACTGAGGTCAAACTAACAGGTCTATAGTTTCCTGCCTCTGTCTTGCTCCCACTTTTGTGAAGGGGAATCACATTCACCCTCCTCCAGTCCTCCGGTACCACACCCTCCTCCCATGATTCGTTAAAGAGAGTAGTCAGCAGTGTCATTAGTTCTACCCTAAGTTCTTTTAGAATTCTTGGGTGAATCCCATCAGGCCCCATTGCTTTGTCCACCTTCAATTTTATTAGTTTTTTCAGAACCCTTTCTTCTGTAAATGGACTGGTATCGACCCTCGTCTTCAGACAATGACAGAATTAGTTCTACCCTTAGTTCTTTTAGAATTCTTGGGTGAATCCCATCAGGCCCCATTGCTTTGTCCACCTTCAGTTTTAAGAGTTCTTTCAGAACCCTTTCTTCTGTGAATGGAATGGTATTGACCTCCCTATCCAGAGTGCTTCTATTCTTTGATTTAGGTACCTCCCCCTCCTCTTCTTTTATAAATACTGAGCAGAAGTATTCATTCAATATCCCTGCTTTTTCACTGTCACCCTCTGCCCACCCTCCCTTCCTTTATTAAGCCTCACTATCCCTCTTTTAGTCTTTCTTCGTTCCCTAATGTACTATAAAAGGTTTTATCCCCCTTCTTAACTGAGTTGGCTATCTTTTCCTCAGTTTGGGCTTTTGCTATTCTGACTGCCTTTGCTGCTTCCTTCTTCTTCTTTAACTGATACAGTTCTCTGTCCTGCTCCTTCTGTGTTTCCTTATAGTTTCTGAATGCTACCTTTTTCTCCTTAACCTTCCCCGCCACCTCTTTTGAGAACCATAGTGTTTTTTTCCTTTGTTTTGCTTTGTTGGGGGCACATAGGTCTAAAGGCTTAAATGCCATGTTCAGTATTGTTCCCTATCTTAAATGAAGTATTTATTAGAGATTCAGAATGGCATAATTTTTTCAATAGTCTTTTTAGAATTCCTGTGGTATTTTTTGTAGTAAAAAGAGTTATAGAAATAGATCTATATGGACTGTATTTTGTGCATATATCTGTTTATATTATTTAGATAGTACTTTCCTACTCCCCTCTTTTTTCTGCATATTTATTAGGGTAGTTGATTGATGTTTAATTATTAACTTTGCATTTTTATGTGATTTTTTTGCATTGTAGTAACTGAAGGATCTCCCTGAGAGGAACATCCAGCATGCTGTTGGACTGGATACTAACAAATAGGGTTGACAGAATTATTGATGCAGGCATCCTTCAGACTCTATATCTGATCATTCCCCTGTCTTTTGCATATGGCAACATTCAGGCCTCCAAGCTCTGCCACTACGCTATATCACCCTCAGGAACTACGCCAATTTAGACCAGGCCAAGTTCCTACACGAAGTTTTGTCTATCGACTGGTCTTATCTTTCCCAGCCCTGGATGCCCAATCAGCTCTAGACTATTTTCTAGATCAATTTCTAGCAATCCAAAATAGTCATACACCCCTCATGACCCGACGTGTTCGAGCAAAACCTACTATGTGGCTAAACAAAGATCTCCTAGCAGCACTACATGCTATAGATAAGAGCTGAAGATGCTTTAGAAAATCTGGACTCAATACTGACTTCCAGACCTATAGGGCACAGAGAAGTGCTTGTAAAAAGCATATCAGGCTAGCTAAAAGCTCTTACTGCAAGAGGCTTTTGCTGGAAGCATGTGGTGACCCCAGGAAATTTTGGGCACATGTAAAAACATTCCTAGGATTAAAAAAAACTCACCTTGTAGATGACATGGTCATTAATGGTGTCCACTGTAATGACCTTAGGACCATTGCTGGAAGCATTCAACAGACAATTCTCTGACCTGTCCAGCTTCACTCTGCGTTCCTCCCACGCAGCCTTCACCTAAACCTACTCCACCCATTGCATCCTCGTTCCTCCCCCCTTTTTACTTTAAGGCGGTAACTAAATCTGAAGTACTCAGCTTACTGAACTCTATCTCTGACAAAACCAGTGTGGGATCTGATGGCATCGAGCCCAAACTCCTAAAACTGGCAGCACCATTCATTGCCCAACCTCTATCTAGAATTTTCACCCTTTCACTTTGCACTGGAAAAGTCCCATCGATCTGGAAAGTTGCCAAAGTCACCCCGGTCCCAAAGCAAGGTGAAAAAAGGGTTATGGCTAACTATCGCCAATAGCCGTACTATCTGTTCTATGCAAAATTTTGGAAAAATTAGTCTCTATCCAAGTAACTGAATTTCTGACCAACTGTAACCTCTTCTCCCCAATTCAGCATGGATTTCAGGAAGGCCATAGCACCGCCACTGCCTTGCTGCATCTAACAAATGATATTCTAACTGCTATGGATAATGGACATCTCACAGGAGCACTCTTTATTGACCTCACTAAGGCTTTTGACATTGTCGACCACCGTCTTCTACTTGAAAGCCTCCAAGCCCTTGGTTTCTTTTGTACAGTAACTCAGTGGCCTGGTTTAATGGCTATCTATCTAACAGAACCTGGCTTGTCAGATTCAATTCATCTGAGTCAAGTGCCTTACCAGTTAACCTAGGTGTCCCCCAGGGGTCGATATTAGGCCCCCTTCTTTTCTCCATTTTTATAAATAGCATCCCATCTGCTATCCCAAATTGTTCCACAGTCCTCTATGCCGATGACCTGGTACTGTACTGCTGTGACAAGAATGTAGACCACATAATCCAAACTCTCTCATCTGCTTTCACGTCTACTCAATCCTGACTCTCCCTTCACAAGTTAATCCTTAATGTTGATAAAACTCAATCCATGCTGTTTGGAACTCCAGCCAAACTAAAACACAATTGTGACTTATTTAAAGTATCTGGTCAGGGAGGGCTGGTCCTTGAATCAGTATGCCCTTTCAAGTATCTTGGTGTCCTCTTAGATGAAAATCTCAGTTATGACAAGCACATAACAGCTACCTGTAAAGCAGACAATGCTAAAATTGGGGTAGCCTACAAAACAAGTTATGTCCCCACACAGTCAGCTAGATTAGCCATTGCTCGTGGTATACTGCTTCCATCGCTAACTTATGGCGTAGTCACTTACCTCTATGCATCCTGCTGGCTCCTCAGAAAATGGGATATTACATATAATAGCATCTGCAGGTATGCCTCTGCCTCCCCCTGGTCAAAACATCACTGTCAGCTCTATGCTGACCTAAACTGGCTACCCCCTACTTCTGTTCGAGATCTCGCTCTTGGCTGCCTGACTGATAATATTCTCAGAGTAGGTACCCCTGCCTCACTTGCCTTACTGCTTACCCCATTATCTTCCTCACACAGTCTTCGATCGTCTGATAAAGCCTTGCTGCTACTAACTGGATGCAAATCTAACAAAGGAACCCTAGCTTTCTCACACTCGGCAGTCAAACTCTGGAACTCCCTACCTCTGGATGTCCATCTAGCTCGTAGTCATGTCAATTTTAAAATCAAATATTCTTCCTTCCTCTTTAGCCAGGTCTCCTGTACCTGCTTCAACCCCCAACATGGCAAACTGCATCTGCTGTCACTTTTTCCCCTGCGGTAACTTTGATCTCCTCACTCCAGGCACTTAATCTCTAAATGGCTAATGTTCAATGCCCTGAAACTGATTCTGTTGTTTGTATGTTGTTTTGTATTTTACTATTTTTTTTTTCAGCTTGCGTATGTACCCTATACTGCCTATTCTTGATTACCTCTGTATTTTGTCTCTCCCTCAGAAAATATTATGTTTTTCACAGTTGTACCTCCGTCTCACCTCACCCTCTTGGGGTGTGTGAAGAATTAGTCTAGTTTCACCGACAGGGCCCTTACCTGGCATATTAATGCTAATTACCTGACTATTTAACTTCAAAGACGGTTTTGAACCTACTGTGCAAACCAATGCTACCTCTGTTTTGTAATCTTCTCCTAAACTCTGTACCCTATATGTTAATGGAAATCCTGATGTTATCTTACCTTGCTTTTGTACCTTTTTCTGTATTTGCCACTGTCTGAAACTTCCCTGTAGTTTGCTCTGTAATTCTCCTGGGTCGTGCCTGAAAATAGTCATCCCTATGGCTAGTGCACTTACCCGGTAAACAAAAACTAAATAAAAATAAATAAATTATGGTGTTATTCACTGCTATTTATAGTGCACTGTTGTATGGATTGAAACTGGATACTATGCCTTTAAATACTCTACCTATTTAAAGTGTGCCTTAGGCAGTATGATTAACGCATTGAAAAAGCGTCTTTCCGATGTGAAACGTACATCTGTGTGTTGCTTCAGGAGAGCTGGCTGTTGTTATGGCTTTTTTGTATGTTACAATAAACAGCTTTTTTAACAAGACCTAGCTTACAGGTCTAATTCTGTCATTGTCTGAAGACGAGGGTCGATACCAGTCCATTTACAGAAGAAAGGGTTCTGAAAGAACTAATAAAATTGAAGGTGGACAAAGCAATGGGGCCTGATGGGATTCACCCAAGAATTCTAAAAGAACTAAGGGTAGAACTAATGACACCGCTGACTACTGTCTTTAACAAATCATGGGAGGATGGGGTGGTACCTGAGGACTGGAGGAGGGCGGATGTGATTCCTCTTCACAAAAGTGAGAGCAGGACAGAGGCAGGAAACTACAGACCAGTTAGTTTGACCTCAGTGGTAGGTAAAATGATGGAATCACTTCTGAAGGAAAGAATTGTTGAGTACCTAGAGGCCAGTGGGGCACAGGACCCAAGGCAGCATGGATTCACAATGGGAAGGTCATGTCAGATGAATCTAATAGATTTCTTTGACTGGGTGACCAAAGTAGTAGACCAGGGAGGGGCTGTGGACATGGCTTACCTAGATTTTAGCAAGGCATTTGATACAGTCCCACACAAAGATTAATACACAAGTTAGCCAGCCTTGAGTGGATCCCAAGGTGGTACCCTGGATAAAAAATTGGCTGAACAACAGGGACGCAAAGGGTAGTAGTAAATAAGCGTCCACAGTGAAGAAAGGAGGGTTACTAGCGGGGTACATCAGGGTTCAGTACTGGGACCGGTCCTTTTTAATGTCTTTATAAGTGACATTGCAGAGGAACTGGAAGGAAAAGTGTGTCTCTTTGCAGATGACACAAAGATCTGCAACAGGGTTGATACACCAGATGGAGTGGAAAGGATGAGAAGGGACTTGGCAAGGTTGGAGGAATGGTCAAATGTATGGCAGCTCAGATTCAATGCAAAGAAGTGCAAGGTAATGCACCTGGGAAACAAAAACCCAGGGCAAGTGTACACAATGGGGGTGAGATACTGACAACAGTAAAAATGGAAAGGGACCTGGGGGTAATTATATCAGATGACCTAAAGGTGGGCAAGCAATGTGAGAAGGCAGTAAGGAAGGCTGGGGGGATATTGGGATGCATAGGGAGAGGCATCAATAGTAGAAAACAGGAAGTTGTTATCCCTCTGTACAGACAGTTGGTGAGACCCCATCTGGAGTACTGTGTGCAGTTCTGGAGACCCCATCTTTGCAAAGACATAGACAGAGTGGAGGCTGTCCAGAGGAGGGCAACCAAAATGGTGCAGAGTCTGCAACAGAAGACATCTGAAGAAAGACTAAAGGAGCTTAATATGTATACCCTTGAGGAAAGGAGGAGAGAGGGACATGATAGAAACTTTCAAGTACCTCAAGGGAATCAACAAAGTCAAGAGGGTGGCATCTTTCAGAAAAAGAGATATGCAAGAACAAGGGGCACAATTTGAAGGTAGAGGGGACGGCTCCAGAGGTAATGTGAGAAGTATTTTTCACAGAGAGAGTTGTGGATGCATAGAACAGCCTCCCTGAGGAGGTTGTGGAGTCAAGAACAGTGGGAGAATTCAAGAATGCATGGGACAGACATAAGGCAGTCCTAGTGGGGGGTGGGTAGGAGGAAGTAAGCTGTTGGTTAATTAGGATCTGCAGCTTATCTGTTAGGTAGGAAAATGGGCAGACTAGGTGGGCCAAGCGGTCCTTATCTGCTGTCAAATTCTATGTTTCTATGTTTCTATTTACTGGGATGCCCAACTTATTTGTTTGATGCTCTGTCTTTTTTGTTGTGGCTCCAGTGTTGTTCCTCGGTAGCCGACTTTTCTCTTTTTTTTTTATCCTCCTATGATCCTATTTGGCTTGAACTAGAAAGAAACCAGATTAAGAAAGCGGGATAGCCACGAGGGAGAGGAGTTATTACATGGCCTTGATCTATCCCCCCACTTTCGGTAATGTTTTTTATTCCTCCTAAGTCTCTCCCTGCACATCTTCGAGACTCTGTCATAGGTACTTCCTTACAGGTCCACGCTCAGCTTTGTAGGTCTATGCAATTATAAATATCTTAAAGATGTCTCTAAACCTATTTTTAACAATCACAGTTTTAAAGTAGGTGGGAATATGTTGTCTGAAGTTTGGCTACCCCAGCTTGCCAAGATCAAGGTATATGACTTGCTCCAAGACGGCATTCTTAAATCATGTCAAGATATTCTCACTGCTTATCAACTAGGAAACAGATGTATATTAAAGTGTTTCAACTTTGTCATGTTTTTATTCATTGGTTTGGTTCTTTCCCTTGGGATGTATATTTTAGTGAGTTCCTGCAATTAGCTATTGATGTGGCATCATAGCAACATGCAGTATCGTATTTATATTCTCTCCTTTTCTCTAGATTATTCCCTAGTGTTACTGGGGACTCTCCATACTGGAATGCATTTTTCCCCAACACTCCTTCAGTTGGGAATGGATAAAATATGGGAAGATCTCCATATCTATTTCTCATGATAAGCGCTGTCTTATCCAGTTCCACATCTTGCAAAATATTTATTTTACGCCTTCTAAATTAATTAAGTTGGGCAGGTTAACCTCTTCCCTTTGTGTTAGATATGAGCAGGCTGGGGGCACGTTGCTCCACATTTTCTGGGAGTGCCCTACAGTGGCTCCTTTATGGGATCTGATTAAATCGAGGGCAATCCTCTGCTTGGTTTAGAGGGGCTCGTCACACCTGAGATCTGTATAGTTGGGGATTACAACGGGATAGCCACGAGGGAGAGGAGTTATTACATGGCCTTGATCTCCCTTTCTGTCAAGTGGGTGATTCTTCCCCATTGGCTAGACCAGACTTTAATTTCATATCAAGATGGCTGCAGGAACTCTTATTTAACTTTCATTTAGAGAAAATGACAGTGAGTATGCATACTAGGCTTCCGTTATATAATAGAAAGCGGAGCAAGTTACACACCTTGTATATGCTGTAACTTACTCTGGAGCAGCGTCAGGTTGAAATTTCTACGAATTTTTAAGTAGGCACTTTTCCTTTCTTTATTTAATGTATTTCACTATGTATTGGCCCTTTAGTCGCATTGGTTTTAGAATGTATATAGGTAAAGTCATATATTATTCACTCCGCCTTTTAGGTGGATGGAGGGGCCATGTTGGATGTATGTTGTGTTGCTATCTTAAAATCAATAAAGGATATTGAATTTCAGATTTTTCAGTTCACCAGTGTTGGGTACGGGGGGAGGACTGGCCATCATAGCATACAGGACTCTTTTTGAGGGGCCGAGAATAAGGGACCTGGGGGACCATGTGATTCCAAGGAAATATCATGCAATGTATGGGATACCAGTCGGAGGGTGGGGGGGGCCACTAGCCACCAGGGATACAGCCTAAAAAGTATAGGCCGGTGATCAGAGGACAGGGGGACCAGTAGGCACCAAGTATACATCATAGACACTATAGGCTGGCAATCAGAAAGCAGGGGGAACACTAGGCACCAGGGATACATCATAGACACTACAGGCTGGCGATTGGATGGTGATGGGGTACCACAGACCACCAGGGACATCTTTTAATCACTATGGAATAGCGATCAGAGGGGGGGGACCACTGGGCATCAAAGATATATTTTTTGACTAATGGGACAGGAATCAGAGGAAGGGGGGGACCATTGGGCACCAGGGATACATTTTTTCTATAATGGAACAGCGATGGGCAGAGGGGAGACCACTAGGCACCAGGGACTTATATTTACTTACCAGGTTTGCTCATTGGAGGGTGGAGGGAAACCACTAGGCATCAGGGAAATATTTGCTATACTGGGACCAGGGATCAGAGGTTGGGGGAGGGGCCATTGTACACAGGGGACTTCATTTTTTAACAGGGCCAGGGTTGGGAGGGTAGGGTTGCCACTGTTCACCGGGGAACAGGTGTGCTACCCAACCACCAGTGTGCTTCTTAGCTGCAGTTGCTCCAGCGGCCACTAGGGTTACCCAGACGAAGTTGGACTTCTTGTTGATAGTATTTGCACTTCTCAAAGGGACTATGCTAACCCCTTATGTGCAACTCCAATGCAATGAATATCACACTATGCCAATTTTCCTGTTTCTGCCCTTCCCTTTGCCTGCTGCATACATTATTTGTTTTGCATGCACTGGCGCTGTTAGCATGTGCAACAGCCTCACCTGAATATTGTGCATGGGTGGAAAAATCCGGGCAAATGGGATGAAATCACTTTGTCCCTCGGGCAAAGTTTTGAATATCAGGCCCCATATTGGGAAGAAGCAAGAGGAGCTGATGAACCCTCAGGGAACAGCTATCCTTATTTTCATGAGTATGCCAATGCCGCAGTGACATATCAATAGCAAAGTACATTACAGCAGCAAGTCGCTGTTGCCGCTGTAATGTTCCAGTGGGATCCTGGCACTGCTTTCTCCGGGGTTTGCGCCCCTCCACCCTGAAGTTGATAAATTCTTAGTTATGGCGGGTGTGGGTGGGGGTTCAGGGGGACAAAGTCCCCCCCCCCAAAAAAAGACAGTTTCCTGATGGATTTATGCTGATCGCAACTTACGGTCGACATAAATCAGTTGATGTAGTGGGACGTCGGAAAAAAGTTGTCGCCGTCGTGTCATGGATCCAGTTTCATGAATGTGGCCTCAGTAATGAATAATGAGGATAAGAAATACAGAGTTAATGAGATAAATACGTTTCTTTGTGTCCAAATATTATGTTTTTCAAAGTTCTTACAGCATCTGTGACACTTTAAGAAGTACGGTTTATGTGTTTTAAAAAGTTGTAATGGTCAACAACATTAAAAAACACCTTCCCCTTGTTAGTAGACTTGGTACATGCCTGGTCCCATGGCAAACCTATCTCTGTAGTATCTTCTTTTGGTAGGCATCACTGAAATGAATTATAAAATGGACAGGTAAATCCCCGCAGCCTGATTGCCCGGGACTGCATGCATGATGACAGTACTACCAGTTGGTAAAATGTTTTAGTTTGAAAGTTTTTATTTTTTATTTTCCCTTACAAATCCGCTTTAAAAACCCAAACAGACACTTCACGGTGTTGGAATGTACTGTGACAAGCACACTTCAGGGGCTGAAGGCACTCAGCCTGTGGACTTATACTTTGCTATGCCCAAGAAAGTGCAGTTGTCACAGTACTACCAACACCCAGTCATGTCTTATTGCTATCAGAAATGCCAATGACAGAAATCATGACCAAGCTGAAGAAATATAAGCACAAAAATAAAGTTATCTCTTTAAAAGAAATTTCTAAGATTCTATAATGGGCTTCATAGCCCATTACCCTAATGCGACGATAGTCCAGTTACCGAAACATAGACTTTGATAGCAGATAAGGACCACTTGGCCCACCTAGTCTGCCCATTTTCCTACCAACTGGATAAGCTGCAGATCCTAGTTAACCAACAGCCTATTTCTTCCTACCCCCCACAAGAATTGCCTTATGTCTGTCCCATGCATTCTTGAATTCTCCCACAGTTTTAGACCCACAACCTCCTCAGGAAGGGGTTTCGTAAATCCACCACCCTCTCATGAAAAAATACTTCCTCACATTGCCGCGAGCCGCCCCCTCTATCTTCAAATTCTGTCCCCTTGTTCTTGCACATCTCTTTTTCTGAAAGATGCTACCCTCTTGAACTTTGTTGATTCCACTGAGGTACTTAAAAGTTTCTGTCATGTCCCCCCTCTCCCTCCTTTCCTCAAGGGTATACTGTACATATTAAGCTCCTTTAATCTCTCCTCATATGACTTCTCTTGTAGACCCTGCACCATTCTAGTTGCCCTCTTCTGGACTGCCTCCATCCTGTCTATGTCTTTGTGGAGATGGGGTCTCCAGAACTGGACACAGTACTCCAGATGGGGTCACACCGACTGTCTATACAGAGGGAAAACAACTTCCTGTTTTCTGCTGGTGATGCCTCTCCCTATACATCCCAGTATCCCCCCAGCCCTTCCTACTGCCTTCTCACATTGCTTGCCAACCTTTAGGTCATCTGATATGATGACCCCCAGGTCCCTTTCCATTTTTGTTGTTGTTACTACCTCCCCAACCCCCCGCGACATTGTGTACTCTTCCCCTGGGTTTTTGTTTCCCAGGTGCATTATTTTACACTTCTTTGCATTGAATCCAAGCTGCCATACTTCTGACCATTCCTCCAACCTTGCAAAGTGCCTTCTCATCTTTTCCATGCTCCCTTGTGTATCAAATCTGTTGCACATCTTTGTGTCATCTGCAAAGAAGCATACTTTTTCTTCCAGTCCCTCTGCAATGTCACTTATAAAGACATTAAAAAGGACTGGAGCCAGTACTGAACCCTGCGGTACCCCACTAGTAACCCCTCTTTCTTCAGAGTGGACTCCGTTTACTATCACCTTCTGTGTCCTGTTGTCCCGTCAATGTTTTACCTAGGCTACCACCCTGGGACCCACTCCCAGGCTGGTTAATTTGTCTATTAATCTTTTGTGCGGGACTGTGTCAAATGCCTTGCTAAAGTCTAGGTAGGCCATGTCCACAGCCCGTCCCTGGTTACTTTGGTCACCCAGTCAAAGAAATCTATTAGATTCGTCTGACATGACCTTCCTGCTGTGAACCCATGCTGCCTTGCATCCTGTGCCCCAGTGGCCTCTAGGTACTCAACAATTCTTTCCTTCAGAAGTGATTCCATCATTTTCCCTACCACAGAGGTCAAACTGACAGGTCTGTAGTTTCCTGCCTCTGTCTTCTCCCACTTTTGTGAAGGGAATCACATCCGCCTTCCTCCAGTCCTCAGGTACCACATCATCCTCCCATGATTTGTTAAAAAGGTTAGTCAGTGGTGTGTGCCAAAAAGCAATTTGTCATACTGTCCTGTAAGGGCGCGAGGGAATTATTAATCTGGCCAAACTGCTGGCCAGCTGATCCCTTCCACTTTATAGTCAAATGCTCCCATGATAATACATTTTGTGACATCTTGCCAGTGAGAGTGTGGGGGCAAGCCCCATTGAAGATTATGGTGGGGTTCAAAACATTATTATCATGTTTAAGCTACCTTTGATAAAACTAAATGTCTCTGTTCAGCCAATAGAGGTCCAATTCGTTGAGCAGTGCCTTTATTTTTTATCAAAGGTAGCTTAAACATGAACAATAACGTTTTGAAAACCTCCCCAATAGGCTGTAATGGGGCATGCTTGCTCACCCTCCACAGTAAGATGTCTACAGCTATTGATATGGGGCAGGGGCAGAACAGGAAGTGGAAGGGATCAGATTGGCAACAGTTTGGCCAGATTTACGATCCTTCACTCCATTACAGGACAGTATGAAAAATTGCTTGTCTTATCTGTGTCAACCTTCACCATTCATCACTGATGGGTGACTGCCGCAGACAGGTACCTCTGTGGGAGACTTTTTTTTTTCTTGGAGGAGGGGCAGGCGCCTTTGGTGCTGCCCATGAGGCCAACACATTGTGTGGCACTCATGGGTTGGCCAGAAATACATGTTGAGACCTCCTCCACCTTAGTTCTGCTTCTCCCGCCATCAAGACATCACCCTACAGCTTGAGACTCTTCACGGCCTAGTTTTCTGTTGACGCTTTAGTTCAATGCCATTTAATGCTTCAACTCCACCTTGGTTCTGCTGCTCGATGCCACTTCAGACTGGTAAGACCTTTCCTTTTTTTTGTGTGCGGTGTTGAGTCTTTGTTTGTTTGATTTTTGTTACTAAACTGTCATGTCTGGGCGTTCTGACAAAAGACGCTCTAAAAAATGGGTCAGCCCCCTATGCGTCAGTATCCCTGTGGCCGACAGATTTCAGTGACCGACATGACATTTGCCTTTCCTGTCTTGGACCACAACATGACATGCATTCCTCTGATGCCTGCTTCTCGATGGACCATCGAATTTTAGAACACCACGCGTTGAAAGTCGGCAGGGCCCTGCTGACTTTTAGGGGGCATCATCGCTCACATTGTTCCTAGCTCAGGACACTCACTACCTCCGGGTCCCTTCCTGGACCTATACAGTACAGTGAAGAGGGAGCCTCCTCCTCTTCCAGCCTTGCCATGGAGGAGGTTCCTGCTGCGGTACTGGAGGGCCGGTCTTGCTCCATTCAGGGCCGGGCCAGGAGCACCGCTTTGGCAGTCACCTCCTCGGAGGTGCAGGCTCCCCCTTTGTTGGGGCCCATGGCTGTAGGTCCTGGCATGGGGCATTCCTTGCTGCCACATTGGATTCTGGAGCTGCACGAGGCACCAGAGATTGGGGAGGCACTGCGAGTGGTGCGGGGCCGGGTCATGGCACCTGACTGGGGGAGCCCTCGGGGCCGCCAACCCAGAGCCGTTCATAATTGTCTCCTCCTCAGAGGTGGATGATTCTGAGGCAGATCTGGATTTGCTGCCTGATTCTTCGGAATCAGAGGGATCCCCATGGCCTAGCGCCCTTGCGCCTCCCCAGGTGCCCCCTCCTGCAGCTCAGGTGATGGTGGCCCATACTGATCCCCCAGTCAGTGGTGACTCAGGGGCTCGGCTGCGGACTGGCACTTCCTCTGCTGCCGGGGTGGCAATCGGGTTCCTGACTGAAGGGTTGGCTGCTGTTCCTGGTGCTATTCCTACTCTTAGGATCAAGATCAAGCCCCCTTCTTCTGTGGCCCTCCCCGGGGGGGCCGTTGGAGTCAAGGGGTCCTTTGGCACAGTGGTCAAGGAAGAGAACTTCCTCAGAGTCCTCAGGGTTGAGGGAGAGGGACAAGGGATCATGGCACACTTCCATGGCCCTCCAGGGTCGGGGAAGGAGCCATAGTACTGAGCCCTATACCCTTCCCTCGTCTTCTCCTATGAGGTTTCTCTGGGTGGGGCTGGGGTCCGCCTTTCTGGATCCATGCAGCTCTGGTCCCCTTATAGGGTAGCTCACCCTACAGGGTTAAGCCCTCACTGTAATTATTTCTGGGACAGGATGGTGAATCTGCAGACCTGTGGTTTTCCTCTCTTGCCAGGTTCACCTGTGGATTCTGCTAGCCCTGGCAGAGGGACATCACATCAGGTGACAGGCTCCCCCGTGCCTCTGTGCCCAGCTCCCCTTCTCCCAGGCCACGTTGGTCCTCTGGGACCTTTGACCTGGGATCAGTTCGGGTTTCAGGCTGTGGTTTTTTCTCAATATGTTAGGGCTATGGACGAGCAGGTCTTCTGACCAGTTCCCCTGCCACAGCCAGAGTGTGACTCGTCAAGTTCCTCAACCTCCTCGTCTTCCTCCATTGGGGAAGAGAAGCCTACTGTCCACCTATCCTCAGATGCTGATCAGGTCCAGTATCAGCGCTTCCTGTCGAGGTTGGTCAGGGACTTGCACATTTCCTATTACACAAGGGACAATACCGGCTGTGCGACGCAAGCCTTTTTGGGTGAATACGGGGCGTACCATTTGGTGGTTCCATCCTGGCTGGTCCCCTTCCAGCAGGAGTCGTGCAGCGTCTGTCAGGTCCATACTCCTTAGAACCAGCCCCTATGGACTGCCGGAGATAGTATTGTGCAACTCACGGGTCTCCAGGTGCCTTGCCTCATCCACCTTCTGGACAGATATAACAGGACACCCCTTTCAGGCTTCGACGACCTGGTCCGCGACATGCCCCCTGAGACTGACTCTTGAGAGTTTAATTGGCTGGGGCAAAGAGTTTTCTCATCTACACGGAGCCTGTTGGCAATCATTTCACATCAGGTGCACCACGCTGCCTACAACAGGCATCTGTGGATTTTGTTAGGTCAAGCTTTAGCATCGCTGCCTGATTTGGAGGCTACCCTGGAAGCCCTAGCCCTCTCCACTATAGGCCTGGAGTTGGCGAGGCACCAATCAAGGGCATCGTATGATGCCAGTGAGGTTACTTCATGGCTTGCGGGGACAGTGAACTGCATTAGGCAGACAGCATGGCTTTGCCTTTTGAGGTTGTCACCTTTGGCCCAGCATAGGTTACTAGCCGCCCCCTTCCAGGGGACCCATCTCTTCTCCTGCAGGGCAAGACAGGAGCTTCAGGGGTGCCTTCCTTCTGTTAAGGTTCAGGGGACCCATCTCGTTGTGACCAGTCCCAGCCATAACCGGCTAGCAGAGGGTCCTCCTTCCCCTCGCTCTCCCCTCGGGGGGGACTGAGGGATATTTTCCTTCAGGGTTTCTTAGGCTCCCTTCGGGGGTGCTCAGTACTCACCCAACAGTGATGAATGATGAAGATTGACACAGGTAAGATATGAAAATTAGATACCTACTGTAATTCTTGATCTTCCTGTGTATCTTCACCATTTATCACTGAATCCCTTCAGCCTTCCCCTCATGAGGCCTCAGTCCCTGAGATGTGCTGCCTCCCTTTTGCCCTCCTCTCTCCCCACTTGAGTTATTCTCTACTTCCCAACAGCCATTGGGGGGGGTCTCAGGGGGGTATGGGTGAGTGCAGACTCCTTCAGGGGTCATTTCTCTAGGGTCTTCAAGGGGGCCCCTCTTCTATCTGGACCTCCTTGAATGGCCTACATCCCACGAGTCCTTCTCCAATCCAGGATGAGTGCCTCCGGCTGCCCGGGATTCCATTGCCCTCTCCTTTCCCTCTATTAAGGAGGGTATATTCTGGTGTGTCCCTTCTCCCCCCTCTTCTCCTCAAAACTCCTGTCTGTGGTCCTGAAGGGGTGGAGAGCGAGGAGTGTTATTGTCACCTGGGTATCTGGGGTTGAAGCTCGGAGTGGCTTTCCCTCCTAAACTCTGGTGGTGAGTTACCAATATAATTCTTGGTGATCTCCCTTAATCGCCTAAATGGGGCGAAGCCAATAGGCCCTGGTGGTGATTTGCCACCACAATTCTTAGCGATCTCCCTTAACCTTGCCTGAATGGGGCCAAGCCACCCCCCATCCCAGCCCTCTAAAAATACCCCCCTCTTTCTCTCTCTCTCTCTCTCTCTCTACCTTTCCTCTCTTTCTTTTACTCTGTTGGTCATTCAGGGACTGGGGGGGCCTCCTGGCCTATAATCTTCAGGCTGCCTTTTTCTTTATGTCTGTCCTCTCATCAACAAACTCTTTTTCAGTTGCTATTTTTCCTTTTACTGTCCCTTGGGCTCCCTTGCCCCACCCTTGTTTTCTATACTTCTTTCCTTCTGTCTCTCCAGCACACAGAACTGAGGTGGAGGAGGTCCCAATGGCCATTTCTGACCAACCCGCAAGCATCTCGCAATGCATCGGCCTCATGGGCGACAGCGACAGCCCCTCCTCCAAGAAAATTAAAAAAGTCTCCCGCAGGGGTGCCTGTCTCCAGCAGACACCCAACAGTGATAAATGGTGAAGATACACAGGAAGATCAAGTATTACGGTAGGTGCGTAATTGTCATTTTTGGCACAAGCAGACTATTACCACATTAGGTAAGTAGCTATGAAGTCAAAACCAGGAAATAAAAATCTAAGGAATTTAATTCAGTATCCATTTTAAGAGTAAACATGAATAATAATGTTTTGAAAATCACACCAATAGGTTGTAATGGGGCATGCACCCACGCTCTCCCTAATAAGATGTCACAAAACGTGACCATCAGTCTGCCTAGCAACATCAATGACACTACCTGCTTCTCCCCCTCCCACCTGGTAGCATGCCCGTTCACTGCTGTACAGTTAGGTGGCAAACTTTTTTCTTTTTCCATAAAGATTTTTATCCTTCTTGATGGAGCGGGTGGCTTCTCAGCCCTGTCCCTGTGTAGTATTGGCTGTCCCTTACTGTACCTTCTCTACAGTCAGGGATCCTATCCCCTTTGGATTTCTCCTCCTGCAGCACCAGGGAGGAAGGCCACTCTCGGGTCACACATCCAGATTTCCACCCTAAATCAAAGTGGCAGAGCAGGCCACAGCACAGCGGCCAGGGCTTCACAGAGCCCATCCTCCATTTATTTCCTCCTCTTTCTCTCCCTGGACCCACGGATGTGCAATGAGCGTAATGAGCATGCTCCATCTCCACAGAGATGCCGCCCACGCTCTGTACATGGGAACCCTTCCCGCTATGTGGTTCGCTTTCGATGCCACCCAGATACCAAGTGGCAGCCAACAGCAGGTCATGTAAACCTCCCTCCCCAAGGGAGAAGAGCAATCCTATGGATACGCTCAATCCTCCCTCACCCGGCAAACCTCCAAGCAGCCCACGTCCATTTCCAAACCAGGGTCACTGGTGTGGTAGGAGGTAAGGCGCTCAGCACCTCAGCCCTCTACGCCACTGGGCCAGCTCACATAGCCAACTTTTTCAATGGGACCGGGAGTTTGACCTCTATGGTAGGGAAAATGTTGGAATCACTTCTGAAGGAAAGAACTGTTGAGTACCTAGAGGTCAGTGGGGTATAGGACCCAAGGCTGCATGGATTCACAACGGGAAGGTCGTGTCAGATGAATCTAATAGATTTCTTTGACTGGGTGACCAAAGTAGTAGACCAGGGAGGGGCTGTGGATATGGCCTACCTAGATTTTAGCAAGGCATTTGATACAGTTCCACACAAAAGATTAATGCACAAGTTAGCCAGCCATGGAGTGGGTCCCAGGATGGTAGCCTGGATAAAAAATTGGCTGGAGAACAGGACGCAAAGGGTAATAGTAAATGGAGTCCACAGTGAAGAAAGGAGGGTTACTAGCGGGGTACCGCAGAGTTCAGTACTGGGACCAGTCCTCTTTAATGTCTTTATAAGTGATATTGCAGAGCAACTGGAAGGAAAAGTATGTGTCTTTGCAGACGACACAAAGATTTGCAACAGTGTTGATACAGAAGGTGGGGTGGAAAGGATGAGAAGGGACTTGGCAAGGTTAGAGGAATGGTCAAATGTATGGCAGCTCAGATTCAATGCAAAAAAATGCAAGGTAATGCACCTGGGAAACAAAAACCCAGGGGAAGAGTACACAATGGGAGGTGAGATACTAACAAAGGGACCTGGGGTAATTATTTCAGATGACCTTACGGTGGGCAAGCAATGTGAGAAGGCAGTAAGAAGGGCTGGGGGGATAATGGGATACATTGAGAGAGGCATCAACAGTAGAAAACAGGAAGTTGCTGTCCTTCTGTACAGACAGTTGGTGAGACCCCATCTGGAGTACTGCGTGCAGTTCTGGAAACCCCATCTCCCCAAAGACATATACAGAGTAGAGGCTGTCCAGAGGAGGGCAATCAAAATCGTGCAGGGTCTGCACCAGAAGATATATGAAGAGAGACTAAAAGAGCTTAATATGTATACCCTTGTGGAAAGGAGGGAGAGGGGGGACATGATAGAAACTTTCAAGTACCTCAAGGGAATCAACATAGTCCAAGAAGGTAGCATCTTTCAGAAAAACAGATGTGCAAGAACAAGGGGGCACAATTTGAAGACAGAGGGAGGATGGCTCAGAGGTAATGAGAGGAAGTATTTTTTCATGGAGAGGGTTGTGGATGCATGGAACATCCTTCCTGAGGACGTTGTGGAGTCAAGAACACTGGGGGAATTCAAGAATGCATGGGAGAGACATAAGGCAATTCTAGTGGGGAGTAGGAGGACATAGGCTGTTGGTTAAATAGGATCTGCAACTTATCCATCAGGTAGGGAAATGGGCAGACTAGGTTGGCCGAGTGGTCCTTATCTGCCATCAAATTCTATGTTTCTGTGTTTCTATGAAAGTTGTGGGAGGGGCCAACTAAGTTAGCCAGGATTTAATTATTGGTACCCCCTCCTCTCAAAATCAAGAATTTGGGGTCAGGGGGACTACCAGTTAAACAAACTCTGGTCATAGCCAAGACAGCTGCTATGCATTAAGTTAGCACGCATGCACATCGCTGCTGTGATACTCACATGTGCATGGAGCTCACGTGGCCATCTTGGGCACGGCAGGCTCTTTCATGCATGTGCATCAAGGTTGTGATGCTCACACATGCACACTGAGCTCACTCTGGCCATCTTGGGCACTGTAGGCTATTTCACGCATATGCATTGTGGCTGCGATACTCGTGCATGCGCACTGAGCTCATGTCAGCCATCTTGGGCACAGTGGGCTCTTGCAGAACTGATGGGCAGCTACACAATAGTGCACCAGTAGAGTGGAGGGGAGAGGAGGGACTAGAGCTACTGTGGAGGAGAGGGCCGATATGGGGAAAAAACAGAACAGCACTGACTACCACTGTGGAAGACCACAATGGAGTTATCCAGTCACGTGCTTCCACAGTCCCTTTCCTCTCTGCTACTTAGAGCAATATATCAGCGTGGTGATGTCACCATGCAGCCATAAAAGTGAATTTGGTCAGATGGGTTGGGAAGGGGGGCATACAGTAAAAGATGTTGTTAGCTTTTGGCATAGTGCAAGCAGCCAGTAATCATTTTACATAAAACTGCCTGGGAGGCTGAGGAAAGGGGCGGAGACAAGGAAATGACTGGGGTTGAGAGGGGGTGACCCAGAGACTAGTCCTAGCCACATGGGGAGGACTAGAGGTTCTTTTCTTTTGTTGCTGAGTAAAAAATGCTAGAATAACTGAGTATCTGAGGTGCTGAATATGAATACTTGTATTCAAAAAAGCTATTTTCTCAACCTAGTGAAAACAGAGCCCTTCAAGGAGTAGCTCCTTTTTTGCAACGTAACAATGTAGCAGTCAATGCAAGATTAAACCAGGTGAAACACACTTCAAGATACAGGCTCAGGTGAAACCCACCTCCCTCTTTCCATTTTCCACTTTCCACTGCTCCGTACATCCCCCAGTTGGAGCCTTCTTCAGCCTTGCTCTATTTAGCTTTCCAGGACATCCCTTTGCCTGACTGCCAATCCACCATCCATTCAACTCCTCTGCACCATGACTTGCTCTCAGGATTCCCTCCCTCAAGGAATGCATTGGCCAAACTTGGCAGACAGTGGTTACTTGATCAGTACCTAAAGTGGAAACATACTGCAGGTATGGGGAGGAACAGCATGGAAGGCCCACTTGAATGTGGGGGCACAATCACCCGAGTAAGGCCTTTTTCCATTTTTGACACCTCACTCCCTACACAAGACATATCAGATTGCTTATAGCATGCCTCCACCCTGCTCATTTCCACATTGCTGTACAGCAGCACTCCTCCTGGCCACTGTGCACTCTTACATGAAAGTTTCCTAGTAAAAAAGGATAGTACTGTATTGGGGAAACATTTACATGTATGCCTTTTGTGTCTTACTATGCTTTGTCCTTGAGGTATGTGGGATAGTTGCAACACAAGTATTATAAGAATATCTTATAATAAAATGGTAACATAGTGTCCTCTCTTGTCATTTCATGGACCCTCCACCACACCGCACAAAGCAATGCCCAGGAGTGGACGGCAAGCAGGCCCTAAAGGTAATCCTCCCTTCTAACGGAGCTTCTTTGAAGGGGTGTTTTTAATCGGAGGACGAGGGCTAGTTTCTCAGCATGCACTGCTGGACATTTTGTGTGTGAATTACTGCATTTTGTGGGGTACTTTAAAGCCGTGGGCCTGTGCTCCTACTCTGTGTAGCATGGGGATTTTTAGTGTGGGGATTCACAAGCTGATGTACTAGGACTGGACATGATTTGTTAGTGCTGGGGAGTGTTTTCTACAGTGGGATTTTACAGTCTGTATCAATTGTTTAAGGCTCTGAATTTACTTACTGTATGATAATTTGCTCTGTTTGCTCCTCGTTGTTCCTCCAGGCCTACAACCCCCCCCCCCCCAGCTGCACATGCACTGTGGGTCAAAAAGGGCTTCCATTGTTTCCAACCTCCCACCAGGCCCTGTAAGCTAATCTCATCCTTTTTATTCCAGGCTTCCAGGACCCCCCACAAAGCAATGCCTGGGAGCAGAAGGCAAGCAGGCCCTAAAGGTAATCCTCTCTTACAACAGAGCTACTTTGGAGGGGTGTTTACTCATCGACGCTTCATGTCACCTCCCCACCAGCCCCGGCCACTCAACCCAAAGCCAGCCCTCTTTTTATTCTGTCATTGGGGTCATGTGACCTAATTTTCTACATGCCCTCTTCCTCATTAACTAGCTGTCACCACCAGCAGTCAGTATTGAGCTCCCTGTTTCTAAGTACCTTAGCGTCCCTTCTGTCATCACTCCATGCGACCACCCCCTCTTCAGTTCTTTCCCAATTTATACCTTCCTCGGCCCCACCATATGTACTCCACTCTCCCAACCCCGGCCTCAAACTCTGCACCTTGTGCTTTGGAGGCAGCAACCCTACCACTACTCCATCTGGTCTGGGTTATCACTCCATGGAGACTAACTAGCCTTAAGTTACGCTAACAGAATCAGCCTACTTTCAGTCTAACACAACCACACGGGAGTCACTGCCCACATGTGATTTATGTATAATAATGTCTTTCTCACTTGTAATCGCTTTTCTCATACTCTATACTCCCACCAACCTCTACAGCCATCCACCAGTCAGCCTAGAAGGTATCCCTAATTGCTCCATTAGGTGGGGTATTACCTCCTGTAATCCCCCTGCAAGGCATGACATGCCCCCTTATCTCAGCACCCTGTGCACACCACTGCGCTTTCACCCTGTGTACCTTTTAGCCATGCATATTTCCACCCTCCCCATACCTGTAATTGCACATACACCATTCCATCAGCCTCATAACCCTAATGTTAACCCCAGGCTTCTAAGACCTGCTGTCCTTCGGCATTTACTCCTACTCCTGCTCTTATCAGGCAATGTGCACCCCAACCCTAGCCCACCCCCCATTTCTACCACCAACTGCAAGTTTTTGAATGGACTCCTCATAGCAGCGATTAACATCTGCAGCCTGCAAAAAAAAAGCATGATGTACTCCTAGGCTGGATGAAACAGACTTCCCCAGATGTCCTTGCGGTGACTGAGACCTGGCTCACCCCTGAGACCCCTGACTCTGCCATTTATATACCTGGGTACTCCATCCTCAGAATAGACAGGCTGGCAAAGAGGGGTGGGGGCTGTGCCCTCTATTACTGAGACTCTCCACAAGCCTCCCTATGCACTACCACTCCCCCCTTCTCATGGGGCCCAAATACTCATGGTCAAGTTCCAATCAGACACGTCAGGTACAGCCCTTCACATAATGATGGTGTATATCCACCCCCCCTCCAAAGAATCAAAAGCCTGCATTCAACTTGGTCCTCAACTGCCTTTCCCATCTGCCTAACTCCAGCGAAATCATTGCATTAGGAGACTCCAATGTCGGCTGGCTTGCCACATCCTCAGCCCTGTACAAGGACTCTATTGCTGCTCTGGACCTTACTCAAATTGTCCAATCCCCCACGAGACTCAACCACAAATTGGGAACCTCCACTCTCCTTGATCTCATACTTACTAATCGACCCACCTGAATATCTAATGTCACTGTACTTCCTGACACCGAGTGGCCACTGTCACGTGCTATGTCGATGGTCTACAAAACCCCCCAAATTCCCCCCAAATACACCTTCCAGTGCTGTCTAAAAAAAGGGATCCCTCTCTCAGCTCAGAAAACACTTACTACTCTGTAACTGGACCCCCATCAACACTGCACCTTCTACAGACTATGCTCTTGATCACTTTATTACCACATTTAACTCTGCCTTCGACTGCTATGCCACAGTCACCAAACAGGTAGTCAAAGGCCAGGACACTACCTGGCTCTCCCAGACTGTGCTTGATCTCATGAAGCATCGGGACAACCTGTGGCATAAAGCCAATGAATTGAGCAAACTGCAGGACTGGCAACTATAAAGGAAAGCCAGGAATAAGTGCACCTGGGAACTCCACAAAGCTAAGGCTGCCCACTACAGGAAACCCTCTCCTCCGCCTGAGGCTTGGGGCGTAAGTTCTGAAACAATATTAAAGAACTTAATGGCAAAACTACTCCCCACCCAGCCCAACTGCTAGTAAATGGTGCCCTCTCCCATGACCCCCAGACTATTACAGATACTCTTAACTCTGCCTTTTCCGATCTAAGCAGCGTCCTTCCCCCCAGTTTCTTTGACCCGGCTCCGGAATCTGTTTCAACACCCCCCCATCTAATAATCACCTCTGCCTTCAGGCTTTGAACAACCTCCCCTCGTGAAACAAGGCACCAACTCACCAAAGTTCTCAGCAAAACTCGTCATAGTGGTGACTCTCTTGACCTAAAACTCATCCTCCTAACTCTTGACTCTGTCCTCGCCTCCCTCACCAATATTCTCAATCGGTCCCTCAGCCTCGGACAATTCCCTGCTAGATGGAAATTGGCTGTCATCACCCCATCTTTAAAAGTGGGGATCGCAATTCCCCGAGCAACTACCGCCCCATCTCCATACATCCCCCCCATCTCTCTATGGCACTCGAAAAAATAGTATCAGACCAACTCACTATCTTTCAAGATATAACTTACTCTGCCCTGAACAACATGGCTTCAGGAAGGGACACAGTACCACTACTGCTCTCCTTGAATATACCACCTTTATAAAAAAAGCTCTCTCTCAAGAGGGCACGTAGTGGGATCAGCCTACTTAGACTTTACCAAAGCGTTTGACGCCATTAGTCATACCCTCCTTATCCAATCCCTGACCACAGTGGAACTGTCCCTGGAATCCACTATGTGGTTTAAAGACTACATCTGTGACCAAAATCAAACAGTCAGAATTAACTCAACAGTCTCGACCTATAAGCCTGTTCGCTCTGGGGTACCCCAGCAATCAATACTGGGCCCCCTCTTCTTCAGCCTGTTCCTCAATGCACTCCCTAAGTCCTGCTCGGGTCAGATGCTACTATATGCTGATGATTCAGTCCTTTTCGTCTGCCACCTGCACCCCCACTCTCTTCAATCCATTCTGCAGCATTCTTTCTCAGAAGTCAAAGCCTGGTTCTCAGAACACAGACTTGTTCTGAACTACAAAAAAAACAAGGCAATGCTCTTCGCTCACCATCAAAGCAAATGTAGCAACTTCCCACTTAATATCCTCAACTACCAGAGCACCCCGATTGAATTAGTAGCCACCTTTAAATACCAGCGTATCACCCGTGACTCCTCCCTTACATACTATGATCATATCACCCTGCTCTGCTCAGCAGTAAACACTAGATTAGGACTTCTGTACCAGCATAGGGGGTGCTTGCTACCTGAGGCACTGTGATTGGCTGTGACCTCCTCAATACTCACCCTCATTGACTACAGGGTCATTTTCTGTGGCTCAGCTAATCCTTCTGCCTTCCTTCACATCTAGGCCTCCCTTAATAAAGCTTGCCACCTTGTCTCGGGTTGTAATAGGTGGACTCACACCTGTGATCTCTATACACTCACCAACTGGCTTAACTTTGATGGTAGACTTAGATACCACACCTGTCTCCTTGCCAGCAAGCTCTCACAAAACTCCTCCCCCTGGGCCTACGTAGCCTGGTGCAACCTGCACCCCCCACCCGAGGGCTACCAGAAGCTCATTGACAACTCCCCTTACTGCTGCCCGCTGCAGGACCTCCATGTATCAAAGCTTCTTTTTCTATAGGGCCCCCCCCTCTGAGTGAACGAACTACCCGTGGCTATCACCTCTAATCTGCGGCTAAGACCATACAAGTCCTCACTCCACACAGCACTCTTCACCCAATCCACCTGTGACTGCGACTAACCTAACCCCCAACTTATGCTCCCACACAGCTACCCCTTTTCTGCAGCTCTCCTACTGGGTGATCTCACTGCATACAATGATTTATTCCCTTTATTTTTGTTTTCTCTTTTCTGTAAATTATTATGACTCAAGGTCTGTTTTAATACCCCTTGAAGCTGTAATTTGCCTATTGTACAGCTGATGTTCTGTCTGTTGTTTGCTATGTATGTGAATTTCTGATGTGGAGCCTTTGCAAAGGAGTTTTTGACTAAAAGGTTTGTAATTCCGATCCCTTCAATAAATAAAAACGTATTAAATTATACATGATTTTTCTTAGAGCGTTTATGCAATGCATTTTACATTTGTACAAATAACTTTTTTGTATGACCTCTAACTCGGGACTCCCCTGTTGTTTGCACTAAATAAATAAACAAACGCATAAATGAATGAACCAGGGGGTGGATATGCAATGGGATGGAGAGACTGTCCTTCCTGGAGATGAAGGGCACTCTCTGGGATGTCGTATCCACTCCTTGTCGTTATCCTGCCGACCCAATGTAGCATCCCAGGGTTCATCCCTGGAACCCAGGTTATCAGTGTGGCAAGTGGCAACTCTGTTACTGCGCTGTGGACTGGCCTGTCCCTCTCTCCTTTTTAACCCTCTGCCTTGCTGAGACTGTAGGAATATTCATTTAGATTACAAACTGTCCATGCTGGTTTGACAGACAAGCACTTGAAGGTCTCTTATAACCACAACAGATCCGTGTAGGCAAGTCCTAAAAATGGAATTATTCCACTTTTCCAAAAGAATTGTTTTTTAAAATGTTAGTGTTTTTGATGTTGCATAATTTATTTTTAGCCTACAAAACTTTTAAGTATTAATAAGAATGCAAGGTGTATCCAAACTCTTCAAGATTGCCACCCCTTGCATCCCTAAGGTGTCTCAGTTGTTTACTGTCTGCTTGTAATCCTCTCACCCAGATGATGCTTGGGGCAACATTCACAAGTGGAGTGAAGCCTTAGCATCTGTATCAAAATATAATATTTACAGTATATGGCTCAGTGTTGTTGTGTATGAAAATCCACAAACTGCCAGATGCTGTTGTACCGTAGTGCAGTAGCCATGTTTTTTAGTGTGGTTCAACAGCAGAGAATCCCATGTCTTTTAAGATTACTCATGCTTACCTACAGTATGCTGCCGACTCCTCACTATAAAGCTATCAACAGTGCTGAAAACACTCCACGTGAACTGCTTTGTTAAAAGATGAACTACTGGAAACATTGCCAGCTCATGTAGCAATTACTTAAAATCACATAAAATGTTTTTAATCTCATCCTGTTTGGTGACGTTTTCTGTTTGACCACAGTTCAAGGCAGAGTTAGAAAGAAGGCAAATTAATTAAAACAAGCATACACTATACAAAATGATGTACAGGCAACCATAGTCAATAAAACTGAAGTTTCCATCTCATGGTGAGATGACATCATACAGACCTCTTGAGCTTCTCTCTCTCAAGGTTTGTGATGTCATTTCACTCTGATGCAAACACAGTCCTGTTGCGTGTGGTTGACCTTACATTATTCTCTATATTAGGAAAATTTAAGGTTGCCATGGAAAGGGAAATAGTTTCATAATAAACTGTAAGCCACAGTAGAGTTTTCTACTACCCATCATCTTTGGAGACCCAATTTCTATCCAGCTCTGGTCACACATGAAATTAGTTTGGTAGTCTCAGCCAAGTGTCCCCCACTGGATAGCAGTCCAAAACACAGGCATCCGGCCTGGTATGGGTGACTGCCTCTTTCTGCAAGCCGCAGGAGCTGCTTGGAACCCAGCGGCTGTTCTGCGCTGATCCGCCTGCCTCTCAGCCTACAACCAGGCATCCAGCCTGGTATGGGTAACTGCTTCCTCCTGCAAGCTGCAGGAGCTGCTCTGAACCCAGCGGCTATTCTGCGCTGACCTGCCTGCCTCTTGGCCTACAACCAGGCATCCGACCCGGTACGGGTAACTGCCTCCGCCTGCAAGCCGCAGGAGCTGCTCAGAACCCAGCGGCTGTTCTGCGCTGACCCACCTGCCTCTCGGCCTACAACCAGGTACACATTTTGAAGAGCAGCCCACAGCCACCATCAGGATTGAACTTGGCACGTTTTGCCTTTCAGGCCATTTGGCTGCACTACTACTGCTCCTGAGCTCTGATTAGGCATAACACCATTCCCCCTTCTCTTATTGGCTCCTGACTCTAGCCTTCCTGAGACCCTTTTTTAATACAAGAACTGCTATTGCTGAGTTTACCTGTACCAACTGTTAGTGGAACAGGATTGTTAATTTTTCTAGTTTTTTTTTTTTTTTGTCTACTTTTCCATTTGCAAAGTATACTGCAAAGCCACTAGACGGCAACAACTCTTGGAAGTTGCATTCCTCTTCCCACTGCTATCCCCTAAACACTTCTTGTCCTGGGTCCTTCTTCTCTATAGCAGATTATTACACCCTAACAAACCATAGTCTGTCACCCTACTGCCGTGCCATAGAGACCACCTCATCAACCCCGGCACCTATTAAATACATATAGTTCCCCCCCATTTCTCAAGTCCTCCTCTACCATCAGCTGCATACTGATCAACACGGACTATTTTATTTCTTTTATTTTTTTTTTCTGTACCCTGCCTGTCTCATCTTAAATGTACACAGCTACCGCTCCCTGCTCACTCTCTAAGTAACCATGGCCCCAAATTTTAAACTCTTACTGAGTGCCTTTCCCATTCTCATATTTCTGTCTTTGCCCACTCCCACAAGCAAGACAAGCCATAGTTTGGTTTACTCACCCAATATTGAAATCTTGAAAAACCTTCACAACAACATAGGTTGCTCATCTGGGAACTTTTTCACTATTAATAAAGGACCTTGGTCTACCTCAGTGATCCTGTCCCTTATAAATGTTTGGCCCCCAGGTGGATCACATCCCCGTCAACGTGTCCTTAAGGACCACACCATCCTCATTTTATACAGGGAAAAGACAAAACCTCACTGTGTTCGCATGAAGGTTAAATGTTTCTCCAAGGCTCGAAGGGAACTCCTACTCAAGATAGCCTTTATGCCACTTCTGCTAACTGGAAACATTCATACTAATACAGGTCCTGAAGCACCTCCCACCTACAATGCGTGCCCCTAAACAAGGTAACATTAAACTGGCCACAATTAATATCTGTAGCCTTTTAAGCAAAATTGACATCCTGAAAGTTTGGGTAACTCAGCACAACCCCGACACACTATCTGTCATTGAGACATGGAAGACCCCCAAAATACCAGATTCTGCAGTAGCTATACCTGGATACACTATATTCAGGCTGGACAGGCTGACCAAACGTGGGAGTGGATGCGCTATATTTCTAAAATATGACTGAAGAGCGACTACTTCAAAACTGCTCTTTCCAACACTTGGGGTGAAGGGAAATCTTTCTGGGACAATCTAAGAAATATGGGTAAGCAGTCCAAATTCTCTCCTACTACAATGAATGTGGCAGGCACTACCACCCTTGACCCCTTGGTCATAGCAAGCACCTTAAATGAGACCTTCACCGACCTCAGCGGAGTCCTTGCATCTGACTTCTTCGCTTCTGCAGACCCCCCATCTCTATATCCCCTTCTGCCTCTCCAAACACTCCACCCTTCCATCTTAAAATAGTTAAAGCACATGAAGTTTATAAATACGTAAAGAAGGCTATATCTAATTCAAGGGCAAGCAGTGACTCTTGACCTTAAAATACTATCCTTACCCTGGATGTAGTTCTACTCCCTCACCAGAATATTCAATCTCTCCCTTTGTTCTAGCAAATTCCCTAGTATATGGAAGGCTGCTATAATCACCCAGTGCACAAAAGTGGGCATAAGTCTCTGCCTGGTAACTATAGACCAATTTCTACACTCCCTCCCTTATCAAAGGCCCTTGAACGTATGGTAGCTGACCAGCTTACAGACTACCTGGAGAAATATAACATTCTTTGTGACCAGCAACATGGTTTCAGACAAAGGCATAGCACCACCACTGCCCTGCTCAGATTCTCAGGAGTAATCCACAAGGCCTTGGACAAAGGACTCCTCACGGAGCTGTGTTTATTGATCTAATGAAGGCATTTGACACTGTCCACCATGGCCTACTGATCAGTCAACTTCTGAGACACTTGGGCTCTCCTTGGGCTCTGGTGCCTGGATAAAAAGCTACTCCTTAACGCACCCAGGTTGTAAAAATATCTGGAATCCTCTCAGACCCTAAGCCTGTCCTCTCAGGAGTTCCGCAGGGATCCATCCTAGGCCCGCTACTTTTCAGCCTCTTTCTAAACTCCCTCCCTAAATCCTGCCCGGAACAAATCATCCTCTATGCTGATGATGCTGTGATTCTATCCTCACACAAAGACCCTAACCTCTTATGCCACAGCCTACAACACGCGTTTGCCAGTGTTGAGGAGTGGTTCGTTGGACACAAGCTAGTCCTAAACCACAAAAAAACAAAATCTATGCTCTTCGCTAGTCCGCAGAACAAGAAAAGACAAGCTCCACTTACTATCAACACTTCCCTGGGAATCACCCTTGAACAAGTGGCTATCTTTAAATGTCTTGGAATCACATTTGATCAAGGCCTTGTCTTTGCATCACATATTGATCGTATTTCCAAAACTATTAATCAGCGGCTCAGGATACTCTACCGCAACAGACAACTTTTCACCCATCCAGCGCTGAAGCCTAGCTATTCAATCCTCGATCATCTCAGTCATCGACTCACGGCTTAATTATTTATGGGTCCGCCTCCAAGCGCACTGAAACGGGCACACAACCTCCTAAGCAAGGCATGTCAGCTGCTTACAGGTGCTCATCGACTTACTCATACCTGTGAACTCTATGCTGATTCTGGGTGGTTACAACTATCAAACCGGTTAAAGTTCTTCACCTGCCTAATGGCCAAGAAATCCATCATGGGCCTCACCCCACCCTGCATTCAAGACCTGCTATGCCAGAACTCAAGTGTACGATCCATCAGAAGATCAGAAACCCAGCTTCTACAGGTCCCCCACAGTCAGACCACACATGGTCAACGATCATTTGCCTATCGTGCCCTCAACTGGCTAAATACTCTCAGCACCTCTATTACCTCCTTTAACTCATTAGGTGCTTTTAAATCCAGACTATTCTCTCGCCTAGCCACTTCAAACTCCTGTGACTGCCTTGTTTAATCTCCTATTCTATTCTCACTCCTCCTCCCTTGCCCTCTTACTTGACAATGGCCTACTAATGGATCCTCATCTCCTACAATTGGTCTGCTCCTTCCTCCTACACCCCACTTTCCTCTTTTCTTACTTATACTGCCTAACTTACCTCCCTTACCTATCTTCCCTCCTCACTTGTTTTCTATACAGTGAAAGTGCTTAAGTGATTTATCTGCTGTACATAAATGTCATTAGATTTTAGCTATTTGTGCAACCCTGTACCTCTATTTGTCTGTAACTGATTTTGACGCGGAACCTTTGTAAAAGAGCCTTGGCTCAAAGGTATTAATTCCTAGATTTACAATAAACAATAAACAATAAAAAATTCCCTAAAGGGGCATGCTATGCCACCAATGGATCTCAATGTCAATATCCAGGTACTGGCGATAAAAGTGCTGTTGGGGGCTCACCATAAAACAATATCAGTACTCTCAGTCTACATACCTCCCAAAGACCCGGCCACTGGTCTCCTTAGTCTTCTTGACCATCTCCGCTCACAAAATCACCTCACGGAGACAATTATCATGGGAACTTTTAACATAAACTGGCTGTCACCTGCAACCAACTCACTAAAGGATGCAATAACAGCCCTTCACCTAACTCAACCTGTTAATACACCCACTAGGATAAACTATAAAACAGGGACTAGCACCACCCTCGACTGGATAATTTCTAACCAACCTAACCGCCTTTCCAATGTATCTGTGCTCCCTGATTCCATCAGTGACCATTCCCCAATCACATGCAGTTGGACTAATAAATTCCTTATCCCTCCTCCCCAAACTATCTATAGCAGTTTTCTCAGAAGGGGCCACCTGGACCTCCTAAAACAACAGCTTTGTGCCCAAAATTGGAACATTCTGGACTCAATCAATGATGTTAATGTAGCCCTCTGTCACTTTATAAGGGTTTTCAACACTGCTTGTGATACGCATGCCCCTCTCAAAAAGATTAAGGTCTCTGGCACGGTTAACCCCTGGATGACTCCTGAGCTCCTTTCCCACAAGAAGTTTCAGGACCATCTCTGGCACTGTGCAAAAGCCACTGGTAAGCAGCAGGACCTACAAGCTTATAAAGCTGCTAGAAACAACTGCACGATAGAGACTCTCCAGGCAAAAGACAAGTACCATAGGAAGATGCTTACCAACTCCTGGGGTGATAGCAGAAGGTTCTGGTCTAATATAAATGACGTCACTGGCAAAAAACCTAAAGTATCACCTACAATGCTAAACATAAATGGAACCCCTACTGTGGACCCTCTGGAATTTGCTAATGCCTTTAACAATGCTTTTACCAATTTGAACTGTGTTCTCCCACCTAACTTTTTCAATGATGATGCTGCCCGCTTCACAAGCCACGGTGATGAAAATAGTCCTGAGCACCCCCCCCTTTTTATTTTAAAAGGGTATCATGCAACTTGGTTAGAAAACTACTAGCTAAGGTCCTAAGAAACGCAAGATACAGTTGTGATGGACTAGACCTTAAGCTTATTACCCTAACCCTAGATGAAGTTCTCCTACGTATAACTAAGATTCTAAACCTTTCTCTTACACTTGGACAATTTCCTGATGTCCGGAAAATGGCCATCGTATCTCTGGTGCATAAAACCGGTGATTGTTCCTTACAGGGTAACTATAGGCCTATATCCATTCTCCCTCCACTCTCCAAGGTGCTCAAGCAAATTGTTACCAACCAACTTGGTGCTTATCTGGACACATACTCCATCCAGTGCCCACAACAACATGGCTTTAGAAAGGGGCACAGTACTACAACAGCATTATTAGAATTCACAAGCTTCATACAACAGGTCATCGATCTAGGCAAGATTGTAGGTGCAGCCTTTGTTGACCTAACAAAAGCCTTTGACCCAGTGAATCACACACTGTTGCTTGGCTAACTCTCTAAAATTGGTGTTGCCCCAAACACCCTAAAACGGTTCGGAAGCTACCTCAGTGATAGACTGCAGAGGGTGAGGATATCAAATGTAGTTTTGGAACAGAGGGCTGTTTGATCAGGGGTACCTCAAGGCTCAATCCTGGGTCCCTTATTGTTCAATATTTTCCTGAATGACCTTCCAGCTGTCTGTAACCAGCGTACTGTCCTCTATGCAGATGACGCGGTCATCTTTACTAGCCACCTGGATCCCAACGCTCTTGAAAACAGTCTTAAACAAGGCTTCACAGAAGCAAAGAGATGGTTTAAGAATCACAAACTAGTGCTAAACTGCAAAAAAACTAAAGTCCAGCTGTTTTCATCCTCTCAGAATACATTTAAGCCCCATCAACTCACTATCACCAACAACCACAGAGACGCTCTTGAACAAACTCAGCTTTTCAAATACCTAGGTCTAACCCTGGATAGTCACCTTACCTTTGTGCCTCACATTGAAAATGTTGCCAGAGATGTTAATACCAGAATGGGGCTCCTCTTCAGACACAGACGAAGTCTTACCCAAGAAGCCCTGAAGGTTGCAGTTCACAGCTCAGTCCTCTCGATCATTGATTATGGTCTAATCATATACTGTGCTGCAACCTCCACATCACTTAAATGACTCACTGTGGCCCTGAACAAAGCTTGTAGGTTAGTTATGGGTGCTGCGTGCCTCACTCATACCTGTGAGTTATATGCTCAATCTGGCTGGCTCCAACTAAGTAACAGGATCAAATATCAAACCTGCCTCCTGTCCAAAAAAGCTCTACTTGGATTACTACCCCCAAGCATTGGTTGCTGCTAAACAAATCCCCTAAGACTCAACACACACGTACCTCAGTTTCTGACCTCCTTCTAGTACCTCACTGTCAGACTGCTCAATAACAGTGATCCTTTTGTAACCCTCCTACAAATGGGGGTTCCCAAAAAGTCTTCCTTGAGCTTGCCTAAATGCTCACTGCCAGGCTGGTGTCCTGTGTTTTAGCAGTTTAAATGTGATTAGCAGATCCTGTATAGCCTCTGTGTACTGTCACTTTAAGAACTGCCTGATTGCAGCATAAGTAATCTGAGAGGGAGCTCTGTTGAAAGATGTAACTATTTGTTGAAAATCATTTAGAGTGATAATGATAATGTAGTTTGTGTAACATGCTTTCTTTGCAGCAAGGACTGTTTTGTTTGTCTCCACTATCTTGGTCCTGGAATGCAAATTGGACCAATCAGTTTTGGTGGGACCTAAAATGCAGCCGGACTACATGAGCTGTCTGAAGTCAAAATCTGTAGGAATTGTAGTTTTGAGCTTTTTGCACCTTTTTTGTAACTGAAGGGGGAACTGACCGACAGCCAAATCAGCCAACCAAACCTTTTGGATCTGAGGGAATTCTCCAAGCTGCCTACTGTTTAGGGCAGTTCTGAGCTGGGAAGTGAAATGAGAAGAGCTCAAGTGTATTTTGGGCAGCAATCCTGAGTGGATTCACATGGGAGAACTGTGAAAAGGCTGAGTTTTTGGCTTGCATGTCTGCCTGCTGCTCCTGAGAGGGAGAGAAGAGAATTATTTTGGACTAAATCCAAGTTTGTGTGACTAAAGTAAGCTACTGAAGTGGGCCAGGCTCAACCTGAAGAAGACCGAAGATTTTGCTGAATGCAATCAGCCTGACAGGAGTTCCAGCTACCCCTAAGCTCCCGGTGTGTGCAGAGACTTTGCGATTGTGACCGGGGAGAGATTTGCCTGGTACAGTAGAATTCTCCTACATGTAAATGTGCTATGAGCTGCTAATGGGTCGTGAGTTAGTTCCCCACTGTGTGAACTGAGTTCTGCTTGCTGTAAGCTATATCCAGCCCAAAATGGACTGCATCCGAATTTGTCTCCATGTGGTCTGGGCCTTGTCAGACTGGTCCAGCCAGACTACCCACTGCACAGAGAAGCCATCAACGAGAGACCTGCCTGGGGATCAGCCCCCTGCTTCATGCTTGAACAGGAACAATGCCTCTGCGACTCATGTGGGCCCTGTTTCTCCTGGCATTCCAGATCAACCACCTGCAGTCTCGATTTTCATCCAGCCTGTGTCCAGTCTTGGGTATCATGAGTAAATACCAGAGTAACTCCCTGCAACAACAGCTTAATCTGAGTGTGTCATCTGATTGTCTTGTTGTTTCGTTTCCTTTACGAACTGAGCCCTCTGGCTCCGGATTACAAATATTGTGTACTGTGCATGTTGTGTTTTCCATCACAGGGCCCCAACCAGCTACGACGCCAGCCAACCCCGGGCAACAGTCCTGGCTAGCCCATCTCTTTTCCACCTGGGTACCCAGAGGTGTGACTGTGTGGGGGGACTCAAAGCGCATGCATAACTGCTTGATCGATGTAACCTTTAAGCTAATTTACCTGATTTTGCCCCTCCCTTGTTCAAGTCCCCTGAATAAATCAGATCTAACTTTTTCTGCATGTAATCTGACTGTGGTTCCAGTTTGTGCTCAAAGTACTGTAGTGTTGCTATTTGCCGTGCATAACCTTGTTTTACAGGGGCTTCTCAGGGTCGAGCCAGAGGAACCAGCCCTGGTGGTAAGTACAAACAGTGTGGGTACTTGTGTGATGTACCAGGGGTACTGTGAAAGTGATTATTGTACAGTGTTCAGGCCACTAGAGGGGAAAGAGGGGGGTTACAGTGTCCCGAAGGGCTGTGCCCAGGTTAGCTTGACCACTACCAACCCTGACCTCAGGGTGGAAGCACCCATTTCAGAACTCAGGCCCCTTAACCTGCTACTAGCCAAGCAGGCAGTGGTAGTAGCCCTTGGGATAGCACCACCTAGGGGTTACACTTTCAATACAGAGCCCACCCTGTGGTTTAATAATCTAAGCAACCAACTGAGCAGTCTTTCTAGTCTGTCCCAGTTTAAATTTATGCTTCATCAGCATCTCCTAACCGAAAGCACTTGTGATTGTTACACCTAGTTTCCCACTTCTGTAGACACTCTTATATCACTTTTTTCACTCTCTGAGGCTCTTACTTGGCTTCCTGTTTCATTTCACCTTTTCTGACAGAACAATTTCCCCTTTCCCCCTGCCACCTCTTCCCTTACCTCACCCCCTCCTTGGTCACTGACCCTCCTCTTCCTGGACCTGTCTAGGCCCTCTGGTCCCCACTCTCCCTTTTTTTCTTTCCCTTCATCTGTCCTCCTTTTCCCCTCTTTTACCCCTTCTCCCACCTTAGCCTCCCATCCCTCTTACCCTGCGACAAGGCCTCTGGCTGCCATATTTTCTTTTCCTTCTCTATCTGGACTCTGCCCTCTCATCTCCCCTACCCCTTCCTTACTCTTCCCCTTCCCCATCACCTCTGATTAGCAATGTTGCTTCAAATGTGCCTTATGGTTTTCTATGCTTACTTGTAATCTTGAGTGTGTAGCACTGTTCCCATTTATTTACCAATTGACTTGCTGTGCTCCGATGATACCATGAATGTTGTCTGTACCTCCGTTGATACCATGAATGTTGTCTATACCTCCCTACCTTACTGTGACCCTTTCCTTTGACGTGGAACCTTTGTAAATTAGCTGCCTGAAGCTCAAAGGTATTTGTAATCTGAGATTTAAATAAATAAAAATTAAACACAGATCCAGTGCCCCAGCTTAGTCCAACAGGCAGCACCTTTTTCCAGAGAGAGGCAGGTTTAAACATGGAGAGGGAATTTCCTTCTCACACTGCAGTTGGACAAACCCATCAGGTTAGAACTGAGTAGTGATGGGGCAATTTGCATTACCTCCTAGAGGTGAGAGCAATGAGCTGTGAATGAGCTTGATATATTCAGCAGACCTGGATTTGATTTCCACAACCTTCAGTTCAATACTATGTGACCCTGAACAAGTCACTTAGCCTATCTGTGATCTGGGTTGGGACACCCCTGTAAATGTGCCTTACTAAGTTACCAAACAATAAAAAAAAAATCACTCACTCTGTACCAGCGCAGGCCCCCCGATGTCACAGTGGAAACTTAAAACAATATATACTTTTTAGGTATACTTCTGCTTATCCTTCGCATACTCTGTGTAGTAGCTTCCTCCTTTTTTCATGTTAACTAACATAAACACAACCATCAAAATCAGTGCCCAATGGGCCACCCCAGTGACCCAGTGAGCAGCAGGGCATTGCAACCTGAATTCGGTAGCAAGCTTGGGACACCATGTCAGGGTCAGACAGTGCAGTGGGAGATGGCTGGCACTACCACCGGTTCCAGAGTGACACCTGCAGTGGGGTTTAATAAGCTGAGATCAGATTGTGCCTGTTGTCCCAGGGCTATGTACAGTCATCTATGCCTGTACATAACCCACTGGAGAACAGCAGGATCAGCAGACAAAAGATCAAAGCTTATAAAAAAAACTCAAACACACATTGCAGGCTATTGTATGTCCCACTGCTGCAGCCCAGCTCTGACATCAGCTGCGGGGTTATTCTGAAATTTCTGGTTACAGTAAATGTCAGCTAGAGAGTCCACAGAGTCATAGAATCACAGAATCAGCCTGCTACAATCTTCTATGCTGCAGTAAATAGTAGGCAAAAAATGCTTTTGCACACTAAAATCCCCGCACTTGGGTGTTGGGTTCTTAGTGCTGACTGTCTCCCTTTAAGAGCATGACGTTTTGGTTTATCATGCATCATCTTGTATATTGATATCAAGCCTTCTGTCCATCTTCTCTTTACCATGCTGTGTAACCCTACCATTTCCAACCTTTTGCAATATGTTCTTTTTTTTCTCCAAACCCTTAATAGGGTTGCCACCTATCTGGCTTTTGACCGGATAATCCGGTTTTTAGGGTCCTTATCTGGTCATCTGGTTTTGGTTAAATGTAGTCTGGTTTTTGGGCCAATTTGAGTGCTCATACACTCTTGAAACTGCTGTATCAAATCAGTCACTGTTTTGGCTGCATTGCATGTCCAGGTTACAAAGACGTTCTGATGTCATTCAGACCTGCCTTTGTTTTGCAAAATCAGTCTAGTTGGGAGGCCATTAAGATCATTAGTAGTAAATTAACCTAATCTTTTCCACTCTGAATTTTAAGTACGGTCTTTTACTGCTATGGCAGGAAACAGCTTTTACACCTTTGTGTGCTCTTGTGTATTTCTTTTTGTTTTAGACCCATTTTTGTTAAATTAATAATCTAACTTTTATTGTCTTTATCACTACATCTGCTCTCATTTTTCATATTACCTGAACATTATGGAGGCATTATAGTGCAGTGGTTTAAGGCTCTGAGATGCAAATCTGGAGACCTGGGTTTGAATCCCACAGCCCCCACCTGCATACTGTGTGACCTTGAGTAAATCACTTAACTTCCCTGTGCTCCCAGGTTACACCTGTAAACAAGCTTTCAGATCATTGTGTTACTCCTGGCAAAACGGCTGGAAAAAAAAAAAAACATTCCATGATATTAGCTACACTTTTACAAGTCATTCAGATAAACAGCATGGAATGGTGTGTCTGAAATTGTGGAGTGTCTTAGAAATATGAAAAGAATCAGCAGTAGCTGCTGAGGTAAAGAGGAACATAGTGTAGTATTAAGGATACCACAAGCACCAATAATTAAGTTTTCAAACATTGCATATTAGAATACAACATGACTGACTTGGAAAGCAAAATGGGAAAGTGTTTAACAGAGGGTTGAGCAATAAGCTGTGAATGAGCTTGGCACATCCAGCAGACCTGAAGTTTGATTCCCACAGCCTCCACTTACGTACTGTGTGATCCTGAGCAAGTAATTTAACCTTGTTGTGCTCCTGGGTCACTCCTGTAAAATGGGTTATGGAGCCTATGGGAGTTAATCTGGTTGCCAAAGAATTAAAATAAATAACTGAATAAATCAATCAAATAAATAACAGTATAACAATGATTTCCTATCACTAGTAATGTCTATTCCAACATTACAAATGGCTGTGGAGGAGGAGCGATATACCCGCCAGTCATAGAAGGAGGTGGACCCAGAGGCGGAGTTTGGGTGTGTGGTTTAGCATCCATTTTTTACCTCATTCAAAGGTGTCGACCCTACCCCTTAATCATGTTTTTGCACTCCTGTGCATCCAAGTAGGACGACAGTTCTTGCCCATGTGATAAATAATATTGCATTGCGTTACAAACAAATACCATATTTATTGATTGTTTATTGTAACTGACAGTGTACAGTCTGTAATGTTAATATTGTATGGCTTGTTCTACTCTAGAAACATAGAATTTGATGGCAGATAAGGACCGCTTGGCCCACCCAGTCTGCCCATTTCCCTACCTAATGTATAAGCTGCGGATCCTAGTTAACCAGCAACCTACTTCTTTCTACCCCAACCCCCTAGAATTGCCTTATGACTGTCCCATGCATGATTGAATTCAACCACTGTTTTTGACTCCACAACCTCCTCCGGAAGGCCGTTCCATGCACCCACAACCCTCTCTGTGAAAAATACTTCCTTACATTACCTCTGAGCCGCCTCCCCCCCCACTATCTTCAAATTGTGCCCCCTTGTTCTTGCACACCTCTTTTTTTGAAAGATGCTACCCTCTTGGACTTTGTTGATTCCCTTGCGGTACTTGAAAGTTTCTATCATGTCCCCCCCTCGCTCTCCTTTCCTTGAGGCTATACATATTAAGCTCCTTTAGTCTTTCTTCATATGTCTTCCGGTACAGACCCTGCATCATTTTAGTTGCCCTCCTCTGGACAGCTTCCATCCTGTCTATGTCCTTGCGGAGATTGGGTCTCCAGAACTGCACGCAGTACTCCAGATGGGGGTCTCACCAGTTGTCTGTACAGAGGGATAAAAACTTCCTGTTTTCTACTGGTAATGCATCTCCCTACGAATCCCAGTATCCCCCCAGCCCTCCTTACTGCCCTCTCACATTGTTTGCCCACCTTTAAGTCAACTCCCCAGGTCCCTTTCTATTTTTGTTGTTGTTAGTATCTCACCCCCCATTGTGTACTCTTCCCCTGCGCTTTTGTTTCCCAGGTGCATTACCTTGCACTTCTTAGCATTGAATCTAAGCTGCCATACATTTGACCATTCCTCTAACCTTGCCAAGTCCCTTCTCATCCTTTTCACCCCACCTTGTGCATCAACTCTGTTGCAGATCTTTGTGTCATCTGCAAAGGGACATACTTCTCCTTCCAGTCCCTCTGCAATGTGGCTTATAAAGACATTGAAGAGGACCGGTCTTAATACTGAGCCTTGTGGTACCCCACTAGTAACCCCCCTTTCTTCAGAGTGGAGAGCAATGAGTACCAATGCCGTAGTCTGGGAAACAAGTACTATTTACTATTACCCTCTGTGTCCTATTCTCCAGCCAATTCTTTACCCAGGCTATCATCTTGGGACCCACTCCCATGCTGGCTAACTTGTATATCAATCTTTTGTTTGGGACTGTGTCAAATGCCTTGCTAAAGTCTAGGTAGGCCATGTACACAGCCCCTCCCTGATCTACTACTTTGGTCACCCAGTCAAAGAAATCTATTAGATTCATCTGGTATGACCTTCCTGCTGTGAATCCATGCTGCCTTGGGTCCTGTGCCCCTCTAGCCTCTAGGTACTCGACAATTCTTTCCTTCAGAAGTGATTCCATCATTTTCCCTATCTCTGAGGTTAAACTAACAGGTCTGTAGTTTCCTGCTTCTGCTCAACTTCCACTTTTGTGAAGGGGAATCACATCTGCCCTCCTCCAGTCCTCAGGTACCACCCCATCCTCCCATGATTTGTTAAAGAGGGTAGTCAGTGGTGTTACTAGTTCTACCCTTAGTTCTTTTAGAATTCTGGGATGAATCCCATCAGGCCCTATTGCTTTGTCCACCTTCAGTTTTAAGAGTTCTTTCAGAACCCTTTCTTCTGTAAGTGGGCTGGTATGAACTTCTGTATCCAGAGTGTTTCTATTGTTTGTTTTAGGTACCTCCCCCTCTTCATTTGTAAATACTGAGCAAAAATATTTGTTTAGCATCTCTGCCTTTTCACAGTCACCCTCTGCCCATCCCCCTCCCCTTTATTAAGCCTCACTATCCCTCCCTTGGTCTTTCTTCGCTCCTGATGTACAGTACCTATAAAGGTTTTATCCCCTTCTTAACTGAGTTGGCTATCTTTTCCTCAGTTTGGGCCTTTGCTGTTCTGACTGCCTTCTCAGCTTCCTTTTGCTTTAACTGATACAATTCTCTGTCCTGCTTCTTCTGTGATTCATTGTACTTCCTGAATGCTTTCTTTTTCTCTTGAACCTTCATTGCCACCTCCTTTGAGAACCATAGTGGTTTCTTACATCGTTTTTGTTTTGTTTATTTGCTTCACACAAAGGCTTGTTACCTCTGTGATGGCAGTTTTTATTATTCCCATTGTTCTTCTACCCCTCCTTCCTGCCCATTTGCTAGTGCATTCATTGAGCACTCACCAATTTGGCAAAGACAGCCCTCCTGAAGTCCAGTACTTTTGCCTTTGTATGGCTTGACTCTATTGCTGTGTTTATTGTGAACCATACTGTTCGATGGTCGCTAGTTCCCAGATGGCTACCCACTTCTACATCTGTGATCCTCTCACCATCTCCATTTGAGAGAATCAGGTCTAAGATTGCTCCCTCTTGAGTGGGTTCCAATACTAGTTGTCTAAAGCATGCCCCCTGTAGGGCATCTAGAATAATCCCACTCTTAGAAGTGGCTGCTGCAACTGCACTCCAGTTAACATCTGGCATATTCAGATCACCCATCAGCAATATCTCCCCTTTTTCTGCCATTCTAAGTATACTTTCTATCATTTCCTTGTCCATTTCTCCCTGGAGAGAGGTCTGTATACACAACCCCAGCGGATTGTGGTGCCATTGCCTGTCTCCAAGTTGATCCACAGTGCTTCTTCTCCTCCCTGTTTACCCTTTTGTTCTGTTGTTTTGATTCCTTCCCTTATGTAGAGAGCTACTCCTCCTCTTCTTCTTTTACCCTCCCTGTCCCTCCTGTAGATAGTGTATCCTGGTACGTTTACGTCCCAGCCATGGTTCTGTGTGTACCTTGTTTCTGAGACTGCCACAATATCCAGATGTTCCTCCTCTATCAAGGCCACTAATTCAGGAAGCTTGTTTCCCAGACTACAGGCATTGGTACTCATTGCTATCCATTTTTTGATGGCTTTACCTTCTGTAGCAGCATCCCCCACTGACCTTTCTACCTTGGTCTTTTTCTCATTTAGTACCCTGTTTTGTAGGGGAAGGCTAGGATTTTCCTGCTGCTTATCAGTGCCTCCTCCCTTGACTAGTTTAAAAGCTTGCCAATGAAGCATTTAAACCGATTGCCCAAAAGACTTGATCCCTTCCTGGACAGATGCAGACCATCCTGCCAGTATAGGCTGCTGTCCCTCCAGGTGGAACCCCAGTCCCCAATGAAGCCAAACCCCTGTGCTCCACACCATTTTTTCAACCATTCGTTAAACTCCATAGTGCAAAGTACCCTCGCCTCACCCATGCCACTGACAGGCAGCACTTCTGAGAAGGATACTGTGTGTGCTACTTGTCTTAGGCCCCTCCCCAACTCTACAAAGTCCTTCTGCACTGCTCTAATCTCATGATGAGCCAAGTCATTTGTCCCTAGGTGGACAATGACGTCCAGCTCAGACTCCCGTGCATCTGTTCTCGTGATCCTAAGGATGTGCTTCCTGTCCCTCCAAGCCATGGCACCAGGCAGGCACCTTACTTCAGTTTTCCCTGCTCCCCCCAGTTCTATCCCCCTAATAATTGACTCCCCCACTAGGAGCTGCTTTCTTTCCCTGTGGTGTCCTCTGCCTCCTTCCTGAAGGCCTCCCTTGTGACAGTTGTCTGCAACCTCTTTAGTTTTCTCTGAGGGTGCATCCATAGGGGAACTATGCTCCCCCACAATGGTGTATGGATTGTGGAGTAGAACAACTGACTGGGTGTGCCTCTGTTCCACCACCCTTACCCTCCCTGAGCCCACTGTGGTCCAACTGCTGTGCTTTCTTCACAACCTCTGAGGTAGTAGTGGTGGCTCTGGTTCTCCCTGGATGGGGTAGGTTCCCTTACTACTGTGCAGTGTGGCCCGGGGGAAGGTTCCCTTACTACTGTCCAGTGTGGCCTAAAGACGGGCAACTCCCTCCCTCAGGGCAGAGAGTTGTCTGCAAACAGAGCAGCATCTCAGCCTCCAGAAAGACTCCCAGAAGACTTCTGCCCCCAGCCATTACATTGCGCTACTCCCCACATGTCTGTCTACCTTCTTGTTTATTTTTTTGTTTGTTTGTTTATTTTATTTTGTGTATGTGTGTGTGTGTGTGTGTGTGTGTGTGTGATTGGTTTGTTATATAGAAATATATATATTATACAATGTGTAGGCTTATATTATCAGTGCAGTATGCTAGAGAGGATATGACAGTGATATGCACCTTGCCCTCTTGAGGAAATTAAGTCAGAACCCCAGGTATAAAGGAACTATTTCCAGGGGTGGGTGGGGTGAGGGTGGGAAGGGTTTGGGCCTAAACTGTGCCCTCATGAAACAATCAGCTAAAAGCTCTGACCTACCACTGCAATGAGTGCTCTCCTGTCAGCAAGATGCCCTACACGACAATTTGACAGAGAAAATACCCAGCTAATCAAACAGAGAAAAATCCAAACATCCAAGTCAGACACAGGTAAACCTCCCCAGCTCCAAAACAGCCTGGTGACTTGTACTCTGAAAGCAGTCAGCCTCAAAACAAGTCAGCTGTGCACAAGGACAGACACAGTAAACAGTATTTAGTCCCTATGGGTTTAAACTCTTCCTGCACTGAAAATCTTAACAATTATAACAGAAGTAAAGCAAGGTCCACCTCCCTCTGTTGACTGAAAGACTGCCTTTTCTGATAATTCTAAGTTCCTCATTTCACCTTTCAGTTAGAAGTAGCCTCCACCTGAAGAATATTAACTTTCCTAATGAATCTGCTACAAACCAAAGACAATTGTAAATTGTAAGGTTCACCTCCCTCTGTTGTGAGCACAACTCGCTTTCCTGTAAATCCTAAGTCCAGTGTTGCAGCTTCCAGCCAAAGGTAGCTTCACCTGAAGAATATTAGGTTTTCTGACTGAGGATGCATATAAAAATGGGGACATGCTCATTGGCTTTCCTGTTTGCTTGCTTTTGTAGTGTTTAGCCAACATCCTGTTTAATGTCTGGCCACTCTCAAGTTCTCCCACTTAATGTTTACTAGTAACTACTTATAACTGCTATATTCTGGTCAGATATTGTACTGGGTTTATTTCTGGGTTAGCAGTTTCAACAATCTCTGGACAGACTGATTTCCTTGCTATTCTGTTGAACCATCGCTACTGCTGAGACTTGTGGCTAGTCCATAGCTGGGTGCCCTGTGTGCCTCAGTTTCTGATCTCATGGTATTTGTATAGTGCAATATTACATCCCATCTCACAGTGGTTTCTGTTTTTCGGTATTGCAACCCAGCCAGTTCATCTGTTCCAACATGTTACGCAACAGGGTAGACAAGTTGCCCACAACTGGGCTACTTCATCATCACCTCATTTTGCCACTGGTTCAACACCTTAAAGACAAGCTGCACCTTCCCTATAGTGCTAGTCATTATGCCTCATACGTTTCACCTGTGGCTGGCATTTCTTCACCTCACACTTGCTGGTGACATATCCCTAAACCCAGGGCCTATGCCCATGCCTGCCACAATGTCGACAACCTAGACCTCTTGCAAAGGTTTAAAAATAACCCATTTAAGCACTCATAGCCTACTTGCTAACAAGGTGGAATTAATGGTCTGGGCAAACTAGCACCAACCTGACATTCTCAGCCTGATAGGTTGTTCAACTCCATTACAGATGACACATTTTGCTCCCTCTCAGGTTACAACAATATTAGGTTGGACTTCCCTGGGTCAAAACGTGGTGGTAGGATACTTGTTAATTATAAATCCCATTTGAATGTCTCTATGGATCTGGTCACCCAGCCACTGGAGTCACCTGTTGAGTGAGTACATGCTATGCTACTCCTTGGAAACCCCATGTTAAGCTTACATGGTGTATAACCCTCCCACCTCTGGCCTGTCTCAGCTCCTTGCTCATGTTGGAAGCTCAGTGAGGTCAAGTGAGGTTCTCATTATGGGGGACATTAGCCTAAATTGGCTGGGGTCAAGCTGCAGCCTCTTTGAGAACATGTTATCTAAGCTTGGTCTTGCTCAAGTCATGTCCAACCAAACCAGGCTGTCCTTGTGGTAGTCCTACATGCTTATTGACTGGATCATGACAAAGGCCTGACAGAATCCTGCAAGCTGGTGTGGTTCCTGGTGCCATTTCAGATCACCCCAAATCTAATACTTCTAGAAAATTAACCTTCCTAAAGTGTAACCAAAAATCAAAAGCCTCAATGACTACTTGAAGTTTGATCCAGAACTCTTCTTCTCAGACCTTGTAAACATTGACAGGTCCTGTGTCTATGCCTCCCCACCCTAACTCCACCCTCACCCTCACCCCACCCTGTCACCAATGCCCTGGCAGCATTTACTCGGTGTTTGTCTCTCCATAGGAGGCTCATGCACCCTTTAGGATAAAAGATGCAGCAACAAAATGGCCCCACAGTGACCTCAAGTTTCACAAACAGAGTATAGAAGGCTGCAGAATGTTTGCAAGAATGAAATCCACACCGTTAAGGGTGTTTTTTTGCCATGATACCTTGCGTGCTTCTGCAAAAGATTCTAGGTCTTTCTGGAGGAACAGCAGGTGCCTGGTAAGAATTTCCTCTAAGAGCATTCCAGTGACATAGTGGTAGGAGGAGTACTCTGCAGCAACACAAAGAAAATTGCTGATGCGTTCAACCAGCAGTTCATGGGCCTTACAGCTTTCACCTCCCAGTTCCCGTCCTCTAGTTTGGAGGACTCCACTGGCACTTCATGCCTATCTGATCCCTCCTCACACAATCTTCTTTTTTTACCTCAAGGTGGTGATGACCAATGCAGTCTTCAAGCTCCTAACTAGCCTATCTCCATATATGAGCACTGGTTGTGATGGCCTTGAACCTAAACTACTCAGAATCGGTGCCATCATTGCCCCTGGGGCCAAACACATTTTTAACCTCTCGCTCATGTCAGGCACTGCTCCTGACAGCTGGAAGCTTGCAGGCATTGTCCCTGTCCTTAAGGCTGGGGACACAAGCTGTCTAGAAAAGTATTGCCCCACTGTGATACTCCCTTCCCTTAGCAAACTACTTCAGCAAGCTGTGGCAGACTACCTTACTGAACATCTCTACACCCACAATATATTAATGCCTGATTAACATGGACTCTGTAAGAACCATAGCACCTCCACTGCTCTCACCACTGTAGTCATCAGCATTAACTCTGCCCTGGATCAGAGTCAGCTCACGGGGGTATTTTTGCTGATCTAAGGCCTTTGATTTGGTCAACCACAGTCTCATGTGTTCCAAACTGCAGGGCATGGGCCTGTCCACTCATGCTGTAACCTGATTCAGACACTACCTGTCAAACCGATGACAATTGGTCAGTTTCAAAGGCTCCATCTCTGAGCCAGCTCCTGTTAAACTTGGGGTCCTCCAGGGCTTGATTTTTATCTTACTGTTTATAAACTGCCTTCCTACCATTATCACCATGTGTAGTGCCACTTTATATGCTGATGACAACGTGCTCTTCCACAGTTTTAAGAACACAAATCTTGTCAACTACCATTTTACAAATGACTTCCACAAACTACAGGCCTGATTCATCAAAAACAAGTTAGTTATGAGTGCTGCCATCCTTGGAAACTGCCCCACCCTCCTGTTCATCAAGTGCACTGATGGGACTCCCCTGAAGGTGCACCATCTTTAAATACTTTGGGTTATACTTGAACCACACCTTGATTCCCCTCTATATTCCAGCATTTGTAGGACTGTAAATAGCACGCTTTGTCTGGCATATGGAGTTAAGAACACACGTAGGCCTCGCAAGAGGTGTTCTACTTCCTTCAGTAATGGGCTAATAGCCTTCACTAATGCCTCCAAGTTGCTTGTTGTCAAGTGGGAGACCACCTACAATAACGTTTCCAGAGCTGCCCTTTTGCTAAACCAAACAACACATCACTGCAGCCTCTACAGCCACCTAGTCTGGCTACCCCTCCCATAAATAGTTATCACTTTGTTCTATGCTGTTTCATAGACAAACTAATTAGGACTGGCACCACCATTTCCATTGTTGCCCTGCTCATGTCCTCCCATCTGTCCTACTGCTGAGATCCAACAAAAAAATCAATTTTCATTGTCCCCAAAATATCCACTCCCATGGAGGATCAGGCCTTTAGTGCTACTGCAGCCAAAAATCTGAAACTCTCTGCCACTTGCAGTCTGTAGCTCTTCCCTCCACCCTTAGTTTGAAAAATCTTTGTGGGCTCATCTAAAGACCAGTTCGAGTTGTACTCGCATATGATCTTCCAGGATGTCACCCGCCCTCATGCTGTTTAGCCTTGTCATCAGCTGGTCTAAACTAAGCAGTCCATGTTCATTTCCCATCACTAGGTAAAATGTGCTGGAAGACTGTACATTTCGTTTGGTATACATTCGAGTCAGCCTGTAGCTTGCTAGCTTCTTTGGCCAGCTTATGAATTTTTCGTGTATTTTTGTATCTTACTGTACATTTGTGTTTTAAATGTGTTTTGTTGTATTTGCTAATTTGTTGCATTGGTCCTTATTGTAGTGTAATTATTATGATTGCTTGTCGCTGTTGTATTGACTGTTTTGTAACCTCCTGGGCCATACCAGAAAAAAGGAAGGGAAAGGAAAGGAGGGGAAGGGAGGAATTTGGAGGAGGAATGGAGGAAGGAAGGAAGGAAGGGAGGGAGGGAGGGAGGGAGGGAGGAGGAAGGAAGGAAGGAAGGAAGGAAGGAACTTCTGCCCTTGCAATGCTCAATATTACTCTTCTTGATCTACTCATGAAATTCCTGCTGATACATACCAGAATTGGGTTTGCCTTTTGAGAAACCTTTGTGCACTGTTTACCTTAATTGAGGTCTCCAAATCCCTTTCTTCTGCTACGTTTCTTAGCAGTTCATCATCAAAGTAAGGAATGGACCAAGTGCTAAACCTTGTAGTACCCCACTGCTAACTCATAGTATGTCTAATAGGAGATGATGGAACATTTGATACCTTTTATTGGACCAACGAGTGTCTTGTACAAAGATGGAATTATACACAAGCTTTCGGGGCCTCACAGGTCCCTTCTTCAGGTTTCATCTGAAGATGGGAACTTTGAGGCCCCGAAAGCTTGTGTATAATTCCATCTTTGTACAAGACTCTTTTTGGTCCAATGAAAGGTATCAAACCTTCCATCATCTCCTGTTTTCCAAGGATCAGTACGGCTGCAATCTTTTACAGTATGTCCAATACAAATCCATTTATTTTTACATGCTGATTTCTGTTTGTTAACCACTCCCTGATCCATTTTACAAGGTGTGTCCTTATCCACGTAGTATGCATTGTATTAATTAGCTTCTAGTGCAAGACTAGATCAAATGCCTTGTTAAGGACCAGGTAGAGTATGTCCACTAGTACTGTGAAGTACCCTGCACTGTGTCCCATCACTGGAACTTTCCCTGTAGCTTTATAAATAGAAACAGTGCTTTTGTGCAACGCCACTGATTAACAGTGTTTGAGATAATGAAATTCCATTTTCAAGATATGAAATGCTGGGATCATACCAGTAATTGTTAATCCAATTTCTGGATTTTACCAGGATTCTACTAACAGACTTTTAGTATTTGTACAAACATTCAGTATAAAAGAAGGCTAAATATACTACAAAGTTAAATAACACAGAATAAAAAAACTTTAGGAGACAATTTATAGAAAAATACAAGTCCTGAAGATTCATTGATCTGTAAAAAACTGCCACATTTACTGAAATGTTTTGTCTTTACTGGTGTACTGAAAGTCCAAATTTTGGAAATTTGCAGTTTTCTAGTAAAAACTGAAAATCAGTGGCCTTCCTCTGAGACGTACAATTTATGATTAAATCCCCAGAGTTCTTAGTATTGTACTTACTCTTGAAAGTAGCTTGGTCTAAAGATTACAGCACAGGCCTAAAATGGAGCAAAGGTTCAGATTCACTAGCTGCACTTCACTGTGATCTTCAGCAAGTCATCTGACCTTGCAGTGCCATAACATTAGGAAATATGACTTCACTAATAAAATGTTGCATTTTAGTTGAGTCGTTCAAGATAAACACATTTTGAAAGCAACCACTGTCCTCCATCCAGTGCTGCTGGTCCCTCAGCTTTTACTGGTACTGAATTCAACTCAGCGTGGGGAGGCCTATACTGTATTGCTCCTGCCTGTGCAGTACCTGGTCTGTGGAAAAACAGTGGGCATCCATCTCCAGTACCTCTCGTCCCTGACCTTTCACCAGCATTAAATTAACCACAACATTTTTATTAGTCTTATGAAATAGCAGCAGTTTGTCTTTGTAGAAAAAGGTTGCACCAAAACCCGTACAGAAATATACATATGAACATACAAACTTGCCAGCAGATCAAGGCCCTTTGGTCTAGCAAGTCTGCTTGACTGTGCAGCTAGCAGCCCTTATACTGCAGCTGTACCTCCCTCCCATCCCAGTGACCCTCCCCCTTACCTTGACCCATCCCCTTTTGAAGCAGCCCACTGGACTACAGGCTACCACTTCCTCTGGTAATGTGTTCCACCCTGACACTACCCTCTCCGTAAAAAAGCGTCTCCTCATCTCCCTCCTGAACCTTCCCCCTTCCAGTCTCAGCTCGTGCCCTCGGGTGTCCCTCCCTCTCTACATGATAATTAAAACTGGTCATCAGAGTTTTGATTCTGCTGTTTCTGATAATTTCTTGTGTGTCTATCTGATTTTGCAATCCCTGTCTGCTCACCAGCGATTGCTTTTATTGCACACATTAGCCTTTTAATACACAGAGGGAGAGGAAGAGACAGATAGCATTTTCTGATTAGTTTTCAATGACTTTTCCCATAGGTTGTGACACATACAGCAGATTCCCCACAGGGACATCAGACAGAAGTCTTTAACTGACAACAAGACCCTTGACGAAAATATACATCTTTTGAGGGTCAGACAAGAAAGTACCCTATGCTTCATGAGCAGTAAGAGCCACCATAGACAACATGTAAAGATGACATTTTGCTCTTAACAATTACTTACATTTTTTTCTTATATTGAAAAAGTAAACAGCGCAAAAATACACACCCAGACGCATGCATACCTCCCTCCCCTGCACCCACACAAACATACACAAAGACACAAGCACGTACATACGTACACACATACATACAGCTACTGGTTTGAGAAAGCTTAAAATGTTTTTGTTTTAAAAATTGTTTCTTCTTTTGTGTGTTGTTGCTGTTGTAAACATAGCTTTTGGAACATCTCTACATCTGTTCATCAGACGTTGCTCTGTGTTTCAATACCAGGTCTATGACAGATCCTGTACTTGGGACAGTGCTTCCCATTCACCAGCATACTTAGTGCAAACTTGGAAAAAAAATAAGGCAACAGTTAATGATTCTTCGACCAAAAATACCATGTATGAACCCCAAGCCCCTTGTGTTACAAAAACGGTGGAAAGGGCCTTTCCTCCACAAGACTCAAGGACATGTTTTTAAGTTCTTGGGTGGAATTGACCACTCTGTAGCCAAGCAGAATCAAAACCTGTTCACATTGCCTCTGTGTGTACTGCACAATGTCATAAGACAGTTTAAGCCTCCAGCTCTCGGCAGTGGCAGCTGAGTTTCTTAGCGTCCCATATTTATGCCTGGCGGAGGATGTCCCACCCCTTGTGTTGTTCTGTATCCATTCCTCAACATTGCCATCTATGGACATGCCAAGAAAATCATATATCTCCTCAGTCTTCCTCATGGGATTCCTGGCAAGGTCTTCGTACCTCACCAGCATGTACTTGCCCTTGAGCCAAGAGGGCCTGCTAAGCCCCATTGAAATGGAGTTCAAGAAGTCATCACAGACAGTAGTCAGCTGGGTCTCGTCCAGGTTGTAGGGCTTTCTACTGGTGGCCCTCCATATTCGCCACAGCCGATAGATGTCCGGGAAAGTTTCTATCCTGGATGCCAGGATACCCCGTGGGTCTCTTACTAGCTGGATGATCTTTAGGTTCAACCTGGGATCTTCCACCAGAGCTCTAAGATCACCAATTTCGGGGACCCTCACAGTCTTAATGGCCACATGACCCCGCTCCTTGCATGATTCTGAGGCCAGGGTCAAGTTCAACAGCCCACACTGTTTGACACAAACACCTTCCTCAATGCTGATATCCATTGGCCCATATGCACCTCATACTGGTGGTGTGCACAAGGCTTTACTGGCACCTCTTGGAAACAGTCTGTATGTCGTGTGGTTTGTGGGCTGAGGTTTGATGTAACTTTCCATAAAGTACAGATCACAATCATACAAGCTTCTTAAAAGATCTCGGCTTGCTCCCATCATGATACGCCTGTCCGCTGGATTTCTGCTGTGGGACAGCTTTGGAAGTAGAGTTTCTTGGACGTGGTAGAGAGGCTCAAACAAGTAGAATATGTCAGCATGCTGGTTGAAGAGTTGCCCACTGAAGGAAGAGCCGCTCCTGGTGGTGGCCAGGATCAGGATGTGAGCCTTCCTGGAACCATTGTATGTGAAAAGTGGGGTACTCATCACAAGCCCTGTCCGATGACTCCATATCTTGCCCGAGGGTACAGTTCACAGCACTGGAGATGGGGCACATGTGCAAGGGTCTGGTAGTGAAGTTCTTGATTGCTTTGTACTGGATTGCTATCAGCGCCAAGGCCACCAGAAAGACGATCTTCCAGGAACACTGCATGGCTGGTGACATTTCATCGAGCAACTTCTGCAGAAACCACTGCATGAGAAAAAGAGAAAGACAATAATTTATTGAGCAGTAGGAAACCATTTACTGTAATTAGCTGCTGTAGTATCCCCAGAAACACAGGCTGCAAGTGAAGTCACTGTGCATCATATGTGACCCACATTGCATTGTACTCTTAAAAGGGACAGTCATTTCTTGTCTGAATGAAGCATTTCTCAACCCATGAGCCACTCTTGCCTTAACTATACCACTGCACATGTCTCACTGTGGCTTGCAGGGCTCAAGCCAGTATTTTATTTTGGGAAACAGTTCCATGCCCTGTAAAGGCACTACACCAACATACAGCACATGACTCTCATTGACATAGAGGGCTAGGAACAGTATTTTGTTTCGGGAGACAGTTCAGAGCCCTTTAAGAGCAAGACAGCAACATAATATTGTTGTCACAAGAGGCACTTAGCACCCATTTTGTCTGCCTACTCCTGTCACATAGCAGTGACTATAATGTGATCAAATCAAACTTATCAGCTGACCCAAAATGCTACCCCCACTTATGCTGTGCCAGTCTTTCAGCGTCATTCTCACTCAGAAATGTGCTGAGTCCTGAACAGCACCTGCTTGCACAGCCTCACATGGTAGACTAGTCCATATACAGTATAATAGATGATTAGCGTGTACTCTGTACACTCAGCCTGTGATTTCTATAGCAGTATTCACAACAGTGATGTCATGAATGCTGCTATGTACAACTGTTGACGTTGCTAGTATGAATTACTTTTTTAGATTCTTCACAGTACCTCCTCTCTCTGCATACTTGCCTTTTTTATGTGGTGCTTCTCAACACTGACACAAATAGCTGCTTAGGGACAGCCACTGCTGAAACCGCCTAACAACTCCCTCACCAAAAGATGTATTTTATTGATCTTTACACCAAAAAATTCAAATATCTATCCTTAAAAAAAAAAGGGGGGGGGGACTATTTTGAATCCCTTCCCTCCTGGCACACTTCAGGTTTCAGGGTGACATGTAGGACCACATCAGCTTTGCTCTCACTGTTCTACAATGTTACCAGAAACCTTTGGTATGATAATAGACTTACAGTATGTGGTTACCCCTTGTTGTGCTTAGGAACTCCCGTACTAAGGCAACTGGGACAGTCAAGGCCCATTACTTAAAGTCCAACCTTCAGTCTAACCTAAATTCCCCTTCCAAATTCTGGAAAGGGATCCACACTCCTTATTCAACCCACTGACCCAGCATGTCTCCGCCCCCTTCAAGCAGATAGCTCACTGCTCTCTGACTGCCTTGCTGTCGCTTCCCTTTTTAAACAACTTCTTCACCACCTGTGTGCTACTCTGTCAATCCTCAAATGATCCCTCTCTGTCTCTTTCCTCTATCTCATCTGAAGGCTTTTGCTTCCCTCCTATCTCCCCACAAGAAGTTTTCATTGCACTCATGTCCATTAACCCTGCAAAATGCAGCCCTATTGGCCTGGACCCTAAACTTCTTTATATAGCCACTCTTGCCATCATTCACCCGTTCACTCACTTTCTGAACCTATCCTTCTCCCTCAGGATGGTCCGCATGCCTGGAAAGTTGCCAAAGTACTCTCTCCTCCCAAGGAAACTATAGGCCGATCTCACCACACCTTGTCGATTCCTCACCCCCGCTCACTCACCGGTCAAGCTGCTTTCCCCTACCAGCTCCCCCCTCTTTGGAACCTGCTCCCCTTTCCACTTTATCTAGCCCCCTCCCTATTATCACTAAAATGTCTACTAAGGCTTGCTCCTCCCCCTCCATGTACCTATCACCCCCCTGACTCCTCTGTTCCATTTCCCTCCTCTGCTTCCAGTTTCCCGTCTTGGCAGAGACTCCTATTTCCTGGTGTCCTTATACTCCTGGCCCTCAGTCTACTCTCATGGGAGGGCTTATCTCATCCTAACTCATCTACTAGATTTTGTACTGCCTACCCATGTATAATGTGAGCAACCTGTGTGTATTCACTGTTTTAAACTGTTATCAACTAAGCTTTCGCACTTGTAACTACTGCTATTACACTTCTTGTGTTTGTAACTGCCTACCTGCCTACTCCCCACCCCCCTCCACTGGGTCGCACCTGGGAATGAGCCTCCATCTTAACTAAAAAGTTGTTACACTACAGTTTAAAGGTCATAGAATGCTGTTGTACACTTCAGTGGTACAACAGTTTTTTAAAATTAGAATGGAAAATATGCAAATTTGTACCCTCTACCATTTTACTTTAATTTTCCACATACACGCAGAACCTAGAATCTCGCCTAACAAAAATCATCTGTTTCATTATTTTAGAAAACAAAAACCTACACCTCACCCTGGTGGGTTTTGAGCAGTTGAGTAAGGGTGGGTTTCTTTTTTTTTTTTTATAATAAATAATTAAACCAAAGATTTCATAGTAACAGATTTTATTGGCAGGAAAGAACGTTTAGGCCCATCCAGTCTGCTCTTATCCCTGCCTATTCCATCACCCCTAACCCTAGTTGGTCATAGATGTCACTCACCCCCCGGCTCTTCTACCTAATATGCCCTGTGCCTCTCCCATGTATGCTTGAAGCTCCCCACAGTCTTTTCCCCACTACCCCTACTGGCAGGCTGTTCCAGTCATCCACCACCTTTTTCATGGAAACGTATTTCGTCACATCTCTCCTTAACTTCCCACTCTTAGTTTCTTTGCATGCTCCCATGTTCTAGTGCCTTCCTTTCTCTAAAATATACCCTCCACTTGCACCTTGTTCACTCCTGTGAGGTACTTGTAGGTTTCGGTCATGTCCCCTCTTGCTCCACTCTCTTCTAGGGAGTACATGTTGAGTTCCTGCCACCTTTCCTCATATGACTTCTTGTTCAACCCCCTTACCATTTTGGTTACCCTCCTCTGTACTGTCTCCACCTTTTCAAATCTTTTCGGAGGTGCAGCCTCTAGATCTGGACACAGTACTCCAGGTGGGCCTCACCAGTGAGCTATACAGCGGCAGCACCATCTCCTTTCTCCTGCTAGAAATTCCTCTCCCAATGCACCCCAGCATCCTGCTAGCCTTTCCCACTGCTTTGTCACACTGCCCAGCTACCGTGAAGTCATCAGTTATGATGACCCCAAGGTCTCTTTCTTGCTTGGTGACTGTAAGCTTCACCCTCTTCTTATACACAGCCCCTGGATTCCACAGACCTAAGTGCATAACCTTGCACTTTTTAACATAGTAACATAGTAGCTGATGGCAGATAAGAACCGCTAGGCACACCGAGTCTGCCTGTGTTCGCTGCCTGCATCAGTGGCTGCTGACCCTACTTGGTTATTGGCTAACTGTGTTCATATGTTCGTATCACACAGGTTCACACTGCATGTCTTGTTTATACAATAGGCGGATGTGTTTTTTTTTTCAGAGGGGATGATTGACAGGTAGTGTTTATCCAACATATGCGTGATAAATTACGGGTTCTAAAATTTATCATGCTTATATGGAGATAACATTTTTTATGAGACTAGATTTGTGTACACGCATAGTGTATAAAGTGAGATATGCAGCAAGCAGTACTACACGCCAGTACCAGCTTCAGCACAGTTATTATAACCAGCTTCAACAGTGATTTGTTTAACAAAGTTTAATCTTCTTTTCTATTATGTTTCTGTGCCTCTTACCTCCAGCCCTGTGGTATTCCCCTAGCCTCTACACTTATCTCCTCATGAACGTACCACTTAGCCACACTTATGGTGGACCACACAAGGTGCTGGTCATGCTGCCATGTTGGTCGTGTATGGGCCTTTGGGGGGGAGTACTAAATCAGACTGGGTCATTTTCCTCCATTTTTCTTACTCAGGGCACTGGCATGCAGTGGCATACACCTGTGCGTGCAGTGGTACACATACATGCATAGCATACAGTGACAGTCCCTCCCCCGCATCGTATACTAGCTTGTGGTACCGAGTGACGTCCACCAGGTGATGGTCAAGCAGTGAGACCCAGTATCCCCTCACCCCACCCGGAGGGAAGAGAGCTGTCACTGGGATACGTGCCCCCCCCAGCCAACCCCAATGACTAAAGCTCATTCCCGAACCTGGAATACTGCATTGCGAGTGGTAACTCTATCACTGTGCCGATAGACCAGCTATAAAATAGTTTAATTGTAAATGAGAAAACCAAAAAACGGATGCCATTTGTCACTGCACAAAAACATCTTCCTATTCTGGAACAGATTATGGTTATTCGTAATCAGGGGGCACCTACAGAATCTGTACAAATACTCCGTATCAATAATGGCCCTTGTTTACTTAAAAGAAAACTGCCATCCTCATAGCTTGTAAATTTTATTTGTCTCCATGTCAACAGACAACTCCCTTGGTATAGTTGTTAGGGATATATGTGATTGCTGTAGTTTATTTTCACTGTGTATATTAATCCCTGTAACTATCCTGGGGTCTCCATTTTCTGGTTGTTAAAATCTCATTGTCCCTGAGTGCTGCCTTAACATATGAAAACATGATGTATCAGTAACCTTTAGACTCCACAGCATGCCTGCCTGCTTAATCACAGTTGACCTAAACAAGCTGCATCAAGGTGTGAAATACCACATTTACTTTCAATTTACTTTGCAAACTGAGTTGTAATTTAGATGTTTCCTATGAGTCCCCCCCCCCCAAGATATTCGTATGTTCAGCATAGAGATACATGGTATAAATGGGTGCTGTCACATCATGTTCTGGTGTGCTAATGCACCTCTCATGAACAGTGAGATTTCAAAAAACATAAAATGAAACCCTCCCCCGCCAGATAGTTAGAGGACTAGCATGAACAGTGAAAACAAACTAAAGGAGGCACATATATCCCTAACAGCTACAGATAAAGAGTCGTCTGTTGACATGGAAAGTAACAAATATAATTTACAAGATATGAGGGGTGTAGTTTTCCTGTAATAGTGTCTCTGATAATATCAGTGTTAGTGGGACTGTAACTCTGTTTCACAATGAACTGTTAATTTACTGGAGGAACTTCACCAGTGAAATGATATGAGACTTGTGTTAGCTATTACTGTGGGGTGATTAGTGAAACAAGAAATGCTCTGTGGAATAAAGATGGCTGAGCTGTTCAGAAGCTATTGTGCTCATGTACAATTAAGTTAGTTAAGTTTATCTGACTGAAGTTACAAGAGAAATCAGCAATGCAGTTCTCGTGTTACAGTGTTGGCATTAGGCAGAGTACATGTTGAGACAAGATATTGCAGTTACACAAACAATCAATTTCAGACTTTCTTTTGGCGAGCGATGCAAGCCTAGATAGAGGAGACTATATACAGTGCAGTTATAGTACAAACTTCATATTAAACAGTAGCAATATAACATGGGAATGGCTAGGATCAGAGATTCTATACGTACTACTCTCAATATTATGCTAGGAGGGAGCAGTAGAGGAGTGAGAGGGAGGATAAGACATGAGGAGGCAGCTGTGTGGAAGGTGGAGGAGTTTCTGGGCAGGCACCCTTCAGCGAAAGCAAGAGCAGGTAGCCGAGTTAGATAGAAAGGCAGGCAATGTGACTGGAATTGTGAGAGGGAGAAGCAGGAGACAGCAGAGGGAGTTCCAGTAAGTTATAGCGTCTGGATACAGTAAGACGTATTTTGGGAACAATGAGGAGGGGGAGAGAGGCAGAGTGAAGTGTGCGTGGTATTAGTCTGAGACAAATAAGTTCTCTGAGGCAAGGAGGGGTGAATTTGTGGACGAGCTTGAACATGAGACTCAGGGTGGAGTACCTCAGTTTTGCTTCGTATGAGGACCACCCCAGTGAGGCAAGGACATCACAATGGTGAGAGCGGGCAGGGGCCCCCAAGGCAAAGCGACCAACCCTGTGGTATGCCTGAGAGAGGAGGGACACGGAGGCGGAGTTAGTGCTGAGGAGGAGGGGCGCAGCATAGGATAGGAGTGGGAGGAGGGATGTGGTGGCAATTTTTTGGCAGGAGGCAAGTGTGAGGTGCGGGCGTATGCGATAGAGGAGTCACTGCAAAGGGTTAAGACTATGGGTAATGGAAAGACCTCAGATTTGGGGGTTAATATGTAATAAAATAATGGAAAAGAGATGGTGCATCAAAAGGCAAATTGAAAATTGTTAAAAATGGCTAACAAATCTACCAAATCTTTTGCCTATAATGTCCACGGGCTGACTAATCCAGTCAATTGTAGTAAAGTATTGATTTTTTTGAAGAAAACAAGGGCTGATTTCATCTTTTTCCAGGAGACCCATCAGTCCCCTCAGGAACACTTTAAATTGGTTAACTTTGGATTTAGGAGTGCAGCTATGGCCTCATAAGAAAGGACGAAGGTGAGGAGTGACCATCTTAGTACCTGAGCATGTACCATTTGAGAAAATGGACACTCTTATAGATAAAGAGGGTAGATATCTTTTGATGAAAGGGAAACTCCAGGGTCACCTTGTAATCTTAGCTTCAGTATACTTCCACCCTGGTTCTGATTATAACGTATACCAGACGTACTTGGTCACCCTTCAAAACTGGGCGGAGGACACAGTAATCTGTGGTGGAGACTTGAATTTAACTTTTAACCCTCTATTAGCCTCCACCTCCCAGATACCATGTAGGGAACTCTGAACAGCAAAAAGGGTTCATAAACTGCTTGGAGAAATGGGATACACAGATATTTGGTGCCACCTGCAGGGGAGAAGGAGGGACTACACTTTTTTGGCCCCCCCCCCCACCAGGTATATACACATATAGACCATTTTATGATACCCAAGGAATTGGCGGGGAAAGCACATGATAATTGGATAGGTGACTTCACAGTGTCTGACCATGCTCCTGTTTTCTTGAATATAAAGTTAAATGAAGTGAAAAAATCTACATTTTGGAGATTAAACATATCATTGCTGCAGGAAAAGGAGGTAGTGGACTCAGCCCAGGAGACCACTGAGCAAACAGTAAAAGACAATGACAACCCTGAGACTTCCCCAGCTATACTATGGGATACAATTAAAGCCATTATTAGAGGTAAATTTATAGAATGGTCAGCAAGGAAAAAAGAATTAGGGAAACCAAGAAACTAGAATTGTTGACACAAATACAACAGAAAATTTACAGAAAATAAAAGTAGAAAAGAACAGGACAAAAACACTTAAAAATTTAAAAACAGAATTAACATCAATTCTAGATTATGCATGTAACCCCTTTGTTCCCAGGGGTTACTAGAATCCAAGTTAGAACCAGTGGCAGACAGGGAAAGGCAGTTAGTGAAATGCCAGTTAAATGGATTTCACATTGTCAAGCTCTAGTGTCAGTCTCAGCTGAGCTAGAGGGTGATGTAATCTTAGAACTCTTGCAGCGACATATGCTACATTTGTACTAGCTCTAGGGATGTTAGCTTTAGAATGTTCAGTCAGTCCTGGGTGGGAGTTCCAGGAGGAGGCTGCAGCTTGCTGTGCAGCAACTCAGACAGCTCTAACAGAGAGCTCCCACTGTGTTTTGGGTAGTTTGTTCTCACCCTAGAAGAAGAACATAGAAGACAATGATTGAAGTGGTGGAGACCTTGCCAAGTGGGGTTTCCTTTGCCCCATCCCAGGAGGGATGGAGTGATCTTCAGGGTTCAGGGGCAATCCTTCTCACCCAGTCTGTCTAGTGAAGCTGCCTGTGACAACTGCAGAAACTATGAGTGCTTTTGTGTCAGCCCAGGAGGGGCACCTGCATACACTGGTGAATTTTCTCTGACAAAGGGACCCTGTCACCTAGACTGTTTCTGTTTTAAAAGTGTCTGCCTATGTTGGAGTCTAGTGAGAGACTGTCCAAGTACAGAACTTTTAACTTTCTGACAGCTCAGAGGTGTGACATGTAGTATGTTAAGTGTGAAAAACATTTCAAGATAGCATCTACAAGTTTCTGTGAGGGTGTTATTAACCAGATGAATGGCCGAGTATAAACTTGGAAGCAAAAGGTGGGAGATCCCCCAACTGGAGTAACCAGTTTACATCTCTGGGTTCAGTCTGGGCACCAGTTCAATTTTCAGTCGGTGCATTTGGCCAGTGCCTGATGGAAATAGTTACCCAGATGTGGGTTTTGGATTCTCTGTGAGCCTGTATGTGCTCTTTGGTGGTTATGGGTGGCACTAGTATTCCTCATGAAATATGGGAAAGTGTCCTAGTACTGGCCGTGTGTGCCTAGTCAAGGGGAAAGTGTTCTAGTACTGACCGTGTGTGCCTAGTTGAGAGGAAATGTACCACTAACTGCATTAATCCAGCAACCCCACTGGCCCCTGGGCTAATTGAGTGGCTCCTTTTTGAGGTACCATCATGTTGGGCCCTATATGGCTCCTTTTACTGCCCCTTCTTCTGCTGATACCAGCTGCCCAGCATTGGACACCTGAACTACCATCATGTTTGGTTTACGACGGCACCTTGTGCTGTATACCACATGGCAACTTATCCTTTAATTGCCTCCGTGATTCCAAGTACCAATACCTCAACCCTGCTCTTGGACCACACATACCAGTAGTACTTATAACACTCCCCACCACAAGGCCCACCTCCACCATGCAGACTTCTATCTCCTCCCGCCTATTGTGGTAGGGGTACTAGCTCTTGCTACAACAGATCAGCTCTTCTATGGTGGCTACTTTCCAGTCCCTAAAAACATCAGATCTACTAGACGGGAGAAAGGCAGGAATTACAAGCTTATAATTAGCGCTCTTAGAAAAATCCTACTTATCCTCCTGCTTTGTTCAGGCAACTAGAACTCAACCCTGGCCCCAGAAGCTATTGCATTGCCAGCAGAACTAGCAAATTTAAAAGGAATAAGCTTCTTGCATATTAACGAGTAGCCTCCTTAAAGATAACACTTAATACAAAACCTGGGTAATCCATACCCTCCTGACATACTTGTGATTTCGAACTTGGCTTAGACCCAGCACCACTGATAGAGAAGTAAACATACCCAACTATGCCTTGTTCAGAGCTGATAGGCATGCCAGAGGAGGAGGGTAGCTATCTACATTAAGGCAAATTTTCTGCCTCCTGCTTATCCTCGGCATCTAGCCATGGCCAATTAATGACTAATTCTCAGTGGAAATTACACAGACTACTGCACTCTGCGTAATAGGATGCTACAGACCACCGTCTGCTGGCCTACAGCTTGTGTCATATCTAAGTGACAAGTTGCCACAGGGGCTGCCAGAAACTATTATTTTAGGAGACCTCAACTTTGACTGGCTCTCTAACACAGCTGCCCCCCTTGCATCCTTCTGTGATGAACATGGGCTGACGCAACTTATTATTGAACCAACACGCACAAACGTGAAGAACCCCAGTAAAAGTACACTTTTGGATGTGCTAATGGTGAGCAAACCTCATGCCTTCTCCCACGCTGATGTCTTCTTCTCAGATGCCAGCGACCATTGTTTTATTGCGGGAGTAAGATCCACCAACAACCCAGCACCCATCAGCAAGTTCTCTATGAAGAGATCCAGGCGCAACTTCAATGAACATGCCTACCTAAACGAGCTTAAGTACTCCTGAGTGGCAAGATTTCTACCTGGCCAAAACGATTACGTCAGCTTACAATATCTTCCACAACATTCTATCAAGGGCCCTTAATAAGTATGCTCCCTTATTAAAGTTCGAACTAGGACCAAAACCTGTAAATGGTTCACCCCTCAGATCAAGTCCTTGCTTCTAGAAAGAGATAAGCTCTGGAAAAAAGCACGCAGACTGAACACTGCAGAAGATTGGAACCAGTTCAGGAGACTACGAAATTTATGTACCAAAACAATCAGAGAATCAAAGGCCACCTTCTTCAAATCCGAACTCGACTCTGCCACAAAGAGCCCAATCAAGCTCTGGAACACAATCAATGATCTGCTAGGCCACTCCCCAGGAAATTCACTCCCTACCAAGATTACCTCTGGCAACTTGACTATAACCGAAAAGATGGATATACTTGACGATTCAATAACCACTTTGCTACTGCAGGCATGGCATTTGATAACTCCCTGCAAATATACTTGCTCCCAGACTGCCAGCCAACTGCCTGAAACTCTGATAGCTTCGCCTGCCTTCTCACTTCAACCTGCCACACTGAAAGAGGTAGAGGACCTCTTGCTTCAGTTGGATACTAGAAAGTGCGTAGCTGACTCCTGACCTTACTTCCTAAAATTGCCTACCACAGACTAGCAATACCCGTCACCCAACTTTTAACTTATCCCTGTCTCAGGGCACCTTACCACCTATATGGAAGACAGCACATGTCATACCACTGTTCAAATCAGGTGACCGTGGAGATCTTAATAACTATAGGCCAATTTCCCTCCTTCCAGTCCTGTCCAAGCTCCTAGAGAAAATTGTAAATGCACAGCTGAGGACTCACCTTGAGTCTAGGGAACTGCTAAATCCTATGCAGTCTGGATTCAGAGCTAAACATAGCACTATCTCAGCCCTCGCCAACGTTACTAATGACTGGCAGCGTAATCTTGAGAGCAAAAACTTTATTTGTGCTGTTTTCCTTGATCTAAGAAAGGCTTTCGACACCGTCGACCATAGTCTGCTCCTCTCCGCCCTTCAAACCATAGGTGTGGACCCCTCCTCTCTGCATTGGTTCACTGACTATCTTACAGGGCACCTTCAACAAGTTAAAGCCGAAGGAGGCCTGTCCCCTTAAAACTCTGCAAGAGGGGTACCTCAAGGTTCTATATTAGGCCCTTACTTTTGCAATCTACATTAATAACATCGACTACTGTATAAAAGAAGCCAACATCCATCTGTTTGCAGATGATACAGTTCTCATTGAGTCGCCCAACACCTGAAGCTGCCTGCAATGACCTACAGTCAGAATTCAACCTTTGCAAAGCCAACTCCTCCACAAAAGCTACTCCTTAATGCCAAAAAACTAAAGCGATGGTCCTCTCTCCTTTTATCCGCTTACAGCTAACCCTGTGTCCAGTGGGACAGTTCCCCAAATTACCACAGTTCTAGGTGAAAACTAGAATTTGTTACAAAATTCAAGAATCTGGGAGTTTGATAGACCAAAGACTCTCCTTCATTGAACATATCGAGGACTTGCTAAAACGACTTGGCAAAGGCTTGGACTGTTTTTAGAATCAGCCAATTTCTCACCAGAGATGCCAAGAAACAACTGGTCCAATCCATTTTCCTATCATTGGTGATTATGCTGACTTCCTCTACAGCCAATGCCCCAACTCTTACATGGCTAAACTGGACACACTCTACCATCGAGCACTGAGGTTTATAACGGACTCCCTTTGACACACATCACTGCACCCTATATGCCGTAGTGGGATGGACATCACTAAAGTTCAGGCGCCACAGAAACGCCGCACTCTGGACCTATAGAGCCATCTCTAATAAGCTGCCTACTATATCTCCTGCTGTCTTCCCCGAGTATAATTGGGAAATACGCTGCAGAAGTTACTCAGCTATTACACTTAAAGTACCCAAAGCAAAATCCTGCTTCGCAGGGCAGCCATAAGTCCGTGCTACCTACCTTATGGAACGATCTACAAAACCCTCAAATTAAGCACTCTAATCGGTATAAATGCTTTCAAGATGCTTATTTCCATACAATCAGAGAAGTATGTAACTGTTTCACCCACTCAGACCCAGTAGCGGTGTCTGCACTGGTATATAGCCATGCCTAGACCCAATTTTAAGTACTGACCCCCAGCTTGCTCCTCACCAGCCTAATTGTTCTCTCTTATCCCCTGTCTTATCAACACTAGCCCATCCATCCCTTATTCTTCCTTTTCCTAACCTCGGATAGGAGCTCACTACCCTGGGTTGTGACATCCTACCATGCCCTGTACTTATAGCATTCAATCCTCGGCTCACATACTCCCTTTCTCCATCCATCTTCTCTACATCCAGCTTTACCAACTCCTTTCTGTGCACCGTGCCCTCCTAGCCTTTCTCCCCTACTTCCCTCCTCTCTTCCCCTGCCTCACCCTACCTGGTGTATATTTATTTTTATTTTTTTCTTCTACTTCCTCCTGCAACCTTAGATAACCTGCTTTATCTTCCTATAGACACTTCTATGTATGTAAATACCGTGTAATCTGTACAATATCTGTATAATTCTATATACATATGAACTTCTTTTTCTTCCTCTCTGTAAAGAGTATTATCTGTATTGCCTTGTAAATACCTGTGTTGACCTGTATATACAATTGTTCATGCTCTACCCAGGTCCATCTTGCAAATGAGCTTCTGCTCAACGATGAACGCCTGGTTAAATAAAGACTTGATTGATTGATTGATTGATTAACTAGCCATGTGTGCCAATCTCCATTTCAGAACCAGAGAGTTCGTTGTGTATGTTGAGTACACCTGTGTTAAATGGGAATTTCAGGAATGTCTGCACCTTAGTAATCTGCATTACCAGTATGAGTAACCTTGTGGGGGTCCATCTTCGCTTTGTGATTATTCTGTGTGTATGTGAATAAAAGCCACACTCTAGAATCCCAACCTGGTTTGGACAGTACTGTTATTGCTTCCACTGTGTCTGAATTTTCTTCGGTGACCCTGTCCAGAAGTACAAACCTAGCACAATTATGAGCAAACGTTTTCTCCCAGGGACCTGGGTTGCTGGTCATGGTAATTGGTCCCACCAGGTGTGTGCCAGGTAGGTGCCACACTTAGGTTGCCTGTCTGTATAGCAGGCTCAGAGGAATGTGTGTACACTGTTCTGTAAACCCCCAGCCATCTCTTTTGCCCCTAGATGCTATGTGGTGAGAGCAGCAGCCCTGCTAGTTAAACAAGGGGGTCGGTAGGGGGGTTACAAAAATGGGGGCTTGTCCAACGATGTGTTTGAATTTGGGAGAAAACAAGAGATGTTTGCTCAGGTTGTGGCTAGCGTTTTGTCTGTCTGGCAGTTGGTAGCCCAAAATCAGAAGCTTTGCGCATAAGGGATTTGCCCAGAATAGTGCCATCCATATGTGCCACTGTGTGCCTGCTGTTCATGAGCTGCTGTGATTGTGCCAATGTTTACCGAGGAGCTGTAAAGCCAGATTGTGTGTGCCCCTTGTCCTGCATCAAAAAGAACGTTTGCCAGTTTTAATTTTCAAGGTGTGACAGGAAAAAGTATTGTGAACTGTGGGAAACAAAGAGACAATTGTGCCCTGAAAGTTTCAAATGCTTGCTGTGTGAACTGGGGGAGTCGCTAGAGAAATAGCCATGAAAAATGGTACAAAATGGTGCTCCCACTGTGAAGTTACAGTTGAAAGAAAAAAGTTGTTTTACAGTTTAAATTTTGCCTGCTCAACGATCGCTGTGAAGGAGAAGAGCTCGATAAGAGAGAGAGAGAGAGAGGCTCATTTGCATGGCATTGAGTAATTGGTGAGACTGCAATCAGTCCCGCCCCCTAGCCAGCTTCAGAGTGCTGCCCAGAGTTCGAGAGGGAGCGAGCGGGTGATGTGCAAGCTGGTAGCGGGAGAATCATCGTGGTGACTGTAAACGTTCAATTTCTGTAAAGACAGACTTTTTTCTGTGCTAAATCATGCTCAACCCCTAATCCAATCTACTGGTGAGAAAGTGTGGTGCTTGTAGAGACAATCGGCGGGATCGCCAGCCAGCTTTGACCCAGAGGCCTTCCAGGATAGGCTTTAGGCCGAGATTTTCCATCGAAAGCCAGCTACTGATTCAGCGAGTACCATTTAGCAAAACTGAGCTCAAACTATGTGTGATTTTCAAAAGCCAGCTGGATCTGTGTGTAAACAGTGTGATTGTTTTTTGCAAAGAAGGACTGTGTAAAGTAATCAAACCCAAACAAGAATTCTGAGCAATAGACTGTGAGCATGTATTATGGATTCAGCAACAGTATGATTTTCTGAGCAATCTGAGAGACTGTAAGTTGTATGAGAGGCTGCAACAAGCAGGCAATCCCGTTCAAGAAATACTGTGGCTTTAGTGAGTTTAAGCAAGAAAAATGGATTGAAAGCTAATGGTAAAGTCCTAGAAAATCATATAGATGTGCAGAGGAAGAAAAGCAGTGCAGTCAGTACAGTTTGAGCAAAATTTATCAGTACGCAGTAAATCAGATGTGCAGTGGTTTGAGTCAGATGCAGACTTTTGATGCGCCAAGAGTGCTGCGGCTGCCATTGCAGAGTGGGGCAGTAAAGTAAACACAGCAGCAGGGGGCCATTTTGTGAGACTGTTCAAAGTAAAGTGAACTCGGTAACAACAGTGAACTTTGTGTGTTTATCTACAGTCACGGCTTCAGGACCTTCCCACTATCTGGGTCACGCCCGAGCTATGATAGCTGAAGAGGTTACCAAACTTAAAGAAATAGAGCAATGTTTCTACAGTGGAAGTTTGCCTTTTCATGCTGTGATTCCTGGATATCATGTGAAAATATGCATAATGTGCCTCAAGGCTGGAAGGGACGTATTTATGATTTCTCACTGTTCAGGGTGCTTAGAGAAGCAAGGTCTGTCTAGAGCACCTAAAATTCATTTGACTCCCACCTGGACAAAGCTGCAAGATCCTGCAAGTAGCAGCACACAGCACCAGGTTGAACCTGTTGGGGGAGGCCCAGCAGAGTGTGGCACAAAGGAAGAGGGTGTAGATTTACTGCCAGAGCTGATTCCTCAAGATGTCTCCATGCCTGTATCGCAGATGGACAGTGCGGAGGGGCAGAGGGAGAATCAGTGGATCCATGGAGAGAGGGTCCTAGACCTAGCCTAGTGGGAGAGGATGAGGTTTGAGAAACCTTAGATTGGGAGGTGTCCACCCCGTGCTCAGTGAAGAATGGACTGTCTCAGGAGTGAAGACGACTGCTTACTCCTGGGCCCAGATCCTAAGTGAGGAAGAGGAGGAGGAAGAAGTGTAGTTCTCTCTTGAGGCTCCCAGTATGCAGCCTCAAGCTCTTGCCTCGGAGGAACAAGAGGAAGAAGTAGGTGACTCCACAGCCCTGCCCTCAGAAGGGGTCAGGGACAAGTTCTACGGTTCTACGTAGCTTTGAGTATGCAACACTGGCAGAACCAGGACTGGCCACCCCAATCCGGGCCAGGGGTTGTAGACTGATGAAGAGTAGTAAGAAGGAAAGACTGGTTTGTAGGAAGGCAAACAAAATCTATGGAATGTCCTTTTCTACCTTTCCTCGGAGAGTCTGGGAGGAGATTGAGAAAAACAGGAGAGCCTGGCTAGTGGAAGATGCAACCAAAAACCTGCATCCAGGTGCAAATTGTTATGTCAGAGACAAAGTTATCAGAGACAAACTCAAGTTTTGGAAGTTGGGCAGGACATTGTTCATAGACACTATACATTATGTGGATGACTAAGGGAATGAGACTTTTCATAATGTGAATAATGAACGCCCAGACGGGATCATAATTCTTGCATCTGACCCATTGTGGTACTACCCTCAATGTTACCATCGTCCTACGAATGTGTCCATGCCTACCTTCAAGGAAGCAGAGCAGAGCAGTGGTAGCCAGTGTCTGCCATCCAGCTGTTGCCGTACCCATGTTCTGCCAGTCTGGTATTCCAGGATCCAAGGTGCCTCCAGTTTCATTTAGCCTTGTAGTGTGCCTTTCCAATTTCATCGCCTGGCCTTCCAGATGGCATCAGCCTGAGATGTTTTCCTGATTAATCGCCTGGGATTTCAGATGATGTTAACCCAGCTGTTACTTTCCTGTTCCAAGGTTCCATCTCCTAGATGACATCAACCCAGTAGTTTCCAGACGTTCATCCTGTTTTCCGGAAGATTTCGCCCAGCTGTATCTGAAAAATGCTGCCTGGGAGAGTCTTCGGCTGGAGAACCAGGTGCTGTGCATTTTTTTGTTCTTCAAGGGACTGGTAAGTCCAGACGTTTCTTACCTTATTGACATTACAATACAAATCCTACACCTGGTAGACCATAGGCTGTTGAACTGTCCACAAAGACTCTCCCCTTTGGATTTACAGTAATTCAGGAATTGTGCTTCACTGGACTCCGTCCCAGGATAGACTCTTTCATGGACCTTGCCTTTGGGCATTGTTTGTCACTAGTTGGGACTTTTAGGGCCTTCCATCTCCAAAAGGTGTACTGTACATAATGTTGATATTTTCTTTTTTTTTTGCTATTCTTTTCTTTATTTGATTTTCATACATTACATTCTCATACATTACATTCAATTCGATTGTGTCCATACATAGGTAAAAAAAAATAGAGATCGAAATGGGCTAAGATACACAGAGTGGTAATATTAAGCTTAAAGTAGTTAATAATCTGGTGCAATATTAAAATTAATTAAAATTAATTCCAGAGCTTGCAAACCTATTATTCCAGGTAGGGCCTTAGAGTCCAGGACCCTTAAGCACGAAATGAGTTAGCTCCTGGAGTACATTAGCAATGGCCCAAAATGGCTAATGGAAGGACTAGTGGTTATGAATCCTGTTAATGCAAATCAGCTTACTACAGTATATACATCCATAGATACTCGAATATCAGTTGTGGTGGGAATGGGGGGGGAAGGAATCCCAGAGAAAACATCAGTCTAACCATTACTGTAAAACTGTGGAGAGAGGAAGGGGGGGAGAGGGGAAAGTAGGAAGGTAGGAAGTGAAGGAAGGGGGGACGGGCTATCTACTCATTGGGACAAACGTTGGATCTTTAAGTGTATAATAGAGAAGCCATCTATTCCACCTTGAATTGAATTTATCTTCTCGATTATTCAGTCTGTATGTTAATTTTTCCAAAAAGTAGATTTGCTTAGTTATAGTCCACCAGTCCCTAAGGGATGGGGGGGGGGTCAGGGGTCAACCATAATTTAGTAATGGCTTTTTTCCCTGCAGAGAGGAGGATGGCTAAAAGATAGTGGATGCCTTGATCCTTGAGGTCTTCAGGGAAAATCAAAAGGATGAATAATTGTGGGGTAAGCTGGAAAGGTATTCCAAAGATATTTTGGAGCTCAAGCTGTAAGGCTTGAATAAACTAGGTCAGCTTAGAGCATTTATGCATTACATGTGTTAGGTGTGCCTTACTTTCACTGCATAGTCACCAGTAGGCAGCTGAGCTCCCCTGGGTGAAGTGGCTAGTGACCTCTGGCGTGTAAAAGTATCTAACTAGGAATTTCCAGGCGTACTCACGCCACTGATGCGAGCTGGATGTGCGTGCCACCTGCCTGCAGGCCTGCTCCCACTGTTTCCTTTCTATAGGTTCACCCAGTTCGTGTTGCCGTTTTCCACGGGTGTCAACTAAATTAACCGAATGGAAGGTCATCAAGGCTCGATAGAGAGTAGATATTAGGTGCCTCTGGTTTAGGGAGGAGAATAGAGATTGCATGCAGGTAATTAAAGGGGGTCAGCATTCAGGAGCGCACACAGGGCTCGGCAAGGAGCTGTGGTAGTGCCTTAATTGTAGATACCTATAGTGGTGTGAATTGGGCAGACCAAATTTTGTCTGTATTTCCTGAAACGACCATAGTCTCCCTCCAGCTGTGATTTGGAATAGGTACCTAAGGCCGTACCTCGACCACTGTTTAAAAGCATTGTCCAGTCTCCCAGGTTGGAAGTTAGGCAAGACCATTATTGGGCAAATTAGCGGGATAAAAGAGGAAATTCAAAGCTGTTTCCTAACTTGATACCAAGCGGACACTCTGTACTGAGTATCCGCGGGCAGGTTCTGATAATCAACTGAGTGTATTGTCCCTCGGTATAGTATATCGAAATATTCCAAATCTGGTATAGTTGCCTGCTCAAGCTCTGCCCAATGCATCTCACTATCTACTATCTGCCTAGCAAACGTGTGGAGTAGATGTGCAGCTTGATAATAACGGTAAAGATCGGGGAGGGACAGTCCTCAGAGGGTTCTTGGCATAGTTAAAAGCTTTAGTTTAACTCTAGGCCTGCGGCATGCCCATATAAAGTGGATCATGGCTCTTTCTCATTCTTGGAATACAGAACGGGGAAGTGTAATGGGGATGTTATTAAAAAGGTACAGCGCTATAGGGAGAATAACCATTCGGAAGAGGTCTATCTTCCTAGATAGGCTCAGTGAGAGAGCACTCCAGTTAGCCAGGTCTTCCTTAAGGCGTGTGGTGAAAGGGATGTAAGCAAGCAATAACACATGACGAGGTGTGGTTTATCGCCTGATAAGAGCACGCCCAGGGGTGTACTAAGGCACGAGGCGCTTGCGCCGAGTGCCTTATGCCACTGGGCATGCTCTTAATAGGCTATAAACCACACCTCGGAGTGTGTTATTGCACTTATAAAATGGGCATCCAAGTAATTATTTTATGGATAAAACAAAAAACATGAAGTAGTAAAAAATATAACAAAAGGAGATTTCAGTACCTGAAATGGTAAAAAAAATAGTTTGTCTAGTAAGTGTGTGTCAAACTGTTTCATTGGCAGTATAGGGTCTGAGTGAGAAATAAATAGTTGTTAAATGAGGTAATGTTTTTTTTTAAATATCGGGAGAGAAATCGGCAGCAGTATCGGGATTATTTTTATTTCCGGTAGCCGTTCCAGCCCGCCTCGCTCCAGTCAAGATTTTTGTGTCAAACTGTTTCATTGGCAGTATAGGGTCTGTATGTGTTTGTCTTTGAGAGTCTCCACTCCCCCACCCCTCCCATAGCCAGAGTGAGAAATTAATAGTTGTTGAAAGAGATAATGTTTTTTTTTAAATAACGGGAGAGAAATCGGCAGCAGTATCGGGATTATTTTTATTTCCGGTAGCTGTTCCAGCCCGTCTCACTCCAGTCAAGATTTCATTTATTTTTAAGCATGAGGTTGTGTATCAGGTTGCATTTTGTGCTGCTTAACTATTTTATTTTGTTTCTTTTGCTTTAGAGAATGACTATTGTTATTTGTGACCACAGGATGGAGATGAGCATTAGTGATTTACTTCCGGTTGTCCGCTGAAGTGTGGCGATTGCGGTTGGTACTGTGGCAAGTTTTCAGATGTCACTTTTTTGTATTTATTAGTTCCCTTCCATCTACTGGATTTTGAATTTATTGCTCAGTAGAAAATATGGAGACAGGACATGTAGGGCACGTTGCAAGATACTGGAGGTTACGGTGCTGTTTATCGTGGAGGTTTTTAATTGCAGAGCTGAAAGTGAGAGCGAGAGTTCACCTGCCAGGAAGAGACAAGATAGGGACAGAAAAAAAAAACTATTCGAGGTACTCACTTTTTTTTAGTTTTTTTGTTTTTTGTATAATACAGGTTGCGCAATGTGTGTTTGGGGCGGCAGACCGCGAGCTCGGTGAGAAAGACATTACGTTGTGAGCTGTGCCAGTCTGTGTTTCTGTTTTCAGTTGGCACAGCTCACTGATTTGTTGGTGTTATGGGGCTGAGGAGTGTAGGTTAGTGCCGGTTGGCTACTATATCATCTGATAAGGATATGGCTCAGATGATGTAGTAGCCAATCAGAATGCTGGATTTCTTTAGCCCATTTTATAATTGTGTCTATAGGAGTCCCCTAAAGCTCTGGTCAGGTTTATCCTTAAATATTTTATCTATCCTATGTCCCACTTGCAGGGGAATTGTTCCCGGATCCCTTGATCGGGTGTATATTGAAAGGTCAGGATTTTGGTTTTTGTGATGTTCACTTTGTAACCTGAGAGGTGTCCAAATAAGCTCAATAGTTCGGTAACTTTTGGGAGCGAGGTAGCCGGATTTCGCAAGTAGAGGAGAACATCATCCACATAAAGAGCGATGCAGTGTTCCTCCCCCTCCACCTCAATCCCGATGATGTCCTTTGATTGCCTAATTAGTTGTGCTAATGGCTTCATAAACAGGGCAAATAGGAGAGGCGACAGGGGGTATCCCTGCCTGGTGCCTCTGTGAAAGGAAAAGGAGCTCGAGTGATGTCCAGCAACCCGCACCCTGGCTATAGGTGAATTATAAATGTTTGTAATAACTTGAATCAATGACCTGGGGAAGCCCATGACCTCCATGACTGAGTACAAGAAAGGCCAGTACACTCTGTCAAAGTCCTTTTCGGCATCAAGGCTTACTAAGGCAGCAGGAAAATCTGAGATATTCATCTCACAAATAATATGATAAGTTCTTTTAATACTATCCGTAGTGGTACGCCCTCCTACGAAGCCCGTTTGATCTTTATAGATTATTTGAGGAAGAATAACTTCTAGCCTACGGGCAATAATTCCCATAAATAATTTATAGTCTGTGTTTAACACCGAGATTGGCCGATATGATTCACAAAGCTGAGGGTTTTTTCCGGGCTTGGGAATAACTGAAATAGTGGCGTATGCCCAGGAGGGAGGGGGTGGGTCTCCCTGCAGGACGGAATTACAAGTTCTCAGTAGTGGAGGCAGCAGAAGCTGTTTAGCTGATTTATAAAATTCGGCTCCATAGCCATCGGGTCCTGGAGCTTTCATGGTTTTAGCACGTGTCACCGTGCTGGCAAGTTCCTGCATTGTAATGGGGCTTAACAGTTGTTCGCCTTGTTCTTGCGAAATTCTGGGGAAGGTAAGGTCTTGTAAGAACTTCCCTATAGATTCCGGTGAAGTGGGACATTCTGGGGTATACAAGGCAGAATTATACACGGTAAATGCCTCCACGATGTCATTTAGTTTATTCAGGGGTCTGCCTCCTATTGTGTGGTGAATAGTGGTAATATTGGCCAGCTTCCTCTGTTTTCTAATTTGATAAGCCAATAGTCTTGTAGCTCTGGGTCCAACTTCATAGTACCTCTGACGAAGGAAGGTCAGGGCAATTTCTGTCTGTTGTAGTGCCAACCTATCTAGCTCTTGTTTAACTTGCTTAATTTGCGGAAGTATGGAGCTGTCACCTTGTTTGTGCAATATTTGTAGGAAATGCAATGTTTCCTCAAGTTGGGCTCTATGCTGTCTGCGGTCCTTCGCAAGTTGCGCCATATATTTTATAAGACGGCCCCGAAGGGCTGTTTTTATGGTGTCCCAAAGAATGCCTGGAGGGGTGTCGGGATTCATGTTATCAGTTAGTATCTCAAATATTTTGTCTATTATAGAATCCTTAAACTGATTAGACTTCAGATGAAAGGGATTTAGACGCCAAAAGTCATTTTTTTTCTGTAGATCCACTTTCCAAGTACTTACAGTAGGAGCGTGGTCTGATAAGGCTATATCTCCTATTTGGGTATCAACTAAATAATCTAGATGCTCTACTTGAGTGAAGCCTAAATCAATTCTTGAATAGGTCTGATGAACGGCTGAGTAATGCATGTAATTCCTGGTGTGGGGATGCATAAACCACCAGGTGTCAGCCCAGCCAACCTCAGATAGGAATCTACTAAGGAGCCTCTGCTGTGGGGTTCTCCTTGGGATATTAGGATTAGAGGAGTCTTTCTCTGGATTGGGGAGAATATTAAAGTCTCCTGCTAGCAGGAGTATGCCTTTAGTAAATTGAGTAATTCTATCTAACAGGCCTTTGAGTTCACCAACAGGTGAATCTGGGGGAAAATAAGCATTCGCTAGGGTAACCTCCATCCCACTAATTCGACCTCGGAGAAGGACCAGTCTGCCATTTGGGTCAATCCACTTAGCATCAAGTTGCCAGGGAATACATTGAGGAATTATTATTGCGACTCCTCTTCTCCTGCCACCCCTAAAGGAAGAACTAAATACCTCACCCCTTGAGATCCGCCCCAGCTTTGCATGCTCTGTGTTGCTTAAATGGGTCTCCTGTAAGTAAATAATGTCTGCTTTGGCTTTTTTAACTTGTGAAAGGACCCTGGCACACTTAACCGGGGTGGAGAGCCCATTAACATTCCAGGAGATTAACTTCAGAGGGGTTTCCTGCATAGTGGGATTTTAGTTAGGTACAGGTTAATACAGAGGATACTACACAGTTGTAAGGGAACCTCTACCTCCACCTTCTGTACATCAAAGGTTTTGCAGTTAGTTGGACACAATCATAAGTTCTTAACAGTCTGGATAATAAAACAATTTTCCAAAAGTTTAACCATAGTAACATCAGCTAAAAATCGGTTGCCTTTAAACTGGTGACCTTCTTGAACAAACAATTCAATGTGAACTGTATTCTTTTCAATCAGAAGTTGCATTGGTAGAGTGGTTAGTGAGTGATCAGCTAAAGCCAACAGGGCTGAAGCTACCAATGCGAACAGTTATAAAATACTAAAATAACTAATAAACAAGTACTTCCAAGTACCGAGAGCTTCCAAGGCGCTCGGGGAGTGAGGTAATCCTCACCAAGAAGAGGGAATCTTAGGAGAAGATACCAAAGGGCCCTTCTAGAGCCCGATTAGGAAAGGATTAGGGGGTATTGGCTAGTCACTCTCCTGCTAGCCACACTTTAAAAGGGAGGGTAATTCCTGAGGGGAGTAACATAAAAAGCCAAAAAAGATGATGCTAAATGGGAGGGAAGGGAAGAGGAAGAAGAAAAAAAGGGGGGAGGGGGGAAACAGAATACATAAGGGTCCCGATGGCCTACTTTGGTCTGAATAACGAATATGACACTTTATAGTTTCAAAGTCTAAAGTAGTCCCTCTTGTGAGGCTATTTGGTAAAAATAGATGTGACTTTATGCCCTGAAGGGACCGACACATTCCAGAGGTTAATAGATCTTAGGGTTATCAGGTCCTTACCGCGGGGGGCAAAAGGAACACTGATCCCAGGGAGAAAGGTTTACAACAACCACCGCAGCTTGTTGAGGGTATTAACTTAATATCAACTATAAGGGCATATGGAAAAGGAGTCTAGGAGAAGGCACAAATTAGGCGGCTATCATTCTCAAGAACAAACCTGTGGTTACTCCACAGTGGAAATATCAATCACTAATACATTGAAGGGTGAACGAAAGGGGAGGAGGTTAGCACAAGAGAGCGAGGGTAGTATTACTAGCATTGTGTGCTAGATGGATTAGAGTGGTTATGGTATGCAGGAGAATAGTAGTATGTTTTTAACATTATAATTTAATTACTAAGAGGGCGACTGCCCAAGTCCCCAGCAGCAACTATTTAAGGTCAGAATGGGCAAGTTAAGGGTTATGTGAGTAGTAAGCAATTATTACCTCGTATCAACACACATCCCAGACCCTGGAAGCATGAGAGAAGGGAGGGAGGGCTAGAACACGACCAGAGTTACAAAAGCCATAAGTTAGTGCTGGTTAAGAGACAAAAAGAGGTAAGTTACAAATATAGTCAGCTAGGGCATTAACTACAGGGCAAATTGTCAGAGGGCCCCATGGGGCAATCCAGCAACCAGCAGAGAAGTCGCCAGGAAAATCCTGCTATGGGACATCACAGCAGTCTCTCCGTCCATGCGCTAAGCACAAGACACTAATGGAGTTTCCCATTCGAGGAGGTGCAGCAGTCTACCAGTCAGCAAAGTAGCCCATTTCTCCAGCGCGAGGATCAAGTGTCTCTTTTTGACTGTTCGTGAAGAGAGTCAGCAATCTTACAGATCGCCTCAATCCCCTGACGTTTTTTGACTTCCCGTTGTCCAGTCTGCCAGATTTGCTGGGCGAGCTTTGCCGCCAATGTTCCTTTATTGGGTCTTCCAGAGGGAATTTGTACATCTATATGATGTTTTTTAAGACCTTCAATCGCCTCCTCAGCCGAAGTAAAGGTAAGCTGACCATCTGGATGGAAGACTATCAACTTGGCAGGGCAAGAGGTTCGAAAACAGATACCCACCTTTTTCAGCTCCTTTAATATCGGGATATAAGCCCTGCGCCTTGCCATGGTCACGGGTGCATAATCGCTCAAATATAATCGCTGGCCTTTGTAGTTAACTTGACCCATTTTCCAGGTGTGTAGTATCAGCTCTTTTTCTTGAAAACGGAGAAATCGGACCAACACAGCTCGGGGCCTCGATTCTGGAGAGGGCCTAGGTCCCAGAGTGTGGTGAACTCACTCAAATTCTAAGGTGGTATCCTTAGGAACCTCCAGAGTCTGCTTCAGTAGGAGGCGAATGAATTTGTGAGGGTCAGCCCCTTCCTCCCCTTCAGGGATCCCCGAGATTCGGATGTTGTTACGTCTATTTCGGCTTTCGGCGTCTTCCACATGCTCCTGCAGGGTCTGCACATATTGATTAAGCTGGATTATTGCCCTCTCTGTTCTGTCGATCCTGATGTCCGCTTCTGTACAGTGCTGCTCCAGTTGCTCTTGTTGTTTCTCGAGTTTCCCTATATCGGTTCTCAGGGCTGTGGTTGTTGAACGGAATAAATTCCGGAAATCTCTGAGTTCTGTCAGGACCATGGACATCTGACATTGTAGGGTGCCGAGAGGAGGCTGCTCGGTGGTGCTATTACTCTGTCGTGAGGCCTCTGAGGCCTGTGAAGCTTCACAGCCCGAGTCTGAGATTCTGCCGTCCTTGCGGTTCAAAGGTTTTTTTTTAAGCTTTTCTCCCCTCTTTCAGACATTGTAACACCTCTGATGGAGTTTCTGTAATGTTTTTCTCAGAATAACACTGTAGAATTAGAGGGTTATTTAGGCTACGCGGACAGCCTGTAAATTCAGGCTTGCATCAGGAGGGTGACGTCACCGGAAGTCCAATGTTGATATTTTCTATTGTTTTGTACTTTTCTACTTTTTTTTCTGAAAAAATATTTTTGGGATTCTCCAGTGTTCTGATGGTATAGGTTGTTGTTGTAGTGTGTGTTTTGCAGGTTTGGTGTGTTTTGTCTTTTCTCTTCTTTCAGGTGGATCTTGGTGAAGAAAGAAGAGAAAAGACCAGAAGAGGATTGGAGGGACTCATCGGAGTTCCACTGTGCTTTAAAGTGTTTTTTAAAGTACTGTGTTGTTGTTAACATGTGTTAACCTTTTTACTTCCACAGATGTATTTGTGGGGGAGTGTGGGAGTGTAATGCATGTGTATAGTGTTTGCTCTGTGTTTGGTTTGCAGGTGTCCAGGGATGGGGGTAGGTTCCCCTGTTTTGGGTAGGTTTGTTTTGGCTAGATAGGTTTTCCCGAGAGGGCTAGGGGGAATAGACATTTTGTGGTCCTGATCTGCAGTAGGGGCCGCAGTGCTGGTCTATCAGGGCTATGATCTGGATAGTTCTTCCAGGGCCACTGGTTATCCATAGTAAGATCATAGTGTAGGGGCTGATGCATCAGCCATTGGCCTCTGGGCCCTTGGTGTTGCCTGCCTGTGCCTGGCACATGGTAGGGAAGAAGGTAGTGCTACCTCCCTGTAGTCAACACATAAGGTAGGATGGCCTGGTGCCAGGTAGGTAATGACTAGGAACAGTCATTTTCCTGGCTGAGGGTGAGTGTAACTCCTTTGTTCCCAGGGGTTACTAGAATCCCAGTTAGAACCAGTGGCAGGCAAGGAAAGGCAGTTAGTGAAATGCCAGTTAAATGGATTTCACATTGTCAAGCTCTAGTGTCAGTCTCAGCTGAGCTAGAGGGTGATGTAATCTTAGAACTCTCGCAGTGACATATGCCACATTTGTACTAGCTCTAGGGATGTTAGCTTTAGAATGTTCAGTCAGTCCTGGGTAGGAGTTCCAGGAGGAGGCTGCAGCTTGCTGTGCAGCAGCTCAGACAGCTCTAACAGAGAGCTCCCACTGTGTTTTGGGTAGTTTGTTCTCACCCTAGAAGAAGAACATAGAAGACAGTGATTGAAGTGGTAGAGACCTTGCCAAGTGGGGTTTCCTTTGCCCCATCCCAGGAGGGATGGGAGTGATCTTCAGGGTTCAGGGGCAATCCTCTCACCCAGTCTGTCTAGTGAAGCTGCCTGTGACAACTTCAGAAGCTATGAGTGCTTTTGTGTCAGCCCAGGAGGGGCACCTGCATACACTGGTGAATTTTCTCTGACAAAGGGACCCTGTCACCTAGACTGTTTCTGTTTTAAAAATGTCTGCCTATGTTGGAGTCTAGTGAGAGACTGTCCAAGTACAGAACTTTTAACTTTCTGACAGCTCAGAGGTGTGACATATAGTATGTTAAGTGTGAAAAACATTTCAAGATAGCATCTACAAGTTTCTGTGAGGGTGTTATTAACCAGATGAATGGCCGAGTATAAACTTGGAAGCAATAGGTGGGAGATCCACCAACTGGAGTAACCAGTTTACATCTCTGGGTTCAGTCTGGGCACCAGTTCAATTTTCAGTCGGTGCATTTGGCCAGTGCCTGATGGAAATAGTTACCCAGACGTGGGTTTTGGATTCTCTGTGAGCCTGTATGTGCTCTTTGGTGGTTGTGGGTGGCACTAGTATTCTTCATGAAATATGGGAAAGTATCCTAGTACTGGCCGTATGTGCCTAGTCAAGGGGAAAGTGTCCTAGTACTGGCCATGTGTGCCTAGTCACGAGGAAATGTACCAGTAACTGGCTGTGTGTGCCAGTCTCCATTTCAGAGCCAGAGAGTTCACTGTGTGTGTTCAGTATGCTTATGTTAAATGGGAAGTTCAGAAATGTCTGCACCTCAGTAATCTGTATTACCAGTATGAGTAACCCTGTGGGGGTCCATCTTCGCTTTGTGATTATTCACTGTGTATGTGAATAAAAGCCACACTCTAGAATCCCAACCTGGTTTGGACAATACTGTTGTTGCTTCCACTGTGTCTAGATTTTCTTGGGTGCCCCGTCCAGAAGTACAAACCTAGCACAATTATGAGCAAACATTTTCTCCGAGGGACCTGGGTTGCTGGCCATGGTAATTGGTCCCATCAGGTGTGCACCAGGTAGTTGCGACACTTGGGTTGCCTGTCTGTATAGCAGGCTCAGAGAAATGTGTGTACACTGTTCTGTAAACCCCCACCCCTCTCTTTTGCCCCTAGATGCTACATGGTGAGAGGAGCAGCCCTGCTAGTTAAACGGGGGGGGGGGGTTACATGCAGTAGAACAGAAATTGCTTTCTCTGAAGCAGAAATATTATGAGGGGGGCCCAGGTCCCTCTGCCTCCTAGCAGGTAGGTTGTGGATACAGAGGGCACAGGTGATATTTCAAACTGTTAGGCACCCAGCCACCCACCAGATGCTAAATAATATTCCAGACATAGTAGAGGCTTTCAAGACATATTATACAAAGCTTTATAAGCAAGATGCTCAACCCAAAGAAGAAGAACAGATAGAACAATTCTTGAAAGACCTAAAACTTTCTGAGCTCACGAAGGCCCAGACTATTTCCCTAACAAGACCGTTCTATGAACATGAAATATCAAAGACTATAGGCCAGCTAACATCTTTGAAGTGCCCAGGAACTGACAGCCTCCTGGCAGAATTTTATAAGAAACTGAAAGCCACAGTCTCACCCTTTTTGGAGAAAGTGTTCCAGGAATTGTTACCGAAAAAGGGCCAAATGTCACCATCCTGGTCAAAAGCTATTATCTCAGTCACCCCTAAGGATGGCAAAGATCCCTTAAACTGTTCATCGTCTAGATCCATCTCTATTTTGAACACTGATTACAAATTGTTTACCACAATAATAATCAAAAGACTTCCACTCCTAATTCCTCATCTGGTCCATTTAGATCAGACGGGATTTATTCCAGGCGCCAAGCACAGGACAATTTGAGGGAAACAATACACATAATAGACCACATAAACTTTACAAAAATGCCAGCTCTATTAATCAGCACTGATGCAGAGAAGGCATTTGATAAAGTTTTGTGGACTTTCCTGCACCTGACCTTACTAGATTTGGGATGGGGGATTCTTTGCTCTCTCTGCTCTTTAAATCATATAACAAACCGACAGCCTATATTTGAGCCAATGGGCGCCACTTGTGCAAATTTAACTTGGAACGGGGATGAGGCAAGGATGTTCTCTCTCCCCACTTCTTTTCGTTCTGTATATAGAGCCACTAGCCCAAAGTATTAGACAAAATCAAGAAATTCTGTGGGCACAGTTAGGTGGTCAAGAACATAAAATGGCATTACATGCAGATGACATTCTGTTGTACTTAAGGGACTCCACACACTCCCTCCCAGAGGTGATGGCTCAGCTACAACAGTTTTCATATTATTCAGGATACACCCTCAATACTACTAAAACAGAGATACTTTGTTTTAATTACTCGGCCCCAACCCAAATTAGACAAAAATATCCCATGAAATGGAACTTATCAAAAGATGAAATATTTAGGGATTTATATAAGTACCACCCCAGGCCAGTTATACCAACTAAACTATGCTCCCTTATAGCCCAATTAAGAGCTGACCTTGAGAGGTGGACTGTTCTCCCTCTTATACTACATACACACGTTCAGGCCCTAAAAATTAACGCTTTTCCTAGATTACTTTATTTATTCCAGGGCGTGTCTTGTGAGGTGCCAAAAAAAGACTTAGAAACATGGCAACTGCTGTTCATGAAATTTATATGGAATAACAAAAAACCTAGAATAAGGTGGCAGACTTTCTGTCTCCCCAAGCATCAAGGTGGTTTGGCAGTTCCTTACCTGCCAAGTTATTGGATAGCTGCGCAGATGAGGGTGGTGCTCCTGTGGGGGCATGCTAAATACAATGCTACCTGAACATCTATTGACTTGGGTGTGCAGGGGTCCTCCCCTCTACTGACACAGCTTTTCCTTCAGAGAGTATCTCCCCTACAGAGGGAGTGGTGTCTCTCCGGGACAAAGGCGGTTCTGGAGGGATGGAGAAAAGGGACAACAAATAGCATGGCCAGGTCACAACAATGGAAATACAGATGGTGGTCTACCGATCCCTCCTTCGCACCTGCCCAAATTGACAAATGGTTTAAGAAAAAAGCTGAGAAAGGCCTACGGGTCCCATGGCAACTCATGCAGGGGGGAACAATTATTTCCTTTATGGCGGCCCAACAGCGCTTTCAGCTGCAACCCACAGACAGAATGAGATACTATCAAATAAGTAACTATATCAACACTGTCAGTAGGAAAAAACAACTAGAGGCTAGCCTGCAGCCAGGGGATGATATATATGCACAAATCTGGACCTCAGAATCAGGGGCCAAAGCTATATCTATGTTATATAAACATTATACAATGGCAAGAAAGAATCTTGGACTGTGATTGGTCAGTCTGGTGCTGGACCCGTGGTGTTATCCCAGCATAACACCACAAGTCTAGTCTCAGCACTGTGAACATCCTAACTGCTTGCATTGCATTTGTTGGATTAGGATTGTTTTATCATCTTCTCTTAAGAAACAAAAATAATTTTCCACGCTAACAAAAACATTCTTTAAAATTATTTGTTTTTATTCTGTATAACAACAAGGCATTGTATAATAGGAATAATGTACTCCAGGGTGTGTGTCGTGCTGGGATAATGCCACATCTGGGACATTGGATGCAACCCTAGGTGTGGTGTTATCCCAGCACGACACACACCCCGTCGTGCATTATTCCTTTATTATATACAGACAATAACCCAGTCCACTGACTATATTAAACACAAATGGGAAAAAGACCTAGATATAAACATAGAGGAGAAACACTGGGGCAAGATGTGGGTAAGTACCTGGTCCACTACCTCATCCCCTGACTGGAGAGAATTTCTGTGGAAATTGAGGGCAAGGTATTTCAGAGTCCCAACGATAGTAGCTAAAGGTAACCCTGGGATATTACTAACATGTTGGAGACAATGTGATGAGTCCACGGCCTTTCAGACCTACATTTTCTGGACCTGTTCGCTGTTGAAACAATATTGGGAAGACATTATGTCACACATCAAACAAATCCTAACCATTAGTACCCCACTGGGCCCAAGTAATATTCTACTTGGCAAATACACCCAGGGCTTAAGGGGAAAGAGGCAGTATATCTGTGGCAAATATTGGTCTTGGCAGCACTAAAAGCAGTTGCAAAGAAACGGCATCAAACCGAAACCCCAGATCTCAAGAATTGGCAGAACATAGTAAACCACATATATAAACTAGAGGAGATCACTTTCAAAGTTCAGCAGAGGCTCCCAAAATTAGAAAAATAGATGAGCGAGATGGGAACTTTATGACGGCCTCAGCAGTGGACAACAGCTCAGGCAAAGGCCTAAACAACATAGCCCCTTGGACAAGGGACCTACACCCACTTTGATTAGGGGTCAGGTCAGTGATGTCGGCAAAAGTAATGATAATCTGCAGTGTACTGGTTTACCAAAATAAATAAAAGTTGATATTAAACAGAGTATCCCAGTAAATACATATGACTTATGGAACTAGATATAAAGGTATAGTGACCTAAAGTTGATGTTGTCAATTAATTTTAAGGGTTTTGATTTATATGCTTTGTAATAGATTATAAACATTGTTGATATGACAATATAATGTTCCACAAATGGTGATGGAAATTCAGACATCTGACTACATGGATGTATTGTTATGTGTTGTGTTTATTCCATATTTTTAATAAAGGAAGCATAAATAAAAAGAAAAGGACATGCACTGAGGAGTGGGCAGTAGAGCCAACCTGTAGTCACAAGCAAGTGACTGGGTGTGAGGGAAGCAGCTATTAAAAGTGCTTGTAACATGGGAGAAATGTCAGGAGTCCAGGGAAGGAACGTGATAGGTGAAACAGGGTCAGGTGGTGCAAGAGCAACACGGCATTATGGAATGATAATGCCGTGTTGCCTGAGAACGCTCTCACCAAAAATCCCCTGTTGAGAGCGTAAACGTGCTCTGAGAAGTGTCCCAGAAGTGAAGCCTGGAAAGTTTGTGAGATTTTGACCAATAGGTGGCGGTAGAAACACACATCGGACACCGAAAACAGAAAATGTGCTCGTTCTGTCGAAACCGCCACCAATTGCGTGGAAAACCAGTGAAGTGGTGAGTAAAAAGCGCTCTCTGGTCTCGTCCATAGAGCAGTGCACCCCTGCGAATCATGCACACCACACCACATATGTATTGCAGGCACAGAACAACTGTATATCGAGGTAGGAAAGCCAGGCATATCATAGTGGGGACATGATATCACGGAAGCAAAACTAGCAGGGTAGCAAATAGAGAAATGCTGAAATGGCAATGGGATGCAAGAAGTGCCACCTATTGGTCGGAACAGTGATGACCATGCCACAGAGTCCGCTGACAGAACTGCACTGAAGTAATTGAGACAGTAAGCGACTCAGCGTAAACAATCTCCCCAGAAGTCACCACGGCATAAAACTCACCTGTAAACAGATGGGCCACAACATAGCAGCCGACAAGAAGGATGAAATTTCTAGCTGTGATGATTGTGTAATGCAGCTGCTAGAATCTAAACGAAAGTTTTAAGTCTGCATAAATCGGTAGATACCACATTACTGCATGTCCGCTGCACAACGTGCACGCACATAGGTCTAGTTAGACAGAACCTACAAAGTAAGACAGCTAAAGCAAGAAACTGGAACGCAAGGAAGTAGTTGAGCTCATCTGCCTGTCGCAACAAACAAATCATTATGTAAACAATACTTGCTTTGTACTTTCCATGTTACAAGCGCATTAATCCCCTCTGAAGGTGGCATCTAATGGGGAGTTAATGCATGGTTGGTCATTGTAGGCACTCGGCCTGCGGCCTCGAGCCACAACAGCCCCAACCATGCATTAACTCCCCATTAGATGCCACCTTCATCGGTGATTAATGCTTACTGGTAGTTCGGTTACTTCCTTGTTAGTTTTTGTCCTGTCTGGGCCAAGTGTACTTCCTGGAGTGCTATATTAGATGATGTGCAGCCAGGAGGAGGAGGAGACCAGTAAGGACTTTGTGACAACTGGGAACTACAGGGGGGTTCCAAGCCAACTAGAAATCAGCTGTAAGTGGCAGGAAGCACACTGATCAGGGGATCTGCTGCATAACAGGAAGTCCGTCCTGTGGGAGGTTCTACAAGGGGGGTAAAAGAGAATACTCTTAACATGTGCCACACGTTTTTGTTCCAGCACATGAGTGGAACTGCACAGGAGTGGAACTGGTGTGAGACTGATGTCTTAGGCATCAGCAGGAGAAAGCAGGAAAACGGGTCTCTGCTGGTTGACTAAGGTAAGGAACCTGGTCACTTCTGCTGTTCACTGCAGGGAAGGGTTAAAGGTAACTGGTAGCCCATAACTGGCAATAGATGCAACAACCTATCTAGGGTAGGAATAGAGATACAGTGAATTTAAAATTCACCGGCGAAGTGGTCGATTTTGCCACGTGGAATAAATTGCAAATTTCCCCCTTTTTAGCCTGATTTCGCCAAGGTAAAATTTCACTGTGGAAAAGCGAAATTTCAGCTTCAAAGGTGAAATTTCGCCTCTAAAAGCTGAATTTCACCTTGGAAAGCAAAATTTCACCTTGCAAGGCAAAATTTTGCCATTCCGCAGGCAAATTTTAGCTGTTCCGCAGGTGAAATTTCACATTTCGTGACACGAAACAGGTGGAATTTGCAGATTACTTCGCGTAGTGAATTTTTGTCACTTTGTCCACCTCCAGGTAGGAATACAAAGGGATAACTGCAGTTGTTTCTGATACTGGGGAGGGCTTCTGTCACCAATCTTCCTTCCTACATGGACACTTGCTTTCCCCCTCACCCAGTTAATCAGTCACTACTCTCTACTCTTCATACTACTGCTTTGTTGTTCATAGCTTAATGTTCTTTTGCCTGGTTCAACATTTACTGTACATTAATTGACAGTATGGCAATTTTTATTCTGAAATGTTTTCTTGTAACTTATGCATATTGTTTCCTTATTTCCATATTGCTGTCTTATTTTTGTACATTGTTTCTTGGATCTGTTCTGTTCTCTTATACCCCCTACCCCCAAGATGCATCTGGAAACAAGTTGACACCAGCTCAGTATGACTTTCCTGGTAAGACTTTTTAAATTAGTTAATTAATTAATTAATTGAGGGGGGTGGGGAAAACTAATAAACAGCCTATCTAGGGTCAGGGTACAGTGAGGAGAGCTAATGAAAGTCTACTTAATAGTTGAGGGGGGAAACAAATTAGTACCTAACTGGGGTATAGTAATGGGGTAATTTGGACAAAAAAGGGAAATTAAGAAACACCCTATTAGAGGTAAGGGTATAAAGTCATTTTCAGGCAATAAGGAGAGTACATTTGTAAATGATGAGAGTTGTACAGTGCAGTGACTATGGAGGGGCAGTCTTCAGGGAGACTTTTTGGAGACTGGGGTGCTGTCCTATCTGTGTGCAGTTCTCTGAGCTGAGGTGGGGAGGTCTCTAGACTTTAGGCCGAGTTGACTAGGATTGGGGGAACCTCTTCCCTCACCCAGGGGCCACCAAGTCCACCACCACTGCCTCAGAGGGTGCCTAGAAGGAAGGCCAGCTGGTGTGTAGTGGGCTCCAGGAGGGTGGGGGTGGGGGTCAGGGAACACATTCCCCAACCAGTGCAACTACAGAATGCTTTCACTGCCCTGGCAGGATGGGACTGCTGAGATGAGGCACCAGGCTGTGGAAGTGGAATGAGAGGAGTGGGGTGTCCTTCAGAGCAGAGGCCCCAAGGTGGAAGGAAGAGGACCCCAGTGGAAGAGGAAGCAACCTCTGGTGGAGGACTCAATCGTCGAGGGGGGTAGCTTTGGGGCTTTCTTTCTGTAACAAGCTGCCCTTTGTTTTATCCTCAGTCCTCCCTTCTGTTTTTGATAAGCAGTCAGCACTATAGCCCGTGTCAGCAAATCTAGGAGCCAGATTTGACGCTGGGAGCATCTGTTTGTTTAGGAAGCCTGCTGATAGGAATTCCTTACTGCGCTATAATAACAGCTGCCACCCATATCATATCATTGAAAATATACCATAGGGACCATACATACGAGTGAAGTAGAACTGCAGTGAGGTACAAGACTCCTGTTCTGCTACGTCAGATCAGTTGATGGCTACTAGATTTAATGGCAGGAGCTATAGTGCCAATTGCTTACTAAAAGCAGAAGGAAGGACTGAGGAGGCAACAAGAGACAGCTTGTTACAGAGAAAAAGTCAGTCTCAGCATATCAACAAAAATAGAAATATGGCTTTTATTACTACCTTTACCCCGCAGGCCTGTAAGATAAAAGAAATCCTACAAAAACATTGGCACGTTTTAAATTGTGTACCAAGATTGAGAGAAATCACAAAAGAGCCCCCAAAGACGACGTTTAAGAGAGGTAAAAACATTGCTGGTACATCAGCACATAGTTTATACTGGCCAAAGGCAAACAATAACCAGAAACATACAGTAGGGACACACAAATGTGGAAATTGTGTATGTTGCAAAACACATAAAAGAGGAATGTATTTTGCTAATGTCACCACAGGTGAAATATATGAAATCAAAGATTTTGTTAACTGCAGCACAGAGGCTGTGGTATATCTAGCGATGTGTACAGCTAGGAACTGTCAAGTATTTTAATAGGCAAACCATGATGCCCCTTGAAAAAACAGACTGGGGAACATCTCCGCTCCATCAAGAGGTAGGCAAATAATTTGTGTTAACTGTACAAATAATGAACAAAGGTGCTGGATATTATTTTGCATTTATGGGATTGGAAAAAGTTGGTTTGAACATCAGGAGTGGTGATCTGGACAGAAAACTTCTACAAAGGGACTGCAAGACCTGGCAATACAAGTTTGAAAGCCAGTGTTTTCCCAGGATTAAATGAAGCTCTCCAGTTAAGTCCTTTTTTTATAGGAAATGGCTCATTGTTACTGGGATAGTATGATCAGTATGTATTAACTCTGCTTTTGGATATATATTTTGCTCTTGCAGTATTGTAGTGACCATCACTCAGAGTCAAAATTCACTAAAAATACCACCAACAGCTTAATCTGGTTCAATGTCAGATGGCATCCATCTGTATCCCAGGACAAGGCTGAAAATAAACAGAATTGTCTAGTTCTCCTTTTCTGGTCGACAAAAACAAAATGAATAAATAAAACTTAAATTCGAATGATATGGCTGTATTAATTTAAAGGAACCCCCCTTAGGTCTCAAAGTGTCCCTAGTTTAAAAAACACATTTTATGATTGCCAACATTCTGTAAAGATTGTTGATGTAGCTGGTAGTTTGATTTTGATTCTTTTTTTCTTTAAAAAAGTGAAAAACAGACTGCCAACCATACTGGTGTTACCACACCAAAACATGTTTGTTTACATTCCTTGATAGGTCCAACTGTTTTTTTCCTGGATTTGGGAACACCCACAACACAGTCTAGCCATTCATGATGCAGTGGAGTTTAGGAGGCTATTGCATCATGAGTGACTGCACTATTTAGAAGCATTTATAATGTTCAGGAAGTATTCAGTAAGAACAGATCCAGGATTGTAAACAAAGCAAGGTTGTTTATAAATATACATTAGCATGCATTTCAGTTCTACTAAACAAGGAAACAGACAAAACAAACAGCAACATCAATGAATTTTAGCGAAAGTAAGCAATCGTAAAATGCAGGTTTTTAACTAGAAATAACATGATGAAAAACAGGCTGACAGTGTCCCTTTAAGCAAAGGTGCCAAAAGACAGTTTCAGATCCTTGGATCAGAAATAAAATAAAAATACCACTTGTTTTTAACTCCCTTCCCAACCCCCACCACCCTTCTGCATCTTCATGTCTCCCTGTTAGTTTTTCCTCTTCCCATACCCCCCATCCCCAAATTTCGATGTTTAATCTGGGATATAGTGGTTTTACTGATCCATTGTTGCCTGGTTCCTTTAGTAAAGGATTATTACTTGTCGTATTGGTGCTCATACAAAACGATGAACAAAATGGGTAATCAGATACCTTTTAATGGCCCAACAAGAGATTCACAGAATGTTTTAAGCTTTCAGTCTACACAGAGTTCTTCATTAGAAAAACGGCAGTTATACAAAGAAATCACTTTAAGTGCTCAGAGCAGTATTAGTAAAAAAAAAACTGATGTTTTTTGCTTTTATTTTACCAATTCTGTGCCATGTACTTTAAGTGGCTTCTTTGTATAACTGTCACTTTTCTGATGAAGAACTCTGTGTAGTCCTAAAGCTTAAGACATTCTGTGAATCTCTTGTTGGTCCAATAAAGGGTATCAGATTATCCATTTTGTTCTCCTTCTTTAATGTATGTCAAAATGCATTGTTTGCACGACAGCACATCTATTAGGCATTATCGGAACAACCTTTTGCACTTTAAACTGCACTGTCACTTTAAATGGATCACATAAATGCTATGGATGGGTAACAGGTGGCATGCCTAAAAAATGCATTTACACATGGGAGAAACACTGGCGTTGGGTGGTGATCTGCTGTTTGAAATTTTTTATTTTCAATAAATTGTGTCTGATAATCCTACGACCAAGCCCTGGTCTTCCTTTTTCCTGGTGCGCTGTGTAGCTGGACTTGTGGTACTTGCTAGAAATTATGGGTGACATTAATCTGCCAGATGTGGACTGGAACATCCAGGCCACAGCCACAACTAGGAGCAAGATCATCCTACACTCCATGCAAGGGGCATTTCTCAGGCAGCTGGTTACATATCCCACTAGAGATGAGGCAGTGCCTGATCTGGTACTTAAGAACAGGGGCAGCGCTGTAGACGTCAACGTGGGTAGCCCCCTCGGTAGAAATGCTCGTCGTACAGTGTGGTTTGGGGTATGGATCGGGCAAAAGAAAAAATACATTAAGACAGGGGTCCTGGACTTTAGGAGGGTAGATTAAAAAAAATGAAGATTGCCTTAAGAAATACCTTGAATTGGGGGGATAGCTTGGAGGGTGGAGGCACAGTGGAATAAAAGAAGGAATAACTGAGGTAATGGGAAACTATTTAAAGGTAATTAGCAAGAGGTGCCAAGAGGCCACAGTGGTTCTCAAAGCAGGTGGCTAAGGCAGTAAGGGAGAAAAAAACTTTCAGGAAGTACCAAGAAACCCAAATGGAAGTGGACAGGAAAGTATATCTAGAGAAACAGAGGGAGGCAGGAAGGAGGGTACGGGCAACAATGACATAAATTGAGGAAAGGATTACCCAGGAGGTCAAGAATGGGGATAAGAATTTCTTCAGGTATGTGAGTGAAAAGAGAAAGGCAAGGGGAGGTATAGTGAAGATCTGGGGGGGCTGTGCATAGGAAGATCAAGAAAAAGATAACATTTTAAATGAATACTTTGCTCGATCTTCATAGTGGGGGTGGGGGTTGCTGACATGCATTAACAGGCACTGGGGGGGGGGGAGTGGACTCAAGTCCATTCATGGAGGAGCGAATTTGCTGGAGGTTGGAAGCCCTAATGGAAAACAAGGTGATAGGGCTGGATGGGATCCATCCAAGGGTACATAAGGAACTGAGCGCAGTGCTAGCTGACCCTCTGACAACACTATTTAGCACCTTAGTGGAGATGGTGGGAGGTTCCTCTGCACAAGTGCGGCAGCAGGCAGGAGGCCAGCAATTACAGACTAGTCAGTCTCACATCAGCGGTGGGGCAATTAATGGAGTCCCTGCTGAAGAAGAGACTGATGGAGTACCCGGAGCCATATGGACTCCATGACCACCAGAAGCATAGATTCACAGGGGGGAGATCATGGCAAACAATCTCACTAGGGAGGCGGATCAGGGATGGGCAGTAGATGTAGCCTGTCTGGACTTCAGTAAGGCCTTCGACACTGTACCACACAAGATGTGAGAACAAAACGAAAAAAAAAACAAGGTGCTGCGTCAGTGTGTGGTCTGAAAACAAAACAAAATGATAATATAAAATGCACACTGAAAATAGAGTTAGAATTTATATTTTGACCTTAGGTCTTCTTCAGGAATTATCTAAAAGAGAAAAAGCAAAGTCAATGAAGAGGTAAGGGGAAATAAAGTATATATATGTGAGGAAAGAAAATAGGTGTGCTAAAGGAAAAAAAGTGGTAGTCATAATAGGCAGGATAAGAAAATAATCTGGAAAACGAAAAGGTGATGATAGGTATAAAAAGGCACCGTAGGAGCGAATGAGCTGAGGAGTTCTCAAGTGGGGACTAATTAACAGGGTTTAGTAAGAAAGGTGAAAGGTGGTAAAAGTGGGGGAAGGAGGCAGAGACGCCCCAGCCAGATACACACAAAACTCGAACAAGCCGCTACTATGGGTACCCCACCCCCATACCTCCCAACTGCAAAGGACTTTCAGTTACCAAGCCCCTAATTGGACTAACTCCCTCCCAATCCAAATAGTCAACGAAACAAGGCAAGGTCCTTTTAAAGCTAGACTAAGGAATCTCCTCCAAGACTGTAATGTGTGTGATTGCCCCTGACCCAATCCTACAGCATTCTGCCCTTTTGGTGCCCATAACTATCTCTGCTTCTGGTTCAAAATCTCTACTACCTCACTATCTGACTATCAGCCGGTTAAAGACTTTTCTCCAACTTTTGTGGTTGTGCTAAAGTGTGACTCAACTACTGTACTGACCTAGACCTCCTCCTGATCAACCCTGACTGCCATGTATTGTAATGTAATGTAATTCTTCTTATGTATTATGACTGATGTATTGAAATGTAATGTAACTGTTCTTTATGTAATACATTGTACTGTCTCATCTCTGTTAGCAATTGTTTGCTCTGTACTTTAATGTATGACGTGGAACCTTTGTAAATGAGTCTTTGACTCAAAGGTCTTTCTGAATATCTCCAATAAACAATAAACATCTCTAGAAAATGAAAATGGATATGCACACGTAGCTGGAATGCCCATGTGAGTATGCTCAATCCTCACCCCCCCACTCGCTCGCGCACACACACACACACACACACCCTAGATGGAAGTGCGTGCAGACAAGCAAAGATATGATGGGGGTAAAAAAGACAGACTATGTTAATAAACCATAAGGTGACTGAAAGACATTAGCAGAAAATAAGTTTGTCATTTAAACCAAAGGGTTGCTGGGAGCCTAGCGGACGATCAGCTTGGTTTCCATGTTTTTTCTTTGGTCAGCATCCCAGAAACCCTGCTGAAGGACACAAACAGAAAGATCATTGACATTATGTCCCTGGAAGTAAAGTGAGATACAATGGATTTATCAGTGTGTCCATTCCTGACTGCCCTGCAATGTTCCCTGAATCTGTCAGCCAGGTGTCTGCCAGTTTCTCTGATGTAGATAGCTGCAACTTCCTGCTAAGAATACAATATATCACTTTGCTGGAAGTGCATGAGAACTCCTTGGTGATGTGAAAAACAACTGTAGGACCTTAAATTTTAGTGACACTAGAAATAAATCTGCCAGTGTAAAAGTGAGATCTTCTTTGGGGGTATCTCAGCCATCAGGTACCACCATAGGAACTTCACCGTCAGTGAATGGGGAATCCACACAGAAGATTTTCAGCAGTACAACTGGACTCACCCACTCCGTTGATGTCAGCCGACGTCGCCAACCCTATAAATGTGCAGGCAGGTCCGTGCCCTCCTCAGTTCTTTCCCACTGTCGACTAGTAAGCACAGTCTCCGTGGAAGAGCCATCACCATTTTGTGGCCTACAGCTTTTTTCTACTATCCCGTAAAATCTCTTTTTCAGAGATTTATTTTCTTCTTTTATGTCGAGAGTGAAACCATTGATTTCTCTCTGCCATCACTGCTGCTGCAGAAAAAAAAGATTGCCTCCAACGACCAGCACTCTGTCTGTGTCTGCTGTCTAGGGCCTGACCAGGATGCTTCAGATTGTGAGCTGTGCCAGCAGTTTAATCAAACCACCCTCAGGCAATGCAACAAGGCACTCCGATTCTTCATAGAACAGCAGGTAGCCAGCTCTGAGTTGATGCCCTCCGGGACAGCCGGTCACCATTCGCCCTCTGGATCCAAGAGCTCCAAGGCCCACCAGAAAGACAAGTCCTCGGGGAAGAGTCACGAAAAAGACCGGGACTGTGACTGCTCCCCCTGGTGGCTGTTCCAATCCCGTCAGCCTCTCTTCCTTCAGGGGCTCCACGTCGACGGCCCCGGCCACAACAAAGAGACCTGTTGTCCAGGTTCTGGTTCACTCCAGACCCATACCGGCAGCTCCTCTGCCTGTTTGTACCACTTCCACAGGTGCCGTTTCTTCACTTCAGGTGACTGGCTCTTCGGGTCAACCTGCTGGGCCGCTGGCTACCATGACTTTGAACCCCGGCCCTGACGACCATGGACTTGAATGAGGTTTTTATCAGCTTTACTAACATTGTAGTGCAACAGTTCATTGCCTATAACAGACAGCCATTGCCAGCCCAGTCATCGACTCCTTCATCATCGACCCATCCATAGGTTTTGGGCCTCCTGCACCTCCTGATGAAGCTTTCATCGACAGATCTCTTCGATGATGTCGATGTCGAGGAGGAGGAGTATCATCCTGATCTCATGTTACCAGATGAGGTAGAGGAAGAGGAGGACCAGTACTATACTTCAGATAAGTCTACAGCCTCCTCAGTTACTGAGGAGCCAGTCAAGCATACCCTGAGGTCTCCTCCAGAGGATGTTTCTTTTTATGGCATTATGAAGCAGATCTCTGCCACCATGGGGTTTCAGACAGAGGAGGATGATGTCAGTAGAAGGGACCTGGAAGACTATCTGGAAATTCCAGATTCTCCCCATAAAATCATACCTCCTTTGCTTTCTGCCCTAAGGAATGCTACTACAGCTGCATGGCACAGACAAAACATGGTGCCAGCTATGCCATGCCAGGCAGATAAGCTCTATAATGCTCCTTAGGGCACCCCTTATTTGGCTGTCCAGGCTGAGACAGATTCTGTGGTTATTAAGGCTGCTCAGGACAGGTCCAAAGTCCCCAAGTATCTTAGCTCCTTGTCCCCAGATAAGGAATCCCATCGGATTGACCTGTGGGGCAAGCGGGTATATGCCTCCTCTGCCTTAGGCCTGAGGATTGCCAAGTACCTCTCTCACATGGTGAAATTCCAAAACACCAATGCCAGAAAGGGCAAGGCTGTGGCTGAAGCCCTCCCTGATGGTACCCAAAAGCAGGAACTCCTGTAGTTCCTCCAGATCACAGAGGATGTTGGCAAGCACCTCCTCTGGGCCATCTGTGACCTGTCGGATACTATTGCAAGGGTAGCTGCCACTAGTATTTTCCTCCGGAGGCATTCTTGGCTGTGTGTGTCTGGTTTTGCAGCTGACGTGCAAAACAAAGTTTTAAATGCTCCTTTCAGTAGCACAAAACCTTTTGCCCCAGATATCCAGAATATCATAAATGACCTACAGGCCTCTGGCACAGTCATAAAATCTGTGCACTCCCTCTGCCACACTCAGCTACGTGGTAGAGGGCATTCTACTTTGCATAGACAAGGTGCCAGACCATGCTCAAGCTGTCGTCCTCAACCTAATCGACAAGCCCAGTCCTCCTTGTCTGCCCCCTCTCAGGCCAGAACCACTGCCAAGCATCCTAGAACTGAGGCCCCTGCTGCTTCAGCAGGTGCTGCCTCAGTCTGACTCCTTTCCAGACCCCCTCCACTGGTCCAGGCCCAGTAGGTGGTGGTTGGAGGTCGCTTCTTCTTTCATCTGAATCAATGGAGAACTACCACTTCAGACACCTGGATTCTACAAATTATAGAAAGCGGTTATACCCTGGAGCTTCTTTGGCACCCTCAAGGCTCCCCTCTCCCCCACCACCTGCCAGTTACCCCCTGGCCCACCTTCTTGTGCTCCAGGAGGAAGTACAGACTCTTTTGTGCAACAGGCAATAGAATCTGTGTCAGAGAGGTAAAGGAACTAGTGGTTCTACTCCAGGTTCTTTCTGGTACCCAAAAAGATGGGGGATTTACGTCCCACCCTCGATCTGAAGGACCTCAATCTCTTCGTTCAATACACAAAAAGTTCTGTATTTTATTTATTTAGTGTTTGTTGACTGGTTAAGTGCACTAGACAAATCCTGCCTATTTTCAGGGACGACCCGGGGGAGGGGGATACAGATGAATGCCAACTGACCTTGAACCAGATTAAGCTGTTGGTGGTATTTTTTTTAGTGAATGATGGAAATTTGGCCAGGACACCGGGGAAATTCCCCTACTCTTTGCAGGGGGCGTTGCCACTCTGCAGGAAGGTAGGAGGATCTCAGTTTGATTCTGGACATGGAGGGTGAAGGACATGTTGTGGGACCTATGGAGTTTGGACTGGTGGAGACTGTGGAATTATCTGATTTGAATGTGGAAAGTATGGTCGCTATGGATCCTCAGGTTGTTATGCCGGCTTCCGAACAAAACATAGAAGAGGATATTGCTGAAGATGAGGCATTGCTACGGGCAGAACTAAACAAGAAAAAACAACAGCTTTTGTTGATGTTGCCGGCGGCGGAACAGGAGTTTTTAAAAGGAAAGTCGCAACTTGAGGAAGAAAAGAAAAAAAGAAAGTGGTCTATGGCTAGCCCTCAACAGGAAGTAAGTAAACGTTTGCCTGGGGGGGAGGGGGGCTCGGAACCTTTACCTCAACCGGAGTATAACAACATTCCAGACCAACCGAGTGAGGAGAATATGTCTCAGGACGTTTGTTTTGAGGGCAATCCATCAGATTGGACTCCTAGTAAGGCGCTCCATGGGGCGGGCTGGGTTTTTACCGATGGACGGTGGCTACCAGATCCTATTATTCTTATCCCTGGTTCCCTTAAAAAAACAGACACTATTAACTTGATACTTGTACTTGTGCCCACTGATGGCGATGTTAATAAGGCAGGTGAACTTTCTCCAGTGGAACAGGCTTTGGGTGTAAACAAGGAATGTAACTTAGTAGCTGCGTCAGACGCTGAGCCTCGGGTGATCCAGGGAGATGGCGGAGTGCTTGAGGAGTCTCTGGGCAGGGATTCTGCCTTGCCTAATGTTACAAGTGGGGACTGCATTGCACAAAACAAACAAGACATTATGGGGATAGGGCAGGAGTCTGCAGGTAATGTCACAGAAACAAGGAAACAGCCCGGAGTACCTCTAGGTGGTAAGCGCCCTACAACCTATGCAGGATTATTTCAAACACCAATCACTGCTGCAAAAAGGAGATTTTTGGTGCGCCTTAGATATAAAGGTTTAGCCCCGATTACACCTGCAAGATTGTGGGTATGCAAAATGCTATTAATGGACTCTATGGGATTTACACCTGCTGAGGTGTATGCATTCATTCATGCACCAGGTGATCATATGTATGACGTTAGTTTTTGTACTATGGCTTCACTTGACAAGTTCTGGAGGTTATATTATGGGGTAAAAGATGCTACTGAATGGAAAGATTTTTTAGCAATACCCATTACTAAACCAGCTATTAAGACGATTACGTTGCTATTCAGGAATGAGGGTGTGGATATCAAGGATATATTTTGGCTGGAGAAACGATGTACCATATTTGATCATCCTTGCCCTATAATGGATGACAATGGTTTCTGGACAGGGGGGTAGACTTTTAGAGTTCAACTGAACGAAACAGATCAAGGTATTCAACATCTTCCAAGTTCCTTCTTCTTGGACCGAGATAGAGGAATTCTTTTTTATGCTGGGCAGCCAAAGAGCTGTTATCGATGTGGATCTTTATCACATTTAAACACTGATTGTGACACTGTTAGATGCTTTCATTGTGGATTGTTGGGCCACACGGCAATGCAGTGTTCAGCTTCCCCCGTGTGTAATCTTTGTGGGGATGACGAAAATGTTTTTCAGGACTGCCCTTGGGCTGCTCGAAATTCAGAGGAGGCCTCTGATCATGACATTTTGCTCTCACGGGCCAGGCATTCCTTTTCTTGGAATAAGGAAGCTGGTATAGATTTTTCAATGCCTGTCAGGAGAAGGGGTAGAGGAAGGGGTGGAGGTTTTGGGGGATTACCAAGGTCTGTTCCTCTGTTGTCTAGACACACAGGAGTTAACACTTTCCCCACTTCTAAAGTAATGGGAGAGTTGCAGGTTTCTGAGGTTTCTAAACCTATGAGGGAAACCGAAGACTCTTTGCACCCCCCAAAGTTGTGCTGTGATGGTTACCAAAAAGCAGCAGAAGACCTGTGGAGTAAATTCCCATACACAATTCAGTACCAGTTTCACTTCCCGGTAATGGTAGTGATACAGACACTGTTTTATGTCAACCTCAAGGAATGGAAGACCCCCCTCTGATCTCTGATATAACTATAGAAGGTGACTCTGAAACATTTACAAATCAAATACCATTGCCCCCATTGCCTCTTTCAAACCATTTTTCAGTGTTCTCTTCCTGGGGTGATAGAGTTGAAGAAGAGCAACCTATGGACCAGGCTTCAGAACCTCTTCCCTCACAAGGAGAGAAGGACAATAGCCAAGTTGGTGGTAAAACATCTGACCCACCTGAGTTACCCACTAGATGCACAAGGTCTAGTGTTAGATTGAAAAAATTCCCGCCCTGAGCCTGTTAATATTAAATTGGCAAGTTTAAATGCCAATAGTCTGAAATCACCTGTTAGACGAGCTACTACTTTTTCAATTCTACAACATTTGCAGTATGAGATAGTCTTTTTACAGGATACTAGATTTGACACAATGTCAGATATAAATATAGCCATGAAGGAATGGATATGGGGACCTTCCTATTGGTCTATTGGGCCTGACTTGTGTTGTGGAGTGGGTATTGTTTTTATGACATGTGATGTTCGAGTATTCAGGCTAGTAGATATAGAGCCTGGTAGAGCACTATTGTTGGATGTGGAAGTGGGTTCTTTTCATTGTTGTTTGATTAATATTTATGCCCCTCAATCAAAAGCCCAGCATATAGAATTGATGGTGAAGATCCAGCCATTCTTGCATACTAGTAGGCAAATATTTTTGGGGGGAGATTTCAATGTTAATTTTCAGCAGAAACATCCAGGTAGCAAACAGTATTGTGATAAAACTTTCTTAATGAAAATTATTTCTCAAGCAGGCCTGCAAGATGCACATGTGCAGGGATGCAATAAGGCTAACCCCACCTGTTATAGAGGAACTTTATCATCTAGAATAGATTGTATTTTTTTAAAAAAAATGGCTGGCATTTGCTTTACATGTACATTACCTATTGAAACCTCTGACCATATGTTGATAGGAATTCACATTGCAATCCCCTTCCCCCCCCAAGAGAATCTGGACTGGGTTTTTGGAGACTGACTATATCTTTGTTGTTAAAACAGGAAGTAAAAGATGATTTACAGATGATTATTTCTGATAAACGCTCCACTATATTTTTATATGAGGGAGAGCTTAGTCAGTGGTGGGAAGACATCAAACAGTGTCTTACACAGTATTTTCAGTTTAAGGCTAAGACTTGGGCTGCATCAATTAATGCTAAATATTTAGAGCTTAGGAGAAAATTATATCAGTTATTGCCTGATCAAGTTACCAGGGGTCAGGATTTAAGTCACAAAATTAATTTAATTCATACAGAAATGTCCTTATATCAATATAACAGGCAGGTATCTTTATAGAAGGAACAATCCTTTGGGACACAGGGGAGAGTGGGTCAAACAAATCCATTTACAGATCGTCAGCAAAGGAGGGAGAGGAAGGGTTTTGTTAATTTGATAAATGAGCAGGGAGTGTTACTTACTGATAATGGAGCTGTTATGAAATATCTGGAATCTTTTACTACTAAAACATATGGGGAGTTAACCTTTAAATTCTACTAGTATTTCTATGGTGCTACAGGCGGCTGACCCACTGAGATTGACAGAAGAACAGTCTAATAATTTAATAGATCTTTTTTTCTCAGCAGAATTACAGAGAGTGATTATGACCCTAAAAACAAATATTTCTGCGGGCTCTGATGATTTGCCAGGAGAACTATAATGGGAATAAACTATTATGGGAATATATGCCTGCCGAAGTTTTGGCTATTTATAATTTTATGTTGAGTGATCTTTGTTTACCACTACAAATGTATGAAGGGCTTTTGATTTTTTTGTTTAAAACTGGACAGGTGTCAGATATTGCGAATTAGCGTCCGATCACTTTATTAAATGTTGATTTTAAAATATTGGCAAAATTATTGGGAAATAGACTAGCTGCAGTAATGAATTTTTTGATACATCCGGCACAGTTGTGTGGGATATCAGGAAGAAGTATTACAGATGCTTTATGTTTATTAAGGGAAATAATGGATGGTGGGAGGAATACTGTAAAATCTGAATTAGATGGGGGTTTTGTGTTTAGTCTAGAGCAGGCAAAAGCGTTTTATAATGGTTCACATTATTTTTTATGGCAGTGTCTACATTCTTATGGAATTCCTGAGATATTTATTCAGTGATTCGACTATGTTATGCTTTGGCTTTTGTGAGACCATATGAGAATGGGAATATTGGAAGCCCTTGTAAGATTTTGAAAGGGGTATGACAAAGGTGTCCATTAAGCCCTTTGTTGTATGTCTTTTATATTGATCCAATACTCAGAATTTTACAAAGGTCACCTTTGATTAAGGGTTTGGGTTCTGAAGTGGCACAGAATGTTAAAGTTATTGCCTATGCAGATGATATTTGTCTATTAGCACAAGATGATATGTCTCTTTTGAGGGTATATGAATTAATTCAGGAAATAGGGTCAGTTATTTGGGGCCTGGTTGAATCCCCAAAAATCCAGTTGTTTGGCAATTCAGGATTTTGATAGTCTAATCTTAGAGGTAAGAGGTATCCCCATTACTAAACAACCTAGTAAGATTCTGGGTATTTACCTGGTCATGAGAATTTGGCTGAAGATAATTGGAATAAAGTATTGGAAAAGGGATGGATAAGGTAGCTCGTTGGAACGTGTGGAAAATGTCAAAAAAGAAGAGAATTTATTTGATCAATTCATTTTTAGTTCCATTATTCGTGTTTATAGGTACAGTTTTTCCTCTGCCCTGCTCATTGGAAACAAAATTATTGGCATGTTTTTTTTTCTTGTGTTTGGAGTTTGTGTTTGGAGTAGTCATTTGAATCCCGTCAAGCGGAATGTGCTTTATAAATCTATTAAGGAAGGAGGACTTCATATGCTCAATCCACTGGTATTTTTTTCACGATTTTTGTATATAATAATTTGCTTCCTTTAATGAAACATTCATCAAAATTATGGATAAACTGGGGTATACCGAAATTACAGGGTATAATGTTGGAATGGAGCACGAATGCCTTTTTACATAAAAATAAATGTTGTCCCGGACTGGAGAGCCAGTGGGCAGGGGTTTTTGACAAAGTGAAACAGTGGAAGGTGATATGTGATTCAGTTTTAAAATTTCCTAGGAAAATCCTGTATGAGGGCATTATTCAGGAATGGTTTATGGAATACCCATTTACAGGCTTCTCAGTGGTGGATCAAAATTCAATCTCTAATTTAATTACATATATTAGGATCCCAGAGAAAATGTGGGACATGGTGTGGCTAGCAATTCATGGAAAAGTGAACGTTAGAGGGGAATCAAAAGCATAAACAGCTTCAGGACCGCTAATGCCCAATAGATACCTGTGTATAATCATTGAGACTGTGGCACATGTATACTTTGAATGTCCTTATATTAAACAATTTTGGGAACTGACTGAAAATTTAGGTACTTGGAAATTAGAATTTCCTTCGGATGAGTGATTATTGTTTTACGGTATAATTCCAGTTTCACAAAGATCCATTCCTCATAGTACATTATGTATGATCATGGTACACTTTATATATTGGATATGGATAGGACAGTGTAAGTTGGCACTTCAACAAATGGAGATTTCGGGAGGGGAACTTTATTTTATAATACTCACTGCATTAAAAGCATTTAAATATGCGGAATCTTTAACGCTTTCTCTGGCTAATTGGGAGACTCATTGGAAATATTTTGATTGGCTGTAATGAACTATCTTTTATATAAAAAAAAAAGGGTGGGCTGGGGAAGGGGTATTCTTTGAGTCCATTGTATGAAGTAATACTTATTTTAGTTCAGTGGTCTTTCCTTTTTATGGTTTTGGGCAGTGTCCTTTTTTCCCTCTACTTTTGTAGTGGGCAGGGGAAGGGGGTGGGTTTATACTGTTTCTTTTATGTTTAAGCATTTTTGTATGAATTAATACTTATTTATGTTTTTGATTTTTTTCTATATTATGATTATGTATGATATAATATTGAATTGTATGACTCTGTTATGATTTGTTTAGATTTCAATAAAAATTCCCCTACTCTTTTCGAGAAGTGCCATGGGATCTTTAACATCCACCTGAACTACCACCAATCCAGGCAGATGGGACCTCGGTTTAACGTCTCATCTGAAAGACGGCACCCCAGAAGTGCAGCACCTCTCTCCTGCTGCACTACAGTGTCAGTACTGGGATATTAACCCAAGTGCCAGATGTGGGAACTGAACCCACAGCCCTCTGATCTCCCTGCCTCAGAGGTGAGTGTGCTACCTACTGAGCCACTGACACTGTATAGTAACGTTACCAGGACTTCTGCCCCTTCTCAAGACCAGGGACTGGCTTTGCTCCCTGATTATGCAAGATGCATACCTGCACATAGCAGTTTCCCTCCTCACAGGAGTATTCTCCACTTCACTTTCCAAGGGGAACATTACCAGTTCAAGGCCTTGCCCTTTGGCTTGTCCACTGTGCCCTGTGTATTTACCAAGTGCTTAGTCGCGGTCATAGCAGCCCTCAGAAGGGAGGGTCTGTATGTCTTCCCGTAGCTGGATGATTGTCTTCTCAAAGCCCCATCCAGGAATCAGCTGCTACGGACTCTGGAGCATACTCTACAGCTGTTCCAAGCCCTGGGCATCACGGCTAAACTGCCCAAGTCTGTTCTTATGCCATCTCAAAGATTACAGTGTATTGGAACATTTCTGGACTCCAAGGAGGGGAAAGCTCTCCTTCCCCAGTGCAGAATGGAATGCCCCATGTCCCAAGCTCATGAAGTCTCCTACAGTTGGTCCATTCCTGCCATACTGTACCTCAGGCTTCTAGGCTTGATGGTTGCCGCTATTCCCACTGTCCCCCTATCCTGGCTCCACATGCGTACACTTCAGTGGACTCTCAGGGTGCAGTGGGATCAGTGTCTGGATGAGTTGGACCTGCTAGTCTTGGTTTCCTCCACTATCTGCAAGGTTCTGCAGTGGTGGATGGACCCCTATAACCTTCTGCAAGAGGTGCCCTTTCAGATTACTACCCCACAACAGATCCTTACCACAGATGCCTCGGGACTCAGTTGGAGGGCTCACCTGGGTTCTTTTCAAACCCAGGGCTCCTGGTCCCAGTGGGACTCTGCCCGGCACATCAATGTTCTGGAAATGAGAGCAGTGCTCTATGCCATGCAGGCCTTACAGAACCATCTCGCCCCTGGCTAACTGCTGGTGCAGTTGGACAACCTGAGCTTTGTCTATTATATCAACAAACAGGGTGGGACACACTCCTACCCCCTCTGCAAGAAGGCCATGCGTGTGTGGTACTGGGCTCTAAAACACAGCCTGACACTCTCAGCAGTCCACGTACCAGGCACTCTAAACTGCCTGGCAGACAGGCTAAGTAGGATTCTGTCCAGCATACATGAATGGGAGCTTCTCTCATCTGTAGCAGATGATCTGTTCAACAGATGGGGTTGTCCCCACTCGATGCAAAACTGCCTGATTTCTGCTCGCTAGATCAAGGGCCTGGAATTTTCTGGTGGAATGCGCTGTCCCTTTCCTGGAGCAGGAGGTTTCTGTATGCATTCCCTCCATTTCCACTAATACAGAGGGTGCTCATCAAGCTGCAGATGGAGGGAGCCACCATGATCCTGGTAGCTCCATTCTGGCCCCACCAGATGTGGTTCCCTCTGTTTCAGCAGCTGGCGGAGGAGACTCCGGTTCCACTGCCCTTCTGAAGGAATCTGCTGACCCAAGATCAGGGGACTCTGGTCCATCCCAATCTAAGGTCTCTCCATCTGCATGTGTGGGTCCTGAGTGCATCGCCATTGGCAGGTTTGGGGTCTCTAGTTGGGTAGTGGACGTTCTGGTGGCCGCTCATAAACCCCCTACCCATACCACTTATGCCATGAAGTGGAAATGGTTTGCCATTTCGGCTGCCAAGCATTCTGTAGTTCCCTCCACCTGCCCTGTGAAGCATGTCCTGGACTACCGGATTTCCCTGTTTGACTTAGGTCTCCAGTATTCCTCCCTCAAAGTTCACCTTTCGGCCATTTCTGCCTTTCATGAGCCCATGGGTGACCGCACGACTGCTCAACTGGATGTTTCCTGTACCTTAGGAGCATCCTGCATCTGAAATCCCCAGTCCATTCCCTGGTCCCAATTTGGGATTTAAATTTCATTTTAGAAAAGCTGACCCTGTCTCCTTTTGAATCTATCGTGACTTGCGACTTGCACTTTCTCTCTTGGAAACCATTGTTTTAGTTGCAATTACTTCTGCTCAAAGAATTTCAGAGCTTCAGGCCCTCTGGTGTAAGGAGCCTTATTTAATTTTTCACAAAGACAGGGTATCTTTGCGCACAGATCCTAAGTTTCTCCTGAAGGTGGTCTCAGAGTTTAAACTCAAACAGTCTATTCACTTTCCAGTTTGTTTTCCAGAGCGTGCCAATCCAGGGAAGCACTGCTCAATACGTTAGATGTGTGCAGAACTTTGAAGTACTATCTCCTTCGGACTAAGGAATCTAGAAAGCCTAAGTAACTTTTTGTTTCATTTACCTCAGGTAGACATGACGCTGCTGTTTCTAAGCAATGTTTAGCCAAATGGTTGACTAATTGCATTGTGTTCTGCTATAACAAGTATGGGAAAGAGTTGCCTGGTGCTGTGAAAGCTCATTCCACCAGAGGGATGGCTACCTTAGTGGCTTGTTTCAAAGGGGTCTCAGCTGCCGATATCTGTGTGGCTGTCACATGGAATGCTGTCCACACCTTTACCAAGCACTACAGTCTGGACATTGCCTCAAGAGCCCGTGCAGGTTTTGGCAGGGCTGTTCTGCAATGACTCCTGTCTTAAGCTTAAGGAGTCATCAGCTAGTCCAGCTCTCAAGGCCTTCTGTATTAAGTTTATGAAGGCCATTGCCTGGGTCGGTTGGTTTACATCTGTCTTAAGTTTATGGAGAGCTAGCCTCCCAGTTTATCTGTTCCTACCTGTCACTGTTTGGGACTCATTCCTACAATGGTATCAGATGGCTGAGATACCCCCGAAGAAGACAGAACACTTATGTAAGAACTTACTGTAACAGATCTACGAGGGGATCTCAGCCATCAGGTCTATTTCCCTCCCACTTTCTCCCTGTAAGGGGCTCCTGTTCAGGACCTGGCTATTTGCTGTATCCATCATTTCATTCTCAGCTGGTTCCCTCGGTCTCCTCGGTTCCCCAAGGCTCTAGTCTTGCTCCCTTCATCTCCAGATGGAAAGAACTGAGGAGGGTGTGGGCCAACCCGCGCCTTTATAGAGTTAGCAATGACAGCTGATGTTGACAGCATGGGCGAGCCCAGTTGTACTGCTGAAACTCTTCCATATGGATTCCCCATTCACTGACAGTGAAGTTCCTATGGTGGTACCTGATGGCTGAGATCTTCTCAAATATCTATTATTATGGTAAGTTCTTATGTAACTGTTCTTTCTGTTGCAAGCTTTGGTACTTGGTGGGGAGGAATTGTTAGGAGTGTGTAGGCTGCTTTGTACCAGGAGATTCTGCTGGTTTGGGTGGTTGGCAGTAGAAGGCAGTTGGTGGCTCTGTAAAGGAAGCTTTGATATTAGGGTCAATTTGCAGAATAGGGAAGTTCCTAGTGATGTTCCTGTGACCAGAAGGCATATTAGAATGTAAGGGAAGCACTACTGTAAAGCATTTATCTGTCTGTCTGCCTGCCTGCCTGCCTGTCTGTCTGTCTATCTATCTATATATCTATCTATCTGTCTACCTACCTACCTACCTATTGGATCACAAGTACCTTTGAGCCAGAGACTCATTTACAAAGGTTCCATGTCGGGTGGGAACAGCAGTTAACACAAAAGGACAATAGATAACACAGTGACAATTGGATAGGAAACATTAAACACAGTCGAGCTAACAATGTTGAATATGGGTACAATTGTTACAAAGTATAAGTAAATTGTAGCAGCAATAGTGCCATTGGTGAGATGAGTTTGACAGTAGTAAGGTAGCAGGAGGCAATACCACCAGATAAGATCATAACAATAATAAATGTTAAAAGAAAAGTCTATAGAGGAAGATACTACATATCATATTAAAGCAGCCAACGAATAGACTTTGTGCCTGAGAGAGGAAAGGGGGGGGGTGGAGCAGTGGCCCAATCCGAGCCAGCAGAGACAAGGGATGAGAGAATGTTGGGGGTGTGTGGGAAGGTGGGGTAGGTAGTAGGTGGGTCACAAAGTGATTAACAGAAAGGGTGCAGAGTTGATTGTAGGAGGAATGGAGGGTTGGAGGTAAATGGGGATGGAGTGGGGAGAGCAAGATGCAAGGGGAGACCAGGGTTAGGCTAACTGGGGGGGCTAGGTGGGGTAGTCACAGCTGCTAAGTGTTGTGAGGCGTCTGTGAAGTTTGCTCTTGAATGGACCAAGTTTGGATTCATCCAGTGTCTGAAGGGAGGCCATTTACCCAACTGGAAGCTCTGGACATAAGAGATTGCGTTGTTGTTGTCGCGTCAGAGTATCCCTCCTGTGAGGGCCAAGATAATGGGTCATATTACTGACCCAGGATAGTGCTCTGTCTTCTATGCTTTCTGGGTATCCCTTGTTAATAAAAAAAAATGTGCATTGTTTGAGCCTGCTCAGCAAAATCATCATCTTCACTACATAACCTGTGAAGTCTAAGAAACCTTGAATTTGAGCAAACCATCCTTATCAAGTTTGGGATGGCAGGAGCTGTGGAGGAGAAAGCTATGTGAGTCAGTGGGTTTGTAATGAAAAATTCCGCCCTACCAGAGACTGCACACAATCTAGTGAGAGCATCTGTAGTTCATGCACAGTCCAGTCTGTGTGGGGATGGACAGATCCCGTTTAAAACTCCTAGCATAGGCGTCTCAAGAGTGTTTAGTATGCTGCTCAGAGTGGCTATTTCATTTAATTTCCTGGTAGGCATATTGGATAAATTGCCAGTTTTCAAGTGCAACCAACTTACAACATGGAAAAACACTAAAGATGAAGCAGACATTAAACATACATGCAAGAAGTTTGTTCCAATATCAAGTGATACAGGGAGAATTTAAAAAATATTAATAGATTGGGAACATTTATATGCTATTCTAGTGCACATTATTCCTGAGACACATAAAGATATAGAAAACAACAAACAGAGATCGCACATGGATATGAATACCTCTGACTACACTAGCCAACTGTAATAACATAAAAAGTTGGACACTCATCACCTCTATGAAAACAGACGCTGCTTCACATTATTCTTTAGTGCAATGTAGCTCCTTCATCACTGGTGTGCTGATGTTTTTACAATGCATAGCACCGATAATAAAGGAGCATTTCTGCACTAAAGAACAATGTGAAGTAGTCTTTTTCACATAGGTGTGAGTGCTTGACTTTTCTGTTGTTACTGCATAAAGATGGCATCCAAGTAAGCATAAAAAAAATTCAGCTATTTTACATTACATTTATTTTTTATTTAATTCAATACTAGGATACACTTTTGAGAACATGCTATTTTTCAAAGGTTCCATGTCAGACAACTTACACAATAAATGTATAAAAAGAGATTCTAAGATAGTGAAATAGATTTTATAATGAGACAATTTCACAAGTATTAACAGGTAATAAAAGTATTTACAAATTTTACGAGACATTTTTTACAAGTGTGTGCAGGCATTAATTACATATGCTGCTATATATCTGTATTAGCTTGGACCATTTTTCTTTAATAAAACAAAAATATTTGCTTGATTTGAACTGTGATTTGGAAATTTTCCCCACATCTCCTACCAGTGGTTCAGAAACATATTAATGCAAAGGGTAAATAACATTGTCCCCTGTAGGTCAAAACTACATTCAAATTATGAATAACATAAAAGTCTGAAGCTTGAACTCTCCTGGTCAGGAGGCTGAACTCTCCTGGTCAGGAGGTGTGTTTATTAAAGAAGTGGCCCTGATAATGAGTACGGACGTTATTTGTTCACCCTTAAATCACCCTGTGCTTGAACACACGTATTAAATGGGCACTGCCATAATTGAAACCTTTCCCTTGTGAGATCTTTGGATTCCGAACAAACAGCATACGCTGTCTCACTTACCTTGAGAATGAAAAGCTCAACCTGCACTTCAGGCACGTATCAAAGACTTTCTGTAAACAGATGAGCTGAGATTTAATGGAATATACTGAAAACATTTGTAGGTAGCACACAGTCCTATCTGGGAGGTGAGGGGTTAAAGGGGGCATTTTCTGACTGTGTCTCAATCTGCCCAATTGTGCCCAAACTAGAAAGCCCTATTTTAGAGTCCTGAGTTTATGTGAAAGTTTTTATTATCTGTTTGCACGTGCCATAACAAAACTGATGCAAGCATCCGAAAAGTTAAGCATTCATTATTTGTTTAATGCAAACTCTACATTTCAAGTCCAAACTGCTAGACCTGTCACTTTTTTTTTGGGGGGGGGTGTTATTTCCGGTCCCGACCCCACCTACCACTCCCCCATCTCTAGGCTTCCCCCCTCAGACAGGGCCACTGGGCGGGTGACCCCTCCATGAGATCATGGGTTGCAAAGCCCTGACTTGCCCCCCAGGGTGGGGTCACAGGAGCGGAACCCTCCCAGTGGACAACAGTCTGAGCGGGGAGCAGTGGCAGAACAGGGCCATCATTTATGGGCAAATTATTTCTGCATTTTCTCCTCCCTGAGGGCAGGGACATGCAATGATGCCAGCATCCACCCATACCAGGCGCATGGGACCCCCAGCCTTTGCCAGGGGTCCTCATTGTGCTGGACACTCTTCCCCCCAGAGATGGAGAGCGGTCCTCTGGACGCTCTATCCCTCCCTCCAGCCAGCCCTCTGACTCCCGGGTCTGTTCCTGAACCCGGGATGTCAGCACCACAGATGGATGCCTTGCGGCTGCACTGGCGGGCCAGCATGTGCTAGACCTGCCATTTAACTGATGGTCTAAAAGTGATGGAAGTCTGCTTTGAAAACACTGACAGGCAGATCCAGTTTGAAAATCCTACCCCAGGAGTTTCAAGAGTGTTTATTACGCTGTTAAGAACTGACATTATACAACAGCTGTGACCAAGCTGATACCCTTTTTACTAAAACAAAACCAAAAAAGACAATACTGGATATAGTAAGGCCCACTCTCCCATATAACCCATATGAAAAAGACTTTAAAAATAGTGTCCAAATAGTTTATTCATGTATCTTCCAGGCTAATATTCAACGTTTCGGGATATACCCTTCATCAGGACACTGGTCAAATTTCTAAAGAATAATAAACACATAAAAAATATATTACTAGCTAATTTTACAAAAATTAATTTTTCCATGTTAATTCAAATAAACTCTATACAATCAAATATCGAAAAATGTCCTTACATATCAAAATTTACATTCAAATATCTGTTGTCTTCTTATGCACAAATACATTAGGTTCTAAGTTTGATTCTCCCTTACAGCCACTGTTAAACAGAAACCAGACAAAGAAAAAATCAACTAAAGAAGTTATTCAGCTTTTCTACTAATACCATTGTATTGCTCAATATACAACTTAATCAAATTTCCATTCTTAAAACAGTTTTTTACTCTGGAAAAATATATACTCACAAGTTGCCATTTGATCCTACCATTCTGAAAAGCTATTTCACTGTAAATAAACTTTTAACAAATCACCATTTAAGTCCGTGAAAATTTTTTGTTTCTAAATGAAAGACCAATAACCAGAATCGGTAAACATACAATTAAAACATTAACTTATTTTGTGAAGTTTTAAATGCTAAAAAGCAGTATCACTTAAACTAAACTTGAATAGACGTCAGACTTATTACCCTGAAATATTGTGAAGTAAGTCTTTACTCCTAAAAGACATGCTTGAAAATGTTGATTTTTTGAGTTTTTGAAAAGTAATAGAGCTGCTCGAAATAATATCCTGACAGAATGCTGTTTCTGTTTTCGTTCCCTACCAATAAGCAATACAAATTGAAAACAGTTATGGTCCAAAGAGTTTAGAGGACAAGCTTAAAACATTATGAATCACAGGTTAGCGTTTTTACTCAATTCGCACTTGTATTTTTGGTAATGGGAACTTAAATTAGAGATATGAGAATCACTAAATGTCTTTAGGCACTAATCACGGAGCCAAATGGTGATGGGTTAAAAGTTTAGTTTAAGTGATACTGCTTGTTAGCATTTAAAACTTCATAAAATAAGTTAATGTTTCAATTGTATGTTTACCGATTCTGGTTATTGGTCTTTCATTTAGAAACAAAAAATTTTCAGAGTTAAATGGTGATTTGTTATAAGTTTATTTACAGTGAAATAGCTTTTCAGAATGGTAGGATCAAATGGCAACTAGTGAATATATATTTTTCCAGAGTAAAAAACTTGTTTTAAGAATGGAAATTTGATTAAGTTGTATATTGAGCAATACAATGGCATTAGTAGTAAAGTTGAATAACTTCTTTAGTTGATTTTATCTTTGTCTGGTTTCTGTTTAACAGTGGCTGTAAGGGGGAGTCAAACGTAGAACCTAATGCATTTGTGCATAAGAAGACAACAGATATTTGAATGTAAATTTTGATATGTAAGGACATTTTTCGATATTTGATTGTATAGAGCTAATTTGAATTAACATGGAAAAATGAATTTGTGTAAAATTAGTTATTAATATATTTTTTATGTGTTTATTATTCTTTAGAAATTTGACCAGTGTCCTGATGAAGGGTATATCCCCGAAACATTGAATATTAGCCTGGAAGATACACGAATAAACTATTTGGACACTATTTTTAAAGTCTTTTTCATATGGGTTATATGGGATAGTGGGCCTTACTATACCCAGTATTGTCTTTTTTGATTGTATAGCATCAGCTATATACTGGAATTAGGCCCACCCCGTATAAAAAAAAAATTTTTTTACATTTTTTGTGAGGAATATGGGCTGTACTGGATGAACCTTTCTTTCTAAAACAAAACCAAGCAAGGAATTCTCTAACTACTCTGAGCATAAATTAACTGAACATGCAATATTACACAAATATTGACCAGAGGTGAGGGAAATAGTGAGAACATTTTTATCCCAAGGGATGAACTATTGCATGACAGTAGTTACATCACACAAAGCCGATGGTTGAGGGCAGTATGACTGTTGAAAGGCAATAATTTATCCCATGTGGTCTGTGTTTTCCCATTATATCTTGACACAACTCTAGTCAATTAGTAAACCTTTCATGAGTTAAGAGGATTAGAACAGGTAATAGTTTAAAAGAAAAAAAAGAACTATTGCCCAGTTCTAAAGAACTGTTGCCTGGTTGCAATGAACCATTCCCCGGTTCTTTGTTTTGAACTTGGCAATAGTACAAAACCTTATATGTCATGTGGCAGGTTCTGGTCCAGTCAGAGACCAGGACTTTTATATAAGGTTTACTAAAGGTTGATATGTCCTTGCAGAGCGTCTCTTCGGGTACTGCATAAGAGAGCCCATCACTGAGGTTTATGCAAGGGGATGGCAAAACAAAGCTGGGCCTCGCACAATTACTTTCTTATAACATAAGAGACATGTTGCGGAGGACCTATTAGCTCATGTTAGCGAGGGTGATTTATCGTAAGTTTTAATATATTGGCAGCTGACAGTTGGCAGACAGGGTGCCAGCTTGCTCACCTTGCTGAGGCCTGGAAAGAGCACATGAAGAGACAAGGTCTCTCTGGGTATGCCAGCAAGGCTGAACACATTTAAAAATAAGGAATTAGGATGATTTTATGAAGAACTGTTGTTCACTTTTCTCAGAAAATCATTTGGCTAGTAACTGTTGCCCTGAGGAAGAGCGACTTTTCCTTCAAAATGTTGGCAGGTGACTTTAACAGTACTGTGACCAATGATTATTAATAAAAATTGTGAACATTGAAGAATATATGTGGTGAGTGAGCCCATTTTCCAGAAACGGTATAGGAGAAACGTTTCTCATCACTTTTAAAGGGAGCATGAAACCTGTTTACATTTTTATATAATTGTACATTTGTACATGTATAAGAAGTCTGCTTAATAACTCCAGAGTATTTTTTGGCATGTTTGTTTTGAAATAGTACAGTTTTCCCTTTTTAGGGTCCCTTGTGAAAACTGCCTTTTTTCCCAATAAATATTCATTTTTAAGGTTGCTTGGCATAGACATCAGACTTCTTGTGGGTACTCTAAAGTAGACATGCAGGAAGAAAGTAAGAAAACTAACCAGTAAATGATGGGTTACTTTTATATGTTCCCCTGCCCCAGAGAAGGCCAAATACACTGTGTATATGCATGGGCAGCAGAAATCGGATGCTACTCTCTAATCCAGTGCTGAAGACGAAGGGCAGAAATACAGACAGCCAGTATCTGGGAAGTGAAATGGCAGTTTCCTGCACAAATCAATGTGGTGGCAGCCGTGTGGCTACTAAGGTTAAATCTGCTAGAGACTGTATGTATGAGACTAGCACCAACGTTAAAGTCCGTTTCAATTATATCAACAGAGTATTATTCCTTTACATGTAGTGGGTTGTGATATGTAAATGTTTTCGTGCATAATTAGTTGCTTTAGGCTCATTTATTTGGACATTGCTGTTCCAATTCTTCTTGTTAATTGTTTAACATGGAGGTCCCTTCTAAGCAGAATGCTCTTAATTAGGTTTTGTGAAGCGTAAAAAGCCTATTGTTGACATGCATGTTATGTTGACCAGTTTAGAAAGATTACGGTTATGTTTAGTATGCATGACTCAGCTGTGGTGAGATCGAGTACTTCCTTCTGAATTTACTCACTTGAATTTGTATGACCGTTATTTATTTATTTATTTTTTTGCTCTGGGTTTTAGGCTAAATGCATGTGACTTGGAAACAAACACATTTGAGATTATCTGTTTTCTTGTATTGATTATGCAGCCCACATTTATTTAATTATGTGTTTGTAAATTGGTAATGGAGCAGGGGCATAATTATGGGGGACGGGGGGGGGGACAGGTACACCACCCCAACATTTCATCATTGCAGTCTTGAATAACTTGCTGTAAAATCCTCTTATGGTTGTGTCCCCCAAATTCTTACACCAATGTTAGTCCGCTGTAACAGGGAAAGGTGCTCTAAGCCAGGGCTCATTTCGAGACATGACTGGGGGGGGAGGGCTGTGGAACAGAGGTAATAACAGGCAGAGATAAAAATTCCTTTCTGACACATACCATACAACCAAGTGTTGTTGCTGAAAGCTGCAACTGGTAACTGTAGTAAGGCAAAGTGCCCAGCATGACAGTATGTTACATCATGGTATGACCCCCATAATCTGGTGAGTAGTAAGTAGATATGACCAAACAGTTGAACATAAGAAATTAAGAATGATATAGGGGACATGGCACGGGTGTATGTTTGATACTAAATATATCTGTATAAGTGGATGTGTGACCTCACTGACCTCATGGGTGGTGGAGCCACGAGTGACTACAATGAGGTTAAACATCAATGAATACAGATAAATTGAGTATCAAACACGTACCCATGCCATGTGTGATGTATGCAATAGGCACCCTATACACACAATCTAAGGTAATTTTTTTTTAATTTTCATAAAAATCATTTAATGTTTTACTTTTTATTTAGGACTTTTTTGTGCCATGTCAGTTAATTCTGCATCTTTTCCCAATCAGTTACTGTGGCAGAGAGATGCTTCTAAATGATTTAGCTATATACAGTGCCATGGGAAAAAATGCTGATTGGTTAATTTCTGTAGTGGGCAATGCTAGCGTGGTAAACTGCACATGCACTCAATAAGACGGGAGGCATCATGGCGAGAGAAGCTGTGTGGTGGCTTGGGATCTGCATGTATTGGAGCAGCGGCAGTCAAGTTTGAGGTGTCTGAGGACAGCGTTCTACAGACCGCGTACCTGAGGTGGACTACTCGGGTTGGGAACGTTGCTTGGTAGTGTAGTTCAGGACTGTGACTTTTAACTAGGGGTCTAGCTGGAGGCATGAAGCATATAAGGATTTGTACCAGCAACATGGGGAGTTTCAGTCAGCAATGAGTTATTTTACTGTTCATTATTTTTATTGTTTCAGTGTTCTCCTTGACCGCAATGGTTACTAGGCAACGGGTGGGGGGCATTCGGCATCACTGTACAGCCATTCTGAAGTGAAATTCATGCATTCCAATGTAGTGCCACCAGACCCTTAAATGCCTGATGGGTTCACTATTTAGATAAACACTATGACAAGTTTCTAATCCCAGTAATACTCAGGTATTCCAAACTTTATGAAGTGTCCCTTTAAGACAGAACTTCCCAGAAAGAAGGAACATATGTAAATGATGGAATATTTTGCATGAATCAGTTTTTCAAATGCGGTCTTCTACTAACTGTCTTAGTTCGAAACCGCTCTGATTTCTCTCTCTCTCTCTGCCTGTCAAGACTAGATGCTCGGAGATCCTTTCCTCATCATCTTGTTCTGACATAAGAAAACTTATAAAATATATATATAAATATTCTTTACATTTCATTTGCTGCCTTTTACTTTTTGTGATTTTAAGTTAAACCGTAGTTTTAGTGTTTAAATTGTAAGTTTTCTCAGTTCCTCCCAGTTCAGTATAACCGGGGATAAACCAAAGTTTATTTTATACTTATTGGAGTTTTCTGACTAAAAACCTGCATTAGTTATGTTTAATTTTATTAAATTGAACTTGTTTTAAGAACCACTAATACCAGATCCTGAACCAATAGTCTCGATTCCTGGTTCCCGATAGGTTAATCAGTTCTGGAACTGACCTCAGCCGCTAAATAAACTTTAAATTAAAAAAATTTTTAGCGGTTGCAACTTTTATCGGTTTTACATTGAGAATATCAGAAAAACAGAGAAGAAAAACTGGTGATCCCTGCCTGGGCACGAACATTTAAAACCAGAGTGAAATCTGCATACATGTCCTGAGAAAATTATTGAAAAATGCCTGGACAAGGCTAAAGAGAAAAACTATCACCACCTAAAGGTTCCTCGAGCTCTGACCAGCTGACACCCTAAATTACTGTGGGTGAAACCACAGCAACTACTGTATCTGCTACCCCTGAGATGGATATACAAGCAGTTCCTAAGAGGCTTGCTAAACTGGCTGACTCCCTGGTTCCCTCAAAGAAATCAAACAAAACTAGCACACATAACCCTCTGCTGGACAGCACTGGGGACTTTTGTGCCTTCTATAAAGCCTGCCAACTACTGCAGAAATTGCACAGGCCTTTAAGGTAATTCAGGCATGCAAGGGCTGTCTGCTTCTCAGCAGCAGACCACTGCAAAGCAGTGTGTCTCCTCTACTCAGTCTTCCTATTATTTATGAAGAAATGGAGGAAGGGGAACCTATTGAACCTGAGGTTTCCCCTGAACAGGAGTTTGGCTCTCTCCACAGAGCAGCTGAGGATTATTCTTCACACCTCACATTTGTGAGAAATGATTGGGCTGACACCCACTAAAAAGCTTCTCCTTCCTGTAAATAAATTCTTCAGGAAAGGTACTTTGAAGATTTTACAAGCTCCAAGCTCTGTTCCCCCTCTTGATAAGAGGCTGGATAAGAAATATCAGCTGAATAGAGAGGGAGCTGAATTTTTATTCTCCCACTCTGTCCACCAGGGAGTGGTACAAGTGACAGCCTGTGACAAGGCAAAGATACCCCTGGCATCCCATCCTCCCAACAAGGATTCCAGGAAAACTGACAACATGGCAGAAATGGGATATTTATTTGCTTCCTTGGCCATCAGGCAGGCAAACTTTCAGGCCTATGCTGCTCATTACCAAAAGTCACTATGGCAGTCTGTCCTTGCTATGGCAGTCAAGGCCTAGACTCCCCTGTCAGATGATCTAGCTAAAACAGCTAAATTTGGTTTGGGAGCTGCCAAATACCAGATCAAATGGCTGCTGGCCCTAATTACACTGCTGCCAGATGGATGGCAAATATAATGGTTTAGAGGAGGTTTGCCTGGCTTCGAGTCACAAACCTCACTCAGGATACCCAGACCAAGGCTATGGATTTCCCAGTCGAGGGTAATTCTCTCTTTGGAGAAAAGATAAAGGCTTGCATGAAAAAGGAGGATGACTACAAAACTACCTACAGTAGCAATTCTGCAATACAAAAGGGCTTCTCCGTCCACTAAAACCTATGGAAGGGGAAGCAGAGGCAGAACATTTCACAGCAAGCCTTTTTATGTTTGCTTGCGCACATGCACAAGGAAAGTCTTGCAACAGTATGAGTTTTCGAGGTGTGTGACCCTCCTCCCCAATGCAGTGATCAGTGTAGCAGGCGCGACCCTAGAGGACCAATACATGCCAAACTGTGTATGACAGTAGTTCGACTGTGTTGGTCTTCCCATCAAAGAAAAGGTCCCCTGCAACCAGCGGTGGTAGCGTGTATGCAATTAGCATACATAGCCAAACTGCTGTAAAGACAAAGAACCTCTGTGCGCAAACACTGAGGCAAGGGTTACCCCAAAGGGCATTTGGCTGGGAAGCCAAGTTTCAAGAAAATACAAAATCACACATGCCCCCACAATGCAAAGCATCATGGGCTGCATATGCAAATCATCACAGAATGTTATGCTGGTCCAACTTGCTTGGCAATCCGTCCCACTTCCTCCCTCTGCTAATGCCCTCCCCCTCCCTTCTTTTGTCCCCGGCCCCCACCTTGTGTACTGAGGGGGGTGCCCAATCCTCCTCAGTTCATGAATCCCCCCAGCACACTGTGTGGCTGATGGGGGTGCCCAATCCCCCATCGGCTGCAGCCCCTCCCCCAAAAAACTAATTGGCATGCTGGGAGCCCACCCCAGTGTACTTATGCTCCCCCTCCAGCACACACACACACTGTATGGCCAGTGGGGGTGGCCAATCCCTGCCGGCTCCACTCCCCCTACCAACGAACAGGTAGGTGGCAAGCTGGGAGCCCACTCCAGCATGCCAAAAGCATCTTTTTTTTGTCTTTTTTTCCCAATTCCTGTAAAACAAGAAAACGGTCCCTCGGTGAGTCCTTGCTCCACCGCCAACCCATGCCCACCCTCTGCACACTCACCTTCCCACCCCTCCACCCCATACTTACCTCCGGAGGCTGGCGTGACGATCTTCAGTGAACTGGGAACATGTCTGCACTCTTCAAAGCCGACCGTGAACTGAGGAAATGCTGGTAAGCTGTATAATGGCATAAATAGGGTTTTTCCAACTTAGGTGGATATCTCGGCCATTTGTTTGACTTTTGGCACCAAATTTACAACACAGGCTTCTTGATGCCCCTTCTCTTGAATTCAGTCACTGTCATGGCATTATTTGATCCCGAAAGGTGATTTAGTGGTCACTGTGTGGAATCACCTTTATGGGACTGACTAGTGAAATGACAGTGTCAGTGTTCATGAGGTGGACTGTCAAAAAGCCTATGTTGCAAATTTGGTGAAAAAATTCCAAAAAATGACTGTTTTATGAGTGTGCATTGCGCAGTTTCCACTCACACTCGTAAATTTGCGAATTTGTAATATTTTCACTCCAGATTTTCAACATAAGCATATTTCCACACCTCCTTATGAAAAATGCAGCTGTAATTTTTAATATCCTGGCCAAAATGTGTTTTCGCGCTTCCGGCGCAAAATATCACGGTCGCTGTTGGAAATCAGTGTTCACTACAGAGTAAAACAATCACAGTGACACTGTTCATGAGCAGAGGTTCTAAAATGCCTATGTTGAAAATTTGGTGGCAAAAGTCCTTTAAATGGCTGTGTTATGAGTGTGCATTGCACAGTTTCTACACACACTCGTAAGTTTGTGAATTTGTAATATTTTCACTCCAGATTTTCAACATTGCCATTTTCCCACATCTCCTTATGACCAGTACAGCTTTCATTTTTTACATCCTGGCCGAAATGTGTTTTTGCACTTCCGGTGTACAATAGCGTGGCCGCTGTGGAAAATCATGTTTGGTACAGAGTAAGAAAATCACAGTGACACTGTTCATGAGCAGACATCCTGAAATGCCTATTTTGAAAATTTGGTGCAAAAATTCCAAACAATGACTGTTTTATGAGTGTGCATTGCACAGTTTCCATGTGCACTCGTAACTTCGTGAATTTGATATATTTTCACTCCAGATTTCCAACATTTGCATTTTCCCACACCTCCTTATGAACAGTTCAGCTGTCATTTTTCAAATCCTGGCTGAAATGTGTTTTCAAACTTCCGATGCAGAATAGCGCGGTCGCTGTGGGAAATCAGTATTCAGTGCACAGTAAGAAAACAATAGTGACACTGTTCATGACCAGAGGTGACAAAATGCCTGTGTTGAAAATTTGGTGAAATAATTCTACTGAATGACTGTGTTACAAGCTCGGGTTGTGCAGCTTCCACACAGGCTCATTCCTTTGAGCACACCCAGGGCATTAGGGTTCCTAAGACAGACACTTAAGAAGTATGAGGGTGAAATGTTGATCAGATGCAAGAGGAGTTGCAGAGAGGTACTCTTTTGGGATATGGATGCTAAAGGAAAATGGCTACAACTGGGGGGCCTGCATAAATGCCAAACACCATTGCAAATACCTGCAAGCAAACGTTCGGCATTGACAAATGCTTGTTTTATCAGGCCATGGCTGCACCTCAGTATCAGCAGTACCCACAGCAAGGGTGCTTCAGGGACAGGGGGCATAAGGGGTTCCAGATTTGGTTCCCAGGCCCAGGCGGCAAACAAAGCAGACACCCTGCCATGTCTCCCCAGGCCACCACCTCACTACCTGTGGGAGGCAGGCTGACTCACTTTTTCCAGTCTTGGCAAAATGAAAAATCACCACAGACAAGTGGTCCTGGATGTAGTGAGTCAGGGATTGTCTCCGAGTTCAAATTCCTTCCAGCATTAAAAACAAAAGTTTTCAAACCATCTACAAATGTAGAGAGAAAACTCCTGGAAAAAAGGGTTGAAAACACATTACTGTCAAAGGCAGTGGAGCCTGTCCTAGTACAGCAAAAGGTACCACAAATAAAATGAGGAGTGGTGGCCTATCTTAGTCTTCAGGGTACTAAACAGGCATCTGACAAAGCCAAAGTTCAAAATGGTAACTTTGGCTCTGATTCTGCCAATGCTCCAAAAAGGGGACTGGTTGGCATCACTGGCCCTAAAAGATGCCTATTTCCACATCCCCATTAGGGAGTCTCACAAAAAATACCTCAGGTTCAGACCCCCATCAGGTCACTACCAGTTTTCAACCATGTCTTTCGATTTCACTTCAGCTCCAAGGGTGTTAACAAAGTGCTTGGCAGTGGTTGTGGCACACCTTCAAAGACAAGGTGTCACAGTTTTCCCATACCTAGATGACTGGCTAGTGGTTGGAAGATCACCCCAGCAAGTGAGGGAGCATCTGCAACTCACCCAGGGGCTTCTGGAGTCTCTAGGGTTCCTGATTAATCTAACAAAACAAAAAAAGCCTGCCTTTAGCCTACTTAGGCCCTACAGTTCATAGGAGCAGAGCTAAATACGCTGCAGGGCAGGGCCTACCTGTCTTTTGGCAGGGCAAGAAGTATTCCACTGATAGTGGGCTCATTCAGCCTGAACAAACCAGAAACTGCAAGACAGTTTCTTTAGCTATTGACCACGTGGCAGCTGCCACTGGCACAGTCCTGAAATCTGGGTTACAGATAAGGGACATTCAATTTCACCTCTGGGCACACTGGTGTCAGAGAAAGGATCCTCTCTCAAAACTAATTCTAGTAATAAAAAACATTGTTACATGCCCTCCAATGGCGGAAAGAGGAAACCAACCTCAGGGAAGGGGTTCCTTTTCAGTAAGAGTCCCCATCGGTTCTGACAACAGATGCATCTCTACTAGGATGGGGTGCCCATCTGGAGGTTAACACCACCCAAGGGGCGTGGTCAAGTGCAGAATCACTCCTGCACATAAATCTGCTGGAGCTAACAGCAGTGTTACTGGCACTAAAGTGCCTAACTACACCCCTAGGAGTGCGGTTATCACACCGTAATGCACACCCTGTCGCGTCTTATTGCTTACTTGTTACAGATGGAAAAGGCATTCCACAAGGGGCACAGCTGCTACTATAGCAGCTGCCGGGGATGTTTCCCTAGTGGACATCTGTAAAGCAGCTTCCTGGAAAACAGTACACACCTTTACAAAGCATTGCAGTCTGGATATTCTGTCCGGGGTAATGCCAGGTTCGGCACAGCAGTCATGCAAAGTCTGTTCCCAAAATAAGGTTCTGTGCCAACCTGCAAAGTACTGCTTAGTAGTATGCATAAAGTTAGGAATACCTGAGTATTACTGGGGTTAGAAGGAAAAATTACTTGCCATAGTAATCTTGTTTCTTCCCAGTGATACTCAGGTACTCATAACTTCCCACCCTGATTCCCCTTCTGGAACCTTTAGCCTCTGCACTCCTGAATACCATGCTGTCAGGGATATAAATGCCACTTCTGGCACATGTGCTGTGATTGTGTTCACAATTGTCATCCCCCCCCTCCTTTTCAGGTGATTCTGATATTCAGGGGTATTCCTTCGTATGTTTGTTATGCCCTCCCATTGGAGGCCTTTTTGAGTGTTAAGGGAGTTCCTACTGTAATTATTATTATTACTATTATGATTTGTTATTGTTATTATTACACTTAGTCCTTGTGGACCTGTCTTTCCAGGCTTCCAGGAAATCTGAGGGGTTTAGAACTAAGGTAGTTAGTAGAAGGCAGCATTTGAAAAAGTGGCTCATGCAAAAGATTCCATCATTTACATATGTCCCATCTCTCTGGGCAGTTCTGTCTTAAAGGAACACTGCATAAAGTTATGAATACCTGAGTATCACTGGGAAGAAACAAGATTACTATGGTAAGTAATTTTTTCTTACTGTTTAAATAAATCCAGCTTTTAAACAACACATTTGTCATAGCCACACAATGTGTTTTTATCACATGCCTCTGGGTCTCACACTTATTGCATACATCAAAATAGTAAAGAGAGCAAACTGGGGGTTGAACTGGTAGAAAAGTAAGCAGAGGCAAACAAGATCAGGTGGCTACATAATGCTCGTCTTTCAGACTAGCTCTTCATTGTGCATTTTTTTGGGGTATGCTACTTCCATCTGTGATGGGTGTTACACAAGTAAATTGTTCTGTACCGGACTGGCCATTTTTCAGGAATGAGTGCATTGTATGCACCACTGTCTTAGCCCTGTGGGAACTGGCATGCTAAACGATGTTTTTGCTCAGTATGGCTCTTTGCAGGGCTGCTACATAGAAACATAGACAGGAGAAGTGCCCAGGGACTAGACACTGGCCACACAGAAACATAGAAATTGTCAGCAGATAAGGACTGCTAGGTCCATCCAGTCTGTCCTTTAGCCCTACACTTGTTTGCAGCCTGTGATCCTAGCTGGTCACGGCTTATCACTACTCCTATCCACCTCTAAGAGTCCCTCATGCCAGTCCCAGGCATGCTTAAATCCCTCCACTGTACTCACTCCCACCACCTCCTCCTCTGGCAGACTATTCTATGTGTCCACCATCCTCCCCATGAAGAAAAACTTCCTCACATTATCCTTTAACCTACCCGCTTCCAATTTAATGTCATGCCCCCTTGTTCTTGTACTCCTATGTTGGGAAGGCAGTATAGCACAGTGGTTTAAGGCTCTGAGCTGCAAATCTGGTGACATCTCGCAGACCAGACCTGGGTTTGAATCCCACAGCTTCCACCTGCATACTGTGTGACCCTGAACAAGTCACTTAACTTCCCTGTGCTCCCAGGTCGCTCCTGTAAAAAAGCTTTCAGCTTAGTGTGCTACTCCTGGTTAAACAACTAACAAAAAAAAACAAACAAAAAAAAAGTCTCTCCCCTGCACCTTGTTAATGTCCTTAAGGTACTTAAATGTTTCTATCATGTCCCTCCTTTCCTCCGGCAAGTACATATTGAGGTCTTTCTATCTCTCCTTGTATGTTTTCTGGTGTAAACCCTGTACCATCTTAGTTGTCCTTCTCTGAACTGCTTCTGCCCTGTCAATGTCCTTGTGAAGTTGCAGGCTCCAGAACTGCACACATTACCCTAGTGCCACAGTGATAGCATTCTTTAAAAATGGGGATGATGAAGAATTAGTAAACTACAGACTAGTCAGCCTAAATACAGTCCTCTCTAAGATTGTGGAATCCTTTATAAGGAAGAAAAAAAATCATAGCTGAACTGCATGATCTGGAGTGTAGAGATAAAACTTAACATAGCTTCAGTAGAAGAAGATATGGTCTGACTTAACACTAGCCTTTTATGAACCAGTTATTAAGCATTTGGTTAAGGGTATACTGTTAGAAGTTATTTTCTTAGATTTCAGCCAAGCATTTAATGAGAAAGAACCACACAGAAAATTGATTAACAGACTTAACAACAGAGGGATTAATAAGACGCAAGTGAGCTGGATAACTAACTGGCTAACTGGAAGGAAACGGAAGAGGAGAATAAATGGAGTTGAAATTGATAGAGATGTAACAAGCAGATTGCCTCCGGGATCAGTGCTGGGTCCACTGCTGTTTAACATTTATATCAAAGCGCTTAATGGAAAAATAGAGAACTGGGTAATCAAATTTGCAGATGACACTAAACTTGAAGGAGATGCAGATAATGAGGAAGGGACTGGAAATATACAGAGGGACTTAGAGAAAATAGCATAGTGGGTAAATCAGAGAGATGCAGGTTTTAGCAAAGATGAGTGCACAGTGTTACATTTGGGGAAAAATGTGGGTTGGCTACTATTTAAATTTATTTATTTTTATTGCAATAATTTTGGTAACCAGGTATGGCCCACTGGGCCCAAAGCCCAATTACAGGGGTACCACAGGAGCACTGGGTGGTTAAATACTTGCTCAGGTTCAAACAATATACAAGTGGAGGTTATGAGAATCAAACCTGTGTCTCCTGGATGTACCAAGCATGGCCACAGGTCATAATGCCTGCCCTAAATGGGGCAAGAACTGAAGAAAGTTGATGAAAAGAGGGATTTGGATGTTATAATAGCAGGTTTCAGACAGGGACACCAGTGTGAGACAACTTTAAAACAAGCATTAGTCAATGCTGAATGTTGTCTTTCTTGTTTTGACATTGGTAGTGCAGGAGTTAGAGAGACACATAATAGAAGTAGCAGTGAAGTATAGAACCCACATCAACCCCACCCCACCCAGCAGAGAGTGACAGGCATTGGGGTGTGCGTTTGGGTCGCTGGCCATAATGCTCATGCTATTTCACCTCACCCTACCCTGCAGAGTACGACAAGTGTGGCGTTGTGCCTTGGGGTCATCTGGCCCTATGCCCACCCCATTTCATAAGGAAGTATGTTGAGATGGGTGCAGCACAGGAGAATGAGTTGAACTTTGGGGCTGAAGAGTCCTAGGCACACCTTGATGCCTGTCAGTGGTTGCAGGGTGGAGGTGGAGGACCAATGGCATGAGCAGTACAACAGACAATCCAAAGACACACCCCTGATGCCTGTTAGTCTGTATAGGGTGAGATGTAATGGTTAGAAACCCTAACACCCTGGGTGTGTGTTGGTATTTGCACTCCAGATTTTAAAACATGGCCTTTTTGTGACCCCTCCTCATGAAAGCATTTGGGACCTATGTTCATGAACAGTGCCCCTGTGATTTTGTTAATCTGTCTCGAACGTTGATTTCTCACAGTGACTGTGCCATTCTGCACCACATGAAAATGTCAGCTGCACCACTGATGAGATGTGAAGAGATGGCAATATGGGAAATCTGGAGTGAAAATATGGAGTGAAAAGTTATGAGCATGTGTGAAAACTGCACATCACACGCTCGTAACACAGTCATTCAGTGGAATTATTTCAGCAAATGTTTAACATAGCGATTTTGGTATCTCTGCTAATGAACAGTGGCACTATGATTATCTTAATCTACCCAAACGTTGATTTCCCACAGCGACCATGTGATTGTGCACTAGATGTGTGAAACTACATTTCGGGCAGGATGTGACAAATGACAGATGAACTGTTCATCAGAAGGTCTGCAAAAATGACAATGCTGAAAATCTGGAGTGAAAATATTACAAATTCTTGAACTTATGACTGCGCATGGACACTGTGCAATGCATGCTTGTAACATAGTCATTTTCATGGATTTTTTTCACCAAATTTTCAACATAGAGATTTTGGGACCTCTGCTCAGGAACAGTGCTACTGTAATTTTCTTACTCTGTTCTGAACAATGTTTTTCCACAGCGACTGCGCCACTGCGCGCTGGATGCGCAAAAACACAGTTCAGGTGGATGTGGGAAATGAAAGCTGTACTGTTCATAAGGAAGTGTGAAAAAATGGCAATGATGAAAATCTGGAGTACAAATATTAAAAATTATCGAAGTTATGAGCATGCATGGAAACTGCAAAACGCATGCTTGTAAAACTGTCATTCTATGGACGTTTGTCATCTAATTTTCAACATAGGCATTTTAGGACCTCTGCTCATGAACAGAGTCACTGTGATTTTCCTAATATGTCCCAAACACTGATTTCCCACAGCCACTATGCTATTCTGCGCCAGAAGTGCGAAAACACATTTCGGCCAGGATGTGAAAAATTATGAGGGTGTGTGAACACTGCGCAATGTATGCTCATAGCACAGTCATTTAATGAACTTTCATCACCAAATTTTCAACATATGTATTTTAGGACCTCTGCTCATGAACAGTATCACTGTGATTTTCTTACTCTGTCCCGAATACTGATTTCCCACAGCGACCACGCTATTCTGCACCAGAAGTGCGAAAACACATTTTGGACAGGATGTGAAAAATGACAGCTGTACTGTTCATAAGGAGGTGTGGAAAAATGTCAGTGTTGAAAATCTGAAGTGAAACTATTACAGATTTGCGAAGTTATGAGCGTGCGTAAAAACTGCGCAACGCACGCTCGTAAAATTGTCATTTAATAGACTTTCGGCACCAAATTGTCAACATAGGCATTTTAGGACCTATGCTCATGAACAGTGTAACTGTGATTTTCTTACTCTGTCCCGAACACTGATTTCCCACAGCGACCACGCTATTCTGGGCCGGAAGTGTAAAAACACATTTTGGCCAGGATGTGAAAAATTACAGCTATACTGTTCATAAGGAGGTATGGAAAAATGCCAATGTTGAAAATCTCGAGTGAAAATATTACAGATTTGCGAAGTTATAAGCGTGCGTGGAAACTGCAGAACGCACGCTCGTAAAACAGTAATCTTTTTTAATTTTTTCACCAAATGTGCAACATAGGCTTTTTGAGAGGCCACCTCATGAACAGTGTCACTGTCGTTTAGTTAATTGGTCCCGAAGGGTGATTCCGCTCAGTGACCGCAGAATCACTTTTTGGGACTGAATAATGCCATGACAGTGACTGAATTCATGAGGAGGGGTCCCAATAACCCCATGTTGAAAATTTGGTGGCAAAATTCTAAAAAATGCCTGAGATATGCATCAAAGTTGAAAAAAACCTATTTATGCCATTATACAGCTTACCGGTATTTCTTCAGTTCGGGGTCGGATATGAAGAGTGCAGACGTGTTCCCAGTCCACAGAAGATCATCGCTCCAGGCTCTGGAGGTAAGTATGGGATGAAGGGGGTTATGGGGAGGTGAGGCACGCAATGGGTGGGCGCAGGATGGGGAAGGGGGCTACAGACCACGAGGGACTGTTTTCTACTTTTTTTTCTTACAGGTACATTTGACATGCTGGGGTGGGCTACCAGAGTGTCACCTGTGTGTTTTTTTTTTGGGGGGGGACTGGAGCCAACAGGGATTGGGCACCCCACTGGCAAAAAAAAAAAAAGAGTGTTTGGGGGGGTGATGCCGACGGGAATTGGGATCCCCTGTTGACAAATGAACTGGGAAGGGAGTTGTCACCTGTGTTTTTTTTGTCAGGGGTGGACTGTAGCCGATGGGGACTGGGCACCCCATCGGCAAATAAAAAAAGAGTGTTGGGGAGGAGGATGATGCTGATGGGGATTGGACTCCCTACTGGCTGATGAACTGTGGAGGGGAGCATGATGATGCAGGCAGGGGGATTGGGCACCCCTCTAAGTTGGCTTTTCTGGGAGCTGTGCGAGGCAGACAGCACAGCCGCTGCCATGTCACACTGAAACTTACACAGGGAAAGGTATACCCTGCAATGAGGTGGAGCTCCCTCATTGCAGTGGTTAAAACCTTTCAAGGTGGTGGACACGCTTTTGCACTGCTGTCATAGACAGTGTGCAATCTAATCTGTGCCACGGAGCCCAGCCCCAAAAAGCAGCAGTGCCACAGGCCACAACAGGACCGCGCCTCCAAAACCCGCTATTCCGAAGTTACCGCAACACGTTTTTTGCGCAGGTGCAAGACAACATAAAAAGGTGTCTCACACAGCATACTGGTTTCCATAAAGATAAATTTTATAAGCAGATCAAGGGAAGCATTAGCACCCCTATACAGGGCACATGTGAGTCCAAAGCTGGAGCGTTGCAGCCAGTTCTGGAACTGCTGTTACACAAAGGCTACAGAACAGCTGGAAAGAGTCCAAAGAACAGCAGCTACACTGGTAGATAACACTAACAGTAATGATATCACAGGTAATGGTGCATCATGAAGCAATGTCCTTGTTAGCTCGATGTTACTCAATGCAAAAAGAAAGTGACATCAGCATGCAACATGGCCTGACATGACTACTGAGGTCACTGACTACCACTCATTTGATGATGGGTGGAGGAGAGAGCATGGAATAAAGGGAGAGACTTAACACCTCAAACATACTTAGCCTAGAGGAAAGGTGAATAAAAGGTGACAATGCTGTATGGTTTCTTAGATCAGGAGTTAAGTAAAGATCTGGAAGTAAATACTAAACAATGTGGAAGTACTGACCTGGGTCATGATGTTCAGCTACAAGGGGATATGTTTGGGGGGGGCAGGTGGAATCAGTACTTCTCACAGAGAATGGTAGGTATATGAAATTCACTGCCAAGTGATGTAAACGGGTGGGAGGGAAATGTTTCAGTAAAAGGTTACATATCAATTTATAGGAGATAAACAAATAGATACTACCGCTGAGAAGTTGGGAGATGGTCCTGATGGGCAACAAACCTTCTTCCATCCTATCCTTTGTATGTTTAAGGAAGTAAGTCAGTAACTAACTGAAAAATCACATCATTTGCACACTTTTGTATGTAATTGCTACTGCCTTGTATACTATGTGCCTGATTCATTTACATTCCTCTGGAATTGTGTACAGTATCCAGTGACTTTGTTGCACAGTTGAGCTGCCTATATTTACACATTTCTGTATGTAAGTGGTGCTGTCCTGTATACCTTGTGCATGATTCAACTATGTTCCTCTGGAACTGCATACAGTACTTATAGTGCCTTATTCTGTGGCTGTACAACTGATGTGGAACCTTTGTAAATGAGCACTTGTGCTCAAAGTTACTCTCTGAAGTTTGCAATACAGACCTGTACATACATAACATACATACATACATACATATGTTCATACCATATGTCAGCAGAAAATGGCCCTGCAGCCACAGAGTCTGCCAAGCCCAATCTACCTTCCTACCTACCTACCAGCTACTTACCTAACCACCTACCTACCTGTTTACCTACCTATAGTTGTGTTTGATTTTGTGAGGCCCTAGTTGACCGTCACTCCCCTTTTGGCACTTATCTTCACCATCCATAAGCCTGTCCCACCCATGTTTGAATCTACCGCTGAATTCACACAGACTACCTCCCTTGGTAGCCTGTTCCACTCCTTCACCACCATTTCTGCAAAGAGATGTTTTCTGATGTCCCTCTTAAATCCCCCCCCCCCAGCTTCATTGACTGCTGCCTGGTGCTTGTGCTCTCACTAAGCTTAAACAACCTTCTGCTGCCTACTTTGTTACAAAGAAACATAGACAATGTCATCAGAAAAAGAACACTGGTCCATCCAGTCAGTCCTGGTATATCCTTTCCTACCTCGAGACCTGCTGACTAGACTTTTCTTTTATTCTACCCTTGCCCCATGCCTTACCGATATCACTCTGAGTAACTTTTAAGACTTAAACTCTGTCCCAGCTGTGCTTGAAACCATTAATATGTAACCCCCCTACAAATTTGGGGTTTACTCTAATGTCTTCCTGGGCACCTTAATGCCCACTGTCAGGCTGGTGTCCTGTCTTAAGTAGTTTTGCTCATTTGTGTAAGAGTGCCCTATTGAGCCTCCGCGCCTGTCCCTTTAAGAGAATAGTTAATCTGTGTTAAGAAAGTGGTCTGTGTTGGGTCCAAGTGACTTAGGGCTTGTGACCGGCCAGTCAGTGTTCTGATTTGCTCCATTCTGCAGTTGCTACTTGCGAAGAGGGAGCCTATATAGGATCTGTGCTTATTTACTGTTTATCTGTTGTTATATTAGAGATAGAGAAGTTTGTCTAACCTGCTTTGATTACAGTTCGATCATTTGGATGGGAGTCACCATGTTAGGTCCAGAACTTACAGTTACAGGATCAATTAGACTCCAGGGGCCTAAAATGCACCCTGCCCCAGGGGTCTTGTGGGAAGGAAAACTGTAGTTTTACTGTTGGTGCCTGAACTGGCCTGGAGGGGGAGCCCAAGCTGTAATTGACAGCTCCTCCAGCCAACTGCAAGCTTGGGTTTACAAGGGAAATACCCAGAGAGACCAGAAACAGTGGATCAGTTAGAGCTGGAGGCTGAAATGTGAACAGCTTGAGCTTTCGAGTAGCTGCTCCCAGAAGGAACATAGGGGAATTGGCAGGAAGGGACGCAACTTGCCTCCTGCCACTTTCTCCTGCACTGAACCACCTAATTGCACAAGTCAGACCTGTCTGATTCTCATCTGGAACTGTGGCATAGGAAAAAAAGAAATCTGTTAGTGCAACTGGCGATTTGGACTGAAGACTTGCTCTTGTAGCGATCGGCCCAGCTTGTGTGCGACATATACTCGGATCGAAAGGTTTGCACTGTACAGCTGTTGATTAGCAACCGGACTGAATCCAAACTGATGTCAGAAGTAGATATTGGTTTAAATGTGCTGAATGTATTTCATTGGTCAACATTGGTTCCCCATGAATGAATCTGTTATGCCAGCTGGAGGCTTCACCAGCAGAAGATCATGAATTTTGCCAGAATGCTCATCCTGCTTGGGCCCTGGCACTTCAGCCTAGGTGGCTACTTTGGTAACCAGAGACTGTTTCAGCGAGAGACCGGTTTCGGGATCCAGTTCCTGTGCAACAACATGCAGGTTGCGGACACCAGAAGAAGATGTCTAGGAGAGAAGGTGTATCGAGTCAGCCCTGTTTCCCCATACTCATCTACAAACATCACAAAGTCTTCATTTCGCCTGCACTTCAACAGAAACCCGGTAGCATGAGTACAATCAGGGTAGCACCCTGCAACAAGTGTTTAAATCTCCTGTGGTATCATGCAATTTCATTTTCTTTAGGGTTTACAAGAGACTGAGCCATTTGGCTTGGGATTACAAATAATCATTTGTTATTGTGCATGCCAACTGTTTTCTTTCCATTAAGGGCCCCAACAAACAGCTGCAATGCTGACCAACCCCGGGCAATGCTTCAGGCTAGCCTGCATAACATTATGGGTACCCAGTGTTGGTGAACTGCATAATTGGGACTTAAAGTGCATGCCAGTAACTCCTGACTTTAATCAGAATGCAAATCATTTAACTAGATTCACGCCCCTTCCTTGTTCACGTCCCCTTAATAAACCTGATTGTCTTGTTCAAGTTTAACCTGGCTAGTGTGCATATTATTAGTTGGGTTACAGTATTAAGAGTGTACAATTGCATTGCTAACCTTACTTTACAGGGGGTCTCCAGGGAAACTACTGAAGGTTCATCCCTGGTGGTAAGTGTGAAGGGTGTGTGCATATTGTTACTGTTTCGTAGTGACTGTGCAATTACCACTGTGTTAGGTACTAGGTCACTAGGAAGGTTGGTGGGGTTGGGGGATATAGCTTCCCAGAGGGCTATACCAAAGCAGACAAGTGACCCCAATACCATTACTCTGGGTGGAGGCACCCTTTTAGAGAACTCAGACCCCTCAACCTGTGCATAGCTACATAGTCAGGGGTAGTAGCCCTTAGAATAGTGCAACCTAGGGGTTACAGATAGTTTGGCACACTTTGCCTCTGCCAGTAGTCTGTTCCATAGCTCAACCACTCTCTCCGTAAATATCTATACCTAATACCTTCTCCTCCTGAACCCAGCCCTTTCTGATTCACTACTCCTGCTGAATATTTCCTCATAGTTTACTTAACATAGAAACATAAAAACAACATTTGACATCTGATAAGAACTTCTTGGCCCATCCAGTCTATCCATTCCTGCCTACCTACACTATTACCACAGACTGTACCCAGTCTAGAGCTCTTTTTCCACTCCCTCCTTCCTTTCCACAGTGATTCCTTTATGCTAACCCCATGCATTCTTGAATCCACCACTGTTTTTGCCCCGACCACCTCTGTTAGAAGGCTGTTCCAGGAGTCCACCACTCTTTCTGTGAAGAAGTACTTCCTCAGATTGCTCCTGAATCTACCCCCCAGCTTCCTAGCATGTCCCCTTGTTCTTGAGCACCTTTTCTTCTGAAAAATACTTTCCTTCCATACCTTATTTACCCTGTGAGGTATTTAAAGGTCTCTGTCATATCCCCCCCTCTCCCTCCTCTCTTCCAGGGTGTACATATTGAGGTCCTTTAGTCTCTCTCCTCGTAGGGCTTTTGAAGCAGACCCTGCACCATTATACTTGCCCTCCCCTAGACCACCTCCATTCTGTCTATGTGCTTCCGGAGATGTGGTTTCTAGAACTGCACATAGTACTGTAGGTGGGGCTTACCAGTAATCTATACAGAGGCAACACCATCTCCCTCCTTCTGCTGATGATACCCATTCCTATGCACTCCAGCATCCCACTTGCCCTCCTGACTGCCCTGTTGCACTGCCTGGCCACCTTTATGATTACCACAAGCATCTTTCCTGCATGGTGGTCGTCAGTACCTCTCCACCCATTTTGTGTTCCACCCGTGGGTTTCTGTGCCCTAAGTGCATTATTTTTCACTTTTTCCCATTGAAACTTAGCTGTCATACCCTTGACCACTCCTCTAGTTTTCTCAGGTCTCTGTTCATCCTTTCTATCCTCCCCCGGAGTATCCACCCTCTTGTTTCAGGTTTCAAGTTTATTGCAGGAAAACTCCATTGAGCAAGCTCATTGACAAGGAGGTCCTGATGGACACATATTGAAAAAGACATTCAGCAACATATACAAGCTGGATTTACAGGGCAACATACATCAAACTATAATGGAATACATTCAAATAAAGTAAAGTAAAAGAAATGCCTAGGTACCAGGTGAATAGAGCAGAAACATACACAAGGAGACCCGACAGTCTTGTGCAAATAGGATTAAAGGCAGATGTCAACGTCACATTTTAATTGAGATCAATATCATGCCATTAGAACAGGGAGCCAAGTGGAACAACATGTATATCAATGATACGGCAAGAAATACATTGCAGAAAAGGTGGCTATAGGCAGGACTATATCATAGTTATGTGGAGTCCTTATACAGTGCAATGATGATGGAAACGTAAGACACATAGAGCACAAGGGAGGAAAGGGTTACGGAGACTAGGGGAAGGACTAGGAATCCATTGGATAGGGTAAAGGTGAGGAGAGGGGAGGGGGAGTAGGGGAAGCAGGTGGCTGGAGGCCAAAGAACACGATGCATGTATGGTATCATGCAGATTTTGGTGTCAGCTGCAAAGAGGAAGACTGTCCCTTTCAGCTCCTCTGCAGTGTCACTTATAAAGATATTAAAATGCACACTTCCCAGCACTGATCCCTGAGGCATCCCACTGGTCACCCTTCTTGGAGTGAACTCTGTTTACCAATACTCTTTGCCACCTATTCCCTAACCAATTTCTTATCCAGTTTACTACCTTTGGACCCACTCCTAAGCTACCCAACTTGCTTACTAGTCTCCTATGTGGACCAGTGTTGAACTCCTTAACTGAAATCAAGGTTGGTCACATCTACCATTCCAGCTTGCGCTAAATCCTTAATTTGTCAAAGAAATCTGTCAGATTAGTTTGACATGACCTACCCCCTGTGAACTCTTGCTGTCTTGGGTCTTGTAACCCACAGGATTCAAGATATTCCACAGTCCATTCCTTCAGCAGTGATTCCATTAACTTTTCCAGCACCGATGCCAAGCTGAATGGCCTATAATTGCCAGACTCATCACGCTACCACTTTTGTGTAGTGGGACTACATCGGCCCTCCTCAAGTCCTCCAGATCCATGCTTGTTTCCAGTGAGCTGTTAAACAGAACTGTCAGAGATGCAGCCAGTAATTTCTTGAGCTCCCTCAATACCCTTGGATGCAGTCCATCTGGCCCCACTGCTTTGTCCACCTTCAGATGAACAAGTCCTTTCAGGACTCTCTCCTCCAGAAAAATGGACTAGTGTCAACCAACCTCCATATCTCTCTCCCTCCCTCCCTCCAAAGCTTCTGCTACTTTTTTGTGGCCCCTCCCCTTCTTCTTCCTCTGTGAACACTGAACAAAAGTATTTGTTCAAGATGTTTGCCTTTTCCTGACTTCCCTCTGTACAATTACCCCTTTCCCTTTTTACCAAACAGTCCCTTGGGTCTTCCTCTTTTCACTTAACAGTTCATACCTAAAAATGTCTTGTTTCCTTTTGTTACCTCCTGGGCTACTCTCTTTTCAGTCTGCAACTTTGTGTTCCTTACTGCTTTCCCTGCTTCCCTCTGTTTCCCATGATACTCCTCCATATCCTCCTCCCTCTGTGTCTCCTTATACTTTTTGAATGCTTCCCTTTTAACCTTTACCATTTCAGCCACCTCTTTCAAGAACCATAGCAACCTTTTTTTCGCTTGCTTTTGCTCACTTGTTCAAAGCAGAGGTTTGTTGCCTTTACTATGCTCCCTTTTAGCTTTGCCCACTGTTCCCCCCACCCAGTACATCCTCCCCTACCAGATCATCCCTGAGCCATTCACAAATTTTTATATAATCTGCCCTCCTGAAGTCCAGGACTCTTGCCCTTGTGTGGGTCGATTCTGCAGTCATCCTTATATTGAACCACACTGTACAGTGATAACCCCTACTCTGTTCATTCTCCCTGTAATTGTAACCGTTGACCTACTGCTCTGTTGGTGTACCTTATATGTTGCTCTGTAAATCTTGCAACACCTAATCAACCTGAAAATCAATGTCCAGTTGCTCCTTATTATACCATATTTGTATCATTACTTTTTTTGTTCCATTACTTGCTGTAAATATTGTGCAAATTATTCATTTCATTTAATTTTATTTTTATACTGAAAGGTCTGTGGGCACAATACCCATTTTCACAGATGTCCAGTGTTGATAAATTACAAAAACACATTATAAGTACAACAACATATAATTACAAACATGACAAATCATTTAAAACACTTACAAGCAAAGTTGTTCAACAAAATACCCCTAAGTGATGTTTTAAAGGTGGACATCTTAGTACAGTCAACAATAGCACTGGACACTTTGTTACAGAGTATCAATGGAGAGCAAGTTAAAGAGTTTTGAGCAGATTTAGTGTGATAAGGTAAAATGAAAGAATTCTTACACTGCATTTTTGTATATCCAGATGAATTGTTTTTAAACAAATAAACTAATAATAATATTTGGTAAGAGACCCAGTTGGATTTTATGTAAGAATAATAAAGATCTTGAATTAAATCGTTCAACTAAAGGTAAATAGTTGAAAGATATATAAAAGACAATGATGGGTGGACCTAGGATGACCTGTAGCAAAGCAAAAGTACTATGATATGTGGACCTTAATTTAACCAACATTTTTCTGTAGAAAATGAGTATACCGCTGAACCATAGTACAAAATGGACCATAATAAACTATGTGTACTCAAATGTCTTGTTTCATTTGTGAGGTTAATTCATATTCTGCGTAAGAAACCAAGTCTCTTGTGTAATTTATTAATCACATTAGTGATATGCTGCTCATATGTTAAGTGTGAATCAAGGATCACACCAAGATACTTAAAAATCGATACTTGCTTAATCGGGTGTCCTAGGTTATCATGTAATGAGAACTCAGGAATAGAAGTTTTTTGGATAATAGAGAAAAACATTGATTTAGTTTTTAACTGAGTATAATATCAGTTTGTGTGATTGAAACAAGTGATGCAAGAGACTAAAATCAGATTGCAAAATAGGTTATAGTGATGATGGATTATTTCCAGAACAAAAAAAGAACAGCGTCATCTGCATACGAAATTAATTCCGTGTGTTTAAAAATATTTGAGAGTGAGTTAACAAAAAGATAAAAAAGTAATGGACCTAGAATTGAGCCCTGTGGGACTCCACGCTTTAGGACTTTTTCAGTAGAAAATGAACCATTAATGACAGTTCTTTGATTTCTATCTAGAAGATAGTTTCTGAACCAGGCGATCACCTCCTTGGAGAAATGAACATCTGGCAACAATTTCAGGAGCTCAGCCTGGTCCACCAAATCGAATGCCTTGGTGAGATTCTCAAAGGCCGAAGCAACATATTTTCCTTCATCAATTGCTTTGATGACGTGCCTTGTGAATCTCACCAAGGCAGTCTCAGTAGTGTGTCTAGGGCGGAAACCATGCTGAGACTCTGACCATAGTTTGTATTTCTCGAGGTGTTCAATCACCTGGTCAGAGACGATCCTTTCCAGAACTTTGGACAGTGGAGCAAGTAATGAGATAGGAAGGAAGTTGTTCACATTAGAGTTGCTACCGGATTTAAAAATGGGCTTCACAATTGCACATTTCCGTTTATTGGGAAAAATGTTACGACACAATGAAAAATTAAAGAGTTTAGTGACCTAGTGTATGTAAGTAATACCTTTGTATTTGTATGTATATTACTTGCTATGCATCTGTAAATGTATATTTTTTACCTACTGCTTGTAACTAATTCTGTGTCACCCCTGAAAAGGGGACTGTCTTGCCTCAGTGGGCCTACCCGGTCATCAAAATTCAAATAAATGAATAAATAAATCATTCCTTTTAGGAACTTGAAACTCATCATCATATCGCCCCTCTCTCTTCTGGTCTTCAGTGAGTACATGTTCAGTTCCCTAATCTGATTCTCATAGGATCTGCGCTGCTGGCCCTAAATCATTTTGGTTACCCTATGCTGCACTACCTCCAGCCTGTGTTTGTCTTGTCTTAGCTGGCAATTCCAGAACTGGGTACTGTATTCCAGATGGGGCCTCACCAGTGATCTATAGTCAGGTAGTATTATATCTTTCTCCTGCTATCAGAATCCCTCCAGTACACCCACACATCCTGGTTGCCTTGCTGTATGCCTTTTTGTATTGGCTAAATTGTTTTAGTTGATTATTATGACTCCAGGTCCCTTTCCTCAAAAGTAATTTCCTGCTTAAATCCTTCCATCCAGAATTCCATCCTGTGAGTCTTGTTCCATACGTGTATCACCTTGATCTTTTTGGCATTGTATTTCAAGCGCCAAACTTTGGACCGCCTCTCTAACATATAGAGGTCCCTCTGAAACTCTCTTATCCCAGCCATGTTGTCCACTCTGCCACAGAACTTAGTGTTATCTGCAAAGTGATACCTCATACCTTGCAATCCTTCTCCCATGTTGCTGATGAAATTATTGAAAAGAACTGCAACCAGGACTGACCCCTGTGGCACCCCACTTGTGACCCTCTCTCCCTTGACTTCATTTACCACCACCTTCAGCTGTCTCTCTTCCAACTAACCAGCTACCAACCATCAAACTAGGTACTTTGCAATACCTAGATCCCCTTACTGCTTCAAAGGTCTTTTGTGTGGCACCCAGTCAAAAGCCTTACTAAAGTTGAAGTAGGATAAATCCATTGTTTGTCCCTTTCTGCCTTAGTTACCAAGTCAATGAATGCTTTCAGGTTGGTCTAATAAGACCTCCCTACCACAAACCCATGCTGTCTACAATCCTGGAATCCATTTCTCTCTAGGTAGTTCACTAGGTTTCCCTTGACTAGAGCCTCCGTCAGTTTACCCACAAGTTACCTGACTGCTCCTTGTCTCTTCCTTTGTGGAGTGGAACTACATCCGCTACCCTCCAATCTTTTGGAACCACCTCTGACTGCACTGAGCTATTGAATAGCCTTTTCAGAGTTTGGCTAGTTCCAATCCAGTTCCCTGAGCACCCTCAGGTGCATCCTATCTGATCCTGGAGCTTTTTCTATTTTTAGATGGTGCTGTATTGTTAATCCTGTAGAGGTATTTGTACCTCTCTGTCATGTCCCCCTCTCTTGCCTCTGGCATATACATATTGAGCTATGACAACCTCTCCATGGAAGTCTTTTTCTACTGCCCATGAATCATCCTGGGTGCCCTCCTCTGCAGCCCATCTACCTGGTCCATAGCTTTCTGTAGGCTCCAGAACTGCACAGTACTCCAACTGAAGAAGAATCAGGGACCTGTGGCAGAATAACCTCACTCCTCCTGCTGCTTATCCATCTTCTTAGACATTCCAGCATCCTACTCACCTTCCACACTGCCCTTTTGCACTGTACTGTTGTCTTCAAAGTGTCTGATATTATTACCCACAGGTCCCTTGCCTCTGTTGTACTCTCCAGTGCAACCACCCCTTCTGTAGTAAATACTTAGATTTCTAGCCACTATGTGCACAACCATGCACTTCTTGGCATTGACTTTCACCTGCCAAACCCTTTGCAGACTCTTTGTCATACATCTAACTCCCTCCTCACTGTCTATTTTTCTGAAGATCATTGTATCATCTTTGAAGAGATGGAGCTTTTCCTTGATCTGCACTGCAACGGCACATGTAAAAATGCTGAAGAGGACTGGTGCCATGACTTATCCCTATGGCATCCCACTGTTGACCTCCTGCTCTGTGAGTATTCCCCTCAAGGACAACCCTCTGGGTTCTGTTACTTAACCAAATTCTCACCCATCTCTTGATTTTATTCCCCATCCCCTGGTCCCCCAGCTGTTAAGCCAGCCAGCCATGTGGGACGGAGTCAAAGGTTTTACTGAAATCGAGGTTCAGTATGTCCACTGCCTGCCCGTAGTCTAACACCTTCTTCATCCAGTAAAGAAATCAATTAGGCTTATCTGAAATGACCTTCCCCATGTGAACCCATGTTGTATAACATCCTGAAGTCCATTTACCACCAGAAAATCCACCTGTCTCTCCTTTATTAGTGTTTCAAATAGCTTTCCAGCTATTGACATTAAACTGTCAGGTCTATAATTTCCAGGTTCGTCACTGCTTCTGCTCTTGTGCAGGGAAAAAATATCTGTCATCCTCCTATTCTTAGATACCACCTGCCTCTAGTCAGCTGTTAAAGAGTTAGTCAGTGGGATGCTAGGATACATAAGGAGGTGTATTACCAGCAGAAAGATGGAGGTGGTGTTGCCTCTGTAGAGATCACTGGTAAGACCCCAACCAGAGTACTATGTCCAAATGTACACAGAGTGAAGGCAGTCCAGAGGAGGGCAACTAAAAGGGTGCAAGGTCTGCATCAAAAGCCCTATGAGGACAGACTAAGGGACCTTGATATGTACACCCTGGAAGAGAAGAGGGAGAGGGGGACATAATAGAGACCTTTAAATACTTCAGTGGGATAAATAAGGTACAGAAGGGAAGTATTTTTTAGAAAAAAATGTGCTTAAGAACAAGGAGGCATGCCGTGAAGCTGTAAGGGTATAGATTCAGGAGAGTTGTGAGGAAGTGTTTCTTCACAGAAAGAGTAGTGGATTCCTGGAACAGCCTTCTAGCAGAGGTAGTGGGGAGTGAAAACAGTGGTGGAGTTCGAAACTGCATGAGATAGGCACATGGGAATCATAGTGGAAAGGAAGGGGAAGGGAGAAAGTGCTGTAGATCAGGTATGGTCTGTGGTAATAATGTAGGTAGGGAAAAATAGGTGAACTGGGTGGGCTAAACGGTCCTTATCTTCCATCAAATTCTATGTTTCTATATGTTTCAGTGGTTCAACCAAAATATACTGAAATGCAGCCCACATTGGCTCATGGACTTGTCCACCATCAGTGCACTTAGTTCCTGCCACACCCTTTGGGATGGTATCGTTGTTGAGACCCTCACCTCCTTCCCACCCCTTTCCTTGACTACGTGGTTGTGCAATGTCCCTTTTTCTCTTTACTGTATATGGTATTACGAAAATGGCAATGGAAATCCCAGTAACCTGATTGGCTATTAGGGTTCCATAGCCGTGCATCTATTTTTTGATAGAGCCTTGTTAAAAACAAGTGCCAACCATATGCCACAAAGGCAAACTGGTATCCTTGTGCCAGTCCAAATTTCAAGCTGAATTAGCTGCCATTTTACCCTGCTTCCTAAGCAAATGAGACTCCAAGCAAGGCCTCCCATCAGGAAAAGTCACCTCCCCAGATTGGGGGGGGGGTGGTGGTGGTTGGGGTTAAAGTAAAGGAAGGGTGATCTGTTAACCAGGAAGAAAACATGGCAACGGTTTTGCTTTTCAAACTCTGTCACTGGGATCTTTGTTCTGCAGTGGCTAATGTGTACCTCTGGTTGCTAGGAAACCAGGCTGTTTTTTCCTAACTGGACCTGTTGCAGTTACTATCTGGACAGGAAGCAAAAGAGTGTGTGACCAGCATCAGCAGTGTGAGTATGGTTGGAGAATGTAGTCTGGATAGATTTGGTGCGCTAAGGACATGGTTTCTTTTTTTTTAAATAAATATTTACTGATATTTGGGGGTTGGGGAGTTGGGGGAGAGAAACTGCCCGGCAGGAGAAAGAAATATGGAGCTGCTAAGTGGGTGAATGACTGCAGGGCCAGGGTCAGGTGTCAGCGCTTGCTAAGCAAGAGGAAAAAAAAATGGCGAGCATTTTAAGCTGAACATTTTACTAGCACAGTGATTCTGGTACATAATCAGGTAGCCAGAGACTGGGACTCATTATTTCCTAGTCTCTGTTGCCTGATACTGGACCAGCTAGTTGATGGGATTAGCCAATCACATGTAAGAATTCTGCCTACCCATTTTCTAACTCCTAGTTATACCATGGGAGGGGTAGATATTAAGGCTGAATAAAAGTGGTTGTTCAGCCTGATTAGGTTATTCACCTCTGGGGTGAATAACATGTTATTCTCCCAGTAACTTTAGTTATTCCAGCATTGGTGAATAATTTACACAACTCAACCATGGCATTGCCACTTGTAAGTTATGGTCCTGCCCCCACACTCATGAAGATAAACTGTGTATTCTGAGTCAGACCATTGTGTGTCCTATACAGGTATGCTGTATCTCCATTTGCACGATTTACCAATAACCCTAATGTAATGCTTTTCCTACATTATATCCTAAAGTGGTTTCCAAGCACTTCATTTACATGTTAGCCAAGTTAAAATGCCACATCTCATTTTCACTGTGGTCTTGCTTGTGTTTGGGGAAGCTTGAAGGCTCGAGGTACCAATGGCACTTTGATTTTATTTTGACACTTCACTTCCTAATTTTCTTGCTAATTGTTTCCCATGCCCCGAGGAGAATGCTATTTTGAAGGCAGCTTGGCATAGCCGTTGAGGTCTCAACAAGAATGGGTCTGGCGGGAAGGCGTTAGAAAATTACCCCTCCCACATGGACTGGGATGTTCTCTAATCTGAGAAATGTCCACAAAGACTCTGTAGCTGATGTAGAGTCATGTATAAAGTGTAATGAAAAGTGAACGGGCCGGTCACCCACCTGTGTCTAGGGTATTAGGTGGCATCTTTCATCAGAGGAGCACCCGCCTTATGCCTTAGAAACCAGTACACTCCACCTTTACCTTGTCACCCCAGGTCTGGGGCGATGGGACCAGGGGCACCTGTACACACACAGGGGCACTATAACTGGAGACAACACACAAAAATGGATTTCTAATCTAGAGCTGGGATCAAGCTGGATGTCCTTTATTATGTTATTCCCTGATGTTACGGAACAAATGAAGGGCATTTCCTTTGCCAACCACTTCTGTCAGTATGATGTCACTGTACCCATACACAGACTCATACTCCCTCTGCTATAAAGGTTTTCTGCTGTTATTGTGTCTCACACAGAATTTAGGACACTTGAAGCCTTGGTGCTCCCACTGGTGTTTAGCAACATCTTTCTAGGCTGGATGAGCAGTACACTGGGGCAACTATGCCAGCACGTGGTACAGTGCCAGTCAGTGGCACCAGTTTGGGAAATAATTCAGACTATAATCCACACATTAGTTTGAACTAGTTGGTCCAGCCATGTGTGCCTCTCTCCAGCCACATCACTTATAGCCCTAGTGGTCCAAAGAACAGGCTCCCTTGCCTGGCCCCATCCAAGAGGTGGCATTGGTGGAGAACATTGGACCACTGCAATACCCATAGCAGGCTGCTTTGGAAAATGTCTAACGCTACGTAATGAAGTAAGTGCTATGAAGCGCTGAGTCACCTCCCCACTATCTCCTTAAATGCACTCCTGCTATCTCCATAATTATACAGTTAGTAGTTTATGTGATTTGGAGGGCTGCACCCCCACACTCCCTGTCAAAAAAAAAAATGTGGAGGTGTGGGGTGCAGAGTCCCCAATTAAAGTGAATTATTAAATGTAACATCATCCGGAACAAGTTGTATCCAGAGTGAGTCAAGATTTAAATATTGGGGGTACAGCTCCCTGACAATACTAAAAACTGACAAGCCTTTTCCCTCTTTTTCTGTCTCCTGCAGTTAAATGCCCACATCCTGGATTGCAAAAAATATGTTTTTTTTACCCGTTGCACTTGCCTTATGTTTTGTATGCTAGATGCGTAGATATACTTGCCTTTGTTTCAATGCCGAGACTTGTTGCGCTCAATATACGCTAACACTGACCTATTACTATAAATACAATATATTTCAACAATTTCCATTGCTGTGGATCTTTTTTATTTGCTTAATTGATGCTACGGTATAGGACACCTGTTACAAGTCATGCTGCGAGTCGTTAACAGCGTAACTGATCGCGTTCAGATGTGATGTCCCTGCGATACACAAACTCCTGTGCAAAACTGGTATTCATGGACCAGATATGAGTCTGGTCTGATGTTCTACACCTAAAACCAAATCAAATCAATTTTATTTATAAAAGGCGCCTTTCCAAGACTGTTCAAGGTGCCTATACAGCAGTTTAAAAATACAAACAAACAAATCACATAATATTATTAAAACACACATCATATATCTAATCCATGAATACATTAGAAAACCTTCATAACTTATAACAGTGTTCCTCAAGAGACTTGCCGACCCCCAACTCTTGCCAGGCCCTTTATCCTGATGACCCATTTCATTTGGCTACCTGTCAGGGGGTTACACATTTTATATAGGTTTTTGCAACACAGCATGTTTAATGCAAGTCTTACTTACAACTCTGCTGTCTTTCAAGTGGTTCGCTCTGTCGAGCACCTTCATGGCAGAAGTGGATCCTGGTAGATTCCTGCTACCTCCCTTGAGGGGTGGCCCACCACAAATGCATAGCATACCATGCTGGTCATGATCACCTGGCTTCTTGAGGTGAGACTGCTCTTGTCTACCTTCTCTCAGCTTGAGACATGGGGGTGTCCTTCCCTCTGGATCCCCAAAACTAGATTATGGGCATCCAGAGACCTTGCCAGAGCAGAACAGTGCCACCCGGACCCCGGGACCCTGCCACCACCCCTAGTCTACATGCTTCCTCAGCTTAGTCACAGCTGAGGTGATGGACTCTGCTGATGTTCTTGCTTCCCTTTTTTCTCTCCCTGGATCTCCCGGGTCTGACTCCCGCAGCTTATCTTCCCATCTTACAGACTTTTGGGGATGGGTGGGAGCATGAATATTCATGCTAGACTTTTCCACTTCAGGCTTAGTTGGGCCACTCATGGCAAGAACACCAAGATATCCTGGGCTGGATTTTCAAAGCTTTCTGAATGATGTAAGGCCCAGGTACGCCAAATATGTGGAGCATGGAGCTTGCTGCATTCTCCTGGCCAGCGACTGGGATTTTCTATCCCATGCCCCAATTGCCACAAGATATGCAGCTTTTTCTGGTCTAGCTTGTGGCAATCCTGGTTGCCCTTTTTACATGGCTTGTGCCAAATATTTGGTGCACGCTGCAGTAAATCGGGTAAACTGTCACATCTGCACCCAACCTACTAAAACCAGGTGCAGTTGTGGCAAAGGTGTTTGGTACAGCTGCACCAAAAAAAGAGGTGGACACAGGCTTGCTGCAAGCCCTACAACCTCCTTTGAAAATCTAGCCCTCTGTCTCCAAGTAGAATCCCCTGGAGGACAATTCTTAGGGTCAGGCCTAACCATTTGAGAGCCCTCTAATAACTGGCCTCAAGCAAGACAAGAGAGAGGCTTGTTACAAAAGGAATACTGAACTCAGGGGTAAAATGTTTTAAAGGTTTTTTTTTTTTCCCTTTGATTGTGTTCTAAAGGGGTTAAAAGGGGTTAAATGAACAGGCATAGGAGACATGGGAACCAGAGAACAAACTGGAAAACCATTACATGTTGTAGTTGGTAACTACCCCTGTAGAAAATCAGTAGAGGTACCTGTAGAGAAAAACAATCAACCTTTGGCAACGGCGCTCAAAAAAATCACCAACCGCAGCACCCTTGGACAAAAGTAAAGGTAACCTGACCTTTTAAATCTTCCTTCTGTTGGAAGGTACTAAGCTTTCATCAGCTCTACCCCCAACCCCCGAGTTACACTCTTAATTCCCTGGAAGAGCTGTGGAAGAAAAGCAATTAGCTCCTTCAACGTGAGAAAGAGACTGCAAAACCTGTAAGCCCAAAACAAAACCTGTAAGCACAACCTGTAAGCACAAAACAAAATAGTAACAAAACAATAACTCCGCTTAACCCAAAGAAAGAAGAAACTGTAAAACCTGTAAGCACAAAACAAAACAGTAACAAGACAGTAACTCTGCTTAGCCAAAAGAAGCCTTAATGTTTCTCCTTGATCTGTTAATGTTGCTCTTTGCTCTGTCCTTTCAAGCAAACCTAGAAGAAAAAAGTTCAGGTAAAGTTAGGTGCTTTTTGTCAGCAAATCTTAGTGTTCTACCTCAACACACTGACTAACCTGATATTTTAAATCTTCCATCTGTTGGAAGGTACTCAGCCTTTGTCAGGCCCCTCCCCCCCGTTACACTCCTAATCCCTTGGAAGAACTGTGGAAGAAAAGCAATTAGCTCATTTAATGTGAGAAAGAGACTGCAAAACATGTAAACCCAAAACAAAACATGTAAGCACAAAACAAAATAGTAACAAAACAGTAACTCTGCTTAGGCCAGAGATCAAACTGTAAAACCTGTAAGCACAAAACATGTAAGCACAAAACAAAATAGTAACAAGAAAGAAGCCTTAATGTTTCTCCTTGCTCTGTCCTTTCAAGTAAACCTAGAAGAAAAAAATCACAGGTAAAGATAGGTGCTTTTTGTCAGCAAACCTTAGTCTTCTACCTCAACACACCAACTAACCTGACCTTTTAAATCTTCCTTCTGTTTGAAGGTACTAAGCCTTTGTCAGCTCCACCCCCCAGTTACACTCCTAATCCCCTGGAAGAGTTGTGGAAGAAACCAATTAGATAATTCAATGTGAGAAAGAGGCTGCAAACCCTGTAAGCACAAAACAAAACCTGTAAGCGCAACCTGTAAGCACAAAACAAAATGGTATCAAGACAGTAACTCTGCTTAGCCAAAAGAAGCCTTAATGTTTCTCCTTGCTCTGTTAATGTTACTCCTTGCTCTGCCCTTTCAAGCAAACATAGAAGAAAAAAGGTCAGGTAAAACTAGGTTTCCTAGTTTCATAGTAATGTGACGGCAGAAAAGGACCATCCTGGTCCATCCAGTCTGCCCAATTCTTTCCTCTCCTACCGGTTTCCCTTTATCAGAGTTTCTTTTTTCTTCCCCTCCACCAACCCTTTATACCTGACCCAGGTTCTCCTAAATCCTTCCACAGTTTCAGTACCCACCACCTCCTCAGGTAAACTATTCCATGGTTCCACCACCCTCTCTGTGAAGAAATACTTCTGCCCATTACTTTTGAATCTACCTCCTTCTAGTCTCAAGCTATGACCCCTTGTTTTTACCTCAAGTTTTCTTTTAAATATACTTTCTTCTTTTACTCTGTTTATCACCTTGATGTACTTAAAATGTTTCAATCATATCCCCTCTCTCCCTTCTAATCTCCAGAGGGTACAAATTTAACTCCTTCAATCTAGATTCATGTGTTTCATCCTTCATTGCTTGACCCATCTTAGTTGTCCTCCTCTGAACCCTCTCCAGTCCATCAATATCCTTCTTTAAATGAGGTCTCCAAAACTGGACACCATACTCCAAATGTGGTATGACCATTGTCTTATACTGTGGCATCAATACCTCCCTTTTCCTACTTGTTATTCCTCTCCCAGTACACACCAGCATCCTATTTACTTTACCTACAGCCTTACGACATTGGTCTCCTACTTTCACATTAACTGAGATTATAACCCCAAGGTCTCTTTCCTGCCCTGTTATCTTTAACTGTTCTGCACCTAGAGTATACTTTGCTTTTCTATGATTATGTGCCAAATGCATAACCTTACACTTCTTCACACTGAACTTCAGTTGCCAAGTTTCACTTCACCTTTCCAAAGTATTCAAGTCCTCTCTCATAGCCACCACCTCTCCCTCAATATCAACCCTATTACCTAATTTTGCATCATCTGTAAAAAGGCACATCATCCCTCCAATTCCCCCCGTTATGTCTCCTACATATATATTAAAAAGGATTGGCCCTAAAACTGATCCCTGCGGGACACCACTCATCAACCTCCTTTCACTTGAATATACCCCATTTACTACCACCCTTTGTCTTCTATTCTTCAACCAGTTTTCCACCCATCTAGTGACTTTCTTGTCAATTCCCAAATTCTCTGTCTTGTTTACTAACCTACGGTGAGGAACAGAGTCAAAGGCCTTACTAAAATCCAGGCAGGCCACATCTACTGCCCCTCTCTAATCAATTACCTTTGTAACCTCATCAAAAAACTCAATCAGGTTTGTCTGACAAGATCTCTCATTAGTGAAACCATGTTGTTCATCATTTACCAATTTATTTTCTACCAAGTACTTTACCACTCTCTCCTTTATCAACACCTCCATCACCTTACCTACCACCGAGTGAGGTTAACCAGTCTATAATTCCCTGCTTCGTCTCTGCAACTTCCCTTGTGTATTGGCACATCAGTCATTTTCCAGTCACTTGGAACCACTCCTGTATCCAACAATAGATTAAAAATAACAACGCCAGTGGTTTTGCAAGTTCCTCCTTTAATTCCTTCAGAACCCTAGGATGCAAACCAGCTGGTCCCATCACCTTGTCTACTTTTAACTTACTCAGTTCCTCCTTTACCCTATTATCACTAGAAGGACTTCGATCAAACTCATATAAACTACCAACCTTCTTAATTAACTCTGGTCCCTTACCTTCTCCTTCAACTGTGAATACAGAGCTAAAATACTTATTTAGTACCTCTGCCTTACCAACATCTTCCTCGACCTTTATGTCCTCTTCTTTTTTCAGTTTGGCAAGCCCCTGTTGTGTTTTTCTTTTTTCCCCAACATATCTAGGTCTTATCCCCTCTTTTTGTCATTTTAGCTATTTGTTCTTCTGTTGCTGCTTTTGCCTTTCTTATTACTTTTCCTGCCTTTTTTCAACTTCTCTTTAGAAATGAATTCATCTCCCTCATATTGAGACTTCTTATACCTTTTAAATGCTACCTTTCTATCTCTTATTGCCCCAACCACATACATATTAAACCATAGTGGCCTTTTCCTTTTTTTATTTTTCCTTATCTTTCTTACACATACATCCATAGATTTTAGTAACGCTCCCTTAATACTTTTCCACACTTCCTCAATCTCTAAAGTATTGTATTTATTTTTTAATTCTACCTTAAAGATCTTTCTCAACCTATCAAAATCAACCCGTCTGAATTCCCAAACTTTCGTACTGGTATTATTAGTGGTCCTCCCTATTTGAATCTTACAAATTACTACATCATGAACACTTGTTCTCAAGCTATCACTCACTACCACTTCCTCCGCACTATACTCGTTTGTAAGTACCATATTTAGTATAATCTCCCTCTTGTAGGCTCCTTTACCATCTGCTGTAGGAATAAACCTTGTAGTGCCTCTAAAACCTCCCTGCTCCTTGCTGTCATAGCCTTAGGAGTTTCCCAGTCCACATCTGGCATATTTGGATCTCTCAATAGCACAAACTCCCACTTTAATGCTATTTTTTCAATATCCTGCATCATTTGCATGTCTACTTCTATTATTTGAGTTGGTGGTCTGTATACCACCCCTATTCTTACTACCTTCCCTGGCCTTTTCTCTAATGCAATACACATAAATTCTACTCTCCCTGCATTAACTTGTTCTTCATTTGCTTTTCTGCTTTCCCTTACCTATAAAGCAACCCCCTTCTTACCCACTCTGTCCTTACTGAATAATCTATAACCTCGTTCATTTACCTCCCATGAATGATTTTCAGTCCACTAGGTCTCTGATAGTGCCACAATATCAAGTTAGTCATCTATCATCATAGATTCCAGATCTACCATTTTATTTGCAAGGCTCCTTGCATTGCCATATATCCCTCTCCATCTTATATCCTTTTCATCCCTACCAGTCTGTATTTTCCTACCGACATTTATATTTGGGGGAAAACACTAACTGGGATCGTCCATTCTGCTCCCCCACTAACTAGTTTAAATGTAACTCTTCCCTTATATATTTATCTAACTTACCACTTAATACCATTGTGCCTTTCCTGCTCAAGTGTAATCCATCAATGGCATAACGTTCTGCATTATCCCATCCCCATACAATACCAAAACCTTTTGTTTAGGTGTTTTTTGTCAGCAAACCTTAGTCTTCCACCTCAACACACCAACTAACCCGACCTTTTAAATATTCCTTCTGCAGGACGGTACTAAGCCTTTGTCAGCTCCACCGTGCCCCCCGTTACACTCCCAATTCCTTGGAAGAGTTGTGGAAGAAAAGAGTTAGCTCCTTCAATGTGAGAAATAGACTGTAAAACCTGAAAGCCAAAAACAAAACTTATAAGCACAACTTGTAAGAACAAAACAAAATAGTAACAAAACAGTAACTCTGCTTAGCCCAAAGATCAAACTGTAGAACCTGTAAGCACAAAACAGTAACAAACCCTGTAAGCACAAAACAAAATAGCAACAAGACAGTAACTCTGCTTAGCCAAAAAATATCTTAATGTTTCTCCTTGCTCTGTTAATGTTGCTCCTTGCTCTGACCTTTCAAGCAAACCTAGAAGAAAAAAGCTCAGGTAAAGTTAGGTGCTTTTTGTCAGCAAACCTTAGGCCCCATTCGCACTGGGACATTTGAAACGGTTCTCAGCGCTTGAACCGTTTCAAATGCGTGCTGGCCTGGATCACGTTCGCACATAACCTGCTTTTAGATCGGAATTTGGAAGCGTGCTCAAATCCTGATGAGACCTGGGCTTGAGCACACTTCCGGAAATCCATTTTAAAAGTAAGCGATTTACTTAGAGTGCAAAGGCCAGCTCAGATCCATTTTAATGCACTTCAAGCAATCGTGCAAAGCATCACGGTAAGCAGCTTTTCCATGCTGCTGAATTCGGTTCATAGTGGGCACGGATCTCTGCCACAGTGTGAACGCTGTAAAATGCATTGCCTGATGTGGATCACAGGAAGGGGGTTGCAGTATGAACGCTACAGCATGGTAAGTGCTAATCCACTTTTAAAAACAGTTTGCATAACCGTGCTGTAGTGTGAATGGGGCTTTAGTCTTCCACCTAAGCACACCAGCTAACCTGACTCCTTCTGTTGGAAGGTTCTAAGCCTTTGTTGGCTCCCTTCCCTCCCCCAGTTACACTCCTAATCCCCTGAAAGAGCTGTGGAACAAAGCAACTAGCTCCTTCAAAGTGACAAAGAGACTGAAAAACCTGTAAGCCCAAAATAAACCCTGTAAGCACAACCTGTGACCACAAAACAAAATAGTAACAAAACAGTAACTATGCTTAGCCCAATGAGAGATCAAACTGTAAGACCTGTAAGCACAAAACAGTAACAAAACCTGTAAGCACAAAACAAAATAGTAACAAGACAGTAACTGTGCTTAGCCAACAGAAGCTTTAATGTTTGTCCTTGCTCTGTTAATGTTGCTGCTTGCTCTGTCCTTTCATCCAAACCTAAAGAAAAAAGCTAAGGTAAAGCTAGGTGCCTTTTGTCAGCAAACCTTAGTTTTCCACCGTTTTTTAATGCCCCCCCCCCCCACACTGCCTACACTGGGTTGGGTACACCAACCTGCCACCCCACTTCCATACACAGTCAGTCACTGCCTGGATCAGAAAATGGGGATTAATGTGGAGCCCATATGGTGACCGGCACAGCCCTCCTCTCACCACCATGGCCATCCACCCTATGTAATGAGAGGGAGTGTACGATCTAACGAGGGCATCCAATTTGGAGACCACATCTCCGTAAGGACATAGACAGGGCAGAGGCAGTCCAGAGGAGGGCAGCCAAAATGGTGTGGGGTCTGCATCACAAGCCCTATGAGGAGAGACTGAAGGCCCTCAATATGTACACCCTGGAGGAAAGGAGGGAGAGTGGTACAGTAGTAGCCACAGACCTTGCCAGCTATTTCCAGATATTTTGTGAAATTTCTAAAGAGTTTCTCTCTGCTGCCCCTACTGTGGAAATGGAGAAAGCATGAGATATTTCTGGAAATATCACAGAAATTTCAGGAAATAGCTGGCAGTGTCTGTGGCTGCTACTGTATATTATACAAACTTTAAAATACCTCACGGGTATAAATAAGGTTCAAGAGGGAAGCATTTTTCAGAGGAATAGAGGCTCAAGAACAAGGGAACATGCTATGAAGCTTGGGGAGATGCTCAGGACAGATGTGAGGAAGTACTTCTTCACAGAAAGAGTGGTGGATGCCTTGAACAACCTCCAAGCAGAGCTGGTGGGGGAAAAAATGTTAATAAGCTTCAAGAATGCATGGAACAGGCATGAGGGAACCTTATAGGTAAAAAAAGGGAGTAAAGCTGGAGATCAAGTAGGGTCTGTGGTGTTATAGTAGGTAGGGAAATGGGCCAAGCAGTCCTTATCTGCTGTCAATATCTATGTTTCTATGACCATAATGATAAATAGTAGCAGTAAAATAACACAAAACCAAATGGTCAGGAGAATACAGATAACCTAATCCTAGAGAAGAACATTCTATGAAGTAAGTAATTCTGTCTCAGTTTGTAAAAATAAACTAGACCTGCTGCCACCAGAGCTTGTTCCAGTATGATATTAATGAAAGTGGTCCAATCTCCAGCAGTCTCTCACCACTTCTTGGGGAATTTTTCAGGCAAACAGGAAAAGAAGACAGTCTATAGTATAATCAGTGCTCCCACCACTTGATTTTACCCAGGGTCCAATGGGAACAGATGTCAGATGGAACTTCACTTATAGTCTTTCCAACATTTAGGAGCATAGACCATCACCACGGCTCGCTGGTACCGTGAACCCCGAAACACTGTCAAACAAGTTCAGCGGTACAGTTCTTCACCCTGCAATCACAGGATCCAGGGGGCCCATAGGCACTAAAGTTGCCGCTTGCCTGACTCCAAACAATGGTTCCTGACCTTTCATACACTGGCTGCAGCAAGTCAGAAACAATCTGCAGTCCGCTCCTAACCTGCTGTCATCTAACCTTTAGACTTGGACCATGGACACAGCACACTGCTCCACTCTTGCTCCTCTTTCATACAACTGCCACTATTCCACACTGGGGGTAATCTTATCTGAGGTGGCCAGGCAGAGTGACATGCAGTCAGGAGGCCTAGTAGGATGCTGAGGTGGATGGGGAGGGGTATCATCGGCAGAAATAGGGAGGTTGTGTTGCCTCTTTATAGCTCACTGGTAAGACTCCACCCAGAGTACTGCGTCCAGTTCTGGAGACCACATCTCCAGAAGGACATAGACCATGGAGGCGATCCAGATGAGGGCATCTAAAATGGAGCAAGGTCTGCATCAAAAGCCTTATGAGGAGAGACTAAAGGACCTCAATATGTACACCCTGGAGGAGAGGATGGAAATTGGGATATAATAGAGACCTTTAAATACCTCAAAGGGGGTAAATAAGGTACAGGAGGGAAGTATTTTTCTGAAGCAACGGTGTTCAAGAACATGGGAGCATGTTATGAAGTTGGGGGGCTGGATTCAGGAGAGATGTGAGGAAGTACTTCTTCACAGAAAGAGGTGGATTCCTGGAACAGCCTTCCAAGGGAGATAGTGGGGGCAAAATTAGTGGTGGGGTTCAACAGTGCATGAGACAGGCATAAGGGAAAGGAGGGGGAGGGCAAAAGAGCTGTAGATAAAGTACAGTCTGTGGTAATAACGTAGGTAAGGAAAAATGGGCAGACTGTGTGGGCCAAGCAGTCCTTATCTGCAATCAGATTCTATGTTTCTGTGAACCAGCTGTGGGTCAACACTGAAAAAAAGGTGTCCATGACCTTTGAAACCAGACAAAAACTGACCAAACTTATGTCCCCCCTTCCAATTTTCGCCACACTGGATGACATCACCTTGAAGCAGTGCAGTCCTTCAAGTACCTTGACAGCAAGCTTGACTTCTCAGCCAACGTTGATGTCATCTATGCTAAACTCCATCCCAAGCTTGGTGTCCTGTACTGCAACAATGATTGCTTATCTCTGCAGGTCCACAGGGAGCTTGTTACCAAAATGGTGCTCCGTCTTTGACTACACAGATGTACTGTAGCCTATGGCACTGCCCCTCCACTTCCTTTGCCAGACTGCACACCCAATGTAACTCCTTTTCCTGCTTTGCTACAAACTCCCCCCTTATACTTACCACTGCTCCCATTGTTCCTGCCTTTCCATCCTCCCTCTGCCCTCACATCACCAGGTGCACTGTACCTCCTTCATATCCAAGTATTGGTTTGGTTCCCTATCTTCCTACCTCTCCTTTCCCATCTCCTCCCTGCACCCTGTTTCTTCTGTTCCAGGGAGCACCACACTTTCTCCGCTCCTCACCCCCACTCCTTTGCTGAGCAATCTGCCTTCATCTATCAACTTCCCTCCCCTTGGAACAAACTCCCCTCCTCCCTCTGCCTCTTCTCCTCCCCTGGCTCCCTCAGGCACCAGTTGAAACCCCAACCCCGCCCCACCTGCTCCTATCATCCTTCCTCCTGACACCTCCATGCCCTTGCCTCAAGCATGCTTGGTTGGGCCCCGGCTGGGTCTCCACTACCTGACTACTGGTTGCCTTTCCTCACCGTCATTGCTCTTCCCTTTACCGTGGGGTTAGGCATAGCCCACCTACAGGTCCCTTGCCTGTTCTCAGTTTAGTTACTGCACTCTGCATATTGCCATTTCACTTTGCACTTGATCAGGCTTCTCATATTGAGCTGTGACTGCACTTTATTTTCCTGTAACAGTTTTAATTTTGTATCTACTCGTCTTTTGTACCATTTTATTTATCAAATGCTCCTCTATTGACTTGTTTCTTGTTCTGTACTACTGTTTCTCCTGTTCCCCTTCCAAGGGTCACATCTGGAATGAGCCTCAGCTTAGTGTGCCTCTCCCGGTTCCCAATTTTCAAATAAATAAAAGAAATATTTGCTTAGAGTGTGTAGGCTTTAAAGTGGTATAAGTTATTGTTCTGCATTGTCACTGTTTTCTGTTTTCTTTCTTTGCACGGTGGTGTTATGATTTCTGCACATCTGAGTATACAGTGTGAAATACAGAAGCATTGAATGGAGTCTAGATTAGGAATATTAGTGTTTTCTTTTGCATTATCTATGGTGATTTTGTTTGATGATCTGTTGTTTTTGCTTTGAACTGATATTTTCTTTTTATAAAAATACCCCTAACACCCCCACTCTGGGGCAAGTGTAATATTCAACACCATGGGAAGACTCCCCAACACCACCCATCTGAGACCGCTGTAATCTTCAACACCATGGGATGCCTCCCCAACACCCCCCTCAGTGCTGCTGCAATCATCAGCACCATAGGAAGCCACACTGACATTCCCCCTGGGAAGCCGCCTTCTTTAACACCACTTGGAGACCCCCTAATACCCCCGAGCAATTACAATGATACTCCCAATACTCCTCAGGGCAACTGCAATCTTTAACACCGTGATAATACACCCTACCTGTCACCCTCCCTTATGGCATCTGCATCCTGCCACATTATGAAGGAAAGTTTCTAAGGCAACTGCAATCTTCTACATCATGTGAATCCCCCTACCACCTTCCCAACAGCTGTAATCTTTACCATGGAAACCAGCCTAGTGCTCCTTCCACAACCAGATGAAGCTTTGGAAATTCTATGTGCACTTTAGTGCCAATTCCAGTTTGCTGAGTCACTGAGTAGTCTGCATTTTATTTTCCTTTGGACTGACTTCTGTAACTTAAGCACCCAGAGCGTTTAGAGAGCAGGCACCCACTCAAATGAAACATCTGAAAAACAAAACCACTGCATTCAACCTGAGCATGTTTCATTTCTTTACATTTTTTTTTACCCTGAAAAAGCACATTGAGTAAAATTGCCCTTTTACAGGTGTGACCAGCATTTACAACAGTCACAGTATAAAATTAAAAGATACATCAATTTCAATAAGTGAGAATTAGACACAGGTGCAATGAAACTGACTGTTAAGAAAGTTAAACAACTTTTTCATAGACACAGACTTGCAGGATTTAATTGACATTGGTAGATTATTGTAAGCAGTTGGTCCAACATAATCAAATATCTCTGGTCAAAGGAGATTCTGGGATAAGGGATAACATGCTGTAAAGAATCCTGTTCTGGGGGTGATTTGACATTGCCCTACTGTTGGCCTTCTTTTTAAAATACTTTCTTATTCTAAAACTGTTACGGGAACCCAGTCTTTTGACTGAATGGCTGCTGGTAATTTGTTTTTATTTTTAAACCTAAAATGTGTCAAAATGCCTTACTGAATTGTGTAATAGTGGTGAGAGAACACTGGGGATTGGTAACCAATCATTATAACACTTTTCACCATTTTACTATTGTTATAAGTGTTATAATCCACACTGGTGTGTGTCAATGCTGTATTATACCATGGACATAAGTGAACAGCCAATTAAATCATCAGACTGGCAGTTTTACCACCGGTGTAAATCCTCTGATAATCAACGGCTGTTGATGAGACTATCCAATAAATCATCTGCAGCATAGGAATAAATACAATAAAAATAAACAAAAAAATCAACCTCTATAATATTTGTATTTTATTATACTAAAAAAAATGAACCTTGGTATAATCGCAATGAGACACTCAGAGGATGTGGGTTACCGGGGGATTTACCACTGCTGGTGAGGATTCACCCACTCGGCTGCACCTCATGGGCAAACCACTCCAGCCATGGTAAATCCCCTGATTACCCACACCCCCTCGTTGCTTATTGCTTAAATAACCTCACTTCCTGGGTGGCTGATGGTCCTCAGCTGTGCCTCACACCTCACAACCCACCCAAGTCATTCAGTTACTACAATATTGCTGCACACCCAACCGTAGAGTATTCCTGAGTTCTAGTGCTACCTCCACAGGGAACTGCACCTCCCTTGGGCTCATGCTGTTTGGCAAACATTGGGGAGGGAGGATTGCCTAACAGTAACCCTCTCCACCATCATGCTTTACCATGTAAAGCAGCAGTGCATGCTACTGTATCATGAAGATTTTAAACCTATGCTTCCTTATTCCATTATTGATCCCCCTTTCGTCTTCTGTCTTGTAGGATGCATTTTCTCCATTTTGAATCTACTTTAGCATATTATTTTAGATTTGAAATACTTAAGTAAGAACTTAATGCCTCCAAAACAACCAAGTTACTGGTTGTGGGCAATGACAGCAGTTATCAGCTATTCATAGGATTAGACTTAAGGTAGCAGATGAGATGTGCCTGCAGATAGCTCACTGGCCTACACAGCCAGTAGAGTGTTATGCTTGTGCAACTATGTTAGTTTGGCTTTGGCCGTTCGCACTCACTATTCCAGAGGAATTACCACCCTGTAGGGGTATGAAGGCAAGGAGCCCTCGGAGAGGGTTGCATCCCTAGAGGTGCACCGGAATGGTTCCCACGGCTAAAGGTACCTTAGGAATCTCCCTAATGAGAGAGTGCTGCCACTGAAGGAGGAGGGGAGGATGGTGGGGCAAAGAAAAAATGCTTCACAGTGAGGCTTAGAGGAACTGCTTATATAGCTCAGGAAGTGGGAGCGGCTGGCTGGTTGGCCACCGAACTACAGACAAGCCTTTCATTTCACTGGCCTATGCAGTCAGTATAGTGTTATGCTTGTGCAACTGTGTTAGTTTGGTTTTGGCTGTTCACGCTCTCTATTCCACAGGAATTACCACCCTGTAGGGGTACGAAGGCAAGGAACCCTCGGAGAGGGTTCCACCCCTAGAGGTGCAACGGGATGGTTCCCGTGGCTAAAGGTACTTTAGGAAACCCCCAAAAATGTAGTATCATCCCCAAAAGGAGGCAACATGAGCATATGAGCAAGCAGTAACTGTGACATTGGAGTAGTAACCGTAATGTAGTAGCAGAGAAGTACAGTATAGGCAGCTTGATAATGCAATGAGATGCTCAGTTGTCGTAATGACTGCCCAGGCTGCGTAGCAGGATACTGATGGTTTGCTTAGAGAGTAGGGGATCCCCTAAGGAGAGAGGGAATGGCGGGACATCCTTTACCTCCATCCAACAACGGAACCTACCTAAAGAAACTAAGGGAAACAACCAAGCTAACTAAGTGTTACGACTGAGGCAACAGAGGAGAGAAAAAAACCCTATGAGGAGGAAATCTCTGGGGATCCAAGGCCTAGGTCGCCTTCCCTCCAGGCTTGGGATAATTTATTTAGTGATGGCTCTGCAGCTGCAATTTTGGAAAACCCAATTAAAGGGAGGTGGAAAATACTCCAATTTGGAGGAAGGCTCTCACTCAAATCCTCTAGCGGGAACGCCGTGGAAGGTTGCGAGAAAACTCTGCAACAATATGTGCATCCAAGGCACAGGAGGAGAGCAACAACTGCTGAGGCACTCACCTGGTCTACCCACCCTAAATCAAACCAGGTGAACCAGAGGCAGTCATAGGGAGGATGCGGTGAAGGTGCCTCGCTAGGGAAACACTATATAGTGAGACACTAGAGCCAAAGGAGATCATCGTAACTACCCTTCACTACTAGTCTTAAATTCTACACCAGGAGCTGCTGTCACATAGCAGGCAGCTAAAGCCAAACCCGGGGTGAGGACATTCCCAGCTATGGGCCGGGTGAGAAGGATCTAGCCCCAAGTTGGACACGCTCAATGATGCGGACTTAAAGCAGAGCGAGACCGTCAGCTGCAGGAACCCTGCGCCAAAATAGAATGGCTGGCATGCCCCAGAAATTGATTGAGAGCTGAAAAGCTGGTGAGCTGAATGGGCACGGCGTGCTGAGATCGTAATGAGCATTGAGTGCTTAGACCTTGCAAGGTGCAGCAGAATCCCAGGCCAAAGCCAAAGGGATGGCAGTAGGCATGAAGCAATGGTTTGCGTAAGCAAGGAGTAACGGTTGTGTAAGCAAGTGTGGACCTGATAGGTCAGTAAGCAGTAGTAGTGGTAGGTGGATGTGCATAACATACTGTATAGCAATTAAACAGCTCTGATTTGGGGGCAAGCCAGCCAGACATGAATAGCCAAATCAAGGTGACAAACACTGAGGATTTTCGGCGGCAAGACAAGATTGAAAAACAAGCTACATTAACAGCCTCAGCAGGAGCTTAGTTGGCTGACCTCAGAGTTGTAACTGCAATGAAACTTGGAGACAAACCCGTTGAAGCAGGTGTAGCCAGGCAGTGCAATGAAGCTCAGGTGAAAAGAATTAAGTATGCAACATGGAGCAGCCAAGGTTGAGCTGAAACACACAGATAGTTGCAGTAGCATTGCAGTATTTTGAGCGTGGTGAGCATGGTGTGAAAAACACAAGCACTGGGTACAATAGTAAGTAAAGTAAACAGCAGTGGCTGCAATTGTAGGTAACTGAAAGCAGTAGCATGAGCTCTGAGTAGGTTTGCTGTTGCAATGCAAGTAAGTTGAGAGTTGTAACTGAAAGCAAGCAGTATGAGCTCTGTAGTAGCAGTATGCTAGGGCCAGGATATTCAGACTGCGCCAGGCTGTGGCGCAAGCCTGGGCGCAGCGCAACTGGTATGTGCCAGGGTGTTGACAGGGTGATATTCAATGGTCCTGCGCCATGGCTCAGCACTGCTGAATATGGCACTGTGGCCACCCGCATTATGCATGGTGCGGTGGCACTGCGCCGGCACAAGTGGCCAGAGAGGAGCAGGGGGATGTGCCAGCACAAGTGCAGTTGCACTAGATGCAGCAACTGCGATATTCAGCAGTGGATATGCAAATGGTGCCATAATGCCTGCAAGGTGCAAACAGGTCCATTTGCATGTCATTATGGCCCCATTTGCATGCAGGTGTGCCGATACCTGGTGACTTACGCCTGGCGCTCTGCCAGGCAGCAGCCATCGGGGACCGACGCCCCCTGCCCCTCGGTGGCAACGCGCCCCAATGCCTGATCATGGGCTGTCAATAATAATAATAACCCTGGTGGTCCAGTGGACCCTATCCCAGCCCGATTGTGGGCTTTCAATAATAATACAAATAACCCTGGTGGTCCAGTGGACCCTATCCCCAGCCCGATTGCGGGCTTTCAATAACAATACAAATAACCCTGGTGGTCCAGTGGACCCTATCCCCAGCCCAATCACGGGCTTACAATAGTAATAACCCTGGTGGTCCAATGGCACCCTCTTCCAACCCGCCCACTCAGTCCTGCCACCCTGCTCCCCCCCCAGTCAGTGGCGGGAGGCAGCACCCAGCCCGCAAGCTGCCCGCCGACTGACAGCGTACAGTACGGCTGTAGGCCCATTGGTCCACAGTGTGGGCCAATGGGCGTGCAGACCATACTGTACTACACAGTCCCGTTATGTTCATTCATGTATTGGGACTGTGTAGTACAGTAGGGTCAGCACTTTACCGAGGGTGGAAATCCAAAGGAAAGAGCCAAGCCAAACTAACTCTTCAAAGTAACTTTGCACAAGCACTTACACAACTAGCGGCCACACACTGAACATATAAACATGTCATAAAGCAAGTTTGCAGTGTTACTGTTCGCAGCACAAAAGCCTGTTATGTTCTAATGTATGAAAATTCATGACCAAAACCAAGCTATGTTGATCCCCCAAAACCTTCTTTTCATGCTCCATTCTGGAAGACTTGTTTTAAGAAAGCAAAAATGGATATTGACAATGTGTAAGGCTGTAGTGTGATGAGGCATAAACTGGGTGTTTTTAAAGCATAACTCACGTTTGATTGCAACAACCGTAATATATTTACTTTATTACATTATGACCACAGGCCCAGGAACATATTAAACAATGCTTATAATGGGATTTAATTTGCAATCAAAATATGTAAATAAGATGTGCTGCGCAGATGCAATAGCAAATGAAACGAACATGTTTACATTTTTTTTCCAAATGATGTAACATAACACATCTGAAGAGGGGAAAGGGGGAAAAATAACAAAGCCTGAAATGTGACGAATATCAGAGGTACATCACTGAATCTTTGTGAAATGTTCCCATATCTCTCAGACATACAGTATACTGTCAGTGGCACATAGCAGCAATCACTGAGCATGTTTTGAGGGCAGTACACAAATACATCACTGATTGTGGACTCAGAATACATCCAAACTCTAGTAACACTGCACAAGCCACTGCGAGCATTTGTTGAACTGCCAAAGCCATATTTAAACAATTTTTCAGAATGCTCCTACAGCTCTGATGTACAGTATACACGCTCAGTACCAGCTACCACAACCAAGTTTTAAGACCATATGACATCACCGTTCAGTGCTTTATATAATGTGGCATGAATGAAATGATGTTTCTGCACCAGTCACTCCATATAAGTTTACGTTTTAAAACGTGGCAGCAGCACTTTCAAATGACTTTGCATTGCAGCATGTACTAACAGCTTGGTCCAGAACTAATATGGTGCAGACTCCCTCAATAATGTTTCACAGCCTCACTGGAACACACCCACCACGTGCTATAGCTTGCAGGCTCTTGTGATGTGAACTGGCGTAGTACCAGTCATCACAAACAATTATCAAACTTGTGGATATCTACAGATCATGTCTTCCAGAATGTGCCCATGCCTCAGTTTTTCAGTGGCACATTGTTTGATAATCCACCTTGCTTGAGGGAGGGAGTAATTTTAAACACCATCCACAGTATGTTCTTTGTGTGTTAGTACTGTATGTATTTAATGTATGGAACTGATTTTTTTATCTTTTACATTTGGCGCATGATAGTTGCTGCAGTATTAGCTAACATAATTATTATATCTGCCCAGTCAGTACCTGTACCAGTTCTTAAACTTTTTTTCAGTACTTTTGGAAGCCTTCCCACCACTGCTGGTCTAAATGCCTGTGGTATCTTCCATGCATACATGCTATTGAAATGTGGTAACCTATCTCCCATGGATTCTATACAATCGAAGGGATCAAACAACCATTTTCCTCTATCCTCAGTGGATGATTTTATCAATGAATATAATTTGGTAACTGTTTTGTTCTCAGTATATTTACAGGCAGTGGTCTGTATGTGGTGTGTAAAGACACTACATGGAGTCAAAGTGTTGCAGATGACTTATTAGTACATATTATGCACATATTAGTTTTTCAGTTTTGATAGTTAAAAAATGCAAGAACACTGAGCATGGCAGCAGTTTTTATTGTGATAATGACATTGTTAGTCCAAAATGTAGATTACTACCTATACAATTTATTCTCCATGTTGTTTCATAATCAAACAATACATTGGTAATAATAGTATAACCAATGAGGAGGTGTGAGTTACAAGATGATAATTCAATCGAGGTGTACGTGGAATATAATAATACACTGATGTTCCATAAACCCCAAGATTGAACTGTCACCTTGTAACTCACACTTCCCCATCATTTTATTTTTATATTATATGAATAATCCCACAGTTAAAGTAAGAAAGTGCCACTAGAACAAACAGCAGCAAGAATTTTCCTCACAGTGCTGCTGTCGTGCTTCACTAGTCCTACATTCATAATTAGTGAATATTGCATGCCGTGGCTCAAGCCCGGGAGGGCTTTTCTGAATTGCCACAGAATGTTGCCATGATTCAAGCCAAGGAGGGCTTATCAAAGTAGCCCCAAGATGCAGACATGTGGTTTGAGACCAGCAAGGCTTTAGTTACTAGCCATACTGTAAAACCTATGCTTCGCTCACTCAGCATACCACACCCTACTGCACAAGATTCCTCATTCAGCAGGAGCCTTAAACTTTCAGTAAACTAGCTATAAGATAAAAAAAAATCAGCAGCCAACAATGTTCTGACAACAGAGATGACTTCCTGGTTCACTGATTGGCTTGTTTACTGTTGTGTTAGCATTTCCTCACAGGCACCCTACTTTGGTGTGCTGTTCATGCAGCAAAACCCTTACAGCAATGGCAATGTGCGTGCTGCAACCCAATCAATCTTGCCACCTCAGGGGTGTTGTGCTGTGCCCCCCCATACTTCCAACCTGGAGGTGATAATATTATTTTATGGGGGGCTTGGCCCCCATGGTGGAGGGCATGGGGGCAAAGCCCTCACAAGCAGCCAGGATGTGTCCCAGTGCTTTGCCGTGATGGCGGTTGAGTGGCACGATTGACAGATGATATGGTCGCCATTGGCATTTTGTTGTTGATGTAGCATTAGTTGACAATATCGATGTCAAACCGAAATGGTGGAACCCCCTACTTCATCCTTCTACTATCTTCTGTGTCCAGGCTTTTTCTATTCCTGACTCCATAGTATGGTCATACTCTCCTAATTGTTGACAACTGACTGCCAATCAAACCACAAACTGGGAAACCAAAAACACATGTAAGCAAAGAGAAATGATCTTTCATATGCTCCATACTGTGCTTTCTGTTTCGTTCACCCTTAGCAAGCAGTGCAGATGAGATGAGGAATGAACTGCGATGTCATTTTCACTCAGCTGAAAAAGAGAGTGAGTGAAGTGCAATGGCGGCAGTCTGAAGAAAACTCCTGCTGCTGTTTATTTTTGTGGTGTGATTGTGTTTTTTTTCTCACATTGTGATAATCCATTGTAGGTGATTGACAGCTGGCAATAATCCACACTTAGAAATGGATTATTGCCACCTGTCAATCAAAAAGTGTGAATTATCACATTTAGAAAAGTTTTTCTGTGTGTAGGTCATTGGCTTTAGCCATAGAATATAGAATACTGCAGTTGTTTGAGTTGTAATGTGAAAAGTAAGATGAGATGATGGCTGCTATAAAGGTGTGTAAGTATAAACATGGGACCAATTCATGAAGGCAATTTGGCTACGTGCCGCGCATCCCGAGCACGTAGCCACCGCGCAGCTGCCTACACTCACTGCACCCTCTCCAGGATCCCGATGTGCCCTCCCCCCACGCACCCGATGCCCCAACTGCCCGTGGAGCTCCACACAGGGGCAGGCCTGAGGCCGTTGTAGGGGCGAGCCAGCACTCAATGCAGTTACCATCCTGCAGAGTGCTGTACACAGGGTCTGCTGGCTCTGCATCCTGAAGGCAGCGGTAAACCACCAGGGCTGACTACGTGCCCCCCAGTGAGGCTGCCTCCAGGCACAGTGGGCATTGCAGGGGGCAAATCAGCCCCCTCAACAATGCAGCCCCTGCTGTTGGGGCACATCTGGAGGTTGGAGTCAGGCAGGTGGGGTGAACACCCACAATGGCTTCGTTGGTGCTCTGCACACCGGCCGGCATCATGGCACCAGTAGTGCACCAGGGATCCACTATGGGTCCCTGCCTGGGCAGTCGATTGGCTGCCCACCAGGATCCACGCTCTACACCCACCTGCCCCTGCAGACCTGCACAATGGGGGGGCCACATAAGGGAGCCGGGTGGGGGCTGGTGTTCATGAATGTAGCCCACGCACAGAATTCCCTCAGGCGTGGAGCTGTGCACCCCAACATGTGTCTCCTGGGTGTTTGTTTGTGAATAGGCCCCATTGTTACAAGACAGTGGCTCCATTGCTATAAATAATTACAACTTGGTGGTACTTCTTTTATCTTTCCACCTACCAATCCTACTGCACCCACTTCACATTTCCCACAGAGAACATCCAAATAGCAATCAGGTTTGAGTAACTGTTTATCAGTCTCTGTAAATATTGCAAATTGAGGCACGATAATTATGTCTACAGTCTTCACCAAATAATAAAAAAAATTGATTGAATAATGTGCAACCTGCTAAGTAAAAAAATAAGGGACACTAATTTATGAGTCTTATGATATGGCTAATTTGTTAGGGCAACACACTATTGCATCGTGCCACAAAATACACAAAAAGTATCACATGTTAAAAAAACTAAATAAAAAACTATATTTTGATCATTATTTTATTTTTCAAACTAAGGTACAGACAGTGTGGACTAACAATTGTTAATCACTCTGTTACACACTGAAAGAAAGAATGCCAAGTGAAACATTACTAAAAGGGATTTGACATTTATTTCATTTGTTTTCTTAGTTCATTTCACTTGTAAACGAGAACAGGTTTGTGTGAGGGGGAGGTGAGATGGAGAAGCAAGGGTATGATAACCATCTGACAATGAAAGTAATATAAACACTACATGTCACAAAGAAGGAGCGGTAATTATGGATTACAATGTTTACCTCAGAATCAGATATAGTAAGCTAATTGCCCTATCCTCAGAAGTATCCTAGCCCCATCTGGAGATGCATCAGCCATGTAGGACTGTCATGTTCTGACATGCCATACCCTTGTGCATGCAGGGGATCTAAATGTGGACCAGCGTGGGCATCTGACTGGATACCCACGTTCTGAACCACTCTGTCCACCCCTACCTCCCTGCATAGCTATGCAGTAGAGAAACATGGAAGCCAGGGTTGAGGATACCATCTAGTGCAGTGCGGCATCAGGGAGCGCAGTACTGTAGCCAGAATATGCCCGATTTATGCTAATCTGTTAAACATACTGTAATTTATTAGTATAAATCTTATTTTAACATGTTTATCCAAACTTATTTATGATCTCTTATACTAAATTAAGTTATTGTGTTTGGAGTTTTTAAAGAGTATAAATATTGCATATATTTTTTTTTTGACTGGGAAAGGAGGACTAGACAATTCTGCCTATTTTCAGCCTCATCCAGTTTGGGGGGGAGGGGGATACAGATGGATGCTGACTGACAATGAACCAGTTTAAGATGTTGGTGTGTTTTTTTTTTTTTGGTTTAGTGAATGGGGGAAATTTGGCCACGAAATTCCCCTACTCTTTTCAAGAAATGCCATGGGATCTTTAACAATCACCTGAACTACCACCAGAACAGGCAGATGGAACCTCGGTTTAACATCTCATCCGAAAGATGGCACCTCGGAAGTGCAGTACCCTCCTCATGCTTCACTACAGTGTCAGTATTGGGATTTTAACCCAAGTGCTGGGTGTGCAAATAGAACCCACAGCCTTCTGATCTATTGAGCATGTACACACTCATTATACTAATGGTTTCTTGTTACTGTGCCTTTAAGAGAAGCCACTATTTAAGTGGTCTAGTGGGGGAAGTTTTTAAACTCCTGCTGAAGCTGTAAGTGAATCATTGAGTGGTTTTGGTGCACTTTAATAAAGTTTTTGTTTTGACACTTCTCTATAGTCTTTGCCATTCTTTTCTTGCTCTAGTGAGAGCCATGGTTTTGGTTTTGTTGCCCTTTGAATCACTGACTTTTACCTACGCAGCATAATAAGTGTCCATTGCTTTCCTGAATACAAGGGGCAGAGTGTTATCTTGGCTGACCAGCGAAGAATGAATGAAGGGGTGGAGGTCACTGTGCTAACCCTGCAGAAGAATTAGCTGTCTGTACTGAATAATCATTGTCATTACTACCTCTTAAGATGACATGGGGTGGGGGGTAGACAGGATTCCTAACCAGATGCCAGGTGGTCTCTCTAGTCCAGTGTAAAAGGTTTGCGATTCAACTCTCCTTAATATGTTTCAGGCTGCAAAGAACCACCATGCTGGTAGCGTCTAATCAACTCAACAGAGTAAGTGACTTTTTGGTGCTAGGGTACTTGGACAGCTATAGTGCTGCTTCTTTCTGACCCTAAGTGAACCCCACAATGGGAGAAAGTGGGGGAGTGGAATGCCTGTAGTAGTAAAGCCAGGCATCTCTAGTGAAAGGAGCCTGGAAGGAGGACCTGCAAGTTGTTTCATCATGCATGGAGTTCATGAAATGCTTAAGCCCACCCCCTACCATTGTAATCAAATGGCTTTAGAGGAGATACTGTAAGTAAAGCTTTTGTGATTTACATATATCACTTGTTTTGCATCTGTATCCCCTACATAAGGCTGAAAACAGGAAATATTTTCTAGCGCTCATTTCCTAGGGAGCAAAAACTAAAATAGATAAATAAATGGGTGTAGGTGTACTTCAGCAGCAACCCATTAGTAACAAAGTCTGGTTAGAGCTGATATGGCTGTGGAGAGCTTTTAGAAGCGGCAAGAGCATTGAAAAGAATATGTGGTGCTCTTGTTGCACTGGAGCCAGCTGTAAATGCAGCGATTACAGTACTGTGCATGCCTGATACTCGTACATACACAGTTTGCACTGGAGTCAGCCGTGTGCAACATGGCGGCGCTGACATGACTACATATGCGTGATACTCATGCATGTGCAGTTTAAGTCAGTGCTGTCACTTCCGCAATTGCAAAAAAGAAAAAGTAGTGCACCGAGAAGGGGTGTGTTTATGCGGCCCTCGGAGGGGAAGGGCTGCCTAAAGAGAATCAATGGAAACTATACATGAGCACTGTGGAAGCACACCAGACAGCAGTCTGGTCACATGCTTCCACAGTGCTCTTATACAGTTCTGATGATGGCATAACATCTGCAGAGCTTGGCCCATGCAGCCGTAAAAATCAGACTCAGGAGGAGACTATAAACAAACTAGAGATCTGGTCTGGGACTTGCTCATCATCACAGTACACTGTAACAAGCATTTGTCAATGCCAAATGTTGCTTGCTTCTATGTACTGTTTAGGTATTTGGAAGTCATTGGAGTGCAAATATTGAAAATTCGCGAACTTACGAGTGTGCGTAGGAACTCATAGCATAGCCTAAATAAACAGTAATTTTAGAATTTTTCACCAAATTTTCAACATAGCCATTTTAAGACCTCTGCTAACGAACAGTGTCACTGTGATTTTCTTAATGTGTCCCATACATTGAGTTCGCACACGAATGCGCCATTGTGCGCTACATGGGTGGAAACACGTTTTGGGTGAGATGTGAAAAATGACAGCTGCACTGCTCATAAGGAGGTGTGGTAAAATGGCAATGTTGAAAATCTGGAGTGAAAATATTGAAAATTCGTGAACTTACGAGCGTGCGTAGGAACTGCTCAACGCACGCTTGTAAAACAGTCATTTTTAGGAATTTTTTCACCAAATTTTTAACATAGGCTTTTTGAGAGCCCACTTTATGAGCACTGGCAGTGTCCTTTCGTTAATCAGTCCCAAAAGGTGATTTTGCCCAGTGACTGCGAAATCACCCTTCGGGCCCGATTAACGCCATGACAGTGCAAGAATTCATGGGGGGGGGGGGGTCCCAAAAACCCCATGTTGAAAATTTGGGGCCAAAATTCCCAAAAATGCTTGAGATATGGAACAAAGTTGAAAAAACCCTATCTATCCCATTATACAGCTTACTAGCATTTCCTCAGTTCCCGGTCGGCTTTGAAGAGTGCAGTCGTGTTCCCGGTCCACGATGATCATCGCGCTGAGCTCGGAGGTAAGTATGAGGTGAGGAGGTGTGGGGAGGCAGGATGCGCCCAGTGGGTGGGTTGGGTTGTGGGAGGGGCAGGGAGACTATGAGGGACCGTTTTTTATTCACAGGTTGTTGTTTTTTAAGAAGGCGGCGCGGGCGTTGCCATGCTGGAGTGGGCTCCCAGTGTGGCAGCAGGAAAAAGCTATTTGGGGGACATGGAGCCAATGGGGATTGGGCACCCCGTCAGCCAAAACAAGATTTACCACGCTGGGGTGGGCTCCCAACGTGGCACCAGGAAAGCTTTTGGGGGGGCGTGCAGCCTTGGAGCTGACGGGATTGGGCACCCCGTCAGCTATAACAGTTTTGCACGCTGGGTGGGCTCCCAGTGTGGCACCTGGACAACTGTTGGGGGGCATGGAGCTGATGGGGATTGGGCACCCCATTGACCATACAGTGTGTGCGTGGGGGGGAGCGCATCAGCACACAATATGCGTGCTTGTGTGTGTGTGTGTGCGTGGGGGGAGGGAGAGCTTTGCTCACTGGAGCGGAGCTCTTCCTTTCAACTGTATGCCACTGCATTTTGGAGCTGTCATAGACAGCTGCAGCACTCATTGGGGAACTGGGGCCACGCCTGCAAACACACTGACTGCATTGGAAGACGGGCTGACACACCTCCGAAAACTCGGATGATGGCACTATGTTTCTTGCACATGCATGCAAGCAACATAAAAATGGGTAAAATTAGTACTGCACTGAAAATGAGATACCGCATCTCAGCAAAGCTATCCTGTGTCAGTGCATTGCATGCAGATGTAAACATGGGTAAAAGTAAGACCCCACTGAAAATGACACTGCATCTCAGCCAGGCTATCAGTACATTGTAAAAAAGTGTAAAATTAGTACCCCCCTGAAAATAAGATACAGTGCAAGCTGGTTTGTGCAGACACATCGGTACATGCAAATTATGTCTACAGTAGCTGATGTCTGCAGTTGCCGGCAGAGGGCACCATAGCTTTTTTACTGGTTGGCAATGTTATATGGTTTAGATCGCAGCTTATGTATGCTGTCTGATGAGTATTTCTGACATCAAACTGTGCTATTTCTGCTGTTCACATAAGAGGGCAGGAGATAGTGGGTAAAACGTCAACTTTATTTTGTTATTTTTCTTTTAGTGAGAGGTAGTTTGGTGCGTGGTGCGGGGGTACATTACTGTGCAATGTTGCTTTATGTGCTGCTTGTGAGTACACTTCTGGTGTAGGGCGGTAAAAAGATCACATCTTTATTGATTTATTTATTCATCCAGGTTTTATAAATAAGCTGTCTAGAGTGGTTTGTCATGTAGAGCTCGTTGCATATGGCTGGAAACTCCATTTAACTCTTGCCATCAAGTTCCAGTCGGGCAGGACATCTATGCTTTGCTCCATGGTTCTCAGTAGGGTGTTCAGAGCTCCTGCCCTTCCCTCCTCTGCTTTCTTAGGAGGTTCTGGTTTGAGTGCCACTTGGACCAGAGCTTTTCTTTGTTTTGCAATAGGTCAGACATTGTAGATTTAGGAACAGACAGGTGAGCTGCGAGGTCCCTGATGCTCATTTTGGGCAGATCATCAATCTCCTTAAGCAGCTCAATTTTGTGAGACAACGGGATGCCAGGGTAAAAGACATCCTTCCAGCAGCACAGCACGTAGATTAATGATGAAAGAATGAGTGTGTTTATAGGTTGAGCCCTTAAGTACTGCACAGCTTAACTCAATTGTTAAGCTCATTGACACTTCGTTTAGTGGCAGCTGAATCAACTGCATTACTGGCGGTGTGAAGAGGGGTGCAAAATTAACTGTGGGAATGCATGTTAACTGCCCTCGCACTGTCTGCAGTTGCTGTCATGCCAGGTCCGCAATAAAAGGTGGACACAACATAGGAAATATAGGAACGGGTTTTGGTTCTTGGTAATTGTCCACAGTAACCAAATACCCGCGCTATGCGTGTCTGCGTTACATGGCATGGACTGTACTGCATTTTAGCAAAGCAATCCTGTGTCATTACATTGCAAAAAATGGATAAAAATATGACCCCATATGACATACTGCACCTCAGCTAGGCTATCCGGTGTCAGTACATTGTAACAAGGCTATAATACCATCAAGAGGTTCTGGGGACATGTGAACCTTGAGAGTAAAGCTTGAGAGATTCCAACATTTTTCCAGAGCATCTGTGATATGTTGCAGGTGAGTTTTACCATTTAAAAATAAATAAGAACACATAGAACAGCATTAACATTTGTTATAGTGATTTTACTGACAGGCATAATGAATTTAGTTGCATACATGTATTGATTTGAGCATACAGGAAAATGTACAGGAGTTTTGTCCCAGTTTTACATGGAAAATACAGGGAAAATGAGGATGCCCTACAGAGAAATGCTTTGTTCAATCTGGGAGTACTGCAGTTGACACCGCTATTATTTCTTTGTAATCCCCTATGATGCCCCTTGCAACCTCTGGAAACCCCTAAACATTAGCTGTCTAGCATTTATCCTTCCTACAAATATAAAACCATGACCGTTTCAATGTTACTAATTAGATAGGTCCTGAAAGGGTTAGCATAAATCAGCTCTTCAGAGGAAATACTGTAAATCATTGCTACACACATACACACATTGGGAGAGATGACCAAGAATGTAATTTGATGCTCTGCAATTAGATGCTGTATCTTCTGTTGGAAGTCATGTCAGTAAATTATTAGTCTCCAAAGATAGCAAGTCACATTGCAATAACAAGCTGAAAAAAATAGTGTGGAACTGGTCTACTCAGAGAGAAGGGAGTATTTCTTTCAACTGGCATTGTGATTTGCAGTTGTGCGAGGATACACTGACAACTCCAAAAGTGTGTGCTTCGGTATCCCATTTTTCTAGCTACAGCAAGGTGACTTCAGGCTTCACCCACAGCTGTAAAAAGGCACAGTTCGGCAACTTACAAGCCCGCCCCTCTTATTCTCTCCTTCCTGCTTATAAAACATTGTGAATATCGTGTGTGCACTATTATAACAATTTAATGTATAATATAATTCTGGCAGGTAACAAATTTCAACTCTCCTGTGCTGCTGACACTTGACGTTGCACCAGATTAAAATAGTGACTGGTGTTGAACAAGACAGAGGCATGCCTCTGTATTTAGGGTCGCCAATCAGTTTTATGTTAAATCCATTTATTTGTTTTGTGCTTTCACAAAGATAATTTGCTAGATTTGAATAAAACCTTCAGGATCTGTTGATGGTGAGAGAATCTAGAATACCTGAACTTTTGTGTTAATCATTTTTGGTTTTTCAGTTGTTTCATTCAAAATCATATATATGTTTTCCTGTTTTTAGCAATTTTTGACTGAATTTTTGCTCTCTTTGGGCCCTGTTCACTAATGGGCAGGAAGCACATGCAAAATGCACATAACCTGCCTGCACCGCTCCACACCTGCATGGAGGTATGTGCACACTGGCATTCATTCTCACCGGCTTCTGGGCCACATCCCTGTCCCCTGGCATGCAGCTGCATGGCAGAGGAATGTGGCAGTGTGAGGTAAGAGCACGGGACGCTGGTGGGCATCCCAGGTTGCATAGTGTATCCCCATCTGCACACAGACAGAGGATCCTGAAAATGTGTGCAGCCCACCAAGTTTACCCAAATGGCTGTTCCCCACCCTCAGAGACCACCTAGTGGGCTGGGGCAGCTGTGTACTGGGGAATCCTGGTGCCACCATGCCCTGCCATTAACCTGTGGGTGGACGCATAAATACTTATGGCAGGGTCCCCCCTCACGTCCAACTTTTTGCCCCATTCCAGCATGCAAGAGCCTTTGAACATATGCGGAGCTCAGGCACCCCCCTGGCATGTCCCCAGCTCACCCCAGCATGGCGTCAGCACACAAGGTGCTAGCATACCTGTGATGAATAGAAACATAGAAACATAGAAGTTGATGGCAGATAAGGACCGCAAGGCCCATCCAGTCTGACCATTTCTTTTTCTACCTTATAAATGTGCCATCGGCCTTTGCTCTGTCAGTGGCCTATTTATTCATACTCATCTGTATTGCTCCCTTATGCCTATCCCATGCCTGTTTGAAGCCCTGCACTGTATTCATAGCCACCACTTCCTGAGGTAGACCATTCCATGCATCCACCACCCTTTCTGTGAAAAGAATTTCCTCACATTCCCCTTAATCAGCCTCCCTCTAATCTCATGCTGTGTCCTCTTGTCCTGCTATTTTTCTTATATTTAAACATGTTAGACTCTTTCACCTTGTTAATGCCCTTAAGGTGTTTGAATGTTTCGATCATATCACCTCTCTCCCTCCTTTGCTCAAGGGTATAATATTGAGCTCCATTAATCTGTCCTCATATGTCTTCTGATGCAGTCCCTGCACCATTTTGGTTGCCCTTCTCTGGACTGCCTCAATTTGGGTAATGTCAATGTGAAGTTGTGGCCTCCAGTACTGCATGCAGTACTCCAGATGGGGCCTAACCAGTGTCTTGTAAAGAGGGATTATTACCTCCCTCTTACGACTTGTGATACCCCTACTAATACACCCTAACATCCCCCTAGCCTTACCTACTGCTTTAGAGGTCTGCTTGGATTATTTCAGGTCATCGGTGATGATGATGCCCAAGTCTCCCCTCCCAACCTATAGGTGGCTTCAGGGTTTCTCTTCCCTATGTGCATGGTCTTGCACTTCTTTGCATTAAATCCCAGTTGCCACTTTTCTGACCATTTTGCTAGTTTATCTAGATCTCTTCTCATTCTGCCCACCCCATCTGGATCATCTACTCTGTTGCAGATCTTGGTGTTATCTGCAAACAGACAAGCCTTACCCTCTAGTCCATCTGCAATGTCACTAATGAAGATAATGAAGAGGACTGGTCCCAGGACTGATCCCTGAGGTACCCCACTTGTGACTTGCATCTCTTCTGACTGTATACCATTTACCACCACTCTCTGTTTTCTGCCCATCAACCAGTTTGCCACCCAGTTGACCAACATCTGATCCACCCCAAGCCTACCCAGCTTATTTATCAATCTTCTATGTGGAACAGTGTGGAAAGCTTTGCTGAAGTCAAGGTAGGTGACATCAACTGCTCCCCCTTGGTCCACCACTCTGGTTACCCAGTCAAAGAAATCTATGAGATTAGTTTGACAGGACCTTCCTTTTGTAAACCCATGCTGTCTTGGATCCTGTGCCCCTATGGATTCCAGGTGTTGCACAATCCTTTCCTTAAGGAGTGCCTCCATAATCTTGCCCACTACTGAGGTAAGACTGACTGGTCTGTAGTTCCCGCCTCCTCCCTGCTACCAGTCTTGTGGAGCGGGATCATATGAGCCCTTCTTCAGTCTTCTGGGACCTCTCTTGTGCTCAGAGACTCACTAAACAGTTCTGCTAATGGCTCTGCTAGTTCCACCCTTAGCTCCTTAAGTACCCTGGGATGCATGCCATCAGGTCCCATTGCCTTGTCCACCCTGAGCTTAGTGAGCTCTTGTAGGACCCTTTCTTTTGTGAAGGGTGTAGTGCTCACCTCCCTCCCCTCTGTGTCCATGGTGCTGAGCTGTGGGCCCTGCCCTAGCTTCTCTTCAGTAAATACTGAGCAAAATTATCTATTTAGGATAGATGCTTTTTCAGGGTCCTCCTCTTCACATGCCCCCTTTTCTCTTTTGAGCTTAGCGATACCCCCTTTGGACTTTCTCCATTCACTAATGTATCTATAGAAAGTCTTGTCATCTTCTTTTACTGTTCATGCTAGTGTTTCCTCAGTTTGGGACTTTGCCTGCCTTACTGCCTTCCCTGCTTCCCTTAGGGCAGTGTGGTATGCCTCCCTATCTTCATCCCGCTGTGTTTCCTTATATTTCCTGAAGACCAGCCTTTTAGCTCTGACCTTTTCTGCTACTGTATTTGAGAACCAAAGTGGTTTCCTTCTTCTTTTGCACTTCCTTTTCTGTCTAACACAATGGGATGTTGCTTCAAGTTTGCATCTTAATGCTTGCCACTTGCCTGTACCCCCTCACCTGTGTTTCTTTTTGCCAGGGCTAGCTTAACTCTGTTGGCCATCTTATCAAAGTCAGCTCCTCTGAAGTCCCATATTTTTGCCTTGGAATGGGATGATTTAGATGTAGTGGCCAAATTGAACCATACCATGTAATGGTCACTGGCCCCCAGGTGACCTTCTACCTAGAGATCTGTGATTCCTTCCATGTTAGTCAGTTCTAGATTTAGGATAGCCCTGTCTCTTGTGGGTTGTTGTACCAGTTTTTTGAGGCCCTCTCCCTGCAGGAAATCCACCATGTGCCTAGTTCTGGCAGATGTTCCTGCTGGTATTGACCAATCTGTATCCGGCATGTTGAAGTCTCCCATTATCAGAACCTCCCCTTTAGCTGTCATGTTTTGTATGTCTTCTAACAGTAATGTATCTATGTCCTCCCCCTGGTCTGGGGGCCTGTAGACAGCCCCAGTTCTTATGGCTGTCCCATTTCCTATTTCCAGGGTGACCCACAGTTCTTCTGGCTCCTTATGTATATTCTGAATTTCTGTAGCTTTGATATTTTCATTGACATACAAGGCCACTCAACCCCCCCCCCCTTTTTGCACCTTGGTCTCTTCTAAACAGTACATAGCCAGGTACTGAAGCCTCCCAAGTGTGGTTACTGGTAAACCATGTCTCACTAATTGCTACTATGTCCAGTTTAGCCTCTGACATTATTGCCTGCAGGTCTGGGATCTTATTTCCCAGGCTGTGAGCATTTGTGTACATGATTTTCCATTGGTCAGATTTTGGTGTGTTAGTTGTTGGGTGAGGTTTGGCATTTCCCCTGTGTGTTGTATGGGGAGACGGACCTTTTTTCTTACCTGGTGATGCAAATGAACTGCAAACATGCTGAATCCATGTTTGACCACTAGCTGAGGGGGGAGGGGTTTTCTTCCCATTCGACGTATGGGGTGCTGCACCCCTCTCCCCATTTGCTAGTTTAAATATTCTGCAAAGACGTCAGACTTCTGCCCCAATGCACTGACTCCATCCTTAGTCAGATGCAGTCCATCAAATTTAAAGAACTTTCGCTCCCAGAACTGTTGCCAGTTCCCTTCAAATCCGTGTCCTTGTTCCTGGCACCAGCCCTTGAGCCACATGTTTAGCTCCCCTATCTCCCCTTCTCTGACCTTCCGTTCATCTGCCCCCTCTCCCAAACTGGCAGGATCTCAGAGAAGGAGATGTTGTATGAAATGGATGATAGTTTGTCACCCAGCCTTGGTCTCCACAACTGATCAGCTGGTGAGATCATTAGTCCCTATGTGTACCAGGACATCAATGTTTTCTCCTGCTTTCTGAGCAATTTTAGCAATGCAGTCAGTGTCTCTCCACGCTGATATACCTGGGAGATATCTGACCATTACCCCTGGCTGGAGATGGGTATCAACTCCCTGAATCATGGAGTCTCCTATGAGTAGAAGTTTTTTGGATTTCCTTTTTGCTTTTTTTGTTTTGGTTCCTGATTTGGGCGAGTTTTGTTGTGCTAGTTCCTGTGCTGCAGTGTCCTGCTCCGCAGTGTCCTCTGTCCCTTTGTTTGATTTCAGAGATAGAGGCAGATACCTGTTTGTAGTGTTTATATGGTTTTTGGAGGTAATATGTTGGAGAACACATAGTGATGGGGCACCCGATTTGCCCCTCCTAACCACCTGCCAACTTCCTGGACCAACTACCCTCTGCGGTCAAGGTTCTTCTGTTGGATGTTGGGGAAATAGCGGGTGGTTCTTATAATGTATTTCCCCTTGAATATGAAATTTGAGGTGCGCAATCTCTGTCCATGCTGCCCGGAGCTGAGCCCTAAGATCTCCAGTGGCCCAGCATGTAGGACAGTGTCGTAAATCCTGTAAGACTGTACTTCTGAAAAGTGTTCCACAGTACCTGCAGTTAATGATATCCATTCCAGATAAGTTGCTGGGTTTATAACCTGGTCAGAGTAATTAGAAGGAAGAAAATGCAAGTAATGGTTTGATTTTGTGTTTTGTTTTCGTATAACTTGTTATAACAAGTTAAATTACTGGTGCCCCTGTAAATGAGCTCACCTTGTGGATGCCCCACTGATCCGCCCCTTCCTGCTTTGCCACAGGAAATGTCACAACTGTGGTACCCTATAAAAGGAGTGTAGTGTGGGGTGGTTGGGGATGGGGGTGGGTGGCTGGATCCTTCCCCTGCCAAAAAAGAAGAACCACGGATGAAAGAACAAGGAGGTAAGAGCAGAAACAATCAGTCAACAACAAATACAGTAACCCTGAAAGCTTATCCTAATGTTAGATAAAACTGTAAAACCTGTAAAGCACCACTTGTAATAATTTCAGAGAAGATATAACCTGTAAGAAACACTTTGCTACAGAGAAAAATAAAGCAGTAACCGAAGATATACCTTGCAAAAGACAATTTGAATCAGAAGATTACAGCAGTAATCTGTTAGCACACACCTGTAGGCACACCTTGTAATAATGCAGAAGAAGGTATACCAGCAACAATATTTTGAATCAGAGAAAAATAAAGCAATGAAATGTTAGGAACAAACAGTAGCAATCCCTTTGAGTACAAAATAAAAATAACAACACACAGTAAATCTGCTTAGCCAAAAGAAGTCTTAATCCTTTTCCCTTGCTCTGGTAAGATTCTCTGCTCTGTCTTTTTAAGCAATCTTGGAAGGAAAGAACTCAGGTGAAGCTAGGTGCCTTGGCCAGCAAACCAAGTCTTCTGCCACCAAGAGTATGCTGGACCCCACTGCGTGCCATTCAGGCACATGATTTCCTATGTGCCTCAGCTGCAGAGTGTGTAGGCATTCAAACCCATCAGTAAATAGACTCCATATAGAGAAAAATGTGAGATGTACCATTAAAGAACTAGTAAACAGATCAGGCTGAACATTTCAGGACATAATGGGAGCAACTGCACCTACAAACCCTAAAAACCTCAGCCCAATCTGAAGAGCACTGTTTGAGTTGCAGATTTCATGCCAAGATAACAGTTTTAAAGATATCACAGTTTTGTTTTGTATTGCAGTGGGTCAGTAGTTACCAACTTGTAGTTACAGAACTGCTATACAGATCAGGATGACATTTTTAGGAAATATTGGGAGTGATTAAACCTACAAACACTGAAAATGTCAGCCTGATCAATTGAGCCAGTTTTGAGTTACAGGTGTCATGCCAAGAAAACAGTTTAAGGCCCACATTTTCAGTAGAGATGCATGGCGCAGCCCTAGATGCGCCCATGCATCTCCGACTTGCAAGGGCTGTCAGGGATGTGGCAATTTTCAGAAGCCCCCAATGCCCCTGCATTCCAGACTGTGCTGCCATGCAGAATATTGTGATGTGCGGATACAAATAAGGGGTCCCCCATGCATTAACCACGCATCGCAATATTCAATGTTCCCCTGGTGAAGACATGTCCATCTGCTCCAGTGCAAAGATAAGTTTTATGAGACCTACTTTAACTATGCGCAGGGCAGGTTGGTACCCCATGTATAGTTCAGGTCTGGGCACAAGTCCCCCCCAGCCCCAAACACCGATGTGTACACATTGTACATGCACCCATTTGCCATAGTGTAGTGTCCCCTACCCATGACCCGATCCCCATAGAGTTACAATGTTCCCCACCCTGTTTCATAGCATTGGTTCCCCCCCATGCCTGATCCCTGTACCCTAACAATATATCCCACCTGCACTTGCCCTGATCCCATTAACTGTCAGTATTGTTGCCTGTAGACTGCCAGGGAAACAGGGCTGCTCCTATATTTCATATTGCAAGGATTAGGCTGCTACTGTATGTACTATTTCAAGGATCAGGGATCGGGCCTGCTGCTGTATTTATTCTTACAAGGATCGGGGTTTGGGGCGGCTACTGTATTTATTCTTAAAAGGATCAGGCTCAGGGCTGCTATTGTATCGGAGCTTGGGGCTGCTACTTTAGTTAATATATCAAGGATCGGGGCTTGGGGCTTCTACTTTATTTAATATTACAAGGATCGGGGCTTGGGGCTGCTACTTTATTTAATATTACAAGGATCGGGGCTTGGGGATGCTACCTTATTTAATATTACAAGGATCGGGGCTTGGGGCTGCTACTTTATTTAATATTACAAGGATCGGGGCTTGGGGCTGCTACGTTTTTTAATATTACAAGGATCGGGGCTTGGGGATGCTACTTTATTTAATATTACAAGGATTGGGGCTTGGGGATGCTACTTTATTTAATATTACAGGGATCGGGGCTTGGAGATGCTACTGTACTTACTATTACAAGGATCGGGGCTTGGGGCTGCTGCCTTATGTAATATTACAAGAATCATGGCTTGGGGATGCTACCTTATTTAATATTACAAGGATTGGGGCTTGGGGCTGCTACTGTACTTAATATTACAAGGATTGGGGCTTGGGGCTGTTACGTTATTTAATATTACAAGGATCGGGGCTTGGGGCTGCTATTGTACTTAATATTACAAGGATCGGGGCTTGGGGCTACTACGTTATTTAATATTACAAGGATCGGGGCTTGGGGCTGCTACGTTATTTAATATTACAAGGATCGGGGCTTGGGGATGCTACGTTATTTAATATTACAAGGATTGGGGCTTGGGGATGCTACGTTATTTAATATTACAAAGATCGGGGCTTGGGGATGCTACTTTGTTTAATATTACAAGGATCGGGGCTTGGGGCTGCTACTTTATTTAATATTACAAGGATCGGGGCTTGGGGATGCTACCTTATTTAATATTACAAGGATCGGGGCTTGGGGCTGCTACTGTACTTAATATTACAAGGATCGGGGCTTGGGGCTGCTACGTTATTTAATATTACAAGGATTGGGGCTTAGGGCTGCTACTATGTTTACTATCGCAGGGATGCTACTTTACTTAATATTACGGGGATTGGGGCTCGGGGAGGGGCAACCATTAGACTACCAGGGAAACGGGGATTCTATGTTATTAATCACTGGAAGGATCGGGGCTTGGGGGGCACTACACTATGGAAACTGTGGGATCAGAGCACCTCTATATTTTTGATAGGGGATCAGGGCTGGGGATGGGGCTGGCCAGGCACATTCTACCATACGCAGCCATGCAAATGAGCCCATAATGGGCATGCATGAGGTCCCTTTGTGCCATGCATGCCCAGTGAGCTCATTTGCATTTTTGGGCTCAATATCGCCCATGAGGAACTCGGTGCATCCAAGTATACATCATGCCTTCCCCTCTAAGTGGTCTTCAGCCCCACATCCTGGATGCACTGCGCCATACATGGTGGTCACCTGCTCTGCGCCGCACATTCAGGATCCAATATTCAAACAGAATGCAGAGTCTGTTCCAGTTACGCATTCTGTTTGAATATTGCTACAGAGATCTCCTACGCATCTTTTTTCTGCAATGCACTGTTCTGCGTGCGCATTCAGCTGCCTCTGAATATGTCCCCGTAAAACATTATTATTTTCATGAGCTGCAGTGGGTTTGGGACAATAGTTACCAGCCTGTCAATATAGTCCCTGTGCATGGTTCCGGCATAGTGCATTATCTGTTATTAAATTTATTTTTGTAAGGAATAAGGAAATTTATTTCTGAAAAGTACATTACTGTACCAATTAAAGAGGAAATTCAAAGTCTACAAAGTGGGGAAATTCAATGCTAGGATAAAACAAAATACCCTGAGTCTTGGAGAGTCCTTTGTGAATGTATGGCATGGTGTTTCTGGATGAACAATTGTGCAGTGCAGCACTGACATTAGCCTAACTTGGGCACCCTTTCTCCGAGCATGGATGGCATGGATGTGGAAGTGTTTTTCTGAGTATGGAAATATGGAGCCAAAGTTAGACTAACAGCAAGGTTTTTAGAGATGAGAAAGAAATATGATTTCTGGGAAAGGGGGGAGGGTGTACTGCAAAGATCAGTATCTTTGGGGCCACTAGGCTTCCAGTTGTCCTTGTACCACAGCTGGCAATGCAGAAGAATGGTAGTCTGAGCAGCCCTGGATTGAAATCCTGGCTAGCTGGTACTTATTTTTTTCTCAGCTGTTAAATGAATTTGAAATAAAAGGCAATAGCAAGGTCCACAGTGGAATTTAATGAGTCATCTCTTATCCAATTTCCTTTTGAAAATACTAAGGAAACCCTTTTCAAAAACTATGTTAAGATAATGTTTGGGTCACAGTCTCACAGACAAACCATAAAAGGTCAGGAAATGCAAATTAACATGATCTCACATGCTGAGAGTTTTTACCCCAGAATCCTGAAGAATAATATCCCCTATCATCAGTATGTTAGAGTGAAAAGAAACTGTTTGAGAGAGGATTTTAGCTAAGGATCTGCACAACAGATTTAATGAGAGAGTACAATGAATCAGTATTGAAGAGATCTTCTAGGAGGTGTAATACACAAACTAAATAAGAATTACTGGCACCCAGACAAAGAAATGAAAATAGAAAGAACAGTGTTTCCACAACCTTTTGTGATAATTTTTCAAATATTAGAGGAATAGTCAATACGCACTGGATAGTTCCACATGCATTCCCAGAGGGAAGAGATGTTTTGGAATGCTCCTTTCACCGTAGCACACAAAGCAAAAACTATTAGGAATCAAAAAATACACTCTCAACACAGTATTCCTACAGGACAAATTGATGAGCCTGTGTTTGGACCACCATTTAAAGGAAGCTTCCTTTGTGACCACTGCATGGCCTGCACCAATATATACTGATTTAAGAAGATCAAAAACATCTCAAGGAATAAGGATACGGAGATAAATTACTTTACAGCCCACCAGACAGCATTTGTTGACTATCTTGTCAGATGTCCTTATGACAAAATATACATTGGCCAAACTAGAAGACCTCTAAAGGAGAGAGTATTAGAATACAAGGGCTATATTAGACGGAATGGTATCCAGTGATATGGGTGAGGTCAAATTGAGCGACTCAATATGAGCTACTCAATTTGTTCGCCTGTAAGAAAAGTGAGTGTGGAAGAATAGCTAGTGGGGTAATAGCGAGGTTGTGCAACAAGAATAGCGAGTGTAGGAACAGGCTGGATGTGGGACGGGGGGGTAACAGGATATGGTAGTCAGTCTGGCGATGCAATTTTGATTTGGCCGTGTAGCACAGTGACAGGATGTATATAACTACTGCAGAAGGATCTGGGTTTGGAACTTCCGGCATATGAAATATTTTGCTGTTTTCTATTTTGCACTTTTCCCCTGAGACAGGCCCCTCCTTGGAGTTGATTGTATTAATAATGGAGGATGCTTCTCACATAAAAAAAAGCTGTAATTGTTTTTTTCGTACCATGCGCCCGATCCTGGCTGTTTTTGCGCTCGCTGCTGTGCAAGTCGTCTTTGCGGTTTTCAGCGACTTGCACTCGCTGTCATGTTTGGTGCTGTTTTGCAGTCACTGACATGACGTGGAACCGATGGAATGACCCAAGATCCCCAGTTGCAAGACATTTTCTAACAGAACACTGTTCGATAGCAATATTAAGGTTTTTTGGGCTTTAACACATGCCTCCACTTAAAAGAGGAGGAAACAGAGAAAACAAACTGCTATTAAGAGAGACATATTGGATCGACAGATTTAATGTAATCAACTCTCATTATAGTATTAATGAGGAAGAGGAATGATTGGCTATTCTATAATTACTAGATAATGAACGTTATCACTATTAGAGAAATTTAAATACGAAAATTGCACAAGTGAGTGTCAATGTTTTTTTTTTTTATCATGTAAGGGTTTCTCACCTGCAGCCACTGCCCTGCTCATTTCCAGCCACCGCTCCTCCACCACCGACCCGAAGCTGTCGTGCCCAGCTGGCATAGGCAGTTACACCGATGAGAGAGGCTCCTCCCATGCCTCCGCCCCGGGTGAGGATCCAGTACCGGAACACGCCTTCCAGGCATCTTCGGCTGGTGAAGCTTGCGGCCATCAAGCTGCTGCAGACTAGTGCTGCCATTTTCCCTGTTCTATTTTTCCCTGATGGGAGCATGGACGTGCACTGATGCCCACGCACTAATGTCCAGATGTCTGCCATGCTCCCCCCTCAATTCGGCACCCGCACGTCTGCAGTACCTCCAGGCATCCCCAGGGACCACCAGAGTGCGGTGTGCATCCACCCCTTTCCCCCGGATTTGGAGAGCTGTCATCGGACGCTCAATCCTAGTCCTCCCCTGCCGACCCCCGATGACCTGAGCTCATTTCTGAACCCGGGTCACCAGCGTGGAGTGAGGTGTGGTGTCCAGTGCCTCAACCCTCAGTGCCACTGGGCCAAGTGTCAATGTTAAAGATAATAAGTATTTCATATGTTTCATGTTTAGAGTGAGTGAGTATCCTAGGATACCATTATTAACTACAATGTTCTGTCATAACAATTCATTAGTAAGTATGCCTAATGTCCACCATCCCATTTATTACAGTGCACCTCCCATTTCAATATTCTGACATATACTACTTGCCCATCTTTTGCCCCCTTTTCTTTTAGCACCTTATTCTTCTTCCCCACCTACTCCATCTCTCCTTTTCTTTCTTCCTTTCTTCCTCTTTTCTATTATAACCCACCTCTCCGCTACCTGTCACCATGTCCTTTTACCGTGCCCATTTCTTTGCTGCTCCTATTACTTCTCCCTACCCCTTTAAACCCCCCCCCCTTCTACCCTGTTTCCATTTTGGTTTTCTTTTTCACTGATACGTTTCACTTTTCTCTTTCACTTCTGGTCTACTGCCTGTTTCTGCCTTTGATTTTGTTTCATCAGTTTAATACTGTTCTTCTGATTCTTGGACTGTTCTCCTGCTGGCGTTTTACCAAGCAGGTCAGCTTGTGCAGAGCAGACCAGGTAAGGGTGGGGTTATTTTTGCCTTTTGCCTGGTTTTTACCCCCATGGTATTTGCCCAACCCTGGTTCATGTGGAGCAGTCCATTTTTTTAATTCCATAACTCTACTTTATGGCCTTTTAACTGTAGATTTTGAACACTTTGATACTCGTTACAGCATATACTTCAAGTTCAGATGAGCTCCAAGTCTATTAATGATTCCTTTCTATGTTTAAAAAAAGATAAGATTGACATTAGCTATCTATCTCTTTATACAAAATCCAAAATGATTATGTAAAGAGAGTTTTTTTTGTGCTACAAGATTAACTTTACTACCTACTGTAGATTATATTGAGTTTAGCAAGAATCTCTTTAGGTCTGCAACCACGAGCTACAGTACTGTAAGCAGATTAGCAGCATATATAATTCAATACTGTGTGCACACCTTAGAGATATGATTTATGCATGAATTGAATGAGCTCAATTTTTTTCTCCTTTTTGGGGGGAATATATATTTACAAGTGGTTGCAAGGTTTCAGCATTGTGTCCTAAATGACAAGAGCCTGATTTCTGGAGCATTTAAAATTTCTGAAGTGCATTGGTCACATTAGGTCCTTTATGTGAAACAAAGATAAGGGAAGCTTTTGAGGCTTATACTCCTCTTCTTCAGGTACACCTGAAAAAAAGGTATATAGGCCTTGAAAGCTTATATCTTTATCTTTTCATTAGCCTAATAAAGGTATTATCTTTACTCAGAAAAATAGATTTTCTTTTGTTTCTCTCCTGCTTTTGTGCAAGCTAGCATGCCACAACCCTATCTTGATCTAAAAGATATCTGAGTAAATTAAAAAAATGCACTGAGGATGAATCTAAGGATGTCAGAAATACATATTTGCTAAAAACGACATTATGAAACTTTTTGCAGACTAACAAATATTGCTGCTGTAAAAGCAGCACTATGGAAGCTTCTTCACAGTATCATTAGCATATCTTCATTATATTTTATTATACCTGAGACTATTGCACCTTTTATTTTTAACTGATTATTGAAAAACTCTTTTGGAAATGATTTAGCAAACTGGTTCAGTTTCTAGATTTAATTATGATTTTCTGACACAGTAAAAATATTGAAAAGAATGTTAATTCTAGGCCCTGAGGAAGGGGAGTTTGGATCCTCAAAACATTGGCCACAGTTTCTAATATAACTCATATGCGCAGCAACTTTTCCTGTAATCAATCAGTATCTGTTTAAATTCTAAAAGTGGTGAAAGAGTCATCTTTCCAATCTTCAGAGAGTGTTATTTAGAAATCACATGAGTTAAACTCGCATGATTCATGATAAGATAATAGGGCATCAGAGGGGTGTCTCTTATAGTATGAGAGACACCACTCAGAAGCCTAATTAATTAGGGATGCAGCAGATTCAAACATTGTCAGAAAAGTGCCACAAAGTTGTGAAACTCTGACTTTATAAATCTCTGTGAGATTCCTACTGGCATTACCAGCTTCAAGCTTTGCCTTTGCTGTTTTTGTGAAGTTTTCTGCATGAAATGGAATTTTTGTTCTGTGAAGTGATAACTTTGCGAGTAAAGTTCAGTACCCTCATGAAAAAATGGGGCAGCTCACCTGGGAAAAAAGTTGCAAAGTCAGCACTTCAAACTTTCCAAAGTTATGGTGAATCGAAATCTTATCAACGTTACTATTACAGTGATAGTTACAAAAAAGTTGACTCAGCATTGTGGTATAATACAGTTGCAGTAAAAAAAAAAACAGTGGGAGAATTCAAGAATGCATGGGACAGATATAAGGCAATTCTAGAGGGGGGTAGGAGGAAGTAGGCTGTTGGTTAACTAGGATCTACAGCTTATCCAGCTGGTATGGAAATGAACAGATTAGGTGGGCCAGGTGATCCTTATCTGCCATCAAAGTCTATGTTTCTATGTAAAAGTACCATGGTATAATTCAGTTGTGAAAAAACACATGTTATTCAATTAGATTGTTTTCACTGCAACTGTGTTATACCCTGGTATTTTCTTTTCTACCACAGTTGCATTATATCATAATACCAAGTCAGCTTTTTTGTATCACTGTAACTTATTAGTTGAATGTTTTTATAGATTCAGGAAGGATACACAGTAAAATAGTAATTTAAGGAGACAGGACTTTTGTGTGAATCTGCAGCTGCTTGTGATGTTCCTGTTTCCAGAAATTGTATTCATAACCTGAAAGGACCCATATTTAACAGCACCTGAATAAAAATTAAAAATGTAAACAGTTTTCAATGCTTTCTTCTTATGTGAAAAATTCTTTGCAGTTCTCTTCATGGAAGCAGGAAGATGGAGTTTTGACTATGTTGTTACATGGATTCAAAACTCTGACCATGTGTTCTTGGCCTGTTAACACAGTAGTCAGAGTTCTGACTCCATGCAGTGACATAGTCAGAACTCCCAGTTCTTTGCCCCTTGGCAAGAGCTATACAGAATGTCATTCATATAAAGAGAATAATAAAGACTAACAACACTGCTTTTCACAATAACTTTTGTTCTAGTACAATTAAGTATGTGAATTATTTAGAGGGTATGAATATGATTTCTGAAGATAGAAATATTACAAACAGTTTATCATTAAAAATAATTTCATGTCCCCCTTTAAGGTTGGAAGTGAGTATAGGTCTATCAGACCTGACTCCCCCACCTCACAAGCAGGGTTTATAAGTAACATATGCAGTTCAAACATGTTCTACACAATAGGCTATAACATTACCAATGACAAACCATTTTGTAGTGCCTGAAAATAGGTATTGTTTGTCTAGTGCACTCACCTGGTCAACAAAAACTAAATAAATAAATCCCAATGATCCTCTCTATAAAAGATTTTATAAAATGGGTCAAAAATGGCTTCTAACAATACTGCTTTCTGATTGGACAAGCCAGATCACATTCCATGCCTATACATACTCATGAAAGCACAGTGCTGCATTTTTTGAGCCACAAGATTCATTACCAAGGCATTTAATTTTATAAATGCAATAACATACTTCAAGGTGCTGCATTTGATGGGACAGAGATAGGCAGAAAAGCACTCAGGAATGTGGCCTCCTGCCTCTGCACACGCTACACCATTGCCTATATCTTCCCAACAGATGCACATCCTGTTATGTGTTATTACTTGGGTGGTACATTTTACATAGAAAATGTTGGAGAAAAATAAGGTTTTGTCATGGTCAAAATGACTTAATGGAAATCATAGTAAATGTCAAAAAAAGTCAGGGCCCAGTGTCTGTTAGACAAATGATCTCTGTTTTGACATATTTTTGGTACAGGCACATCAGCATAGATTTAAATATTTTAAAAATTGCAGCATTACCCTGACCCAGTGGTAGGATGTAATTAACTGTAATGCCATCTAGGAGGCTGGGACTCACATGTAAGACCCATATCCCATGTTGGGATTAACTGTGGATAAAAAAGGATGGCGAGGCACAAAAATATTGATCTGTAGTTTGCAAATGTCAAAAAATATGCCATTTTTAAGGAAAATGCTAAAAATAATGATGTCCTAGAAATGCCACAAATCAAAAGCTAGAAATAAATAAGTTTTCATAAAAACTAGAAAACTCTTGCCATCCATGTGTCTGTGATAATGGTACAGTCCTTTTTACTGCCATCATAATAACTGGTAGCTCCCTTTGTCAACCTGATTTCAAGTTTGTTCAAACACCCTCATAAGCGTGTGTGAGGTCACACCCAGTTATTATGGCATTTCTAGAAACATACTGTGCTGCTGTGTTGTAAATCTTTACAAAGCAGTGCAATAGAAACTCCACAAGCTGGGCTTGCCAAAATAAGTTCAAAAGATCTGAAACTCCATTGAAACCATCACTGCAAAAAAAGGAAGAGTGACTACAAAACAAATGTATTTTTCATTTTTCCCTTAATATCTGTAGTTTAGCTGTATAGGTACAGGTGACTGACTCATACAACTAGTCACATGAATGGACAAACACTATTTTCTAACTGAGATTGCAACCATGCAGCTTAACTCTGGCAAGGCTCAGAGAGGCTCTATTATTTTTTGTCCAAGCACCAGATATTATAAAAAATAAAACATATACAAGTATGTGCCTATGAGGTTTTTTTACACACCCTCAGGGTGTGATAACCTCATAAACCCCTCAAGCTTCACTCTTGGGGTTTAAGCCATCCCTTGTAATACATAGGTAGGCATAGTTTTGCCTATATGGGACCCTGCTGCTGGAGCTCTCTCTGACTGAGATGCAGACCCTGGTCTGATATTAGATTATCTCAACAAATTAAAAAACTGGATGCTTTTGGATACACTGCATACTGTATTACATTGTCAAGGCTATTGCATTTTTCTACTTCTTAAAATCATGATTGTTGTATATGTCTAAACATGTGTATGCACATAATGTCATATTTTACCTTACATTTTTTGAATTTCTTATAAACATTTTGTAGTTGCTGGGACACCATTAACAAGCATTTATCAATGCCCAATGTTTGTTACCTTATATTTGTTGTGTAGTTGTTGGCATATATAGCACAGAGGCCAAACCAAACCAATTAGTAACACATAGTGCTATTCTGATGATTGAGAAATGAAGAGTTTTACACATAACTTTGCATTTTTCTTAGATTGTGTCCCCAAGTTTTCAAAATTGTAGATTTTATTACCTGAGCATATGGACATGACAGATGTCATTTATCAAATGTGGCCTGAAATATTATTTTGTGGAACATGCATGAAAACATGTTTTGGAGGTGGATTTGAAAATGACACCTGCCATGTTCATTCTGTTGGGGTGAAAAATTATCTTAAAAATGTGGGTTCAAAAAGTAAAAAACTTGCAACATTGTAAGTCACTCTTCTGCCTTCATGTTGACCCCCCTTTTACAAACAAAACTAATAATAAATATCAGAAGTAAATACAGTACAGAGGAAAAACTCCTTGCACTTGTAAAAGCTGAAATTTTGAAAGTGAACATAACCGAGCTGACAGCAGAAGCCACCACATGCTGCAATTACAGCCGACTGACTTCCACAAGACTACACAGACAATATAAGAGCAGAACTCTGCCTTTTTCTAGTTCTTCTAGGCAATAACGATCACTAATTCCCTAATGGCATATGCCATACCACATCATCAGCTTCAGTATACAGTGATGCACATTACAGATTACTATCAAGTAACAATTTGGGAATGACATCACACAAAAAGAGCTCTTGGGGCAATATAGTATTAGGCAGAGTTCCAAAAGTTACAAAATGTTTATTTTGCAACATCAACCTTCCTATAACTGGGATGCTTTTGTGGGTTTATTTGTACTAGTAGGGGTGCCACATCACAGTCTCCACATAAGCCAAATCTAGAATCATTCAGAGAGAATAAAATATAAAGAAGTGTTCCGTAGTTTGGCTCTGGGATTTTGTAATATACACATACACACAATCACTATGAGGCAAGCGTTCTTGGGCAAGATGGCTTGCACAGATCTGGGGAAGTTAAGAGATGTGTAAATTAAAATTGAGGCACCACAACTTTCTTTAAGAAAAAATTCTGATTAAAACCATAAAGTCTGTGGTCCATACTTTCCCAGCATACCGCTCAAGTGTCCCTCATTATGTGGGACATTCCTCATTATACCCCCCAAAATTGCCCTGTCCTTCATTTGTCCCTCATAGAAAAGGTGCTGCATACAGAGAATGTGCTGTAAATTCAGACTTTGAAGCAGAAATTAATTATATTCTAGGATGCTAAATAAAAAATAAACTTTGTACAAATAAAGACAATGGTTTCCACAGTGTTCTGAGATTGTATCTCAATGTTTGAGGATGTGTCTCTCATTATGAGAGTCAGTGTCCCTTATTGTCCCTCATTTTGAGTGTCTGTGTCCCTCATTTCATTGACAGAAGGTTGAGGTATGTTTCCCAGTCATGTTTTTCTTATTTTCTGGTTGGGAAAGAGTGTATATACAGTATATGTGTGTGTGTGTGTGTGGGGGGGGGTCTAATTCTAGCTAGGAGGCAGGACATAAGGAGGGAAAACTTCAAGAAATAAATATTTTAACATAATAACATTTTTAATATTAAACATAAGTCCTGTCTGCCCTTGCCAAATATTCATCATTCAGGAAAACACCACCAACAGCTTACTCTAGTCTGGTTAAATTTTACTTGGTTCCAGTCTCAAGGCTGAAAATATGCAGTATTGTTTAGCTGTCCTTTACTAGTCAACAAACACTAAATGGATAAATAAAAAGATGCTTGCTTGATGCTAATAAAAGGCAGGAATGAGGGTGTGGAAGACTTCAGAATAAAATTTACAAGCCTCTAACCTTTTTTTTGCTACCAGCTCTGAGCTCCTAAATTGCTTTCTGCTCAGCCCCTCACTGACACCCAGTCCCAGCCAGTCGCACTTACAGCTCAGCTCACTTCTCTCCAATGGTCAGGAATTGATGGATGTAATGGACACGAATAAGTAATGCTAAGCTGGGGGGGTGCACAGCTTTTTCTCGTTGTTGTTGCTTTGAAGCCTTCTGCATTTCCAACCCTCATTTCACCTTTTCTACTAGTTGAGCAGGCATAGCATATTTTTTTAAATGTTTAATGCAATCTATTTGCTACTTCATTTCCTCTCCACTTCTTATTTATACCCAGAGTGCTTGGCATATTGGAGAACGAGCCAGTGGTATAGGCATAAATAAGGAAAGGAGAGGAAATGAAGTAGGAAATAAATTACAATTAAATTAAACATTAAAAAAAAAAATACGATATAGTACCATGCCTGCTGGACTGGTTGAAAAAGGTTGTAATGAGGGTTGGGAAGAGAAGGCTTCAGAGGAGAAAACAAAAAGCCATGTACCTGTCTCTACTAGCATACCATGAACCTAATGTTTTGTAGCACACCACCAGCAGCTATGAACATTGAGCCTGGATCTTAAATGATGCCAGGTTGGGTGTCAGCTCAGACTGCTCACCAGAGCCCCCCCTCCAACTAATGGTGAAGTGAGACTCAGGCTAGCATTTAGAAATAAAAGTAGATACAAAAATCAAAGTTCTTGAGACTGGGTCAGTGCTGGGGGTGCTAAATCCAACAAATGAAATAGGAAGGTGGAGGCTTTTGGGTTAAGCAGCTAATCACTAAATTAATTTTCAGCATTTTAGTAAAATATTGACACTCACCGTGTCCACCCTTAGCTCACTGTTCTGGCTGCTCCAACTGATTGCTCTCTCTGTAGTCCTCAGCAGCCAGACTCCACATCCCTCAATAATAAAATGGATATGGGGAGGGCGGGTATTTATTTAACTAGTTTGAATGGAGCATGTTTACTGCTTGGGAAGGGGGCGGGTTCTAAATCTATCTTTTTAAACTTCTATATTGTCCACCCACCAAAATAACAGCCAATTACATACTAATAAAAAGACAAAGAAATAGACACTAATTGCAGGTGCCCATGCACTGCTAGCCCAGAGCAACAGTTCCAATACTTATTTATTTATAAATAAACAGTAAAAGTCAACCGAACATATCTCTCATACTGTACCGTACTAGGTATGCCCTCATTTTCTCTCTCTCTCTCTCTCTCTCCCCTTCTTCATCTCTCTCTCTCTCTCTCCCCTTCTTCATCTCTCTCTCTTTCTCTCTCTCTTCCTCCCTCTTCGTCTCTCTCTCTCTCTCTCTCTTCCCCTCCTCTTCATCTCTCTCTCTCTCCCCCCTCCTCTTCATCTCTCAGCATCCTATGCAGATGTTTCTGCAGCTGCTTGGATTTCTAGGAAAGGACATTAAACCACTTTCACAGCAAGCAAATATGGTATTTCAGGACAGCACAGGAGACAGTCTGTGGCAGGTTCCTTGTTTTCAGGAAGCAGGCAGCAGTGTGTGCCTAGACATGGGGTGGCTTGCATGACAACCTGCCTGTCGGTGCTGGCCCTTTTGTGGCAGGTGAGGAGATCGCACTTCAGGAACTTAACAGGGTCTCCAGAGAGCAAATGTGAGCATGGATGAAGAGTAGGAGTTCCTGCCACAAGGGAGCGGGGAGAGGAGTTAAGTAGCCTAGCCATGGACGCCAACTCTACATCTGACCTTGCCTGGGTGCTGTGTCCTGCTAAACATAAACAAAACACCCAGTGCCTAACATGAGTGCTGACAGCTGACCTTGCCTCAGTGCCATGGCCCACGCAACATAAACAAAAAATCTGATTCTTACTGTGAGTGCTGAATCCAGGTTGATCGGCACTGGACTTTGCTCTGGTGCAGCTAGAAGCAGAGGAAGCAGAGCCAGCAATTGGGAGGCTGCATGAACATACTCATAGGTGTGGGTCCTCAGGGATGGAGAAGACAGTGCAGAGTACTGCAGCAGATTAGCTAAACTGGCAGGCAGGCAGGCAATTGTAAGGGTCTGACCCCACTCACCACAGTCTGAGCAAAGTAATATTTTAAACTTTAAAGGGACATACTTATTTTTTATGCCACTTGTGAATCACTCATTAATTTGTGCAAAAAGTAAGTAACAGTTGTATCACTATACAGTAGAAGCTGCTTAATCAATATGGCTTGGTGGTTAGGGTAGTGTCCTGATTATCAGAAGTGCCTTTTTACAGCACTGTTTTTTGTTGGTGGCGTACGTGCTACTGTGTTATTCAGTTAGACTAACTACAGTACAGCCCCCCATTTATATAGCTAACTAAACTAACATGGCATTTACAAGAGTACAGTACTGTATAAATTTCACCAGTAGGTGTTTCAATCAGGAGCCGTCTTCGTGGTGGAGCAGAGCACTTTTACTTATTTTTGAAAGCACTCTGGTGGAAACGAAGCAAGTGTGGGGGAGAGAGACAAGCGAGAGAGAGAGCGAGGTAAGAGACACAAGGGTTCTTGGAAAGTCTTCATGGCAGATGAGAACACTTTTACTTTTTCTAAACAGCTCCAGTGGAAACAAATGAAGCAAGCATGGGGTGGGGTGGGGGGTAGAAAAGCATGAGAGAGGTAAGAGGCATAGTGGCTCCTGGGAAAGTCTTTGTGGAAGAGCAGAGCACTGTTTTTTTATACAGCTCTATTGGTAACAAAACAAAATGAGCATGGGGGAGATAAGTGAGAGAGAAGAGGTAAGAGGCATAGCAGCTCATTGGAAAGTCTTTGTGGCAGAGCACAGCACTTTTATTCTTTTTTAAAACAGCTACATTGAAAATGAAGCATGCATGGGAAGAGAGAGACAAGCGAGAGAGAGAGAGAGGTAAGAGGCATAGTGGCTCCACTGAAAGCCTTAATGGCAGAGCACGGCACTTTGACTTTCTTTTAAACAGCTCTGCTGGAAATGAAGTGGGGGGGGGTGAGACAAGTGAGAGATTGAATTTAAAAGGCAGAGGGGGTAGTCAGTAGCTGTCTTCGTGACACAGTAGAGCACTTTTTTTTTAACAGCTACTAAGGAAATGAAGTGTGCGTCAGAGGTGGGGAGAGACTACTGAACACACACAGCGTAACACCACAAAGTCATAAAGCCAATCAGCTGCTTCCGACTGACTTCATGCAAATGAAAGGACCAAAGCACTCTCTCATAGGAGTGCATTGGTCCATTCAACTACACAGAGTTTCCACCCAGCAAACTAACAGTATCATACTCGGCTTGCCTGGTCCTTGGTCTGTCATTGATGAGCCCAATGCAGATTGAGTTGCACTGGACATGACAGCGACACACCTCTGAAATGCAGTTCATCTAAACAAAATGCTTGTTGCGCATGCATGCACAAGTAAACATCAACATGAGCTGGTAGATCAATGGTTGCTTTTTTTTCCCATTCAAATGTTTTATTCTTTGAATACATATGTTTTTTAAAAATTTCAGATAACACATAAACTGTTCTGCCATAATTCACAGCTGTGACATCAGACATCCCATAATTCACAGCTGTGATGTCAAAACAGTGAATCACAGCTTTTATTTTCAGAATATCTGTCCTTTCCGATTTGTTTTCTTTACATAATGTTGGGGACTGTACCTGCCTGGATGGGAGGATATGAATGCAGTTGACCTGTGGCCTATTTCTGCATCCAGTATTTCCTACATTCCTATGGGCCTATGAATCTTCTATTAACGCTACAACACTTACCGGTAAACAATGATTACATGATTAACATTCTACTGATGAGAAATGGAATTACAATTTTAAAACCTATAAACATTATTTGACCATATATTGTACTCAATAGAAATAGCCCCACTGTAAATGACAAGGCTTGCTGTTTCACATTTTAGTACACTCAAAGGTAACATTACTGAGAGAGACAGATAGGAATAAGATCAGTGTACAGGCTTGAAATAGAATGCACGGAAAAATAAGAGGGATTTTCAACGTATATGTCCACATGCCATTTTCTATTTTATACCTTAGGACAAAAGACCAAACTGTCCCATGTCCAAGTCTCCATTGTCAGAGATAGGACACAGCTACATCCACTTTTCAAAACTCTGACTTAGTTTTGTCCAGTTTGCAAAGCTCAGATATGAATGTGCCCAGACACAATTTTTAGGCCAAGTCTAATCTGGTCAGTCATTTACAGTAATGCGCAGTGTCAGGTTCCTTCTTTTTTTATTTTATTTTATTCTTTGGTAACCGGGTAAGGCCCACTAGGCACAAGTGCCTGTTTTCAGGGGCGACCTGGGAGCACTGGGCGGTTAAGTGACTTGCTCAGAGTCACACAGTATGCAGTGGAGGTTGTGAGACTCAAACTCAGGTCTGGTCTGCTGGATGCATCAAGCTTGTTCACACCTCATTCCTCTAACCTCTAGGCTATACTGCCAGCCCTTGTCTAGTCATCTTGTTACACCTTTGTCATAATGCCCTGAGTGATGACTAGGCATAATGATTGGAAGCACATAGCAATTAGGCAATTGGCAGTGATGGCTCTGTCCATTCTCGCCAGCTCACGTCTGAAGGTGCCGACTGACATGACAGGACAAGAAGGATGCACGGAACAGCCTGCCCCAGGAAGTGGTGGTGGCATGTACAGTAACAGGATTTAAACATGCATGGGGCAAGAATCAAGGAACACTAGGGATGGGAAAGCAAAGCTAAAGCTAATGACCATGCAGAATCATCTGTCACTTTTACAAGCAATAAAATGGGCAGACTAGATGGGCCTGGAGGTCCTTATCTACCGACAGTTTCTATGTATCTATGAAGGAACATGACACTGAACAGTACAATACAGTACATCTATGTCTAGCATTTCTTATTCAAAACCAGATGTAAAGTACCATAAAACAGCTCGAAATTCTGCACATAAGTCCAACTTTTGAAAATAGCTCAAACAAGACAGAACATTGTCTAGACATACCAGGACAGTTTCTGACATCGACATAACTACAGTAGGACTGCTTCCATTTGGAGATTTTTAAAAATCCCTCCCAATGTAGCAAGACGTTGCATCCATTCTACGACTTTGAAAACTCCACCCATAATATCTAAATTGTGTGGTTTCTGCATGCCTCTCCAGACCTCTTGCATACACTCTAAAGCCACCAACCCAGAGGTAAGTTTTATTAATAAATGCATCTGTGTGTGGGGAGGCTGACAAAGTTCAACCAGAACAAAAGTTGTCTTTTCAGCAGGCTTTTACATTTTCTCCATCCTTACTCAGAAAGAGAAGCTACAGACGTGTGCTTCATCTTGCTGGGACTTCTCAGTGCAGTGCAATTGTTATTTCAGTCACAGACTGAATTCGGCATTTAACATGTATGTAATAGAACATTCCCAGACTTCGCTTGGCTAATCAAGAGCATTGTCTCATGACATCTCAGGGATCTGAGAACCATGAAGCAATACTGAGAGGTTTTGGAACCCTAAGATGGCCTTAGACTGTACTCTTGATTAACCAAGAGATATCTGTGAACATCCATTTACTTATTATAAAGTCTTCTTTCTTTTAGTAATTTTTGAAGTTGAGATTCAGTTAAAAAAAAAGACTCATGCTTTTTTATGTCAGTAGTACTGGTGGCAATAACTATGTTTCTATTTTTCTGAAGAGTACCTGTGAAGTTGTTGGTTTAATGCTATTAGAAACACTCTTTTGAAAGTCTCACAAGCACAATTGTGACTTGAATTATATACAGAAACAGAGACAATGATGGTAGAAAAAGACCATTGGTCCATCTAGTCTACCCATAAACCCTAACGAACCTGGGAACTATTGTTCATACTGAGGCCCTAATCCACACTATCCACCCTAATGTTCGCCAGCCTACCGCTAGCACCCTGAGCAACCACTAAGCCCTTCACTCTGTCTCAGCCGTGTTTGAAACCATTGATAGTTTTGGTGCCCACCGCATCAGCTGGCAGATTGTTCATTGGCTCCAGCACCCTTTCTGTAAAATAAAACTTCCTTACTTTTGTCTTGACTCTCCCCCCCCCTTCCGTTTTCACTTATGTCCTGTGTTCTTGATCCGCTACTTATGCTAAATAGTTCCATGCAGTTTACCTTGTTCACTCCCTTCAGGAACTTGAAGGTCTCTATCCTATCTCCCCTCTCTCATCTGGCCTTCAGCAAATACATGTTCAGTGCCTTGAGCCGATCCTCACAAGATCTACCCTGCTGGTCCTGAATCATTTTGGTCACACTATGTTGCACTGTCTCAAGCCTGTCCTTATCTTTCCTTAGGTAAGGACTCCACAACCTGAGCATAGCACTCCATGTGGGGGCTCACCTGTGATCTATAGAGAGGTGGTAATACCTCCTTTCTTCTGCTGTCAATACCCCTTTCTATACACCCCAACATCCTGTTTGCCTTATTGTAGGCCTTGTTACACAGGTTTGATTTTTTTAGGGAATCAATGATGACAACCCCTGGGTCTCTTGGTCATACACAGTTACCCCCCAATCCAGTACTCTGCCCATGAGTTCTTGTTCCCTATGTGCATGAACTTGCTCTTTTTTGCCACTGAACTTCAACTGCCAAACCTTTGACCAAGACAAAAAAGGGGGTGGGGAAGCATTCTGAGGCTTGTAGCTACTAGATGAATATTAACAGTCTGTACTGCTAAAGATTTCATTCAAAAGTTTAATTCATGCTGTGTAGGATACTGTGCAATTTGGCTATTGATGGCTATGTCAGTGTTTTGTTTCAAATGGTTGGTAACCAATAACAGGCTGCATTTCCACACCATACTTGGCATATCTTGTCCTGTGAAGCCCTGCCTTACTAGCTCATCATATGCCAACCTCTTCTTAGGCCAGTGGGAGGCAGAGACTGTATTTGCACCAGATTATCCATACAAATAAAATGTGCTCCACTGGAATTGATTTATCAATGATGTAATGTGTGTGTGGAAGGGCACCAAACAAACAGCCAATGCATTTGTTGAGTGGCTGAATCGTAATACTATCAACATGAAATTTACATCGGTAATTGATGCCAGGGTGGGCAATTTTCTTCACCTTACATTGGAAGCACAGCCAAGAAAGGAAATAGCCACTAAAGGCTATCATAAGTCTAGTGCAAAGAATTTGTTGCTGCATGCTGAGAGTGCGCATCCCTCATCCCTGATGAAGTCCATACCATATGGTCAATTTAGCCATTGTATGGTTAGTCCTATGGTTGTATGGTTATCCCTAAGGGGTACCTATGGAAACTGCACTTTATCCACATGTCTGCCTACTGCTTTTTGTCTTGATGTTTCACACAGTATTTACACAGCATGAAATACATTTTTTAATGAAATATTTGGCAGTACAGAGTGTTAATGTTTATTTAGTGGCTGCAATCCTTGCTCCGAGAGTAACGCCATATCTCTAAGAGTGAGTAGCAAACCTTTGACCACCTCTCTAGCCTTTGCAAATCTCTCTGCATCTCCCTAACCTCTTTCTCCTCACTGTCTACCTTGCCACAGAGCTTAGTGTCATCTGCAAAGGAACACATACTGCTCTGGATTGCCTCTCCCATATTATTAATGAACATGTTGAAAATTACTTGACCCAGAATTGATCCTTGTGGAACCCCACTGGTCACCTACTTTTCTTCTGATTTGACTCTGTTAACCATAACCCTCTGCTGTCTTCCTTCCAACCAGTTTCTCACCCATGTAACTGTGTCCTTCACTGCACTCAGATCCTGTAGCTTCTTCAGCAACTTTCTGTGAGGCACTGAATTAAAAGACTTGCTGAAATTGAAGTAGAGTAAATCCAAAGCATGGACTTATCCACTATACATGTTATCCAGTCAAAGAATACTATCAGGTTGGTCAGTAAAGACATCCCTGCCACAAACTCATATAATGTAGATATATCTCTATCTATCTATCTATTGTAGATATATCTCTATCTATCTATCTATCTATCTATCTATCTATCTCTATCTATCTATCTATCTATCTATCTATCTATCTATATTTATACAATAGGAGTGGGCAGATAACCCATTAAATGAAAACAGGTATTCTCACTGCAGAGTGACAACTCCAGTAATCACACTGTAATTACATCATCACAGTGTGACAACTCCATCAAACAAACAAAAAAAAACCCAGCACAAAACATACTCCTGTTGTATAAAACAGATATATGCTGGGCAGCTATGTGATAGCTGAAACATCAGCACTCATGGCAACTGAGCTCAGGGCTAAATCACTCATGGCTCTGCTACATGGAGCCACTCATGATAACCCTGAGCTCACTTACCACTCATGCTGATATTTCAGCTATCACATAGCTGCCCATGATGTATCCCCTTAATATATATAGGAGATATACAATGGTCTTTCTCAAAATATGTAATTTATTTCAACATATTTATTTATTTGTTTGTTTACTGGGTAGGTGCACTGATCCAATGGACCATTTTCAGACATGACCCAGGCCATAAAGATGGCACATAGGCAATACAGACAATACATTTACATTGACTGATAATGGTGTAAGAAATAGGACAAAACAGAATACATGGAATGCATTGAATACAGCTGAATATAATTAAAGTGCAAGAATACATTGAGATGCAATAGAATCCAAGTAAAGTACAATATACATGGGCCCGGATATTCAGAAGGGTTGCGCATGGTGCAACACAGTTGCACCATGCGCAGCTCACTGATGCACTCTGTCACGATATTCAAATGGGGATTGTGCCTGGCACAAATCCTGATGCGCCGGAGTACATCAGTAATGTATGCGGCGCAGGTGGAGGGGCGTGCCCATGCATACTCTGCACATCCCGATATTCAGCCCGGGATGTGCTGAGTCCATGCATATGCAACCCCTACTTGCGCTGCATACAGATGAGTCAAAAATAAAAGGAACAATGGCTGGCCACCCACAGGTGAACTGCCGTATTGCATGGCGCAACCCGGCAGCTGCCACCTGTGGGTGGCCACCCGACCTCCGGCTGCACCTCCGTGGCAGTGCCCCCCATGCCCGATCGTGGGCATCTGTTTAAATATATAATGTCCAATATCCCTGGTGGTCCAGTGGACCACTCGCAGTCCGATCATGGGCTTCAGTGTAAAGAATATGTCCAATATCCCTGGTGGTCCAGTGGACCACTCGCAGCCCGATCGCGGGGCATTTGTATTAGAAATGAATTCCAGTATCCCTGGTGGTCCAGTGGACCGCTCACAGCCCGATCACGGGCATTTGTATTAGAAAATAAAGTCCAATATCCCTGGTGGTCCAGTGGTACCCCCCTCCCCACTCACCCACTGATCCCCACTGCCCCGCTCCCCCACGGTGAGCAGCGGGCAGCAGCACCCCACCTGCCTGCCACCCACTGCCCACCGACTGACACTGTATGGTAGGGCTGTATGTCCATTGGTCTACAGTGTGAACCAATGGGCGTGCAGCCTGTACCGTACTACACAGTCCAGATATGTGAATGGATCCATTCACATATCTGGACTGTGTAGTATGTACCGCTCATGCTGTGGACCAATGGACATACAGCCCTACCATACAGTGTCAGTTGGCGGGCGGTGGGTCGGCAGGCAGGTGGGGTGCTGCTGACCGGGGGGGAGGGGGGAACGGGGTGATGGGGCTCAGTGGGCAGGTGGGGAGGGGGGTACCACTAGACCAACAGGAATATTGGACTTTATTTTTTAATGCAAATGCCCGCGATCCAGCTGCAAGTGGTCCACTGGACCACCAGGGATATTGAACTTTATTTTTTAATACAAATGCCTGCGATCGGGCTGTGAGTGGTCCACTGAACCACCAGGGATATTGGAATTCATTTTTAATACATATGCCGGTGATCGGGCAGTGGGGCACATTGCCGCGATGTGCAGGGGGCGTCGGTCCCGACGGCTGCTGCCTGGCATGGCGCCAGGCGCAAGTCACCGGGGATCAGTGCACCTGCATGCAAATGGGGCCATAATGACATGCAAATGGCCCCATTTGCACCTTGCATACATTATGGCCCCATTTGCATGTGCACTTTTGATCATCGTGGTGTGGTTGCGCCTAGCACAATGGAACTTGCGCTAGCGCATCCCCCTGCTCCACTCTGGCCACTTGAGCTGGCAGAGTGCCACTGTGCCATGTGCACTGTGGGTGGCCAGGGTGTGATATTCAGTGATGCTGTGCCATGGTGCAGCTCCATTGAATATGACCCTGTCAACGCCCCGCACAGCCAAGTTGCGCTGCGCCCAGGCTTGCGCCACAGACTGGCGCACTCTGAATATCCGGGCCAAGATGTAGAAGTAGGCAGTCTTAAGAATGTTCAGCATAGTATAATGGGACAGTTTTGTCTTAGATATGGGAGGAAAAGGACTCTCATCCACGGGTTCACCCGGCTGAGCAATTATATTTGGATTCAGCAAGCAGCCAGACTTTAAAGTGTGATTTGAAGATAAGGTGCAAGTCTAGAGAGTGGAGGAAGGCAGGTAGTTTGATCCATAGTGTGGGAGTGGTGAAGGACAAGGCATTGCTATCTAGACAGGTGGAGGGGGCAAGATCATAACTCACAAGTGGCAGAGCCATGAGTGAGTTATGCAAGTCTTGTCCCCTCACTAGAGGAGATAACTTGTGTATTTTGAGTCAGACCATTGTACATTCAATTTATACAACCTCAGTTCAACAGTTATAACTTTTGAAATCACCTTTCAGTGTGAATTGTTTTCTAGTTTTCTATGATTTTTTAACAGCTGGCTTCAGTGTTGCATAAGCCTATTATGATGTTAACAGCACTGTGATAGCTGCTCTCTGAGTGGTTCTGTGCTGTACAAAGGTAAAGGAAAGTGATAGCGTCATACCGAAATGTTTATTTGGAGGTTAGATAGCATGATAAATGTATCAGGGAAAATTTATCACCACTTGTGTATAAATACACACAGCAGTTGATGAGAATTTTTTATTTGAATTAAAAAAAAGGTTTAAGCTTTCAGCAAGGAACACGTAATTCAAAGAAATGTTTGACAAATTACATTCCTAGCTGCAACCTTTTTACTGGGGGTATAGCACTTCCTTTTCTGATATACTGGTTCTGGATCCACACTGTAATTGCCATCAGCAGTCAGCACTGTTCACCAATTTGTGTGGCTATTTGTGGATATTTACATTACTTTCCCCCCTTTTTACTAGACATGGTGTTTACAACTGGTATTTACTGTTAGTATTCTCTGATGCAGATAGAGTGAATGGATCTGGAGGTGCAGAGAATAATTATAGTCTTGCCATTAATGTCTTACATTTTTTTTGTGCTGAAGGAGCTCAGTGTGTGACCTTAACATACTGTACAAGCAAAGTTTTCTAAAAAAATGTGGGACGTCTAAAAGTGTTACTTTTAGTCGGTATGATATAAGAACATAGAAACATTGACGTTGCCAGTAGGAAAAGGTCCTGCAGCCCAACCAGTCTGTCTTGCCTTACCTATTGTTGTTTGAGAGGGCTGTAGTGGCCCTTCACTCCTGTTTTCCTTCTCCCCTTTTGCTGATGTCTTTACTAGTCCCACGTGTCTGCCCCAGCCTTGTTTTATCCTCCTCACTGATTTTACACAGGCAACATTCCTTGTTACTCTGTTCTACGCATCCACCATCTTTTCCATGAAGAGATGCTTCCCGATGTTTGTTCTAAATCTCCCTCCCCCATCAGCTTTACCGAGTTCCCCCAGGTGCTTATGTTCCACTCATCATGAACAACTCTCTATCTATATTTATCCTGTGGAAGTACTTGCATATCTCGATGATGTCTTCCCTCTCTATTCTCCCTTCATGCCTCCAGTGTGTACACATTGAGATCTGCCAGTCTCTCCATGTAAGCCCTTCCCTGCTGTCCCTAAATAATTTTGATTGCCTTTTTATACACCGCCTCCACGCTATCCCTGTCCTTCCTCAAGCGCAGGCTCCAGCACTACACACAGTATTCCAAGTGAGGACACCTGCTTTATAATTCTCTGCTTTATAGATCTGCTTTATAACGCTACTTTATAATGCTGCTTCATAATAATGCTTTAAAATACTGCTTTGTAATACTGTGCTTTATAGTTCTGCTTTATAATACTCTGCTTGATAATATCGCTTTAAAATTCTGCTTTGTAATATATGGATATGTATAATATTAGTTTTGAAAACCATACACCTTTTTCACCATAATACCACTGATGAAATCTATAATATTATGTAAGCACCCCCTACTTTCCTGTCTAGGGGTATTTAAGGTGGTAAAGTTTGTGGGGAAGGGGGAGCGCTGTACAGCTAAGAAAACACAGTCCCGAAATAAGACAGGAAAACAGTACCTGACTGAGTGGCGATAAACGGTATACAGTCAGAAGAGATGCAAGTCACAAGTAGGGTACTTCAGGGATCAGTCCTGGGGCCAGTCCTTTTCAATATCTTCATCAGTGACATTGCAGATAGACTGGAGGGTAAGGTTTGTCTGTTTGCAGATGACGCCAAGATCTGCAAAAGAGTTGAGGATCCAGATGGGGTGGGCAGAATGAGAAGAGATCTGGATAAACTGGCAAAATGGTCAGAAGAGCAGAAGAGTGGCAACTGGGGTTTAATGCAAAGAAGTGCAAGATCATGCACATAGGGAAGAGAAACCCTTAAGCCACCTATAGGTTGGGAGGGGAGACTTGGGCATCATCATCACAGATGACCTGAAATCATCCAGGTAGACCACTAAAGCAGTAGGTAAGGCTAGAGGTATGTTGGTGTGTATTAGTAGGGGTATCGCAAGTCGTAAGAGGGAGGTAATAATCCCTCTTTACAAGACACTGGTTAAGCCCCATCTGGAGTATTGCATGCAGTACTGGAGGCCACACCTGCACAAGGACATTAACAAAATGGAGGCAGTCCGGAGAAGGGCAACCAAATGGTGCAGGGACTGCATCAGAAAACATATGAGGAAAGATTAACGGAGCTCAATATGTATCCCCTAGAGTAAACGAGGGAGAGAAGTGATATGATCGAAACAGTCAAACACCTTATGGGCATTAACAAGGTGAAAGAGTCTAACATGTTTCAATATAAGAGAAATAGCAGGACAAGAGGACACAGCATGAGATTAGAGGGAGGCCGATTAAGGGGTAATGTGAGGAAGTTCTTTTTCACAGAAAAGGTGGTGGATGCATGGAACGGCCTAACTCAGGAAGTGCTGAATATGAATACAGTGCAGGGCTTCAAATAGGCATGGGGTAGGCATAAGGGAGCAATACAGATGAGTATGAATAGATAGATAGACCATTGACAGAGTACAGGCCTATGGCACATTCATAAGGTAGAAAAAGAAATGGGCAGACTGGATGGGCCTTGTGGTCCTTATCTGCCATCAATTTCTATGTTTCTATGTCCATGGGTGATGATGGTGATGGATGGACTCCATAGGGGTTCCCCAAACCCTCAAGGAGCTGAGCAGGAACACAGGAGGGGGGTTGACGCAGATCTTCACCTGCCTGGCCTTGCCCACTTCATCCGGAGGCCTTTGTAGACTGCTTTCACCAGGCAGGCCTCCTGGCATCTTTCTCAGTGGATCTTGGGTCCTTGAAGCTCTGGGTGCCACTCTGGAACACACTGGGTGCAAGGCTGTGGAGGCAACTTCTTTTAGCAGCAGCAAAACAGTTTCTTCAAAACACAAGAGGCAAATGCAGGGTTGCAAAAACAGGGGATCCCATTTAATGAACAGTCAATAGAATAGACAGTTACTCCATGAAGCAATGAAGCAGGACCAGGGGGTCACATTAGTAGCTAACTCAATAGAAGGTAAACTGTACTTTGGACCCAAGGGTCCAAATTTAGAATGTGCAGCAGTACATCCATAAAGTCACAGGTGGCTACCATAAAATTGCTTGGCAGCTCTCAGTCCAAGACAATCACACACTCAAGGCCAAACTGACCATCTCTATGCAGGAAAATAGGCTGCAGATTACTTTTTGACTCCCTCCTAACACTACCATGAGGAGCATGCATAATTGGGGAAAACAACTGCCTGACCCTCAGTTGCCCCAACACACACTTCTTCTAGCTCTGGGCACGAAGCCCAGAATTAGCTGCTTAGGCACAGGGGCATGGTTGAAGCTGGGGCTGCCCATCTCCGGACCCCACACATAACTCCCTACTTCATGGCTCCATTGGCAAATTGCAGGAAGCCATCTCTCCTCTCCGGATACTCTGGCTGAGAATCCCAGGACTCCACACCCCTTCAACTGCCCTCCTTCATATATTCCTTTGGTAGCAACAATATTTCAAATAAAAAAATGCAGTAGAGGCCGTATAGCTGCATGGCCGAGCGGGCCAGTGCCCCACTCTGACCTCCTTCTCACTCTTTCCCTCTTGAATCTCTGGTTTTTTTTTCCAGACCCCTCTTATATGGGCTCGCTCATTTGGTGCCTGAAAACTAAGGTCCAATCAGGGACTGTACACATAGGCGCCAAGCTCACTATTTCTCTGGGGCCCCACGGGACTTGCAGTCCTGAGTTAATATTTTAATTATGCTCTGAGGTGCCAGCCAACACTGAAAACTACTGCAGAACTTTAAATTTTTCTGCTCACGGCACTAGCTGCACATGTGCATAGGACGCTGACCACCATTTTGAAAAGAATAAAATAATTTATTTACATTCAAGCGGCCCAGAGTCTGGTCTTTCCAAAAACCGGACCCAGGACCACACACCCTGCACCCAGTGGCAAGGTCATCATCCCACTACCTGGCCCTGGCCTAAATGGGCCAAGCAGCAGAAAAGAACAGCCACAGTGGGGGGTCATGAGGTGCAACTCCCAACACAGCCCAAGGACCAAAATGGCGCCATAGGGGAACGCTGGGGAGCATGAAGCTCCCACTCAGGTAAGCCCACTTTGGGGGGGCTTACAATTACAAGATCCCATAATACTATTGTTGCATATTCATCAATACTATTGTGAGATCCCATAATACTATTGTTACATCTCCTAATACAGGGCCACAGTCTGCTGCTTCCATGAGCACTGCACACACTCTGCACAGTTGCCCATGAACTGGCTTTTACTGTAACTGTCACATACAGTAAAAGCTGCTTGTTGCCACAGCTGACAGAACCAGTTCTTCCAAAATGGCTCAGCAAAACTAAAACAAGGTAAATGAAGAAAGACAGCAATTCATTGAGGCTCAAGAAAATAAAAACTCACTGAACTTTCTATATTTCCATATCACTAGCACACCACCACCAAAACAATGATGCTAAGTCATCTACTCCAACTCAGACACTGATCAAAACAAACAAACAAAAAAAGTTCAAAAATGTTTTTTTTCTGAAGTTTTTTCCAGTTTCAAACTGTTGCTGTTTAACAATTTTGCTGTTCCTGTTAATTAAACTTTATACAGTTTACAGCCCACAATCATTGGCTATCTACACATGGTAAGTACAACTTCAAGCCTTTCTCAGATCCATGTAATCCATATATTACAAAACAAATGACAGGGGGACTGTCATTACTTGGTTATAATACCGTCTTGAGGTTCTGGGGACATGTTGGAACCTCTTGAACTTCCCTCTCGAGGTTCCCTTGTCCCCAGAACTTCTAGATGGTATTATAGCCTTAGAATTAATGGGTCTCCCCTCTTTCCCGTAGGGAAACCATGCTGTAATTTGCCATGATAAAGGAGTGTTTATTGTAGCAAACACGCGCAATTTCCTTCACTCTACATATGCACCCGCCGCAGTTCCTCGCTTGCCGACTGCTCTCCTGCATTCTCGCCCGCAACTCAGCTGCCGCAAGAACTCGGTGGTAAGTTATTTTAACAACAAAGAATATGTAATTTTCAACAGATAGAGGGCAAAGAAAATATTTCAAAACAGCTTAAAATCTTGCGCAATGAAAATACGAGAGCCTGCCGAAAATGGAACCGGAGCGGTGCTGCACTGGAATGCCTAGTATTTTATATAATTGCTGTGGTGAAAAAGGGAAGACCCAGCAATTATGTTAAATAAAATATGGGGTGGTGTGTGTAAACCTGAGGTTTACACACCCCTCGGTGTTAGGTGCTTTATTAAATCCCTCGAGCTTCGCTCTTGGGGTTTATGTAGCATCTAACACCTCGGGGGAAGGGGTGTAAACCTTCTTATTAAGCACACCACCCCATACTTTATGCTATTTGTAATACACAGTTCTCTATCTGTCATTCTAATACTACTTTATATAATACTGCTTCGTAATACTCCACTTCACAGTTCTGCTTTTACGATACTCTGCTTGATAGATCTGCTTTATAATACTCTTTTTGATAATACAATACTGATTTAAAATACTGCATTATAATGCTCTTCTTTATACAGTAGATCTGATTTATAATACTCCACTTTCTAATACTCTTCTTGATAATACTGTTTCAGAATACTGCTTTATAATATCATGTTATAGTACTGTTTTGCAATACTGTATTATATTACTCTGCTAGATAATACTTCTTTATAGTACGTCTTTATAATACTTAGAGATAGCATTCCAAAGAGGCAGTTTTAAAGGAAAATACAGTGCAGGATCCAAAATGGATCCAAGGAAAGACCCCATGATGCTTTATACTGGGTATGGGACTTAAAGATCAATGGCAATTCTACATTTTCGTCATGTAATAAACTGCTTTGTGTTTTGATGACGTAGTAAAGAAAGTTATTGTAAGACCCATGTGATGTTAATTTTGTGTAATTTCTTTCATTTTTCTCACCTTTCCTGGAGTAATTTGTGGAGTCGGTATAGAATCATCCTGCTGTTTTTTCTCTGGTCTTGGCTCTGAGCAGGTTACCATTGCCATCATTCAAGGATTGACATCCGTGACAACCGCGCATGTTTTGTGCTTGAACTGGTAATCATAGCTGATGTCTCAAGACAGCCTCCATTTGCTTTGTAGGAAAATTATTTTTTTAAGGATGTCCTTTGTTGTAAAATACCATTTATTTATGCACAACAACTAAACAAAAAGGGAAATGGCACTGAGTTTGCATCAGGCTAACATCAGTGTGGCACATTTTAAACAGGATAGCCTGATTCTTGTTCCCCAATCTTGTGAACTGTGAACTATCAGTTCAGCTGAATGCTCACTCGTGGCTTATTATTTTTAGTTTTGCTCATCACAGTTTAAAATTTTTATCATAAAATTAAGTCAATTTATGCCTAATATTAAATATTCAAGTATGATACCTGCTGCCAGTGACAAAAACGTGAACCATCACCAATTGCAAAGTCTGTGAAACTCATTTTACAGATAGTGGTGCCAGTATTTATTTTTTCAAATGTTATATTTGTAGCCCCCCCTTCCCAATGTCTAGGGGCCAGGTGTTATGGAGGAAAGGGGCCCCAGACTCTAGAACCTCACCAAGTTCTTCTTAGCATAAATCAGAATAGGACCATGGGTGTCTTATCCTGAGATGTCATCCAACCCATGAACCCAAGCCCCAAAGGATGTCCAGTGTCTCACCCAGCAGGGAAATCCAGCAGGCAGACTGATCAGTTCACCTTCAAGCTTCTCCAACCCACCAGACCCGGAGCAAGAGAGTGTATGGAATTCAATACTTCAAGATCCCAGGATAACTGTGAAAATCCCTAAAAACTAAAGGACACATAATTCATAAAAATCTCTTCATGGCAATAATCAAAACTGGACTCCAAGTTCTACAACCAAATCAAGTTTATTCTCCTGAGCTCCTAAATGATTACAGAGCTCAGAATCCCAGTGCTTGAAACTTAAAAGAATACTGCTCCATGGCGCTAACTTGTTTACACCAACAGATTTGTTGAGAGACAGCTACAGGCATTCTTAGGCATGGATATTACATACAACAGAGACAGCAGCAAAACGTAACTCCAGAACCAGAGATTTATTCCTGCATATTCCAAAAGCGTGAAGCTTCCGAATACCCACTGGCACTGCTAGGAACCTCATGCAGTCACCAGCTCCTTTATGCTAAACGTTTTACCCATTTTCCTCCTCCTCCTCCTCAGGGGAGTGATGTACTTCTCTTCTGCCACTGAGTTAATTCATGCTCAGGGCAAACATTTACCAGCCTGAAACTTACTGCGGCTGCTCCCGTGAACGTTCCTCCTTTTAGTCTTGGTACCGACCTGGTCTCTGGTACTCTCTCCCTCACACAATCCCCATGGCTCTCCCTGGAACCAAGACCTCCACACAGTTACAGTGGCTCCCTCCTTCCAGCAAAAATCCTGTTGCCCGAGATGGACACAGCCTATATTGGCCTAAAGGCCTACCCATATGTAGGCCCTGAGGCCTGCCCCAGACACAGGCACAGCAGGCCCTATCGAGTCCAGGCCACCATTGACTCCCACCTTCCATCCCCTGAGATGATGTGCCACATGGGGAACTGGGACTGGGAGAAGCAGCCACCATCCTCAGATCCCTGTAGAGGTCCTGCCACCACCTCCACAGCCCCTGATGGCCCAGAAATAACACCTCCACAGGCTAGGCCCAGTGCCCCCAAGGTCCTCCACAACCTGCTCCGCAAACTCTGCTGCTACCAACGGATGCTCTCATCACCCATCCCAAGGGAACCCTGGACCCAAATGATTGCAACTACCTGTCTGTTCCACCTCCCAGGACCTAGCGAACTGCCGCTGAAACCAACGACCTGCCTAAGAGGAGGGGGGATCCCCCCTCCGAACTCCCCTGCAGCAGCACCTGCCATCTCTCCCTCTTTCTCTCTAACGCCCTATATATATATATATATATATATATAGAAAAATTTCACCCACTCTGCTGCCCCCAAGTGGTGGCAACACAAACTCCCTAAGCACTGGGTGGGGGGGTCTCTAAAGGTAGAAATAAACCCACCCGTGAGGTGGGGGGCTTACATATCTCTTAGGCATGTCTAGATGTGGACGAGGGAGGTGAGAGGTGTGTGTGGATGAGGGGACTACAACAAAAACTCTATTAAAAATATTGCAGGATTATCACTGTCAGCACTAACTACCAGAGTAGTGCACAAGTGTGTTTGAGTGGTAAGTGGGGGGTGAACGGTCATCATAGCAATATAAATCAGATAACATTTGTTAAACAAATACCCAGCTTGCAGTATACCAGTAGCAAAAGGAAAGCAGAATGCTGTGCTGCTGATGTTTCAGTTCTGGCACCACTATCAGTACAAATGAGTTCCGCAGCCTTACAATCAGAGACTGAGCTTTACTTTTGCTACTGGTTTGCTGCAAGCTGGTTATTTATTTAACAAATGTTAACTGATTTATATCGCTGTGATGACTGTTCATCCTCCCTTCCCTCCAAACACACTTATGCGCTACTGTCGCAGTCAGTGCTGACAGAAATGATCCTGTAATATTTTTAATAGGCTTTTTGGTGTAATCCCCCCCCCATCCACACACACTTCTCACTTCCCTCATCAATCCAGCCACATCTAGCCATTCCGAAGAGATGAAACATTTGAAGAAATAAATACCGGCACCGCTATCAGTGAAATGAGTTTCAAGGATTTTGCAGTCAGTGACGGTTCACGTCTTTGTCAACGGCAGCAGATATCATACTGGGATATGTAGTACTAGGCATAAATGGACTTAATTTTACTATAAAAAAATTCAAACTATGATGGGCAAAACTAAAAATAATAAGCCAGTAGAGAGCATTCATTTGAAGTAATAGTTCACAGCTAACAAGATCGGGGAACAAGAATCAGGCCGTCCTGTTTAAAATGTGCCTTGTTGATGTTAGTCAACCTGATGCAAACTCAGTGCCCGTTCTTTTTTTTTTTTTTTTGTTTTTATTGGTGTGCATAAATAAATGTTATTTACAACAAAGGACAACCTAAAAAAACAAACAAACAGTGGAGGCTGTCTTGAGACATCAGGTGCGTCACTTGTTCAAGCACAAAACATGCGTGGCTGTCATTGATGTCACTTCTTGAATTATATCAATGGTAACCCGCTCAGAGCCAAGACCGGAGAAAAAATGGCAGTGTGATTCTGTACAGACTCCACAAATTAAACCAGGAAAGGTGTTAAAAATGAAAGAAACGTCACAAAGCAAACATCACATGGGTTTTACAGTGACTTTATTACATCATCACAAAACAACGCAGTTTATTGCATTAAGAAAATGCAGCATTGCCATTGATTTTTAAAGTGTATGCATGTGGTTTGCAGAGGCATGCTGAAACAAAAAATTGGGGACTTTGGTTCTCTCCTTGCATCCTTTTCATATCCTGCACATAGTTCTTCGAAACTGACGCTCAGGTATTTTATTTGCTACTGTACTAGATGCCTGATTTCTTCTGGGGTTGACCTGGTTCTTGGTCGAGTTGGGAAATGCACTGCACTGACTCTGAACAGGATGAAGCAAGTGTCTGTAGTTTGTAGTTATAAGTCTAAACTGGACTGATTGTAATTGTCTGTTTAGATGGCCACTGTTGTTCTTGTCAAGGCTTGCCAGCCATTCCCAATATGAGGATCTGTAACATCTGGAAACATGAGACATCAGAGGAAACATGAGAAAGAATTTCTTCACAGAACGGGTGGTGGACAAGTGGAACACCCTGCCAGAGGAAGTGGTGGGGGCTGAAACAATCACGGGATTTAAGAATGCATGGGATAGACATGAAGGAATTCTGGAGGTCAGGGGTAAGGGGCAACAGACTTCTAGGAAAACAAACTGAACTTACAAGCTCAAATGGGCAGACTGGGTGGGCCATAGGCCCTTATCTGCCGACACTGTCTATGTATCTATGTATCTGCTTGTCATAGCTGTCACTGCAGAACTCAGTGGACAGACATGCATTCGGGCCAAGACTGTTATTATGCAGAAGTATGGAGAAGGAGAATACTGTGGTAACAGTGGTTCTCTCCCAGCTGAATTGCACTTTTCCTGCTAGTGTCATCATGCTGTTGCATTGTTTTGCTCCTATTACAATCTTGTTATGGGTTTCCTATGGTGCCAAAGTGCTCTGTAGCTGTGTTCCAGTTTTCAAGTCTGCTTCTTTTTGAGATAAAAAAGAATGTTCAGAAAGAGAGAAAAAAACAAAACTTAACTATAGTAGTCTTCTCCATACATACCAGCAATAAGGTACTGTATGACCAGAGGTTCTATTACTCATTCCTTGAGGGTGTGCTGTTACACAAGGTGCTGTCGAGTGACAGAGGCCCCCAAGGGAGTGATTAGCTGACCATTTCCATAATCCCTGGGAGTACTTGATTGCTATTAAAAAATACCAATTAGTAAAAAAAATGTGTATCTTGATTTTTTTTTTTTATTTCACATTGACAGGACAACCTGTGATAAAAAAAAAAAAAAAAAGGTTTTCCATTTTGATTCCAAACTCTGTTAATACTGCTGTGAGAGGGCTTATGATAGCATTGTAGTGCACACTTCCAGAAAAGGCAGTGTACGTGCATTTGTTTGGTTGGCCTTCCTTGCCCCCACTAATAAAACACCCGTTCAAGTGTCAGTAACATCAGGTCCCCATGTAGATGGGTGCAAGACTGCACGTTCACAAAGCAGTACACTTTTGTGTGCCAGGATGTCATGACATGGAGACGGGTGCAAAATTCTCAACTGTGACATGCTCTAGTGTATTTTGCATTTTGTGTGGCTTTTTTAAACTGACTGGGAGCACAGGTGTTTGTTTAACCTTTTCTTCACACTGGCACATGTACTGGGAGTCACAAGCACCAGACTTTGTCTACTCCCCTCCCCCCCTCCCCCAGCCCTTGATGAAACTGGTAGCAAGGGATTGAAAGATAGACTGCAAACTCTCACCTCAACCCACCACACCTCTTGAGGGGACCGGGAGTCAAACTACAATTGGCAGTATATGTTTCAGTCACTTCCCTATTCCTAGTGCCCATCATGCTGTGGACTCACATTCTGAATGCTGTTGCCTAGGTGATCAGTTCATCCTGAGTGCCAGTGAAGGTGACAGGTTCTATAAGGAAATGCATTTCAAAGAGTCATGACAGTCGGGTGCTGTCCAGCTGTGTACATACCAATGTTACACTGTCATAATTTCTGTCAGGTTAGGAATGGGCAGTTTTCCTCAAACCAGGCAATACAATGTTTATGAAATAAAGTGAGGTATTTATATTTTGATGTACGAGTTCGATAAATACACTTCTGTAAAGAAATCACAATTGTGGATGTGACTGCCAGTATTTCACATGTTGCCAGTGTCAGTGACAGTGCTAATGGTGGTTGAAAGTTCCAAAATGGAATTTTGTTGAGGTAGGATTTTTTTATTCAAAACCTATGAGGAGTCTCTACAAATATATGTATATTTTTTGTGTTATCTTCCCCCTACATCTCAGCCACTCCTTCATGCTCTGCCACGGCACCTCCGATCCATCCCGTTCCCAAGCCCCATCCCTCATATTTGCAGTCGTCCCCAGGGTAACCCGGACATGACCCTTCGCCAGGCGGGCCCCCCTCCTCTGAGGGGAGAGGCACCTGTGGGGCAGGCAAGTGTACTACTTGGCCCAGGGGTACTGCTGAGGGATGGATGGCTCCCGGGACATTGACAGCATCAGACTGCCAGGCGGCCATCATCCAGTTGAGTATGGAGCCAGTTTTCCATTTTCTGGTGAAGTTCCCTCACTTGCGTGCATCTGCGTTGCCCCTGGTCTCCACCGGAGGTCACTGCAGAGCGACACACTCCCACAACCCACCCCAGGAGAGGAGAGGAGAGCAGTCCTCCAGACGCTCAATCCTCTCCTCCCCTACCAACCCCCGGTGCCCCAAGTCCGTTCCTGAACCTGGGTCACTGGCGTGGGTCGAGGTAAGGCGCCAGTGCCTCAACCCTCTACGCCACCGGGCCAGCTCCTCTACAAATATATTAAAGATTAACGCAGGGCTGATGGAATGCAATCAGCCAGTTAGCATTCTCCATTTATTAGACCCCTTTTATAACATGCACATTAACAGATCGTAAAGAATGCAGCATGGTGCTAGCTGTACGTTCTTGAGAAATGGATGCCAAGGAAACACTCTCAAGCTTTTCTCTCAAGGGTGACTGTGGAAAGCAATTTCTCTGAATCTGTAGCAGCACCACTCAGCACTCCCTGCCACCTGTTATCTTTTTTATTTAAGCAATAAGGCATGACCAGGGGTTATGTTACTGGTCTGTTAATCACCCTCTAGAGGTGTAATGTGTCACGAGGCATAGCTGAGTGCTATATGCCCCTAGAGGGTGATTAACTGACCAGTAACATAACCCCTGGGAATGCCTTATTGCTATTATAATAAAATTGCTTTTTAAATAGTGTTAAACCTTGTTCAGCACATGATTAGGCTGTACATGTATGTTAAACAAAGATTAACATAGGGCTGATAGAATGTTTACAGTCAATCAGAAACCTCTATTTCTCAGACCCTTTTTATGTTGGCGCGCTTGCGCAGCCAACATCGTGGAGCAATGCAGCTTTGGGGGCGCGGTCACTGTTGGGCGAATGCAGAGCACGCACCAGCAGGTGTGTCCCACATTCCCCAATCAGCCTGCAAGCCGGCGCCACACCATGGATACATAATGTGGCGAGCACATCTAAGAAAAGGTCTGCTGCAATCCAAGCAAAGCTCATCATATGCAGTGGTCCTTTTCTTGCTGTGCTTGCCACCATTAAGTGCATGGTTGGCGAGCGGGTGGCCGCCTAACTTCTGCCGACTTTGGGGTGCTCAATCCCCCTGTCGGTTAACCCCCCCGCTTTCTTTGTGTGCTGATGGGGGAGCCCACTCCCCATTGGCATAACCCCAATTGTTGAATGCCGAGGGGTGCCCAATCCCCTCGACTTGCGTCCCCCACTTTCTTTGTGTGCCGATGGGGGTGCCCAATCCCCATCGCATTACTTCCTCCTCCCCCTGTGTTGTGTGCCAACGAGAGTGCCCAATTCCCTGTCAGCTACTGACACCCCTCCAAACAGTTAGGTGGCATGCTAGGAGCCAACCCCAGTGTGCCAAATCCCCTGCAGAAACAAAAACTGTCCCACAATGTTTTTTTTTCCTTTTTTTTGTCCTGTAAAATGAAAACGGTCCCTCGTCAACTTGATGCCCCCTCCTCACCGCACCCATCCACTGCACACCTGCCTCCCTAACCCCCACCATACTTACCTGCGGAGTCCGCGTGATGATCTTCGTGGACCGGGAACACGTCTGCACTCTTCAAAGCTGACCGCGAACTGAAGAAATGCCGGTAAGCTGTATAATGGAATGAATAGGGTTTTCAACTTTAATGCATATCTTGGGCATTTGTGAATTTGGCACCAAAATTTCAACATGGGTTTTTCGACCCCTTTTCATGAATTCTTGCACTGTCATGGTGTTATTCAGTCCAGAAAGGTGATTTTGCAGTCACTGCGTGGAATCACCTTTCGGGATCGAGTAACGGAAAGACAGTGCCACTGTTCATGAGAGGGGCTCTCAAAAAGCTTATGTTGCAAGTTCGGTGGGAAAAATCCCAAAAATGTATTTATTTATTTATTTGATATATTGGATTTACAACCTTTGAGCCAGAGGCTCATTTACAAAGGTACCTCATCACATGTAATACAGAAACTGATATAGACAGGGTATAACAACAATTACATTAAGCATGTGTTACAGACATTTGTCACTGACATTATTTACAGCATTTGGATGAAGATATTTTCAGACATTATTTACAGTATTAGGAACAGGCTATTTACATCATCACAGTAGAGAGACATTATTAGCTTGAGAAAGTATCTAAGCAGAGTTGTCAGTCCTATTCATCGGTTTGGTATTGTTGACAGAGGTCGCAATCCATAATGGACTTTGTCAGAGAATTTGGATCAGAGTGGGTGAGAGAGTGAAATGTTAGTAGCAGTTACAGGAGCGGAAATTGAAGAGGTGGTTGCGAAGAGTGGTTTTGAAGTGGGCGATCTTGGGTGCACTAGTGATGGTGGTCGGGAGTGCATTAAACCAAGTAGGGGCCCTGTAGTGGAAAGATATTTTGCCAAGGGAGGTTTTTACTGTTTTAAAATGACTGTTTTACAAGTATGCGCAGCAACTACGCAACGCACGCTCATAAGTTAGCGCATTCACACTATTTTCATGTCAGATTCTCAACATTGGCATTTTACCACACCTTCTTGTGAACCGTACAGCTGTCATTTTTCACATCCTGCTCGAAATGCGTTTTTGCACTTCCGGTGCAGAACAGCACAGTCGCTGTGCGAAATCAGTGTTTGGGACACATTGCAAAAATGACAGTGACATTGGTCATGAGCAGAGGTCCTAAAATGCCTGTGTTGAAAATTTGGTGACAATACTCCATAAAATGACTGTTTTACGAGCTTGCATAGCAACTGCGCAAAGCACACTCGTAAGTTAACACATTTGCAATATTTTCATGCCACATTCTCAACATTGGCATTTTACCACACCTTCTTGTGAACCATATAGCTGTCATTTTCACATCCTTGCACAAAATGTGTTTCACACTTCGGTAGCAAAATAAGCGCTGATCGCTACCGAAATCACTGTTCAGGACACATTATGAAAAATGACAGTGACACTGTTCTTGAGCAGAGGTCCTAAAATGCCTGTGTTGAAAATTTTGTGACAATACTCCATAAATGACTGTGTTACGAGCGTGCGTTGCGCAGTTTGCACGCACGCTCATAAGTTCGCAAACTTATATTTTCATTCCACATTTCAACAGTGCTATTGTTCTACACCTCCTAATGAACAGTACAGCTGTCATTTTTCACATCCTGACCAAAATCTGTTTTCGCAGTTCTGGAGCACAATAGCGCCATCGCTGTGGAAAGCACGTGTTCGAGACACATTATGAAAATGGCAGTGACACTGTTCATTAGCAGATGTCCTAAAATGCCTGTGTTGAACATTTATCTAAAGTCAATAAAATGAGTGTTTTAATTTAACACGCTAAGTGATTTTGCACGACGCCAGCGACTTTGTGAATTTGTAATACTTTCACTCCAGCTGTTCATCATTGCCATTTTTCCATATCTCCTTATGAACAGTACAGCTGGCTGAAATGTGTTTTTACACGTCCGGTGCAGAATTGCATGGTCTCTGTGCAAAATCACTTTCCGGGACACTTTCAGGAAATGACGGTGACACTATTCATCAGCAGAGGTCCTAAAATGCCTATGTTAAAAATTTGGTGGCAAAAGTCCAGACAATGACTGTGTTGCAAGTGTGCATTGTGCAGTTTCCATGCACCCTTGTAACTTTGTCAATCTGCAATATTTTCATGCCACATTTTTACCACTGGCATTTGTGTGCACCTCATTATCAACAGTCCAGCTGCCATTTTCCGCAGCCTGCCCAAGACGCGTTTCCGCAGCTCTGCTGCAGACTGGCATACTCACTGTGCAAAATCACCTTTTGGGACACATTAACAAACCCACAGCGCTATGCCTCTCCACCTCCGCCACTGCCAATGCCAGCGTGACAACATTTGGTATTGACAAATGCTTGTTATAATATATAGTAGCTCTTACTTTCCCCATTGGGAAGAATGATATCCACCTATGGTTCATACATTGCTGTGACATTAAATGGTTGCTATACCATGAACATGAATTCACAGCAGTATATTGTATAATAGAGAACTTAGACTCATTAACACCAGGAAAACAGTGACTGTTCCACAGGAACATATGACTTGGCTGCTATAACCCATAGCCCAAGACGTGGTATAAGAACATGGAGAGTTCAGAAAAATTGTGTAAATATCTTGATTTACAATTTTAAGGCATGGAATGGATAAACCAAGAAGGTTTGGTTAACAAAAATGTCTGTATTTATAAACTTCTAGAAACATCTCTCAGATAGTGGCTGCACTATAGTTCCATGTGTAACAGGTTCTAGAATTTGTTTATTAATCAGAATGTCTCCATTGATGTATTAATAAGGAATATGTTTCAATAACCAAGCAGTTTTATTGGTTGTGTAATGCTATAAAATTTCAATAAAAATAAAGTTTAAAAAAAGGAAGATAGAACTTTGTGCAAGAAGCAGGACCATTGGTCCATCAAGTTCTTTCACCCACTTACTCAAAGCATGAACCACTTTAAGTCAGAAATCGTATTTCTTAAAATCATTTTCACTTCACTATTGATGCTTCACCATAATCAGAATGCGAATGAGATGGTTCAGTTATTTATTAATTTTTCTATTTATATTGCTGACAGATATTCTATTGTAAAACAATCTGGAACTGAAAAGACATATCCTCTCCTCTCATCTTCTCTCCCTTCCCCTCCCTACAATACTGTCCTATAATCCGATTTTATGCTATAATCCTATCCTGTATTGTAGTCCTATCTTATCCTGCCATCTTACCCTATCCTGTCCTAGTCTGTCGAAACCCATAATAATATCCTACCCTGTCCTAATGTAGAGTTCTATCCTATCATATAATCCTATGCTATTTTATCCTGCCCTATCCTATCCTGGTCTGTCCTGCCCAATCCCATGTAAACAATAAGACATAATGGGGTGTGCATTACACTGATCAAACAGCATGGCCAGGGGCATAGTAAGGCATGAGGCTGCAGGCCGAGTGTTTCAGCCCCGGAAATGCAGTTAGATCAGCAGAATGCAACCCTCCCTCACTTATAAAATGGGGTTCATTAGTTTATATGTATTTACTGTAGGAATTAAAAACTTATGTGAAAAGATGTAAAAAAATGAAAGCTATACTAATTACCATACTTGTAGTTTTTAAGTGTAGTTTTGTGAAAACAAAAACAAAACAAAAGATAACTTGTCACGACTGTAATTCGATTGTTTTTGTTTCCTCTGTGTTTCTCCTTTGAACATTTTTTTTGACCAAGTGAAGGGGATCAGGAGTTATACCGTGCACTGAAACATAGAGATGGATAGCTGGGAACGCTGCAGCAATGGTTCTCGTCCAGCTACCGCCTCCCCTGGTCACATTGTCACTTTTGTAAGGCATAGGAGGGGAAAAAAAAAATAAGTGGACTGAAGAAAGGAGGGTTTTTTTTTACTTATTTATTTCAAAATTTATAGTAGTGACAGGTCTGGGTATTGTACTGTATGCCAAGGTAAAGATGGCTGGGTGACAGATGGCAGTACTGAAAGTGAGAGCATAGTGAGCGCTGACAAAGAGAGGTGGAATGAGCGCTGCAACCAGAGTCCAGTGTTGCTGCTGAATTAAAGTTCAAAAACTGTGCAGCAGGTACAATTGAATAAGGCCGTTTTTCTTTCCCACTCGGCTGTTTATCTTTCTTTGACTTATAACATCTGGAGAGATGAGACAGTTTGTACTGTGTGGTGCTGGCGAGTCACAGAGCCGATAGATCAATGGGGAACACCATGATTCAGCAGTAAAATGGCCAGGGCAGCACTGCAAAATGGAGGCGGCTTACCACCACAAAAGTGAAATCACAAGGCAAGCAGTAGCGTACAATCAAGGAAAAAATATATACTGAAGCAGGAAATATGACAAAGTTCCTTTAGTTAGTGCTTCAAAATCACAGCAAACATGCAGCAGTACACAACTTCCTGGTTAAAGGCTTCCCCCTAGTGCCTTGACTCTCACGAGTCTTCAGTGTGGGGGGGGCACTGAAGACTCGTGAGTCGAGGGCTAGGGAAAAGCCTTTAACCAGGAAGTAGTGTACTGCTACTGCACAACACTAACTAAGAACATGTCATATTCCTGCCTCATTTTTTCCTGTAATCTTCTACCGCCTGCCTTTGGATTTTGAGTCACAGAGCCCCAGTGACTGATAGAGAGGCATAGCAATTTTGGAATCAGAGCTGTGTAGTGGCCAAACAGAAATATTCTGTTAAAGTTTTCTCTCATGGGTAGAGTTCGTTTTTTGCTGCACTCTTTTCAAAGATAGTATGGTGGAAGGGGAGTGTGATGGGAGCCTGTAATTTACTGAGGGCTGTTGGTGAGAAAAACAAAATAGCTCGCATTTATTTTTAAGTTTCTAGTAGTGTACTGATACGTGATGAGGCTAAGTAGCAGGATGACTAGGCATTGAGCTAAATTAACACACAGTCATGTGATGTGTTCTAGCCAATCAGATCTAAAAAATCTTCCAATCCATTTTATAAGCATCTTCTTCCCTCCTCTTCTCTCCTCTCCTCCCCTATCCTATCCTATCCTCCCAGTCTATCCTAGCATCCTAGCCTATCCTATAATCCTACCCTAACCTATCAAATAATCCTAATTGCAGACCAATTTCTGTGTTGCCAGTTTGAGCAAAACTAATTGGAAAACTTGTCTTCTCACAAACTTAATGCATATTTAGAAAAAAACATTTGCTATTAAGCCCACTGCAACATTGTTTTAGGAAAAAACTTTAATATTCATACAGTCTTGATGTCCTTAACTTCAGCTAACCATGACTCACAGGACCAGGGCCTCCCAGTTGGCGATACATCTGTGGAGCTATCGAAGGCCTTTGATCTAATGATATTTTTCTTTTGAAATTGGCAAATACTGGAGTTGCTCCTTGTATGCAGAACTGATTTAAAAATTACCCAAGCAATCCATTTCAATGAAGAAAAATAAGAGACACCCTCTCTGATCCTCCTCCCCATCTGGTAGGTATCCCTCTGGAATCAGTCAAGGGCCTTCTTTTACTTTTTATGTTTGCTTGCATGCAAGCACAAAGTGAACATATTGTGGCTACTCAAAGAGTAGTTGCTGGGGTGATGTGGCATTATAGCAGCCAGTGCAGCTGAGCCTGCAAGAGGCATGTGACTGAGAGACCGATGAGGAATAGGCTGATAATGATGCTGCTCAGCCTGGCTGTTGGGCAGAAACTTTGTGTCATTGAAAGGATGCAACTACACCTATCACAATGCAGCTGCATCCTTTCATTGCAAGATGCCATCCAACAGCCAGGTGAGTGGCATCCTCATCAGCCTGCTCTTTGAACAACCTTCCCATCTCCTGAATGCTCCCTCCACAAACACACACATAGAAACCCACCCTCTGCTGCCTAACAACCCTCCGCCTACCAAGTGCTCTGCCAGTCCAAGACACACACAAACACACCTGCTGCAGCTGAACAACCTACCCACCTCCTGAGTGTTCCACCCAACCAACAAACACAAACCCACCCACTGCTGCTGAACAACTTGCTTGCCTCCCGACAACCCTCCCCCCCCCACCATGACACTTTATGATACCGGGATGCACACCCCTGGTGCCGCTGTTATTTGTCTCCTCATGTTCCCCTATTTGTGTGTGACACTGGGGTACCCACCCCTGATGCTGCCAAACACCACTGCTGAAATATAGAAAACAGCCCCTTGCAGTCATTTTTAATTTTAATCACTGCAAAAAAGAAAAAAGTTCATCTTTTGTAGTCTCCGATCCCATCCTCCATCATGACCCTCTTCTCAGTACCCTCCACCCCTCATTCTCTACCCTTCTTTACCTATGTGGTCCAGCACTGCCTCTCTTGAATGTTCTGCTGCTATAGAGGGTGACTGTGAACTGACTGAAAACAAGGTAAGTAAGTCCAGTTAATGGCTTTTTAATGCATTTTGAACTTTTTATTTAGTCAGTTTTTAAGATTTTTACCCCAAATTTTCAACTTGCCTTTTTTGACCCCACCTCATGAACCAAGTAGGTAAAGTGTTCTAAATCCCTCCTGGAATGTGTTTTCGCAGTCATTCTGTAAAATCACATTTTGGGTGGAATTTTACAAATTTCACATGTCTTGATCATATGGTGGGGTCATAAAAAGACTATGTTGAATAGTTAGGGTTACAAATCTCAAAATAAAACAAAGTTATGAAGCAACATTATAATTATTTAATGTTTACTCATAACTTTGCTATTTTTTCCAGATTTTTACATCAATTTTTTAAAATAGCATTTGTTTTTCCCCACCTCATGAACAAGGCCAGAGTAATTTTTCAAAACTCCTCTGAAACATTTCTCTCTACCAAGCCCTTGACTATTTTAAGGATAAATTCATCACCACCTGGAATGCCTTTGCTCCTTTCAGAAGGACCAGAGTCCATGGGCTTCACCTCCCCTGGATCACCCCCAAACTACTGGCCTGCTTCAGGGAGCGTGACCGGGCCTGGAGAAAACACAAATCTACTAAACATCCAAATGACTACGCCAAGTACAGAATGCTATGCAATTCATGTACTAAAGCTACTAGACTGGCTAAGTCCAATTATTTCAACTCCTCATTCCTGACTAACATTAGCTCTCCATCTAAATTCTGGAGGGCAGTTCATGCCATATTCTCTCCCCCCTCACCCCCCTTCCAGTTCTCAAAATAAATAGCTCCCTAGTTTCCAACCCTGACTCCGTGGCCAATGAATTTAATGCCTACTATACCTCATGCACCATGTATCTTCTAAATTCCCTCTCTCCCTTGCCACCTACTAACTTCAGCCCTTTGCCTCAGCCAGTGCCTACTCCTCCCCCTTTTTCCTTTTCTACTATCTCCTCTGATGATGCTTTTAGTGCCCTCCTAGCCCTCAAACCTTCTAAAGGCTCCTCACCAGATGAGCTCAATCCTAAACTTCTCTACCTTTCTGCTCCTGCAATTGCTTATCCTATCTCCCTAATCCTTAACCTCTCCTTTATTTCTGCCCAAGTACCCTCATTCTGGAAACACGCTGTAGTTCTTCTCTCCCCAAGGGTGGTGACAGAGCCACTCCTGGCAACTATTGCCCCATTTCTCTCCTTCCTACCCTTGTCAAACTTCAAGAACATTTAGTTTTCTCTCAGCTATCACCCTTCCTCTCCGATTCCTCCTTCTTCACCCCCTTCCAATCTGGTTTTTGGAAGAACCACTCAACAACCACCTCCCTCCAAAGGCTTACTGACTCTATCCTTTCAGGGATGGATGATGGTCTGATCACTTCGGCCATCTTTGTCGACCTAGCCAAAGCTTTTGACATTATTTCACATCCCCTGCTTCTTGAGCCTCTCTCCTCAGATGGCCTTGCTCCATCAGCCACCAACTGGTTTAAATCCTACCCATTGGCAGGACCCAATCGGTGAGAATCCTTGATTCCATCTCCCTTCCACTTCCCATCAACACTGGTGTCCCTCAGGGCTCAGTGCTTGGTCCCCTACTCTTCTCCATTTTCCTTAATGAACTTCCCACAGCCTTCTCATCCATGTCTATCCACATGTATGCTTATGATACTGTTTTATACAGTTCCAGCAAAAACCCTTATGCTGTGGAAACCAGCTTACAGCATGACTTCAGCCAAGTTCAGCTCTGGTTTGCTTCTCACCAGCTTTTCCTAAACACCAAGAAGATAGTTTCAATGACCTTTGGCACCAGGCAGAGACTTTCTAGGCTCCCAGCCCTACCCACCTTCCGCACCCTTGACAGGACCATCCTGGAGGACACCTCCTCATTTAGATATCTGGGGGTTTGACTGGACCAGCACCTCAACTTCTCTGTGCATATCGATGCTGCACCCCAAGCTTGGTGCTCTGTACAGGAATTGTAGTTGCATCCCGCTCACTGTGAGGCATGAAATTGTCCAGAAGATGATACTCCCCATCTTTGACTACTGTGACATAGTCTATGGTGCTGCTCCCAAATCTTCCTTGGCCAAGTTGGACACTCTCTTTAACTCCTTCTGCCACTTTGCTCTTGATTCCTCTTCCTGCTCCCACCACTGTGAACTCTATCACTCTCTAACCTTCCTTCTACTATCTCACAGATGCATCTCACACTGTGCCAAACTAACCTCCAAATTCTGGATCGGAGTGCAAAAAGGGGTAAAGCCATCAAGAAATAGAGGGTAATGAGTACCAATGCCCGTAGTCTGGGCAACAAGTTCCCTGAACTGGTGGCCTTGATGGAAGAGGGATGCCTGGATATCATAGCAGTCACAGAAACATGGCACACAGAGAACCATGACTGGGATGTTAACATACCAGGGTACACAACCTACAGGAGAGACATGGAGGGGAGAAGAGTGGGAGGAGTAGCTCTCTATGTAAGAGAAGGGATAAAAGCAATGGAACAAAAGAGTAAATGTAGGAGAGGAGGCACTGTGGGTCACCTTAGAGACTGGAAATGGCACCACAATCTGCACAGGGTTTGTATACAGACCCCCGTGTCAGGGGGAGGGAATGAACAAGGATATGCTAGAAGGCATCCATAGGATGGCAGAGAAAGGGGGATACTGTTGATGGGGGACCTTAATATGCCAGATGTTAACTGGAGCACCTTTGCTGCAGCCACATCCAAGAGCAGGGCCATTCTCGATGCCCTACAGGTGGCATGCCTCAGACAGCTAGTTTTGGAACCCACTCATGAGGGAGCAATCTTAGACCTTGTACTCTCAAATGGGGACAGTGAGAGGATCTCGGATCTAGAAGTGGGTAGCCATCTGGGAACAAGTGACCACCAAATAGTGTGGTTCATGATAAACTCAGCTACAGAGTCAAGCCATACAAAAGTGAGGGTACTGGACTTCAGGGGGGCAGACTTTGGCAAGATGGGAGAGTGCCTTAGAAAAGCACTAGCAAACAAGCTAGAAGGAGGGGAGGAACAACAATGGAGAAACATCAAAATTGCCATCACAGAGGCAACAAACCTTTGTGTGAAGCAAATAAACAAATCAAAATGAAAGAAAAAGCCACTATGGTTCTCAAAAGAGGTGGTGGCGAAGGTTAGGGAGAAAAAGATAGGATTTAGGAAGTATAAGGAAACACAGAAGGAGCAGGACAGAGAACTGTACCAGCTAAGGCAGAAAGAAGTAGGGAGGGAAGTCAGAATAGCAAAGCCCCAAACTGAGGAAAAGATAGCCAACTCGGGTTAGAAGGGGGATAAAACCTTTTATAGGTACATCAGGGAGTGCAGAAAGACAAAGGGAGGGATAGTGAGGCCGAATAGAATGGACAGTGGGTGGACAGAGAGGGACAGTGAAAAAGCAGGGATACTGAATGAATACTTCTGCTCAGTAGTCACAAAAGAGGAAGGGGGAGGTGCCTAATCCAATTAACAGAAGCACTCTGGATAGGGCGGTTGATCCTAGTCCTTTCACAGAAGAAAGGGTTCTGAAATAACTCCTAAAACTGAAGGTGGACAAAACAATGGGGCCTGACAGAATTCAACCCAGAATTCTTAAAGAATTAAGGGGAGAACTAGTGACACCAGTGACTACCCTTTTTAACAAATCATGGGAGGATGGTGTGGTAACTGAGGACTGGAGGAAGACGGATGTGATTCCCCTTCACAAAAGTGAGAACAAGACAGAGGCAGGAAACTATAGGCCTGTCAGTTTGACCTCTGTGGTAGGGAAAGTGATAGAATCACTTCTGAAGGAAGAAACTGTTGAGTACCTGGAGACCAGTGGGGCACAGGACCCAAGGCAGCATGGGCTCACAGCAGGAAGGTCATGTCAGATGAATCTAATTGATTTCTTTGACTGGGTGACCAAAGTAGTAGACCAGGGAGGGGCTGTGGACATGGTCTACCTAGACTTTAGCAAGGCATTTGACACAGTCCTACACAAAGGATTAATAATCAAATTAACCAGCCTGGGAGTGGGTACCAGGGTGGTAGCCTGGGTAAAACATTGGCTGGACAACAGGACACAGAAGCTAACTGTAAATGGAGTCCACTCTGAAGAAAGAGGGGTTACTAGTGAGGTACTGCAGGGTTCAGTACTGGGTCCAGTCCTTTTTAATGTATTTATAAGTGACATTGCAGAGAGACTGGAAGGAAAAGTATGTCTCTTTGCAGATGACACAATGATCTGTAACAGGGTTGATACACAAGGAGGTGTGGAAAGGATGAGAAGGGACTTGGCAAGGTTGGAGGAATGGTCAGAAGTATGGCAGTTTGGATTCAATGTAAAGAAGTGCAAAATAATGCACCTGGGAAACAAAAACCCAGGGGAAGATTACACAATGGGAGAGGAGGTAGTAACAACAACAAAGCTGGGGGGGATACTGGGATGTATAGGGAGAGGCATCACCAACAGAAAACAGGAAGTTGTTATCCCTTTGTACAGACAGTTGGTGAGACCCCATCTAGAATACTGCATCCAGTTCTGGAGAACCCATCTCTGCAAGGACATAGACAGCATGGAGGCAGTCCAGAGGAGGGCAACTAAAATGGTGTAGGGTCTGAAAGAGAAGCCATACGAGGAGAGACTAAAGGAGCTTAATATGTATACCCTTGAAGAAAGGGGGGAGAGGGGGGATATGATAGAAACTTTTAAGTATCTCAGTGGAATCAACAAAGTCCAAGCGGGTAGCATCTTTCAGAAAAAAAGATGTGCAAGAACAAGGGGACGGCTCCAGCAATGTGAGGAAGTATTTTTTCACAGAGAAGGTGGTGGACGCATGGAACAGCCTTCCTGAGGAGGATGTGGGGTCTAAAACTGTGGGAGAATTCAAGAATGCATGGGACAGACATAAGGCAATTCTTCTGTGGGGGGGTAGGAAGAAATAGGCTGTTGGTTAACTAGGATCTGCAGCTTATTCTGTAGGTAGGGAAATGGGCAGACTAGATGGGCCAAGTGATCCTTATCTGCCGTCAAAGTCTATGTTTCTATATTTCTGTGGTTCCTCTCCTCTCTCTCATCCTCTCTCTCCACTCCACTTCCCCCAACCCACTCTCTCAGATCTAATGACACCCACACCTTGATGGTCCCTTGACGCTCCTCCCTCATCGGTCAGACTGGTTTCGCCCATCGCTTCCCCAAAATCTGGAATACCCCCCGAAATATGACACTCCTCCTCCAACTACTCCCTTACCTCTGCCCTACACAATTACCTCTCCCTCAGCTGTTCCTGCTTTAACCCTCCTTAATACCTATCCCCAGTTTCTGCCTTCCAACCCTGACCCCCGGCAGGGTTCTCAACATCCTGAAGGGGGAATCAGGAAATGGCTACCCCTTCTCCTCATATTCAGTTCTTGCCTCTCCCCCTCTCTTCTCCACCTGCCCTTCTGGGTCAACTATGTGCACAACCTACCCCATCCTTTTTACTCCAACAGCACTTGCATACTACCTCAAGCCTGCTCCTGGTACACTCATGCACTATAATAGTTCTGTCTCATTATTACTGTTTTGTATATTTATATGTTCTGTTGTACGATTCCGGACATGTATTGTAATTTACCCAATGTTCCACTACTGTTTATTGTACAAAACTTGTGTTCCAACTGTTGCATAATCTTACAATGTCATATTGTTTGTGCTACCCACATACTATTGTAACTGATCATCCTTCACAGCCTTATGTAACCCCTTCCCCCCCAGGTCACATCGTGAGATGAGCAACTTGTTGTTTAGTGTGGCCTCCTGGTGAAACATTTCAATAAATAAATAAATAAAAAAAACATGTTTCCATACTTGCACCGTTAAACCACCCTTTAGACTGGGTTTAAAATATGTCACTTGGCTTGATCATATGTGAGGGTCATCAAAATATAATGTTGAATGTTTGGGGCTAAAATTTCAAAAATTAAAAATTTATGAGGAATTATGGAATGTATTTAAAAGTTTGTAACTGGGAAATGCACTGGCTTGTTTCCAGGTGTGACCCAGGGGGAAGGGATGTAGGAGGAAACAGCCTATAACACAAACCCAGTTGCAACTTTCATTACAAGATAACAGGTATGTTTATTCATAACTTTGTTATTTTTTGATATTTGGACTCCAGCTTTTTAACACAGACCGTATGTTATCCCACCTCATTATCATGACAGGTGCCATTTTGCAATTTCTGCACAAAGCATCTTTTCATGCTTGTGCTGTAAAATAATATTTTGGCTAGTATTTCATAACACCTATCATGTTCATAAGGTGGTGTCATAAAATGACTATGTTGAAAATTTGGGGTTAAAATATAAAAAAAAAGTTATGAACAAACATTGACATTTTCAATGTTTACTTATAACATTGAATATTGGATAGTACCATCAGGGCCAGTAACGTGTCCCCTCTCTCTTCCTTACTCAAGGTCAGAACCCTACCCAAGAAACTACACTCATCCACTGCCCCTCCCCTCGAAGTACCGAGGGTCTCTACCAACATGGGAGTGAAAGCCTTATCAGTTTCAGCCCCTACACTGTGGACCCCTACAGTGTGGAATGGGATCTCTGCAGCCCTCCGCTCATCTAACACCCATAGTGCCTTCAAGTCTCTCCTCAAAACCTGGCATATGGATATGACTCGCCACTCTTGCCCACCAGGGTAGCCCCTCCCCTCGCACACAGCAACCTAATCACCACACTATCCTGACTTCTGGTTATTAGTCCCTTGTGTCGTGTCTCTCCTCCCTCCCTCTCTCTGTGACTCTCTAAGGTGTGTTGACGAATGGAGGGGAGATTATTGTACCCTATTATGTCTTGAACAGTAAACCACTGGTAATCTATCTCCTGTACTCTGCATACCAATATTCCTGTACGTAAATAAGTTGACTTCTATGTTTTTATCAATATTTTGCCTATGATTGTACTGTTGTTTACCTTTGCCATCTTTTATGGCCTGGGTCATGCCTGAAAACAGTCCCTCGGATCAATGCATTTTACCCGGTTACCAAAGACATAAATAAATAAAATGAGTAAATAAATAAATACATGTTTACTTTTTGAACCCACATTTTCAACATAGTCTTTTTTTTACCCTCACTGAATGAGCACTGCAGGTATCATTTTCAGATCCCTTCCAAAATCTGTTTTCACTGTCATTCCATAAAATAATGTTTTGGGTCACATTTGATAAATGACACCTGTCATATTCATGTGCTGGGATAATAAAAACTACTATTTTGAAAATTCATGGTCATAGTCTAAGAAAACAATAACATTTCATGTGAACCTCTTCATTTCAAAATCATGACAATTTCACTGTCATAATTTGTGTTATTAATTTGTTAATTTTAGCCTCTGTGCCCAACAACTAAAAAGCAAATGCAAGTAAGCAGACATTCAGCATTGAGCAAATCTTTTGTGTGATCAATTTATCAATATTCTGATAAAAACATTAATATTATGATGTATTGTACAGTGTTCTGATAACATGGTTGCCTTTTATTCAAGCACTTCAGTTGATGCTGTTACAGGTAAAATTAAAAGGAAAGGAAAGTAAAGCCAGATCTCTTTGATCTATGCCTAATTTATATGTATGTCTAGTTTTACGTAAGTATAACAGGCTAAATGAAATGAACTAAGCAAGCTAGAGGAGTGGTCAGAGAGGTGGCAGCTGGGGTTCAGTGCAAAGAAGTGTAAGGTTATGTACTTTGGGGTGAAGAACCCAAGGAGAGAATACTGGCTGGGAGGGGTTAAGCTAGGGATCACTGAGGAGGAGAAGGACCTAGGGGTAATGATAACAGGAACCATGGACAACACTGCCCAGTGCAGGAGAGTGGCTGCAAAAATGAATAAAATGCTGGGGTGCATAGTGAGGGGTTTTTCGTCCAGATGAAGAGAGATGATCTTGCCCCTCTACAAGTCGCTGGTAAGGTCACACTTTGAGTATTGTGTGCAGTTTTGGAGGCCGTACCTATAGCGTGATACCAGGCTACTGGAGGGGGTGCAGAGGAGGGCAACAAAGATGTTAAGTGGAATGGAAGGGACAGACTATGGCAGCAGGCTGAAAGACCTGAATACGTACACCCTGGAGGACAGAAGGGACAGGGGGGACATGATAGAGACATTCAAGTATCTGAGGGGAATCAATAAGGATGGGACAGATGGGGTCTTTAAGTTAAGGAGGGGGAGGGTCACAAGGGGGCATGGGCTAAGAATAGAGGGGGGAAGATTTAGGAAGGAAATGAGGAGGCACTATTTCACAAGAGAGGGTGGTAGCAAAATGGAACACCCTACCAGAATGGGTGGTATCATGTAAATCTGTGAACAGCTTCAAAAGGGTATGGGACAGGGAACAGGGGAGAGTTGGGGGGAGATGGAGGTGGCAGTGGGATGACAAATGGGAGCAGGGTTGTGGCAGCTGAAAACTAGGGGTACTAGCTGCACACTAGAGCAGACTTAAATAGACCGGGTGGTCTGTTTCTGCTGGCACATTCGTATGTTCATATATTCGCATGATATTTGTTTGTTTAACACAGAAACCAGTGTTTACATATCTGTAGAATCCAGCCAATAAATACATCTCTTCTGCCCCATTTAGTTCCCCTTCCAGCCACTTGTGCACCAGTCCTAGTGCGCCCGTCAACAGGGTGCCAAAATCCACAAATTGCCACCCCTTTCCCCTAGGTCCGCCCCTCCCTGGAGTTAGAATATTTAGTTAGTGGGTGTGGGGGGCACAGCCCCCCACATAAACACTGGGTCATGACATAGAATCCTGGTGCCCTAATGATGGGTGCAATCCAACAAGTACCTTCCGATGGTGGAGCCATTTAGTTTTGCCTCATTAGTACACAAATCGGGTGCTGAGTGCTCTAAATGCCATCTGCCTAATCTCCCAATTTATCTCACATCCAGTCTATGTAAGGGGCAGGGAAGTCAGAACAAAACAAACCGTGGAGCATTTTAAATAAACAAGTAAAGCAAATGTACTGTTTTAGCAATCAAATAAATAATATACTGTGTCTATTTTTTATTGTCCGGATGTAATCATTTCATACACGGAGCAGCACACCTCTGGAAAAATGTAGACATTTATGGACTGTGTTCGGGACGTAAACATTTGTTCATGTAAAGGGGGCAGAAACTTCCAAGCAAAAAAGGGTTCCATGTTGCTGTGGCGGCAGGAATGTCAGTGACCTCCCCTACTGGCGACACATGTCGCTGACATCCCTGGCGCCACCGATCTGGTCCTGACTGGAAAATGCACCGACACACTATCTGTGTTCATTGCGGGGGCAGTGCCCCAGACATGGATTCCAACTCCGGGGTGGTGGATCTTAGGGAGAGCTGACCAAACTCCAGAGTCGATGACTCCGGCATTGCTCCAGCAACCCGGTCGACACTGCAGGTGTCGGTGGGTTGCTGTCACTGTAAGAGCATATCTGTTAGAATGGTATACTGTATTTCAATACAGTTTTCTATTTTCTATTTGACAAAGATAAAGTTAAATAAAAACACACATTTCTGGTACATTGGATAATATGAATACTTTTGCTATATAACAAAATGAGCAAATACAAATTTTTACAGATTCACCAGGTCTGACTGTATATTGCTGTCACACTCACCTAACACACTCCCACAAGCCATAGGCAGTGTGACAAGGGTTGTAAGGTTCACATACTTTATCATGCTGCAACCAACCCAGTTACAACTCTCTTTTGGCTTTCTTTTGAGAACCAGCACATGCCTCTGCTCACACAGCACAAGGCCAGGTACTTGCTGACACACTAAAAGGCCTTTTCGACTTAAGGTCCCCCTTAGTTACAACAGGCAACCACTTCCACTTCTGTATCAGACACAGATTTACTTTTTAAATTGGGCAGAGTTCTCTTCAGAAGCAAATCATGGACTTTGCCCAATAAAAATGGATTACCTGTGCTTATTAAAATACAGCAGTCACAGATTCATATTAAATGTAAAACATTTATAACTTTACAAGATATACAGCAAACTAGAGGAAATACAACACTGGGAAATTTAAGAAATAAACAATTTTAAAGAAACAGAAATACAAATAGGAAAATCTCATTAACTCTTTCTTCGATCTGCAGAAATTCCTCAAGCCATGGATCTTCTCAGGACCAGCAGATTTGGTGCCATGCAGTTTTGAATTCCTAGAGTCCAGAGTTCCCCTTCAGACAGTGGGCCTTCACTACTAAACCTGGCTCCCAAATAAATTTCCCAAACAATTGCTATGACTCCTGAGAACATACTTGTTATGGTGTGGGAATAACAGACACTTAGGCAGGAGGTATGATGCATAAAATAAATGCATTAATGCGTTTATGATTTTTAGTTTAAAATCAAATAAAAGCAATATATACAGAAATAAAGAAACACAAGGTGTTAGTCAGCACACCAAAATAAACAAAACTCTGAAGATGACTCATCCCTAATGACTTCTCTTAATTTACCACTTTCTTAAAGCAATTCACTGGTGTGAAAACAAACACACCTTCCTCCTACAAGACCAGCAGCTCACTGGCCTCCCTCTCTCCAAACTCCCTTCTAGTGATGAGTTTTGTAATCTTTTGGCTGATGATATCATGGGCAGGTGACCAACATCAAGGGAGAAATTAGGGTTTTGTTTTCTTCTTAGAGGCTAAAGACATTCCATTTCACTCACTTCCAAGTCCCTGTAATCCTGTACTTGATAATATGCTTTAGTTTAATAACACATACAGGTAGGGATCAACAATAGCTCTTTTGACTTAATTGGGACTCATTTGGAAATAAGCCCCTCCCTTGTTCTGATGTCACTGGAGCCTGCACCTTTAAAAACAGCTATTTTGTGGGCAGCCAGCCCTATAGCAAGTACTGCAGGGTAACCAGAAAGGTAATTAAAATTTGTTATTACTGGTTTGTTCCTTCAGGCATCTCTGTGTTGGCTAGGAGAAGGGGAGATAGAGGGCGTTCCTCTTCTTCCTTCTTCTGCTGGCCAAGGAGACCTGTTTCTGTTAATAATAAATAATTTGGTTGTAATCATGTTCTTTAAATTCCAGCTAAAACATATTTATTCTCCATGTAATAATGCCGTGGTTCCTTTTAAAATAAACTGGAAGGGTATTTAATTCATGTAGGGGCTCTTTTTAGGCTCCTTTGGAAGCCCCTGCCACCATCCAGCAAGTGCAATTCTTGTACCGATGGCTGAAATTGCAGCCGTTAGCAAAACATTTCATTCAGGCCTTTACAAGCCAATTCCCAACCTTTTTCCCTATTATTTCATTATAACAGCCCCAGTTGCAACACTTCTGGGGCTGTCCCTTTTCCTGCATGCATATCTTTCTTTTTCTTTGGACACTACGGGGATTATTTAGCCCCATGACTGTAGCGTCTTCACATTTATAAGTAAGCATTTCCTTTGCTGCACTCTGTAACACCTTTCTACACTCCGGAGCATGGTTGTGCTCTGAATAAAGATTTTTTCTTTTGGAAAACTGTATTGTGCGGTACATGGTAGTGCAGTGGAGCATCAGTTATGTTCCAAAGCAAACACGGAGCTATTTCTGCTCTGAACAACCATTCTGTGCCGCATTTATTTAGTCAGCGAGCTGCGCTTCGCAGTGAGCAGCTTGCAGCTTCCATAGTCGGTGCCTCTTGAATGGGATGCCACAAAAGGGACACTTTTCTTTTACTCTGGGCACTATTGCTAAACTGGGGGCACTCCAGGGGACTCAGCAGTGTTTTCAGTATTTAAAAGTAAAGTGCTACTTGTGTTTGGACATATCTCCCACCTTATAGACACTTACAGAAATGATCAAGTAAAAAAACTGGGACTTTTATCCCACAATATTAACTCTCTTACTGTTGATGTATACAAACCACTGCTAAACAGGTACATCTCCCAACTGCTGATTATTCTGTAATTTTTTTAACCTCTAGTTCTACATTACATAAGTATCATGTTGCAACTAATAACATATATTCATTTACTATCATTATAGAATTTATGAAACTCTGGGGATTCTTTCAACCAAAAATAAGGGTTTGTTCAACTATTTAAATGGTCTTACAAGGTTCCACCATGCCGAATCGACAGGAATCCTGTTGAATGCCATTACAGCGATGGCACAATGCTGACAGTTGGCATTGTGCAGTCCAGGAATACAGTGTTTTTGTGGGGCTTATTTTACCCGCTTTTATGCAGGGGCTCTGCCTCACACAAAAACACCCACACTAAAAGATTACCAACTCCGGAGGTTGGAGTTGTTTTGGGGAGGGGGCAAACTCCCCGGAAACAGCAGCATCTGTAAGACAGTGGACCAGTACAGCGAACAGTCAATTCTGTTGCTGTACTGGTCTTCACTGTAGCAATGGTATACAGTCTCACAATACCTTTAAAAAGAGGGACAGTCACTGGGAAACTGAGCTTCAGAACTGCAAATACCGAATAACTATTTTCACTTGATTTTCTTATACATCTGATATGCTTTGAGGATTTAGACCTCTTCTTTAGCAGTTTTTACAATTTATTTAAGAAAAATCTACACTTGGAGATCTGTGGTTTTATGTTTTGGGTATATCCTGATATGAGGGACAGAACGAACTAATGACTGATGTGATGAAGGTGAGTCATACAGACAGAGGACCAAAGCAGGCTGACGTGAATCTTAGAGGAATCGGATCTTTATGTGAATTGTTTTATTTCATTCAGCAGGCATGCAGAACTGCATTTGTTCAACTGTTACTCATACACAGTAGTTAGATACTTCTGAGAGTTTAGGGGACAGTGAGCTGTGTTGCTCTGAACATGGTTTATGCTTATATCTGCAAAGGATAAAACTTGGACATTAGTGACATATCTCTTATTAAAATAGTGGATTTGTCATAGAGCTAACAGAGGTTTATTATAGACTGTTAGGGTAAGAACAACCTGCATTTATGTTGTATAATTATTCCATCAGAATTGATTTGCTGTTCATGCTGGTGGTAAACAAATATTTAGGGAATTATTTATTAATGAATTTTTTTCTTCCCCGAAAAATTCTGTTCTATATCATTTTTTTAATTTTGATTGCTTTTTAATAATTTAAACGATCACTCCTGATTGGCCAACTTTGTAGCTGACATCATTTCCTTGGGCCTGGATGTAATGACATATTGATGCCAAACCACTCTTGCATCTTTACTTAGAAAAGCCAGTTGGATGCATTCAAGCAAGCACATGCTACAGTTCTCCTGGTACACAGTATATTATCCCAGATCTGTTGTCCAATGCTGCTGCTGCCATCTCCGCAATAAATATTTAGTACAATGCTAGCACTGATCAGAAAGGGCAGTGTTTTGATATGCGAAATAACTAGCCTCTGAAAATAAATTAATCCCAGATCTTTTGCTGCTGTTGCCAGTATCAATTATAAACTTACCCTGAAGTAAGTAACTGGTGAGATTTTTTTTCTACTTTCACAGTAATAACGAAATAACTGGTTAATTATATGCTTTCTAGCAACTGCTTAGCATTGTTATAAATTACCAACCCACAATCTCTGGGACTCACATCTCACTTTTTTATGTTGATGACAGTTGTCTAAAAGTTTTAAGCATTTTTCAGCTTAGATATGAATATTTTAAATGTTTGTTAGCTTAGATATTATTGTCTGTTTTATTTTATTTATCCATCAGGATCCTAGCCACATCTATGGAAGGATATAGACAGTTTGGAGGTGGTCCAGAGGAGAGTAACTAAAGTGGTGGGGGGTCTGTATCACAAGCCCTATGAGGGGAGAGTGAGGGAACTCAACATGCACACCCTGGAGAGAGAAGGGAAAGGGGAGGATATGATATAAACCATTCAATAGCTTACAGGGGTGAATAAGGTACATGAAGGAAGTATTTTTTAGAATAAAAGATGTATAAGAATAAGGGGACGTGCTGTAAAGTTAGGGGGAGGTAGGTTCGGGGGGACATGAGGAAGTTCTTTTTCACAGAAAGGTTAGTGGATTTGTGGAATAGCCTATCAGCCAAGGTGGTGGGAGTGAAAACAGTGATGGGGTTCAAGAATGCATGGGATAGGCATTAAGGGATCTGAGTAAAAAGAAATGGGAGAGGAAAAAAGAGCCTGAGATCAAACAGGGTCTACAGTGATATTGTAGGTGGAGAAAGTTGGGCAGACTGAATGGGTCAAGTGGTCCTTACCTGCTGTCAAATTCTGTTTCTAGCATTTGCCTGAAGAAGGCATATCCTGAGATGACCACAGAAGGCCTTAATTGGTCAGATGGCACACAAAGTGGAATTGCACCAGGGTTGAGTGAATGCTACGAAGACAAAATCCACAATCAATGCTCCTCCAACTGCTAAGTAATAGGACTATAAATAATAACACAATTTACAAAAATACTGTTGCCTTTTCTTTGACAATACCTTTGTGAGGAACACATAAGCATCAGATTACCGACTTCTAAACAGCTGTATATTCTCTAACAGATAAAATCATTAAGATATGGACTACCTTAATAGGAGAAAGTTTAAAAACAATTCACTGCTTTTGATGTGGAAAATATCTAATTTTAAAGCAATACAAATACTCGATAAAGTTTGTGTTTTAAATATTGCTTTTCATTTTCTTGTTATAAGTGTGATAAATACAAGAAGTGGTTTAACTGTAGCCCCTAACACTTGTATAAAAAAGCCGATCAGTAATAATTCAAAAAAGGAAGACAAACCACAACTCCAATTGCTACAACACCAATAATTAAAAAAAATTCCTCCATCCCAAAAAGGAGAGATGGAGACAAATAAATACATGCCATTTTTCAGGAAGACTATTAATAATTAGGATACCTCTGAAAATATTAGATCTAAAAGTCTGTCTGATATCCTCACCTGTGAGAATAAATTTATTAACAAAAGGAGTCTTAGACAATTTTTACTGGCTACATGCTACAGACTCCCTAATGATAACTGTTCAGAGCAGCCACCAGAGGTGTTTGATGCAGATGACTCTATTAACTCTGATACTTCAGTACTTTGGATTAATAATGATTCTATTGAAAAGAAGGCCATCCCACTCTTAAATGAGTTGAAAGAGGTCCTGCCTCATATAAGTCATACAAATGACATGGTTGTTCAAAATAACAGTACAGGACTGGAGAGTATTTTGCCACTAATGGTGGGTGATGTTGCCAACTAAATTATTATAGAGTCATCAATGTCTGATAGTCTCTCTCACTGTATGATAATTAATGATGATGTGGAAGAGTTTGTACTTCAGGCAAAAAATACCTCATGACAGATTGTTTCTGAGGCCTCTGTGAATTTTATAAATGACAGGACGTCTGACGGATAGCAGACCTTCCTGCATCATTTTACATTTTTGTAAGTCAGGACAGAATAGACTTTTTAAAAAGCAAGCATTTTGCCCATATTTATCTGGTAGAGACAATATGCACTGACTGGTTAAGGACACCCTGGAATGAATCAAAGGCAAGATAGCAAGTAATAGGTAGAAGATCAGTGCCTGGCGTAGAGATTTAGAAAACAGAATACCTTTGGAAAAGTCAATTTCTAATATATTCAAAGAAGAACTCATAACTTTGGATAATTAACATGTTATTAGTTGTTCAAATAAAAATGATTCTGTGATTATGTTAGAAAGTGGTACAGACTCTATATCAGATAAAGTAATAAAGAGAGATCATCACCAGATCCACAAAAATATAAATATTTTGGAGTTGCTTGATGAACAAATGAAGGATAAATTAAGCTAGATAAAACAAGAAAGGAAGGAAGGAAGGAAGGAAGGAAGGAAGGGGAGAGAACAAACAAACTAATAAAAATGTATTATGCAAAGGAAGACACAATAGATTCAGGAAAATTGAAACATATGAACAGTAAGGTAAAAGAAAGTCACATTTTAACTAGATGTGGAGGGAAATCAGAAACTTCTGTGAATAGTGAGCAGGTAAATAAAAATCAGAACACTGATGTGAAAAAAAAAGGGAAAACAGAAAGAAAATTTTAGTTTTAAGTTCCCATCTATAACAAATGTAAAGGAAAACTCAAAGACAAAAAAATTAAGGGAGATTGAAAGAATGAAAAAGTTACAAAGAAACCTGAAAAATCTGAAAATAAATTCTATTTAAGTACAATATGAACCATGTCAACCTCCGTTCCATGCATACACAACCCTCTCTGTGAAAAAAATACTTCCTTAAATTACCTCTGAGCGCCCCTCCTCTGTCTTAAAATTGTGCCCCCTTGTTCTTGCACACCTCTTTTTTTGAAAGATGCTACCCTCTTGGACTTTGTTGATTCCCTTGAGGTACTTGAAAGTTTCTATCATGTGCCCCCTCTCCCTCCTTTCCTTTAGGCTATACATATTAAGCTCCTTAAATCTCTCTTCATATGTCTTCTGGTGCAGACCCTGCACCATTTTAGTTGCCCTCCTCTGGACAGCTTCCATCTTGTCTATGTCTTTGCGGAGATTGGGTCTCCAGAACTGCACGAAGTACTCCAGATGGGGTCTCACCAGTTATCCCTCTGTACAGACAGCTGGTGAGACCCCATCTGGAGTACTGCATGCTAGGCCCACTGAGCCCCGAAGGTCCCTTTTTCAGGGGTGACCCAGGATAACAATACAAGTTATAAGAATGAACAAGGACATAAGGAACATTTGAGGCATTGTGAGTGACATCATGAGGTGGTTACAGTAAAGAAAAATAGTGGATACAGGCATGGTTACAGGCATGGTAAAAGAAAAGCAGTGGATGCAGGCATGGGTACAGGCATGGTTATCATCATGACATGTAAGCAATTGGTAGTACTTTGCATATAGTTTATTCAGGGGTTACACATGGCCTCTGGTGAGCAGTCTGTATAAGGCAGGTAGTAGGAAGGTTAAGCTGGAGGCAGGGAGTTGGAGAGGAGGGGAGTACCTAGAGCTTTAAGTGCCATGACAGTGGCATGCGCTTGAGGTCAGCAGATGGGACTTAAGCATATGCCACTAAACTACCATGACTTGGGGAAAAAACTAGTGTGCTCATGAATTAATGTACTGGCGCTATGGCACCATATACACAGGTGGGCACAAGGGATCAGTGAGTGATGGGGAATTTTGTTGGGATGACTAAAATACAGTATTTCAAAAAAAGCAACATTATTCTAAATTTTATTGAAGTGGAGTGACCCCTTCCTTGGGTTTCTGGTGCTTTGCTCTCCTCCCTCACATACAGCACAACCCCTCCTCCCTCTACCCTTCCTGAACTGAATATATCCTTGTATGGCCATGTCCCAGTTGTGGTTGTCTATGCACCATGACTCAGTAATGGTCACCATATCTAGGTCTGCTTCCTTCATGATGGCCTCTAGGTCTGGAATTTTATTTCCAAACCTACTTGCATTTGATCACATTGCCTTCCATACCATGTTCCCACTCTTTCTACAACCCCTCCCTTCCCTTATGCCCCATCTCCTTTTCCCTTTTCCTTTTGCAACTCTAGTTTCCACCTTCACTTATCCTCCACTTCACTGTTGCTGTTTTTACCCTGCATTTTGAGGATTCTCCTCCCCTCGGGTCCTCCCTACTTACTGCTTTAGTCAGCGGGGGAGGAGCAGTTTATGCCTGCCTTTCTCCTTCTGCCACTCCCTCAGCTTGTTTAAATGTTGATCAATGTAACATTTTAACTGTCCACTGAGGACTACAGCTGCCCTCCCAGACAAATGCAGGCCATCACCTCTGTAAAACCCATATCCCTCCAGGTTGGTCCCAAATATCACCAAACCATACTTCTGTACACCATTCCTTCAACCATGAGTTGAAGCTCCTGGTGCCTACATTCAGTAGCATTTATGGCACCACAGTCTAATCCGGCAACCCAAATCAAAGACCTAACTGGAAAAGTGATAAATAAAGTAGATACAATTAAACTCTTTTGACAGCTGCATAGTGAAGCCATAGAAAAATAGAAGTTGTTGGCAGATAAGGACCACCTGGACTACCCTGTCTGCCCTAAATTCCCTACCTATAGTGCCACCAAAGACCCTACTTGGAATTCTACCTGCACTCCCCCGTTTCTAAGATTCCCTTGTGTCTATCCTATGAGTTCTTAAATCCTGTGACTGTTCCAGCCCCACCACTTCCTCTGGGAGTCTGTTCCAAACATCCCCCACCCTCTCTCTGAAGAAATATTTCCTCATGTTTCCTCTGAGCCTCCCCCCTCCAGCTTCATATTGTGACCGCTTGTCCTTGAGCATCTTTGCCTTTGGAAAATGTTCCCTTCCTGTACCTTGTTTATTCCTGTGAGGTACCTGAATGTATCTTATCATATCCCCCCATTCCCTCCTGTCTTCTAGGGAGTACATATGTCAATCCTTAAGCCTTTCTTCATAGGACTTCTGATGCAGGCCCTGCATTATTTTGGTTGCCCTCCACTGCACTGTCTCCACCCTATCTATGTCCTTACAGAGATGGGACCCCCAGAGCTGTACACAATACTCAAGGTGGGGTCTAACCAGAGATCTATACAGGGGTATTATTATTATTACCTCTCTCTTTTTGCTGGTGATACCCCCCCCATGCATCCAAGCATTCTGCTAGCCTTTCCCACTGCCTTGTCACATTGTTTTCCTACCTTTAGGTAATCAGAAATGATAACCCTCAAGTCTCTTTCCTGCATAAGACTGCAAATACAGCACAAATGTGGACAGTTGGTAGCACGACTGTGAACACAGCACAGTTGTGTGACAGCTATGTCCTTCCACCAGAGTGGAAAGGAATCTCTCCACTTCTTCATTCAAGCTGTTGCTTCTTCCCCCCCAACTACACTATCTTCTACAGGTGCTAAGTCTTGTGCACAGGCTATTTGGCCCGAGTTTAGCTAAATACATTTTCTAGTACTACAAAGAAAGCAGAAATTGGGAAAGTGCTTATCTCTTGGAAATGGGTCAGCTTTCAGACAATGATTTATCTAATTTTTAGCCCCTGTTTCCAAGAAATAAACACTTTCCCAAGTTCAGCTTTCTTTATACCAGAAAATGTATTTAGCTGAACTCTGGTACAATTGTCTGTGCAATCTATCTTCTTCTTCTTCTCCTCCTCCTCCCCCCCTTTCCCTCTCCCTCTCCTTCTCCTTCTTCTATGGCATCTCCATTATTGGAGGCTTGAAACCATGAGGTTTGCAACCATGATGAATAGTTTTTATGTTTTGCCCATGATATCACATCCTCTATCCAGGAAATTTTCTACCGTTTTGCCTTCCATCAGCCTTCCCTTCCACTGCCTGTAAGCATACCTCACCTCCAGATTTTCTCAGCACATGTCCAGCAAAACACATTTTTTCCCCATAGGATCTCTGACCAGTAATTGTCGAGTTTCAATCATTTCCAATACTTTCTTATGGGTCACATGATGCACCCACTATATTTTGAGAAATCTATGACAGCATCACAGCTGAAAAGCATGAAGTTTCTTTATGATGGACTGTTTAAATGTCCATGTTTCACAACCATAACTCAACACAGATCAGATGTAAGTCTTTAACAAGCATTTGTCTATGCCGAATGTTGTCTCGCTGACATTGGTATGGGTTAGAGATGCATAATAGGAATGGCAGTGAAGTATTAAAAAGATGCCAACCCCACCCCCACCCTGTAGAGACCAACAGGTATTGGGGTGTGCCTTTGGGTCGTCAGCTATAATGCTCATGCCATTTTTCCTCACCCTACCCTGTAGACACTGACAAGTGTTGCGGTGTGCTTTAGGGTCTTTGGGCGTTATACTTACCCCATTCCATAAGGAAATATGCTGAGGAGGGTGCAGTATAGGAAAATGGGGTGAACTTTGTGGCTGAACAGTGCAAGGCACACCACGATGCCTGTCACTTGCTGCAAGGTGGGGTGGAATGGCGTGAGCATTACAGCCGATGATCCCAAGTCACACCCCTGATGCCTGTCAGTCTATACAGGGTGGGGTGCTACAGTTGGAAACCCTAACACCATAGGTGTGTGTATGGTATTTCATCTAAATTTTTAACATGGGCTTTTGTGAGCCCACCTCAAGAAAAGCAACACTATCAGTTTGTTAGCTGAAAGGTGGTTTTGCACAGTGGCTATGCCATTTGGCGACACAGGGATGAAAACACATGTTGGGCAGTATGTGGAAAATGACAACTATATTGTTCATGAGGAGATGTAAAAAAATGGCAAAGTGGAAAATCTGGAGTGAGAATATGAAAAATTGGTGAAGTTATGAGTATGCATAGAAACTGTGCAACACACGTCCGTAGCCCAAATATTTTTGGGATTTTTTTAATGACATCTTTAACATAGGCATTTTGGGACCTCCTGTCATGAACAGTAGCAGTGTGATTCTGTTAATGTGTCCGAAATGTTGATTTCACACAGTGACCACGCTATTGTGTGTCACAAGTGCGAAAACACATTTAGGGCAGGATGTGAAAAATGAGAGCTGTACTGTTCATAAGGAGGTATAAAAAAATGCCAGTGTTGAAAATCTGGCATGAAAATATTGCAAATTTGCGAAGTTACAAGGGCGCGTGGAAACTGCGCAATGCACACTTATAACACAGTCATTTTATGGAATTTTGTCAAAATTTTCAACATAGGCATTTAGGACTTCTGCTCATGAACAGTGTCACTGTCATTTCCTGAAACTGCCCCAAAACTGATTTTGTGCAGCGACCGTGCTATTCTACACGGATGTGCGAAACACATTTTGGCCAGGATATGTAAATGACAGCTATACTGTTCATAAGGAGGTGTAGAAAAATGTAAATTTTGAAAATCTGGAGTGAAAATATTACAAATTCATGAAGTTACGAGCGTGCGTGGAAACTGCGTAATGTACACTTAATAAAACAGCCATTTTTGGGATTTTTACACCAAATTTGCAACATAGGCTTTTGAGAGCCCCTTATGAACAGTGGCATTGTCGTTTAGTTTATCAGTCCCGAAAAGTTGATTCCACGCAGTGACCACAAAATCACCTTTCAGGATGGAATAATGCCATGACAGTGACAGAATTCATGAGGAGGGTACCAATAACCCCATGTTGAAAATTTGGTGGCAAAATTCCCCAAAATGCCCAAGATATGCACCAAAGTTGAAAAAACCCTATTTATTCCATTATACAGCTTACTGGCATTTCTTCAGTTTGTGGTCGGCTTTGAAGAGTGCAGACGTGTTCTTGGTCCACCAAAGATCATTGTGCTGGACTTCTGAGGTAAGTATGGGGTGAGAGGGGTGTGCGGAGGCAGAGTGCGCAGAGGGTGGGTGCGGGTTTCGGGAGGGGGCAGGGAGACCTTGAGGGACCATTTTCTTTGTTACAGGTTTAAAAAACAAACAGAAAAAAACATTGCGGATTTTTTTTTTACAGGTTATTTGGCACACTGGGATGGGCTCCCAGCATGCCACCTAACTGTTTTTTTTTGGGGGGATGCTGTAGCCGACGGGGGATTGGGCACCCCCGTCTGCACATTCCAAAGGGGGGATACGAGCCGAGGTGGATTCTGCACCCCCTCAGGACATAACATAAGCGGGGGGCGACATTATGCTGATGGGGATTGGGCCCCCCCCCATTGGCAAAGAAAAACTGTTGGGGGGCACATGATGCTGAGGGGGATTGGGCACCCTCTTGGCATACACTGTAAATGGGAGGGGGGTCATTATGCCGATGGGAAGTGAGCTCCCCATCAGCATTCTGACAGGAGGCAGTGGCAGTGTTATGTGCATGTCGGGAGGCGTGTTGTGGTCACGCTGCATGAGAGCTCTGCTCTCATTGCAGCGGACCTTTTGTTAGATCTGGTGGCCACATTACAAATTGCTGATGTGGTGCCTGCATGCTGCCTGATTGGGGAATGAGGGACGCACCTACTGATGCATGCTCTGCATTCGCCAACAGTGACCACACCTCCAAATCTACCACTACTGCAATATGTTGGCTGTGCATGCGCGAGACAACATAAAAATCTGGTCTTAGTCTTAAGATTTATGTTCCCTCTTAGTAGATGTTTATTTTTCCAGAAAGTATCTTTAGCTCTTGCTAATCTGATGTTGATTTCAGTATCTGTTCTTCCATCCTCCGTAATGATGCTTCGTAGTAGCAACAACTTGCTGAACAGTTATACCGTTCACTTGAATGTTACAGGTTTTCCTCTTATTTTTGAACACAGCCATAATTTATGTGTTGTTTAAATTCAGCTCCAAACCATATTCTTTGCCATATTCATATAAAGTCTTCATTAATTCCATAAGGCCTTCTTCTGAATGTGCCAACAGCATTGTGTCATCTACATATCAAATGTTACAGAAACATTTTTCATTTATCTTGACACGATCTGCATAGTGAATATTATTGACACATTTTCCATTTATCTTAATACCCTCTTCTACATCTTCAATTAATTTATCTTAAACTCTCTTCTACTTCTTTGATTAATTTAATTAAAAACTCAATGTATATGTTAAATAAAAATGATGATATTATACAGCCTTGTCTGACACCACTCTGGATCTCAGCTGGGTTCTTAGCTTTATCTCCTATTATAATTGCCTTTTGGTTCCTGTATAGCAGTGTTATTATCTGGAGTTTGCATCCATCAACATCTATGGATCTTAGAGTGCTGAACAATTTGTGATGATAAACCCTGTCAAAAGCTTTTTGAAAGTCAATGAAAGATAAGTATACAGTTGTTCCTATTCCAATAGATCTTTCCAATATATGCTTTACTTTCATGATGGCATTTATCATTCCCTTGCTGCTTCTAAAGCCATACTGTTGCTCGCTAATCTCCTTATCAATCTTCTCTTGCATGTATGTATGTATGTACGCATGTATCTATCTATCTATGTATCTATCAGACTGGGGTGCCTTCTCCTAGTATCACTTCATTCTCTACTCCCCTCCATGTCACTCACCTGTTTTTTGCAGTCTGTACATATTTATATCATAGAATCATAGAAAAGTATGAGTTGTAAGCCTAATGACCACTGGGACTTGACTGTGTTATTCTAGGAAGGTATATTTCCTGTCACCCATGAAAACATTCAAGGATGCTTTAAAGCTGTCAGTCATTGTACTGGTCACCACCATATTAGGTAGTTTGTTCCACATGGAAACTACTCTCTGATTGAACTACTGTTCAGTTATGTTAGTTTTAAAGAACTCCCCTTTTAACTGATATTGATGGAATCTGCTACTCCTGGTTGTGTTCACTGTTAAGCCTATAGATTCCCACAAGTCAACACTCTTAACAGCTCTATACAACAGACACAAGTTTCCTCTAAGTCTTCTATACTCAAGACTATACAATCCAAGCTGTTTCGATCTGTCACCATACTTCATGTTCTTTAGTTGGCTAATATTCTTAGTTGTCCTTCTCTGGACAGTCTCAATTTGATATCACCAACTTTATGTAGGGCCCAGAACTGAACACAATATTCCAAATGTGGTCACACCAGAGATGAATACAAAGGGAGCACCACATTCATATCCCTACTTTTTTTTTTATACAGAAGTGCCTGATTGGACTCCATGCCCATGGTGATGCACCGACCCAGGCTACTCTTAAAAGCCTGATCAGAGCTTCGTGGTGCACAAGCCAGGACTGACCTCAGAGAATCTTTGCTGGGGTGGCGAGGGAGACCTCACTGCAAGAGGCTCCCCCCACCCAGAACTGATGAGGTGTGTGGAGCTGAGGCACAGGGTGGACCTCCCATGCTAGCCGAAGCCCCTACCTCTCCTGCACCAGAGCAGGCAGATGACCAGCCAACTTGACTTTTGTTTTCTCCGCCCACCCACCCCTCTCCCATTTAATATGGGATGGCCACTCCCACTGGACAGCTCAGCCAATCAACAGAGAAGAAGGCAGTGATCGCTAGTCATCACAAACCTGCCCCTTCTAGGTGCTAGTCCAAAACACTCCATCTAACTGTAACCACGAAAAGAACTCTGACCCTCCGTATCATGATCCAACTGAACCCCTCCTGCTGGTTGGCTGTAGCAATACCTTGATCCCAACACACTGTTAGGCTATGGACTAACAAATCTCTTCTTCTAAATGCTTCATGATTTTGTATTTCTTTACTTCTCTTTCCATGATAATGCACATATGAATAAGCTACTAGCTGTCTGAAAGTGACCACATTAGCAGTTTCTACACTGTGTATCTTCAGAAACTGTGATTAACTATAGCTAGTGAAAGTGAATAGCAAGCTGTCATTTAGTGGGCTGAACTGGTCACTAGCCAATGACTACCTTATTCTAAACTGTGTCTCCTCATAAGATTTAACTATCTATAGTCAGTGCAAGTGAATAACTAGTAGTCTCTACAAAGATTCAAAACTGTACACTAGCTAAGACAATTGCTTGACTGATACTAAAACTGCTGTATCTTTGGATTTGGAGTTGCAATCACTACAGCATAACGTAACTAGCCCAGGGTAGGTCCAGAGAAAGTGTTTCCCCCTCAGAAACCTCCCCTATTGGCTAGCCAATTAGTCAAGAATTCTTTAGAAAGTGAGGCAGTGGCCCTTCCCTAGAGAAAATTTAGCTAAAACTGCTGCTGAAAGTTCTTCTAGAGCCAGGGACTGCTCTGTAACTGACAACCAAGGCTAATAGGTGAGAGCTGACCCCCAGATAAACCAAAAAGCAACTAGACTCAGAGCACCCTACTTCAGCTGACCCATATCAAGAGCATACAACTATGCCTCACCAAGCACATGATCCCCCCCAGCACCCCGATGAGCACGAAACCAAAGCACCCCATCCCAAACAGGGGGGTACTTCTTGCCTTAATTTACTCCCTGACTCTCCTTTGGGTGGACAGGCTCATCGACCCAGGTCACCTCGAATCAGGGGGCCATCGGCATAACAACCCCCCCATGATTTCCACAATGGAAACCCCATCTCAAGCACGCTTGCTCTCTCATCAGCTCACGAGATGGTAAAAAAGGGTATATGCTATGACCTGTTGTACTTTGTGAGCAGGATGCATCAATGGAACCTCGTCACCTCACCCAGTCCTAAACTACTCTGCCTACTAGTAGCGCTACTACTCCTGGCAGGAGATATTCAACCCAACCCTGGCCCTAATACCACCAATATCTCTGTGGCATCCCCTCAGAACCCTAGCTGGGTATCTGCAAATGGCCTGAAGATAGCACATATGAATGTATGTAGCCTCAGACCCAAAATACATGAAGTACAAACCTGGCTAGACCTCTACAAGCCTGATGTCCTAGCCATCTCAGAAACCTGGCTAAAAGCCCACATCCTTGATTATGAGATACAGGTACTGGGCTATAGCACCTACTGTAAGGACAGGGAGTCCAAAAAAGGGGGCAGAGTGCTAATCTATACAAAGACTGACCTCACTGTGTCACTCCTAAGCCTGCAGAAAAGTCCCCCCACTGAGGGTGAAGCAATATTCATCCGTATTACCCTTGGACAAACCAAGCAACTAACTATAGGCTGCGTCTACAATCCACCAAAGACTGCCCTCCAATCTCTTGAAGCCATCACAAATGCTCTCACCCTAGAAGTATCTATTGAGCTACTCATTTTGGGTGACTTCAACCTCAACTGGGCCCAGGACCCTGGCCATGCCGTGATGTCACTGACCCAAGAAGCAGGTCTGATGCAGGTCATCTCAGAACTGACCAGACTGAATTACAAAACTGTGAATCACACTACCCTTGACTGGGCTCCGGTGTCCAATCCAGCCAACATACAGAGTGCGGGCACAATGGCAGACTCCTTGAGTGACCATTCCCTGATATTTTGTATCTGGAAGAACAGAGCACCCAAGGTCCAGCCCAGAATCCTTACTGCTCGAGACTACACCAAATTCTCGGGAGTGCAATTCAATGACTACCTAAGCAGCTGGGACTGGAGCCCCATAACACTCCTCCCTACTCTGGCTGAAGCCTTGGAATACTTCCAGGATGAACTAAGTACAGCGGCCAACCTCTTTGCTCCTCTGAAAAAACTGAGAGCAAAAGGCAGCTGTTACAAGTGGATATCTTCATCCCTCAAATCTCTAATGATTACTCTGGACAAAGCCTGGAAGAAGTTCAAGCTCTCCTCCCTTCCGGCAGACCTAGTAGCATACAAAGCCCTAAGAAACAAAGCCAAGAGTGCCATTAAACTCGCTAAAAGAGAGTACATCACACACCTCCAGAAAACTAGCTTAGGTAACCCTAAGCAATTTTGAAATCATGTCAATGACCTGATCAAGGGCAATAAAAAGACTGAACCCAGCCCCATGGAGATCAACGGTCAGCTCATTAGAGACTCTTCTCTAATAGCAGCTGCCCTTAACAACCACTTCACAGACCTTGAGGCCTACAAGGCTGGCCAGTCCTCCCAGACTTCGGCCCCAAACACAAGCGAAGCAACACACTTTGAATGACCCTCTTTCCACCTGAGACTGGTAAAGCGCACTGAGGTCCTAACCCTCCTAAAGGCACTGAAACCTAAAGGATCAAGGGGACCAGATGGGATCAACCCTCAGCTACTCAAGGTTGGAGCCACCTCCTTATCCAGGCCCTTGACCTTGCTCCTTAACAGATCACTACGGGAAGGAACTGTTCCTAACCAGTGGAAACAGACCAACGTGGTCCCTGTCCACAAAGGTGGTCTCAGGAAAAACCTAACCAATTATAGGCCAATCTCCCTGCTCTGCACACTTGCCAAGCTGCAAGAAAGGCTAGTCTACGACCAACTTTGGGACTACCTGGAAGCTCATCAGCTCCTTGCTCACTCTCAACATGGATTCCGAACAAACCACGGGACTGACTCTGCCCTTATTAACTTCTCGGACGAAGTGCTCAGGGCAATGGACACAGGGATGCCCATGGGGACAGTCATTATAGATCTGTCCAAGGCATTTGACCTTGTTGACCAAAATCTTCTGCTATAGAAGCTGAACAATGTGGGATTAGACCCCCATGCCCTCAAGTGGTTTGGGAGCTACTTATCAGGCCGGACACAGAGGGTCTCCTGGAAGGGGGCCAAGTCAGGTCCACTATGTCTAAAACAGGGAATACCTCAGGGCTCAATCCTTGGCTCCTCCTATTCTCCCTATTTACCAATGAACTAAGTACCTAATGTGGGGGAAGCTCAGTTGTACAGTATGCTGACAACTGTCATCTACTGACCCTTGGGCAACGTGGCCGCTCTTGGTCCCTTCCTCCAAAATGACCTCACATCCCTAGAGACATGGCTGTGTGAGAACAGAATGGTACTTAAGGGTTTTATCTGGTAAGCAGTGGCAGAATAACTTTGTCTCATCTGAATTGTGCAGCTGCTCCATAGTTAGTGACTTGCAGGTATTAGTTGTAGTAGCTGCTCTATAAAGGGAGCTACACTCTCAGTCACCGCACGGAACTTTTCACTCCTCAAGCAGAGTTGGCAGATACCCTGTCTCCACTTAAACTGATTCAGCCAGTCATCACTGGTGACAAACTTGGACTCATAGCTAAGCTTCTGATGCAGTATCATGGCTTTCTGTTTCAGCAGAGAACCAAAAATTTGAGTCTCTTTCTCTTGCCAAAACTAGAGATAGATAGCAATATCTCTGCTATCCTCACTGAACTGCTTCATGTTTTTTTTCTCTTTTCTGTGCTATATTCTCCTTTCATAGCAAACAGCCAACAACTGGACAAACTCACTTCAGTGCACATTTTCTTCACCTTGGATGTCTCCCCTCTTGAAGTGGTTCCTTCCTTCAAGCACCTTGGTGTTTGGTTTGACAGCAAGCTCGACTTCTCTGTACACATCAGCGTCATCCATGCCAAGCTCCATCCTAAATTTGGAGCCTTGTACTGAAATAAAGATTGTTTTTCCCTACAGGTTCAAGACAAAACCAAGGCAATGCTATTCGGGCCTAGATCATTGGGCCTCGACAGGACTGCATCCCTGCAACTTACCACACTCTCTGGCAAGAGCATCAAAATAGTTCCCTCTCTAAAATACTTAGACCTAACTCTTGACCAGCCAATTACCTTCAAGGACCATGTGGACCAGGTCACCAAGACCCTACATCGCAAACTCGGAGCCTTGTACTGACTCAAGGACCAGTTCATCCCTGAGGCCAGGCTCTCCATTGCTACAAGTTTCTTGCTCCCTACCCTGACCTATGTGGCCCCAATTATACAGGGCATGGCAAAACAAGAGGTATCCAGGATGAAAATCCTATACCACAAGATAGCTTGGTTCACTACCCAAGACCACCCCCGATGCCACCACTGTGACATGCTGGCCCAGCTGTGGTGGCCCTCATTGGCCACTCACCTGCAATATCCCTTGCTTGTCCAGGCCTACAAGCTACTCAAACCCCCTGCTCCACCAAGCATAGCTGGTACCATAGCAATTAAACACAACCCCAGGAATCTACGGACGTCTGAAAGTACACTACTGAAAGTCCCCAGAGTAAGGACCAATGCTGGTGGCAGATCTTTCTCTTGCCTAGCCCCCAGCCTGTGGAACAAGCTCCTTCCTCTGGTCCAGGATGCCTCCTCACTTAGGAACTTCCGCACCAGGCTTAAGTCCCATATGCTGGACACAAGCACTTGCCACTGCCACGGCTCATAAGGTATCCCACTCTCCTACATCAAACCCTCCTAAAAAGGAGCCAACCTATGAACCTCCAGCTAGATTCTAGACACCTAGGGACCAATGCTACTTCATGTATAATACTACACCATGTAGTTACCAAGGCAAAACCATGTTATGATGATAACCATGCCTGTAACCACCATATGCTTGTATAACCTTTGTGATCAAAAGTTGTTCTCCACTGTACTGTATACCTTGTATTGTTATCCCAGGTCGCCCCTAAAAATGGGATCTTCGGGGCTCAGTGGGCCTACCCGGTCACCAAAATTTTATAAATAAATAATAAATAAATGAAATAAATGTTGCTATGACTACATCCCAAAATCCTATCTGCTTTATTATCTGTTTCTTTACATTGTTCAGATGCAGATAGATTGTTAGTCAACAGCACACCCAAGTCCCTCTCCATCTGAGACATTGCAATCTGCTTTCCATACAGGTAGTATACTACCTTTGAATTTATATTATATAGCATATATAATTTTTTATATATAAGTGGACTGGGGTGCCTTCCACTGGTAGCACTTCTCTTGACCCCCCTCCCATCCAGATTGTCCACCCATTCCCCTTATGAAAGTGGTGGTACCAGGGGTGCCCACCCTTGGTGCTACTGAACACAAGCCTGACACTGGGGTGGCCAGTTCCCAGTGTTGGAATAGCCCTGAAACAAAAGAAAACTGAGTCTTGCTGTTTTTTATTTAAAACCTGTGAAACAGAAAATGGTGCCTTGCCCATCTGCCCCCCATACACACCTTCTACTCACCCGATCCCAACTTCCCACTCAGCACCCCCACCCCACACCCCCACACACCCTCACTCACCTGAAAATGTCCCAGGGTGAAGATCCACTCTCCAGTTGAAGACATGTCTTGCTGCTGGAACCAGCAACTGCAATATGGTCAGAGCCAACATGACTGCAATATAATGGTAGTTATGCAGATGAGAAAAGTGAGAGACTGCATCATCCCTCCTCATGAGCCCCATAGGTGAAAGTTTCGAAATCCCCACTGAAATGTGATTCCATGCCAGCAAAATGTCATTATGTGAAACAGGTGGGAAAGCACATTTTGGCCAAGATTTTAAAAATGACAGCTGTCACGTTCATGAGGTGGTGTAAAAAATGGCTATGTTGAAATTCTGGGGTCAGAATATTTAAAATTACCACAGTTATGAGCAAGAGTAGAAGAATTTCAACGTACACACCTAAGTTTTAGTTGATGGAAAATGATATCTGTTCATGCTAAATAATTGTTGTTTGTTTTTTGTATTTTTGTATTATGTTAATTATTGATTGTGTTTAAAACTGTGTATGTCTAAGTATGTTATGTAACTTGTCGCTGGTGAAAATGGGCAGTTTCGCTCATCCTGCTTACAAGTATAAAAATTAAAAAAATGAAAAAAATTGAAATGAAAGTCTGCCATGTTTACATATTTTCACCCCAAATTTTCAACATAGCCTTCTTATGACCCCACCTCATGAACAGGGGTGGTGAACATTTTCAAAGGGGAGATGATAGGTGAAGACTAATTGGCCAGCCAAGGTATGTGGACATGGCAAAGCAAAGGTGTGATGTCCCCTGGAGCAGAGAGCACATGGGGCAGAGGGAACAATGGAGAGGAGTGATGAGAGGTAGGGGGGGAAGGGACCTAAACCAGTACCTAGATATAAAGGAGGCAGAGTGCATCTGGTGACTGAATGGAAGTGGAAGAATGGATAGTGATGAGTAAAATGGGCTGTGATGAGTCTGAGAGGATGAATTGGTTACAAAATGACAGAAGGAGTTACAGAGGGTATCCAGTCTGGACAGGGATGTGGAGGCGGTGGACCCATGAACCATGTCTGCATAGACAAGGACAGGAGCACCATTTTGGTGACAAGCTCTCAGTGAACCTGTAGGGAAAAACAATCTTTATTTCAGTACAAGGCTCCAAATTTAGGATGGAGCTTGGCATGGATGACGCTGATGTGTACAGAGAAGTCGAGCTTGCTGTCAAACCAAACACCAAGGTGCTTGAAGGAAGGAACCACTTCAAGAGGGGAGCTATCCAAGGTGAAGAAAATGTGCACTGAAGTGAGTTTGTCCAGTTGTTGGCTATTTGCTATGAAAGAAGCATATAGCATAGAGAAGAGAAAAAAAAAACATGAAGCAGTTCAGTGAGGATAGCAGAGATATTGCTATCTATCTCTAGTTTTGGCAAGAGAAAGAGACTCAAATTTTTGGTCCTCTGCTGAAACAGAAAGCCATGATACTGCATCAGAAGCTTGGCTGTGTGTCCAAGTTTGTCACCAGTGATGACTGGCTGAATCAGTTTAAGTGGAGACAGGGTATGTGCCAACTCTGCTTGAGGAGTGAAAAGTTCAGTGTGGTGACTGAGAGTGTAGCTCCCTTTATAGAGCAGCTACTACAACTAATACCTGCAAGTCACTAACTATGGAGCAGCTGCACAATCCAGATGAGACAAAGTTATTCTGCCACTGCTTACCAGATAAAACCCTTTTCGGCAGTAAGGAGAAGAGGCACCTGGCTTTAAGAAGGTGAAGGACTGGGTAACAATCCTCAGTTGCACTAATGCAACAGGTAGCTACAAGTTACACCCTCTACTTATTGGTAGATCCAGAGAACCACTGTGCTTTAGGCATGGTAATATGGATATCCTCTCGGTACAGTATACTTCACAGTGGGATCCATTGATGGATGTCTGTCTGTTTGTCAGGTGGTATACAAATGATTTTGTCCCATCAGTGAAACATTTTCTGAAGTCTAAAGGTCTGGCAAATTAGTTACCCTTTTTCTGGATAACTCTCCAGCACATCCCAGATGTCTGTCATAAAGATCAGGGATGGTACAATAAGCTGCTTGTTTGTACCTCCCAACACCACCTCAAAACTATAACCTTATGATCAAGGGTTATTCGATATCTTCATGCACAACTACAGAAAAAAAAACTGCAGATTGTGCTACATGAGAAAAATCTTAAAAAAACAGTCTGCAAGAAATCAGCAAATTTCTCACTCTGAAAGATGTTGCTTACATGACTTCAGAGGGGAAGCACCAAGTTTTGTCGTCAGTGACAATGCCGACCTCCCCCACAGTGATGGCACAATACTGACACAGGTATTGTGCCACCTGTTCTACGGGTGTTTTCCATGGGGGGCGCCGACCAACCCCCCCATGCGGGGACTCTTCCCCCAGCACCCCCCAGACTTTAGGATTCCAACTCCAGGTCGGAGTTGGTCTGGGGAGGGGGCGGAACACTGGAGGAAGGCAAAACACAGAAAAAGGACCATTACCTCGAATGTCGCCGTAATGGTCTTTTTTCCTGTTTCGCTGTCAGGGTGTCGATGAAAAGGGGTGCATCGCTTCAGAGGTGTGGAGCAATGTGCACATTGAGACAGTGGCTAAAGTGCGGGGAAAGTCTGGGATTCTAATTAAGAAAACCATACCATCTGTCACTGATAAGCCTGATAACCCTGATACTGCTGCCATCCTTGATAACCATGAAGCCAGCAACCTACTGGGTCACTATCTCATACTCTCTACAGTGCATGTCAAAACTGCGCAACAGGAACAGCGCGGTAGGGAAAAGCAAGAGGGTGCAAAACCGCGAAAGGGTGCATGCGCTGTAGTGCTTCCTCTCACTCTTCCTAGGTAGAGGATAAGACCTTTGCTGGGCTAAGGGGCCAGTGAGCAGCTGCCGAGGCTCAACAGGATGAGCAACAGGCAGCAAGGAGGCAGTGCATCTGTGGACCGGGTTTCGATTCCCGGTCCCAGACGCAAGACATTTTTTAATTTTTCACACTTTTGTGTGATTGTAAGTGTTAACTCCCCCTAGAGTTGGTTATTTAAGTTGGGTGGGGCTCAGGGGGCACAGCCCCCTTAATGGGGATGCAGGCAGCAGAACCCTCCGCAAGACATACAGCAATCACTCTGGCAGTATACCACACTGTATTGGCAGCGTGGTATATTGCATGCCAGCCAGCAATAACTTGCCTGTCTCTGAAAATGTCTTACCTGCCTCTGACATGGACATTGTCACTGAACTGGCAGACAAGCTCACATTGAGCTTCTCTGAGTGGGAATTGAACCAGTGGGTAGATTATGATGCCAAAGAGGATGGTCACAAACACTTGGACAACGACATGATCATCACAGCAGTAACAGAGGAGAAACAGCAACAAAGCATCCAAGCTGAGGAGGACAATGAAGACCAGGAGGATTTACCACCTGTACCAGTACCGAGCCACAGTGAAGCTGGGGAGTACTTCACCAAGTGTTCACTGTGGCTCAGAAATCAGCAAGAGTGCAATCCAATGCACCTAGTGTTACTCCATAGTCTCTGCTCTGAGGCAACGCTGTTCAGAGCAGCCACACAAAGACAAAGACTATTACCAATAATTTCAAGTGAAAAAAAATTAAATCCAACATCAACATATGTGAGCACCAAAGCTACTCCTACACCCCACTGTTTAAAAAAGAAATCACAATTCATGATCACGATTACACCCTATTATAAAGATAAGAATCCTTCTGCAACAAACTCCCAATTATCCAAACTGTGCTGATGTCACCCACATGGTTTGGATAATCATAGTTGTAATGTACCATAAATGAACATGATCAAAAAGCCTTTAGGCAGCTCATAGCAAAGAGTAATAAAATTTACAAAAATAATACTGATATTCATATAGACTCAGAATCTTGGCTCAAGCACTTGAAAGGGATTTTCTTTAATCCAGCTCTTTTGTCAGATTGATCATGATCTTCAGGAATGCCATCTGAGTCAGATTTAATACATTCTTCAGAAGTTCAACTTGCTATAGACTCATTCACACTAAACAAAGTGCCTGGCCCTGACAAAGTACCACCTGAACTCTTCAAATGTGACGTCCTGAATGGCCATTTATTCTTCCATCATTTGTAATGTATATATTATGCATAAATGCATCCCACTTAGTTAGAGGTCAAGTATAATTGTTTCAATACATAAAAGGGGACCAACTACAGATCCTGGTAATTATCTTCCAATAACCCTGATGAACTATGTTGCAAACATTTGTTTTTTTCAAAAATATTACTTCAGCGACTAGGATCTCATATTAGTCAATGAAATGTTTTCTCTGAGGCGCAAGCAGGATTCAGAAGTGATGATTCTGTGACTGATCATTCTCATTTAGCAGAGAAATGCTGCTTAAAAAAATCAAAATTGTATGTACTGTAGTATTTGCAGATTTGTGAACAGCATTTGATGCACTTTCATTAAATATTCTTCATAATAAGTTAAAGGATCTAATGGCAAAACAATAGCTGATTGATGTCATTATGTCTCTTTATACAAATACCTCTTCTCATTCAGCCAGCCCACCAGCACAGTGGTCAGATTTCTGCTTGCAACACTGGCGACCTGGGTTCAGAAGTGGACCCGGGTGCCAGAGGGCTGGCCGAGGGAGGTAGTCTGAGTGTCCGCTGGACTGCTCAGCTCCTGGGGGAGGGGGTTCCTTGGCCGGAGGTGGCCTGACCTCTGGCATCGGCCAAGAGGTATCACAGCCCTGGTGCAACACCAATGGGGGAGTGCGATGGATGCAGGTGCAAGGCATGGCATTGTGTGGGATGTCATGTTCGGGAAGGGGGGTGTACATCTAAAAAACACACCACCAGAGCAACACCGACTTGAGGGCCCGATAATTTGTTCTCCCCCAGCCAGCCAAGCTGCCGAACAGGTCCCCAGTGAAGACGTGATTCCTTGGGGCAGGGTGCAGGGTCCCCCCACCGCAAACCTCACCTGGGAGGTAAGCCAGAGCTCCATGGGGGGAGACCTTGGGCGGACAGTGGGGTGGGCAGGGGAGTCGGGTACAGCTCAGGTGGTGGGGGTAAAATAGAAAAAAATACATATCTCTTCTCAAATCAGGTATATACTTCCTGGAGAGTGTACTAGTTCATTCCCACTACATATGTGAAATAGGGCTGCCTTTTGGCGTCAACTTTATTTCATATAGTAACAGAGAAAATTCTGCGCTACTTTAATGATTATCACTTTCATGCCTCCTCAATTACAAATGTGTTGTGCTCAGTTTTAAGGTACCCAGATGATATAATGCTAATGTCATGCTCCCCAATAGGCCCCAAAGAAAAGCTTCAGCAAGTTGAATCAGTAATGTCTGTCTTAAAAAAATGATTTAACAAAAGACTCAAGCAATGCTTTTTGGTGGGAGAAAACATTAACACATTTGGTGCATGACTGATAAAATGCTAGAGGAAATAAGACAATGCACATACTGTATCTGGGTATGCACTTGAGTTCAAGCTTAAACAGGAATTATCATCAGAGTTATACTGTTTCATGTGCTGTTACTGTAAAACAAGCTTTAGTCAGATTTAATAATTGTTACAGTAGATGTTCTGGTTGACCTGCATTAATACAGTACTCAGTTTTAACTCACAGCTCCAGTGTTTGGGGGCTTTTATCTAATGATATAACTGAAGTCATTTTATCGAGCGTCTACAAAAAAAATTAGAGCAGAGTTGGGATGGGTTAGAGTAATTGAGGAGATGGTTACTGACATTTGGGGTTATGGGATGAAAATCTCTTTTGTAGAGAGAAATAGACGTCCATTTCTCTGTTATGAAGAAAAACTTTATTACTTGAATGAGGGTTACCAAAACCCCTGGCTAAATACTGCCATTCTGGGTTTAAAATCAATCGTCAATCTCTTCCAGTTATGGATTCATCAGACTGAGGACATTATTTTCAGTAAACAATATGTAGTGATTGTTAAGCAGAGATTACACACTATCAACAGACAAGTATATATTTATAATATAAAATCTTCAAAATAAATCATTGTTGATATCCTAAAACAAAAATGTATCACTATCTTGAAAATTATCTCAGCTGCATTCAGGATCCAACTCCCCATTGTGCAATGACTATAGACAGAAGAGAAACATCGAAACATAGAATTTGAGGGCAGATAAGGACTGCTTGGCCCACCTAGTCTGCCCATTTCCCTACCTAATGGATAAACTGTAGATCCTAGAATGGGAATTTTACCCTCCAAGCTTTTGGACTTAAGATATGAGAAAATTAAAAAATAGATAGTTACCATGTGATTGTGGTTTATATCCAAATTGAAGATTTGACACGTAATCTTTAATTGTAATTGGCACGTCAAAACTCATTAAATATATCCATGATTCTACGTTTTACTGACTTCCCTAAAATAAATTAACTTTGATTATTCTAACTGGTGAGGATATTGCTACTTTGCAACAAACCGCCGCATTCTTCAAATCATGTTTACAGATAAGAAAGTTTAAATCTCATATTGAAAAGGTTTAATGCAACTGCCATAAAATTCCTGAGGTATAAGCAAAACTAGAAATCTTAAAGAGTAAAGTACCTTCTTGATCTCATGAGTAACTTGTAGCTTACCTTTTCCTCATAGAAATAATATTCAAATGCTGTAAATTCTTGAAGTAATATGGGACTGTACTAAAAATACTCTATTCTATGCACTGTGGGGGCTGTGCACCAGTATGGGCTGGGTACATGCAAGAGGCACGTACCTGGCCTGCACAGCTCTGCACCTGCCGATAGGTACACTGGGCATGGCATTCGTGATAGCTGGCCATCGCAGGGCACCTGTCCATTGCCCTAGACCCCAACAAACTGGTGCACAGGGGACTTATTGACAGACATAGCTGGGCATCCAAATGGATACCTGACCTGGTCTGGGAGTGGATTCCCTGCTGTCCACAGAGCAGGGGATTGTGGGACACCCACACTTCCCAGTATTGGGATTGAAATGGGAAATTGCCCAGTGGCTGCTTCCAGCCCTTTCTGCTGGACTGGAGGGCTGAAGCAGTAAATGCAGGTACCTCCAGTCCTGCTGCCGCTGGTTCATCCCTAATTGTTCGGCCAAAGCTAGTCTCCTGACAGACCTGACCAAGAAAAGGTTTTCCAACAAAGTACAGTGGTCCCCAGAATGTGACCAGGCTTTTAGAACAAAAAAAGCAATCCTGTGTACAACCCCAGTGCTGCAGAGTCCCAGTTTTGCAGACCCTTTCGAGGTGCATACAGATGCATCTGGGACAGGTATTGGGGTAGTGCTTACACAATGGATTAATAGAGAAGAACACCCACAGTATACATAAACCGTAAGTTGCATGAACGAGAGCAAAGGTATGCAACTGTAGAAAAAGAATGTCTAGCCTTAAAGTGGACTACTGAGGTGTTGAAATATTATTTATGGGGTACTTAATGTAAGGTCCTCACAGACCATAACCCCTTTTGTTGGCGCCACCAAATGTGGGAGAAGAATCCACACATCATGAGGTGGTACTTAACCTTACAGCCCTATAAGTTTACAGTCTTGCACAAAGCCGGGACTGCTCATCTAAATGCAGACTATTTGCCTCAGTATGGGGCAGAAATTGAAGTGTCTGATTAAACAGTCTGTAAATATACTGTAATATGTATGTCTAGTCAATGATTTTAATGTCCGAGGGTAAATGTATGGTATGATATAAACAGAAGGAACTTAGGTTGCCTTGGTGATCTTTTGCTGCCAGTTACATAATGAATGTTTCTAAGGGACCCTGGGACGGAGCTTAAGGGAGAGGGTGGGCCAGAGCTCCAACCCCTCCAGAGTTAGGAAGGTGGTAAACCTGTAATCAATCTGTGTTTGAAAATGTTTATGAAACATGAAACGTGCATGAAATATAACACTGGTAGACCTGTTGTGTGACAGGGGATGCCTCCCTGCCACGGAAGAAAGTCCCAGGGTAATTGATGTTACTGAATACAGAATTGAGTGTAGCACTTAGGTCTGACCTTTGTGCAACCAGACAGTTTTGCTAAGGGACCCTGGGATGGAGCTTCATAGAGAGGGTGGGCCCGCCTCCCTGTAGTCAGTTGACCTTAGCATCACTCAACATAAATGTACTTTATTTAAGCCCTCTTTTTTTATTTATTTATTAGGTCTAGGACTACAATACCTTTGAACCAGGGCTCTTTTACAAAGGTTCCACTTATACAAATGCTGAGGGCTTACTAAACATGATGCTAACACTGTCCTTAACTTAAAAGTAAATAAAGTAACCCAGGACTGGATTAAATAAGAAGAGGGAAGTGGAGGTTTCCCACCCACTGTGATTGACAGTTTTCCTCTTATTAAACTGGCCACATGAGGCTGCTGCTGGCCTAAAGGGCCCTTGGACTGGCACCTCACCGAGTCTCCCTACTCAGGTAAGACTGGCTTCATTTTGCTGTCCAGAGTTGTAGGCCAGAATTTTACCTTTTTAGTTTTAACAACAACAAATGTTAAAATCTCTACCTGGGCATTCTTCTAAAGAACCACATAAGACTGCCTATGGTACTAATAATGAATTCCCAGGTAACCTTAGTTAGAAAAGTAACTCATTCTTTATTCTTTACCTTGCATTGTTTTAGAGTGTCCGTTTTATTTTGTTTTTTTCCAATAAGGAGGGAGGAAGGGAGCAATACATTTTATTTTCTTTTACTACTCCTCTCCTCCCTGTTTCATTTATTTCCTATGAAGGGCATTTTATGTTGCAGCATTTTCTTATAGTTCTTGCTACAAAAAAACATTTTACATAAAAACCACAAGGGGTTCTCTGCACTATTAGAACCTAATATTTTATGCAAACTTAAATAGCCACACAAGGCTTTCTCTTAAGCTCTTTCTTTATATTTTGAGAGCCTACATATAGAACCAGGAGCAGAAGGGGTATGGAAACAAAACGGAAAAATGGTTGCTGCCCTGTCCACCAGTATAACAGTATACAGATATGGGAAAAGTTCACAAACATGGGGACATTCTAATTTTTCCAGCCCCAAAGCTGTTCTTTCTTGTATTCTTTAGGCTATCCTTGGTGACCTTATTCACTTAATGTGCCTTCTTTTTGTGCATGCCTGCATAAGGCCTTGGAGGTCATATGCACTTGACCTCCCTGTGAATTTGGACCAAAGAGGATATAAGAAAGAAAACAGAAAAGGGATAGGACTGGAGAGATAGGGAAAAGTTTGCCCAAAGGTGGCCTACCTTCTGGACTAGAAAATAAAGAGACAGTAATAAGAAAGGGTGGTTATAACCAGGTGATTTTAAAATAAACAAGCATTTGTCAATGCCGAATGTTTACTTGCTGGCATTAGCATTGGAAGTGCAGAAGTTAGACAGATGCAGAATAGGAATGGCAGTGAAGTATTGAACTGACGCCAACCCCACCCACACCCTGTAGAGATGGACAGGCATTGGGGTGTGCCTTTGGGTCGTCGCCCATAATGCTCATGCCATTTCACCTCACCCTACCCTGCAGACACTGACAAGTGTCAAGGTGTGCCTTGGGGTGTTTGGGCTTTACACTCACCCCATTCCATAAGGAAATACACTGAAATGGGTGCAGTATAGGAGAATGGGGTGAACTTTGGAACCAAAGAGTCCAAGGCACACCTCGATGCCTGTCACTGGCTGCAAGGTGGGGTTGGGGGTGGAATGCCGTGAGCATTACTGTTGATAATCTTGAGTAACACCCCTGATGCCTGTCAGTCCCTACAGGGTAGGGCATTATGGTTGGAAACCCTAACGCCCTGGGCATTTCTTGGTATTTTCACTCCAAGTTTTCAACATGGGCTTTTTGTGACCCCACCGCATGAGCAGTGACACTATCAGTTTGTTAGCCGAAAGGTGATTTTGCACAGTGACTGTGCCATTTGGTGCCACAGGTGCAAAAACACATTTTGGGCAGGATGTGAAAAATGACAGCTGTACTGTTCATGAGGAGGTGTTAAAAAAATGGTAATGTTGAAAATCTGGAGTGAAAATATAAAAAAATTGGTGAAGTCACAAGCGTGCGTAAAAACTGCACAATGTACACCTGTAATGCAATTATTTTGGGAATTTTTTACACCAGATTTTCAACATAGGCATTTTGGGACCTCTGCTCATGAACAGTGGCACTGTGATTTTCTTAATCCGTCCCGAATATTGATTTCATACAGCGACCGTGCCCATTGTGTGCCACAGGTGCAAAAACACATTTTGGGCAGGATGTGAAAAATGACAGCTGTACTGTTCATGAGGAGGTGTTAAAAAAATGGTAATGTTGAAAATCTGGAGTGAAAATATAAAAAAATTGGTGAAGTCACAAGCGTGCGTAAAAACTGCACAATGCACACCTGTAATGCAATTATTTTGGGGATTTTTTACACCAGATTTTCAACATAGGCATTTTGGGACCTCTGCTCATGAACAGTGGCACTGTGATTTTCTTAATCTGTCCTGAATATTGATTTCATACAGCGACTGCGCCCATTGTGTGCCACAGGTGTGAAAACATGTTTTGGGTAGGAAGTGAAAAATGACAGCTGTACTGTTCATAAGACAGTGTGCAAAAATGACAATGTTGAAAATGTGAAGTAAAAATATAAAAATTGGCGAAGTTACGAGTGTGCGTAGGAACTGCGCAACGTACGCTGGTAACACAGTCATTTTTTGGAATTTGTTTACCAAATTTGCAACATGGGCTTTTTTGGACCTCTCCTTATGAACACTGTCACTGTGACTTTCTTACTCTGTCCTGAACATTGATTTCGCACATTGGGTAGGATGTGAAAAATGACATAGGAGGTGTGGAAAAATGCCAGTGTTGAAACTCTGGAGTGAAAATATAGAAAATTGTCTAAGTTATGAGTGTGCATGGGAACTAGTAAATACACACTCATAACACAGTCATTTTCTGGAATTTATTCACCAAATTTGCAACATGGGCTGTTTTGGGAGCCCACCTTATGAACAGTGATACTGTCATTTCATTAATCGGTTCTGGAAGGTGATTCCACACAGTGAGCGCGAAATCACCTTTTGGGACCGAATAACGACATGACATTGACTGAGTTCATGAGGTGGGTTCCCAAGAACCCCATGTTGAAATTTTGGTGCCAAAAGTCAAAAAAATGACCGAGGTATCCACCTAAGTTGAAACCCCCCATTTATGCCATTATATACAGCTTACTGGCATTTCTTCAATTTGTAGTCGGCTTTGAAGAGTGCAGATGTGTTCCCGCTCCACTGAAGATCGCAGCGCTGGACCTCCAGAGGTAAGTACGGGGTGAGGCTGGGTGCAAAGAGGTGGGGTGTGCAGAGGGTGGGTTCAGGTTGGGGGAGGGGCTGCAATGCAAAAAACAGCGTGGGACTGTTTTCTTGTTTACAGGTAAAAAAAACTTTGCGTGAAGGTTTTCTTTTTTCCAGGTACATTTGAGACGCTGGGGTGGGCTCCCAGTGTGCCACCTGGGTGTTTTGGGGGGCACTGGAGCTGATGGGGATTAGGCACCCCATTGGCAAAGAAAATGGGACTGTGTCTGGGGAGGCATGATGCCGAGGGGGATTGGGCACCCCCTCGGCAGACACATTTAACTATAAGAACATCATGCCAATGGGGATTGGGCTCCCCCATTAGCAAATGTACTGGGGAGGGGGCATGCCAATGGGGGGATTGGCCCCTCGATGTCAGCTTTCATGGGACTATGAGAGGCAGATGACAACAGCCGCTACCATGTTTATTAAAATGTTACATCAAGCAAAGCACACCCTGTAATGAGGGGGCACTCCCTTATCGCAGCAGTGAATTTCTTTCAAGTTGGTGGCACGCTTCTGAGCTGCTGTCATAGACAGCATGCTCATTCATTGGTGCCACGGAGACAAGCCCCAAAAAGCAGTGGCGGCATTGGCCACAACACAGCCACACCTCCACAACCTGCTACTCCAGCAAGCTGTCACAACTTGTTTCCTGCACATGCAGGCAAGCAAACATAATAATGGTCTGATTCCAGTAACAGGGACGTTTCCTGTCACAGTCACTTAGAGCAGGCATGCCTTCTGGCCACTACCCCACACTGTCAACATGTGTAATTGTGCACACAGCCAGGGGATTGAGGGTGGAAGGGGCATGCGCCCCCCGGTGCACGCTGTGGTCCGTTGACCACTGATGCATTATTTTAACTCCTAGGTTGCCTACACAATTCGGATACCCAGCATATAGGCATTTTTATTTTATGTGCATAGGGTGCTTTATGATTTGTGCTCTAACAGTTGTTAAAAGATTACCAGCTCTACTCGTTGGGGGTGTAGGTAATCAGGCTTGAACTGAACCTCTGTCAGGTTTCCTGCCTGGGGAATAGCAGGGCGGTAGCTAACAAAGAATTCTTATTGAGCCCCATTATGGGTAAAGTTGTGCACAAAACTGTTTATATTAGAAACTGAAGGTTTTATTACATTGGGTATCATTTTAGTGCATTAACTGATAATTTACTAGACCATGCTTTTAACAATTATATAATAAAGTACTTGCCAGCACCAACCCCCTATATTGGGCCACGATACAATTGACTGGTCAGGGAGCTGGCTCCGGGGGCTGATTGAGGACTGGGGGGCAGAGCTTCATAGAGATGGCTAGGTTCGGGGTGTTTTTTCCTGTAAGCAGGGTAGGGACGTGCAGTGACAGCCAGCGTCTGCCCCGCCCTGATGTTTTGCGAGTGTTGGCACGGTGCGGTAACCTAGCATTCTCTAGGTGCTGCTCATGTGCCCAACATTACCCCCTCACTCCCGGAGAAGGAGAGCAGTCCTGGGGATGCTTGATCCTTCTCTCCACGTCCAGCTCTCCGATGACCTGGGTCCGTTCCTGAACCTGGGTCGCTAGCGTCGCAAGCGGAAATCCAACCGCTGCACCGATGGGCTGGTTTTTTCTGTATTTGTATGTGTAGTAATATTATCACTACTTTGTGTAGTAATATGATTGTGTAGTAATATGAACCTCACACCAAGGATGCATGCATCTCAATCCCTGGGTACACTGTAATCTGACAAGACCGGCATAGTGGCAAAAAGGGAGGTGGCATAGCCATGTACATCAATTTCACCCTTAAATCAACCACCGTGTCACTCTCTCTCTCCCATCCTCACAAACTATAGAATCCTTGATGGTAAAAATCCTCCCAGCATCATACCATCCCCATCTATGTAGCTGGCTCCTACTGCCCCCCTAACTCCCCCATATCCTGTATCCAGGATCATCTAATGGCCCTCAAATCCCACACACCAGCAGGTGAGCTACACATCTTAGGTGACTTCAGTATGAATTGGCCCGCTCCTTCCTGCTCTAAAGTACGAAATGACTTGGCCACTCTGAACCTGGACCAGCTGATCAAGGAACCCTCTCGCCTAAACCCCAAAACACAGAACCACTCTCTGTTAGATGGGTCCCTCATCTCCCACCCTCACAGGATTATCTCATCTGGTCTCTTACCTGACTTCCTAAGTGACCATCATACAATTTACTCAATAAGGAAAGTCTTTAAACCAACAGCCCCCCCAGAAACCTGCAAATCAGGTCATATAAATCTCTGGACCTTGTGTCCCTCATACATGACCTGGCAAACATAGACTGGTCTGCCATCTCATGTGCCTCCTCCATAGACTCTGCACTGGCTTTTTTCAAGACCAAATTCCTCTCAGTCTGGGACACCTACGCCCCCCCTCAGGCATACCTGGGTTTGAGAGGCCCACCTGTCCTGGATCTCCACTGATGTCATGACCAGTCTCCAAGCCAGGGATCAGGCCTGGAGGGCCCATAAAGCTACTGGTTCTCACTCAGACTATCAGAAATACCATGCCCTTCGAAAGCATGCACTAGGCAAATCCCCCAGGCAAAAGCAAATTATTTCCGATCCACCTTCCTCTCAAATACAAATCACCCCACAAAATTCTGGAAAGTCATTCAATCCCTCTTCTCCCCTCCATTCCAACCCTCCACCCCTATCATTAACACTGGGAACACCACTGTTGAGGACCCACTAGCAGTGGTCGCAGAGTTCAACTCATTCTTCACAAACTGTACTGCATCACTGCTGTCCTCTCTCACCCGCTCCACACCAGCACATCCCACCACACCATGATCTGCCCAAGCCACCTCAAACGCTTTTGTTTTCCAACCTGTTACCCCTGTCGATATATACAATGCCCTGCTTAAACTAAATCCATTCAAAGGCAAATACCCCTCCAGGTTGGACACTAAAATGCTCACCCTGTCTGCCCGAGCTATTGCCTCCCCACTGGCCTCTCTTTTCAATCTGTCATTCTCTCTAGCTTCTATCCAGCTGAATGGAAGCATGCCACAGTCATACGTCTCCTGAAGGGTGGCGACCCCTCCCTCCCAGGTAACTACCCCATATTTCTCTTCTCCCCATTCTAGTTAAACTGCAGGAACACCTAGTCCTTTCCCAGCTCTCCTTCTTCCTTGAATCTACATTTCTTCACCCCATTCCAGTCTGGTTTTAGGAAGTCCCACTCCACTACCACCTCCCTCCTAAGGTTCACCGATGCCATCCTCACTGGTATGGATTAAGACCACATTACCTCAGCCATCTTTGTCAACCTTGCAAAGACTTTTGACACTGTCTCACACCCTCTTCTCCTCACCAAGATTTCCCTAGCTGGGCTCACCAGCATATCAACCAATTGGTTCCACTCCTACCTGGTGGGCAGGACCCAATCCGTCAGGATTGGAAACTCCATCTCCTCCCCTTTCCCCATCTCATATGGGGTCCCCCAAGACTCAGTTCTAGGGCCACTACTGTTCTTCGTTTTCCTCAATAATCTACCCGCAGCCTGCCCACATACATCCATTCACATGTATGCAGATGACACAGTTCTGTATACTTCAGGCCATTCTCCCTCTGATGTAGAATTCAGCCTACAGCTAGGCTTCAATGATGTTCAGCTCTGGTTTCACTCAAATCAACTATTCTTGAACACAAAGAAAATAGTCTCCATGACCTTTGGCACAAGGCAGAGACTATCTTGGCTACCCTCCCTTCCCACCTTCCACGTCCTGGATGGGACAAAGCTGGAGGCTTGCTCCTCCTTTAGATACCTTGGGGTATGGCTCGATCAGCACCTCAATTTTTCCGTATATGTTGAGGCACTCCTCAAGAAGTTGCACCCCAAGCTTGGAGTGCTGTACCGTAACCGAGGGTGCATCCTACTACTGGCCCGTTGGGAGATTGTACAGAAAATGATCCTCCCTATCTTTGACTTTGGGGATGTAGTCTATTGTGCCACTTCCAAGACTACCCTAACCAGACTGGACACCCTCTTCCACTCCTTCGGTCGTTTCATCCTTGACTGTCCTCTCAACACACACTACTGCAACCTCTACCAGGATTTGCACCTACCCTCACTGCAGAATAGTAGGTTGTCTCACTGCGCCAGGCTCATGGCCAAGTACTGGACGCAGTCCCTGCCCCCATACCTCTCTAGTGCCCTATTCTCACCTCCCTCACCTTCGCACTGCGTTTGAAATTATGACACCCGCTCCCTGAGTGTCCCACGTATGGCTACCACTGCAGGACAGGCAGCCTTCTCCTATCGCATGACTAAATTGTGGACTTCCCTACTACTAGCCAATCCTCCCTTTGAAGGCACCTCCTACCAGGTGGCCTTAAAAAACTCAGGCACTATCTCACCCAGATTGACTGGTCTCCCACCAACCATGCCCCAAGCACTAACTCTGTGCTCGACCTCTTCACACAGGCTTTCAATAAGGCCTGCAATCTCTATGCACCACTCAGCAGACATCGCTCAAAAAAATCAAAATGCACCTTGGGTCACCCCATCCCTGCTCCAAAAACTCCGGAAGAGGGACAACCTCTGGAATATTGCTGTGGAGTCAGGCAAAGTGTCGGACAGGCAAGCCTACAATGCTGCACACAATCAGTGCATATGGGCCATCTGCAAGGCCAAAGCGGAGCACTACCAGGCCACCCTTACCTCCTTCTGGGGCTCAGCCTGGACCTTCTGGGATAATATAAAAGAGCTGAATGGGAAAACATGTTCCCCCCATCCCAGCTTTCTATTGACGGTTCTATTACCACAGACCCCTTCAACATAGCTAACTGCCTTAATCCCACCTTCACTGACCTAAGTTCTGTCCTCCCCAGTAGTTTCTTTTTTTACTTTTTTTATTTGTCCTTTTTGCTGCCCGCAGCTGCTGATTCATCAGCCCGGTCACGGACCCCTGTACCCCCACATCCAGATTGGCCGCAACTCCCTATACCCACGGCTTGCCCCCTTGGGGTGGGGTTATGGCACCTGAGCTCAGTGCTGTAATCTTAGGACCAGTTTGGAAGCTGGCCTGGAGACTAATCGGGGCCAGGGATGGGCACTCACTCATGGCGCTGTGAGGATTTTCCTCTTACATTACCAGGGTGGGACGCAACAATGATCTTCGCTCACCCTGCCCCTCTGCAGATCCCGATGCCGGCGCTTGCAATTCCTCCTGGCCTCCTCCAGGAGTCCTACATGCACTGGGCGTTCACCCCACTCTTCCCCCCCGGAGAAGGAGAGCAACCCTGAGAGTGCTCAATCCTTCTCCCCCGGCTGGCACTCCAGTTCCCCGGGTCCATTCCCTAACCCGGGTCACTGATGTCGCAAGTGGAAATCCAACCACTGCGCCGGCAGGCCGGCTCTCCCCAGTAGTTTCTTTGACCCTGTGCCGGAATCTCAACCACCTGTCCTACAATGCCCTCACTTCCACCTATGCAAGATTTCGACCTAAGAAACCAGACTGTGCCTGCAAAAAGCCCTGGGCAGCAATAGCCCTAGCAACAACACCCTGGACACCAGGATCCTGCATCAAGTACTTGATGATGTCCTTGTCCCACTGACTGACTTACTAAATCGATCCCTCTGTCTAGGTCAATTCCCCAGTGTCTGGAAAATGGCTATCATCACACCCATACACAAAAGTGGTGATAAGTCCTCCCCAAACAACTATAGGCCAATCTCCATACTTCCCCCTCTTTCCAAAGCTATCGAAAAAGTGGTGGCCACTCAGCTCACCGAGTACCTGACCAAATATATGACATACTATGACCTGAGCAGCATGGTTTACGCACAGGACATAGTACCACCACAGCCCTCCTTGAATTTTCCAACTATCTACACTCCTCCCTAGACTCTGGCAATCTTGCTGGTGCAGTGTTCATTGACCTCTCCAAGGCTTTTGACACTGTTTGCCATCCTCTTCTGCTTGACTCCCTCTACCAAATTGGTTTCTCCACTGGTCCTCTCACCTGGCACTCCAGCTGCCTCTCAGCTTGCTCCCAGTGCATAAAATTCAATGGGACCTTATCCAGCACCCGACCAGTTTGCTCCGGGGTCCCCCAGGGCTCTATCCTGGGGCCCCATTTTGTTCAGTCCCTACCTCAACACCCTGCCCAGTGCCTGCTCTGGCAAAATTCTTCTTTATGCTGATGATGCCATTCTCTTTGCCTCTCACCATAAACCTGCCTCACTCCAGGACTCTCTCCAGCTCACCTTTAACCAAGCTGAAAAATGGTTCAAGGATCATAGAAACATAGAAACATAGAATCTGATGGCAGATAAGGACCGCTTGGCCCACCCAGTCTGCCCATTTCCCTACCTAATGGATAAGCTGCAGATCCTAGTTAACCAGCAGCCTACTTCTTTCTACCCCCACCCCTAGAATTGCCTTATGACTGTCCCATGCATGCTTGAATTCAACCACTGTTTTTGACTCCACAACCTCCTCCGGAAGGCCATTCCATGCATCCACAACCCTGTCTGTGAAAAAATACTTCCTTACATTACCTCTGAGCCACACCCCCATCTTCAAATTGTGCTCTCTTGTTCTTGCACACCTCTTTTTTTGAAAGATGCTACCCTCTTGGACTTTGTTGATTCCCTTAAGGTACTTGAAAGTTTCTATCATGTTCCCCCCCTTTCTTCGGGGCTATACATATTAAGCTCCTTTAGCCTCGCTTCATATGTCTTCTGGTGCAGACCCTGCACCATTTTAGTTGCCCTCCTCTGGACAGCTTCCATCTTGTCTATGTCCTTGTGGAGATTGGGTCTCCAGAACTGCACACAGTACTCCAGATGGGGTCTCACCAGATGTACATCCCAGGGTACTTAAGGAGCTAAAGGAGGAACTAGCAGAGCCATTAGCAGAATTGTTTAGTGAGTCTCTGAGCACAGGAGAGGTCCCAGAAGACTGGAGAAGGGCTCATGTGATCCCACTCCACAAGAGTGGTAGCAGGGAGGAGGCGGGGAACTACAGACCGGTCAGTCTTACCTCAGTAGTGGGCAAGATTATGGAGGCACTCTAAGGAAAGGATAGTGCAACACCTGGAATCCATAGGGCACAGGATCCAAGACAGCATGGGTTTACAAAGGAAGGTCCTGTCAAACTAATCTCATAGATTTCTTTGACTGGGTAACCAGAGTGGTGGACCAAGGGGAGCAGTTGATGTCGCCTACCTTGACTTCAGCAAAGCTTTTGACACTGTTCCACATAGAAGATTGATAAATAAGCTAGGTAGGCTCGGGATGGGTCAGAAGTTGGTCAACTGGGTGGCAAACTGGTTGACTGGCAGAAAACAGAGAGTGGTGGTAAATGGTATACAGTCAGAAGAGATGCAAGTCACAAGTGGGTACCTTAGGGATCAGTCCTGGGGCCAGTCCTATTCAACATCTTCATTAATGACCCCGCAGATGGACTAGAGGGTAAGGCTTGTCTGTTTGCAGATGACACCAAGATCTGCAACAGAGTAGATGATCCAGATGGGGTGGGCAGAATGAGAAGAGATCTGGATAAACTAGCAGAATGGTCAGAAGAGTGGCAACTGGGATTTAATGCAAAGAAGTGCAAAATCATGCACATATGGAAGAGAAACCCTGAAGCCACTTATAGGCTGGGAGGGGAGTTGCTAGCAGTCACAAAGGAAGAAAGAGACTTGGGCATCACCATCACTGATGACCTAAAATCATCCAAGCAGACCTCTAAAGCAGTAGGTAAGGCTAGAGGGGTGTTAGGGTGTATTAGTAGGGGTATCACAAGTCGTAAGAGGGAGGTAATAATCCTCTGTACAAGACATTGGTTAGGCCCCATCTGAGTATCATGCAGTATTGAGGCCACACCTCACAAGGACATTAACCAAATTGAGGCAGTTCAGAGAAGGGCAACCAAAATGGTGCAGGGACTGCATCAGAAGACATATGAGGACAGATTAACGGAGCTCAATATGTATACCCTTGAGCAAAGGAGGAGAGGGTGATATGATCGAGACATTTAAACACCTTAAGGGCATAAACAAGGTGAAAGAGTCTAACATGTTTAAATAAGAAAATAGCAGGACAAGAGGACACAGCATGAGATTAGAGGGAGGCCGATTAAGGGGAATGTGGAAATTCTTTTCACAGAAAGGGTGGTAGATGCATGAATGGCTACCACAAGAAGTGGTGGCTATGAATACAGTGCAGGGCTTCAAACAGGCATGGGATAGGCATAAGGGAGCAATACAAATGACTATGAATAGATAGGTCACTGACAGAGCAAAGGCCGATGGCACATTTATAAGGTAGAAAAAGAAATGGGCAGACTGGATGGGCCTTGCGGTCCTTATCTGCCATCAACTTCTATGTTTCTATGTTTCTATATGTACAGAGGGATAACGACTTCCTGTTTTCTACTGGTGATGCCTCTCCCTATGCTTCCCAGTATCCCCCCAGCCCTCCTTACTGCCCTCTCACATTGCTTGCCCACCTTTAAGTCATCTGATATGACTACCCCCAGCTCCCTTTCCATTTTTGTTCTTGTTAGTATCTCACTAACCATTGCGTACTCTTCCTCTGGGTTTTTGTTTCCCAGGTGCATTACCTAGCACTTCTTAGCATTGAATCTAAGCTGCCATACATTTGACCAATCCTCTAACCTTGCCAAGTCCCTTCTCATCCTTTCCACCCACCGTGTGCATCAACTCTATTGCAGATCTTTGTGTCATCTGCAAAGAGACATACTTTTCCTTCCAGTCCCTCTGCAATGTCGCTTATAAAGACATTGAAGAGGACCGGTCCTAATACTGAACCCTGCGGTACCCCACTAGTAACCCCCCTTTCTTCAGAGTGGACTTCATTTACTATTACCCTCTGTGTCCTATTCTCCTGCCAATTCTTTACCCAGGTTATCATCTTGGGACCCACTCCCAGGCTGGATAACTTGAATATTAATCTTTTGTGTGGGACTGAGTCAAATGCCTTGCTAAAGTCTAGGTAGGCCAAGTCCACAGCCCCTCCCTGATCTACTACTTTGGTCACCCAGTTAAAGAAATCTATTAGATTCATCTGGCATAACCTTCCAGCTGTGAATCCATGCTGCCTTGGGTCCTGTGCCCCTCTGGCCTCTAGGTACTTGACAATTCTTTCCTTCAGAAGTGATTCCATCAATTTCCCTATCACTGAGGTTAAACTAACAGGTCTGTAGTTTCCTGCTTCTGCCCTGCTCCCACTTTTGTGAAGGGGAATCACATATGCGCTCCTCCAGTCCTCAGGTACCACCCCATCCTCCCATGATTTGTTAAAGAGGGTAGTCAGTGGTATCACCAGTTCTACCCTTAGTTCTTTTAGAATTCTGGGATGAATCCCATCAGGCCCCATTGCTTTGTCCACCTTCAGTTTTAAGAGTTCTTTCAGAACACCTTCTTCTGTAAATGGGCTGGTATCAACTTCTGTATCCAGAGTGTTTCTATTGTTTGTTTTAGGTACCTCCCCCTCTTCATTTATAAATACTGAGCAAAAATATTTGTTTAGTATCTCTGCCTTTTCACAGTCACCCTCTGACCACCCCTTCCCCTTTATTAAGCCTCACTATCCTTTCCTTAGTCTTCCTTTGCTCCCTGATGTACCTAAAAAAAGTTTTATCCCCCTTCTTAACTGAGTTGGCTATCTTTTCCTCAGTTCAGGCCTTTGCTGTTCTGACTGCCTTCCCAGCTTCCTTTTGCTTTAACTGATACAATTCTCTGTCCTGCTCCTTCTGTGATTCCTTGTACTTTCTGAATGCTTTTTTTTTCTCTTGAACCTTCTCTGCCACCTCCTTTGAGAACTATAGTGGTTTCTTACATCGTTTTGTTTTGTTTGTTTGCTTCACACAAAGGCTTGTTACCTCTGTGATGGCAGTTTTTATTATTCCCCATTGTTCTTCCACCACTCCTTCCTGCCCATTTGCTAGTGCATTCCTTAGGCACTCACCCATTTTGGCAAAGTCAGCCTTTTGCCTTTGTATGGCTTAACTCTACTGCTGTGTTGTGTTGTGTTGATCGTGAACCATACTGTTCAATGGTCGCTAGTTCCCAGATGGCTACCCGCTTCTACATCTGTGATTCTCTCTCCATCTCCATTTGAGAGAACCAGGTCTAAGACTGCTCCCTCTTGAGTGGGTTCCAATACTAGTTGTCTAAGGCATGTCCTCTGTAGGGCATCTAGAATAACCCTACTCTTAGAAGTGGTTGCTGCAACTGCACTCCAGTTAACATCTAGCATATTCAGATCACCCATCAGCAGTATCTCCCCTTTATCTGCCATTCTAAGTATACTTTCTATCATTTCTTTGTCCATTTCCTCTCCCTGAGAGGGGGAGTCTGTATACAACCCCTGTGCGGATTGTGGTGCCATTGCCTGCCTCCAAATTGACCCACAGTGCTTCTTCTCCTCCCTGTTTACCCTTTTGTTCTGTTGCTTTGATTCCTTCCCTTATGTAGAGAGCTACTCCTCCTCCTCTTTTACCCTCCCTGTCCCTCCTGTAGATAGTGTATCTTGGTACTGTATGTTTATGTCCCAGGCATGGTTCTGTGTGTACCATGTTTCTGTGACTGCCACAATATTCAGATGTTCCTCCTCCATCAAGGCCACTAATTCAGGAAGCTTGTTACCCAGACTACAGGCATTGGTACTCATTGCTCTCCATTTTTTGATGGCTTTACCTTCTGTAGCAGCATCCCCCACTGACCTTTCTACCTTGGTCTTTTTCTCATTTAGTACCCTGTTTTGTAGAGGGAGGCTGGGATTTTCCTGCTGCTTATCAGTGCCTCCCCCCTTGACTAGTTTAAAAGCTTGCCAAAGAAGCATTTAAACCGATTGCCCAAAATACATGTTCCCTTCCTGGACAGATGCAGACCATCCTGCCAGTATAGGCTGGTGTCCCTCCAGGTGGAGCCCCAGTCCCCAATTAAGCCAAACCCCTGTGCTCCACACCATTTTTTCAACCATTTGTTAAACTGCATGGTGCAAAGTACCCTCACCTCACCTATGTCACTAACAGGCAGTACCTCTGAGAAGGATACTGTGTGTGCTACTTGTCTTAGACCCCTCCCCAACTCTACAAAGTCCTTCTGAACTGCTCTAATCTCATGATGAGCCAAGTCATTTGTCAAGGGTGGACAATGACGTCCAGCTCAGACTTCCGTGCAACTGTTCTCGTGATCCTAAGGATGCACTTCCTGTCCCTGCAAGCCATGGCACCAGGCAGGCAGGCACCTTACTTCAGTTTTCCCTGCCCCCCCAGTTCTATCCCCCTAATAATTGAGTCCCCCACCAGGAGTTGCTTCCTTTCCCTACAATGCCCTCTGCCTCATTCCTGAGGGCCTCCCTTGTGACAGTTGTCTTCAACCTCTTTAGTCTCCTCTGCGGGTGCATCCATAGGAGAACTATGCTCCCCCAGAATGGTGTATGGATTGTGGAATGGAACTACTGACTGGGTTTGCCTCGGTTCCACCACCCTTACCCTCCCTGAGCCCACTGTGGTCCAATTACTGTACTTTCTTCACAACCTCTGAGGTAGTGGTGGTGGCTCTGGTGCTCCCTGGATGGGGGAGGTTCCTTACTACTGTCCAGTGTGGCCTGAAGATGGGCAACTTCCTCCTTCAGGAGAGAGAGTTGTCTACAAACAGGGCAGCATCTCAGCCTCCAGAAAGACTCCCGGAAGACTGCTGTCCCACAGCCATTACATTGCACTACTCCCCACATGTCTGTCTGCCTTGTTTAGTTTTTTTTGTGTGTGTGTGTGTGTGATTGGTTTGTTATATAGAAAAATACATAATATAATGTGTATGCTTATGTTGTCAGTGCAGTGTGCTACAGAGGATATGACAGTGTTATGCACCTTGCCCTCTTGAGGAAATGATGTCAGAACCCCAGGTATAAAGGAACTATTTCCAGTGGTGGGTGGAGTGAGGGGTGGGAAGAGTTTGGGCCTAAACTGTGCCCTCATGAAGCAATCAGCTAAAAGCTCTGACCTACTGCTGCGATGAGTGCCTCCCTGTCAGCAAGATGCCCTACACAACAATTTGACAGAGAAAATACCCTGCTAATCAAACAGAGAAAAATCCAAACATCCAAGCCAGACACAGGTAAACCTCCTGAGCCCCAAAACAGCCTGGTGACTTGTGCTCTGAAAGCAATCAGCCCCAAAACAAGTCAGCTGTGCACAAGGACAGACACAGTAAACAGTATTCAGTCGCTGTGGGTTTAAACTCTTCCTGCACTGAAAATCTTAACAATTGTAACAAAAGTAAAGCAAGGTCCACCTCCCTCTGTTGATTGAAAGACTGCCTTTTCTGATAATTCTAAGTTCCTTATTTCACCCTTCAGTTAGAAGTATCCTCCACCTGAAGAATATTAACTTTCTGAAGGAATCTGCTTCAAACCAAAGACAGTTGTAAATTGTAAGGTTCACCTCCCTCTGTTGTGATCACAACTCATGTTCTTGCAAATCCTAAGTCCACTGTTGCAGCTTCCAGCCAGAGGTAGCTTCACCTGAAGAATATTTGGTTATGTGATAAGCCTGCTAAAATTAGTACTATCAGGTCTGTAAGATTCTTCCAAAGCTATTGACTGATAAGTAGTTGTGATGTAAGCAGTTTCTGAGACAGTCTGGCCTGGCCTTTTAAGGCAGACAGAGATAAACAAAAGAAAAAACAAACAGTTTCCATTCCCTAGGCACTGTCTGAGTCAAATACACAGCCTGTAACCTGCTCTCAAGTCAGGACTTATGACAAATTCTTAGCCCAGTGAATAACTCACAGTATTACAAATATTGCAATGCAAACAGTCAATCACTAACTCCAATCAAGTCAGCTGTGCACAAGGACACAGTAAACAGTATTCAGTCACTGTGGGTTTAAACTCTTCCTGCACTGAAAATCTTAACAATTGTAACAAAAGTAAAGCAAGGTCCACCTCCCTCTGTTGATTGAAAGACTGCCTTTTCTGATAATTCTAAGTTCCTTATTTCACCCTTCAGTTAGAAGTATCCTCCACCTGAAGAATATTAACTTTCCGAAGGATTCTGCTTCAAACCAAAGACAGTTGTAAGGTTCACCTCCCTCTGTTGTGAGCACAACTCACTTTCTTGCAAATCCCAAGTCCACTGTTGCAGCTTCCAGCCAGAGGTAGCTTCACCTGAAGAATCATAGACTTGTTATCAATCTAAAAAGGCCAAGTCTATCCTATTCACCCACCACCAAAACAAGTCCAGAAATGCCTCCCTTCTAATCCTCCCCAGTACACAGCACCCCTTAGAGCAAGTGTTCACATATAAATAGCTAGGGATTACCTTTGACACTGCTCTCACTTTTCACCACCACATAAATGCCCTCTCAGCAGCCACCAGCTCTCAGTTGGGCCTTCTCTACCGGCACAAGGACTGCCTTCCTCCCCATGTGCTCTGGCTGGCCATCACATCCTCTGTCCTGTCCCTAGTGGATTATGGCCTGCCTACATATGGTGCTGCTGATAACACTGCTATCAGTAAAATCCAAATCTCTATAAACAAGGCCTGCAGACTCTTGACCGGGGCACCCATACCTGCCTATTCTATGTCACCGCAAACCTCCTCAAACTTGAAGAAAGACTCCACTACCAAACCTGCCTCTTATCCAAGAAAATTCTTCTCAGGCTCCCCCCCGGGGTGGTTGCATCCCTTCAACTCACCACCCCAACTGTGGCCACCCGCATTTTGGGTAAGGCAACCCTACCCTAGCCCAGCGATCCTTTTGCTACAGGGCTCCCTCCTGGTTCAACTCCCTCCCAGTTGACCTCACCAACATGCTCAAAATTGGTCCCTTTAAAATTGCCCTTTGAGACCACCTTTGTAGCTCACATCACTGTAAATACAACCAACTAAATCCCTGTGCCCTCCTCGGGCCTCCGAAGACTCATGCCATCTTGCTCACTCCAACCTTGACAAAGTCCTCTGGGTTGCTCACCCCCCCCCAGCTGCTCCTACCTGAAAATATATTTCTGCCCTAATTATTACTGCATTGCAGGGACTCATATCTCCCATTTGTATCATACGTTACCTATGTAAATTGTCTGTACATAATGCTCTGTATCACTGTAATAATGCTTTTATCACTGTTATCTATGTATTTTATATATTCACTGTCTGTATTTAGAACTTTGTATTATTGTTTTGTCCTCACTGTGATGAGGTGCCTTTGTAAACGAGTCTCTGACTCAAAGGTTGTAAATCCGATAGTACAAATAAATAAATACAAATATGTATTTATACTCTGCATTGACTCCCCTGCTCCTCCCATTTCTATACATATTGTGTTTTTTTGTTATCAAGCATTTGTCTGATGTATTATGCTCTGTGTTTACTCCCTTGCTCCCCACCCCCCCAAGGACGCATCTGGAATTGAGCAGTAGTCTGCTCAGTATGCCTTCCTGGTAAAACTGGAAAAACTGGCTGAGGGACAGAACCCAGAGGGTGGTGGTGGTGGGGGAAGAGTTATCTGGCACCAGAGAGGTAACCAGTGGGGTCACACAGGGCTCTGTGCTATGGCTGGTGTTGTTCAATGTCTTCATCAGTGACATTGGGGATGGCATTAAAGGCAAAATGTGCCTATTCACAGATGACAGCAAGCTCTGTGGGAGAGTGGACACAGCTGAAGGGATAAGAGACCTACAGGAAGATTTGAAAAGCTGGGGAGGTGGTCCAGGATCTGGCAGCTTGGCTTCAATGCCAAGAAATGCAAAGTTATGCATTTTGGAGCCAAGAATCCCAGGACAGAGTATTACCTGGGCGGAGTTCGAGTATCTGCATCAGAGGAGGAGAAGGACCTGGGAGTGATGATCACTAGTGACCTGAAGCACTCCACGCAGTGCAAGAAAGCAACAGCAAAGGCAAACAAGATGCTGGGATGCATAGCTAGGGGGATCAGTAGTAGGAGAGAGGAGGTTATACTGTCCTTGTACAGGTCACTGGTAAGGTCGCATCTAGAGTATGGAGTTCAGTACTGGTGCCCACACCTCAAAAAGGACATTAACCTGCTGGAGAAGGTACAGAGGAGGGCTACAAAGATGATAACTGGTCAACAAGGCAAGGCATATGAGGAGAGGTTGAGGGCACTGAACATGTACTCCCTGGAAGACAGGAGAGAGACAGAGAGAGAGAGAGAGAGAGAGAGGACATGATTGGGACATTAAAATACTTGAAAGGTATAAATAAGAGTTGATAAGGAGAGTCTCTTTAAGCTGAGTGGCAACCATATCACAAGGAGGCATAGTCTTAAGCTGGAGGGTGGAAGGTTTAGGAGGGAGGTCAGGAAGCACTTCTTCATAGAGAGGGTGGTGAACACTTGGAATGCGCTGCTGGAAGAGGTAATCTCGTTGAAGATGGTGGGCAGCTTTAAGAGAGGCTGGGATAGGCATAGGGGAAGGTAAGATTCGTGGGTAGGGGGAATGGAAGGAGTGGGGAGGAAGGGCAGGGAAATTAGCTCAAGCTCTGGACCCTGCAATATGAGCAGACTTGATAGACCAAATGGCATTCTTCTGCTGGCTTCTTTGTATGTTCATATAAATAAAAAAATAAATGTTGTATATGGCTATGTATAACAATCTAAAACTCCACACTTTTCTTGGCAGATCATACCAGACATTTGGGGAAAAATATTGCCAAACCAAAACCGCTGAACATTCCTTTTCCTACAGAGGGCCCTAATTGCCCAGTTATTTGGCATCCAATATAACTTTTGACATGTCTTTTCCATGTTGTAAGACTAGAATTTGAGTATACTTATTTGCCCAGTCAAAAGGCCATTGTACTCCTTCTGTCAGTGCTCCTACATACATACTTTGCTCTATGTTCAGTATATATTTTTCAAGAGTTGCACATTAAAAGTTGGATATTATGTAATTGTGTGTCCTGAATTGAATTATTTGTCTGGCATGGCTAAACATGTTTTTTTTTTTGTTTGTTTCAATTCAGCCCACCAAATGGTAAAACAAACTAAATTAAAATGTTAGTCAGAGAAAGGCCACCAATGTGATTCAGGAGCAGCAGGGAAAGACATATGGAGAAAAGCTGGAGAATCTCAATATGTACACAATAGAGGTCAGGTGAGGGGGAGATATGATGGAGACCCTTAAATACCTAAGGGGTAGTAATAAAGAGGAAAACAATGCCCTGTTCACAAAAGGCAAGGACAAGTTAACTAGAGCCCATGGATGGAAACAGGTATGAGAAACTTCAGGAGGGATGCAAGGAAGTTCTCCTTTACAGAAAGGGTGGTGGAGAAGTAGACTGGGCTGCTAGAAGAGGTAGTCAGAATGGAACCTGCCCCCACCTTCAAACACAGGTGGGATAGGCACAGGGAGACAGTCCAAACCAGAGAAGGGAGGAAGGAGGATGGGCAGTTGAGGGAAAAGGTTCAGTGGATTAGGAAGGGGATGTTGAAATGCAATCAGGGGCATCAGTACATTAGCTCCTCTGAGGAGCAATGTTGCCATTGTCTGCTGTCAATATCTTATGTTTCAATGTTCATATAACCTTTAACAAAAATTAAAAATAATCCTATCCTATTGTATTATCCTATCCTAGTCTGTCTCATTCTTCCTTATAATATTATTTATCCTATAATCCTATCCCATTTTATTATTCCTTCCTATTCTATGCAATCCCATAATTCTATCATATCCTTTTCTAGCCTATCCTATTACCCCATTTTATCCTATAATCCTGCCCTTTCTTATTCTTTCCTTTCCTTTCTTATCCTATCCTGTCCTGCCCTATCCTATCCTATCCTAACCTAACCTATCCTATCCAGTAATCCTATCCGGTCCCATCCTTTAATCGTATCTGATCCCATAATGTTTTCCTATTCATTATTCACTAATTATATTCTATATCAATCAACCAATCAATCAATTTTATTTTATATTGGAGAGTATGTGAGCAAAAAATGGCCATTTTTACAAACATACAGTTGTACATTAAATTACAAAGATACAGAGAAACAATTACAGTATACACCACGCATAAAATCTGAGGTAATATATTATAAACAGAAACTTATTTACAGGCATGAGAGATGAATGTGCAAGTAAAATAATTATTTACAGGACATCATTTACAAAAGCATTTAGAGTCAAAAGGAAGTAAAGAGGGATGGAAACAGGAGAGCGGTGTGAGGAACGGGATGATGGGGAAGAAGGAGGGGTCAAGGGGGAGGATGAGAGGAAAAAACAGTAGGGGATAAAACTGGTGGATTGGAAGTAGGAGAGTAAAAGCAGAGTTGGATTCAGCCGGTAGTAAGAGAATAAATGCATGCACATTTTTCTTGGAGGTGACTCTTAAGGGTCCTTTGAAAGGCATTAATAGTGTAGCAGGCAAGGTAGTCCTGTGGGAACAAGTTGTACTGTTTCGTGCCCTTATAAACAATGACATTTTGTGCAAGTGTGGTGTGAAAGAATGGAATACTGAAAACATTGCAGGCAGGGGCAGATTTGGGGAATAGTGATGTCATGCTCAGTAGAAGTTTATTCAGGTGAACTTTATGGAGAAAAGAACAATTTTTGAGGGTGAAATGCCCCTCAAGAGGGAGCCAATCAATAGCTTTGTATAGGGTGCAGTGGTGTGTTCTCCAGGGAAGTCCAGTGACAAAGCAGATGATATTATTGCAGCTAGATTTAAATTTATAGAAGAGCTGGGAGGTAGGGAAGGGGGTGTAAATGATGGATCCATAGTCCAGAAGGGTATGAGAATTGAGCTTGCTAGATGGAGTCTAGATTCAAGGATTAAAAACATGTGGATCCTGTATAGGAGCCCCAGTCTCATGTGAATATTATTTATGATGTTAGAGATATGAAGGTTGAAGGACAGGTGGGGATCATGCAGAAGACCAAGTTATTTAAATTCAGAGACTTGTTCTATGAAATTTCCATGGTTATCGAAAAGGGGTCTGTTTTAGGTTGAAGGTTTTCCTGGTACCAGAAAAGACCATGTGTTTCATTTTTTTAGAGTTTATAGGACTATGCCTTTATTGGTGAACCATGAATGCAGGTTCTTGAAGTTGGATTGTAGGCTGGCGAGCATCATGTCGGGGTGTCTATTGTTGCAGTACAGCACAGCACCATCCATGTATGGGACCATTTTGGTGTCGCTACAGACTTCTAGGAGCTTATTGATAAAAAGGGTGAAAAGGAAGGGGGCCCAGGATAGAGCCCTGGGGAACCCCTATTTAATAGGGCATTCAGAGGAGAACTGCCCATAGATTGTGGTCATCTGTGTTCTGTGGGGGAGAGAGAGAGAGAGAGAGAGAGAGTTCCCAACCCAATTAACCATGTTATTCAAGAAATGGAGGTCAGATAGGGTGTTCAAGAGCATATCATGGTCGACAAGGTTGAATGCCCTTATATCCTATAATACTATCCTATCCAATCATGTATATCCTAATGTATCCTCCCCTGTCCTATCTGACTGAATGCTATACTGCCCTGCCCTGTCCTGTCCTCTCATGTTCTATCCTGTTCTGTCCTGTCCTGTCCTGTCCTGCTATATCCTGTCTTGTCCTGTCCTATCCTATCCTGTCCTGTCCTGTCCTATCCTATCCTGTTCTATCCTATCCAACTCAATGGGAGCAGCAAACCCTTTTTCTTCAATGTGATTATCTAGTTTAATCTTAAAGCTACATTATATTTTAGATGTTAATAAGTACATTTAACATTTCGACCTGCCCCCTGTTCTTTTAGTGCATATCAATCAGCCAGTGTCTTCTGAAACTGATAACCACAACCTACATAGGCTGCTACACTGATAAAAATGGAGGAGCTCCTCAGTGTGCTAGACTGCAACCAATGATGTCACTGCAACTGATGATGTCATTGGTTGGAGCCATTGCAGTATAATGGTGCTATAGAGCAGCCACACGTGGAGCTGGTTTTCAAGACCAGGGAAACAGAAATCAAAGGAGACTCATATACAGAAAGAGAACAGGAAGTATGTACCATAGGTATGAATTGGGAGTGTTGCAATACTTCCCTTCCTCTTTATATTTTGAAACGTATTTATTGAAAATTGGTAACCAGGAGAACAAACTGAGGCATTATTGCTTTCCAGGTGTGATGTGGGTAAAGGGTATGGTATAAAATGCATACAGCAAAAATGATACAGGCAAGAAGGGTGTAATAAAATATTATCTTGAATAAATGAACACTGCAAATTGTTAAGGCTGAAGTATAACAGTGCTCCCAGATCCAAATAACCGTTTCCCTGTAACAAGCCCTCATTTTTCTTGTATTTTCCCTGTAGAAGCAAAGTCAAATCCCCATATAAATCCCTGTAGACTTTTCCGTAAGTCACTGGTACCTTGTTTATGACTTTGTTCTCTATTTAACATGTCTGCAGCCTTTTATAAGTAAAAGAGCTCTGATTTCCTGTTAAGTGTTAATATTATATCTCAAGATGGCCTTGGAATGATTTGCATTTATTTGTAAAAGGCTAATTTTACATGCTGCTGGCCCTGGCCCAACAACTCCTCCTCCTCCACCTGTACAAGTTAAAAACATGGCAAGAGAACCAAATGTAAATATAGCAGTAAACTGATTTTGTTACAATTGTTAAGATTTTCAGTGCAGGAAGAGTTTAAACCCACAGTGACTCAATACTGTTTATTGTGTCTGTCCTTGTGCACAGCTGATGTGTTTTGGGGCTGACTGCTTTCAGAGCACAAGTCACCAGGCTGATTTGGGGCTGGGAAGGTTTACCTGTGTCTGACTTGGATGTTTGAATCTTTCTCTGTTTGATTAGCAGGGTATTTTCTCTGTCAAATTGTCATGTAGGGCATCTTGCTGACAGGAAGGTACTCATCGCAGTGGTAGGTCAGAGCTTTTAGCTGATTCTTTCATGAGGGCACAGTTTAGGCCCAAACCCTTCTCACCACTCACGCCACTCACCCCTGGAAAAGTTCCTTTATACCTGGGGTTCTGACATCATTTCCTTAAGAGGGCAAGTTGCATATCACTGTCATATCCTCTCTAGCACACTGCACTGACAACATAAGCACACACATTATATAATACATATATTTCTATATAACAAACCAATCACACACACACACACACACACAAAAAAAAAACCTAAGGTAGACAGACATGTGGGGAGTAGTGTAATGTAATGGCTGTGGGGCAGCAGTCTACCAGGAGTCTTTCTGGAGGCTGAGATGCTGCCCTGTTTGCAGACAACTCTCTGCCCTGAAGGAGGAAATTGCCCGTCTTCAGGCCACACTGGACAGTAGTAAGGGAACCTCCCCCATCCAGGGAGCACCAGAGCCACCACCACTACCTCAGAGGTTGTGAAGAAAGTACAGCAGTTTGACCACAGTGGGCTCAGGGAGGGTAAGGGTGGTGGAACAAAGGCACACCCAGTCAGTTGTTCCACTCCACAATCCATACACCATTCTGGGGGAGCATAGTTCCCCTATGGATGCACCCGCAGAGGAGACTAAAGAGGTTGCAGACAATTGTCACAAGGGAGGCCCTCAGGAGAGAGGCAGAGGGCACCACAGGGAAAGGAAGCAACTCTGGTGGGGGACCCAAGTATTAGGGGGATAGAACTGGGGGGAGCAGGGAAAACTGAAGTAAGGTGCCTGCCTGGTGCCATGGCTTGGAGGGACATGAAGCACATCCTTAGGATCATGAGAACAGTTGCACGGGAGTCTGAGCTGGATGGCATTGTCCACCTAGGGACAAATGACTTGGCTCATCATGAGATTAGAGCAGTGCAGAAGGACTTTGTTGAGTTGGGGAGGGGCCTAAGACAAGTAGCATGCACAGTATCCTTCTTAGAGGTGCTGCCTGTTAGTGACATGGGTGAGGCGAGGGTAGTTTGTACCATGCAGTTTAATGAATGATTGAAAAAATGGTGTGGAGCACAGGGGTTTGGCTTCATTGGGGACTGGGGTTCCATCTGGAGGGACACCAGCCTATACTGGCAGGATGGTCTGCATCTGTCCAGGAAGGGAACAAGTTTTTTGGGCAATTGGTTTAAATGCTTCATTGGCAAGCTTTTAAACTAGTCAAGGGGGGAGGTACTGATAAGCAGCAGGAAAATCCCAGCCTCCCCCTACAAAACAGGGTACTAAATGAAAAAAGACCAAGGTAGAAAGGTCAGCGGGGGATGCTGCTACAGAAGTTAAAGCCATCAAAAAATGGAGAGCAATAAGTACCAATGCCCGTAGTCTGAGTAACAAGCTTCCTGAATTAGTGGCCTTGATGGAGGAGGAACATCTGGATATCGTGGCAGTCACAGAAACATGGTACACACAGAACCATGACTGGAATGTAACATACCAGGATACACTATCTACAGGAGGACAGGAGGGTAAAAGAGGAGGAGGAGTAGCTCTCTACATAAGGGAAGGAATCAAAGCAACAGAACAAAAGGGTAAACAGGAGGAGAAGAAGCACCGTGGGTCAATTTGGAGGCAGGCAATGGCACCACAATCCACACAAGGGTTGTATACAGATCCTCTCAGGGGGAGGAAATGGACAAGGAAATGATAGAAAGTATACTTAGAATGGCAGATAAAGGGGAGATACTGCTGATGGGTGATCTGAATATGCCAGATGTTAACTAGAGTGCAGTTGCAGCAGCCACTTCTAAGAGTGGGGTTATTCTAGATGCCCTACAGGGGGCATGCCTTAGACAACTAGTATTGGAACCCACTCAAGAGGGAGCAATCTTAGACCTGGTTCTCTCAAATGGAGATGGAGAGAGGATCACAGATGTAGAAGTGGGTAGCCATCTGGGAACTAGCAACCATCGAACAATATGGTTCACAATAAACACAGCAATAGAGTCAAGCCATACAAACGCAAAAGTACTGGACTTCAGGAGGGCTGACTTTGCCAAAATGGGTGAGTGCCTAAGGAATGCACTAGCAAATGGGCAGGAAGAAGGGGTGAAAGAACAATGGGGAATAATAAAAACTGCTATCACAGAGGTAACAAGCCTTTCTATGACACAAATAAACAAACCAAAACGATGTAAGAAACCACTATGGTTCTCAAAGGAGGTAGCAGTGAAGGTTCAAGAGAAAAAGAAAGCATTCAGAAAGTACAAGGAATCACAGAAGGAGCAGGACAGAGAATTGTATCAGTTAAAACAAAAGGAAGCTGGGAAGGCAGTCAGAACAGCAAAGGCCCGAACCAAGGAAAAGATAGCCAACTCAGTTAAGAAGGGGGATAAAACCTTTTTTAGGTACATCAGGGAGCGAAGGGAGACTAAGGGAGGGATAGTGAGGCTTAATAAAGGAGAGGGGGTGAGCAGAGGGTGACTGTGAAAAGGCAGAGAAAACAAAACAAATATTTTTGCTCAGTATTTATAAATGAAGGGGGGGAGGTACCTAAATCAAACAACAGAAACACTCTGGATACAGAAGTTGATACCAGCCCATTTACAGAAAAAAGGGTTCTGAAAGAACTCTTAAAACTGAAGGTGGACAAAGCAATGGGGCCTGATGGGATTCATCCCAGAATTCTAAAAGAACTAAGGGTAGAACTAGTGACACCACTGACTACCCTCTTTAACAAATCATGGAAAGATGGGGTGGTATCTGAGGACTGGAGAAGGGCAGATGTGATTCCCCTTCACAAAAGTGGGAGCAGGGCAGAAGCAGGAAACTACAGACCTGTTAGTTTAACCTCAGTGATAGGGAAAATAATGGAATCACTTCTGAAAGAAAGAATTGTCAGGTACCTAGAGGCCAGTGGGGCACAGGACCCAAGGCAGCATGGATTCACTGCCGGAAGGTCATGCCAGATGAGTCTGATAGATTTCTTTGACTGGGTGACCAAAGTAGTAGATCAGGGAGGGGCTGTGGACATGGCCTACCTAGACTTTAGCAAGACATTTGACTCAGTCCCACACAAAAGATTAATATACATGTTAGCCAGCCTTTGAGTGGGTCCCAAGATGATAGCCTGGGTAAAGAATTGGCAGGAGAATAGGACACAGAGGGTAATAGTAAATGGTGTCCACTCTGAAGAAAGGGGGGGTTACTAGTGGGGTACTGCAGGGTTCAGTATTAGGACCGGTCCTCTTCAATGTCTTTATAATCGACATTGCAGAGGGACTGGAAGGAAAAGTATGTCTCTTTGCAGATGACACAAAGATCTGCAACTGAGCTGATGCACAAGGTGGGGTGGAAAGGATATGAAGGGACTTGGCAAGGTTAGAGAAATGGTCAAATGTATGGCAGCTTAGATTCAATGCTAAGAAGTGCAAGGTAATGCACCTGGGAAACAAAAACCCAGGGGAAGTGTACACAATGGGGGGTGAGATACTAACAACAGCAAAAATGGAAAGGGACCTGAGGGTAGTCATATCAGATGACTTAAAGGTGGGCAGACAATGTGGGAGGGCAGTAAGGAGGGCTGGGAGGATATTGGGATGCATAGGGAGAGGCATCACCAGTAGAAAACAGGAAGTTGTTATCCCTCTGTACAGACAGCTGGTGAGACCCCATCTGGAGTACTGTGTGTAGTTCTGGAGACCCAATCTCCACAAGGACATAGACAAGATGGAAGCTGTCCAGAGGAGGGCAACTAAAACGGTGCAGGGTCTGCAGCAGAAGACATATGGAGAGAGACTAAAGGAGCTTAATACGTGTAGACTCGAGGAAAGGAGGGAGAGGGGGGACATGATAGAAACTTTCAAGTACCTCAAGGAAATCAACAAAGTCCAAAAGGGTAGCATCTTTCAAAAAAAGAGGAGTGCAAGAACAAGGGGGCACAATTTGAAGATGGGGAGGCGGCTCAGAGGTAATGTAAGGAAGTATTTTTTCACAGGGAGGGTTGTGGATGTATGGAACGGCCTTCTGGAGGAGGTTGTGGAGTCAAAAACAGTGGTTGAATTCAAGCATGCATGGGACAGTAATAAGGCAATTCTAGGCGGTGGGGGTAGAAAGAAGTAGGTTGCTGGTTAACTAGGATCTGCAGCTTATCCATTAGGTAGGGAAATGGGCAGACTGGGTGGGCCAAGCGGTCCTTATCTGCTGTCAAATTCTATGTTTCTATGTTTCTATGGTCAGCGTATCTCTCGACTGTCCCTAATTAGGAGGGACTTCCCTCATTTTACCCTTAAACATTTCTGTCCCTCATCCATCTCTCGTGGAAAAGGTGCTGCCCACACAGAGACTGTGCTGTAAATTTAGACTTTAAAGTAGAAATTCATAATATCCTACAGTGCTAAATCAAAATAAGCTTTGTACTGCTAAACACAATGGTTTGTATCCATGTTTCACTAGGTTTTATAGAGCTAAAAAGGCAGAAGCCCATAACAAGCTCCTCAGGACAGGGAGTAAAACTCCATGTTCCCATTAGAGGCTATGTACTTGTCAAGATTTGATTTAAAGTTTTGTTTACTCGTGCTAGATATAATATTGAAAGGGAGCTCATTCCATAGATTGTTTGAGGATATGTCACATTATGAGGGCCATTGCCCATCACTGTCCCTCATTTTGAGTGCGCTGCCCTCATTTCAGTGATAAAAGGTTGAGCAGTATGATGCTCAGGAAAGACTTGACTTGTGCAGAGAGACCTCGTTTTATATTAGCATGCCAAGGATTCTGTGTACCTGGTTACCTACTAGGTCACCCCCCACCCAAAAAAAGGTGCCACAAATAAGCAAAGTGGGCTTTTTTGGTTTTTGTTTTGTTAAGCAGCAGACCACGCTCATGCTTTAATTCTGGCCTTCCTGGGCCAGTTAACCCCCCTCCCCCAGTTCACATAAATACCCGTAAGCTTGCTCAGCTGTATTCCAAAAATATCACTAACAGCAATTTAATTTATTTAAATAGAATAAAAAACAATCTGGCTAGAAGAAAGAAAACAAACAGGAAAGGAAGCTGAGTGAGCTTACCCCCCTCCGTACTACAGGAGATGCAAGGAAAGGAGAGAAGAAGTGAGGAAGGAGGAAGGAAAAAGGGTGGAGAGTGGCCACCTTGAATGCTAGGAGCCTAGGGGACAAAACAACAGAGCTATAGACTCTCATGGCAGAAAGGGAGGTGGACATGGCAGCCATCACCAAAACATGGAACACCCGTTACCGGGAGTGGGACCTGTCAGTACCAGGGTATAAGATATTCCACACAGATGGTGTAAATGGGAAAGTTGGGGGGGGGGCAGCACTGTATGTGAGAGAAGGACTGAAGTGTGTTCATGAGGAGGGGGAGGAGGGTAGTACAGAGTTGTTATGGATGCAAATCCGGGATTCCAAGAATAGGACTCTCAGGATTGGAGTAGTGTACAGACCACCCTCTCAGACAGAGGAGTTAGACAGGGAACTAGCAGGACAGATCAGAAGGGCCTGTGGAAAGGGTAGCACAGTGATTGTGGGGTCTTCAACCTGCCAGGAGTGGATTGGAGTACCCCAACCACTACGAATTGAAGGGAGCAAATACTTCTGGATGTGTTCCAGGATAGCTTCCTAATGCAAATGGTCAGTGAGCCAGCCAAGTTAGGGAACACTCTAGACCTCATGCTCTGCAAATGAGGAGTTTCTGTGGGAGCTGGGGGTGGAAGAACTGCTGGCCTGGAGCGACCACCACTTAGTGTGGTTCATGTTGAAAATGAGTAAGGAGGGAGTAAAAACAGGTACAAGAGTGTTGGACTTCAAGACGGCCAACTTCAGGAGGTCTGGGGAGGTAGTTAAACAGCATCTAGCCAGAATCCAAACTAATATGGACACCAACCAGAGATGGGAGGTAATAAAATTGGGGATTGGGGAGGCAACCAAAACCTGCATCAGGGTCCAGAGTAAGAGAGCTAGGCCAAAAAAAACCAGCTGTTTGAGCAAGGGGGTCATGGAGAAGATAAGAAATAAAAGAGATACCTTTAGGAGGTTCAAAAAAACAGGGAGGGGGAGGACAGAGAGGATTACCTGAAGGAATTGAAGGAGGTGATGAAGGCAGTAAGGGCAGCCAAGGCATCTAAAGAGCTCAGGCTGGAGCAAGGCATCAAGAAGAGAGAGAAAGAATTCTTCGGATACATCAGGGAGAAAAGGAGTTGTATGGACAAAATAGTAAGGATTAAGATGGATGGGGTTGGGTGGAAACAGCTGCAGAGCAGGCAGAAGTGCTTAATGAATACTTCTGCTCAGTGTTTACTAAGGAGAAAGGAGGGGTACCATCAAGGCGGGGTGGAAGGTCAGGCTCGTTGGGGAGGAGGTGACAGATGGGGGAATCACAGATGGTAGGGTACTGGAGGGCCTGAGGGTGGAAAAGGTGCCAGGGCTGGATGGCATTCACCCCAGGGTACTGAGAGAGCTGGCAAAAATCCTGGCAGGGCCCTTGGCAGACCTGTTCAATGCCTATCTGGTCTCAGGAAGTGTACCTCAGGACTGGAGGATGGCTCACGTGGTACTCCTCCATAACAGCGTTCCCAAAGCTGAACCAGGAAACTAGAGACTGATAAGCCTCGCATCCATTGTGGGAAAACTAATGGAGACAATCCTGAAGGAGAGGCTGATATCCCTTCTGGAGACCAATGCGATGCAGGACATTAGGCAGCATGTGTTTGTCATGGGCAGATCCTGTCAGATCAACCTGGTGGATTGCTATGACTGGGTAACTAGACAGTTGGACAAGGGCCATGCAGTGGAGGTCCTGTTTCTGGACTTCGGTAAGGCATTCGACTTGGTGCTGCATGGCAGGTTGAATAGTAAGCTGGCAGGTAGGGGTGAAAATTGTGGGATGGTAATAAACTTGTTACAGGGAAGGCAGCAGAGGGTGGTGGTGGGAGGGGAGCACTCATCTCTGAGAGCAGTGACAAGCGGAGTACCGGAGGGCTCAGTGCTGGGACCAGTGTTGTTTGGGTTGTTCATATCAGACATCTCAATAGGCATCAAGAGCAAGTTCAGTTTGTTTGCAGACGACATCAAGATGGGAGCAGTAGTGGATTAGCTAGGAGGGTGGCATGGGCTGCAGGATGATCTATCAAAATTGGAGACCAGGTCGGACACCTGGCAGTTAGGGTTCAATGCCAGAAAGTGCAAGTTGCTACAATGTGGGAGAAAAAACCCAAGAAGGCCGGCCCACAGGCACAGTGGTTGGATTCCTGCCTGCGACTCCGGTGACCCAGGTTCAGGAGCAGACTAGGGTCACCGGAGGGCCGGCCGGGGGGAGCAGGCTTGAGCATCCCGTGACGGCTCACCTTTTCTGAGGGTGGGGAATCAGCCCGGCATATGCTGACCTCTGGTGGAGGCCAGAAGCTTAGCATTACATCAGGCTCCTCAGGATCTGATTTGCTTCGGATGAAGGTCGGGGGATCAACACACCTCTGAGGTTAGCTAGGGGAGGATGTCACGGACGTCGGTATTCACACCTTGATGTCAAGGGCACTTGTGACAGCCACAGAAATGCATAAAAATGCCTTCCAGCTCCAAAGGAGAACCCTGGAGCTTGCCGTTGATGTGCCCTCCAACTGATGAAACCAGAAAGTTCGGGGTGCTTGGAGGCCCCACCTCGTCCCCTCCCGGGGGGTAAACCGCAGCTGCATGGGGTGATGGGGCAGAGCAGGTAAGATGGACAGCAGAGGGATGGCTCCTTGGGTTCCTGAGGAAGTCAGAACTGGGGTGATATAGGGGGAAGAAGAGAAAGTAAAAAAAAATCAAGAAGGAGCTACCACCTGGGGGGGAGGGAGGGATTCAGCTAGCTGTGACAGAGGAGGAGGAGGAGGAGAAGGATCTGAGGTGATTATAACGGGCTCAATGAACAACTCAGCACAATGCAGGAAGGCAGCTGCAAAGGCCAACAAAATGCTGGGTTGTATTGCCAGGGGTATGTCTTCAAGGGGAGCGGAGGTGATCCTGCCATTGTATAGGTCACTGGTTAGATCACACCTGGAGTACTGCGTGCAGTACTGATGTCCATTAAGTTACTGAAGGGGGTGCAGTGCAGGGCTACAAAGATGATCCAGGGACTAGGGGACATGCCCTATGTCTGCTAGCTGAGGGAGTTGTACTCACTGGAGGAGAGGAGAGACAGGGGGGATATGATTGAAACCTTCAAGAAGGGAATAAACAAGACAGGGATAGAGGGACTATTCAAGTTAAGGAGGGGTAGGGACACTCGAGGTCATGTTCTCAAACTGGGGGGTGGAGTTTCAGGAGGGAAATGAGAAGACACTTTTTTACGGCGAGAGTGGTGTCTGGGTGGAATACGTTGCCCACGGAAGTGGTGTTCTCTAGAACAGTGGACTGCATCAAAAGAGGATGGGATAGGGTAAGAGGGAGGGTCAGGGGAAGGAAGGGCAGCTGCAGTATAATGGTTGCTAGCTGCATACTCAAGCAGGCTCGGTAGACTATAAGGCCTTTATCTGGTACAAAATTCATATGTCGTATATGATTGGGAGGCCAGGTAAGAACACAAACTGGTTGGGAGCTGACAAAAGTTAATAATTGTGTTTTTCACCTGGTTCCCAATTACCAAAGTTTGTTTTTCTTTCTTCTAGCCAGTCTGTTCTTCTTTATAGCCCCTGCCCCCCATCATCGCTGAAGTCAAGAGCCACAAATCAGCAAAAGTTGAGCTCTAGGCCAGACCATCTGTGCAGTGGTTGGATTTTCGCTTGCGATGCTGGCAACCCAGGTTCAGGGGTGGACACTGGTCACTGGAGGGCCAGCTAGGGGTGCAGGCTGGAGCATCCCACGACTGCTCGCCTTCTCCGGGGGGGGTGGAGGGGACCACGGCCCGCACCTTACCTGAGCCTGTGCGGAGGCTTGGGGTGCGACAAGTCCTGGAGTTGCAGGAGGGGCAAGGTTGCAACATGTGGTGGACGTTTGCACATACCATCATGACATCAGGGTTCACACCACACGTTGGGAGGAAAATGGAGGAAAATAGCCTGCCATCGCCGGGAAGATGGAGTTCCAGAGACGTGTTCTCAATGTGCATTCACCCGCCCGATGGCCATGGACTGACGAAATGTAAGTTACGTGGTGCTCTGGGCCCCAACCTTGTCCTCACTCGGGGGGGTGACCATGGGGATCGAGGTCGTCGGGTAGGGCAAGAGGCAGAGGGATGTCTGCCTTGGATCTCCTGATGGTCGGGGATGGCAGGCTGGGAGAAGGATAAATAGCAATTAAAAAAAAAAAAGTTGAGCTCTTTTCAGAAGCAGCACCTTTTTAAAGTTTAGCCTGCCTGGTCCAGTTAACTGCCTCCGGCACACACACATACACACACACACACACCCTTCACCATCACAAACACTGAAAAACAGCTCTAAGCGTTTCCAAAAGGAGTCTCTGCTGTTTTGGGATTCTGTGTTTGAACCCAGTTCTGCTGCCACTCAGGTGCTCCTGACTCATTCACTGATTGTGTGCACTGTTTCAGAGAGGGCTAGTGAATCCCTGAGCCCCTCTTTCTGTTGTTTCTGCTGCCACTCTGCCATGCTTGATTGGGACAGAATCACATACTCTTTCACTCACAGGTTTCTACAGGACATGACAGCAGGTGCCCACACATAAACCCCCTGTCGCCCACTCTAACACACCCTCCTCACCCTTACTGAGAGACCAGTATCTTATTGCAGCAGCCTAGTTTGCTTAGCTTTTACTCACAAGCAAACAAAAATAAAAAAAAATAAAGATAAATTTCTGTGGCCCAGCCCACATCACCAACAGTTAGATTGTTTGGTCAATAAATCCTTTAAGCCCCCATACCTTTCTCAATCTGTTAAATAAATTACGCCCTGCTGCTGGTGCATGGGAAAAAAGGTACAAAGATTCATAGAAACTGTCAGCAGATAAGGGCCTTCGGCCCACCTAGCCTTCCCATTAACGCTACTGACTGTGCTTCTTCAGGCTTTCCTCCAACTAGGTTGTACCCTTCCCCCTACTATCAGTATCCCGCTACACCTATACCATGCATTCTTAAAACCTGTAATCATTTCTACTTCTACCACCTCCTCTGGTAGGTGGTTCCATTTGTCCACCACCCTCTCTGTGAAGAAGTGCTTCCTCATGATTCTCCTAAACCTTCCTCCCTCCAGTTTCATCCTATGTCCCCTTGCCCTGAAGCATCTTTTTCTCTGAAAAATTGTATTCTTCTGCACCTTGTTCTTCCCTGTGAGGTACTTAAAGTGAAAAACTATATATATATATGGATTTCTGTACCCTCTACACCACCAACACTCAGTTAAAAAAACAATTGTCAAAAATATCTTTCAGAAATGTCCACGCACGTTTCTCAGTCCTCTAAATTCACTCTGTCTAGCTGCTACTTCAGGGTCTGCAGTTGTCAGTTCAGGCTTGCACTGTGCCCTCTCATCTCTGAAGCACAATTTCATTATGACCAAGGACCCAGAGTAGTGCACATAAATATGTTAAAATAACACCAAAGCCAAGCCAAATACAAAAATATCTTGCAAGAAAATGTATTGAGTAACTCGGTGAAGGCAAAAGAAATCACTAATGGCCACTGTGCAGGTACCCCAATTTTTTGCCCATTCACGTTCTTACTGCATTGGGTACTTGGTCATTGTGTTGGGGGTTGCCACCCCCTGTGGTAGCACTGTCTCACCTGTACCATGGATGCTAGCCAATCTCTTGTTCAGGAGACGTGATGACTTCTTTAAGAGATGTGATAGCCCAATCATTAACTTCAAATTCTACTCACAATAAATACAGGGGTATCTAACCAATGCTTTTCACACCATCCTCCTGAACTCCACAGAGCAGCTGTAGTTTCTTTTGGTCCAGTGACTGAGTCTCAAGTCAGAAAGAACGTGCCATGTGGTATTAAATAATTAAACTACTAGACCCGACTGTGTACCAGAATGTGGTTTCCCGACAGGACTAACCCAGAAACTGAGATGCTGCACTAGGTAGGAGTTGGGCTGGGAGAACTGACAAACTAAGTGAATCATCTCCCACTCAGCACTTGATTTATAGTGGCACTTCAGGGTCATCCCCCCAAAAAAATCATAGTACTACATTGGTGCTGTGAACCAATCTGGAGCCCTTGCGCTTTGCAGTGTCAGTCAGTGCATGGATATGGGCGGTGATTCAATGCTGATGCTCGCTGTGTGATAGCAACCTATCTGGCACCTTGGCACTGCTTTTTATTTAGCCATATCATTCATTGTTCTCTACTGCATGGTGACCCCAGCTGAATCCCCTGTGACCCCAACCAAATCCCTGTGGAAATTGCAAGATTCAGCTTTCATCCCTGTATCCTGTTTTGGTACCTGCTGTAATGGGAATCGACGTCTGCCAGCTATCTGTATATAATTTTGTTATAAATACATGTTTTTGAATTTCTGTTTATGAAACATAGCAAGGACAAAAGACTCATGGGAAAAACATGGAGTTTAAAAGGGTTTGACCTCTGAGCCAAAGGCTCTTGCTTGCTGGAACAGCTGGCTGTAGTAAAACTGACACATAGCTGCAAAACATCCTATGACGGTTATCTCGGAAAACCAAGTCTTTAATCACTGGATGCTGCTGTGAATGCTACATTTTATGACGTACCAAAGAGGAAGCTGTTCTTTTGGCAGAGCTATGTCAAGTTTTAACCAGCTATGTGAAATAGCTTACAGTATCAAGATGGTTTGCTGAAGATCAAAGGGGGAATGCTGTTATAAACTATGCTCTGTTGAGGAAATAGACTGTCTTGTTTATAATTAAAATATTGCTATCTTTGCAGTTTTCAAATGGGCAGTAAGCTGAGGCATTTGGTTATGCATTAGTCATGTTATAAATTAAATACAGGGCTAAGAGTGACCTAATGTGCTGTGACATCACAAGGAGGTGGGACTTTATTTTTGATATTGGTGAAGCCTGCTGAAAGGATTGACACTTTTTGTTCTGGACTTTTAAGGGACACTTCTGCCAATATAAGTAACAGCCCAAATCATTTGCTAACTGAAAACTGAGTTAGAACTAGTTAAATTCAGTTACAAGGTGCTTTGTTTTGTAATTTTCCATTTTTTTCTGACTGTAATCATTATGTATATAAGTTCTGTTTCATGTACTGGATTTATGTACTATTTTTAATTTTATTAAACTTTTGGTTTTTTTTAAGCCTGCCTGAGACATTTTCTCATTTTGAGTGTGAATGGTAGAACAGTATCGATAATTCTGATATAACTGTTAAAGTGTTTAGAGTGTCACCATATGCAGCCATGCTAAAAAGGCTCTGTGTAAAGATCCAGTGAGGTAAGACAAAATACCAGCTTCTCAATTGAGTCAGAAGGGGGTTGTGAACTAGACTGGTCATATGCCCGCTGGGTCAAGTGTATTGTGCTGCTTTCCCCGAAGAGAGTGTGATATTTGGACCTGTTTCCTGGGTGTGCTAGCTAAAAAGGGTTCATAATTGACTCCAGGACTTGAGACTGGTAGTTTGCCCGGACCCAAAACAAAGAGGAGGGTGTCCCTGTTTGTCCCCTGTTCACAAATCACACTCAAAGGTTAGTTACTGTGGTAGCAGAGGACCTGACCTCAGGAGTGGATTTGTGACACCTGAAACCCCATTAAATGTGGGAATCCTCATAAATCTGGGAGCACTGGTATAAATAACAGAAGGATACAGGATAAGAATATGGGTAGTAAAAATATAAGGGGCAGATATAGTCACTTAAATACAATATTGTACAAATGAACAGGGCTGACTGTCTTCTCAATGTATTTTGGTCAAAGAACTGTGAAATGAATAATGGACTCAAGAAAGCACTCTGTAAGCAATAAGTCACAATGGGGTATGCATAATGCTGAGCAACCCACAAGTCTAGGGGCGTAGTGATGCATGACATCACAGGTTGAGTGTCTCCAGCCCCTGGAAGTGAGGTTAGATCAGCATAAAGCATACCTGCCAAAGTGTCTTATGGCACTTACAAAATGGGTAAGCTGAGAATTTTTTTTTAAGTCAGTATTTTGTTTCCTTCAGTCGCTGGCATGACCCCATATGGTTCAGCCCGCCCCAGTCCCATCACCCAGCTTCTCTGGGTTTTACCTTGTCTCCAGTGATTATCTGCCATACGATCTGGTCAGAGCTGCCCAGTCCTCACTGTGGGGCCTGCGAGTTGTCGGGCTGACCTCTCACCACCATACCTCTCAACCTATTATCTCATAAATCAGGGACAAGGCTTAAAAAAATCAGGGACAGAGACCCCAAATCAGGGACACATCTTAAAAATTGGTAATACTAACTCAGAAAGCTGTTAGGAATAAGGGAATTAGTGTAAGAAGCATTTTCTGATGAAGAATTAATCTGTAACTTTAATGTTTAACATTATTTTATGCCTACAATCCCCACTGTTCAGTCACAAAAACAGAAATTTTCCGAGGGACAGAAGAAAATTTTGAGGCAAAATCAGGGATGTCCCTGAAAATCAGGGACAGTTGAGAGGTATGCTCACCACGGCCGGAGGTTTTCCACCATTTTCTCCTCAGAGGGCTCCCCACCCTGTGCAGTAATGGTTTGTGTGAGCTCTGTCTCTGCAGAGATGCCCCCTGGCATCTGCCGGTGGAAGCCCTTTCCCCTGCTACCTTGATTCCTCCAGGTGGCAGCCACTGAGAGGTATACATGCACTGCCCTCCCAAGGGAGGACAGCAGTTGTGTGATGCTCAATCCTGCCTTCTCTGACTGGCACCCGAGCATTACACATCCGTTTCTGAAGCTGGGTTGCTGGCCTCGCAGGAGGTGAGGTGTCCAGTGCTTCAGAACTCCATGCCACTGGGCCGACCTCAAAAAAATGTTTTAAATTAAAAACAGGTATTTTCTTTTGTTAAAAGTAACTAGTAAAAACTAGTCCCTCTCTAGCTGTCCAGCATCTGTCTATCCACACATTCAATAGCAGGAATGCTTGTTTGTCATGGAATGCAGGAATTTAAACTTTTGCAGAATTCTACTGGCTGAACGTTTGCCTCTTATCCCTACAAATATACACAACAGAAGGCTTCAGTAAAGCCTGGGGGTCAATTTTATCAGTGGCAGGGCAAGCAGCAAAGATTTTCCTGATATGCAGGTAAGGTCTGTATCCCATTAATGTGCTGACTGATTATTGGTGTGGTGATTTTGTCACTGGGATCTTGCCGCAGGCTTCTTGGGCTACCTTGATTTTTTGTTGCTCTGTGTGCGAAGCGTTAGCGGTTTCAGAGTGCAGTGTGTTTAGGTGCTGTTGGTACAATGCTTGCACTTTATTCTACAGTACTGAGTTGTATGTCACTGTGGCATGAGTGAGCCCCGTCTGTCTGCCTTGCTGCGACCTGGAGTACGTTACACTAAGTAGTGGGGCATGTAGGGTGCAGAGCCCACCCTCCCCACAATATTGCAGTTTTATACGTGCATGTGATTTTATTCATTTGTAGTTGGTAGCTGACTAATTTATTAATGTTTCCCTGTTAGCACTTCTTTTTGTTTCTAAGGGATGGGGCTGCACCTCCCAGATGGCAGAATGTCAGGGCGCCATAGGTGCTGTTGACACAATGCTTGTGCTGTATTTTACAGCACTCAGTTGTATGTCGCTGCAGCATGGGTGAACCGGTAAGGTCCATGGTCAGAAAAGGAGCTCCAAAAAATGAAATTGTGAGGAGTACTTCATTTTGTTTTCTAAATTTCTGTGTGTGTGTGTAAGGAGGGGAATATAATGAAAAAGTACATTGAATCAAAATTTGTTTGTTCTTTGTATTTTGAGGGAGTTTTACTTTTTGGACCTAGATTATTTTTTCTTTACTGAGTAAAGGTATCAGCCATGTTTGTAATGGCAATCAGATATTATTGAAAAAAGCATTACTTGATAATACTTGGTAAGTTAAGACAAAGTAGGCTGAGAGCCCATTTAATTGTCTCCCACTCCTAGTGGGGTTAATGGCCTAACTGATTATGTATAAGAAAATCATCTAATCTATGCTTAAATTGCTCAAAGCAGGGTGCACTGATGTCATTAGTGTGCTAATTGCCAATACTTTTTTTAAAAAATGCATCATGCTGTTACAATGCAAGGGCAATGACAAATCAATATTTCCCATATCCATTGTACAATATAATCAGAAACACAGTAACTATATAAATACATAAACCTATCATAAATCACTGTGTTCTGTTTTAAAACCACAGAACAGGAATTCAAAATGAAAATGCTTCCCCACCAACTGTTTAACCAGGAGTGGCACACTAAGCTGAAAGTTTGTTTACAGGTGCAACCTGAGAGCACAGGGAAGTTAAATGAATTGCTTAGGACCACACAGTATGCAAGTAAGGGCTGTGGGATTCAAACTCAGGTCTCCCGATTTGTAGCTCAGAGCCTTAAACCACTGTGCTATACTGCCTGCCTCCCACCTTTACAGAAAATCAGAGAAACATTTGAAGGGAAACGGAACTATGCCAACTGAACTCAAATCTTCAAAAATGTGATACTTTTGGTATGGGACGTGCTCTAATGGGTTTTGGAGTACCTAGAACGTTACATATAAACACTCCTGATCAGCTCAGAATGGTGTCATAATTCATAATAAATCACTGAAGCAAAATGTAATATATGAGAGAAATATTATTTCATTTACCACTTTCAGTATATCCTCCCCCCTTTAAGTTAAACTAGCAAATAGTTTGTTCTAACTAATGATGGAGTAAACGTGTTATGAAAAGTCTCTGTACATGACATAGGATGAAACTGCAGACAGAGTTGTTTTGGACTTTGTTGTAATCCTGCCTGTTGAGTAGCTGAGCCAAGCAAAGTGATTTATAACATAAGGTGTCGATGTGGCTCGGCTGGTAGCATATCCAACTCTTGGCTGAAAGGTTATGGGTTCTGGTCCCACATCGGGATTGGGCTCATACCATAAGTCCTGGCACATCAGTGCAATACTAAGGGGATGTTGTACTGTTGAGGTGTGCCATTTTTGGGACATGAGGTCTCATCTGCTTGTTCTGAGGGTTGTTCAGGTGGAGGTTAAAGATCCAATAGCACTTCTCAAAAAGAGTAAGGGAATTTCCCCATTGCCCTGGCCTCATTTCCCCCATGCATAGGAACATAGGTAAGTGATGGCAGAAAAGGACCGTCAGGCCCACCCAATCTGCCCATTTGCCTAGCATCCTCTAGGCTTGCCCTGATTTCCCTCCCCCTCCTTCAACAGCCATCTTTGTCTGTCCCAAGCACTCTTGAACCCCCCCACTATAGGAAGATCTGTCACAAACACACTCCACAGGCCAGGCCCTCTGCTCCCACAGTGCCAAACCTTGAAGTGCAATATGTGAACAGGAAACAAACAGGGAAACCCTCCTGTCTGTTTTGGGTCTGAAACACCTACCAGTCTTGAGTCCTGAGGTCAAATATGAATTCTTTTCGTTAGCACACTCAGCTAACAGGATCAAATATCACACCCTCTTCGGGGAAATGCAGTGCAATACTTAACCTAACGGGCACCCAGCCTGGTTCACAATCCCTCTTTTGCCTCAGTTGAGACCTAGATACTTTTTCTTACCTTAGTGCATGTGATAACACACTATAAGCCCTTAACAGTTCTGTCAGACTTCTCAACACTGTCCCAGCATTCACATTCAAAATGAAAAAAAAAATCAATTCACTATAAAATCACCAACAGATGAAGTCTGGCTAACTTTCAGTTGGCTTGCATCTGTCCCCCCCACACCCAAGCACAAGACTAAAAATTGGCAGTATTGTCTACCCCTTTCACAAGCATCCAAATACAAATACATATTCCAGTATAAAATGAGTAACATGACTGGCTGTTTGTGTCCAATAGTGATGTGTTCATATATCACAAAAACCCACATGCTGGCAATTCTTTAGCAGCCAGCCACAGAGCTTCATTAAATTAACAAATATACAATAAATACCCCCCCCCCGAGTTTTAAGAATGGGTTTATTCTGAACACTGAATGGGTTCTGTGACATCATGGGAGTTGGAAAGCAGCAAAGCTCAGAACTTCAGATGTCACAGAACCCACGAGGTGAAAGCAGCAGCCCAATTGTAACATTTGTTTTTGTTTTGTATAATAACAAGTGTTAGATTATTTCATAGAAATATAGTTTGGTATATCCAACAAACATCATGCTAAAAAGCAGCTGAGATATAACTAGTTTCAGTTACAGTTTAAAACGGCAGTGGTGCATGCCTGTGCTGTAATTGCAGTATTTGATTGACAGATTCAATGAGAAAATTTCATTCTTGATGTTTTGGTTTGACTGATTCACAGATTTGGTTCAAAACAGTCATCGTTAACCATAATTTATTAAAAACAACCTTTTGAAACCACTAGCAAAATGAGGTAATCCTGCATTATATCCCAATAACTCACACTTGGGCCAACTTAAAAATAATTTAAGTTTCAACTTTAAAAGGCTTTGCCTTTTTTTCTGTTTGTAATACTCATTTTCTAAGTGCAATAATTCACAACACAGTGTACGTGGTGATGAATATACTGATACCCAAGTTGGTTGTGCAGCATGTGACATAGTCAAGTGATTAACTTACATATGTGGGTGATCCTTTTGACCATAGGGATTGAACAGCATGTAACTGTTGTTCTTGTATTGCTGTGACTTCACAAAGTTGCTATATCCTTGCAATATGTGGATGGGTATTTTTGGGAATCACTGGTCCGATCTCATAATGCCACTGATGTCATGTTAGTAAGAGATAACACATGAAATGGGGCTAAATTTTCAAAGCGTGGTGCAAAGCTTGCATCAAGCCCCACTCCACATCACTTTGAAATTGCCACTACACCAATGTAATTTGCCGCGGCTGTGCCCAGTTTTCAAAAGTCGTGTGCAGTTGCGACTGTTTTTCTGCATTACAGCAGCTTGCTTCAGATCTCAAGTGCCAGCTCCGTAAAAATGGTCCCTGGGATTGACACAAGCTAGACCAGAAAAAGACTGTCTACCTTGCATCAGTTGCTGTATGGAATGGAAAACCCTGTTAAACAGCCACAAATCTGGTGTGCCATATCTCTGATGCACCTGGAGCTTGTGGCAATCTTGCTCCACTAAAAATATGGCCCATGGTGTGTGGTTGTAAAGGTATAATGCAGGTCTTGGTGGTTGTTAGGCATGAGATGTAGCCAAGTGCCAAAACCAAGAAGCGCATTATTCCCTTGTGACAGCACACTCTGGAGTGTGTTATCCTTATCCCACAGATAAAATGGGCTTTCATATATTAAAAAAATATGTACTGTAGTTCAAAAGAGCATTGCGATTTTCAGACAACTATCGACAGTCATCTGGCATGCTTCGACCAATAAGATTTCAGGATTATCATAAACCATTTTATGAGAAATTAAAAATACAGTACTATCATTCTGACTGTAGATTGATAGTATTATGGGATGTAATGTTTGGGGAGTTTTATGTATTACAAAGAATAACAACTAGAAAATCATCAGCAATAATCATGTAATTTTATGGTTGTATTATGAGGACATTACAAACAACTCAAGCTTGGCTCCCATGGTTTATGATGTCAACAGAATCCCTTGATGAAATAATCTATAGAAGAAAATGGGGGTAATTTTACTTAGTGAAGCTTGAAGTAGGGTAAGCCATGAAGCCGGAGGCCAGGATACTTCTACTGCCACCCCCCCATAGGGGTGAGCAAAGTGTCCCTGTGGCAATCTCGTTTTGGTTCAACACTTCAGCTGAATCAGTGTGGCTCCCAATGTAATAACTGGTATAACACAAAACACAACAGAAAGAGGGGGGAAAAAGTCTTGCAGTCAGCAATGGTAATGAATTACTATAGCATATGTGTGGCAGGTGCTGTTGGCATGCCATAGCTGGGAATCGCTATGGTTTCTATGCTGTGACACAGTGGCAAACATATACGACTGCTATGCAACCCCATCAGAGCTATAGTAATTATTAGTTTTCTTTGTGGACCTCAAGGCTCACCCCTCATAGTCCCTGTTTGCCCTTCGTGCCAATTGCTATCTTAGTTCCACATAGGTTTTCAAAATAAATCCCCCCCAAAAAGATGCATCCCCCAAAAAAAGTCCTAGTACTACCGTACTATATCCACACAAGAACACTGCTTTGCCTACCTCACCTTCCCAAATTCATACTTTTTATTTTTTGTAAATATTTTGGATTTTTTTATTTAAATTGTTTTTTTTTTACATTTTAATAAAACTTTACTGTAACAGCTGCTGCTGACGTATCCCTCCCAGACTGCCATGCTGCCTAAGGTGCCCATTGTCATCCTTTGCCAGTGCCAGTGGTTTAGGTGACATCACAGGTCTGATTTACCTAGCAATCATTGTTTGTAAGCATGTGAGGCTGAGGCTGAGTTACACTGAGGCAGGTGATATTTCCCACCTCCTCAAATAGACCTTGCTGGTGATGACAGGGTAACAGTTGTTGTAGTATCATGTGGAGGACTTGAGACGCTAGGGTGTGTCCAAATGATTTTCCTTCTGGTGACAGTACTGCTAGGAGTGGTGGTGGCAAGCCAGACCATGGTACTGCCAGTGTCAGTGGGCGTGTGGAGAGACTTGCCTGCTGGAGATATAGGGTTAGTTTATGACACCTGTTGGCAACTGAAATAGTCAAATGGATCGGTGAAGTTGATGCATAGTAAATTCACTTTCAGAAAGGTTAGGAACTGAGTATTCTCTGGATCTAGCTTGGAGTGATGTGGTGAGGCAATATCCCCGGTTGTGTTGAAACACCTTTTAGAAGCAACCAATGCTGGAGGACGTCCCAGAAAGTACAAAGCCAGTTTAGCCAGTGTAGGCTAAATAACTTTATGTTCTGCCAGAACTGGATGGCATCAGTGTTTTGGCTTGACAATGGCTCTGCTAAATAAGTCTTCATCATGTAGTCGGATGTCATGTCCGTGCCTTCATCCATAATGTCAGTGTGATGTTTGCATTGTGTGTCAAACAGCTCCCATATGTCTTTTGTTGTGTCTCCTGGAATTGGATCATCAATTTCATCTTCTTCTTCCCATCTGATATTATCATCATCATCATCATCATCACCATCACAATGCTGAGACCACTGGCACTGGAAGCATGGGAAGTAGGTTGAAGAGGAAGAGAAGGTTGAATTTTGGTTTCTGTGCATTGTCCACACTGTTTTATCTAAAGTGTCTGCAAGACTTTCTGTTTGACATAGTAAATGCGTGCAGGAGGAATGCAGACATGTTTATATCTGGGATCCAGTAATGTTGCCATGCCAAATTGGGTGTTCAATCAAATGCTTTGAAATCTTCCTTCAAGTTGTGTTAGAAACATCTCTGCCACTTCCGCAATAAGGACTGCATCCTGCTTCAGCTGCTGCTGAGATGATGAACTGGTGTCACCACCACCACCAGCACCACCACCTTGTCCAGCACTAATATCTTTATCACCACTGCTCATGTCATTATCAGCACCTCCATCACCATTGATGCTACAACCACTACCATGCCTTCCAGCACCACTACTGGCATTACTGTGACCAGTCTTGCTTTGTTGGGTTGTTGTTTTGGAAGATGTCATATACCATTGTGTATGTTGTTCAAGTAGACTCACCAGAGGCAGGACCATGCTAAAAGTAGCGCATTCAGTAGGCAGATCTTTGGTGGCCTGTTCATAAGATCTCAGACATGGAACCAGCCTTTGCAGCACACACCACTGCACCCAGGACAGGTATCGTCCCCACAAGGCACATTGTCAAATTCCACAGCCCAGAACACAGATTTCTATTCCACCAGTTTTTCCACTATGTAAAAGATAGAGTTCCATCTTGTTGCCACGTCTTTAATCAAGCAGTGTTGTGGAACATTGTGCTTCTGTTGGTAATCTCAGAGGAGTTCAACACTTTTGGAAGAATGATAGAAATATCTTGTAATGTCCTGAATGGTGTCCAGTATTTTTTTTAACTGTGCATGTTTTTCAAGTGCATACCACCACCAATGGATTCTGTGAATGTGTGAAGTAAGGCTCATGGCAGAAACCCTCATTATTCATGGCCTTCAGCATGTTACTCCCGCTGTCTGTCACAAAAATTCCCACCTTTAGTTTGTGAGGGTATACCCAGATGTCCAGTGGTGATTATCTGAAGTGCAGAATGTTCTCCCCACTGTGTTTCCCCTCCATGACTGACACATTAAGTAAGGAACTCTCTATAATGCTGTTCCTCTCTGAGGCTGTCTGCTTCACAATAACTCCTGCTGGGACTGGTGTTGATGGTGGACATGGGGCAGTGGTGGTGCTGCTGGTGGTTGGCATAACCCAATAAGCAGTGGGACTCTGAAAGCTTTGGTTTGTAGTGCTGCTCCAGATGACAATAGAGAAATGCACATATTCCCCCTCTGCCTATTTTTATGTTCGCTTGCGTGCATGCTCAAGGAACGTATTGGGAGAGTAGCACACTTGGAGGTATGCCTCTCCCACCCAATGCACTGCTTAGTTGAGCAGGCATGGCGATCCTGCACCAATGGGTGCAGCAGCTCAGTATGACAGCGGTGGTCTTCGCTTCAAAGAAAAACACCACTGCCATACTGAGCGCCCTCGCGTCCACGCTACCCTCCCCAGCGAATGTCCGTCTATGCCACCCCCAAAGCTTTGTGCCATGCTGGGAGCCCACCCCAGCGTGGCAAACATTGTTTGCCGGCGGGGTGCCCAATCCCCGTCAGTTCCGACCCCCAAAGCCATACTGCTGCCACGCTGGGAGCCCATCCCAGCATGGTAAACCATTTGTTTGGATTGCCGATGGGGGTGCCCAATCCCCCGTCGGCTCCTGGCCCCCCGCGTAGTCTGCCGACAGGGGTGCCCAATCCCCCGTTGGCTCCTCAGCCCCCCCCACACATCTTCTGCCATGCTGGGAGCCCACCCCAGCATGGCAAATGTCCCTCGTAGTCTTTTTTTTTAACCAGTAAAACAAAAGCGGTCCCGTGGCGCGTCTCCCAGCTCCCCTCCCACAACCCGCACCCACCCACTGCGCACCCAGCCTCCCCACACCCCCCCACCCCATACTTACCTCCGGACTCTGGCGCGACGATCTTCGGTGGACCGGGAACACGTCTGCACTCTTCAAAGCCGACCGCGAACTGAGGAAATGCCGGTAAGCTGTATAATGGGCTAGATAGGGGGGTTTCAACTTTATTGCATATCTCAGTCATTTTTTGGAATTTTTGCACCAAATTTTCAACATGGGGTTTTTGGGACCCCTTCTCATGAATGATGTCACTGTCATGGCGTTATTCGGGCCCGAAGGGTGATTTCGCAGGCACTGCACAGTCACTGCAGCGAAATCACCCTTTGGCCTGAATAATGCCATGACAGTGACATCATTCATGAGAAAAGGTCCCTAAACACTATTTGAGAACTGGTGCAAAAGTCAAAAACTGACTTTACAGCGTGTGTTGCGCAGTTCCTACGCAGGCTCGTAAGTTCGCGAATTTTCAATATTTTCACTCCAGATTTTCAGCATTGCCATTTTATCACACCTTCTTATGAGCTGTACAGCTGTCATTTTTTACATCTCACCCAAAATGTGTTTCCACCCATGTAGCGCACAATGGCGCAGTCGGTGTGCGAAATCAATGTATGGAATACATTAAGAAAATCACAGTGATACAGTTCATAAGCACAGGTCTTAAAATGGCTATGTTGAAAATTTGGTGAAAAAATTCCTAAAAATGACTGTTTTATGAGTCTGCGTTGCGCAGTTCCTACGCACGCTCGTAAGTTTGCGAATTTTCAATATTTTCACTCCAGATTTTCAACATTGCCATTTTACCACACCTCCTTATGAGCAGTACAGTTGTCATTTTTCACATCCTGCCCAAAACATGTTTCCGCCTATGTAGCGCACAATGGGGGTAACAAACAGGTCATGCTGACAATTTATTGTGCAAATACCAGCAATCGCACAGGGCATTAGGGTAAAGGACCATACATGCCAAACACCACTGCAAATACCTGCAAGTGAATGTTTGGCATTGACAAATGCTTGTTTATTTAGTTGTTTAACCAGGTATAGCACACTAAGCTGAAAGCTTTTTTACAGGAGCGACCTGGGAGCACACAAGGAGGTTAAGTGACTTGCTCGGGGTCACATAGTATGCAAGTGGAAGCTGTGGGATTCAAACCCAGGTCTGGTCTGCTAGATGTCACCAGATTTGCAGCTCAGAGCCTTAGACCACTGCACTACACTGCCTGCTTCAAAAGGGTCAACATCTGCGTGTGTATGACCATATACATTGGAGAGAGAACATGCTGAGAAACATGAATTGTGATGGAATGCTGTATTTGGAGTTCAACTCATGTAACAGTCTTCAAAAGTCAGTGTCTTCCACCATGGAGAATGGCTGAAGATCAAGCACCATCACATTACCGATTAATTGAGTGAGTCACACAGCAGCTGGATGACTAGGTGGCATTTTTGTGTGGATATGTGATGTTTCCTGACGTGTGCTTTGTTTGGTGGTAATAAATTCAGGACTAGCACTGGTGCTGGCTACTGCATCCACTTCCATTATTATTCCTGCCTCGTGGTACTGGTAGTGTTGTTGGTTGGCATGGTGTTTTGGAAGGAGTGCCACTAGTGTCAGTGAACTTTGACTGCTGCCACCATGGGGTTGCATAATTTGAACAAGTTGTCTGATCTTGCCACCCATACCTGGCTGCTGCTGCTGTTGAGTCTGACCTGTGTGTGGATTGTGAAGGGATGTGAGTAAGATGGTGTGTGCACACTTTAGATGATCAGCCAGAACGCTAGTTCCCAATGTCCATGTCTAACTCCAGCTGATATTTTTCTCACACATATTGCAACATGCGCTCAGTGGATTGGTGGTAGCATAGCGTAGAGCTTAAGGGCACTGAGTTGCAAATTTAGAGATGTGGGTTTGAATCCCATCAGTCCCCACTTGCAAATTATGTGACTCTGAGAAAGTCACTTAACTTCCTTGTGCTCCCAGGTTGCACCTGAAAACAAGCTTATGTATTTTTATACTGTAACTATAATGTCTGTAGATGTATATACATTTTGCATTTTGTCTTTGTTAAGTGTTGGCTACAATCGGAAAAGAGATAATATTATCTCAATTTGATATCCAATAAAGTTGAAAGATGAAAGTTGAAAGCTCTGACTTAGAGTGCCTTTCTTTGTTAAACAATCCCCCTTTCCCCCTTATCCCTAAAATACTCCCATACTGAGGAAGATCTCTTGGCTTTCTTAGCTATATGACAACCAGACTGAGTGATTGAGGGTCCTTAGAAGAACTAGGGTGACCATTATGAGATTTCTTTTTCCTGGTTATGGGGAGGAATGACGTGGCTGTACCACATGATTACCAGAAGGAGCAGCAGTAGTATGAGATTTATCAGGTGGGACTGTGATTTGAATTTCCCTGCTTCATCAAGTTGCTTTTGTTCTTTTCTCTTTTAATTGTTTTTTTACTTTTCCACACTTGTTCTCCCATACTGGTGGTGGTGGCGGTGGCTTCTACTCCTTAGAATCATAGTCCTCATCAGAGGAGCTTTCATAACTGATAACACGCTTTTAACCTCCACTTCCTTTTCACCTTCTGCTTCATTGTCCAGTGCTCCCTGCTTCCCCTCTGCAACTTCTCTTCCCCACCTGTCTCCATCTTGCTCTCACCTGATGCTTCACCCTTCCCCTGCTCTTTTTGTGCTGCCTCCTCCTTTTCCTGTGCTTCTGCTTTCTTCTTCTCTGTCACCAGCACTTCTCCCTCCTCTTGCACCTCCACTTCCATATTCTCTTCCTCTGTGGCAGTTTCCTCCATTGCAACCAGCTTTGCTGGTGGTGGACATGCTACTGACTTGCTTTTATAAAGCAGAGAGGATGGTATACCATAAGCAGCACCTCACCCATGTACACCAAACAATTATTTTTTTCATCAGGTGAGAGGACAACAGTAGTGTCAGACCCAGACTCACTCCCTGATTTGGGGCTGGTGGGTACACTCAGATAAGAAGCATCATATAGTGCCTCAAGCCAGTGACAGTAGACAGAAAATGTGTATAGGTTGCTGAGTTGGCACCTCACCTGGCACTGCCATCTGCTGTCAAGAGATTTGCACAAGACACACAGGGGAGAGTTTGCCTGTACATGTTGAGAATGGGATGGAGGATCCCTGGGCATTAGATCACTATCATGGGTAGCAGGGGACAGCAAGATACTTGGAGAAGGAGGATCACAAACAGTGGAAGACATGTATGTTTCTGCTTTACTCTGGCTGGTTTTGGCACTACCAGCTGCACCACTGGACTCTGACTGTAACTGACTAAGAGCGCGCTGCTGCTTACAGTGGGCATACAACCAGTTAACTTCTGCAGACAAACAAATCCCCAAGGTTTCTTTGGATGCACCATTATATGCCCAGCCGTAGTATGCCTCTCAGTCTTGGGCCCACCACCAACACTAACAGCACTTCCTGTCTCTGTTCTTCTCCCTGTAACATCCTCACCATGCACATCACCCCCTCCATGGACCACACAACTACCACTGATGCTTACAGAACTGCTAATTGCTGTGAGGATAAGTACCATACTGGAACGTTTTCCTGCTGCTCCTCCTCTTTTCCTGGTTCTCCCTGCTTCCCTTTCAGGACATCTTTTCTTCATTTGGCACTTGGTAATAAGAGCGAAAACAACAACGCGCTGTCAAGAACAGCGCAGCATAAACAGTGCTGTCAAATACAGTGCAGTACAAAATGTTGTGACGTGAAACAGCACCAATGGCAGCAGCCAGAAACAATACCAATGACCGCTACCATTGCTAAATAACATACTGTACACTCTATTTTCTGTCCCCCCTGCATCCCTCGTTATTAATATAACCAATTCTGAGGGGGTGCAGATCTCAGGGGGGGGGAGTAGAAACTTGATGGGGGTCCATTTGTTTTAGATGTTTACAAAGAATAAAAACACACTTGGGGTGGGGGGGAGACATAAAATGCATGATTCGGGAGACTGGGAACAGAACTGAGGTCTCCTGATCTGTGCTGCCTAAGCTGCTTTTGCTTTAACCCTTTCCACCACAGGAGCAGCTCAGCTAGTTTTTGCATTTTTTCCATCCTTATCTACTTCCACCATTGCCTTGACAGCTACGGGGTAGTGGTACAGTATTTAACATTCACTGTCCTACTCCTGTCACTGCTTAGGCATACACAGTTATTGTAGCATGGTTTAGATGGTGCTATATTGGAAGCGCTCTGCTAACCGTTCACCCTTCATTTTCATGGCAGTTATAGGCAACTTGTTGCACACTCAGATAAAACTTTTGATAAAATGGGGCTAGCAGGCCCCCACTCTCATGAAAACTACACTGTGATTGGATAAAGTGTTCACAAGATTTGGAGGGGGGAATTTTGGCAGACACGCACTACCACCCACCAAAACTACAATGCAGTTGGACAAAGTGTTTCACAAGATTGGAGGAGCTCAGGCAGGCACCCACTGCCACCCACCAAAACTATATAGCAATTGGATAAAGTGTTTCACAAGATTTGGGGTGGAGGTGCTCAGGCAGTCAGCCACTGCCACCTACTAAAACTACACTGCAGTCGGGTGTTTCACAAGATTTGTTGGGGGGTGGGGGCTTAGGCAGACCAGATACCCACTGCCACCCACCAAAACTAAACTATAATTGGACAAAGCATTCCATAAGATTTGGTGGTGGTGGTGGTTGTGGTGGGGGTAGGGGTGCTCAGGCTGGCGCCAACTGCCACCCACCAAAACTAAACTGCAAATGGAAAAGTATTTCACAAGATTTTTTTTTTTTGGGGGGGTGGGCTCAGACAAGCACCCACTGCTGCCCTTCAGAACTACACTGCAATTCAATAAAGTATTTCAAAAGATTTTTTTTTGGGGGGGGGGTCAAGCAAACTGGCACCCAGCCACCCACTATCAACAAAACTACACAACAGTTTGATAAAATTATTGACAAGAGTTTGGACTTAGGCACCCCTGATTAAAAAATGTACACTACAATTAGATAAAACATTGGAAAAGATCTGAGTACAACAGTGCAACTTAGCACAGCAATGCAGGCCTCTGTCCCTTCCCCCTGCTCACCTTCAAACAAATACATAACTGCTCTTTTCTTTCTCTTTGCCTGTCTACCATTACAAAAAAAAAAAGCAATGATCTGCATAACTGGCAGCTTGCAAGCAATTGCTCTTTTTCTTCAAATGGCAACCTTTGGAACATTTTTTTTACAAAATGCACACAGCACAGCAAAGAGATCCTTTGTTCCCTGACACCAAAGTTGCAATGGCACCCCCGAATGGCACCCAGAGCTTGAGAACCCTCGGGCTTGCTGAGATTCCTTATCCCTGATTGAGTGCTGAATGTCAGGTGACTGCCAGAAAGTTGGACATGCTCAGTGAAAGCCCTGTTAGAAAAAAACACTGCATCATGCCCACCGAAGCACCAAAGTGAAGATATCAATTTTCAGATTGGCTTTGGCTGGCTGAAAATCACCAGAGTTCAGCATTTCACCAAATGCCACTTTGGCTTTGTGCTTATCTTTACCCCCCAACATCCGAGGTGGAATTTACTTTAATTTTTTTATTTATTTAAGTCTTTGGAAGTAACTTTTGAGCTATGAGCTCTTTTACAAAGGTTCCACGTCATGAGACAATACAACAGTTACAATGGCACAATTCACATAGACAGAAATACAGGTATCTCACATAAGAGAACTAACTGTACAAGACAGTAGCTAAGATATTGATTACAAGCAGTCGCAAATTACAAGGTAAAGAGGTATAGCTAGCTGCCTTGGGACAAGGCATTGTAGCATGTTTCAGGTCCTAATTCTTCTCAGTAGTTGCAGGTATAGTGAGGAGGGAGAGGGGTGCAGGATCATGAGATCAACATGCTCGGATGTTGAGGTGGGTTGGAGAATTGTAGCTAGGAGAGCAACAGGTGAAGGCAAAGTAAAGTGGAGGTGAGTAAGAAAAAGGGGTAAGTTAAGGTGGTGAGGGAATATCATGATGTGAGCGCGTATTACTGAGTGGCTCAATTTGAGTGACTCAGTAATACCGCCCATGACAAGAGCGAGTGCTGAAGAATGCCGAGGAGTAGGTAGAGTGAGTGTAGCAGTGAGCTGCACTCACTAGACAAAGATATGAGGTGTAGTGTGGCCAAGCCCTTCTAAGCTGGCTATTTGGTGTAGTGGCTAAAGCCACTGCCTATGGAGCTGAGGGTCCTGGGGCAGGATAGGATTTTTGTTCATCCTAGAATTTTTTTTTCTAAGTCCACCCTCCTGGATTTGAGAATCTTTAAGTTGGGGGGTTCGTGGGGCTTGTCCCCCTCAAAGGAGAGTGCGGGGGGGGGCAGCCCCCCACATAAAATATCTTTCTTTTTTTGTTTTCAGGTACCTACCATTGCTGTTTGTGGCAGTCGATCTGTTGTTTCTCACCGCAGTGACTTGGGGCAGTGTTTTAGTCACTCTTATTGGTCTGCGACTAAAGCAACTTGCCCTTATCAGATATAAAACAGTGGTGAGACAGTAAGGAGGGGGGGGAGGGGGTAGGAGCAGGAATAAGAGTCAACACTGATGGAGTTACGTTATTGAATCTAAGGCATGCAGAGACAGGGGCAGGTAGAAAAAGGTAGGAGTAAAAGCTTGTCTGCGGTGGAGTAATATATCGAGTGGGGTTGTGGGTCCAATTTCCCATGGTGTACTTATGTGGATGGCGTTCGCCTTTCTGAGGGGTGTAAGTGCCTTATGCATGTCTGCATTCACAGGCTGTAGTATTGATTAGGGACTGCTTCAGGTGATGTTCAAAGGTATAGAGGTTATTTGTGTTGTTTACTTCTACTGGGAGCTCATTTAGCCAGAGGGGAGTCCTGTAGGCAAATAAGCACCGGTCGAGAGATGTTCTCCTAAAAGGGATACATAAGGTACCTCTACCCTTGCCCCACATGTTACACTGTAGATGAGCCAGTAGGATGATTTGTTGGATGCAGGGAAGCACAAGGCCTAGTTGGGCATTTTTAGCTAGTAGGCAAGTTTGCAGTTTGACCCTGTCTCTGAGTGTAAGCCAGTTAGTTTGTTTGTTCAGGGTACCAGTGTGGGTAAGTTTATCTACCCCAAGAACTAGCCTACATGCTTTATTGAGAGCCGTAGCCACCTGCTTACATAGAAACATAGAACTTGACAGCAGATGAGGACCGCTTGGCCCACCCAGTCTGCCCATTTCCCTACCTAATGGATAAGCTGCAGATCCTAGTTAACCAGCAGCCTACTTCTTTCTACCCCAACCCCCTAGAATTGCCTTATGGCTGTCCCATGCATGCTTGAATTCAATCACTGTTTTTGACTCCACAACCTCCTCCAGAAGGCCGTTCCATGCATCCACAACCCTCTCTGTGAAAAAATACTTCCTTACATTACCTCTGAGCCACCCCCCATCTTCAAATTGTGCCCCCTTGTTCTTGCACACCTCTTTTTTTGAAAGATGCTACCCTCTTGGACTTTGTTGATTCCCTTGAGGTACTTGAAAGTTTCTATCATGTCCCCCCTCTCCCTCCTTTCCTCGAGGCTATACATGTTAAGCTCCTTTAGTCTCTCTTCATTTGTCTTCTGGTGCAGACCCTGCACCACTTTAGTTGCCCTCCTCTGGACAGCTTCCATCTTGTCTATGTCCTTGTGGAGATTGGGTCTCCAGAACTGCACATAGTACTCCAGATGGGGTCTCACCAGCTGTCTGTACAGAGGGATAACAACTTCCTGTTTTCTACTGGTGATGCCTCTCCCTATGCATCCCAGTATCCCCAACCCTCTTTCTGCCCTCTCACATTGCTTGCCCACCTTTAAGTCATCTGATATGACTACCCCAGGTCCCTTTCCATTTTTGTTGTTGTTAGTATTTCACCCCCACTGTGTACTCTTCCCCTGGGTTTTTGTTTCCCATGTGCATTACCTTGCACTTCTTAGCATTGAATCTAAGCTGCCATACATCTGACCATTCCTCTAACCTTGCCAAGTTCCTCCTCATCCTTTCCACCCTGCCTTGTGCATCACCTCTGTTGCATTTCTTTGTGTCATCTGCAAAGAGACATACTTTTCCTTCCAGTCCCTCTGAATGTCGCTTATAAAGACATTGAAGAGGACTGGTCCTAATACTGAACCCTGTGGTACCCCACTAGTAACCCCCCCTTTCTTCAGAGTGGACTCCATTTACTATTACCTCTGTGTCCTATTCTTCAGCCAATTCTTTACCCAGGCTATCATCTTGGGACCCACTCCCAGGCTGGCTAACTTGTATATTAATCTTTTGTGTGGTACTGAGTCAAGTGCCTTGCTAAAGTCTAGGTAGGCCATGTCCACAGCCCCTCCCTGATCTACTACTTTGGTCACCCAGTCAAAGAAATCTATTAGATTCATCTGGCATGACCTTCCCGCTGTGAATCCATGCTGCCTTGGGTCCTGTGCCCCTCTGGCCTCTAGGTACTAGACAGTTCTTTCCTTCAGAAGTGATTCCATCATTTTCCCTATCACTGAGGTTAAACTAACAGGTCTGTAGTTTCCTGCTTCTGCCCTGCTCCCACTTTTGTGAAGGGGAATCACATCTGCCCTCCTCCAGTCCTCAGGTACCACCCCATCCTCCCATGATTTGTTAAAGAGGGTAGTCAGTAGTGTCACTAGTTCTACCATTAGTTCTTTTAGAATTCTGGGATGAATCCCATCAGGCCCCATTGCTTTGTCCACCTTCAGTTTTAAGAGTTCTTTCAGAACCCTTTCTTCTGTAAATGGGCTGGTATCAACTTCTATATCCAGAGTGTTTCTATTGTTTGTTTTAGGTACCTCCCCCTCTTCATTTGTAAATACTGAGCAAAAATATTTGTTTAGTATCTCTGCCTTTTCACAGTCACCCTCTGCCCACCCCTCCCCTTTATTAAGCCTCACTATCCCGCCTTACTCTTCCTTCGCTCCTGATGTACCTAAAAGGTTTTATCCCCCTTCTTAACTGAGTTGGCTATCTTTTCCTCGGTTCGGGCCTTTGCTGTTCTGACTGCCTTCCCAGCTTCCTTTCGCTTTAACTGATACAATTCTCTGTCCTGCTCCTTCTGTGGTTCCTTGTACTTTCTGAATGCTTTCTTTTTCTCTTGAACCTTCACTGCCACCTCCTTTGAGAACCATAGTGGCTTCTTAAATCATTTTGTTTTGTTTATTTGCTTCACACAAAGGCTTGTTACCTCTGTGATGGCAGTTTTTATCTTCCACCCCTCCTTCCTGCCCATTTGCTAGTGCATTCCTTAGGCAGTCACCCATTCTGGCAAAGTCAGCCCTCCTGAAGTCCAGTACTTTTGCCTTTGTATGGCTTGACTCTATTGCTGTGTTTATTGTGAACCATACTGTTCGATGGTCGCTAGTTCCCAGATGGCTACCCACTTCTACATCTGTGATCCTCTCTCCATCTCCATTTGAGAGGACCAGGTCTAAGATTGCTCCCTCTTGAGTGATTCTAATACTAGTTGTCTAAGGCATGCCCCCTGTAGGGCATCTAGAATAACCCCACTATTAGAAGTGGCTGCTGCAACTGCACTCCAGTTAACATCTGGCATAGTCAGATCACCCATTAGCAATATCTCCCCTTTATCTGCCATTCTAAGTATACTTTCTATAATTTCCTTGTCTATTTCCTCCCCCGGGGTCTGTATACAACCACTGTGTGGATTGTGGTGCCATTGCCTGCCTTCAAATTGACCCACAGTGCTTCTTCTCCTCCCTGTTTACCCTTTTGTTCTGTTGCTTTGATTCCTTCCCTTAGGTAGAGAGCTACTCCTCCTCCTCTTTTACCCTCCCTGTCCCTCCTGTAGATAGTGTATCCTGGTATGTTTACATCCCAGTCATGGTTCTGTGTGTACCATGTTTCTGTGACTGCCACAATATCCAGATGTTCCTCCTCCATCAAGGCCACTAATTCAGGAAGCTTGTTACTCAGACTATGGGCATTGGTACTCATTGCTCTCCATTTTTTGATGGCTTTACCTTCTGTAGCAGCATCCCCCACTGACCTTTCTACCTTGGTCTTTTTCTCATTTAGTACCCTGTTTTGTAGGGGGAGGCTGGGATTTTCCTGCTGCTTTTCAGTGCCTTCCCCCTTGACTAGTTTAAAAGCTTGCCAATGAAGCATTTAAACCGACTGCCCAAAAGACTTGTTCCCTTCTTGGACAGATGCAGACCATCCTGCCAGTATAGGCTGCTGTCCCTCCAGGTGGAACCCCAGTCCCCAATGAAGCCAAACCCCTGTGCTCCACACCATTTTTTCAACCATTCATTAAACTGCATGGTGCAAAGTACCCTCGCCTCACCCATGCCAGTGACAGGCAGCACCTCTGAGAAGGATACTGTGTGTGCTATTTGTCTTAGACCCCTCCCCAACCCTACAAAGTCCTTCTGCACTGCTCTAATCTCATTATGAGCCAAGTCATTTGTCCATAGGTGGACAATGACGTCCAGTTCAGACTCCCGTGCAACTGTTCTCGTGATCCTAAGGATGCGCTTCCTGTCCCTCCAAGCAATGGCACGAGGCAGGCACCTTACTTCAGTTTTCCCTGCTCCCCCAAGTTCTATCCCCCTAATAATTGAGTCTCCCACCAGGAGCTGCTTCTTTTCCTGGTGGTGCCCTCTGCCTCCTTCTTGAGGGACTCCCTTGTGACAGTTGTCTGCACCCTCCTTAGTCTCCTCTGCGGGTGCATCCATAGGGGAACTATGCACCCCCAGAATGGTGTATGGATTGTCGAGTGGAACAACTGACTGGGTGTGCCTCTGTTCCACCACCCTTACCCTCCCTGAGCCCACTATGGTCCAACTGATGTGCTTTCTTCGCAACCTCTGAGGTAGTGGTGGTGGCTCTGGTGCTCCCTGGATGGGGGAGGTTCCTTACTACTGTCCAGTGTGGCCTGAAGACAGGCAACTTCCACCATCAGGGCAGACAGCTGTCTGAAAACAGGGTAACATCTCAGCCTCCAGAAAGACTCCCAGAAGACTGCTGCCCCACAGCCATTACATTGCACTACTCCCCACATGTCTATCTTGTTTAGTTGTTTTTTTTTGTGTGTGTGATTGGTTTGTTATATAGAAATATATGTATTATATAATGTGTATGCTTATATTGTCAGTGCAGTGTGCAAGAGAGGATATGACAGTGATATGCACCTTGCCCTCTTGAGAAATGATGTCAGAACCCCAGGTATAAAGGAACTATTTCCAGGGGTGGGTGGGTGAGGGGTGGTCAGGTTTGGGCCTAAACTGTGCCCTCACGAAACAATCAGCTAAAAGCTCTGACCCACCGCTGCGATGAGTGCCTTCCTGTCAGCAAGATGCCCTACACGACAATTTGACAGAGAAAATACCCTGCTAATCAAACAGAGAAAAATCCAAACATCCAAGTCAGATACAGGTAAACCTCCCCAGCCCCAAAACAGCCTGGTAACTTGTGCTCTGAAAGCAGTCAGCCACAAAACACGTCAGCTGTGCAGAAGGGCAGACACAGAAAACAGTATTCAGCCCCTGTGGGTTTAAACTCTTCCTGCACTGAAAATCTTATCAATTGTAACAAAAGTAAAGCAAGGTCCACCTCCCTCTGTTGATTGAAAGACTGCCTTTTCTGATAATTCTAAGTTCCTTATTTCACCCTTCAGTTAGAAGTATCCTCCACCTGAAGAATATTAACTTTCCTAAGGAATCTGCTTCAAACCAAAGACAATTGTAAATTGTAAGGTTCACCTCCCTCTGTTGTGAGCACAACTCACTTTCTTGCAAATCTTAAGTCCAGTGTTGCAGCTTCCAGCCAGAGGTAGCTTCACCTGAAGAATATTAAGTTATCTGATGAGCCTGCTAAAATGAGTACTGTTATCAAGGTCTATAAGATTCTTCCAGAGCTATTGGCTGATAAGTAGCTGTGATGTAAGCACTTCCTGACACAGTCTGGCGTGGCCTTTTAAGGCACACAGAGATAAACAAAAGAAAAAACAGTTTCCACCCCCTAGGCACTGTCTGGGTCCAATACACAGCCTGTAACCTGCTCTCAATTCAGGACTGATGACAAATTCTTAGCCCAGTGAATAACTCACAGTATTACAAATATTGCAATGCAAACAGTCAGTCACTAACTCCAATCAAGTCAGCTGTGCAGAAGGGAAGACACAGAAAACAGTATTCAGCCCCTGTGGGTTTAAACTCTTCCTGCACTGAAAATCTTAACAATTGTAACAAAAGTAAAGCAATGTCCACCTCCCTCTGTTGATTGAGACTGCCTTTTCTGATAATTCTAACCATGTTCCTCTCAAGCTATTTCTGAGGCAGCACAGTATACTACCAGGCCATAATCAATTATTGATAGGATAGAACTGGTGACTGAGAGGCGAAGTGCCGTGGGTATCAGGTATTGACAGTGCCAAAATAAAACCCAAAGTCTGATGCTGACCTCTTTCACTACCTGTTCAATGTGCTTTGAGAAGGACAGGGTGTCATCTATTATGACCCCTAGGTATTTAAAGCAGTCAACTTGCTCCAGTGGGACTACCTTGTTGTTAGTGATGGAGCGTAGAGAGTTTCTTGCCTTGTGTTGATAGCTTGAGATGAGCATGGTTTTCAATTTTTTTTGTAGTTGAGTAGCAGCTGTTGCTGTTGAAACCAGGCTTCACGTTTATGAAAAGTGGTCTGGAGGTCTTGTTGGAATTGATCAAACTGGGAGAGGCAATTTAAAATGATGGCATCATCAACATACAGGATGTGTTTCCTAGTGCAGGCATCAGGGAGAGCATTTAGAAATAAACTAAAAGTCAATGGGCCTTGTATGGACCCTTGGAGGACTCCCAGGGAGACCTCTCTAGTGGTAAAGACAGCAGCCCCTATTTTAACGCTCTGTGATCTGCAGGAGAGGTAGTCGTGGAACCATCTTACAGAGGCAGTTGACAGGCCTAGAGACTGCCGCTGCTGAGCAAGGAGAGAGTGGTTAACTGTGTCAAATGCTTTGGTGAGATCAATAAAAACTGACCCCACTAGCATGCCTCCATTCAGGTCCCTATGCACAAAGTCAGAGAATTCAACCAAGGCAGTTGACGTGCTGTGGGTCTTCCTGAAGCCATGCTATTGTGTGCTTGGAAGGTTGTATTTTTGCAGACAATTAGTGATTTGGTCAGCCACTATTTTTTCCAGTGCTTTTGAGAGGGGGGAGAAAATTTAGATAGGCCTATAGTTTGATGTGCTTGTGCAATCCCCAATTTTGTGAACAATTTCAAACAAGTGCATCACAGGCACCTGTGTTTTATTATTAGTTTTATATAGTTAGGAAGAAATATGTTTCTAACAACTGGAGCTCAACAATAATGCCACTACAAAGTGCATTATCTCATTGGCCTCTATATTCGAAGACACTCCGCACACATTGCACCCCCACCGCACAGAATTCACAAAATGGGGTGTGCAGCCCTGATGCACTCGATCCCCCACCTGCATGGATTGCAACACATAGGGGGTGGGCAGGTGGCATGCCAGCACTACACATGATGCACAACAGCACGTAGTGCTGGCCACAGGGGTGCGGAGACGGATGTGGGTTATGCCAGGGAAAACCCAGCTATAATCCCACTATGCACCTCACACCTCCATCACTCAACAATGGGACCCAAAAGAAAACCATAGTGACAAGCCACCCAGGGTCACCCACCCCTGCACCCAGACATGCCACCCACCTCCCCTGTGCATGCCAACTCCCCACACACACATTCGCACACTTGGGGGAACTGGCCCTGGACTGCAGCCCCCCCTTGCAAACCCCCACCAGCCTTCCTCTGTGTCTCCTCACCCCGCATCACAGCCCTGATGGTGTGGTGGGCAGCGTGAACCCTTCCCTCCCCCAAAACACGCACCCTCATGCCAATGCCCCCTGACCCCCATTCCACCCCACCTGTTTGGGAGCAACTCACGGCCGGCGGCACATCCCACCTCTCACCTCCACAGCCACCAGCTGTGCAGACATCCATGGGGGAGTGCAACCAATGTGCCCCCCCCACAGTGTAAGTGATCCACCGAGGGTCCTGGGACAGGCATCCCATTGGATGCCCACCCAGGTGCGCAGCTTCACCCATGGGCACCCCACACAAACCTGAATGTACTAGTGTGCTGGGCCACAGACAGGTGGTCATGAATGTTGCTGGTGCACACCTGTCTGCAGGTGCGGAGCTCCGCGGGTGGGATACACACCTTTGCCATGTAATTCCTGCCAGTTGGAGTATAGCCCACAATCTGAGTAGTGCTTCAGAGAGATGGAACTTATGCTAATGTCAGACTTTAGAACTAGGTTCAAACCCCTCATTGTGGTCACACTCCCCCTACTGGCTTGAAGCCAGATTTGTTTCTGTATCTTAAGAAAGCAGTTACACTGCAAATGTTTCCAGCCTTCTGTTCTAACTTTTCAACACTCCTTATTATTTTTTGCTATTCTCTGATTTATACATTAGTTTTTTGATGACTCTGTGTTAGCTAGGGAGTTATTTTTATATTTCTGTAAAATTAGCAGTTTCTTCATAACGTAGTCCAGTTTTTACCTGAAGTATTAGACTAAGACCATTTTGTGTTTAATAGTTGCTCTGGTTCATGTGTTCTTAGTGCCGTAAATAGTAACAGCGATTGAGGTCTTCTCTCTTCATGCTTAAATTTTGAGATGTTTTTCACACTGTGTTATTATGTGTGGTTCATAGCTCAGTGCTTATGTAACATATAGTTGAATGATGAATATGATTGTTGGATACAGAGGCCAATATAGAGAAGACAACGTTTACTAGGTAATAGTATACAATGTATTGTGCTTAGGTACTTGGATGCTTGAAATGAGTCATTTAGATAATCTTTGATGGTTTTGGCCTTTCTCTGTATCCCACCTGTAGGAAGGAAGTTTGGATTAGAATTAGAAAGCCCCCTGGTGGAATAAGAGTGCCGCAGAAGGAGGAAGTGTTGGGGAGGATGGTGGGTGAATGCGACTCGCTCTAAGCAGAGCGGGAGACAGCTGCTTCATTTAAATAGGCTGTGGGGAAGGAGCTCTTCCCCCACATAATCCTGGGCTACTCCCTGCAATTCACTGCTAGCAGCAAATAATAGCATTGTTCAGCCACTGAAAACTGGAGGGTAATCGGGACCAATTATGTATAATGTAATATAGCCTTATTACTGACAGTTTCTTATTATATTTGATCTGATGTCACAGAAATAGTATAGCACAGAACAGAACACAGAATCATTAGACATATGCATTTTTTTAAAGTGACCATGCTTTCATATTATTTAAAAAAAAAAAAACTGCAACAAGACTGATTCCATTTTTGAGTTCTGGTGACATTAACCCATATGTGCTCCTCTTGTGTGATTTATAATGTACCAGAACTCCTCCATGGAACTGTAGCCTTGTAACTTATAGTTTAATATCTATTGTTCTGTATATGCTTTGAAAGTTTGCACTGTAGCAAAGAGCTGCTGTTTCAAGGGACAAATGCACTGTATCTGCATGCCATTTGCTCCTGTAGAAGCTAGTTTTTTTTTTCAATACTGGTTCCTGTCTGGTTATTGTTCAGTCCTTTTTGGACCTTTTGTAAAGCCAATTGCTCTTTTAAGTAATAAAGCATGACCAGAGGTTAGATTAACAGTCTGTTAATCACCCACTAGGGGTGTAATGTGGCATGAGGCACAGCCGAGTGCCATATTGCTGCTAGGGGTGATTGACTGTTAATCTAACTCCTGGGAGTGCCTTATTGCTATTATAAAAATTATTCCGAAAGAAAAACATTAATTGTGTACTTTTTGAATGTTTTCATCATTAAGAGGGTGATTTTTTAATAAAATAGTTCTCCCACCAACAGTTTAAGAATGCTGGTTCAGAATCAAAATACATCATTCCACTCATTCAGCAGTGCTACAGGATGAAATGCTAGCAGGAAGGATTCATGTGCCATGATGATCATCAGGCTGTACATGATAGGTAACAGGGATGAATGTAAGGCTGTCAGAATCCTTACAGCCAATCAGATTGCAGCATTTCTGAGATCCTTTTTATAATCTGGATTACATGCTGGTGGCAAATGCCATTTTAGAACTTTATGAAGCTGTTTATGACCCTGGCCTTTCTGGATTACATTCTGGTAGTAAATGCCATTTTATAATTCTGTGATGTTGTTTATATTCCTGTCCTCCTGGATTACATGCTGGTAGTAAATGGCATTTTAGAACATTATGATATTATGTCCTGCTCCTTCCTGGATTACATGCTAATAGTAAATGCCATTCTAGAACTCTATTAAATTGTTTATGTTCATGTCCTTTCTGGATTACATGCCGATAGTAAATGGCATTCTAGAATTCTATGAGATTGTTTATGTCCCTGTACTTTCTGGATTACATGTTGGTAGTAAATGCCATTTCAGAACCCTATGAAGTTGTTTATGTCCCTCTTCTTTCTGGATTACATGCTGGTAGTAAATGCTATTCTAGAACTCTATGAAGTTGTTTATGTCCCTCTCCTTTCTGGATTAGATGCTGGTAGTAAATGTCATTCTAGAACTCTGTGATGTTGTTTATGTCCCTGTCCTTTCTGGATTACATGATGGTAGTAAATGCCATTTTGCAACTTTATGGTGTTATGTCCCTCTCCTCTTTGGATTACATGCTGGTAGTAAATGCCATTCTAGAACTATATGAGGTTGTTTTTGTCACTGACCTTTCTGGATTACATGGTGAGAGTAAATTCCATTTTAGAACTTTATGATCTTGCTTATGTATTCGTCCTTTCTGGATTGCATGCTGGTATTAAATAATATTTCAGAACTCTATGAAGTTGTTTATGCCCCTCTCCTTCCTAGATTACATGACGGTTGTAAATGCTATTCTAGAACTCTATGAAGTTGTTTATGTCCCTGTCCTTCTGGATCACATGCTGGTAGTAAATACAATTTTGGAACTTTATTATGTTTTGTACCTCTTCTGTCTGGATTACATATTGGCAGTAAATGCCATTTTAGAACTCTATGAGGTTGTTTATGTCCCTGACCTTTCTGGATTACATGCAGGTAGTAAATGCCACTTTAGAGCTTTATGATAGTGTCTATGTCCCCATCCTTTCCAGATTACATGCTGGTAGTAAATGCAATTTGAGAAATCTATGCTGTTGTTTATGTCTCTGTCCTTCTGGATTACATGCTGGTAGTAAATACCATTTGAGAACTCTATGATGTTGTTTATATCTCTGTCCTTCTGGATTACATGCTGGTAGTAAATGCCATTTCAGAATTTTATGATGTTATGTCCCTCTCCTGTCTGGATTACATGCTGGTAGGAAATGCCATTCTAGAACTCTGTGATGTTGTTTATGTCTCTGCCCTTTCTGGATTATGTGCTGGAAGCAAATGCCATTTCAGAACTGTATGAAGTTGTCTATGTCCCTCTCCTTTCTGGATTACATGCTGGCAGTAAATGCCATATTAGAACTCTGTAAAGTTATTTGTGTCCCTGTCCTTTCTGGATTACATGCTGGCAGTAAATGCCATTTTAGAAATTTATGATGTTGTTTATGTCCCTGTCCTTTCTGGTTTACATAATACTAATAACAAATCTTTATTTATACCATGCTTTTCTTATAGCCAAGGTGCCTTACAAAAATTACACATGAAACAAAAAATAAACACAAATCTAAAACAACTGGATACATAACAATACAATAAAATATCATTAGCAGGTATATATCTTAGACCTTAAATAGGTCTTTAAGGCCTTTTTAAATTCCACCATGGATGCACACTGCCGAAGTGGACGGGATAGAGAATTCCAGAGGGCAGGGGCTCTGTACATAAAAGCAAGGGCCCAGAAGATTTAAAAAACAAACAAACCTCGGAATCTCTAGCAACCCCTCGTCCGCCAAGTGGAGTAATTGACTAGGGCAGTAAGATACCAGAAGATCTTTCAAGTAGTCTGGGCCCAGTCTGTGTAGGGTTTTGTAGGTCAGAAGACCAACTTTAAAGGTGATCTGCCACTATATTGGCAGCCAGTGCAGATCACGCAGAACTGGAGAAATATAACAGGTGCGGGGAGTACCCATCAATAACTGGGCTGCAGCACTCTGCATGAGCTGCAAGCAGCAGATGTCAACCTCAGGAAGCCCTAGATAAAGGGATTTGCAGTAATCAAGATGCGAGGTCACAAAGGCATGGACCAATGTAGACAGATCACCTGACGGAACTAGGTGCTTAATCCTGAAGATGTTCCTCAGATGGTAAAAGGATGACTTGACAACTGCTGACACCTGCAATTGCAGTGTCAGCTCATCATCAAATATCATCCCCAGGTTCCACACCCATTCAGAGGTAGGGAGCTGGACACCTCCCAGGCAAAGTCCTGAGGGTAGACCAGCACCCGTCCCCTCTATCCGGTGACCTGGGTCCAGCACCATCACCTCTGTCTTCTCTTAGTTCAACCTCAGCCAGCTTGAATCCATCCAGTGCTGGATTTCAGTGAGGCAGTTGTTAAATACCTAGAGAGCTCTATCCTGGTTAGGTACAAAAGATAGGTAGAGCTGGGTATCATCAGTATAGCAGTGAAACCTCAGCCCATACCTTCTTACAATGTCTCCGAGGGGTAGCATATACACTGAGAACAATATGGGGGACAACACTGAGCCCTGAGGAACCCCACATGACAAAGAGACTGGGCGGGAAGAATTAATCCCCGACACCACCCTCTGGGTTCTGCCTCTGAGGAAAGATCCAAACCACCTGAGGACTGTATCAGTCAGGCCACAGATGAACCTCAGGCACTTGAGAAGTACCCCATGGTCCACAGTGCCAAAAGCTGAAGAGAGATCAGGAAGAACCAAGATGGAACAGCTCTTACGATCTCTTGCCATCAGGAAATCATTGAGCACCAGAACCAGTGCTGTCTTGGTACTATGCATTTTTCGAAAACCAGACTGGAGCAGTTCATAGATGTTATGGATGGTCAAATGGTTCTCCAGTTGTATGAACACTACTTTCTCAATCACCTTCGGTTATAGATTGATCTGTAGTTAGCATGGCAGTCTGGGTCCAAAGAAGCTTTCTTCAGGAGGAGCATTACCACCACCTCCTTCAGGGATCTAGGGAACTCACCCATCTCCAAGGAGCACCAGACTATCCATGCTAGGACTGGACCGATAGTATCACAGCAACCCTTTATCAGGGAAGTTGGGCCAGGATCCAAACTACAGCATATGGGACACATACCCTGGACAATCCTCATGACATCAGTGAACTCTGGCCAGTCAAAGGAACTCCAGGAGAACCTAGGGACTGTGACGAGCATCGATACACAACCTCTCCTATAGGGGATGCAGGTTGGAGCACTGCCCTGATGTCGGCCACCTTAGCTGCAAAGAAGCAAGCAAGCTTATCACACTCAATTTGCGAAAAAGCTCCTTGAACCTGCAGACAGGCTGGGTTGCACAGCCTGTCTATGGTTCAAAAGAGCTGAGCTGGTTGGTTCTGAGCAGCAGCAATCTCCTCAGACAGGAATTCTGCCTTCTTATGGGAGATTGCGGAATGATAGAGTTAATAATGTTCCATCAATCTAAGATGGTCGGCATCAAGGGCGGATCTCTGCCAACAGTGCTCTAATCTTCATCCATATCACCGCATCTCCCTTAAAGTCCCATCAAACCATGGTGACTGAGGGCAAAGGGGGAGAGGATGAACACAGATGGGAGCAATAAAATCCAGAGCAGAAGAAATGGCCCTATTATAGGCCAAAACCAAGGCATCTTGATCACTGCTCACTCCAGAAAGCTCCAATAGGTCAAGTACTGCAACCAGACCCTCAGAGCTTACATCTTGCAAAGAGCGGTACCTGACTATCTCCATAGGGGTGGGCCTACAAAGGGGGGTGCAAAAACTGAACTCCACAGTGTAATGATCAGACCACTCGACAGGTTCCACCCCCAAATCGACATGCTTACAGTAAATGTCATTCTAGAACTCTGTGAGGTTGTTTATGTTCCTGTCCCTTCTGGATTACATGTTAGTAGTAAATGCCATTTTAAACTTCTATGAAATTGTTTATGCCCCTATCCTTTCTGGATTACATGCTGGTAGAAAATGCCATTTTAGAACTCTATGAAGTTGTTTAATGATCCTGTCAACTATAAAGTTCTATAGTAGAACAGGGATGCACTGTGACAACACTGGCAGAGCTGAACAAGGACACACACTCCATCATACAAGTCTAACACGATACTGACCACTATTGTGTAGATCAGAAACATCTAGTGACTTTACAAAAGGGCTGGTAAAAGTGAAACAGTAAAAAAACAAAGTGGGAACCAGTACTGAAAACATGGCCTCATCAAAAAACTCAAACTGTTAGTTAGGTTCAAAGCAGTTTTTCTTTAATTGGTAATTTCTACATCATCAGTCATCATTCAGTGGTGACTATGGATCCTGAGGGAAGCTTAAGTAAGGATTAGATCACTATTATCCAATACATTAATTTCAATTTTCAAAAATAAAATTACTTTTTCTCTTCATTTGCCTGTTCACCATGTTCTGATCTAACAAGTCTTTTTATTTATTTTATAGTTCATTTACCCAGGAAAGTCCAGCTGAAATGTATAATCTCATTGCAGTGGAGTCCTGCTTCTACCCATTTCTACAACTGGGTGGAGTGGAAGACTGGGAGGCTCAGTTAATTGCCAAAGATCACACAGTGATCAATAGGCTGTAGGGGAAGTTGGGGTTTGAACCCATGATCTCCAGGTTTCCAAGCTGGTGCTATAACCAGTACAACACACTGCCTCCTAAGAGATACTGACTACAGACTTATAAACCAGCTTGGTTGACATGGTTAAGGGACAATTACAGGGGCTTGGGAATCAGTGTTCTTAGAATTACAGTATGAATTTTTGAGATTATGACAGTAAGAGTAAACACTGTGGGGTGGGGTGAAGGGGATAATAAAAATGAAATCTGTAAACTCTGTAGAAATGTGTTGGGGTCTATGTATGCTGTCTCCTATTATAGAACTGTATAAACACTCCATTTGCAACACAAATCCTTCATACATTTAGTACTCTGGAACATCCTCCCTCTGAAGTGAGAACAATTGACAGCATAATCTGCTTTAAAAATGACTTTGGCCTCAGTTGGTCAATTAACTTTTGTTTTATTTTTCTGCAGTGTATTTACTGAATAGCCCATCTGAGCTGCAATGTTAGCTTTTCTGTAGGGGTATGCATTTACTTATAGCTGGATGGGGACTGAATCACTGAGAGGTTGAATGACTTGCTTAGGGCAACTGACTCTGATAGTGTTTGAACTGGCATCTTCCTGGGATTTGGGAACCAATCCTGTGCTCTAACCATGTTACTGTTACCTGCAGACTAATAGTAATACTGTAGAGCAGACTTCTCTCAGTTCCACAATATGAGTGAAGCCCCTCATTTCACTCCCCCTGGAAGGCTCCATTCTCTTGTGAGTCCCATGCAGAAAGATGCATTAAACTCAGACTTCGAAGCAGAAATTCCTAATAAGTTAGGATAGTAGACCTGAATTAAAGGTGCACAAGTAACTAGTGTAATTAAACAAGCAATGGTTTTCCTGGTGTTCAGAGCATGTACTGTACAGTATCTCTACATGTTTGAAAATGTGTCCACATTATGAGGGCCGGAAATAGTGGCCCAAAATGTACTCACATTTTGTTTAATTTAAAAGTTGGTAACCGGGAAAAGCATGCTGAGCTGAGGCTTGTTTCCAGGTACAACCTGAGGGCATAAACAGGCAAGGAGATACAACAAAAGAAAATTAACAAATTAGAACAGAAATTAGAACACAACTGGTGATTAAAAAGCAAGGTAACACAACATATTCAGACACAGCAATATTTGCAGCAATTATCATATTGTTACAGCAAATAAATAAGCAGAGTGGGTACTTAAAAAAGACAACAGGAAGCCATCAGACAGTAAGTGAAAAGAGAGCAAGCAGCAGAGGTGATAGATGATTGGGAGATTGAGAGGGGTATATAGGCTAGGTGGCTGATAGGGAGGAGGAGGGGAGGCATGAGCAACAGTAGCCAGAAAGGAGTGTCAAATGTTACTGGGGAGTAGATTCCATAGAAAAGGGAGGTGATAGGAGAAAGCAGACTGCTCCACTACAGAGTGAGGGTGTGGGATGGAAAAAAGCACGAGTCCCTGGAATGAAAGGAGTAGGATGTGGTGGGAACAGGTGCGAGACAGGAGGAAAGAAAAGAAGGGAGGAAATATAGTAAAACTATATTGTCATTTAACCCTGCATCCTTGTGTTTGTACCTTTTAGCCCACCCTGACTTGATCATTTCAAGATTTTTCCTTGCCAGAGCAAATAATGACAGCCAGTAGATAAACCTTTTCTGGGCTGTAGGTGATATTGTCTCTTATCTTTTTTCATTGCTGGTTGGAAACAGTGAGTCAGTGGAGTACAAAATGTTACCTCCCCCCCCCCCACCATGAATACCCAATGAAACAGTTTGATTTACAATGCTGCCACTGGGGAAAGAGGTTCCAGAAAAAGAGGTGGCGTATACTGCATACCTTATAGATACAAAACATTCAAATCATACTGCATACTCTGTAAAACATTTAATTCAGCCTGCCGTGACTGGAATGTGGGGCACTAACACTCATCTTATCTAGAATGGCCCAACAGAGAAGTAATATCTCATCTTAGTAAGGCAGTATAGCCTAGCGTGTTAAAGCCCTGAGCTCTGAACCTGAAAATCCAATAGATCAGATGTTGAAACCCACAAATGACACTTGCATAATGTGTGAACTTGAACAAGTCACTTCCTCTCTGGGCTGGTGAGATTTGATTTGATTTTTATTTGTATATGGCTAAGCACACTGGGATACAATCCCTTTTACAGGTATGACCCCGTGGTCAATCAAAATACATACAAAATTACATCAGACAGAATTATACTTAATACAAAACATATAAATAGGAATAAGTATTCCACGTCCCCGATGCACCTGAAAACACATTTCTGCTCAGTGTGCCTCTCTGGGTCAAATATTCTCCAAATAAAAGCAGTATAATTTCCAGTTGTGTCCTGCTTCTACTGAGTTCTGCAGTTAGATGGATTGGAACACTGAGACTTAAGTGACTTGGCCAAGGTCGCACAGTGAGTCTTTGGTTCTAATAGAGTTTGAACCAGCAATCTCCTGATTTCCAAACACACACACACACACACACACACACACACACACACACACACACACACCACCAAACCTCAAGTCTGCATGCCTTTAAGAAATAATATCAACTTTTATAGATAAAAACAAAATAAAAATAAAACAACCCCTTCTTAAATACTTAAAGCAGTACTACTTTTAGCAACCATATAGTTTTTTTTTTATCAATTACGTTCATCAGGCAAAAATATCAAGATATATATTTTTCTTTTCATTTTTTTTTCTTTAATTCCTGAACCAAGATATGGGATTCTGAAGTTTTTCAAAGTTCCAGCTCCCGTGCCACACCAGTCATGAAAAAACGAAATATTTTGGTACAGTGTCGTGCTGTTTACTATCAAAAACATATAGCAGCAGCATCCTAATACATCTGCAGTATGAACCTCACATTTATATTCAACAAGTAACCTCAGTGGAAGAGTTTTAAAAATTGCATGGGTAAGTTGACAAAAAGTGAGTATATGCTTCCTTTATGAATTCGATGCCCCCAGGTTTATCGACTTGATGTAATATTTATTGTTCTTCTTGTTATATTGTTCTCTTACTTGCAGTGTTATGGTTTTGTTTTGTTAACTTTTATCTTCAAAAGTTATAAGAAGTGCATTTTAGACTGGTTTACATTTAGTTTTAAGTTATGGTGGTTGTGTGGTATGGACTTTAGTTGTTATCTGTGGTTATAACTTTACTGTATTTGTACTGTCCAGTTTGTTAATGTTACTTATGATTGGAACAATTCAATAAACTTTAATTTAAAACAAATTGTAAGTGGTGGCCATCTTTAATGATGTGAGTCATTAATTACAAAATTAGCTGTAAAAGTTGTTTTAACAATATCTAAGAAAACTAAAAATACACTGAGGATGAATCTAAGAATGTCAGAAACACTTTTTTGCTAAAAAAAACAGATGCTTTTTTTCAGACTAGCAAATACTGCTACTTTAAACCAGTTGTGTTTCTAGCTACAATAGGCAGGATTTAATATGCCTCATGTTGTAAAAGTTAGAACGTTGCATTGTCTCGTTGCTCCTTTCAGATCCCACCTCTTTATTTAAAATGAAAATGTAGTAAGTGTATGCAATTTTTTTGGGGGCTGCAAACTGTGGAAACCATTGTTAAAGCTGCGCTGCAGTCTATTTAACTATAGCCCTCCCTCCTCCACCCATCCTGCAGAAGATTACAGATTCACGTTTTCTTATTTACATAATCACATTACAAACCTGTCACAGAAAAATAATTCTGCAGTTATTATGCCGTACAATTTCCAGCAAAACACCCCTCCCGTCCCTGCGCCCCCCAGCCCCCCTCCCCACACACACACGGACAATATAGCAAGTACAGTGACACCACAGCAAACATCAGCATTCTGAAATAGAGAAATAAATCAGAAGTTGTACTTCTGTCACGTCATCTCAGCCCCTCGATCAAAGTTCCCGTTATGGAGGAGAGCATGTCCCTTTGGGATTCCATGCCATATTTATTTGACCCCTCTTCCTAGCACCTAATGAGCATTTTTTTGAGGGGGCACTTGAACCTCACAACCCCCACCCCATCCATTTGCTGGGGTCAACTATATGTCTTGCTCCTACTAGCATGGTTCTATTAATAAAAATCAATACATAGCTAAAATGAGAAATAATTTTCTAACTTGAATAAATATGGGAAGCGCCAGAGGCAGGTCATGCATCTTACAAAGTGCATGGAGAACAGAATAATGAATGATTACTATCACACTGTACCTTTAACTGGATTGGATTTTTTTACTATTATTTTATTTATTTTCCCGGAGATGTTCTGGAGCCATCGGCGGAGACACCAGCAGTGATTCTTTTCGGAAGCAGGAGGGAGGAGGAGGAGGAGGTGGTGTTGAAGGCATCAGCCTGGGGTTTGTATATATCCAGATGTGTCTGCGAGTTGAAATCAAGGAGTGGCGTGGTGCCGCCGGTTGGTCCATTTCAGGGGCTTCTGCCCGGGGTTTCTGCGGCTGCTGCCTCCGCTCTTTGTAGATCGCCGCCGGGGTGGCTGCTGATGCTCACTCACCAAGCCCCTGTTCAGCACCACATAACATGAAAAAAAAAACAGTAGATCCTCAGCACTAGCACCAAGTGAGAATGTTCAGCAATCCTACCGATTCACTGCGAGACAGCAGAGAGACAGTACTGTGAGAGGTGGTGGGGGAGATGCCAGCTTCAGAGCAACATCACCCCACTCAGCAGTGGCAACTGAAATGCAACCACGAGGTGTATTTAGAGCCGTAATATCCACTTCCTCGTCTGTTTTTACCCGCTGTCTTCCAAAACTCTGTGATCATCAAGTTTCCCTTGAAACAGACAGAGCTTAGGTTTTCCTTGTCGTTTCTGGTTGGAATGCTGCAGCGAACGTCGCTGTGTGGTGCCGGTGGTGTCCGTCTGGCGGTCTCTTTTCAGGGCGATTACTCCAGTGATGAGCAACAGCGGCAGTACAGTAGCTCCTGGGGAAAGCTGCTAAATTAGGAAACTGTTCCTCTCTAATGGATCAAGCCCCCTGATAAAGCCCCCTCCTACCTTTAAACCTTGCCATTTTAATCATCTTGCATTTTTTTGCAACTCCAGGAACGGAGAGTGGAAGAGCTGTTTTGCTATTGTGAGTCAGGAGAGGCTAAATTAGCTTCTCTCTAGAGTCTGCTCTCTCTCTGCCAGGGAACAGGCTGGCTTTTTTACCAGTTGTTTCGTTTGGGGAGAGGGAGGGGGAGTCTTTGCATTTCTGCTTCCACCTTTAAAGCGCATTCATTGCTTAACGCGGCATCATCCGCAGCTGTCTGTTCTATCAAGAGAAGGGGGTAAAGTGAAAACCAAAAAACTCCAGCCTGGCGTTCCACACAGCAAGGAGGCGCTGCTTCTCTGCACACAGTAGTTATTTTTTTCCAGCATCACAGCTTCTGGCTATTCACATGGGTGAGTTCTGCAAAGCGGAACACTGAAGTCCCCCTTTTAATAAATAGTCTGTCGAGAATGTATTGTGCGTACCTCGGGTGCGTACTTTACTGCAGAAGTGACTACCTTCCTCTTAAAAGTAATGATGCGCAGCCGAAGTTCAAACAACAGGATCTGAAGATCTGACAAGGGGCTCGCTAGCCCTCTTGCCCCATCAGTTTTTCATAAAAGCAACTTTAAGAACCACTGTCTGTGAGGTTCTTTCCAGCACACCCCTGCTTAAAGCTGCCTAACAGTAAGACCCAAGGGCAGGGGCGTCATGCAACCAGAAGTTTTGGAAGGCACAAAACCTAAACCTCAATAGGAGGTCCGGGAGCATGCTCCCCCTGGGAAATATTTGAAAAACTGAAGTCAGATGGTGTTTTTTGTTGACTTTTAGCAGGCCAGGAAGCTGTTCCCTAACATGCTAATTCAATAAATAATGCTCCATTCAAGAGCACACCGGGCTCTTCAAAGGCCCTACAGGGAGATGATCCGAGTTATCTGCAAGAACTTCATCGCCCCTACTGCCCCACCCCGCCGCTCTGCTCCACCCACAAGGGATTGCTAGAGATTCCCAGGGTTTGAGGTCATCTGGGGCTGGAGCATTTGAATGTGTGGCCCCTTCCCTGTGGAATTCTATACCTCCTTGGATAAGACAGTGCCTGACGGTGGAGAGCTTTAAATCTGAACTGAAGACACATTTGTTTAATCTTGCTTTCTCTGATGTTACTTAAATTTGTAATGAATGTCTGTCATGGTTATGGAGTTTTTAGCTAGGATTTTATTATTATTGTAGTAGCGCTATGATCCTTTGGGGAATAGTGCTATTTTACAAATAAAGTTGATTTGATTTGATAATAAAAAACATACTAGTTAATAGACTAGTTAATAATTACTAGTAAAACTCTTACTGCTTTGGGGTAACCCACTCCAACTCAAAACATTGACACTTCTTTCAAGAACATACCACATCCTGCAGGCTCTCAAAACCATGCAAGCCTAATAATAAATTAACACCTTTACTAATAATCCTCCACCACTGACAAATGATGGGTAGCAACCCCAAACCCGGATGAGTGACCTTCTCTTGCAAACCCTCCAAACAGAGACAGATAAATGACAACAAAAACAACATCACTAACTGACAACCTAGCAGTGAGTTTTGGATGAAATAACCCACTCCAGTCAATAACACCCCCCAACCTCTGAACAAGAGCCAACCTTCCCTTTTTTTGTGGGGTGAGGGAGGTTTTATCTATACAAACAAGCAGAAGAAACTTGAACTACAGTGAAAGCTGGAGATTTAAGAGGGGTGTTTCGCTGCCCCTCTAAGTTGGCTCCAATACATGCCCCCCAACCCTCCTACAAAGTGCAACCACAGCCTGCCGAATAACAATGAATAAATGATTACGTCTTCCTGTGTCTGTGAGTGAGTACAGTACTAAATCTAGTACACCAGAATTAGGATCTACTCCTACAAATATTAACCAGTTGTTCACAAGGTGCACACCTCCCTCTGGAAACTACTTTGATAGCCTTAGAAACCCAAAAAAGTAAACTGCCATACCCAGCTCCATCCTAGAAAATTACTGACCCAAACTCTTATCAGGATCCCTCCACAAAATGACCATTCATTCAGGGCTCTCCCTAGGGGGTTAAATAGCTACTGCCTAGGCCTCTGTTTCTTACAGAGCAATTTCAAGGAAGGTTAACTCACGTGCTTGCTCTCTTTTACATACAGATGACAGGAGTGGATTCACAAGGATCCTGGTGACCACCACTTGAGGGGTAGCCCACCACTACCCCCTCCATATGATCAAGTTGCAGTCTTTTTCTTTTGAGGCTGGATAGGGATGCAGTCCCCTCTTCCAAATTGTAGCTTCGGGGGTGTTCTTCCCATACAGGACTATGACTGGGCTCCAACCATTCAGAGACCTTGCTGAAGTGGACCAGGGCAACCCAGACAAAGGTGACCTTGCCACCATCCCCGTGGCTGCAGGGCCCCGTGGTTCAGTTGCAGCTGCGGCAGCTAGACTCTCCTGCTGTTCTCTGTTCCCTTCCTCTACTGCTAGTGGACCCACAGCTTCCCTTCTTTCTTATTGTATAAAGGGGCTTGGCAGGTTTATGAATATTCATATCTGGGCTTCACACTGCTGGATGTCAGGAAGCTATAGACACAGACTGCATATACCATATCTCCAAGCTGGGGACAGCAAAAGAACATCTCTCAGAGTCGGACTTAACCATTCAAGTGCTCTCTAGTAACTGGCCTCAAGCTGGATGACAACAGAGGCTGCTTACAAATGTAAAGTATCAGCTATAGTGAAATCCTCCTATTAGTACTGACTACCCAGCTATTGTTTGCCCAATTTCAACATTCCAAGAAAAGCACATACCCAGTAGGGCCTTTGATTAATTACACCCTGGGTTCATATAGGGTCATCTTTGTGCCTGGCCTAAGACAGAGTGAGTGGAAGTAATCCTGAAAACACTTAAAGCGCAGCTGACACCTTCAGGATAACTTATACAAAACATAATATTTAGACACAGTTCAATTTATATTTCACATTAGTTCTGTAGTTTTCCTCACCATTATTTATTACTAAGGCCATTTGCATGAATACAGGATCTTTGCTCCTGAAGAGTTAATCTATTCCTGTTGCTTTCTCCCCACCTGATGTCATAATGCACTGCTTGCGACATGACAGTTACTTTCATGGCAATGGAGTGTGATGTCACAATAGAGAATTATGACATGAAGTAGGGAGTGAGCTACAAAGGCAGATGAACTCTAACAGATAAAGATCATGTAGTTATACACATTTCCTGCGTAATAAAAGATGGGGAGGAGAAATCTATAGAATATATTTGGAATGCAAGCTGAATTGTACCAAATTATGTTTTTCAAAGTTTTTTTTTTTTGAGGCATCAGCAGCTCTTTAAAAGAATTAACAGTAATGTGTCTGAGATCAGACGTGACTTTAAAAATCTTGAACAGAGAAACACGGTAGTAGAGGAAGCAGTATCTGAGGGCAATAGCCTAGGCTGCATGGTGGTTTATATATGACACAAAGATATGGAGCTAGCATGCCAAGCTATGGATGCACAGTGACAAGCCAGAGGTCAGAGAAAAACCACTTGTGTCCGTTCAGCTTCCTTGAGGATGCAGAACAACCAAAACGCAACACTTTATTTTCCTGGCTGCTGACTGAGTTAGAACTGTTGACTGACTTTGCCATAGAAATCAAAAGAGCACATTGTGATCCAAGCCCAAAACTGAAACCAGGGAACCCATTACGTTTACTTGTGGATACATTTTTGCGGTATCTCATGAATGAGCAGCTGCTTTGTGAAGCATTAACAAACAAGCATTTGTCAATGCCGAATGTTTGCTTGCTGGCATTGGCATTGGTAGTGTAGAAGTTACAGAGCTGCATAATAGGAATGGCAGTGAAGTATTGAACTGAAGCCAACCCCACCACCACCCTGCAGAGAGTGACAGGCATTGGGGTGTGCCTTTGGGTCGTCAGGCATAATGGCCATGCCATTTCACCACACCTTACCCTGCAGACACTGACAAGTGTCATGGTGTGCCTTGGGGTCTTTGGCACTTATGCACACCCCATTCCATCAGGAAACACAATGAGATGGGTGCGGTATAGGAGAATGGGGTGAACTTTGGGGCCGAAGAGTCCAAGGCATACCTCAATGCCTCTCACTCGCTGCAGGGCGTGGAATGGTATGAGCATGACAGGCAAGAATCCCAAGTCACACCCCTGATGCCTGTCATTCTCTACAAGGTGGGGCATTATGGTTGGAAACCCTAACACCTCAGGCATTCGTTGGTACTTTCACTTCAAATTTTCAACATTTTTTTGTGACCCAGCACCTCATGAACAGTGGCAATATCAGTTTGTTAGCGGAAAGCTGCTTATGCACAGCGACTGCGGCATTCAGCACCACAGGTGCAAAAACACATTCCGAACAGAATGTGAAAAATGACAGCTGTACTGTTCATGGGGAGGTGTAAAAAATGGCAATGTTGCAAATCTGCAGTAAAAATATTAAAAAAACTGGTGAAGTCACAAGCGTGCATGGAAACTGTGCAACGCACACCCGTAATGGAATTCGTTTGGGGATTTTTTACAGCAGATTGTCAACACAGGCATTTTGGGATCTCTGATCATGAACAGTGTCACTGTGATTTTCTTTATCTGTCCTGAACAATGATTTCCCACAGTGACCACGCATCTTTGCGCTGAAAGTGTGAAAACACATTTCGGCCATGTTGTGAAAAATGACAGCTGTACTGTTCATAAGGAAGTGTGGAAAAATGCCACTGGTCAAAATCTGGACTGAAAATATTACAAAGTCATGAACTTACGAGGGTGCGTGGAAACTGCGCAATGCTCACTCGTAACACAGTCATTTTATGGACTTTTGTCACCAAATTTTCAACATAGCCATTTTAAGACCTCTGCTCATGGACAGTGTAACTGTGATTTTCTTAATCTGTCCCAAACATTGCTTTCGCACACCGACTGCACCATTGTGCGCTACATGTGTGGAAACACATTTTGGGCAAGATGTGAAAAATGACAGCTGTACTGCTCATAAGGAGATGTGGTAAAATGGCAGCGGGTCAGGCTGCGGGTGGGGGCAGAGACAGCGAGGGAAAGTTTTACTGTTTCAGTTTTTTTTTTAACAAAGGGCGAGGCGGCGGGGACGTTTGCCATGCTGGGGTGGGCTCCCAGCGTGGCACAAGGATGACTGTTTGGGGGGGCATGGAGCCGATGGGGGATTGGGCACCCCCGTCGGTGACAGCATCTGTTGTCACACTGGGGTGGGCTCCCAGCGTGGTACCCTGTACTCTCTGGGGAGGCAGTGGAGCCGATGGGGGATTGGGCACCCCCATCGGCTATACATGTGTAGCCATGCTGGGGTGGGCACCCAGCGTGGCATGTGGAGCTCTGTTTGGGGGGACAGCGCAGCACAGCCGACAGGGAATTGGGTACCCCCGTCGGCTATACAGTGTGTGCATGGGGGGACAAGCATGCAGTATGCGTGCATATGTGTGTGTGTGTGTAGGGGGAGCGCGCATGAACAGGCGATATCTTATCGCTGCTCACTGAAGCATAGCTCCCCTTTCAACTGTACTCCCTGCATTTTCGACTGCTGTCGACAGACAGCTCCAGCAGGCATTAGCGGCCGCCCTGCAAAACACACTGACTGAATAAGAGGGCTGCCACACCTCCGAAAACTCGGATGATGGCACTATGTTTCTTGCACATGCGTGCAAGCAAACATAAAAAGGACTTTCTTGTCCATGGTGGTGGGTGGTTGGCTCCTCTGCCCTCCTCTCATCACCACTGGGTGACCCGAGTGGATCAAGCTGTTGTGGTGGTGGCGCAGCTTACTCCTGGTGCTCCAACCATGTGTGGGATTCTTTCAGTCCTGAAAACCAAACGTTGACAGATCTCTGCTGGTGTGTGGGGCAGTCGTGTATGTCTGTGTCCCCCACACCCAGCCCAGGATTCTCATTCCCTATTCCCTCCAATTCTCTTGCTCCCTATAACTGCTTAGAGCACTTTTACAAAACCAAATACAGTTCAGAGAATGAAATCACTCAGCCAGACTCACCTGCCTCCTCTTCCTGCTGATACTGGCTGCTACTCCTCCTCTCCTGTGAAGAGGTGGTGGCACATAGACATCTACGGCCACGGCCTTTCTCATCCTATACTGCAGCCCCCCCACCAGTGAATGTTTACCCTCCTTGGCTGCAGTTTCACTTTCTTACATATCAGTCTCCTCCTCAGTCTGTCCTTCTCGTGTGCACAGTGAAGATGGCACTTGAAAATGCACTCTTTGTCATCCATTGGCTTCACTGTGGGATTGGGGAGCTCCTTGAAGACAGTCAGACAACACAAACAGGAGAAGTGATTGGTGGAAGCTGCATTGAATGTCATCATGGACCACCAATCACTTCTTACACTCTAGCCAGCTAGCAGTAAGCAGATCCCCACCCCCACTAGCAACAACTTCAAAAAAAGCCCATATTGTTTTGTACCTGGCGATTTTATGGAAAATAAAATTCAATTGTAAGTATTTTTCACTAGTTTGGGCAATAAAATTGGGGAGCCTACATGCCTCCTCGGGCCCTATGGGTATGATGCTGCTGCCCAAGGGCAGGTCGTCCAATAGCCAGTGGCCCATGGCTACCTAAACCAACTTCCAATTGTGGCAACAAACCAGCACTTTAAGATGCCACTTTGAATTAAGGGGGAGACTGATGCATTGTACCTATGATACTGTTTGTGACCACCATGAAAAATGTTAGTGCAGCCTCCCTTCAGGCAGCACAGTGACCAACCGCATTACAGGCCTGGATGGGTTTGGGCATGACCCAGGGTACTCCTGTGTCTAGGGGTATATATGGTCTGCTCAATGTGAGTCCCTTACCCTCAACAGTTAGGGGCTGCTTGATTGTCTGCTCGAGTTGGTGGTTTAAGGCACCTTAAAAGGAACAGTTAACATCAAGAGCCCCACATCCAAGTGCCGGTTTGGTCCCAGTTTGAGCTTTGTGTGCAAAAATGTTTTTTTCTATAGCTTCTAGTTTTCTGGGGCTGCAATTCTGCATAGTTGGTTGGGACTACCTGGTAACAGGGAGCACTGCTAAATTAAAATTATACCTGTTAAGCTGTGGCTGTCAAATTAGTTAACCTGCACTTGCCATTTCCACTGCCTGTGCTTAGATTGGGGGCCACGTCTGCTGCATACTTTAAGGGTGTATATTTTCAACAGGTCTCCGATTTCTTTTATAAAAAAAAAAAGCCTCAGGTAAGTACCTATTTTTTTCTTTGTGGGCTTAGACTAGGTCACTCCTGGGGGCTCCCCTCCATCTGTAGGTGTCAGTCCCCCCCACCCAGTTTTTAGGGTCTCTCTTGATTGTGTTTGCCTGTCAGGTGTTTTTTTGTTACTCTTTGAAGGGACATTTCCCTTTTTTTTTCTTATATCTTCTTTATTGCCATTTGTCAGGTACATATATAGACATACATACAAACATACCCAGGAATGCCCCAGGTCCACATCCCCAAACTGGATGAGGTTACTATGTACAACCCTAGAACTATGTACATACATAGTTGCCATACCATACTTTTACCATTATTCTATTAACATACAGGGGTACGCTCTGAGCTGTCCAACCATAATTGGACAATGTCTTACCCACTCTCTTGTTGTGACTCCCCTTCAGTAAAATTCTGATTAAGTTCTGTCCAGTTATAAATTATATAAGCCAAACTTTGGCAACCATGTCCCCAGGAAAGAGAGAGAATCCACCCTACACCCATTATTTTTGCAGGCCAGACCAACATTTACTGCAAGCTGTTTACCTTTTCTAGATACTTCTAATATAAAAGTACTCACAGAAAAAAGGAAAAGAAAAAAAAAAGGGCTAAGTTCTTAAATATAGATCCTAGTCACTTAACCTTTTCCATAAGCAAATATTGCTTAGCTACTCACAATCAGACAGACAGATCTGGGTCAAAGTACTCTTGACCTGTATTGAGTACACTGCTTCCAATGGACTTCCTCTTTTTTCATAGATTTTTTTTTTTGCCCTCAACTACCATATGTGTCTTAAGTCTATCTAGTGTACATAACAAATCTTTCACCCATTGATCATACTTGTAAGTAAGGTCACTTTTCCAGTTTCTTAGGACAAATGCCTTAACCAGGGTGGACATCAAAGCTATATGATATTTAGCAGATGCCCTCAAAACCGATTTCATATCCCCCAAAACACAAATCTCTGGCCTAATATATTCCGCATAATTAAATGAGGGGTCCATGTTCTGCCCAATATGAACCCATAATGGATGTACCTTAGAACATTCCCGCATCATATGTAACAGATCCTCTGTATTCATTTCACATCCAAAGCACAGATCTGTCTGTCTGAGTCCCCTAGAACATAACTTAGCAGGGGTATAGTAAATGTTTGAAGAAATAAAAAATTACATAATCTTATACTTAGGGACAGGTAAATATTTACCACACTTCCAAATCTCCTTCCAGTCAGGCCTCAGGGGGGGTTATGCGGTTTTCCCAATACAAAATCTTAGTTAAGGAACCAGAGCTCACAAATTCTAGCAGTACCCTGTAGACCTTTGAAAGAGAGAATGTTGAGAGTAATTAGTCTCCCTTAGATTATCAAAAGTAAATGGTTTCTGTCCGGCATCTCTACAGTCTCCTAGCTGGTGTTGTACCATGTTGGCAATTTGAATTTTTCTAAAGAAATTCCATTCCCTAGTCTGCGGAGGTAGGACCATTCTATTATCAACCACAAAATCTGCCAAGGTTAGATCAGTTACATGCGGAGCCCAGTGGTTATTTATTATTTGTCCCACAATATGAAAATTAAGATTACCCTGTATAGGTTGATCCAGAGCTCTCAATTGATCTCTCCTCTGTGTGGGATTTAAAAAATTCTACCATACCCACATAGATTTGAAAATCGGTGTCTGCTACCCTTTTTCGGGTATTCTGTTTGGATCTGCAAAGAGTAATGCTGCTGGGGAAAGTTTCAGCTCCTGAAGAATTTGTTTCTCAATTTGCAACCAGGTTGGGATGTATCCCTCTTCCTCCAAATTTCTGTACCATCGCCCCATTAAACCTAATTGTCCCACCACATTATATAAATGAAGGTCTGGAAGCTTAATACCCCCAATAGGGAAGGTGCAATATAGAATGTTTTCTTCTTGGATGTTTTGAATCCCAGAGGAATGTAGATATTACCCTCTTGATGCCAATAAACTTACCTTTGGGAATACTATAGGGTAACAAATGAATCGGGTACAACAACCTAGGTAGAAGATTCATTTTGATCAATCCCAGTCTGGCAGCAACATTCGGGGGGAGTTTGTTCCATCTTAAAATATCCGCTTTTATTACAGATAGCAGGCTATCAATATTTGCTTCCACTCCATCCTCTGAATTGGCCATAATCCAAATTCCCAAATACTTAATTTTAGTTGGGGCCCAATTTATTTGCAGCGATTCCAAGTCCGCTCTATGAATATAGGAAGTAAGAGGAAGAACCTGTGTTTTGCTCAAATTTAATTTGTAATTAGAGACCCTTGAAAATTGCTGGATGATTCCCAAGGCCTTTTGGAAACTATCTGCTGGGTCATGTAAATGAAGCATTATGTCGTCAGCAAAGACAGAAAATATAAGCTCCCTCCCCCAAACCTTAATCCTTGTATCCCAAGATCCAAAACAAGCCCTCTTAGTAAAGGTTCCAAGTAGATGTTAAACAAAATTGGTGACAGAGGACATCCCTGTCTAGTCCCGTTCACCGAAAGAAACTCCTTAGATAGATAACCGTTACACAGAACCCTGGCAGTGGGGTTTGCATAAAAGTTTCTCAGACTCCTGAGAAGGCCTTCTGAGAAACCCATTTTCTCCATTGTGAGAAATAGAAAAGGATGGGAGACCCTGTTGAAGGCCTTCTCAGCATCGAGTGCAATCAGAGCCATGGGTATCTTGGAATTAGAGGCCCTGCCCAAAATATGATGAAGCTTCCTTAATGCATCATGTGCTCCTCGGCCTGGCATAAACCCAACTTGTTCCTGACTAATTAATAAGGAAGCAACTCTTAAAACTCTATTAGCCAGTATCCTCATTATCACTTTAATATCTTGATTTATTAAAGCAATGGGTCTATGATTACTTGGAAGATCTTTTGGCTTAACTGGCTTTGGGATAAGTGTAATATAAGCTTGATACAAGGGAGGGTGTAGAACCTCTTCTTGCATAACATGTGAGAATAAATCTTTCAATAGAGTGAGTATAGTTACTAAATGAACTTTATAGAATTTAGCCATAAAGCCGTCAGGCCCTGGTGTCTTACCATTTGGTAGTGCTTTCACTGCCTCTATTATTTCCGCCTCCTGAATTGGGGCTGCTAATGCCTGAGCCTGCACCTGATCCAACCTAGACAGAGGAATATTTTCTAAAAATTCTTTAATTTCTTTTTCTTCTGCTTTAATCCCCCCCCCTTGACAAATCCCAGTGTAATAGTCTGCAAAAGCATCAGCCATTCCCTGAGGGTCTGTAATAATATCTCCATTATATGTTATTGCAGGAACTGTCCGTTCTGCTTCCCATTCCCTGATTCTACTAGCCAGCAATCGTCCTGGGACATCCCCCTGCAATAAATATTTAGCTTGTAGTTTCTCAAGCCAGCGGTCTATCCTGTCGTATAGGATACTTCTCATTTCCTCTCTTAACTCTTTAAGCTCATTATCTAGCTGTCCAGAAGTGCCCTCAGTGGGATCAATGACTTAATAGCGCCCATTAGAAACTCTTCCCATGCTCCATTCATTCTGTTTTTCCTAGCAGTATATTTTTGGGCTATTTCTGCATATAATACTTTACAAGTAGGCCAAGCAAGTCTCTTGTCTTGGAGTGTTGGTAGTTGGATCTGAATTATTTCTACCAATGCTTCCTCCAGCTTAGATACAACCATATCTTTCCTAAACATTGTATCATCTAGTATCCATCCATATGGTTTTGATGGAATATCATCTATTTCCCATAGTAGCTATACAGGGGAATGGTCAGACAATATTCTACTATGAGTTTCCAGGTCCTTCACTCCCCTTAATGCAGCTCCATTAACCAAAAAGAAATCTATTCGGGAGTAGGAATGATGTGCTCCAGAAGAAAAAGTCATGTCTGTATTCCCTTTGTTATACACCCTATCGGGGTCTACTAATGCTGTAACCTCCATAAATCTAGTTAAGGCTGTCTGGACCAAAGAAGGTGGTCTTTTAGAAGGTGGATTCTTGTCCATCCAGTTATCCATGCAGAGGTTCCAGTCCCCTGCCAGGACAAGTGGGTAGGGCAGAAGAGTAGCTATATCCACCTCTAGTCAGGCAAAGAAATCCGACTTGGGTGGCATAGGGCCATATCTTGACGCAACAGAAAATACTTTTCCCAAAATAGTACCTGAAACATAAATCCCTTGACAATCCTCTCTTGTTTTAATTTGAGAGATAACATACGGACAGGTTTTTCTTACCAAAATTGTGACACCCCCCGACAATTTCGTCTTCCCTTCTCCAATTTCCTGACCCACCCACATTCCTTTCATTAGGTTTAATTCCTCTTTCAGTAAATGGGTTTCCTGTAATGCAGCTATTTGAACCCCCAATTGATTGATGTACTGCTGTATTACCAATCTTTTTTTCCTCCCCCTGAGGCCCTTAACATTCCATGAAAGAAGTTTTAGCATAACCATTGTATGCAACAATATCCCTGCCTTCCACCCTCAGATAGTCTGCCCACCATTTTAAACCCCCCGTGGATTCTTTCTCTCCCTTCACCCCATAATCCCCCCCACAATGACCCCAGATCCTCTGATCGCCCTCCTGTATTGAATTGAGACATAGATGAGTTAACCCCATAGTGCCCCCAGACCCCCCGATTCCTCTTAGACATTCCATAGACCCCACCCTAAACTTCTTAGGTGGCCAAATACCTGCTATGATTAGAGGTGCATAGCATCACTGTGCTCAATATATTCAATAATCTCTCCTCTAAAAATCATTCCCACAGGAATAATAACTAGGAGAGTGCACTCCACCCCCTAACTAACCTGCACTCTTCAATCAGAGCTCAGAAAAATTAACTTTACCTCGACCTTATATTATAAACAAAGATAAGTTTATGCCACTATCTTAATATAATGTCCCCTATATCTGTTTCCCCTACAACCCCCGTTCTTCTAGCCCTTGCAAAACAGTTATGTAATAATAAAAAAAAATCAAAACTCTAGTATAGCTGGTGTTTCAATAAAAAAAAAAAAAGTTGCTCGGTATCTCACGCTTCCCAACATCCCAGGCACCTGCGAACAATGTCACCTCTCCCACCCCCACCACACAAAGGACATTTCCCTTTTAATTTGGCTCGCTTCCTTACCGGGACAGTTCCCCTTTAATTTTTCACAGTCAAAAAAAAATAATTCAGGTTTCTGAAGTGAGAGCATTTTGGCTCTGGGTACTCTAGAGTCTTGTCATCAGAATAATAGTCAATTTTTTCCACCCTACAGGTGGGTTGACAGTTTTTCTAAGCTCCATTGAGCCAGCCAGCTTCCCACCTGTTTTCTGCCATTCTCTAACCATTGGGTGTGTGCTCCTTCTCCAAGAGGCTTCTCTAGCCTCAGCGTGCCCCCCTCTGGCATGCCAATGTCATGCACAGTATTGTGACGTCATGCACGGTTTCAGAGAACATGCATGCACCTGCATTTCTCTAGTGCTAGACACAGCAGCTGTGCTTGTACAGCACATTTCTTTCTGGTAGCAAGATTTAGGGGCTGAGAGGCATTCTTTTTCAGGTTTCTCTCCTTTTCTCCACAATCAGAGATGGGGAATCATGGCAGTAGTAGAACACTTTATTCATTTTGGAGAAACAGCTGCAGGTTTCTAACCTTGGGAACCTGCAGGCCAACTTTACTTGGCACCTAGGCTTATCAGAGACCTCTCATTTTTAAAAGATGTAGAACCTGCAGAAGGATAATGTGATTCTCTCCTCTGGATTCCTTCCTTGCCCTCATTGTGTTACTCACGCTAATATGCCTTTTACAGTTCCCCCCAGTCAGACCTCTGAGATGGGTGTGTGTGTGTGTGCAGCTGGTGTACCAGCTGGCAGTGGCAAAGCAGAATTGCGTAAATCCTTCTTGCTGCTCTTAGGAGAGCATTTGGCCCCAGTGTTCCACAGCATATCCCGTCAGACACACCTGACTCCAATCTGGCCCCTCAGGTCAGGGGAGGCCCACAAAGGCACATCCAGATGTGCTGCAGCAAGACAGAGCTGCTAATATGGATAGGCAAGGCAAGGCAAATTTAATTTTTCTGGCGTCCAATCCCAGAGGCTCTGGGTGCCGTACGAAACACAACAATTTAATTTCCACATTCATAAATACAAAATATACCATCATACAAACCCAATAACCATATAAACACCCTCTTTAGTTTTAAAAAGGACTAATAACAGTAGTATCAAACAAAGTCTGAGAAGGCCTAATAAACAGATAAAACTTCAGGCGGGTCTTAAAAGCCTCCACCGACGGAGCTTCCCTCACTAATAATGGGAGCGAATTCCACATGACAGGACCGGTGACACTGAAAGCTCGATCGCTGACTATTTTCAGTCTTGTCCTGGGAATCATCAGGAGGCCCCTTGAGGAGGACTGGAGGGACGAATCAAGGCAGCGAGTGTAAGAAGATCAGCCAGGTAACAAGGGCCCAGTCTGTGTAGGGCCTTATAGGTGAGCAAGCCCACCTTGAAAAGCACCCTCCATCGAACTGGCAGCCAGTGCAGTTCCCTCAGCACCGGGGTGACATGGCAGTATTTCTACTGACCTGTCAGCAACCTGGCAGCTGCATTCTAGACTAGCTGCAGTCGATGGAGGGTGCCTCCAGAGACCCCGAGGTAGAGTGCATTACAGTGGTCAGGCCTACATGTTACAAATGCATGTACCAAGGTGGGGAGGTCCAGGGGTGGAATCAGGCACCTAATCCTGGCGATGTTTCTCAGATAAAAAAACTCCCCTTGTCAATGGCAGACACCTGATATTCCATCGTCAAACCGCTGTCAAATATCACGCCAAGGTTATGCATCTTGGAGGAAGCCATCAATGGGACAGACCCTAGAACAAGTCCAAAGTCTGCCCCAGGTAGCAACCCCACATGCCTCCTGTTTGAATCCACCACCAGTACCTCTGTCTTATCGGGGTTCAGTCACAACCAGCTGGAGGCCATCCATTCATTGATCTCTGCCAGACAGTTGTTTAATACACCCACCGCATTGGATGTTCCAGGGGCAGAGGATAAGTACAGCTGGGTATCATCGGCATAACAATGAAACCCCAAGCTGTACTTCCTAATGATCTCTCCCAGGGGTAGCATATACACAGTGAACAACATCGGTGACAACACCGAACCCTGAGGTACCCCACAATACAGAAGGCTAGAAGATGAGGAAAAATTTCCCATCACCACCCTCTGTCTTCTGTTTGTCAAAAAGGACTTGAACCAGCGAATGACAGAGGGCCGGTGAGTCCACAGAAGTCCCTCAGGTGGTCAAGTAACACCCGATGGTCCACCGTGTCAAAAGCTGAAGAAAGACTGAGTAGAATGAGAACTGTCCTCTCCCCTCGATCTCTTGCCCTGAGGAGATCATTGTGCACCTGAACTAATGCGTTTTCTGTTGAATGTCCTGCACGAAAACCTGACTGGAGTGGCTCATAGATATCAAATGCCATGAGGTGATCACCCAACTGATGCGCCACAATCTTCTCCACAACCTTTCCTGAAAATGGAAGGTTGGAGACCGGTCGATAATTGGCCTTGATGTCAAGGTCCAATGATGACTTCTTCAGGAGGGGTTTCACCAGCGCCTCCTTCAAGGTATCTGGGACAACCCCCTCTGACAAGGAGCACCGGACAATCAAGGCGAACACTGGACCAACAGCGTCGACGCATCCCACTAAGAAACACGCCAGCGCCAGGTCCTATTCACAATAAGTGTGCTTCAGTTTTGAGATCACCTCAATGACATCACCCACCTTCACTGGTTTAAACTCCCCCCAACTGGGCGGAGTGCTTTGTCGACAATCCAGAAAACCACTGTTGGCCATAGTATGGCCCACTGGTGGACCTCCCTGCATGATGGTGGACACCTTGTCTGAGAAAAAAACAAGCAAACTCATTGCACAAGGCTTCAGAAACAGCCATTTTTGGCTGAAGGCAAGCAGGATGTAATAACCTGTCCACAGTCCAAAAAAGCATCGCTGGTCGATTACTCCCAGCAGCAATCTCCCTGGACAGGAACACTGCCTTCTTACAGTTGATTGCCTTCTGATGCACACTGTAGTGTGTACGCAGGGCCAGTTTGTCTGCCTCCAAAGTGGATCCCTGCCAGCAGCGGTCCAACCTCTGACTCTTGATCTTCAGTGCCTTGAGCTCCCAATCAAACCATGGGGACCTCATGTGAGAAGATCTGGGTTGTACATGGACTGGTGCAAGGGAATCGAGTGCCTCAGTCACTGCCCTATTATAGTCATCAACTGCCTCACCCACACCTCCCCTGCATGCATTGTCCACACTAGATAGGTTTGCCACTGCCAAAAAACTCTCCGGGGTCAAACCCCTCAATGGGCGGTAGCTCACCATCTCTGCAGCGGGAGGGATCTCGGAGGGTGCCCTGAGCAAAAACTCCACCGTGCAATGATCAGACCAAATGAACTGATCAGTCCTGAGATTCTCAATCTCAAGCCCCAGTGAGAAGACAAGGTCCAGCATGTGTCCACCCTGGTGGGTCACAGTAGTAACTGCTTACGACAGGCCCAGTGATGCCATCAACTGAAGGAAGTGATAACTCAACCTGGATGACTCGTCATCAGCCCAGACATTGAAGTCTCCCAGAACGAAACATCTGGAGGACTCCAACATCTCACCGACTATGAAGTCACCTACTTCCTGCAAGAACTCTCCAACCGCTGCAGGAGAACGATATATCAAGAGAATTCTGCAACCTGTGCCCAGACCCCCACGAATGGCCACACATTCAAATGAACTCAGTGTTCTCAATGGGTGCTCGGTGAAGCCTAGATCAGCTCTAAAACAGATAACCACACCTTTGCCCCTGCATTCCACTCTGGGGCAGTGCACAACGGAATAACCTGGGGGGACAGCGGCCTCTAGCACTGGTCCAGCATCGTCCCTCAACCAGGTTTATGTAATGCAAGCCAGGTTGACCGATGAAATCAGATCCACAATAATTGCAGTCTTATTATTGATTAACTTGGCATTGCATGGCACCACTCTCAGGGGATTGCTGGACAGTACAGCCTCTCTAGCTACCTGCCCACTTGATCTCATGGGAACACTGGGAACAGGAATGAATTCCATCTGGCATCTCTCCAAACCCCGTCACATCCCAGGGCACCTTCTGCACCCAACCACCTCTATCCTAGTCCCCTCACCCGTGTACGGGGCTCCCTGCCAGCTTCTGCCCACACGTCTCCTTCCAATTCCCACCTCTTGGCATCAGCGAGCTGTAGTACCCAATACTGGGGGGGTACTACCCACAACCACAAAAGAAAAACCCTGTAAAAACAAAACCAACCCCCCACCCTTTATATAAGTATAAACACAGAAAAAAAGGACCTAATAAAATCTAAAACTATCTAAATTAGCCCAACCAGAAGTATTTAGCCCAAGAACAATCATATAGTTCAGCAGGAAACAGTCAATCCAGTCCTAACACAGACTGGTAATAGTCCCTTGTTAACCAGCTATTATCCACAATTCAGATACAGCAATTTCAGTCTCACCAATTCTTCAGGGAGCAGATAATCAGTGCAACCAGGATATGCAGGCAGACCCCAACTCTGACGATACAGAGGGTTAGGATGAGGATATCGGGGATCTTGGGGAAATCTTAACCCTGAAAACTACTTGATGAGGAGGAGGACAAACCTTCTGAGGAGGAGGAGGGGGGGAGTGGATGCAGCCAAAGAGGAGGATTCCTATCCGTCCCCTGTTTGATATGAAACTTTTGTCCTATCTGATAATTGAAGGGCTTCACCCATGGTTCAGTGTGGGGGAATAACACCACTCCCCTACACTACTTAAGTCCTCCTACTCTAAACTGCAGTGGTTAGTTTGTTGTGTTTGTGCTGACTGAGCCACTGCATAGTTCATGGGCTGTTTGTTCCATTTTCTCTGCTTTCCTCTGCATCACCTCTCTTCTTGCCCTCTTTTGTCTTCCCATTTTTTCCCTGCTTGTTGCCTTATTTTTCTTGTTCTTTGTTTTCTATGCTGTCTGTGCCATCTGTGCTGCCCCAACCCCCCCATGTTCCTTGTCTCCTTGTACCACAGCTGCCTGGCTGTTCATATGTTCCATTTTCTTCTTGCCACTCTGCCGCTGTCCTCCCCCTTTGCCTTGTATTTCATCCTGTTTGTGTTTCTCTCTCCCTCCTCATCTCCCCTTCATTTGTTTATCATTCTGCCACCTCGCAGCTTGCATTCCTGTGTCTGCCTCATACCTTATTTGTTGACAATCCTTTTGGGGTTTGTTACCATGTTTGCTGCTATTCTCTTTTCCCTACACTTTCTCAGTTGCCATTATTTCCATTCTGCTGTTTCTCCATAGCTGTGCCTTCTCTTCTGGGTTGGTGACTGTGACGTCATCACCCCTTAAACCCACCCAGCTTCTGTGCTGTTTCTGTTGCTTCTCTTTCTATATTTACCCTATTATTTTCTTCCCTCAGCCTTCTCCTTCTGTGAACTTTCATTAAAACTGTCCCATACCTATGCGGAGGCTACAGGAATAATAATGTATAAAACCGGCATCTTTCAAGGCTGTCCTGTACCTACATGGAGGCTAGAGGAATAAGAAATATAAACTGCATCTTTCTGTTGGATTTCTCAGACCCAGGTGGGGGTCTCAAGAGGCTTGCTAGACTAACCTACGTGGGGGGTACAGTCTATTGTGCTAGTCCTATGTGGAGGTCTAGTGCACTATATATTTGACAGTTGACCTATGTGGAGGTCCCTCTTAGGTAACCTACGTGGAGGTTATAGCATTGACCTACATGGAGGTCTCATTCTCTGGCTTACATGGAAGTCTTTCCCCCTGCTGACTACATGGAACTTTGTCCCTTAGCTACTTGTTATCACTGTGGCTGCAAATCCTCTTGGGTCATCATCACTGGATCTAGGAGAAGGCACTTCAGGAGCTCCTCGTGCCCCTTCTGGCAGCTCTCCCCCACAGAAACCATTCCTCAAAATCTAGATACTCGTTAAAGGACTGGACTGTTCCTCACCTAATAACAGAACTTCAAAAACTTTGACATTTTGCACTCCACCTCAGCTAGAAAGCAAGAACTCTTTAATTTATTTGTAGCTGCCAAGTCCCAGGAGAACAAAAATCCTGCTCCAGTTCAGCCAGTACCTCAACCAGCTCCTGATGCCTTATCCAAAATTCATGACCTCATCTCTCACCCTGGCTACATCTAATATTCAATCATGCCTTTCATCCCTGGAATCTCATCTTCCTGCTCAGCCTGCAGCTACATCTCCTCCAGCACTCCAGTCATCCAACTCTTCGATTGAAGAAACAGATTTACCTTGGGCTACTTCTCCATCCCTCACCCTATCGAATGCTTCTTCAAATTCTCAGCAAAAAACAGGTATTTGTTCTCTGAATCCTTCTTTACAACGTATTTCCCCAGTTCACCTCATACCAAGTCAACTCCATGAGGACATAATTGAGGGAATGGATATCAACCTAATATCCTTCCTTATCTTCTTGCACAACTTCATTGAAAATACAGTTGTCTCCTGCGGCGATGTCTCCATAATCTTGAAATTGAAGGACCCTAGACTTATTAAAAAGTTAACTATTCCAGAAATTGTTCTAGCTTTCAGTCTGTATAGAGATATCATTTGCTCTGTGTTCCCTTCAAAATGTGAAGAACTGGATTCATATCTTTACCTTTTAATTGATTTTGGAGTTAACTATGGAGACACCAATTTCTACGACAATCGTAGGTCCTTCTCAACAAAAGCCACAGTGGCTTTAGACCATTTTAACTAAACTAAATTGGGCCACATTAGACAATTAATTATTCTACTGCCATTTCACTGGCCAACAAGCTCTCCCTGCCAATTATGTGGCTCCTTTTCTGAATTTTCTTCCCTCTGCCCATTAACAGTCTCAAAATTATCTATGCTACCATGGGGGGCTCATAATTTGCTTCAGCTTCTATTTCTGCCTCTACCTTTACCCAAAAAGTTCCTAACCCTGCTGCTCTTCCTCACTCCAGTTATGACACACAGAATTAGTTGCTGTATTGGTCCTTGTAAGAACAGATCCAGAAACAAATGGTGTGATACCTTTTATTGGACCAACATAGATGTAACAAAAGAAAACAGTGCTTAAACTTTTGGACCAACCAAGTCCTTCCTCAGAAGCCTTTGACAGTTGTTTGTAAAAACACATTCCATTAACACCCAGATCATACATATAAAAAAAAAAAGAAAAATTCTCATTGGGTTAAAATACCTTAACACTTGTGGTACACAACCCTGTAATCACCCCAGATGTAGGACTTGTAAGCAATTTCCGTATCAGATTGTTTAGTTACTTCAAAAAACAGACAACTCATGATACAGGGGAATTATACATGTGCATCATGTAATGTTGTTTATTTCATTCAATGCAAGAGATTTCCACAAACAGGGTATGTGGGAGAGACAGGGCAACCTCTCCGCACTTGAATGAACTCACACAGACATACTAAATATGAAGATGACTGAAAAGCCAGTGGGGCAGCACTTCTCTCAGACTGATCACTCTTTCTCAGATATGTTGGTAATAGTTTTAAAAGGACATTTCAAAAATATACAACAAAGACAGGCTTTTGAGGTCAAGCTTATTTACTTCTCAGTATGGTAGAAGATGACATGAACACTGATTTGAGTTTTATGATACATCACCCTACTTGAACTTACACAATCCTTAAGTACAATGGATGGACATATAATGAGACTTCAGTGGGTTTTCATTTTTGGTTTTATTATTATATGGCCATAGTGTCCCTTTTAAATGGTTATCAATATGTTGGTTTTGCTCTATTAACTTTGTGTGTGTGTGTGTGTGTGTGCATGTGGGGGTAGGGTGATAGTGTGTTAGGTTGGGGGGTTGTGTGAGGGTGGGGGTTGGGTTGTGGTTTTATGAGGTAAGGCTTATGTTCAGGTACATGGCATTATGATGTTACAGTGTGTTTTGACTCTTGGTTCACATACATATGAATTTATACTTCCTTTCTACTAGTTATCTATATTATGATTATAATGTTATCCGGGGAGGGGGTAATTCCTTTAGTTTTTGATTCAGGTTCCAAGACTGTTACTGCACGTGTAGTAGATTGATTATTTACTGACACATTGTTAAACACTAGACATATTAGGATACATGATCTCGTTTTATAGGGGGTCTTTGGTAGGTTTATTTTTTTACTGGGCTCTAATTCTGACAATTGATATTTCTTGTAAAAAAATATTGTTACAGCACTGAAGAACTTAATGTTTATAGAATTGTTTTATCTGGTAGAGTATAGAAACATAGAAACATAGACTTTGTCGGCAGATAAGGACCACTTGGCCCACCCAGTCTGCCCATTTCCCTACTTACTGGATAAGCTGCATATTCTAGTTAACCAACAGCCTACTTCCTGCCACCCCCCACTACAATTGCCTTATGTCTGTCCCATGCATGTTTGAATTCCCGCACTGTTTTAGACCCAACAACCTCCTCAGGAAGGTGGTTCCATGCATCCACCACTCTCTCTGTGAAAAACAAATTTCCTCACATTACCCCTGAGCCGTCCCCCCTCTATCTTTAAATTGTGCCCCCTTGTTCTTACATCTCTTTTCTGAAAGATGCTACCCTCCTGGACTTTGTTGATTCCCTTGAGGTACTTGAAAGTTTCTATCATGTCCCCCCCGTCCCTCCTTTCATCAAGGGTATACATATTAAGCTCTCTCAGTCTCTCTTCATATGATTTCTGATGCAGACCCTGCACCATTTTAGTTGCCCTCTTCTGGACTGCTTCCATCCTGTCTATGTCCTTGCATAGATGAGGTCTCCAAAACTGCACACAGTACTCCAGATGGGGTCTCAGCAACTGTCTGTACAGAGGTATAACCACTTCTGTTTTTCTACTTGTGATGTCCCTTCCTATGCATCCCAGTATCCCCCTGGCTCTCCTCACTGACTTCTCACATTGTTTACCAACCTTTAGATCATCTGATATGGCTACCCCCAAGTCCCGTTCCATTTTTGTTGTTGTTAGTACCTCCCCTGCTATTGTGTACTCTTATCCTGGGTTTTTGTTTCCCAGGTGCATTACTTTGCACTTCTTTGCATTGAATCTAAGTTGCCATATGTCTGACCATTCCACCAACCTTGCCAAGTCCCTTCTCATCCTTTCTACCACCTTGTGTATCAACTCTGTTACAGATCTTTGTGTCATCTGCAAAGATGCATACCTTTCCTTCCAGACCCTCTGCAATGTCACCTATAAAGATGTTAAAGAGGACTGGACCCAGTGCTGAGCCCTGAGGTACTCCACTAGTGACCCCCCTTTCTTCAGAATGTGTTCCACTCACTATTACCTTCTGTGTCCTGTTGTGCAGCCAGTTTGCTACCCAGGCTACCACCCTGGGACCCACTCCCAGGCTGGCTAACTTGATTATTAATCTTTTGTACGGGACTGTGTCAAATGCCTTGCTAAAGTCTAGGTAGGACATATCCACAGCCCTTCCATGGTCTATTACTTTGGTCACCCAGTCAAAGAAATCTATTAGATTCATCTGACATGACCTTCCTGATGAAAATCCATGCTGCTTTGGGTCCTGTGCCCCGCTGGCCTCTAGGTACTCAACAATTCTTTCTTTCAGAAGTGATGCCATCATTTTCCCTACCACTGAGGTCAAACTTACAGGTCTGTAGTTTCCTGCTTCTGCCTTGCTCCCACTTTTGTTAAGGGGAATCACATCTGCCCTCCTCCAGTCCTCAGGTACCACCCCATCCTCCCATGATTTGTTAAAAAGTGTGGTCAGTGGTATCACTAGGTCCTCCCTTAGTTCTTTTAGGTTCTGGGGTGAATCCCATCAGGCCCCATTGCTTTGTCCACCTTGAGTTTTAGGAGTTCTTTCAGGACTCTTTCTTCTGTAAATGGACTGGTGTTAACCCCCCTACCCAGAGTGCTTCTATTGTCTGGTTTAGCTAACTCCTCCTCATCTTCTTTTGTGAATACTGAGCAAAAGTATTCATTCAGTATCTCTGCCTTTTCACTGTCTCCCTCTGCCCACCTCCCCTCTCCCTTATTAATCTTCACTATTCCTCCCTTAACCTTTCAGTGCTCCCTAATGTACCTATAAAAGGTTTTATCCCCCTTCTTAACTGAATTGGCTATTGTTTCCTTGGTTTGGGATTTTGCTATTCTGACTACCTTTCCCACTTCTTTCTGCTTTAATTGATACAGTTCCCTGTTGTGCTCCTTCTGCGATGCCTTATACTTTTTGAATGCAGCCTTTTTCTCCTTAACCTTTCCTGCCACCTCTTTTGAGAACCATAGAGGTTTTTTACCCCACTTTGTTTTCTTTATCTGTTTCAAACAAAGGCTTGTTGCCTCTATGATAGCTAGTTTCAATGTTTCTTCATTGTTCTTCCACCCCTCCTTTTTGGACATTTGCTAGTGTATTCCTCAGGTATTCACCCATTTTGCCAAAGTCAGCCCTTCTAAAGTCCAGTATGCTTGTTTTTGTATGGCTTGTCTCCATGGTTGTGCTTATTGTGAAGCACACTCTGCAGTGGTCGCTTGTTCCCAGATGTCTACTGACTTCTAAATTTGTGATCCTTTCTCCATTTGTGAGTACGAGGTCTAGTATTGCTCCCTCCTGAGTGGGTTCCAACATTAGCTGTCTAAGGCCTGCCCCCTGCAGGGCATCGAGAATGACCCTGCTTTTGGATGTGGCTGCAGTACATGTCATCCAGTTAACATCTGGCATATTCAGGTCCCCCATCAACAGTATGTCCCCTTTTTCAACCATTTTGAGAATGTCCTCTATCATTTTCTTGTCCATTTCCTCCCCTTGAGATGGGGATCTGTATATAACCCCGTGTGGATTGTGATGCCATTACCTGTCTCCAAGGTGACCCAGAGTGCCTCTTGTCCTCCCCCTTTACTTTTTAGTTCTGTAGCTTTGATCCCTTCCCTTATGTATAGAGCTACTCCACCTCCTCTTTTCCCCTCCCTATCCCTTCTGTAGACTGTGTACCCCGGTATGTTGACATCCCAGTCATGGTTCTCCGTGTACCATGTTTCTGTGACTACCACAGTATCCAATTGTCCATCTTCCATCAAGGCTACTAGCTCAGGAAGCTTGTTTCCAAGACTACAGGCATTGGTACTCATTGCCCTCCATTTAATGTTGGCTTTATCCTTTTTTCCCCCCATGCCTGCTATTATTGCCCTTGTCTATTTTTCCATTTACCCATATCCTGCCCTCTGTTGAGCACTGTACCTCAGTGTTTACCTTACTACCTGACATGTTTTGTGGGGGGAGGCATGACATTTCCTGCCTCTTATCAGCACCTCCCCCCATGGCTAGTTTAAAAGCTTGCCAAGGAAGCATTTAAACCTGTCACTTAAGATCTTGGTTCCCGTCATGGACAGATGCAGACCATCATGCCAGTGTAGACCTTCATCTCTCCAGGTGTACCCCCAGTCCCCAATGAAGCCAAAGCCCTGTGCTCTGCACCAGTTTTGCAACCATTCATTAAACTGCATGGTGTGTAGTACCCTAGCCTCACCCCTGCCATGGACTGGCATATATAGTTGATAAATTGTCTCCAGATAGGTTTAATACTATATGAGTGTGTGAAACAGTTTGTTCACTCTAGGGAAGCTTTTATTTTTACCTACCTATTGCCATAAATAGAACATTTCTATTTTATAGCTTTTAACTTGGAATACTATCACATTTTTAACATGTACTTAAGTGGGCAATAAATCTAAAGGTCTTGTGTTTAATTAAGAGTGTATTCTCATAACACTATCACTCTTTCATGATGTAAGTTATTGTAACTGTCTGGCCTCTCGAAGGATTACTCTTATCTGCCTTTGTTGAAATTTGACCTTGGAGAGCTTCACAGCAGCCAGCTGAGATAAACTGATTTCTTGTATTTAAACCTCAGTTATGTTTTTAAAAAAAGTATTTTAAACCATTGAGAATTCTTCAGTTTTTTTATTCATGATCTGGGTGTTAAAAGAATGTGTTTTTACAACTGTCATAAGCTTCTGAGGAAGGACTTGGCTGGTCTGAAAGCTTAAGCTCTGTTTTCTTTTGCTACGTCTATGTTGGTCCAATAAAAGGTATCAAACCATTTGTTTCTGGATCACTCCAGTTATGACAGACTTGGTTAACTGGTGACCTTAGTATGAACAAAACCTGTTTGCAACTATTTTAACCTAGATGGCTGTTCAGTCGCAAGTTGCAGATATCTCCATCTTTGCAACTTTTCTGGTGAAGCCTACTCCAGAATCACTTTGTCCAAAATTGCCTTGTCCTAAACAATGACTATTACAGCATCCTTCTACTCCAGTGGACGTTTATGCCCTCACTCAATTACTTTCTGCTCATCCCTCAAGTCAACTAGTGGACTTTCTCATTTCTGGACTTATAGAAGGCTTCCATACTGGAATTTCCATCTTTTCCTATGATTCTTTCAAATGTAAAAATCTACAGTCAGCAGTGAGGGAGCCTGAAGTAGTTCAACAATTATTATACAATGAGCTAAAGAAAAGTATTTCTCGTTGGATCTTTTCAAACTTCCCCATTCGCTACTCAGAAACATATTCACATAGAAACATAGACTTTGATGGCAGATAAGGACTGCTTGGCCCACCTAGTCTGCCCATTTTCCTACCTACTGGATAAGCTGCAGATCCTAGTTAACCAACAGTCTATTTCTTCCTACCCACCACAAGAATTGCCTTATGTCTATCCCATGCATTCTTGAATTCTCCCACAGTATTAGACCCCACAATCTCTTCAGGAAGGTGGTTCCGTGCATCCACAACCCTCTCTGTGAAAAAAATACTTCCTCACATTAACCCTGAGCCATCCCCCATCTTCAAATTGTGCCCCTTGTTCTTGCACATCTGTTTTTCCTGAAAGATGCTACCCTCTTGGACTTTTTGATTCCACTAAGGTGCTCAAAAGTTTCTATCATGACCCCCCTCTCCCTCCTTTCCTCAAGGGTATACATATTGAGCTCCTTTAGTCTCTCCTCATATGGCTTCTCTTGTAGACCCTGCACCATTTTGGTTGCCCTCCTCTGGACTGCCTCCATCCTGTCTATGTCCTTGTGGAGATGGGGTCTCCAGAACTGGATGCAGTACTCCGGATGGGATCTCACTAACTGTCTGTAAAGAGGGATAAAAACGTCCTGTTTTCTGCTGGTTATGCCTCTCCCTATACATCCCAGTATCCCCCCAGCCCTCCCTACTGCCTTCTCACATTGCTTGCCTACCTTAAGGTCATCTGATATGAGTACCCCCAGGTCCCTTTCAATTTTTTGTTGTTGTTACTACCTCCCCCCCATTGTGTACTCTTCCCCTGGGTTTTTGTTTCCTAGGTGCATTATTTTACTTATCGAATCAGTCCAATTGGCATCACCACTAGAAAGTTTCCAAGCAAGAAAAGACTCATCATAGATCTCTCTGCTCCCCGGGACAAGTCTGTCCCTAGCATAAACTCATTAATTCTGCCAGATGACTTTTCCCTATTTTATGCCCGCATAGATGATGCTATTGCTATCATCAGATGGTTTGGTTCTGCCTCCTGGCTTTCTAAAGCCAATATTTCAGCTGCATTTAAATGTTTGCCTAAACACCTGTCTCTTTGGCACCTTTATTGCATCAAATGGGACAAACGGTATTGCTTTGCCATCCGCCTGACCTTTGGCTGCAAAAGTAGTTCAGAATTATTCAATACTTTTCAGACACACTCTGCTGGTTATTACTCAATGTTTGCCACCATCCAGCTGTTAGTCACTTGGTGGATGACTTCTTGTTTGTGGACCCACTCGATTCTCCTCCCACAGCTGGCATATCTGCTCTTACGCAACCGAGTGGCAGTCTGTTTATCACTCGAGAAAACCCTTGGTTCTTCTACAAACATCAAATTCCTTGGCATCGAATTAGACTCTGTGCATATGGCAGCTAGGTTACTTTGTGACAAACTTCAGTGAATTCAAGCCTTGGTTGAATCATTTTCTTCTTGCTCTTCTTGTACCAAACTAGAACTTCTTTTGTTATTAGGATTTTATTTATGACTTTGATAACCGGGCAGGTGCACTGATCCCAGAAACCATTTTCAGGCATGACCCGGGCCACTTACAAATGTCACAGATAACATAGTACAGAAAGCAGTAAAAAGACAAAAGACAGTAGAAACTGTGATACAGGTTACAAATAACATAAGACTGGATGCATAAGTCAAATAAAATAAGATTGGATACATAAGTCAGTTATTACATATACATAAGTAATTTTACATAAGTACATTTGGCAGATAGACAGTATGAGTACATAACCTGCAATCAAAGCAAAAATGCATTGGTAGTGAATGGATGAAGAGGGAAACAGAGGGAAAACCAAAAGGAGGGAGGCAAACGAGACTCATCAGGTGAGTGGACAAATCTGGAAAAAGGTGGCCTACCAAGGGGAACAGAGACAGAAGGAATTTGCTAGGAGCCAACTTTTGAGGTGGGATTTGAAACTACAGTGCGTGTCGGTGGAGCAGAGTACAACTGGCAGTTTGTTCCACAGAGTAGGGGCTGCTGCCAACAATGCTCTGCCACCCATATTCATGGATACCTTAGGAACTGCTAGAGCAGGGGTGCTATTTGAGTGGAGGCAGCGGTGGGGACTTTGGGTCTTGAGGAGAGCCACAAGGGGGGATTCCTGACCAGTTTACAGATGTTCTGGCCTAGATAATGGAGCAATAGTCCAGTGTTGGGAGTAAATTCCCCTGGACAATAGCTAGTCTGGCCTCCGTGGTGAGGAATTGCTGGAATCTATAAGCTGCACCCAGTTTTTAATGGAATCTGTGAACTAGAAAATTGAAATGTTTGAGAAGGTGAGGGAGGGGTCAAGTAAGACTCCTAAGTATTTGAAAGTGTTGACGTCCTCCAGGGCTAGTCCATCAGGGAAGAGAATGTTTAGGCAGCAGTGAATCTTGGATTTGGCAAAGGAAGGGCTTAGATCCGAACAACATGGATTTTGTTTTTTTGGCATTTACCAAGAGAAGATTTTTGTGAACTAGTTGTGGGCTGCAGTGCAGTTTTGAGTGAGAGTTGTGGAAATGCAGTAGTGGATTTGTTACTGTAGAAGAGTGTGAGGTCAACAACGTAGAGGACAGAGTGGCAGCTGAGACTGTCTGAAGGAAGGGAGTTTATAAATAAGTAGAATAGAAGGGGGCCCAGAATGGAGCCCTGGGGAACCCCTGAGGAGACAGGCTGGGTAGGGGAGCAGACCTGACCAATACACACAAATTGGGATTGATTGGTGAGGTAGCTCCCAAACCAGTCTGTTATCTCCTAAGAACAGCCTAGGCAGCTTAGCTTATGGAGGAGAAGGGCATGGTTGACCATGTCGAAGGCCTTGGAGAGGTCAACAAAAACAGCACTGGTGGCATTACCAATATCCATGTTCATGAGCATATGGTCAGTCAGAAGTACTAGGGCAGTAGCAATGGAATGTTTTTCTACAGAAACCATATTGTTGGCTACACAGGAGGTTGTATTTGCTGATGTGTTCAGCAAGTTGATTGTGGATCACTTTCTCAAGCAATTTGCTAGGATGGAGGGATGGAGATCGATCGATAGTTGTCAGAGGATTGAGGGTCGCTGGTTTTGAAGATGTGGATCACCTTAACTGTCTTCCAGGGGTTGGGCATGGAAGAGGTGGAGAGGGCAAGGTTAAAAACAAAGGTGAGTGGTTTAGCTAAAGCTGATAAGATCAGCCTTAGGAAGACTGGTGATAAGCCATCAGCTCCAGCAAAGCCATGATTGGGTAGGCTTTTGAGGAGCTTGGTGGTATCAGTGCAAGAGAGCGCTTTGAAGTAGAAAAGTGGGATTGGAGGGTGGGTGGTAGAGCTCGTAGAGGATGACAGTGGATTAAGATGGGGATGTCGGAACAAAGGCTTATAATTTCACTTTTTATAATAATGCACTTGGATTCACCTTGTTCCTTACCCAACAATTATTTCATAAATTACTAAAAATAATAAATATTCACATGTGATATTATCCTATGCTCTCCAGATTCAAAAATGACAGTGAAAAACACTGTTGCCACACTTTGGATTATATAAGAAATAAATATATTTTACTCACATATGTACAAGTCCTAAATATTCATAACTAGCATAAATATCAAGCATAATAAAAGTAATGTAAACATAAACTGTAATGTAAATAAAACAGGCATTAGAAAATCAAGTAAATCAAGTAAAACAAACAAATGTTAGCAAATAAGCAATGTAAATGAGTAAGCACTATTCAGCATAATAAATGACAGTTTGTACTATTTCTTTAGCATACTTATAAATAGCACGACCTTTTCTTTTTTACTATGAGCACTTGCAAATCATTACACTAGTGTTTCAGATTATCTTGGTATGATACTTGTTTAAACTTTATAGTATGAAAAATGTAGTTTCTTTAGATTTAAATTCTAGCTTAACCATAAACCCAAGGTTTGGAGCTAAAATGCACTAAGTTATCACCCCAGATAGCCAAATAAGTACTAAAAGTAGGATAAAGGAATACTTATGTTTTAATTATCTGTAGATGTGATCTTCTACTTTTTAGCTTTCAAAGTCTTGGTGAGAACTTTTGGTTTTGGATGGCAAATGTCCTTGGTGGTGAGTTTGGCTTTAGTTTGCTGTCTTTTTCCCTTGAACCTGGAACTGTAGAGTCTTTTGACATCAATGAAGCAATGCAGGCTGGATCCTTCTTGTCTGACATCACAATCATCAAAAGTCACTTCAGGATTTAGTGGGAAAAATCAGACAACATTTTAGAAGTTCAGCACAGTCTGTAGAAAGATTTCTCCCTGTGGACAGCAATGTTGTTTTGGGTAACTGGACTCTGTGACTCTTTTCTGTTTCAGTTCATTTCTGCTTTTGAACCTGCATCACTGGACTCACTGCTATTCAACAGCACTGCAGGCTTGCTGGCTGGTAAATTCCAAAATCAGTCTCTTGTTCAAGGCTTTTAACAGAAATTCCAAAACATAACTTTTAGTCCAAATTCTCAGTATGCAAAACATAAGCCTTGCTTAATCCAATACTGGAAGAAAGTCCTTTTTGTAACAGTCAGTTTCAGCAGCTGGTTTAGCACCCACTTGTGGTGACAATGTCAAAGCCCAAATAATGTTCCAAGCAGGTGTGACTTCAGGCTTTTGGTCTAGTACAAGTTCACGCTCATCCTAAATTGGCAGGACATCCAACACAGATCTTCACACACCAAAGAATTAAGCAGTTCTGGGCCGGCTTTGCCAGCATCACATTTGTGTCCCACTTACTGGGCAACATCACCATCAAGTTATGACTTGTCTGAGCACTCTTTGAGGATGTTACTGTTAGCCCTCCTAAGCCATTTTTTATCAATATGACCTCATCCTGAAAAACTCTTTTTGATATAAAACAACTTTTCTTTCTTTCATCTATATGCACCTTTGTACATATATAAGACTCACATTTTTAGATGCAACTAAAGGAGAGGATTCATTTGAGAACAAACATGATGGTGTAAATTTTAATATAAAATCAATAATTTATAAAAGCATTATAAAACTTTTTCGTTTATAGATCTATAAAAAGTATTTACAAATTTCAGAAGTACATTTTTTCCTGTTTAAAATGATGTTAGTTTGGCATACCTGCTATCATTAGAACTGTGTAAATTTAGCAAAACTTCTTTAAGACAGGGATCTCCTTTGTTTAAAGTAAATGAACCTCATGTTGCTATCCAGAGGCTTATAATCCATCCGACTAGTTGTTTCTATTAGATAAACACTTCAACTCTCATTCCATTGAAAAGGTGGCAAGGTCAGCTTACTATAGACACCAAACTTGTCAATATATTTTAAACAGTTTTGGGGCTACAGATTTTTGTAAATAGCTCACAATACACTTTGTTGATGGGTTTAAAACTTACTCACTGAGCAGGTACATGCATTTCCAATAAGCCGTATAATTTTGAAATGTATCAGAGTTTTTGTTTATTTTCTATAAATAAAAGTCTTAATTTCTTAAAACTAGTCTAAATCTATGTTAACCTCTGAGACGTGCTCTGGCTGGTACTGAAAAACAAGGTTGTAAATTATGTCAAGTTCCAAGCTCTTCTGCTACTAATTGGAAGAGGCCATTCAATTTAAACAGACTATCCTAGAAACACTTTTTTTTCTGAAGTGGACCATATATGCTGTATTCCCTTTTCACGGCATCATTCCTCCAGTTCAGTACTCAAGCCTTAAGCAGCATTGCCCTTGTTTTAAAGATTCATTTAGACGTTAATTTGACCAGAAACATTTATAGGACTTAATAATTAAGCCAATATAAGGATACAGAATAAGAATTAAGAATCTCATAATATTATAATAAATTATTTAACTCAAATTAATTCTGTTCCTATATTCCCCCCTTTTGAATTAAAATGCACCTCAAAAATGCATTTTGTAATTCAAAATGATAGTCCTACAATATATGGGTAGGCAGGGAGACAGTATAGTGTAGTTAGGGAGGCAGTATAGCGCAGTGGTTTAAGGCTCTGAGCTGCAAATCTGGAGACCTGGGTTTGAATCCCACAGCCCCCACTTGCATATACTGTGTGACCCTGAGCAAGTCACTTAACTTCCCTGTGCTGCCAGGTTGTACCTGTAAAAAAGCTTTCAGCTTAGTGTGTCTCACCTGGTTAAACAATTGGAAAAAAAGGATACATAGTTTTAAGCATTGCAGGGAAAATGAAACATAAAAGACAAAGTTGCATCATCCTGTGGTAACGTATGACATCATCGGCACATTACATCATCACATATGACATCATGGGATGTGACATCACTAGGTGACATCATTGGAGATGTACTATTTTGCATAGATAGGTGTACAGTACTACATGAACTAACATGATTACAACTATGTACACTTTCAAAATAACATTTTTTACATTGTCGAACATTTCAATACAACAAATTCTCTTTGTTCATTAACTTTAAAAATCAGCATTACAATTGACATTTTAGCTAGACTCTAATTCCTGATCACCACTTATAGATTTATTTAGAACATTTTCCCATTTTTATTGCATTCACAATGTTGCCTCAACTGATTAACATGAACCCATTTAGGTACTACCGCTCCAGTGCTTTTATGTTTTAGTTCAATTTGGTAGGCTACAGGTGAGATTTTGTCAGTAATCACAAAGGGTCCTTGTCAACTCTGAAGAAACTTTTGGACTTTAACTTTATCTCTACTGTAGTTAAAGTAAAACACTTTATCACCAATTTGATACTCTTTTGGACTAGTTTTCCTGTCATAACATGACTTAGAAGCTTCAACACTTTTCTCTAAGTTCCTCTGAGCAAATGCAAATGTTTCTCACAAATGCTGTTTTAAATGGGTTACATATTCATGTGCTGTAGTGGCACGTGCTGAATTTACATTTCCTGTGGTATACAGGAGATGTAAAGGTAACACCATCTGTCTTCCTGTCATCATTTCAAAAGGAGGAATGCCTGGAGACTTATTAGGAGTAGCCCGTATGGCCATTAATACCAGTGGTAACTTTACATCGCAATCTTTTCCTGAAGAACTGATACATTTTTTTAGTATATACACAATTGTTTGATTAGTGTGTTCCACCTGTCCAGATGACTGTGGATGGTGGCACACATGTAGTTTCCTCAGTACTCCTAGAATTTTCCACACATTCTTATTACCCCTCCTGTGAAATGAGGACCTCTATCAGACTCTTTTCCTAATGGTAATCCCCATCGACTACACACATGGTTTATTAATAAGAAAGCAGTGGTTTCAGCAGTGTTATTTGGAACAGGTATACACTCGACCCATTTTGTGAACAGACAAGTAACTGTCAAAAAGTATTGGCTACCCCTTGAAGATCTGGTAACATGACCAATCCAGTCAATCTGGATGTCTGACCAAGGCATAGCGATGCCTTTTGGCTGTAGTGGTGCTCTATGTCTGGGAGAGGCTGGTTGGAATTTGCAACAGCTTATACACCCTTGTACATACCCTGCAACATCATCATATATGTAGGGCCAGTAGGCTATCTCTTTCAAGGTTTTATAAGTTCTTCTATCCCCCCATGTGCTCCTGATGGTTCATCATGGGCATGTTGTAACATAATTCCTCTGTGGCCTAAAGGAACCACCCATTGGGCCTCATGTGGGTTTTACCAATTCTTACCAAGAGATCATTCCTTAATTGGAATTTGTCCTTCTGGTTATACATGGCTCTCAGGTCCCGGCTATCCTGTAGGTCATTGTCAGAAATCATGTTTTCAGTGGGATTCTTAATGAAACAATAACATTTTCCTATCACTTCATCCTCTTGTTGCATTTTCACTAAATCAAAGTCAGGTTTTTCACTATACAGGTGTAGAACCTTATTTTCCTGTTCCTGCTGTTTTTGTCTGCTGGTAACCACATCCACCTTAGCCTGGACAGGAGGGACAAAGTTCCATTCTTCTCCACTTAAAGCACCCTCCCTAGCCAGAGCATCTGCTAGGTCATTTCCTGTTTTGTCTGGTCCCTGAACTTTGGAGTGTCCTTTTACCTTTTTCCAATAAACAACCAACTTATGAGCCAACTGATCTATGGCAAAGATAAGGTCTGCATGCATCACCTTACTGCCTCTTGAACTGATCATACCAGTCACCTTCTACCCTGGTAAATGTGTAAGGAAGTCCTGCCTAACATAATCAGAGTTAGTACAAATTACAATGGCTTGTAACTTATGTTGTACTGCAGTCTGTACCACTATATAGGTGGCTGCCAGTTCTGCATATTGGTTAGACTTGGGACCGAGCTTGTACTTGATAGGAATACATGGTACATTATCCTGCCAAAGCACTCCTAAACCAGAACATCGATCTTCACCTTGCCAGAATGAACAACCATCAACATAGTCTCTAGGCAAATTTTCACACACATTTTCATTATTGTGGTAATGCCTGTTATGTTGGTACACCATATCCAACTCAGGAGATAAGTCAGGGTCTTGTACTGGAAGTTTATCTACAGTAGAATTGTGCATCTCCAGGTCTGCTAACCCTTGAGCTACTGTATTCCTTTTGTTCTTTGCATACCTAACCTCTAGGGGTAGGCCCTGGAGTGCTAAATTCCAGGCCCCAATTCTGCTGCTAGACACATTACCATCCTTAAGCTTCTGGCTCCCCAGAAGGGTAAGGGGTTAGTGACCAGTCTCTACAATAACTTTTTTTTTACACAAATGTAAGTTTTGAACCATTGTACTGCCCATACAGTGGAAAACAATGCCTTTTCACAATCTGAAAGCTTTTTCTCAACATCACTCAAGGTTTTACTTGCATAAGCAATAACGCATTTGTCTGAATCATGTTTCTGATATAACACTGCACTGATGCTGCTACTAGTATGTCCTACCTCTAGAGAAAAATCCTTATCCATTTGTGGGTAAGCAAGACATGGTGCTTGACCCAGACTATCTTTTAAAACTTGCATGGCTGTCTCTTGCTCTCCACCCCACACCCAGGGTTCTGACTTTTTCAACAGCCTGGTGAGAGGATAGGCAATTTCTACATGGTCCTGGATAAACTATCTTGAGTAGTTACAAAGCCCTAGGAAACTGCGTAACTTTTTTAAAGTTTTAGGTGGACCAATTTTTTGGACGGCCTCAGTTTTGGTAGGCTGAGGACGAAGCCCATCAGGACCAACCTCATGTCCAAGATAGTTTACCCTATCTCTGAACCATTGCCCCTTTGGTAAGGACAACTTGGCACCAGCGGCTTTGAACTGGTTTAACACATAGGTGATCTCAGCTAGATGCTCCCCAAAAGTGTTGCTTTTGATTAGTACATCATCCACATAAACCAAATTTCCCCTGCTTTTCACATCAGGCATGGCCTTGTGCAGAAAGATATTGAAATCTGCTGTTGAATTTAAGTACCCAAAAGGAGACCTATTCCTTGTGTACTGTCTCTTTCCAAAGGTAAAAGCCAGTTTATATTGATCTTTTGGGTCTACTTTCAATGTCCAGAATCCATTTGCTATATCTAGGGTAGTGAAATATTTGGCACCTTGAACTTTGGCCAAACTTTGGTCCAAATATGTCATGAGCCAGCGTGATAAAGGCACCTGTTCGTTTAACTTTCTATAGTCAATAGTGAGTCTCCATTTTCCTGTTGGTTTCAGTACAGGCCAAATTGGGAAATTATAAATAGAGTTTACCTGTCTTATAATTCCTCACTCCATTAAGGTATCCAGTATCTCTTGTATATGTTCATAAGATGCTAGCGGTATTCTGTACTGGCGTACATAAACTGGACCTTTACTAGGGTCAGTAGGTACCCTGGTGACATGGAGGTCAGTTATCCCACAATCATAAGCATCCTTTGCAAACATGTCCTTAAACTGAAGGAACATTTCGCAAACCTTTTCTTTTTCTACTTCCGTTTCACAATTAAAGTTTTGTATAGATTGCTCAATTTGTTCTTTAAAATCCAGCAAATGTACATTTTTACCTATTTCTACCTCATCTTCTGTTATCTCAGAAACATTTTCAGCATCAATCATGTGAACCTCTTTAAATAGTTTTGTTTCATTAACCATAGTAGACAGTACAAGGTAATCATTTTCAATTTTACATGCCTGTATTTCTTCCTAATCTGCTGGGTAAATCTCTTGTAAAGCAATTAAACCATTGGGTATGGACCTTATTTCTTCATCTGTGTCATCCTGAACAATGTCTTCTGGTAACTCCCCAATAACCAGGACTGTTAACTCCAAATCATAAAAGGATTCCCCTATCGCTACCCCTAACTCGTAGTTAGCTGCTATAGTGATAGGTTCTACTGTTGGGCTATGTACCAAGAGGTGCATTACTCTGCTGCTCATGTCCAAACAAGGTATGGAGTGGATTTTTAAACCCATTTCACTAAGTTGCTTGTTAAGCACAACGAGTGCAGTTTTGTCAGGCATTTCTTGGCCTTTCTTTACATTGACCCTAAGAGAGAAATCCTTGACATCACTTGGAATTCTTGTAGTGAACTCATTTACCACCTGGCACACTCGAGGAATAGTTTGTCCAGACCTCAAGGCCTGTGGTGTCACTTTTATTGGGTAAGGTTCCCCCCTTATTCATGATCAAAGAACATCATTGGCTAGATCAACATACACACCCAGTCATACAAGGATGTCTAACCCCTGGTACATGGGAGATTTTAGGCCTTGTACTACCTTTACAGGGTGTTGTATTTTCATTTGCCCTGTTTGGAAGTTCAAAGCACAGATACCTATGCTTTTCACACTAGTGGTCTGATATGGGACATTTTCCAACCACTCCTGTTTCTTTACACATGTTAATCTAGGCCTCTGCCTCTTTAACATCTTGTAAAACAGCTCACTAATTAAACAGTGCTTATAACCTAAGCATAACACAGAATTCACTATCTGCAAATTCTCTGCTTTGATGGGCACCTTTAACCTGCCTTCCTCTGACCTTATCTTGCAGAATAAGGGCTCATGACTTAGTGGCCGTGTTTCATTTCCACCGTCCCCAGAGGGTGTTGGGTACTCTGAATTTAATGTCTCTGTGTCAACTGCAGGGCATGCTTCTGAGACAGCAGAGTCCACTTCCTTGGTGAAGAAAGTGAGGCCTCTTGCATTAATCTCAGACTTTACCACATAATGCTTTGACAGACAAACCATGTGAGCTTTGCTTCTCCATGGAGTCAAATTTTCAGGATCACCTAGTACAGACACATCAGGTACATCAGAGCGTACAAAATTCAATTTAATCGTTGCATCCCTTTTCTCAAGGTAACATGATTCTGATTGTTTAGCAACTTTAAGACTCTTCCCAAATGGAATGGTCCGGTTTACCTGTGCCCACAGAATTCCATGGAAATAGTCAATGATTAGAAAAAATATTTTTAGGAGGTCATTTCCAATCAAGAAATCATCCCCAGTTCTATCAGTGATATACACTGGGTGATTGACTTCCATCTTGCCAAACCTCAGTTTCAGCCACACTTTACCTAGGGTCTGTTGAGCCCCCCCATAACCTACTACTTGTAAGCCATCAGAGAGGGTTCTTAACACCTTAGAGTCACATAATGCATCAACCAGTTTGTCATAAAGCTTCTGGACATCAAGGTAACCTCTGCTCCAGAGTCAACTAAAGTTTCATGGCTTAGGCTGTTTTCAATGTTGGTGTCAAAGTAAAACCTATCTGACCCCCCTTTAGGGATTAAGTTGCCCAGGTAGAATTTGCTTTTCTTAACTCCTGGCAACATGGCAGGTTTACTGTGACACTCAACACTGCCTGCAGCAGTAACTTGGGATACCTCTAGGGTAAGGTCAGGTTTTTCATTAACACTCTCATTTTGCAATTTCATAGCAGTTTTATTACCATTGTCAACAATTACAATTTCATTAACCTGGGCAGCATTAGGAAGGACAGAAGGCTCTAGTCACTGGACATTATTATTGGTTCCATTGTCATTTGAGGTTGCAGATGGGTTCTGCACAGCTGTAGGAAACCCAGAAGGCAGAGGGGGAGGGGGTCCAAATGCTGGAGCAGCAATTTTAAGTCTCCCATCTCCTCCTTTATTCCCTGTATTTCCTCCGTGACTGGAGAATGAGGTCGAGGTCTGTCTTGGAACCTGTAACCATCTTGCTCATTGTTACAGTTTTGTCACCCCTATAGGCACCTCTATCACCCCTATAGTCATTGTTGTATCCTCTGTAGTATCCTCTCCCATACCCTTGGCCGTGTCCTCTACCAGGATCATAACCTCGATAGGAGGGTCCTTGGTTTTGGTATGGCTGAGGTTGTGGGAAGTGCTGAGGTGTTTGATAGAACCGTGACTCAGGGCCAGATGGTGGCACCACCACGGGAAGCTTATGCAAGGTTGGTATGTTGGGTTACCACCGCAGGGTCAAGCACAGCCTTAGGCTGCTCTACAGCTTTTCCTGGTTGAGTGTTGTTACCTTTTTTCTTCCTTTGTCTCCTGTTTTTGGGGGTTGATAGCTCACTCCCTTCCATAGCCAAAGTATCCGATGTAGTTACTTCAGACACTTGGACCTTGGGATTGGGGCCCCCCTCCCTTTTTCTGTGGAGGAGAGTCATCACCTCTTCCAGAGTCCCAGATGTGTTCTGCCTGTCTGGCAATCCAGTGAATGACCCTGGATCTCCGGTTAAGCTCAAGTGCCAATTGTGTCCTGATAGCAGGGGGTAATCCTTGGTAATATGCATCTCGGAAGTCATCTGAATCACTGTGTAAGTGATCGTCTGCTCCAAAGTACACATCCTTTAGCCTACAATAATATTCCCTTGGACTTTGATCAGCCCCACACCGCATTTGGTAGTCTGCATGTCTGGCTGCCCCCTTACTGCGATATTTACCGAACTACTTTTTAAGGAATTTATACAGTTTGTCGGGTTTGTTCCTACTTTCTCTAGACATTCTTGACCATTCTGCTCAAGGATCATCAACATACCACCTAATTACAAAACTCTGTTCTACCTCATCAGTTATGCACACAGATTCAAAACACTCTTTTAGTTTTTGAATATGCTGCTCAATGCCTCCTTTCCCAGATTTAGAATTATACCTCTCACCTACCAGTTTCATGGCTTGAGTAATAGTTTTTGATTTTAAATACCCCTGTTCCTTTTCAGAAATCTTTTTATTTTTCCTGGACCCATCAGATGAGTCACCTTCAGAATCAGAGCCTCCTTTTTGCCTAATTTTATATCTCTTTTTATGGTTATCATGTGGTTCCTCTTCTGAATAGGAATATTCCTTTTCAGGGGAGTAGTCATCTGGGCCAGATTTCTCAGGTGCATTTATTCTTACATGATTTTTACTTTTGCTTTTTACATCATTATTTTGGGACTGTAAATCTCTGACTTCTTTTCCTAGTTTTTAGAGGTGTTGCTTCAAAAAGGTACACCACTCTTTCCATTGGCTATCCTCATTTTCTGTTTGTGCACTGACCTCTCTGTCTTTATGTATTTTTTCTTTTTGCACTATTTCTTGTTTTAACTCTTTTTCAACACTAGAATGAACAGGTGAGTTTGGTTGGCCAGGGACTGTTCCATTTGTGGGTCCTGCACCATGGAAATCCCAAGAAGGACAAGCCTCTTGTGCATTACCCTGGGGTAGATACCCTAGGGGTGAACAGCTTATGCTTCTTTGTTCTGAGGTTTCCTCTTTCCATTTGGCTAAGAGGTGTCTTTCCCTGTCTGCCCATTGTTTCTTATCACTTTCATACTGCTCCCTTACATCATTATACATTTGTACTATTTCATTTAGCTCCTTGGTAACCTGTTCATTAGCATGCTCTAATTTTGCTTTTTCCCTTTCCAAAGCTGTGCCCCACTCTTTGAGCTTCTCATTAGTCTTTAATATTTTGGCCTTCTCTGCCTCAGCAGCTGAGCACTGCCCTTTTACCTGTTCATTTAAGTTTTTCAAGGCAGCGATGTCAGTCTTTAAGTTGATTAGGACACAGTCACCATCAGATATTTTCAGATTACTTACATCTAACTGTGTTTTGAGCAATTGCATCTGGCCTGCAAGTCTACTACATTTATGAGATCTCTCTTCTAGTTGTTGGTTTAACTGTTTTACATCATTACGTAACCTTAATTTGTCAATACACAGCTTCTCAGTCATATGAACATACTCTTTATTCTGTTCATTTAATTCTTCAATTTCTTCTTCTGGCCTACAACTTGGTTGCAGAGGTATTAATGGCTCCTCCTTGATGACAGGTATTGACAACACTAAAAGTGTTGCCCCTGCATCTGCATGAACCATACCTACAGTTGCAATAGCAGCTGCCATGTCTCAAGTTCTTGTTACTAAACTTTAACAACAATTACCATGAAATGTCAATAACCTTTTATCTAACACAATTTAAGCAAAGAAACAAATATTTCCTTGAGATACTTCAAAAGTCATTTTCCTTGCAGCTTTACTGCCAGATAATTACTTCTTTTGGTCTTTTTCTTACTGTCTAGGGGTAATTCTATCTTTAAATCCTCGAGAAACAAGAACAGAAAAATGTTACTTATTCCATTTAGTAACTTGCAAATAATAATTGTAATAATATTTATTTCTCATACAACCTAAGTGTGGGCTGTTATTCACTAACAATCATCTCGTGAACAAGAACCCCAAAGATGTCGGAACAAAGGCTTATAATATCATTTTTTTATAATAATGCACTTGGATTCACCTTGGGCCTTACTCAACAATTATTTCATAAATTACCAAAAATCACACATGATATTATTCTGTGCTTTCCAGATTCAAAAATGACAGTGAAAAACACTGCTGCAACACTTTGGATTATATAAGCGATAAATATATTTTATTCACATAAGTACAAGTCCTAAATATTCATAACTAGCATAAATATCAAGCATAATAAAAGTAATGTAAACATAAACTGTAATGCAAACAAACAGGTTTTAGAAAAAACAAGTAAATCAAGTAAAACAAACAAATGTTAGCAAACGAGCAATATAAATGAGTAAGCACTATTCAGCATAATAAATGACAGTTTGTACTATTTCATTAGCATTCTCATAAATAGCATGACCTTTTCTTTTTTTACTATGAGAACTTGCAACTCATTACACTAGTGTTTCAGATTATCTTGGTATGATACATGTTTAAACTTTATAGTTAAAAAGGTATTTTCTTTAGATTTAAATTCAAGTTAACCATAAACCCAATGTTTGGAGCTAAAATGCACTAAGTCATCACCCCATATAACCAAATAAGTACTAAAAGTAGGATAAAGGAATGCTTATGTTTTAGTTATCTGTAGATGTGATCTTCTACTTATTAGCTTTCAAAGTCTTGGTGAGAACTTTTGGTTTTGGGTGGCAAATGTCCTTGGTGGTGAGTTTGGCTTTAGTCTGCTGTCTTTTTCCCTTGAACCTGGAACTGTAGAGTCTTTTGACATCAATAAAGCAATGCAGGCTGGATCCTTCTTGCTTGAAGTCACAAATAATCAAAAGTCACTTCATGATTTAGTGGGAAAAATCAAACAACAGGATTTTAGAAGTTCAGCACAGACAGTAGAAAGATTTCTCCCTGTGGACAGCAATGTTGTTTTGGGTAACTGGACTATGTGACTCTTTTCTGTTTCAGTTCATTTCTGCTTTTGAACCTGCAACTCTGGACTCACTGCTATTCAACAGCACTGCAGGCTTGTTGGCTGGTAAATTTCAAAGTCAGTCTCTTGTTCAGGCTTTTAACAGAAATTCCAAAACATTACTTTTAGTCCAGATTCTCAGTATGCAAAACATAGGCCTTGCTTAATCCAATACTGGAAGAAGGTCCTTTCTGTAACAGTGAGTTTCAGCAGCTGGTTTAGCACCCCCTTGCGGTGGCAATGTCAAAGACTAAATAATGTTCCAAGCAGGTGGGCTTCAGGCTTTTGGCCTAGTACAAGTCCAAGCTCACCCAAAATTGTCAGGACATCCAACACAGTCTTCACACACCAAAGAATTAAGCAGTTCTGGGCAAGCTTTGCCAGCATCCCATTTATGTCCCACTTACTGGGCGACATCACCATCAAGTTATGATTGGTCTGAGCACTCTTTGAGGGTGTTACTGTTAGCCCCTCCTAAGCCATTTTTTGTCAATATGATCTCATCCTGAAAAACTCTTTTTGATATAAAACAACTTTTCTTTCTTGCATCTATATGCACCTTTGTACATATGTAAGACTCACATTTTTAGATGCAACTAAAGGAGAGGATTCATTTGAGACCAAACATGATGGTGTCAATTTTAATATAAAATCTATAATTTATAAAAGCATTATAAAACTTTTTCATTTATAGATCTCTAAAAAGTATTTACAGACTTCAGAAGTACATTTTTTCCTGTTTAAAATGATGTTAGTTTGGCATACCTGCTATCATTAGAACTGTGTAAATCGAATAAAACTTCTTTAAGGCAGGGATCTCCTTTGTTTAAAGTAAATGAACCATGACCTCAAGTTGCTATCCAGAGGATTATAATCCATCCAACTAGTTGTTTCTATTAGATAAACCCTTCAACTCTTATTCCATTGAAAAGGTGATTAGTTCCGCTTACTATAGACACCAAACTTGTCAATATATTTTAAACAGTTTTGGGGCTACAGATTTTTGTAAATAGCTCACAATACACTTTGTTGATGGGTTTAAAACTTACTCTCTGGGCAGATACATGCATTTGCAATAACCTGTACAATTTTGAAATGTAGCAGAGTTTTCACTTATTTTCTATAAATAAAAGTCTTAATTTCTTAAAGCCAGTCTAAATCTATGTTAACCTCTGAGACATGCTCTGGCTGGTACTGAAAAACAAGGTTGTAAATTATGTCAAGTTTCAAGCTCTTCTGCTACTAATTGGAAGAGGCAATTCAATTTAAATAAACTATCCTGGAAACATTTTATTTTCTGAAGTTGACCATATATGCTGTATTCCCTTTTCATGGCATCATTCCTCCATTTCAGTATTCAAGCCTTAACCAGCATTGCCCTTGTTTTAAAGATTCATTTAGACATTAATTTAACCAGAAACATTTATAGGACTTAATAATTAAGCCAATATAAGGATATAGAATAAGAATTAAGAATATCATAATATTATAATAAAATATTTAATTTAAATTAGTTCTGTTCCTACAGGGATCTGAGCTGTTTGGTTTGCTGCTTGGGAGTTTATTTACATAGATGGATAGATCAGTGAACATGCTATTTAATGTCCTAGCCACATCCATGGGATCCAAAACCAGGCCATCCATAGAATTTAGATGTAGGGCAACCTTGCTAGAGCGGGGTTTAGAAGGGAACCAATTGATTCCCAAAATTTCTTAGGGTTACCAAGCTTAGCTTTTAGTTTATTACGGAAATGAGTTTGTTTCAGTGATATCTTAATTTCACATTGCAATTTATTCCTCAAAGATACCTCTTCATATCCTATCTCCTCACTTTAGTATCCTCCATTACCGAATCATACCACCATATCTCCATTTTAGTGGCAGCTAAATCAGACCTATCTACTTAGGTGCATTTTACAAAATTTTGGGATGTTTGCTCCATGTTCTATAAAGAGCTGTCTCCAGATCTTCATCCTAGGATATACATAGATACTTCACCCAACTATGGATTCACTGCAATTTTTGAGAATTCTTGGTTTTCAGCCCCTTGGCCTCAAGACATTTACAGCCTCCCAGACTTCTCTAAAATGTCCCCTTTCTTTGAAATGTATCCTGTCGTGGCAGCCGCATTCACCTGGGGTCATTGCTAGTCTCTCCAAACATCTCAATATTTTTCTGATAATCAACCTACAGTCGATATCATCAATAAAGGCAGATCATCATATTACATCATGCTGTTCATGTGGAGGCTGACTTGAATATCTCTGTATCACAAATTTTCAATTCAATGCTTTCATGTCTCTGGTTTTGCCAATAAAGCCACTGACTGTTTATCTTGCTTTCATTTTCAGGAATTTCACCAACTACATTCATCAGAAGACCAAGTTATACTTCTTATCCTCAGTTCATAGACCTAGTAATCTCTTAACCTTCTACCAGCAAGACGCACAAGCTCTTATGTGGTCATCCTTGTCTCCCAGTACACAAACAACCTACATTCTCACTTGAAAGAAATATGCTTCATTCTGTGCTGTACAGTCAATCTAAAGGGTACTGCAATCACTGGATCACGTTAGCATCTATAACGTATTGTCACCAAGCTCTCAACTTGTCTCTTGGCACCATCAAGCAATATCTACCAGGAATACAACATTTTCTCTCTCAAGCCAATCCATCAATGACTTCTATCTTATCCAACTCTTCTGTTAAACTCCTATTACTTGGAATTAACAAAGCATCAAACGTAAAGTCCCTTAAACATCTACCCATTGACTGTCCTATATTCTGGAACTTGTTAGATTTACTCTGATCTAACCTCTTGGAATCTTCTATGAATATTATGATATCTTCAGCCATTTGCCTAGCCTTCTACAGCTTCCTTCACCCTGGAGAATTTACATTCATAGCAGCATCATCACCTATATTTCTCACCATTGCATGTCTAATGAAATAAGAAGATCACTATATTCTCCATTTACCTTTGTCCAAAATGGACAGACTTTGTAAAGCCGGGAAGTAGCTCTTATTATCATACTTTCAACAACTGGTGCCCATTTCAGAATTTGGACCAACTTGTCATATACCATAGCTCATCCAATCCCTCTTCTCCTGTTTTGTCTGCTTCCAAGCAAGGGCCTTTGACTTCCAAAGAATGTATGGAAATAATAAGAATTTGACTCCAGTGCTCATGGCTTAATCCATTTTTTTTTTGTCAGGCTACTCTTTCAGAATTGGAGCAGTTTCCTCAGCATAAAGAAACAATATTTTGGCCTGTATTATCCAAAAACTCAGCAGATGGTCATTTTTCTGTTTTGAGACCTATATCCCAAATTCCAAACATGAAATTTACCAAGCATTTCAGATCATCTCCTCTTTGTATGCTTGGAGGAAGGACAGTTCAGTAGCCATGGTTCCTCAGAGGTTTCCTCCGCAGTGGGTTTAAACTCTCCTGTGTGTTACTGAGCACACTCTCTCTTCTTGAGTTGGAGGAGGTCATCATAATCATCATCTTACACTTCTTTTGAGCCTTCATTCCTACTACACTACCCAGCTCCTCTACTGAGGGTGGGAATGAGTAAGGCCAAATCAAAGTCAAAAATAAAAAATTTTTGCACTGTGCACAAACATTGCACAAAGTTCCCACAAGCACCAATATTCCCACACATTGAACTGAGATTTGTAGACATAACAGCTCAAGGAGGTGCAATCCATGGAGGCATTGGAGGTTACTCCCATCCGCATCCTCTTCCACTCCAAAGTGTTTTCATAACCTTATTCACTGTGTCCAAATTATTGAACAGGAATGGGCAGGTGCAGACCAAAGAAAATATCTACCCAAACCTAAGGTACAGTGTTTCCCTTTTTTGGAAGAAAATACTCATAAATGGGAAACCCCTCCTCTGGCAGATAAGGCAGTTCATAAACTCCATCAGACACACCCCTATTCCTATTGAAGGGTCATTGTCCTTAATGGATTCACATGACAAGTGAGTGGATGCTTTGTGCAGTGGAGCTTTTGCCTCCAACAGTGCAAAGCTCTACACCTCCTATGCCTCCTTTATTGTTGTCAGAGCTTTAAACTTGTGGGTTATGACCCTGGGCAACTTTGTTCCCCTGGATTCAGAGGGGCAAGCATTTTGCAGTTGGTATCCATGGTCTTCACCTTCTTAGGTGATGCCATGGTGGAGAATTTGTGCATGTTGGCTTGCTCCATTTACCACATTGTGTCTGCTATGTGAGGAGTGTGGCTCTGACATTGGGTAGCTGATCAGAGTTTGAATACCAAGCTGTTTAACTTAGCCTTTGAGGGAGGCTTGTTGTTTGGCTCTGGCCTGGATGATATTTGAAAGCTATCCAGGATAAAAACAGCCACCTTCCAGTGTCAAAGCAACAGCAAAAGGCTAGTTCAACTCCAAAAGGTGAAGGAGGCAGCTCACAGAGGCAGTATCAAGAGGGTTGTCATCCCTTTTGAAATGTCTGGAACCAGAGGAGCAGAGGTGCCTATTCTAGTTTCAAGAGCAATAGTGGAAGAGGAGCTCTTGCCTAAATTTGCAGTGAAGGCACAGGGTGAAAAGTAGGCACCTTACAATGAGGGTACGGGGGCCCACCTCTGTCTACTTTCCCTTAGTGGAAGACTACACAATGTTTACATAAGATGGGCCCAGATTACATCACATGCTTGAGTTTTGGAAATTCTGGCTTTGGGTTATGCAATAGAATTTTCAACAATTCTCTCAATTTTCTGCCATCCCTGGTTCCATAGGACCCTGTGGAGCGGCAAGTAAAGTTACAGACCCTGAGCCTCTTCACTTCAATCGGGGAGATTGTTCTGGTGCCTCTCATTGAGCAAGGCCATAGATTCTATTTGATCTGTTTCATTGTTCCAAAGAAGTCGGGTGGTTTCAGACTATTCTGGATCTGAAACACCTAAAGAAGTTTGCCACACAACCTTCAAGATGTAGTCCCTCCCTGCATTCACTTATCCAAGCTATCCAGCAGGAGGATTATCTAACTTCTATAGATCTGAAGGATCCGTATCTTCACATCCCCATCTGGCAGTCTCATCAGAGGTTCCTCAGGTTCATGGTCCTGGGACAGCACTTCCAGTACAGGGTGCTCCTGTTTGGGCTAACAATGGCCCCAAGAGTTTTCTCAAAGGTACTTATAGTCCTGGTGGCTCAAGTCTGGCAGGAGGGACATGACATCGTATCTATCCCTACTCAGATGGTCACATTCGAGTGCCATCTACCCCATTCGCAAGGAAATTAGCATCCTAAGTGGGGAGTCCTTAATCAAGGGTGATCTTTAATAAAATGTTAAGCAACCTCTCCCTCTGTACTCCAACATCCCACTGTCACTCTGCAGAAGACCATACCACCCCTACTGTTAGCTCTCACTCCAAGTTCTACCTAAGGAGAGTAACCTGGTCAAAGACATACAAATATCTTGCCCATTCAAAAATAACAACTTGTATAGTGCTGGACAATATCAACATGAAACTCCTCAAATCAGCAGTACATGAGGTTACTCATCCCCTCCAACTCATTTTTAATTTACTGCTCTCAACTGGGCAAGTGCCAAAAATCTGGAAAATGGCACATTACTTCTGTCCACAAGGGAGGTGCAAAGGATCTACCCACTAACTACCAACCCATTTCAAATTTGTCCTCCCCAAAACACTTGAAAAAATTGTTATCGACCAGATCACCCAATACCTGAGCCAGCATCACCTACAATCCTGTGAACAGCATGGTTTCCACAAGAACCACAGTACCCTAACTGCCCTGCTTGAGTACATGGACCAACTTCACTGTACTGTGGATAGAGGGGAACCTGCTGGCTTTGTCTTCACTGACCTCACCAAGGCATTCGATCTCAACAGTCATGCTCGGCTCTACCACAAATTAACTAACTTAGGATTCTCAATGAAAGCCACTGACTGGCTAAAAAACTATCTAATGGATAGAACCAAAGCAGTAAAATTCCAAGCATCCCTCTCTGACTATAGACCTGTTACAGTAGGAGGCCCCAAGGGTCAATCCTCGGTCCCTTTCTGTTCAGTCTTTTTGTCAATGAACTCCCAAAAACCTGCAAATCCACTAAACTCCTTCTATATGCTGTTGATGCAATCATCACTGCTACACATAGCAACCTAGAATATATACAACACAGCCTCCAAACTCACTTCCCTGCTACGTGTGACTGGTTCTCAAACAACCTCCTCATTCTAAATACAAAGAAAACCAAATCCATGCTCTTCTACTCCAGACATAAAACCCTTACCCAGTCTGCCCTAGTCATAACCTCTGCTTCAGGTGCCCTAATCAAACAAGTTACTACATTCAAGTACCTGGGGATAATCCTTGACATGGGATTAACCTACTTGGATCATGTGGATGCACTAATAAAAGCAGCCAACTCCAGATATGGATTACTATAGACACAGAAATGCCTTCCTCCCTCCCTGAAGTTAAACAACAACTTGTCAGATCATACATCCTTAGCTTCATTGACTATGGGCTGGTAGTTTACAGTGCTGCTTGTGATAGAGTGCTTGACAGGATCAGAGGCTTGATGAATAGGGTCTGATGATATGCAGTCAACTTAATATGGGACTCCCACATCTGCACCATGCACAACAACCTAGGTTGGCTTAACCTCGACTCCTGACTGCAACATCTTATTCTTGTCACTGGTAAAAAAGTCCTGTTGGGATTATTGTCCCCAGGTGTCCTGTCTCTGCTAGCTTCAGTGGCCTCCTGGTACCAAACTAGCGGTGATACTTGTGATGCTCTGCCTCTTGCTTATGATTATTGTATGATATTGGTATTATAAATACATGGTCTGTGTATGATATTTCAGTGTGTGAGGAATTTGGCCTGTAACGTCAAGGTGTCAATGGCTGAGAACTGCAGGATGTAATTAAACAGACCAGGAGGAAAACAGTTGATTGAGACATCCTTCCAGAGACAGTTTATTGCCTGCTGCTGCTGCTTCTGAAGTTAGGACTTAAATACAAATTTTATGACGTTTCAAGAGAAAGGTAATTGGGCTAGTTCCTCTCCATTTAGCAACTAGCTGAAGAGTCATAACATACCTCAGACCTCACTGGCACAGGAAATCAGCCAAGGGACATGATAGATGTGGGAATGTTAAGATCAAAGGGAAATGTTTAAAGGATGCCATATTAGGAAACATTTTTTTTTCTTCTGATGTACCACTAATTTTAAAATACCTCCTGGTAAGAAATTATGTTTGTAAGAATTAATTCTAAAAGGAGGAGCTAGATGACTCACCAAGGGGTTGGGGAGATAGAGCTGAAAATGTATCATTGTTTCTGAAATGTGTGATATCATCTTGGGCTCTGAAGAAACAAAGTTCTCTCTAACTAAAATCAGCACTTACAAAAAGGAATACATTAGATAGCAAAGATCTAAAGTGTTGTGGTAGGAGTTTTGTTCTGCAATTTTCCCATTTTCTTTTGTGACTGTAAGCTCATGCTATTTGTTCTGTATTTTATTGTACTTATTTTACAATTTTTAATAAATAACCATTTTCTTGAAATACTGCATGGGTGTCTTCTCAGTTTCTTTTTGCATGTGAAGTGCCTGTATTTTAAGTTTGACAACTGTTTAAAAGGCTTGATGGTGTAACTAAGCTTGGAAAAGGTAAGAATATACCTAAGGTCTCTTATAGAGTTTTAAGGGTTCATTTTGGAGACCTGGCTAGGTGCCCCTGGCAAAGGATTGTACCGCAGTCTCCGAAGAGGGTACATATCTGAGCCTGTTCATTGGATATGATAGCATAAGGTTTACAGTTTGAATCCCCCCAGGACTCAAGGCTAAATATTATTTGAACCCAAAGCAGACAGGAGGGTTACCCTGTCTGTTATCTGTTCACACTATTGCACTTTGAGGTTGGCACTGTGGGAGCAGAGGATCTGACCTGTGGAGTATGTTTGTGACAATGCTCATAACTCCTTGGTGCTCCCACATAGAAAAACCTCTCTTGGTCAGGCTTGTTCCTCTTTTATATATTTATTTTATTTATAAGATCTTGGATTACAAGTACCTTTACGCTAGGAGCTCTTTTACAAAGGTTCCACATCAGATATTAATATAATTGAACAAATGTAGACAGGAGCTTAACATACAGAATTACATACCAATACAATGGCAATAGACACTATAATCAGGTATACAAAACATAATGAAATGAGCATTCAAAAGACCCTGAGGGAACAAAATCAACTTTGAGAACTGGCCAAGAAGGATTTGTCCAGTGGAAAAGGGGGAGGGTGGAAGGGAATGTGGGCAGAGGCAGGAGTGGAAGGAGGAGGGTGTGGAAGGGGGGGTGTGCATGATATGTAAGGGGGAGTAACAGAAAAGTGGAGAGAGGTAATAGGGTAGGACTGTGAGGAGTGTGCAAAGGAGGAAGGGTGACCAAGTGGCAGGTTCAGCTGCAAAGTGCGGTGGAGGGACCAACCACTACCAGCTTAGGAATAGCAGTTGCAACCACAAACAAAGTGCCGTGAGGTGTTGGTGAAGCTGATATTTGAAAGGGCCCAGTTTAGATTCAAACAGGATGTCGCTGTGTAATGGGTTGAGCCAGTAGGGAGTGCAGTAGGTGAATGACCTTTGACCTTGAATGGTGGGACAGAGTGCGACCTTAAAACGCTGTCTTTCTGATCCTCTAGTGCGGTGGGGGTTAGTGGATAGCTTTAACAGGTTCTGAACACCCGGGGGGGGTTATTCCCAGGCTAGTTTTTTCAGCTATCATGCAGGTCTGATACTTGATCCTGCCTTTCAAATGTAGCCACCCTGCCTGTGCCTATACTGTAGATCGCATGTATGCATGAGCCTGATGTTTTTTTTAGTTTCCCAAAACCATGGAACTCCCTTGCCCCATCATTCAAAGTCACTGGCTCCTTAAACAGCTTTAAGATCCAGCTCCTAGCCTCTGCACCCCCCCAAACCCATGTGGCTGCTATCGCTAACTGGCCTACTATTTCCTAGAACCTCCCCTTACCACTCTGCTTTCTTCTTCTTCTTCTTCTTCCACCTCACCCTGTTACTCCTCACTTGTATCATACTACCCTGACATTAATCACTTTTCTTTATAGTTCTTCCTAGTGTAACCACACTATTGCATATTGTATTCATATGCTATACCTCTGCAAAACCCAACTATAAATATGTACATATGTTAATTAATATTTATAACTTATGTATTGTAGCTTATTGAAACTAAGTTGTTTGTATTTGACTCTAGACCTTTTGAAAATAGGCTCTGCCTAAAGGATCTTGTGTGTAATGAATAGATAAATAAATAAAGTCGGTGACCAGGCCTTTGGAGGCGTTGGAGTCTCACGGCTGGGTGGTGAACTGGGAAAAGAGCTCTTTTGAGCCATTGCCACTCTGGAGCACCTAGGAGTGGCATTACAAATGGATGAAGGGAAGGTCTACCTCTCACCAGCCAGGAAGGAGACCCTGTTGAGAGAGGTTCAGTGATTGAGGTGCCAGTCATCAGCTTCAGCTCACCACCTTCTGTGAATTCTGAGCCTCATAATGGTGATAATAGAACTTGTTCTGTGGGCTTTCCTTCACATGTGGCCCCTGTATACTGAGTTGCTGACAGTCTGGGATGCAACCTCAGAGAATTATCAGGCTAGGCTCTCCATTTCACCATGACTGCAGCAGTCTTTGAGTTGGTGGGTGAGTTTGGAGAATCTGAGCAAAGTGACTCCCTTGGAAGTCCCCTCAGAGTTGATTCTGGTATTCAATGCCAGCTTGTCTGGTTGGGGGGCAGTCCTGGACCATATTCCCATTCAGAGGACTTGGTCAGCACAGGAATAGCACCTACACATAAACGTTCTGGAGATGTGGGTTGTGCACTTTGCTATTCCTCATTTTCAAAGTCAGATGCAGTCAAAAGTCATGAAAATAAGGTCAGACAACACTGTCACAATATTGTACATATACAGTCAAGGGGGGCACAAAGAGCAGGGAGATGCTAAAACAAACCGCTGATCTCCTGCTGTGGGTGGAGGAGAATCTTCTGTATCTGCCAGCAGTTCACCTGGCAGGGAAGCTGAACATTCAAGCTGATTGGCTAAGCCGTGAAAATGTCCATCCAGGGGAGTGGATGTTGAACCCAGAGGTGTTCTAACTTCTGTGTCAAGGTTCAGTCATCCTCAGATCAACCCGTTCACCGCCAGCTACAATGCTCAAGTTCATCAGTTCTTCAGCTGCTGCAGGTGTCCTCAGGCAGAGACAGTGGATGCCCTGTCACAGGTGTGGAATTTCAGCAAGAGCATATGCCTTTCCTCCTCTGCTGCTTCTCCCTAAGGTCATACACAAAATAGGGCTCTCAAGTGAAAGCTTTCTTGTAATAGCTCCACAGCAGCCCAGAAGAGCATGATTCTCAGACTTAGTGTACCTAGCTAAATGTGTACCATTTCATCTTCCAATGCTGAGGGACCTTCTCTCACAGGGCCTCATTCTGCATCCAAATCCAGGAGCAATGCAGCTCATGGCCTGACTCCCAAAAGGAGGAGATGCCTGAAACAGGGTTTCTATAAAAAGGTGGTGGACACCCTGATGGCAGCCAAGGAGATATCCATATCGGCAGCTTATGCTCATGAATTAACCACTTTTTCAGCTTGGACTGAAGGAAGTAAAATATCTAGCCTTATAAAGCCACAGATTTAGGATTTTCTGCAGGAAGGAGTGGAAAAAAGGTTTGGCCTTGAGTACCCTGAGAGGTCAGGTGTTGGCCCTTGGAGCCACCTGGGTTTGTCCCTAAGCACTAACTGGGAGGTTATTCATTTCCTGTGGGCTGTCAGCAGGATCAACCTCTGCTCTCTTCCCCTGTTCCCCCATGGGATCTGAATCTGGTTCTGAATGCTTTTTGTAAGGAGCCTTTCAAACCACTTTCATCAGTACCGTTGGACATGCTGTCTTACAAGATGTGTTTCCTAGTTGCTATGTGCTCAGCCAGGAGGATTGGTGAGCTCCAGACTTTGTCCCACAAAGAACCATACCTTGTCATGCATAAGGACAAGGTGGTGCTCAGAACAGTCCCATCTTTTATTCTGAAGGTCCTTGCGGCCTTCCATGTGAACCAGGAAATCTGTCTCCTGTCCATCTGTCTGCAGTCTACTCACCCAAAGGAGAAGGAGTTGCACAAGTTAGATTTCCAATGGGCCATTAGGACATACTTTAGATGGTCTGCAGAGTTCAGGAAATTGGGTAGGTTGTTCTTTTTGGAGTGACCAAACAGGGACTAAAAAGCCTCCAAGGCCACCTAGCTAGGCAGATAAGTGCCTGTATTGTCAAGACTTATGTTGCAGAAAAAAAATCCTCGGACTCTTATCAAGGCTCACTCCACCAGGGCTATGGCCTCTTCCTGGGTGGAGAAAGGTGAGTCATCTGTTTTAGAGTTATATCACCAAGCACTACAGATTGGATGTTCAAAGCTCTGCTGATGCGGCCTTCATCTCAGAGTTTTACAGTTGGCACTTAGCAGGTAAATTCCTTTCCAGTACGTTGTTGTTGAATGGGACAATATTCTTCCCCACCCAGTTTCTTGTCTGCGTACGGCTTCTTAGAACCCAGTTGTAATGATTACCCATTGACAATGTGGAGTGCTACAGAAAGAAAAAATGTCTTCATACTGACCATAATTTCTTTTTCTGTTAGCGCCTATATTGTCCATAGAACCCACCCCGGAGTCTCGCTCCTGTGGGAGAATATTGTCTGGTATGGCAACGTGGGGAATGCCATTGTTCTGTTATAAACTCTGATTGTAAGCCTATATGGACATCCCTCTTTTAATTTACCTGCTTCGCTTGTGTTTATATAGATATAAAAAAAGAGCAGTTCCATATTAGAATATTGGCTCCTAGCACACCGATTTAACAGGTTCGAACTTGAGGTTAACCAAGGGTGCCTCCTTTGTTGCAGGTGAGTGCTTACACTGCATGCAGTCCTTTGCCATTTAATAAATCTGTTTCAGTTGATTCAGTTCTGCAGGACTGTCCAAGATGTAGGCATTTGGAAGACTAGCCTCAGTCACTCACATCTGACAAGGTAGGCCACTGTTTACTGTATTTTATTTTTGCTAAAGTCCTACCTGTGTAGACCACTGATTTGCGTGTTTTTTCATGTCAAGTCAACCAGTATGATTTTATTTCCCTATATAGAGGCACTGCATGGACAACAGAGACTGGAGAGTTGCTGCTGTCTGGAATCCTCATAAGCCCAACATATTATTCTTTTAATAGCCTTGGGCTGTGCCATTTCCCCAGTAGGGGTGCACACTATCCTGTTGTAATGACCACCCACTCACAATGTAGGAGCTAACAGAAAAGGAAATTACGGTAAATATGAAGAAATTAGGGATGGGCAGGTTGACTGCGACCTGGTTCTGATTCTGACTCTGATTTATTTCTGTAAAGTTCTAATTCACTCTGATTTACTATGATGAATTTTAAACTTATTTTAGTCTATTTGAGTATGAGAAATGCATCAATATTATTCTTTTAGATCCCTCTGTTAATATAAAATAAAATGTAACTTTTGTAAAACAAATTTTATGTCTGTATTTTTGTGCCATTTGCTCAGCAAACAGCCAAAACCAATAAAAAATAAATATGTGACAGTCAGCAGTACTGCAGTAGTGATTCAGTGAACAAGGAGAGTGGGGCAGGGTACCCAAAATTAAAAAATAAAATTAAAAAAAAGAACTTTTTTTCCAATGTCTTACTGAACACTCCCTGGACCCTCATGACCAGCAAACTGTATGAAAGGCAATACTCGTGATACTGTGGCACTGAAGGGAGTGAACCAATTAGGGTCTTTTTTGTTTGATTGACTGTTGTTCTTGCCAGTCCTGTGTGTCAGCCAGAGCGCTCTACAGATTTTGAAGGTGGGGTTGTCACCCACATCTCTGACTCTCTGTTGCCCATCTCTGTGCCTGAACTACTACTAGATCATACTACCATAATACATTTTGAAGGAGGGTGTCACATCTCAGACTCTGTGTTGACAATCTCTGTGACTGATCTACCACTAGATCATAATGCCTCACATATTCTGAGAGGGATGTGTCACATCTCAGATTCTTCACTGCCCATCTCTGCATCTGAACTAATACTACTAATGAGGTTGGCACCAAAAAATAGATTCAGAATCAAAATTTGTTATGGAACATGTGGACAACACCAGCAGTATGGCTAAAATTGGTACATGTAAGAATAAAAATATTTACTGAAAAGAAATTCAGAAAAAAAGGGAAATTCTGTGCTGCAGATATAATTAATTCAATTGATAACAAGCCCACTCAAAACAGAGTGTGTACTCTCAGCCCTCTGTCTGAGCTGCTGGTACCAGGAGGGAGGAATGTCAGTCCCTCTCAGTAGTCTCTCCACTCAGGGTGTCCTGTAAACTTTAGCTTGTCCAATAATGAGGTATACCCTTCCACCAGTGGTGGCTGAGATCTTGGGTGGGTGGCCACCCTTCCCTTTATTATGATGGAGACAGAGTGTGTGCTTCTGGACCTCTGTAGTGAGCAGTATACTGGGAATGATGTGTGGAAATGGCATCGTTCGGGGGGCTGGACAGGACTATACTCAGTCCCACTCTCTGCCTCCATCACTGTCTCTGAAACAGGTAGGATGCCTGGTTGTACCACAATCAGAAGAACAGTGGGGCGGGGGACTTCAGGAGGGCTGGGGATGACACTCACAATTACCCCTCTGTAACACTATCACTGTTAGGATTGAAACCAGCACACCGTATTTAAACAGCCATGGAGAAGTCGTGAACCACAGGTTGAGGCAAGCATCTGTGGTGTTGTGTCTGTCTCTTTCTAGTCTCCCTCCTTTTCTGCAGCTCGCACGCAGGGGAAGCAACAATGACAATGCCTTACATTACTGGAAAAATGTAGGGAATTCTCCAGGAGGGGACAGGACGACGAACCTGGATGTAGCTTGTAGCGAGAGTGCTCCCATACTTCTTGCTCTATTGGTTGCTGCTGTGCATGCTGGGCAGTAAAGCAAGTCCAGATCCTCTTTTCATCACCCATTAAACCATCCACTAGATACTGTAGGGAGCAGAACGTTGCATGTGGTAGGTAAGGAGAATGGGTGTTGCTAAGGTAGTAGATACTGAGGTCTGTAGAATGTCCCATATTTGTATGAGGATGACAGAGGAGAAAAAAATATGACTGGTGATCAAAGCCTCTCAGTTGTTTGCTGATATGCAAATGAAAGAACTAAAGCACTCTCACGTGAGCGCTACATTTCTTTCAACTGGAGAACACTTCCAGCTGTGAATAATAATAATATAGTAATAATAATACATTTTATTTATATGGCACCTTATCCAAGACCAAGGTGCCTAGCAATTTAAAACAAAATCAAGCAATAATACATTATCAATAAAACAACAGTAAAATATTCATCAGAAAGGAAGATCATTCAGTTAAATGCTTGGCACCACAAAAAGGTTTTTAAAGTTTGTTTAAATCCTTCCACAGGAAGGAAAAACTTTGAACTAGTGTCACAGTCTGGTTGTGTGCTCATTGGTCCGTCAGAAATGAGTCCACTGTAGATTGCTGTGCATTGGACTCATCCCTGACACACCTCTGAAATGTTGTTCTACCATAAGATGTTTCTTGGGCATGTGTGAGGAAACAAAAAAATGAAGCAACACTACCAGAAAAAGAAAATAATACTTGTAAATCCCCTGATCAAAGCAGTGCAGCACTGTTGGAACTGCCAAAAAATCAGATGAAACACAAAAACAGGAAGCTAAAACAGACCTAGAAAGTCAATGATTAAGGAAAAGGCTCAGTCTAGCACTACTAGACGTTCACACTATGCCACTCATGCATGTCCGACTCCTCCATCAGGAAGCAGTGTCTCTGATGAAGATGTTGTAAATGTACAAGAACAAGATCACAATCAGGATATATCAGTTATGCTCTTCCAAAGGTGATGAACCAGATTGTGATACGGATGAGGTAGAGGATGCCACCTGGGTTCCTGAACTCAAAAAAAAAAAAAAAAAAAAGAAAACACATACAGCAAGCTCCACCACTAGCCATAGCCAGTAGTGGAAAAAAAAATCAATAGCAATCCTAGTAAAGACAGCCACGGTGCGCATGAATTAGGGTTAGAAATACCAGCCACCAATATTGCTGCAGTTTTTGGCATGATGACAAAACGTTCCACCTTAGTTGTGTGGAGCTCTTTTTACATAAGTCCCAAAAATGAATGTTTTGTTGTCTGCACTTTTTGTCATTGGGAAATTAGCAGGGGGGAAAGTGAGGAGCCAGTTCGGGACAACATCTCTAAAAAGGCATTTGCAAAGAGCACATCCAACCATTCGGCTGGGCAGCAGTCCTGTGCAAGGGAAAGATATCTGTGGTGAAAGCAATCCTACAGACAATAGTGATGGTGAAGAGACTGAGAGACAGTACAGAAAAAAAAAAAACATGTTCGACTTCACTGACGAAAGAATTTGGACAAGCTACAGCTTCGCCATTGCAATCCCATGTTTTTTGCCACCCTGCATGAACTAAACAGCAGACCATTACTGCAATGCTCGAACAAAAACCTGCCTACAGTAGATCACATCAAGTGACATTAAAAGGTAATCAGTTAATAGCTGAATTTATTGCAAAGGACCTGCAACCATTTTACGTGGTGGGGAATGAAGGTTTTAGAGCTTTTTTAAAATATTTTGCTCCACGTAACTTACAGCATACCAAGCCGCAAATATTTTGCAACTTCACTTTTCCCCAAATGCATGCAAAGTAAAATAAAACTGGCTCTTAAAGAGAGTGAATGTGGTGCTGTGCACCTGACCACAGACATGTGGACGAGTTCTTTAACCACTGATTATATGTGCATCACAGCTCATTGGGTGTCACAGTCATCTTTAAACACCATCACAAGCAGCATTGTACAAGAAGGAAGACAAAGAGTGGCAGCTCTTTGCCTTAGCATGTTTGGTAAGCACCACACCGCTGACAACATTTTGGAGGAGTTGCGTGACGAAAAATTTCTGAGTGGTTAGAGTCCCTGGGACTCCATACTGGATTTGTGGTTTCAGACAATGGCTCCAATATTGTTAGTGCATTGAAACGTGATGGTTTTACTCACATTCAGTACTTTGTGTGCACACTCATTAAACATGTTAGCACAAACTTTCCTGTCCCGTGACAACAGCATAGTAATGCTAGTGGGAGCTGCAAAGAAAAATCTGTGGCCCTTTTCTAGTCACTATGTAAAATCACATAGTATCTTGGCTGACCTTCAGAAAAAAAATGGCTTGCCAATACAGCAACTAAAACAAGATGTTATGACAAAATGGAACTCATTGTTTTACATGTGTGAGAGACACCACATTCCCCTGTATGAGTGACCCTCTCCTCTCTATGATCCCTCCCCCTTCACCCACCCCTGTAAGCCTCCAGGTCTCTGCCTCTTTTTTACACCCACCCTTCCCATTGCTCTCACCTCCCACTTATCCTGCTTGCTGCTCTCCATGCCTTACCACTCCTACTCTTCTGTATACTGTTGATTACCTGAACTCCACTGTCCTGATCTCCTCTCTCCTCTCTCCTGAACCCTGCCTATCCTGGTAGACTCCTGGTGTACTTGTAATCCTACTACATACTGTCAGTACTTTCCTGATCACCTCACTTACTCTGATACTGTTCCTTATCAGCTGCAGTGTCCTACATTCTGCACATATGTGCACTATGCCAAGATTTTCCTCTCTTGGGATTTTCCTCTGTACGTACGTGCATGTATGCATCTATATATTTTCTACATGTATATATATAAAAATGATGTTGTCTTTTTGCTGTTATTGATGATTTTGCTCATCACCATGTTATGCTGTGCTACAACTGTATTTGCTCTTTGTGTATATGGTTTTGTAAGTGTATTGCACATCTTTGCCTCAGGACCTCCTTGTAAATGAGCCTGATCAATGGAGTTAATTCCTGCCAATAAACATTGACTTGATTTGACCTGACTTGACTTCTCACACAAAAGAAGGCAGTCCTAGTCTAAAACAGCTACAGAAAGACACTGACAAAATGGCTTACTTAAACATGGATGTGAAACAAAAGATTCAGTAAACAAACAGGGTTGCACCCAAAAATTAAGTGGCATGATTTGTGAGAATCATGACTAAGTGACGTGAAACAGAAGAGTCCATGAACAGAGTTCCACCCAAAAATGTAGTGGTATCAAACAGAAGATTCAATAATGCTGAAAATAACTAAAACTGCTACAGAAAAACACTGATGAAATGGCTTACTTAAACACGGAAACCCAGCTGAGAAAAGAAATGTTCAAAATCTGTGAATTCAGCAGTCAGCCAACAGGGGTAATTTATATTTTGTTATGCTATCAAAAACATTTTGAGTTTTATTTCACTTTTTAGTTTTTTATGGACTCTATAATAAAAACAATACACTGGTATGCAAGTTTAATTTTACTCCGTAATTTATATAATAAGTATATATTTAATATATAATATATATATATATATATATATATATATATATATATATATATAGATATATATGTATACACACACACACACACACTGTGTATCTCTCTCTCTATAAATATATATATATATATATATATATATATTCATTGCAAAACTCTGTTAATACATCAGTTAGTGTTTCTATAACAGCAACAAAGTATGGAAATGTGGTGTTAGTGTTCCAAATCCTAACACCCCATCCCACCCCCAACCAACCCTACCACCCCACTCCCACCCTCTTCACACAAACAGACATCAGGGTGTGTCTTGGGGTCATCAACAGTAATGCTCACCCCATTCCATGTGTAAGAGCAGGGTCATTCTCGATGCCCTAAAGGGGGCATGCCTCAGACAGCTAGTGTTGGAACCCACTTGGGAGGGAGCAATATTAGACCTGGTACTCTCAAATGGGGATGGGGAGAGAATCTCAGATTTAGAAGTGGGTAGCCATCTGGGAACAAGTGAACACCAAACAGCATGGTTCATGATAAACATAGCCGTAGAGTCAAGCAATACAAAAGCGAGGGTACTGGACTTTAGGAGGGCTGACTTTGGCAAAATGGCAGAGTGCCTCAGAAAAGCACTAGCAAATGGGCAAGAAGGAGGGGTGGAGGGAAAACGGGGAAAAATCAAAACTGCCATCACAGAGGCAACATGGCCTTGAGTGAAGCAAATAAACAAATCAAAACAAAGGAAAAAAAATGCTATGGTTCTCAAAAGAGGTGGCGGGGAAGATTAGGGAGAAAAACGTAGCATTCAGAAAGTATAAGAAAACACAGAAGAAGCATGACAGAGAATTGTACCAGTTAAAGCAGAAGGAAGCAGGGAAGACAGTCAGAATGGCAAAGGCCCAAATTGAGGAAAAGATAGCCAACTCAGTTAAGAAGGGGATAAAACCTTTTATAGGTACATTAGGGAGTGAAGAAAGAGTAAGGGAGGGATAGTGAAGCTTAAAGGGGAAGTAAACATTGTAGGGGTCACTCAAATTATGAAAGCTCATGAAAAGATATTTCAAATGAGGAATTGAACTTCCTTGTAGGTGTCAGGAGTCCTGAGATATGAACATCTAATTAATCTGTAAATCAAAACAAAGCAGCAGCCATTTTAAAACAGAATGTGATGTCACTGAGGGGTAAGCTGCATGTTGTTAATTACAGCTTGCCCCTCAATGACATCACTGTTGGTCACAAGATTCAATGAAATGGCTGCCGCCTTGTTCTGATTTACAGATGATTTAGGTATTCATATTTCAGTACTCCTGACACCTACAGGTAGCCCAATATCTCATTTGAAAGATATTTTTATGGGTTTTCACAATTTGAGTGACTCTTACAATGTTTATTTCCCCTTTAATAAAGGGAAGGGGGTGGGCAGAGGGTGACAGTAAAAAAGCAGGGATACTGAACAAATACTTCTGCTCAGTATTCACAAAAGAAGAGGAGGAGGAGGTACCTAAACCGGTCAAAAGAAGCACTCTGGATAGGGGGGTCAATATCAACCTATTCACAGAAGAAAGGGTCCTGAAAGAACTCCTAAAACTGAAAGTTGACAAGGCAATGGGGACTGATGGGATTCACCCCAGAATTCTAAAAGAACTAAGGGGAGAATTAGTGACACCACTGACTACCCTTTTTAACAAATCATGGGAGGAGGGTGTGGTACCTGAGGACTGGAGGAGGGCAGATGTGATTCCCCATCACAAAAGTGGGAGCAAGATGGAGGCAGGAAACTACAGACCTGTTAATTACACCTCAGTGGTAGGGAAAATGATGGACTCACTTCTGAAAGACAGAACTGTTGAGTACCTAGAGGCCAACAGGGCACAGGACCCAAGGCAGCATGGATTCACAGCAGGAAGATCATGTCAGACAAATCTAATAGATTTCTTTGACTGGGTGATCAAAGTAGTAGACCAGGGAGGGACTGTGGTCATGGCCTACCTAGACTTTAGCAAGGCATTTGACACAGTCCCACACAAAAGATTAATAAACAAGTTAGCCAGCCTGGGAGCGGGTCCCAGGGTGGTAGCTTGGGTAAAACAAATGGCTGGACAACAGGACATAAAGGGTAATAGTAAACAGAGTCCATGCCAAAGAAAGGGGGGTTAATAGTGGGGTAATGCAGGGTTCAGTACTTTATAAGTGACATTGCAGAAGTACTGGAAGGAAAAATATGCCTCTTTTCAGATGACACAAAAATCTGCAGCAGAGTTGATACACAAAGAGGGGTGGAAATGGATGAGAAGGGACTTGGCAAGGTTGGAGGAATGGTCAAAAGTATGGCAGCTTAGATTCAATGCAAAGAAGTGCAAAGTAATGCACCTGGCAAACGAAAACCCGGGGAAGAGTACACAATGGGGCGGAGGTACTAACAACAACAAAAATGGAAAGGGACCTGGGGTAGTCATATCAGATGACCTAAAGGTAGGCAAGCAATGTGAGAAGGCAGTAAGGAGGTCTTGGGGACACTGGGATGCATAGGGAGAGGCATCACCAGTAGAAAAGAGGAGGTTGTTATCCCTCTGTACAGACAGTTGGTGAGACCCCATCTGGAGTACTATGTGCAGTTCTGGAGACCCCATCTCCACAAGGACATAGACAGGATGGAGACAGTCCAGCAGAGGTCAACAAAATTGTGAAGGGTCTGCACCGGAAGCCATATGAAGAGAGACTAAAGGAGCTTAATATGTATACCCTTGAGGAAAAGAGGGAGAGGGGGGACATGATAGAAACTTTTAAGTGCCTCAAGTGAATCAACAAAGTCCAAGAAAGTAGTATATTTTAGAAAAAGAGATGTGCAAGAATAAGGGGGCACAATTTGAAGAAGGGGGATGACTCAGAGGCATCATAAGGAAGTATTTTTTCATGGAGAGGGTGGTGGATGCATGGAACAGACTTCCTGAAGAGGTCATGGGGTGAAAAACAGTGGGGGAATTCAAGAATGCATGGGATAGACATAAGGTAATTCCGGTAGGATGTAGGAGGAAGTAGGCTGTTGGTTAATTAGGATCTGCAGCTTATCCAATAGGTAGGGAAATGGGCACACTGGTGGGCCAAACAGTCCTTATCCAGTGTCAAAGTCTGTGTTTCTATGTAAGGAAAATAAGATGGCACAGCATAGGAGAATGGGGTGAGCATGAGGGTTGACAACCCCAAGCCACACACTGATGCCTGTTGGTGTGTGGAGGGTGGGGTGGTTGGTTGGTGGGATGGGGTGTTAAGGTTGGGAACCCTAACACCACATTTCCATACTTTTGTCACTGTAGTAAGAACCCTAACTGATGCATTAACTGAGTTTTTTGCAATTAATTTCCTTACTTTTTGTGAAAGTATCACCATAGCCATTGTTGTTTTCTATTTGTAAGTGTAGTGACATGATCATTAACCTTCATCTCTCATGCCTTGTGAGTTTCCTTATTTTATTGTGGGAGCGCAGGGTCCAAAGGATCCTGTGCACCTATCCCTCTGTAGATGCATGACCAAATAATCGCCATAACCATCTGATTACCCCGGGACATGTACCTCGTACAGAAATATTTCAAATCACCGCCAACACATAATTCTGCACAACTGCAATGACATTCTGTGCCACAGGTGTGAAAACAGATTTTGGGTGGGTTTTGAAAAATTACAGCTGTGACATACATGAGGTGGGGGTAATAAGAAGGCTATGCTGTAAATTTGGGGTCAAAATATTGAACATTTCTATAGTTACGAGTGTTCATACTAAAACTGCAATTAATGGTCATAGCTTTTTAATTTTTCCATATTTTCACCCCAAATGTTCAACGTAGTCTTCTTATCACCACACCTCATAAACCCCATAGGTGAAAATTTGGTAACCCATGGCAAAACGTCATTCCGTGCCACAGGTGCGGAAACATGTTTCAGCAGGATGTGAGAAATGACAGCTGTACTGTGGATGAGGTGGTATGGAAAAATGATTATGCTGGAAATTTGGAGTGAAAATTAAAAAAATTGCCAAGTTGCACGTGTGCGTAGAAAAATTTAAATGACCGCATGTAACTCGGGCATTTTTCAGTATTTTTGCACTAAATTTTCAGCATGGGCTTTTTGGGACCCCACCTTATTAACACTGGCACTGTCATTTCATTACTCAGTCCCAAAAGGTGATTTTGCACAGCAATTGTGCCATTCTGCATCACAGATGCAAAAACATGTTTCAGGCAGGAGTGAAAAATGACAGCTGTACTGTTTATGAGGTGGTGTGAAAAAATGGCGGTGTTGAAAATTTGGAGTAAAAGTATAAAAAAACTGCCGAAGTTACAAGCATGCGTAGAAATATGTCAATGACCGAGCATAACTTGGGTGTTTTTTGGTAATTTTGTACCAGATTTTCAGCATGGGCGTTTTGGGACCCTACCTCATGAACACTGGCACTATCATTTTGTTACTCAGTCCCAAAAGGTGATTTCACACAGCAACCACAAAATCACCTTACAGGTCTGATTAACGAAATGACAGTGACAGTGTTCATGAGGTGGGGTTCCAAAAGGCCCATGTTGAAAATTTGGTGACAAAAAATTACGAAAAATAGCTGAGATATCAATATAAGTTCAATTGCCATTATATCACACTTACCTTGATTCTTCAGTTCGCAGTTCATCTTTCAAGTGTGCAGACGTGTCCCAGTCCACAGAAGATGACAGAAGATGATCTCTGGTGGTAAGTATAGGGCAGGGGTTGGGGGATGGGTTGCTCAGTGAGAGGATCTGGATGGGGAATGGGGGATGGGGAGATGACAAGGGACCATTTTTTTTTCAGCAGAAAAAAGACTCGGGGGGCTGTTTCCTTTTTTTCAGGTATATATAAATACATATTTTGGGACACTGGGGGTGGGCTCCCCAGTGTCCCACAGTACTGGTGGTGGTGGTGGGGTATGACATAACTGGAGACACTGGAAGTGGGTTCCCCAGTGTCCCACCTTGGGGGGTTCTAGTGCCGACATGGGGATTGGGCACCCTGTTATCGGCAATGTCGGGAGACTGTTTTCTTCTTTTGTGGAGACTGGAAATAGGCTTCCCAGTGTACCATACTGGTGGGGGATGGGGGTCTGGTGCTGACATGGGGATTGGGCACCCGAAGTCTGTAGAAACATTTAAAAAATATATATATATATATTCTGGAACACTGGGAGTGGGCCCCCCAAGTGTTCCACACTGGGGGGGGGGTGAGGGACCTTTGCCACTGCCGACATGGGGATTTGGCATCCTGATGTAGGCAGAAACTGTTTTTTTGTTATTTTAAACATGCCTCGGCCCCTTTAGAGACAGTAAAAGGATGATAGATCCTTTTACTAGGTAAACCCCAACAGGTGTTTACCTAAACGTGGGTTGAGGAGTATGATTCAGGCCTTATTTTGGCCAAAAAAATGACCAGGAATGATTTTGGCCATTTATGGGGGTTTATTTTTTTTAAATAAAGTAGTGCCACAAATTTGCTGCAGTTTATGTGAAAAGTGCTGCAAATTTGCTGCAGTTTTTGTACAACAGTGCCGTTAGTTGCGCAAAAACTGCCGCAATTTTGTGACACTTCCAATGGCCATATTAAAAAACATATCTCTGACTATTATTTTTAAAATCTGATGCCAGGATTGTGTTTCTCGGGCCCAGATTAGGTAAACATAACTGTTGGTGTTTACCAAGGGGCAGTAGTTTTTGAATTACAGTGTTTTTTACCTGTGGCTAACTGAAAACATGATGGCGGCAGTACGACACTACTGAACCTGTTTACAGCAGTAAAAAGCACTTTCGTGAAAGCAAAAAGTGCTTTCACATGGCACATGTATTTTTTCCCATAGGCTATAATGGGACACTTTAAAGTTCTATAACTTTTGAACAGATTAATATTTTTTCACCAAACCTTCAAAAGGCCCATCTGCAGCCCAGACCCCCATATATCCTAACAATTTCAGACTAGGCCCCCAAGCTTTTTTGAAGATGCAGATCAGCAAAGAATTTGCACCTAAATGGTAAATTACACATATTTTGGCACTCTGCAGCTACACAACCACAAATTCGACTACAACGAAACGTGCCAGATCCAGAGATCTGTGGTACCAGACAGTGCATAAAAACGTTTTGGCACATCGGTCGTACAGTTGCAAATTTATTAAAGTGCAAAATTCCCTCCCTCCCAAACCAGGCAGAAGAGTAGGTGTGGGGTGTGCCTTGGGCTTCTCAAGCCTAAAGCTCACCCCATTCCATCTGTAGATAAGGTTAGATGTGCAGACTTTATGAGAATGGGGTAAGCGTTAGGCTTGAGAAGCACAGCCCACACCTTCTCTCCTGCCTGGTTTGGATGCATGGGTGTTAGGGAAACCCTAACACCTCATTTCCCAACTTTTGTCACTTTGACCCTAACTGGAGCATTAACAAAGTTTTTTGCAACTTATTTCTGTAATTTTTGAGATAGTATAATAGCATCCTTATTTAACTCAGCTCCCATCCCTCTGTAGATGCACATGTGGTGCTTCCATTTATAGGACGATAGCGACCAAATTGTCAGCATAGCCATCATATTACGGCACCTCATGTACCCAGTACAGAAAATTTTTGAATCCCTGCCAAAAGGGTAATTCCATACAACTGCAACACCATTTCATGCCACATGTGCAATAACACATTTTGGCTAGGATCTGAAAAATGACAGCTCTGACATACATTAGGTGGGGTAATAAGAAGGCTATGTTGAAAATATGGGGTGAAAATATTTAACATTTCAGAAGTTACGAGTGGGCATAGCAAAATTGCAATGAATGGTCATAACCTTGGCATATTTTCATATTTTGACCCCAAATTTTCAGCATAGTCTTCTTATGGTCCCACCTCCTAAACCCCTTAGGTGAAAAGTTTAAAATCCATGTCAAAATGCCATTCCACACCACAGGAGCAAAAACATGTTTTGGACAGGATGTGAAAAATGACAGCTGTATTGTTCATCAGGTGGTGTGAAAGATTAGCTATGTTGAAAAGTTGGACTCAAAATATTGAAAATGACTAAAGTTATGCACATGTGTAGAAAAAGTTCAATTAATGCATGCAACTTGGGCATTTTTAGGAATTTTTTTCACCAAATGTCTAACATAGCCTTTTGGGGAGCCCACCTCATGAACACTGGCAGTGAAATTTTATTATTCAGTCCTGAAAGGTGATTTCATGTGGTGACTGCAAAATCACCTTCTGGGCCCGAGTCACGAAATGACAGTAGCAGTGTTCATGAGGTGGGGTCCCAAAAAGCCCATGTTGAAAATTTGATGAAAGAAATTCTGAAAAAATGACAAAGTTATTAGCATAAGTTTAAAATGCCATTGAAATACATTGTACAGTACTTACCTTTCTTCCTCAGTTTGCAGTCCAGCTTTGAAGAGTGCAGATGTGTCCTGGTCCACAGAAGATGACAGCCTATGACCTCTAGTGGTAATTATAGGGTAAGGGGATGTGAGGTGGTAGGTGCTCAGTGGGATGGTCAGGATGGGGAGGAGGGAGGAGGGCAGGGACAACAAGGGGTAGTTTTTTTCAGGTTAAAAAAAGACATCAGGGAACTGTTTTCTGTTTTTCAGGTGTGAAGAAATAAAATAAATATTTCAGGACACAGGAGGTGGGCTCCCTAGTGTCCCACACTACTGGGGGGTTAAATGCCGACACAAGGATTTGGCCCCCAGTGTTGACACATTAATAAAACAATGGGCTGTGGGGACAGGGGGCAATCTGACACCGCTGGAGGGCATCTCGGTGTTGGAATATATAAATAAAATACAGAAGAAATTAGGGAAGGGAGAAACACAGTGACAAAGGACACTGCGTGACTCACGAAAGTGATCGGAGGGAGGGGAGGCCACAAGACACCAGGAAATATACAAAAGCAGTGGGGAAGGTGATTGGAGGGTGGGGGGTGCCAGTAGACAACAGGGACTAACAAAAAATAATGGGGACAGCAATCAGAGGGTAGGGGTGCCACTAGACACCAGGAAAATACAGGGAAATCATTTCGAGTTACAAAAAATATCCTTTTTCATGACTCATGATGCAAAAAAGGATTCTTTTTTCATATCACACGGTCATGAAAAAGGATTCTTTACAGTAAATAAAACACATTTCTGGGGTATATAAGTAACATTAAAGTGCAGATTGTACCTAACAGGGTCCTGATCAACCAGCTAGGTGTGGTGGTCTCTCTCCAGGATGACATTTTTGTGGCTTTTGAATTTTTTTTTTAAAAAAAAAACAGAAAACAAGATGGCAGCTCACGAAAAAGGATTTTCTCTTCACGAAAAATAATTTTATTCTCACAAAAAAGGAATTGACCTTACAAGAATGATTCCTTTTTCAAAAGGTCAAGTCTTGTTGAACTTTATCCCTATAAAATTGACAGGAGAGTTCCCATTGAAAACATTGGGGAACTTAAAAATGTAATAACTTTGTAACAGATTAATATTTTTTCACCAAACTAATCATGGCAGTTCTTTTGCCCAAGCTGGTTGTACCATAAAAAATAACACCAAAATTTCACATCCTGTGGACACAAGGCGATGATGAGTAAAATCTGCAGAAAAAAAGTGACTTTTAAGGTTTTAGCACTATCCTGATTTCAGAATCCATACATCTGACAGGAAAGAAACTTGCCACATCAACAGATCTACCCTACGGGACAACACATGTCAAATTTTGTGCAAATCCGTTGATTGATTGAAAAGTTATTAAAGTGCAACATTTAATGTTTAACATTAAACTGGCTACTAAACCTCTATTATATATATATATATTTTTTTTTATTCATGGCAAAAAACTCCATTAATGCATGAGTCAAGGTTCATAGCACAGTGACAAAAGCATGAAAATGTGGTGTTAGGGTTACCACTCCTATGACCCCCCCCACTCTCCACACACCAGCAGTCATCGGGGGGGTGTTGGGGTCATTGACCTAACTGTCACCCCATTCCATGTGTAAAGGTGAGGTGGTGCAGTATAGGAGAATGGGGTGAGAGTTAGGCATGACGATCCCAATGCACACCCTGATGTCTGTTGGTGTGTGGAGGGTCGGGGTGGTTGGGGGTGTTAGGGGTGGTAACCCTAACACCACATTTCCATGCATTTGTCACTGTGCTATGAACCCTAACTGATGCATTAACTGAGTTTTTTTGCCATGAATTTCCCTTCTTTTTGAGAAAGTGTAATGTAACTGGTAAGTGGTATGTATTAGTGGGAGTGCGGGGCCTCAGGACCCTGTGATCCCACTTACACATAACTACGGAGCCATACAGTAGCCCTACAGGGCAAGGAACCCTTGTAACACTAATTTGCTAATAGCTCAGCAACCGTAGAAGCTATGAAAACATTTCAGTGCCGTTGTAATCATGACAGCAAGTACTCATGCAAGATAGATCAACCAAATCTGTATCTCACATCGTTTACAAGATATGAGCACCAAAATATGCTGAAAAGATACCCTTGGAACCCTTGTGACACTAATTTGCCAGTATGTCCATAACCATAGCAAGTAGGAAAAAATTCTACTGCTGGTGTAATCTATGATTTTCAAACTTGTTTCTGCAGGTTGTGGGTAGTGAAAACTCTGTATCTTGCTTCGTTTTTGAGATATGGGTACCGAAAGGCGTCACGGGTGCTGCAGTGTTATCCTATGGGAAATTTCTCAACTTCAGAACACTGTAACTTTGGGCCAGGTGAATGTTTTGGCACCAAACCACCAAAAGACACATCTGTGGGACCAGGGCTTGCCACTCTGCAAATTGCAGCCCAAAAGCCCCAACCATTTTATTGCAGGGGGATGGCAAAGATGTGCAGTTTTTTGGCAAAGTTCTTTTGCAAATTGTGAAAGTTTCACAAAAATCAGCACAAAGCTTCGCATTCACCAAAAGTGTTGCAGCAGTTTTTTCCCGCGATTTACGAAAGTACTGGGGCTCCAAGTTTTAAAACGCCATTTCTGGGGGGTTTTGCCTGAAAATAAAGATAGGGCTGGCATCCTCAGGACCTGACTAGGTAAACCCAACAGTCAGCGTTTACCTAGGGGGTCCCAAATTAAAACACCAGGCATTTTCTCTCTCTCTCTCTCACTAACTGAAAACAAGATGGCAGCAGCATGAAAGTAAAAGGGCCATTTGTGAAAGGAAAATTGTACTTGCGACACTTTCATGAGACACATATATTTTTTCCCCATTGACAATAATAGGAAGTTTGTTTTTTGAATAACTTTTGAACAGTTTAATATTTTTACACCAAATCTTCAAAAGGCACATCGGTGAACCAGACTGCATCTTCACTAAAAATTTCAGAACAAATGCACAAATCATGTGGGCTGTGGGTGCGAGCAAAGAAACACGCAAAACGTCAATTTTATTTGTGCTTTTTTTGCATTCTGCAGCTCCGCAACTGTACATCTGACTGTAATGAAACTTGCCAGATCCAGAGATCTATAGTACCACACTGTGTATGCAACATTTCAGGAAAATCCATTGTATGGAGGCAAAGTTATTAAGGTGCATAATTTGAGGTTTAACATTAAAGTGCTTACTCAACCCTAACTATAGTGCCACAATAATATCTATCTATCTATCTATCTATCTATCTATCTATCTATCTATCTATCTATCTATCTATCTATCTATCTATCTATATTTATAGAGCGAGAGAGAGAGATATTTATAAAATGGGGAGCTCAGCCAAATCCAAATCCAGTGTTCTGATTGTATAAAACACATCACATGACTGTGCGTATATCAGAGCGCGACCACACACCTGCATTTTTACCCCCCTCCAAAACAATTTTGACATTTTATAAGATAGATAAACCACTCTGAGGTGTGCTGTTGCGCTCTGATATACGGACGCCTTGGGTGGTTGACAACGCGTATATCAGAGCGTGACCACACACCTCAGAGTGGCGTATCTATTACATATATATATATATATATATATATATATATATTATGGCGCAGTAGCACCACTATAGTTAGGGTTAAGTAGGCAGTTTAATGTTAAACCCCAAATTTTGCACCTTAATAACTTTGCAATCATTCTATATATTTGCATGAAATTTGGTATGCACTGTCCTGTGGGATAGATCTCTTGATGTGCCAAATTTTGTTTTGATTGGATATGCAGATTTTGCACAGTGCATAGCGCAAAAGGGTGTTTTTTGCTTTTTTCACCCATTTTTCTTGATTTTTCCTGATCACGCTGCACACATACCATTTGTAGAAAGAGCTTGCCCCAAAGAACAAGCCAGCATTGGTTTGCTGAAAAAATATTAATCTGTTCCAAAATTATTCCATTTTGAAATTTCGGGTGCTGAGAATGCTCAGTTCAGTCTTTGGGATAGCTGCACAGTTGCAAACAAGGATTTGGCCTCAAGAAAGGGGATTTCGACAGCTCACAAATGGGGATCCCTGTTCGTATGATAAATCCCTGTTTGTGAGCCACCATCTTGTTTTCAGTTTTCTTCAAAAACAAAATGTTGTAATTTGCCACAGGGATGTCTTCTGTAGATTGAAGTATGGGTTTTGATCAGGGTGATGCCCTGTACAAATTCATGGCTTTGGTTCCATTTAGTTTACTCAAAAAACATCCATTTTTAAGTTTGACAATCCCTGTTCATGACCTGCTTCCAATCCTCATTCATGAGCTGTCAAAATCCCTATTTGTGAGATGACAACCAGATGGCTTTATCTCACGAACAGGGATTGGCTCATGAAAGGGGATTTTGACATCTCATGAATGGGGATTCAGCTCACGAATGGGGTTTTTGTCAGCTCATGAGCAAGGATTATAAAAAAAAATCCTTGTTCATAAGCTGTCAAAATTCCCGTTCATGAAGTGTCAAAATCCTTGTTCGTGAGAAATCCTTGTTCGTGAACTGTCAAATTCCTTGTTCGTGAGATGACAACCAGATGACCAAATCTCGCAAACAAGGATTTCTCATGAACGGGATTTTGACACCTCATGAACGGGGATTTGGCTCATGAACAGGAATTTTGACAGCTCACGAACGAGGATTATAAAAACAAATCCTTGCTCGTGAGCTGTCAAAATCCTGGTTAGCAAGGGGATGACCGGATGGCCCAAAAAAATCCCTGTTCATGAGCTGTCAAAATCCCCATCCATGAGTTGTTGAAATCCCCGTTCATGAGCCAATCCCCGTTTGTAAGCTGTCAAAATCTCTGTTTGTGAGATGACGACCAGATGGCCCTATCGCACAAACAGGGATTGCTCATGAATGAGGATTTGGATACCTCATGAACAAGGATTTGACTCGTGAAAAGGGATTTTGACAATTCACGAACAAGGATTTTAAAAAATTTGTCAGTTCACTGCTATGAAACGGATAGGACTTTTGGCTTGAAATTTGCAGGGTACAAAGGGGGTGTCTCACAGATGTGACTTATGCTGGTTTGGTGTAAAAATTTGCATCGGTTCCATAGTTATACAATTCCAAATTTGAGAAATTTCCCATAGGATAACATTGTGGCTGACACGGCGCCTTTCGGTGCCTATATCTCGAAAACGCTTCGAGATATGGATTTTTCACTAAATGCAGCTTAGTACATCTTAGCCAGTGTGCAGGTTACCAGTTCATGATTATAACTGCAGTGGAATTTTTCCAAGGTTGCTACGGTTACTGAGATATTGCACCATTTGCAGCACAGGGATTACTTGGAATGTGTCTAGGCCTGCGCTGTGTCTCTATATTTAAAGGTAGGTGGGCCCTGTGCTCCCACATATGGATAACTTTATGCAGTAATGGGACTGCTGGGCCATCCCACTCCCACACAGAGATGACAGCTCATTACAATGTCTGTGCACTTATGGATAAATAGGCCCTGTGCTCCTAAACATTGATGCTATTCTCCCAAAACTATATGAGGGTGACATTACACTTTCTCAAAAAAGTAAGGAAATTCATTGTAAAAAAACCTTCTTTAATTCATCAGTTAGGGTTGAAGTGACAAAAGTAGGGAAATGAGGCGTTAGGGTTCAGACCCTAACCCCCCACCCTACCACTCCACCACACCCCACCCCACCCTCACCTTCCACAGCCCAACAGGGCATGGGCTGTGCCTTGGGGTTGTCGGGCCTAACTCTTGCTGAATAAATGTCATGTTCACAGTACCACGCTACCTTTTTTGTTTTAATGTTATTGCATTTGTTTGTCAAAAAAGTGAACAAACATTTAATTTTCTTCTCTTTTTTTGCTAATTATAAAAAAACTACAAAGTATCTATAAATGAAACACCACTAATTTTGTAGATAATTTTGTGCTGAACAATTTACATGCTCACAGTACCATGCTATCTTTTTTTCATTTTAAAGTTATTAAAATTTGAATATGGTTAGTGTGGATAAATGGGTAACTGTGTGGATAAATGAAATGAATACGTATGCCTTGGGTGGTTGATGCACACCAAGACGTGCATATATCAGAGCACGACTGAACACCTAAGAGTGGGTTATCTATTACATATATATATTTATTAAAAGGGTAGGAAAAATTATTTCTGCTGGATGGTTGAAACACATCACATGACCATGCATATATCAGAGCACGACCGCACACCTGCACTTTCATCACCCTCCAAAACAATTTTGGCATTTTATCAGATAGATAACCCACTCTTGGGTGTGCAGTCACGCTCCGATATATGCACACCTTGGGTGGCTGACGCACTCGGCCTTTGGCCTCATGTGTAACAACGCACACCACTGCGTGTCTATATCAGAGCATGACTGCACACCTTGCAGTGGGTTATTTAATACATATATCTTAATATATATATATATATTCACATACATACAGTCAATTCCAGATGTATGTACAAGCTCAGGTCATGTCATTATTTGTGCATATATCTGAAATTGCATACAACTGGAAAGCCATAGAAATGAGTGGGTGCCTATTAAAATCAATAGGGACCCATATTTAAACATAACTCATATGCTCACAATGATATCAAAGCCATCTCAACTGTTATTTTAATCAATATAAGGAATTATAGGAAGAAATAACAGCCTTTACTGTAGCGCATATGTTTTTTTGTTAAACTGAACTGATCACTCATACAATCACAGACAGCAATCACTGTCAGCAGCTGTGGCCAGGCAGACGGGTGAGTCAGAAGAGCATGTAGCATGAGTTTCGATCATGGTGTCATGCCTATTAAGATGTATCCATGTTAATTCCTTTCAGTTCTTTTATAACATTTTTTTCCACTGTTTCATTAAACCCTTGTCCAATACCTGCTCTTGATGCTGTTGTCTGACCTGTTTCCACTGCATCTTGATGTCTTGATGACATGTGAGATTTGAGAATGGCAAGTGAAAATGAATGTGGCTTTGAGTGAGTAACATACTGCACCACCTCAGCTTGTTTACACATGGAATGGGGTGAGAGTTAAGCCTGTGACCCCAATGCACACCCTGATGCCTGTTGGTGTGAGGAGGGTGGGGATGGGGTGGCAGGGGTTGATAACTCTAACACCAAATTTCCAAACTTTTGTCAGTGTACTATGAACCCTAACTGTTGCATTAATGAAGTTTTTTTGCAATGAATAAATATATATTTAGAAAACTGATATTTAAAAAGTGAAACTGGGACTCAGAGCATGCGTGCGTACCTTGCATACACGGAGTGCTGGTTTCACTTTCGTAAATGTAAATTTTGGAGAAGTTAGCCCTCGGTTTCTAACATATTTGTAGGACTCAGTATAAAAAGCACTATACAGTGCTGTCATTCTTTCATAGCCCTCCTGAAATTTCGGCCTCAAGCCCTCATCATGGCAAGGCAAATGGCAAATTTTATTTAAGAGATGCCCATCATGGAGGCTCTGGGCGCCGAACATTTAAAAATATAAATACTATTCATTATAACATAAAATACAAAACAATATCTCGACATAAAATAATACATCAACCAGAAACAAAATGTTATACATATATAGTAACTTATGCAGTAACAGCCAATACCTAAAGAAACAGGGCTAACCCAAACATAGGTTATAACACAATAAGGACTATAGGACGCAATCTGGGAAGGCCTGATTATACAAGAAGGCCTTGAGGTGGGCCTTAAATACCTCCACAGAAGGGGCCTCCCTAACAGCTGGAGTAAGCAAATTCCACAGGACGGGAGCAGCGACACAAAATGCTCTGTCGCCATCTGTTTTTAACCTCGTCCTGGGAATCGCAAGGAGGCCCCTAGAGGAGGAGCGGAGGGAGCGGGCCGAGACAACAGGAATGAGAAGGTTCTTCAGGTAACTAGGGCCCAGGCCGTGTAGGGCCTTAAAGGTGAGTAAACTCACCTTAAAGAAGACCCTCCACCTAAATGGCAGCCAGTGCAGTTGACACAGGACCAGAGTGATATGACAGTACTTAGACTGTCTTGTCAACAACCTCACCACCGCATTCTGCATTAGCTGTATTCAGCGCAGAGTACCCCCAGAGACCCCGAGGTAGAGCGCATTACAGTAGCCCAACCTGGACGTCACGAAGGCATGTACCAAGGTGGGGAGGTCCTGCGGCAGAACTAGGGGCTTTATCCTGGCGATATTCCTCAGATGATAAAAACTAGTATGGACAGTGGAAGACACCTGGAACTCAAGTGTCAATCCACTGCCCAGAATAAAGCCAAGATCCTGCACCCTAGAGGAGGCCTTCAATGGTACAGAGCCAAGAAAAATCCCTGTCTCCGCACCAGAGGCCAACCTATCACACTCTCTGATCGACTCCACCACCAGTACCTCCGTCTTATAGGGGTTCAGTCACAACCAGCTGGAGGCCATCCAGTCATTGATTTCAGCAAGGCAGCTGTTAAGCATTTCCACTGTGTGAGATGTTCCAGGGGCAAAAGAAAAATACAGCTGGGTGTCATCGACATAGCAATGAAAATCCAGACTGTACTTCCTAATGAGCTCTCCCAAGGGTAACATATACACGGCAAACAACATCGGCAACAAGAAAGAACCCTGGGCAACCCCGCATAACAGGTGGCCAGAGCAGGAGGAGAAATTACCCATCACTACCCTCTGCCTCCTGTTAGATAGAAAGGACTTAAACCAGCAGATGACCTTGCCAGCAAGTCCTCAGAATTCCCTTAGGCAGTCAAGTAACATTCGATGGTCAACCGTGTCAAACGCTGAAGAGAGATCAAGGAGAACAAGAATTGTCCCTTCCCCTCGATCTCTTGACCTAAGGAGGTCATTGTGCACCTGAACCAGTGCAGTTTCTGTGCTATGCCTCGCATGAAACCCAGACTGGAGCGGCTTATATAAGTCATGGGCCATGAGATGCTCCTCAAGTTGAAGTGCCACCACTTTCTCCACAATCTTACCCACAAATGGAAGATTGGAGATAGGACAGTAATTTGCCTTGATCTCAGGGTCCAATGATGTTTTTTTCAGAAGAGGTCTCACCAATGACTCCTTCAAGACATCAGGAAAGACCCCCTCCAACAAGGAACACCGGACAATCAATTCAAACACCGGGCCAACGGAGTCAATACATCTCATCAAGAAATGAGTTGGCACTAGGTCCAGTTCACAAAAGGTGTGCCAAAGCTTGGAAGCAATCTCAATGACCTCAGCCAACTCCACCAGTCTAAACTCGCCCCAACCAGGCAGAGAGCTCTCCAGTCACCCACGGTGATCACTGTCAGCCAAACTTTGACCCACTGGCAGAACGCCCTGCCTGATGGCAGACACCCTGTCTGAGAAGAACCAAGCAAACTCTTCGCAACAATGCTTTAGAAAAAGCTATCTTCGGCTGTAGACAGGAAGGATGGAGGAGCCTGTCCACAGTCCAAAAGAGCATAGTTGGTCAGTTCCTCCAGGCAGCAATCTCCCTGGACAGGAATTCTGCCTTCTTACGGTCGATTGCTCCCTGGTATGCACTGTAGTGCACATGTAGGGCCAGTTTGTCCACCTCCAGACCAGACTTCCACCAGCAGTGCTCTAATCTCTGACCCAAGGTCTTCATTCCCTTGAGCTCAGCATCATACCAAGGGGACTTCAAGTGAGAAGACCTGGGTCATACACGGACTGCAGCAAGGGAGTCGAGTGCACCAGCAAGCGCCTTATTATAGGCATCCACTGCTGCGCACACCCCCCAATGCATGCACTATCCACACTAGATAGGTCAGCCACCACCTAAAAACCCTCAGGGGTTAACCCCCGCAAAGGGCGATAGCCGACATCTCTGCAGGGGGAGGGCTACCGGGTTGGGGGCCCCGAACGAGAACTTCACCATGTAATGATCGGACCAAACGACCCAATCAGTCCTGAGACAATTATTCTCAAGCCCCAGTGAGAACACCAGATCCAACATATGGCCACCCAGATGAGTTTCAGAGGAAACACCCTGCGCAAATCCCAAGGAAGTTGGAACCAAGCTGGGAAGATTCGTTGTTGGCCCAGACATTAAAGTCCCCCAGCACTAAACATCTGGGGGCCTCCAATGTCTCACCGACCACAAAATCAACCACCTCCTGTAGAAAGTCTCCCACTGCCCCAGAGGGGCAATAAATCAAAAGAATCATGCTACCGCAATGTCAGGGCTGCACGGCATGAAGGAGGCCAGATTATTTTGGTCCGAACAACCGATTGATAAAAGGCTCCCAATGAAATTTCATCTTAATGGGAGCAAACAGTGACACAGACTTTATTCAACAGAAACAGAAATACAACAGCCATAGGAAGGGCTACAGAAACTGACAGTGTCCCTAGAGAGCATGCTCATGCAAAAAAGCTTTAAAAAGAAAACAGCAGTGCCCTCCAGTGGTGGTTATACCAATGCAGGAACTACTTTACTACAACTGTTACTTGTAATAGTTTTTTAATTTGATTTTTAGATATATATTTTTGTTTTTGTATATTTTAAGAAAAGTCACCTATAGCCAATTTTCTAAGTGCAATAATACCCTCTAGGGTGGGCACTATGGGATATAATGGACCAACCAGGGGCTATAAGGCCCTCTGCCTGTGGCGTCAGGCCTCATTACACCCCTGGGCAGACCATTATATCCCAATATGGCCCACCCTGTCAGGCATTATTGCATGCATATATCTAGATCTATATATACATATACACACACATATATATATATTTTTTTCTTTAAAACAAACTGTGTTAATGCAACATTTAGGGTTCAGTCTAAAGCCACAAAAGTAGGGAAATGTGGCTTTGGGGTTTCCAACACTAAAATCCCACCCCCACTGTAAAGCTCACCCCATTCTATATACTCCAGAAACATACACACCTAACGGGGTGAGCTTTACGGTTGACAACCCCAAGGAAGACTGCACCCCTGATTTGTTCGAGGGGTGGGAGGGATTTTAGGGCTGGAAATCCTAAAGCCACATTTCCCTACTTCTGTGGCTTTAGCCTGAACCCTAAATGTTGCATTAACACAGTTTTTTGCAAAGAATTTCCTTACCTTATGCACTCCCATCCATTCATTCTTTTTGTGATAGTGTAATCATATCCTTATTTGCCTGAGGGAGCAGAGGGCCTAGAGGGCCCTGCACTCCTATCCCTTCATAGATGTGTATATGTATGTTGCTGTGGGGGGGTCTGAGAGTGAAAATCAGGTGGGAGGGACAGTTTTGAAGCACCAGCAACAGACATTGATGGATGGTTTTCTTTGGTACAGAGTGTAATTCATCAGCAGGCTGATTATAATAGATCAGCTGTGCTTGCTGGGCCACGCAGAGCAAAGGAGAGGGCCGGGCTATGATTGAGTTGGCTCTTTCCTTTGAAATACACAAAGTTTCCACCTAGTAAGCCAGAATTCTGTCATGATCAGCCTGGCTGATGATTGGTGTGACACTGACGAATCCCTTGCAGACCACTCTGCATTGGACTGATAGTGTCACACCTGTCAAATGCCGCTGTCCTAACAAAATGTTTACTGCTTATGGGTGGACAGCGAACATAATAACCAGTTAGAGACAGTCATGTGACACTGTCTTAATAGGTATTTACCAACAATCGGGGCAACTCCACAGAGTCAGATACAAAAAGGTTTAAATTAGATGAAGTTCAGCAGTGAGATGCACTAGATACTTGAATGCATGACAGAAAATTGATGAACTAAAAAAAACTGGAATCTCCATTCAAACTGCCAGTGACAATCGACTGTTGGGAACTAATCTGTTCAGGAAAAGATATAGGGCAGGATTCACAAAACACTTTGAAGGTGACAAAACTGTGCAAGTCCCCCAAATTTGCACAGTTGCCGAGAAAAAGGAGTAACTGTACTGCATTACATATACAAAATGTCCGCAGCTGTGGAAAAAATACACTGCAGACTACAGAAAAAAATGCAGCTGCGGAAGTTCCTGAGCGAAAAAAAAAAGCCATTGAAAAGTATGGCATATCCCTTTAAAGGCTATTCTCAGCCACTGTTTTTCCTCAGTTGCAGAAAGAATGTTGTGCACATGCTGCACCAAGGAGAGTGAGGAGTAACTCACCTTGAGTAAAAAGCAGTCTACTAATAATTGGGATACAATTATAGTGGGGGTTCAGGCACCAGCAACTGCAAACCTGTGGGCTGTATAGTAGTGTCAGTTATTACAACACAAATACTGCAGCACATATTTCCATTGTAAGGCAGCAAACCACAAATACAGGACCCAGTGCAGCCCATAAAGGAGTTCCACAGGTAGTAGAGGCAGAGGTGGAAGTGTATGCTATAGATGCAGGGTGAAGAAACACCTCAGAGAGAGAGGTACAACCAACATATACATATTAATAGTGGGTGCAAGGTCCTTCTGGTATAGGTGATGCTACCATGGCCCCATTGGTGGGACTGGCTGCTTGCCTCGCTGGGAGTGCTGGTTCTTCTACAGTGTTAACAAGTCTGTGAAAGACTCCTGCTCCACTTAATATGGAGCACCTGCTGTTGTTCTGTATGCTGGGCCTTTAATATTATTCTTGCAGCTGTGGAAAAAATGTTGCAGATTTTCCGCACTTGTGGAATTTCACAACTCACCTGTTTTGCCATTTTCCGCAACTGCAGAAATTTTTTTATGAATATGCCACAACTAAATTTCCGCAGTGCTGCAAGCCATTTTTCCACAACTAGAGAATTTTTGGCTGTCTTTGAGAATCCAGCCCACTGTTTTCCCACAGTTGTGAAAAACATTTTGCGCACATGCTGTACCAAGGAGAGTGAGACATAACTCATCCCGAGCAAAAGGCAGTGAACAAACAGTCGGGAAACAATCATGGGGAAGGGGGTCAGACACCAAGCAACAGCAAACCTGTGGGATGTATAGTGGTGTCAGTTGTTACAACAAAAAGAGCACACATTTCTATTGAAAGGCAACAAACCACAAGCTTATGACCCAGTGCAGCCCATAAAGGAGCCCCACAGGCAGTAGAGGCATAGATGGTAACAGCCAGATGTGTGTGCTACAGACGCAGGAGAAAGAAGCACCCCATAGAAGCATAGAATTTGATGGCAGATAAGGACCGCTTGGCCCACCCAGTCTGCCCATTTCCCTACCTGATGGATAAGCTGCAGATTCTTGTTAATCAACAGCTAACTTCCTCCTGCCCCCCACTAGAATTGCCTTATGCCTGTCCCATGCATTCTTGAATTCTCCCACTGTTCCTGACTCCACAACCTCCTCAGGAAGGCTGTTCCATGCATCCACAACTCTATCTGTGAAAAAATACTTTCTAACATTACCTCTGAGCCGTCCCCCCTCTATCTTCAAATTGTGCCCCCTGGTTCTTGCACATCTCTTCTTCTGAAAAATACTACCCTCTTGTACCTTGTTAATTCCCTTGAGATTCTTGAAAGTTTCCATCATGTCCCCCCTCTCCCTCCTTTCCTTAAGGGTATACATATTAAGCTGCTTTAGTCTCTCCTCGTATGTCTTCTGGTGCAGACCTTGCACCATTTTGGTTGCCCTCCTCTGAACAGCCTCCTCTCTGTCTGTCTTTGTGGAGATGGGGTCTCCAGGATTGCATGCAGTACTCCAGATGGGGTCTCACTAACTGTCTGTAGAGAGGGATAACAACTTCAAGGTTTCTACTGGTGATGCCTCTCCCTATGCATCCCAGTATCCCGCCAGCCCTCCTTACTGCCTTCTCATATTGCTTGCCCACCTTTAGGTCATCTGATATAATTACTCCTAGGTTTCTTTCGATTTTTGTTGTTGTTATTAACTCACCCCCCATTGTGTACTCTTCCCCTGGGTTTTTGTTTCCCAGATGCATTACCTTGCACTTCTTCGCATTGAGTCTGAGCTGCCACGTATTTGACCATTCCTCCAACCTTGCCAAGTCCCTGTTGTAGATCTTTGTGTCATCTGCAAAGAGGCATACCTTTCCTTCCAGGTGCTCTCCAACATCACTAATAAAGACATTAAAGAGGACCGGTCCCAGTACTGAACCCTGTGGTACCCCGCTAGTTACCCTCCTTTCTTCACTGTGTGGACTCCGTTTACTATTACCTTTTGCATCCAGAGAGGGACACAGCCAACAGATACATATTACCATTGGGTGCAAGGTCCTGCTGGTACAGGTGGTGCTACTGTGCTGCTTGCTTCACTGGGAGTGCTGGTTTTGCTGCACCTTTTGCAAAATCTCCTGCTCCACTTAATATGGATCACCTGCTGTTCTTCTGCCTGCTGGGTCTTTTATATTATTTCTGCAGCTGCAGAAAAAATATTGTGCATTTTCCACACTTGCAGAATTTCGTAACTCATCCGGCATGCGATTTTCTGCATGTGCGGAAATTTTGACCATGAACATGCACTTACGGTTCTGCAGTTTTGCAAGCCTTTTTTCAGCACGTGAGGACTTTTCGGCTCTCTTTGTGAATCTAGATCATAGTGATTAGTTACTGTAAGTGAGCAGCATAATAGCAAATGCTTTATTAACACACCAAAAAAAGATACACTTCTCTGGTAGTTATTATGTCATATAAAGATGTATATTTCATTGCCATGATCTGCTGCTGTAACAGAAATGACTAGCTGAGATGAAGTTATCTCCCCCAAAAGTAAAGCAGTCAACCATTCATATTTTAACACAATATCATAATCTGTCACAGCTGACTAGCTAATATTCATTTAATTATTTTTTATTTATTTATTGAGCTTGCCTGTTTGTGATTATTTCAGAACAATCTGGAGCAGTGACACCAGAGCAAGTGCTGTGATGTACCTTGACTGACGACTGCATTATGCTGCACAAAACTGTACTAATTTCCATCTCTCTGATTGTAGCTCATAACTCCTTCTACACTGAGGAGTGATTTTGCTATTTTAATAGTAGGATATGATTGCCATCTTAGCCTTCTGTAACCTGTCAGCCCATTTGTTTTTAATTTAGTCATCTGAAGCCGAGTTCTACATTGATGGCACCTTGTTCAAGTGTTACTACAGACCCTACTTTCTAAAGCAAGTATAAATGGTGTTCTTGTCCTGCCCTTTGACACAGAACGTGTCTTTTACATTCTGAATTTCTAGTGAATTACAGATTGCTTGCTAAGGCACAGAAATCTACCTATAGGCCTCTATTACCTGAACAGGTTATAAATACCACAGATTCACATACAGCATTACTTGACATGCCAGCTGGTAACAAACTTTTGAATTTTCTACAGATACTGGAATTTTTTATGAATAAATTTCATTATTGAGCGTGTGTGTGTGTGTGTGTCTGTGTGTGAATGGGAGGGGGGATGAAGACTCGCTGCATTTGGTTCAAGACTCCAGTATCTTTCCTTCTTTTTCAACACGTGTCCCCACATACTCAAAACCTTACCTGTACTGTACATAACTGAAACATGTGCAGGATTAACATGAAAATAACGGCAAACAGAAATGCTAATTAATTGATGAGATTGTCATCTCAGTTTCTAAATCTGGAGTGTATTAGACATCACAGACCCAGCTACAAAAACGTCTGTCCCTATGTCCCGTTACATGAACAGATCAGGAATGCTGTAGATTCATGTGCAGTATTCACTTGGGTGACAACTGATGTAACATGGTAAATTTCTCAACATGCTTCAACTCTAGATAAATACATTTTATTTTGTTATGGGACATGTCAGTGTGTGTGTGTGTGTCTGTGTGTGGGTGGGGGTGGGGTGGGGTGGGATAGCATTTCATTGAAACGGCAGTATCTTTCTTACATTTATAGAGCCATTATAGAACATTTGAGTGCATTGAGGGCTTATATGGCAAACCTCAAGCAGAATGTGCCTGCGATGATGGAAATCATTCAGGGGTTATGTTTAAAAACTCAGCCCTGTTCTCTTTTTAAACCGCGAGTGTCAATCAGCTGTTGGGAACTGATCTGTTCAGGAAAGATACAGTGATTACATAGAAACATTCTGTAGAAACATAGAAATTGTTGGCAAATAAAGACCCCTTTGGCCCATCCAGTCTGCCCATTTTCCCTGCCTACTGTGCCACTGCAGCCCCTACACAATCTGCGGTCATCCCCACCCCCTTGTGTTACTTCCAAGGTCCCCTTGTATCTGTCCCAAGCATGCTTGAATCCTGCGACTGTTTGGGCACCCACCACCTCCACTGGGAGGCTGTTCCAGGCTTCCACCACCCTCTCTTTGAAGAAATAGTTCCTCACATCCCTTCAGAGCCTCCCCCCAGCTTGATAGCATGACCCCTTGTCCTCAAGTCCATCTTTCTGCAGAAAATGCTACCATCCTGCACCTTATTAATACCTATTATGTACTTGCATGTTTCTATCATATCCTGGGTTTGAATCCCACAGCTGCCTAGGTGCATACTGTGTGATCCTGAGCAAGTCACTTAACTTCCTTGTGCTCCCAGGTCGCATCTGGAAACAAACTTCGGCTTAGTGTGCTAGTCTTGGTTGAACAATGTTCCCTGTCCCCTTTCCCATATCCTGCCTTTCCCATCTTTCCTCCAGTGAGTACATATTCAGTTCTCTCAGTCTCTCCTCATAGGGCTTTTGAATCATTCCCTGCACCATCCTGGTTGCCTGCCTCTGTGTCACCTCCACCCTATCTATGTCCTTCTGGAGGTTAGGCCTCCAGTACTGGACACAGTACTTGAAGTCTGGTCTTACCAGTGTCCTGTACGGGGGTAATATTACCTCCTTCTTCCTACTGGTGATACCCCGCCCTATGCATCCCAGCATTCTGTTAGCTTTTCCCACTGCCTTTTCACTGTGCTTGGCTACCTTCAGGACATTAGAAATGATTATTCCTAGGTCCCTTTCCCGTTTCATGGTTGCCAGTACCTCTCCTGCCAATTGATACATAGTCCCTGGATTTCTGTGCCCCAAGTGCATGACTTTGCACTTTTTAGCACTGAAACCTAGCTGCCAAACCCTTGACCATTCTTCTAACTTCCAGAAATCATTCCTCATTCCTCCCTCCCTGGTGTGTCCACCCAGTTGCATATTTTTGTGTCATCCGCAAACAGGCAGACTTTCCCTTCAAGCCCTTATGCAATGTTGCTAATAAAGACATTGAAGAGGATCAGGCCTAGTTTTGACCCCTGTGGCACCCCGCTGGACACCCTGCCTTCTCGAGTGCAGACTCCATTTACTACCACCCTCTAACTCCTGTTGCTCAGCCAACTTCATACCCAGTTTATTACTTTCTGTCCTGATCCTAGACAGACCAGCTTGTTTTCCAGTCTTCTAGGTGGAACAATGCCAAAGGTCTTCCTTAAATACAGGTATGCCACATCTACCGCTCCACCCTGATCCCTTTCCTGGTCACACAAAGAACTTGATCAGGTTTGTCTGGCATGACCTTCCCCCTGTGAAACCATGTTGTGTTTAATCCTGCAATCCACTTGTTTCAAGGTATTCCACTATCTTTTCCTTTAATAGTGATTCCATAACCTTGCCTACTACTGAGGTCAGGCTGACAGGTCTCTAATTTCCTCCATTCTCCCTATTCCCACTTTTGTGAAGTGCGACAACTTCTGCCCTTCTCCAGCCCCTAAGAAATACCCATCTGCAGTGATAAGTTGAACAAAGCTGTTGGGGTGCAGCCAGCACCACTCTAAGCTCCTTCAGCATCCTAGGGTGAACCCCATCCAGTCCCATTGCCTTGTCAACATTTGATTTTGCCAGTACCCTGAGGACTTCCTCCTTTGTAAAAGTACTACTGTCCACCTCCTACCAAATCTGCTCCTGTTGTTAATCTTAGACCCATCACCTACTCTTTCTATGGTAAATATTTAACAAAAGTATCTGTTCAATATGTCCGCCTTCCCTTGGTTCCCTTCCTCACACACCCCCCTTTGCCCTTTATCCTTGTTATCCCCCCCAATGGTCTTCCTCTTCTCGCTAATATATCTAAGGAAGGTTTCATCTCCCTTTTTTATTGACTGGGCAATATTCTCCTCCATTTGTGCCTTTGCTCTCCTCACGGCCTTCCCTGCCTCCCTCCCTCTGTTTCTCCTGGTAATGTATCCTATCCTTCTCCTTCTGCATCCTTTTGTACTTTCTGAATGCTAGTTTTTTTCACTCTTACTGTTTCCACTAGTTCTCTGCAGAAACATAGTGGTCTCTCCCCTTCCCCCCAATTGTTTAACCAAGGGTAGCACACTAAGCTGAAAGCTTATTTACAGGTGCGACCTGGGAACACAGGGAAGTAAAGTGACTTGCTCAGGGTCACACGGCGTGCAAGTAGAGGCTGTGGGATTCAAACCCAGGTCTCCAGATTTGCAGCTTAGAACCTAAAACCACTGTACTATACTGCCTCCCTATTTTCCTCTTGCCCTTGCAGACCTGCCTGACACAGAGATATGTAGCTCTTTCGATGTCCTCTTTTATTTTTGCCCTCTGGTCCTCAACTCCTCCTAGCATCCTTATCCCTGCCAGGGCATCTCTGAGGCATTCTCCCATTGTCTTGAAATCAGCCCTCCTGAAGTCCATGACCCTTGTCCTTGTGCAGCTCAGTGCAAACTCAGTTTTTACACCAAATCACACCATCCAATGATCACTGGTCCCCAGGTGATCTGTACTTGGTCCAGTTTTGCTCCCCCATGAGTGGGCTCCATTACCAGTTGCCTGAGGGATGCCCCCAGCAAAGACTCCCAGATGTCCCTGCTCCTGGAAGTTGCCACTGCTGGAAGTCTTCAATCCACATCAGGTAGACTGAAGTCTTCCATCAGCAACAGCTCTCCCTTACAAGCTAACCTTTGGATTGCTTCCAGAATTTCCCCATCTGCTTCTCCCATCTGTGTTGGAGGTCTGTATATCCCTCCTGGATGGATAACAGCCCCATTACTTTTCTCCAGAGTGACCCACAGTACCTCTGCTCCCTCCCATTCCCCTTGTATTTCTGTAGCCTTTATGCTGTCCCTTACACAAAGAGCTACTTCTTCACCCTTTTTTCCAACCCTGTTCCATCTGAACAGAGTAACTCCTAGTACTGACATATTCCAGTCCTGGTTTTTATTGCACCAGGTCTCAGTGATGGCTACTCAATCCAGGTCCTCCCCTGCCATGGAGGCCTCTTGGTCTGCGATCTTGTTGCCCAGACTTCGAGCATTCGCACACAGGGTCCTCCAAATCTCTCGTCTTCCATTTCCACCATCCCCATTTCTATTCCCTACCCCCATTTGCAGGGGAGTGCCAGCTAGTTTCCTGCCTCTATTTCAAAAGTTCCAAGCACCCACTAAACTCATAGGAAGGACACCACATCTGGGCCCAGTCTTTGAAGAAGGCAGCAATTCTGAAACATGGCAGGCTGGGATGATTTTGTCCAAGGTTTGTGGTAATACATATGTTTTAAGTAAGCTGAACCTGCTGTGGTATCCTTCCTCTGGGTTTAGTGTGTGCTTGGAACTTTCAAAATAGTTTCTACTAGTAGTTCCTTAAGCACCACCTTTCTGTGTGCGCTCTACTTTATCTTAGTTTCCTGCCTCTCTTGTTGACCTCCATGCTTTTCCTAACCTCATGCCCACCCTTAATCAGTTTAAATGGAGGGCCCCATTCATGTATTACTCAGTGTTACTCAGTTTCCAGAGGTAGAGGAAGGCATGAGCCCATCGAGACCACCTTCCCTCCCACCTGCAGGGTGTATCTTAATTCCCGGTGCTGAACAGATAGTCATCTGAAGCATGTTTGAAAGACTGGAATGCCTTTATGTCAGCCACATAAGGAGGCAATGAATTCTATAACCTACTCGCTCTGACAGTAAAAAAATGTTCTCTTTTATTAGTTCTGAACTTAGGAACTCTGTGTTGCCTGTTGTGACATCTTAAGCCCTCTGGTTGTGGCATCTTAAGCCCTCTAGTTTAGTCACCCATTCAATACTACACTCTTTGATGAGGTAGGGGTCATTTAGAATATTAAAGAGCATTATTTAGTCTCCTCTTAGTCTATGGATCTTTAAGTCATAGAGGTTAAGGTTGTCTAGCCTAGCAGGATAAGCGAAGGTCCTCATGGGAGATATTAGTTTAGTGGCCCTTCTTTGGACTGACTGTATGATTTGTATATCTTTGCTCAGATATGGTGACCAAAATGATGCAGTGTAGTCCACATGTGGTCTAACATATGTTGTGTAAAGTGGTCAAATGCAAGCCCGGCTTCTATTAACAAATGCTTTCTAACTGATATAAGGATACTGTTTGCTCTGTGGGAGACCCGTCTACAGTGATCTGCATGGGTAAAATCTTTATTAATAATAATGCCTAGGTCACTCTCAGATTCTACAGCTTTAATTGGGTACATGCTAATACTATAAGTGGTGTATGTTTTTTTTCCCCAAAATGGATAACTGCACACTTATCAGTATTGTACTCCATTTTATTCTTATTTGCACACTTGTTTAACTTCATCAGATCCTGTTTAAAGTCATACATTTTTAAGAGGGGTATCAACCTCTGAGCAAATCTTAGTATCGTCAGCAAATGTTACCATCTTAAACATAGAAACATAGACTTTGACAGCAGATAAGGACCATTTGGCCCACCTAGTCTGCCCATTTCCCTACCTACTGGATAAGCTGCAGATCCAAGTTAACCAACAGCCTATCTCTTCCTACCCTTCATAAGAATTGCCTTATGTCTGTCCCATGCATTCTTGAATTCTCCACAGTTTTAGACCCCACAACCTCCTCAAGAAGGTGGTTCCATGCACCCACCACTCTCTCTGTGAAAAAAATACTTCCTCACATTGCCCTTGAGCTGCCCCCCACTCTATCTTCAAATTGTGTCCCTTGTTCTTGCCCATCTCTTTTCTGAAAGATGCTACCGTCTTGGACTTTGTTGATTCTACTGAGGTACTTAAAAGTTTCTGTCATGTCCCCTCTCTCCCTCCTTTCCTCAAGGATATACATATTAAGCTCCTTTAGTCTCTCCTCATATGGCTTCTCTTGCAGACTCTGCACCATTTTAGTTGCCCTTCCCTGGACTACCTTCATCTTGTCTGTGTCCTTGCAGAGATGGGGTCTCCAGAACTGGACGCAGTACTCTAGATGGAGTCTCACCAACTGTCTGTACAGAGGGATAACAACGTTTTGTTTTCTGCTGGTGTTGCCTCTTCCTATATATCCTAGTATCCCCCCAGCCCTCCCTATTGCCTTCTCACATTGCTTGCCAACCTTAAATTCATCTGATATGATCACACTCAAGTCCCTTTCCATTTTTGTTGTTGTTACTACCTACCTCCCATTGTGTACTCTTCCCCTATGTTTTTGTTTCTGAGGTGCATTATTTTGCACTTCTTTGCATTGAATCCAAGCTACTATACTTCTGACCATTCCTCCAACCTTGCTAAGTCCCTTCTTATCCTTTACATGCCCCCTTGTGTATCAACCCTGTTGCACATTTTTGTGCAATCTGCAAAGAGGCATACTTTTCCTTCCAGTCCCTCAGCAATGTCACTTATAAAGACATTAAAAAGGACTGGACCCAGTACTGAACCCTGCAGTACCACACTAGTAACCTCCCTTTCTTCAGAGTGGACTCAGTTTACTATTACCTTCCTTGTCCTGTTGTCCAGCTAGTGTTTTACCCATGCTACCACACTGGGACCCACCCTCAGGTGGGCTAATTTGTTTATTAATCTTTTGTGTGGTACTGTGTCAAATGCCTTGCTAAAGTCTAGGAAGACCATGTCCACAGCCCCTCTCTGGTCTACTACTTTGGTCACACAGTCAAAGAAATCAATTAGATTTATCTGATATGACCTTCCTGCTGTGAATCCATGCTGCCTTGGGTCCTATGCCCCACTGGCCTCTAGGAACTCAACAATTCTTTCCTTCAGAAGTGATTCCATCATTGTTCCTACCACAGAGGTCAAACTGACAGGTCTGTAGTCTCCTGCCTCTATCTTGCTCCCACTTTTGTGAAGGGGAATCACATCTGCCCTCTTCTAGTCCTCAGGTACCACACCATCCTCCCATGATTTGTTAAAAAGAGTAGTCAGTGGTGTCACTAGTTCTCCCCTTAATTCTTTTAGAATTCTGGAGTGAATCCCATCAGGCCCCATTGCTTTGTTCACCTTCAGTTTTAGGAGTTCTTTCAGAACTCTTTCTTCTGGGAAAGGACTGGGATCGTCCCCCCCCCATCCAGAGTGCTTCTGTTAATTGGATTAGGTACCTCCCCCTCCTACTCTTTTGTGAATACTGAGCAGAAATATTCATTCAGTATCCCTGCTTTTTCACTGTCCTTCTCTGCCCACCCACCGTCCAATCTATTCAGCCTCACTATCCTTCCCTTTGTCTTTCTATGCTCCCTAATGTACCTATGCAAGGTTTTATCCTACTTCTTAACTGAGTTGGCTATCTTTTCCTCAGTTTGGGCCTTTGCTATTCTGACTGCCTTTCCTGCTTCCTTCAGCTTTGACTAGTACAGTTCTCTGTACTGCTTCTTCTGTGTTTCCTCATAGTTCATGAATTCTATCTTTTTCTCCCTAACCTTCCCAGCCACCTCTTTCGAGAACCATAGTGGCTTTTTTTTCGTTTTGATTTGTTTATTTGCATCACACAAAGGCTTGTTGCCTTTGTGATGGCAATTTTGATGTCTTCCCATTGTTGCTTCACCCCTCCTTCTTGCCTGTTTGCTAGTACTTTTCTAAGGCATTCTCCCATTTTTCCAAAGTCAGCCCTCCTGAAGTCCAGTACCCTCACTTTTGTATGGCTTGACTCTGCAGCTGAGTTTATAATGAATCACACTGTTTGGTGGTCACTTGTTCCCAGATGGCTACCCACTTCTAGATCTGAGATCCTCTCACTGTCCCCATTTGAGAGTATGGGGTGTAAGATTGCTCCCTCCTGAGTGGGTTCCAACACCAGCTGTCTGAGGCATGCCCCCTGTAGGGCATCGAGAATGGCCCTACTCTTTGATGCGGCTGCAGCAAATGTGCTCCAGTTAACATCTGGCATATTCAGGTCCCCCATTAACAGTAACTCCTCTTTCTCTGCCTTCCTAAGGATGCCTTCTATCATATCCTTGTCCATTCCCTCCTCCTGAGATGGGTGTCTGTATACAACCCATGTGCAGATTGTGGTGCCATTTCTAGTCTCTATGGTGACCCACAGTGCCTCCTCTCCTGCATGTTTACTCTTTTGTTCCATTGCTTTTATCTCTTCCCTTACATAGAGAGCTACTCATCCCCCTCTTCTACCCTTCCTGTCCCTCCTGTAGGTTGTGTATCCTGGTAAGTTAACATCCCAGTCATGGTTCTCTGTGTACCATGTTTCTGTGACTGCCACAATATCCAGACATCCCTCTTCCATCAAGACCACCAGTTCAGGGAGCTTGTTGCCCAGATTACGGACATTGGTACTCATTACCCTCCATTTCTTGATGGCCTTACCCCTTTTTGCCCCATCCCTGTCCCTATTGCCCTTGTCATTTCTCCATTTACTCCTGCTTTTCTCCCTATTGACGTCTCTATCTTGGTGTTTACCTCACTAACTGCCTTGATTTTTTTTGGGGGGGGCTAGGATTTCCCTGCTCCTTTCCAGTGCCTCCTCCCTTGTCTAGTTTAAATGCTTGCCAATGAAGCATTTAAACCTATCCCCTAGGATCCTGGTTCCCCTCCTGGACAGATGCAGACCATCATGCCAGTATAGGCCTGCATCACTCCAGGTGAAACCCCAGTCCCCAGTGAAGCCAAACCCCTGAGCTCTGCACCAGTTTTTCAACAATTGATTGAATCCCATGGTGTGGAGCACCCTAGCCTCACCCATGCCATAGACAGGCAGCACCTCCGAGAAGGTTACCATGCTTGCTACTTGTCTAAGGCCCTTTCCCAACTCCACAAACTCTTCCTGCACTGCTCTGTTCCCTTTCCCAGCCAGGTCATTTGTCCCTAGATGGACAATGACATCCAGTTCCCTCCACCGTGCAGCTTCTCCCCGTGATCCTGAGGATTCGCTCCCTGTCCCCCCAAGCCATGGCGCCAGGCAGGCACCTTACCTATCTGTCCACTTCCTCCCCCAGTTCTACCCTCCTAACAATGGAGTCCCCCACCAGTAGTTGTTTCCTTCCCCTGTGGGGTCCCATGCCACACTTCTGTGGGTCTCCTTTGAGGAGGTTCCCAGCATCCTTCTTGGTCTCCACTGTGGGTGCCTTCATAGAGGAACCACACTTTGCCAGAATGGCATATGAATTGTGGAGTGGTACAGCTGGAGGTATGCACATCTGTTCCACCACCCTCACCCTCCCTGAGCTCACTGTGGTCCAACCACTCCTCTTTCTTGGGAACCTTGGAGGCAATGAAGGTGGCCCTGGTAGTCAAGGAGGTCCTCCAAATCCTGGCCAACTCAGCCTGGAGATGAGCAACCTCCTCCCTCAGCCCAGAGAAGTGCCTGCAGAAGGGACAACACTGCATCCTCCAGAACGTCTCCCGGAAGACTGCTGCTCCACAGCCACTGCACTGCATCATTCCCATCATGTCTTATTTCTGGCCTCTTAACTGTTGTTTTGAATACTTACTCTTTCCTCTGTTTGTTTATTTATTTATTTTCTCCCTACTTACGTACTGCCTCCATGCCCTTTAAGCTGCTGATCTTCCTGTTCTGAGACAAGACGTTTCTATATTTCTCAGTAGTCTCCTTACTTGCTCAGAGTCAGACCTCCAGCAGCTGGGGGGGGGGGACGGAGAGCTACTCTTTTCCTTCTAGGATGGTGAGTGTTTTGTTGCTCTGTGATCACTCCCTTCCTGCTCCCAAACAGGAAGTTCCTGTAGTCGGTCAAATCATGTGCCTATAAAAGTAGAACTGGCTAAGGGTGGCAGGGGATGGAGGGGAGGGAAGGAGGGCAATATAATCTCAGTAGAGAAGTATAGTTATAACAGCAGCTCCTTCCTCTTGCTGTTCTCTTGCATTTCAGACCATCATTGATATCTCTGCTAAAGATCCCAAATAAAATGGGGCCTAGTACTGAGCCCTGGGGGACTACACTGGTAACCTTAATTTCGTCTGATAATTTACCGGCCACTCAGACTTGTTGAGTTCTATTGGACAGCAAGTGGATATCCATTTAACAAACGGGTTTAAATCAAGTGTTGTCATTTTCTTTAAGAGCTGTATTCTACCAGTTTTCCTCTAAGCTTTCTAGACCTTTCCTCATGGAGGTGCAGCCTGTTCTTTGCATATAGCCCTTCATATTTCCACTTGTCCCTTCACCGTCCAATGTAAATGAACCCCTCCAATGTGCACCAGTCCCTTAGCCATTTGTTGAACTCCTCTATTCTCTTTTTTCTGCCTGTACTGGCACTGGGGACATACAGTAGATTACCTCATAGAATGCCATTAAACTCACTGACTCCCTGAAGCACCCTGCTAGCTCTTTAAACCTTTGTTGCACCACTCCAACCTCATTTCTTGCCAAGTCATTTGTCCCTAGATGAATGATCAAGTGAGGTTTTCCACCCACCTTCCTAACCATTTCCTTGATCCTAGGTCCTGCCCACTCTGCTTCCATCCCTGGTACACATTTGACATTCTTTCTCCTGTTTGGGTCGCATTTTATTACACAATGTATACCCTTGATAAAGGAATCCCCAATGACCAGCACTGTTCCCCCCAAGACTTTCCCTTTGTCTACATGTCTGCCCTGATGGCCCAGCCTCCTCCCCTTTCACTTGTTCACTGTGCAACCTGTTGATCTTCCCTTCTATACTCCACTGCTCTCTTCTATTTTCTCCCCTGCCTCCCTTTGTTTGTATCCTCCCTGGTGTCCTCTGCTATCCTCTGCACTCCCCCCTTCCTTGTTTACCCTCTATTCTACCCTTCCCACCACCCTTAGCTCCTCCTTGGCTGTGTATGCCTCCTTCCCCCCTAAGTCTACTCTCCCCTCCCCTCCTCTCCAATCCCCGTATTGATGACCTTTTCCTCTACGGTTTTCCAAGTCCTGTTCCCTTCCCCCCCATGCTCCCAGTCCTCCAGACCTGCCAGTACCATAAACCTGTTTGATGCTGGTCCCCCTACTTCAAGATATGCCTTAGCATCTCTGTCCCTCACCCTTCCTCTGCTTCCTTGTGCAGCTTTCCCTCCCCACCTTTCATTCCTCCTTACTTCCTGCCACTCCGCATTTCTAGTACACCTGGTCTATGTGTAGACTGCATCACTGGACACCCTGGCCAACCCCTGTTCCCACCCTTAGTTTGCCATCCACCTGGCCCATAGCAGTCCTAATCTGTTCCTCACACCATTGTTCTTTCCTCATCCACCCACCTCTCTAATTCCCATCTTAACCAGTTTAACTCTGCCTTTAGCTGCCCCAGATGCCTGCACACTAGGCATATCCCTACTCTGCACATTGTATCTAGGAAAACTGCTGCTCTGCATCATTGTATTGAACTATTTTCCCTCTCCCCTCCTGCTACCAGTATGCTCCAGATCCCTTCCCCGTTTCCTCTCAGCCTGTCCCAGCTGCTAGATCTTCACATCCTTCTCCCTTTAAATTTGCTTTTATGAATCTGGTGACCCTAGATGCTACCTTTAGATTGATCTGATCTATAGTTTGAACTATTTTATTCTTCTCAATGTTTAACTCCTTCTGTAGCACAGCCACCTCTGTTGCCTTGTGCAGTGTGGCCTGTGACCTGCAGTCATCCCTGCAGATGCCACTTAGGATGCCACACTCCTGATTTGTGGCACTCACGTGTTGGGGTTGCTCAAGTGAGGGGTCACTTGGCCCCCTGGGAAATATATAGTGGAAGCAGGCACCCTATTGGCTCACTTCAACCATGTGGCCCTGCTCCCCTTCCAATAGCTCTGGCTACTCCAGTTGGATGCCTCCCTTAGCCTTCCCTCTGTCGTTCACCTCCCCACTTTCCAATCACACAGTCCCCACATCAAACTTAAAAGATTTTCAGAGTAATTTTTTTTTCTGTTATATTTATTTATTTAACAAATCGGAAAGACCTTTGAGTCAAAGGCTCTTTTACAGAGGTTCCACTTCAGGTCACAAGAATAACAAATTACAATGGTTTCAGTAAGCAGATCAGGGAGGGGCTGTGGACATGGCCTACCTAGACTTTAGCAAGGCATTTGACACAGTCCCACACAAAAAATAATATACAAGTTAGCCAGCCTGGGAGTGGGTCCCAAGATGACAGCCTGGGTAAAGAATTGGCTGGAGAATAGGACACAGAAAGTAATAGTAAATGGAGTCCACTCAGAAGAAAGGAGGGTTACTAGTGGGGTACCACAGGGTTCAGTATTAGGACCAGTCCTCTTCTTTATAAGCGACATTGCAGAAGGACTGGAAGGAAAAGTATGTCTCTTTGCAGATGACACAAAGATCTGCAACAGAGTTGATGCTCAGAGTGGGATGGAAAGGATGAGAGGGACTTGGCAAGGTTAGTGGAATGGTCAAATATATGGCAGCTTAGATTCAATGCTAAGAAGTGCAAGGTAATGCACCTGGGAAACAAAAACCAAGGGGAAGAGTACACAATGGGGGGTGAGATACTAACAACAACAAAAATGGAAAGGGACCTGGGGGTAGTCATATCAGATGACCTAAAGATGGGCAAGCAATGTGAGAGGGCAGCAAGGAGGGCTCTGGGGATACTGGGATGCATAGGGAGAGGCATCACCAGTAGAAAACAAGAAGTTATTATCCCTCTGTACAGACAGCTGGTGAGACCCCATCTGGAGTACTGTGTGCAGTTCTGGAGACCCAGTCTCTGCAAAGACATAGACAGGATGGAAGCTGTCAGAGGAGGCAACTAAATGGTGCAGGGTCTGCACGGAAGACATATGAAGAGACTTAGGAGCTTAATATGTATAGCCTCGAGGAAAGGAGGGGGGACATGATAGAAACATTCAAGTACCTCAAGGGAATCAACAAAGTCCAAGAGGGTAGCATCTTTCAAAAAGAGGTGTGCAAGAACAAGGGGGCACAATTTGAAGATAGAGGCGGCTCAGAGGTAATTTAAGGAAGTATTTTTTCACAGAGAGGGTTGTGGATGCATGGAACGGCCTTCCGGAGGAGGCTGTGGAGTCAAAAACAGTGGTGGAATTCAAGCACGCATGGGACAGTCATAAGGCAATTCTAGGGGGTGGGGGTAGGAAGAAGTAGGCTGTTGGTTAACTAGGATCTGCAGCTTATCCAGTAGGTAGGGAAATGGGCAGACTGGGTGGGCCAAGCGGTCCTTATCTGCCGTCAAATTCTATGTTTCTATGTTTCTAGTTCAACATGAGGAAAGTAATTACATAAACAAAAGAATAATATGGCAAGATAAATATTGTGTCAAGTGCAGCCGGTGGCCTTGTCTGAAGAGGGGTGAAAGGGATTACAAGGAGAGAAGGACAGGTGATAAATTGGGGGGAGGAAGGAGCAAAATAAGAGCAAGGAGGGTGATGCCACAATGAAGCTTATGCAGGAAAAACCCACGGGGGTGAAGGGGTAGAGGGAGAGAACAAGGTGAGGAAACAGAGGAGGGAGGGGGAAGTGGAAGTGGAGGGGTAAAGGAAAGTGGGATGAGGTAGGATGAAAAGAGGGCAGGAATGGGGATAGGAAAGGGATGAAGGAAGGAAGTGCTGTATGTGGAATAGCACAGCAACAAGGTAGGGCTATACGGGGCGAATGGTAAAAGAGGGAGGTCCCAGTGCATTTAGCTGTCAGCAAAGATTAGGTATAGCAGTTACAAGATGCTCTGGAAACTAGAAAATGATGCAGCTTCCACTTAAATGGTCCTAAGGTTGCAGTCGTCGCAATCTCAGGAGGAAGGGAATAAAATAAATTAGCAGCTCTAACTGCAATGGATCACTGTTGGGGCGAGGTCCGACAGCGAAGGACATTAAAAACACAGTACTGCCCACAAACTAGAACACTGAGCTCCGTCCCACTGCTCCACTGCTCTGTTCTATTGCCTCCCCCTGGCATTCTGTCACTCTTTGAGCCCAAATACAGCTGCTGGGGGCTTACCAGTTACTGGGGAAGCAGATGCCCTATTGGCTCACTTCATCCACGTGGCTCTGCTTCCGTTTCAATGGCACCAGCTGAGCCCTCAGCCCTCCCTCTGCCGTTCACCTCCCCAACTCCCAAGCACACAGTTCCCACTTCAAACTTAAAACATTTGCAGAGTTTTTTTCTTATAAAAATACAGTACTCCCCACAGACTTGAACATTTAGCTCCGTCCCACTGTTCCACAGCTGCATTGCTTCCTGCTGGCATTTCAGTACTTTCTCTATGATTAGTAACTGGAAATGAGCAGCATAGTAGCAAATGCTTTATTAACACCGCAAAAAAATTGGTAGTTATCTCATATAGACACTGTGGCCAAGATAGTCAAACTGCGCCAGGCTGTGGCGCAAGCTTGGGCGCAGCTCAACTTGGCTGTGCAGGGGTGTGGACTGGGTGATATTCAATGGAGCTGCGCCATGGCTCAGCAGCATTGAATATCACACCCTGGCCACCCGCAGTGTGCATGGTGCAGTGGCACTGCGCCAGCGCAAGTGGCCAGAGTGGAGCATGGGGATGCGCTAGTGCAAGTTCCATTGCGCCATGCACAGCAACCATGATATTCAAAAGTTAACATGCAAATGAAGCCATAATGTATGCAAGGCGTACATGGGGCCATTTGCATGTCATTATGACCCCATTTGCATGCAGGTGCGCCGACCCCGACGACTTGTGCTTGGCGCCCTGCCAGGCAGCAGCCATCGGGGACCAACACCCCCTACAGCTGGCAATGTGCTCCACAGCCCGATCACAGGCATTTGTATAAATAAAAGAGTATGTCCAATATCCCTGGTGGTCTAGTGGACCGCTGTCTGCCCGATCGCTGGCATCTGTATAAATAAAAGTAAATAAGTCCAATATCCCTGGTGGTCCAGTGGACCACTATCTGCCCGATCGGGAGCATCTGTATAAATAAAAAGAATTTGTCCAATATCCGATCATTCACATATCTGGAATGTGTAGTACAGTATGGGCTGCATGCCCATTGGCTCATGCTGTGGACCAATGGGCATACAGCCCTACCAATGGTGTCAGTCAGTGGGTGGCAGGCGGCAGGCAGGTGGGGTGCTGCCGCCTCCGGCTGACCGGGGAATGGACGGTGGGGCCCAGTGGGTGGGTGGGGAGGGGTACCACTAGACCACCAGGGATATTGGACATGTTTTTTACAAATGCCCAGCGATCGGGCAGATAGCAGTCCACTGGACCACCAGGGATATTGGACATATTTTTGTTTTACAAATGCCCGCGATCGAGCAGATAGCGGTCCACTGGACCACCAGAGATATAGGACATATTTCTTTGTTTTACAAATGCCCACGATCGGGCAGATAGTGGTCCACTGGACCACCAGGGATATTAGACATTTATGTCTTTGTTTTACAAATACCCGCGATCGGGCAGGCAGTGGTCCACTGGACCACCAGGGATATTAGACATTTATGTCTTTGTTTTACAAATGCCCGCGATCGGGCAGGCAGCAGTCCACTGGACCACCAGGGATATTAGACATTTATGTCTTTGTTTTACAAATGCCCGCGATCGGGCAGGCAGCAGTCCACTGAACCACCAGGGATATTAGACATTTATGTCTTTGTTTTACAAATGCCCGCGATCGGGCAGGCAGCGGTCCACTGGACCACCAGGGATATTGGAGAATTCATTTTTTTTATTACAAATGCCCGCGATCGGGCATGGGGTGGGGCACCGCCAGGTGCAGCCGGAACTCAGGTGGCCACCCACAGATGGCAGCTGCTGTGTTGCGCCCTGCAATGCGGCAGCTCACCAGTGGGTGGTCATCAGTTGTTCCATTTTTTTTTTAATAAACTTTGTGCTGGCGCAGGTAGGGGTTTCGCATGCATGGCTCTGCATCCGGGCTGAATATCGGGCTGTGCAGGGTATGCATGGGCACACCCCCCCCCACCTGCACCTGCATACATTACTGATGCGCTCTGGTGCATCGGGATTTGTGCCGCGCACTTTTCCCTTTTGAATATCGTGCCGGGGGAACATCAGTGGGTTGTGCATGGCGCAACACTGTTGCGCCATGTGCAACCCTTTTGAATATCTGGGCCTGTATGTTTTGTAGCAGTGATCAGCTGTTGTAACACAAATAACTATCTGAAATGGGGTTATCTCCTCCAAAAGGTAAGCAGTCCTTCATTCATATTTTAACACAATATCATAATCTGTCACTTCTGACTGGATAATACATGTGTAAGACTATGAGGGAATTATTAATTTAGTTATTTTTTATTTATTTCTTGAGCTTGCCTGTTTGTGATTGTTTCAGAACAAACTGGAGCAGAGAAACCAGAGCAAGTGTTGTGATGTACAGTATCTTGACTGACGGCTGCATTATGCTGTACAAAACTGTACTAATTTCCATCTCTCTGATTGTAGCTCATAACTCCTTCTACACTCCGAAGTGATTTTGCTATTTTAATAGTAGGGTATGATTGCCATCTTAGCCTTCTATAACCTGTCAGGCTATTTGTTCTTATGTTTACTGCAGGCATGTCCAAGAAACATAGTGCCACCATAAAAGTTTTCGTAGGTGTGCCTCCCCCACTTCCAATGCCCTGCTCCTTTTTGAAGGTGCGGCTGCACCGCACCAATGAATGTCCAAGCTGTCTATGGTAGCTCTTCAGATACAGTGGCATACAGTTCTGAAAAAAACACCACTACAATCAGCGGTGGTAACTTGTAAGCCATTTGCATACTGCTGTCGGCAGTATGCAAATTGCCGACACGTCAGCACTGCTTCTGAACTGTCATAGACAGTTCGTTCCCCCCATGAACACCTACGTAGCATGCTGAGAGCCCACCCCAGCGTCCTAATGCAATCCCCTCCACTCCCACACACTGTATGACTGACTGGGGTGCCCAATCCCCCATCAGCTCCACTGCCACCTCCCAAAAGCAAACTTCCTGGTGCCACACAAGGAGCCCACCCCAGCGTGGCAAAAGTTCCATGTCCTGTACATGCTGGGAGCCCACCCCAGCATGCTCATGTGCTCCCCTCCACCCCAGCACACAGTGTGACTGATGGGGGTGCCCAATCCCCCGTCGTCTCTACTGCCCCCCCAAAAGCAAACTTTCTGGTGCCACGCTGGTCTTAAAAGGGCTATGTTGAAAATTTGATGACAAAAGTCCGTAAAATGACTGTGTTATGAGCATGCATTGTGCAGTTTCCACGCACCCTCGTAAGTTCACGAATATGTAATATTTTCAGTCCAGATTTTCAACACTGCCATTTTTCCACACCTCCTTATGAACAGTGCAGCTGTCATTTTTCACACCCTGGCCAAAATGTGTTTTCGCACTTCCAGCGCAGAAATGCGTGGTCGCTGTTGGAAATCAGTGTTCAGGATAGAGTAAGAAAATCACAGTAACACTGTTCTTGAGCAGAGGTCCCAAAATACCTGTGTTGACAATCTGCTGTAAAAAAATCCCCAAACTAATTACTTTACGGGTGTACATTGCGCAGTTTCTACACACACTCATGACTTCACCAGTTTTTTTATATTTTCACTCCAGATTTTCAACATTGCCATTTTTTACACCTCCCCATGAACTGTACAGCTGTCATTTTTTACATTCTGTTTAAAATGTGTTTTCGCACCTGTGGTGCCAAATTGCGTAGTCACAATGCAAAATCAGCTTTTGGCTTACAACCTGATATTGCCACTGTTCATGAGTTGGGGGTCACAAAAAACCCATGTTGAAAATTCAGAGTGAAAATACTAACGAACGCTAGGGGGGTGTTGGGTTTACAACCATAACACCCAACCCTGTAGAGACTGACAGGCATTGGGGTGTGACTTGGGATTCTCGCATGTAATGCTCATGTCATTCCACCCCCACCTACACCCAGCAGCCAGTGACAGGCATCGAGGCATGCCTTGGACTCTTCGGCCCCAAAGTTCACCCCATTCTCCTATACTGCACTCATCTCACCATATTTCTTTATGGAATGGGGTGCGCATAAGGCCTAAAGACCCCAAGGCACACTGTGACACTTGTCGGTGTCTGCAAGGTTGGGTGTGGTGTAATGGCGTGGTCGATATGCCTGACGACCCAAAGGCACACCCCAATGCCTATAAGTCTCTGCAGGATGGTGGTGGGGTTGGCTTCAGTTCAGTACTTCACTGCCATTCCTATTATGCATCTCTCTAAATTCTACACTACCAATGCCAATGCCAGAAAGCAAACATTCAGCATTGACAAATGCTTGTTTATTTCAATCATCCAAAGCTGAGTTCTACACTGGTGGCACCTCGTTCAAGTGTTACTGCAGACCTGATTTTCTAAAGCAAGTATAAATAGTGTTCTTGTCCTGCCCTTTGACACAGAATGTGTCTTTTACTTTCTGAATTTCTAGTGAATTACACATTGCTTGCCAAGACACAGAAATCTAATTATAGGTTGTGGTTACCTGAACAGGTTATAAATACCACAGATTCACATACAGCATTACTTGGCATGAGAGCTGGTATAAAATATGAATTTTCTATACATGCTGGAATTTGTTAGGAATAAATTCATTATTGAGTGTGTGTGTGAATGGGGGTGAAGATTCTCTGCATTTGGTTTAAGGCTCCAGTATCTTTGTTTCTTTTTCTACACTTGTTCCCATATACTCGTAACCTTATCTGTACTGTACACACCTGAAACCTGTGCAGGATGAACAAGAAAATAACAGCAAACAGAAATGCTAAGTAATTGATGAGTTTGTCATCTCATTTTTATGTTGATTGCGTGCATGCACAAGAAACATGTTGCGGCAGCTTGCTGCAGAAGCAGGCTGTGGAAGTGCGGCACTGTTGTGGCCAATGCCCCCACTGCCTTTTGAGGCTTGGCCCTCTGTCCCCAATGGCATGGCACGCTGCTGCTGACACTAGTTCAGCCAGCATGCTGCAACCTTCAGAAGTTTTAGCTGCTGCAATCAGGGGCCACCTCGTGATTGCAGCATCATCCGCTGCAATATTGGAGTGACCCCTCATTGCAGGGCTCCCTTGCATTCCCGACCTGTTTGCCGAGGGGGTGTCTAATCCCCCTTAGCATCATGTCCCCTCTCCCTGTTCCTTTGCTGACAGGGGTGCCCAATCCCCGTCAGCATGCACCCCCCAGTTCTTGTGTGCCGAGGGGGATGTCCAATCCCCCTCGGCTCATGAGACCCCCACCATACCAGTATGTGCTGATAGGGGTGCACAGTCCCCATTGGCTCCAGTCCCCCCACCCAAAACATGCAGGTGGTATGCTGGGAGTCCACCCCAGTGTGCCACAAATACCTGCAAAAGGAAAAAACTGTCCAACGAAGTCTTTTTTTTTTTTATAAAACCCTGAAAAGAAGAAAACAGTCCCTCCCCGTCTGCGCCTCCTGCCCCTACCCGTGCCCTCCCACTGTGTACCCCCCTCTCCACACTCCTCCTCACCCCATACTTACCTCTGAAGTCTGGCGCGACGATCTTTGGTGGACTGGGAACATGTCTGCAGTCTTCAAAGCTAACCGTGAACGGAGGAAATGCCGGTAATCTGTATAATGGCATACTTAGGTTTTTTTAACTTTGGTGCATATCTCAGGCATTTTTTGGAATTTTAGAAACATAGAAACATAGAATTTGATGGCAGATAATGACCACTTGGCTCACCCAATCTGTCCATTTCCCTACTTGATGGATAAGCTGCAGATTCTAGTTAATCAACAGCTTACTTCCTCCTGCCCCCCACTAGAATTGCCTTATGCCTGTCCCATGCATTCTTGAATTCTCACATTGTTCCTGACTCCACAACCTCCTCAGGAAGGCTGTTCCATGAATTCACAACTCTCTCTGTGAAAAAGTACTTTCTAACATTACCTCTGAGCCGTCCCCCCTCTATCTTCAAATTGTGCCTCCTTGTTCTTGCACATCTCTTCTTCTGAAAGATACTACCTGTCAGAAGTGGGATGTTCGTGATCTGTATAAGGTCTGGTGGGCGGCGCGCCTAGCAAGATGATGTTTTGAACTAACTCCTCTTTACTGGTTATTGGTGAGATGAAGCCAACAGAGTGATGGTCCTGGATGGTGGTGAGGCCTTGTTTGGACAAGCTAAATGAAAATGAGGAGCCACTGTGAAATTTTGTGTGACCAGAAGAGTGACCAGAGTGATCGGATGGAGGTGATACAATGGTTAGTTAATTGCTGGATGGAGGCGGAGAGTCAGTATAAAGAAGCAGAACAAAGGTACCAGGAGGTGCTAAGCCAATTGACGGTAATGAGGGACAGTTTGGTTTTTCAAAGGCCTACGAAGAGGGCTGAAAAGATGTCCTGTGTGGATTGTGTGGACTGTGTTGAGGACCAGCTTCCTGTTCTACCCATGTTCCAGGGAATGTATTGGGTTGGAGATGATGGACATGATGGAAGATCGACATCAGACAAGTCCCCAGGTGAGACTGTTTTGGTATCTGGGGTGAAGGATGCGAGCAAAACAGAAGAGGCAGTAGGTGCCGAAGGGACTTGCTCATTGACTTGTAATAATGGTAACAACAAAAATGTTACTAATTTTTCTGCTGCTTGCTGGAAAATTGTGCAGGCAGAGGATCCGGAAATGCAGCAGATAAGTAGCCATGTTATCCTGAATAAAGATAGAACAGGTATGGATGGGGGAAAGGGGCAGTTATGGTGGTATGAAATGAAGGATGAGGTATTGTATCACATGAGACCAAACTCCCGTACAAAGCAGATAGATTCTAGGGTGGTGGTACCTCGTAGATATAGAAAGGATGTTTTAGATGCCTTGTGTATAAACACTAAACACATGAATCAAGAGGAAATGTTGGAAGCCTCATTCCTTCTTTTCATTGGCCTGGGATGTACAGTCAAGTGGCTCTGTATTTAAGGAGGTTGGCAGCCACTCAAGGAAGGAAAAGAACGTAATAATGGCTCCCTTGGAAAAGGGAGGGTGATTCAAGGGATATGAGTAGTAGATGGTAGAAACTTATAGTACTAGACAGGTTATGTAGTGAGGGAGGATTAGAGGAATAGCCACATGTAGGTAGTGTACCCAAGTGTCTTTCTGTCCAGTACTCAATCCCAGTATGTTTTAGGTACTGAGAGTAATGAAAGGGTTACTAGATAAAAGGAGTACTGGATGGAAGGTGCCAAAATAAAGTATTTAGATAAATTGTTTGAGAATTAGGAATGTACACATGTCTACATCATGGAATAACTGTCCGAAGAAAGAGTGAGGCAGATAGAAAGGAAAACACTCAATGGAAATAATGTGGTACACTAAAATAAAGAGTACCAGTATAATGAGGTTTCCATTATCCTGGGTGCAGGGTAATTGATTGGGACAGTTTCATTAAGGGTAAAAACCTGAGTTCAATTTAGTGAAGGAATATATCTATAAGCCATATTTAAGCTAAAGCCTGTTAACATCTTAAAGCAACAAGCTTAAAAATTAAGCACTATCTTTTTCATATTCTCTAACGACTGGAGGGTCGGCCACCTGCAATTGACTTTACTCTGTTTTCTTATATTTTTAGTCCTATCTTTGTTTTAGTTTTACTGTATTGAGATAGACAAAATAATAGCTTGTTTGCTTAAGAGATGTTGTTTCGTATATGTTGTTTTGAATTGCTGCTCTATTTCTGTAAGTAGTGAATGGGTAAAAAAAAAATTAAATTCATGTAAAATGATTTAGTCATGGTATCTTATGATGTTACAGATTATTTAAATACTCGCCAAGTTGGACAATATTTAATAAATTATATATGGTTCATAGTTCAGAATATAGAATATGGACATGGTATATTTAATGCAAGACGCAGTGTAAAATAGTTTTGAGTATTTATTGAGGTGGTGTAATTGATATGCTAAGGGACTCTTGGGATGGAGTTCTAAGATGTGGGTGGACCAGGGCTCTGGTAGGTTAACCCCCCCCCTTTCATTTTTCTTTTGAGCTAATGAGCTTTAATGAAGTTGGACAACCAAAAGATTTGGTTGCCCTCTTGGGTTGGGAGGAATGTCACAGTGTGGCTCTGTGATTAAAAAGTAAAATCTTATTTGTAGGGTAATAAGGGAGAACCCCCCCCCCAGAGAAGTTTGAAACTAGTAGAATTATTTTGTGATATAGGAAAAGATTCCTTGGTGTGGTTCTTGGGAGGTGCTAGTGAAAGATTTCAAATTGTTTAGATCCTGTGAGTAGATGTTCAGGTTTGCTGTTTAAACGATCGGTAAAGCTGCGCGACTGTGCGATCGTGCGCATGTTCGTGCAGTTTTAAATGTTGTTCCGTTTTTCATGTTTTCAAGCAGTAGCTTTTCCTTTGTATCCTGGGGGTAGTTATTCTCCTAAAATCATGGATTTGAACGGTTGGAATATTTTGTGTGGGGCCAGGCGCGGGGTGCTGTGAGCAGGAGCCAGGTAATATAGTATTATAAACGCAGAAGAAAGCATTTTTTTTGGAAACACTGAAAGTGCGTAAGTAGCCTTGCAATTTTTGTAGGTGGGAGCGCTGCTGGGGTTTTGGATGGCAACATGGATTGCCGGCAAGATTGTTGTACTGGTGTGTTCACCTTAGTGAGGGCATCCCCTTTTCTGACTGTATTGATTTTAATTACAAGAAGAAGGAACCCCCCCCCCCTTTTCTGTCAAGGAATGGTGTACGGTTTCTGTGATTCACTGCGGAGTCTGGAGTTGCAGTGGAGCCTCAGGTAAAATGTATATATTTAGTATCCTCGGGTTATTAGAGGAGGTTTGCTGTGGCATTGCCGTGGGATGCTTTGGTTGGGTGCCGATTTTCGGCTGCCGCTTGAGTGTGTCAGTGCGAATGTATGAGCGGTTGTTCATTCTTGTTGGTGCGCATAGCCGTGGAGGCATTTGGTCCTCTAGTTCTTAGTAAATTGAATTTATCTCTGTTTAAAATATGGAGAATTTCTTTTCTTACCCTTCGGAGGTGAATTTGCTTGGTTTAGAGTTGATTTGGTATTGGTCTGTAGACGAGGGGATTGTGAGCCTGGGAGCCCTGGAGTTTCTTCACTTTGGGTTGCAGCTTGCTCTTAAGCCGGCCGGCCATTTCTTTCCTTATTAAATACTATCAAAAAGGGGTGGTGCTTCCCTGATTGGGAAATAAAATTTAAAATGAATACAAAGGATATAAATTACTTTTGAGTTGGAGAGTATGTTGGTATATGAATTTAAAATGGTACAACATCTTTAAATAAAATAAATAAATATAATATAAAGAAATATAGTTAAAAATCTTAGGGAGGGGTGGGGTTTTAAAGTCACCTGACCCCTCCAAGGTATAAAGGTTGAACATTTAGTTCAGTTAGATTAGATCGACTTTGGGTCTGGAGGTGAACTCCGGGGAAAGCTGACAAAGTGCCATTTTGAAGTGCTCTGAGGAGTAAGATTGTATGTATATTTTGCACCAAATGGAAGGTTAAAGATGCAGGTTCAATTCCTATGGGTTAAAATGTAACTGAGGCTTGGAAAGCACTATTAACAGATGAAGAAGCTTGCTGTATAATGACTGTCTTCAGCCCGTTTGGAGCACTATTGATGATTATCCAAAGAAAATATCCTCTGCTAAAATGAAGAACTTTTCTGTTAATGAATAAATTGCTGAACATATATCATACTGCTATGGTGTCAAGTTGCTTGATTGCCCACGTATACCTACGCCCTACCACACTACCCTCTTGTACCTTGTAAATTCCCTTGAGATACTTGAAAGTTTCCATCATGTCCCCCCTCTCCCTCCTTTCCTCAAGGGTTTACATATTAAGCTGCTTTAGTCTCTCCTTGTATGTCTTCTGGTGCAGACCTTGCACCATTTTGGTTGCCCTCCTCTGAACAGCCTCCACTCTGTCTATATCTTTGCGGAGAAGGGGTCTGCAGAATTGCACGCAGTACTCCAGATGGGGTCTCACTAACTGTCTGTAGAGAGGGAATACAACTTCCTGTTTTCTACTGTAGATGCCTCTCCCTATGTATCCCAGTATCTCCCCAGCCCTCCTTACTGCCTTCTCACATTGCTTGCCCAACTTTAGGTCATCTGATATAATTACTCCTAGGTCTCTTTCGATTTTTGTTGTTGTTATTAACTCACCCCACATTGTGTATTCTTCCCCTGGGTTTTTGTTTCCCAGATGCATTACCTTGCACTTCTTGCATTAAACCCGAGTTGCCACGTATTTGACCATTCCTCCAACCTTGCCAAGTCCCTTTTCATTCTTTCCACCCCACCTTGTGTATCAACCCTGTTGCAGATCTTTGTGTCATCTGCAAAGAGGCATACCTTTCCTTTCCAGGTGCTCTCCATTGTCTCTTATAAAGATATTAAAGAGGACTGGTCACAGTACCGAACCCTGCAGTATCCCGCTAGTTACCCTCCTTTCTTCACTGTGGACTCCATTTACTATTACTCTTTGCGTCCTGTTGTCCAGCCAGTATTTTATCCAGGCTACCACCTTGGGACCCACTCCAAGGCTGGCTAACTTGTATATTAATCTTTTGTGTGAGACTGTGCCGAATGCTTGCTAAAATCTAGGTAGGCCATATCCACAGCCCCTCCCTGGTCTACTACTTTGGTCACCCAGTCAAAGAAATCTATTAGGTTCGTCTGACCTTCCTGCTGTGAAACCATGCTGGCTTGGGTCCTGTGCCCCACTGGCCTCTAGGTACTCAACAATTCTTTCTTCAGAAGTGATTCCATCATTTTCCCTACCACTGATGTCAAACTAACCAGTCTGTAGTTTCCTGCCTCTGCTCTGCTCCCACTTTTGTGAAGTGGAATCACATTTGCCCTCCTCCAGTCCTTAGGTATCACTCCATCCTCCCATGATTTGTTAAAGAGAGTAGTCAGTGGTGTTACTAGTTCTACCCTTAGTTCTTTTAGTATTCTTGGGTGAATCTCTTCAGACCCCATTGCTTTGTCCACCCTCAGTTTCAAGAGTTCTTTCAAAACCCTTTCTTCTGTGAAAGGACTGGTATCGACCCCTCCCATTCAGAGTTTCTCCCTTGTTTGGTTTAGGCACCTCCTCCTCCTCATCTGTTGTGAATACTGAGCAGAAATATTTGTTCAGTATCCCTGCTTTTTCACTGTCACCCTCTGCCCACATTCAATCTCCTTTATTAAGTCTCTGTATCCCTCCCTTGGTCTTTCTTTGCTACCTAATGTACCTATAAAAGGTTTTATCTCCCTTCTTAATAGAGTTGGCTATCTTTTCCTCAGTTTCTGCCTTTGCTATTCCGACTGCCTTCCCTGCTTCCTTCCGCTTTAACTGATAAAGTTCTCTGTCCTGCTCCTTCTGTGTTTCCTTATATTTCCTGAATGTTATCCTGTTCTTCTTAACCATCCCTGCCACCTCTTTTGAGAACCATGGTAGTTTTTTTTGTTCATTTTGTTTTATTGATTTGCTTCACACAAAGGCTTGTTACCTCTGCTATGGCTGTTTCGATTATTCCCCATTGTTCCTCCACCCCTCCTTCTTGCCCATGTGCTAGTGCTTTTCAAAGCACTCTCTCATTTTCCCAAAGTCATCCTTCCTAAAGTCCAATACTCTTGTTTTTGTATGGCTTGTCTCTATGGCTGTGTTTATTGTGAACCACACTGTTTGGTGGTCACTTGTTCCCAGATGGCTACCCACTTCTAAATCTGAGATCCTTTCTCCTTCCCCATTTGAGAGTACCAGGTCTAAGATTGCTCCCTCCTGAGTGGGTTTCAACACTAGCTGTCTGAGGCATGCCCCCTGTAGAGCATCAAGAATGACCCTGCTCTTGGATGTGCCTGCAGCAAAGGTGCTCCAGTTAACAACTGGCATATTCAGGTCCCCCATCAACAATATATCCCCTTTTTCTGACATTTTAAGGATGCCTTCTATCATTTCCTTGTCCATTTCCTCTCCCTGAGATGGGGGTCTGTACACATTCCCATGCGGATTGTGGTGCCATTTCCTGTCTCCAGGGTGACCCATAGTGACTCATCAACTTCCTGTTTACTCTTTAGTTATGTTGCTTTAATCCCTTCCCTTATATAGAGAGCTACTACTCCTCCTCTTTTGGCACCAAATTTTCAACATGGGTTTTTTGGGACCCCTCTGCAAGAATTCTGTCACTGTCGTAGCGTTATTCGGCCCTGAAAAGTGATTTTGAGGTCACTGCACACAATCACCTTTTGGGACTGATTAACAAAATGACAGTGCCAGTGTCCATGATGTGGACTCTCAAAAGGCCTATGTTGCAAATTTGGTGGAAAAAATCAAAAAAATGACTGTTTTACGAGCGCGCGTTGCGCAGTTGCTACGCACGCTTGTAACTTCGCGAATTTGCAATATTTTCAGGCCAAAACTTCAACACTGTCATTTTTTCACTCCTCCTTGTGAACAGTACAGCTGTCATTTTTCACATCCTGGCCGAAATGTGTTTTTGTGCTTCCGACGCAGAATAGCGCGGTCACTGTCGGAATTTAGTGTTCAGGACAGATTAAGAAAATGACAGTGACACTGTTCATGAGCAGAGGTCCTAAAATGCCTATGTTGAGAATTTGGTGATGATACTCCACAAAATGACTGTGCTGCGAGTGTGCGTTGCGCTGTTTGCACGCACACTCGTAACTTCGCAATTTTATAATATTTTCACTTCATATTTTCAGCACTGCCATTTTCCCACATCTAATTATGAACAGTACAGCTGTCATTTTTCACATCCTGGCCAAAATATGTTTTTGCACGTTCCAACGCAGAATAGCACTGCTGCTGTGGGAAATCACTGTTCGGGACAGAATAAGAACATGACAGTGATATTGTTCATGAGCAGAGGTCCTAAAATGCCTATATTGAAAATTTGGTGATGACAGCCCATCAAATGACTGTGTTACAAGTCTGCATTGTGCAGTTTCCACGCACCCTTGAAACTTCGCAGATTTGTAATAATGTCACGCCAGATTTGCAACACTGCCATTTTTTCACACCTCCTTATGAAGAGTACAGCTGTCATTATTCACATCCTGGCCAAAATGTGTTTTCGCACTTCCAGTGCAGAATAGCGTGGTTGCTGTAGGAAATCAGTGTTCGGGACAGATTAAGAAAATGACAGTGACACTGTTCATGAGCAGAGGTCCTAAAATCCTCATGTTGAAAATTTGGTGGCGAAAGTCCATAACATGACTGTGTTACAAGAGTGCATTGAACTGTTTAAACGCACCCCTGTAACTTGCAAATTTGTGTTTTTTTCATGCCACATTTTCAACACTGGCATTTTTTCACACCTCCTTATGAACAGTACTACTGTTATTTTTCACATCCTGGCCTAAATATGTTTTTGCACTCCTGCCGCAGAATATCACGGTCACTGTGGGAAATCAGTGTTTGGGACAGATTAAGATCAAGCAAGTGAGGGGGGGGGGAGTGACCGAGCTCAACTAAGCTCTGTCGGGACTGCTGCGGATTTCTTTGAGGGCAGAAAAAGGCCCCAACACGGGAGCCCAGTACAAAAGGGCAGCCTGCAGTGCCAGGAGAAACAGAACGAGAGAGCGAGTGAGGGAGGGAGAGTGAGCGAACTCCAAGGAGCTCTGTCGGGACTGCTGTGGATTTCTTTGTGGGCAGAAAAAAGCATCAATGCAGGCAGGGACCCAGTACAAAAGGGCAGACTGCAGCGCGGAGAGAGAGACAGAAAGAGCGAGTGAGAGGGGGAATGAGTGAACTCAATGGAGCTGTGTCAGGACTGCTGTGGATTTCTTTGTGGGCAGAAAAAGGTGCCAATGCAAGCAGGAGCCCTGTACAAAAGGGCAGCCTACAGCGTTGAGAGAAATAGAATGAGCAAGTGAGAAGGGGAGTGAGCGAGCTCAATGGAGTTGTGCCAGAACTTTAGAGTTGTCCACCCTCCCGCCCAGGGTGCTCCATTGTCCTATATTACAGCAGGGTCTCTGGAGTGGAGACAAAGCAATGACTGGATACCCTCACACCTCCCTATGAACAGTACAACTGTCATTTTTCACATCCTAGCCAAAATGCGTTTTCGAACTTCCAGTGCAGAATAGTGCGGTCGCTGTGGAAATCAGTGTTCAGGACACATTAAGAAAACCACAGTGACACTGTTCATAAGCAGAGGTAATAAAATGCCTATGTTGAAAGTTTTGAGATGAAAGTCCATAAAATGACTGTATTACAAGCGTGCATTGTGCAGTTTCCACTCACCCTTGTAACTTCACAAATCAGTAATATTTTCATGCCACATTTTCAACACTGGCATTTTTTCACACCTCCTTATGAACAGTACAGCTGTCATTTTTCACATCCCGGCCTAAATATGTTTTTGCCTCCTGCCGCCAGAATACTTACATTCGCTGTGGGAAATCAGTGTTTGGGACAGATTAAGATCGAGCGAGTGAGTGGGGGGAGTGACCGAGCTCAACTGAGCTCTGTTGGAACTGCTGCAGATTTCTTTGTGGGCAGAAAAAGTCCCCACTGCTGGAGGCCAGTACAAAAGGGCAGCCTGCAGCACTGGGAGAAACAGAACGAGAGAGCGAGTGAGGGAGGGGGAGTGAGCGAACTCAACAGAGCTCTGTTGGGACTGCTGTGGATTTCTTTGTGGGCAGAAAAATACATCAATGCAGGCAGGTGCTCAGTACAAAAGGGCAGCCTGCAGCGGTGGGAGAAACAGTACGTGCGAGTGAGAGAGGGGGACTAAGTGAGCTCAATAGAGCTCTATCAGGACTGCTGTGGATTTCTTTGTGGGCAGAAAAGGGCGCCAATGCAGGCAGGAGCCCAGTACAAAAGGGCAGCCTACAGCGCCGGGAGAAATGGAACGAGTGACTGAGAGAGGGAGTGAGTGAGCTCAACGGAACTCTGTTGGGACTGCTGCAGATTTCTTTGTGGGCAGAAAAAGGCACCACCGGAGGCAGGAGCCCAGTACAAAAGGGCAGCCTGCAGCACCAGGAGAAACAGAATGAGCGAGTGAGAGAGGGGGAATGAGCAACCTCAACGGAGCTCTGTCAGGACAGCTGTGAACTTCTTTGTGGGCATAAAAAGTTGCCAACACAGGCAGGAGTCCAGTACAAAGGGCAGCCTGCATCGCGGGGAGAGACAGAACACTCGAATGAGAGAGGGGGAGTGAGTGAACTCAATGGAGCTGTGTCAGGACTGCTGCAGATTTCTTTGTGGGCAGAAAAAGGTGCCAATGCAAGCAGGAGCCCAGTACAAAAGGGCAGCCTGCAGCATCAGGAGAAATAGAATGAGTGAGTGAGTGAGAGAGGGGGAGTGAGCGAGCTCAATGGAGCTGTGCCAGAACTTTAGAGTTGCCCACCCTCCCATCGGGGTCCTCCACAGTCCTATATTACAGCAGGGTCTCTGGAGTGGAGACAAAGCAATGACTGGATATGCCCACACCTCCTTATGAGCAGTACAACTGTCATTTTTCACATCCTGGACAAAATACGTTTTCACACTTCCAGCATAGAATAGTGCGGTCGCTGTGGGAACTCAGTGTTCAGGACACATTAAGAAAACCACAGTGACACTGTTCATAAGCAGAGGTCATAAAATGCCTATGTTGAAAATTTGGTGATGACAGCCCATCAAATGACTGTGTTACAAGTGTGCATTGCGCAGTTTTCACGCACCCTTGTAACTTCGCAGATTTGTAATAATGTCACGCCAGATTTTCAACACTGCCATTTTTTCACACCTCCTTATGAAGTGTACAGCTGTCATTATTCACATCCTGGCCAAAATGTGTTTTCGCACTTCCAGTGCAGAATAACGTGGTTGCTGTGGGAAATCAGTGTATGGGACAGATTAAGAAAATGACAGTGACACTGTTCATGAGCAGAGGTCCTAAAATCCCCATGTTGAAAATTTGGTGGCGAAAGTCCATAACATGACTGTGTTACAAGAGTGCATTGAACTGTTTAAACGCACCCCTGTAACTTGCAAATTTGTATTTTTTTCATGCCACATTTTCAACACTGACATTTTTTCACACCTCCTTATAAACAGTACAACTGTTATTTTTCACATCCTGGCCTAAATATGTTTTTGCACTCCTGCTGCAGAATAGTACGGTCACTGTGGGAAATCAGTGTTTAGGACAGATTAAGATCGAGCGAGTGAGAGGGGGGAGTGACTGAGCTTAACTAAGCTCTGTTGGGGCTGCTGTGGATTTCTTTGAGGGCAGAAAAAGGCCCCAACACGGGAGCCCAGTACAAAAGGGCAGCCTGCAGTGCCAGGAGAAACAGAACGAGAGAGTGAGTGAGGGAGGGAGAGTGAGCGAACTCAAAGGAGCTCTGTCGGGACTGCTGCGGATTTCTTTGTGGGCAGAAAAAAGCATCAATGCAGGCAGGGGCCCAGTACAAAAGGGCAGACTGCAGCATGGAGAGAGACAGAACAAGCATTTGTCAATGCCGAATGTTGCTTGCTTGTATGTGCTGTTTAGGTATTTGGAAGTGACAGTTTCATGCCTTCCTCCCAAGACATCCACTGTGTCTTCCCGTTCAGTATTCACAGAAGAGTGAGAGGGGCAAGGGCCACAGCAGTACAGCAGTTGCCAAGGGGGTGAAGAGGTGGACAATAGTCCATTCAAAGGCAAAAGAGTCCTGCAGGAGCTCACTAAATTGAAGGTAGACAAAGCGATGGAACCAGATGGCATACGCCCAAGGATATTAACAGAACTGCGAAGGGAGATAGCAGTACCTCTGGCAGCCATTTTCCCTGAATCATTCAACATGAGTGAATTGGAGGAGGCACATGTTGTCCCTCTACACAAGTCCCAAGTCCGGCAGCAGGGAGGAGGCAGGGAACAATAGGCCATTCAGCCTCACCTCATTAGTGGGGAAGATCATGGAGACATTGCTTAAAGAAAGGATAGTGGGGCATCTAGATGCCATCGGAACCCAGGACCATAGACAACATGGATTCACAGTGGGGACATCATGTCCGATAAATCTGGTTGATTTATTTGACTGAGTGACAAAGGAAGTGAATCAGGGTGGGGCAGTGGACAATGCTTACCTTGATTTCAGCAAAGCCTTTGACACCATCCCATATAGGAGGCTGATAAACTAGCTGGGTAGGCTGGACATGGAGGAAAGGGTGGTAAACTGGGTTAGAAACTGGCTAACAGACAGGAGGCAGAGATTGGTGGTAAATGGTATGCAGTCTAGGGAGAGGGGGCGACCAGTGGGGTGCTGCAGGGATCGGTCCTGGGGCCAGTTCTGTTCAATGTCTTCATTAGTAATATTGCAGAACATCTGAAGGGAATTTTTTCACCAAATTTTCAACATAGCCATTTAAGACCTCTGCTCATGAACAGTGTCACTGTGATTTTCTTAATTTGTCCGATACATTGATTTACGCTTTACCGACTGCGCCATTGTGCACTACATGGGCGGAAACCGCTTTGTGTGAGATGTGAAAAATGACAGCTGTGCTGCTCATAAGAAGATGTGGTAAAATGGCAATGTTGAAAATCTGGAGTGAAAATATTGAAAATTCCGAACTCTACGAAGCGTAGGAACTGTACAATGCTTAAGTAAAACAGTCATTTTAGAATTTTTCACCAAATTTTCAACATAGCCATTTTAAGACCTCTGCTCATGAACAGTGTCACTGTGATTTTCTTAATTGTCCGTACATTGATTTAGCACACCAACTGCGCCATTGTAAGCTACATGAGCAGAAACACATTTTGGGTGAGATGTGAAAAATGACAGCTGTACTACTCATAAGAAGGTGTGGTAAAATGGCAATGTTGAAAATCTGGAGTGAAAATATTGAAATTTAGCGAACTTACGAGCCTGCGTAGGAACTGCGCAACACATGCTCGTAAAACAGTCAAGTTTTGGAATTTTGGCACCAAATTTTCAACATGGGGTTTCTGGGACCCCCTTCTCATAAATGATGTCACTGTCATGGCATTAGTCAGGCCTGAAGGGTGATTTTGCGCAGTGACTGCGCAGTGACTGCGAAATCACCCTTCGGGCGCGAATGACGCCATGACAGTGACATTGTTCATGAGAAGGGGTACCAAAAACTCCGTGTTGAAAATTTGGTGCAAAAATTCCCAAAAATGCCCGAGATATGCAACAAAGTTGAAACCCCCCTATCTAGCCCATTATACAGCTTACCGGCATTTCCTCAGTTCGCGGTCGGCTTTGAAGAGTGCAGACGTGTTCCCGGTCCACTGAAGATCGTCGCGCCGGAGTCCGGAGGTAAGTATGGGGTGAGGGGGTGTGGGGAGGCTGGGTGCGCAGTGGGTGGGTGCGGGTAGTGGGAGGGGGTTGGGAGACGCCGGGACCGCTTTTTGTTTTACAGGTTTTTTAAAAATGACTATGTGGGATGTTTGCGACACTGGGGTGGGCTCCCAGCATAGCACAAGGACATTGGGGGGCATTCAGCCGATGGGGATTGGGCACCCCGTCGGACCATGGCGTTTGTTGCCACACTGGGTGGGCTCCCAGCGTGGCACAGAGGCAGGGGACGTTCACCGATGGGGATTGGGCACCCCGTCGGCCAAAGGATGCTTGCCATGCTGGGGTGGGCTCAACGTGGCATAGTACTAGAGGGATGCAGCTCAGCCACGAGGTTGGGCACCCGTCGGCTATACAGTGCGTCTGGGAGGGCGGGCGTGCGCCGGCAGGTGTCTGTGGGGAGCTGCTGTGAGCAGTTGATATCTTATTGGTGCTCACTGAAGTGTAGCTCCCCCTTTCAACTGTATGCCACTGCATTTTGGAGCATGTCATAGACAGCTCCAAAATGCATTGGCTTACAGGGGCCGCGCATGCCAACACACTGACTGAATTGGAGGAGGAGGTGACACACCTCTGAAATCTCCGATGATGGCACTATGTTTCTTGCACATGCGTGCAAGCAACATAAAAAGTGAGTGAGAGAGGGGGAGTGACTGAACTCACTGGAGCTGTGTCAGCACTGCTGTGGATTTCTTTGTGGGCAGAAAAAGGTGCCAATGCAAGCAGGAGCCCTGTACAAAAGGGCAGCCTACAGCGTTGGGAGAAATAGAATGAGCAAGTGAGAAGGAGAGTGAGTGAGCTCAATGGAGTTGTGCCAGAACTTTAGAGTTGTCCACCCTCCCGCCCAGGGTGCTCCATTGTCCTATATTACAGCAGGGTCTCTGGAGTGGAGACAATGCAATGACTGGATAAGCTCACACCTCCTTATGAACAGTACAACTGTCATTTTTCACATCCTGGCCGAAAAGCGTTTTCGCACTTCCAGTGCAGAACAGTGCGGTCACTGTGGAAATCAGTGTTCAGGACACATTAAGAAAACCACAGTGACACTGTTCATAAGCAGAGGTAATAAAATGCCTATGTTGAAAATTTTGAGGAGATCACGTTATGTGTCTGGCGGGTTAGCCACAGTCCCAGATAGCTCCCGCTCCACCTCCGTATTTTATTGCTTTTAAGTATTTTAACAGCCACTTACTGTTAGCAAAATTCAGTCAGAGAAGACCTGGACAATACGCGATACCTCTCCACCGAGCATCAGCGTCCCGCAGCGTGTTTGCAAACAGTTATGGAGACTGAGATGAGGGCGGCCCTCCCCAAGCATACTCCGCCAGTCTCGCCGGATAAACAGTCTAAGAAGGCCAAACAGGCCCAATCGTCGGCTTCAGCTAAGCACCTAACAGCTCTTGTTAGCCCCACACCACTCTCCGAGGAGCGCTTTCTAGAGGAGATGCAACCTTTTAAAGAGGCGCTTACAGAAATCACGGCTGAGTTGAAAACCCTGCGCAACGAGATGACCAGCGTTAAACAGAATGTTGCGGACAATCAAGCATGTATTCACTCTCTAGAATCCTGGAAGGATAAAACGGAGCCAGAACTGATTAAATTAAAGCAGCAGATCATAAAGCTACAGCAGAAGGCTGAGGATCTAGAAGGCCGCAGCCGACGTAATAATATTTTGATACATGGGCTCCCTGTAGGTGCGGAAGGCCCTTCACCCATTGTCTTTATACAAGCGCTGCTTGCCAAAATAGTGGGTCCCTCTCCACATAACTCTGCCTATATATTAGAAAGGGCGCACAGATCTCTTAGGCCAAAGCCGGAAGCCTCAGCACCCCCCAGGCCTATAATAATCAAGATGTTGAATTACCTGGAAAGGCAGCATATTCTTCTAAAGGTTAAGGAGCTGCAATCCATTTCCTGGGAGGGGAAAAAGCTTTGGATCACACAGGACCTGCCGCATGAAACTCGCCAGAGACATGCAACATTCCATCCAATAGTTAGTAAGTTAATCGCTGCCAGCATCAGATTTAGAATGGCCTACCCTGCACGTCTTCAAGTATGGCTGGAAGGGAAATGGCACTCTTATGAATCCAACTCGCAAGCCCAGGTCGATTTAGCCCAGAGGCTTCCCTCTCTTTTTAAAACCCCTGATTCAATTAAAGAGTGGCCTTTGGAAAGATACAGATATGGGGTTTGTGAACACCTTCAATTTATGTTGCCTCCTAATATCTGTGCAACGATAGCATCTACCACTATTCACTTTGTTTTTTTTTTACCTGAGAAAGGGGGACTGGGAAGGTCATCATGTGCAGCTTACTCCTTCTGCCAGGTGGTTGGTACCCCGAGATTTCATGGGGAAAGCCTTGGGAGCTCTGGTGCTCAGGCATTGTTGTGAAGACTCCAGAGAGAACCTCTTTCGAGAGGCAGTTTCTAGGACTTCAATTTCTGAGCTGCACCGCCGTGTCCACAGTTGGTTCCCTGGGAAACACTCCATCACAGCTTCAGGTTCCAGCACACTAAGTTGATGGATATCATACCACTTAATATGACTCCCCTCCCTAATCCCCCCTTCCCCCTTTTTTTTTTCTTTCAGGATCCAAGCAACCTCGACCCAGCTATGGTTGATCTGCTCGTCGGACTGAAGTGTTAAACTTCTCTTCTGTAATTTCAGGGCCTTATTCGATGCCCCGGTTTATGATCTGACAGAGGGCTTTATAGTATGAGGAGCTCTCGAGTTGTGAGGTATCCGGTCTTCTGTCCTATGAAGGCTGATCTGGCAACGGACTTGGGGGTGGGGGAGGAGGGATGAAGTGGATTGACAGACATCCAACTGCGTACTGGGAAATGGGGATCCCTAGCTTTCTCCCTGAGGAGTTCATCTACATAATTACTGGGAAAGTGGACTGTCAGACTGTTGGATGTTATTGCAAGATAATTATATTTGGCTGTCTTTTGTATAACTTTCTAGTTTTGATTAATGTCAGTCGATTTGCCTTTAAAGAGACAGAAAGGGGGGGTTATGCTAGGGCTTTTGAAGTTACACTATTAAACCTAATTGTTGTTAGTGGATTATTAGAAGGGGTTAAGCAGGGGGGACCTGTTCTATATAGTTGTAAGGGAATGTTGAGTGGGGGAGAGAGGGAGGATTTGTATATTTCTTTAGATTGGTCTGTTGACAGTATGCAGTGGTTTTGTTATCACGGGCAGATATGGGACTATCTCTATGGGGGGGTGCTGTGGTGCATAAGTTAAAGTTACTTACGATACAGGCTATGCAATTCAATACAGGGATCACTGGCATTGAACTTTAACAGATTTGTGACGTGGAACGTTAGAGGGGTCCGCACACCCACTAAGAGAGCGCAAATACTTAGCCACCTGGTTTTGTTGCAAGCCAGAATTGTTTTCATTCAGGAAATGCATCTTCTGTCCAACGAAGCTATCAGCTTGCGCAACAAAGGTTTTGGACAAGTTTTTGCTGCGGGCGTTTCATCCAATAAGGGGGGAACGGCTATTCTTATACACCGTTCAATTCCTTTTCAAGTCAAATCTACCGTTGCAGATCCGAAGGTAGATACATTATACTACATGGTATCTTAGACCATATGGACATTGTGCTAGGGAGCATATATGCTCCTGAGAGGAGAACTCGGTTTCTTTATGGCGTTACAGGGTAAACTATGTGATTTTATATCCCTTCTGATGATTCTTGGTGGGACTGGAATTTACCCCACGAAGACCTAGACAGATCATTCTCTAATTAAACCTCTTTCCATGGCTCAGAAAGTACTCTCAGACTTTATAATCTTGCTTGGGTTATGTGACCCATGGAGATTGCAGAATCAACCACTCGCCTATTTACTTTTCAGTCTATGGTCCATGCTACATGGACCAGGCTAGATATATATTACTTAGCACCTCTCTCCTACAGGGCTTAGTAACTCTGGTATAGAGCCTATAGTTCTGTCGGATCATCGACAGTTTGGCTGGATTTGGCACTCAATAACGGACACCGCAGAGATACGCTATGGCGGCTTAACAACCAACTCCTGAAAGACGAGCATACGGTATCTAGAATATCCGATCTGATTCGAGACTTCTTTGTGCATAACCAAGGGTCAGTCATAAGAGCTGACCATGAATGGTGTGCTCTGAAATGCTACTTAAGAGGAGAATTCATCCGTTTAGCTTCCACGTGTAAAAGGAAGAATGAGGCTAAGGCCTCTGCGCTTTTGTCTCAGATCAAAACCCTTGAAAACTCCCTTTCTTCGAGATCCTCACAGGATTCTTTGAAAACACTTCTATCTTTAAGGAATCAATACTCTCTATTGCTTCAAGACAGAATCAATTTGCCACACTGAGATCCGTGCAAAATATATAGAACAAGGTGAAAAGGGCAAGCCACCTTTTGGCCTTGAGGCTCAGGAAACAGGAGTCTTCTAGACTTATAAATTCGATTGAGGCTCCTACTGGGAGATTAAGACTCATCCCAAGGAAGTAGTGTCTACACTTGCAGAAACTACTTCTCTTCATTATATAGCAAATCTGCTACTCCGCCAGCTCCGTCAGAGATGTTAAAATATCTTGCAACAATACCTCTACCATCTCTTTCCCCTGAACAACAACAATCATTAATCATACCTATTTCCATCCAGGAGATATTATCAGCCATCAAAGAACTTGCGTTCAACAAAGCCCCTGGCCCAGATGGCCTTTCTTCCAATTTTTATAAAATATTTGCTAAGGACCTTGCACCGGGTTTGCTTCGTCTATACCAATATTTGCTCTCGGGAAATATACAAGACTCGACACTCTCGGAGGCTCTCATTATTCTTCTACTTAAACCGGGTAAACCCGCACACCTCCCCTCGAGTTACCGGCCGATATCACTCTTAAATAGCGATATTAAGATTCTCGCCAAGATCTTGGCTAAGAGAATAGAAGCGATCTGGATCTCTTTAATTAGTCCGGAGCAAATAGGTTTTGTCGCTAATAGGTCCCCAACGGATCATCACCGTAAACTTCAGTATATTATCAACACAGCAAAATCCTCACCCGTCCCAATGGCCCTAATTTCTCTCGACACGGAAAAAGCGTTTGACAGGGTGGATTGGATGTTTCTTTGGGCTACATTGCAAGCTATGGGCTTTCCACCCCTGTTTATTAGCTGGATCCAAGCACTATATTCGAGGCCCACAGCTAGGTTGTATTGTAATGGGATCCTTTCCGATCTTTTTTCTCTTACCTCAGGTACCAAGCAAGGCTGCCCACTGTCTCCCTTTTTGTTTAATCTATATCTTGAACCCCTCCTTAGACGATTAACCTCATCCCCATTAATTGCTGGCATCTCCGTAGTCAAATATCCTGCTAAAATTTCAGTTTTTGCAGATGATATTCTCCTTCATCTTTCCAATCCAGTTTCCTCCCTAGAGGCTGCTCTAACAATAATTAATGATTTTAGTCAACTTTCAAACTATAAACTCAATGTTAGTAAAACAGAAATTTTTCCCCTTAACCATTTCACCCATAGTTCAGACTTTGCACACTTTGGGATGAAGTGGGTCCCACACTCCATAAAATATTTAGGGATACACATTACCCTAACCACTTCCCAATCTCGGAAACTGAACCTGGACAATTTATGGTATGATATCCAACAGGATTTAACGAGGTGGGCCAAACTCCCGTTGTCGTTCTGGGGTAGAGTTAACGCTGTCAAAATGAATGTACTCCCTAGAGTTTTTTATCCACTTAACATGCTCGATTTGTGGCTGCCAATGTCTTACTTCCAAAAAATTCACTTGGGTATCAGTTCGTTTATTTGGAATGGCAAAACTGCTAGAATATCATACCATAAGTTATCCCATTCCAGAAATTACGGAGGCCTTCGTCTCCCTAATTTTTTATTATACTATTGGGCTTCACATCTGTGTAAGTGTGGGAAATGGCTGGCTGGCTCGAATGCCCGTATATGTAAGGAGTATACTCCAGTTTGGCTACAGGAAGAACAGGAGCTTCTTAAAGTCTATAATATAGCTCCAGCCTCTCTTTTCTATATATCCAAAAAACATATACCAAAAACGTTTCAATCTCTCCCGCTCGGGACCTCCCTTAATGTTATTTCCCAGTTTTTTAAACATTATAAAATCTCTCCAGTGTCAGATCTCTCCCAGCCTATCTGTGAAAATCCCAATTTATATATAGGTAACGTTTTGATAATGAAAAAATGGATACCAGCCCTTTCTGAGTGTAAAGTCTCAGACTTTGACACGTCAGATTGTATGTTAACTGTGGAGGAAGTTCTGAGGAAGTTCGAATGTCCGGTTACAGCCACTTTCAAAATCACTCAAATCATACATCTGCTGAGCAAAATGTTTGGGCGTAGTACCAAAATTTCCTATTTGGCTGATTTCCTTCAACAAATCTCCACTATGGTTAGTAAACCGCACTCCATTTCCAATGTCTATAGTATGCTTTACATATTCCCTGAAGCTCCAACAATCACTGGTGCTCCAATATGGCAAGACCTCTATTCGGACAAAAGAGTTAATTGGCAGAATGTGTGGAGAGATTTATATATCTACCATACCCAGGATAGGTATAGGATAATGCAATACAATATCTTAAACAATCTTTACTACACCCCTGTTAAATTGACTCAAATGAGGCGTATATCCTCAGCAATTTGTACTAGGTGTCAGAAGGAAGAGGGCACCTTATTACATATATATTATGGTTGTGAGTTGGTATAGCCTCTATGGAAACAAATAGAGTTAACTACAGACCCTATCTTAGGATTGCGTGGATTATTTTCCCCTAAAACTTGTATTTTTGGAGATTATTCTGTAATCCCAGTCAGAGAGAAGAGATACCAACTAGCCTTACTATCGATGGCGGTTAAAAAATTAGTGCTCAGGCACTGGAAAGATCAAGCCAGTCTGACGTACTTGGAGTGGTTACATGAGCTATGTTTCGCTCTCCAGACCGAACATTTACTTGCACAAATGAACCGTCGTCAATCTTCTTTTATGACCAAGTGGGGCAAGCTTTATGCCCTTTACTTGATTTGAGGTCGGGCCCAGATATAGATGATATGCTTCCCCCCTGAGCTAATGAGACCAAGAAGAAAATCTTATTTTAATTTCCCTTCCTTTCTCTTTCTACTAATTTCTATCCATTTACCTCTTTACTCTCTTTATTCGACCGATTATCTCTACCTGTCCGTATGTGATACAGCCTATAAGAGGCACAATACTTATGCACCACAGCACTAAATGGGGGTTAGGGGGCGGGGATTATTCTGGTGAATATCTTTGTCGGTTTTTACTCTTTGGGATTTTTTTTGATCTTTTTCTTTCTCTTTTAGGATTGTATGCCTGTTCAAAAATGTACTTCTCTTGTATTGTGTCAAACATGTTCTGAGTTCTATATTATAAAATAAACCAAATAAAAAAAAAAAAGAAAATAAAATTTTGAGATGAAAGTCTATAAAATGACTGTGTTACAAGCGTGCATTGTTCAGTTTCCACTCACCCTTGTAACCTCGCAAATCAGTAATATTTTCATGCCACATTTTCAGCACTGGTATTTTTTCACACCTCCTTATGAACAGTACAGCTGTCATTTTTCACATCCTGGCCTATATATGTTTTTGCACTCCTGCCGCAGAATAGCATGATTGCTGTGGGAAATCAGTGTTTGGGACAGATTTAGAGCGAGTGAGTGAGTAGGGGGAGTGACCAAGCTCAACTGAGCTCTGTCGGAACTGCTGCAGATTTCTTTGTGGGCAGAAAAAGTCCCCAATGTGGGAGGCCAGTACAAAAGGGTAGCCTGCAGCACTGGGAGAAACAGAGCGAGAGAGCGAGTGAGGGAGGGGGAGTGAGCGAACTCAACAGAGCTCTGTTGGGACTGCTGTGGATTTCTTTGTGGGCAGAAAAAGACATCAATGAGCAGAGGCTCAGTAAAAAAGGGCAGCCTGCAGCGGTGGGAGAAACAGTACGAGCGAGTGAGAGAGGGGGACTGAGTGAGCTCAATAGAGCTCTATCAGGACTGCTGTGGATTTCTTTGTGGGCAGGAAAGGGCGCAATGCAGGCAGGAGCCCAGTACAAAAGGGCAACCTGCAGCGCCGGGAGAAATGGAACGAGCGACTGAGAGAGGGAGTGAGTGAGCTCAACGGAACTCTGTTGGGACTGCTGCAGATTTCTTTGTAGGCAGAAAAAGGCACCACTGGAGGCAGGAGCCCAGTACAAAAAGGCAGCCTGCAGCACCAGGAGAAACAGAATGAGTGAGTGAGAGAGGGGGAATGAGCAACCTCAACGGAGCTCTGTCAGGACAGCTGTGAGCTTCTTTGTGGGCAGAAAAAGTTGCCAACACAGGCAGGAGTCCAGTACAAAGGGCAGCCTGCAGCGTGGGGAGAGACAGAACGCTTGAATGAGAGAGGGGGAGTGAGTGAACTCAACGGAGCTGTGTCAGGACTGCTGCAGATTTCTTTGTGGGCAGAAAAAGACGCCAATGCAAGCAGGAGCCCAGTACAAAAGGGCAGCCTGCAGAGTCAGGAGAAATAGAATGAGTGAGTGAGTGGGGGTGACAGAGCTCAATGGAGCTGTGCCAGAACTTTAGAGTTGCCCACCCTCCCATCGGGGTCCTCCACAGTCCTATATTACAGCAGGGTCTCTGGAGTGGAGACAAAGCAATGACTGGATATGCCCACACCTCCTTATGAGCAGTACAACTGTTATTTTTCACATCCTGGCCAAAATACGTTTTCACACTTCCAGCGTAGAATAGTGTGGTCACTGTTGGAACTCAGTGTTCAGGACACATTAAGAAAACCACAGTGACACTGTTCATAAGCAGAGGTCCTAAAATGCCTATGTTGAAAATTTTGTGATGAAAGTCCATAAAATGATTGTGTTACGAGCATGCATTGTGCAGTTTCCACGCACTCTTGTAACTTCCCAAATCAGTAATATTTTCATGCCAGATTTTCAACATTGGCATTTTTTCACACCTCCTTATGAAGAGTACAGCTGTCATTTTTCACATCATGGCTGAAATGTGTTTTCGCACTTCCGACGCAGAATAGCGCGGTAGCTGTGGGAAATCAGTGTTTGGGACAGATTAAGAAAATGACAGTGACACTGTTCATGACCAGAGGTCCTAAAATCCCTATGCTAAAAATTTGGTGGTGAAAGTCTATAACATGACTGTGTTACAAGGGTGCTTTAAACTGTTTCCATGCAACCTTGTAACTTCGCAAATTTTCATGCATGGGAAATCAGTGTTTGGGACAGATTAAGATCGAGTGAGTGAGAAGAAGGAGTGACCAAGCTCAGTTGAGCTCTGTCAGGACTGCTGTGGATTTCTTTGTGGGCACAAAAAGTCCCCAATGCAGGATCCCAGTACAAAAGGGTAGCCTGCAGCGCCGGGAGAAGCAGAACGAGAGAGCGAGTGAGGGAGGGTGAGTGAGCGAACTCAACTGAGCTCTGTCGGGACTGCTGCAGATTTCTTTGTGGGCAGAAAAAAGCATCAATGCAGGCAGGGGCCCAGTACAAAAGGGCAGCCTGCAGTGGTGGGAGAAACAGCATGAGCGAGTGAGAGGGGGAACTGAGCGAGCTCAATGGAGCTCTATCAGGACGGCTGTAGATTTCTTTCTGGGCAGAAAAAGGCAACAATGTAGGCAGGGGCCCAGTACAAAAGGGCAGCTTGCAGCGTGGAGAGAGAGAGTCAGAAAGAGCGAGTGAGAGAGGGGGAGTGAGTGAACTCAATGGAGCTGTGTCAAGACTGCTGTGGATTTCTTTGTGGGGAGAAAAAGGTGCCAATGCAAGCAGGAGCCCTGTACAAAAGGGCAGCCTACAGCGTTGAGAGAAATAGAATGAGCAAGTGAGAAGGGGAGTGAGCGAGCTCAATGGAGTTGTGCCAGAACTTTAGACTTGTCCACCCTCCCGCCCAGGGTGTTCCATTGTCCTATATTACAGCAGGGTCTCTGGAGTGGAGACAAAGCAATGACTGGATACCCTCACACCTCCCTATGAACAAGTACAACTGTCATTTTCATCCTAGCCAAAATGCGTTTCGCACTTCTAGTGCAGAATAGTCTGCAGTCGCTGTGGAAATCAGTGTTCAGGACACATTAAGAAAACCACAGTGACACTGTTCATAAGCAGAGGTAATAAAATGCCTATGCTGAAAGTTTTGAGATGAAAGTCCATAAAATGACTGTTACGAGCGTGCATTGTGCAGTTTCCACGCACCCTTGTAACTTCGCAAATCAGTAATATTTTCATGCCACATTTTCAACACTGGCATTTTTTCACACCTCCTTATGAACAGTACAGCTGTCATTTTTCACATCCTGGCCTAAATATGTTTTTGCACTCCTGCCGCAGAATAGCACGATCGCTGTGGGAAATCAGTGTTTGGGACAGATTAAGATCTAGCAAGTGAGTGGGGGACTGAGCTCAACTGAGCTCTGTCGGAACTGCTGCAGATTTCTTTGTGGGCAGAAAAAGTCCCCACTGCTGGAGACCAGTACAAAAGGGCAGTCTGCAGCGGTGGGAGAAACAGTACAAGCGAGTGAGAGAGGGGGACTAAGTGAGCTCAATAGAGGTCTATCAGTACTGCTGTGGATTTCTTTGTGGGCAGAAAAGGGCGCCAATGCAGGCAGGAGCCCAGTACAAAAGGGCAGCCTGCAGCACCAGGAGAAACAGAATGAGCGAGTGAGAGAGGGGGAATGAGCAACCTCAACGGAGCTCTGTCAGGGTAGCTGTGAACCTCTTTGTGGGCAGAAAAAGTTGCCAACACAGGCAGGAGTCCAGTACAAAGGGCAGCCTGAAGCACGGGGAGAGACAGAACGCTCGAATGAGAGAGGGGGAGTGAGTGAACTCAACGGAGCTGTGTCAGGACTGCTGCAGATTTCTTTGTGGGCAGAAAAAGGCACCAATGCAAGCAGGAGCCCAGTATAAAAGGGTAGCCTGCAGCATCAGGAGAAATAGAATGAGTGAGTGAGTGAGAGAGGGGGAGTGAGCGAGCTCAATGGAGTTGTGCCAGAACTTTAGTTGCCCACCCTCCCATCGGGGTCCTCCACAGTCCTATATTACAGCAGGGTCTCTGGAGTGGAGACAAAGCAATGACTGGATATGCCCACACCTCCTTATGAGCAGTACAACTGTCATTTTTCACATCCTGGACAAAGTATGTTTTCACACTTCCAGCGTAGAATAGTGTGGTCACTGTGGGAACTCAGTGTTCAGGACACATTAAGAAAACCACAGTGACACTGTTCATAAGCAGAGGTCCTAAAATGCCTATGTTGAAAATTTGGTGATGACAGCCCATTAAATGACTGTGTTACAAGTGTGCATTGCGCAGTTTCCATGCACCCTTGTAACTTCGCAGATTTGTAATAATGTCATGCCAGATTTTCAACACTGGCATTTTTTCACACCTCCTTATGAAGAGTACAGCTGTCATTATTCACATCCTGGCCAAAATGTGTTTTCGCACTTCCAATGCAGAATAGCGTGGTTGCTGTGTGAAATCAGTGTTCGGGACAGATTAAGAAAATGACAGTGATACTGTTCATGAGCAGAGGTCCTAAAATCCCCATGTTGAAAATTTGGTGGCAAAAGTCCATAACATGACTGTGTTACAAGAGTGCATTGAACTGTTTAAACGCACCCCTGTAACTTGCAAATTTGTATTTTTTTCATGCCATATTTTCAACACTGGCATTTTTTCACACCTCCTTATGAACAGTACAACTGTTATTTTTCACATCCAGGCCTAAATATGTTTTTGCACTCCTGCCGCAGAATAGTACGGTCACTGTGGGAAATCAGTGTTTGGGACAGATTAAGATCGAGCGAGTGGGGGGGGGGGAGTGACTGAGCTTAACTAAGCTCTGTTGGGGCTGCTGCGGATTTCTTTGTGGGCAGAAAAAGGCCCCAACACGGGAGCCCAGTACAAAAGGGCAGCCTGCAGTGCCAGGAGAAACAGAACGAAGGAGCGAGTGAGGGAGGGATAGTGAGCGAACTCAAAGGAGCTCTGTCGGGACTGCTGTGGATTTCTTTGTGGGCAGAAAAAAGCATCAATGCAGGCAGGGGCCCAGTACAAAAGGGCAGACTGCAGCACGGAGAGAGACAGAACAAGCATTTGTCAATGCCGAATGTTGCTTGCTTGTATGTGCTGTTTAGGTATTTGGAAGTGACAGTTTCATGCCTTTCTCCCAAGACATCCACTGTGTCTTTCTGTTCAGTATTCACAGAAGAATGGGAGGGGCAAGGGCCACAGCAGTACAGCAGTTGCCAAGGGGGTGAAGAGGTGGACAAAAGAGTCCTGCAGGAGCTCACTAAATTGAAGGTAGACAAAGCGATGGAACCAGAGTGCATACGCCCAAGGATATTAACAGAACTGCGAAGGGAGATAGCAGTACCTCTGGCAGCCATGTTCACTGAGTCATTCAACATGAGTGAATTGGAGGAGGGCACATGTGGTCCCTCTACACAAGTCCGGCAGCAGGGTGGAGGCAGGGAACAATAGGCCATTCAGCCTCACCTCAGTAGTGGGGAAGATCATGGAGACATTGCTTAAAGAAAGGATAGTGGGGCATCTAGATGCCATCGGAACCCAGGACCATAGACAACATGGATTCACAGTGGGGACATCATGTCCGATAAATCTGGTTGATTTATTTGACTGGGTGACAAAGGAAGTGAATCAGGGTGGGGCAGTGGACAACGCTTACCTTGATTTCAGCAAAGCCTTTGACACCATCCCATATAGGAGGCTGATAAACTAGCTGGGTAGGCTGGACATGGGGGAAAGGGTGGTAAGTAAGCAATAATACCCTCCAGGGTGGGCGGTATTGTGCTATGCGGACCACCCAGGGGCGTAATGAGGCCCGACGCTGCAGGCAGAGGGCCATAGCCCCTGGAGGTCTGTATAGCATTACTACCCACGCACCCTGGAGGGTATTATTGCGCTTTAGAAACAGCAGTATAAAAAAATATGTTTAATAAAAATGTTTCATGACAAATTAGTTTAAAGTAAGTTTTGTAATAAAATAGTTCCTCCGCCTGCATTCGAATGATTTTTTTTCTTATTTTTCTTGTCTTTTCAAAGTGCCCCCCCTCCTGCCCCCCATACACACACACACACACACACACACACTCTGACAAAATATTATTTTGTTGTCTGAAGCCAGTGCTGTTGTGAGTGAGCCCAGGGAGTGAGCACTACTGAGAGTGCAATCAGGAACGATGGCTGAGCTATTATTAAATGAAAAGTACTTTACTTTTTATTCATATGTGACACAGTTTGCAAGAATGGTAAACTTTTTTTTTTTAAAACAACATACCTGTCCCTGCTAGAATTGCACAGTAGTCAGGGGAGATGCGAGGGAATTGCCAGTTGAGCATGAACGGGACGTTAGAAGCACGCCCCAGTTATTAGCCTGTTGTTAAATTCACTCCTGCAGCTCAATCAACTCGCTAGTCACTAACTACGGACAGGCAGCAATGCAGCATGTTTATTATTTATTTTATGTAAACTCGATGACCATGTATGGCAAAATTTAATCTAGCTACTAAGAAAATGGGATTATCCCAGAGGTTAGGAGCAGGAAGACGTGTGGTGTGGAGAGACGACAGACGAGCTGTGGAGTGCTGAAGAGGTATGGAACAGTGATGAAGTATGGCACCAGGAACATTTAAAGCTACAAGTAGTCTAGTTTTAGCTTACTTTCTGCTCTACTGACAGCTGTTTGTTTGCTTCTGGGTGGTAGAAGTTGCTAAATCCTTTAGAAATGTGCGGAATATGAAATGGCCTTATGGCACACCACGGGACTCCGCATGGTTGTCTTGCCCACTGGGCCGATGCTCTGTTTTAGGTACAGTAAGTAGATGAAGCCGTCACTCATCCTGGTATGATTTCTTTCTTTTCAGAAATTTACATGCTGATCGAGACAGTTATGGTAGAGAAGGACTGTGGTCGGAGAGTGGTATGGAGAGAAGAAATTGCAGTCACAGTGATTTTTTTGATTATGCAGGGTATACGACAGATGGCTCTTGTATGGCGGGGGTGGGCATACGGTTTGAATTTTAATATGAGAACGTGGAATACAGACGATTGAGCAGTGGAGCCGAGTTGTACTATGCGGTATCGGGGGTCACTGGAAATGGATGTTTCTTATTTTGAATCAGAATATGGTTTGTATCAGATGCAGCACTGTTGATCAGTGTGATGTAGTGGCGTTTAGGTACAGCAGTTATTTACAAGCTGGTGTTTGATTTTAGGAGCGTGAGTGAGTGGGTGCGTGCAGAAGGGAGGATCGAGAAGCAAGAGCACCATTAGCTCTCTGTTAGTCTTGTATATATAAAAAAAATGATGGGACATGGGAGATTGTGGCAGTTAAATTATGTAGCATTGGGGGCCAGTATGTCTCGGTTAGCGAGTCAAAAAAAATGGTGGACATTTGAAAAGGTAAGAGGGGTTTTTAGCCAATTAGAGATGAGGGTGGGCAGCAGGATTCTGGTGATGGGGTTGGCTGGGCTGGTACTTTTAATAGCGAGGCATCTGTTGTCTGATAGATGCCCAGCTAGAAAAGTGCCTCAGCCAATCAGAAGGCTGAATTACTTTTACCCATTTTCTAAACTGTGTTAGAAACTGGCTAACAGACAGGAGGCAGAGAGTGGTGGTAAATGGTATGCAGTCTAGGGAGAGGGGGCGACCAGTTGGGTGCTGCAGGGATCAGTCCTGGGGCCAGTTCTGTTCAATGTCTTCATTAGTAATATTGCAGGACATCTGAAGGGAATTTTTTCACCAAATTTTCAACATAGTCATTTTAAGACCTTTGCTCATGAACAGTGTCACTGTGATTTTCTTAATTTATCCCGTACATTGATTTCGCACACCGACTGCGCCATTGTGCGCTATATGGGCGGAAACACGTTTTGGGTGAGATGTGAAAATGACAGCTGTACTATTATAAGAAGGTGTGACAAATGGCAATGTTGGAAATCTGAGTGAAAATATTGAAGTCGCGACCTTCTGACGTGCATAAGACTACGCCCAACACACGCTCATTAAAACAGTCATTTTGGAATATTTTACCAAATTTTCAACATAGCCATTTAACACCTGAGCTCATGAACAGTGTCACTGTGATTTTCTTAATTTGTCCTGTACATTGATTTGCAACACCGACTCGCGCCATTGTGCGCTACATGGGCGGAAACACATTTTGGGTAAGATGTGAAAAATGACAGCTGTACTACTCATAAGAAGGTGTGGCAAATGGCAATGTTGAAAATCTGGAGTGAAAATATTGAAATTTTGAGAACTTACGCGCGTGCATAGGAACTGTACAGCATGCGCTTCGTAAAACAGTAATTTTGGAATTGTGGCACCAAATTTTCAACATGGGGTTTTGGGACCCTCTCTCATAAATTATGTCACTGTCATGGTATGTTATTCAGGCCGAAGGGTGATTTTGTGCAGTGACTGCGAAATCACCCGCCGGGCCGAATAGCATGCACAGTGACATCATTCAAGAAGGGGTCCAAAACCCCATGTTGAATATTTGGTGCAAAAATCCAAAAATGCCGAGATATGCAACAAAGTTGAAACCCCTATCTAGCCCATTATACAGCTTACGGCATTTCCTCAGTTTCAGTCGGCTTTGAAGAGTGCAGGCGTGTTCCGGTCCACGAAGATCGCTACGCCAGAGTCCGGAGGTAAGTATAGGGTGAGGGGTGTGGGGAGGCTGGATGCGCAGTGGGTGGGTGCGGGTAGTGGGAGGGGGGTTGGGAGACGCACCGCGGGACCGTTTTTGTTTTACAGGTTTTTTTTAAAAAATGACTATATGGGACGTTTGCCACACTAGGGTGGGCTCCCAGCGTGGCACCAGGATGTTGGGGGGGCATTCAGCTGACAGGGGATTGGGTACCCCCGTCGGCCATGGCATTTGTTGCCACGCTGGGGTGGGCTCCCAGCATGGCACAAGGTCGGGGGGGCGTTCAGCCGACGGGGGATTGGGCACCCCCATCGGCCAAAGGATCGCTTGCCATGCTGGGGTGGGTTCCCAGCGTGGCACTTAGTACTGGGGAGGCATGAGGCGCAGCCAGCAGGGATTGGGCACCCGTCGGCTACATAGTATGCGGGGAGGCGGGCGTGCAAGCCGCGGGTGTCTGTGGGGAGCTGCACGTGAGCAGCCGATATCTTATCGGTGCTCACTGAAGCGTAGTCCCCTTTCAACTGTATGCCTACTGCATTTTGGAGCGTGTCATAGACAGCTCCAAAATGCATTGGCTTACAGGGGCCGCGCCTGCCAACACACTGACTGAATTGGAGGAGGTGGTGACACACCTCCGAAATCTCTGATGATGGCACTATGTTTCTTGCACATGCGTGCAAGCAACATAAAAAGCGAGTGAGAGAGGGGGAGTGACTGAACTCAATGGAGCTGTGTCAGGACTGCTGTGGATTTCTTTGTGGGCAGAAAAAGGTGCCAATGCTAGCAGGAGCCCTGTACAAAAGGGCAGCCTACAGAGTTGGGAGAAATAGAACGAGCAAGTGAGAAGGGGAGTGAGTGAGCTCAATGGAGTTGTGCCAGAACTTTAGAGTTGTCCACCGTCCCGCCCAGGGTGCTCCATTGTCCTACATTACATCAGGGTCTCTGGAGTGGAGACAAAGCAATGACTGGATACGCTCACACCTCCTTATGAACAGTACAACTGTCATTTTTCACATCCTGGCCGAAATGCGTTTTCGCACTTCCAGTGCAGAATAGTGCGGTCGCTGTGGAAATCAGTGTTCAGGACACATTAAGAAAACCACAGTGACACTGTTCATAAGCAGAGGTAATAAAATGCCTATGTTGAAAATTTTGAGATGAAAGTCCATAAAATGACTGTGTTACAAGCGTGCATTGTGCAGTTTCCACGCACCCTTGTAACTTCGCAAATCAGTAATATTTTCATGCCACATTTTCAACACTGGCATTTTTTCACACCTCCTTATGAACAGTACAGCTGTCATTTTTCACATCCTGGCCTATATATGTTTTTGCACTCCTGCCACAGAATAGCATGATTGCTGTGGGAAATCAGTGTTTGGGACAGATTAAGAGCGAGCGAGTGAGTGGGGGGAGTGACCAAGCTCAACTGAGCTCTGTCGGAACTGCTGCAGATTTCTTTGTAGGCAGAAAAAGGCACCACCGGAGGCAGGAGCCCAGTACAAAAGGACAGCCTGCAGCACCAGGAGAAACAGAATGAGCGAGTGAAGGGGGAATGAACAATCTCAACGGAGCTCTGTCAGGACAGCTGTGAACTTCTTTGTGGGCAGAAAAAGTTGCCAACACAGGCAGGAGTCCAGTACAAAGGGCAGCCTGCAGCGTGGGGAGAGACAGAACGCTTGAATGAGAGAGGGGGAGTGAGTGAACTCAACGGAGCTGTGTCAGGACTGCTGCAGATTTCTTTGTGGGCAGAAAAAAGGCGCCAATGCAAGCAGGAGCCCATTACAAAAGGGCAGCCTGCAGCGTCAGGAGAAATAGAATGAGTGAGTGAGTGACGGGGGGGGGGGTGAGCGAGCTCAATGGAGCTGTGCCAGAACTTTAGAGTTGCCCACCCTCCCATCGGGGTCCTCCACAGTCCTATATTACAGCAGGGTCTCTGGAGTGGAGACAAAGCAATGACTGGATATGCCCACACCTCCTTATGAGCAGTACAACTGTTATTTTTCACATCCTGGCCAAAATACGTTTTCACACTTCCAGCGTAGAATAGTGTGGTCACTGTGGGAACTCAGTGTTCAGGACACATTAAGAAAACCACAATGACACTGTTCATAAGCAGAGTTTCCTAAAATGCCTATGTTGAAAATTTTGTGATGAAAGTCCATAAAATGATTGTGTTACGAGTGTGCATTGTGCAGTTTCCACGCACCCTTGTAACTTCGCAAATCAGTAATATTTTCATGCCAGATTTTCAACACTGGCATTTTTTCACACCTCCTTATGAAGAATACAGCTGTCATTTTTCACATCATGGCTGAAATGTGTTTTCGCACTTCCGACGCAGAATAGCGCGGTAGCTGTGGGAAATCAGTGTTTGGGACAGATTAAGAAAATGACAGTGACACTGTTCATGACCAGAGGTCCTAAAATCCCAATGCTGAAAATCTGGTGGTGAAAGTCCATAACATGACTGTGTTACAAGCGTGCGTTGAACTGTTTCCACGCAGCCTTGTAACTTTCGCAAATTTTCATGCATGGGAAATCAGTGTTTGGGACAGATTAAGATCGAGTGAGTGAGAGGGGGGAGGGACCAAGCTCAGTTGAGCTCTGTCAGGACTGCTGTGGATTTCTTTGTGGGCACAAAAAGTCCCCAATGCAGGATCCCAGTACAAAAGGGTAGCCTGCAGCGCCGGGAGAAGCAGAACGAGAGAGCGAGTGAGGGAGGGTGAGTGAGCGAACTCAACTGAGCTCTGTCGGGACTGCTGCAGATTTCTTTGTGGGCAGAAAAAAGCATCAATGCAGGCAGGGGCCCAGTACAAAAAGGCAGCCTGCAGTGGTGGGAGAAACAGAATGAGCGAGTGAGAGAGGGGGAGTGAGTGGGCTCAACGGAGCTCTGTTGGGACTGCTGTGGATTTCTCTGTGGGCAGAAAAAGGCGCCACTGGAGGCAGGAGCCCAGCACAAAAGGGCAGCCTGCAGCGCCAGGATATACAGAATGAGCGAGTGAGAGAGGAGGAGTGAGCGAGCTCAATGGAGCTGTGCCGGTACTGCTGCAGATTTTTTTGTGGGCAGGAAAAGGTAGAAATGCAGGCAGGAGCCCAGTACAAAAGGGCAGCCTGCAGCATCAGGAGAAAGAGAACGAGGGAGAGAGAGATCAACGGACTAACTCAATGAAGCTCTGCCAGGACTTTACACTTGCCCACCCTCCCAGCCAGTGTCCTCTGTGGTCCTCTATTACAGCAGGCGCTCTGTAGTGGAGACAAAGCAATGATTGGATGCTTTAGGATTGCTGCAATAATACAGATTTACTTCTTCTGTTTATTTCTCTAACTGAGCTAAGTACTGAGCTATACTGTTACGATTGCTGTAATAATACATATTTATTTGATATGTTTATTTGTCTAACTGAACTGAGTAATACTTGGAGTGCAATAGGATTTCTAAGTGGGCTAAGTGAAACTATATGAGTGCTGAGAACAAAAAGTTTGGTAGCTGAGGGGTGAGAAATGGACAAGGAGGCTTTAGGATTGCCACAGTAATACAGTGTGTAACGGATGACATTTGAGCCTGAATTAACCCCGTCGGCAAGGGGTCGGTAAGGGGACTAGTGTGGGGGGGGCAGGAATTTGAGTAAATATGGGCCTAACAGTTGTAGTAGGGTACAGAACCTGGGAGTAAGAGCCCCTAGCATAAGATGGGAGCCACAATGGGGCAGGTGCCAGATGTCACTAGGGCGGGCATCTTTGGAAGGGTGAAGGGGTGTACAGGGTGTAGGTGTGCCATGATCCTGGACTGGGCTTGGAGGATGGGGGGGTGTACGGTCTGTAGATGACTGGCTAGTTTGAGGGAGGAACTGTGGAGGTTAGGGAGGAGTGTAGGTGGCAGGGCATACGAGTAAGATAAGCATCCTGAGGGGAGGAATAGGGGATGGAAAAGGGAGACAGAGTAAGAATAACTAGGGACTGAAACCAACCCCAGTATCAGAGGCACTAGCAAGAAAGAGAGGAGAAGAGAAGGGGGGGTGCCTGAGGCGATGGCAGGGCTGCCTACTGATGGGGGAGCAAGACACCATGAGGAGTATCAGGGGAGAGAGCAGATGCTGCAGGTAGTGAGGCACTAGGGGTGGCACGGAGGGGAACAAGTAGGAGGGGGGAACCGATAGGGGGAAGAGATGTAGGACAGGTATCAATTGAATACATTTGAACCTCTGCTATGGACACAGAGAGGGAGCAGGAACATACTGAAGGGGAGAGGACACATGGGGCATGAGAGGGATGGCAACAGGTAGGGGAAGAGATAGCGAGGACAAAAGGGTAGAAGGAGGCTAGTAAGGAAGGAGGGGATGGTGACTGAAGAACAGAAGGCTACGGGAAGGGGGAAGGATAGGAGGGAGGGGCATCACTATCTGGGTAGAAGGGATTGGAGGCTCTAAATTGACAACAATGAGGATTAGAGTGGAGTTGGAAATCAGCAGGGGAGGAGGGGAGGTCGACATGGGAAGCCCAGTAGGAAGTGGTCAGGCTGGGAAGGAGTTCAAGGGGGTTGGGAGAAATAAGGCAGAGAAAAGGGGTGAGGCGGAAGTAAGGGGTACAGATATAGAAGTCACAGAGGGTGTAGTTGGCGGGGGTAAGGGACAGGGAAGAACGAATACTGGGGTGGTGGAAGAGGCATTAGAAAAGCAAAGGGGGTAAGGGGCAGGGGGTACTCGTCTTGTGGGATTCTGTATTGAAATGGGGGAAATAAGGTGAAAGGAGGAAAGGCACACCCATATTTGCATTCCAGCTGCCCCCAGGTTGAGTGCAGGAGGGGCAGGGCAGACACTGCTCAAACGTACAGCAAGGGGCAGGAAGAAACCTCATTTACTGTTGCATGTGGGTACAAACGACTTGGGGGATGCTGTGGAAGTAGTGAGGGGGAGGTTTCAGTACTTGGGCAGGCAGTGTGATGGGGTGGGGAAGTCGATGGCATTCTTGGAGGTATTGCCCGTACCAGAGCTCCCCCCAAACACACACATACACACTCCCCAAAAAGCTGTTTAAAAGCCTGCAATTCATTCAAATCAATTCCATTTTCTTACTTACTTAGTGTTCAATGCCAACAAGTGTAAAGTCATGTACCTAGGGCACAGGAACCCCAATACTGGGTATACAATGGGGGGAGGTACTGAAACTCAGTAGACATGAAAGGGTCCTTGAGGTTATTTTATCAGAGGACCTCAAGATGGCAGTACAGTGTGACAAGGCTATAGGCAGGGCAAATTAAATTATTGGGTGCATAAGGACTGACATCTCCAGTAGGAGGACGAGGGATGTTCTACTGCCATTGTATCACTCCTTGGTATTCCCCCAGCTGAACTACTGTGTCTAGTTTTAGTCCACACTTCAGAAAGGACATAAGGTGGAGGTTTCCACAGGAGGGTAACAAAAATGGTTCAGAATTTTCACAGGAATCCCTACAAGGAAAGGCTGAAGAATCTCAACATGTACACTCTGGAAAAGAGGAGGCCGACAGGTGACATGATCAAGACCTACAAAGTACCTCACAGGGGTAAAGAGGGTACAGTTGGGGAGTTTTCATCAAATGAGGATGAGCACCCAAACCAAGGGACATACAATGAAGCAGGGGGGGAGGGCATTCAGGATAGATGTGAAGAAATATTTCTTTACTGAAAGGGTGGTAGATGCCTTGAATTGACTGCCAGGAGAAGTGGTGGAAGCTAAAATGGTAGGGGGCATTAAGCATCCATGGGATAAACATAGGGGTATATTACAGAAAAGAGAAGAAGTGAGTCAAGGGAGATCAATAGGGCCATGGACGTGGAGTAGGTTCATGTTCATTGCAGGAAAAATTCATTAAGCTCATTCACAAGGAGGTCCTAATGGACACAGGCAGAATAAGACATGCACTAACATATACAGGCAGGAGCTACATGTAGGTAGAGAACACTTGGCCAGACTGGGTGGGCTGAGCAGTCCTTTTCTGCTGACGAATTCTATGTTTCTATTGCATCATGTGTTAATTCAGGTGCAGTGTTTATTTAAAGTTGGGCCTGCCATACATCCACATGTAAGGTACAGTAAATTACTGAATTAGATGCAGCCCACTTACAGTGCAATAAACAGAACCCCACTGCTTCGAGAAGCCTTTCCTCGTCATAAGGCTACTTAAAGAGCTGGGGTTCTATTTGCAGTGTCCACACCAGTATGCTGATCTTAAAATCGACACCTCATCTGAATGAGTACTTGATTCTTGCTCACTCCGTTTCTTCCCCACTTTAAAACCTGCTTGTCCTGAGTTACTTTTGGCCTGGCAGCACCTTGCCTGTGTTGGAAGATGACCATTAAGCAGCACTGAAAGACATCAGACTTCACAGACTGTGAAGGCAGCTGCTCACGGACAGACATAAGGCAATTCCACTGTGGGGTAGGAGGAAGTAAGCTGTTGATTAACTAAAATCTGCAGCTTATCCATCAGGTAGGGAAATGGGAAGACTAGGTGGCCCAAGCAATCTTTATGTGCCGGCAACTTGTATGTTTCTATGTTTCTCACCCACCATCTTGGCAAGAAGAAGGCTGAAGCTGTGGCCATTGATGACTGTTGGGGTGGGGTATAAGGGGACCAAAGAGGACATACATAAGGAGATAAAATCATGATAAACATTGTGAGACCTTCACCACCTTTCCAAAATGCCTACCAGTAAAAGAACACTCTATGAAGTTTTTCAAGTGGCAACACAATCTGGTGAGCCCTCTGTCTGCCATCTGACACAAGGCATCAACCAGCATAAAATTGCCTAAAGAAGGCAGTGTTGTGATGTGGTTATTGAAATACTAGAGATTACAGATTTATAAGAACAAAAGAATATCACACAGAAGCTGGCACATATCCCTATAGCAACCGTCTCCTGCTTCTCAGTACTTCTATTTATACCCTTGAGGTACTTGAATGTTTCTATCATATCTCCTCTTTCCCTCCTCTCTTCCAATGAGTACATATTGAGGTCCCTTACTTTCTCCTCATAAGTCTCATGTTGCAAGCTCTGTACCATCTCATTCGCCCTTCTCTGGGCTATCTCCAGCCTGTTAATTTCCTTATGAAGGTGCGACATCCAGAACTGCACACAGTACTCCGTGTGAAGTCTGACCATGGTTTTATATCATGGCATCACTATCTCCCTCTTTATGCTGGTGATGCCCCTGTCTATGCACTCCAGCATGTCACTGACCCTCCCAGCTGCCTTACCACTTCAACATTTTCAGGTCATCTGACATAAGAACCCCCAGGTCCCTTTCCTTCTTTGTGACTGTCACCAACTCCACCCCCCCATTCTGTTCCTTTACCCAGGGTTTCTGTGTCCCAGGTCCATTCTTTTGCACATTTTTGAAGTAAAGTTCAGTTGCCAGTCCTCAGACCATTTCTCAACCTTCCCCAGGTCCCTCCTCATTTTCTCCCCCCTCCGGGGTATCCACTGTGTTTCAGATCTTGGTGTCATCTGCAAACAGGCAGACCTTTCCCTTCACCCCTTCTGCAATGTCACTCATGAAGACATTGAACAGGACTGGCCCTAGGACCAATCCCTGCAGCACCCCACTGGTCACCCCTCTCCCCAGACTGCGCCCATTTACCACCACTCTCTGCCTCCTGTCTCTTACTCAGTTTTTAACCCACTTTACCACCCTTCCCCACATGTCTACCCTACTGAGCCAGTTTACCAGCCTCCTATGTGGGACGGTGTCAAACGCTTTGATTACATCATGGTAAGTGTTCTCCACTGCTCCACCCTGATTTACTTCCTTTGTCACCCAAAGACATCAGCCAGATTTGTCTGACATGATCTCCCCACTGTGAATCCATGTTGCCTATGGCCCTGGGCTCCATTGTTTTCTACAAGCCCCACTATCCTTTCTTTAACCAATGTCTCCATGATCTTTCCCACTGCTAAAGTGAGGCTGACCAGCCTATAGTTCTCCACCTCCTCTCTACTGCTGGATTTCTATAGAGGGACCACATGTGCCCTCCTTCAATTCTCTGGTACCACCTCTCTGTTGAATGATTCAGTGAACATGGCTGCCACAGGTACTGCTATTTCCCTTCACAGTTCTTTTCATATCCTTGGGTATATGCCATCTGGTCCCATCGCTTTGTCCACCTTCAGTTTACTCACCTTCTCCAGGATTCTTCTGCCTGTGAAAGGACTATTGTCCACCTCTTCACGCCTTTGCAATTGCTGAACTGCTGTGGTCCTTGCCCTCTCCCTCTTCTGTGAATACTGAACAGAAAGACACGGTGGATGTCTTGGGGGGAGGGGCACGTGACAGTTCTTAGGCATGGTACTTTCACTTCCAAATACCTAGGCAACACATATAAGCAATTAACATTCGACATTGACAAATGTAGGGGGAGAGTGCAAGCTGTAGGGCAGCATGTGAGGCTGAAATGGGGGCTTACTAATGGCAATCACAGTTGCTAATAGCAGTAAGGTGTTGTCTGAGTTTCTGTTTGAAAGGGCCATTTTGTGTTCTTCTAGAGTGTCCAAGGGAAATTTATTTAACCAGCTTGGAGCATGGAATTTGAAGGACCATTGGTCTTATGTGGTCCGACAGAAAGGGTCAGGTATGCATGCCTGGAGGCACTCTAGGTGCTGCACTGATTGGGAACGTGAGTAAGAAACTGCCGGGAGGTTGGGGGGGTCAGCCCCAGGGAGATTTTCTTTGTGAGTAGGCAGGTGTGATAAGTAATCCTACCACTGAGGTTGAGCCAGTTGGTAAGGGTGTAGAGATCGCATGTATGCATGCGTCTGGGTGCACCTGAGACTAGACGACAGGAATTGTTAAGGGCTGTGTGTATGCTTTTAAGGGATGACTCAGTAGCTGAGCCATAGATGACTAGGCCATAATCTATTATGGAGAGTACAAAGCTAGTGACAGCGATTCGAAGGGCATCTGGGGTCATGCTCTGCCTGTGCCTGTAGAGGATTCCTAACCTAGAATTAACCATCTTGGAGACATTGCTAACATGCTCACAAAAGGATAAGGTACTCTCAAGGGTTATACCTAGTTACTTAAAGGTAAAAACCTGCTTGATGGGGACATCTTGGTTGTTACATATGATAAAGGGGATAGATTTTTGTTTTTTATGAGGGCTGGCAAAAAACATTAATTTTGCCGTTTTGTACTTCATAACCAGCTTGTGCTGGGAGAACCAGATCTCCACTGTTACGAAGTCGTGTTGTAGACTAACAGCTAATGAGAGCAGATCTGAGTGGCTGGTATATACTACGGCATCATCTGCATATAGTAGGAGATTATTGGTGCAGGCAAGCGGGAGGGAGTTTAGAAAGAGGCTGAAAGGCAATGGCCTTAGTACGGAGCCTTGGGGGACACCGGTCATGACTAGCCTGCTTTTGGAGGGTTTAGCTATGCTGATGCAACAACATCATTGTTGATGCTTGGCATAGCAAGATCCTCAATGTCGACAGGTGAAATTTCGCCTGTCTGACATTGGGGTGTTTCTCTCGGGGGCTGCACCTCCGAACCCCCCATGTGGGGGCTGTGCCCCCCACACGGCCCCTTCTAAATGATTATCAACTCCAACTCAGAGTTGATTTGAAGGGGTACACACACATGGCAAAAGGGAGAAATTTTGCCCTCATGTCCCCACAGTGACTGGTGCACCTCTGCAATTTGACACCCCAACGATGAAACACAAAAAAAAGATCATTACGGCGACAGTCACTGTAATGGTCCTTTTTTTGTATTTTGCTTTCTGCCAGTGTTCCACTCCTCACCCAGACCAACTCTGACCTGGTGTTGATAATCCTGAAGTCTGGGGGGTGCAGGGGGCAGATAAAACACTCGCTGCATGGGCAGCTCAATACCAACGTCGGTATTGTGCTGTTGCTGTGGGGGAGGTCGTCATTTTCACTGTTGACCTCCCTTAGTGCTTCCCACAGCAACAATTTCAAAACCTGTTAAAATTATTGCTGTGGGGGATTTCACAATAGGGGTTTTGACTTTCGGTTGGTACACCCTGTCGGAGAGGGTGGAACTGATTTTGACCTGCTGGGAACTGCCGGTCAGATAGCTTTTAAACCAGGCTGCTGCATCTGTCGATAAACCAATGTCAAGAAGGGATTTGAGTAGGAGGGGGTGATTAACAGTATCAAACGCCTTAGTAAGGTCAATGTAAATTGATCCCACTAAGTGCCCACAATCAATTGCCAGGTGTGTGAAATCTGTGTATTGAAGAAGGCAGATGTGGTACTATGGCCCCTCCTGAAGCTCTGCTTTTCAGGACATTGGATCTTGTGCTTGGTTATATGCCATTTCAAGTAAGATGTTCCTGTGATGCTGTAAATCATTCAGTGGTCATGTTTAAAAACTCAGTCCTGTTTTGCTTCTTATTTATTGATTGATGAAATCACTGACATTTTATTTATTTACTTGAAATAATTACAGTGGTGAGTCCACTGTTATAACCACTTATTTTTCAAGGGTAACTCACTCAGGACAACTTTAGATCCTTGAACACATTGCAAAACCTAATCAAATAAGAGCTAACCTAATACAGTACCCCCTCATAATACCAAACCCCGCTATACTGAATCTTTGGTTATAACAAATGGTACTCCTGGCTCCAGACTCTATAATAAATAGTCATAATAAACTTTATTTATCTACTTCCCCATCCTGGAGGCTCTGGGCACTGTAAAGACAGACAGTAGTTCAAATGACATAAAATACATAAATACAAGAACATATATTAACAATAAAACAATTTTTTTTTGTTAAGTAAGTAAGATTTATTGATCGGTCGATGACCTTTGCTATGATAAAATACATGAATTACAGAAATACATTATTATAATAATAATAATAAGTAAACACTCTTATAAAATACATACATTTTGATACTCCGTAACTTGCAAAGAGTTTCAAACATTCTGTTAACATATCATTCCTGATTCATATTCTGCCTAAAACTTGCTACATTACATGCACTGTATTATTTCCCATTTCACCATACAAGGCAAGTCTTAGCCAATTTTGCTACCAGATCTTAAGGGTATTTATTTATGCTGTAATTTTATTTTGGAAATTGCCATAAGATACCCTGCAGTATTATGAACTATTAATTCATCCTTTGTTGTAAGTAAAATATTTACTAATAGTTTACTAATAATTGCTTATCATTAGTGTCAATTTTTCCCAAATTGGGATAAGCCGTTGTTTTCTTGGTATATTGTACCAAGGACACTTCCTAATCACACAGAATAAGTATTCTTTTAATTCATTTGTACAGGAACAATAAGCTACATAGTCACTTACTGCTTTTTATATCTGGCCAGTAATGCATTACTGGGGAACATCTCTACCCTAAATCTAGTATATAACTGTCTCTGGTTTCAAGTCCCTTAATATGTCTAAATATTCTCTATAACAGAATATAGAATCATTTTACCGTAACCATTGTGATGTTCTGTTTTTTGTAAGTTTCCAAATCCACAATTTTATAATAATTGACAATCTTATTAGTTATATATGGTTTATACTTAAAACAAATTGTTAGATTATTGACCATATATTTCTTCAAATATTTGAGACCTGTTTCTTCCAAAATTTCATTTATTTTTGTTAACCATTTGGACCTACAACTTCCTATATTTTCCCAATCACACTTTTCCTGAAGTGAAAGTGCAAGTAGTCTTTTACTGTCCATTGACAACAGCTTTATCCAATAATTGATCTTCCTGGAAAATGCATAAGCTATTGGACCAGTAAGACCAATTTTGACACGTATGAGCGCAGCAGGGATTGAGTTGCTAAGTCCCAAGGAAATTCTATGCAGCTTATTCAAAGGAATCTCTAGAACCTGACTGTTCTCAAAATTCCATACTTCTGATTGATACAACATCTGGATATAATATTTTGCTTTAATTGTTTCTAAGAGTGGTTTTATAGAATTTCCCCCATATTTATAATTAAACACCTTCAGTGAGTTATCAGTTTGTTTAAGTTTAGGTAGTATCATATTAACATGCTTGGACCATCGTCTATCATTAGATAGGTGAAGACCCAAGTAGTTATATGATCTAGTAACTTCAAGATTTTTATCCCCCACCTTCCATGTTTGCTTTATTTTATTAGAACCAAAAACCATAATCTGACCTTTTGACTCATTTATTGAAAATTTACAGTTTTTTGCATATTCACTCAAGATGTCCAATTTTTTTGGGAGTCCCTTTTGTGACATGGAGAACAGAGCAAGATCATCTGCAAATGCTAGAGTAGTACACAGTTTATTTTGATTTTAGGTGAATCTGTGTCTGAATATTCAAGGTCCAATAATAGTTTATTTATGTAAATGCAAAATAATGTGGGAGCCGGGACACAGCCCTGTCTTACACCATGGTTTATTTTGAAAGTGCCTGACAGCTGATCAGGATTACCCAATCTGTGCCCAGGTTTCCGCATATATCTCTTTAATTACCGGAAGTATATCCCGACTTATGCCCCAGTCCCTCATCAATATCCAAAGCAAATTATGTGAGATAGAATCAAAAGCTGAACTAAAGTCTATGAATGCAGCAAATAGTTTTTGTTTCTGAAGATTTACATATTTTTCATAAAGATGCATTAATATGAAAAAGTTATCCATTGTGGAATAACCAGAATGAAATCCTGCTTGATATTCAGATAGGTTTCTCAATGATTTTATCTGTTCCCATAATTTACCCAATACCACTCTTGTAAATATTTTACCCAGATTGTCTAATAATGAGATTGGCTGATACATACAAGGGTCAGATTTATTGCCTTTCTTATGAATGGATATTATTATAGCCCCTTTCCAAGATTTTGTGAAAACCAATTTAGTTGCCTGTTAGTTATAAATTGGAGTAAGGATAGAAGACCAGAGGGAAGGTGAGGACAAAAGAAACTTCTGCAGGGATAAGATCAAGTCAAGGAGTTTTTTTTTCATTGCAACTATAGCAAAATAAACATAAAACATAGAAAAATAGAAGTTGATGGCAGATAAGGACTGCAAGGCCCATCCAGTCTTCTCATTTCTTTTTCTACCTTATGAATGTGCCATCGGCCTTTGCTGTCAATGGCCTATCTATTCATACTCATCTGTATTGCTCCCTTATGCCTATCCCATGCCTGTTTGAAGCCCTGCACTGTATTCATATCTAGGGATGTAAGTTTGCCTTGGCAGTCATACACGTCACTGATTCCATGATGTTTGATCTTTATTCAGGACTTCCATGACTTTCACTAGTATCCATTTAGGATAGATGCTTTTACAAGGTCCTCTCCTCACATGCCCCCTTATCCCCTTTGAGCTTAGTAATACCCCATCTGGACTTTCTCCTTTCACTAATGTATCTATAGAAAGTCTTGTCACCTTCTTTTACTGTTTGTCTTAGTGTTTCCTCAGTTTGGGCCTTTGCCTGCCTTACTGCCTTCCCTGCTTCCCTTAGGGAAGTTTGGTATGCCTCCTTATCTTCATCCCGCTGCATTCCCTTATTTTTCCTGAAGGCCAGCCTTTTTGCTCTGACCTTTTCTGCTACTGTTTTTGAGAATCAAAGTGGTTTCCTTCTTCTTTTGCACTTCCTTTTCTGTCTAACACAATGGGATGTTGCTTCAAGTATTGCATCATTAATGCTTGCCCACTTTGCCTGTACCCCCTCACTTGTATTTCTTTTTGCCAGGGCTAGCTTAACTCTGTTGGCCATCTTATCAAAGTCAGCTCCTCTGAAGTCCCATATTTTTGCTTTGGTTTGGGATGATTTAGTTCTAGTGGCCAAATTGAACCATATCATGTGATGGTCACTGGCCCCCGGTGACCTTCTACCTGGAGATCTGTTATCCTTTCCCAGTTAGTCAGTACTAGATCTAGGATGGCCCTGTCTCTTGTGGGTTGTTGTACCAGTTGTTTGATGCCCTCCTCCTGCAGGGAATCCACCCTCTCTCAAAAATCTTAGACATGAGTACCACTGGGCTGGGCCAGACACCTCAAATGACCGTTCCCCTAAGGTCTTTGGTCACATCCTGGGAATGCTAGGAGGCACTTGGTGGAGGAGCGGAGCAAGTGCACAGGGCAGACAAGGCTCAGAAGGTTGCTCAGGTAGCTACAGGCCAGTCTGTATAGGCCTTATAGGTGAGCAATCCCACCTTGAAGTTCATACTCCATTGCACTGGTGGGCAGTGCAGGTCACGCAGGACTGGGGTCACATGACAGGACCTTGGAAGGCCCATCAACAACCTGGCCGCAGCATTCTGCACCAACTGCAAGTGACAGAGAACCCCTCTACTGACCCTGAGGTAAAGAGCGTTTCAGTAGTCGAGTCTAGATTTTACAAAGGTATGCACCAGTGAGAGCAGGTTGTCAGGTGGAATAAAAGCTTTAATCTGGGTGATATTCCTAAAGTGGTAAAAAAAATCTGGACGACAGACAACACCTGAGCCTCAAATGTCAGTCCTTAGTCAAGGATAACAGCCAGAATTTTCTTCTTACTAGCTGCAACCAAAGGAATGGGGCCAAGGAATAACCCTGTTCCCATCCAGCAGCACCTGTATCTCGCCGGCGACCAGGCTCAGTCACTAGCACCTCCGTCTTGTCAGGACTGAGTCTCAGCTGGCAGGAGGACATCCAGTTCTGGATCTTAGCCAGACATTTATTAAGCACCTCCACTGCGTCATTCATCATGTGTCCAAATGACATATACAGCTGAGTGTCATCTGCCTAACAGCGAAAACCCATGCTGTACTGTTTAATGATATCACCAAGGGGATGCGTGTACACTGCGGACAACAATGGTGATGGGATCAAATGCTGGGGAATGCCACAAGGTAAGGGCTTCAGACAGGAGGAGAAATGCCCCATCACTACCTTCTGCATCCTGCTTGTGAGAAAGGACTTGAACCAGTTAATAACAAAACCAGTGAGTCCACAGAGCTCCCTTAGATGTTACAGCAACACTGTGTGGTCCACAGTGTCAGATGCTGAGGAGAGATTGAGCAGAATGAGTATTGATGGTTCTCCTATATCCCTCACCCTAAGGAGATCATCCTGCACCTTGACTAACACTGTTTCAGTGCTGTGCCTGGACCTAAACTCAGACTGGAAGGGCTCTCAGATGTAATAGGTCACAAGGTGCTCCTTGAGCTGCAGAGCCACTACTTTCTCAATAACATTACCCAAGAATGGGAGGTTACAGACTGGATTATAATTAGCTAAGATGTCAGGGTCAAAAGATGGTTTCCTTAGGAGGGGTTCCACCAGCGCCTTTTTCAGGGCGCATGCAAAAAGGTCCCTCCAAAGGTGAGCACCGTACAATTTCAGTAAACACTTGACCAACGGATTCAATGCATCCCATCAAGAGATGGGTTGGGTCCAGGTCCAGTTCACAGCATGTGGGCTCCAGCTTCAAAATCACCTCACATACCTCTATCACCCCCCACAAGCATAAACTCACTCCAGACAATAGGAGTGCCTCTGAAAACATCAGACTTGTCACTGTTGGGCTGCATCTGTCCCATTGGAGTGATTCCAGCCCTAATGGAGGATACCACGTAATAGAAGAACAGAGTGAACTCCTCACATTGAGCAACTTGGGCTGTATAGCAAGGGATATAACCTCAAGGAGGGTGGAGGTGATTCTGCCATTGTATAGATCGCTGGTCAGACCTCACCTGGAGTATTGAATGCAATACTGGTGCCTATACCTAAAGAGGGACATTAGATTACTGGAAGGGGTGCAACACAGAGCAACAAAGATGATCCAGGGTCTGGGGGAGTTACCATATGAAAGTAGACTAAGAGAGTTAAACATGTACTCAGTGGATAAGAGGAGAGAAGGCTGTTTTTTGCAGAGAGGGTGGTGGCAGAGTGGAATGTGCTACCAGCAGAGGTGGTGCCCTGTAAAACAGTGGGATGTTTCAAGAGGGGCTGGGACAGGGCAAAAGTGAGAATCAGGGGAGGCGGGTGCAGGGCAGGAGGGGAAGATGCAGAATAGGGTTGCTCACTGCATAAACAAGCAGACTCAATAGACCAAATGGCGTTTTTCTGCTGGCAGTTTTCATATGTTTGCATGCTCTTAACTGAAACTGCTCTCCTTGGCTGCAGACAGGCAAGATGGAGTAACCTGTTTACAGTCTGAAAGAGCAGAGCCAGTCTGTTCCTCCCTGCAGCAATCTCCCTGGATCAGAACACTGCCATAACTAATAACAATGCAGTCACAGAGAGTGAGGAAGCAGTGTATAAATTATCACCCATCTGGACACCCAGGGACCACTAGGACTGCTGCCGCTGCCACAGAGGTTGCCAAGAAAGAGGAGTGGTTGGACCACAGTGGGCTCAGAGAGGGTGAGGGTGGTGGGACAGAGGCACACCCCTCCAGTTGTACCTCTCTACAGTTTGTACGCTGTTCTGGCAGAGTGTGGTTTCTCTATGGAGGCACCCACAGTGGAGACCAAGGAGGATGCTGGGAACCTCCACAAAAGAGACCCACAGGAGGCTGGCATGGGACCCCAGAGGGGAAGGAAACAACTTCTGTGGGGGAATCCATTGCTAGGAGGGTAGAACTGGGGAAGGGGAGTGAGAGGGAGGTAAGGTGCCTGCCTGGTGCCATATCTTGGAGGGACAGGGAGTGAATCCTCAAGATCATGGGAGCAGCTGCACATGGGAGGGAGCTGGATGTCATTGTCCACCTAGGGACAAATGACCCAGCTGGGAAATGGATCAAAGCAGTACAGTAGGAGTTTGTGGAGTTGGGCAGAGAATTTAGACAAGTAGCACGTACTGTAACCTTCTCAGAGGTGCTGCCTGTCTATGGCATGGGTGAGGATAGGGTGCTCTGCACCATGGGCTTCAATCAGTGGTTGAAAAACTGGTGCAGAGCTCAGGGTTTTGGCTTTATTGGGGACTGGGGGTCCACCTGGAGGGATGCAGGCCTATACTGATGCGATGGTCTGCATCTGTCCTGAAGGGGAACCAGAATAGCAGGTGATAGGTTTAAATGCTTCATTGGCACGCATTTAAACTAGACACAGGGAGAGGGACTGAAAAGGAGCAGGGACATCCTATCCCCCCTAAAATCAGGGTAGTTAGTGAGGTAAATACCAAGACAGAGAAGTCGCTAGGGAGAAAGGCTGGAATAAATGTAGAAAACGGCAAAGGCATTAAGGACATAGACTGGGCAAAAAGGAGTAAGGCCATCAAAAAATGGAGGGTAATAAGTACCAATGCCCATAGTCTAGGTAACAAGCTCCCTGAACTGGTGGCCTTGATGGAAGAGGGACACCTGGATATTGTGGCAGTCAGAGAAACATGGTACACAGAGAACCATGACTGGTATATCAATATTCTAGGGTAGACAATCTACAGGAGGAATAGGAAGGGTAGACAAGGAGGAGGAGCAGCTCTGTATGTAAGGGAAGGGATCAAAGCAATGGAACTAAAGGGTAAACAGGGAGGAGAGGAGGCACTGTGGGTCACCCTGGAGACCAGAAATTGCACCAATATTCGCTCAAGGTTTGTATACAGACCCCCATCTCAGGGTGAGGAAATGGATGAGAAAATGATAGAAAGCATCCTTGGGATAGTAGAAAAAGGGAATATATTGTTGATGGGGGACCTGAATATGCCAGATGTTAACTGGAGCACCTTTGCTGCAACCACATCCAAGAGCAGGGTCATTCTCGATGCCCTACAAGGGGCATGCCTCAGACAGCCAATGTTGGAACCCACTTGGGAGGGAGCAATCTTAGACCTGGTACTCTCAAACAGGGATGGAGAGAGGATCTCAGATCTAGAAGTGGGTAACCATCTGGGAACAAGTGACCACCAAACAGTGTGGTTCACGATAAACACAGCTGCAGAGTCATGCCATACAAAAGTGAGGGTACTGGACTTTAGGAGGGCTGACTCTGTCAAAATGGGAGAGTGCCTAAGAAAAGCTCTAGCAAACAGGCAAGAAGGATGGGTGGAGGAATAATGGGGAAACATCAAAACAGCCATCACAGAGGAGACAATCCTTGGTGTGAAGCAAATAAATAAATCAAAAAGAATGAAAAAACCACTATGGTTCTCAAAAGAGGTGGAGGAGAAGGTTAGGGAGAAAAATATAGCATTTAGAAAGTATAAGGAAACACAGAAGGAGCAGGACAGAGAACTGTACCAGTAAAGCTGAAGGAAGTGGGGAAGGCAATCAGAATAGCAAAGGCCCAAACCAAGGAAAAGATAGCCAACTCAATTAAGAAGGGGGATAAAACCTTTTATAGGTACATTAGGGAGTGATGAAAGACCAAGGGAGGGATACCGAGGCTTAATAAAAGGGAGGATGGGTGGGCAGAGAGGGACAGTGAAAAAGCAAGGATACTGAATAAATACTCCTGCTCAGTATTCACAAAAGAAGAGGAAGGGGAGGTACCTGATCCAATCAGCAGATGCACTCGGGATACCAGTCCTTTCACAGAAGAAAGGGTTCTGAAAGATATCCTGAAACTGAAGGTGGACAAAGCAATGGGGCCTGACAGAATTCATCTCAGAATTCTAAAAGAACTAAGGGGAGAACTAGTGACACCACTGACTACCCTTTTTAACAAATCATGGGCGGATGGTTTGGTAACTAAGGACTGGAGGAGGGCAGATGTGATTCCTTGTCACAAAAGTACGAGCAAAGCAGAGGTAGGAAACTGCTGACCTGTTAGCTTGACCTCAGTGATAGAGAAAAATGATGGAATCACTTCTGAAAGAAAGAACTGTTGAATACCTAGAGGCCAGTGGGGCACAGGACCCAAGGCAGCATGGATTCACAGCAGGAAGGTCATGACAGACAAATCTAATAGATTTCTTTGACTGGGTGACCAAAGTCGTTGACCAGGGAGGGGCTGTGGACATGGCCTACCTAGACTTTAGCAAGGCATTTGACACAGTCCCACACAATATTTAGTATTTATTTTATGTATTTTATTTGAATTTTGGTAACTGGGTGAGACCACTGAGACAAGCAAGTCCCTTTTTGAGGGGTGACCCGGGGAATGAAGCTATTCCATATTTAGGTACATTATACAGTTTGGAGAGCAATACAAAATGAGTACACACAGTGATAGGAGAAACAGCATTCATAAATAATACAGGTAGTAGCAGTAAATTAAGCAGCAGGCAAGATTAGGGAACAGGCAGACAATATCCACATCTACAATCCTGTGACATCGGGGGAGGTCCTGGAGGGTCCATGGTTGATAGGTTTTGATAAAGTCCAAGGCTGATAAGTTATTGAGAAAGTCTTAGGTTGATAAGCTATTGATAGGCCCACTGTTGATAAGTGTTTGGAGGGGCATGGGACCCCAGTGAGTATACCGAGGACTGCAGAGATCCTACAGTATGGACTAAGTCATAGCATCATGCCTAGAGCATTAGCTAGTACTTAGAGATACAATTTTATGGTTACAAAAATGTAAGAGACACTTTTTCTTATTTAATTACAATTATATTTGCAAAATATATAGCAGGGGATAAAAGGAGGGAAAGGGAAGGGGATTAGTAGAAAGATAGGATGGCCAGAGAGGGGTGCAAGGTCTTAAGTGTGGAGGGAGGGTGAGGTGAGATGCAAGTTGTAGAAAGAGATAGGAGTGCAAAGGGGGGGTGGGGGATATAAGCTATATATATATATATATATATATAGAGAGAGAGTGAGAGAGCACAATGACTAGGAAGAAGGGATTGGTGGAGAGACTGAAGTGAAGTACAGTGTAGTGGTGAGAAGGGAGGAGAGATAGCTGGCGGTTGTCACACAAAAGATTAATAAATAAATTAGCCATCCTGGGAGTGGTCCCAGGGTGGTAGCCTGGGTAAAAAATTGGTCAGACAACAAGACACAGAGGGTAATAGTAAATGGTGTCCACTCTGAAGAAAGGGAGGTTACTTGCGAGCTACCGCAGGGTTCAGTACTGGGTCAGGTCCTTTTTAATGTCTTTATAAGTGACATTGCAGAGGGACTGGAAAGAAAAGTATGCTTCTTTGCAAACAACACAAAGATCTGCAACAGAGTTAATACACGGTGGGGGGGTGGAAAGGATGAGAAGGGACTTGGCAAGGTTGGGGGAATGGTCCAAATTATGATAGCTTAGATTCAATTCAAAGAAGTGCAAAATAATGCACCTGGGAGACAAAAACCAAGGGGAACAGTACCCAATGGGGGGAGGTATTAACAACAACAAAAATGGAATGGGACCTGGGGTAGTCATATCAGGTGACCTAAAGGTAAACAAGCAATGTGAGAAAGCAGTAAGGAAGGGCGATACTGGGATGCATAGGGAGACGCATCACCAGTAGAAAACAGAAAGTTGTTATCCCTCTGTACAGATTGTTGGTGAGACCCATCTGGAGTACTGCATGCAGTTCTGGAGACCCCATCTTCGCAAGAACATAGGATGGAGGCAGTCCAGAGGAGGGCAGCTAAAATGGTGCAGGGTCTGCAACAGAAGTCATACAAAAAGAGACTAAAGGAGCTTAATATGTATACCCTTGAGGAAAGGGGAAGGACATGATAGAAACTTTCAAGTACCTCAAGGGAATGAACAAAGTCCAAGAGGGTAGCATCTTTCAGAAAAAGTGATGTGCAAGAACAAGGGGACACAATTTGAAGATGGGGAGGAGGGGCAGCTCAGTGTGAGGAAATATTTTTTCACAGAGGGGGTGGTGGACACATGGAACAACTTTCCTGAGGAGGTCATGGGGTCAAAAACAGTGGGGGAATTCAAGAAGGCATGGGACAGACATAAGGCAGTTCTGGTGGGGGGAAGGAAGAAGTAGGCTGTTGGTTAACTAGGATCTGCAGCTTATCAAATAGGTAGGGAAATGGGCAGACTATGTGGGCCAAGTGGTCCTAATCTGCTGTCAAAGTCTATTTTTCTATGTTTCTATGACACAAAACAATCTAACTAAAGGGTACAGAGTGCAGGTTATACACATAATGCATTATTTCCTTGTTTTATTAGTACACTAGTACAGTAGACCCTCACTCATTCATTCAGTGGCACTACCAGAGATAATACATATACTCAGGTCAAAGTAACAGTCTTCCATAGTTGAACTTTTAGACCGAGAACCCAGAAGTGAGAGTCATGGTCACGGACATGGGCATGCAGATAGTGACATCTGGAATCAGATACTGTGCTGTAGTGTAAGTGTACTTTATTTATCTGTATTGAGACAAGGAATGTAAATATGGAAATATCTGGAAGGGTCACAGGGTGGAGTTTAATGATCAGCGGCAGTAAGGTGACTCACGCCTGTGTAAATGGCGGCGGTGCAGAGAATCATGTCAGTGCCAGCAATAGTGGTGAGTGCAGCCCCAAAGACAGAAGTGATGACTTTAGTACATACTGTTGGGAGGGGACCCTGCACTCACTTCAGGTCAGAGTCTGTAGTTTTTAGCGGCATGTGGATCTATCTGCATGATCTTGGGTAGCACCAGTGAATGACTGAATGTGAGCAGTAGCAGTGAGCATAACGTGAGGTAAATGACAAAGAGATTCAAAAGTATTAAAACATTTTTTTTAAACTAATAAATTCGTTTTTACTATAAAACCTTAGTACATGCATACATGTGTATGAAGGTGTTCAGAGACTGACTGGGAGAAAACATCACTGCGGGCAGTTTTGAATGGTGTCAGCATTTAGTACAAGTACAATACGCCCCTCAATATAACATACAGGGAGCAGGAACAAACTCTTGTCATGACTCCCATTCTGCTCTTTATAGTGACGGACTATTATATACAGTTCAAACATATAAATTATAATGGGGACAGTGATTGAAGGGTGGAAGGTGCCACTAGGCACCAGGGAAATATAATAATGGAGATGACAATCAGAGGGTGGAGGGCATGACTACACACCAAGGAAATATAACATAATAATGGGGATGATGGTCAGAGGGCTGGGGAGCACCCCTAGACACCAGGGAATAACACGGATTCTACATATTTCTGTTCATATGGGAATTTTCATATGACGCTCATATGAAAAAAACAGTAGCAAGTCATGATAAAGGTTTTAAAATGTTAAAAAAAAAACATTTGGGGTTATTTCTCCAACAGCTAACTGCAGAATCCACATAACCAAGTCCGTATGAGCAAGACAGGTGTCTTGTTCTCTCTCCAGGATGTCATTTTTGTGGGTTTTAAAATTTTTATTTTTACTAAAAGAACAGAAAACAAGATGACGACAAATGAAAAATGATTTTTCCCCTCACAAAAAAGGATTAGGCACATATGAAAAATTATTCTTTTTTTGTTGTTTCATACAGATATTTTGAAGTGCTTGTTGAGCATGCTCAGAACCCAAAATGCAATAACTTTGGAACAGATTAATATTTTTTCACCAGACCAGCAAAAGGGACATCTATGGACCAGACCCATTCTATTTCAAACCAAAATTCCAAACCGTCTGGGCGCTACTGGTTTCACCAAAAAACAGCACAAAAAAAAAAAAAGAAGATAAATCACTTTTTGCACTATCCTGATTTCGGAATCTGCTCATTTGACTGGAACAAAACATGGCATATCCAGAGACCTACCCCACAATAGCATGCATGCAAAATTTTGTACAAATCCTTTAAACAGCTGTGAAACTATTAAAGGGCAAAAATTGGGGTTTAACATTAAAGTTCCTATTCAACCCTATATATACATTATTTGGGAAAAAAACTCTGTTAATGCACTATTTGGGGTTAAGACCTACAGTGACAAAAGTAAGGAATTGGGATTTTAGGGTTTCCAACCCTAAACCCTTCACACCTAAAACAAATCAGGTGTGCAGTCTTCCTCAGGGTTGTCAACCCTAAAGCTCACCCCATTCTATTCACCACAGACATACACAAACCTAATGGGGTGAGCTTTAGGCTTGACAACTGAGGCTGACTGTACCAGTGATTTGTTTTAGACATGGGGGCTGGATAAACCCTAAAATTACATTTCCCTACTTAACCCTGAATGGTGCATTAATGGAGCTTTTTTGCCAAAAATGTCCTTACTTTTTGAAATAGCATAATCAGATCCTGATGTGCTCCCATCCCTCCATAGTTGCAGACATGTTTGTTACTTGTCGGCACAGCCTCCTTATTATCCCATCTCATGAACCCAGTACTGAAAATGTTCAAATCCCCACCAAAACATTATTCCGCACCAACGGAACATGGTTATGTGTCACCAGTGAGAAAACACAATTTTGGCATGATTTGAAAAATGACAGCTGTCACATTCAAGAGGTGGTTTAAAAAAATGGCCATGTTGAAAGTTAGTGGCAAAAATATTTAAAATTACCAAAGTTATCAGTGAGCGTAACAAAATTTAAACAAATGCGCATAACTTTGCCATTTTTATAAATTTGACCCCAAATGTTCAACGTAGCCTTCTTATGATCCCACCTCATGAGCAAGGGCAGTGAAAAATGTCAAATCCTGCCCAAAAGGTGATTTCACCAAGTGACTGTGGAATTGCCTTTCAGGCTGGATTTCTGTAATTCCACTTGTATTGTTCATGAGGTGGGGTGCCAAAAAGGCCATGTTGAAAATCTGGGTTCAAAATATGCAAAAATGGCAGTTATGACACAAAGTTGAAAACCCCATTGAAATACATTGAACTGCAGTTACAGTGCCTTACTTTCTCATATAGCAGTAAGGGGTTTCCAGCAGTTAGACGTGTATTCGAATCAGAGACTGGATCTTCACCCTGGGACCTGTTCAGGTGAGTGAGTGTATGTGGGAGGCGTGTGTGTGTGTGGGGGAGAATGCGGTGTTGTGGGTGCTGAGTATGAGGGTGGGGTGGTGGGGTCAGATCGGAAAGGGACTGTTTTCTTTTTTACAGGGAAAAAAAGATTGCAGGACCATTTTCTTTATTACAGGCAGTACGGTGACTGGATGGTGGGGGAAGTGACACTAGACACCAGGAAAAGAAAAAAATTGATGTGGGGATGGCCATGGGAGGGTGGGAGGCACCACTAGACACCAGGAAAATAATAAACCATACAGGGATGGTGATTGGTGGGTCAGGGGCACCACTAGACACCATGGCAAAAATAATTACAGGAATGAGATTGAAGGGAGGGTGCCACTAGACACCAAAGAAATAAGAAACCATAAGGGGGCAGTGATCAGTGGGTGGGGAGGTACCAATAGATACCACCAACAAAATTTAGGATTTTCATCCTCATGAAAAAGGATTGGCCCCAAAAGAAAAAGGATCCCTTTTTTGTTTCATACATCTCAGAAACAAGTCATGAAAAAGGAGCTAAAATGGAACAGAAAATACATTTGGGGGTAATTTTCCTACAGTTAAGTGTGGGGCCCCATTAGAGTTTCTTTCTTTCTTTTCTTTTTTTTTTTTTACTGGACCCTCCACAACACAACTGTCTCCTTTGAATACAAAGCCCCAAATAAGCTGGATACACTGTTTCCTACAGGATATCCTGTGGTGGCTGACACACAGGATTGGCTAGAACATGAGTCAGTCACAGGCCAAAACCCCTAATTGGTTGGTTCCCTTCAGTGCCCCAGTATCACAAGTGCTTGCCTTTGTTGGTCATGTGGCAGTCCAGGGACTCAGGAGTAGAGATCGAGGACAAAACATTTTTTTTTTATTTCTGTACCCTGCTCTGCAGTCTGTTGCCTATAATCTGGTGAGACCAAACTGGACTGCAGCTCCAAGCCTGGTCAAATTGGCAATTCGGGTTGAGCCATGAAAGGCTTGGTCTTCCTGAGCAGAGCTGAGTCGGTCTAGTCCGGAAAGATTTGGAAGTGCGGCAGAGCTGGTTTGCCCATCCCTGGAAGAAATTTCTTCTTTTTTACTTACTATTTACTGCAGTATAGCAGATTATATTAGGCTGATTCTGCTGACTTTGAAGCAGACGTTTGCTATAACCAGAAATCCCAGAATCCCCTGCAGTTGGCATCAGAGCAGGACTACAGCAGTAAGAGTTTCAATAGCCTGCAGTGCATTTTTGAAATTTCATAAGCTCAGAGCAGCTGTTTGCTGGTCCAGCTGCTCTTTCAGGGCTAGGTACAGTGCTCTGTGACTGTACTTAGCCCCAGGAGGCCAGCGGACCAGAAAACAAAAGATCAGACCTTGAATAAACTCTGACATGAACTGCAGGCTATTGACTCTCCAACTGCTGCAGCACTGCTCTGATGTCAGCTGCAGAGAATTCTAGGATTTGTAGTTACAGAAACTGTCAGTAGTATAAGTTCATATATCTTGTTAAATGTCCAATTTCAGTCAATCAGCATGTCATGTCATTTGACAGGTGGGCATGGCCTAAAATGGACCAATCAGAATCATCCCTTGTTTAACCAGAAGTCCCTTCCTAAATGTGTTGGCCTCAACTACTTCTGCTGGAAATGACATGCGCTTGAACCTTGTCCCACACACTTGTGAAGGAAATGACATGTGCTCGAACCCGTGTCCTGCCCTCTTGTGCAGGAAATGACATGCGCTCAAACCTGTGTCCAACCCACTTGCGCAGGAAATAACCTGCACTGAAATCCCGGAAGTGACATAACACCACCATTTTGTAAACATCCTACGCCCCTCCTTCTCATGCACCCCTCAAACCCCTGCCATGCCATCCTGGCTTGAACCACTGTCCTGGGTTGAACCCCTGTTCCTCTTCGCCATGCCTCCACCCCACCCCACCCCAAAAAATAAGTTAGGGTTTACGTAGTGTTATGTGCCCTTTGTCGGTTTGGTGGTATAATTGCAGGGGCATGTGTGTGTTTTTTTTGATTAGGATATTTTCAGAATACTGTATCTAGGAGGCAGTCTCATGGTGTAGAGGTTTTGGAGATCTGTTTGGAGACCCCAACAGAGGGAAATCCATCTGCCTGTGTAAGTACCCCTTTTCTGTTTTATAACAAACAAGGTATAAAATACTTTAATATGCATCTGTAGAACTGTGTAAAACTTGTACCAAAAGGTTACCTCTATGTTTATGTATATGCATGTACCATTCATAAGCTAAAACATCCAACAGAAGAACCTCGACCACAGAGGGTAGTTGGTCCGGGAGGTTGGCAGGTGGTTAGGAGGGGCAAATTGGGTGCCCCATCACTTGGTGCTGTCTAACATATTACCTCCAAAAACAATATAAACACTACAAACAGGTATTTGCCTCTATCTCCAAAATCAAACAAAGGGGCAGAGGACACTGTAGAGCAGGACACTGCAGCACAGCAGCTAGCACAACAAAACTCACCCAAATCAGGAACCAAAACAAAAAAAGCAAAAAGGAAATCCAAAAAACTTCTGGTCATAGAAGACTCCATGGTTCAGGGAGTCGATACCTATCTCCAGCCAGTGGTAATGATCAGATGTCTCCCAGGTACATCAGCGTGGAGAGACACTGACCACATTGCTAAAATTGCTCAGGAAGCAGGAGAAATCATTGATGTCCTGGTACACATAGGGACTAATGATCTCGCCAGCCAGTCAGTTGTGGAGACCAAGGAACACCTGATCAGGCTGGGTGACAAACTATCATCCATTTTGTCCAGCACCTCCTTCTCTGAGATCCAGCCAGTCTGGGAGAGGGGGGCAGATGGACAGAAGGTCAGAGAAGGGGAGATAGGGGAGCTAAACATGTGGCTCAAGGGCTGGTGCCAGGAAAAAGGACACAGATTTGTAGGGAATTGGCAACAATTCTGGGATTGAATGTTCTTTAAATTTGATGGACTGCACCTGACTAAGGAGGGAGTCAGTGCATTGGGGCAGAAGTTTGACGTCTTTGCAGAATATTTAAACAACCAAATGGGGAGAGGGGTGCAGCACCCCATAAGTCGAATGGGAAGAAAACCCCTCCCCCCTCAGCTTGTGGTCAAACAGGGATTCAGCATGTTTGCAGTTCATTTGCATCACCAGGTAAGAAAAAAGGTCCATCTCCCCATATGACGCACAGGGGAAATGCCAGACCTCACCCAACAACTAACACACCGAAATCTGGTCAATGGAAAATCATGTGGACAAATGCTCACAGCCTGGGAAATAAGATCCCAGACCTGCAGGTAATAATATTAGAGGCTAAACTGGACATAGTAGCAATTAGTGAGATGTGGTTTACCAGTAACCACACTTGGGAGACTTCAGTACCTGGCTATGTACTGTTCAGAAGAGACCGAGGTGCAAAGGGGGGGGGTGGAGTGGCCCTTTATGTCAATGAAAATATCAAAGCTACAGAAATTCAGAATACACATAAGGAGCCAGAAGAACTGTGGGTCACTCTGGAAACAGGAAATGGGGCAGCCATAAGAACTGGGGTTGTCTACATGCCCCCAGACCAGGGGAGACATAGACACATTACTGTTAGAAGATATACAAAACATGACAGCTAAAGGAAGGTTCTGATAATGGGAGACTTCAACATGCCAGATACAGATTGGTCAATACCAGCAGGAACATCTGCCAGAACTAGACACATGGTGGATTCCTGCAAGGGGCCTCAAACAACTGGTACAACAACCCACAAGAGACAGGGTTATCCTAGATCTAGTACTGACTAACAAAGAAGGGATCACAGATCTCCAGGTAGAAGGTAACCTGGGGGCCAGTGACCATCGCATGGTATGGTTCAATTTGGCCACTACAACTAAATCATCCCATTCCAAGGCAAAAATATGGGACTTTAGAGGAGCTGACATTGATAAGATGGCCAACAGAGTTAAGCTATCCCTGACAAAAAAAAACACACAGGTGAGGGGGTACAGGCAAAGTGGGAAAGCATTAAGGATGCCATACTTGAAACAACATCCCATTGTGTTAGACAGAAAAGGAAGTGCAAAAGAAGAAGGAAACCAGTTTGGTTCTCAAATACAGTAGTAGAAAAGGTCAAAGCAAAAAGGCTGGCCTTCAGGAAATATAAGGGAACACAGCGGGATGAAGATAGGGAGGCATACTAAACTGCTCTAAGGGAAGTAGGGAAGGCAGTAAGGCAGGCAAAGTCCTGAACTGAGGAAACACTAGCACGAACAGTAAGAGAAGGTGACAAGACTTTCTATAGATACATTAGTGAAAGGAGAAAATCCAGAGGGGGTATTGCTAAGCTCAAAGGAGAAAAAGGGGCGTGTGAGGAGGAGGAGGACCTTGTAAAAGCAACTATCCTAAATAGATACTTTTGCTCAGTATTTACTGAAGAGAAGGTAGGGCAGGGCCCACAGCTCAACACCATAGACACAGGGGAGAGGGAGGTGAGCAGTACTCCCTTCACAAAAGAAAGGGTCCTACAAGAACTTGCTAAGCTCAGGGTGGACAAGGCAATGGGACCTGATGGCATACATCCCAGGGTACTTAAGGAGCTAAGGGTGTAACTAGCAGAGCCATTAGCAGAACTGTTTAGTGATTCTCTGAGAACAGTAGAGGTCCCAGAAGACTGGAGAAGGGCTCATGTGATCCCGCTCCACAAGAGTGGTAGCAGAGAGGAGGTTGGAAACTACAGACCAGTCAGTCTTACTTCAGTAGTGGGCAAGATTATGGAGGCATTCCTTAAAGAAAGGATAGTGCAACACCTGGAATCCATAGGGGCACAGGATCCAAGACAGCATGGGTTTACAAAAGGAAGGTTCTGTCAAGCTAATCTCGTAGATTTCTTTGACTGGGTAACCACAGTGGTGGACCAAGGGGGAGCAGTTGTTGTCACCTACCTTGACTTCAGCAAAGCTTTCGACACTGTTCCACATAGAAGATTACATAGAAACAGAAACAGAAGTTGACGGCAAATAAGGACCGCAAGACCCATCCAGTCTGCCCATTTCTTTTTCTACCTTATAAATGTGCCATCGGCCTTTGCTCTATCAGTGGCCTATCTATTCATAGTCATTTGTATTGCTCCCTTATGCCTATCCCATGCCTGTTTGAAGCCCTGCACTGTATTCATAGCCACCACTTCTGTGGTAAGCCATTCCATGCATCCACCACCCTTTCTGTGAAAAAGAATTTCCTCACATTCCCCTTAATCGGCCTCCTCTAATCTCATGCTGTGTCCTCTTGTCCTGATATTTTCTTATATTTAAACATGTTAGACTCTTTCACCTTGTTTATGCCCTTAAGGTGTTTGAATGCCTCGATCATATCACCTCTCTCCCTCCTTTGCTCTAGGGTATACATATTGAGCTCCGTTAATCTGTCCTCATATGTCTTCTGATGCAGTCCCTGCACCATTTTGGTTGCCCTTCTCTGGACTGTCTCAATTTGGTTAATGTCCTTGTGAAGGTGTGGCCTCCAATACTGCACGCAGTACTCCAGATGGGGCCTAACCAGTGTCTTGTACAGAGGGATTAATACCTCCCTCTTACGACTTGTGATACCCCTACTAATACACCCTAACACCCCCCTAGCCTTACCTACTGCTTTAGAGGTCTGCTTGGATGATTTTAGGTCATCAGTGATGATGATGCCCAAGTCTCTTTCTTCCTTTGTGACTGCTAGCAACTCCCCTCCCAGCCTATAGGTGGCTTCAGGGTTTCTCTTCCCTATGTGCATGATTTTGCACTTCTTTGCATTAAATTCCAGTTGCCACTCTTCTGACCATTCTGCTAGTTTATCCAGATCTCTTCTCATTCTGCCCACCCCATCTGGATCATCTACTCTGTTGCAGATCTTGGTGTCATCTGCAAACAGACAAGCCTTACCCTCTAGTCCATCTGCAAGGTCACTAATGAAGATGTTGAAGAGGACTGGCCCCAGGACTGATCCCTGAGGTACCCCACTTGTGACTTGCATCTCTTCTGACTGTATACCATTTACCACCACTCTCTGTTTTCTGCCCGTCAACCAGTTTGCCACCCAGCTGACCAACTTCTGACCCACCCAGCCTACCCAGCTTATTTATCAATCTTCTATGTGGAACAGTGTCAAAAGCTTTGCTGAAGTCAAGGTAGGTGACATCAACTGTTCCCCCTTGGTCCACCACTCTGGTTACCCAGTCAAAGAAATCTATGAGATTAGTTTGACAGGACCTTCCTTTTGTAAACCCATGCTGTCTTGGATCCTGTGCCCCTATGGATTCCAGGTGTTGCACTATCCTTTCCTTAAGGAGTGCCTCCATAATCTTGCCCACTACTGAGGTAAGACTGACCGGTCTGTAGTTCCCCGCCTCCTCCTTGCTACCACTCTTGTGGAGCGGGATCACATGAGCCCTTCTCCAGTCTTCTGGGACCTCTCCTGTGCTCAGAGACTCACTAAACAATTCTGCTAATGGCTCTGCTAGTTCCTCCTTTAGCTCCTTAAGTACCCTGGGATGTATGCCATCAGGTCCCATTGCCTTATCCACCCTGAGCTTTAGGCTCTTGTGGGACCTTTCTTTTGTGAAGGGAGTAGTGCTCACCTCCTCCCCTGTGTCCATGATGCTGAGCTGTGGGCCCTGCCTACCTTCTCTTCAGTAAATACTGAGAAAAAGTATCTATTTAGGATAGATGCCTTTACAGGGTCCTCCTCCTCCTCACATGCTCCCTTTTCTCCATTAAGCTTAGCAATACCCCCTCTGGATTTTCTCCTTTCACTAATGTATCTATAGAAAGTCTTGTCACCTTCTTTTACTGTTCGTGCTAGTGTTTCCTCAGTTTGGGACTTTGCCTGCCTTACTGCCTTACCTGCTTCCCTTAGGGCAGTTTGGTATGCCTCCCTATCTTCATCCCATTGTGTTCCCTTATATTTCCTGAAGGCCAGCCTTTTGGCTCTGACCTTTTCTGCTACTGTATTTGAGAACCAAAGTGGTTTCCTTCTTCTTTTGCACTTCCTTTTCTGTCTAACACAATGGGATGTTGCTTCAAGTATTGCATCCTTAATGCTTGCCCACTTTGCCTGTACCCCCTCACCTGTGTTTCTTTTGCCAGGGCTAGCTTAACTCTGTTGGCCATCTTATCAAAGTCAGCTCCTCTGAAGTCCCATATTTTGCCTTGGAATGGGATGATTTAGATGTAGTAGCCAAACTGAACCATACCATGCGATGGTCACTGGCTCCCAGGTGACCTTCTACCTGGAGATCTGTGATCCTTCTTTGTTAGTCAGTACTAGATCTAGGATAGTCCTGTCTCTTGTGGGTTGCTGTACCAGTTGTTTGAGGCCCTCCCCCTGCAGGGAATCCACTATGAGTCTAGTTCTGGCAGATGTTCCTGCTGGTATTGACCAATCTGTATCCGACATGTTGAAGTCTCCCATTATCAGAACCTCCCCTTTAGCTGTCATGTTTTGTACATCTTCTAACAGTAATGTGTCTATGTCTTCCATCTGGTCTGGGGGCCTGTAGACAACCCCAGTTCTTATGGCTGTCCCATTTCCTGTTTCCAGGGTGACCCACAGTTCTTCTGGCTCCTTATGTGTATTCTGAATTTCTGTAGCTTTGATATTTTCATTAACATACAGGGCCACTCCTCCCCCCCTTTTTGCACCTCAGATTGATAAATAAGCTGGGTAGGCTTGGGTGGGTCAGAAGTTGGTCAATTGGGTGGCAAACTGGTTGATGGGCAGAAAACAGAGAGTTGTGGTAAATGGTATACAGTCTGAAGACATGCTAGTCACAAGTGGGGTACCTCAGGGATCAGTCCTGGGGCCAGTCCTCTTCAATATCTTCATTAGGGACATTGCAGATGGACTAGTGGGTAAGGCTTGTCTGCTTTCAGGTGACACCAAGATCTGTAACAGAGTAGATGATCCAGATGGGGTGGGCAGAATGAGTAGAGATCTAGATAAACTAGCAAAATGGTCAGAAGAGTGGCAACTGGGATTTAATGCAAAGAAGTGCAAGATCATGCACATAGGGAAGAGAAACCCTGAAGCCACCTATAGGCTGGGAGGGGAGTTGCTGGCAATCACAAAGGAAGAAAGAGACTTGGGCATCATCATCACCGATGACCTGAAATCATCCAAGCAGACCTCTAAAGCAGTAGGTAAGGCTAGGGGGATGCTAGGGTGTATTAGTAGGGGTACCACAAGTTGTAAGAGGGAGGTAATAATCCCTCTTTACAAGACAGTGGTTAGACCCCATCTGGAGTACTGCATGCAGTACTGGAGGCCACACCTTCACAAGGACATTAACCAAATTGAGGCAGTACAGAGAAGGGCAACCAAAATGGTGCTGGGACTGCATCAGAAGACATACAAGGACAGATTAACCGAGCTCAATATGTATACCCTAGAGCAAAGGAGGGAGAAAGGTGATATGATCGAAACATTCAAACACCTTAAGGGCATTAACAAGGTGAAAGAGTCTAACATGTTTCAATATATGAAAAATAGCAGGACAAGAGGACATAGCATGAGATTAGAGGGAGGCCGATTAAGGGGTAATGTGAGGAAGTTCTTTTTCACAGAAGGGGTGGTGGATGCATGGAACGGCCTACCTCAGGAAGTGGTGGCTATGAATACAGTGCAGGGCTTCAAACAGGCATGGGATAGGCATCAGGGAGCAATACAGATGAGTATGAATAGATAGGCCACTGACAGAGCAAAGGCCGATGGCACATTTATAAGGTAGAAAAAGAAATGGTCAGACTGGATGGGCTTTGCGGTCCTTATCTGCTGTCAACTTCTATGTTTCTATGTAAAATGGGGACCTCCATGTAAATAAGCTGGTTTAACAGTTTATGTGGATAGTATTGCAAATGCTGGCTGTGTGTGTGTGTGTGTGTCAAAATTTCTGTATTTACAGGGATCTGTAAAAATGTAGATATAAGCTTTTGTTTAAAAAAATAAAATTGCGTGTTTTAAATTGAGAGCGCAAAAGGCTAAGACTCTGGTGTGTGTGTGTGTGTGTGTGTGTGTGTGTGTGTGTGTGTGCGGGGACCTCTATGTATGGGGACCTGCATGTAAATAAGCTGGTTCAACAGTTTCTCTGGATAGCAAGGCAAATGCTAACAATCACAAACTAATAATTTATACCCCATCATGAATTACAGAATAAAATACCTTTGAATCAGAAACTAATAATTTTTATCCCATTATGAATTACAGAATAAAATACATTTGAATCAGAGAAAAGGAAGACTTTTATGTGTGTTTTAGGACTGAGAAAAAACATCTGTTTTTCATTTACACACAGAATCATTAGTTCTTTCTAGGCACCCTGCTGTGTAAAGAGAAAAAACAAAAATTTTAACAAAATAACAGTTATCTTTTGAAGGGAGGGGTGTAAGCTATGTTACACTGAATTACTAATTTAAAGGATGCAGCTTTTTTAGAAAAAGACACGATTTCCATTCTGACTTTTAAAAACATTTTAACTAAGCTGGCACACAACTGCCCTTATTATAAACTGTGTCTCTTTGTGTTTTAAGACTGAGGAAAAACATCTGTTTTTCATAAAAACAGAGAATTATTAGCCCTTTCTAGTCCCCTGCTATGTAAAAGAGAGAAAAAAAAAAACAAAACAGGTGATTCTCATGATACACTTTTTTAGAAAAAACAAAAAGTTAACAAAATAAGTTTCATCTTTTGATTAGCAGAATGTAAGCTGTTACACTGAATTACTAATTTAAAGGATGCAGCTGTTTAGAAAAAGACAAGATTTTCATTATACATTTTAAAACATAACTAAGCTATATGATTATTTGAGTTTAAAAAAGCAGTCTGCATACCTTTTAATTAGACTGTGACCAAAGTTTTAGCAAAATGGAAAGGCATTAGAGACCTGTCAGCTGTCACAGGAAGTTAAAACAAAGCCTGTAAGGAGCTGTGTAGGCCTTATATGTATTTTTTCCAGTTGAGATGGGTGGGAAGGGGGTTGGATTGACAGTGCCAGATGTTCAGACATTTTTTCAGTTTTAGCCATGTATTTGGGGGGATTTACACATTTTACATAAGGAGCCGAACATTAGGACAAAAGACTTGAGCTAGACCACCAAAAATACATCTTAAGCTGTAGAATTAAAAAAAAAGCACCAAACAGTCAAAAAGAATGGATTACCTGGGGTGACATGGGTGAATCTTACTCTGAAGATTTTTTCCAAGTGCTCACAGAGATGAATAGTGTAGAGTCTATCACTGGCTCTATGATCACTACAGAAGGTGTGTATTTTTATTTTTAACCAAGAATAGTAGTTTAGATGCTTGTTAAAAATGCTTGTTTCCCTGTTTGTCTTTGTTTTGGTATTGCTTTTATTTCAGATTTTTAGAGCTTAATATTTACCCATATAATGTTTAAAAATGTATAAGTAAGATAATCTGTTTTGTTATGTATTGGGCTTTCCCAACAAAGTTGAAGAAAAGCTTGTTTGTTGTGTTTTGAAATCTTTTATATTTTTAGAGGGAGATGGGGGGGGGTCTGCAGGTTCTAGATTTGAAATTTGTCCTACAGTATAATGCTCAAAATACAAAACTAGTGATGCGGTTATTTCTGTTTTTGTCAACAGCTGAGAGAAATCCTTCAAGAGAGAAAGGGAAAAAAAGACCTTGCAAAGTGACCCAGAAACACTCACAAGTTTCTGCTGCTGTGAGTCATGAGCAAAATAGACCTTGTGTTAATTTGAGTGATGAGGTACAGCCATCCACAAGCAGCAGCTCAAGGAATTCTGACAAAGAGCCATCACATCCAAGGTTTTGAGAAAAAGACAGTGAAGCAGTAAATCTAGCAAAGAGCTGTTTACTTGCTACAGTTGATGCTTTGTTCAGTGGCATGGTAATTGAGAGCAGACTTTCTAGTCAGGATTACGATAATCAGATTTGTAAATCTGAGTTTTTAAAGGTACTTTGATAAGTAGTATATTTTCTATATTATGTGCAGCCAAGTACTCATGCTCAGAGCTGAAAAGGTCAGGACATTGGAGGAAAAGCTGTCCAAAAAAAGGTGAAAAAACAGAAGATCTCACATGCTGAGTGAAGGGGGGGGCAGCACTAACAAAATAAAAAAAAAACTAAATGGGGTCAAAAAGGAAAAAATATGGGTAAAAAATAAAACAATCAGAGAAAATTTGAAAAGAAAAGTAAGGCGTGCCAGGAAACTATTACATCGTAGGGTATTACAGCATGTTGCTAATGTTCATCAAGCTGGTGAATTAGACAACCAGCTTGCTGTACATATGCAAGATGATGAGCTGGAAAACAGGGAGCCCCCTACAGTTTTTTTAGAAAGCGTGCAGCATTATGAACTTATTTTAAAAAGTTCAGGGCTATTAAATTTCATGAGTGATACCGCTTTGTGAACCTAGATAAAATAAAGTCTTTTACAGAGGCCATTGATGCAATACATCAGGCTGTTCAAGAATTGCTGGATAGGGTGATGAGACAAACAAACCGTGGAGACTTTATACAGTTACACTTGAATGCTGACTCTTTAAATCACCCCTTGTTCTCAAGGAAAACATGACCTAATGAGTTAAATGCAGCCACCTTCTTAGATCAGATAGCTGATATGTTACAGAGCAATGCAGAAGTAATTGTTGATGACACTATACATCTTGTAGTAACCACTATCAGGAATCACCAGGGGTTGGGGGTGGGGGTAGACGGACACTGAGCGCTATTTTGTATAGCAGGATTTTACAAAAAGAGACAGTACTTGATTAATTTAAATAACAGAGATAATTGTTTGTGTTTTGGTGGCTCCATTCTCGCACTCCTAAATCCAAACATGAGTGACAACCAGTTGCTGAATAAGGCTACAATATTACACGCTGAGCTAGATTTGTCAGACCAAACCCCCTGTCACTTTCAATGATGTGTCCCAGTTTGAACATTTTTTAGGAGTCAAAATTAAGATTTCATATCATAATAAAGGAAACTGGCAAACATGTTTCGACAGGGCCAGAAAGACTTCCTAAAACACTATTTGTATTACTACATGACAATCACTATTATGGCATAAAAGATGTAAAGAAATTTATAGGAGCCAGAAACCTCTATGGATATTGTCATGTTCCCTTCAGCCACAAGCAACATCACGTCTGTGCATTATCATGCAAAGTTTGCTGTGAACCACACTGTACACAACAGGAAACTGACACTGGATCCTGCCCCTACTGTAAAAAGATTTGTAGGTATTTAGCATGCCTAGAAAGGCATTTAGCTAGAGCTGATGTGGGGTACTGTGCCTTGTAAATCCATGACATTGTGTGAAGAATGTTTTGTCTTTTACAAGGGTTCTCATACATGTAAGTTGATTCAGTGTGACAGATGCAGGTCTTTCATGACCACAGACAAGCATCTGTGTTACATGTCACCACTCACAGATGTAAAAATCTCTGAGACATATATAGTGTTTGATTTTGAGGCCAGACAAGAAAGTGAGACTCACATACCAAATTTTGTGTATGCTAAGCAATTAGATGGGAAGAGGCCCTGGGAATTTGAAGGGGAAGACTGTATAAAAGATTTTGTAGGACATTTTATTGATGCACCATTTAGACACTACACATTTATAGCACACAATGCCAAAGGCTATGACAGTTATTATATCGTTAGCCAGCTAGTCAAGGAAAGAATTTATATTAAACTGCTCACCTAAGGAGGAAAATTACTTTGTGTAACAGTCACATCAGATTTATCGACAGTCATTGCTTTTTTTTCCTTTTAAACTAGCAAAAATCCCTGCAGTCCTTGGATTTGAGAATGAGATTGCTAAATGTTACTTTCCCCATTTTGTTAACACCAAGGCCAATGAAAATTATGTAGGTCTCCTGCCCGATGCTCAGTTTTATGGTTCTGAATATATGCTGCCTGCAGAAAAGCAACAGTTTATGCAATGGTACCTAGCTAACCGACACAGATAATTTGATCTGAAAAGAGAGCTTCACTACTATTGTCAGTTAGATGTTTTAATTCTTAAAAAAGCCTGTGACAGATTTAGGAAAGAAGTTATGAACATGACAGCCAGAAGTGTTTTAAAACAGTCAGATGGTGATACAGTAGAGTATGAAACAGTATCCTTAGACCCCTTCCAGTACGTCACGATAGCCTCAGTCTGTATGGCCATGTATAGATTTTTATTTTTGAAAGAATGCACTATTGCTGTTCTGCCCCCAGATGACTACCGCAAACAATTAAAGAGATACTCCATGCCAGCTATTCAGTGGTTTATGTACATATCTGAGAAAGAAAACATTTCTATTCAGCACGCTCTAAGAGGTGGTGAATTTAACATAGGGCGTTACTTTTTGGATGGTTATGCCTTAATAAATGGCATGTCCACAGCATTTGAATTTAATGGTTGTTTTTTTCATGGCTGCAACATCTGTTACTGTGAGAAAGATAGAAACCACATGACAGGGACTAGTTTTGGACAGTTATTCAATAGGACAGTGCACAAATTTCATTTTCTAGAAAGCAAAAGTTTTGCCGTTAGAGTATTGTGGGAACATGAATGGAAAGCAATGCTGGCTATAGATCAGGGTTTGAATAATTTCTTGAGGGACAGGCAGCTACCACAGCCACTAGAACCTAGGCAGTTGCTGTTTGGGGTGAGAACAAATGCCATTTGTCTGTACTATAAGATGCAGCCTGATGAGAAAATACTCTATTATGATTTTACCAGCCTCTACCCTTTTGTTAACAAAACCAAACAGTATCCAGTCGGTCATCCTGACATCATTTATGAAAATTTTGATGACCTCACTCGGTACTTTGGTTTAGCAAAAGTAAAAGTCTTACCCCCAGAGGCCTTTTTTTTCTAGTGCTGCCATCCAGGATTGGAAAAAAACTTTTATTTACATTATGTCTTGCATGCGCTGAAAACAGATTTCAAACAACACCGTGCACACACACTGAGGAGGAAAGAGCACTTACAGGTACGTACTGTACTGTAGAACTAAATCTGGCACTGGAAAAAGGCTACAAAATCATTAACATTTATGAAGTTTGGAATTTTAAAGAGTCATGCACAGAGCTTTTTACAGACTACATCAAGTTGCATCTAAAAGGCAAGTAAGAGGCACCTGGTTTCCCTTCATGGGTAAAAAACGAAGCAGATGAAGTCAGGTACATACAACAGTATTCTGAAAGGGAAAATGTACATTTGAACCCTGCAGCCATAGCTGTTAACCCTGCAAGGAGACAGATATCTAAACTGTTTTTAAATTCTCTTTGGGGCAAATTTGGGCAGACAGCTAATTTGCTGACCACAAGTTTAGTAACAGACCCTGACAAGCTGTTTCAGTACGTGTTTGCCCCTTACTATGATATTGCCTCATGCTATTTCATCGATGATGAAACAGCTTGTTTAAGCTGGAAGTACACCAAAGACCGCTACCCAAATTCTAATAATATCAACATATTTATAGCTAGTTTTACAACGACATAGGCCAGAGTGGAACTCTACAACCTGATTGATAAGTTACAGGACAGGTGCCTTTACCATGACACTGACTCTGTCATTTTTATGTCCAGACTAGGTGACTGGACCCCACCTCTGGGTGATTATTTAGGGGAGCTAACCAGTAAGCTTCCTGCAGATGAACACATTACAGAGTTTGTTTCTGCAGATCCAACAACTTATGGCTACCGGCTGTCCAGAGGAGAGGTTGTTCTTAAAGTGAAAGGTTTTACCCTTAATATAGCTAGCAGTAAACACATTAATATTGAAAGTCTGAAGTACCTGGTCTTTGATTATACGGGGTCACAGATCTCTAAAGAAATTACCGTGAGTCAACCCAGCATTGTTAGGAATAAAAAGCAGTGGTCTCTTGAAACAAAAACACTGCCCAAGACCCAAAGAGTAGTTTATGACAAGCGAGTTTTACAAGCCAATTTTAAAACACTTCCTTATGGATACTGATTGTGAAAAATGGTTATCAGGTTGCAGCATCCCTTTGCTTGTCTGTTGGCTGGCCCCTCTAATAGTGGGAAGAGCTTCTTATAAAACAGTTGTTGGAAAATGCTGATGCCACTGTATCACACAAGCCTGAAAATGTTGTCTGGTTCTACAGCTGTTGGCAACCTTTGTATAATGAATTGTTGGTAAAGTTCCCACTGATTAAATTTGTGGAGGGGCTACCGATGTCACTAGCTGACAATGATCTCTTACTCCCTGGGAAGGTAAAGTTTGTTATTATAGATGATTTAATGGACTCTGCCTGTCAAAATAGTGAAGTCGAGTATGGGTTTACCAAGTAAAGCCATCATAAACAGTTGACAATATTTTTAATTGTCCAGAATGTGTTCTGTCAAGGTAAAAAAAAAACAGGACCATCACACTAAATGCCAAATACATGATTTTGTTTAAAAACCCCAGAGACAAGCTGCAGATCATAACTCTGGCTAGGCAGATTTATCCTGGTCAGACAAAATGTTACTTATAAGGTTTTGAAGATGCCACAAGAAAGCCTCACAGCTATTTACTGGTCGATTTAAGATCCAGTACACCTGACAAATATAGACTGCGTAGTGGGTTGTTTCCCCCTGACTGGCCTGTGGTATATGTCATGAAAAAAAAACATTCTGCTTCTAAAAATATATGATACTGTCTTGTCATTATGTCTAAAAGACTGCAGAGAAATCTGTCTGTCCTAAAGTTACTTGTAAAAGGGCCTCCCAGCTTAAGAAAAGTTATTTTATATTCAGCCGCTGATGATCTGATATCAGCTATAGCTGAGATAGCCTTAAACACTCAAAGAAAATATTCCACTGTCAGCAAAACAGATTTGCTGAAAAAAACACGGAGTCATTAAAACTTCAAGCGATAAACAAATAACCTTAAAAAGGAAAAAGAAAATAGTTAATCAGACAGGTGGATTTATAGGGACACTGTTAGGAATTGCCATTCCTTTGATCACTGGACTGCTGGTTACCAGATAATGGATTTTACTGAGAAAATGTATTTGGTGCCTCAGCAACAGATGGATCACATTAAAACTAATTACCCTGATCAGGATATGAGAAAAGTTGCAACTAAGAGTTTGGACACTGAAATGAGAGCTATACTGTCCCGAACTGATTCATCAGACTATGACAAAGCCAAAATGTACTCTGCTGTGTTACAGCGCTATCTGATTTTGATAAGACAAGGAGAACAAGCTAAATCCATGTTGACATAACTCATGCCTGAGAGTGAATCAGTTTCTGAATCCCCTGTGGCAGCTGCTGAGACAGTTTCTGCCCTGAGTGCTATGGAAAAAGACATTTTAAGTAGTGTTTCTCATCGGTTTAAAACCAACGCTGAACTTTTGTTAAAGCTTATGGCAAAGAACAAGGATATTGTTTTTTGGCATGCTAAGGGGGAATTAATGTATAAAGGTACTGTTGTTTCTGGGTCTCACATGGTCAATTTGGTAAGAGCAGCTACAGCCACTCACACAATCCCTGACCACAGAAAGCCAAAGGGCTGGGATGTTTTTGTCAAAGCAATGGCTGAGTCTAACATACCCACCTCTGTGTTTGCTCATTCAGCAAACAGGAGCTATGTGGAAAGTCTTAAAACAGCTGATGCAAAACACCCACAGCCATCTCTAGTTAACCAATGGTCAGTGACACCCAAAAGACGGAAGTCTTTTAAATAACCTACCTGGCTCACTATGTAAAACTTAAATGCCACCTCTATGTATGAATGTTATATGTCTCAATGACTGCTGTGTACAGCCTTTGTTAACCATTTACCTCATACTGAATATGTAATCCTACCTCAGTGACTGCTGTGCACGGCCTATGTTAACCATTTACCTCATATTGAATATGTAATCCTGTTGTTACAAAAAAGTGTTTTTATTGATGCACGTTAGCCTACCTCATAGGTAAATATGTTAACATGTTTTTTAGAAAGAGGTGTTTATCATAATTCTACCTCAGTGCTATGTCATATATAGTGTGCATTTTTAAAAAGGAGATGCTTCTATTTATTATATCTTATCCATGATGTTTCCACTGATGTATGTCATATTTTATTGACATATTTTTTTACAATAAATACCTTTATATTTTATATATTTTTGTCATTATTGAAGACATTATGTAGCTGAAAATTTTGAACACAGGTGCCCCAACCCCCAAAATTTAAACACAGGTCCCCAGAAAAACTGACAGAGACACACAATTATGAGTGTTTATATATGATTTTTTTAAAAGACAAACAAGTCTGAACATGTTGCCACCTCACTGATACGTGCTCTGACATGTTTATATGTCTGAAAGGATGACGTACAAAACTAGTTACCATGGCATCATTTTTCAGCAAATCATTAGAGTACATTTTTAGAATTTGAACATAAGAAAGTCCTTTACATCTATGATGTAAGAAAAAGATGCAGTGAAATCTGCAGGCGGTAGAGAAGGTATCTTGCAACTGTGTGTTTTGGTACAAAATGTTCTTTGCATTTTCTTTTAAAAAGCCCCCAATCATTTGCACATGATTGTCAGGATGAAAACCGTAGCTGTCGAAGAACTCCCCAGTCCCAGTTTCTGAAATGTATACAGCTAACCAGTACTGTCCAGGGAGGTCATGGGGTTCAATATTGATGACTAGTGCTGCAGAAAGGTTTCTCAGTCTCTCATTGGGTAGCAGATCACAGGGAAATACACCCGGAAAGCAGTCACAGATGTGGGAGTCATTGGTTACAATTATTTTCAGCTGCTTTGTGTTGATTTTTTATGGTTTATCACATTTAATCAAAAATTACATTTCTTCTGTGGTTTATTTCAATGACATTATCTAACACAGCATAGACAATGAGATTAACTGTTTGTGGAAGGGCTTCCGCAAATCTGATTTCTGCTCTGAGGTTGCCTGATGCCTTATCTACTACCATGCCTCACAACTACTGATTGCTAACATGCTTCGTACTGCTGCATTTCTTTTTGGGGATCCTTCCTAAAGTACTTTTAGCCAAGGAAATCATGCCGCTGCACCTCTAGAAGTGGAACCCTCTTCAAAGGTTCCTTGCCTTTGGTACTCCCACAGGGTGGTAATTCCTCTGGAATACAGATTGCAGATGGCCAAAGCCAAGTAACACAGTTGCACCAGCATAACATAATACTGGCTGCATAGGCCACTGAATTTGAAGGCTATGCCTGTAGTTCAGTGGACAAGCAGCTAGCCACTCCCCCTTCCTGTGCTATATAAGCAGTTCCTCTGAGCCTCTTTCTCAAGCACTTTTTCTTTGCCTCACCATCCTCCCCTCCTCTTCAGTGGCATAGCCTCTCTCCTTGGGATCCTTCCTAAGGTACCTTTAGCCAAGAGAATTGCCCCACGGCACCTCTAGGGGTGGAACCCTCTTCACGGGTTCCTTGCCTTTGTTACCCCTACAGGGTGGTAATTCTTCTGGAACAGAGAATGTGAACAGCCAAAACTAAGGAACACAGTTGCACAAGCATAACATCATACTAGCTGCATAGACCACTGAACTGTTCTGGATCCAATGTTCCCAGCATGTTTAACAAGGTGCAATTAAACCTTTCTGGTTGTGGGTCCTCTTGAGGATGGTAGGGTGTGGTGCATGACTGCTGGATACCATGCGCAGCAAGAAATTCTTTCACTAGACAGCTCTGAAAGTTGGGACCTTGATCAGAGTGAATACGCTGGAGTATACCATAATGAGTTACAAACTCCTCAAGTTTCTGTACAATAGACTGGGCTGTCTGATTTTTTGTCATGTAGGCCTGTGAATACCTTATACAATGGTCAGTGATGGCTAGAATGTGGTTATACACTGTCTGATTCCAGTGACAAAAAATCCATACATCCCAGTTCCATAGGTTCAATGGTTTTAATGGTCGTAAGTGGTGCTGCTTTTTGAGGCAAAGTCTTTCTCTGAATACACCTGGCACAATTCTTGCAGTGCTGTTCCATGTCTGATAAAATTCTGGGCCAAATGAATCAGCTTGGTACCCCCTGTACCTTGTTTATGCCCTTGAGATATGTTAAGGTCTCGATCATATCCCCCTTTCCCTCCTCTCCTTCAGGGTAAACATATGGAGGTCCTCCAGTCTCTCCTCCTATGACTCATGATGCAGGCCCTCCACCATTTTTGATGCCCTTCTCTGAACTGCCTCTATCCTGTCTATGTCCTTATGGAGATGCAGCCTCCAGAACTGGACACAGTACTCCAGATGATGTCTCGCTAATGATTTGTACAGAGGCATCACCATCTCCTTCCTTCTGCTGATGATAACTCTCCCTATGCATCCCAGTACCCCACTGGGTCTCCCCACAGCCTTGGCACATTGTTTTATTTTATTTATTTAGCTTTTGTTAACCAGGTAAGCACATTAAACAGCCAAGTGCTTATTTTCAGGTGTGACTCAGGAGATTACAAGGTACAGGCAAAAAACAGGCATAACAGGATATTAATGATAGGAAATAGTCAGACACAGCTTGACTTGACAGGAAGGCACTCAGAAAAGTATTGCATGACAAGTTAGCAATTGACAGTCAGGTGATGTACTGTACATAGCAAGATAACATTTAACAAAACATAAACTATAATCTCATAGACACATCGGTCTCAGTGACCGGACCATAAAGTGCAGCACTGTGCAGAAAAGAGGGATGATACCTTAGGTACAATGACAAGATGAAGCAAGTTTCAGGAAGCCTCAGAGGGAGTTTCTGAAGCAGGAATGGGAGGGGGAGGAATTAACATGGGCAGGGAGGGAGTTCCACAGTCTGGGTGCATAGACGGTGAAAGTCCGATCACCCATTAGGGAACGGGTTTTAGGAACTAGGAACACTTGCGAGCCACTAGATCTTAATAGGTAGGAGAGGTTTGTAGGTTTGAATAGCTCAGCTAATGCAGGGGGAGTGACAGTTCTGATGATACTGTCAAAAAAATTGGCCATAACAAAGGTGCGATGGTTGTCAGGGAAGAGCCACTCAAGCTTGTTGTATAGCTCACAGTGATGTGTGAGACAGGGGCAGAGAGAGCAAAGTGACATTTATTATTGTATGTAACATCCCATTTTGTTAGACAGGTTTTTGGGGCATGTGCAAAGGAGACCAGACCATAACAAAGTGTGGGTAGTAGAACCCCCTTAGCCAGGGCATGATGTGCAGCTGGGGTGAGGCAAATTTTAACTCTGTATGCCAAGTCCAACTTGCAGTTTGCAGCCTTGCATATATTGTGTATATGCAGTGAGAAGTTGAGCTGAGGATTGAGGGTAACCCCCAAGTATTTAAGGGAGTCAGCAACTCACACAAGGGAACCATCAGCTCCAGTGACTCTCAGAAGTGCAGGACAATCCTTGGATTTGGGCATGGAACCAAAGAGCATAACCTGTTTTTGTTTTAGGATTGATGGCTAGTTTGTGATCTTTTAGCCAGGATTGTATGAGGTCAAAGTTAGGGTTGAGCCAGTAGTTGATGACACCGATGTCCTGGGAGCTAGTTAGGATAATAAGGTCATCTGCATACAGGGTGGAGTGTCCATGAGCTGGGACCAGGGGCACATCATTGACAAAAAGGGAAAACAGAACAGACCCCTAAGGTACCCCAGAGTTAACAGGTGTGGGCTCAAAGATGACCTTGTTGAATTTAGTGTATTGCTGCCTGCCAGAGAGGTAATTGGCAAACCAGGCTTGGACAGGTTGGGAGAGGCAGAGGGAATGAAGTGTAAAGCACAGGAGTGAGTGGTCACCCAGATCAAAGGCTTTTGAGAGATCTACAAAGATGATTCTGGTCAGAGTGCCTTGATCAATAGCAGCCCTGATCTCAGATGACCTTAGCCAGGGCAGTAGAGGTGCTATGACTCTTATGGAAGCCATGTTGTGCTGGGGTAAGAAGGTCATAGCTTTGGATGTAGACTGTGAGCAGAGTAACAACCACCTTTTCAAGCAGTTTGCAAATAGCTGAAAGGATTGCAATAGGATGGTAATTTTAAAGGATTTTAGAGTCATCTTATTTGAAGACAGGGACAACCCTAGCCACCTTCCATATATCAGGGATGATTCTGGTAATAAGAGATGTATTGAAGATATGGAAGATGGGTAGGGCCAGGTAAGGGGCCTCAAGACAAAGAAAAGTTTGTGCTCTATGTTGTCATGATCAGCACCAGTATGGGGGGGAGAGGCCAGCAAGGAGTTTTTGAGTTTCACTGACAGAGATGGCCTTAAAGTAAAAGGGGGGTTGGGGGGTCATCCCAGACTGAGGCCTACAGGAGGGGCTTGGTTCCTTACATTCGGGAACTGGGAGGAGTAGGCAGATAAATCTGAGAACTGGGAATTAATTTGCGATAGTCAAGTTGTTACAGCTGACACTGCCAATCAGCATGTCTGTGACATGGGCTCTGGAGGAACCACTTACAGTATTCTTGATGTTACTCCAGAAGCTCCTCGGGTCTCTAGTTGAAGATAACAAGGTGGATTTACAAAATTCACTCTTGGCAGAGAGGATGGCTCTTTTACATGTGTTTCTGAGCTGCCTATATTCCTGGAAGGCAGACATATCATGTGAGGCCTTGAATTTAGCCCAGCATTTGTCCCTTAGCTTCATAAGGGAAAATAAGCCACCATGTAGCCATTTGGTGACAGTGCCCCTCAGTCTCCTTTTAGTGAGAGGGGCATGTTTATATTGCAAGAGAGTTGTCAAGGGCAGCTGAGGGGTCGTTTGTGGATAAGACCAGGGACCAGTCTGTTCATAGCAGATCAGCGTGGTAGGTTTCGATGTTGAATTTGGAGAACTCCCTCATCTGGATCACTTTGCAGGGAATTTTAGGTGGGGAGACTCTCCAAATACAATAGGTGGGGGAGTGATCAGAGATAGCATCTGGGAAAATACCAGATGAGACAATCCGCTCTTGTCTATTGCTCAGTAACCAGTCTAGGAGGGTGCCTTTTACCCCAGAGGAAGAGAGCCTAGTTGGCTCAGTAACAAGTTGGCAGAGAGCAAGGCCTGACTACAGGGGTTCATATTGCTTGACATTACAGCCCATCCAATTTAGATTGAAGTCATCAGACATTAATAGTTCACTTGAACACACCTTACAGCTGAGGCTATCAAGGAGAAAGGAGAGTCCTTGCACGCCACCTTTGGGAGAGTTATAGGTGCATACCAGGTGCAGTTTTTTTGAGTTACCTAGTAAGAGTAGGGCATGGAGGAACTCACAAGTAGAGGATGGAGGGGACAGGTGTGATATGACTGACACATTAAGGTGCATCTTATAGTAGAGTAGCAGGCTGCCCCCACATTTTCTTTCCAGCATGGTCCTGCTCGATTAGGTTGTACCCTGGAAGAGCATACATAGAATTTGGGGAGGTAGGCTTAAACCATGTTTCCATGACCCCCAGTATATCTGGGCTGTGGTGAGTAACCCAGGCCAATAGCTCATCGAGATTAGGTAGGAGGCTATGGACATTCTGATGGGCAATTTTTATACCCTTTGTGATTAGCCATGAGGGGGAAGACTGGGAGGCAGGCGAGGCAGCAGGGGGCCCAGGGTTAAATTCAATATCTCTGACCATTAAAATGAGCAACAGTAGAAGTAAAGTGAGGCAAGGCAGTAAGCTTCGTTTCTTGTTGAACTTGGGCCTGGGGATGGAGCGTTTGAACAGGTAGGTAGAATAACAGAGTCTAGGTGTTTCTGACACCAGATAGGACAGAGGCACAATTGCTTAGCAGCTATGAGGTTAGAGAAGGAATAGTCATCCTCTGAAGGGTAGAGTTTAGATTCCGGGGGGGGCACAGGTAGGGGAAGAGTGGCCACTAGGAGTAGCAGTAGTAGCTAGGAGGCAGTGGTATAGGCTAGGCACAGCCACATAGCAGCCTTGGAGCCAGTGACATCAGAGCAACTGCCCTGGGATGACATCCTGGTGACCCACCCAAAGGGAGAGGAGTGCCCAAGGGAATATAAGTACAGCTCAAGACAGTAACTCCTGTTATGGAGCTCAGCAAGGGGGGGGTGGAATTTGCACATACACTTGGCATAAATTCATAAGGAACTTTAAATTCCCAAACACTGGACTACCCACAATGGCAGAAGTCCTGGAACATAAGAATTATATTAATAATCCAGACTCATTTTGAATCACAGGAATGCATAGCAGTTTAAGTACCCTGCAGACTAGTTCCTACAGTAGTGTAATACAAAACAATAGTGCAGACCCACTAGATTGATCCAGCCTATAATAAGACTTAGCAACAAGGCAAGACTGTAACCAGAGGTAGAGACCTGTAAACCTAGAAACAGTGGCGGTATAGGGATATCACTAAGAATAATACGATCAGTCACAGTGTAGTACACAGGTTAGAAGCTACACTACACCAGCCAGGGTAATGATCACCATCAATCCTGACCCTTGGGGCAGAGTAAAAGCCCATTTAAATTGTAGTGGTGGAGGGAGGTGGGAGGGACAAAAAGTCAGGCACTGGTCCCAGACAAGGTGGGTTAGCTCCGTGGAGCTTTTGATACACCTGGCGCAGTCCTTCAATGAAATGAGCTCCGAGGAGCTCCGGTGCAAAGGGCAAAAACCACAATTTGCAGCTCCGATGAGCTGTCTGGAAAATAAATCCCTCATTGTCCTCACGGAACTCCGGTGAGCTCCTACAGCTGCAGGACAGAGAGAAATGGCCCCTTAAATAGGGCAGGACAGGAAATCTTGGCACCTTTTTATTTGAATTTTAAGAAAAATCAGGATCCTCTTCCAGACAAAGTGGGTTAGCTCCATGGAGCTTCTGACCCACCCAGCGCAGTCCTTCAATGAAATGAGCTCCGAGGAGCTCCAGTGCACAGGGCAAAACCACAATTTGCAGCTCCAATGAGCTGTCTGGAAAATAAATCCTTCGTTGTCCTCATGGAGCTCTGGTGAGCTCCTACAGCTTCAGTGCAGAGAGAAATGGACCCTTAAATAGGGCAGCAAGACAGGAGATCTTGGCGCCTTTCTTTTGAATTTTAAGAAAAGTCAGGCTCCGGTCCCAGACAAAGTGGGTTAGCTCCATGGAGCTTCTGACCCACCTGGCGCAGTCCTTCAATGAAATGTGTTCCGAGGGGCTCTGGTGCACAGGGCAAAACCATAATTTGCAGCTCTGATGAGCTGTCTGGAAAATAAATCCTTTGTTGTCCTCACGGAGCTCCAATGAGCTCCTACAGTTTGGCCACCTTCAGGTAATCTGATATAATTACCCCCAGATCCCGTTCCTTTCTGGTGGTCATCAGTATCTCTTCTCCATCATGTAAGCCTCCCCTGGGATCCTGTGCCTCAACTGTATGATTTTGCACTTTTATTGCATTGAATCTTAGCTGCCACTCTCTTGACCATTCCTCTAGTTTACCTAGGTCCCTCCTCATTTTTTTCACCTCTCAAGGAGTGTCTACCCTGTTGCAGATCTTAGTGTCATCTGCAAAGAGACATAAGTTTCCTTCCAGCCCCTCCACAATGTCACTTATGAAGACATTGAATAGGACTGGCCCCAGAACTGATCCCTGTGGCACCCCACTGGTCACCCTCTTTTCATTGGATTGAGCTCCATTTGCCACCACCCTCTGTGTTCTATCCCTCAGCCAATTCCTAACCCAGTCTACCACCTTGGGACACATTCCCAGGTGGTCTAGCTGGTTTACAAGCCTCTTATGTGGAATGATGTCAAAGACCTTGCTGAAATCCAGGTATGCTACATCCACTGCTCCCCCCCGATCCACTTCCCTCGTCACCCAGTCAAAGAAATCTATTAGATTTGTTTGACATGACCTTCCTGACTGTGAATCCATGCTGCTTCAGATCCTGTGCTCCAATGGGTTCAGGCTGACTAGTCTATAGTTTCCAGCCTCCTCCTTGCTTCCACTTTTGTGTAGAGGGACTACATCTGCTCTCCTCCAGTCCTCTGGAACCACTCCCATTTCCAGCGGTTCATGGAACAGGGCTGCCAGTTGTACTGCCAGCACCTCCTTAAGCTCCTTTAATATTCTAGGACGTATCCTGTCTGGTCCCATTGCCTTGTCCACTTTCAGCTTTACGAGTCCCTTTAGAACTCTTTCCTTCATAAATGGACTGGTGTTCACCTCCCTCCTCTTATTGTTCCTGCCGCTTAATTGTGGTCCCTCACCTTCCCTCTCTTCTGTGAATACTGAATAAAAAATATTTGTTCAGGACTGTTGCTTTTCCCAAGTCCCTCTCTGCACACTTCCCTTCTTCCCACTTAAGCCTTACAATGCCACCCCTTGTCTTTCTCCTTTCACTAACGTACATATAAAACGTCTTGTCCCCCCTTTTTTTTACTGCCTGGGCTATTTTTTCCTCCGTTTGCACCTTTACACTCCTGACTGCCTTCCCTGCCTATGTTTGCTTATCCCAATAGAGTACCCTATCCACGTCCTTCTTCTGTGTTTCCTTGTACCTCCTGAAAGCCAACTTTTTCGCTCTTATCTTCCCAGACATTTTCTTTGAGAACCATAGTATTTTTTTTGCTCTTTCCTTTGTTTATTTGCCTAAGACAAAGGTTTATTGCTTCCACTATGGCTCCTTTTAGAAGGTCCCTCTGTTCCTCAACTCCCCCCAGTCCTCCCTCTCTACTGGGGCTTTCCTGAGACATACCCCCAACTTTGCAAAGTCTTGCTTTTGTGTGGCTTGATTCTGCCACTGTACTTATATTGAACCACACCGTGTGATGATCACTGGACCCCAGGTGTCCACCCACCATAACGTCTGCAGTTATATCCCCATTAGTGAATACCAGGTCCAAAATTGCACACTCATGGGTGAGCTCTAGCACTAGCTGTCTGAGGCATACCCATTGCAGGGAGTCCAGTATGTCCCTTCTCCTGGCTGCTGCTGTGGCTGGGATGCTCCAATCAATATCTAGCAGATTGAAGTCACCTACCAGCAGTACTTCTTTAGTCACCATCTTATGGATGGCTTCCACTAGAACCGTGTCCAACTCTTTCCATGTTTTGGAAGTCTGTAGACCATACCCATGCGAATAGCGGTGCATTGCCCATCTCTAGGGTGACCAAGAGGGCCTCCACCCCCCGCAATCCCTGTACCTCAGTTGCTTTGATACACTCCCTAACATAAAGAGCTACCCCCCTCACTTTTTACTCTCCCTGTCTTTTCTGAATAGAGTATAACCTGGTATAGATACATCCCAGTCATGGTTCCCATTATGCCATGTCTTGGTAACAGTGATAATGTCCAGGTCAGCCTCTGCTATCAAGGCCACCAGATCTGGGATTTTACTTCCCAGGCTGTGAGCATTCACTTACATGGCCTTTCATATTTTGTTACTTCCCCTCCTGTCATCCCCCCCTTTTATTCTCATGCCTTCCCTAATTACCCCTCCTGCCTTTAATCCCCATTTTCCTTTTCTCCACCATTCTGCTTCTCCCTAGTTTAGTTAACATAGGGGATTTCCCAGCCTTAGGGTGCTCCCTGCTGACTACATTAACCTATGGGGTTCGGCATTTTGATTCTCTCTGCTTCCTTCTGCCACCCCCCCCTTGGCTAGTTTAAATGCTTGCCAATGAAACATTTAAATCACTCACTAAGGACAATGGTCCACTCCCTGGATGGATGCAGGCCGTCACCCTTGTACAGGCCCACATCCCTCCAGGTGGGTCCCAAGTCTCCAATGAAGCTTTAACCCTTCTGTCTACACCAATTCCTCAACCATGTGTTGAAGTCCCTGGTGCAGAGGTTCCTGGCCTCCCTCTTGCTGTGGACAGGCAGCACCGCCGATAAGGTCACAGAGCTTGCTACATGCCCAAGGCCTTTCCCCACCTCCCCGGACTCTCCCTGCACTCTCCCTATCCCTGCCTCATCTCTTGCCAGGTCATTTGTCCCCAGATGGACAATGACATACAGCTCCCATCTCTTTGTTCCCAGCCCTAGTGATCCTCTGAATCTGCTCTCCATCCTTCCAAGTTGTACCTCCTGGCTGGCCCTTAACCTCCCTCTCCACCCTGCTACCTGTTCCCAGATCCACTCCATGGGCTATAGAGTTCCCCACAAGGAGTTTCTTCCTCCTCCCCTGGGGTCCTCTGATACCCCCCTTGAGGTCTTCATCCTGGAGGACCGCCACATCCATCCCAGCCACTACTTTGGGTGCCTCTGTGGGACTGTCCCACCCTGCTAGTGCAGCATAGAAATTCTGTAGTGATATGGGATTTGGGATGTGATTATGCTCCACCACCCTAACCCTCCCTGAGCCCACCATTGTTCATCTACTCCTCCTTCCTGGCATTCCCTGAGGAAGCAGAGGTGGACTTGGTGGTCCTTGAGTGGGGGAGTTGGTCCTCCTAACCCAAGCCAACTCAGCCTTATGTCTGGCAACCTCATCCCTCAGCCCAGAGAGGTGCCTGCAGATGGGGCAGCTCTGCAGTCTCCAGAAGGTCTCCCTGAAGACTGCTGCCCCACAGCCACTGCACAGCAACACTCCCATCATGGCTACTCCTTATTTCTAGACCTTACCCGCTATCCTGAAAGCAACTGGCACCAACTGGTTACAGAAGACCATGGTTTTTGGGTCTTGGACAGTTCGAGAAGGCAGTCCATCTTTTAAGGATAACTTTCTCCACTCTCTCTCAACAAAATTGGGGCATCAGGATGATCGTTTGGCACCTTATCTGGGCCCTCTCCTTTTTCTAAAGCTGAGATTACCCCTGTCATTCCATAAGCTTGACGCTGTGACCATCTTTGTTCTCTCCATTTTGGATGGGGCAAATGACTGATGTCCAAACATTCAAAGTTGTAATAGGCTTCAGGAATAGTGTCCAGGTGGGCTCTCATTGTGTTAGTGGCTCTGATATGACAGACAGGCATCTCACAATCTGTGTCCATATATTTTGTACATACAGCTTTCATAATTGCAGGGGTCATACGATTCCACTGGCTCTCCTCTTGAGGGCGAGGTCAGAGAGACAAGCCATCAGCATCTGTATTCTTCAGGCCCTATTGATATTATAGGGTAAAGTCATACGTGGAAAGGGCGGACAACCAGTGGTGACCAGCTACATCCAGCTTAACAGTGGTATTGACATAGGTAAGAGGATTGTTGTCAATCCTTACAATAAACTTGGCCCCATAAAGGTATTCATAAAACTGATCTGTGATGGCCCATTCTATAGCTAAAAACTCAAGCTTCTGCACTGGGTAATTCTTTTCACTTGGTGTCAGGCTTTGGCTGATGAAAGCAACGGGTTTCAGTCCCTTTGGGTACTCTTGATATAGTACTGCTCTCAGCCCATCCATGCTAGCATCCGTGCATAAGAAATAGTGTAACCCCTAGGTGGCGCTATCCCAAGGGCTACTACCCCTGCCTGCTGGGCTAGTAGCAGTTTAAGGGGCCTGGGTACTGAAACAGGTGCCTCCACCCAGAGGTCAGGATTGTTAGTGGTCAAGCTAACCTGGGCACAGCCCTCCAGGACACTATAACCCCCCTCTTTCCCTTCTAGTGGCCTGAACAATATACAATAATAACTTTCACAATGACCCTTCTTCACCATGCAATTACCCACATTGTTTGCACTTATCAACAGGGCTGGTTCCTCTAGCTCGACCCTGGGGACCCCCTGTAAAACAAGGTTATGCACAGCAAATAGCAACAGTACAATACTCTTGGCACAAACTGGAACCACAGTCAGGGTAAATGCAAAAAGAAGTAGATCTGATTTATTCAGGGGACTTAAACAAGGGAAGGGCGTAATCAGGTTGATTTGCTTAAAGGCTATATCAATCAGACAGTTATGGATGCACTTCAGAGTCCCTACACAGTCACACACTCTGGGTACCCAGGTAGGACGACGGTAGGCTAGCCAGGAATGTTGCCCGGGGTAGGCTGGCTCGCAGCTGGCTGGGGCCCTGTGATGGAAGAAAGAAACATGCAAAACACACACTATTTGTAATCCAGAGTCTGAGGGCTCAGTTCTTGACAGAAAAGACAATAAAGCAATCAGATGACAACACTTTAGATTTAGCTGTTGTTGCAGGGAGCTACCCTGATGTTTACTCATGATACCCAATACAGGACACAGGCAGGGTGAAATCGAGACAGCAGGTTGTTGAACTGGAATGCCAAGAGAAGCAGGGCTCACACAAATCACAGAGGCATCATTCCTGTTCAAAGCGTGAGCAGGGGCTGATCCCCAGGCAGGTCTCTCATCGATGGCTTTCTCTGTGCAGCGGGTAGTCTGGCTGGGCCAGTGTGGAAAAGCCCAGGCCCAATGGAGAGGAATACGGATTCAGTCTGTGGGAGCTGGATGCAGCCTCCAACAAGCAGAACACAGTTCAGCACACAGTGGGGAACCAAATCATGACCCACTAACAGCACACAGCACATTTACATGTAAGAAATTCTAGTGTGCCAGGCAGATTCCTATCCGGTCACAATTACAGAGTCTGTGCACAAATTGGGAGTTCAGAGGTGGCTGAAAATCCTGACAAGCCGATCGCATTCAGTAAATCTTCGATCTTCTTCAGGTTAAAGCCTGGTCACAGTTCTATGGCTTAAATCGTCCTCACAATTCGGATTCAGTCCAAATAAACTTCAATTTCCCCCTCAGGAACAGCAGGCAGACAGGCAGGCCAAAACTCAGTCCTTTCACAGTTCTCCTGTGCAAATTACACAGAGGCTGTTGCCTGAATCACTGAAGCTGTTACCACTTTCACTTCCCAATTCAGACTGACAGAACTGCAAAACAGTCTGGGACTTTCCCCAGGGATCCAAAAGGTTTGGTTGGCTGATCTGTCTGTCAGTCTCAACAAGGACTCCCCCTCCAGGTCTGTCTTGGTGCCAAAATGCAAAAACTACAATTCCTACAGAATTTTGCTCCCACAAAGCCCCTGAGACAGGCTCCATTTTAGAGTCCCCAGAGGTACTGATTGGCCCATTTCAGCAGTCCAGGACCAAGATGATGGAAACAAACAGAACTGTCAAACAAACTGCAATATTATTACTACTCTAACAAATGATCAGTAAACAAGCAAGTCTTCTTACAGAGCTCCCTCTCAGATTAATTATGACTGCAATCCAGGCAGCTCTTAAAGAGACAGTACACAGAGGCTATACAGGCACTCTCTGGCAGTACATTTAAACTACTAAAATGCAGGACACCAGCCTGGCAGTGAGCATTTAAGCAAGCTCAAGGAAGACTTTTTGAGAACCCCCACTTGTAGGGGGGTTACACCCTTCCCTGCCTGGAGAAAACTTGGCATCAACGTCAAGTCTGTACCATCATGCATCAGTTAATATAAATGTATTACTTTACTATACATATTCACTACACTTCATGATACTATATCCATAAGGACACTACTTATGCATGTTTCATACAGGTAATACTGATTCCACTATGATTAATATACTTGTGACATCACAATACTGATTCATGTTATAACTTCCTGTACATTAAACAATATAGGAGGGGGACGTTCCCTATCAGCTAACTTGGGGCTGGGTGGGGCAGGAGCACCATACTGAGAAGGAAGAACAATCAACCTGGAATTGGCCATTAAGCTCAGTTTGGGTAGTGAGCTCTGAGAAATATAAACACCTTTGTGAACCACATTAATAGGCAAATCCAGGCTTCCAGTGACGTCACCTTCCGAAAAGGCACCTTAAACTAGGAGCTCCTCTTCCCCACCAACAACAATCCTATTAAATCGCCACTCTAGAAATGGCATCTCTGGCCAAACAAAAAAGAAATAAACCAGGGAAGCCTCCGGGAACCCCAATGCAGAAGCTTAGGGAAATGCTGCAAGCCAACATTGATGCTCTCCCCGAGACTCGAGAGACGCAGCCTGAGCCACAACAGGCCTCACCACAGCATGATCCTCTGCAGGAAGACATCGTAGAAAAGATCAAGCAAACAGCACGTACTGTGGCCAAAATAGATCACACACTCACAGATTTGTGTTCGGACCTGAATCAGATTGATCACAAAACGGAACAACTAGAGTTGGGGCTCACGCAGACATTGGAACAAACAGACAGACATGATCGCCTTATTCTCTATCTCTTGGCCAGGGACCGGGAACTCAACCACCTAATCGATGACTTAGAAGGGAGGAGCAGAAGGCAGAATATCCAAATCTATGGGGTACCAGAGGGACTCGAAGAAAAAGCTACAGACACCATCAACTTTGTCCAAACCCTCCTTAGAGAAACGCTCAAGCTACCAGAGGAACTAGACCTTGAAATAGACCGAGCACATCGATCCTTGGCCCCACGCCCAAGAAATGCAGATGCAAGGCCCCGGTCCTTCATCGTTCGATTGACCTCCTTTAAAAGAAAAGAAGACTTGCTCAGAAGAGCCTGGCAACAAAACACCCTTACCTATAAAGGCCACAGGAAAGCATTTGACAACGACCACACCTTGGATGTGCAGGAAGCCAGTAGAACCCTTTGGCCTATAATCAAACAGCTGAGGGCTAAAGGCCTCAAAGCGCAGGTCCTACATCCAGCCAGAATTAAGATCAACACCCCACAAGGCAGCAAAGTCTTTAAAGACCTCTTGGCAGCGGCACCCTTCCTTGAAGGCCACGGTATCTCCACCCCTCCAATGGTGAAAGAAAAATTAGAAAGAGATCTCCTCACCTCAGCTTGGACAATCGTGCAGAAGGGCTTAACAAAGAAAGGGACTTCTCAACGAATCCCACAGACATCCCTTCGCGCCGACATTGCGACGATGATCCGAATATATGGAGACCCAACCACGGTGAACAGAGGAGCGAAACACCTACAAGAGACAGATCGGCTGGAAGATAATTGTGGACCCTCCCCCACTACAGAAACAATCGACGAGGGAAACTGGAGCCCCAAATGAGCTGATAGCATCCTGAAGCACTAGTAAACCCACTGCCAGGTCTCGGTCCCGCTCAGATGACTTCCACGACGACTACCTGAGTCCCGGTAACTCGCTACTGGTAAAATTAGCTGGCCCTGCAGTGAGTATGAACAGCCCATTTATATGGACATGTGAGAACAGAAAGATGAACTTTTTACCACTGCCAGATATAAACTGTATTTGTTAATTTACAAACCTGAAAACAAAGACTCTCCGCAGTGCTCTGGTGATGGGGGAAGGGGGAGGACCGCGGGGAAATTCAAGGCCTACTGCTAAAAATGCCCCTAAAGAGGTTATTTTAACTACAATTCTAAGACCCTGGGGCAACAGAGAACTGTTTCACTGACTTTACAGCTGTCAATGCCCTATTTCACCTGTGTAATCTGTAACTTGGAATGTTTTCCTGTGCCTTGATATGGGGGGGGGGAGAGGGAATACCAGCAGAAGAATTGGAACCTGAAACTATAGGTGCCTTTGGCGAAGCCTGCCGCGCCCGTTTAGGGTGACCGGGGGGATAGGAGATAGAGCTGCTGGCTGTTCCATGAGATGGATGGAGATTTCCACCTCGAGGGAACCGGGGGAGGGATGGGGTGCCTGGATAGACCCGGCTGTGCTCGTCCATATTCCTGTCGGGGAGAGGAGGAGGACTTACTGCTGGGAGTGAGTTGATGGCCCAGTGGAGCAGAGCACACCTCACGGCTCTCGTAGATCTGGGACTGCGTCACTGCTCCACCTGGCTGTCCCCCAGACTGCTGAGGCCTCCGCGATGTCTACCCAAGACCTGATAACTGGAGGCAGGTGGAATCAGTTGACTTCGTGGTGGGGGTGTACAGCTCACCCCATATAGACATGTAGCAATGGGAAAGCGAACTCCTGACTGCCTATGGTGGTGAACTGGAACTGCACAGATGCCACAGCTAGAAGACGGGGACTCTTCGCTACGTCTGATGGGGGGTACCTAGAGGGAACATCGTTGGTTATTTCTCGATGTGAGTATGCTGGGTCTTCTTCAGCGATCCCAGTACTGGGGTGATGTGGCAGCTGAAATATGGGTGCACCGAGGACCCAGCTATAGAGGATTCCCCAGACTGAGTAATTCATGGGCGGGACACTTCACTGATGGGAGGGGAGGAAGAAAGGGCAGCTGCCAGACCCCTACGAAATATTTCAGCCTCAAATCGAGAGACTTTTCATTTCAAGTAGCGCTGTTTAGCTCCTTCCTCCTACAAGAGGGGGAGAGGGGAGAGACGGGGCTATCCATAGGGGGAGCAAGCGGCTGCAGCCAGGGCCATCTCCAAGGAGCCTTTCCAGACACATTTAAGGGAACTCATGGCAAACGGAAGCTGGGTTGCTGGCGGCCAGTCTACAACAGGCAAAACCAAGTACTCAGGATAATCGATGCATCCTGCAGAGAGAGGAGGGAGGAGAAGAGGAGGGCTGCTGTTCCCTTTATTGTAGGGAAGGGGAAGGTGCGGGCGGAGAGGGGGCGAGGGAGAAGGGGAGGAGGGGGGACCACCTGCAGGAAGATTGTCAATTCAGGGATCTTGCTCCACAGGGCCTCCTCTTAATCCAGGCTACTCCATATCCCTCTTACCTAGAGACACTGTGGAGTAGTTGAGGCCACACCCGAGGATTGGGACATGGAGAGCTCTGACCGTATCAGAGGATGCACGAGGAGTTTGTGGGAGGCGGGGAGGACCTGGGAGATGTGGGTGGAGTGGGGAGTGTGTCGAAACTTAGAGTGGGCTGGAGAGGCTGCAAAGGACCCATGCCTGGCCTTAACTGGCCCACTCCCCAGGTTGAGGGTGATTCTCAACTTAAAAAAGAAAAACTGTTTGGGGAGAGGGGGGCTGTGCCTTTAATGGTGCTATACAAGAACTGTGACAAACAGGAGGATGGCCATACCGGAGACTATCTCTTGAGGTCAAAGGGAGTCCTCATTGCACTTTGGAGCTCCCCTACTTGTCCAGTAAGGACAATTGTTCCTCTGCTGAAGACCACCACTCAGCTACACCTTGGAAGTCCTTACAAAGAATATCAGAATTCATGGCTCGAGGTTTCTTAGATATGAAGATTAGTTCACTTACCACATTTAAGGCTCAAAATTGGATGAGGCCAGAGCAACTGTTTCGTTATTTAGTAAAACCAGTGTTAGATATAGACAGAGAGTTGAAATGTTATGAAGTTATATTGTTTAAATTACTACAAGGTACATATGAGGTTCAATTATATTACTGTAAAAGCACAATGTCTTGGAAACTAGCAGCCCAAATAAGAGGATTTATAAATGGCTAGCCACCTATCTAAAGTAGTCTCCTTTAACATAAATGGATGCTTAAGTCCTGTTAACAGGAAATGACTACAGCGGTTCTTGACTACCCAAAGATGCGAAATAGTCTTCCTACAGGAGACACACCTAACCCCCACAGAAACCCAAAAATTGAAATGCAGTGCGTTTCCCCAACTGTTTCACTCTTCCCTTGCTGGAGGCAGGAAGAGGGGGGTGGCAATTCTCCTTCTGGCCACACTGCCCTTTCAGGTATAGGAGGTGACCGAAGACCCCAGTGCAAGATACCTCATTGTAATAGGGATGGTCCAAGACCAACTGGTCACCATAGTTAATGTATATATCCCTCCGGAGTCCCCGGTCTCATTCTACATGGCCCTGCTGCAACAAATTGCTGAGAAAGCCAGAGGTATTTTGGTAATGGGTGGGGACTGGAACATTATTTTAAATAGAAAGATAGATACTACATCTCAGATACCCAGACCAGAGCTCAATAGGGCCAAAGCACTCAAACTGTTAATGCAACAAATGGGTATAGTTGATATATGGAGAGAGAGATACCCTAACAGTAAGGAATTCACCTGCTACTCTCCGAGGTTCCACATCTTCTCAAGATTAGACTTGTTCTTTATGTTCTCAAGGGACCTCTCCTGCTTCACATCCATGTGGGTGGGGACCACTGTCCTATCAGACCACAGACCACTTTTCCTGGAAATAGACCTGGGGTTACCTAAAAGAAAAACCCTCTGGAGGTTGAATAGCTCCCTTCTCCAAGATAAAGAGATTATTAAGGAACTTAGACAACACGTTAAAAGATCCTTAGAGGACAACAACACACCTGGAATTACCCCCAGATTTTGTGGGACACCCTCAAGACAACTATTAGAGGCAAATTGATAGCTATAGCCACCCATAAGAAAAGGATGATGAGACAGAAACAACAGGAACTTACCTCCCAGATTAAAGAGTGGGAAGGAGCTCAGAAAACTAGATGGGACCTGGAAAGGGACAAGAAACTAACCGAAAGTAAAAACCAATTACAAAAACTACAAAAACTAGAAATAGAGAAAGCCTTATTTTACTTGAAACAAAAATATTACGAAGAAGGCCCTAGAGGGACTAAATTATTAGCCTATAGATTTAGGCAATATGCAGCCAGGGCAACGATCACTAAAATAATCTCCCCTTGCAGCAATCAGAAAATCACCCAAACCACACAAATTGCAGAAGCTTTTGTGGTCTACTACACTAAGCTATATTCACCCCAAGATGAATCTTCACCCCAGGAGAAAAAGAAATACTTGGAGTCCCTGCCCCTCCCTCTCTTGTCCCAGGATGCGACGAAAGTCTTAACCAGACCCATCACATAATAAGAGATCAAACACACAATAAACAACTTAAAAACAGCAAAATGCCCAGGACCGGATGGATTTGGTCCAGAATTTTATAAAACCTTTGAGCCAGAGATCTCCCCTGTCCTTCTGAAGGTATTCACTAGCATTTGGGCTGAGGCTAACCCTATTCCTCCTCCATGGCAATACGCCACCATTTCTATCATACATAAGGAGGGGAAGGATCTTACACTTCGTGAATCTTATTGCTCCATATCCCTGCTTAACATAGATTATAAAATTTTCACAGCCATAATAACCTCCAGGCTGAACCCTATTTTACCCGAATTAATACATATATTCCAGACAGGCTTTATCACTGGCCATCAGGCTCCCGACAGTGTCAGGTCCACGGTAAATCTAATAGATATTATTCAAAGATCTGGCATTCTGGCATGCCTGATGAGCTTAGATGCTGAAAAGGCCTTTGATAAAGTTTCCTGGAGCTTCCTATTTGCGGTCTTAGAGCACAGAGGTTTTCCCCCACCCTTCATAAATGTCATTCAGACACTCTATACTAGACCTCAGGCCTACGTCCGAGTGAATGGCAGAATATCAGAGAGATTTAACCTGGGCAGAGGTACATGCCAGGGTTGTCCCCTATCCCCACTATTGTTTGCCCTCTACATCGAACCACTGGCTGAAGCTGTGAGGAGAGCGGAGGAGGTAAAGGGAGTGACAGTGGGAGAACTACATAAAAAAATATCATTATACGCAGATGATGTGCTGTTAAGCCACACCCATCCCCATCAATCTATAAAACAAGTCTGGGCAATTTTGACGGAATTCGGGAGACACGCGGGATACTCCCTAAATAAAAATAAAACCGAAGTGCTCACCTTATTTTATAAACCCACTGTGGAGATGTGCTCTCTTCTTCCCCTAAATTGGAAGGCACATAAAATGAAATATCTAGGGGCCTATATCACAAAGTAATATTCCCAACTCTTCACGGCGAATTATATACCTTTAGTAAACAACCTGAAAAAAGATTTTGAAAGATTGGCTTTGATAAATTTCCCAATACACTCCAAGATACACACACTGAGAATGAATGTGCTTCCCAGGTTTCTATACCTGTTTCAATGCTTGCCATCATATATACATAAATCGACCTTTGAAACATGGAACAAATTGTTTACTAAATTCATTTGGAACTCCAAGAGGCCTTGAATAAACCTAAAAATTTTACAAACCCACCAAGACAAAGGAGGACAGTCTCTCCCAGATCTTGAGGACTACTTTCTAGTGGCACAACTAAAAAATGCCATATTGTGGTCCAATCCCAATGCCTCCTCAGGTTGGCAGCTTATGGAAAGAGAGGAGGAAAGAGGAGAGGGGTCATACCCACTCAAAACCAGACTGCTGACCACCAACATACATAGATGTCCACTCCCGGGCCTCACCACGATTAGAGACACAACTCGATCCGTCCACAGAATATGGCAGAAATATAAATTAAAAGCCTCCATATGGCCCTTAAAAAGACTGGCATGGGACCCAGACTGTCAGCCGAGACACTAAGACTGCAACTTCCATACATGTGAGAGGAACGGTCTGAGATACCTGTCCCAGTTCTGGCAAGGTGATACATTGCTAGACTTCGGGTCTCTTAAAAATAAATATGGCCTACAAAATTCAGACCATTTTAGGTACCTACAGGCCAGAGATTACACCTCTAGACTACAGAAAAAGGACACTAATTCAGTGAGAGCTCAAACCGATTATCTCGGCCATTCAGGAAAACGGCAGAGCTAGTAATCAAAGAGGAATGATTTCACACCTATATAAAGCTCTGTCTACACTGAAAGGGGACCAACTTAGTAAAATAAAAACAAAATGGAGGGAAGAAGCACCCCATGACCCGATGGAGCTTAACTGGGACCGCATCTTCTATATGGCCAAAAACCCCAATCCCCTCACTGGCAGGAATTCTCCTGGTGGATCAGAATCCAATATTTCCTATCCCCTTGAATAATCAGTAAAAGAAACCCAAACAATACTGCGCAATGCTGGAGGGGCTGTGGAACATTAGAAGTGGGCCACCTTCACATTTTCTGGTCCTGTAGCTGTCTTCAGACCTTTTGGGGGGAAATCACTGGCGCGCTTGAAGTCATATTCTCTTTACAGACACCGTTGGGGTGGTCTTCAATGATCTTGAGACACCCCGCTAAAGAGCTAAGAGATGCTGACTCATTATATCTCTGGTCCATCTTGATAACAGCGGCACACAAGGCCATCATGAAAAGATGGCTAAACCCTAACCCTCCTGCTAAACAAGATTGGATAAAGGTAGTGGCTACCATATCTGAGTTAGAGGAACTCACTTACAAAATTAACAACAGAATTGCTGTTTATTTAAGAAGGTGGACTAGATGGGAGATTTGGCGAACCTCCAGTAATGAAAGTAATGAGTAACCCTTGTTCTGTCCTATAATAGAGACAGAGTAGTCACCTTCCATAGGGGTGGTCTCTGGTTGGGTGAGGGGACTGGAGCGGGAGGAGAGGATTACGAATTGATGTAATTTTAAAGAGGTGAAGATGAATTCACTAGAATTGTAATAAAGAGAGAACTTTGGCTGCTATAGATAAAGATAAAATAATAACTCTTGACAGATTAAAACTAACGAGACAAAATGTATAGACCAAGAGAATAATTGTTTCCTAATATGAGACACGAATGGATTTAAACTGAATGTATAACCATGATGTATCTGATTGTTGTTAATAAACTTGAATTAAAAAAAAAAAAGAGGCAAATCCACTGGCCTCCCAGGAGAATCATAACTGAAGTGCAATGCTGGCTTGACAGCTTGGCCAGTCTTTCTGGGGGGAACAGCCACAGTCTCTGTACTTTCAGCACTAACTTTGGAGCTTTCGTCATTCGTGAGGGGTGCCTCTGCACAGATGGGAATGTCCAAACTGGGAGCACTGTCAGCTCCTTGCTCTGTAGGCTCTGTTTCCACAACACTTGGCTCATTTAGAGAAGGTTCTGGCACAATTAGGCTTTGTGGCACTGAAGGGGGGCTGTCAGCACTCTCATATTGTTGTTCAAGTTCTGGTGTGTCACCAGAGAGACTCAGACCATCAGCCCCTTCTTCGGGCAAGTCACACAGTTCCACTAAACACAGGGAGTCCACAGCCTCAGACGTGATACTTTGCACTTCACTTTCAGGGAGCATTGGCTCCAAGGACGAAGCTGGGGGGTTAAGCAGTCCTGAAGGCCCAGCTTCATCCCCATGATTCTGCATAGGATTTCCATGAAACAACTGACTCAGTTCATAGGAGGGATAATAAGCATTACCATAGTCACTTTCATCATAGGTGGACTGACAGTCACTATCATTCTGGGCCTGCTTCGGGGGAAATCTTAAATCTGTAATTATTGGGGTAGGTCGACTGTGTCTCTTTTTTGTAGCAGCATGAGTCACCAGCCCAGGAGAGGCAATGTTTGCTGGCTCAGCTCCAATAATAACTTGGCCGATAGGCAGCAAGTGGTTATGGTGCATGGTCTTGACAGCTTTGGAGTTATTCTGTGGGCGTACCTTGTACACTGGTAGATCATCCAACTTTCCAACTACTACATGAGGAAGATGGTGCCACCTATCAGCAATTTTGTGCTTGCCATGTAGTCCCAAATTGTGTAACAACACACGGTCTCGGGGCCGTAACTCTTGAGCCTTTACTTTCTTAACGTGCCTCTCTTTGTTGGCGAGATTTCTCTTGGCAGCCATTGTCTGGGCCAGTTGATATGCATGGTTCAATTGAGCTTTCAGTTTCTGTACATACTGCAGGTAGTTTTTGGCTCAGACCCCATCTGGAGAGACCCCAAAGCAGATATCAACTGGCAGTCGGACCTCCTTCCCGAACATGAGGTGGTAGGGGGAGAACCCAGTAGCATCAATTTTGGTGCAATTGTATGCGTGTACCAAGGTGCTAATCTGCTGGCTGTACTTATGCTTGTCTTTTGGATGGAGGGTGCCCAGCATGTCTAGAAGTGTGCAGTTAAAACATTCTGGTTGAGGGTCCCCCTGCGGGTGATAAGGGGTGGTTCTTGACTTCCGCACCCCTCACAGGGAGAACATTTCTTTGATTAGCCTACTTTCAAAGTCTCAGCCTTGGTCAGAGTGGATCTGCTGTGGGGCACCATAGTGGATGAAGAATTTTTCCACTAGCACCTTGGCCACGGTAGAGGCTTTTTGATCTTTAGTTGGAAAAGCTTGTGCATACCGTGTGAAATGATCCATAACCACTAACACATTGCCAATATTCCATTGATCAGGTTCTAAACACAAAAAATCTATACAGACCAGTTCCATGGGGGTGCTGGTAGTGATATTGACAAGGGGAGGCAGCCCTCTGAGGCAGGGCTTTTCTTTGGAGGCAATGGTTGCAGATCTTTACATGGTGCTCAACATCAGGCCCCATCTTGGGCCAGTAGAATCGAGATTGTACCAGGTCAAGAGTCCTGTCAATACCAAGGTGCCACATGTGATTGTGGAGGGACCTCAGTACCAAGTGTTTAAAGGCCATGGGCAGGACCAATTGTTGCTTGTCTACATGACCACTACGATCCACTCTCTGTCTGTATTACAACTGCTTGAGTAACTTCAACCTGGGCCTTCTTTAAACAATAGGGCAGTTCGCAAGTCAGAGGAACGCAGCTTAGACACATCTTTCACCACACGCAGGGTATCAAGTGCGGGTTGAATCATAGGATCTTGGGATTGTGCACACTGAATACTGTCATTGTCAAGTTGAGGCAGTGCACTAATATCTAGAGCACAGAAATGGCAATAGGCAGCTGGTATGCAGGTATCAGGAGGGCCCAAGCAATCTACTAGACAATCCACTGTGTCCGCAGACATCTGTTTATCTCTGTCAAGCTTTTGGTACAATGCTTGGATGCCAGGTTAAGACAGCTTGACTCAATCACTCTTGGAAGTGGGCCTTCATGACAGGGCTTCAGCATCAATATGGTTCAGTCCCAGTTTGTATTCGACAGCATAATCATAGGTTGAAAAGACAGAGAGCCACCGGTGCCCAGTGGCATCTAACTTAGCTGAAGTCTGTACATAGGTCAATGGGTTATTGTCGGTTTTGGAAGCACGTCAATTCACTCCCGTCAATTAGTTCCCCGACAACTCGCTCCCGACTGTTCACCCCTGTCAAATTCGCTCCCGGTACAACTCGTTCCACGTCATTTACCTCCCGACTAATCATTAACATTAGTGGGGCATTTGATTTAATGCCCTCTGGTAAGAGTAACTATGATTGTTACTATTATTTACCCAGTCTAAGTTATGAAGTACAGACCCTTAGAGGGAGCACGTCGGTTTCTGTTACAATCTAAGTTATGAAGTTAAAAGTTAAAAGTGATTCCTCATATTCCAATGGGACTCAGGATAAAATGTTTAAAATGGAATGGCTTGAGGCAGCTAGTGTTTGTTCCAAAAAGAGCAAGGAAAGGACAGACTGCTGAGGTCAGGCAAGAAAACCTTTTACAGACCATAAATATCTCAGACCATATGCTTTCAGAAATTCAACAAATTGTTTTATCAAAGGGACTGTATGGATGGCAGCCAGATGCCAAAATAGAGCAGAATGGAGAGCTTGGCTTCTGCTTCTGCAACACTTAGCCGAAGAAGATGCTGTTGCAGATTCATCTGGAACAAATAAAGTGCCCTCCCAAAATGTCCAGGTATCTTGCCCCCTTTACTTCAATGGCAGTAATTGGTTAAAATAAGACTGGGACCATACAAATTGTAAAACAGCTGGAACAACAGCTGCCGTGGTCCACAGAGCGAGTGCTTTTAGTAGCAGGGTGGAAAAAAATGGCAGATGGAAAGGGCTGAGATACAGGACTGGTTCCGACAGCTGCACAAATAGTGTCCCCTGACCGGAGTATTTGGGCCTTCAGATCTTAGTGCAGTAATAATACTCCACGGTTGCACTTACAATTACATGTTGGCTAAATAAGAACTGTAAATAAGAGATGCTGGCAGTGGGAGCCAAATGACCGGGAGCGAGAGAGTGAGGAGTGAATTGACACAGGAGCCAATCGTCAGGAGCGTATTTACACAGTGCGAATTGACGGGAGTGAATTTGTCATAGACCCATCGGTCTTCACCAATATCTTTGCCCCATAGAGGCACTAATGAAACTGATCAATAATGGCCCATTTTAGGGCAAGGAATTCCAGCTTGTACACAGGATAGTTTCACTCCGACGGGGTCAAACTCCTGCTGGTGAAAGTGACTGGTCTCAAACCATCCTCATGGTCTTAATACAGCACAGCTCCTAGGTTCTGTAGACTAGCATCCGTATGCAGCACATAGGGCTTGGTAGGGTTAGCACAGGGGAGGATGGGGGCATGGGTGAGCTGGTATATGACTTTGTGGAAGGCTGCTTCACATTCGGGTGTCCAGCAGGGCCCAAAAGTTTCACCTGTCTGGAAGTATACTTTCTCTGGTTCTTTGACAGACCCTTTCTTGTATTTATGGTTGGTAGGGGGGTAACCCTGGGTAAGATTCAGGAGCAGGCGAATCAGCTTTGAATAGTCTTGTATGAACCTGCAGTAGTAGCCACAGAACCCCAGAAAACGTTGTAGTTCTTTCAAGTTATGGGGCTGGGGCCAAGTAGTCAGTGACTCAAGCCTTACTGGAATTGGTCTCTATTCCTTCTGCAGATACTATGTGCCCCACATACTTCACGGAGGTTTTAAAAAACTGCCACTTGTCAATGGACAGCTTAAGGCCGAAGTCTTCCAATCGGTTCAGCACTTTAAACAGTCAGGTCTCATGCTCCTCAAATGTGCATCCGAACACAATGACATAATCTAGGTACACTAGATATTCCAACAAGTTCATATCTCCCACTGCACGTTCCATCAGTCGCTGAAAGGTGGCTGGGGCACCCGAAATCCCCTGTGGCATTCTCAGGAATTCATAGAACCCCAAAGGACAGATGAAGGCTATTTTCTCACTGTCCTCCAGGGCTATCGGAATCTGGTAATATCCACTGAGAAGATCCAATACCGAGAACCATTTTCTCCCATTCAAGCAATCCAGGGCATCTTGTATACGGGGCATGGTGTACTGATCTGGGATGGTCTGCCAGTTCAGGGTTTGATAATCAACACACATCCTCATGGATCCATTCTTCTTACCCACAACCACAATGGGAGAGGCATATGGGATCCTTGATTGTTGTATAACACCAGCAGCGAGCATTTCCTGCAGGTGTCTCCTCACATCAACTATGTCTGCTGGGGTGAGATGACAGGATCTGTCTCAAAATGGCCAGTCATCATGCAGCCGTATGTGATGCTCTGCACCCTGGACACACCCCACGTCCCATTCTTTTAACAAAAACACTTGGTCTCTCTGGGTGAGTTTCTTGCTAATTCTAGCCTTCCATTCAACTGGCAACGGGGAATCACCAAAGTCAAATAAGTCCGGGGTCACTCTTTCTTTTTCACCAGAGTACTTGTTGCTGGGTAATGCAGCAGTGTCTGCACAGTGTACTGTAGCTAGGGTGCACCCTCTGTTCAACCAGACCTCCCGATCTGACACATTCTGAATCTGTACCATCACTCGTCATGCATAGGCATGGGCACAGGCAGGCAAAATGCTGTGTTTAACCAATAATACCTCTGGCAGCTTTCCATCACCCAGTGCATCCAACATTAATATTTTATTTTTCACTTCCTTTCTATTGTGAACCTCTCCCTGAATGGTGTACTGAGCATTGTGAGGGAGTACCAGAGAATCAGAATCTTTCTTCCACACTATCCCCACTGGCTGATCTCCGTCAGCTTCGGTAGTCCGTTTTTGCAGATCATTGGCTCTCTTTATCAGGGCTGGGATTGTCAGTGCCCACCCAGTCCATTTCCCTTGTTTTTCATGATACAACTGCACTAGTCTTCCAAACATGTGGGCATTGGTTGCAATGAGCAAGGGAATCCCATCATACAATCCTGTAGGAGGGCACACAAGGGCTAGTGTCTCTACTTGTTCATCTACACCAGTTACAGTTGCAGGGAAAGACAACCAGAGCTGGACATATCATAGGTAGGGATAAGACTTGTTGCTCAGGTCCCACACATGCAAACCTTCCAGAGATTGTAGTGGCACATCAGATAAGTGTTTGTCATACTAGTCCTGGAATACAATGGTCACTTGCAACCCGCTATCGAGCATAGCCCGAGCATGGATACCATTGACAGTCACAGAAGTCTCCATCGAAGGGCCCACTATTCTGGACCAGTCTGGAGAGGCAGTAGCAGAGGCCTGGACAGATGATTTAGCCACAAAGAAATTTGAGTTAGGATTTCTCAATCCTGCACTGCGGTAATTTCTGGTGCTCCTCTGCCATGGGCTTGCTTTCCGAAGCTCCCCTTGAAGTCTGTATACAACTTTATCTTGGTCTTTTGGGGACTGGCATCCTCTCTTCATGTGCCCATCCTTCCCACAATTATGGAAAAATATGCTTTCTGGGGTCTGGTGTGGCTGAGACATCACATTGGGAGCTGAGGCGGGGGTACTACCAACAGAAAACCTTGGTTCCACCTCTGTCTGTGGTGTGGCGAGCATTTGGAGACATCTCATCAATTCTTTCACTTTCATAGTCAAGACCTCAATTTTTGAGCTGCTGTCAGCAGGAAATGACTGGGTGTGCACCCCTAACCCCATTGCAGATACAGTTGGAAAAAGATCGGGGCCTGTACTCGCAGGAGTGGCCTTCATAAAGAGACTGTTATTTGTTTCTCTGAACTCCCTCAGCAGTTCATCCCATGGTGGTGAATCCATAGCAGTCCATCTCTGGCTAGACCCCCTGGGGCTGACATTTAGTTCTTGGATTCTGTCATGTGATTGCGGTGATTCCAGGCCATCAGAGGCCGACCCCACGCCTGGAGCAGATGTTGCAGCAGCTACAACTGTGCAAGGCTCCAAAAAGCCTTCCTCCTCCTCAACTTCCCATACCTCCTTCATCAACACATGGAAGGGCAAGGGACCAGATTTCCTTTGATGCAGTTGTAATTTGAGCAACACCCAGTTGGAGTGCCAGGCAGAGCAGAGTATATGATCCAGTCTTACCCGGTCCACTTCACTAGAGGCCCAGCCTCCTTTCCGAAAAATGGTTTGTAGGATTCCCTTTAATCGATCCATGTAGGCAGATAACAATTCCCCTGGTTGTTGTCTAATATCTTTAAGTTTCCATTTCAAGGTCTCAACACTAGTGGTGCCCCCAAACAAATTTTCAAGGGTGACTATGTACTCTTGGGCTTTGGCGTCAGGGTCAGAGGACCTCAGGGAGCGAAAAGTACGTAGGTTGGGTCCCTGGAGGCTTTCCCCCAGGTGGGCCCTTTTTTCGGCCTCTGAGCATTGCCAGTCTTGTACTGCAAGAGTAGCGGAGTCTATCCAGGTCTCCAGGTCGACTTCCCCATTAGGAGTAGGGCACATGCCAGAGAATACCTTGAGCTTGCAGTAAGGGCCATAACTACTTGCTGGCTCACAGGCAGACACAGAAGTTGGTGAAAGAACAGGTGCTGGGGCTGGTTTGGACAGTGGGGAGGTGACACTTCCAGGTGAGAGGAATAATTGTTCTAACTCCTCCACAGTTTTGCCCTCCTCCAGTAACAACTTGGCAAACTTCTCCTCAAAAGACTCAGATAACAGTGGGAGCTCATCTTCTAAGGGATCCTTGTTATATTTGGTTATCACCCTCCAGGTGGCTGGGAACCCTATTGGAGTGATAGTCTGGGGCACCTTTGAACTGTCAAGGGGGTCGCTACACTCCACCAAGGCCATGAGAGTTTGGCAGTTAAATCAGCCTGTTGACCCACCACTGCAGCTTTTTTCAAACATTCAGCTTTAGAAAGTGCCCCTTCAACAGTGTCCTTACTAATGCCCATAGGTATATCCAGTGTTTGCAAAGCATTATGGGGGTCAATCTATTGCCCTGTACACCACCCCACCAACTGGTGCACAGCCAATTCTGTTGGGGTAGCCATTTATGTTTGAAAATAATTTGTAATTTCGGCCACTAGAAGACACAAAATCCCAGCAGTGAGCCTCCAAGATGTAACCCCTAGGTGGCGCTATCCCACCCCTGCCTGCTTGGCTAGTAGCAGTTTAAGGGGCTGGATACTAAAATGGATGCCTCCACCCAGAGGTCAGGGTTGTTAGTGGTCAAGCTAACCTGGGCACAGCCCTCTGGGACACTGTAACCCCCCTCTTTCCCTTCTAGTGGCCTGAACAATATACAATAATCACTTTCACAATGGCCCTTATTCACCATGTAATTACCCACACTGTTTGCAAGTATCACCAGGACTGGTTCCTCTAGCTAGATGCTGGGGACCCCCTGTAAAATAAGGTCATGCACAGCAAATAGCAACAGTACAGTACTCTTGGCACAAACTGGAACCACAGTCAGGTTAAATGCAAAAAGAGTTAGATCTGATTTATTCAGGGGACTTAAACAAGGGAGGGGTGTAATCAGGTTGATTTGCTTAAAGGCTATATCAATCAAACAGTTATGTATGCACTTCAGAGTCCCTACACAGTCACACACTCTGGGTACCCAGGTAAGAAGACGGTAGGCTAGCTAGGAACATTGCCTGAGGTAGGCCAGCTCGCAGCTGGTTGGGGCCCTGTGATAGAAGAAAGCAACATGCACAACACACACTATTTGTAATCCGGAGTAGGAGGGCTCAGTTCGTGACAGAAAAGACAACAAAGCAATCAGATGACAACACTTTAGATTTAGGTTTTTGTTGCAGGGAGCTACCCTGATGTTTACTCACGATACCTGATGCAGGACACAGGCAGGATGAAATCGAGACAGCAGGTTGTTGAACTGGAGTGCCAGGAGAAGCAGGGCCCACATGAATCACCAAGGCGTCATTCCTGTTCAAAGCGTGAGCAGGGGGCTGATCCCCAGGCAGGTGTCTCGTTGATGGCTTTCTCTGTGCAGCGGGTAGTCTGGCTGGGCCAGTGTGGCAAAGCTCAGGCCCAATGGAGATGAATACGGATTCAGTCTGTGGGAGCTGGATGCAGCCTCCTGCAAGCAGAACACAGTTCAGCACACAGTGGGGAATCAAATCATGACCCACTAACAGCACACAGCACATTTACGTGTAAGAAATTCTACTGTACCAGGCAGATTGCTATCTGGTCGCAATTACAGAGTCTCTGCACAAATTGGGAGTTCAGAGGTGGCTGGAAATCCTGACAGGCCGATCACATTCAGTAAATCTTCAGTCTTCTTCAGGTAAAAGCCTGGTTACAGTTCTGTGGCTTAAATCGTCCTCACAATTCGAATTCACTCCGAATAAACTTCAATTTCCCTCTTAAGGACAGCAGGCAGACAGACAGGCAGGCCAAAACTCAGCCCTTTCACAGTTCTCCTGCCCACATTATACAGGGGTTGTTGCTTGAATCATTCAAGCTGTTACCACTTTCCCTTCCCAATTCAGACTGACAGAACTGCAAAACAGTCTGGGACTTTCCCCAGGATCCAAAAGATTCGGTTAGCTAATCTGTCTGTCAGTCACAACAAGGACTCCCCTTCCAGGACTGCCTTGGCACCAAAATGCAAAAGCTACAATTCCTATAGAATTTTGCTCCCACAAAGCCCTTGGGGACAGGCTCCATTTTAGAGTCCCCAAAGGTACTGATTGGCCCATTTCAGCAGTCCAGGACCAAGATGATGGAAACAAACAGAACTGCCCATGCTGCAAAGAAGCCGGTTAGAACAAACTGCAATATTATTACTACTCTAACAAATTATCAGCAAACAAGTACATCTTCTAACAGATCTCCCACTCAGATTAATTGTGACTGCAATCCAGGCAGCTCTTAAAGAGACAGCACACAGAGGCTATACAGGCACTCTCTGGCAATACATTTAACATGCTAAAATGTAGGATACCAGCCTGGCAGTGAGCATTTCAGCAAGCTCAAGGAAGACTTTTTGGGAACCCCCATTTGTAGGGGGGGTTACACCAGTGTTTAGTGGGATCAGCAAATGCCAACACAGGAGCTTCAGTAAGTCTCTTGATTATTTCCCTGAATGCATTTTCACAGTCCTGATCCCATAGGTCTCTGAATGGCTTATTGACCTTGTAGTACATCTTTTGGGGAGTATCTTTCCCCTTCTGCTTCTTGTAATTGGTGGGGGAGGGGTAACACTGCAATAAATTCATAAATAATCAGACCACCTTGGAGAAATCCTGGACAAATCTCCAATAATAACTGCAGAAACAAAGAAAGGATTGTAAGATTTTCAGATTATGGGGCCTAGACCATGTAGTGAGGGCTTTGATCTTGGCAGGGTTGGTTTGGACTCCTTCTGCTGAGGCAATATGATCAACATACTTGACAGATGGCTGCAAGAATTGACATTTGTCTACTGACACTTTAAGTCCAAATTCTTCAAGCCTGTCCAGGACCTTCATCTGGCATTCTTCATGCTCCTCGAGGGTGTGTCCCAAAACAATCACGTCATCCAAGTAGACAATTGCTTGCAGAAAATTCATATTTCATCAACCTCTGGAGGTGGCCAGTGCCCCTTAGATATCTTGTGGCATCCTTTCAAATTGATAAAATCCCAAGGGGCAAATGAAAGCTGTCTTTTTCTTGTCCTCTTCAGCCATGGGAGTCTGGTAATACCCGCTCTGAAGATCCAGTACAGAAAACCGTTTACTGCCGGTGAGGCGGGCCAGAGCATCCTCCACATGAGGTACAGTGTACCGGCCTGTTGTTGTATGCTTGTTCAAAGTGCGGTAGTCAATGCACAAACAGACAGCCCTGTTCTTCTTCCGGGCTACCACAATGGGAGATGCATACGGGTTTCTGGATTCAGACATGATACCACCGGCTAGTAAATTTGTAAGCGGTTGCAAACATCTTCCACATCAGCTGGGGCTAGTCATCTGGATTTCTCTCGAAATGGTCTGTTGTCACTGAGTCGTATGTAATGCTCTTCCCCTCAAGAACATCCAATATCCAACTTGCTTGTGGAAAAGATATTTGCCCTCTGGGATAACTTCTGTTTTAGTTGCCACTTGTAAGAGTCAGATATTGGCAAGTTTCCAAAATTAAACAAGTTAAGATCTTGCCTTTTACTGGTAGCTTGGTTTGGAATCACAAGTTGGACTGCTTCTGCTAAGTAGACATGTGCTAAGGTCTATCCTTTCCGAATGTTCACTTCTTAGTCTTATCCCTCACCAAGACATTAATCTACTGAACTCCAGCAGCTGTACAGGAGGCTGGCACCACCCCTTTCTGTACTAGCAGGCTATTTGGTCGCTATCTATCAGTAGGCAAGTCCATAATGTGATCAGGGCTTCTGGCGGGTAACTCAAATTCCATTTCCCCCATCACCTGGCACTCAGCACCTGGAGATAAAACCAAAGGTCGGACATCTCTTCAAATCACTCCTACTCACTCATCTTTGGTCTCTGTCTTACTGGCAGCAGGCCCTTCTATATAGATACTTCAGATCCAAGGGTGTATCTGTAGGCTGTATATGGACTGTGGGCCCTCCATTTCTCCGCTCAGCTGAGCCAGTCACTGAAACATGTTGGCACTGGTACCAACCAATACTGATGTCTCGCCTTTAATTCTGGTTTTGGGGCACACCAAGGCAAGAATTTTCATTGGAGCCTGGACCCCAGAAGCAATTGGGGGGATTTCAGTTTAAAGAATGGTGTACCCCCATATGGGTAAGGCTGGTCGCTCACTGCCCAGACAGCCAGTCCTTCCAAAGGTCTCAAAGGCACATGACTCAAATGTTTTCAGTATCAGTGTCAACATGTTTCTGTGACTGGTGACTGACCTGTTGTCACTCAGTCATAAGTGATGCTCTTCTCTTGAGCACATCCAGCATCCAACTTGCTTGTGAAAAAGTCATTTGCTCTTTCGGCTAGCTTCTGTTTTAGTTGCTGCTTATAAGATTCCGGTATTGGCAAGTCTCCAAAATTAAACAAGTTAGGATCTAGCCTTTTACTGGTCGCTTGGTTTGGAACCACAAGTTGTACTGCTTCTGCTCAGTAGACATGTGATAAGGTCTGTCCTTTCCAAATGGTCACTTCTTTGTCAGTCTCATCCCTCACCGAGACATTAATCTTCTGAGCTCCGGCAGCTGTACAGGAGGCTGGCACCACCCTTCTCTGTACTAGCAGGCTATTTGATCACTCTTCATCAATAGGCGAGTCCACAATGTAAGCAGGGCTTCTGGCAGGTAACTCAAATTCCATTTCTCCGTCACCTGACACTCAGCACCTGGGGATAAAACCAAAGGTCTGGCATCTCTTCTACAAATCACTCCCACTCACTCATCTTTGGTCTCTGTCTTACTGGCAGCAGGCCCTTCTATACAGACACTTTGGATCCAAGGATGTATCTGTAGGCTGTATATGGACTGTGGGCCCTCCATCTCTCTGCACAGCTCAGCCAGTCACTGAAACATGTTGGCACTGGTGCCAACCAATACTGATGTCTTGCCTTTCATTCCAGTATTGGGGCACACCAAGGCAAGAGTTTTCATTGGGGCCTGGACCCGGCAGCAATTTGGGGGATTTTGATTTGAATGATGATGTACCCCCCAATATGGGTAAGACTGGTCACTCACTCCCCAGACAGCCAGTCCTTCCAAAGGTCTCGAAGGCACGTGACTCAAATGTTTTCAGTATCAGTCTTCAAATACAACAGTCACTTGGGAACCACTATCAAGTAGCACAGTGCAATTCACCCCTTCAGTCTTGGCTGGGACCCTGGCAGAGAGTCCTGTTAGTCCCGGGGGGATACTGGGGCCAGTGGCATTTACAGGTTGCATCTGTTTTATGGAGCATTCATGATCCAGGACCCCAGTTTGCTCCTTCACTGGGTCCCTCTGGTGCTTCACAACATCCTTCTGTTGCAACAGCTTTTGCAGCACCAAAATAAAAGTCTCTTTTTTTTTTACAATATGTCCTTGCATGTCCATCTTCACCACAGCGGTAAGAGAAAAAAAACATCAGTCATTGCAGTATTTACTTTTTCAGATTCTGGTGGGGCAGAATTTCATTCAGTGTAGTATCTCCGACCCATGGTGGATGGAAATGCCTCTGTGGGCTTCATTTCTCTGGGAGCCCCTAGGCCTGCAAACTGCTCAGTCAATTCTTGTATTTTTTTTGTATTGTTTTGCAGTGTCAGTGGCTCAGTAGGTAGCACACTCACCTCTGAGGCCAGGAGATCAGAGGGCTGTGGGTTCAGTTCCCACATCTGGCACTTGGGTTAATATCCCAGTACTGACACTGTAGTGCAGCATGAGAGGGGTGCTGCACTTCTGAGGTGCCGTCTTTTGGATGAGACATTAAACTGAGGTCCCATCTGCCTGGATTGGTGGTAGTTTAGGTGGATGTTAAAGATCCCATGGCACTTATTGAAAAGAGTAGGGGAGATTTTATTGAAAAAAATCATATATATAAAAAATAGTACAGATACAGAGTCAAACAGTGAAACATAACAAATCAATTTGTGACAACAAACACAAAAATGACTCTCTTATAATGAAAACATCAAGGCAAAGGGAGGGAAAATAAATAATTAATCAATCAAAAACATAGGTCCTATCCCCAGCCCAAATTTTTGTTATTTATATTTAATAAAGTATGTTAAACCCTTCTACCAATGTGACACCTGTTGTACAGAACTCATAGCACAATCTATTTTATAAACATTCATCATTTCAGTTGAGACTAAATTACTAAGACAGTCAAAAGACATTTTCTTTTGATGCAGTACCCATTGGCATCTTGCCAGCCAAATGTAAAATATAATACAACAAAGAAAAAGAAAGTATCAGAGTGATACTTTGCTAATGCCACCTCATATTTCAGCACAACTAAAGTGTCATAATCTAAATGTTTTAACCAGCCCATCTTCCATTTTGTAGCCAGAAAAACCCACTGAGCTGTAACATATGAACATTCCAACAGAAAATGTTCCCTTGTTTCAAGCAATGAAATACAATCCATGTATGGGCACCAATGAGCAGCTAACACGAGCGGTCGCAACTTTCCAGAGCTCCACACCACAAAGTTCTAAAATCGCCTAAAAAGCATATAAAAAGCACTCATTTTAATATCAAATAAGCTGTCTGACTAATACAATGGACGAGTACCTGGTATCGGGGAAATGGTCGCGGCAAAGTGGCAAGAGTGTTAAGAGATCTGCTGTATCAGAGCAAGCTGCTCCATGTGGACAGGGCCCAATATCTTTCTCAGCCATGGAGCTCACTGTAATTATTAAGGCCATCTCCGAGCAAATTTTGGCAGACCTTACACCGAGATGGGACAAAGTGGAGAGATCCATCAGGAACTTGGCTTCAGAAGTTAAACTGCAATCAGGGAGGAATCAAGAGGTGGAACAGAGAATATCAGATATAGAAGGCTCTACACGGGATGTGCCTGACAAGATAGCCAAACTAGAATGGGAAGTCGAAGAATTAAAAGATGCTTTCGGCTATCAGGAGAACTATAGTCATCGTAACAATCTCCATATAACAGGGCTTCCAGAAGGGGCAGAATGTGGAAACCTTATGGAATTTTGTGTAGTTACTTTACCCAAGCTTTTAAATCTGCAAACCAAAGCAGGAAAGATAAAAATAGAGAGGGCGCCCAGAGCTTTGGCGCCGAAGCCCTCGGGAGACCAGCCCCGGCGCCAAGTAATATTCCAAATGCACCATTACCCCGATCGGCAGGTGCTCTTGGCAGCCTACAGAAAGTTGAAGGATCTCACCTTTGATGGGCACAAGATAACATTGCATCAAGACCTCTCGATTAGAACCCAGAAGAAACAACAGCAATTCAATAATCAAATGGATCAGCTGCGGGAGAGAGGTATAGAATTATTTCTGGTTTACCCGGCTGTTGTCAAGCTCTGATGGGAAGGAGCGATGTACTCATTCTGGGAACCATCAAAACTACAGGAATCCAACAGCTGAAGCCTTTAATGTATAACTTTGGTGTAGTGTATACGTCTAATGACCTCATATGATGACCGGATTTACCCGTGGGTTGTTTTAAGTGGAGGGGGAGGAAGGGAGTTGGACTTCAAAAAAATAAGGGAGTACCAGCATAGTTTGGAAGAATTTTAACATGCTCCTCTACCAGGCTTAGGTTCAAGCTTTTTCAAGCAAGTCCCTAGAAGATAGGAGTGCGCTCGTATGGAGTATACTGGACAAACCCCAGCGACATCTAGATGACTCAAGAATATCACACATATTGGCGTTAAATGCAGAGCGCTGGGATCACGAACCGTCATAATGGGAAAGAGTAATCCCTGAAAGCAGTACATATCACGTTTCTATGAACTGACTGCAGTGCTGTATATTGGGGTCTAACCACATGTGTGTATGCTTAATATTAAATTGAAAGGAGAATGGGATCTAAATTAGGGGAACAACTACATAACAAATAATAACAATGAAGGAGAGTGCCAGAGACCTCTGTGCTGGAGCCTGGGGCTAACACTTATGATGACCATTCAGCATGCCCTACTAAGGCGAAAGACAACCACGGGAGGAGGGTTTGAGGTTATTTTCTGAGTCTAGGAATTATAACCCTTTGAGTCAGGGACATTTTTTCCAAGGCTCCTCATCAAAACAATGCCAAGGAGTCAACATAAATTGATTTACAGGCCAGTTAGAGCAATTATAGGACAATATATACAAATATACAATACAGTTGAGAACAATCACAGTATATATACAAAGGTGAACTAACACAGTATTATAAACAATAGGAGTTATACATTGTTGAAAGGGGCAACAGCAGGTAGTACAATAGGCAATTATTATATGAGCAGGGGGAAATCCAGATAATGAGTGCAGGACAAAGAAGAAAGGGAAAGTGGTGAGGTGGGGAAACAGAGTAAAGGAGAGCTATGAGGGACAAGTCCAGATGGGGCAGGCCAGGAAGGGAAAGAGGGAAGGGGAGAAGCAGTGGTCACCCATGCAGGGATGTGAAAAGGTAGAGGCAGAGGATGGAATTTAGGGAAGGAAATCAGGAAAGAATTAAGGGCAGTCATAGTTTGATGAGGCCAGGATGAGGTCCCGCAGCTCCTTTTTGAACGTGCCCAGCCTGAATATGGATAGGAGGGAACTGGGGATGTATTTCATCCAAAGAGAGGCCCTATATTTAAAGGACCTTTGGCCAGCAGTGGTTCTTCAAGAAGGGGACTTGGAGAGCAGTTTTATCCGAGAGTCTGGTTGTCCTCATGTGTTGCCCCAGAGTGAGGAGAAGGTTGCAGCCAGGTGATGAGAGGCCCATGAGGATTTTTTTTTTGCTAGTAGGAAAGTCTGCTAGTGAAGTCACCCTTGGAAGTTAAGTCAGGCTGATCACTGATACAGATCACACATGTGTGTCAGCCTGTTGCAGCCAGTGGCTAGGCGACAGGCTTTGTTTAATGCTAGTTTAATTTTATTAAGGGCTGAGTTAGATGCAGAGTTATAGATGAGTACACCATAGTCTACCAAGGATAGGATAGAGCTAGAGATAGCCAATCTAAGGGCTGCTGGGGGAAGGCATGACTTTATTCCATGAAGAAGGCTGATTCTGGCATTAACTGCAGAGCAGACAGTGATAATATGCTCGTGAAAGGAGACGGCAGAGTCTAGGGTGATTCCAAGGCATTAAAAATGGGGAACAGGTTCCAGGGGGATACCATGAGAGTTGAGGATGGAGAGAGCAGCAGATTTGTGTTTACTTTGGTGGTGGGAGAATAGAATTACATTTGTCTTTTTATTGTTTAGAATAAGTTTATGGGTCGTAAACAAGGATTCAATTTCCTTGAAATGGCACTGCAGAGCCTGTTGGAGCAGGGAGGGATCATGGTGGTGACTGAAAATCACCACATCGTCCACGTAGAGAAGGAGATGACCAGAGCAGGCTAAGGCGATGGAGTTCAGGAACAGTGTAAATAGCAGTGGGCCAAGGATGGAGCCCTGGGGGACCCCTGAGCACACTGGAAGGCTAGTGGATAGGGTGCCATTTATTTTCACTTGCTGGGATCTGCCTTCCAGGTAGTGCAAGAACCAGGTGGTAGCATCCTGAGATAGGTCAGAGGAAAGGAGGGCATCCGATAGTAGGGAGTGATTGATCATGTTGAAGGCCTTGGACAGGTCTATGTACACAGACCCAACCAAGGCCCCTTGGACCAGGGCATCATTTTTTAATTTATTGATTTATTTATTGAGATCTTGGATTAACACCTTTGAGCAGAAAGCTATTTCATAGGTTCCACGTCAAGTATGACACAAACAAGAATACAGATATGTTCCACAGATACAGATACAGCAAGAAACCATTGAAGACTGTCTTGAGGCACTAATTCTAACAATAGTTACACAATCAAAGCATGTACTGGGTGCAGAGCCAAAACAAAGGCTAACGTTTCACTAGATAATGGTAACATAACTCGAGGACGCTTGTTTAAAAAAGGAGAATTGTACAACTAACAACATAGGCAGATAATTTTATTGTACCTGAGTCAAAGAAAGAAGGAAGGTCTCGTACCAGTAGAGAGGGACAGGGGAGGGAGGAAGAAAGTGGAGGGAGGGATAAGGCAAGCAGAGGTGGGGGGTAGGATGGGGATAGATTGGAGGGAAAGAGAAGAATAGCTATGTAGTCAAAGTGGAATAAAGGGGGAGGAGGGTGGGGGAAATAAATAATTTAGGCAGGGGCAGAAAACCCATGAAAGTGTTAACTTGATCGGGGGGCCCAAGAAATGGACAAGAGGCGTAACATTTTACTAATCAATAGCGATCACAGAGATTGCAAAGGGTAGGAGCAAGGTAAAGGCAAGTTAGTGGTAGCAGTCACATTTTGCCAGTGAGATTAGATGCTGATGGAGTTTTGTCTTAAAGGAGCCCAGCAAAGTAGCATTGGTTGTGTCAGGAGGCAGGTAGTTGTACTGCTGCGGAGCTCCATATGCAAATGCACATTGTCCAAAGGCAGTGCAGCACCATGGGATTCTGAAAGCCTGTTTGCCAGAGCTTTTGTTACCGTATGGTTATGTGCAGGGAAAGAAGGACCATTATGCAAGGGTAGCAGTCCCAAGGTGACTTTTTTTGCAAGTAGGCACAATTGGTATTTGAGCCTGATGTCAAATTGTAACCAGCTAACCTGCACATAAAGATCACAGTTATGTGTCAAGCATGCGACACCAGTAAGAAGGTGGCATGCTTTATTTAAGGTCATTTTGATATGTCAGAGGGCAGTGTCTGTAGCCACACCATAAATGACAATACCATAGTTCGTGAGAGAATCCACAGCACGGTGAATGGCCTTGTTCAGTGCTTCTGGAGTAAGATTATGTTTGTTCCTGTATAGAACTCCTAAACGCTGGTTAATAGCGTTGGCTGTTCGGTCGATGTGCTGGGTGAGAGATGGGGTAGAGTCAATAGTTATACCTAGGTACTTGAAATGGTGAACCAGTTCAAGAGGGGAGCCAGTGTCATTAATGATGGTAAGCAGGAAGATTTTGTGTCTGCTTTGGGAGGTTGAAAACAACATTGTCTTAGTCTTGTTATAATTAAGGATGAGTTCATGTATATAGGAGGTGTATTCCAAGAGGGCGGTTGAGGTACTGTGGCTCTTCCTAAAGCCATGTTGCTGTTGGAAAAGAAGGTTGTGGGATTCCAGGAATTTGGAGAGTTGGTCAGCAACAATTTTTCGAGTGCCTTTGGGTGTGTGTGTGATGGAAATGGGCCTGTAGTTATTATGGGAGGTGTGGTCGCTGCTCTTGTGGATGGGGTGACAACCTCATATTTCCATACAGAAGGGAATTGACCATGACATAATGACATGTTGAAGATTTTAGAGGGGGTTAGGACTGTGTCAAGGGATAGGTTAGGTAATTTAAGGTCAAGTGTATCACCATGTTGTCTAGATTTGCCAAGGTACTTAGTGAGTTAGGAGTGTGCAGTACTTGGGGAGATAGTCTTAAAACAGAAAGGTGGGACACCAGGGGGAACAGTCCAGGGAGGGGAGACAAAATCAGGGGGAGAATGGAGCTAAGGTCAGTAAAAGCCACATTAAAAGCATTGGCAATCTTGTCAGGATCTTGGGAAGGGCCCCATTTATAAGCAGAAGGGAGGTGGGGAGGTGAGGTGATTTACTGGAGAATTCTTTGATATTCTTCCAGAAATTATGCCGGCCCCAGGAGGTGGAGAGTTTGTCTTGATAGTAGGCAGACTTGACTTGGTGGATGGCAGGTGCAGGAGTTGCGGGCAGCATGGTAAAGTTGACAGTTGGCGGGTGGCCAGATTCCAGGGATCGGCGCCACAGGTTGTCATGAAGCAACCATTTGGTGAAATAGGGACTGGGTGACCCAGGGGAGAAACAGGCCTTATCAATCCACTTTACAAAGGGGGAAAAGATGTCACAGGCAGTATTGAGGATTAATGAGAAGGACAGCGTGTCATCCACCGATGTACAGCTGTCAAGAGGGTTCCAGTCAAGGTCGAAAAGATAATTGCGAAGGTGCCCAAGTGACCTTTTCTTAAGGAGATGGTACCTGGAAATACGGGGGGGGGGGGTGATTTGCAGCTGTTTGACCAGTGACAGGTGACTGGGGAGTGATCGCTAAGGGAGTCTGACTGTACCTGGATGTTGGTGATACGTTCTGGATGACTGGAGAATATCAGACCAATGAGGGTTCCTTTGCCAGTGTTGTGATTGAGCCTGGTGGGGGAGGGGACCAACTGAATCAGATTTTGGGTGGTAGCAGTGTCTCTGAAGTGGGCAGATTGGTGGGGGGGCATCCAGTTTATATTAAAGTTGCCAAGTGCGATAATCTCAGAATTATTGGGGAGTTGGGCTGCAGTGTTTAGGATAGAGGGAAAAGCCTCCTTCTGGTTGTGGGGGGGGATGTATATAGCCATCAGGTATACAGCTTTACCAGAGGTTCCAATGGCAATTTTAAGGGTAAGGGTTTGGAGACTAGCAGTGGGGGGGGGGCAGTAGGGATTATGTACCCCTGAAGAGAATCACGGAGATAGATTGTGCAACCCCTATGTCAGGGGGAGGGAATGGACAAGGATATGATAGAAGGCATTCTTAGGATGGCAGATAAAAGGGAGATACTGTTGATGGGAGACCTGAATATGCCAGATGTTAACTGGTGCACATTTGCTGCAGCCACATCCAAAAGCAGGGCCATTCTCAATGCCCTACAGGTGGCAGACTTCAGACAGCTAGTTTCAGAACCCACTCAAGAGGAAGCAATCTTAGACCTCGTACTCTCAAATGGGGACAGTGACAGGATCTCAGATCTAGAAGTGGGTTGCCATCTGGGAACAAGTGACCATCAAACAGTGTGGTTCACGTTAAACTCAGCTACAAAGTCAAGCCATATAAAAGTGAGGGTACTGGACTTCAGGAGGGCTGACTTTGGCAAGATGGGAGAGTGCCTCAGAAAAGCACTAACAAACAGGCTAGAAGGAGGGGTGGAGCAACAATGGGGAATCATCAAAACTGCCATCACAGAGGCAACAAGCCTTTGTGTGAAGCAAATACACAAATCAAAATGAAAAAAAAGCAACTATGGTTCTCAAAAGAGATGGCGGGGAAAGTCAGGGAGAAAAAGATAGCATTCAGGAAGTATAAGGAAACACAGAAGGAGCTGTACCTGTTAAGACAGAAGGAAGCAGGGAGGGAAGTCAGATAGCAAAGGCCCAAACTGAGGAAAAGATAGCCAACTTGGTTAAGAAGGGGGATAAAACCTTTTATAGGTACATCAGAGAGTGTAAAAAGACAAAAGGAGGGATAGCGAAGCTGAATAGTATGAACGGTGGGTGGGCAGAGCGGGACAGTGAAAAAGCAGGGATACCGAATGAATATTTCTGCTCAGTATTCACAAAAGAGGAGGGGGAGGTGCCTAATCCAATTAACAGAAGCACTCTTGATAGGGAGGGTCGATCCTGTCCTTTCACAGATGAAAGGGTTCTGAAAGAACTCCTAAAACTGAAGGTGGACAAAGCAATGGGGCCTGATGGAATTCACCCCAGAATTCTAAAAGAATTAAGGGTAGAACTAGTGAAACCACTGACTACCCTTTTTAATAAATCATGGGAGGATGGCATGGTACCCGAGGACTGGAGGAAGGTGGATATGATTCCCCTTCACAAAAGTGGAACCAAGACAGAGGCAGGAAACTACAGACCTGTCAGTTTCACCTTTGTGGTAGGGAAAGTGATGGAGTCACTTTAAGGAAAGAATTATTGAGTACCTAGGAGGCCAGTGAAGGCCAGGACCCGCAGCATGGGTTCACAGCGAAGGTCATGTCAGACAAATCTAATAGATTTCTTTGACTGGGTGACCAAAGTAGTAGACCAGGGAGGGGCTGTGGACATGGTGTATCTAGACTTTAGCAAGGCATTTGACACAGTCCCACACAAAAGATTAATAGTCAAATTAACCAGCCTGGGAGTGGGTCCCAGGGTGGTAGCTTGGGTAAAACAGTGGTTGGACAACAGGACACAGAAGGTAATTGTAAATGCAGTCCACTCTGAAGAAAGAGGAGTTATTAGTGGGGTACCGCAGGGTTCAGTACTGGGTCCAGTCCTTTTTAATGTCTTTATAAGTGACATTGCAAAAGGACTGGAAGGAAAAAGTATGCCTCTTTGCAGATGACACAAAGATCTGCAACAGGGTTGATACACAAGGAGGCGTGGAAAGAATGAGAGGGACTTGGCAAGGTTGGAAGAATGGTCAGAAGTATGGCAGCTAGGATTCAATGCAAAGAAGTGCAAATAATGCACCTGGGAAACAAAACCCAGGAGAAGATTACACAATGGGGAGAGGTAGTAACAACAACAAAAAGGAAAGGGACCTGGGGTAATCATTCAGATGACCTTAAGGTTAGCAAGCAATGTGAGAAGGCAGTAGGAAGGGCTGGGGTATACTGGGATGCATAGGGAGGCATCACCAGCAGAAAACAGGAAGTTGTTATCCCTCTGTACAGACAGTTGGTGAGGCCCTATCTGGAATACTGCATCCAGTTCTGGAGACCCCATCTCCGCAAGGACATAGACAGGATAGAGGCAGTCAAGACGAGGGCAGCTAAAATGATGCAAGGCCTGCAAGAGAAGCCATATGAGGAGAGACTAAAAGAGCTTAATATGTATACCCTTGAGGAAAGGAGGGAGAGGGGGGACATGGTAGAAACTTTTAAGTGCCTCAGTGGAATCAACAATGTCCAAGAGGGTAGCATCTTTTAGAAAAAGAGACGTGCAAGAACAAGGGGACACAATTTAAAGATGGGGGGCAGTTCAGGGGCAATGTGAGGAAGTATTTTTTCACAGAGAGGGTAGTGAATGCATGGAACAGCCTTACTGAGGAGGTTGTGGGGTCTAAAACTGTGAGAGAATTCAAGAATGCATGGGACAGACATAAGGCAATTCTTGTTGGGGGTAGGAAGAAATAGGCTGCTGGTTAACTAGTTTCTGTGGCTTATCCTGTAGGTAGGGAAATGGGCAGACTAGGTGGGCCAAGCAGTCTTTATCTGCCATCAAAGTCTATGTTTCTATGTTTCTATGTTAACCTCACCCTTGTCCCTACCTGTCTGATCTGTAAAGGGTGTAACCAGACAGCGCCACAGCAGAGTTGGGGGTGTCAGGGAGAAGCCAGATTTCAACTACCGTAAGGATGTCTGGGTTGTGGAGGCAAGGTTACAGATGTTTATGGTGGCCAGTAGAAGGCCACCAGTATGCTTAAGTTTTTTTGGTGGGATGGTCATAGGACCAGGATTGAGATGTACATTCCCAGAGAGGAGCAGGAGCATTAAGGAGAACCTAAACAGCAAGGGTTTGGGTAGCTTCTTGGGGCATGATGGGTGTTTCCAGTGGGTGGGCGACAGGCATTTCACAATGTGGGATTGAATGAAACCCTGGATTTCTGGGCCACAAAGGAGCTTGGGGTTGGACAGGTGCATTACAGGGGTGCAAGGGGGGATGTCAGTGATACAGGGGATGCAGGATGTGGTGTGAATGATGGGAGAGTGGCATGTAATGATAGGGGTGGTCAGGGGAGGTGGGTGCAAACACAGGGGTGTTTGTGGGGAGAAGGATATAAGGAGGAGTAGAGGAGAAGGGTCCCAGAGATGCATTATGGCAGTGGTGGCCACAGGAAGTAAACACAGAGGGGAACAGAGAATGGAGATGGAGCAGGAACAGGAGAATGGTATATTCCAATGAGATAGCAGGAAGTGGGTGACACTAGCAGGTGGTGTAGGGATAGTGCACATGCCTTAGTGTAAAGGGTACAGGGTTCAGGACCCAACAAGGTAGAGGTGGTTAAAAGGAGAAGACAGGCAGGGTATAGCCGAGATGATACAAAAGACAGGTGGGAGGAAAGGGTTGGGGAAAAGTAGTCAGGCACAATACTGACTCCTGGTAGCCAGTGAATATAACCTACAGGTGGAGTTGGGGGATTTGGACAATGAAGACAGGAAGTCATGTGATATGGGTGGGGTAATAAAGTGAGAATCAGTCTTGATTGTGATGGTGGCCAGGGCGGGCATGGAGTAGACAGGGTAAACATCCTCAGGAGAGGTGTGTGTGTGTGTGTGTGTATATATATATACTGTATATATAGGCAGGCCAGGAAGTTTAAGGGGAGTGCTGGGGTCAGGAGAGAGGAGAATACGGGGTGGGTCTCTGCATAAGGCAGGCCGTCTCTCAGTGGTGATGTATTGGGTCCCCTGGGTGGTCCATGGAAGGGTGTTTAGACAGGCATCTGCAGTCATTATTGTGGGGCCCCGGGCTCTGGGAGGAAGGGAGAGAAATGGAGGTGCAGGATACATAGACCTCATGGATCTGGTTAGGTGCTGGTAGTGGACTTGGGTTATATGGGTTGCAGCAGGCTGTGGCAGGGCCTCTGCATCCTGGTGTGGCAAAGAGGTCCAGGATTCACTGGTGAGGGTGCCTGGGGGGAAGTCATTACCCTGTATAGGGCCTGTTTGGAATGACAGGCCTGGGGCTGCCAGTCTTTACATGAAGTGGTCACGCAGTACCCTGGAGGTGTATTTTTCCCCTGGTGCTGGTTGCACTTATCAGGCAGTGAGATGGATGAGGAAGAGGGTTTATGGCCATACAGGGTTAGAATGCACACCCTGTTACTATGCCATGATCCAGGACTTTAAGGGAGCTAGAAGTGGTCTGGGGAGACCGTGCAGGCCAGGACAGCAACTGGGCAGGAGAGAATGGGGGTATGGTGAAGTGGGTTTGGCTGGTACTGCACCATCCGTGTCCTGAAAGGCCAGAATAGAGAGTCAGAAAATGGTGTGGGAGAAGTTGTATGCTTTCCTGGTTAGAAGATAATATAGGACCCCCATGGAAACCAAGTAGGAAGCTCTGTTAGGTACTTACCAGTGGTGGTGATCAGTTGGAGCTTCATGATCCAGGAAGAGGTTGTTGTATCCTTGAAAAATACCAGGTTTGCTGTATTAAGAGCTGTATAAAATCCTTGCTCTGCCTTAAAAATTGCCATATTTTCTGGCTTGTATAAAGTTTAGCCCCATAGAACTGAAGTTTGAATTTAAGTCAAAGATGGACCCACTATAGCCTATTAAATTGTATGGGCAAAAAAGCACAGAAAGCAAGCACACAGACCAAAAAGACTACGTCACAACTGAATGCAGTTTACGAGCAGGGAACCGCAGCACAAGTAGTTGTGCTGTGTTTCCCTGCTCCTAAACTGTATTCAATTGTGGCATGGTCTTTTTCGTCTGTGTGCTTGCTTTCTGTGCTTTTTTGTTTGATAGTTTTAAGCTTAAGCACCCGCTTGTTCTGGGAAGCGCACTTGCTTGTGTTCATTTGTAATTGTATATGCACTTCTAGTGCTTTTTGAGAGTTGCGCTATGGGCTGTTCTTTCAGTGGTAGAGTGTTGTTTCAGGCCGACACACCTATGCAGAAATTTATTGGGAGCACCATGCAGGACTGAGCAAGCAACTAAAAGCATTTACGAAGTAACTCTGTAATTTTTGGTATCTTAGTTTTTCGGTTGGTGGCATTATAAATTCATGCTACAAAACTTACAAGCTTTGGAAATGCATGGAACGCATTCACCGACTGATCCAGAAAATACATAGGAGCTCCAACTTGAATTCTCCTGCCTGGAATCCACACAAGCATCTGCCAGACGCCGTTTAGCTACAGAAGCTGGCAACAATAAGGGTGAGAATTTAGATTCTGATCTCCCTTTTAAACAACTCACTCACAGATTTGAAAAGCTAAAAATTAAGGAGAAAAATGTATACTATACAAGTCTTCTTTAACTACATATAAAGAAAAACTTTGGTTACCACGTGGTCTTAGAATTGAAAAGGAACCTGGAGGTGAATTCTATAAACAAATGTATCAGAACCGTTGGGAGACAGCACTTAGTCTGTGTTCTAACACATTGGTTGATATCTTAGTAGACCAAGATGAAGAAATCTATAAAGATTTAATTAAAGAAATTAATGAAGTTAAATTGCAAGTGCTGATCCATCAGGACAAAACAATTTTCAAACCTATGAAGCCAGTCTGAGCAAAAAATTAATATTTCATGAGAAAGAAATTGTGGAAAGAAAACAAACAAAGTTAAATAGAGACACAAAGGATTATGAGAACAATCAAGTCTTTTCATGGCAGAGACCCAACAAGACAAATAGATCAAACAGCAGAGGAAGATCTAGGATACACTCCAACTCTAGGGGAAGAAACAAAAATAAAAATAAGGGTCAAAGAAATAATACATCAGATCATGCTACCTCCTCCCCTGCACATTTAAATCAATCTGCCCAACAAGGAAAACAGGTTTAATTTTTTTTACCCATAACAAATTCATCGGGACAGGCAAAGGACAAAAATAAAAGAAAAAAATGCAAGACAAGACATGGCAGAAGGGAAGGGGGGTGTACCAATACAGAAAAATACTTATCAAGAATCTCTGGAGCAGGACACCAAAATAATCAATTTAAGTACTATAGTGCTAACTCCAACACAATTAAATGTGTTGAGCCATGGTCTCAATTTTGTTCCAGATCCAGTGGTAAATGAGTTTAGTTTATATTGTGATCTTAGACTTGTCTTCAGAAAATTACATTTAAAATATTTTTTTGCAAGACCAACAAACATGGGAGGCATTAATCAGAATTCTCAATCTGCACTTTTGGATTCTATTGACCCTAAAGTATTATGGACATTGATGAATTTATCGGGAGATTTTGAGTCCAGTCAGAATGAAAATATTTTCAGAGATGAAAATGATGAAAGCATAGACTTGGATACTTCAGATTTGGATACCAATTTGTCACAATTGATAGTGTTGGATGTGGATTTCAGACATAAAAATGTTGCTGGACAGACAACTTCCTTCAGGCCCAAATCAGTGTTTAATCCCACCTTTTCTAATTCTGCAGCCCTTGTCACCTATCAAACATTGGTTATGCAGGAATTTAAAAATGTATTTTCTTCAAGGTGGCAAAAACATAAATCTAACTTATCAAGCGAGGAAAAAAAAGCTCTTGATGATTTAAAGAAATTAGATAATGTTGAATTCAAACAGCCAGACAAGGGTATTAAAATTGTAATAATGCCAAAAATAATGTATGAAGCAGAAATCTATCGTCAGTTAGATGACATAGAAAGTTATAAAGGATTGAATGAAGACCCCACAGTTGGTCTAAAAAGAGAATTAATATATTTTGGATAACTGCAATGCATTGTGGGAAATAACATTGAAAGAATTGAAATATATGGCAGTGGCTAATCCTGTTGTTCCTACAATATATGTGTTGCCAAAGGTTCATAAGGACCAGACCAATCCCCCTGGTAGGCCTATTATTTCTAGTAATGGTTCTATTACTGAAAAATAATCAGTTTTTGTCAATCACTTTCTTAAACAGTTAGTGGTAGATCAGCCATCCTATATCAGGGACTCTAGGGACATTTTGTCCAAACTAGAGGGATTGGTCTGGTCCCATGAATTTCTTTGGCTCACAATAGATATTGTCAGTCTATACACCTGTATTAACCATGCCCTGGGCCTTGCTGCAGTTAGTTACCATTTGCATAGTAACTTTAAAGCTTTACATTTTTCCAAAATATTTTTTGATGGATGCCATAGATTTAATCTTGACGTGTAATTACTTTATATTTGACAACAAATGTTATCTACAGACAAGGGGTACTGCGATGGGTACCACCATGGCCCCCTCCTATGCCAACCTTTTTTTGGCTTGGTGGGAGGAGACCATGGTGTTTAACCCAGACAGAAACCCCCTTTCTTTCGAACATTTTTTTATGGGGTCGTTATTTGGATGACATCATAGTAATTTGGAGGGGAAATTTTGGAGAGGCCAGTTCTTTGTTAATCTGCTTAATAGCAATGACTTGGGCTTACAGTTTACCTCAAGCATTGAACAACATTCAATCAAGTTTTTGATTTGGAATTTTTGGGAGTTAATGGACAACAAATTAGGACCAAAACCTTTAGAAAACCAACATCAGGAAATTTACTTTTTACATGCTAAGAGTGCACATCTGGGCCATATTAAAAATTCCTTAAGGCCAGTTTATTCATCTGAAGCGTAATTGATCATCAACCTAGGATTTTGAACAACAAGCCTTGGATTTAAAAGAATGTTTTCTTAAAAGAGGATGTAGAGAAAATATTTTGTCTGTTGCCCTGAATAAAGCTAGAAATTTAGAACGAGGTACTTTGTTAAAACCAAAGATTAGAAAATCATCAGAAATCGAACAGCCAGTGACCTTTATTACTGAATTTAATCATTTAGCTCCCGAAATGGCTAACATCATTAGGGATTTCTGGCCTGTGCTTCAAAGTGACCCTTCTATGTCTAAAATATTGGGAAAGGGCACTAGGATTACTTACTAAAAAAGGAAAAAATCTAGGTGACATGTTAACTCACAGTCTGTATATAAAGACTTTACAGACTAATCGTCTAAATTGGCTAGCACCCTTCCTGGTAGAAGTTTTTGTTGTGGTAGATGCAATATGTGTTGTTATTGTATTCAGGGAAGTTCATTTGTCCACCCAGTTTTAAGCAAAAAGATACAGATTTGAGAATTTATCTCATGTACAACCTGCTACATGGTTTATGTTGTTCAATGTTCCTGCCCCATGTATATGTGGGAAATACTAAAAGATCTCTCACGGAAAGAATGCAGGAACATTCTCATGCTATTTTAAAACCTGAATCTGATACACCTATTGGTGTTCATTTTGTTGCTTGTCACAATGGAAAACTGGATAGTTTTTCTTTTTTTGGGTCTTAAACATATATATCCCACCACAAGAGTTGGGGACAGGTTAAATAAATTGCTTCAGAAGGAATCCAGATGGATCTATACTCTGAAATCCATGTCCCCTTTGGGTCTAAATGAATTCCTGGATATTTTGCCATTTCTATAATATATTGGATTATTTTTTGCAGGGTCCTATCTGCGAATAATGAAGGGATATTTCACAAAGTGTTATGCTCTCATACCGAATTTCTGGTGTTAGAAAATGAGATAGAGAAAAATATAAGGTATCTATTTTTATTCTCTTCATAGACACAGAGGGACCCAGATTTTTGATTTGAAAAGATTTTTTATGACATGTTTCAATCTGAATGTCCTGATCTTTTGCATAAATCTTTGACCTCCCAAATTTTGGTGTTAGAAAAAGAGATAGAGAAAAATACAAGGCATCCATTTTTATTCCTTTCTTAGATATAGAGGGACCCAGTTTTTTGATTCAAAAAGATTTTTTGTTTCTTTTGTGACATGTTCTGATCTGAATGTCCTGACCTTTTGCATAAATGTCTGACCACCCACTAGTATGCTGCTCAGCGTTCTGTTTTAAATTCATACATCCTATTTAATGTATGTCACTAATTTTATAATGATTCAAGGTGTTTGGTTTGATTTGTGTTTTTTTTTTGTAATGCTTGGTGTATATATAAATTGTTTAACATTCATAAATGAGCAATACCGAACCTCAGAACCCCACTTCCTGGTGAAGTGTCCAGGAGAGAACATGAAGAGAAGGGGTAGTTGTGCTGCAGTTCCCTGCTCCTAAACTGCATTCAATTGTGGTGTGGTCTTTTTGGTCTGTGTGCTTGCTTTCTGTGCTTTTTTGTTTGATATTTATAAGCTTAAGCACCCACTTGTTATGGGAAGTGCACTTGCTTGTGTTCGTTTTTAAATCATTTGGGCACAGGAGAAATAAAGTGATTGAGTTTTAAAAGGATTAATCGGAGTTGTTTCAGTTTGTAACTAGAGAGCAGTTGAATTGTAAATACTCAAGGTTTTTATTCTACAAATGAGTTTTCTTTTCAGTGGTTTTTTATGCTAAATCCTGCACTTCTGTATCCCTGGATCGGGGAGATTCCTGTGGCGAAAGAGAGAGAAGATGATCAGAGGCCGAGGATCCTGTGTGGAGTTTGGGGTGCCCAGAGTGTTTGTGGTCATGAACCCTAAAGTTTCCCAGCTGAAATGAAGACGTCTTCAGGTAGGCCCTAATGTTTTCCAAGCTTTGAACCTGTGAGATGCTTCTGGTGAGATTTCTTTGCTGTGCTGTTTTGCTCCTCCCAGTGGAAGATTGGAGTTGCCCTAGACACTGAGGAGGGTGGGCAAAATACTGAGATTACATCACTGCTGCAGGCACACACCAACCAATCAGAGCTCAAGAAAATTTCTTGCTATTGTATATTTAGCAATGACGGATAGACCCTGACTTATTTTTTCTTTCAGAACAGAAAAAATAGCCTGAGATCATACACAATAAACAAGTTATCAACGACCGGATAAACTGTGGCTTTACATTATTTTCTGGAGATACTGTATATCCCAAGGCAATTAACTGTGGCAAACCCTGCCCTTATGATTTTCTGAGGCCTGAAGAAATACCGCTAGACTGTAGACCCAACAGTGGGCACAAGGCAGAACAGAAATAAGTCCTATCAGTGGAAATCACTACCTTTATTATTTACTAAGGCCAGAAGAAATATTATGAAAAATATAGCGAGTACAAATAATTAGTGACAATGTTAGAGGGCTAATAAACCCTGTCTTTTTATTAATTTCTGTGAAAAATACCCCAATCTTGTAAGCAGTAAAGAATTTAGTGACAGCAAATCTTGACTTTTGCTGGAGCCAGAACAAATGATGCACATGGAATGTAATCAGTGCAGCAATCAGTGATGACCAAAAATCCTGCCTTCATTTGTTGTTTTTTTTGGGAGGGGGGAGAAAAAAATAGTCTGAGACTGTACACAATAAACAAGTTATCAATGACAAACCATGACTTTACATTCTTTTCTGCAGATATATACCAAGGCAATAAAACAATTAATTATAGCAAACCCCGCCCTTATCATTTTCTGGGGCAAGAAGAAATGCCCCTAGACTAGACTGTAGGTCCTACAGTAGGCACAAGGCAGTACAGAAAGTAGCAGCGGCAAACCCTGCCTTTATTATTTACTAAGACCAGAAGAGACGCTATGAAAATTTAGGCAATAAAAAAACAAACCCTGCCTTTTTATTACTTTATGTGGAAATTCCAAAAGACTCTAAGCAGTAAAGACTTTAGTGATGGCAAACAATGTCTTCTTCATTATTTACTAAGGGCAGAAGATATACTCTGAAAATGTAGATAAGTAAAATAATAAAAAATCTTAGTGACAGCTGCCAAACAAAGCCAATCCTGCTTTTATATTATTTAAACAGACAGCGCTGTATCAAAGTAAGCAAACCCTGCCTTTATTATTTACTAAGACCAGAAGAGATGCTATGCAAATTTAGGCACTAAAAAAACAAACCCTGCCTTTGTATTGCTTTATGTAGAAATTCAAAAATAAGCAGTAAAGACTTTAGTGACAGCAAACAATGCCTTCTTCATTATTTATTAAGGGCAGAAGATATACTCTGAAAATGTAGGCAAGTAAAATAAAAAAATTTTTGTGACTGCTGGCAAACAAATCCAACCCTGCTTTTATACTATTTAAACAGACATAGCTGTACCAAAGTGAGCGGAGGTGCTCAGTGACAACCCAGTACAACAGGAAACACTAGCCACAGCACTCACCTAATCACAGTATTCAAATAGGCTCCACACCAGGTATTGACTTCAAATCACCATTTATTTCAAAATGCCAACAGTTCGAATGACACTCCTGGGTCAGGAGAAAGATACAACTTTTATACTGTTTATATTACTTTCTGCACAGAGTGTCTTATCCCGTCCCCTCTACTCATTTGTCTGTTTTATCTGTTGTTCTTTTTTTTGGGGGGGTGGGAGAGGTTATAAGACATTAAATGTGGCCTTGACCTGCAGGGTAGGGCTACATGCAGGCTGCTCAGCTCCAGCTGCTGCTGCAATTACTGTGTCAGTCTATCTCTGTCTCCTCTCCCCTGAGTTCCCACTACTTATTCACAGTCTCTTTTTTTTTTTTTCCAGATGTGAAATGCAGCCTGCAGGGTTCAGCTCTTTCTTCCTGCTGCACTTAATGTGTTAGTCTGTCTCTGTCTCTTCTCACCACCCCCCCACAAGCTCCCACCTTCTCACTTTCACAATCTGTTTTTATGTTTGTTTGTTTAGATGTTGAACATGGACAGCGGGGTAGGGCAGGCTGGCTGCTTAGCTCCTGCTGCTGGCTGCTGCACTAAGTCAATCAATCAATCAATAAAAATTTTTATTTACCCAGGTGATCACCATTGAGCAAGCTCATTTACATGGTGGACCTGCAGTTTGCAAGGACAAGGGTACAGAATAGAGTACAAGTAAAATATACATAAAACAACAGTAGCAAGACGTATACAACAAAATATATAGTGTAGAAATAAAGGTAAATAATATATACAGAGATGCCGTTATAATCCTATCCATCAATAACATGTTCATAGCCCGTAAAGGAGTCCCTGGGATATGGAAAAGTGCACGTGTAGGAGGCAGAGACGCTGGCAGAAAGATTCTGGGATACTAAGCATGTGGTATCAGGGCATAAGAGTGGGCGATGGGGGGGGTGTTGCAGTGAGTACGTAGTACCAATGGGACTGGAATGGACTGAAGTGAGCAGGTAGTACCGGTGGGACTAGAATGGACTGAGGGATGGGGGAGTAATCTTGGTAATGAAACACTTAGTTTGAACGGGAAGGACTTAGATTGAGCGAGAACGTGAACAGTCTGTCTCTGTCTCCTTACCCCCTGATGAGCTCACACCTTGTCTCCCCTTATTCACAATCTGTAGTTTATTTTATTGTATTTTTTTGTATGTTACGCTTAAAAGTGACCTGCATGGTAAGGGTAGGACAGGTTGGCTCCCCCTGAGCTCACACCTCTCTCTCCTTATTCACAGTTTGGTTTTTATTTTATTTTTTCCAGATGTTAAACTTAAGTTAAAGGTGGCTTGCAGGGTAAAGGTAGGGCAGACTGGCTGCTCAGCTCCTACTACTGCTGAACTTTCAGTCTATCTCTGTCTCCTCTCCTCACCTGAGCTCCCTTTCTCCTTTATACCCAAATCTGACATTTTTTTTCAGTTCAGGAATGAGGATTCTGCAGAGATATTATCTCTAAACACACTACAGACATGGCAGGCCAGGCAGGTTGCTCAGCTCTTGTTCTCTGACCTGACTGTGCTGCTCCAAATCCATGTTTACATGTTTACACGGCAGCGGCGCTTGCTATTTTACGCCACTACTTTCCCACTGCAGAGATGCTCCCAGAACAGGAGACAGTTTACACAGCACTCACTTGCTGCGCTGCCGGTCGCATATCAGAGGAGGCTGGACATTCTGGGGGGTGTTTTGTTTTTCACAGGGAGACCTAGGCTTTGTACTGGATTGAGCGCATTAGAGAGTTTGCAACCCAGCTTAATGCGCTCGATCTTATTACTGTCCCCACTTCTGCATCTGAGCTAAAAATGCATCCGCAGCACTCTTAATGCTCTCTGTTGAGTGTTTACACTGCTGTCTTTGCAGTGCATAAACCCATGTGCACGGTTGATACACTGCAAAGATGGCAGTGTAAACAGGGCTCAAGTCCCCCTCTCCCTCCCCTGCCTCTGCCTCCTCAACAGCTCCCTCCCATCTGTTATTCTGAACAGACTTTTTTTTAATCTGTGCTTTTTCATAAAATCAGAGATCTGTTTTTTGGTTGCATGGTATGAGGCTGTGCTGAAAGGAAGGAGGCTGATGCTACTTGGCTGGCCTCTCACTCTCAGCCTGTGTCATCTCTCTCTCTCTCTCTCTCTCTCTCTCTCTCACTCCCATTTTCTTACATACGGTCCACTCACAGTTGCTGCTCTGAACAAAATGATGACCATGCTCAGCTCGAGCGTAAGAAGTCAGGCAGTGCCAGCCTCATTCTCACCAATAATTTCCAGTTGCCTACCCACAGCACAGAGATACCACACATAATTGGAGGCTGGAGCACAAGGGACCACTCCCCACATGATCTTGACCAGTGGGGACCCATGTGATGCGAGAGAGAGAGAGAGAGAGAGAGAGATGCCTGGAGAGGCTGGAATGGGATGTGTGGTAAGCATCACGGTGTGGACGCCTATAATCATGCTTATGGCACTCCAACAGGGGTACATGCATGGGTGTTGGCAGCAGGCACCATTGGGAGGGATGGAGGAGGAGCCAGCAGCTGCTGTCATCATTCACAGTAAGTGTTGTTGTTTGCCTGGTGGCTTACATATATTAAGAGGAGGAGCAGAGTTCTGGAGAGCGACTCTGTATCTAGAAGACTTGACTGCAGGAAGGCAGGAGGGAAGTGGGCTACTTGCCTTTCCATTGCCACTGACTGAGTGTGTGCCACGGAGCTCCGTATTATTATTGTGGTGCAATGCAGTGGTATGGCATAAGACTGGAGTGACACCAGATTAAACTGAGGGGCACATGCCCCCTTTTTGGGGCTAATGACACCCCTGGCATAGAGAAGCAAAGTTGCTTGTGTAAGTTTATTTCAGTAGCCAACCTGCAATAAGACAGATTAGCCCCGGTGCTTCGACCACAAATGCCTTCATCAGCGGAGCGTGACCACTAAGGATAGTGCAATCCTTAAATGTTCTGCATTTAAAAGGATGTTTCACTGTATGTTTTGTTACAAAGAAACAGCAGAAAAAGAAAAAGAAACAAACAAAAGCCAAAAAGAAAACATGAAGGGAGAGGAGAGGAAGAAATGGCAACAACAAGCAATGAACAAACATTGAGAGGAAGAATCTATCGGTTATAAATTTGGCAGATTTAATTCTAACATCTGACAAAATTAAGGTGCTAAGCTGCAGCCTTAGTTTTGTCCCCACCCCCACCTCCCCGAATAATATATTCAATGTCCATGTGGACATTTTTAAACTGATTAAAAACCTGGAATTGATTTATTTCTTTGATAACGAAGATCAAGCAAAGTCAGAACAATAATGGCGGAAGTATAAATTAACAGCATGCAGCAGAGAACAAACCCTGAGAATGCAGCATGCTCAGAAAAATATGATGTACCTATTAGCAGAATCAATGGAGGCCTGAATGGAAGTGTCTGCACTTCCTCATACTGATCATGGCTCAAACTGGGTTGTAAACAAATATGGTGGATTAAGAGAATGTCCGTAATTTGGAAGACACACTAGATTTACTGGAAGTAGAAACAAACTTCCATTTAATTGACCAGGTGGATCTAGGTGAACATTTGGAAGAAAGCATGCAAGCTTCAGTGAACATAGGATTAAGGAGTACAAGAGACAGTTTTAGGCCAGAGCCTTTGTTCTGTCTGAACATTGGATACAATGCAGCAACTGCAGCTTTCCACAAGACTTGAACCTCAGAAGTGGAGAAGCTTCATGTGGAAGGTAATACACAGATATTTTGTAACCTTTCACCAATAGAAAGGAAGGCATTAAATGATCTTAAGAATATAACAGGGATCACTATAAAGCCCTCTGAAGAAGCCAGAAGCCAGAAGGAGAAGGAAACAGATTCATTTCAGTGCTTTACAGTAATTGTACATTGCTATTTTTGTTTTAAACTTAGATTGTGGGCTTTTAGTGACACTGTAATTTCTTTGCTGTCTTTACTTAGAATTGTTTTTGGGCTGTTGAAAATTTAAAATCTAGTTTTGTGTGCTTGTAGTGGTGGTGTATTTCTTTGCTGTTTTTAATTGCTACACATTTTGTCTTGGCTTGTCTGACTTGCCGTGTAGTTTGGGTGAGGGGTGCTAATTGTCTGGCCTCTGACCTCAGCTACGTTATAACTGGAGGTGGGGCTTAGTCAGAGATGAGGTAGCAAATTATTTTTGTTTTCTCAGAAGAAGCCAGAAGGAGAAGGAAACAGATTCATTTCAGTGCTTTACAGTAATTGTACATTGCTATTTTTGTTTTAAACTTAGACTGTGAGCTTTTAGTGACACTGTAATTTCTTTGCTGTCTTTACTTAGAATTGTTTTTGGGCTGTTGAAAATTTAAAACCTAGTTTCGTTTGCTTGTAGTAGTGGTGTATTTCTTTGCTGTCTTTAATTGCTGCACATTTTCCCCTCCCTCCCCTGTCCCAACTCTTAATTATATGCCCTGTTAAATCTGATTGACAGGAGCGAAGCACAGGAGATAGTAGGGGTTGTGGAGTAGGAGGGGCATAAGGGGGAAGAAGCCCGCCCTCAGCACAAGTATTTTGACTCACCTTTTTTTTTAAAGAAAAGTATCTGAGGATCAGGGGCAGGATTTTTAGGACTGTAAATTAATAAAAAGGGAACAAGGAGAGCTTCAGTGACAGACAGGTACTGGAATAGCAGTATAAGTGTAGTATAATGTGGGGAATGGTGCAATGCAGTGGCTTTGGGACAGCCATATTCAGGCAGACCTTCTGGACACTGAGGTGCTGCCCTATCTGCACACATCTCTCTGGACAGTAGGATGAGGTAACCAGACTCAGAGCAGAAGTAAACTGGGTCAGGAGTACCAGCACCCTATCCAAAGACCACCCAGTTCAATGCTGCTGCCTCAAAGGATGCCGAGAACAAGGAGCACTTGGATGACAGTGGGCTCCAGGGAGGGTTAGGGCAGTTAGCAGAGGCACATCCCAGATCCTATTCCACTCAAGAACTCATATGCCACACTGGCAAATGGGGACAACCAAATAAAGGTACCCAGAGAAGTGGAAGGAAAGGATGTGGAGGTTAACCAAGGAGGTGGCCTCAGTAGGGAGAGCAGTGGACCCCAGAGGAGGAGGAGGAAGCAAATCCTGGTGGGGGACTCCATCATAAGAGGGATCCAACTAGGAGCACAGGAGGGGGAGGACAGGGAGGTGAGGTACCTATCAGGTGCCATGGCATGGAGGGATGGAAGGAAGATCCTGGGGATTGCTGGGAAAGCAAGATGGGAGGGTGAGCTGGATGTCATTATCCACCTAGGTACTAATGACCTGGCAAATGGGGAGCCTAAGGAAGTTCAGGAAGAGTTTAGGAAATTGGGGAGCGGTCTCAAGCAAGTAGCTACTTCTGTCACCTTCTTGGAAGTACTACCTGCGAGAGGCATGGGAGAGCATAAGGGTGCATGCGCCAGGAACTTTAACTCATGGTTGAAGAACTGATGCTGTGAGGAAGGGTTTGGATTCATTGGTGACTGGGGACCCACCTGGAGGAATGGAGGCTTTTCAAGCTTGATGGCCTGCATCCATCCTGGAGGGAATCCAAGTGCTCAATGATAAGTTTAAATGCTACATTGACAAGCATTTAAGCTAGCCAAGGGGTGGAAGACCAGCAAGGAGGTAACCTAATGCCCACCCCCCACAGCTAGCAGTGGAACCAGTGAACCGGAGGAGTGGATATATCTACAAAGCAGTGTGCAAAAGATGGAGATAAGCACCCAAGAGGTGGATAGGCAGAAAAGGGGCAAAATTCAACAGAAGGGCAGACAGCAAGGAGAACCAGGGATAAAGGACAACCAGGGTAGGGGCTGGAGTAGAACAGCTAAACAGTCTAGGGAGGTCAAATCATGGAAAGCCATGTGTGCCAATTCCAGGAGCCTTAGCAACAAGATGGAGAATCTGGAGGCTGTCATGGTGCAGTCAGACCTGGACACTGTGGTAATTACAGAAACCTGGTGTAATGATAACCATGACTAAGAGATGGCCATACCTGGCTACAACATATTCAGAAGAGACAGGGTAGGTAGGAAGGGAGGAGGAGTGGAACTATATGTGAAAAATGACATAAGGGCCAGAGAGATCCAGGAGGAACAAAATGTGGGAGAGATACTGTGGGTTAAGCTGGAAAGGAAAATGGGGACAGCCATCCGCACAGGTGTGGTCTACAGACCACCAGCCCAGGAGGAAGAAACAGATAGGGAGCTGATGCTAGCCATCCAAAGGATGGCAGACAAGGGTGAGGTAGTGCTGGTTGGAGACCTCAATATTCCAGACGTGGACTGGAGCATCCCAGCAGCAGCATCAACTAGGAGCAGATTTATCCTGGACTTCCTTCAGGTTACCTTCCTCAAGCAACTGGTCATGGAACCAACTCGGCAGAAGGCAATACTGGACCTTGTGCTCACAAACAGGGACAGTGTGATGGGGGTAACAGTGGGGGAGCACCTGGAGAACAGTGACCACCAGTCATTGTGGTTTGAAATCACAGAAGGAGCAGAACCAAACCACACAAAAACACATATCCTGGATTTTAGTGGAAAGACTTTGGGAAAATGGGGAGATGCTTGAAAGAGGCATTAAGGGGAAGGGACAGGAATCAGGGGTTGAGGAACAGTGGGCAGTATTTAAATTGGGGATTACAAGAACAACAGAATTATGCATTAAGCAGGTTAGCAAGGGGAAAAGGAGGCAGAGGCCATTATGGTTTTCCAAGGAGGTAGCAGAGAAAGTGAAAGCCAAAAAGGTTGCATTCAGGCAATACAAAAAGACATAGGCAGAAGGGGATAGGGAGAAGTACCAGGAGAAGCAAAGGGAGGCAGGGAGGTCAGTAAGAGAAGCCAAAGCTCAGAAAGATGAGCACATAGCAAAATCAGTGGGTAGAGGGGACAAAACCTTTTACAGGTACATAAGTGAAAAAAGAAAGGCAAAGGGAGGGATAGTGAGACTGAAGGGGGAGGATGGGGGCTGTGTGGAGGATGACAACAGTAAAGCTGACATATTGAACATATATTTCTGCTCAGTCTTTACTGAGGAAGAGGAGGGTAATGGGTCTGAAGGGAGTACAAGGGGTGGGAATGGTGCAGAAATGGACACAAGTCCCTTTACATGAGAAAGGGTCCCGAAGGAACTGGAAGTAATAAGAGTTGATAAAGCAATGGGGCCAGTTTGGGTGCACCTCAGGGTCCTTAAAGAACTAAGAGAGGTGGTGGCTGAACCTCTGGCATTCCTGTTTAGCTGATCACTGGAAACAGGGGTGGTACCCAAAGACTGGAGGACAGCAGATGTAGTCCCCTTATACAAAAGTGGGAACAAAGAGGAAGTGGGGAACTACAGATCAGTCAGCCTCACCTCGGTAGTGGGGAAGATCATGGAAGCACTACTGAAGGAGAGATTGGTGGAACATCTGGTTGTCAATTGACTACAGGACCCAAAGCATCATGGTTTCACTGGGGAGAGGTCATGTCAGACAACCTTGTTGAATTTTGTCGACTGGGTGACTAGGGAGGTGGATCAGGGAAGGGCAGTGGACATGGCCTATCTGGAATTCAGCAAGGCCTTTGACGCTGTGCCACATAGAAGAGTATTACATAAACTGGGGAATATGGGTGTAGGCAGGACAGTAGTGCAGTGGGTAGGTAACTGGCTGGGTGGCAGGACACAGAGGTTGGTGGTAAATGGCTGTCACTCCACAGAAGGAAGAGTGACCAGTGAGGTACCACAGGAATCAGTGCTGGGACCGGTCCTATTCAACATCTTCATCAGTGACATTGCGCAGGACCTAGAAGGCAGAATTTCCCTGTTTGCTGATGACACAAAGCTCTGTAAGAGAGTAGATACACCAGAGGGTGTAGACAGAATGAGAAGGGACCTGCAGAAACTTGAAGAATGATCAGGGGTTTGGCAGTTGAAATTCATTGCAAAGAAGTGCAAGATAATACATATGGGGCACAAAACCCAGGCACAATATATCAGTTGGGGGTGAGGATATAGCATGCACCAAGCAGGAAAGGGATCTTGGGGTTATTATCTCTGATGACCCCAGGGTAGGGAAACAGTGTGACAAGGCAGCAGGTAAAGCAAATAGGATGTTGGGATGCAGGGCAGGGCATCACCAGCAGGAAAACGGAGGTCATAATTCCACTATACAAGACACTAGTGAGGCCCCACCTGGAGTACAGTGTACAGTTCGGAGACCTTACTTATGTAAGGACATAGACAGGGTAGAGAAGGTTCAGAGGAGGGCAACAAAGATGGTACATGGATTGCATCACAAGTCCTATGAGGACAGGTTGAAGGAACTGAATATGTACTCCCTGGAGGAGAGGAGAGAGAGAGAGGGGATATGATAGAGACATACAAGTATCTTATAGGGAGGAACAGGGTGCAGGAATACACTATTTTTAAGCGAAAAAGATGTTCCAGGACTAGAGTGCATAGGATGAAGTTGGAGGGAGGATAATTCAGAGGAAACGTGAGGAAACATTTCTTCACAGAATGGGTGGTGGACAAGTGGAACACCCTGCCAGAGGAAGTGGTGGGGGCTGAAACAATCACGGGATTTAAGAATGCATGGGATAGACATAAAGGAATTCTGGAGGTCAGCGTTAAGGGGCAACAGACTTCTAGGAAAACATAAAGTAAACTTACAAGCTCAAATGGGCAGACTGGGTTGGCTGTAGGCCCTTATCTGCAGATGCTGTCTATGTACAGTATCTATGTATCTATGATAAAGGGGGCAGTATAGTGATTATGAAAGAAGACTTCTACATGCAGAATATATTGAATCTGCTGAGGGTCTCTATTAATTATGAAATTCTTAAAAGGGACCCAATGGGTCAATACCAGGTAGCATTATATGATATGATAGATGGAGTTGTGCAGCGTGGGTAGGTATCCACAAGTAAGGCATGTTTGTGGATTATTTTCTGTTGCCCATAGTGGTTGGGGTGCAACAACACCTCTGATACAACGTGGATCTTATTAATGAACTTGACACAGTCATTTGAGATGTGACCTTTTGCTGGCTGACTATTGATGTGTGCAGCCTCTATACTTCATTCGCCATCTTGTATGTATTGAGACAGTACAATACTGTTTGGAAGTGCAACTTATGAATTGTAACTTGCCTAAAAGGTTTATGTACCGGGCCTTAGAGTTTATATTGGGTAGGAATGATTTCCTGTTCAATGGCACATATTTGTGAAAAACCTATCCACATGCTCCCCAACCAGTGCCCCTCTCACAGCTGGCTGTTGTAGACCTTCACCTGTGTTCACCCTCACTGTGTCCTTGTGCCCTCACTCATCCCTCAACAAAGGTGGTGCACCCCAGACACCTGGACTCTCTAAGTACAGTGACCAGACAGCACCACTCAGTGGGAGGGAGAGGGGCTCCGGGACTCATGGACTGGTGAAAGGAGGAGGTGATTTACTCAAGTCGCACACTGTCACTCAGGAGTACCAGGAGGAGGAGCCAGAGGACGCACCTGAAATGTCTGTCGCCCTTTGCTCTCCTCATTCGCTCATGTCCTGTGCCACTTCTTGCTATTGGTCCTCCTCCTGTCATGATCATGCACACACACTGCACTAGAGTGGGAGACAGTCCTGTAACTGCACTAGTGTTAGTCCAGTCAGAAAATATGTCTCCTAGCTTGCTCGGAGCCTGCTGCTGGAATATCTGCAGTAACTGAAGCAGACAGAATGATGTTGAGCGACTTTGTAAACCCCTCACATAGCACAGCAGGGTCAGCATCGAGCAGCATGGTAGCACTGCAGGAGCACTTGTCTCGCAGCAGCTCACAACATCGAGGATGAGTGGGAAGGACTGACTGGATCAAAACTAAATAATAGTTTTCAGGGCAGGGAGGCAGGCGGGCTTAGCATAGCAGAAAAGCAAACATAAAAATAATCTACTTGTGTGTTTGTTTGTTTATTTGTTCAAGGTTAAGACCATTGAGTATAAAACTCATTTACAACGGTGACCTTCCATACATACAGTACACATACATACAATAAATATCAATATAGAAAGTACAGTTAATTAAAACAATTGCTCATCTTTTGTGAGGACCACAAAAACTTTTTCAATGCAGAAACTGAGGGAGGTTTACTGGTCTGTATCCTAAATTCTTGTGGAAGACTGTTAAAAAAAACTGGAACATAGTAACTAAAACAAAATTGGGAACGCATAGCTTTAGAAAAAGGAACCAACATTTCTCTAGCACTGGAATTCCTCAAAGAAGGTTCTATGTTCAAAAACTTATCTTATCACTCAGGTATATAGGACTCTAACCAACCCACATTTATAGACAAAAGCCGCTTTGCATTTCCCTTCTCAGATGAGTGAGCAAGCTTTCTCCTGCTTCGTTCCCAAATTCTGGAACTCCTACCTCCTTAAATTAGGTGTTCCACATCTCACAACACTTTCAAGAAAGCACTTTCTCTCAACTGAGTGCACTTGGTGCTTGCAATTGCTCTTAATTTGTGTTCTGATTCCCTATCTGCTCATTGCCTACCTCATCTGTAAGATACTACTGTTTTGTGTACTACATGACCTGTCTCTGTTTTAGGTTACACTCCTACCTGTGTGTCTTACGTCTACTTGCAATTATGTCTCTGACCTTCCTGCATGGGGTCCTGCTACCAGATGCATTGACTTATCTGTTTTGCTCTCTGTAATAATTGCTTCAATGTATTTTGTCCTCTCGGGTTGTGCTTGAAAATAGGCAGGCCAGTTGCCTAACACACTTACCTGGTTACCAAAAGCTAATAAAAAAATAAAATAAAATAAGATACCCATCCTAACTGTTTATACATCTCACAATGATACATGAGTTTAGGGCATTTACAGTAAGCACCAATCTGTCTAACCTATTATACAATGCATCCAATCTAGAAAACCGATCACTTGTTGCGTTGTCATACAGAATATCACCATAATCTATAAGCGGTAAGATATGGATTTTAATGATTAAGTTTAATGTTTCTGAGTCACAGCTTTTTAATTTTTATAAAGAAAGCCCACCCTCTTGCTCAGCTGGGCTATGAGCATATCTAACATGAGTGTTCCCAGAACCTAGCCAATCTAACCAAAATCCTATGTACATATCAACACTCCAAGACAGATCGTGAGCCATCAACAATTATTATTTTTTTCAATTCTCTATTTTTCTTGGCAGGACCACTGTCAGTCCTCAGCCCTGGTCACAGCCCCAGGGACTCCCACCATCATCCATAGCCGTTAGCTCCCTCAGTTACTCCGCTTACCCCGGAGGCGGGGCCACGACCACAGTCCCCAATCTGTGCCGTGGAACAAGTGACTGGGTTGGGGAGCGTGATGATGGCTAATCGAAGCCCCGAGGAGGGCTTCACTGTGACAATGGCTACCACCGCCTTCTCCTTTTCCTGTGTTCTTGGAGGCGGAGGCGTGCAATGATGCCAGCGTCTGCCCGCCTCCCATGTAGCAGCTGGAGGCGTTGGAGCGTGAGTATCTCTCGGCCTCCGCCAGGAGTCCTCAGTGTACTGGGCACTACCCACCCTTCCCCGGAGAAGGAGAGCCATCCATAGGACATTCCATCCTTCTCCCTGGCAAGCCCTCCGATGACTTGGATCTGTTCCCAAACCAGGTCACTGGCGTCGCAAGCAGAAATCCAACCGCTGCACTGGCGGGACGGCTAGCCATCAACAATTTTCAAATCTGGGTCCCCTCTTAATTTCAAACTTGCTCCTAAAAGCATACATTTTGTTTTGGAGGTATGAAGTTTTAGTCTTGAGTTGGTGAAGTAAGTTTGAAGATTGTGAAAACTGTTCAGGAGTGTATTTTGCACACCTGAGATTGTAGTAGGAGAAAAACAATGATGGTGTCATCTGAAAATAAATGGTACCGAGCTGCCCCCACATGTTACGAACATACGAGCATATGAATGTGCCAGCAAAAACAGACCACCCGGTCTAGCTAAGTCTGCCTGAGTGTGAAGCTAGAACCCCTAGTTTGCAGCTGCCCCACCCCTCTCCCCTTTGTCATCCCACTGCCACTTCACCTTCCCCACCCTCACTCTCCCCTGTTCCCTGTCCCATGCCCTTTTGAAGCAGGTCACAGATTTACATGATACTAACCATTCTGGTAGTGCATTCCATTTTGCTACCACTCTCTCTGTGAAATAGTGTCTCCTCATTTCCCTCCTAAATCTTCCCCCCTCTATTCTTAGCCTATACCCCTGGGTGTCCCACCCTCTCTTTAGCTTAAAGACTCCGTCTGCCTCATCCTTACTGATTCCCCTCAGATACTTGAATGTCTCTATCATGCCCCCCCATCTCTTCTATCCTCCAGGGTGTATATATTCAGGTCTCCCAGTTTGCTTTCATAGTCTGTCCCCTCCATTCCACATATCATCTTTGTTGCCCTCCTCTTCACCCCCTCTAGTAGCCTGATATCACGCTTTAGGTATGGCCTCCAATACTGCACACAGTATTCCAAGTGTGGCCTTACCAGTAGCCTGTAGAGGGGCGAGATCACCTCTCTTGGCCTGGATGAAACCCCCCTCGCTATGCACCCCAGCATTTTGTTCACTTTTGCAGCCGCTCTCCTGCACTGGGCAGTATTATTCGTGGTCCCTGTTATCGTTACCAAAGGTCCTTCTCCTCCTCAGTGATCCCCAGCTTAACCTCCCCCAGCCAGTATTCTCTCCTTGGGATCTTTGTCTCAAAGTGCATAACCTTACACTTCTTTGCATTGAACCCCAGCTGCCACCTCTCTGACCACTCCTCTAGCTTGCTTAGGTCCCCCTGCAGCTGCTTCCTTCTCTCCACTCCATCCACCACTGCTCCAATTTTGGTGTCATCAGCGAACAGACTTACCTTTTATATAATCTTCATATACATCAAAAAGAGTAGAGAACCCAGGACAGAGCCCTGAGTTACATCTCTGTGGACAAGAAGGGGGGCAGACTCGGAACAATTGACTGCCATGACCTGCCATCTATTAGATAGGTATGAACAAAACCATTGTGTTATCTCCCTGAACATATCAACTTCACGTAGGCCCTGCAACAACCATTAATGAGATAGATCATGTTGAAGGCCTCAGCGAGATTGACCAAAATTGCACCAGTAAAACACTGGGCATCATTTGCAATGCTGATCTCATCCAAGACCCCCGACATGGCTGCCATGGTCCCATGAGACTTTTGAAAGCCAGATTGGAACTGGTCCAATAATTTGTATATGTGTGTGTGTGTGTGTGTGTGTGTGTGTGTGGGCAATGTGAGGAAAGGTTCATTTATGATGAGCAAATGAATGCATTTTTCAAAAATGTCCTTTTTTTGCACTGCTTTACTGATGATATCGTGTGCGTCTGGTGTGACCCTGACAGCCAGATTCAGGAGGTCATGGAGTACATAAATACAAACAATGTGAATTAAAATTCACTTGTGAAACTGGAAACTAGTTCACGAACATCCTGGACTTGGAACTTAGTGCTACATCAGGTGCCTGCATTCAAACAGCAGGATACAGGAATCCTACTAGTGGGATTGCATTGCTGCTTGCTGAGAGCTATCATCCCAGAAAGCTGAAAGAATCCATCCCCTATAGCCAACTACTCGCTACACCCCATAGAGAGAGACTGTGCAGCAGAGGAGGTTTTTGAGAATCAGGTGCAAGAGCTTATTGACCGATTACTAAAATGGGTTGCAACAGGGATGTACTATTGTTTTAACCCATGTCAGTGGCATAAAATGGAAGACTGTCCTTACCCCAAAAGATAAGTCAATGGAGCAGATTACTGACAAAAGACTGTTCATCACGGGAGCAAACTTTAATCTTCTAGCAGATAGAGTGGGAAGCATTGTATATAGACTTTGGCCCCTCCTGAGTACATAGAAACAGACTCTGATGGCAGATAAGTACTGCTTGGCCCACCTAGTCTGCCCATTTACCTACCTAATGGATAAGCTGCAGATCCTAGTTAACCAACAGCCTACTTCCTCCTACCTCCCCATTAGAATTGCCTTATGTCTGTCCCATGCATTCTTGACTCCCTCAATGTTTTTGACTTAATGACCTCCTCAAGAAGGCCGTTCCATGCGTCTACCACCAGTTCTGTGAAAAAAATACTTCCTCTCGTTGCCCCGAGCCGTCCCCCCCCAGTTTCAAATTATGCCCCTTTGTTCTTGCCCATCTCTTTTCTGAAAGATGCTACCCTCTCGGGCTTTGTTGATTCTCTTGAGGTACTTGCAAGTTTCTATCATTTCCCATTCTCCTCCTTTCCTCAAGGGTATACATATTAGGCTTCTTTAGTTTCTCTTCATATGGCTGCTGGTGCAGACCCTGTACCATTTAGTTGCCCTCCTCTGGACTACCTCCATCCTGTCTATGTCCTTGCAGAGATGGCTATTTATTTGAATTAGCCTTTGAATAAGTCTCCTGCTGCATTTTAGTTGTTTTTATGTTTGTATTTATTATGGTGGATGTTTATTTTGCTATGTATCTGCACTTTGATATTTTGAAAACGCACTACAAATACATTTTGATTTGATTTGATGGGGTCTCCAGAACTGCATACAGTACTCTAGATGGGGTCTCAACAACTGTCTGTACAGAGGTATAATAACTTCCTGTATTCTACTGGTGATGCCTCTTTCTGTGCATCCCAGTATCCCCCAGACCTCCATACTGCCTTCTCACATTCCTGCCTACCTTAAGGTCATCTGATATGACTACCCCCAGGTCTCTTTCCATTTTTGTTGTTATTAGTACCCCCCCCCACTGTGTACACTTCCCCTGGGCTTTTGTTTCCCAGGTACATTACTTTGCACCGTTTTGCATTGAATCCAAGCTGCCATATGTTTGAGCATTTCTCCAGCCATGCCATGTCCCTTCCCATCCTTTCCATCCCCTTGTGTAGCAACTCTGTTGCAAATCTTTGTGTCATCTGCAAAGAGACATACTTTTCCTTCCAGTCCCTCCGCAATGTCACCTACAGTATAAAGACATTAAAGAGGTCCGGTCCCAATACTGAACCCTGCAGTACCCCGCTAGTAACCCCCATTTCTTCAAAGTGGACTCTGTTTACTATTATCCTATGTGTCCTGTTTTCCTGCCAGTTTTTTACCCAGGCTGTGTCAAATGCCTTGCTAAAGTCTAGGTAGACAATGTCCAAAGCCCCTTCCTGGTCTACTACTTTGGTCACTCAGTCAAAGGAATCTATTACATTCCTCTGACATGATCTTCCCGCTGTGAATCCTTGCTGACTTGGGTCCTGTGCCCCACTGGCCTCTAGGTACTCAGCAATTCTTTTTTTCAAAAGTGATTCCATCATTTTTCCTACCACTGAGGTCAAACTAATAGGTCTGTAGTTTCCTGCCTCTGTCTTGCTCCCACTTTTGTGAAGGGGAATCACATCCGCCATCTTCCAGTCTTCAGGTACCACACCATCCTCCCATGATTTGTTAAAAAGGGTAGTCAGTGGTGTCACTAGTTCTCCCTTAGTTATTTTAGGATTCTGGGGTGAATCCCATCAGGCCCCATTGCTTTGTCCATCTTGAGTTTTAGGAGTTCTTTCAGGATACTTTCTTCTGTGAATGGAATGGTGTCAACCCCCCTACCCAGAGTGCTTCTATTGTCTGGTTTAGGTAACTCCTCCTCATCTTCTTTTGTGAATACTGAGCAAATGTATTCATTATCTCTGTCTTTTCACTGTCTCCCTCTGCCCATCTCCCCTCTCCTTTATTAATCTTCACTATCCCTCCCTTAACCTTTCTATGGTCCCTAATGTACCTATAAAAGGTTTTATCCCCCTTCTTAACTAAGTTGGCTATTTTTTCCTCGGTTTGGGCCTTTGCTATTCTGACTGCCTTCCCCACTTCTTTCTGCTTTAATTGATACAGTTCCCTGTCATGATCCTTCTGTGATTCCTTATACTTTTTGAATGCAGCCATTTTCTCCTTAACCTTCCCTGCCACCTCTTTTGAGAACCATAGTGTTTTTTTACTCTGCTTTGTTTTCTTTGTTTCACACAAAGGCTTGTTGTCTCTATGATGGCAGTTTTGATTTTTCTCCATTGTTCTTCCATCCCTCCTTTTTTGCCATTTGCTAGTGCATCCTTCATGTATTCACCCATTTTGCCAAAGTCAGCCCTTCTAAAGTCCAGTATCCTTGCTTTTGTATGGCTTATCTTCATGGTTGTGCTCATTGTGAAGCACACTGTGCAGTGGTCGCTTGTTCCCAGATGTCTACTGACTTCTAAATTTGTGATCCTCTCTCCATTTGAGAGTACTAGGTCTAGTATTGCTCCCTCCCGAGTGGGTTCCAACACTAGCTGTGTAAGGCCTGCCCCCTGCAGGGCATCGAGAATGACCCTGCTCTTGGATGTGGCTGCAGTACATGTCATCCAGTTAACATCTGGCATATTCAGGTCCCCCATCAACAGTATCTCCCTTTTTCACCCATTTTGAGAATGTTCTTATCATTTTCTTGTCCATTTCCTCCCTTGAGATGGGGGTCTGTATACAACCCTGTGCGGATTGTGATGCCATTCCCTGTCTCCAAGGTGATCCAGAGTGCCTCTTGTCCTCCCCCTTTACTTTTTAGTTCTGTAGCTTTGATCCCTTCCCTTATGTATAGAGCTACTCCACCTCCTCTTTTACCTTCCCTGTCCCTTCTGTAGATTGTGTACCCTGGTATGTTGACATCCCAGTCATGGTTCTCTGTGTACCATGTTTTCGTGACTGCCACAATATCCAATTGTTCATCTTCCATCAGGGCTACTAGCTCAGGAAGCTTGTTTCCCAGACTAAGGGCATTGGTACTCATTGCCCTCCATTTAATGTTGGCTTTATCCTTTTTCTCCCCATCCCTGCACTTATTGCTCTTGTCTATTTTTCCATTTTCCCCTGTCCTGCCCTGTGTTGAGCTCTGTACCTCAGTGTTTACCTTACTACCTGCCATGTTTTGTCAGGGGAGGCTTGAAATTTTCTGCCTCTTAACAGCACCTCCCCTGGCTAGTTTAAATGCTTGCCAAGGAAGCATTAAACCTGTCATCTAGAGAGTGGTTCCTTCATGGACAGATGCAGATGATCATGCTAGTATAGACCTTTATCTCTCCAGGTGGACCCCCAGTCCCCAATGAAGCCAAAGCCCTGTGCTCTGCACCAGTTTTGTAACCGTTCATTAAACTGCATGGTGTGCAGTACCCTAGCCTCACCCCTGCCATGGACTGGCAGCACCTCTGAGTAGGTTACCATGCTTGCTACCCATCTGAGGCCCCTCCCCAACTCAACAAATTCATTCTGCACTGCACTGATCCCATGCCTAGCTAGGTCATTTGTCCCAAGGTGGACAATGATATCTAGTCCCTCTCCTTTGATGCTGCTTCTGCAATCCTGAGGATTCACTTACTGTCCCTCCAAGCCATGGCACCAGGTGGGCACCTTGCTTCCTCCTCCTCTCCTTCCCGTTTTACCCCTAACAATTGACTCCCTATCAGAAGCTGTTTCCTTCCCTGTGGTGTCCTTGGTCCCTTGTCACCCTTTTGTGGGTCTCCTTGTGGATGTCCTCAGCATTCTTCTGGGTCTCCACTGAGGGTGCCATCATAGAGGAACCTTGCTCTGCCAGAATGGCATGATTTGTGTAGAGGTACAACTAGGGGCTTTGCCTCTGGTCCATCACCTGCACCCTCCTAGAACCCACTATGGTTCAACTGCTCTTCATACTTGGAAACCTCTGAGGCAGTGGTTGTAGCAGTGGTGCCCTTTGGGTGGGGGAGGCCTCCTTAGTCCTTGCTAGTTCAGCCTGGAGGTGGGCAACCTCCTCCCTCAGAGCTGACAGTTGCCTGCAAATAGGACAGCAATGCAGTTTCCAGAATGTCTCCTGGAAAACTGCTGCCCCACAGCCAGTGCATTGCACCACTCCCCACATGTCCCTTTCCATTATAATATACAATATGTAATATATATATATGTATATATATATATATATATATATATATATATATATATATATTTTATTATTATTTGTGGTGTGTACCTACCCTTTATGCACTGTGCTGGGTTATTAAGAATATGACAGTTCTGCCCCAAGACCTGTTGAGGAAGTGTTGTCAGAACTTTGGCTATAAAGGAAATGCCATGCCTGGGGGTGTGGGGTGTGGGGAAGGGTGGTTGGGTAGTCCACAGCCACTGGTGACTGTTAGAAACAATCATATACACAACTGCTCCACCACCCTGGTGAGTACTGCCCTTTATAGTAATTCAACTAACACCACAATTTACTAGACCACTGCTCCTACACAAACTACTCTACTGAGTCCAGGGATAAAAATGAACTCACTCCTCAGCCAGCAGGACACTTTAAAAATGTTGCAAAAATATCCTTCCAAATCCTAGGTCTCAACCCCCAGAATCAAGCAAATTCACTATATCCAGGTGTCCCACTTCCATCAAGGCCACTAGTTCAGGGAACTTGTTACCCAAACTATGGGCATTGGTACTCATCGCCCTCCATTTTTTGATGGCATTGCCCCTTTTAGCCCCATCCCTGTCCTTACTGCCTTTGCCTTTTTCTCCATTTACCCCTATCCTGCTCCCTATTGACTTCTCTATCATGGTGTTTACCTCACTAACTACTCTGGTTTGTGGGGGGAGTCTGGGATTTCCCTGCTCTTTTTCAGTGCCTCCCCCCTTGGCTAGTTTAAAAGCTTGCCAATGAAGCATTGAAACCTATTTCCTAGGATCCTGCTCCCCCTCCCATACAGATGCAGACTATCGCACCAGTTTAGGGCTATATCCCTCCAGGTAGATCCCTATTCTTCAGTGAAGCCAAAACCCTGAACTCTGCACCAGTTTTTCAACCATTCATTGAATCCCATGGTGCATAGTATCCTAGCCTCAACCATGCCATAGACAGGCAGCACCTCCGAGTAGGTTACCATGTGTGCAACTTGCTTAAGGCCCCTCCCCAACTCCACAAACTCCTCTTGCACTGCTCTGATCCCATTCACAGCCTGTTCATTTGTCCCTAGGTAGACAATGATATCCAGCTCCCTCCCCTGTGCAGCTGATCCTGCGATCCTGATGATTCACTCCCTGTCCCTCCAAGCCATGCCACCAGGCAGGCACCTTACCTCCTTCTTCCCTCCCCCCTGTTCTACCCCCATAATAATTGAGTCCCCCACCAGGAGTTGTTTCTTTCCTCTGTGGGGTCCCATGTCACCCTCCTATGGATCTCCTTTGGAGGTTCCCAGCATCCTCCTTGATCTCATTCAAGACAGGTAATGTGATGCACTCAGGACCAGGGCAGGGTGTGAGTACTGGGCAGCAGCTCTAATTCACAAACAAGACCAGAAGCACACACACTCCAAAGCCAGGGCTAGGAAGCTCCATTGAAGTCACTATACAAGTCACAAGTGAATGCAATTCAACTTTATCACCAACATTTGCAACATAAGGAGTTCACCAGACACACGCATGTGCTCAACTCTGATAGCCAGGTGCCCCGGTGCTTCACCATGTAAGGTACTTGCAACTTGTACAGTGACTTCACTGAAACTTCCCAGCTCCTGCCTCTGGAGTGCATGTGCTTCTTGGTCTTGTTTCCTCCTTGGTCTCCACTGTGGGTTCCTCCATAGAGGAACCACACTCTGCCAGAATGGTGTATGAATTGTGGAGAGGTACAGCTGGAGGGATGCACCTCTGTTCCACCACCCTCACCCTTCCTGAGCCCACCGTGGTCCAACTGCTCCTCTTTCTTGGAAACCTCTGTGGCAGTGGTCCTGGTGGTCCCTGAGTGGGGGAGGAGGTTTCCTGAATCCTTGCCTGGTTGGCCTGGAGATGAGCAACCTCCTCCCTCAGACCAGAGCAGTACCTGCAAATAGGGCAGCATCGCAGCCTCCAGAATGTCTCCCAGAAGACTGCCACCCCACAGCCAGTGCATTGCATCACTCCCCACATGTCTCTCTCCCTTCCTGTTTAAATTTTTTTTCTCCTGTTTTGTTAGTGTGTGTATGCATTTACCCTCTATGCAGTGTGCTGGGCTGTTAAAGATATGGCAGGTGTATGTTCTTTGTCCTTTTGGGGAAGTGATGTCAGAACCCCTGTATAAAGGAAACAATACCCTTAGGGTGGGCAGGGTGAGGGGCAGGATGGGCGGGACCAAGCCCGTGCCCTCCAGAAACAATCAGCTACAGCTTTGACCCACCACCCCGGTGAGTGCTTTCCTTCCTTTCAGCAAAACAACCTGCACAACAATTTAACAGAAAATATACCCTGCAAAAAAAAACAATTTCAATCAGAGAAAAATAATGCAGTTGAGCCCAATACCTATGATGTAAGCATCCCCCGACCCAGCCTTATACACCCTGGTGGTCTGTGCTCTGAAGACAGTCAGAGCAAACCAGTTTTAATCACCTCAGGTACGGATCCAGGGCTGGATTCACAACCCTCCCAAAATTCCCACAGCTGCGGGAAAAACCTAGCTCAAGTGGTTTGCCTCTTGCAGAGACTGTTTTTCCTGTAGCTGCAGTATTCACAGAGGTGGAGCCAGTTTATTACCATCTCCATGATTTACGGCAGCTTGCAGGTGGTGTTTCCATAGAAATCCCTGCAGCTGCAGAAATATGTTAAAGCTGGTGAGACCAGCTATAACATCCTTCCACTGCTGTGGCGGTTGTGAATATCGATCTCCGAGCTGTGAAGATTTCGGTCTGTTACTGGAGTTATGGAGGGACTAGTCCTTTTGCTTTGTGAATATGACCCCAATCTTTCAGGAAAGCAGTTCTGACAAACCATGAGTCACATTCTGAAAGGTCAAATGGTTAGGGAGATCAGTTAACCACTAGTTACTTTGTGCCATCAACTAGCTGTACACCTCATCCCAACTAGGTACCAGTGAGGCCTCTTGGATTTCATAGATGTGTTTCATGTAATGTGTGTAAGAATTACAAACAGGGCAATGTGCTATCAAACAATGTATATCCTGCATCACATCATTTGCTTTTTATGTGGCATAGTGGATGTGACCAATTTTATAATGGTAGAATCATAAGACCTTTAAAAGGTATATGGAAGAGCATGTGAGGGCAGGTGTGAATTGGAATAGGGTCGATGCCCTGGGGCTCATTTTGCAGACAGGTATGGCCAAAACCCAGCCACCCCTCAGGTTCATGGCACTTGACTACCTGCTGCAGCACAAAGAGGTGTGGACCATGTCAGAACACACTTACAAAAAGAGACATGGTGGATTCTGGCTCTGAAAACACTTCAGCCCTTTAGGTTCAATGAGGAAACTGATTTTGTGCCCTTTTTGTAAGTGGGCTTGTTCAAAGCTCAGACCATGATGAGACTAGGAGAACATTTTTATGTAGAGTCACTCATAGTAGGGAAAGTGGTTTGAGTCTTTTCATTTGATAATAGGATTGTATTTTGATAAATGACAAGAAAATGATTGCTTGCTAACATATAGAGGGATAATGGATGGGCAACAGTGAACAACAACACTGTTGTTTACTTTGAGAGGTTGATATGATAACCACATAAACCTCGAGAGGTTTTGGTTGTTATACAACCTCAAGAAGTGAACACAGCATTGTTGTTTTCTGTTGCCCATCTATTGTCTTACATAGTGTATGGGCAACAGCAAATAAATTGCTGGTTACTTCAATGGCAGTCAGCTGCAATGCCAGGTTCCCTCACACACACACACACATACAAAGTTCGAGAAAACACTCCTTCCCTGTTCCAATATCCTCTGATTTTTTTAAAATAAAAATAGAAAAAGTAGTGTCCTGCTGTGTTCTGGGAAAGAAAACGAACAAACAAACAAAAAAAATATAGGCACTTACTTTCAGTGCACTGCTCGATTACCCTTTTCTGTGCCATCACTCAACTGTCGTGGCTGTTTATGGAAGTTCGGTGTTCCACAACTTGCACATGCTCAAAGACAATCAGTGCTGTTGTACTATCACTGTGACATACTAATAATGGTACAACAGCAGCATGACGTCACCACGATGGTACAACAAGCTTGTCTTTCTGCTGATTTCAGTGTATAATAACCCGCTCCCAAATACTATATGTATTTTGTGTTCTAGATTATGTATTCTTCTCCACTTTTAACTTTGCTGAATAGGACACCTCCGGAATGATGGAGTCTCTGGATTGGGAGACCCTCACCAGTCATTTTCATTCCATATTTAATCTACCCTAAACATCTACTTCAAGGTGGGATCTTTTTATTTATTTTTTATACCATTAGGTATGTGAGACTGAATCATTTTGACTTTTTTTTTCTCCCTGCTTACCTTGCTCCACTTGAAGGTTTACTGTAAGTACCTGGTTAGGTCCCTCTCTTCCCAGCCACCGTCTTCCCACCCACTCCCACTTCTCATTCATGCCTTTCCCAACTCCTGTCACCTTCCTGTCCTTCCTTTCTTCCTTCCTTCCCCTATTTTCCTTGTTACCCTTTCTTCCCTTGCCCTTAACCACTATACATTTTAAAGCAAATCTGTCATGCAGTTCAGTTTGCTAGGATTAGCAGTGCCTTGCATTTCCATTATTATGTTCTTTGAGCATCTGGTATGTATTTTTAAATATCCCTTTTTGGCCACCCTGTCCTTTTTTTCTTCATAGCCCCCACCGTATGTACCCACATACCCCTGTTTATTTTGTTTAACTTTTGACCTTGCTCTCCCTTGTGCTGTTGCTCAGGTCTTGATGTTTGGGATTTGAGAGCACTGTTGTCTTTTTCTAGCTTCGAGGTTAGCTCTTTGTTTCTATGTACTAATATTGTGAGCTGTCTGTAACTGGGAGCTTTAGAAATAATTAGATCCATCATGAATTTTTTGCTCAAATAATAATGTAAAAACAGTAGTTCTTTGATTCTTTGATGATATGCCTTGCTGCTCAGAAATTAAGCTTTCTGTAGAATTCCTGTGTAGAATTATATTCAGTAGTTAAAGCAGACATTCAGAACAGGGGGAACTCTGTAGGCTGAGGGGCGCCAAGGTGCACAAATCTAACCTCTGTAGGAGGATCAGGGCATGCCACCCCTCTGGAACATTTTTAAAAACTGATGCCAAATGGTGCATTTTGGTGGCTTTTAGCAGGCTGTTAAGCAGATTCATAACTGCCTACCAAAAGGCAGCAGAATGCTGAGATATGGTAAACAGCAACGTTTGTATTGTATGATTAATTGTAAAAGTCACTCCCTCTCCTACAAGTTTTCATTCTGTTAAGTTCTTTTTTTAAAGTACAAGTAAAATTAAGGGCACCAGCATGACAGGGTGTCATGCAACCAGAAAATCTGGAGGGGGCACAAAATCCTAACCTTTCTAGGGGGGTCCAGAGTCATGCCTCCCCAGAAAAGTTTGTGAAAAGTGGTGACAAATTATTATGTATTTTGGTGGCTTTTAGCAGGCTGTGGAGCAATTTCATAACAGTCTACTAAAAGGCAACAGAATGTCGAGGCACAGTAGACAGCAATGTGTGTATTGCATGATTAATTGTAAACGTCACTCCCTCTCCTACACGTTTTCATCTGGTTAACATATTTTTTTAAAGTACAGATAAAAATAAAGGCACCAGCATGACAGGATGTCATGCAACCAGAAGGTCTGAAGGGGACACTAACCTCTCTATGGGGGTCCGGGGGCATGTCCCCCAGAAAATGTTTTGAAAAATGATGTAAAATGGTGAATTTTGGTGGCTTTTAGCAGGCTGTGGAGCAGATTAATAACAGCCTTTGAAAAGGCAACAGAATGCTGATGTATAGTAAACAAAGCAGCAATGTTTGCATTGCATGATTAATTGTAAAAGTCACTCCTTCCCCTACAAGATTTCATCCTGTAAGATATTTTTTTAATGCACACCTCGGAGAAACTCCAACAGTATGCAGCTATTTTGTGGTATGCTTAAAACTAAGTAAAGTCAAATGATGCACTTGGTGACATAACTTCTAGCTGGAAGGCTGGATACGTCAGCATGTGACACTGCAGAATATATTTTCTCAGGACTTTCAGTAAAGACAGTCAGAGTGTATACTGTTGCATCATGTATTTAAACAGGCAGACATGTGGGTCACTGGCAGAGTCTCTATCCCTCTTGTGCTGGATTATGGCAGATCGATCCATTCTCAGCCACTTTTGGCAGATTTGAGCATCAAATTCAGTCACTGGTGGGCCAGTGAGGCTAATAAACATCAAGGTAGACAGATGCTCAACAGTAAGTTTGTTACATATCAGGCTGGCAATAATCTTCATTGTGCTGAAACCTTGCTTGCAGTCTGCTGTGCTCACAGGGATTGTGTTAATCATGGACAGCAACTTGCACAGGAACTACCTCTTCCTTCGACCTCCGAATGACACGGAGTTATCAAAGTCGTTCCTTATGGCATTCCATTCTGGGAGTTGCTCTAAGTGTCTGAATCTATTAACCAGTGTCTGTAACTCCACTTCTAAAAAACCCCACTGGGTCAATATGTCATATGCTTTACAGCGCACGACATAACCACGTAACAGGAACAGCACGGTAGGGAACAGCTAGAGGGTGCAAAACCGTGAAAGGATGTATGCGTGGTAGTGCAGCCTCTCACTCTTTCCAGGTACAGGATAAGAATCCTGCTGGGACAGGGGACCAGCGAGCAGCTGCCGTGGCTCAATGGGATGAGCCACAGGCAGCCAGGGAGGCAGTGCGTCTATGGATCAGGTTTTGATTCCCAGTCCCAGATGCACATATTTTTTATTTTTCACACTTTGTTCAAATTTAAGTGTTAAGCCCCCCCCCCCAGAGTTACTTATTATAGTTGGGGAAAGTTCAGGGGTGTGGGGAGCATAGCACCCCCTCAAAACAAAGACTTATGCAGCTGGAAATATATTGCACTGTTTTGACAGCACAGTATATTGCTGCGGCATAATGTCTTGCAACACTATGACCTCATGCCCTCCAAAGCCATCCTCTACATCCTCAGGCCATGAGACTGGTTGGAATGTAACAATACACTTCACTAATGCTTTCTCTGATGTCAGTCTAGTTGCCATCATATCTATCAAGGCCTGGTAGAGCTGTTGATGACAAATGACATTGCCCCTTCTATCCAGTACCAACAAGACACCATGGAACTCCTTGCATTTAACTGCATCTTCAACTTCTGTTGTGCATATGCCAGGCTGATCCTTCACCTTGTTGAATACTTACAACGTTTAATGTATCTGTCAACGTCAAACACTGTCACATCCTGAATCTGTAGACGTTCTGACAAGAACTGAAATTCTTCAAGAGCATCCAGCATTATGCCCATGTTGAAGATGAAGGTAGTGGACATCATCTTGTTCAGCAGACCATAACAGAGCTGCTTATTGTCAGAGCTTCTCTTAGCATCGTCACAAACTGATTTCAACTGCTGACTTAGTGCAGTGAAGGACTTCCATACAGCATAAACAGCAAGGTAGCTACTAGCAACCCACTGAGTCGACAACAACCTACCAAGTTTTGCCACCTGAGTGGAGAGAGCCTCAGCAGTCACTTCTAATTCTTGTGCATTCTTAGGTGAACAGCTATAAAATAAATACAATTTATCCAGAACTGTCTTGAAGTGATTCACAACATTGAAGCACTCAATGGTGTCAGCAACTTAAATTTCCAGTTGATGATTGAGGCAGTGCCACACAAAGAGATTAGGATATTTGAAGTATAGCAATTCTCCAAGGTCCTCTCTTATTGAGCATCACACTCACACTACCACATGCAAGACACACCCACATTGTCCTGAGCTCTTAGTTTCCCAAGCCATATTGTAACAGCTCAGATAAGAGCATCATGAATTCCCTGTGCAGTTGTGTCAAACAACTGTACCAGTTGAAGGAAAAACGTAACGAGTTGATTCCTTTCCATGTATACATGTATATAAATGATCAAAGTAGACCTGTTGCTCTGTTGCACTTCATCAACCAGAACTGATATGGGGCATCTGGTCAGTACTATATATCTCATTAGGTTCCTCCTAATTTTTCAGAAATCGTAAATAATTTCAGAATAGGTTATGCTAGACTGCAGATGTGAGCCGACAGAAGCTCTGTTTAGTGTTTGGAGTTCAAGTAGTTTTGGATAGTCAGTAAATTAGCGGTTCTCCTTGGCTATGTAATATGTTGTTCTCATGACTCGTACGATAGCTTCCAGATGTTCACTTGTCAACCTTGCAGCAGCCTTCTCAATAACTTTTTCATTATGTTTTTTTAAGAGTTCATCAGTGTTTTGGTGTCCAAGTGACTTTTCATGGTTTAAATTTTCTTTTGGAGCAAGAGTAGCTGTCTCGCTATGTTTGTGCCATAAGTGTATTATTTATTTATTCTATTTTTTTATGTTTGTATGTTTACATATTTTCTTTTAATATGTAAGCACCCAGAGCCTCTGGGATGGGTGTCTTTCAAATAAAGTTTGCTTTGCCTTGCCTGTGGTGAGATTTCACCAGCAGCCCATTCCTTGGCAAATGACACATCAGAAACCAGGTTTGCTTCCTTGCAGGTTGAGCAGCCAAACTTCTTGTTGAGGATGAACAACCACTTGTGTACATTCTTGAAATACTCACCCTGATCAGCTGTCCAACAGTCAGGTAAATGGCTGGTCACGGATGATGAATTAGCCTTTGTGGTCTGACATTCTACACTTTCAATATGCTCAGTGGATGTGGATGATGATGATGACTGCTTAGGTGATGGAGACTGTACTACATCTGCTGTGTTTTGTTGCTCACCAGAGGGTTGCAGCACTTCCAGAAGAGTAGTTCTTCTTTCACTGTCCTCAGAGGAGGAGGGCAAGTTGGGTTGTTCAGTAAATGTTTCATACTGGTCCCTGAAAATGACTCAGAGTCTAGCTTGCTGCTGAATGGAGAGGCACAAAGTTTAACTTTTGAAGAAATCAGGGCCTGATTCCAAGATGCATTCGCCTGACACAGGGTGGTTTACACCAAACCCCATGGTGAAAATTGCAACCCAAGCCATGCGTTCGTGTTGCACTCCAAAGAGCGCCTTGTACCATGCCGTATGTGGGTTGCACCAAAGGTGGGTTACGCCACCCACTACTCCTGCAATCCACTGTGGCATGGCTCAAGCGTGTGTTATGGCAGCACCTGTGCCCTATTCCAGAAGGGCAGCTCGTCAACCCACTTATGCCATTCCAGAACAGAGAATGGTGCAGTGGGGTTAGACCAGCTAGGATGTGGTCTAAGGTGCATCCATCCTGGCACAGTGACAGATGCCCTCTGCAGCACCATGGAATTGCCATGGATGTGCTCTCCATGCCCCTCCACTGTCATGCCCCCCCCCCCTGTAATTCAGGGACCCCCAGGGTCCATTTATGGTGCTGCCCTCCTAAGTGCATGTGCCAAACGGCCAGCCCTACCACTGCCCCCAGGTACATGTCATTTGGTTCCAGGCAGGGTAGCTCTGGGGGGGCAGCAGATTGTGTGCTGCTACTTGTAACATCCAGGTCCGGTGCACCATTCCTTTGGTGCTGGCCTGCAGCTGCAGTAAGTCACGGGTGTAGGTGTAGGTGACCCTGCTTGTCCTGGAATACAGGCGTAGGGTCCCCAGTCTTAGCCACATGGTGCCACTCCCATATGCCCAGGAGTTGCACCATGCATTTTAGAATTGGGCCCCAGATATTGTCCTGGTACTATGCACAGACTGTTTCAGTAATCGCCATGATCTGGCCTTGCAAAACTCTGCACCAGATAATTTCCCTTCACAGACATAGGTGTACAGATTCCCTTGTAACCTTGAGTTGCAGTAATAAAAAGAAAGTGAAAGAGTTGCAATTTCTCTTCTCTACCCTGGTTAGACAAGTCAATCCCCCCTCCAGCACTTAGTCTTGTTTAGAGCCAAACTGACACCAGCTTTTTTTGTTTAATTTACTTTCTTCCACAAGAGATCCCTGGAAACCTTTTTTTTTTTTTTTTCTTTCCATGATTCCATTCCCCTCAATGTAAGGGTCACCAAAATCCTCCATTCCACCCCTCCAGCACTAGCTGAGAGCCTAGCCAGCCGACACTGTGGCCTTCAAGACAGTCCTGTTATCAGACTTTTTATTTCTGTATTGTTTTCAAAAGATCCATGCAAAGGGATTTTTTTTTGTTTTCTTAAATGTTTCCTGTCTCCCTCGTTGAGAAAGGGTCACAAAAATCAACCCCACTCAGCCCCTTCAGCACTTGCTAGCCCAACAGACACTGCATTCCTAAAGACAACTCTGTTATCTGAGTTTGTTTCTGTATTTTTTTTTCCACAAGAAATATTCCTGCAGGGTCTTTTTTTATGCGGTCTTGTGCGCAAGCACAAACAACATATTGTGGTAGCTTGGAGCAGCAGGTTTTGGAGCGTGGTCATATTGCGGCCAATGGTGCCACTGCTTTTTCAGGCTGGGCTCTGTGGAACCAATAAAATAGCATGCTGTCTATGACAGTGCTGCAAAAGCATGCCACTATCTTGAAACAATTTCGCAGCTGCAATGAGGGTGCGGCCCGTTATTGCAGGGCATGCCTTGCCTGGTGTAACATTTCAATAAACATGGTGGTGGCTGTTGCCATCAACCTCTCACAGTCCCACCTGAAAGTCAACAGCAAGAGTGCCCAATCCCCTATCAGCATGCCCCTCCCAGTTCATCGACCAACAAGGGGCCCAATCCCCATCGGCATAATGTCCCCATTTAAATTTTTTCTGCCGGGAGTGCCCAAGCCCCTGAACATCATCACCCCCAAACACAGACATGTTTCTCAGTGCTGATGGGGGCCAGTCTCCATCGGCTTCAGCCTCCCAAGAAAACACAGGTGGCACATCGGAGCCCACCCCAGTGTGCCAAGACAAACAAAAAAAAAACTTCCCGCGATGTCTCTTTGTTTTTATTAACATTTAAAAGAGAAAATGGTTCCTTGTTGTCTCTGGTGTGTCCTCCTCCAACCGCACCACCCTCTGCGCACTCCACCTCCCTGCACCCCCCTCAACCCATACGTTCCTCTGGAGCCCAGCGTGATCATCTTTGGTGGAGTGGGAACACATCTGCACTCTTCAAAGCTGACCGTGAACTGAAGAAATGCTGGTTGTACAATGGCATCAATGGGGGAAGGGGGTTCAACTTAGATGGATATTCCGGCTATTTGTGTGACTTTTGGCTCCAAATTTTCAACATGGGTTCTTGGGAGCCCACCTCATGAACTCAGTCACTGTCATGTTGTTATTCAGTCCTGAAAGATGATTTCATGGTCACTGCATGGAATCACCTTTCAGGACTGATTACCGAAATAACTGTGCCACTGTTCATGAGGTGCGCTCCCAAAAAGCCTATGTTGCAAATTTGGTGAAAAAATTCCAAAAAGTGACTGTGTTATGAGCTTGTATTGGGCAGTTTCTGCACACGCTCGTAAGATCGAGAAGTTTTAATATTTTCACCCAGATTTTCAACATTGCCATTTTTCACACCTCCCCATATGAACAGTACAGCTGTCATTTTTACATCCTGCCCAAAATGTGTTTTCGCATCTGGCGCTGAATGGCATGGTCGCTGTGGAAATCAATGTTTGGGACAGATTAAGAAAATCACAGTGCCACAGTTCATGAGCAGAGGTCCCAAAATGCCTATGTTGAAAAATTAATGCCACAAATGACAGTTATTTAGCTGGTATCAAGCAGTTGCCATGCACGCAAGTAACTTTCGAGAATTTTTATATTTTCATCCATATTTTCAACATTGCCATTTTTGCACACCTCCTTATAAACAGTATAGCTGCCATTTTCACATCCTGCCTGAAATGAGTTTTTGCACATCTTACGCACAATGGCGAAGGTCGCTGTGGGAACTCAATGTTTGGGACAGATTAAGAAAATCGTGAGTGACACTGTTCATGAGCAGAGGTCCCAAAATGCCTATGTTGAAAATTTGCTAAAGAATTCTGCAAAATGACTGTTACCATCACTTGTTGCACAGTTTCACGCACACTTGTAACTTCGAGAATTTTTAAAATTTTCACTCCAGATTTTCAACATTGCCATTTCTTTACATCTGCTTATGAACGGTACAGCTGTCATTTTTCACATCCTGCCCAAAATGTGTTTTCACTCATCTGGTGCAGCATGGCATGGTTCTGTGGGAAATCAACGTTTGGGACAGATTAACAAAAGCACAGTACCACTGTTCATGAGCGGAAGTCCCAAATGCTTTCATGAGGTGGGGTCACAAAATAGACATGTTGAAAATTTAGAGTGCAAATACCAACAAACACCCGCGGCATTAGGGTTTCTAACCATAACGTCCTACCCTGTAGAGACTGACAAGCATCAGGGGTGTGACTTTAGATTGTCGACTGTACTGCTCATGCCATTCCACCCTCACCCCCACCCTGCAGCCAGTGACAGCCGTCAAGGTGTGCCTTGGACTCTTCAGCCCCAAAGTTCACCCCATTCTCCTATACTGCACCCAACTCAATGTATTTCCTTGTGGAATGGGGTGAGTGTAAGGCCCAATGACCCAAAGGCACAACGCAATACTTGTCAGAGTCTGCAGGGTAAGGTGAGGTGAAAAGGTATGAGCATTATGGCTGATGACCCAAAGGCACACCTCAATGCCTGTCAGTCTCTGCAGAGTGTAGTGGGGTTAACGTCGGTTCCATACTTCACTGCCATTCCTATTATGCATCTCTCTAACTCCTGCACTGCCAATGCCAACACCAGCAAGACAACACTGGACATTGACAAATGCTTGTTTATAAATGTTTTTCTGTCCCTCCTCATTCAAAGGCAGAACAAAATCACCCCTCCTTAGCTCAACGGCCCCTCCAGCATTGATGAAAGCCAACAGGCAGGCAATACTGGCAGACCTTTTATCTGTTTTGTATTTTTTCATTTCTCACTAAATCTCTGAAAAAGAGTTTTTCCTTTTTTCTTGTGAATGTTTCTGTCCCCCTTAATGAAAGCCTTAGGGTCACCACTGCTTGCTGAGAGCCCAACAGACGCTACGGGTCCCCAATACAACACTGTTATTTGAGTTTGTTTCTGTATTTTTTCCACAAGAAATATTCCTGCAAGGGGCAGTTTTTTACCCCCAATTTTCTCTAAGGCCCAGATATTCAAAAGGGTTGTGCATGGCGCATGAATTCATTCACATATCTGGACTGACTAGTACGGTATGGGCTGCACGCCCCCGATGGCTCGTACTCTGAACCAATGGACCTGCAGCTCTACCGAGCTGTCAGTCGGCGGGCAACAGGGTGGCAGGCGAGTGAGGTGCTGCCGCCCGCCGGCTGACAGGGGTGGGGTGGTGGGGCTCAGTGGGCGGGTGGGGTGGGGTACACTAGATCACCAGGGATATCGGATTTGGGGATGAATGATGCCGTGATTGCTCAGTGGTCCACTGGACCACCAGGGATATTGGCCATTTTTTCTCACTTACGGACTTTCCGCTGATTGAGCTGCAGGGGCGTTGATCTCAAAGACTGCTATGCCTGGCAGGGCAATAAGTCGCCGGGCATTGGCGCACCTGCATGCTAATGGAATGCAAATGGGGCCTTAATGAGATGAAATGGCCCCTGTGCACCTTGCATAAATTATGGCCCTATTTACATGTCCCCATTTGAATATCGCGGGTGCTGTGCATGGCGCAATGGCACTTGTGCCACCATCCCATGCTCCCACTCTGATCATGCGCTGATTGAGATTGCCTGCGCCATGCACAGTGGGGTGGCCAGGGTGCGATATTCCAAGCAGTTGCGCCATAGCGCAGCTCCGCTGAATATCGCCTGGCCACACCCCCTGTGCAACAAAATTGAGCTGCGCCGAGGCTTGGCGCCACAGCCTGGCGCAGTTTGAATATCCGGGCTCAAATGTTATTTGTCCCTGTCATTCAAAGGCTTGACAAAATCCCCTCCTCATCCCCCTGCTGAGAGGCTGGAGCCTGCCTGGCGCAGCAGCTAACACTGGCACTTCTCATGGCAGCCCTATTCTGTTTTATTTTTTTTTTTTCTTTAATTTTATTCCACTAAATCCCTTCAAAAAATCCCCTAGCCACCTTCCTATAACTAGTCCACTTGCTGAGAGTGGGAGCCCAACCCAAGGAGGCAACACTGCAACCAACCAACTCCTCAGACAAAACAGCCCAGCTGTATAAAATATAAGCTGATGTTGTTTTGGAATTTGGGGTTTATCTAACCAGAACCAGAAAACAGATCACACAAAAACTTTGTTTAGTTAGGAGATTAGGAAGGAACAATTGTTTTAGGGCTATGGCACTAGCATTGCCAGTGCAAAATGTTTACCTATGCCCTTGACAAACAGGGCAGAGCTGTTAGTCAGTCAGCCTGTTACTGTTTGGTTTTTCTTCTCCTAACTTCCCTAGCCTAGTCCCTCACCGCTGATCAACCACCACCTAAAAACAGTGAGAGATCAGCCCCAACGGCATCTCTCTCTCTCACTGTTCAAAGAGTAAGTTTCCCTCACTTTAATCACTAACTGAAGTAAAGTAAACTTTTCAGTCTGGAAGCACCAACTCAGAGCCAAACTGTGTCAGCAGCTACCACCAGCCTCAGCTCCCTCCCTCAACTGACTCCAAAAAGTTTATATTCTTTGTTTGGCTTTGGCTGAGGCTCAGCAGGAAATCAGGAAGCAATCTTTTTGTCCCCCAAAAAATTTCCACACACACACACACTCACACACTATATATATATATATATCCATGCCTGAGGTCAAGTAAAGTAGCAATATATTTTTTTTTATTCAAATCCTCTGTCTGCTCTGCTGTGCAACCCGATGATGACTCCACAACCCAGCCAGAAGACTTGAGACAATGCAAACACCGATCAACCGCACATGTGCAATTGATCTGCATATGCGCAGCTGACTTGTTCGTTGTGAGACACGCCCACAGATGGATTCCACCCAGTGAGCCCGCCTCGTGGCCCACCTCTCTTCCTAGTGCACACCAATTGCGGTGCCATCAGGTGATATTCAAAATGTTAGTCACCTGGTGTGCACTGCAGTAAGTATACTGCAATGGACAGGGTAAGGGTCGGGAGTCGAGACTAGGATGGCCCAGGGGGCAGTAACTTGCTTGCACAATGCCCACAGACTAGAGGACAGGACATCAATTGTGGGTGGGGAGTAGAGGAGGATTGTCTCAGAAAGAATAATTACAGCAGTCTCCTCCCTCCCCAAGTCCCAGCCAGCACATCAGATTACCATGGTGTGTGGCATGTTGTCCTAGTGCTAGCAGCATTCATTCTTAAAGGGACAGAAATCACTGTTGGAAAAAATGGATGGGGGCCGCACATGAGTCCCCCCCAAGTTCCCCCTAATGAGAACCCCGCGGGGGTGCTGAGTCCCTCATCACTTTAATCGCTGGTTATATTATTGATTTGTGGTTTTTATATTCAATGCCGGCCTTAGGGTATCGGGTGCACCTAGGTGAACTTGCCAGTGGAGTCCCCCAGGCAGATCAGTTGACCTCCAACAAGAAATCCACCCAGGGCAGACAATTTCTCCTCCTCCTATTGCTTCTACTACGTGGAGATATAGAGGCCAATCCCAGCCCTCCTCAAAGCCCTAATAGCAGTTCCTTCCTCCCTCCTCTTACCAAGAAAAGAGCCTCTTCATTTTCTACACAAACATTGAGAGCCTCCTACCCAAATATAACCTGGGTCACATTGAATAATAATAAATAATCCAGACTTCCTCAAATTAACTAAAACCGACTTTCTCATGAATTCCTGGCTGCCTCATCAGCTCAGCCTTAGCTATAGTCAGACATGGAAGTGACAACACAGGAACACTGTCTGCAGGAAGAGAGAGACCCCCCCTGCCTTACCCAATCTATACAGCTAAACACATGAACATCAGTCAAAACAATTGTGTGGCCAAAGAGATGATGTCACTCACTTTTAAAGTACAGTACAGAATAGTCTCCAGTACTAAACTATTATTTTTTTTTTATTCTTACCAGTTTTAGAACGAAGAAGAGAACAGGCTGCACTTCTGCAATCACATGCTGGCATACATACACAAAACTAATTAGGTCCCTGGTACTGATAATTACCACCAGTTTATCTACTGCCTAAGAGGTGCATGCGTTATTATAATAAAGCAGTGCCACATCAGAATACTTTGTCAATATAAACACTTACGTATTTGGTTATAATATATTATGCTTGCTTCCTCTATAACTCTTAGTAATGAGCCATACAAAAAAAGACTAATCTAACGATGATACAGTATGATCTCAAGGTCATAATCATCTTCCTCCAACACGTGATGATGTTGCATCAATGAGCAGAGTTATATGACTTTGTATGCACACTGCAAAATGGATCTACTCTTAGAAAATATTACTACTGCTGCTGTTGCTGTGCTGTTTATTCTGTTTGGTATGTGTGTTTGGGGGCATTACTACTACTGCACACTAATGAAAGGGTGGCGCAGTGCTTATTAAAATTCCTTTAATTTCCTGCCACGGCCCAGGCAAAAAAAAAACAACAGCACATGCTGACTGCTGAAACAAAGTTTTAAAAGCATGATCTACTGTCTGTATTAACAACAACATCATGACAGTGAGGGTGAGGCCAGGCGCAGGGTTCCTGAAAGAGTGACTAGAGAAGCCAGTGGCGGCATCCCCACCTATCTCTCTCTCTCTCTCCCCCCCCTGCCCTGTGACTGAGAGGGGAGAGAGCCACCCGACCCGTCCACAACATAACAACAACACAGGAGCACTGTCTCTGCAGCCAGGATGAGAGAGACCTGCCCCATCCCCATCCTTATGCTCTCTCACTCACCTGCGACCCTGTGTCTGTGACTGAGGGCGGCTGGCCTGGGATGTGGCTTTGCGCGAGATGGATGGGACAGGAGTGTGTGGGACACTGGGATGGACCCACACTTATAGACCAGTGCTGATGCTGAGAGCCTGAGACTCAGATCACCACAATGAATTTGAATTATACACTAGTACTGGTAGGCAAAGCAAACAACAAAGGTTAATTAAGGCCAATACACTTGGGGGAAAAAATGGTGAAAACCTAACCGCTCCAGTCAGTGTGTACTAGTCCTCCTCCTCCTCCTCCTCTAGTCCCATTGACGATGTGGTGGATTGTTGGATGAGCTGTCCCTGGCTGTGGTTGGCCTTGCCCTTTGGCCTAATCAATTAACCGACACTCCACATGTTGACAATTGAAGATCCCAGCCTGGTGAGCCTGCCAGCCAATCGATTCTTCACCGTTGACGAAGACACGACACATGATGTGAGTTGCAAGAGACTCACTCATCATCTCCACTCTCCAGTCAAGCTCAACATACATGGCGCAGCAAGGCAGCAATGTGCTGAGGAGGATTCAGTGCACTGTGCACACAAGCACAACAGTTGGGTTTCTGGCACTGTGAGTGGCTGGCGTGCTCTAGTACTAGGGAGGGGCAATGGCAATGGAGTCATCAACAGATGGGACTGTCTGGTGTGCAGTGGGCAGGGCGCTTGCACGCACAATGTCGCCACCCGCCCAGTCCGCCTCTGACTACGAACTTAATTGGCAGCTGTGCTGGCTGGGTGGGTCCTTCATGCCATGCTGGCTGGGCTTGCTGCTGGCTGGATTTGGTAGTGCTGCACAGTGGGAAGGGGACTGACACAAGTTCCACAACATAGACATGCTGCACACGCACACACACACACACACACACATGAAAACACATCAGATTTGTAACTTTTACAAATCGCCATCGTCTGTGCTCGAAAAAAAAAGGGGAAAATAAAAATATATATATTTAACCATTCGGTCATTGGTGCCCCCTGCTACATGGCGCCATAGGCGACCGCCTAGTTCACCTATCCTTAAGGCCGGCCCTATTTATATGTATGCAATGTATGTGGTGTGATTTTCTTTGAATTTAAAACAAAGAGTTTGTATTTGTGAATAATCTTTTAAATGAACTCCATTAAAGAACTGCTTTATCACTAGCAGTCACGCCCCTGCCCCTGGAAGACCATCATAGTCGAAGCGCCGAGGCTAATCTGTCTTGTCACAGGCCAGCTACTGAAATAAATTTACACTAGTAGCTTTGTATGTCTTTGCATTTTTTGAGTAAATCTCATTTTGTCCCCTTGAGTGCTAGCCATTTATTGTTAATATTATCATACTCCACCCTGACATGCAAATTTTTCAAGTGTTCAGATCTTTACTATTGTCTGTTGTTTAAATTATGATTTGGTATCCAAAAACAGCTGGATTTAAGTTTTTGCCATAAATGTTAAAGCAGGGATATCACCAAAGGCACTAAACTTATTTAGATGCAGCAGATCCCAGACACGTATTTGAGTAAAACTCCAATTTCTATTTTACTTCATTTAAAAGCTGAAATCCTTTTTTGTAACCCTTATTTTTCTGCCTGTTAAAAAAATGTTTGATTCAGTGAAGAGCTGATGATAATCATATGATGGTAGCAAGGGCACTCACTGTCAGTAACACTTTACAATCACTGATTTGTACAGACGTTCTACCACTAATCATAAAAATTACAGCTTTCAGTCCTCCTAAAGTTTCTGCCCTGTGGCTGGCCCAGTGGTGCTGGAGATTGAGGTGCTGGTCACCAAACCTAACACCATGCTGGTAAGCCAGGTTCAGGAACAAGCCCAAGCTGCTGGAGGTTGGCAGGGGCGAGAGATGATCGAGCATCCATAGGAATGTTCTCCTTTCTTAGAGGAGGGAGGTTTGCCATCATGCTTGCTGACTGCCCTCTGGCAATGGCCAAAGGCCAGTATGGGTTGTGAGGGCATGCACGGATATCCTTATGTTGGGGGGGGAGAGGGGACAGGAGAAAAAGGAAAAAGAAGCCAGCAGCCTTCAGGATGGCAGTACCAGTACCCTGGCTGGCCCCTGAAGTCTGGATTTTGCTCTGGGGTGGGAGTAAAAGCCCCACCATGGGGGTTCCCATGGGATGTGGGGGAATTAGGGAGGTGTTGGGTCAGGGAACGGTGCAGCCAGAGACTGAGTACCTCTGAGGGAGGGACCACAGTCGCCTGCTGGGCTCAGGGTAGACATAAATCTATATATAAAAAAAAGTTTCTGCCCTGTGCCTCTCCAGAAATTTTAAGTCTGTATCCCTTCTAAATTCTTTACCTCTTCCTATCCCAAAATGTGTACCTAGTTATTCTGCCATCTCTTAAACCCCACACCCCTCTCAAATTTGGCACCTCACATCCCTGCCATAATATTCCCCCACTGCCCTTTTACATTTTTTTTCTCATAATGCTCCAAAATGTTGTGCCCAATAGTCCCTTGAATTTCACACACTGCATCTATCCAACTTGTATTAAGAATCACGCCCCACACCACTTCCAAAATCTGTGGGAGCAACCTTCCCCAACGTTGTGCAATACAACCCTATTGAATTTTCCACTCTGCAACTTGCACTTCTCCCACAACTTGTGCCCAAACCCCACATTTAATCAGTGTGCCCCTCTCAAAATTAGTGTCCACAATCATGCTGAATTTTGTGCATCTTCTCCTCCACACTTGGCAGGCCACACCCCCCACCCAAAACTATTATCTGATACCATTCCAAAAGATTGCACATGAACATTTCCTGAAATTTGTGGCTCACATCCCTCCTGAAATTTCCATTAACACTTTCCCCCAAATTTGAACTCTTTATCTCTTTCACAATTTGCTCCATGCATGCGTCCCAAAATGTCTACCCTATACACCTCCTAACCTTTCTGCCCCATACCCTTCCCCAGATTTGTGCCATGCTCCCTACTCAAATATTGGTCCTGAACCCATTCTGAAATTTACACCCGGACCTTAGAGCAATATTAAAGTATAAGGGAAGACAATAGGGGGAGGATAGTGAGAAGAACATAGAGGCAACAATGGCAGCCAGGAGGAAGGGGATGGAAGCAAAGGTGGAGACAAAACTCTGTCTGGTAAAGGAAGTGAAGTTAGGGGGGAAGCATTCTTCAGGTATATCGGAGAAGCATAAGGTCAAATGGCATATTGTGAGACTGCAGAGTGAGGAAGGATAGAAGGAGGGGGACAAAGGGAACACAGAGATACTGAACAAATGTTTTTGTTCTGTATTTACTGGATCATGGACAGAATGTGAGGTTAAGAGGGGAGGGAGGCGAGCAAGGCTCAAGTGGCATAATCAAAATAATGTAGAAAAGGGAGCTGGAAATGTACAGGATTGAAAGTAATAAATCAATGTGACCTGATGTCTTATACCAGAGGATGCTGAAGGAGGTAGCAGAAGTGATTGCAGAGCCACTTGCAAACATATTCAACTGTTCACTGGTTATGACGGTGGTCATTAGGGACTGGATGACATTGACATAATCCTTCTATACATGAGAGGAAGAGGAATGAAGGAAAAGACAGGAAACTATAGCATAGTCAGCTTGATGTCTATAGTGGGAACATTATGGAGTATTTATTAAGGGAGTAACTGGTGGATGTTCTGGAAGGAAATGAGCCAGATAATATGGATTTATGAGTGGAAGGTCTTGCTAGACAAATCTGGTTGACTTCTTTGACTGGGTGACCAGGGCAGCAGATAGGTGACTGGCAGTAGATTCTGTATACTTGGATTTCAGCAAACATTTGACCTGGTCCCCCACAGGAGGCTGGCCAAAAGATAAAGGAATGAGGGTAGAGGAAAAAATGGCAACTTGAGTGGAGAACTGGCTGAGGGGAAGAACACAAAGGGTAATAGTTAATGGAGGTTTGCAGAGGCAGGGAAGAAGAGGGTGGAGTACATCAGGAGTTGATGCTGGGTCCTATTTTTTTCAGTGTATTAATTTGTGACTAGGAGAATGCAATAAGGGCAAGACCTGCTTCTTCACAGATGATGCAAAGGTCTGTGGAAGGGGTGGACATGGAAGAAGGGACAATTAAACTCAGGGAGGATCTGGGCAGGTTGGAGAGCTGGTCAAAGATCTAGGAGCTGGTCTTCAATGCTGAAAAAGGTAAAGTGATGCAACAGTATAAGGGGAACCAAAAAGTGTAATATGAAATGGGGGGGGTGGTTCTGGAAAGCACCATAGAGGAAAATCCTCTAGGTGTCATGGTATTGGAGATCCTAAAAACAATAGCACATTCTCTGAACTTGTGTTAATTCTGTGAATTGATTTATTTTTTTCCTCTGAATTTATTGATCACAGTTTACCATTATTATTGGATAAGTAGCAGAGGATATTGCTGCTTGCTCTGTTATTTAAAAGGGCTATCAATCAAAAAAATGATCTGTACTAGAAGTGGTTTGTCCTGATCACCAATGAATCAATTAACACTAAACAAACTAAATAAAAAAGTAAGAAATTAAGGAAGGAGGATACGGACAGTATCAAGATTAAGGGTATTAAGGACAACGTAAAACTAAGGGTGAGGAAAACACTCCAAAGCAGCTAAAATAGCTTCCTTTTTCAGAGGTTCGAACCTGATACTTCCAATTCTAATTTATCAAAGGAAGTAGTTCTTTATGATACCCTGCTTAATGAGGATGGGCCCATGAAGGATATTTCTGGGAATGAAACTCCCTTTAATACTAAAAATACAAAAGATTTATAAGATTCACAGAATTTACAAGATGAAATAATTTTATTAAACAGTTATAGCATAAGTAGTTGGTCAGATCAATCCACCAGTTTTCAGGCTCAGTATAACACCACCGTGGAACCTGATGCTGGCCCCAATTTTAGTACATCATGGGAAGATTCCTCTGATCTTGACAACTGCTCTTCTACCAGTTTGGAAGCAGAAAGGCCATCTAAACTGGAGCAGTGGGCTTCAAAAGCAAATAGTGATCCTCAATATGATAAAATGCAGGCTCTTTTGGATGTAGATGTTAAAGAGAAAGAGACATGCAATGTTAGTAAACTAGTCAATCTGTCTCAAACTTTAAAAGATCTGAATTGTACTTTACATAAGCAACAATTGTATTCAAGTCAAAATAGCCTAGACAGCCAAGAAAATATAACTCTGTCTCACCATCCCTTGGGTTTTCCCCCAGCTTCATCACCCTCAATTGTTAACCGTAATCAAGTTAACAAGGCTCTAACACAAAAAGAGGGAATTGGGTATAATAAAGAGGTTTTTTTTACAAATAAAGGTGACTTTATTTCCACTTCCTGTCTGTCACCACAATTCATTGAGATGATGAAAAACCAATATTATGAGAACATAATAATTTTAGAAAATTTGTGGGCTCTGAAGCAAGAGCTGGATAATCTAAGAGGTGATGTGGCATACAATAGGGCCTTATTGGACTCATTAACCAGACCTAAGGTTAACACCAGCTCTGATCTCATTCTAATTGAGTAGGAAATTTAGCCAAAAGTAGACTCTATTGCTAAATGTAACAGAGCCACACAGACTGACTTTCCTCCTCCATTTCAAAAAGGGAGAGAAATCATCCCAGAACTGGCTAACTTGGAAACTGTAGATCAACATGAAAAAACAAAGACTATAAACATGGTCAAAAAGAAACATAGGGGGCCCAAAAACTAAATGAGAAAAACAAAGAAGGGGAGAAGAAAACTAGGGGACAAATAATAACCAAGATCAAGAATATACTAAGATTCTTTTATTGGGGAAATCTGATAAGGAGAGTATTTCTAGTAATACTGATGTTGATGTTGTACCTAGGGATGTAAATATTGTACTGCATAAGGAGAAAGAGAATGTAGCCAAAATAATTGCCTATAAAGAGAACTCTATTTTGAATTCTGTACCTATTGAGGATAAATGTTTCTTCAGAGGGGAGGCCAAGGTTTATTCCAACAGGTCACAAATTGTGATACCTACTGTAGGAAATCAAACAACAATTTGACTTCTGTCCCTCTCAGACTTATTTCAAAAAATCCATCTACTCCCAATGAGGAATTTATGATAGAAATGTATGGGGTTCACAGATTGGTTAATGAGGCCACACAGTCACTAACAGATTGGATAACAAAATTATTGCATGTTGCCAATGATAAAGGGGACATATTTGCAATGAGACCTGCAAATTTAGATTATTAAGACTGTGTGCTGGTTTACTGTTCAAAAGGTGACATGGCACAAAATATTTGGGACCTGGAAAAAGAGCTGTGTGAAAGAGGCATTTACATGCTCCCTCCTCAAGTGTTACATATTGTTTATTCTGGAGAGTCTTTAGCAAAGAGGGAAGTTATAAAGGATAGCCTTTGGTTAGAGAATGTTAAAAAGGTTATTTCAAATTATACAATTGCAAGAAAGCATCCTGGACTCTGATTGGTCAGTGAATGCCTGAGACAGCGATGTTATTACACAATAACATCACTGTCACTGATGAGCCACAGTATTGATTAGCTTTTCTCTTGAGAAACAAAGCAATACTGCCACACTAAAAATCTACTAAAAACATGTTTAAAAATTTTTTTATTTTGTTTAACAACAAGCCATTGTATAATTGCAATAAGGCACTCCAAGGTGTGTGTTATTGTGTAATAGCATCACTCCTGGGGTGGTGGAAGCACTGCTTTGCCTTGTGCTTCAACCCACACCAGGAATGATGTTATTTAAACAATAAGTCTAAGGGGTGGGTTATTGAGGGATTTACCATGGCTGGAGTGGGTAAATCTGTCAGCCATGGTAAATCGCCAGATAACCCATATCTTCCAAATGGCTGTTTGCGATTATACTAGGGTTAATTTTTTTTCCTATAATAAAATACAACTTTTAAAAAGGTTGCTTTGTTTATTTATTTTTATTGTATTTATTCCCGGGTTGCAGAGGATTAGGATGTACATGACCTTTTGCGCCACCATTACCAGTACTATTCACTCATCAGCCAGTGGTTATCAAAGGATTTACACCGGTGGCAAACTGCCAGTCTGACCATTTCATTGGCTGTTCACTTATGTCCATGGTATAATACACACTAACACACACCCTGTTGTGCTTTATTGCTTAATTACAACTTCTCCAGAGCTACAGAATGTGAGAACAAGACTCTGTCACTCCTTGGTTGGGAAGTGGCCAAAGGTTACAAAGTAGGCTTATTAAAGAGGGAAATAGGTACTTATCTATCCTGTGCATGAACATCAACAGGAGCAGCATTAAATTCTACACATGCATCAGGTTGATTCAAACATTTCTCAGATTGACATCAATCCAGTAAATTGGCTGTGCTGGCATTACAAGCCTCAAAAGTGCTGGACCTCTATAATATCTACCTCACAGATGTTGAAACATTTGCTAGAAAGGTACTAGTTGGCATCAAGAAGCTCAGATAAATTTGAAAACAACTAACCTTTGCCCTCTTATAGATACAAATCTAAATTGACAATCAGATCTTAAAGGAGTAAAATTGGCAGAGACATTAATCAAGTTACATACTGTATACTTACATGGAATATAGAAGGACTTTCAACTAGAATAGCTGATGATAAGTTTAAAGAGCACCTTTCATGATGGTCCAAAAGTTTGAGCTTGTAGTCATTATATACAGTACTAGAGCTGAAAGGGTGTGTGTGCATTTGTAATTTTTTGCCAAGATTTACTCTGCCTTCCATAATTTGGATTTGTTTTTGAGCCCTGCTGCACTTGCCTTTGCTGTTCAACTGCTGGGCTGCTGGCTCCTGATGACATCACTATAGGGTAGAGGTGTGACTCACACTGTGCAGTACAGTGCAGTCACAGCAATTTTGCAAGGGAAAACTACCAGTACTCAATATACTGTACATACTGTGTCCCCCCTTCCCCAAGACCCCCTTTTAGCAATGCATTATGCCAAAATCCAAATGCCTTGTCAGTACGTTTTTTTTTTGTAAAATTGACTTACTGCTGCCTCTGTAACAAAGTATGGAGATTGAGAGAAGTTAAGAGTTGCTGTCAGCACCTTTCCCAGTCCTTTTTACTTTCATGCATAAGTTACTCCATTTTGTGAAAGACAGGACATGAAACTTACAAGAGCAGGAGGCAGTTTCAACTGCTAGGAAAATACATCTTATAAAAGACAACAATATTTTGTTGCAAGATAGAGAGATTGAGATTTTAAGAGCACCTTTCCCAGTCCTTTGACTTTCATGCACAAATGACCTCTTCTTACATTGATTGTGGAACTGCATTTCATTACTGTCCTCTGCAGTTAAGTTTTTCATTCTGAGCTGCTAAAAACTGTAGGTTGTACCAGAGCTTCTGCAGTAAGTGTGGTGTTTCTGTGGGCTCAGGGCTGTACTGCTGACATTATTATATAACAGAGGGTGACTCACACACAAGTCAGTTTTACAAAAAAAAATACTGACAAGGCATTTGGATTTTGGCATAATGCATTGCTACTGTAATCGTGCGTCTTTGGGAAAGGGGAAACTCAGTATGTACATTGAGTACTAGTAGTTTTCCTTGCAAACTGCTGTGACTGCACTACACTGCACTGCACAGTGTGAGTCACTCCTCTGCCCTATAGTGACATCAGCAGCACAGCACTGGGTCCACAGAAACACCAGGCTTGCTACAGAAGTTCTGGCACACCCTACAGTTTTTAGCAGTTCAGAATGCAAAAACTAACTATAGAGGACAGTAATGAAATATAATTCCAGAATCAATGCAAGAAGGGGTAATTTATGCATGAACATCAAAAGGACTGGGAAAGGTGCTTTTCAAGGCCTTCTTAATGAAATCAGATATCATCTGCTTTCAAGAAACATGGTTATTGGAAGGAAACCTTCCTTTGATTCCTACCTATTCAGAATATACCCTTCCAGCAACAAAATGTAAGAAAAATGGTAGACCAAAAGCTGGCCTAGCAACTTATATAAAGACAATATTCAATTTTAAAATAACATCTGTAAATGTGGACCTACAAAACTGTCACATGCTTAAGTTAGTTAACAACAAAACATTAGTGATAATGATCAATGTTGATGTATCTCCAAACAAGAAAATAACCAAAGACTAATATTGAAAGCATTTCAAATCACTAATGGAGTGCATACTGGAAGAACATGGGCAAAGTATTATAATAGTTATAGGGGTTTTCAATGCGAGATTCATACAGAATAATTCACTACAAAAGGAATTATCAGATGGAATAAATAGAATAAATACAAATCTATCTTGTGTATGCAAGTCTAGAGATAAATTAAATAATAAAAATAGGAAATATTTAATTGATATAATGTCTAGATTGGGCTGTTGCTTGTTCAGTGGGAGAACCAAAAGCAATCCTGAGGGAGACTTCACCTTCATAGGCCCGCACGGTTTGTTAGTAATTGACCATGTTTGGGGAAATATGGAGGCACTCAGTAAAATAAGAGATTTAGAGAATATTTCAAGGCCAGAATCTTCTCACTTCCTGGTACTTACAAAATGGCATTTGGAGACAGGAGATATGTGTATGGAAGTCATACAGGAACAATGTAACATTGAAGTAATACATACAAAATTAATAAGATGGCAGAACTCATGTATATCCCAGTTTGCAGAAATTTTGAGTTATGGCAGTATGATTAATTACAGAAGCACTATTTTAGAGGCAGAGGATAACACTAGTGTAACTTTGGCTTTGGAGAATATGTGCTTCTATATTAGACCCTTCTTTTACCATACTGACTTAAGGAAGAAAAGGAAGTATACATGGTTTAATATCACATGTACAAAAGCAAAACAACATAGGAATAAAACGGTCAAGCTTTACAAAAACAAAAGTTCAAAGATAACAAACAAAATAATAAACAAGGAAAGGAAATTCTATAAGGAAATACTACATAAAGAAAGATTAAAATTCCAGAAGATTATGTGGGAAAAACTAAGAATGTCAATTATTAAAAAGGATGTTAAACAGCTCTGGACACTAGTAAGTAAAGGTTATGACAAGTATGCCGACTGTATTGAGGCAGGAATTACTCCACAAATCTGGGAACAGCATTTTACTGGACTCTATTTCTCACAAATAGAGGAAGATAGACAGTTGTGCATTAATAATTCTAGAAGTACAACCTCCACAAAATCTTTATTTATCAACCAATTGGAAATTATGGAAGCCTTGAACAAGATATCAACAAATAAGGCTTCCGGCCCTGACAACATATTAGCTGATATGTACAGATCATTTAAAGAGTGGTGGTCTCCTGTTTTGCAAGTGTTCTTTAACTATTGTATACAAACAGGATACTTCCCGGAATCTTGGAAGGGAAGCACAGTATGTCCAATACATAAAAAGAGAGATGCAAATGATCTTACAATGTATCGACTGAGCAGCCTTGTTGATACATCACAAAAATATTCTGCAGAATTCTATTAAATAGAATGCAACAATGGATAGAGCAGAATAACATATTGTCAGAATTACAGAATGGGTTTAGGTTAAAGCTCTCAACAGTACAACATTGCTTTGTCCTTTAACATCTTATTTGGAAATATGTCAATATTAAACATTCTAAACTATACTGCTGTTTTACCAACCTTAAATCAGCATTTGACTCCATAAGGAGAAAAATCCTCTGGAATAAATTGTAAGGGTACAATATAGATCCTGATATTCTATATATCCTAATAAAACTTCACCGTATCACATGGCTTAAAATCAAGTACAATCAACATGGAAATTTAACAAACAAAATCCACACAAATTTAGGTGTACAACAAGGTTGCCTTTTAGCTCCGCTATTATTCAATTAGTATATAAACACCAGACTAAAGGATTTAAACAACCCAGAGTTTCATTCCCCTAATATTTTAACACAAAAAATTCCTTGCTTGGTGGACACGGATGATATAGTCCTGATATCTAGATCCTTTTTAGGTCTTCAACGCAAGTTAGCGACTTTTTCAGAACTTTGTAAAAAAGATGGGCTGGTAATACATTTTTAAAAAACAAACATGGTAATTTTGGCAATAGAACAAAAAAGGTTATTTCATTATTTACTGAAAATAATAAAATAGAGCTGGTAACCCATTATGGTTATTTAGGTCTTAGGTTCTCCTCTAATCTTTCTTGGACACCAGATAATAAATTAATGACACAGAAGTTAAAAATATCATTTAGCACCTTTAAAATTCAATTGGAAAATGGATCAAAGTTCAATGCTAGGTTTATTAAAGGTTAAACATATCAAAATAAAACAAGCATATCATATGGGACAGAAATCTGGACCCTCGCAGACATAAAATCTTTAAAAGCAGTAATTAACAAAATGTATCGCTATATTTTAAAAGTACAACAATCAGTTCATGCTGAAATACTAAGGAAAGAATTAGAACAGTTTTCATGGGCAACACTGGTGATTGAAAGATGGATAACCTTTATATTGCAGTTAATTCTTCTACATGACCATAGTCTCCATAGGTTGTGCCTCGAAGAACAAATAAACTACTACAAATCTAATTTCACATCAAGTACTAGTAAAACCATGAAATAAAATATTCTTCAATGGGACTCAGGAAATTTGCTCCATGAAATTTATGTCATCCCCTTCCTCAGACAGCCAAACAGGTTACAAGGAGAATAAGGGATATTTCTATGTCACAGGATCAGGAAACAATTAACAAATTATGTCACTATCGATGGTTTAAAATTATTAAAACAAAACATAACTTGAAACTGTATTTAGTTATTATGACAAACCCAGAGGAGAGGAGAATTCTTACAAGATATATGCTAGAGATATACTCTGCAAATTATATTTTATATGACCAAAAAAGACCTGGAATTCTAAGTTCTGAATGTAGTTGCTTAAATGGACATCAGGATGACCTGAAGCACATTTTGTTATATTTTCTACAGTACAAAATTGCAAGGAAAAAAACGATTGCTTCCCATACTGGGTACTCTTGGTCACCCCTCTGAAGAACTTATAATCTTCTTGTTTAACTCAAATGACAGAAACATTTTTAACTCTCTTTATAAATTCTAACATGCTGTCAAATGATGATGAGTTGGTCTGGACTAAATTATATAATAATTTTATACTGTTGTGTAAAGTCTTGTGCTTCTATGGCAAAAAATCTCTTTAACAATACCATGTTTTTGTTATGCTACTAATGTACATTACTTATTGTTTGTCTATTTAATCATTTGTGTATTTTATTTCTTGTAATGATTTATAATGATTTTAGTCAAACAATAAAAACTTACAAAATAGCACATTCTGATAGAACTATGGACAAGGCAAGCAGGTTACGGGTTGCATAGGGAGGGGATAAGCAGTGGATTCAGAAGCTGATCCTCCCATTATACAGGAACTGGTGCAACCACACCTGAATACTGTGGAAGGTGCTGCAGTCCACACCTGGGGAGAAACTACAACAATGTGGAAGCAGTATGCTGCAGGGCAGCCAAGATAGAAACATAGAAATTGTTGGAAGATAAGGACTGCTTGGTCCACCTAGTTTGCCCATTTTCTACCTACTGTAATACTGTAGACCCTACTTCATCTCTAACATAGCCCTCCCTTCTAACCATTAAGGTTCCTTTTGCCTAGCCCATGCTTTCTTGAATCTCATTAACATTTTTGCCACCACCACCTCCACTGGGAGGCTGTTCCAGGCATCCACTACTCTTTCTGTGAAGAAGTATTTCCTCATGTTTCCCCTGAACCTTCCCCTCTCCAGCTTCATAGCATGCCTGTTTGTTCTCGAGCACCTTTTTTTCTGAAAAATGCTCCCCTTCTGTACCTTACTTATACCTGAGAGGTATTTGAAACTCTTCATCATATCCCCTCTTTCCTCCTTTCTTCCAGGGTTTACATGTTGAGGTCCTTAGTCCTCGTTATAGGATCTCTAGTGTAGACTGTAGGCACAATAGCGGCCATAAACACCAGACTTTGCCAAAGTGTAAAAGGGACGATTCACCTTAATCTCAGCTGCCATTAATGCACCTTAAAAGAACTGGTCATAAAAACATTTTCTTTTAAACCAAGCAGACCTGCAAATGTTTAACCCAGGTATATGGAACTCACCTCAGCCCCAAGAAATCAGGGAACAATCTACATTAAAATTATATGCTTTAAGCTTGCTAACTTTAAGGATATTTAAATGCCAACTGAATAAATTCATTAGATTCAGACATTGAGCAAGGAGCCGACAGCTTCAAAAGTAGTTTAAAATCAAAACCCAGCACTTCTGATGTCACTGAGTCATACCATAAGAAGTGGCCTCACCTCTGAATCCATACAGCTGAACAAGGAACTGGGTCCTCTTAACAAGGAACCATCTGCTACTAGACTATAGCACCATAAACCACAATGAGATAATCTCCATCACCTCATTTTTGAACATGTGCAGTGGAAAGTCTTGTGGTTACAAGTCTATTAATTGTCACCTAGCAGACAAAGTTCAAGAGGACAATAGACAAGTCAATGACAGAGCCTCTGATGAGTAAGAACACCTCCACACGTATGTTATAGACTTTTGACCCAAGATAAGCCTCTGTCCAAATATGGCTATATCATCCCAAAGCCTCCTACTACTTCTGAAGAAGTATCAAAACTTCATCTCACTTCTGAGGAAGTATTTTGCCTATATAAGATGTCTCTAAAGATCAGTTATTCATAATTACCTACTAGCTGCCATCTGAATCTGTATTTTATCACTGGGAGAGATCTCACATCTATGCTGCTGCCATTGACTCTAAGAACCATTATTCTGCTGGACTCTGAAGACTTTTGTTTTTTGCCAGAAGAAATAAATATTGAACTAGTACTAACATTGTCATTATAATTGCAAGCCTCAAAGAAAAAAGGAATTCAAAAGCCAGGAAGAAACCTTCTTCAATCCAGCTTCTCAAAGGACACTTCAAATCTCCAGGCGAAAGGGAAACAAGAGACTCTTTGAAATGTTGGCTGAGTATATATAGATTATACAGAATTTTAAGGTGTTTGAAATTATGTGTCTTTTAAGAATCCTGGTTCCATATATAAATACATAGATGAACTGCAGTGAAATATTGTTTAAATGGTAACAAAGATTATTAGTACCAAGGAATTGTGTACTTGTGTTAGTTAAAGTTATGCTAAAGAGAATATCACTTTAAATTACTGCCAGATAGGAGCTACAGGGTCTCATATGTACATAGTAAAGATTGAGTAAGGTGTTAAAGTGCTGAAACTGAAAAAATCTAAAGAGAATCTCTAAAAATGTCTTGTACTGTTTAAGTGTCAGAGATATCTTAAATGTTAACTGTGTATTGAAATAAACAGCTTCTAATTGCACTGCATGTCCGAGTAAATCTGTCATCTCAGGAAATAACCCCGAAAATATGTAAGCACAGTTTACTGCACACCTTTCCTTAAGACAGCCACAGAATTAAATTAATTAATAGTAATTGTGTTTACAAGAACGTTGTACCTGTGAGGCGGGCCTGAGATTTATACGAATTCTAGCTATGGCAGACTACCTTGGAATGAATTGCAATTGAAATATTCTTAGGATTGTGTTGAAAGATAAATGTTTTATAATTAAAAAACTTTCTCTATCCACTTTAAAAAACTGCCAGTTGAAGCAAAAGAATCATGTCCCCTTTTTCTTGTACGAGGCTTAGCTATCTGGGAGAAAGGGAGGAAGTTATTGTAAACCACAGGCTTCATAAACAGTAGCAATCTTTGTCAGAAAAATCTTAAAGGAACAAGGCGTTTATTTTACAGTAACCCTGCTTTGCATAACAAGTGAAAGATGAAACAATTTTTTTCATCAGGGTTCTTCCCAGAAGATCAAAAAGATGCTCCTCCCATACTCACCCCCATGGGTAGTCCCCAGAAGGAGGAGATTAAAGATAACCTCCCAGAGCTAGAGATTTCCTTTGAATACCCAGGGAAACCTTTTCTGAGGTTCAGAGAGAAATAAGTGTTTTTTTTTAAGAGGCAATTTTTGATCAGAGAATTCCCTTAGAGAGCATATCCGACCGCTAAAGAGTTACAATACTCAAAGCTTGATTGTCTTCTAAGTTCACTTTTGGCTGAAGCCAGAACCTGATCCAAGAAAAAACAACTGAATTCCACACTAATAGGATATACTGTATGGCAAAGATATTCAAAGGAGTTGCACCTGGCACAACTGAGTTGCACCAGCACAACCCCAGAACTATGCCCCAGGGCAATATTCAAAAGTGGGAATTGCACAGCATAATTCCTTATGTGCCAGGGCACTAAGATAATGTATATGGCACATCTCCAGGGGTATGCCCATGCATATGTGGCACATCCGATATTCATCCCGATGTGGCACATCTGCTGGCACAATCGGGAGATGTGCTGCACACCTGGGCTCAAAGTTGAGCAGAATATGGCTCAAGTGCTAGCCACCCATAGCTGGGATGCTGTAGTGCAGTGCACAAAACAGCAGCCACTGGCTGTGGGTGGCAACACCCCAACACTGTGCACAAGAACCCACAATAGTACCTGGTAGTCTAGTGGTACCCACCTCCCCATCCGGAACCCTGATCACCTGAAATAACATTTTTAAATACCCTGGTAGTCTAGTGGTATCCACTACCCCCACCTACACAGGACCCTCCAGCCCCCGAGTCATCAGTGGACAGTATACCTACCTGCATACCTCCATGGCTGCCTGCTGAATGACAGCTTACAGTATGTGCTGCAAACTTATTGATCCACACTGTAGACTACTGGGCTTGTAGTGCATACTGTAATAGTCATTCACAACTTTGTGAACTAAGTCATTCATTCACAAAGTTGTGAATGACTATTACAGTATGCACTGCAAGCCCATTGGTCCACAGTGTGGACCAATGAGCTTAAGCACATACTGTAAGCTGTCATTCAGTGGGCAGCCATGGAGATATGCAGGTGGGTATGCTGCCTGCTGATGACTGGGAGTGGGGAGCTGGGTGGGCTAGGGGCCCTGTGTAGGTGGGGAGTGGGGGATAACACTAGATGACCAGGGAGCATATCATTAATACTATCACAGTGATCAGGGGTATGGGCAGGGAGGGGGGAACCACCGGGCCACCAGGTTTCTTACCTAAATATAGTTCAGTGATCGGAGATATAGGAGGGGAGGGGGATACCACTAGACTACCAGGGATCTTAAATAAATATATTTTGGCTATCAGTGGGTTGGGATGGGGAGTAGGGTACCACAGGACCACCAGAGAACTAAAATATGTATTCTTGTGGTGATTAGTGGTATGAGATGGGAAGGGCGTACTACTGCAGTCCCTGGTACAGGGACTGCATGCTGTGCAGGGCACCAGGTGTGTTTCACTGGCTAGCCCTGCAAAACACATGCAAATTAGGTCATAATGACATACAAATGGCCCTATTTGTGCCTTGCATGCATTATGGCCCCATTTGCATACTGGTGTGTGAATATCAGGAATTTGTACACGGTGTAACTCTGATGCGCTGGTGCATTTCCTATTCCTGGTATTCAGACCTGTCTGGGGGGATGCACTGGTACATTGTATTTGAGTGACATGCATTATTTGATATATTCAGAAGAGCTGTGCCATGGCATATCTCATTTGAATATATCCTAGTTGCTCAAGCGAACTAATTGCACTGTGTCAGCCACTTGTGCCATTGCCAGGTGCAAGTCTAAATATCGGGCCCTATATCTCCAACATAAAATCTACCAGGAGGCAACCCAAAGCAGGCTACATACACTAGGGGAGCTTAGCTTTTGACTTGACCAATGTAGGCAGGACCAGACCACCAAAATTCAGGCTTTGGAATTGGAATTACAGTCAGAGAAAGCCAAATATTTGGGCATTCTTAAAATCAATGAGGCAGACAGAAACAATTTAAAAGCCATTAACCAAAGGTTGACAGAAGAAGTTGGGTATTTAAAACAGCAAATCATCCCTGGGCCTCGTGAAGTCAGGGACCTGCAGTAGCAAATAAAAGTTTTAAAAGCTGAAGTGGTCAAATTAAGAACAGAAAATTCTGGGTGTCAGGAAAAATTAGCAGAGGCTGTAATGCAAGCTAAGGCAGCTCAGGAGGCAACCCAGAGAGCAGAAGAACAGGTAGATGCAGCCCATCAGGAGATAGACCAGCTGCATGAAGCATTTACTGAGTCCCTTGAGGCTGTTGGTCAACAGCTGGGGGTCCCTACAACCAGATGAACCCTTGCCACCTCCTGTCCTAGAAAACACCCTAAAGTTAGTGGCAGAGGACCTTGCAGTCAAGGTCCAGGATTTAGTCAAAGAAATTCAAGACTTAAAATTGGGGTGGGGAGCAGAAGTTTTAAATGGCCCTCAGACCTCTGATAGACAAAATAGCATACATGTGATATCTCCCTTTTTCGTAGGAGACTCATGTTTTTTTGACTGAACTCCTCCCTCCCTCCCGCCCTCCCAGGAAACAAAATCTCCTGCTTAAGTAAAATTTTGTCCAAAATATCCATCCATGTTTTTTGGCAGAGAAAGACACATAAAAAGTAGATTAGTGATGAACAATGTAAGTGATAACTTTGTACAGCTAGTTGTTGATTCTTTTTGGTGCTTATTCTTGACAAAATGAAATATATTAAATGTTTTTAAATGTTTTTTCTTAATTTTTGATGCCATTTAAGGACCATCTCATGACGTTATAGCATCTCCCTACAGGCAGGCAAATCTCCCTACTAATTTGACCCAAATCTTCCTCTTAAGCAAGTTGGATATATCACATGTATGAAATAGTACCCCTGCAGGGACAAGGCAACCCCTATCTGGTCCTATCACATCTTGCCCCACTGCCTCTAGCCCTACAACTCTGTACCGACCAGATCCAAAGCAACTGATCTGAGTTACAAAGGCCATAGGTACCAGCTTCAACCCCAAGACCAGTATGGAAATAGAAGATTACATTTCTGATTTAAGATCGCAATTGGAATACTTTGGGATCAATAATCCTGAAGATCAGTTATGGTTCTTAAGGTTTTCTGTTGTACCAGAAGTTCGAGCCTGGATGTCTAGACAAAAACCTGAAATCAAAACCAATTTTGATAAAATGTGCCCAGTCCTGATCAAAGACTACACCACTTATCAAAGTCCTATAGCAGCTTTTAAAGAGATGTGCCAGAAGAATCAAGCTCCAAAAGATTTTTACAAAATCCTGAGTAGAATGTTTTCTCAGAAAGAGAGGAGAAAGACCCAGACCTGTTTCCTCACCTAAAAGAGGTCTTTGAAAAGGCCTTCACCCCTCTGTAAGGACATTAGTCCAGCCATGGGTAGAACCAGATACCCATGAATGATATCATAGAATGGGCCCAAAGAATGTTTATAACTATTAACCCAGATGCAGGTAAGAAACCTACCACTAATCATTAAAATAAACTTTTTGCCAGTACTAGTGATTAGACCTCCATCCAAATGGAAGGAAAAGAATTTCCCCATAATAGACAGGAGGCCACGTCCAGCCTTCCTAGGGATAATAAAAAATTCCCAAATCAGGGGAGGGACAGTGGGAACCCTAGATCATGCAGCCCTCACAACTCAAACAAACAGGGGTCAGAGGCTTCCAGACAGCACCTGGATGCCTGGAATGAACAACCCTGGCCTAACCAAGACAGAGATACTAACAGCTATGCTATTGACCAGCTGAGAAGGCAAATCTGGCAATTAAGAGAGGACATTCATGAATACGCTCCCAATGCTCCATACTGACACTGTGTACCAAACCTTAATGCCACTCCTTACGCTCCTAGGAGTGCCTTTTCCAATGGCTAACCACGAGCACCAGATCACCACTCCTCTCCAACCTTGCATGAGGGAGGGGTGCGCAACTTTAGGCCAGTCCATACCATATAATGAAGGCAAATGTTAAAGCATGTAAAAACATTTTTGGTTAACCAAAAAGGATGAAAGATGGTTTCAAGAGTATATGCTTTATGTTGAAAGAGACATGAAAAATATTTTACTCTAGTTAAAAACTGTTATTGTATTTCCTGAAACCCCTGACATATCCACTAGCATAGAGTGCGCTGCCTCCCTGTTCTTTTCTGGTTTAAGAGCATTAGGAACCACTTTGGACTAGGCATGAACATCATGAATTCAGTTAGAATTTCTAAAATAAAGGATACCGTGAAGGAACTGCACAATGATATGGGTAACATTAGGGCACAACTCTGCACAGCAAAGGCTTCTATTAGACATAGGAAGAACTGTGGGAGATACCGTAGTTATGGTTAATCTCCATACAACCCATCTCAATAACACCATGCAAAAACTCCATAACCTAGCTCAAACTGTGGGTGAAGGTCTCACCATCATTCAGCAAATTAGAGCAATTGCACAAAAATTACTGAGAGAAGTAAATAGTGGCAGAGGAGATTTAATGGCAGGAAGAATGCCATGTTATTTAGTTCCCCCAGAAGTGATGACCGAAATTTTGAGTGCAGCCACCCCAGAGAAGATAGAGCCACTACATGTGCGTATCACTTACAGTCTTGGAAGCACTATTCCTGTTCATGTCAATTTAGAAGAGATGACCATTGCCTTTATATTAAATGTTGACCTGGTAGAACAACAGAATGTCTACAGAATAAAGACCATTCTTAATGCGGGTACCTGGCAAGGAGATACTTATGCAAAAATGAACACTCCCCCTATAGTGGTATACCATGAACGTAATCCAGATTTATATTTAGTCCCAAACTTACAGATATGTCAAACTACTAAAGAAAAACACTGGCTGTGTCCCAATAAACCTTTTCTAAAAGATATCACCGAGGTTCTCTGTGGCCTTGAAACACTGATGCCCCAGAAAGTGTAAGGTCACTTTGACCCATGCAGGCGGTTAAGAAAACACAAGCTAAAATCGCAGGAGCTCAGTGGTTAGTTAGCACCAATTTTATGGAAGTCACTGTTACTTATAACAGACATGGTACTACCATTCAGCTTACTTTACCCAGCAAGGTAATACTCATCTCTGTTCTTGCAGGTGCACATATCCATTTTGCACATATCACCTTGTACCCCTCTGATCCAGTTTCCCAGGAAATGGAAATCACTCCCATATCTGCATTCTGAGGTCACGAGCTTTCTTTAGCCGATGACCTTGAGCACTTTTAGATGCCAAAGACCTTCGTGAAATTGAGATCACTGTCTCCGAGACTGACCTGGTTATCTCCGATAAACAGTTCAGCCCTGGCAATAAGAGTCAAATTCGCATACCAGTACAGTGGTCTCTCATTATCGCATTCCTTTGTGTCTTAAATATCACCTTGGTTCTTGCTTTCCTGTGGATGTTATATTCCACCCACAAGCAACTCCGTGCTAATCATGTGAGAATTCAGGGTTTGTATAACCATGCTTTGGGAATTGAAATGACACCTTGTACCCACCTAGATCTATTAGCAACCAGCCCAACACTCCAGTCTTAGTCCTAATAGATGAAGAAGAAGAATATGTTGATATGGAACCCTTAGAGAAACACCATAACCCTATGATCTGTATGGTCTACCTTTAGTAAAGTAGGGAATGAGTGAAATGCTCCATGAAAGGAATTGCTTGGTATAGCTTAAGAAACAATTAAAGCAATGCTTAAACTTTAAAGAGCTCATTTTAGTATATTTAGTTAAAGTAATATGATAGTAATGCTTGTATGTACTCCTATAGGCTGTGTTACAGCACAGGAATTGTGACATTTACTTGCATTAATAATTTTGATATACTTAATAGCAGTCTTCCTATAGACTGAAAGGATGATGTTGATTAGGTATAGCTTAATAGAAATATATCTCAGAATTTCCAGATATTTGCTTAGGAAAAAAATATGTTTTAGCTCTCTGAAATAATTGCTTAGGATACAGACTGTCAGAGTTCATCTTGAGGTGTTGATTTAGAGAATAACAGCTTTATAAAGTTAAAAGTTATGGAACCATGATTCTCATAAGTTCACATTACTACACTTTGACAGGTCCTTAGTGCTACATCCTTTGCGATGCACCAATGCTATGGCAGTGCTGCCTGCAAAAGGGGGTGGGATATGTAGGACCAATAGTGATCATAAGCCACCAGAACCTGCCAAAGTGTAAAAAGGATGATTCACCTTAACCTCAGCTGCCATTAATGTACCTTAAAAGAACTGGTCATGAAAACATTTTCTTTTAAACCAAGAAGACCTTCAAATGCTTAACCCAGATTAATGGAACTCACCTCAGCGCCAAGAAATCATGGAACAATCTACATTAAATAAATATGCTTTAAGATTGCTAACTTCAAGGACATTTAAAATGCCAACTGAATAAATTCATTAGATTCAGACATTGTGTAAGGAGCTGACAACTTCAAAAGTAGTTTAAAATCAAAACCCAGCACTTCTGAGGTCACCGAGACATACCATAAGAAGTGACCTCACCTCTGAATCCATACAGCTGAACAAGGAACTGGGTCCTCTTAACAAGGAACCATCTGCTACCAGACTACAGCACCATAAACCACAATGAGATAATCTCCATCACCTCATTTTTGAACGTGTGCAGAGGAAGGTCTTGTGGTTATAAGTCTATTAATTGTCACTTCATGGACAAAGTTCAAGAGGACAATAGGCAGGTCAATGACAGAGTGTCTGATGAGTAAGAACACATCCACACATATGTTATAGACTTCTGACCCAAGATAAGCCTCTGTCCAAATATGGCTATATCATACCAATGCCTCGTGCTACTTTTGAGGAAGTATCAAAACTTCATGTCACTTCTGAGGAAGTATTTTGCCTATGCAAGACATCTCTAAAGATCAACAATTCGTAATTACCTATTAGCTGCCATCTGAATCTGTGTTTCATCGCTGGAAGCGATCTCACATCTACGCTGCTGCTGCTGACTCTAAGAACTATTATTCTACTGAATTCTAAGAACCATTATTCTGCTGAACTCTGAAGACTTTGTTTTTGCCAGAAGTAAGAAATCTTGAACTAGTACTAACATTGTCATAATATTTGCAAGCCTCGAGAAAAAAAGGAATTCAAATGCCAGGAAGAAATCTTCAATCCAACTTCTCCAAGGACACTTCAAATCTCCAGGCAAAAGGGAAACAAGAGACTTTGAAAAGTTGGATGAGTACTTGTAGATTATACAGACTTTTAAGGTGTTTGAAATTATGTCTTTTAAGAATCCTGGTTCCATATATAAACACATAGATGAACTGCAGTGAAATATTGTTTAATTGCTAGCAAAGATTATTATTACCAAGGAACTGTGTACTTATGTTAAAGTCATGATAAAGAGAATATCACTTTAAGGGGGGGGGCGGCACCTGGATGCTGAGTGGCACGTTGGATCACAACCTGAATAATAGGGAGGGTTACCTCTTTGGGATATTTGGTCTAGTAATGATGGGATTAGTTAGTCGGGCTGTAAGTAAAAGGGATGTAGTTAATTGGATTTCAAATATAGATATGAGTATCAAAGAGTTTTGGAGGGTTGTGACTCTTCAGTTGAGAAGGGGAGCCTTTGTACATAGTTTTGTGGGTAATAGTAGGGGGAGTTTTGGCAGCAGGGGAATATTGGGTTGGTATTAGATATAAGGTGGGGAGAGAGGTGGGGGTGGGGTTGGATCGATCATAGAAGAGGGGATAGCAGTAGTAGGAATCATAAATAATTTTGTTAAATACTGGATACTGCAGTTAAGATTGTGTCGTGGAATGTTAGGGGAGTAACTTCAAAGCACGCCAAAAGGATTAGTCCATTTAAACATATAGCTCTATTGTGAGCTAACATAGTTTTTTTACAGGAGACACATCTCTTGGCATCGGAAGCTAGTAAGTTTAAAGGGCAGGGAATACAACAGGTTTATGCCGCCCGAGAATCCTTCTCCAGAGGAGGAGTAGGAATTCTCATTATGAAGACAGTCCCATTCCAACCCGAGAACATTATACAAGATTCACAGGGCAAATTTATTTTAGTTAGTGGTTTACTGGCAAGAAAACCATTAATTTTTGGAAGTATGTATGGACCGGTAGGGGGTGACCCAGATTTTCTTATTGGGCTGGCAGATAAACTGGCTAATTTCCTCCCAATCCCTATCATATTGGGAGGAGACTGGAATCTGGTCCAGTCTCATTTAATGGATAAATCCAGCTCATCCTTAGGGCTGAGACCCGTCTCAGAGGCGCTGAATGAGATGATGGACCTCCTGGGACTGTGTGACCCTTGGAGGATCTTGAACCCGACTACTAGGGCCTTTTCATATCATTCGCAGGTACATCAAATGGCCTCCAGGCTAGATTATTTTTTGATAAGTTCAGTCCTGTTATCAGTGACTATGGGTGTAGGGATTGAGCCAATAGTGATATCTGACCATGAGGCGGTATGGCTTCATATCTTTCCGACAGTGGAGCAGCAGAAAGACTCGATGGAAATTAAAAACGCAATTGCTGAAAGACAAGTTTATAGTCAATAAAATTTGCACTCTTGTTGAGCAATTCTTTGAAAGCAATGTCGATACCATCCTGAGGATGGACCAAATTTGGTGCGCACTGAAATGCTGTATAAGAGGCTAATTCATTAGACTGGCAACAAAGCGAAAGAGGGTTATGAAGGATCAAGCACAGAAACTGTTGGAGCAGATCAGAGCACTGGAACAAAATCCATCATCTACTTCTGTGCAGGTACTGGCAGATCTTCTGTCTCTGAAGCGCCTCAGACCTTCTAGAGAGGGCGGGTTGCTATTCTTAGAACAAAAGCAACATACATTGATCAAGGGAAAAGCCGAAGGCTTTTGGCACCTGTATGAAGCAATTAGAAAGTTCAAGAACTATTCAGACAATTCAGGACGTAGACAGCACCCTAAAACCCTTCCCAGTGATATAGTCTCTGTGTTTGAGAGTTTTGTGCAGATCTCTATGGTCACTGGCTCAACCCTCCAATGAAGGAGGACACAGAGGCATATCTGGCCAGGTTCTTGCTTACCAGGTTGCAGGATGGGGATTGGGTCATGTTAACAACCCCAATTACCTTGACAGAAATAACACAGGCCATCAGAGCTTTGGCTTTAGATAAGGCCCCAGGCCCTGATGGTTTTCCTTCCAATTTTTTCAAGGTATTCGAGAAAGAGTTATCCCCTCTACTACTTAAGTTTTATCATCATATCCTCTCCAGCGAGGCTCTGGATCCTTCCATTTTAGAGGCAACAATGGTCTTGCTTCTGAAACCTGGTAAACCACCAGAATGCCCCTCTAGTTATCATCCCATCTCCTTACTGAATTGTGACTTAAAAATTCTTACCAAAATTCTAGCTAATTGGGTTAAAAAAATATGGTATCCTTTACTCATCCCAGAACAGGTGGGGTTTGTTCCAGGAAGATCAGCTTCAGATCACTTCCGCAAACTAAATCATATATTCCACATAGCTCAGTCCACCTTATATCCTATAGCATTAATATCTTTGGATGCTGAAAAAGCTTTTGATAAAGTGGACTGGAGCTTTCTGTGGTCAACGCTGAAATATATGAATATACCTGAAGAATTCATCACTTGGATTCAAAAGATTTACTCAAATCCCACAGCTAGGGTTTTCTGTAATAAAGTATTTTCTGCAGGCTTTCCCCTGTACTCGGGTACTAGGCAGGGCTGTCTCCTCTCCCCATTATTTTTTAACTTGTATTTGGAGCCCTTGATAAGGAGAATTAACACTTCAATTAATGTACAAGGAGTCTCTGTGGGCACAAGTAATCTTAAAATATCTGTGTACACAGATGATATCCTGCTTCACCTGGCAAATCCGGTAGCCTCATTGGAAGAGGCATTAGTAATCATAAAGGAGTTTAGTAAGTATTCTAACTATAGCCTGAACTGTAATAAAACCGAAATTCTCCATCTCAATCTTCACATATTTCAGCAAGACTTTCACAAATTTGGTATGAAATGGTTCCCATCATCGATGAAGTATTTAGGCATACACTTGACACCAGGTCCTTTTCGATACAAAAAATTAAATATGGAGGATCTGGTTCAAAACCTTCAACATGACCTTTCTAGATGGAAATCCTTGCCTATCTCGCTATGGGGGAGGATTAATATTATTAAAATGAACGTGCTTCCCAGGATATTCTTTCCATTAAATATGAGCAATATTTGGCTGCCTATCTCTTTCTTTCAATAGATGCATGCTATCATTTCAGAGTTCTTATGGCTAAACAAGAGTCCTAGAAGGGCATATAATAAACTTACCCTACCCAAGAATAATGGAGGACTTAAGTTGCCCAATTTGTTATATTGTCACTGGGCCAGTCATTTACATAAAATAGGGAAATGGATGTCCTTCCCACCTAACAGACTGGGAGACATGTATATCCCTATTTGGATACAAATTGAGAGGGATTTCTTTGCTACAGCTCGGATATCCCCGCTAGCTTCACTGTTTGTGCCCCTCCGGACACTTCCTGATGTGACAAAACAGTCAGTGGTGGGCGTATCCATTAAAACTTTTGCCCAGATTTGTGCCTCCTTACATATTTGCCTTAATAAAGACACAATACAAGAGATTTTGGATAATCCTAATATCAGGATGGGGATTCTATTACTAAGAACTGGATTCCCCAATTGCAAGGTATGTGAGTAAATGATTTCTATCAGGCTAGTGGTCTTTGTCACATACTGCTATATTAAACAAACTCCGTACCCATCCCAAATTCATATTCAAGATTTATCAGTTTTGGCATCTACTCCAGCAGAGATTTGGGGAAGCATTTGTGCCCTCAAGATTAAGTAACATGACGGAGCAGATTACAGTCTTAGCGGTCGATCGCATGGCATCTCATTAATATATAGTACTCTCCCTTCTACCTTCCATCCAGAGTGCTGTCAGCCTCTGCAGTGTGGGATTAGCTTATCCTAACCACAGAGTTACCTGGTCGGAATTTGGAAGGATATGCATAGGTATATCATGCAGGACAGGCTAAGGGTCACTCAATTTCAAGTGTTAAATAATATGTATTTTACCCCATGTAAGCTGAAGGAATGGGATGGTGCAATCATCTACATGTGTTAGATGTGGTCAAAACAAGGGGACGATATTACATACTTTTTGGTTCTGTGAAAAGTCACACCATTATGGATAAAAATTAAATCCAAATTGACCTCTATTAGGATTAGAGCAATGTTTTACTCCAAAGATATGCATATTGGGGATCTATCCTCAATTATGGTCAAAGAAAGAAATGTCATATCTCCCTTATCTCAATGGCGTTAAAAATTAGTTCTTAAGCACTGGTTGGATCAAATTACTATTTTGTATGCAGAATGGTTATATGAGATGGCCTTTTACCTTAGGACGGAAAAAATGATAGCAAGTCTACGTAATAATCCAAGCACTTTTGATAAGAAGTGGGGTAAACTGTATGCTTGCTATTTAAATTAGATTACCCCACTGGCTCATGCTCTCCAGCCTAGTTTCATTGGTTTGTTCTTGGTATGATACATACATACTGTTATGTCTTGTTTTGGGAAGTAATTGATCGCTTCAACAGTGGGTGGGGGCAGGGAAGGGAGGGAGGAGGGAGAGCATGGAGACTGTTTGTATGACAGTATTCTTGTAATACTTTACCAGTGTTGTGAAAATTTGTAAACTTTTTGAATAAAAAAAGAATATCCTTTAAATTACCTCCAGATAGGAGCTACAGAGCCTCATATGTACATAGTAAAGATTATGTAAGGCGTTATAGTGCACAAAGTGAAAAAATCTGAAGAGAATCTCTAAAAATTTCTTGTACTGTTTAAGTGTCAGAAATATCTTATATGTTAACTGTGTATTGAAATAAACAGCTTCTAATTGCACTACTTTTCCAAGTAAATCTGTCATCTCAGGAAATAGCCATGAAAATATGTAAGCACAGTTTACTGCACACCTTTTCTTAAGACAGCCACAGAATTAAAATAATTAATATTGATTGTGCTTACAAGACCCTGCACCATTTTAATTGCCTTCCTCTGGACCTCCACCACTCTGTATATGTCCTTCTGGAGATCTGGTCTCAGAACTGGACAGTACTCAGATGAGGTCTCACCAATGCGTTATACAGTGGTATCATCACCTCCCTCTTTCTGCTTGTGATATCCTCTCTATGCATCCTAGCATCCCACTTGATCTTCCTACTGCCTTGTCAGATTGATTGGCCACCTTTAGGTCATCAGATATGATTACCCCCAGGTCTCTTTCCTGTTTGGTGGTCGTCAGTACCACTCCCCTATCTTGTATTCTGCCCCTTGGTTTCTGTGCTCCAAGTGCATTATTTTACACTACTTCACACTGAAACTTAGTTGCTACACTCTTGACCATTCTTCAAGCTTTGTTAGATCCATATTCATCCCCCCCCGGAGTGTCTACCCTATTGCAGATTTTAGTGTCATCTGCAAAAAGGCATATCTTCCCTTCTAGCCCCTTTGCAATGTTGCTCATAAAGACATTAAAGAGGACCGGTCTGCAATGCCTACCCCATTGTTCAGTGCTGATCCATGTGGTACCCCACTGATCACACTTCCTTCCTTTGAATGAACTTTGTTTGCCATCACCCTCTGTCACCTATCCCCCACCAATTTCTTACCCAGTTTACCATTTCTGGAGCCACTCCCAGGCTGCCCAGCATGTTTACTAGTCTGCTATGTGGAACGGTATTGAAGACCTTACTGAAATCTAGGTAGGCCACATCCACTGCTGCACCCTAATCTATTTTCCTGGTCACCCAGTCATAGAAATCTATCAGATTTATTTAACATGACCTCCCCCAAGTGATCCATGCTGCCTCGGATCCAGTAAGCCGCTGATTACAAGATATTCCACAATCTTTTCTTTCAACAGTGATCCCATTATTTTCCCCACCATCAAAGTCAAGCTGACTGACCTGCAATTGCCAGCTTCCTCCCTACTACCACTTTCATGAAGCGGGACTATATCTGCTCTCCTCCAGTCCTCTGGGACCAGTACTGTCTCCAGAGAGTGGTTGAATAGGACTGTTAGAGTTGCAGATAGAACTTCTCTGAGCTCCTTCAGAATCCTTGGATGTATCCCATCTGGCCCCATTGCCTTGTCCACTTTCAGATTTGCGAGTTCCTTCAGGACTCTCTCCTCTTTAAAGGGACTAGTGTCCACATCCCTTCTTTCGATGCTCCTGGCTCTTGTCTGTGGTCCTTCACCATCCCCTTCCTCCATGAACACTGAAGAAAAATATTTTGTTCAGGATGTCTGCTTTTTCTTTGTCCTCTTCCACACATGCCTTATTTTCTTTCCTCAGCCTTACACTCCCCCCCCATCTTTCTCCTTTTGCTTACATACCTGTAAAACATTTTGTCCCCTTTCTTTACTCCTGTGCTATTTTCTCCTCCCATTGCACCTTTGTGCGTCTGACTGCTTTCCTGCCTCCCCTGCTTCTCATTGTACACCTTTCTATTGTCCTCCTCTATGTCTCCTTATACCTCCTGAATGCTAACTTATTTGCTCTTACCTTCCCAGCCACCACTTTTGAGAACTATAGTGGTCTCTTTTCCTCTTGGTTTTGATTACTTGCCTAACGCAGAGGTTTGTTGCCTTCCCTATGGCCCCTTTTAGATTTGAATTCTGTTCCTTCACTCCACCCATGTCCTCGCTCCTACCAGAGCACCCCTGAGGCATTTCCCCATCATTGTAAAGTTGGCCCTCCTGAGGATACTTGCCTTAGTATGGTTCAGTTCTGGCTTGGTAGTTATTTTGAACCACACTGTGCAGTAATCACTTGTCTCCAGGTAGTCAACCAACATGATGTCTGCAATGCCTACCCCATTGGTGAGTACCAGGTCCAATATTGCTCCCTCATGAGTGGGCTCTCTTACTAGCTGCCTGACAAATGCCCACTGCAAGAAGTCCAGGATAGCCCTACTCCTAGTTGAAGCTGCAGCTGGGATGTTCCAATCCACATCCAGCAGATTGAAGTCACCCACCAAAAGTACTTCCCCCTTCATTGCCATCTTCTGGATGGCTTCCACATGTATCTTATCCATCTCCCCACCACTTGAGGTGTGTAGATCACTCCAGTATAAATAGTGGTTCCATTCCTTGTCTCTAGGGTGACCCACCATGTATCTGCCCCTCCCTGTATTTCCTGTGCCTCTATTGCTTTTATGCTGTCCCTTATGTAAAGAGTCATTCTTCTACCTTCCTTATCCTCCCTGTCCTTCCTGAACAGAGTATAGCCTGATATGGTTATATCCCAGTCCTGGTGCTCACTGCACCATGACTCAGCAACGGCACAGTGTCCAAGTCAGCCTCTGCCATTATGGCCACAAGGTCGGGATTCTATCTCCCAGACTATGAGCATTTGTACACATGGCTTTCCAAATTATTTTGCCACCCTTCCTGTCAGTTCCCTGTATTCACTTTTGCCTACTCTCCTTGCCCTCTATGCCTCCATTCCCATCCCTCCCCATTTCTTCCATATTGCTTTTCCTGCTATTAGTCACCCTTGTGGATTTCCCTCCCTTTGGGTTTTCCCTATTGACAACTTCAGCTTGTGGGGGTGGACAGTTTATGTCTCCCTGGTTCCTTCCACCACCACCCTTAGCTACTTTAAATGCTTTCCAATGTAGCATTTAAACTGTTCACTGAGGACTGTGGTTCCCCTCCTAGATGGATGTAGACCATCCACGCCTGTATAGCCATACATCCCTCCAGTTGGGACCCCAGTCCCCAGTGTAGCCAAAACCCTCCTTTCTGCACCACTCCATCAATCATGCATCAATGCTCCTGGTATAGATTACCCTATCCTCCCCCCGTCATAGATGAGCAATACCCCAGAAAAGGCCACTGAGCATGCTACCTGCCCAAGACCTCTCCCCAACTCCATGAACTCCCCTTGCACTTTTCTAGCCTCATCCCTAGCCAGGTCATTTGTCTCCAGGTGGACAATGACATCCAGCTCTCCCTCCTCACCTGCTGCCCTAGTGATCCTCAGGATCCACTCTCCATCCCTCTGAGCTGTAGACCTAATCTCCCTCTCCCCCTCCCTGTCACCAAATCTATCCTCCTAACAATGGAGCCCCCCCACCAGGAGTTGCTTCCATCTCCTCTGGGGTTCCCTGCCACCCTCCTTGTGGTCTCCCCTATGGAGGACCACAGCATCCTCCATGGTCACTACTGTGGGAGTGCCTCCATGCGACAATCCTACCCTACCAGAATGGCATACAAGTATTGTAGTGGTACCATCTGAGGATGTGCCTCTGACGTACCACCCTTACTCTTCCCGAGCCCACTGTAGTCCAGCCACCCTCCTCCTTGGCAACCTTAGAGACAGCAGTGAAAGACTTGGTGGTCTCTGGGTGGGGCATGAGGCCTCCTGAAACCTAGCCAATGAGACCTGGAGTCAAGCATCATCCTCCCTCTGCCCAGAGAAGTGCACGCAGATGGGGTAACACTGCCATCTCCAGAAAGTCTCCCTGAAGGCTGCTACCCCACAGCCACTGCAGTGCACCACTCCAAGGATATCTTTTGATTTCCTTCTCTGTTTCTGATTTGCTTACTCTAATCCTTTTTTCTACCCCTACTGTAGATGAGGTGTTTCCCCTATTCCCACCTTTTTAATTACTTTAAACCCTTATTTCACCCTTACCATGGATAGGGTGTTTCTCCTAGTCACAAATTTTGCTTGCCGTAAGCCCTTTTTTGCTCCTACCCTTGCCTCCTCCTGCTGCTTCCTGTCTCCTAATTTACTCTTTTATTGCGTCCCCTGCCTTCTGCTGAGCAGCAGAGTGTCTGGCTGCTGGCTACATCATTGGGCTGACTCCAGTAGACAGCCTCCACTGTGCTGTCTTTGTCTCAGGGGGTCCTTAGTGCAGGGGGCTACAGTGCAGTGTGCTGCTTGATGGTTTCTTCCATTTGAAGCAGTAGGAAGTGGAATGGTGGATTGGCTCTCTGGAGAGTAGGGGTGCAGCTTGCTGTCTGATTGGCTCCCGGATGGAACCCTGCACAGCCCTGCTTCATTTCTTTGTATGTGTGCTGTATTTTGCAGGGTGGAGGGCTCTTTGTGCTAAATGCAGGAGTCCCTCTCTGCCTTGCCTCTCAATGTGCTCTCTTTCAAGCCGGGGTGAGTAAAAAACACCGACAAATTTTTTACCTCCCCTTCCTTTCTTTGTTCTGTCAAGCAGATGCCCTGGATTGGCTCTCTGAAAAGCAGGTGCAGCTTTCTCACTGATAGGCTCCTTTCTGGAGCCCTGTATAGTCCCTTAGCTCCACTTTTGTTCTGCTCATTTCTTTGTCTGTTTGCTGTGTCTTGAGTGGTGGTGCCCTTGTGCTAAGCACAGGAGTCCCTCTTTTGCCTTGCCTGTTGATTGGCTCACTTGCATTCCAATCAAGATGATTCATGGACTTTGGACAAGACATATGAGAAGAGGATGAAGGACTTGAACATGTACATGGTAGAGAAAAGGGGTAAGTGGTGATATGACTGAGACATACAAGTACCTGCACAGGATAAATAGGGTGGCTGCCTTGGAACTTTTCTCCCTGAGCTCAAATATTTGTGACCCACTCCCTCTTAAATTTGTGCCCTCTCCCCAAATTTACACATGGTTCCATGTGAACAAAGTGCAATTACATGACTTCAATTTGAGTGAGTTTACACCGACAACAATTTGGGTGACTGTAACACCAGGCTTCTATATAATTGGGCTATTCTATTAGGAGCGACCCACAAATTTCAGCGACAATCACCAAATTCAGATATACACATGCACCTGTCTCCAGGCGGACTGACTAAAATGAAAGTAGCAGCCCCTCACAGTATCGCTAGGGAATGCAGTCGTTACTGCTCATCACTGCCCGTATTGCTGTCTTCTCATAGTCCAGCATTACATTAGAAGGATGCATTTCAGAGGACGATGTCACACTGGGGGGGCTTTATCCCCTTGCACCCGGGGGGCTGTGCCCCTCAAGCCCACCCCATCTTATAACCTCTAATACCACGCCACTCCTGGATCAAGGGGGTAAGCTATATCCATGATCGCTGGGCAGGTGAGTCACTTTTTGCCACAGCGTATGGGAATAAACTTCAGACGAGGCAAATTTATAGGTTTGAAACACACTGTGGTGTAATATTTATTTTTCAAAAGTTAGAGAAATAATAAATGAAAACAAAAAAATTGCAAAGAAAATCACAACTTGACATCAGTAGTTTCTCACATAATACAATCCTGGATCTTAGAGCTCCTAAGACCCTTCTCATCTGCATTCAACAGCTTGTCTGCGCAAACAGTAGAACTTCTCTCCTCCTATTAGAGCTGAGCCCCACTGAACTGAACTCAAGTGAACTCAGTGAAGAGGTTTTATATCTTTTGGTGGGGTCACCTGACTGAGCCCTTTTCTATTTACACGTCTGTACATGCTGTTTCATGTCTGAACATGTTTCAAAACCAAGTTGGGGGGGTGTTTCAGGGAATTTCTTGGTTCAGTTAAAGGTACAGTGTATATCTTCACAGATATTGACTCTATATCTCTGATCCACAGTAACTAAGCACTTTTATAAAGTATACCACATTCTCATACATAGAACCTTATATGGTAACAGGTCTGTAGCGTGAATTTATGAAAATACCTCAAGGATTTCTTAGAACTGTACCAATCATGACATTATTATTGCTTTATATGACTTCTGAATCATTTTTCTTTAAAAGGCTTTACTAACTGTATTCATTCCTATTTAAAATAACCTTCATTTTTTTGTACACAAATGCACGATGCACTTTACACAATACCTCTGGGTGTATGGCATCATTCCAGGGACTGGATGGATGGAAATGGAAAAAGAATGAAAAGAGAGAACTAGTAGGTAGTTTAGTAGGGACAGTAAAGAGCTACACTAGGTGGCAAGCTAGGGTGGGAGGGAGGGGAGAAGAAAAGCAAAGAGAAAAGTGTAACTGTTGCTAGGAAATAATGAGATAAAAAGTGGTCCGTCAGTCACAGCCAAGGGTGTAGCCTGACTCTGCCACTCTTTATTACCCATTCATTCTACAATTGCATTAGCTCAGATGTGTACTCGCTACACGGTCATTCGTTGTAGCTGTGCATGCTGTACTTTAGTTGCTCAAATGTTTTCACTGTATTTCCCATGCTATAATGACATGATACCTTGTAACCTGTACCCCACTGACATTTGCACCCTGATCCTCTTCTGAAATTTGTATCACATACTACTCTCACAACTGATGAATCCTCACATAATTCATTTTTCATTTTTTTATTTTACCAGGAGTGGCACACTAAGCTGAAAGCTTGTTTATAGGTGTGACCTGGGAGCACAAGGAAGTTAAGGTACTTGCTCAGGGTCACACAGTATGCAAGTGTGGGCTGTGGGATTCAAACCCAGGTTTCCAGGTTTGCAGCTCAGAGCCTTAAACCTCTGCACTATACTGCCTCCTTCGTGCCAACATCCCTCCCTAAATGGCCTAGCAGTACAACCGTGAATGAGCTTGGTACAGTCAGAAGATCTGGTTTTGATTCCCACAACCTCCACTTGTATACTGTGTGACTCTGAGCAAGTCACTTAAGCTCCAAGGTTGCCCCTGAAAACAGGCTCTTGTGCCTAGTAGGCCTTACCAGTTACTAAACAATTAAAAAAAAGAAAAAAAATTAGAAGAGGTATTGGTGCCAATTTCAGGAGATGTAAATGCAGGAGGGTTGCCAGGGTGCACATTTCAAGAGGGGTATGGGAAGCATGTTTCTGAGAGAGTATCAGGTAGGGTGTAGTACGGAAAATTCTAGAATAGGTGCGGTGTGCAAAATGTGGGAGGGTGGTGGAAATAAATCTTAGGAGGGGTGCAGGGAGCACTTTTCTGAAAGAGTTGATGGATGCAAAACTTGAGAGGGGTGCAGGGTGTAATACTCAGAAAGGGTATGTGACACAAATTTTGGGAGAGGCATTTTGGGAGGGCTGTGGATCATAAGGGAGAGATCTGAGGTGCCAGATTAGTGAGGGTTATATGGATGTACAAGGTGACAGGACCACAAGGCATCAATCTTAGGAGGGGTGGTGTACAAATTTTTGAAATGGTACAGGGTGAACATTTCTGGAGAGGAACAGACTACAAAGCTCAGGATGGGTGAATGGAGAAAACTGTATGTTGTGACTGGTAGTGAAATGTCTTTGTGTGCCAGTGATCATTCAGTGTTGCTGTTGCTGGCAGCGAGGACTGAGCTGTGAGTGCCCCTGCTGACATTACATGACACTATCAGCAGCCCTTTAGTGAATCCAGCCTTTTTATGTTTGCTTGTGCATATGCACAAAGCAAACATGTTTGTTGGCTGGGACAGTGCAGAGACCAGGGAGGTGTGATGCTGTAGCAGCCAATACAGCTGGGCCTACATGAGGCATGCAAGTGACAGCCCAATGGGCAGCAGGCTGATGGTGATGCTTCTGAGCTAACTAATTGGCAGAAACTTCTTATATATGAAAGGATGCAGTCGCACCTGTCACATGGGTTTTTGTGCCCATCAGCCAGCTCAGAAGTATCCAGGGAGAGCGCTAAATAGGGCAAAAATGGAAAAGTTACAGCCTACTCCAGAAATGACCCACTTCCATCTTGACTGTGGTGCCAGAGTGGTGTACTGGGTCTGTAACAATAGCTGAAAGGTGGAAAAGTACATAAAGGGGGCTATTCTTTAAGGTGCAGAGTGGCGACGCATTGCGTATCTGGGGTGCGTAGACACTCCGAGGCCACTGTGCCCCTTACGCCTGATTCTCCAAAGAGGTGCGGGGCTGATACCTGCCAGATCCCCTGGCCCACTGTGATCTCCGCATATGGGAGGTCCAGGGGGCAATGAAGGGGGCACGCCAGTGCTCCGTACTATTCTAGAAAGCATGGAGCACTGGGCGGGGGAGGGTGCAGGCTATGCCAACATAAGCAAAACATAGCTGGTTCATGTCCCCATGGGATGCTGCTGCCAGCTGCAGTGTAGATGTAGGGGCACAGAGAACCCTCCAACATGCCACCCCAGTCTTTGGATACCACATAGAGTGCTGGGGTGGCCAATTGGGCACCCACCTGCCCCAATTCCGCCGCCGCTGCTCCACTGCCACCTGACTACCACGGCACCCCATAGGTGCAAGCGATCCAATGGCAGACAGGGTCTGGGCATCCCATTGGATGCCTGCCTGTGTCTGCAGAAGAGCCCCTGAGCTCTTACATGCCAGGGGTGGATGGGGTTGTGGAACGGGGCCACATGGAATGGGGCCACATGTATGCGGCCACCGCGCATTGTTCCATGGGTGTGAGGCTACATGGACATGATATGCACCTCCGGCATGTTATTCCTGCCCCTTGGAGAATCCCCCCCCAATAGGAAAGAATTTTTACTTGACAAATTTTGACTTCTGTTCTGGTGAAATTTGTAGTTTTGATTAGGTTTTGACCAGCTGTGTCTCATTTTGACACACATTTTTTACAACAGTGGATCTAATTTGACCCATGTTTTAAATCCCTAGCGCTGTCACAGGAAGTGTCATCAATATCCTAGGTGAATGCAGCTCTGTAAACCTCCTCCCTCCCTGCTTGGTTTCACCATGTTAGAAATTCCACCTGCTGCTTCCCTGGTGAGTGCTTCCATCTACCAACCCTCTGTTCATAGCTCATGTTATCACAGATAATTTTTTTTATTTATCCTAGTGGTGTGCAGACTGTGTGAGGATTTCTATATGTGTGTGTGTGTGTGTGTGTGTGTGTGTGTGTGTGTGTGGTGTGGATTTTGTTGTAAATTCCACTCACTGTCTCCTCTGTGAGTACTCATACCCACCAAGATTCTGTTCCTGGTCTTTGTTACAAATTCCACCCACTTCTTCCATCTGAGAGCCTTCCAACCCACCAACCTTCCATTCCCAGTCCTTGTTACAAAGTCCACCAACTCCCTCCCTCCCACCAACCCTCGTTCACTGCAGTCACACGTGCCTGAGGCCCTCAACCTCCTTCCTTAGCACCCTGTCTCTGCAGAGACTAGGCTGCTGGCAATCCTGAGGAATCTGAACAGGTATGGCCATTGACCCCACGCTTATTTCATGAACTAGTTTTCTGGGGATTGGAAAGGAACAGAACAGGGTATGGCAGATGTTCCCTGTTTAACTTAATCACCTAGGTTACTGGTGATCAGGAGGGAACAGAATAGGTATGTACAGCAAACAGAAATCTGCACTATTTGAAAAAGGACAGGAGTCTGAAATGTATCAAGACGTGTTTGTTATTTTTATGGCACTGAAATAAAAATGGTACTTTATATGGAATAAGGAGCAGCAACTTTTTCTGTAACATATGCGAGAACGCTGGATTATTTTGTATGCATGTGAACAGAACTGAGCATTTCAAGAGTCCTAGTCCAACCATGGTGACTAGGCTTGGGGATCGGGAGGGACAGAATAAGACATGGCCCTGGTCCAGTTTTGGGGACTGGGATTGGTAATCAGGATGAAACAGAACCAGGCATGGCCACCAGTCCCACTTCAGTTTCAGGGACTAGGCTTGGGGACCAGGTGGGAACAGAACAGGGCATGGTCGCTGGTCCCAATCTTATTTCAGTAACTATGTTACTTTGGATCAGGAGATAACAGAACAAGGCATGGCCACCAGCCCGGTCTGATTTCAGGAACCAGACTGATTGGGGATTGGGAGGAAACAGAACAGGGCATGGCTTGGCCTGGTCTGATTTCAGACACTAGGTTACTGAGTACCACAAGGTATCAGAACAGGGCGGTCCTGTCCGTCTGTTTCATGGGCTGTCAGGGTTGGGAGGCAGTATAGCGCAGTGGTTTAAGGCTCTGAGTTGCAAATCTGAGACCTGGGTTTGAATCCCACAGCCCCACTTGCATACTGTGTGATTCTGAGCAAGTCACTTAACTTCCCTGCGCTCCCAGGTTGCACCTGTAAACAAACTTTCAGCTTACTATGTCTCACCTGGTTAAATAATTGAAAAAAAATGAACAAACAAAAAAAATGCTGGAAGCTCTTGCCTCTGTCTGTGGCTATCTGGTGAGTGAGTGAGTCCTTTCTCAGTCTATCAGCTTTCCACACTGTGGTGGAATTTTTATATATCCTAAAGTATAATACCTTTATGTTTTAAAGCTTATTGTACCAGAGCTTATAACTGTTATATGTGATTATAGCCATATAGATATATTGCTTTTCATATGCTCTAAAACTATCTGTTTTGTTATAGCCATATAGCCATGTTGCCTTTTATATGCTTTAAAACTATCTGCTTTGTAAAACAGCCATAATGAATGTACAGTTTTGTGCTAACTAAACAAAGGAGGTTGTTTGACAAAGATAAAGAAAACCTTGAAAATTAAATGAAGTGAAATACAGCTGGTTGTAACTAAGATAAAGGGAGACACATAGTAAGTATAAAAAACAACTCCTTATAAGGAAAGTGCTGGATCTAAAGTTTTGCTAAAGATAAGGAAAAGCTGTTGTTAAGCATGAGATCACTGTTAGACTGTGAAACTAAAAAGGTATATAAGCCTCTGTGAACAATAATCGAGAGCTCTTGCCTTAGCTGGGGCTCCCACATGTGTGTACAGACAATAAACTGAGTTTATTGGAATAACCATTAGGTGTGGTTATTAAATACATAGAAATTAAGGTAAGTATAGACAGTAAGAAAATCTAAATACAGTTTTGGCGTAGTCGGCAGGATAGCTTCACCTCTCCCGTGTTGCGCTTGTGGTCGGACTACCTAGTCCGGGCACAGGGAAGGTGCCCTGTGTTTTAGTCCCATCACTTGTGTGACGCCTAGGGATTGGTGACAGCCATCATTTACTGTCTTAGGTGCTAGGTGGCACCGAAGTGTTAGGTTGGCACTTGACGTCAGGGGACGTCCAAATAAAAGAAGTGTTAGGTGGGCACTTCGCATAAGAGATAGGCGCCAGTAAACGGGACCAAAATGGGAAATATGGGGGACCTCTACCAGATGGATCTCAAGCTAGTACTGTTAAAAGATTTTTTTTTTTTAAACTGCAACCCAGAGCTCTAAAAAAAGACTTGGTTTGGCAGGTTACTAAAATGGCCAAAAAAAAACATTTAAAAGAGTTAATAGCTGCAGTGTTTGAAATTATCATGAAGGTCCTGCAGTCAGTTTTCTTACTCAGACTTGTGTATCTAAAAAGAAAAAAATACCTTGGCATCGGGTAAGTCTGAATTTTTATTCAAAGTTGTTTTATGTCTGTCTGTTTTATTTCTGTAATACGTATACTAAACAAGGTAATGCTCAGTCTTTCTTGTACATATTTTATAGCTTATATCTGTGTTCTGTAATTATGTTCTGTCAAGGTTGCGAGATAGGATTGACTGCCTTCAGTGCAAAACATGTTACAGTAAAAAAAAAAAAAAAAAAGCTTCCTTGCCTCATAGCCGACTGTTTTAATTGGCTTTATTTTTAATGAAACATTTGTGCTGCCTAGACAGGGTCATTAAAGAACTTTTGTATGTAGTTGCTGGTTAAAGCAGGTGGTGTTGAAGGTAAAGAGATATGACGTCATAAATTGCAATGTGCAAAAGAGTTGTAGTTTGCAAGCAGCGTGCCAAGCCACTGCTAGGTAAAAATGTAATGTGTTAACAGCTATAAATGGCTTTATCATACTTCTAGTTAAAACCAGAAACTTTTTGCAAAATGGCAGAGTGCCATATTTTGGCTATGCGCCAAAAGGTGTAACCATGTTATACTAGATGTGTTCACTTACAGATAGTATGTTGTGCTGTGTTTTAAAGGTGTTAAAAGGAGTTATTAAAATGTGTTTAAAAAGTGTTTTGTTCTGGAAAGATTTGGCATGGCGATATGTATAAATGTGTTGGTTTAAAAATTGTCAGTGTTACAAGACAGGGGGAGGTAGCACATATATCTAAAACACGTACAGTTTTCTAATAAAACTATGGGCATTACCTCAGCAAATTGGTGTAAAACAATGTCAGTCTTATTTTGTGTTAAGTATTTCTTTTGTATGTGTATGTGTGTGTACTGTCTTGGCCAGCAGTTTTATTGTAAAATATTTAATATCAGTAGTGTTCAAGGACACTACAAAAATAACTAGGTTTGAAACCCTGCATGCACACTGTGACCTTTTGCATGTTATTTGACCTTCTTGTGTTTCAACATTTTATGTTACTACCAGTTCAAACTTAATGTGTATTCCATGCCTAAAGCACAACTTTTCACACAAAATGTATGTTTTCATAAAAGCACACCAAGAGTGAACCATGTAATTTGACTTTTTATTGCAAAACTAGTATTCTAAGTAAAGAGGAACAAACTTTTCTTCTCCTCTCATGGCTTTTGACTTGCAGCCAACACAGGCAATACTCCAGCTGAAAGGGGAGAATTATTCATCATCTCCCCATATTTTTATTATATATATATAGTACGCTTTTAAAAAAAAGGACTATTACAGCTGTTTTTGGGAGTCTACCATCTACAGTTAAAAAACAATGGTTTTGGTTTTTATGTGTGACCATGGTGTAATCATTTTTTTCTTCTTTTTAAATGCATTCTAAAAATACGTACGTACAGTATTACCATTAATCCGAATCTTATAAACTCAGCTGACATTTTGTCATGCTTAGGATAAGGGAACCCAGGGACGCTTGGCTTCTTTTATCCTATAAAAATAATCTTGTTTTATTTTTAAACTGGTGTGTGTTTGTTTTTGTTGTTTGTCTGTGTTTCTTCTCTTTCTTCTAAAGAAAAAGAAGTTCCCCATCTTTATAGTAAGGTATAAAACCTACTAAACTAATTGTAATATTATCTTGTTATAATTTAAAGTGTAGTAGTTGGAATCATGTCACCATCCACAGCTAACCTTTTATTGCTACAGTATTGAGCTGTCTCTTTCACTTGAGCGTCTCTTCCACCAGTAGGAGCTTGGGGGAGGGTAGCTACCCTTCCTCTATCCCTTCCAGTGTAATTCCCACAAAGGTTGCAAGGTACATCACTGTTCCCTAGAGGTAAATAAAAAATATGTATTTGCCAATAATTGTTTCTTATTTACAGGTTTAAAAAAAAAAAGACCAAGGTATTTTAACAGCATAACCCAGCCCAAGCCCTTCTGTTTTTCTAGTGCAAACAGTTAAATCACACCTATTATTGGTACAAGGGTTTCTGCCCTCAGCAAGTAATCAGTTACGCTGAGAGTAAAGTTGTGTATGTATGTCCACACATATTCATTCTTTTGATTGTCTTTTCAGCTTTCTTATCCTGTTAAAACAAATGCAAAGCAACTTTTGTCATTGCCTTACAGCAATAAATGCATTTTTTCAACCAGTAAATTCTACAGTACTCTAACATTTCTGGAATCTAAGCTAAGTTTACAGCCTACATGTGTTGTTTAAAATGTATTTTATGCATTATGCTCAATACTAAAATTGTTCTATTACAACATGCTTATGTTATAATGTTTTAATATACATCTTGCTACACTGTATCATGTGTGTATTCAAAAAGTGTTCCACATGTATAACGTTTTTAATGCTCATACCAAACCTAAATACTGGGACCAGCATTGCTGACCCACCCTACAATATGTTCCAAAGCAAAACCAAAAGTAAAATTAATGCTCCGTTTGTCTTATTACTCACAGGTACCCTAAAAATAAGTGTACTCTATGTAGGTTTTGTCATTTTAAATTTTAACAATTATAATATGCACAATTTACATTGTACTCCAAACCTATGCTTCAAGCCTTATCTCACTCAGTACTTTAAAGTATGTCACTATACAGGGTAAAAAAAAGAAGTAGACCTTTTCACGTGTCACAGGTGCAATAGGCACTGTTATTAAATTGGCATAGGCCAACAACATATGTATTTGTCCCACTAATTGCATTGTGTAAAAGGCATATTGTTATGAACAATATGTTTAAAGCGTGTAACTGCATTAAGCAGGTTAGCAAGAGAAAAAGAAAGAGGAGACCATTATGGTTTTCCAAAGAGGTAGCAAAAAAAAAAAAAAAAAAGACAAAAAAAAGGGACAGTGAGACTAAAGGGGGAAAATGGAAGTCGCGTGGAGGATGACAACAGTAAAGCTGACATATTAAACAGGTATTTCTGCTCAGTCTTTACTGAGAAAGAGGGGGGCAATGGGTCTAAAGAGAGTACAAGGGGTAAAAATGGTGCAAAAATGAATTGCATCACAAGTCCTATAAAGACAAGTTAAAGGAACTAAACATGCACTCCCTAAAGGAGAGGAGAAAAAGAGAGGATATCATAAGAGACATACAAGTATCTTACAGGGAGAAACAGAGTGCAGAAAAACACTATTTTTAAGCGAAAAAGATGTTCCAGGACTAGAGGGCATAAAATAAAGTTGGAGGGAGGACGATTAAAAAAAAACATGAAAAAAAATGTCTTCACAGAACGGGTGGTGGACAAGTGGAACACCCTGCCAGAGAAAGTGGTGGGGGTTAAAACAATCACGGGATTTAAGAATGCATAAAATAGACATAAAGAAATTCTAGAGGTCAGGGGTAAGGGAAAACAGACTTGTAAAAAAACAAACTAAACTTACAAGCTCAAATGGGTAGACTGAGTGGGCCATAGGCCCTTATCTGCCGACACTGTTTATATATCTATGTATTGTAACATTACAAAATTTTATAACTCAGGCCTGCTTGCAACAGACAGGAAATAATGTTCATCACTGTCATAACTGCTTCTGTGATTTAAAAGCAGGAGGTAACCATAACATTGTCATAATTTACAGATAGTCAAATGGTATAACTAAACCTTGGCCTGCACCCCAAGTTGTAAGCTAATGTCCCATTTTTATTTTTTCTCTTTCTAATTGCCAAAATTTAGGCTCTGTCACACCACTCTTTACAAAACAAAAAGTAAATGGTTTAAAAGATTGTTATTTATGTGTTTTTAACTCAGTGTCTAACACACTTTGCAAGTTTGCAGGTTTCCACGGTGTGGCACACACAAGATCTCCACGTTCAACAGCAGTAACCTCTGCAAGTGTAATGTTTTCAGCGAAATTACACCTATTTGTAGAACTTTAAATAAACTAAAAAAGGTCCAGTCAGTTCAGACTCTGCAATCAAGCTTATTGTTTCTGCTTACTATGAAGTTAAGTCTGGGGAAGGGGCACTCCCCAACTCCAACGAAAAGATTCTGCTTCAATTGACCTTCAAGCAATACATCCATTTTCTTCACTGCCACTTGTTCCAAACATGGCTGGTACTTTCTACAACCCTATTGCTCTGTTATGGACTGTGTTCTTAATGGTTTATTGTCAATTGTTACCTTTTTATGAACTGCTAATTTGTATGCTGGGGTGTAATCAACTATGACAAAACAAATGCCATGCCAGTGTGTGTGTGTACTACTCCATTAAAAGGACTTAATGCACCCTGGCCAGTGTGTCTACTAATCAGCCAGCCAGCAAAATGAACACTGACTTTTCTACTATGCTGGTGTTTTGTTTTTAAATTACTGTCTGCATTGCCCCATATGCCTTGTGGGGTTACCACCATTCTGCAAATGACATTTCATCTGTACTATAACTACATCAACCTGTGGATACTTATATAAACTTATAAACTGTTAATTTCATGGACTGTTATGTTTTATAAGGACTTATCTGTCAAGAGACATTATCAATAGATTCTTCAATCAAGCTCCAAGGGTGTGCCACACCTCAACACAAAGTAGCATCTACCTTATTCACTCTCAAAGTGAATTCCATAAACTCTTTTTCATCAACAAAATTGTTATGTTATATGTGGTGTCACGTGTTAGCATTTTTCTCACACATTTCAATTGTGGTGTTGACATCCTTCAATTCTGTATTATGTTTTATAAACTCACCACTGTGTTCCATCTGTAACTCCATGCCTTAACTATCTGGATGCTAAAAACCAGTTTTAAATCATATAAATAAAAAGGGGGGTGGTTAGTTGATACAGAGTATCAAAAGGGGGGGGAGTGTGGTGGAATTTTTATATATCCTAAAGTATAATACCTTTATGTTCTAAAGCTTATTGTACCAGAGCTTATAACTGTTATATGTGATTATAGCCATATAGATATATTGCTTCTCATATGCTCTAAAACTATCTGTTTTGTTATAGCCATATAGCCATGTTGCCTTTCATATGCTTTAAAACTATCTGCTTTGTAAAACAGCCATAATGAATGTACAGTTCTGTGCTAACTAAAACAAAGGAGGTTGTTTGACAAAGATAAGAAAACCTTGAAAAATTAAATGAAGTGAAATACAGCTGGTTGTAACTAAGATAAAGGGGAGACACATAGTAAGTATAAAAAAAACAACTCCTTATACGGAAAGTGCTGAATCTAAGGTTTTTGCTAAAGATAAGGAAAAGCTGTTGTTAAGCATGAGATCACTGTTAGACTGTAAAACTAAAAAAGGTATATAAGCCTCTGTAAACAATAATCGAGGAGCTCTTGCCTTTAGCCGAGGCTCCCACACATGTGTGTACAGACAATAAACTGAGTTTATTGAAATAACCATTGGGTGTGGTTATTAAGTACATAAAAATTAAGGTAAAATATAGACAGTAAAGAAAATCTGCGACCACAACACCCAAATGTAGGACAAAAGGACTGTGCTTGTAAACCGGTCAGTTGTACTGACTTTGGTAATTGGTGTCTTCCTCCCAGTGTAATTAGTTCATTCACAAGGAACTTTCAGGTTTTCTGAAAATTAAAATTTTAATTGCAGTCAAATAGGTGTGTGTAATAGTTATTGAAAACATGAGGCCCTGTTTCTCAGTGCTAAGAAGGAAGCTCAAAAGAACAAACAAAATGCTCTTGACTTTAATTAAAAAATGTCATTTTTACGTTCGCTTGCGCGCATGCGCAAGGAACGTCTTGGGAGAATGGGACACTTTGGAGGTGTGCCTGCCCTGTGCAATCCCCTGCTCCGTTGAGCAGGAAGGCGATCCTGCACCAATCGCTGCAGTGCTGTGTATGACAGCGGTGGTCTTCTCTTCAAAAACCACCGCTGTGTGTCTGCAACACGTCACCCCCCAAATCTTTGCTGCCATGCGGGAGCCCACCCCAGCGTGGCAAAGCGTCCTACATCGTCTCTGCCCGGAGGGTGCCCAATCCCCGTCGACTCCATAACCCCCAGCCATCCTTCTGCCACGCTGGGGAGCCCACCCAGTGTGGCAAACATCCCGTCTCAATTATAGGAAAAACCCTGTAAATTAAAATGGTCCCACGCAGTCTTCCCGCCCCTCCCACAACTCGCACCCACCCACTCGCACCTGCCTCCCCACCTCCCCTCACCCAGCCACTTTTGGAAGCTCGGCGGCGATCATCGCTGGACCGGGAACACGTCTGCACTCTTCAAAGCCAACTGCAAACTGAGGAAATGCCAGTAAGCTGTATAATGGGCTAGATAGGGTTTTTCAACTTTGTTGCATATCTCAGGCATTTTTGGAATTTTTGCACCAAATTTTCAATATGGGGTTTTGGGACCCCTTCTCATGAATTCTGTTACGCCATGGCGTTATTCCGGGCCCGAGGGTGTAGCCATGATCACTGCGTGAAATCACCTTACGGCCCGATTAACGAAATGACAGTGCCAGCGTTCATAAGGAGGGCTCTCAAAAAGCCTATTTTTTGAAAATTTGGTGGAAAAATTCCTAAAAATTACCGTTTTACGAGCGTGCGTTGCGCAGTTCCTACGCACGCTCGTAAGTTTGTGAATTTTCAATATTTTCACTCCAGATTTTCAACATTGCCATTTTACCACACCTCCTCATGAGCAGTACAGCTGTCATTTTTCACATCCTGCCCAAAACGTGTTTCCGCCCATGTAGCGCACAATGGCGCAGTCGGTATGTGAACTCAATGTATGGGACACATTAAGAAAATCACAGTGACACTGTTCATGAGCAGAGGTCTTAAAATGGCTGTGTTGAAAATTTGGTGAAAAAATTCCTAAAAATGACTGTTTTACGAGCGTGCATTGCACAGTTCCTATGCACGCTCGTAAGTTTGCGAATTTTCAATATTTTCACTCCAGATTTTCAACATTGCCATTTTACCACACCTCCTTATGAGCAGTGCAGCTGTCATTTTTCACATCTTGCCCAAAATGTGTTTCCACCCATGTAGCGCACAATGGCACAGTCGGTATGCGAACTCAATGTATGGAACACATTAAGAAAATCACAGTGTCACTGTTCATGAGCAGAGGTCTTAAAATGGCTATGTTGAAAATTTGGTGAAAATTCTAAAATGACTGTTTTACAAGCAGCAATTCCTACGCACGTCAGGGTTTGTGAATTTTCAATATTTCCACTCCAGATTTTCAACATTGCCATTTTACCACACCTCCTTATAAGTGGTACAACTGTCATTTTTCACATCCTGCCCAAAACATGTTTCCGCCCATGTAGCGCACAATGGCGCAGTTGGTGTGCGAACTCAATGTATGGGACACATTAAGAAAATCACAGTGACACTGTTCATGAGCAGAGGTCTTAAAATGACTATGTTGAAAATTTGGTGAAAAGTTCCTAAAAATGACTGTTTTATGAGCATGCGTTGTGCAGTTCCTACGCACGCTCGTAAGTTCGCGAATTTTCAATATTTGCACTCCAATGACTTCCAAATACCTAAACAGCACATAGAAGCAAGCAACACTTGGCACTGACAAATGCTTGTACTTCTTTGTCACTGATGTTTTAAGCCATGTCCAAGTGCCAAATACCTGCAAATACCTGCAAGCGAGCGTTTGGCATTGACAAATGCTTGTCTTATTTTGGACAGTGTTGTGCTACCTATGTCCCCAGTGAGCATTAGTGGCCCTATTCTATGGTAAACAGAATATCAATCAGACACAGGCTGCTCAGTTTTGCTTCTGCTGCATTCTGGAACATGAGTAAAAACTTAATTCTGCCATGAAACAGAAAGAGCACTTCCGTCTCTAATTCCTTCATCCAGAAGGTCCACTCGCTAAGACAAGTTGACAGAGAAATGAAACATGCTATACACAAACCGCTAGAAAATTTACTGGAATACAAGCAAAAAAAAAGAAAAAATCAAACTGATCACACACCTTTAGTAGTCACACACAACCCTATGCTAACACCCCTTCAGTAAATGATTAATGAACTACAACCCATGCTGAGTGAATATAAAAGACTTAGAGACATTTTCCTGAACCACCTATCATTGTCTACTGGCAGTCCCAACCTTTCTAACATAATAATTTCTAGTAAACTTCAAACAGATCACAATAACTGTAAAACAAGGGGAACAACACTGTGCAGCAATACAATATGAAAGACCTGCACCAACATACATACCCAGACCACAATGAAAACAGGACACAGTAGTACAATAAAAATATATGGATCCTATACCTGTCTATCAAACAATGAGGTTTACCTAATGCAGAGTAAATAGTGCACAAATGGATGCTATATAGGTAAATAAGGCAACCAGTGCAAACCAGGACAACCCATCAGTGGCACACAATATTAAACCAGGTTGTCAGCATACCAGCAGGACAGCATTTTCCCCACATCATTCCCTCTTGGACCTGTCTGTACTAATACTTAGAGCCAACATCAAAAACACACAGGAGAGAAGGACATGGAATTAAAATATATCAAACAATTTACCTGGAACTGTAGTGGGCTCAGTCAAGACATTGGATTTATGTCACTCTATGGAAAACTCTGTAATACTGAATGTTTCTTTATGTATTTTTTTCTTTCTTTCTGTGTCCCCCCACCCCCCACACTTTATGTATCTCAGGTAATTACTATATCCTGTGGTCCTGTCAAGAAACTTTTTACATTAACATTTCAAGGCACCCATCCAGCCTCTTTTTTAAATATTTTCGCACTTCCTGCAAAGCATACCCTCGCAGCTGTAGACCTGTCCCTGTGCATTGTCCACCCACCCTTCCTTTTAAGACTTCTCACAATCCTGTCATAAATTATCTTGAAACCATGCATCTCACTGTATAGAACAGCTTTTGCTTACTTTGCTATTGCATACCTGATGAAGGGAGATGTTGGGCCCTCAAACTTGTGTACTGTACCACCTTTGCACAAGACATATGTTGACCCAATAAAAAGTATCAAACTGTCTGGCAAAGGTTAAACAAGAAAGAAAGCAACCCAAGGGGAGATGGTGATCACTGAGGACTCAGTCTGCCAGGTGTAATTTAGATCGCCCTGGGGATCAGCAGTGACAGAATGCAGGCTCTCCTGGATGCATTAAAAGATGGCTTCCTTGTTCAAGGGATTGCAGATGCGGAGTCAGTGAGGGAAATGCAACCCTAGATCTCCTGCTGACAGTGACTACATGAGGGATATTAGCACAGAAGATCATCTTGGAAACAGCGACCACATTTTACTGTGGTTTGCTGTTGAGCTAGCCTGGGAGCACTCAACCTTCAAAACACATGTCCTTTATTATGTTTGCTTGCTCCAATGCACAAAGCAAACATACTGTGGCTACTTGCAGAGTAGGGGCTGGGAAGGTGTGCCACTGCAGCAACCAATGCAGCTGAGCCTGCAGGAGGTGTGCAAGTGACAAGCCAAAGAGGAGCAGGATGTCGCTGATGCTGCTTAACCTGGATGATGGGCAGAAACTTTGTGTAGTTGAAAGGATGCAACTACACCTATCACAGTGCGACTGCATACTTTCATTTACTAGAGGAAACCCAGCAACCAGCTGAACAGTGTCATCGTCAGCATGCTCCTCATATCCCCCCCCCCATGTCCTGCAGTTATACCCACACACATATACTGTAGAGGAACTGGCCAAGCTGACTAGGCTTTAAGGTTAAACTTGGGATTCTCACATATTACCTCCAGATTTATCCAGTGTTGCAGCAGGTTCCACCACTGCGGTTTGACAGTAAACTTGTCAACTGCCTTTACAGCGATGGCACAATGCCAACAGTTTATACTGTGCCCTGAGGAAAACAGTGTTTTTTTGTGTGGGGCTGTGCCCCCAGCACCCCAGCACCCTCCGCCCCCCCTGTATTTTTAAGTAACCAACTCCAGGGTGGAGTTGTTTCAGGAAGGAGGCGCAGGTCCCGAAGATGCTGTGTCAGTGTACCGCAGGACCATTATAGCGAACTGCCAATTTTGACACTGTAATGTTCTTCGCAGTGTTAGTTTCATGGTAACATCAGCATACTGTTGCAGCAACCAACCCTGTGCAAAATGAATGAGCATAGAGTAAACAAAAAGCTTGTACTGTACTGCTACTGAGCTTCAACAGTGGCAGAAATGCAGGCTCCATCTCCTTTCCTAACACACACCTACAGCACCCACAGGTTCCCAGTGCATGGCTTTGTGCACTGTCTGTTTGACAAGGCAAATCATGCATGTTATAGTAGTGCCTGCAAGAAGCTGTACGTGTATTTCTGTTTTTTAAATATTTCTGCTTATATTTCAGTATTCACTTAACCAGTTACTTAAAAATATGTTAAATGACCATGATACAGTCCTCTTTCACTATACATGTTGTCATTAAAAAAAGTTTCTGGCCTTATTGTAACTACTGCCATGGACTAGGCACTCGATGTGCCAAGATTACAATTACAGATGGCAGGCTTTAAATAGAAAGATATAAAAGGATCGTGTTTCAAGCCTAAACCTTCAGTAGTGAGCAATTTCATTTGAATAAGCTTTGTTTTTACACGTGTCTTTGTTTTAGCAGGATCACTTTTTTCAGAAAACACTCTGAATGGGCATCTTTCAAAACAAGTGGCACCTGACTCTCTACAACTAAAGGTAACATGGCACTTCAGAGTTGGCCAGACTCATGCGAGAAGTGCCTGTTTTCCTGAAATAAGTCCAATAATATCAACTAAGCATATTGTACATTAAGAAAAAGGGGTGATCATCAACTCACATGCAACAAGCAGCACAAATGTCAATAATTAGTGTCCCCGCTTCATAGTAAGAAACCTACCACCAGTCCTATCATTGTAGGCAGTAATTCCATATCACAAAGTGCAAATGCTGCTTGCTGGATCCTATGTGAAGCTTTATTATAAAAAGGTTCTCAGAAATTCTGCAAAGTGATTGGCTGTTAGGATTCCAACAGCCTTACATTAATCCATGTTACACTGTCATGTACAGCCTGATCACAATGGCACATGGATTCTTCCTGTCAGCATTCCATCCTCGAGCATTGCTGAATGTGTGGAATGATGCATTCTGAGTTTGAACCAGCATTCTTAAACTGCTGGTGGAAGAACTATTTTATTAAAAATCTCCCTCTAAATGAGGAAACATTCAAAAAGTATTCATTTAACCCTCTTCTTTTGGAACAATTTTTTATAATAGCAATAAGGCACTTCCAGGAGTTAGATTAACAGTCAATCAACCCTAGGGGCAATATGGAACTTAGCTGTGCCTTGTGCCACATTATACCCCTAGTGGGTATTAACAGACTGTTAATCTAACCCCTGGTCATCACTTATTGCTTAATGAAATAGTGTCTTTGCAGTTTTTGTACCTCTTTACATAAACTGGGTGAGCACATTCCAGGAAGAGCTGTCCTATACCTACCTGCATGATTTCTGATTCTGTTTATGATGAGACAAAGTGATTATGAATCCAAAATGTGCAGTTTTATGAAGGTAATCCCCATTTAATTCAGATGTGAGTTACATTTTTTACGAGCATAATAGCCAAAAACCAATAAATGAGGGTGGTAGCCAAAAACCAATCACTGATGCCACTGTTAGATTTTAGAAATGACAACATCATTTGAAATGTTATCGTTATACATGGCTGAACATATCTATCTACTTTTATCTTTGGGGTGGGGGTCCTGAAAACAGTAATCATCAACATGTTAATGGTCTGGATGAAAATGCTGTGTTCCCTCTAAATCTTGTACCAATATGAGAAGTGACTCCATGATCCCTAGTTTGAAGAGATACTCTTTGATGTACTGTATGCCTTCTCAGATGCTACGTATGTTGTTTTTTTATACAGAAAGTAATAAACATAAAGTTAGAAAAGCAATCATCAACATGAAATAGTTTTGTCTGCAAGCTGTGGGGGTTTTCCTGCTGTTTTCTGTCTCCTGCTAGCTGATCCCTACAGCTACACTACGTGTTATATTTAAGTGATTTGCATGGGTGCAGTTTTAGGAGCGTCTGTGAAACTGTGAAGTGTGACCTGAATGGCAGCTATCAATCAGACAGGATGCTGCAAGAATCACAGTCTTTGAAAACTGAACTCCAGTTACTAGGTTATGTTATGCATTGAGAAAGAGTTTTCTACAGGGCAATATCAAATTCAGAACATCCAGAAATGTATTATGTATCCAATCCAGTATTATGAAGCCACTGGTTTGGTTTCTTCTGACTGGGCTGCAGCATGTATTTTGATTTGGAGCCTCCATAAGGAAATTGAATAAAATATGAAAATGAGCACTACAGTAATGTTCTACAATAGGTATCACGTCAAATCCTTGCGGACAAAAGGGGCGTGGTCAAGTGAGCGCTGTCAAAATGTTGAAAGACAGAGCAAGGGAGAACTAGTGACACCACTGGCTATCCTTTTTAACAGATCAAGGGAGGATGGTGTAGTACCTGAGGAATGGAGAAAAGTGGATGTGATTCCCCTTCACAAAAGTGAGAACAAGACAGAGGCAGGAAACTACAGACCTGCCAGTTTGACCTCTGTGGTAGGGAAAGTTATGGACTCACTTCTGAAGGAAAGAACTGTTGAGTACCTAGAGGCTAGTGGGGCACAGGACCCAAGGCAGCATGGGTTCACAGTGGGAAGGTCATGTCAGATGAATCTAATAGATTTCTTTGACTGGGTGACCAAAGTAATAGATCAGGGAGGGGCTGTGGACATGGCCTACCTAGACTTTAGCAAGGGATTTGACACAGTCCCACACACAAGATTAATAACTAAATTAACCAGCCTGGGAGTGGGTCCCAGGTTGGTAGCCTGGGTAAAACATTGGCTGGACAACAGGACACAGAAGGTAATTGTAAAAGGAGTTCACTCTGAAGAAAGGGAGGTTACTAGTGGGGTACCGCAGGGTTCAGTACTGGGTCCAGTCCTTTTTAATGTCTTTATAAGTGACATTGCAGAGGGACTGGAAGGAAAAGTATGCCTCTTTGCAGATGACACAAAGATCTGCAACAGGGCTGATACACAAGGAGGCACAGAAAGGATGAGAAGGGACTTGGCAAGGTTGGAGGAATGGTCAGAAGCATGGCAGCTTAGACTCAATGCAAAGAAGTGCAAAATAATGCACCTGGGATACAAAAACACAGGGGAAGATTACACAGTGGGGGTTGGGGGGTAGTAACAACAACAAACATGGAAATGGACCTGGGGTAATCATATAAGATGACCCTTAAAGTTGGCAAGCAATGTGAGAAGGTAGTAGGGAAGGCTGGGGGGATACTGGGATGTATAGGGAGAGGCATCACCAGCAGAAAACAGGAAGTTGTTATCCCTCTGTACAGACAGTTGGTGAGACCCCATCTGGAGTACTGTGTCCAGTTCTGGGGACTCCATCTCCGCAAGGACATAGACAGGATGGGAGCAGTTCAGAGTAGGGCAACTAAAATGGTGTAGGGTCTGCAAGAGAAGCCAAATGAGGAGAGACTAAAGGAGCTTAATATGTATACCCTTGAGGAAAGGAGGGAGAGGGGGGACATGATAGAAACTTTTAAGTTCCTCAGTGGAATCAGCAAAGTTCAAGAGGGTAGCATCTTTCATAAAAAGAGATGTGCAAGAACAGGGGGACACAATTTGAAGATAGCAGGGAGACGGCTCAGGGGAAATGTGAGGAAGTATTTTTTCACAGAGAGGGTGGTGGACGCATGGAACAGCCTTTCTGAGGAGGTTGTGGGGTCTAAAACTGTAGGAGAATTCAAGAATACATGGGACAAACATAAGACAAGTGGGGGGTAGGAAGAAATAGGCTGTTGGTTAACTAGGATCTGCAGCTTATCTTGTAGGTAGGGAAATGGGCAGACTAGGTGGGCCAAGCGGTCCTTATCTGCCATCAAACTCTAAGTTTCTATGTTTCAGTGCCATGTACACAGTAACAAGATGCCTTAACTGCATGGCTGCCCCTTACTTACAGTTTCACTAGAGTTTTGATTCATGATGTCGTGGTGTGGGAATAGTAAATCTGTACTTTCCCAGAATTTCAGTGTTTTTCAGTTTAGCTGTGTTTCCTCTGCACGGTCTTTCTTTGCAGCATTTTATGCACTCTGTTATTTGCCGCTGTGTTTTGCATTCCACACACCTGACGTGGAAACCTAGTGGGCAGCACCTTTTATTACAAAACCTGCACTGTGCATTATTAAGTAGCTGATAATACAACTGGAATTTAATAAATGACAAAAAGAGTAGCTACCACACTGAATGTACAGTAGACCACTGACCAAATCTGGTTTTCTGAAAATCTAGGAAGCCTGCATTATTATTGCACAGCTGTAGTGCTAAGTCATAGGAATATAGATATTGCAAAGTTATACAGTTTTTGTTTGTGTGGCTTGGCAGGTAATCAAACTTTCATAGTGTTAGTGATCAGGTATATGATATTTTGCTAGTTCATAATCATGTGACAGAGACATAGGCAGGATGTTCAAACAGAGTCACATAAACAAAACTCCAGTTTTTTCAATTCAACTTGTCTTGATCATAAGCTTGGGGTCATAAAAAGACTGTTGAACATGTAGGGCAACAATGTCAAAGAACAATGAAGTTATGAAGAAATGTAATATTTTTCCAGTGTTTACTCATGACTTTATTTTTGCACATTTTGGTCCCAAATTTTCAACATAGTCCTTGTGTTGCCTGACTTCATGAACATGATCAGTAGCATTTTTCAACGACCACGTTAGCAAAGATATTCTGTGAACCTGGACTAAGCTCAAAGATATGAATTTTCTAGCTGCTGCAACTGAAACTAAAAATTGAAGCTAAGTATTTGGAAACTTTCTGGTAAGCTGTTTTTGTTGTGAAGTGCTGACCTGTCTGTTGCAACGGTTCTGTGTGTGGATATCACAAAAGTCTGAAGCCCTGGTATGTGCACTCCTTGCTTGTTTCTTAAGAGATGAGTCACCACAATTATCTTTGACCCTCCAAATAATGTTTTTGCTGTCGCTACACTAAATCACCTTTCAGACAAGATTTAAAAAATTCCACTTATCTTCATCATAAGCTGGGGTGAGAAAAAGTCAATGTTGAAAATTATGGATAAAAGCAAAACAAAATAAAACAACAATGAAGTTTTGAAGAAACACTGAGGGTGGGATATTCAAAGGGGATGCGCATGGTGCTGAAGTGTTGCACCATGCACAACCCACTGATACACCCTGATGCGATATTCAAAGGTGGATGGTGCACTGCGCAATTCTTGATGCTCCAGGGCACATCAGTAATGTATGTGGTGCAAGTGCCGGGGGCATGCCCATGCATATGCGGCACATCCTGATATTCAGCCTGGGATGTGCCGCACATACACAGGCAAAAACCTGCTTTCCACTGCAGGGGGGGGCAAAAATGTGCCTGTTAAAAGCAGGAACAAATCCTGGCCACCCACAGGTGAGCTGCCATATTGCAGGGCACAACACAGCAGCCACCAGCTGTGGGTGGCCACCCGCCAACCCAGAACACAGTCTACATGCTCCCTGCCCAGGGAGCGTTGTGCCCCCCCATCTCCCAATCGTGGGCATATAAATATATTATCCCTGGTGGTCCAGTGGACTCTATCCCATCGCCTGATTGTGGGCATATCATATTTAAACCCCGGTGGTCCAATGGACCTGCTTCCCTGCCCGATCGCGGGCTGTAGTTCAGATCACTTTCCCTGGTGGTTCAGTGGACCTGATCCTCATCCCGATCACGGGCAAAGGAAACTATATATCCCTGGTGGTCAAGTGGACCCGATCCCCAGCCCAATCACGGGCTTTAGTCATAACTATAATCCCTGGTGGGCCAGCGATACCCCACTCCCCACCCACCTACTCAGACCCGCCCCTGTCCCCGGTCAGCGTTGAGCAGCATCCCCCCAGCAAACCGCCTGGCCGCCCGCTGACTGACAGTGTCGTCCACTGTGTGGGCCAATGGGCGTGCAGACTTGTATTGTACTACACAGTCCCAATATGCGAATGGTTCATTCATATTTTGGGACTGTGTAGTACAGCATGGTCTTCATGCTTTCCATAGTTTTAAATTAAACATTCTCAGTGCATTTGATGCCGATTTCATTTTAGATGTTAACAATGTACAATGATCTTTCCAGTTTGTATTATGAAAAGAACGTATACCAAGATAATCATGATTGTCAGTTATTATTTTTTCTTTACTGATTATAACCCAAAAATGACCAGTTTCATTTTTTCTAGGTTAATGACCAACTCATTTTCTTTACCTAGAGGTGCAAATTTATTTATTTTTCTTTTTAACCCCATCAAGGAGGTGCAAATTAGGACCAAATTGTCCGCATAAGCCAGTAAAGGCACTCTATTATCCCCAATTTTTGGTATGTGAAATTCCAAGTCCTGAAGACTGTTCAGTATAGAGTTAATATATAAATTAAACAGTGTGGGGGCTTCAGGTGAAGCTACCTCTGGCTGGAAGCTGCAATACTGAACATCGGATTTGCAAGAAAGCGAGTTGTGCTCACAACAGAGGGAGGTGAACCTTACAATTGTCTTTGGTTTGTAGCAGATATTCTGCAGGTGGAGGCTACTTCTAACTGAAAGGTGAAATAAGGAACTTAGAATTATCAGGAAAAGACAGTCTTTCAAGCAACAGAGGGAGGTGGATCTAGCTTTACTTTTGTTACAATTCTTTAGATTTTCAGTGCAGGAAGAGTTTAAAGCACAGCTGACTTATTTTGGGGCTGCCTGCTTTCAGAGCACAAACCACCAGGCTGTTTTGGGGCTGGGGAGGTTTACCTGTGTCTGACTTGGATGTCTGGATTTTTCTCTGTTTGATTAGCAGGGTATTTTCTCTGTCAAATTGTTGTGTAGGGCATCTTGCTGACAGGAAGACACTCATCGCAGCGGTGGGTCAGAGCTTTGGGTTCTGACATAATTTCCTCAAGATGCATATCACTGTCATATCCTCTCTAGCACACTGCACTGACAATATAAGCATACACATTGTATAATATATATTTCTATATAACAAACCAATCATACACACACACACACACACACACACACACACACACACACACACACACACACAAAAGTAGATAAACATGCGGGGAGTAGTGCAATGTAATGGCTGTGGGGCAGCAGTCTTCAGGAGCCTTTCTGGGCTGAGATGCTGCCTATTTGCAGACAACTCTCTGCCCTGAGGAGGAAGTTGCCCATCTTCAGGCCACACTGGACAGTAATGGAAACCTTCCCCAGGCCACACTGGACAGTAGGAGGAACCTCCCCACCAGGGAGCACCAGAGCCACCACCACTACCTCAGAGGTTGTGAAAAGCACAGCAGTTGGACCACAGTGGGCTCAGAGGGTAGGATTGGTGGAACAGAGGCACACCCAGTCAGTTGTTCACTCCACAATCCATACACCATTCTGGGAGCATAGCTCCCTATGGATACACCACAGAGGAGACTAAGGAGGCTGAGGACAACTGTCACAGGGAGACCACAGGAAGGAGGCAGAGGACACCACAGGAAAGGAAGCAGCTCCTGGTGGGAACTCAATTAATAGAGGGATAGAACTGGGGAAGCAGGGAAAACTGAGTAGCAGCCTGCCTGGTGCCATGGCTTGGAGGGACAGGAAGCGCATCCTCAGGATCATGAGAACAGCTGCACAGCAGTCTGAGCTGGACGTCATTGTCCACCTAGGGACAAATGACTTGGCTCATCATGAGATTAGAGCAGTGCAGGAGGACTTTCTAGAGTTGGGGAGGGGCCTAAGACAAGTAGCACACACAGTATCCTTCTCAGAGGTGCTGCCTGTCAATGGCATGGGTGAGGTGAGGGTACTTTGCACCATGCAGTTTAATGAATGGTTGAAAAAATGGTGTGGAGCACAGGGTTTGGCTTCATTGGGACTGGGGTTCCACCTGGAAGGACACCAGCCTATACTGGCAGGATGGTCTGCATCTGTCCAGGAAGAAACAAGTCTTTGAGCAATCAGTTTAAATGGTTCATTGTGAAGCTTTTAAACTAGTCAAGGGGAGGCACTGATAAGCAGCAGGAAAATCCCAGCCTCTCCCTACAAAACAGGGTACTAAATGAGAAAAAGACTGAGGTAGAAAGGTCAGTGGGGGATGCTGTAACAGAAGGTAAAGCCATCAAAAAATGGAGAGCAATGAGTACCAATGCCCGTAGTCTGAGTAACAAGCTTCCTGAATTAGTGGCCTTGATGGAGGAGGAACATCTGGATATCGTGGCAGTCACAGAAACATGGTACACACAAAACCATGACTGGGACATAAACATACCAGGATACATTATCTACAGGAGGGACAGAGAGGGTAAAAGAGGAGGAGGAGGAGTAGCTCTTTACATAAGGGAAGGAATCAAAGCAACAGAACATAAGGGTAAACAGGGAGGAGGAAAAGCACTGTGGGTAAATTTGAGACAGGCAATGGCACCACAATCCGCACAGGGTTGTATATCTGAACCCCACCTTCTCAGGGGAGGAAATGGACAAGGAAATGATAGATTGTATACTTAGAATGGCAGAAAAGGGAGATATTGCTGATGGGTGATCTGAATATGCCAGATGTTAACTGGAGTGCAGATGCAACAGCCACTTCGAAGAGTGGGGTTATTCTAAATGCCCTACAGGGGGCATACCTTAGACAACTAGTTATGGAGCCCACTCAAGAGGGAGCAATCTTAGACCTTGTTCTTTCAAATGGAGATGGAGAAAGGATCACAGATGTAGAAGTGGGTAGCCATCTGAGAACTAGCGACCATCGAACAGTATGGTTCACAATAACACAGCAATAGAGTCAAGCCATACAAAGGCAAAAGTACTGAACTTTAGGAGGGCTGACTTTGCCAAAATGGGTGAGTGCCTAAGGAATGCACTAGCAAATGGGCAGGAAGGAGGGTGGAAGAACAATGAGAATAATAAAACTGCCATCACAGAGGTAACAAGCCTTTGTGTGAAGCAAATAAACAAAACAAAACGATGTAAGAAACCACTATGGTTCTCAAAGGAAGTGGCAGTGAAGGTTCAAGAGAAAAAGAAAGCATTCAGGAAGTACAAGGAATCACAGAAGGAGCAGGACAGAGTATCAGTTAAAGCAAAAGGAAGCTGGGAAGGTAGTCAGAACAGCAAAGGCCCTAACCGAGGAAAAGATAGCCAACTCAGTAAAGAAGGGGGATAAAACCTTTTATAGGTACATCAGGGAGTGAAGGAAGACCAATGGAAGGATAGTGAGGCTTATTTAAGGGGAGGGAGGGTGGGCAGAGGGTGACTGTGAAAAGGCAGAGATACTAAACAAATATTTTGCTCAGTATTTACAAATGAAGAGGGAGATACCTAAAACAAACAGAAACACTCTGGATACAGAAGTTGATACCAGCCCATTTACAGAAGAAGGGTTCTGAAAGAACTCTCTTAAAACTGAAGGTGGACAAAGCAATGGGGCCTGATGGGATTCATCCCAGAATTCTAAAAGAACTAAGGGTAGAACTAGTGACACCACTGACTACACTCTTTAACAAATCATGGGAGGATGGGGTGGTACCCGAGGACTGGAGGACAGCAGATGTGATTGCCCTTCACAAAAGTGGGAGCAAGGCAGAAGCAGAAAACTACAGACCTGTTAGTTTAACCTCAGTGGTAGGGAAAATGATGGAATCACTTCTGAAGGAAAGAATTGTCAAGTATCTAGAGGCCAGAGGGGCACAGGACCCAAGGCAGCATGGATTCACAGCGGGAAGGTCATGCCAGACAGAATCTGATAGATTTCTTTGACTGGGTGACCAAAGTAGTAGATCAGGGTGGGGCTGTGGACATGGCTATCTAGACTTTAGCAAGGCATTTGACACAGCCCACACAAAGATTAATATACATGTTAGCCAGCCTGGGAGTGGGTCCCAAGATGACAGCCTGGGTAAAGAATTGGCTGGAGAATAGGACACAGAGGTAATAGTAAATGGAGTCCACTCTGAAGAAAGGGGGGTTACTAGTGGGGTACCGCAGGGTTCAGTATTAGGACCGGTCCTCTTCAATGTCTTTATAAGCGACATTGCAGAGGGACTGGAAGGAAAAGTATGTCTCTTTGCAGATGACACAAAGATCTGCAACAGAGTTGATGCACTAGGTGGGGTGGAAAGGATGAGAAGGGACTTGGCAAGGTTAGAGGAATGGTCAAATGTATGGCAGCTTAGATTCAGTGCTAAGAAGTGCAAGGTAATGCACCTGGGAAACAAAAACCCAGGGGAAGAGTACACAATGGGGGGTGAGATACTAACAACAACAAAAATGGAAAGGTACCTGGGGGTAGTCATAGCAGATGACCTAAAGGTGGGCAAGCAATGTGAGATGGCAGCAAGGAGGGCTGGGGGGATACTGGGATGCATAGGGAGAGGCATCACCAGTAGAAAACAGGAAGTTATTATCCCTCTGTACAGACAGCTGGTCAGATCCCATCTGGAGTACTGTGTGCAGTTCTGGAGACCCAATCTCTGCAAAGGCATAGACAGGATGGAAGCTGTCCAGAGGAGGCAACTAAAGTGGTGCAGTCTGCACCAGAAACATATGAAGAGACTTAAAGAGCTTAATATGTGACTCTCGGGAAAGGAGGGAGAGGGGGACATGATAGAAACTTTCAAGTACTTCAAGGAATCAACAAAGTCCAAGAGGTAGCATCTTTCAAAAGAGGTGTGCAAGAACAAGGGGCACAATTTGAAGATGGGAGGGGCAGCTCAGAGGTAATTTAAGGAAGTATTTTTTCACAGAGAGGGTTGTGGATGCATGGAACGGCCTTCCGGAGGAGGTTGTGGAATCAAAAACAGTGGTGGAATTCAAGCATGCATGGGACAGTCATAAGGCAATTCTAGGGGGTGGTGGTAGGAAGAAGTAGGCTGCTGGTTAACTAGGATCTGCAGCTTATTCATTAGGTGGGGAAATGGGCAGACTGGGTGGGCCAAGCAGTCTTTATCTGCCGTCAAATTCTACGTTTCTATGTTTAAAGTGCACCCCTGGTGCACTCCTAAATTTGTTTTGATAACAGACGTTAGTGAACCCTTGTGGTTGTACTGCACTTGTATCCACGTTTCATTGTGCAATCTGATGATTACATCTAAAAAAGCACTATCCATCCTATAGTCTTATAGTTTATCCCACAACAGGGACCTGCTAATGCTGTCAAAGGCAGCAGTGAGATCTATGAAACAACAGTAAAACTTGCTGCCCTTGATAGTCATGTATTTCCATATTAGATGTCTTAAAACAAAACAATGTTGTACTGTTGACCTTCCTGATCGAAATCCAGTTTGATATTCACTCATGATGTTATTTTCATTAATCCAAATGTAAATATGCTGTAATAGTATCTTGCAAAATATCTTTTGGGACACAGTGTTTCTTCATAATGCTGGATGTTCCAGCTGAGATAGAAGTCATTGCTACTGTATTGGTTCTGAATTTGAGCCATTTCTTCAACACTGTGTACTGCAACAGCAGGGGGTCAGGGGTGACACAGACGCTATGCAGTAGCATAGAAACATAGAATTTGGTGACAGATAAGGACTACTTGGCCCATCCAGTCTGCTAATTTTTCAATGCTATACAGTCATTGCAGACCCTACTTGATCTCTGGCTCCCCCCCATGCCACACACATACTTCTCACTAAGATTCTTTTGTGCCTGTCCCATACATGCTACACCACTGTTTTCACCTCCACCACCTACACTGGAAGACTGTTCCAGGCATTCACCACTCTTTCAGCGAAGAAGTACTACCTCACATCTCTCTTGAATTTACCCCTTCAAGTTTTGCAGCATGTCCCCTTGCTCTTGTACATCTTTTCTTCTGCAAAATACTCCCCTTCTGTACCTTATTTACCCCTGTGAGGTATTTATAGGTCTCTATCATATCACCCCTCACTCTTCTCTCTTCAAGGGTGTACATACTGTGGTCCTTCAGTCTCTCCACATGGGGCTTTGGGTGCAGACCCTGCACCATTTTTGCTGCTCTCCTTTGGACTGCCTCCACTCTGTCTATGCCTTTTCTGGGATGTGGTCTTCAGAGCTGGACCCAGTATTCCAGGGGGTGGGAGCCTCACCAGGGATCTATATAGTGGTAATACTACCTCCCTTCTTCTTTATTTATTTTTATTTATATCTTTGATAACTGGGTGGGTGCACTGATCCAAAGGACCGTTTTCAGGCACGACCCGAGCTGCAGCATGGCACATTAAGCAATACAGGCGTGGAGAACAACAGTAAATACAAGCCTCAACATGAGGTGTTAGGCAAAGGGAGAACAGCACTGTTGCCAAGGTATACACAGAGACACAATGTTCTTCCAAAATCACAGACTTAGAATAAGTTGTTGAAATGACTGACTGTACAGAGGATCTCTTCATAAAGTGCTGTATTCTTTATTTAAATATGCAAATTAATAATATCTAGGGTGGTCTTAAAACAATAACTCTGTGCTCCCTCCTGCTTACTTCCTTGTTCCCGGCTTCACATCCTACGTCACCTGACACATTTTGCATTCCAGTGCTTTCTCAAAGGTTTGAGAAGAACGTTGTGTCTCCTTGTGTGCCTTGGCAATGGTGCTGGTCTCCCTTTGCCTAATACCGCTATTACTTATTGACTACAGCACAGCTGTCCCAGGTACGGTTGCAACTCTGCTTGTTTACAACCTCAACATGAGGTTCAGAAAATTACAGAACAAAGGGTCATTACATAAAGTGCAGTTATATAAGATGCAAGGTGCCAAAAAATGGCCAGCATACAAGTCAAAAATACATAGTTACAGGCCAGGCAACAGACTGAAATACAAGTCACAAAACACAGAGGCCAAACATAATTCTCAGATGGGATACAAGAAGTGCAAAATGCATTCAGGTACACTAATAGCGCGCAGGTCAACAATCAGATTGGAACTTGGAAATTGAGTAGAACACTTCCCTTTAGCAAATAAATGTTTGTAATAGCCCTCCCTATGCACTCCAACATCCCACTGCCCTACCCATTACCTTGTCACACTGCTTGCCACCTTGAGATCATCAGATATGATTACTGCCAGTCCCCTTTCCTGTTTGGTGACTGTTAATATCTCTTTTTCCATACAGTACTCTACCTCTGGATTTCTATGTGCCTTAAGTTCAGAATTGTCCACTTTTTTGCACTGAAACCCAGCTGCCATGCTATTGACTACTCCATGAGTTTTCTCAGGTCTTTTCACATTCTCTCAGCCTCTTCTGCAATGTCCACCCTATTGCAGAGTTTGGTGTCATCTGCAAATAGGCAGACCTTCCCTTCCAGCCTATCTGCAATGTCATTTATAAAGACATTAACCTGGTCCCAGTACTGATCCCTGCAACACCCCTCTGGTTACTCTGCCTTCCCTGGAGTGAACTCTCTTTACCACAACCCTCTGTCACATATCTCTTGACCAATTTTATTTACTCAGTTTTTCACCTTTGGACCCACCCCTAAGCTGCATAGTTTCCTTATGAGCCTCTTATGTGGAGCAGTGTTGAAAGTCTTACTGACATCTAAGCAGACCATGTCCTCCAACCCACCCTGATCTATTTCACTGGTCACCCAGTCAAATAAAACTGTCAAGACTTGTCTGATGTGACCCTCCTAGTGAATCTGTGTTGCCTTGGGTTTTGTAACCCACCAGATTCAAGATACTCCACAGTCCTTTCCTTTAGAAGTGACTTCATTAGCTTCCCCACCAGTGATGTCAGGCTGACTGGCCTATAGTTGCCAGCCTCCTCCCTGCTATCGCTTTTGTGAAGTGGGACTATACCTTCCCTCCACCAGTCCTCTGGATCCATTTTAGTTTCCAGTGAATTGTTAAAAAGGACAGTCAGAGGTGCAGCCAGTATATCACTGAGCTCCTTCATTCCCCTTGGATGTACCTCATCTGGCCACATAGCTTTGTTCACTTTCAGATTTGCAAGTCCCTTCAGGACTCTCTCCTTTGTAAAGTGACTTGCATCAAGAGTACCTCCCTCTCTTCAGTGCCCCTGTTGCTTTCATATGTCCCACCCTCTTCCCCTTCCTCTGTGAAGACTGTGTAAAAATATTTGTTATGGGTATCTGCTTTTTCCTGATCCTACTCTGCACTGTCCCCACCTACCCTAATTAACCTCACAACCCCTCCTCTAGTCTTCCTCTTTTCACTCATATACCTAAAAATTGTCTTGTCCCCTTTTGTTACCCCTCAGGCTATTCTTTCCTCAATCTGTGCCTTTGTGTTCCTCACCACTTTATCTGCCTCCCTCTGCTGATACATCTCCCTGTCCTCTACTTTCTCTGTCTCTTTATAGCTCTTGAAAGTTACCATCTTAGATTTTACCTTTTTGGCCACTTCCTTTGAGAACCATAGCAGTCTTTTTTTCCTCTTGTTTTTGCTCAGTTCCTTTACTCAGAGGTATCTTACCTTCACCATGACTTCCCTAAGCTTAGCCTGCTGTTCTTCCACCTCATGCAGGTCATTCCCCTGCTAAGTTGTCTCTGAGGCATTCACCCATTTAAAAAGAAAATCTGCCCTTCTGAATTCCAGGACCCTCATTTGGTTTGCTTTCACCACCACCTTAATGTTGAAACACACTGTACAGTGATCAATGATCCCCAAGTGGCTTCCCAATATGACATCTGCAATACTCTCCCTGTTAGTGAGCACTAGGTCTAATATTGCCCCATCACAAGTGGGTCCCCAGCTAGTTGCTTAAGAAATGCCCCCTGCAGGGAGTCCAAGATGTCCCTGCTTCTAGCTGAAGCTGTGACTAGGAGGCTCCAAGCTACATCTGGCATATTGAAGTTCCCCACCAGCAACACTTCCCCTCTTTCTACCATTGTGCCAGTGCCTTCCACCACTGCCTTATCTAAATTCTCCCCTGTGTTGGAGGCGTGCAGATCATGCCAGTGTGAATAGTGGCTTAATTTCCAGTCTCCAGGTTGCCATACAGTACCTCAAACCACTCCATTCCCTTGTGGATTAACTATGTCTCTTTAGCTTTGATATCCTCCCTTACATACAGCATTACCTCTCTTCCTTTCCTTCCCACCTTATCTTTCCTGAACTGAATATAATTCATGAATTTACAGTGTGACCAGGAAATGGACACTCTTTTGCTGGTTCTTCAGCCCCCGGATGAGGCTCAAAGACTATTTTCAAAGTAATGTGTTCTGGGGGCCCTTTTAAGAATCATAGACTTCACAACGCTTAAAAGTTTTTCAACCTTTTATTGATTCCTCCTACGTTTCACTCTGTACCAGAGCTTGTTCATGGGGTTCATTTTCTTCGTTTAATCTAGTTAAAAATATACATACTTTTATCTTTCCATTCTCAGTTTTTCTTTTTTACAAAGTTCAATTTATACATTTATTCTGTACCAACACATACCAATCCTACGGTTATCATCATCATGTTTTCTGTCCTGCTTTTTGTTCTTAGTTTAAACAGTCTGTATTAATCCTGTTTGGGGTATTTGTTTCTGTACTTTGCTCACATGTGCGAAAACACTCGGCACCTGGTTAAGATGTCATAACTAGGGTGACCGAGGTTAGCACAAAAACAGGCAAGTGGCAACAGTGCACAGGCCCACAGGAGAAGCAGCAAGTGTCTTTCACTGGACAGTAATGAATTTAAAGGATTTGAAGATAAAAAGCAAGGTGGAGGTAAGTCCTTAAAACTTAACAAAGCATTTAAGAATGTAAAAAGTAAACAGTTGTATACTAAGCAAGCTCCATGAATTGGCAAAGTAAAAAATGTTTGAATCATTTTATGTTTCAACTGTAAAGGACAAAGGCCAGAAAGTCACCCCCTTAAGCAGCTTAACAACCAAAATAAAGGTATGGCAATGCACAGTTAAAAAGTGGCAAGCCTGTTAAGCAACATAGAATTAGAATCATTTGCCAGCAAACATTTCAGTCACAGCAACCGTAAATGTCTTGCATTCTTCTTTTTTAAATTACAGAAGCAAATACCTCAGACAGGATTAATATGGACTGTTGTTTAAACTAAGAACAAAAAGCAGGACAGAAAACATGATGATGACAACCTTAGGATTGGTATGTGTTGGTACAGAATAAATGTATAAATTAAACTTTGTAAAAAAGAAAAAAGAAAAACTGAGAGTGGAAAGATAACATTTATGTATACTTTTAACTAGATTAAAAGAAGAAAATGAACCCCACGAACAAGTTCTGGCACAGAGTGAAACGTAGGAGGAATCAATAAAAGGTTGAAAAACTTTTAAGCATTGTGAAGTGCATGATTCTTAAAAGGGCAACTGAACTGAGTATAGCCTGGTATGGCCATTTCCCACTCATAGTTTCCTGTGCACCACAACTCAGTAATGGCCATAATATCCACGTCTGCCTCTGCCACGGTGGCCTCTAGATCCAGAAGTTTATTCCATAGACTTCTTGAGTGTGCACAAATGGCCTTCCACATTTTGCTAACACTCTGTCCGCTGTCCCCCTCTTATTTCTATTTGGCCATGTCTCCCTTCCCCTGTCTTTTTACAGCTCATGCTCCCATCCCCTTTTATTTTGACCAAAATGCTTTTTTCTTTATTTTATTTTTTATTTTATTTAAACAGCAGTTTGGAAAACCTTTGAGCCATAGGCTCATTTACAAAGGTACCTTGTCACAGTAAGACAAACCAAAATACACAGTATAGCAGTACAACACATAGGTATAACAGTAAATTAAGACATAGATACATCAAGCTGATACAGGTAGGATGGATGCAAACAATACCAGAGTTATGTCATCCTTAGCAGCTTAGTAATAAGCTTTGTCATAAGTATTGAGTACGGCTTTGACTAGCGGCAGTTACAGCATCGGGTGTTAATAAGGTGGTTCATGGGAAGTTTTGAAGCACGATATAGTTGGAGCTTGGGAGATGGAGGGGCAGTATGTTGAACCAGGAGGGGCCTAAAGCTGAAGACTCTTTGGCCGTGAGAGTCCTAGCTCTAGGGATAACAAGAGAGGTTTCCCAGAGGTCCAGTATGAACTAGTGGGACAGAGCGGCGTATGGTGGTGGTCAATCCTGGTGGGGAAAGCCCAAGGAGGGTCTTTTTTGTAAGGGTACAGGTAAGATATTTGAGGCACTCATCGAGATCAAGTACCAGTGCTTTAGCATACAGTAGACAGGTGTGTGTCATCCTAGGTGCTCCAGTAATTAACCTGCAGGCCTTATTCAGAGTAGTGCGAATTTTATGGAGTGCGGTCTGATCAGCAGCACCATACACCGGCAGTCCATAGTCCACTAGGGACAGGATAGAGGAGGTGACTGCGAGTCGAAGAGCCTCCGGGGGGAGGCAGTGTTTATACCGATGTAAGATGCCCAATCGGATATTAGTGGCAGTGGCTAGGGCAGTGATGTGTCCATGGAAGGAAAGGGAGGGGTCAAAATGGATCCCTAGGTATTTATAGGAGCAAACTTGTTCGAGTGGGAATGAGGACCCAGAGTGAATGAGGAGTTTGAAGTTGCAGGACTTGTTTTGGGGATGAGTGAAGAACATGGTTTTTTTTTTAAGATTTATCACCAATCTATGTTCCTTGAACCAGCCCTCGGCTTCAGTGAAGGACTTCTCAGCGAGTCCTGGAGGGCAATAGGGTTACGATTTGAGGCAAGATGACTGCATCATCAACGTACAATAGAATGTTCCCCAAGCAAGGCGTGGAAAGGTGTTAAGGTAAAGGAGAATAGTAAGAGGCCCAGAATGGAGCCTAGGGAACCCCAGAAAGATGGGACAGATGTCTGAGTAGGTCCCATTAATTTTTACACGCTGTGGCAGTCAGACAGATAACTGGTGCACCAGGAGATGAGCCCAACAGCAAAACCAGAGAGACTAAGGGCATCAAGAAGGAGGGATGGGAGACAGTGTCGAAAGCTTTTGAGAGGTCAATGAAGACAGCACCAGCCAGAGAACAGTGTCTAAGGAGGAGTGGAAAAGTTGGAGAACTCTCGGAGGCTGTGTTGGTACTGTGGCCCGCTCGGAAGCCATGCTGCTCAGGACAAAGGACATTGTAGGTGGAGAGGTAGTCAGAGATTTGAGAGGCCACTTTTTCCAAGGCCTTGGAGAGGGAGAGAATGGAGATCGGTCGATGGTTTCCAGCCACAGTCCTATCACAACCTTTAAAGATAGGGGTGACAGTGGCGACTTTCCAGGCAGTTGGAACCTTCCCCAGACAAAGAGAGTGGTTGATGAGGCATGTGAACGGGGTAAGGACTGTGTCTAAGACCAGCCGTAGGATACACCGATCCAGGGTGTCACTGCCTGTACTATTACTCTTGAGGGCAGTGACAAGGTGCGGCCTAAGTTCTTGGGCAGAAACACGGCGGAGGAGAAAATAAGGGCGAGAAAGATTTATGGCAGGTGCTGGGGGAGGAGGGTCAAAAAAATTTGTAGGGAGGATAGGGCTAAGGTCAGTGAATGAGGTGTTGAGGTGGTTGGCTATGAGGGCTGGGTCTGAGGAGATCACACCATTAATGTTGATCTGGGTGGGTGGTGGGAGTGCACTCCCATTTAACTGTTTAATGTTATCCCAGAAGGTTCTGGGATTCCCCATGAGGCAATAGTGAGGACCGATGGTGCTCAGACTTAGCCTTTCTGATGGCGAGTGCACTTGTTTGGGCGGCAGCATATAACCGCCTGTCATTGGGCCGCCAGTCTCAATGGCACGGTGCCATAGGGTTGTCCCTATGTTTGAGCTGGTGGATCAAAGCTGGGGTAACCCAGGGGCATTCTTCCTTTTAGAACCATGGTCAACACTGGGGCAAAGATATCACAGGCATTATTAAAAGTTTGGGTAAAGAAGGAGAGAGCTGTGTCGATGTCAGAAGTTGCCAGTATAGGAGACCAGTCAATTTGGGACAGAAGTTCCTTAAGTTTATCAGTCCACCAGGTATTAGGCGCTGCCAGCATGTGGACTGTGCTATGGGTTTGAGGGACTGAGGTTGACCAATGGAATAGAATGGGGAGTGATTGCTAAAGAGAGTCTGGGAGGACTTGTACATTGGGGATCCGATTAGGGTGGTTGGTGAGTACCACATCAAGCAGGAGTACTGGAGCTCTCTTGGGGTTAGTCCTGGTAGGGTGGGTAACTAGTTGCGTTAGGTCTATTGCAGAAAAGGAGTCTTGGGTAGAGGAGGAGGAGGGGTGAGCCAGTTGACATTTAAGTCACCCACCAGAATTTGATCAGCAGAAGGAGGTAGAGAGGTAAGGTATTCTGTAAGAGAGGCAATGGCCTGCGTTTGGTCCCTGGGGGGCACGTATGCAGTAGTCAGATAAAGGGGTCCCTTTAAAGGGTCAGGGGTTAGTTTCAGCGTAAGCGCCTGGGCCCTGGAGTCAAGGATGGGAGTGGGCAGGGCTAGTACGGGGAGAGATTCCTTGACATAAATAGCACAGCCGCGGCCCCGTCTCCCAACACAGTCGGACCAGAAAAGGGTGAAACCAGGAAGGGAGACTAGGGAGTCAGGGGAGGATTTCGACAGCCAAGTCTCAACCAGAGTGATGACATCAGGGTTAATTGATGTGACCAGGCATTGTAGTGAGTCAAACTTTTTTAGGAGGCTACAGATATTCATGGAGACCATGCATAGGCCTGTGGTGCTAGTTGGGGAGCTCCTGGTAACCGGGCCAGGGTTTGGATGAATGTTCCCTGACAGGTGTAGTAGCATGACTAACACCCTGGCTGGGAGATGGTGAGAGGTTTTCCTACACTTGACATGGGGGAGGAGGCTAAGGAGCAGGGGTGGGCAGGGAGGTACAGGAGGGAAAAAGCAAGAATAAAGACACCCAGAGTGTCTGAGGTGAAGAGAAAGCTAGGAGGAGGCAGGGGACAGGGACACACAGAGGTCCCAGGGGCAGGAGAGGAGGTTCAGGAGCAAGGGAGGGAGGTGCCAGGGCACAGTGTGGACTAGCAGATGGGTAAGTGGGTAAGTGCACTGCTAGTGGGGATAGGCACAGGCAGAGCATGTGGCAGGGCCAATACATTGTGGTGAGCAAGATCCCAGGGAAGTAGTGCTGTACAGGTAGGAGTAGGAAGTAGTGAGGGAGCATAGGTCCCTCTAGTGGCCAGCAGGTATAACCTGCAAATGGGAAAATGGGGAGATAGGTTCTGGGCAACAGGAAGTGATATCACCGGATGTGATGTCACGGGTGGATCCATAAATTGACAGCTGCCCTGGGTGGGAGGTGGTTGGGGTGGGAGGGGCAGGCCGGTGTGAGCGCCCGTGGGGCTAGCACCCCTCTGCAGGCATCAAGATGAAGAGAAGAGGCTCTCTTTACCTCGAAAGTTATCAGGCTGGAGATTTGGCTTCCTCAGCTACTCAGGTGAGCTGCTTGTTGCTTCAGTTGCTTGATTGTCCCGAGTGCCTAGCTTGGGGGGGGGGGGGAGCTGCCTATGTTGTGGAGAAAACAAAGCCTCTCATTACTATGCAGCGGGAGAATATGTTGTGACTTACAACTTATACAACTTATATGTTGTGATTTTTCACCCTGGAGGATTCACATCCCCTCAAGCCCTGCCTTCTTCCTGCTTCAGCCTTCTATCTGTGTAACTATTTTGTTCTTACAGGGTTTGCCTACAACTGTGTCTTTTAGTTTTGCTGTGGAGTAAAGAAAATGTTGAGAAAATATTTAACAAAGTATGGTTTTGAAGCTGAGGTAAAGTGGTTATAAATGTCATTTCTTGATGATATCACACTTACTATATTAGTTTAGTGTTGCTACTTCAGATCAGGTTAGTGTTGGTGCTTCATTTTATTTCCATCAATAAGAATTTTTATTAGATAGTCACCTCAATACATTAAGTAACTATACTGATAACAAAACATATTGAAATATCTCAGTACAAAGATAAAGAGTACATACTAGCCATTATATATGATTCATAAAACAATTCATCAAGAGGTCATCATTAATATAATGTCAAAATATAAGTATTTGGAATAATCATGAGATAACAAACTAATATAAAATATTTATCAGACAGAAAGATTAATTTCTTATATGGCAAAGACAAGAACACCTGTCCCTAGGTAACTATTTTCAATTGCCTATAAAATATTTAAGAGATTATTTTTATGACACATATAACATACAGGTTAATGTTTTATATTATTACTGTCAATAGCTGGCCCAAATAATCATTGCTCCCCTACTATATATGAACTGATTAATCCATGCAACTTGGATCAGACTGCAAGAATTACTTTTAATACATCTATCCTGCAATTATAATAGTGTTAAACATAAAGGCCCAGATATTCAAAAGGGTTGTGCATGGTGCAACAGTGTTGTGCCATGTGCAACCCACTGATGTGGCCCAGCACAATATTCAAAAGGGAAAAGTGCGCTGCACAAATCCTGATGCACCGGAGCGCATCAGTAATGTATGCAGGCACAGGTGGGGGGGGGGGGCGTGCCCATGCATAACCTGCACAGCCCGATATTCAGCCCAGGATGTGCAGAGCCATGCATGTGCAACCCCTACCTGCGCCAGCACAAAGTTAAGCCAAAAAAAAAAAGGAACAACTGATAGCCACCCACAGGTGAACTGCCGCATTGCAGGGTGCAACACGGCAGCTGCCACCTCTGGGTGGCCACCTGAGTTCCTGCCGCACCTGGCTGTGCCCCCCATGCCCCATCGTGGACATCTGTTTAAATAACCCTCCCAATATCCCTGGTGGTCCAGTGGACCGAGTGCTGCCCGATCGCGGGCATCTGTTTAAATAACCCCCCCAACCAATATCCCTGGTGGTCCAGTGGACCACTATGTGCCTGATTGTGGGCATCTGTTTTAAGAATGAGAACCCCCCCCATCCTATATCCCTGGTGGTCCAGTGGACCAATTTCCACCTGATCGCGGGCACCTGTTTTGAAAGAACCCCAGCCAACATCCCTGGTGGTCCAGAGGACCGCACTCAGCCTGATCACGAGCATCAGTACAGCAGAAAGCGTCCTATTACCTGGTGATCTAAAGTACCCCCTCCCCACCGCCCACTGGGCCCCACCGCCCGCTCCCTCCCAGTCCAGCCAGCAGGCGGAAGCACCCCACGCCTGCCGCCCGCGACTGACACCTCAGTAGGGCATGCAGCCCATACCATACTACATTCCAGATATGTGAATGATTTCATTCACATATCTGGAATGTGCTAATATGTATGAACTTCACCATTAGCTCACGCTGTGAACCAGTGGGCATGCACTTACCGAGGTGTCAGTGGGGGTGGTGTGGGCATGGCGGGTGGTGCTGCCATTGGCTGACTGGGGGGGAGGGGCAGGCTCAGTGGGCGGGTGAGGAGGGGGTACCCTAGACCACCAGGGTACAGGACGCTTCCGTTGTACTGATGCCCGCGATCAGGCAGAGTGTGGTCCACTGGACCACCAGGGATGTTGGCCGGGGGGTCTCTTTCTTAAAACAGATGCCCACAATCGGGTGGAAATCAGTCCACTGGACCACCAGGGATATAGGACTTTTTATCTTTACAGATGCCCTTGATCGGGCTGCAGGCATCGGTCCCAATGGCTGCTGCCTGGCAGGCGCCAGGCACAAGTCATCGGGGATCAGCGCACCTGCATGCAAATGGGATGCAAATGGATGTAATGACATGCAAATGGCCCCATGTGCCTTTGCATAAATTATGCCCCATTTGCATGTCACTTTTTGAATATCGCAGGTGCTGTGAATGGCGCAATGGCACTTGCACTAGCACATCTCCATGGTCCACTTTGGCCACTTGCGCTGGGGCAGTGCCACTGCGTCATGCACAGTGGGGGTGGCCAGGGTATGATATTCAAAGCTGCTGAGCCATAGCGGAGCTCTGTCGAATATCACCCAGGCCTCACCCCTACACAGCCAAGTTGAGCTGCACCCAGGCTTGCGCCACAGCCTGGCGCAGTTTGAATATCCAGGCCCAAATCTTCAATAAAGGGGTAAAGCGAATAAGAGTCTGAGGATAGATATAGAATGTGTTAGAATAGTACTTGGAAAAACTGAAGGTTCATCTGACTTGTGTGTTTTTAATTATTTTTAAGTATTGCTCACCAATGTGTTATGTATCTATTTCTAGTAACTTGACCTTAGATAGACTATTTCATCTACAAACAGCTTAGTTAAGTTTAGTTGCTTCATCATTATATTTTTGGATATAATATTATATTATCTCCGCGAATACCAGCCTAGCCCACTGGTTTCCCATCCATAAATAGTCTGTGTATTTTAAGTTACCAAATTTGTTATCAAACTTATGGCTAATACTTCTCATTTGTAGGGCCAGTCTGTCTGTTCTGAGAATCTCTATGAAATTATTCTTCCACTCTATAAAAGAGCAAAGTTTTTCTTCAAGCCAGCTTTTGAGGATAGATATTCTGACCTCAACCCCTATTAGGAGAAGTGAATGTTTTTGTTCTCTGGATCAGACCCTATCCTCAGAAAAGTGACCTAAAATACATGCTTCAAAATTAATCTCTGAATGTGTATTTGGTAAAGTTTGGAATTCTTTGCATACTTTCTCTCATAGTTCCTTTGAGTGTTTACAATGCCAGAATACATGTATTAAAGTACCTTCAGCTTGGTTACATTTATTACAGTTGGGAGTTCGAGTCAGGGCATGAGCACTGGTGTGAAAAATAGTCCATGAAATGTTTTAAAATGTGTCACTCTTAGGTTCATGGCAGCAAATATTTGGGATGACATAGACCATATATTTTCCCAGTTCCAATCGTGAGTACTTACCCCAATTCTGTAGACCATCTTCTTGCAGGATCAGGAATCATTCCTCTACAACAATCTAGGATTAAATTATAAATGAATGAGACAGAGGTACCAGTATGCATGTACCCAGAAATCCAATTGTGTTATTGTTAGGTATGCAATCAACTTGAATTGCTTCTGTAATTATGTGTCTGAGCTTTGCATAATACTCTGAATCAAAGACTGTTATTTTATATTTACATTTAACAGCATAGTCTGACAAGAATGCGTTTGCATTAACTAAATCTTGGACCCTATTAATACCTTTTTGTGCCCACTCATTGTTATATAAAGTTTTATTAATTTCCATGAAGTTTCTATTTCCCCATAATGGTTGAAGTTTGGAGTTTACCATGTCCAGGTTCATACAAAATATTACATATCTTAGAACTCTGCATTCATCAATTAATATTTTGGATCCCGTTAACTTCAGATTTTTTGCAAATATTATAGAGTTGAGAGATGCCCCTTGCCTTTCCACCATTTCCTTCTTTATCTGCATCCATCCTGGTATATATCCACCAATCTCTGCTGACAAGTTCCACTTTGTAACTTGGGATAGTCTTGCTGCCAAATAGTAATAAAATCAATCAGGAGCTTTCAAACCACCATTGATTTTATTTCTAGATAGCTTCTGATAGGCTAGTCGAAATTTTATATCCCCAAATAAATCTTAACAAGTCTAAATTAAGTTTCTTAGCCCAATTTTTTGTTTATATGACTCGGTAGCATCATAAAAATGTATAGAATTCTGGGAAGAATATTCATTTTTATTGCATCCAACCTTCCCCATACAGTGAAAGGTAGCTTGTTCCATTTAACAAGAGAATTTGTAATTTTGTTCTTTATTTCATCCAAGTTAACTTTTACTGTTTTTGGAACAGTTTTACAGATTTTAATACCTAAATAGTCTATATTGTTCTGTGCCCAAGTAAGCCCATATTTTGATATTTCTTCTTTATTACAGTGCCCATTTAAAGATAAAAAATATGACTTAGACGTATTTAGCTTGTGCCCTGAGAATGTGCTAAAGTAATTTTTTCAAGATTTGAGGCAGAGATTGCTCTGGATTTGATAGTGTAATCAGGAGGTCATCTGCATAAACTGAAGTACATAGATTTGGATTTGGACACCTTTGATAATGATGTCATCATTTAACTTTCTTATTAGTGGGTCTATTGTTAAGTTAAAAAGTAGAGGGGATAATGGACATCCCTGTCTAGTTCCTCTGTGCAGTTGAAAATATGGGGATGTTATTAATTCTTAATTACAGCTGAGGAGGGGGTTATTATACAGGATTTTAACCAATTTAATACATTTCTCCAGAAACTGGTAAAGGTCTAATATTTCAAAAATGTGTGACCAGAGAATTCTATCAAACACCTTCTCTGCATCTAATGCCAGTGACCCACAGGGTGTTTTGATCTTATTAGCTTAGTCCAGAATATAGAACAGTTTTCTGGTGTTGTCTGCTGAGTAATGCCCCTTCATAAATCCGGTTTGTTGTGTAGAGATTAAGTAGGACAAAACTCCTTCAAATCTGTTTGAAAGAATCTTAGCCAATATTTTAATATCTGTATTTATTAAGGAAATCAGGCAGTAACTACCATACTGTAGTGGTTCTTTGTCTATTTTGTGAATTAATATAATTAGTCTTCTAGTTTGATCAGTAAACAAGGTCCCTTTATCCATTTGTCATTAAACACATTTTTAAGAATGGGTGTCACCTTATCAACATAGGTATGGTAAAAGTTAGCCGAGTGCCTGTCAGGGGCATGGGGTCTTATTTTTCTTTAACATTTTAATAACACTTTTAATTTCATGTTCAGTAATATTGGCTCCTAGCATATCTATATTTTCTGTTTTGACCTGAGGAATAAATTATCCCTCACAAAATCTATGTACGCCTGACCCATTATTAATCTGTCCTGTCCCATACACTTCCTTGTAGAATTTATAAAACTCCTCATTTGTCTATGTTTTAGGAGGATGCTACCAGAACAATCTGTTTTTAATTTCTGTGATGCTAGTGGATGTGGAATTCTGTTTTAGCCTTATTGCTTGTAGTTTTGTTGCTTGTCATCCTGAATCTATGTAATTAATTAATTTTAGACTTTCTAATAGCAAAGTCTGCTTCAGAACTAATTAAGTCATTATATTTTGTTTTCAGGTTGGACCAAGACTTTCAAGTTTCATCTGAAGACTCTCTATCCAGCCTTTTCTGTATAAGCTCTATTTGTTGTAACAGTTCTTGTTGTGCCTTGGAACTCTCTTTTTCTTCCTAGCTCCTAAGCTTATAAGATCTCCACTTAAGCAACACTTCAAGGCAGGCCATATATTTGCCCATGAGGAGTCCTCATCATCATTTATTTTAATAAAGTCATCTATTTTAGTCGTAATTTCAGTTTTTGTGTCTGCTTCATTTATGAGGAAGTTGTTCACCCTCCACCTCTTGCTACTTTCATTAGTTACTTGTTTGTTAAAATTAATTACCATTGGTGAGTGATCAGAGATCACAGTTTGTTTAATTAATGTATAATTAACCCTCTTAATAAACTCTTTTGAAACCAATATATAGTCAAGTCTAGAACCTGATCTGTGGCATTGGGACCAAAAAGTGTAATAATGCATCCCTGGATGTAGCAATCTCCATCCATCAATTAGTATAGTATTGGTCAATAGGGCATCCAATTCTCTATCCACTTTAGTTTTATACGACCTGACACTGAATCTGTCCAGGGTAGGATCAATGATGGCATTTAGGTCTCTCCCTAATACAACAGTTGTATGGTTGTATCTGTGTAGTAGCTTAAACACTTTTTCAAAAATGGTATGATTTGGGGCTGTTGGACCATAGATGTTTAGGAAAGTAAAGGATTCTTCTCCTATTTTCCCATTAAAAATCAGGAAGTGTCCGTCAGTATCTGCCACCTGATGCTCTCGATGAAAAGTGAAATTTCTTGCAAAGATAGTGAGTACACCTGCCTTCTTTCAGCTATTCCCAGCTCCATTAACCTGCCCTATCCATTCTATATGCATTAGTTTGTAGTGTTCTTCTTTTAAATGTGTTTCTTGAAGAAACACAATTGAGGCTCCTAGTTTTTTTTTCTTTTTTTTCTTTAGTTGTCTAACCTGCAGTAGCAGACTAAGCATAAAGCTTTTTTACAGGTGTGACCTGGGAGCACAGGGAAGTTAAGTGACTTGCTCAGGGTCACACAGTATGCAAGTGGAAGCTGTGGGATTCAAACCCAGGTCTAAAGATCAATGTCAATGATTGTTTTGACTGTACTGTTAGTGAGCACTTCTGTGGGCTTGTTTAACTAATAAAGGCCCTTTATCAGCAACCTGTATTGTCTCACATGTTTTTTAATGGCTAATTACTGTATTATATTGTTTGTTTTTATCAAGCCGAATGCAGAAAAAAATGCCAGTGCTCCCAATCCCTGGTGAGCAGTTAGCCATTGATGTCATTCAAGAACTGACATCAATGACCATAATGTGAGTGACAGACTGTCAGTTCTGTACTGATGATGGCACGAGACTGTCACTCGTGTTTATTTTCCCAGAAAAAAAAGTAATGACAGTATCCTTAGTATGCCTCCCACTACTGTTACTACTTTCAGATCTGATTCTGCAGCAAATAAATAAATATTTGAAATACTGTCACCATGTCTCGGCGGTCTGCAGCAACACTGAGCTGCACTGTTGCAGACAGTTCCATGCCACAAGATTCCCTGTTTCAAACTCAGAGTTCCCAACTCATTATTTGTAGTGTTGTGAATTTAGTGTCAGATGGTTACATTTAGCAATCGATTTAAAACCAGTGGCTATCCTTTTTTAGATGCTATAAGCTCCTACTCGGTGATCCACAGTTCTGATCGAGACTGCAGACAGGCAAACGGGGGAAGTGAACTTTGACACTGATTCAAAAGTGTCCTGATGTCTGCACTATTTATGTCACATTTTTAAAATCAGCACTTACTGTTTCATTCATGTTCTATGAGTTTCGGCTGGCAGTCAGTGGAGTATTTTGCCAATTCATCAGGATGTTTTGTTGGTGTGGATGATTAAGGTATACAAACTAATTTTGTATATCAATGCCATACCGAATTGAATGAGATGCTTATACTAGGCAACTTTAATGTTATATAGTTGTGTTGTTCTCCCCCACACACACACACACACACAACCTCCACCAACTGTAACCTGCAGTACAATAGGTGCACAATTTGTCATGGTTGAACAGTGAGTTCACCACCAAATGAGTCTCAGAGAAATACGACTGTCGACTCCAAATATGTCCACTGTGTAAGCATGCCCCTACTTGTGACTCTGCCAGGTGGGCATCAAAACTATTCAAAAATACACTGTTGCTGCAGTGATTTGGTGTATACACTGTCACTCTACGCAAAGGAGATGGGTCAAGAATACCTACTAGTACACTGTTTTCCAAATTGACAGACGGTGGTAGATAATGAACATGTGGACCACCTTAGTTCGCAGATTCTACTTTCATAGTTCTTCTGACACCATCATTGCCCCATCAACTTGAATGCCAAGTTATATAAAGTTTATTAATTTCAACTGAATAAGAAATCCTTCTCAACTGCGATTTAATCCTACCTATTTTTTTTCATATCTTTGGAGCCTCATCTACAGTACCTTACAGTAATTTATTTTTCAAAAGGTTATTTCTTTTTTATTTCAGTGTGTTTTGTTTAATATGATGTGCAAGTAGCTGCTGCTCGAGGTTTTTAATTTGTTTTGCAAATTTGAAACTGACATGGTATCATAACGTTTGTTACATGCTGTTAAATAAACTGATGATGAATTCTTTTTTGTGTGTTTTTAAATATGACAGTGTAAAACTATTCTGAATTTCCAGCACATTTCCCAATTGTTGATTGTCATTCATAGGTTGTACCCTAACAATAAGCAAGAACTCTTTCCTGCATGTGTGTTCCATACCATCATGTGATTTACTGATACAAAAGCAATTCATTTTATTTTATTTTTATATGTAGGTGTTCCTCACATATTCGTCCCAGCACATGGATGACATATTGTGTTTAGCGCTGTCTCCACTATCATCAATGCCACATTAGCAGATGGTATTTTTTTTAAGTACGATTCTTTTTTTTTAAATCTCCCATAGTACAGTCTGATTGTTAAGTAATATTCTGAAATGCTGGTGGAAATGATATCAATAGTTTATTCATATGACTACATATAAATGATTGTTACAAGTAAATGTTAGTATTGCCATTGTGTTGTGCATTTGAGAAGGAGTAATGTGCTCAGGGACAGCCCAGGTTCTTGTTGTCTCAGTAGCGCAGCTGGTTAATGCAGTCTGAAAGGTATTCCTGGTGACTTGGGTTCGAGTCTCAGCTAAGGCACTTACTTCTCTCTCACCCTTGTTTTTATGTGTGCCATAAATATGCAAACCACACTCCTAAATTATAATCAGATGAGACGAGGCAATCAGGGCATATCCAGCCCACCCATAACCCACCACCCCCAAATCCACAACTTTTTATGTTTGGTCTTTGTAAAAAAAAATTATAATCTCTTCATACTTCTGTGGTTCCCTTATGCACATCACATGCATCTTTAAATCTGTCCACTGTGCTTGACCCAACTACCTTCCTTTTGCAGAGAGAAACATACACTTTGATTGCAGATAATGCCTGCTTGGCCCACCCAGTCTGCCCATATCCCATCATATTGGATAAGTTGTACTGTAGATCAACCAACAGCATTTTGTCTCCCACCCCCTACCCAACTATAAATTCCTTACGTATCTCCAATGCATTCTTGGATTCCCCTGCTGATTTTGACCCCTCAGTCTCCTCAGGAAGGCCATTCTGTGCATTCAACATCCTCTGTGAAAAAATACATCGTCAAGCTGCATTCAAACTGTCCCCCTTCAATCTCCAAACTTTGCACCTTGTTCTTGCACATCTCCTTTTCTGAAAGATGCTACCCTATTTGACTTTGTTTATTCCCTAGAGGTACTTGAAAGTTTCTATCATGTTCCCCCTCACTTTTAGTTTTAGGAGATCTTTGAAGACCCATTCTTCACTGAATGGGCTGGTAGCGACCCCCACTATCCAGAGTGATTATATCATTTTGATTAGGTACGTCCCCTACATCTTCTTTTGTGAATACTGAACATATAGAATACTGGATAAGCAAGTATGCTGAATCAGTGTTTTCAGTCACAGAGGGTTTATTATTCCCTTGGTATTTCTTCACTCCCTAATGTACCCATAAAAGTTTGTAGCACCCTTCTTACATGAGTTGGCTATCTTTTCCTGAGATGGAGTCTTTGCTTTTCTGACTGCTTTTACAGCTTCCTTCTGTTTTAACCAGTGGCTTTTTAACTGGTACAGTTCTCTCTTCTGCTCCTTCTTTGATTCCTTATACTTTTTGAATGCCATTTTTTTCTTAACCTACCCAGCCATCTATTTTGTGACCCATACTGTTTTTTTCCTTCATTTAGTTTAGTTCATATGCTTCCAAAGGAAAAGCCTTTTTTGCTTCTTTGATGACAGTTTTAATTTTTCACCATTATTCCTCCACACCTCCTTCCTGCCCTTTTGCTAGTAAATTCATTGGGCAGTATTCCATTTGCCAAAATCATCTCTCCAAAAGTACAGTACCCTTGCTTCTGTATGGCTTGACTGTAAGGCTGTGTTTATTGTGAACCACACTGTCTGGTGGTTGCTTGTCCCTGTCTGGCTACCCACTTCTACATATGAGATCCTCTCACCATCCCAGTTTGAGAGTGTCAAGTCTAAGACTGCTCACTCCAGAGTAGGATCCAACATTGTCTGGCTCATGCAGGACCCCTGTATGGCATTAAGAATGACTCTGCTATTAGATGTGGCTGCATCAAATGTGCTCCAGTTAACATTTGACATATTCAGGTCCCCATCAATGATATCTTCCCTTTTTCTGTCATTTTAAGGATGCCTCCTGTCATTTCACTATCCATTTCCTCCCCTGAGATGGGGGTATGTATACAACACCTGTTCGGATTGTGGTTCCATATTCTGTATTCAAGGTAACCCACATTGCCTCCTCTCTTCACTGTTTACCCTTTAGTTCAGTTGCTTTGATCACTTACATTATGTAGAAAGCTGCTCCTCCTTTTTTACCCTCCTTGACCCTCATGTATATTGTGTACCCTGGTATGATGACATCCCAGTCATGGTCCTCTGTGTGCCAGGTGTCTGTGACTGCCATAATATCCAGGCATCCCTCTTCTATCAAGGCCACTTGTTCAGGAAGCTTTTTACCCAGACTATGGGCATTGTTACTAATCTCTCTAAACATTTTGATGGCCTTAACCCTTCTAACCCAAAATCTGTACTTGCTGCCCTTGCATTTTCTTCATTTACCCCTTCCCTGTCTCATATTTGACCTCTGTTCCTTGGTTTTAACATCGCTAACTACCCCATTTTGTGAGTGTATGCTGAGAATTCCCTCCCCCCTCCTTGGCTATTTTAAAAGCTTGTCAATGAACCATTTAAACTCTCAGGAGGAAAGTATGGGGGGGGGGACATGATAGAGACCTTCGGTTATATCTACCCCAATAATAATTGAATGAATGCAATTTTACTGTGTCATAATTAATTGTGTGAAAGTTCTTAAAGGTGCAAGAATAACACAACATATCTGATATAAAGGTTCTTGGGAAGATATATCCAAAGGGGAGTATGATAAGGCAGCCTTGAGGGTCACCAGGGTGGTGAGGTTGGTCAAGGTGGGGGTGGAATTGATATTGGCACAGGGGATTAGATGGGGGAAAGGGTTCTTCAGGTATATCAGGGAAAGAAGAAAAGGGAAGGGGCAGATTAGTCAGGTTAGGATAGAGAGTGGGTTGGTGGAGGAGGTGGAGGAAGAATGTGGAGGTATTAAATTACATTTTTGCCTCAGTCTTTACCAAAGAGGATGGGGGGGTCAGCATGGCTAGAAGAGGGGTTAGAGGACTGGCAGATAAGTGGGGGAAATGAATGTTGAAATACACAGAGGGAGGGTATGGGAAGCCCTCAAGGCCCTAAGGGGGATAAAGCACTGGGCACAGATGGGATCCATCCCAGGGTACTTAAAGAGCTGGTAGATACACTGGCTGCACCCCTGGAAGACCTTTTTAACTCCTCCATGCAGTCGAGATGGGTGCCTCAGGACTATAGGATGACCCATATTGTGCCTATACACAAGGGTGGCTCACAGGAGAAGCCAGGTAACTACAGGCTGGTTATCCTGATGTCAGTAGTGTGCAAAGTGATGGAGGTCATCCTGAAGGAGAGGATAGAGGGGGTTCTGAAGGCATGGGGTAACCTAGACGATTGCCAGCATGGCTTTGTTAAGGGCAGATCAGGTGCAGATCAATCTAGTGGAGTTCTATGAAGGGGTTATGAGTGTGCTGGATCAGGGCAGGTCAGCAGATGTCCTCTTTCTGGACTTCAGCAGGGTATTTGACTCTGTGCCACATCATGGGCTACTGGGGAAGCTGGAGAATATGGGGGTGGAGGGGCAGATGGTCAGGTGGATAGGAAACTGGCTAGTGTGGTGTGTACAGAGAGTGAGGGTGGAGGGAGAGGTCTCATCCTCCAGGATAGTCAATAGCAGAGTGCAACATGGGTCGGTACTGAGCACAATCCTGTTTAACACCTAGATCTTGGACATCAGAAGTGGTATCAGGAGCAGGATGGGATGCTTGGCAGATGACTCGAAACTGTGGGCAGTGGTGAATGGGGAGGAGGGAAAGCAGGATCTCCAGGAGGACCTGGTCACAAGCCTGGAAGCTAACTTTTAATCCTGGGAAATGCAGGGTTCTGCAATTGGGGGCTAAAAATTTGACTCATGTATACACCTGGGGGGAACAAATGAAGGTTTCTAGGGGGGAGAAAGACCTTGGGGTGGTGGTGGATGCCAACATTAATAATTCAGAGCAGTGTAGAAGGGTTGCAGCCCAAGCAAATAAAATGCTGGGGTGCATAGCCAGGGGGATAACCTCAATGAGTTTAGAGGTGCTCCTTCCACTGTACAATTGCCTGTTTAGACCAAACCTTGAATACTGCATGCAGTTTTGGTATCCCTACTTAAAGAGATATAGGTATGAAAACTGGTTCTACAGACATTGTAGAAAAGAAAAACCTAAGTAAACAACCTAGAATTACTAAAAGAAATCCAAAAAGAGCAAATATAAATGCTCTTAAATAAGGCAAAAATATAGAGAGCATGTAAAACTAAAAATATATGAACACCAACAGTTATCATGGGAGTCAATGTACGAGGCTGTTACAAACAAGAATGATATGAAATTCTGGTCCCTCGTAGCTTCTGGTACCAGTGCATGTAGAACCAGTTTACATTCCTATATAACACCAGATTAATGGGCTAATTATTTTTCTATAATTTACTGGGATGTGAACATATGAAGATGCGATGACACTTTTGAGATCAACGAAGACTTCAAGTGGTTTACAGTAAGTGAGATTAGCAAGGAAATTGATAGTTTCAAAAAAAGCAAGTCACCTGGACCAGACAAGTTATCTATAGATTTTTGTAAATTTAATACTAAATGGTGGACCAATATATTAACAGATCTTTTTAACAAAATTATTATGCATGCATATTTTACCACCAACTTGGCATGGTAGTTATATCCCTGCCTATATATAAGAAAGGGACAATACTTGACCTTAGTAATTATAGGCCAATCAGCCTAATAGATAATTTAGATAAATTATTTGCAAAGGTACTTCTCAATAGATTAACTATATGGTTAGAAAATTCTCAGTACTATCCCAGTTGCAGGTGGGTTTTACTAAAAAATAAAAGTACAGTAACTCAAATTTTTTTTAATCACCTTTTGGAAAAATACTGTAAGATAAGAAGGCAACCATTATTTGTAGCATATGTAGACTTTTCCTCTGTGTTTGATTCACTTAATAAACAATTGCTATGGGATAGTATGCAAAATATAGGCATTGACGCCAACTTAATTAATATCATTAAAATACTTTATTCAGATACTTGGGTTCAAATTAAATACTCAAAACAAGGTGATCTAACTAATAAAATTAAGACAAATTTGGGTGTTTGACAGGGCTGTGTATTAGCACCAACCCTGTTTAACATCTACATTAAAGACATCATTACATCTCTAGGCAAAGATAACCATCATGCCCGAAGGATTGGTATGACAAAAACTCCAATTTTAGCCTATGTGTACGATCTTGCAATAATTTCTACTAGTAGACTAGCCTTCAACATGCAATCATAGATATGGAACAACTATGTCATGCAAAAAATCTAAGACCAGACCTACAGAAAACGCAAGTGATGGTATTTGGCAGTAATAGATGCTATAGAAGTATTTTCTTAAATATTAAAAAATGTATGTACAAGAATACCAATACTTGGGGATCTGGTTTTGTAATCATTTAAAGTGGAACAAGCACATAGTTATATTCATAAGAAAATAAAGAAAACACATTACTAGCATTAAATGGTGTTGGCCATCTATATGGTGGACATTCAATTGTCCCCTTTTTAAAAACTTTGAATGTGAAGGTTGTTGCTCAAATTCTGTACTCAGCTGAATTATGAAGTGTTGCTAGTCTTGCGAAGTTTGAATTGACTTTTAATAATGCATATAAAAAAATCTAAAGCTACCAAAAGGTACATCGAATACCCTGATTAGGTCCTAGATTGGACAGCTTAGCCTGGAATATATGGTCAAGGCACGGCTGATCAATTTCTGGATCAACACTAAGACAGATTTAAAAGATAATTTGATTAGGTCATGTATGAAAGAGAAGGAAAGATTACTACAATATAACAAAAAAGTATGCCTGAATAAAATTGTATGTCTACTGGAAACTCATGGACTTATATATTTAGAGAACTGGGCTAGTCAAAATATTGCCCTAAATTCTAAATATACAGCATTTGTAACAAAAAAGATTTTTGATTTTTCCAGACAGAAAGATCTACAAGACATCAAGTCTCTAAAAAATGATCCATGGTTGGTAAATAACACAAAACAATACAATATACAACAGTACCTTATTCTGATAAAAAATAAAGAACATAGGATTACATTAAGTAGATATAGGTTTGAGAACTTTGCTAGCAATGTTCTGCTTGCTAGATATAATAAAGGACAAAAAATGTTTGTGACTTGTTACTGTACATTACAAGAAACAGAATATTTAAAATGGGTGCTACATTGCCCATGGTATGATAGCCCAAGAAGGAAACTCTTGGGAAATACTTAAATCCCTGCAATATTCCAGATAGATATCCTTTGGACCTTATATTTAATTCAGAATGAGAGATCCTTACTGATTTTGCACTCTATTTTTCTATGATTGGCAAGATTCGAGAAAGGAAACCTTTGCCTGTAACAACACAAAGCATGGTCACTGCTCTATTGGCTATTAATAACAATAACAGTACATAGTGGTCACTCTTTCTTCTTTTTTTTTGTATCGCCCCTCTTTTGTGCAAATAGTTTTACTGTATAATGTCAATGTAATAAGGGCCTGTGGTTAAAGTTTTTTATGTCTCTATTCTACGTTTGTATTTTTTATTGTAAAAGTTGTTATAGAATATTTTGTACTGTGATGAAATCTTTTATAAGAAATAGCTAAGGCTCATCAATAAATATTTTACTACTACTACCCTACTTAAAGAGGGACATTGCGTGACTGGAGAGGGTGCAGAGGAGAGCAACCAGGATGGTACTGAGGCTAGGGGAAAGGCCCTATCAGGAGAGACTGGGGAGCTCAACCTGTACTCTCTGGGGGAGAGAAAGAACGGGGGATATGATAGAGGTCTTGAAGTATCTCAAAGGAATGAATAGGGTAAGCCTTGAGGGGGATCTTTCAGCTGAAGGAGGTGAGGGCCATGAGGGGATTCTCAATGAAGCTGGATGGGGGAGGCTGAGGAGGGAAACAAGGAGGCACTACTTCAATGAAAGGGTGGTGGAGCCCTGGAATGCACTGCCCAGGGAGTTGGTGACTGCTACTACTGTGGAGGGGTTCAAGAAAGGCTGGGATAGGTATAGAGGGAGGGTGCAATCCCGAGCCACGCTGGGAAATGGGGGACCTTGTAGGGAGGTGGGGGGGCTACAAACGGTGCCCTGGGAAGGCTCTGACTCGATAAACCATAGGCCCTAATCTGCTGGCTTCATAGTATATTAGTATGTATGTTAACATTATACATGTGTGAATTCTCATAGCATGTTGATACCTAGCAGTATTATATTCATATTTGAGTAAATACGTGTAAACATTTGTGATCATGTTATTTTTGTTTCTTTGCTGACAGCATCCTATTACTTGACCTACGAATGCCATATTGTTGTGTTGTTGGGTGTAGCCATGGTACTGACTCCAGGATGAGTTTTTATAGATTTCAAAAAAATCCTGAGAAGAGACAACAGTGGCTCTCAGCATTGAACAGACCAGGATGGCTTCCTGCTGATCACCATGTGATATGCTCTGACCATTTTGCTGACACTCAATTTGTGCTAGATCCTTCCATCCTACGCAGCATTGGGTTCACACCAGGACATAAAATTCTAAAGCAATGTTCCGTACCTTCAATTTTCTCAAATGTATTAAACTCAAGGAAAGAAGTGAACTGTGTAATCCAAAAGATGAAAAAGATAGAGGTTTGTCTGCATTGTTTTTTTAGTTTGTGTCCTACTAAATGAAGATAAAGTTTCAACCTGAAAACACAGCAATGAGTGATGGTGATATTCCAGATACTAGATAAGGAAGCATGTTGTATCTCAACTTAGAACATGAGCTTAATAATATAAGGACTACTAGTGAGGCAAGGGGTTACAATTTTAGACATGTTCTGTATTTGGACGTCTGCAATGCCTTTGACTCTGTGCCGCAAGGAAGGCTAGGGGGAAAGCATGAATCTGTTGGGGTGGGGGTGAATATGGTGAAATGGTGTAGGGAGACATGTAGGGGGCTAGTGTAGGAAAATGGCAGTGAAAGCCAGCAATAAGATGTGGTACATAGCGAGGAAAATCTCCTCCAGAAGTAGTGAGGTAATCCTCCCCCTGCACAGGTCACTGGTCATACCATTCCTGGAGTACTGCATGCAGTTCTGTTGCCCATACCTGAAGAATGATGTCAGAGTGCTGGAGGTGGTGCAGCGTGGAGCAACAAATATGATCTAGGGATTGGAGTGCAAGCCCTATGAGGAAAAACTGAGCAAGCTGGGTATGTACTCCTTGGATGAGAGGAGAGATAGGTGGAACATGATTGAGACCTTTAAATACTTGAAAGGGTTAAACAAGACAAGAATAGATGGGATCTCCCAATTAAGAAGAGGATGGGACATGAGAGGACACAGTCTCAGACTGGAGGGGGGGAATATTCAGGAGGGAGGTAGTGAGACAGTTCTTCATGGAAGGAGTGGAGGGCAAGTGGTTGTGGCCTGTAAGATGGTGGGCAGTTTCAATAGGGACATGACAGGGTGAGGTGGATGGTAAATCTAAGGAGTGGAGGAGTAGGAGGTGCAGCTACGAGATGTGGGGCTAGCTGCATAATCAAGCAGACTCGACAGACCATGATGCCTTCTTCTGCTGGTATTTTAGTATGTTCGTATGAATACATTAGTTGGGAAATTATAGTCCCCATTCACAAAAGTGAGAGTCAGGAAGAGGCATCGAACTTTATAATCGACAGCCTAACTTCAATATAAGGGAAATTATGTGGTCACTAACTAAAAAATCATGTTGAATCACCATAAATTATATGGTCCTTCAAATATTAGATGTTTATGATGTATCTATTAATGTTATTAAGTACTATGTCGTTTTCTTATTATCGATCATACACTTACAGGTTATCAATCATTCTCTTATTGAGCACTTACACAATGCTTCAAATATGAATTACCCAAATGCTTGCTCCATTCAAGGAGTCAGAGATGGTAAAGAGATATCGTCACAAGATGCGCATACTCAAACAGCTAAGTTTGTATGTTACTTCTTCATTATTGGTGTTACAGTTGAATAATGTTTGTATTTCCTTTCCGATACTATTATATAGGTTGAGATAAACTAAGCTGTCTGGGAAAAAGGATGTCAAAAACTTTCATGTATCTGGAGAATGAAATCCTCTATCTGAGAATAGCTATGGGGGGGGGGGCATGTATGTTGCTAGTGTTTGGGTGGGGTCCCAAAACATATGTTGCATAAACAGAACATGACATTATCTGAATGGAGATATAGGGCAGGATTCACAAAGAAAGTCAAAAATCCCACAGCTGCGAGAAAAAGGCCTGCAGCACTGAGGAAACTCAGTTGCGTGATATTCATAAAGAAATTTTGAGCAGGTGTGGAATTTTGTAAATTCCCCTCAGCTGCAGAAATTCAGCAGCTGTGGAAATTGTGCACATGCTGAAAATCTGTAACTGCAGATCTGAAGCTGCAGAAATAGCTTAGAAGGCCCAGCAACAGTGAACTTAATTAGCTGGAACAGCAGACTTTAACAGGGCTGCCATAGAATGAAGCTGAAAGCACCCACAAACAGATCAGCAACCAGTCCCTCAACTGGGACCACTGCAGCACCACAGGTACCAGCAATACCATGGCACCACAGTGGCCAACTGTCACTGCTGATTCTCCCTCCCTGGAGTGTTCCTGTTGCCTGCAGGGGTAGCACTCACTGCAGACTGGCCAGGCTCTACTGCCTGTGGGACTCCGTCATGGACTGCACATTGTCTGGTGGTTGTTGCCTGTTCCCGTATCATGGCAATGTGTGCTTTTGTTGCTGTTACAGCAACCACTGTTATACTATCTGGGATGCTATTACCTGTGCCTCACCTCCACCTTAATCGATTCCAATTGCTGGGGTACTACTGCAGTTTGCTGAGGGAGAGTTACACCTCATTCCACTGTGTGTAACAATTTTTCTACAGCTGCAGAAAATGCTGGTTGTGAATAGCCTTTCAGGGGCTGTGCCTTACTTATCTCACACCTTTTTTCCTCAGGGACTTCTGCAGCTACACTTTTTTCCACAGTCCTCAGTGTTGTTTTCTGCAGCTGTGAAGAGTTTTGTGAATAGTACCCAGTGCAAATTCACCTTTGTTTCCATAGCTATGGCAGTTTTGGGAACTTAGGAAAGGTTTGGCACCTTCAGAAAGCTTTGTGAATCCAGCCCATAGTATTTGTCATCAATCGAGGCCAATGACATCAAGATATCTCATTCATGTCTTCGTCTTTGTGAGATATCATGATATAATTAGCCTCTCGTGAAGTCAAATATCTTGTGGATGAGATGTCAGCATTGATCTCACTTGCTTTGGTATTGTGGACCATGTGCTGTCATGTTAACATCTCAATATAAAAGCAGTCTTGTTGTGTATGTATGCCCATTCATTACACTTTGTATTTTGAATGGTTTTCCAACTAACTATATGTGTATATATATATATATATATATATATACACACACACACTGTATATATTCTTTTTTTCATGTTAACACTTTTTTCTCATCAGCTACACTGTAACTCTCTTTAGCATCTCTCACTGTCCACCCCCATGCTATCGCCCATCTGCAGCTCTCCCCACTTGGATATCAGGGACAGACACTCCCCTACCTACCTGATCCATCAACCAGACCCCACAATTACTGGACCAGGGCAGGACAGGGGGATCAGGAGAGCCAGTGGGTTGAGCTCGGCATTGGGTGTGTGGTGGCTTGGCATGAGAGAATGCTGTTGCCTCTCCAGAAAGCAGGGGTATTTCTGTGTTTCTTCCCCTGGAGTGCAGACATGCAAAATCGTCCATGCACTGAGCCTGCTGATGCCAGCCGTCATTCCAACCCCTATGTTCAGAACCATGAGCTGCAGTGCTCCCCGATCTCAACCCTCAGCACCCCCAGGCTGTACTGTATATATTCCTAATGTAATGTTATCAATTTTTTGATAAAATAAAAGCATATATCAATTGTGATAGGCAGTTTTTGGATTTTGCTTCTAGTTACAAGTTTTCAAGTGTACACAGACATCTAAACTTGACTCATGGCCGAATTTTAAGAATCAACACACTATTGGAACTCAAACGGATTTTCATAACTTTGACAAAGCCACACAGACTGACAAGTGCTCTATATCTACAATTTCTATCGGAGTACAGTGTAACCCAATGGACGTTACCTTTATCAGTAATGCAATTTCTGAGACTGACTCAAGCTGCGAGATTGAATCTGAATGTGGATCAGACACAAAATGGGAGATGGGCACTGAACTAACATGAGTGAGATTGAGAAAGACCAAAACCGCAAATTGTATGCCTTCGTAAGTGACGACAAACCCACAATTCAAATGATAACAATGAGGGCATATTTTGGTATGCAGTGTAGTCATTGTAGGCTTATCCATTAATTTAAGATGGCTTACACCTATCATAAGATTTATTTAGTCATAGATATGGCAGTATCGGACTGTGATACAATTTTGGGTGCTGGGGATGGGGTGATGGGGCATTACTTGAAGAAGTAGAGGTGTTGGGGTGGACGGTTTAGTGTCAACGTGAGGAAGAATAGTTTCACAGTGGGGTGCTGGATGCATGGAATTACCTTCCCGTGTAAGTCATGGGGGGTTGAGCAGTTGAGTAATTTAAGAATGCATGGGACTGGCATAATGCAATTCTAATTGGGTGGGGTGATGGGAAGAATTAGGCTTTTGGTTAACTAGTTTATGCAACTTATCCAATTGGTAGGAACATGTCCAGACTGGACAGGACAAGTGGTCCTTATCTGTGTTTCTATGTTGTTATTGTTCTGCATAGTATTACCTGTTTAGTTCCTAATCTAATGCGGTAAGACAATCTATTACCACAGAGAGTATTTGAGCTGTGAAAATAATTTGCTATTTGATAATGATAATTCAACGTATCATTCTTTATTATCTATTCTTATTTGCTTCCTCATAGTAATACTGACAAGAAGATGTAGTCACCAGTAGAAGAGACCAAATGCATAGTATTCCAAAGTGTATTACTGTTTCTTTTGCGGTCATGTTTAGTGTGTCATGCCACGTGCAAAGTTGCCATCAAGTGCATTTTTGGCAGACTTGTAGAAATCGAACAACAGTGTAAACATGGGCATAAGAACTTATGGCAGAAGCAGCCTTCACATTCGTTCATGCCATTTGGGAATCTGATAACTGCCTGTAGTATTTCTTTTACTGGAAGTAGTCCCAGAAAAGTTATGTCTGTTCAAATATATGAAGATCCCTACGATCTCAGTCAGGATGTATACTATGATGCAGAAAGCATATCTAATACTGTCAGTACATAATGTATGGACAAGTAAATGGGACAGTCTGATATAATAATTTATTAATGGTAAAGTCGTTCTCAGAGGTGATGGTCGATGCTGTTCGCCTGGGCATACGGCACAGTTTGGTGAGTACACTATGATGGACCTAGAGAGGGCAAAGATTGTAGACATACAGCTTGTACATGTAAAGGACCATTAAACAGATGTTAATTAATTAGCAGAAATAGATACAAAGATAGTTACAATTTGCTGCATTGTTGATCATGAAGTATAGCCAATCACCTTTAACTTTCAGGCTGTTAATGTCAGCTTATTTTTTACAATAATAGGGAAGGCATCTCCATATTATTTTGTCCCATTTATGATAATCACAATGCACTGGTATATTCAAGTAAACAGTGCCATGCTACAGCAGTTAGAAGATTTCTTAAATGATGTTAGTAAGTGTGATGTCTGGAACCGCCGTGTCCCATTGCATCTGAAATCTCTATCTCTGTTCCACTCACTACCAGTTAAAAATGTCATTGTAAATTACTGGTAAAATGAAATTATTAATCAGTTAAAACAATCAGAAATTATTACTTATTATGGTAAAGTAACGTGTGTCAATGTCACAGCTTTAATAATAACAGTTAGACATACATGAGGGCTGTACATATGAATTTGCATGTTATGTTATTGTCATTACTAAAGTAATTTATGCTACAGAGCAATGAGGTACAAAATTCATACTCAATGGAGTTGGAGGGTCTAAAGAGGAGCATCCGGTCATTGAAGGATACAGGTGTTGAAATTTCAAGTATAACAACAGATCGCCACTCCTCAATAAACAAATATCTGAGAGAGAACGAACCGCAAATAAAACATTGGTTTGATGTATGGCACGTTATGAAAGGTACTTGCATATCTGTGATCGATTACTTAATGGTACCAACACCATTTTTATCATCATATGTTTGTCTGATTTCTGTATAACGTTACTGTAATAATGTTTACTTCCATTTTATGTTACTCACTATATTAAGGTACAGTCCATGTTGAAAAAAAGGCAATAGAATTCTACTGCACCACCCTCCCTGGATTTACTTCCTTCTTTCATTCATTCATCATTTTTCTCAAGTTATAAAAAGGGTCTCAGAAATGATGCAATCTGATTGGCTGTAAGGATTCTGACAGCCTTACATTAATCACTGTTATACTGTCATGTACAACCTGATCACCATGACACATATATGCTTCCTGTCAGCATTCCATCCTCTAGCACTGCTGAATGACAAGAATGATATATTCTGATTCTGAACCAGCATTCTTAAACTGCTGGTAGAAGAACTATTTTATTAAAAATCTCCCTCTAACTGAGGAAAACATTCAAAAGGTACACTTTTAACACATTTCTTTTGGAATAATTTTTATGTTGGCTTGCCGCACTTGCGCGCAAGCCAACATGTAGGGAGAGTGCAGATTTGGGGGCGCGGCCACTGTTGGACGAATGCAGGGCACGCATCAGTAGGTGCATCCCTCATTTCCCAATCAGCCTGCATACCGGTGCCACACCATGCATACATAATGGGGCAAGCACATCTAAGCAAAGGTCTGCTGCAATCCAAGCAAAGCTCGTCATACGCGGATCCTTTGCTTGCGTGCTCGCCACCATTATGAGCATGGTCGGTGAACAGCTTATGGCTGTCGACATTGGGGGTGCCCAATCCCCATGTTGGTAACCCCTGCTGCTTTACTGCACCGATGGGGAGCCCACTCTCCATCAGCATACCCCCAAATGTGGAATGACGAGGGGTGCCCAATCCCCTCAGCGTGAGGGCCCCGCTGTTTTTAGCGCCGAGGAAGCTCCCACTCCCACCGGCATCACCTTCCCCAATTGTTGAATGCTGAGGGGTGCCCGATCCTCTCAGCTCGCATCCCCCACTTTCTTTGTTTGTCAACAGGGTGCCCAATCCCTGTCGGCATTATTCCTACCCCCGCTAGGTGCCAACGAGGGTGCCCAACTCCCTGTTGGTACTGACACCCCTAAAAGTAGTTAGTGGCATGCTGGGATCCCACCCAGCATGGCAAATGCCCTGCAACACAAAACTGTCCTGCAATGGTTTTCCTTTTTTTTTGTAAAACAAAACCGATCCCTTGTAATCTCGTGCCCCTCCCCACCTGCACCCACCCACTGCGCACCTGCCCCCTCATCCCCCCATTACTTCCCTCCGAGGTCAGTGATGATCTTCCGTGGACCGGGAACACGTCTGCACTCTTCAAAGCCGACCATGAACTGAGGAAATGCCAGTAAGCTGTATAATGGAGTGAATAGGGCTTTTTCAACTTTACTGCATATTTCAGGCATTTCTTGGAATTTTGGCACCAAATTTTCAACATGGGGTTTTTGGGGCCCCTACTCATGAATTCTGTCACTGTCATGGCATTAATCAGCCTTGAAAGGTGATTTCACAGTCACTGTATGAAATCACCTTTTGGGACCCATTAATGAAAAGACAGTGCCAGTGTTCATGAGGTGGCCTCTCAAAAAGCCTATGTTCCAAATTTGGTGGAAAAATTCCAACAAATGCCTGTTTTACGAGCATGCATTGCGCAGTTGTTATGCAGGCTCATAACTTCGCGCATTCACAATATTTTAATGCTGGATTTTCAGCATTGTCATTTTGTACACCTCCTTGTGAACAGTACAGCTGTCATTTTCCACATCCTGCCTGAAATGTGTTTCCGCACTTCCGGCGCACAATAGCGCAGTCGCTGTGGGAAATCAGTGTTTGGGCCAGATTATGAAAATAACAGTGACACATTTCATGAGCAGAAGTCCTAAAATGCCTATGTTGAAAATTTGGTGATGATACTCCATAAAATGCCTGTGTTAAGAGCCTGCGTTGGCAGATTGCATGCACGCTCATACCGTTGTGCATTTGTGATATTTTCAGTCTGGATTTTCACCATTGCCATTTTTCCACACCTCTTGATGAACAATACAGCTGTCATTTCACATATCCTACCCAAAATGTGTTTTCACACTTCCGGCGCAGAATAACGTGGTCGCTGTGTGAAATCACTTCTTGGGACACTTTGAGGAAATAACAGTGACACTGTACATGAGCAGAGGTGCTAAAATGCCTATGTTGAAAATTTGGTTCCGAACGCCCATAAAATGGCAGTGTTGCAAGCGTGCATTGCATATTTCCCACGCACTCTTGTAACTTCACAAATTTGGTGTATTTACATGCCACATTTTCAACACTGGTATTTTTTTACACTTCCTTATGAACTGTACAGCTGTCATTTTTCACATCCTGCCTGACATATTTTCCTGCACTGCACTACCAAACATCCAAAGGGACACCCTAATGCCTGTCACTCTCTGCAGGGTGGGAGTGGGTTGGCATCAGTTCAATACTTCAGTGCTATTCCTATGATGCATTTCTCTAACTCCTGCACTACCAATGCCAATGTCAGCAAGCCAACATTCGGCATTGACAAATACTTGTCATAATAGTAATAAGGCACGTCAAGTGGTGAGATTAACAGTCAATCACCCACTAGGGGCAATATGGCACTGAACTGTGCCTCGTGTCACATTAACCCCCTAGTAAGTGATTAACAGACTGTTAATCTAACCCCTGGTAATGCATTATTGTTTAATTGCTTTCATCACCACTGACACTCACCCTCTTCAGTAAATACTGAACTGAAGTCTTTTTACGAAAGTCTTTCTCTGTTTCCCTTGTACATTCATGGCACACCTCCTTGTATTCCTCACTTTGTACTATCTTATACCTCATTAAACTTGCACGTTTAGCTCTTATACTTGTTTCCTATTTAAATCAGTCACTCTGACACCCTCATCTGAAATAATTAGACATGGCAATAATTACATTATTAAACTGTTGATGCAAGTTTAAAAAGTATTTAATTAATGCATGTGAGAAGTTGTGATTATCTGTTTTATTTCACAATTAGAAATAAGAAAGAAACTTGACATTAAGGGGAAACAGAAAGACTGCAGAATACTTCAACAGTGGTCAAAGGCTATTGGCAATCATTTATACTGATGTGCATCTTCTGGTGGTGATGATGGTGACTTGGTGTCAGCAAAATGGAATTCAATATTAAATCATGTATCAAATATTCACACTGGTCATGGTAATGTGTATCCAGAATGTCAACATGAGGTGCTAGAAAATCGCCCTTGGATACCAATAGGTCGGTGTTATTCATACATATAATATACCTTTTTTCATATATTTTTATTTATTGTTTTAATAGTTTTCAAATAAGGTATACTTGTCAATTATAGGCAGCAAACCTCACAAAGACATGGAGCTGATTGTACAGAATAAAATGTTATGTACGGATGCACGTAATCTATCGCCAGGGGAGCAGACATCATCACTTGAATCGTTTCACAAGGTGTTAACATTCTATGCACCTAAGAGTATGCATTACTTTTATGACAGCATGCAGGCAAGGTATGAAATATGTACTGCTCCATACTAGCGTAAATACTCTGGTATTGTAAACAGCACAATCTGTACCTTATAGTCTGGCAAAGTTTAATAAAATTATATTACAACTGATTAAATACCATCAGTATAAGTTTTATCACAGCGGGTATATAATTTGTAAATTAATGCAGTTTCCAGGATATAGAGATAATTCTTGCTGTTTAGTTGTGATACACTCATAATTTATTAAAAATTTACTGCACACAGGTTGCTTATTGCAGCTTTGCATTTTAACAAAAATTCTGCAAGCATGCAGTCTACAAAAAAAATCAGGGAAAAGAAAGTGGTCTGTATCATTTCCTAAAGCTATGTCAGTTGCTCCAGTTGTCATACAGATAAAAGTCTCAGTTACACATGGTGAATATCAAAACTTATTTCTTTATTGCTATCGCAAACATTTTCATGGAATGGGGTTGTGTAGAGTTGAATTGTGGAGTTTGAAAGGAGGGGTTACCTGTGTCTGCACTGGTGAGGTGACGCTTCTAGCACCCATTGATTATATACTGAATTATGTTTGCCCACATGACAGTTTAGTAAGCAATAATAAATTGTTGGGTTTTAGTAGAACTGAGACACTAACACACCAAAAGGCAATAGTGAAGCATGAGAACAGGACACTCTGTCTTATCTGATTGCTGATTACAAGGGGGTTCTCTGGCAAAGTTGTCGGAATAGAAGGTTGATCTTTTCTTCAACACGAAAGAAACACCAGCAATGGAAACTCTTAATAAAGGTATAATTTTAAAATGTGTGTATGTGTGTAAATATACCTCGTGAGTGTAAATAATATTAAATTATTTATTTACTTTATTTAATTTACACTCATTCGAAGATAGCAAATACGTTTTAATCCCTATCAGTGTAAATCAAGCTAATTCTTTTTATGATGGTGGCCCTTTTTATAAGTGTGATAAGGCACTACAGGATGTGCATTAAAGGATTGCACTTGCTAGGGGCGTAAGAACACTTGGTCATTGGCCTTGTGCCTTAGCACACCACTAGGGAGTGCATTAAAATCTTTTAATGCACACCCTGTCGTGGCTTATTACTTACATGCATCATGGGGGTGACTTATCGCTATTATGCTAAAGGTTTTTAATTTAAACACTGTTAAACCTTGAACAGCATATAATTAGGCTCTACATGTATGATTACCTGAATCCATGTACATAACAGACACACTGTAAATATGAAAAACTACCTTTCTGTTCACACAGTATCTTACTGAGCTAATGGAGGAGGTCATAGCACATAGGACAAAGTATCCAAGTTTCAAGGCAGCGTATGAAATCAACAACAGAGACAGAAACATTCCCCCACCTATAGCAGCAGCATTAGAAATACCAGATAAGGACTTGTTAATAGCCATACACAGGCATAGATTTAACAAATCCATCTGTGGAAATGGTAATGTCGGTATATAGTGTTTAATATATTGTTATTCATTCTAGAATTCAATCCCATTTTAGTTATCAATTCATACTTTTTTTTGTGATTTTGTTTTCAGTTCTCACCCCAGTTCCCATCCCTAACTGGGATGCGTGTATGCATGTGGAGGCATGCACATGCTTTGTATCAAGGCACCCTCCAATCATGTCACCACCACTTAATACGCTGATCGCTGGACCTCCATATATAAACATAAATTTTGTTGACAGATGAGGATCATTTGTCCCACCCAGTCTGCCCATTTGCCTACCTATTGGATAAGCTGCAGATCCTAGATAACCAACAGCTTACTTCTTCCTACCACTAACCAGAATGGCATCATGACTTTCCACTGCATTCTTTAATTTCCCCACTGTTTCTAAACCCATGTCATCCTCAGGAAGACAGTTCCATGCATCAACCTCCATCTCTATGAAAAAATATTTCTTCATGTTACCCCTATCCAGGATAGGATAGATGTCTTCAGACTGCACAATCCAGCTCCAATCCTCCCCATCATCCCTTTCTGGCTGCCAGATGACCCAAGTCCATTCTTGAACCTTGGTCACCAGCATGGTGCTTATTGATATGTTCAGTGACTCAGCCATCAACATCACTGGACTGGCAGAGAATCCAGCCACTTTTTTTTTTAAATATTTTTTTTTCTGCATTTCTTTGTACACGTCAAGGAAACACATTTGCCCTCTTAGAGTACTCCAGATCTCCTCCTGTGTTCAGAGACTTTGCTAGCATGGCTGACAGAGTCGCTGCCAACTATAGCCTCTATCAAAGAATATATCCTATGTGAATCTGTTACTATTCACATCATCTCACACTCGCAACAGTGACCTATGACCATTCCCCCTCTTTAGTAAATAATGATCATACGTATATATTCATAATTATATTCTTATCTTGGTTTCCTTCCATGCACAAACCTGCATCCAGGTAACAGTCAGTTTGTATAACCTGTATTCTCGTTATTGTTTCAAGAATCATACCAAGGTAACTACTGGTAATAACATATTTATCATGGGAACCACACTGATTGCTTTGCACATTACACAGTTGAGATTATTAACTTGGCTGTGGTGTTAAATGTTATAGATCTGTATGAATGTAAAAATATCTTAAGTTTATTATGTTTCATGGGCAAATTAGAGTTCCTTATTGGTAGTATAACTTAATGTTGCGTAATAAAAAATTGTAGAGCTAAACAATTTAGACATTCAGTATAAAACATGCCAATACATTCCTTAGTGCTAAAGAGTCTAATCCCAACAGGTGGAATTCATTTACATGACATTTATGTCCTGTATATAAATCTCTGCAGATTTGACATCACAGAGAATTGTAGCATCATCACACAAGGAACAGAAGAGTGAACATACAATGGACTTTCAATTGTGCTACGAATATCTATGTCATATGTTTTAAAAAATCCATGGGCATCACCTGTGTGACTTTAACAATTTTACATGCAATGTTATTCTATTTTAATTCTGTCAAAAATAAGACACAATAAACTAACTGTTTATCCAATTAGTCTGTTATGATAACATCACATTTACAAAGCAATGTAAGTACTCACATTGATATAAGTTGGAAGTGGCTATGAATGTTTACTGTATTTCTATTAACAGCTTGAGATCGCTATATTAATTGCAAGGCATGGCAAGACAAAGTTTGCTGACTCTTCTCCACATATACTCTGGCATCCACTCATCTTGATCATTCACCTACCTCTCTCAGTCTATTCAGTATGAAGATTCCACATGCCCCCATTCTACGCAGAGGTATCACATCTACTGTTACCCAACCTCCTTTATCAGTCTTCGAATTATTTCAAGCAAAATCCATTCATCTTATTTTGCTTTTATACCTATATTCATCTTATTTTTGATGCTTGCCAGTTTATCCAGTGTGATGGCAGCAGCAACAGCACTATGGCCCCCCTCCCTCAGGTGTGATGGAAGCAGCAGCACTGCAGCCCCCATTCCTCAGGTGTGATGGCAGAAGTACTACGTTCCCCATCCCTCAGGTGTGACGATAGTATCAGCACTATATCCCCAGTTCATCAGGTGTGACAGCAGCAGTACTACATTCCCCATCCCTCAGTTGGGATGGCAGTATGAGCACTAAGCTCCCCATCCACCAGTGGTGATGGCAGTAGCATTACAGCCCCCACCCCTCTGGTGTGTTGACTGTAGCAACAATGCAGTCCACATCCCTCTGGGGTAATGGCAGTAGTGACAGCACTACAGTCCCCTTTCTTCAATACCCACACCCCACATGCACAAGTTACAAACTTTTGGGTCTCTTTGTGTTTTAGAACTCAGATGTGAATTAATCTGAACCACCACCACCACTAAGGTGGAACATCTTTGTTTTTTCCTATCTATCATTGGGGGGCTGCTGTCATCCTCAGGGGAGGGTGGGCTGTGGGTTCCACTGCTTTACCGCCACCTCGGTGACAACAGGTGGTGATGCAATGGGGCTGCAGAGTGATTGGGAGGGGATGATGCTTGCCAGGATCTGGAGTGATGGCATGTCTCTACGTGTCCTATCTCCTTGAATAACATTGAGAACCAGTGCCTTCAGGGACAGAGACCAGAAAACCAGGAACAAACACCCCACATCAGCCACTGGTAGAAGGGACCTGGCTGCCCCAGACTTCATAACCAGACTCCATGGGGGTCTTACTGGGCTGCTCGATGTACACTAGGGAACTGTGGAGGGGTGACCTGGTGTCCCCTCCTCCCTGCCTGGGGAGTACACAGGCCCACAGGAGCACACAAGCATTACCAAGTAGCTCGCACGGTAACCTTCTCGGAGGTGCTACCCATCTATGGCATAGGAGAGGCTAGGGTGTTCCGTACTATGGGATTCAATCAGTGGTTGAAAAACTGGTGTGGAGCTCAGGGATTTGGCTTCATTGGGGGGGGTCCACCTGGAGTGATGCAAGCCTATACTGGCATGATGGGCTGCATCTGTCCGGGAGGGGAACCAGGATCCTAGGTGATAGGTTTAAATGCTTCATTGGCAAGCTTTTAAACTAGCCAAGGGGGGAGGCACTGGAAAGGAACAGGAAAATCCTAGCTCCCCCCAAACAATCACGGTAGTAAGTGTGGTAAACACCAACATGGAGGTGTTGATAGGGAGAAGGGCAGGGGTAAATGGAGAAAGTGACAAAGGCAAGAAGGACAGGGATGGGGAAAATTGGGGTAAGGCCATCAGGAAATGGAGGGTAATGAGTACCAATGCCTGTAGTCTGGGCAACATGCTCCTGAGCTGGTGGCCTTAATGGAAGAGGGATGCCTGGATATTGTAGCAGTCACAGAAACATGGTACACAGAGAACCATGACTGGGATGTTAACATACCAGGGTACATAACCTCAGGAGAGACAGGCAGGGAGAAGAGGGGAGGAGTAGCTCTCTATGTAAAGGAAGGGATAAAAGCAACTGAACAAAAGAGTAAACAGGGAGGAGAGGAGGCACTGTGGATCACCTTGAGACTGGAAAGGGCACCACAATCCGCACAGGGTTGTGACAGATCCCCATGTCAGGGGAAGGAATGGACAAGGATATGATGGAAGGCATTCTTAGAATGGCAGAGAAAGGGGAGATACTGTTGATGGGAGACCTGAATATGCAAGAGATGTTAACTGGAGCACATTTGCTGTAGCCACATCCAAGAGCAGGGCCATTCTTGATGCCCTACAGGTGGCAGGCATTAGACAGCTAGTTTCGGAACCCACTCGTGAGGAGCAATCTTAGACCTCGTGACTTCAAACGGGGCAGTGAGAGGATCTCAGATCTAGAAGTGGGTTGCCATCTGGGGACAAGTGACCATCAAACAGTGTGGTTCACGTTAAACTCAGCTACAGAGTCAAGCCATCACAAAAGTGAGGGTACTGGACTTTAGGAGGGCTGACTTTGGCAAGATGGAGAGTGCCTCGAAAAGCACTAGCAAACAGGCAAGAAGGAGGTGTGGAGCAACAACGGGAATTATCAAACTGCCATCACAGAGGCAACAAGCCTTGTGTGAAGCAAATAAACAAATCAAAATGAAAGAAAAGCCACTATGGTTCTCAAGAGAGGTGGCTGTGAGTCAAGAAGAAAAAGATAGCATTCCGAAGTATAAGAAAACACAGAAGGAGCAGGACAGAGAGCTGTACCAGTTAAGGCAGAAGGAAGCAGGGAGGGAAGTCAGAATAGCAAAGGCCCAAACTGAGGAAAAGATAGCCAACTCAGTTAAGAAGGGGGATAAAACCTTTTATAGGTACATCAGCGAGTGTAGAAAGACAAAGGGAGGGATAGTGAGGCTGAATAGAATGAACGGTGGGTGGGCAGAGGGAGACAGTGAAAAAGCAGGAATACTGAACGAATATTTCTGCTCAGTATTCACAAAAGAGGAGGGGGAAGTGCCTAATCCAATTAACAGAAGCACTCTTGATAGGGGGGCCGATCCCAGTCCTTTCACAGAAGAAAGGGTTCTGCAAGAACTCCTAAAACTGAAGGCGGACAAAGCAATGGGTCCTGATGGAATTCACCCCAGAATTCTAAAAAGAATTAAGGAAGGAACTAGTGAAACCACTGGCTACTCTTTTAATAAATCATGGAGGATGGTATGGTACCTGAGGACTGGAGGAAGGCGGATGTGATTCCCATTCACAAAAGTGGGACCAAGACAGAGGCAGGAAACTACAGACCTGTCAGTCTGACCTTTGTGGTAGGGAAAGTGATGGAGTCACTCTGAAGGAAAGAATAGTTGAGTACCTAGAGGTCAGTGGAGCACAGGATCCAAGGCAGCATGGGTTCACAGCGGGAAGGTCATGTCAGACGAATCTAATAGATTTCTTTGACTGGGTGACCAAAGTAGTAGACCAGGGAGGGCTGTGGACATGGCCTACCTAGACTTTAGCAAGGCATTTGACACAGTCCCTACACAAAGATTATTAGTCAAATTAACCAGCCTGGGAGGTCCCAGGGTGGTAGCCTGGGTAAAACATTACTGGACAACAGGACACAGAAAGTAATTGTAAATGGAGTCCACTTGATGAAAGGGCTACTAGTGGGGTACCGTAGGGTTCAGTATTGGGTCCAGTCCTTTTAATGTCTTCATCAGTGACATTGCAGAGGACTGAAGGAAAGTATGGCTTTTGCAGATGACACAAAGATCTGCAACAGGGTTGATACACAAGGAGGCGTGGAAAGGATGAAAAGGGACTTGGCAAGGTTGGAGGAATGGTCAGACGTATGGCAGCTAGGATTCAATGCAAAAAAGTGCAAAATAATGCACCTGGGAAACAAGAACCCAGAGGAAGAATACACAATGGGTGGGGAGGTAGTAACAACAACAAAACAGGAAAGGGACCTGGGGGTAATCATATCAGATGACCTTAAGGTTAGCAAGCAATGTGAGAAGACAGTAGGGAGGGCCAGGGGTATACTGGGATGTATAGGAGAGGCATCAGCAGCAGAAAACAGGAAGTTGTTATCCTCTGTACAGACAGTTGGTGAGACCCCATCTGGAATACTGTGTCCAGTTCTGGAGACCCCATCTCCACAGGACATAGACAGGATAGAGGCAGTCCAGAGTAGGGCAACTAAAATGGTGCAGGGTCTTTAAGGCCATATGAGGAGAGACTAAAGGAGCTTAATATGTATACCCTTGAGGAAAGAAGGGAGGGGGACATGATAGAAACTTCAAGCACCTCAAGGAATCAACAAAGTCCAAGAGGGTAGCATCTTTCAGAAAAGAGACTTGCAAGAACAAGGAGGACACAACTTAAAGATAGAAGGAGGTGTGTCTAGGGGCAATGGTGAGTATTATTTCACAGAGAGGGTAGTGGATGATGGAACAGCCTTCCTGAGAAGTTGTGGGGTCTAAAACTGTGGGAGAATTCAAGAATGCATGGGACAGACATAAGGCAATTCTTGTGGGGGGGCAGGAAGATATAGGCTGTTGATTAACTAGGATCTGCGGCCTATCCTGTAGGTAGGGAAATGGGCAGACTAGATGGGCCTAGTGGTCCTTATCTGCCATCAAAGTCTATGTTTCTATGTCTATGTTACCTGGGCCGAAGCGAGGGGATAATCCCTGAAAAGTGGAATGCAAACTGTTTTAATGTCTAGAAAGCAAATGATATAGCTATAATGATCCTAGAAATCTATCAGCAGAAAAGAACCCTACTACCAATTCAGTCTGCCCAAAACCACCCACTCTAGGAAGACCCCAGCCTGTCCTCTGTCAGTTAGTCCCGTGTACGTATCACAGGCTAATTTGAATCTGTAGTTTTGAAGGGGCCATGCTTATTGAAGGTTGCATTTAATGTTTATGAAATCCAAGTATTTGAATGTCCCAACCATATCCTCCCCCTCTATCTCCTCTCCTCTCCTCCAGGGTGTACAGGTCCGGATCACCCAGTCTCTCCTCATATGACTTCGCTGCAGCCCCCCACCATTCTGATTGCTCTTCCCTTGACCCTTTCCAGCCTGTCCTTGTCCCACTACTGGTATGGCATCCAGAATTGGTCCCCATATTCCATGTTTGGTCTGACTATGGTTTTGTATAGTGGCATGATCACCTTCCTCCTCCTGCTTGTGAATCCCCTCTCCATGCATGCCAGCATTCTGAGTGCCTTTCCTGCTGATCTGTTGCAGTGACTGTGGACTTTCATGGTGTCTTAAATAATGATCCCCATTTCTTTTTCCTGTTCTGTTACTTCTCATCACCCCCACAAGCCAGTATGCTGCATTTGAGTTATTATGCCCTATATGCATAATTCTGCAATTGTCTGTATTGAACTGCAGCTGTCACCTTTCTGACCACTCATTCAGCCTATCCAGATCTTTCCCCATACCCTCAACCCCCCTTTCCCCCATATCAACCCCATTACTACGTATCTTCATGTCATATGCAAACAGACACACCTTCCACCATAGACCCTGTATGATGTCCCATATGTATATGTTGAAACGTAGTGGTCCCAACATAGACTCATGGGGATCCCCATTCATCACCTTTTCTTCATCTAAGTGCAACCATTCATCAAAACTCTCTGTGTTCTGACATCGAGAAAATGTTCTACGAAGGTTGTGAGTATGCTCCCAACTCTTAAACTGCCTACCTTTCCTATCAGCCTCCTATGGGGACAGTGTCAAAGCCCTTCCTGAATTCCGTGTAGGCCATGTACACCACCCCACCATCTGAAGTTTTCATATTTCTTCCAATACCCTGGCCTCCATGAAGGGACTTGAGTCCATCGCACTATCTGTTCTTTCCTTTTTTTCTAACTCCCATCCTTTACCCTAATCCACCATGAAGATCGATGTGAATTATTCATTGATGGCATTTTTTATATATATCTCCCACCTCCAGTGCTCCCCCTTCACCCTTGAGCTTCATAATCCTGCACTTCCCTTTCCTTCTGTCGCTGACATATCTGAATAACTTCTTGTCTCCCCTTCTTGCCTCCCTTACTATGTACTCTTCTGTGTCTGCCTTCGCCCATCTGATTAACTTCCCCGCTTTCCTAAGTTTTTCCTATATATCTGTCTGTCTGCCTCCCTTTGATATGCTTTATATTCCATGAACTCCCTCCTTTTTCTTCCTAGCTGCATTCCTCACTTCTGTTATGGACAAAAGAGGTTTCCTCCCCCTCTTATTCTTGCTCACCATCCTAACACATAGCTCTGTTACCTTCAATATTCTGCTTTTAATTCCTCCATAGCTCATCCACATTTTCCACGACATCCTTCAATACTAGCTCCTCATAAAGCATTGCCCTCATCCTCCTAAAGTCTACCCTTTTTTATGATCAGACCTGTTTTATAATTTTCAATATTAGTTCACCACAATTACATAGCTATGTAGGCAAGTAAATACTAACTCCTCTTGCAAAACTTCGTCATTCATTGGTCCATCATGTTCGATGAATTCATTCAGAAATGATAGCATAACAGGAATCCAAGCAGTATAAACTAAAATTTGGATGATCTGTAATGCATTTCATCCCTCTAAACTTCTTTATTTCTTACCTTATTGACTGTATGATATACAGCACTTGTCCTCAACTACTGTTGGCATAGTCATGCAATTATGGCAACTGCACCTGGAAAGGCAAATTACATGTAAGTAGTAAAATATAATGCCAACAAGGTTTATAGCTCATATCCGCACAACTAGTCTGACTAGAATGTACTAACAGCAATCTATCATAAATCTGTCATCACTTTAATATTTTTTTAATGTGGAGGTATGTTACTGAAAAAATCATACAGAAATGATTTGCTCAGTTCCAGAGATGGTGACCTATATACAACTAAAATTATGTATCCACTTGAGGCTTGTGCATATGTGTGCAAGTTTATGACTTCAAAACTCTGAAGAATTTAGACTATATATATAGGAATTACACCATTTCATTTGTGTGTGATTTTTTGGGGGGAGTGGGGGAACCACTATGTCAAGTAAATCTTCAATAATGAATGAATACTTCAATTTGGACTCGAGGTGTGAGGTGTGGCTGAGAGGGAGGGTGGAGGGGGGTATGGCCCACAACTGTGCAGCTGGATCCCTTGGAGGGTGTAAGGCAAATATCAGTCCTTTTACAGAACAGATCAACAATGATGAGATATCAAAACTGGGGATGGTCAAAGCAATGTGTCCAGAAGATATTCATCTCACTATATTCAATGAAATAAAGGAGATGCTGATAGCACCAATATGGGCCTGATTATTGAGAAACTCAATACTGCAGATGTAACTAAGTTATGAAAGTGGTCAATTAAATTTCCCTCTTACCAATATTGATAGAGTGTAGAAGGGAGTAAAATATAGGCCAGACAGATTCCCCTAATCATTGGGTGAGGTCATGGAGTCAATGATTAACAAAGGGACTGCTGAAGTGGGGAGGGGGTAAGGATAGTGAGAGCAACTGACATGAGTGGTAAACCAATGCATCAGATTGGTGACCAAATAAAAGTGAAACAGCAAGCCACTATGGTTCTTGAAAGAGGTGGCAGACAAAGTAAAGGCTAAAAGAGTTATTGTAAGGAAGTACTGCATAAGGGGACACAAAAGGAGGAAGACACTGAATCAGAGAGTGGCAGTAGACATCACCTATCTATATTTCAGCAAAGCCTTTGATAGTGTTCCACACAGAAGGCTGGTTAACAATATGAGTTGTCTAATCATGTGGCATAAGGTACTACACTGAGGTAGAAACTGGCTTATGGACATAAGTCAGAGGGTGGTGGTAAATGGGATTAAATTCAGTGAGAGAGAGATGACCAGCAGCGTTCCACGTGTATCAGTAATGGGACCAGTCAAGTTCAATGTCTTCATTAGTGACATTGCAGTGGGGCTGTAAGGAAAGACCTGTCTATTTACAGATGGCAGCAAGATCTGCAACAGGGTAGGTACTACAGGAATGGTACAAAAAATGAAGAAGGACTTGGAGAACATTGAAAGATGATCAGAGGCTGGCAACTGAGGTTCAATGGACAAAAAAAGCACAATATAATGCACCGAGTAGAGGGAACCCTTGGGAGAGATACATAATGAGAGGGGTGGCGCTGACTGTCCACAAAGTGGAAAGCGACCTAGGGTTTATCATCTCTGATGACCTACAGGTATAAAAGCAGAGTGCAAAGGCTGAAGTGAGGGCCAGTTGCAAGCTGTGGGTACATAGTCAGAGGTAGTACTAGCAGGAGACGGAAGGTGGTGATACCATTGTATAAAACCCTGTTAAGGCCTCACCTGTCATACTGCATGCAATACTGGAGACCACCCAAGCGTAAGTACGTAGACTAGATGGAGGCTGTACAGAGAAAGGTGACAAAGAAGACATATTAGGAGAGACTTAAGTGACCTCAATATATACTCACTGGTTGTGAGGAGAAAAAAGGAGGGCACATGATAGAAACTATCAAGTACCTCAAGGGCATAAATGAGGTGCAGGAGGTGGATATCTTCCAATTTAGAAAAGATACCAGAATGGATGGAACTTGATGTGAAATTGAAGGGGATAGATTATGAGGTAATGTGAGGAAGTTTGTTTTAACACAGAGCAGTTGGTGGATGCTTGGTACAGACTGTCACAAAGGATGATTGTGGCAAGCACAGTGGGGGGTTTAAACATGCATGGGACAGTCACAATGGAACAATTAAATGGAAGAGAATGATGAAAAGCCATTGATCACTTAGGATCAGTGTACACATACATGTATGGGGCATATGGGCAGACTGGATGGGCATATCTGTCCTAATCTGTGGGCAACTTCTATGAATCTATGCATCTATTTGCAGGTGTAGTCAGGGTTTGTGGGGTGGTGGAGTGCACCAGTCTACTCACAGTGGAAAGTTCCAGAAGAACTCACAAAGCTGAAGATGGACACATATAAGGGGACAGATGGCGTACACCCAAGGACAACAAAGGAGATGTGAAGTGAAAAAACAGCACTTCTGGCAGCAATGTTCAGTAAGTGCTCAACACAGGAGTGATTCAAGAAGAATGGCATAGGGCACATGTAGTCCCTCTGCACAAAAGCAGCAGTATAGAGGAGGCAGAAACTGTGGACCAGTCATTCTCGCATCAGAAGTGGGGCACAGAATGGAATCAGACAGTTCCCAGGATCAAAGACAATTCTCAACATGAAAAGTAGTGCCAAATGAGTGATAGATTTATTTGACTAGGTAATAAAAGAGATGAAACAGAGGAGGTCCAAGAACATCGCCTACCTCAATTTAAGCAAAGCATTTGAGACTGTACAATCACAGAAGGATAATTAAGAAAACGGGTAGTCTGGGCATGGGCCAAGAAAAGTAATACACTGGGTTAACAAGTGGATGACACAAAGTGGTTAGAGGGTAGTGGTAAATGTGACCAAATCGGGGATAGTGAGGTTGCAATGAAAGACCACTGAGCAGACAGGAACAGAGTCTGCATATAAGTCTGGGGACTATGGGCACACTGGATGGGCCTGGGGTCCTTATCTGCTGAAAATGTATATATTTCCATGTCTATAAGTGGTGATGACCAAACACAAAATGTTGGAGAGGCCTAATTCAGAGTTTGGTGCTCAGTTATGTAGGCCAAATCATCAAGTGAACATAGACATGGTGGAGTTTACCTACCGTGGGGCAATCAGGAATTTGCAGCTCTTGCATCAGATGACAAATGGGTACAGATGAAATAGACCACAGTATATCTTCACTAGAAGAGAGGAGTGACAGGAGAGATATGATTGAGACATTCAAGAAACATAAATGCTACAATCAGCTACCAATGAGTTCAGTTTGGAGGTTAAAGAATAAAGAGAAAATATGTAGAAATTGTTGTTCACAGAAATGATAGTAGATGTTTGTAATAAACTACCACAGGAGGAGGCAGGGGCCAACTCATTTGAAGGGGGAAGGACATGCATGGGATTAACTAAAAATGATCTAATATGTTGGTGAGAGTGAAGATAACCAACGACCACAGTAGGGACTGCTGCCGCTTATGCAGGCCAGGAATACAGGAGGACTTTGTGCGACAAAATTTCCATCTCAGTCAGAAACTACCATGGTACTATATAACAACGGAAGAATAAACTTTACTCTTTTTTTCTAATAACTCACAGTCTAAACAAATGGAGTGTTTGTAACACTGGGATTTACTTTACACACTTCTGGTGTTGTGTACAAAGGGCCAGATATTCCAAAGGGTTGCACCTGGCACAACTGAGTTGCACCAGCACAACCCCAGAAATGCACCCCGGGACAATATTCAAAGGAGGGACTTGCACTGCACAAGTCCCGATGCAAAGGGGTGCAAAGATAATGTATGCAACGCATCTCCAGGGGGCGTCCCATGCATATGCCACACATCCCACTATTCAGCCCGGGATGTGCAGTGCATATGCTTGCACAACCCTGAAATGTGCTGCATAACTGGGCTCAAAGTTGAGCCTGTATAAAATGGCGCAAGTGCCAGCCACCCACAGGGGTGCTGCTGTACTGCAATGTACAACACAGCAGCCACCAGCCATGGGTGGCAACCATCCCGTAACACCATGCACAAGCACTCACATATGTCCCTGGTGGTCCAGTGGTACCGCCTGCCCTCCCATAGCCCTGACCACTGAGAAATGAATGTTTACAAGTGCCCTGGTAGTCTAGTGGCTCCCCCTTAGTTCCGATCCCTGAAAATTAATGTTTAAACCTGCTCTGTAGTCTAGTGACATTTCATTTCCTTTTCCTGTGTAGCTGTGATTCCCATAAAATAAACGTTTACGTATTCCCTGGTTATCTAGTGGCATGAATGCGAATGACTATTACAGTATGCACTGCAAGCCCATCGGCTCATAGCATGGACCGATGGGCTTACAGCTGATACTGTAAGCTGTCATTCAGTTAGCAGCTGTGCAGGTATGTGGGAGTGTTTGCTGCTGCCTGCCAATGATGAGGGGGGAACTGTGTGGGCAGGGAGTCCTTTGTGGGTGTGGGGTTGCCATTGGACCACCAGGGAATTATTGACATCACTTTTATGGGCAATCAGGGGTATGGGTGGGGTGGGGATTATCACTAGACTACCAGGGAATGCATAAAAGTTTGTTTTATGGGGATCACAGCTACAGGAGGGGTGGGGGTGCCACTAGACTACCAGGGAATGATTACAATTTAATTTTATGTGGATCACAGCTACAGGAGGGTTGGGGGATTCCACTAGACTACCAGGACAGATTTAAACATTCATTCTCGGTGATTGGAGCTACAGGAGAGGCAGGGGGTACTACTAGACCCCTCTGGCAGCACCACATACTGTGTATGGTGCCATGCACATTTCGCTGGCCAGCCCTGCAGAACTCATGCAAATGGGACCATAATGACATGCAAATGGCCCCATTTGTACCTATCATACACTATGGCCCCATTTGCATACTGCCAGCTGAATATCAGGAATTTGCACACAGCGTAACTCTGTTGCACTGGTGCAGTTCCCATTCCTGATATTCAGCCCTGTCTGGGGGATGCACCAGCACATCATATTTGAGCAGTGTCCATGACCTGATATATTCAGAGGAGATGTGCCATCGCTCGTCTCTTTTGAATATATTCCTGAGTTGCATCAGTGCAACACAGTTGCGCTACGCCACCACATGCGCCATTGCCAGGCACAATTCTTAATATCAGGGCCAAATTGTACCCATCTTCTGCTCTCTTTCATGAAAGTGGCCTCAGTATAAATGGTAGGACACAACTTGCCTGGTGGACTGGAGTGAGCAGTCAGTGATTATAGTACTGTTATATTTAATAATCCCCTGGTGTTCATATTGTATCAAAAGGCACAGACCACCTATAGGGTGATTAACTTAAACCTAGTCATAAAACACATAAGAGCAGTGCTACCATTGTTACAATAGTGTTTTATTTTCCATGTGTCTTTCCTCAGATAAACACACTTCTGACTAGGCGCTGGAACAGGAAAAAAAATATGTCAAAAGACAACAGCTAAAGAAAACTCTGACATGATTCTGTTACTAGTTCTGGTGAAGTGCCTATTCAGTATATCTGACAAATCCTCCTTTCTGACACAAAAAGGCGATAAAATAAAATGAAATAGGTGGCTCAGAAAAAAATACATTGTGAGAAGAACTTTAATACCAAAAATACGAAAGAGGCTCTGCCACAAATATTCAAGTAAATGCAGATATTTAGAAATACAGACACTAATTCAGCAAGCTTTTCTAGTAAAAGCCACTTTCCCACACTGTTCTAATTCAAGGGAATCAAGAAAATAAATGGCTAGTGAGTTTATGCCTTTTGCACCACGTCAGATACAGTATATAGATCCAGAAGCAGAATAATGGCGTATCTATCAGATATATTTCCATGAACGGTTTTCCTGAGCCAGACTCTATTCAGTAACTTTTATATAAGATAGTTATAGAAATATTCCAAATATCGCAACACTTCTGAGTTAATATAATGGTGGAAACAAATGTATTATTGACCCCGAGCTAGTAGGTTGACCTCCCAGTGAACCACCATCACTTCTTGAAGCAGGAAACTACTTTTACTAATTAATACAAATACTAATAAATACATTTCATTTTAAAAGTCGTGAGACTTTACCATACTCCTAAAAAGTGCCTCTCTGCTAAAACTAAAACAATTCAATCACGGAAATATGCATACTTTGTAACATGGCAAAAACAGTAGCAGTGTAGGGAAGAAAGGTGATAGGTTTAAGGGCATCACCTGGTACAAGAGCAACACGGCATTATGAGATGAGAATGCCGTGTTACTTGTGAAATACATGAAGTAGCCGTGGGAGGAAAATGAGCAGTGTATGAAAAATGAGAAGGTAAAAAACATAAGACCGCAAGTTCTGAAAGAGCAAGTAGGTAGGCTAGAGCAGGAGTAGGAGAAATGTGAGAGAGACACTGGGAAAAAAGTAGTACGAGGGAAGAGGGAGAAGGTAGAAATGGACAGAAGTAGAATAATGTTAACTTTATGTAGGCAGAATCAGCAAGAAGTTGCCACATACCACAAATTGAAATATTAAGAAGTACAGAAGAGAGAGCAGGTGAGAGAAACACAATTGTAGGCACATCAGCAAACGTAGAAAGACAAAGGGAGTGATAGTGAGGCTGAATAGAATGAATGGTGGGTGGGCAGAGGGGGACAGTGAAAAAGCAGGGATACTGAATGAATATTTCTGCTCAGTATTCACAAAAGAGGAGGGGGAAGTGCCTAATCCAATTAACAGAAGCACTCTTGATAGGGGGGTCGATCCCAGTCCTTTCACAGAATAAAGGGTACTGCAAGAACTCCTAACACTGAAGGTGGACGAAGCAATGGGTCCTGTTGGAATTCACCCCAGAATTCTAAAAGAATTAAGGGAGGAACTAGTGAAACCACTGGCTACTCTTTTTAATAAATCATGGGAGGATGGTGTGGTACCCGAGGACTGGAGGAAGGCGGATGTGATTCCCCTTCACAAAAGTGGGACCAAGACAGATGCAGGAAACTACAGACCTGTCAGTCTGACCTCTGTGGTAGGGAAAGTGATGGAGTCACTTCTGAAGGAAAGAATAGTTGAGTACCTAGAGGCCAGTGGAGCACAGGACCCAAGGCAGCATGGATTCACAGCGGGAAGGTCATGTCAGGACGATCTAATAGATTTCTTTGACTGGGTGACCAAAGTAGTAGACCAGGGAGGGGCTGTGGACATGGCCTACCTAGACTGTAAGCAGGCATTTGTACAGTCCCACACAAAGATTAATAGTCAAATTAACCAGCCTGGGAGTGGGTCCCAGGGTGGTAGCCTGGGTAAAACATTGGCTGCACAACAGGACACAGAAGGTAATTGTAAAATAGAGTCCACTCTGAAGAAAGAGAGGTTACTAGTGGGGTACCACAGGGTTCAGTATTGGGTCCAGTCCTTTTAATGTCTTCATAAGTGACATTGCAGAGGGACTGGAAGGAAAAGTATGCCTCTTTGCAGATGACACAAAGATCTACAACAGGGTTGCTACACAAGGAGGCGTGGAAAGGATGAGAAGGGACTTGGCAAGGTTGGAGGAATGGTCAGAAGTATGGCAGCTAGGATTCAATGCAAAGAAGTGCAAAATAATGCACCTGGGAAACAAGAACCCAGGGGAAGAATACACAATGGGTGGGGAGGTAGTAACAACAACAAAAAGGAAAGGGACCTGGGGTAATCATATCAGATGACCTTAAGGTTAGCAAGCAATGTGAGAAGGCAGTAGGGAGGGCTGGGGGTATACTGGGATGTATAGGGAGAGGCATCAGCAGCAGAAAACAGGAAGTTGTTATCCCTCTGTACAGACAGTTGGTGAGACCCCATCTGGAGTACTGTGTCCAGTTCTGGAGACCCCATCTCCGCAAGGACATAGACAGGATAGAGGTAGTTCAGAGGAGGGCAACTAAAATGGTGCAGGGTCTGCAAGAGAAGCCGTATGAGGAGAGACTAAAGTAGCTTAATGTGTATACCCTTGAGGAAAGAAGGGAGAGAGGGGACATGATAGAAACTTTTAAGTACCTAAGTGGAATCAACAAAGTCCAAGAGGGTAGCATCTTTCAGAAAAAGAGACTTGCAAGAACAAGGGGACACAATTTAAAGATAGAAGAAGGGCGGTTCTGGGGCAATGTGAGGAAGTATTATTTCACAGAAAGGGTAGTGGATGCATGGAACTGCCTTCCTGAGGAGCTTGTGGGGTCTAAAACTGTCGGAGAATTCAAGAATGCATGGGACAGACATAAGGCAATTCTTGTGGAGGGTAGGAAGAAATAGGCTGTTGGTTAACTAGGATCTACGGCCTATCCCGTAGGTAGGGAAATGGGCAGACTAGATGGGCCAAGTGGTCCTTATCTGCCGTCAAAGTCTATTTTTCTATGTTTCTATGTTTCTAATTGAGAAACCTGCTTCAGAAGCCAGCGACACTAGATGCAACCGACCTGAACACACAGTAAGAGACCGAAGAACCAGAAGCCCATTTCATTTCAACAACTTCTTGGTCTATGGAGGGGGGGAAAAGTTTAATTATGCAGCAGCAGGCACAGAGAGGGAAGAGATAAGACACAGTGGGGAAATGTGAGCAGTTGAATTGACCAACCACTAGAAACAGATTTGTAGCAGTTAAACAATAAAAAGTACGCGGAGTACACGAGCATAGTTCTATGCAAATGGCACAGAGAGCTACATGGAGAAGCATTAATAGACCAACCGCGGGGTCCTTCTATGAACAATAGGAAATGAACAGCCATTAGAAATTGTACAAAATCTATACCAGTCGTTAAGAAATAGATGATCGTACTACTGTTCAAAAAAAAACAACAACATATATGTATGTAAGAGAGGTTGGTACACAGTTTTGAAAGTAACAGTAAATACAAGTGAAGAACTTGATTCGTCTCATTGCTTATTGTATAACAGCACTATAAAGATATCTCTGACATGTACAGTCATCTGCACACCATGTTACAAGCGCATTAATCCACTCGAGAGAGCATCAATGGGGAGTTAATGCATGGTTGGTTGTTGTAGGCACTCGGCAGCACAACGGTCTCAACCAAGCATTAACTCCCCATTAGATGCCACCTTCATCATGGATTAATGCTTACGTACATTCCAGTAATTGTATTAGATGAGTTTATGTTCACAGTACCGATTATCAACATCTTGGATATAATGTAATACGCTAATTAATGCTAAAAACAATGAGTTAAATATGCAACAATTTTGTTTTCATTATTTTTAAACCATTTATGCACACACCATTGATCAACCGGTCTGCTACTGTTGGAGCAAACCACTATTTCAGCCTGGTTATCATTGGATTCTGCAGTGTTCACTATGGGCTCAAAGGCATGCGGCGTTATATCAGGATGGAACACAACTGCGCTGTCATATTCAGTATTAACTGAGGACATTATTTAACAACAGAAAATCCTGATTCATTAACAATTAAATCCCAGAGAAGGGCTGAGATAGAGACTATTTTTGAATCAGTGTCAAAGTCCACTGCCCCCGTTTGCCTGTCTGCAGTCTCGATCAGAACTGTGGATCACTGAGTAGGAGCTCATAGCATATAGAAAAGGATAGCCACTGGTTTTAAATTGATTACTAGATGTAACTATCTGACACTAAATTCACAACGCTACAAATAAAAAGTAGGGAGCTCTAAATTTGAAACAGGGAATCTCATGGCATGGAACTGTCTGCACCAGCGTGGATCTGTGTTGCTGCAGGCCTCTGAGATGTGGTGACTATATTTCAAATATTTATTTATTTGTAGCAGAATTAGATCTGAAAGTAGTAACAGTGGTGGAGGCATACTAAGGATGCTGTCATTCCTTTTTTTTTCTGGGAAAATAAACATGAGTGACAGTCTCATGCCATCATCAGTACAGAACTGACAGTCTGTCACTCTCGCTACGGTCATTGACGTCAGTCCTTGAACGATACCAATGGCTAACGGCGCTCACCAGGGATGGGGAGACCGGGCATTTTTTCCTGCGTTCAGCTTGATAAAAATGAACAATAATAATTAGCCAGTAGAAAAACACACTAGACAATATTGGTTGGTGATAAAGGGTCTTTATTAGTTAAACAAGCCCACAGAAGTGCTCACTAAAGGTACAGCCAAAACAATCATTGCCATTGATCTTTAAGGTGATGTATCACTGAATATTTTTTAAGTTTATGATTTAGACCTCTGATATTCCAGTTGATTATTAAGTCATTGTTAAGAGACGTCATAGAACAATTTATAGTTTATGACAACTATTAAGTTGTTTTAGTAGGGCAGGTATTTAGGTAAAGGGCCAATCATATATTTCAGACTATCTAAGCAGATGAAGTAAAAGTAGAGTGTAATTCAAAAGGAAAAATCCTCTAGAGATCTTATCTGTATTTAACCCCACCCCCACCTCTCTTACCATCCCTTTTAGTCATTCCCAAATGTAAGTAAAATGCCAATCTACCCAGCCCCCTTAACTCCCCAGGATCTAATACCAAGCTATATACTGTTACAAATGTTAAAGAAATAAATTGCACTAGAACAGATGAGTATATATATATATATATATATATATATATATATATATATATTATAGTGGCACGGTAGTGCCACTTTAGTTAAGGTTGAGTACCCCATTTAAAGTTAAATCTGATATTTGGCAGCTTAATAACTTTGCCACCATATGACAGATTTGCCTGACATTTGGCATGCACGATCTGATACCACAGATCTCTGGATCTGCCAAGTTTTGTAATGGTGGGATATACAGTTGCGGAGCTAAAGAGCACAGAAAAACACACAAATTATGCATTGTTACGCATTCTTTGCTCGCACCTACAGGTTGCACGGTTTATGCGACCGGTCCGAAACTTTCAGGGAACATGCAGCCAGGGTCCCCAATGTGCCTTTCAAAGATTTCATGAAAAAATAATAAACAGTTCGAAAGTTATTCCAGAAACAAATTTCCCATTATAGTCAATGGGAAAAATTAACAAAAAGTTTTAAAGTGTCGCAAATGCAGTTTTAAGTGTCGCAAATGACCCTTGTAGTGGCACAAATCTGCCATCTTGTTTTCAGTCGGTGGTCACAGAAATGCTTGCCATTTAAATTTGGGACCCTCTAGGGACACAATTCTTGCTGTGTTCACCTAGTCGAGTCCTGAGGATGCTAGCCATGTCTTTTTTGGGGGGTTAAACACCCCAGAAATATGTTTTTAAAATTTTTGTAAACAGTAGTGTCGCAAAGTAGTGTCACACATTCAACACTTTCATGATTGTTTTTGCGAAAGTGTCGTAAATCACGGCACTATTTTGCGACATTATGCCCAAAACAATAGGAAATCTTTGCCACACTGCTGCAAAAAGAACGGTTTGGTCTTTTGGGCTGAAATTTGGAGGGAAGAAAGCCATTCCTATTATGCATTTCTAACTCCTGCACTACCAATGCCAATGCCAGCGAGACAACATTTGGCATTGACAAATGCTTGTTTCTATATAAGACTTGCTGCTCCCATTAACATATTCCTACTTATCTCTGTCCAATAATATTAGCAGGTATAATAAAAGCTTGTAATTCAATGCTGTAGGCGTACATTGTAAGGTATTATCTCATATCATGAGTGATAATCTCCTTTAAGCTATCTCTGTAAGGTACATTATCAATAAAATGTTAAAGTTTTCTATGAATTTTCTAAATACACTGCTTAGGAGTCAGAAAAGACTCCCAGTCAAACAATTTGTCAAACAGTGGTAATTTAGAGTTTACAAATCTGTATTTGTTTCAGACCATCCTATATCCTCCAGAGCTGTTTGCTGCAGGCCTTGTTTATCTTATTTGAAATGGTCCTCAGTAGATTTTAAAATATTAGAAATATTTAAAATATTAGGAGCAATGTATGTATCTTTAAATAACCATCACAGAATAGCCAATCCATTAAACAAGTGGCTTTTGGTAAATCGTTCAGAAAACATGCGAATAGTTTTATTATGATATCTTCTTCCTTTTGCATATGGTGCTGCAGTTATGTACATGACTTTCGACTCCAGTTAAAACGCCCAGAATACTTAGAGTAATCCTGCATGTGAGCACTCATATCGGAAACATGATCCATCCACAATGGCATGAGGAGAGCTGGAAGGCCCAGAGAGAGAGAACATGAGCAGAGCCATTTGGAGACAAATTTTGAAAGAAAAACCAAGAAGGCTGCAATTAAAAAGAACAGATAACATCTCCAGTCAGCAGTATTCAGAGCCAGTCTAAGCTCTATACGGACTTACCATATACCTTACTGGGGCAACCTACTACACAGACCATCACCTGCTCTTGCATTAATAGTTTCTTACAACTTAGAGTCTCCCAATGTAATCAGAGCAGACATTTCATCATAGCAGCAATATTCATGTAAAACAAGCTAAACAGCCCATAGTACCTCCTTTTTTTAGCTTGAACAGGTCTCACTAACACAGACACATTCTCTTGTTAGAACCCTGACCAGGCTATTCGGTGGATCTCTGGTATAATTGGATATTAGTTTTCAAAGCATTTTAATAGCTTGGCATTCAAGCTGAACTTTGCTGCCACCTCGAGTTCTTTATATACACAATTATCCCAGCTCAGATATCTATTTTGGAGATCCATGTCTGAACAAAACCATTTAATTTCAAAAGCGCAGTTTTAATAGCTCATGCCCCAGTCAGTCCCTCCCAAAGATAATCTAGTTTTAGTCCTAGATCTCATCTTTCTCATACCACACTGATCCATCAACTTATACCAGAACAGCACAAAAGCAATATTTGCATTATGCTAACAAGATAAACAAGCATTTGTCAATGCTGAATGTTTGCTTGCTGGTATTAGCATTGAAAATGCAGGAGTTAGACAGATGCAGAATAGGAATGGCAGTGAAGTATTAAACTTCACGCCAATCCCACCTCCACCCTGCAGAGATGGACAGGCATTGGGATATGCATTTGGGTCTTCACCCATGACATTCATGCCATGTCACCTCACCCTATCCTGCAGACAACGACATGTGTTGTGGTGTGCCTTGGGGTGTTTAACTTTGCAGTCACCCCATTCCATAAGGATATACACTGAAATGGGTGCAGTATAGGAGAATGGAGAGAACTCTGGGGCTGAGTCCAAAACACACCTCAATGCCTGTCACTGGCTGGGGGTGGGGGTGGGATGGCTTGAGTATTACAGTTGACAATCCAAAGGCACACCCCTGATGCCTCTCAGTCTGTATAGGGTGGGACGTTATGATTAGAAACCCTAATGCCACAGGTGTTTCTTGGTATTTGCACTACAAATTTTCAACATGGTCTTTTTGTGACCCAACCTCATGGAAGCATTTGGGACCTCTTCTCATGAAGAGTGGCAGTGTGATTTTGTTAATGTGTCCCAAACTTTGAGTTCCCACAGTGACCGTGCCATTGTACGCCAGATGTATGAAAACACAGATCAGCCAGGATGTGAAGAATGACAGCTGTACCATCCATAGGAAGGTGTGAAGAGATGGCAATGTTGAAAATCTGTAGTGAAAATATTAAAAATGCTTGCACTTCCGAGCATACATGGAAACTGCTCAATGCATGCACGTAACACAATCATTTAGTGGAATTATTTCACAAATTTTCAACCTAGGCATGTTGTGACCTCTGCTTATGAACACTGTCACTATGATTTTCTTAATCTGTCCCGAACGTTGATTTCCCACAGTGACCACGCTATAGAGCACCAGATGTGTAAATGCATATTTCAAGCAGGATATGAAAAATGACAGCTATACTGTTCATAAGGAGGTGTGAAAAAATGCCAATGTTGAAAATCTGGAGTGAAAATTTTACAAGCGCGTGAAATTTTTAGAGTGCATTGAAACTGTACAATGTACACTTGTAACAATCATTTTATGGACTTTTGTCACTAAGTTTTCAACATAGTCATTTTAGCACCTCTGCTCATGAACAGTGTCACTGTGATTTTTTTAATCTGTCCTGAATACTGACTTCCCACAGCAACTGCACTATTGTGTGCCAGAAGTGTGAAAACACATTTTTGCCAGAATGTGAAAAATGACAGCTGTACTGTTCATAAGGAGGTCTGGAAAAATGTAAATGTTGAATATCTGGAGTGAAAATACTACAGATTTGTGAAGTTACAAGGGTGCATGGAAACTGTACAATGTACGCTCGTAACACAGTCATTTTATAGACATTTGTCACCAAATTTTCAACATAGACATTTTAGGACCTCTGCTCATGAACAGAGTCACTGTGATTTTCACAATCTGTCCCAAGCACTGATTTCCCACAGTGACTACACTATTCTATGCTGGAAGTGTGAAAACACATTTTGACCAGGATGTGAAAAATGACAGCCGTGTTGTTCATAAGAAGTTTTGAAAAAATGGCAATGTTGAAAATTTGGATTGAAAATATTACAAATTTGCAAAGTTACAAGGGTGCATGGAAACTGCACAACACACGCTCATAACACAGTCATTTATGGACTTTTGTCACCAAATTTTCAGTATAGGCATTTTAGGACATCTGCTCATGAACAATGTCACTGTGATTTTCTTAATGTGTCCTGAACACTGATTTCCCACAGCAACCATGCTATTCTGCACTGGAAGTGTGAAAACACATTTTGGCCAGGATGTGAAAAATGACAGCTGTACTGTTCATAAGGAGGTGTGCAAAAATGCCAATGTAGAAAACCTGGGGTGAAAATATTACAAATTTGTGAAAGTTATAAGCGTGTGTGGAAACTGTGCAATGCACGCTCATAAAACAGTAATTTTTTGGATTTTTATACCAAATTTGCAAAATAGGCTTTTTGAGAGCCCACCTCATGAACAGTGACACTGTCATGTCATTAATCAGTCTTGAAAGGAGATTCCGCTCAGTGACCTCAAAATCACCCTTCGGGACAGAATAATGCTGTGACAGTGACTGAATTCATGAGGAGGGATCCCAATAACCTCATGTTGAAAATTTGGTGCCAAAATTCCCCCAAATGCCTGAGATATGCACCAAAGTTGAAAAAACCCTATTTATGCCATTATGCAGCTTACCGGTATTTCTTCAGTTCATGGTCAGCTTTAAAGAGTGCAAACATGTTCCTGGTTCACCGAAGATTGTCACACTGGGCTCCGGAGTAGAGTATGGGAGTAAGGGTGTGTGTGTGTGAGATGTGGTGCATGAGTGGGTGGGTGAGTGGGTGAGGGTTGGGGGAGGGGACCTGACCGGTGTGGGACCATTTCCTTTCTTTCAGGGACAGGAAAAATAAGACATTGCGGGAAAGTTTTTTTTTTTTGCAGGCTTCTTTTCAGCACACTGGGGTGGGCTTCCTGTGTGCCACCTGCCTTTTTGGAGTGGGATACTTAAGTTGATCGGGATTGGATCCCCTGTCAGCAAAGAATGACTGTTAGGGGGCCTGATGCTGGGGAGATTGGGCACCCCCTGGCACACAACAAATGGGGGCATTATGCCAATGGGGAGTGGGCTCCCCATCAGCAAATTAAATGGGCCAGGAGCATACCAACAGGGGGATTGGGCACCCCAGTCAGTCAACTTTCCCTCAGCTGCCATGTTTAGGGATCTGGTACACCATGCAAGGTAACGCCCTGCAATGATGGGTCCCTCCCTCATTGCAGTGGAATGGCTGATGCTGCAATGACAAGGCGGCTCCTCATTGCAGTGGCCAAATTGTTTTCAACTTAGTGCCACTTATGCAGAACCAGTGTCATCAGGACACTGGACCTGCGTTGGGTGAACAGTGCCAAGCCCACAAATGCAGTGCCGGTGCTGGTTGCTACAGTGCCGCACCTCCACAACCCACTTCTCTCCTAAGCTGTCACAACATGTTTCTGGCACATGTGCAAGCAAACATAAAAATGATGACTGAGCCCACATACTCTGTCTCTAATCTCCCACTCAGATCTCAAACCAAAGTGGTCACTTAATCAGTCATGTGCTGTGCTCTTTTGACTTAATGCTGGAAGTCAAAATTAGCAAAGAATTTAGGAAAGTCTGCTTTAAGCCCCTTTTTAGTAGTCTCCATGCCGTTGTACTCCTTTATTTCATTCTGTGCCCAGATCCTGACTCTAGTGGGAAAGAACAATCTATATTTTAAACCAATCTCTCGGAGTTTCTTCTTTATTGGATACAATGCATTTCTTTTCCTAATGGTTTCAGGAGGCAGGTCACTAAAAATGTTTATGTTGCCCCCTTCAAATGAAATTGTTGTTGTGTTTCTAAGTGCTCTTTGAATGTGTACTTTTTGCTAGAAATCTAACAGTTTAAGAATAAAGGAGTGGGTTTCTTATCTCTTCCAGTGAGCGATATGCTCTTTCGATCATGAATCTTTTACTGTCAGGGGGTGGACCAGTTATACTTAGAAATAGTCTGTTAGAGAACTCAGTTGGATCTGACCCTTTAATGCCTTCTTTTAACCCACAAATCCTCAAGTTATTCCTTCTGTTTCTACTTTCCATCTCTTCTAATTTCTCCTCCAACACCTTAATTTTCCTGCTGTTTTGTATGCTCTCTGATTGTTCCTTGATAGATACATCCTCAACACTGCTTATTCTAGTTTCTGCATCTGTAAGTCTCCTCTTCTGTACCGCTAACTCAGTTTTAAAGACTTGTATCTTCTGCCATGTTACCCAGGGTTAATTTCGTGACTGTAAACTCCTGCATCATTATCTCAAAGTGAGTTACTGTGACAGGGGAATTTACTGCCTGTTTTTACGCGCTCAGAGTGAATCATATCTGATTGTCCAGAGTCACTATCAGATTTGGGGAGAGGTCTTTTCATATGGCTACTTTCTAGTAACATATCTATCAAATTCTCCCCCTCTCCACTAGCCATCATAGCTACTTTAATGGTTGAATGAAGTTTATGAAAAAAAAAGACAAATCAAGCTCTGAGCAGAATAACATGGTGTTTCTCCTTTAAGAAGAATGTGTTGAGGAGATTCAGTCCTACCAGTTTACACCCATAAGATGCCACCTTACTCTTTCAGTAGATAGTGTATCTGTAAGTAAGGTTCGAAAAGAGTACAATCAGGTTTTTAGCTTTTCTTCTCTTACAGGTCAAAGGACACTGTTGCTAAACTGCGTCTTATTGCTGCTGCTGTGAAAACTACACTTAAATGATCCACAATCATTTTCTTCTTCAGATACGTAAGTACAGCTGCTGATGACTAGTGCATATTTAATTTAATATGGTTGCCAATCTCTTATTAGTCTATTGAGCCATATTATTACTATTGTTAGATAAGCGCCTCCATTTACAATTATGTGCATAGACCGCAATAGTGGTTGCGGAGCTCAGGTAAATGCGACTGTACTGCTTGGTGACATTCGATCGAATCATGTTGGTGCTTCATGATAGGACAATTGATTAATTAGGTTAATGTTACATATCGTTCTGAGATTTTTTTTTTTTTCAAAGGGAGGGTGGTCTTCCCTTAAAATATAGTGGAATAATCACCTCCTTTCTGCGGCTGGTAAATTACCACCTGATAAACCTCCGTATGCCAGTTGCCCTCCCATATTCTATACTGCATGATGAAGTGGACTTCGTGTTATTTCTAATTATTACCCTTGAATCCCTCTCTACCCTATAATGTTCTATTTTTACCCCATCAATGCTATACACAGTTTGTGGGTTCCTGTTGCCTAAATTCATGGACTTGTATTTTTTGGTGGTGCCCTTCAGCTGCCAGAAGCTTGGCCACTTTTATAGGACACCACATCCTATTTCATTGCTTTAACCCTTTCCATACTGTTCCCCCTCCTGCACATTTTGGTGCCTTCTACAAGATGACTCACCTTCCCTTGTAGCTCTTTGCCTATTTCAATGCTGTTATCTACATATTGAAAAGGTTGAACCCAGTACTGTTCCCTAAGGAACCCCACTGGTCACCACCCTTTCTGCTGAGAATACACCATTTAGGGCTAACCTCCTGGTTCTACCCTCCAACCAGCTCCATATCAATCTAGTCAATCCTTTCCCTAGCACCAGATTATCCACTTTTTGTCAGCTTTCTGTGTGGTACAGATTAAAAGACCTTGCTGGAGTCCAGGTAGAGGATGTGCACTGCCTGACCATTGTCCACTGCCTTGATCACCAAAACAGAGAATAATATTACATTTGTCTGACATGACCTCCCGTCATACAGCAATGCTGCCTTTTATGTGGCATCCCCTGTGCCTCAAGGAATTCCATTTTCTGTTCCTTGACAATGGTTTACAGCAGCTTATCTACAAAGGCAGGCTCAGTGGCCTGTAGTACCCTGGATTCTGTCTATCCCAGCCCTTGTGGAGAGGCACAACATCTGCAACCTTTCAGTTCAAAGAAACTTCCCCCTTTATAAGGGATTTATTGAGCAGACCCACTAGGGGAGTCACCAGGGCCTGTCTTGTCTCCTTAAGCAACCTTTGGTGTAACTCATTCACCCCAAGAGATTTGTTTGCTCTATTGTTTTGCAGCCCCTTTTACAGTCTGTCTACCGATATTACCCCAACTTTCAGTCTTTGTTCTGTGGGACCCTTGAATTTAATTCCAGTGCTGGGTAAGGGGTCTGAGACGATGACTCTAAACACAGAATTTAAATATTCATTCATAATATCTGCTTGTCCGATGTCATCCACAACAGTAACCCCATCCTTCCTCGTTCTCTCAGTGCTTTCTGTCATCTGCCTTTTTCCCATGATGTACCTGTAATGGTCTTATCATTATCCTTTGTTTTGGGTGAATCTTGAACTTTTTTTTAACAAAACAAAAGTCCCTCTGCTAGGCAGCATGCTCTCATAGCTGACTGGCAGCAGTGGTGGTAAGTGTAAGGTTCAAGTGATCACCATTATCTAGTGATCTGAGCTGGCGGCAAGTGAAGACTGGTTGGAGGAAAGGAGTCCTCTAGTTTCTCCTAAATGATTAATGTGCTCTGTTACCTGCCAATGATCAGCCCAGCCTACACATGAGACAGTCTGCCTGTGTTTCCCACCAAAAGCCAAGATACATACTTGTTCAGTGCCATTCCAATCACCATGTATATACCACGGCTTTTGTAAAGTCATGTGAGAGACAGAGAGGGGAAGAGACTGGGAAGGCCTAGAGTTCAGGGTTAGTACCCAGACGACTTGTGGTTCTGCTTAGTACTGCTGGCAGGCACAGTGTAGACCAGGGCAGTAACTCAGCACTGGCCAATGCCTCAGTGTTTGCTTGCAAGTTCTGTTAGTTAAATTGTTTTACTTAGTGCTGGAGAATAAAATAATTAACATTATTACACCTCCAATTATGTGACAATAACCCATTAGCATGTAATATATTGACAAGAGCAATTTCTAAGAAACTGTGGTCATCAGTGATGCAGAAGTGGCTCTGCACCAAAAGTCATTGCTCCAGCTATTTAAGAATTTATTTAAAAGTTTTACCAGAAGAACATGGTAACACAGAAACACAGAATTTTGTCATCAGATAAGACCCCTTGGCCCACTCAATCAGCCCATCTTCTAAAATGGCACTGCACCAGATGACAATGTTCCCGTTATTGAAGCATTCATTTATTGAAACATTTTACCAGAAAAACATAGAAACATAGAATTTGTTGGCAGTTAAGGACCGCCTGGCCCACCCAGTCTGCCCATTTTTCCCTCTCTACTGTATCTCCATAGACTCTGCTTGATCTCCATCTCTCCCCCCCTCAATTCTTGTCACTAAGATCCCCATATGCATTAAAATACCAGCTGGTCTGAGAACAGCTTGTTTGCAGAGTTGTCCTGTGAGTAGTGTAGAGAAGAGAAAGTAGTAAAACATACAATAATACAGTACAGTATGTACGGTATAAAGTAGCAGGTGTAACATAACATCAAATAAAACAGTATAATATTGCAGAACTGGTTATTGTTTTATATATATATATATATAGCTGAAAAATGTTTCATCTTTCTGAAACAGATCATTTGTTAAACCTTTAATATTGGTCCAGAATTATGTAGCATGCAGTATAAGCACACATCCCAGACACAGACTTAAACCCCATGTATCCCCTAAACACAGCTTTAATGCAGATCTCCAATAATATCCATCCTTTCAGTGTGTCCTATGCATGCAAAGTACCCCCCAACACACTTTTTCTGAAGTAAGGCATGGTTTACAGTTTTTAGAAAATAACCTGTTCAGCTACTTATTTCACAAGCAAGCTAGTTCATGGATGCGAAGTATATATATTGTAGCTCCATTGCAGGCTCTAACACTGAAAATTATACACATTTTTTAAGTTGAGAGCTACAACAATACAATAAACAGTGTTTAGTTGCTGGAAATTCATACAGATGACCTTTGAGTACCTTGCTGCATCTTTAACAAGGGATCATTTGGAAGAAGTTGCCAATGCCTGAAGTTATAGCATGTTATGAAAAACTAGTGGAACAGTGAACAATAAAGTAGGCTAGCATTATATGCACAAAGGAAACCAGAGTTGGATTTGAATAATAAAAACAGGTTTCATTCTGTTATCCCTTGAGGTACTGATGTGGCATACATGAGTGACTTGGGGATCTGCCAGGGGACAAAGTACAGCTGGAAGAAAGTCTTTGATGTCCCAAGATGATTCATAGAAATCATCTTTCGCCAGCTGGAGAACTGATGCCTGCGGGAAATGCTGCAGACACAGAGCCGCTGAAAACACCAACAACAAGAACTGCTGCTTGCAGATATCAGTTCTAGCAAGTAAATGCGTTCTGTGCCTGATACTCATGGAGTAGATTGGGATAGTTCAGATGAAGAAACAGAGAGGATGAGATACTGCGTTACCATGACACCTTGCAATTAATTTGGACTTAACATCTTTGGGTAACAAATCCTCACAGGAGTTAAAGACTCAGGGCCCACAATCTTACTTGAACCCATTAGACAGGGGTGGTGCACTGAACATCTATGGCAACCCAGTGTGCAAAGGGTCTATTAGCACAGTAAAAAGAGTGAAGCTCGAGACATGAATCCAGGCCTCCTACGTGGCACCACAATGGACCCCCCCCACACCACAGGGTCAGGCATTATTTCTTGTTTTTGTTGTTATAAATTTAAGAATCAAAACTGTACGGGTCACTCTCTTACAAGAGTGCAGTATGCTGGCTTAATGGCTCTACTTCACTCGGCCACACAGGAGATCTATTTTTGCATTATTTATTGCACTCATTGTTCTCCCATGCATCCCATGTCCACCACCATGTCAGTCCAGGCCAACATGGCTACACCCTTCCTCGAGCTGAGAGTGTGGGCAACTGAGTACCTTTATTGTTATTGAAATTTAATCCAGGCAAAGAAGAAGAAATAAAGTTAAAAAAAAATACAATTTTCAGCTACAGCTTGGGGATGCAGCTGCTAATGCTGCTTCTTGGTCAGCAATGGGGGAAGGGATACCAGATGACCCACTCTAATGCACCCTGATAGTCTATTGCCTCACCTCCCAGGCAAAATGAAGTTCATTAACACATGAACGTTGATGAAAGTTCAGGAGTGGTTCATGAGCAACCATCAGAGTTTACCAGTTGTTCTTCGGCTCAGTTCATTCTATTTATTTTATTTAGTTTTTGTTGACCAGGTAAGTGCTCTAGACAAATCCTGCCTAGTTTCAGGCGCGACCCGGGGGAGGGGGATACAGATGAATGCCAACTGACCTTGAACCAGAGTAAGCTGTTGGTGGTATTTTTAGTGAATGAGGGAAATTTAGCCAGGATACCAGGGCAGTTCCCCTGCTCTTTTCGATAAGTGCCATGGGATCTTTAACATCCACCTGAACTACCACCAATCCAGGCAGATGGGACCTCGGTTTAATGTCTCATCTGAAAGACGGCACCTCAGAAGTGTAGCACCCCTCTCATGCTGCACTACAATGTCAGTACTGGGATATTAACCCAAGTGCAGGATTTTTAAATGGTTATTTCTTTGCCAAATCACTTAATCTGCTTGTGACTGAATGTAAACGAATGACAGATATCTAGCACCAGGTTGTAGTGGCGGTGCTTTCACAAATGGCATACATAAAAATACAAAATAAAGCACCCACCACAAAAAGTGAAGTCGAAAATGATTTAAAGTTTCCAGACTTTTTATTTTAGCGTAAGTGTGATCAACATGGTGCAGACCTTATGGAGAAATGTGCAAACGAACATATTTATATGCACAGTGTTTGTTGTTAAAATTGTTTCTTTTTTTACCCTTTCCTTCCCTTCCCTTTTTTCTTTGTTTTATTTTATATTATCTTTTCACCTTTCCTTTTTCCATAGTTGTTTTTGTGTTTTAGGTGCAATAATAAGGATCAAGAAGTAAATATTTTTTATTTAACACTTTTATGGTAATACTGATTCACGAATATGTAATGCCTGTGTCTTTAAATATATGTGTGTTTCAAAATGGCTTTGGCTTGGTCTGTAACGTAAAGGCAGAATAATAAGTATATATTGAAACTAGCTTAGATAATTGCCTAATTATTAAAGTAACACCATGACTGGCCAGGCATTATAGGTATACTGTTTATAGTGGTGATGTGTCACAAATTTGAATTGTCTGATGAAGCTCAATGGCGGTTGAGTGAAATGTAACTTTGCACATTTCTCCGTAAGGTCTGCACAATGTTGGTTGCACTTATGCTGAAATAAAAAGTTTGGAAACTTTGAATCATTTTCGACTTTGTCACTTTTTGTGGTGGATGCTTTATTTTGTATTTTGTTGACTGAATGTAAATGTTTTTTCCTGTAGACAATTTGTTTTTTTCAAGTCAGAAGTAACTTGCTTCTAGGATAATTCTAGCCACAGAACATGGACTAGTAGTGCAGTACTGTCTGAACTTTTACTGGAGAAACTGCCTGTCAACAGGCTATTTCATCATTATCAATATGATCTGTTCCAGTTTGTTATGACTGGTATGTCTGTCTAAAAAAAAATACAAACAGAACAAACACACTACCAGGTAAGGTAATGCAGCACTAAACTGTCAGAAACTCAAACTGGAAAAAAGCAAATTATAGTGCAAATAACATAGACTGTGTTCCCTGAAAAAGGGATAGTGCACCCCAGAGTACCAGAGCTTTCATTGTCATGCATGCTGTGCTGAAAATAATTATAACTGGCATGTGACTACACGTATTTGTGCCACAATTTGCGTTGCCAGTTTGGCGTGTCTGTATTGCCATGTATGTAAATATACAGCAGCCTGCCTGGCTAATCCATTGACCCCTCAGCTTTCCCCATTTCCTCAGTCAAGACAGTTTTCCCAGGAAGACAGGTCTGTCTCTTTTTCAGGTTTTTCTTAATTTGTATTGCTCTCAGTTTTGTTACTGTAAGTAAACGTTTCTTTTCATATCTACCATTTTCATTGTTTTCCTATTGTATTTTTATTTGCTCACTGTGACAAGTATAGGTGTGATTTGTAATATCAGATGTATTTTTCAATTAAAAAAAAACACTTTTTAATGGCAAAAATAGTTTCCATTTTCTTACTTCCATTTCTCCTTTTCTATAATCTATCCATCCCCACTCACCCTGTGTGCAAGTGCTGTTATTCTACATTTATTAGTAACTGTAATACTAATACAATACACTTCAGTTTATGACAGTTCCACACCTTACATTTTACATGTACATCTGATGAATCACACACACACACACACACATCTACCCTGGTCACTCACTAGTGCAGGTGGTTGGTCAGAGTGTAAGTGAAGTGTAAAACCTCTTGCTGCACAGGTTAGTTTTTATGGCTGTGGGCAGAGCCTACAGCTATCTTGCTGTATGTAGCTGGAGAAATAGAGTACAGTGGACCACATTTTTGGAGTTTTCAATATATCCTTCCACACCTACAAATCACTATGCCAGTTGAAATAAAATACTCCCTTCTTTCTGTTTAGAATGTTGCAGACAGAACTCCAAGCTGCTTATCAGACGGGCATTAGGACATTGAAACAGCTTGTTAAATATTCATTGCCTATTAAACTGGAGATTTGTTTACCCCTTTTGAAATGCAACAACTTACACATTTAAATACTTAGCATTTAAACATTTTCTTACTACTAGCTTCAATTGGGCAGGTATTATCTTTCAAGAAAGAATCATACCTCATAAATGTCATCCTTTCCCAGTATCAAATTTAGAGATTTACACTGTTTTTTTAACCTCTTAAGACACTATCTGATAACCACTTTTCTCAGAAATATGCCATGTCTTCTGTGAACTATCCAGGCTAAATATATAGCAGTCAGCAGACATTTTTTACTATGCTTTCTGGGAAAAAATTTATTGAGCTACAGCAAACACACACACACACACATATATATACTGTACACACAATCCTCATGGCCACAATATTTGAAATAAATAGCGCAATCTAATATGTCATAAAACAATAAAGAAAATGTGTGTTTATGTCAGTGAACACAGTGAAGTTCAGTGTACAGTAGATTTCCTTTAAATATTTTGTATCCTATATTTTGTATCCTGGATAGTGCAGGGGAGATACTACATCTCATTGTGATAGGGATCTTCATTTTATAAATTTTTTCACTGTATTTACTTAGGATGTCCCAGATTAGATGCACTATCTTGTTTTCAGCGGAGTCATGATTTTACCATTTTTATAATATATTTATTCAGGGTTGCCTAGTCTAGATTTTCAGTGTGTTCTGATTTTATGCAATGCACCATAATATTGTGTAGATGTAGAACCTCACTGAAAATAAGATGCCATATCTAGTGTGAACTATTCAGGTTAAATATATAGCAATCAGCAGGCATATTCTAGGAGAACACATTGTAAAAATGTGTAAAAGGAAGACCACATTGAAACTGCCTATCAGCAGATCTGCATTGTGCAAATTCATTAGAAATAATGGGTAAAAGCATCCTAAGAGCTCTCCACAGCCATATTGGCTCTGCTTGTTTAGACAGCTAGTTCAATTACATTAATTTGGAGCCTTTTCATGAAAAAAAAAACAAACTCTGTTCGCACAGTGTCTGAGCAGGAGGGCTGACTGACAGCTTCTTTGTGTACTGCACGATTTAGATATAAGTCAGTGCAGTATCACGGCTTGACTTGGACTCTTGGTCGGGTGGACTGTTTGCAGTGAAATGTACTATGCTAAAAATAAATAAATAAATAATGTAATAAAACAAAGAGCTGTTTATCCTAAAGATTCTTTACTGTTTCCTAGCCTGCTTACAGTTGGCAAGTGCTCTGAGACTTTTACTTGCCCCGTGGAGACGAGGCATTTTATTTTGAAGCTGAAGCACAAGTACCTCCAGGATGTTCCAGGGGAGCTGATGTGGCTGCTGACCCAAAGCAAGAACTGTCATTAGCTTGCAGCAGAGGAGGACCACTGACAAATTGTGGCTCGTCGGTCTAATGAGGAGGAGAGTGTACTCACGGAGTTTATTACCAGCCTCCCTAGCTGAGGGACCTTTTGCAGGCCCTTCTTTATAGCTTCAATTAATCACCATTTGTTTGGCTCCAGAGCCCCTTCAATTACTTCTGTGCACTACTGTTGGTGATTGGAGGATTGAAAAGACTTCTTCAAAAGACTAGTTGGATTTGTCGCAATTCCTTACAGACTTGATCTTGTTATTTCAGTCCTTACATGTTATAATGTGGGCCCTTTCCTTAGAGATTGGTTGCTGTTTTGAAGGACTTTTATTGGTTTGATAGTTCATGGGAGCTGGAAAGGGGATGCTTTTTCTATTATTGTGGATTTCCACTTGTTTTCACTTGGGACCATAATAGGTTGGGTGTGTCTGTATTTCCTTAACTGTTTCATTTGACAGCCTTATTTGGTATGTTCTGTTGCCCAGTCGGCTGTTACCCTTTTAATTGTGTCTTGCTCTTGTGAGTTTTTAATTCTCCAGGCTATTTCGATCAAACCTGCTCAGCCCATTAGAGGGTGTTTTGACCCCTCCGTTATGCTGCCATGGAATTGCCTCCCCTGCTTCAGCTTTTATCCACCCCCTTCACTGTCATTTTGCCTCAGCTGAACATGATTGAAAGCTATAAGGCAAGCTGGGATTCCCAAGTTTTTTAATTATATTGCTCTGTTAATTGGCAGTGACTTTCACTGGGAAAGTGGTTGCAGTTTCAATTTATACAAGGCACCGGTTTTCTGTTTCCCCTCTGACACTCCCAGGGAATATTTCTTGAATTCAGGAGGTCAGCCTGGGCTGTGCCCTGTTCAGATGGCCAGCTACTATGGTTACCCTCTACTGACTTCATTTTCTAGGTTTCTAGTTTAAACTTTAGCCTTTTAAAGTCCCTGCCTTGTAATGATGTTGGGGCATTTTGCTGTTACTGGGTTACATGGGGCGGGGGCGGCATATCCTGTCCGATGGTGACTTTAATATGCCCACGTGGGGATGAAGTTTGGATTGTATATGTCCTTTTTACGTCTCATCATATTGAATAGCTTCTTTATTGTAGACACATGTTATTGTTTACTTCGGTGTTTGACCTAGATGTTGTGGTTATGAAAGTTCTTTCATTTTGTTATATTTTAGATACCATTGTTGTGTACACAGTCGGTTGTACCCCGCCCAGCTTGCTTGACAGCACGTTACTCCATTTTTGGCATATTTGTTATGCAGTGACATTTTCCTGCATTTATTATTGCTTGTCTGCCCCTCCACTGCCACTCATCAGATGAACGGTAAAGTTCTGGGATGGCTGGCAGAAGGAAAAAAACAAAACAAGGAAACCATTTTGTTTGTGAAATAATATGTCAGGGAGTCAGCAGGGGCAAGGGCACAACACGGATATGCCATGGTTCTGGTTTGTTGGTGTTGATCTGTGGACTTTACTATCTGAAGCCAATTATGTATATATGTGTGTGTGTGTGTGTGTGTGTGTTATTTCTCATTGCTGATACTGCCGTTTTTGATCCAGCTACTTAGTTTTGGCAAAAAGGGCTTTACGTTTCTTTTATTAACCCAGTGACACAGGGCATCCTGCAGAAAGACTCAAGAGATAGCTTTGCAGTGGACTGGGGGAAGACCTCATACAGCTGAGCTAATAAGGTAAGTTACCTTATTTACGCAAACCCTAACTTCGTCAACACTACCATCTAAGTTCTGTATATATTAATTAAATAAGCGACTGCTTCTTCTTGCCCTAGCCAGAGGGAATCACAATGATTCTGTTAACCTAAACAGATTGTAATTTAGTACCCATATACAAGTGCTAAACTAACTGTATTTTTAATCTGTTTAGGTTAACAAAATAGTTCTGATTTCCTGTGGCTAGGGCAAAGACAAACAGTTGCTTATTTAATTAACATGTACAGAACTCAGATGGTAGCGGTCATCATGGTAATAACGTATGACTTTTGGAGAAAATGTGTTGGCAGGTCTTTTTGGTAAAGTCTTGGCTAATATGCTGCTCTATACATTCAATTCAAGTTTACTGTAGGAAAACTTCAGTGAGCAAGCTCATTCAAAAGGAGATCCTAGTACAAGACAGGTGTACAACAACAGGTTTACAAAATAAAAGGAACTTGCTTTGAATAAGACAATGGTTTTCATACATCACAAAGTACAATTACAGTAAAAACAGGTCCTGATGATAAGAAAGAGCAGCAATGAGGACATTTACATAATGCAACAATGCGACAATCTGTGGTAGGATGCATAAGACAATGGGTGTAGTACATCACAACATACTATCACAGCAAAAACAGGTCCTGGCAACAAGATAGTGCAATAATAAGGCAAATTACATGATGCAACAATGCGGCAAGCTGCAATAGGATGTAAGGAAGGCAAGGAATGTAGCAAAGGGAGGAAACAGGGCAGGAGTGAGTAAGGATGTGAAATAGTTAATAGGGAGGGGAGTGCTACAGGAGAGGGCTGGGACTTGGGCAGCAACAGGATAACACATGAGACAGGGCCAGAGGGGAAGGTTAGAGGAAAGGGGGGAAGAAGAAGGAGTTCAGAGAGCCAAGCCCTTGGGCATTTGCAAGGATGCATGGCAGAGTGTACCTTGCAATTCTTTTTAAAGTGGGCAAGACAAAGCACCAGTTTAGAATACACACTTATACAGCATTGCCCGAAGGGGACAGCACCAATTCACTGGCAGCCCGCATAATAAAATAGGGACAAAATCATACACTTAAATTTGCAGGACTGGAAAAAGGAATGTTGTGTAGAGGAGAGGGAGAGTTCAGAGCCAGCAAAACAGCTCAACTGCTGCACAGTGTGCCAGGTTACAAGTTCCAAAAATCCTATAAAACTGGCACCACTCGGACTGTAGTAAATGGCTACTTTAATTAAACATCAAACAAAATCCACCACAGCCACAAAACAGTTGGTCCACTGGGTGGTAACAAGATCCCCTTTCAGTTTTGCATAAGATTGTTACCCACTGTTTTGTGTCTGTAGCAGATTTTGTTTGATGTTTAAATAAAACAGCCTTTTACAACTACAGTCCGAGTGGTGCTGGTTTTGTTGGACTTTCTATAACACAGTGAGACCTTGACACAAACTGCTCATGAATGAGAGTGCCTGGCAACACTGGCTCTGGGCACATCAAAGTCCAGGACAAAATGATATGATCAGTTTGCTGCCTTTCTTAAAATGTATGATATATAACAACTTATCAAATTATATATCAAACCAAGTGAATAAAATATTATCTATTTATTGTTAAAAATAGTTGCTCAAAAAAGAGACATTTTTCAGGTTGGTCTGGTAGCTGGTCAAGGCCAGAGCCACAGGGCAGAACCCCCACTGTGTAAATATTGTTTGTTAAAATGAAATAGTTTATACCCTTTTGCTGTACACTGTATGGAGTCTGTCCTAGTCTGGAGTTGTTATCATGAATTTGCAGCACACTAAACCGTGGATGATTCCATACATACCCTGCTATTTCTCGGTCTCTGTCTTGCCCAACTTGGAAGAACTTATGCAAAATATTTAATTTCACCCGCTAACAATATACACACAACCCCCCCCCCAAAAAAAAACAGACCAAAAAAAAGGGCAAAAAAAAAAAAATCAGTGGTGATTGGAGCACTCAGCTGTGATCCAGGTGTCCCAAGTTCGAATTCTACCAGAGTCACTGACTTATTATGTGATGTTAGCAAATCATGCCTGACCTCCCTGCTGACTGAGCTCCTCCCAACTGTAACCTTAAATTCACTTCCTCTTGTTTTCTTTGAAGAGGCTTTGGGGGAGAAAGCTGGTGTTTTAACAGGAGCAGGTTTTTTTATTTTAAATATTTAGACATTGTTCACTGCAACTCTGGCTCTGCTGTGGAAGCATCTGTAAGGGATTTCAGCTGGCTTGGTATGCTGACCACATGTCGACACTGCCACCACGAAGATGAACACAGCAACAGAATTCACCTGAAATTGTGAGGTCACTGTGCTGGTCCCCGCAAACACTGGCGGTGCATCTCCCAGTATTGCACCCCCTCTCAGAGACAATTCCAACTCGGAGATGTATATTTAGAGACCAGTGTGTGTGTGGCGGTGGGGCCCCCCACATGGGGGTTCAGGAAGGCAGCCTTCCGAAGAAAACATGCTGAAATCCCTGACAGTACAATGCCGACACTCGGCATTTTGTCTGTCTCTGTCAGGGATGTCGGCATCCGAGATGTTGCAGCGCTATAGGTAAACCAGGTGGCTTTTAAGGAGATGCTTTCTTCTGGATGTCAATGGAGAAAGGGAGGGAAGGAAGGCTGAAGAAAACTGTCATATAGGGGTTTAAAGTGGTCGAATACCTTCCCCCTCACCATTATCCAAAAGTTTTGGTAGAGAGCCAGCAGCACAAAGGAAATATGAAAAAACTAATAGGGGCAGTAGCGTCAAGGGAGCAGTAGATTCTAGAGTCTAGAATGCCAAGCTGAGAACCAGAAGACTCAGCAGTCCTAGGTCTGAACCCCCCAACTGCCACTTGCATACTGTGTGTCCCTGAACAAGTCTCTTATCCTCCCTGTAATCCTGGGTAGCGCCTGGAGATAAGTGCCTTTCCCAATCAAAAATTCTGCAGCTAAGCACTGCAAAATATCTTCTGAGTAAAGGTATAACATAAGGGAGAGATAATGATGGAAAAGGCAACTCAGAAGTTGCAGATGAAAGTTTTACACTGCTGTAAAAACTAGTCTCTTCTTTGCCAAGATACCCTCGTTAATTGTACAAACAGTGCATAGTACAACCTGCAAGATTAAATAGCAACTGCAGTTGTCACAGAAATGTCAGTATAAAGTTACACTGCATTTTATTTACTTTAAATTGTCACATGCTCCAGAAAAAGTTAAAAAAGTGCTTTATCAAATATAAATGGCACATGCAAAAATTATTTTTTTTACAAATGCCATCCTAATATTCTCTAAACATATTTCAGTGAAATTATAAGTTAATTAAAAGCAGGTTGTTTTCTGTTTTATAAATATGACATTATTAAAACAAGCATTTGTCAATGCCGAATGTTGTCTCGCTAGCATTGGCATTGGTAGTGCAGGAGTTAGAGATGCATAATAGGAATGGCAGTGAAGTATTGAACTGATGCCAACCTCACCCCCACCCTGCAGAGACACATTTTCAGCATAGGCATTTTGGGATCTCCCCTCATGAGCAGTGGCACTGTGATTTTGTTAATTTATCCCAAAAGTTAATTTCCCACAGTGACCACACCATTGTGGGCCACAGGTACGAAAACACATTTTGGGCAGGATGTGAAAAATGATAGCTGTACTGTTCATAAGGAGGTGTGAAAAAATGCCAGTGTGTTGAAAATCTGGCACGAAAATATTGCAAATTTGCGAAGTTACAAAGGTGCGTGGAAACTGCGCAATGAACGCCTGTAACACAGTCATTTTATGGACATTCATCATCAAATTTACAGCATAGGCATTTAAGGACCTCTGCTCATGAACAGTGTCACCATCATTTCCTGAAACTGTCCCAAAAACTGATTTTGCACAGCAACCGTGCTATATTGCACTGGACGTGCTAAAACACATTTCGGCCAGGATATGTAAAATGACAGCTGTACTGTTCGTAAGGAGGTGTGGGAAAATGTAATTTTGAAAATCTGGAGTGAAAATACTACAAATTCATGAAGTTACGAGTGTGCGTGGAAACTGCGTAATGCACGCTCATAAAACAGCTATTTTTTTGGATTTTACCCACCAAATTTGTAGCATAGACTTTTTGAGAGCCCACCTCATGAACAGTGGCAATGTCGTTTTATCAGTTCCAAAAGGTGATTTCATGTAGTGACCACAAAATCACCTTTCTGGACCGAAAAACGCCATGACAGTGACTGAATTCATAAGGAGGGGTCCAAATAACCCCATGTTGAAGATTTAGTGCCACAATTCCCAAAAATGGCCGTGATATGCACCAAAAGTTGAAAAAAAAACTATTTTCGTCATTATACAGCTTACCAGCATTTCTTCAGTTTGTGGTCGGCTTTGAAGAGTGCAGACATGTTCCCAGTCCACCAAAGATCATCGTGCAGGGCTCGAGGTAAGTATGGGGTGAGGGTGTGTGTGGGGGAGGCGGGTGAGCAAAGGGTGGGTGTGGGTTGGGGAGGGGCTGTCAGACTCAACGAGGATCATTTCTGTTTACAGGGGTAAAAGGAAAAAAAAAATCACTGGATTTTTATTTTATTTAAAGGACATTGCCATACTGGGGTGTGCCACCTGAGTTGTTTTTTTTTTGGGGGGGCTGTAGCCGACTGGGGATTGGGCACTCCCGTCGGCAAATACCAGTGGAGGCGGGAGAGCTGACGAGGAATGGGCACCCCTCTCAGCACACAACAAATGGGGGGGCATTATGCCGATGGGGAGTGGGCTCCCCCATTGACAGATTGAACTGGGAACAGGGGGACTAAAGCTGTCGGGGATTGGGGCCCCTTTCGGCAAAGAAAGACAGTTTGGGGGGCGCATGATGCTGAGGTGGATTGGGCATCCCCTTAGCACACAGTTGCAATTGGAGGGGGGGACATTATGCTGATGGCATTGTGACAGGTGGCGGCAGTCACTACCACCATGTTTTTTGGAATGCTTCACCAGGAAGGGCACCTCTGCTGTGTGACAAGCTTGGCTCTCATTGCAGCGGACCTTTTTTTAGATCTGGACGCCACATTAGGTATGCCTGCTGTCAGCATCTGCAGCTAGCTTATTGGGGAATGAGGGACACACCTATTAATGTGTGTCCTGCATTGCGCCCACAGTGACCGCACCTTCAAATCTACCACTACTGCAATATGTCGGTTGTAGCATAGCGAGAACTATTATAAAAATACCTTTGTTAAAAAAAATATATATATATATAGAATGCATTCCTCCTTTAAAATGCCACCCAGTGCCTTTTGCTATATCACTGGCTAGTTTAAAATCTTTCTTGATAGACGTGGACATTAGTCCTCCTTAAATGTGCTTATTTATTTATTTATGTCTTTGGCAACCGGGTAAGTGAGCTGATCCAAAGAACCATTTTCAGTCATAATCCGGGCCACAACATATCACAAACAGGCAGTACAAGTTTCCTTCAGAAAGCTGCTTTAAGGAAAAAGGGCTGAGTGGACTTTCTTCTCTCTTTAATTGCTTTAAGAAATGGTTCCCACAATGGGCCGTTGCCTAGGTTTGCATCCTCTTTAAGTCTTCATTTTCAGAAGTTCACAAGTTAATCCCTGTTTACTCTCTCAGTGAATGCAGTTTGCAGATGCAAGAAGTTCAAGACAGTTTTTTACATAGAAACATAGAAGTTGATGGCAGATAAGGACCACAAGGTCCATCCAGTCTGCCCATTTTTTCTACCTTATGAATGTGCCATCGCCCTTTGCTCTGTCAATGGCCTATCTATTCATACTCATCATTATTGCTCCCATATACCTATCCCATGCCTGTTTGAAGCCCTGCACTATATTAATATCCACCACTTCCTGAGGTAGGCTATTCCATGCATCCACCACCCTTTCTGTGAGAAAGAACTTCCTCACATTCACCCTTAATCATCCTCCCTCTAATCTCATGCTGTGTCCTCTTGTCCTGCTATTTTTCTTATATTGAAACATGTTAGACTCATTCACCTTGTTAATGCCCTTAAGATGTTTAAATGTTTCAATCACATCACCTCTCTCCCTCCTTTGTTCTAGGGTATACATACTGAGCTCCGTTAATCTGTCCTCATATGTTTTCTGATGCAGTGCCTGCACCATTTTGGTTGCCCTTCTCTGGACTGCCTCTATTTTGTTAATGTCCTTGTGCAGGTGTGGCCTCCAGTACTGCACACAGTACTCCCCATGAGGCCTAACCAGTGTCTTGTAAAGAGGGATTATTACCTCCCTCTTATGACTTGCGATACCCCTACTAATACACCCCAACATCCTTCTAGCCTTAACTACTGCTTTAGTGGTCTGCTTGGATGATTTCAGGTCATCTGTGATGATATGCCCAAGTCTCTTTCTTCTCTTGTGATTGCCAGCAACTCCCCTCCCAGCCTATAGGTGGCTTCAGTGTTTCTCTTCCTTATGTGCATGATCCCTGCAGTTCTTTGAGTTAAACCCCATTTGCCACTCTTCCGACCATTTTGCCAGTTTATCCAGATCTCTTCTCATTCTGCCCACCCCATCTGGATCATCTACTCTGTTGTAGATCTTGGTGCCATCTGCAAACAGAAAAACCTTACCCTTCAGTCCATCTGCAATGTCACTGATGAAGATATTGAAGAGGATTGGCCCAAGGACTGATCCTTGAGGTACCCCACTTGTGACTTGGATCTCTTCTGACTGGTAGCACATGAGGTGGGCACCTGAATTAAGGCACCATCCGAAATGGTGTCGCGATGAGGGCGAAAGCCCAAATGACATTGGGGGGTAGGGTGACCAGATGTGGTGGGGTGGGCGACTGTAGCGACAGGATGTCTGTATATGTACACATGTGTGGGGGGAGACGAGCATGACTAGCTTGGGCTGGGAGGGGGTGGAGGGGATGTAAGGGTGGTGCTGCGGTCAGCTGCCGAGCTGCACCATGGCATCAGGGGTTGGCCTCCACTTGCGATGTGTGGGGTACTGGGTTTGGGTCTGGGTCTGGGTCGGGCACTACTGCATTTTGCACCAGCCCAAAACTTTTTTTTTTTTTTTGCTGCACCCTCAACATACACCCCCTGGAGATGAGAATCTTTTAGTGGAAGTGAAAGGCAACTCCCATGTTGGGGGGTTGTGGGGGCACATCCCCCGCAGAAAACAATGATTTCACGCCCTCAGCGCCATTCTTCAGGCGCCGAGGATGTCAGCGGCGAAATTGTTTTTCGCTACCCTGACATCGCGATAATGCGGGTTGCCATTCGGAGCTCACCATTATCATATAGAACCCTTCTGACTGTATACCGTTTACCACCACTCTCTTTTTTCTGTCCATCAACCAGCTTGCCACCCAGTTGACCAACTTCTGACCCACCCCAAGCCTACCCAGCTTATTAATCAATCTTCTATGTGGAACAGTATCGAAAGCTTTGCTGAAGTCAAGGTAGGTGACATCAACTGCTCCCCCTTAGTCCACCACTCTGGTTACGCAGTCAAAGAAATCTATGAGACTAGTTTGACAGGACCTTCCTGTTGTAAACCCATGCTGTCTTGGATCCTGTGGTCCTATGGATTCCAGGTGTTGCACTATCCTTTCCTTAAGGAGTGCCTCCATAATCTTGCCCACTACTGAGGTAAGACTGTCTGGTCTGTAGTTCCCTGCCTCTTCCCTGCTACCACTCTTGTGGAGCAGGATCACATAAGCCCTTCTCCAGTCTTCTGGGATCTCTCCTGTGCTCAGAGTCACTAAACAGTTCTGATAATGGCTTTGCTAGTTCCACCCTTAACTCCTTTAGTACCCTGTGATGTATGCCATCAGGTCCCATTACCTTGTCCACCCTGGGCTTAGCGAGCTCTTGTAGGACCCTTTCTTTTGTGAAGGGACTAGTGCACACCTCCCTCCCCTCTGTGTCCATGGTGCTGAGCTGTGGGCCCTGCTCTACCTTCTCTTCAGTAAACACTGAGCAGAAGTGTCTATCTTAGCATAGATGATTTTTCCTCGGTCCTCCCCTTTACACTCCCCCTTATCCCCTTTGATCTTAACAATATCCCCTCTGGACTTTCTCCTTTCACTAATATATCTATAGAAAGTCTTGTCACCTTCTTTTACTGTTCATGCTAATGTTTCCATGGTTTGGGCCTTTGCCTCCCTTACTGCCTTCCCTGCTTCCCTTAGAGAAGTTTGGTATGCTTCCCTATCTTCATCCTGCTGCGTTCCCTTATGTTTCCTGTAGGCTAGCCTTTTGGTTCTGACCTTTTCTGCTACTGTTTTTGAGAACCAAAGTGGTTTCCTTCTTCTTTTGTGCTTGCTTTTCTCTCTAACACAATGGGATGTTGCTTCAAGTATTGCATTCTTAATGCTTGCCCCCTTTGCCTGTACCCCCTCATCTGTAATTCTTCTTGCCAGGGCTAGCTTAACGCTGTTGGCCATCTTATCAAAGTTAGCTCCTCTGAAATCTCATATTTTTACCTTGGAATAGGATGATTTAGTTCTAGTGGCCAAACTGAACCATACCATGTGATGGTCATTGGCCCCCAGGTGACCTTCTACCTGGAGATCTGTGATTCTTTCCCGATTAGTCAGTACTAGATATAGGAGAGCCTTGTCTCTTGTGGGTCATTCTACCAGTTGTTTGAGGCCCTCCCCCTGCAGGGAATCCACTATGTGTCTAGTTCTGGCAGATGTTCCTGCTGGTATTGACCAATCTGTGTCTGGCATGTTGAAGTCTCTCATTATCAGAACCTCTCCTTTAGCTGTGAAGTTTTGTATATCTTCTTACAGTAATGCATCTATGTCCTCCCCCTGGTCTGGAGGCCTCTAGACAACCCCAGTTCATATGGCTGTCCCATTTCCTGTTTCCAGGGTGACCCACAGTTCTTCTGGCTCCTTATGTATATTCTCAATTTCTGCAGCTTTGATATTTTCATTGACATAAGGGGCCACTTCATCCCCCCTTTTTGCACCACGGTCTCTGCTGAACAGCACATAGCCAGGTACTGAAGACTCTGAAGTGCAGTTACTGGTGAACCATGTCTCGCTGATGGCCAGTTTAGCCTCTGCCATTGTTGCCTGCAGGTCTGGAAACTTGCTTCCCAGACTGAAAGCATTTGTGTGCATAATTTTTCATTTGCCAGATTTCAGTGTGGTAGTTGTTGGGCGAGGTCCAGTGTTTCCCCGATGCATCATATGGGGTGCTGGACCCTTTTCCTTACCTGGTGATGCAAATGAACTACAAACATGCTGAACTCCTCTTTGAACACTAGCTGAGGGGGGAGGGGTGTTCTTCCCATTCGACTTATCGGGTGCTGCACCCCTATCCCCATTTACTAGTTTAAATATTCTGAAAAGGCATCAAACTTCTGCCCCAATGCACTGATTCCCTCTTTAGTCAGATGCAGTCCATCGAATTTAAAGAACTTTCGCTCCCAAAACTGTTACCAGTTACCTACAAATTTGTGTCCTTTTTCCTGGCACCAGCCCTTGAGCCACGTATTTAGCTCCCATATCTCCCCTTCTCTGACTTTCTGTCCATCTGCTCCCCTCTCCCAGACTGGCATTATCTCAGAAAAGGAGATTCCGGATGAAATGGATGACAGTTTGTCACCAAGCCTGGTCAGGTGTTCCTTGGTCTCCACAACTGACCAGCTAGTGAGATCGTTAGTCTGTGTGTATACCAGGAAGTTTATGTTTTCTCCTGCTTCCTGCATGATTTTAACATTGTGGTCAGTGTCTCTCCATGCTGATGTACTTGAGAGACATCTGACCATTACCCCCAGCTGGAGGTAGGTATCAACTCCCCGGATCATGGAGTCTCCTATGATCAGAAGTGTTTTGGATTTCCTTTTTGCTTTTTTTGTTTTTAATTCCTGTTTTGGGTGAGTTTTGTTGTGCTAGCTCCTGTTCTGCACTGCCCTGCTCTACAGTGTCCTCTGCCCCCTTGTTTGATATTGGAGACAGAGGCAGATACCTGTTTGTAGTTTTTATATGGTTTGTGGAGGTGATGTGTTGGAGAGCACCGAGTGATGGGGCACCCGATTTGCCCTTCCTAACCACCTGCTAACCTCCTGGATCAGCTACCCTCTGTGGTCGAGGTGCTTTTGTTGGATGTTGGGGAAATGGCGGGTGGTTCTTATTATATATTTCCTCCTGAATATGTGATTTGAGGCTCGCAATCTCTGCCCATGCTGCATGGAGCTGAGCCCTTAGATTTCCAGTGGTCCAGCATGTAGGCAGTGTCCTAAATCCTGTATAACTGCCCTTTTGAAAAGTGTCCTGCAGTACCTGCAGTTAATTATATCCATTCCAGATGAGCTGCTGGCTGGCCTAGTCAGAGTAGTTAGGAGGAAACTGAAAGCAAAAGTTTGATTTTTTGTTTTGTTTGTTTGTTTTTGTATGACTTGTTATAGCAAGTTAAATTAATTGTGCCCTGTAAATGAGGTCACTGTGTGGATACCCCTCTGATCTGCCCCTTCCTGCTTTGCTACAGGAAATGTCATGACTGTGCTACCCTGTAAAAGGAGTATAGCATGGGGTGGTTGGGGATGGGGTGGGTGGCTGAGCCCTTCCCCTACCGAAAAAGAAGAACCATGTATGAAAGAAACAAGAGGTAAGAGCAGAAACAATCAACCAACAAAAAATTCAGTAGCCCTGAAGCTTAGCCTAAAGATAGATAAAACTGTAAAACCTGTAAAGCACCACCTGTAATAATTTCACAGAAGATATACCCTGTAAAAAACACTTTGCTACAGAGAAATATAAAGCAGTAACAGACGATATACATTGCAAAAGACAGTTTGAATCAGAAGATTACAGCAGTAATCTTTACGCACAAACCTGTAGGCACACCCTGTAATAATGCAGCTGAAAGTATACCCAGCAACAACAATTTGAATCAGAGAAAAATAAAGCAATAAAATGTTAGCAACAAACAGTAACAACCCCTGTTGTACAAAAGAAAATAATAACACACAGTAAATCTGCCTAATCAAAAGAAACCTAATCTTTTTCCTTACTCTGGTAAGGTTCCTTGCTTTGTCCTCACAAGCAACCTAGAAGAAAATAACTCAGATGAAGCTAGGTGCCTTTGCCAGCAAGCCTAGTCTTCCACCTCCAAGATATCAACTAACCTGACCATTTAACACTTTCTTCTGTTGGAAGTTACTAACAGTTTTCAGCTCCACCCCAGTAACACACCTAGTCCCATGGAAGAGCTGTGGGAGGAAAGCAATTAGCTCCTTCAATGTGAGAAGGAGACTGCAACACCTGTGAGACCAAACCCAAAACCTTTCAGACAAGAAAAATGAAATAAAAAAGTGGCAAATGGTAAGTTTGCTTAGCCTAATGATAACAAGTCACAAAAATGTAAGCACCACCTGTAATAATTTAATAGAAGATGTACCCTGTAAAAAACACTTTGCTACAGAGAAAAATAAAGCAGTAAAATCTTAGCAACAAACAGTAACAGTCCCTGTTGTACAAAAGAAAATAATAACACACAGTAAATCTGCCAAGCCAAAAGAAGCCTAATCTTCTTCCTTGCTCTGGTAAGGTTCCTTGCTCTGACCTTAAATGCAACCTAGAAGAAAAGAGCTCAGATGAAGCTAGGCACATATACCAGCAAACCTAGTTATCCAGACTAATAAACAAGGGGGTGTTTTAAAGTTAGCTTGGGATGCAAGTAAAATGTGGATATCCGCTGAACCTGTGCATCCTAACATCCTGCAGAGGGACCAGCAAATATAGTGTGCTACTATACATTTCTCCTCAGATAGCCAAGTTCAATTATTACATTTTCACTACTGTTTTTCTTTTTTTGGGGGGGGTATCAAAAACTGTGAGAAATGTGATTTGATTGATCACCTTAGTTAATGTGACTTATACTCTACTCAGAACTCATATTTACAGGTATATATGGTACTATATAATGCATATATCATGGCAAAACATTTTATTAGGTGTTCTGTGGGCACCTTCATATGTTCGTATGTTCATATCTTCATGTGTGTTGAATGTTGTGAACATTTTAATAGACATAGAAACATAGAATTTGACGGCAGATAAGGACCACTTGGCCCACCCAGTCTGCCCATTTCCCTACCTACTGGATAAGCTGCAGATCTTAGTTAACCAGCAGTCTACTTCTTCCTACCCCAACCCCCTAGAATGGCCTTATGACTGTCCCATACAAGCTTGAATTCCACCACTGATTTTGACTCCACAACCTCCTCTGGAAGGCCATTCCATGCATCCACAACCCTCTTTGTGAAAAAATCCTTCCTTAAATTACCTCTGAGCCGCCCCCCCATCTTCAAATTGTGCCCTCTTGTTCTTGCACACCTCTTTTTTTGAAAGATGCTACCCTCTTGGACTTTGTTGATTCCCTTGAGGTACTTGAACGTTTCTATCATGTCCCCCCTCTCCCTCCTTTCCTCGAGGCTATACATATTGAGCTCCTTTTGTCTCTCTTCATATGTCTTCTGGTGACAGACCCTGCACCATTTGAGTTGCCCTCCTCTGGACAGCTTCCATCCTGTCTATGTCTTTGCAGAGATTGGGTCTCCAGAAATGCACACAGTACTCCAGATGGGGTCTCACCAGCTGTCTGTACAGAGGGACAATAACTTCCTGTTTTCTCCTGATGATGCCTCTCCCTATGCATCCCAGTATTCCCCCAGCCCTCCTTGCTGCGCTCTCACATTGCTTGCCCACCTTTAGGTCATCTGATATGACTACCTCCAGGTCCCTTTCCATTTTTGTTGTTGTTAGTATCTCACTCCCCATTGTGTACTCCTCCCCTGGGTTTTTGTTTCCCAGGTGCATTACCTTGCACTTCTTAGTATTGAATCTAAGCTGCCATACATTTGACCATTCCTCTAACCTTGCCAAGTCCCTTCTCATCCTTTCCATCCCACCCTGTGCATCAACTCTGTTGCAGATCTTTGTGTCATCTGCAAAGAGACATACTTTTCCTTTCAGTCCTTCTGCAATGTGCTTATAAAGACATTGAAGAGGAGCGATCCCCTAATACTGAACCTACGGTGCCCACTAGTAACCCTTCTTTCTTCTGAGTGGACTTCATTTTCTATTACTCTCTGTGTCCTATTCTCCAGCCAATTTTTTACCCAGGCTGTCATCTTGGGACCCACTCCCAGGCTGGCTTCTATATTAATCTTTTGTGTGGGACTGTGTCAAATGCCTTGCTAAAGTCTAGGTAGGCCATGTCCACAGCCCCTCCCTGATCTACTACTTTGGTCACCCAGTCAAAGAAATCTATCAGATTCATCTGGCATGACCTTCCGCTGTGAATCCATGCTGCCTTGGGTCCTGTGCCTCTCTGGCCTCTAGATACTCGACAATTCTTTCCTTCAAGTGATTCCATCATTTTCCCTATCACTGAGGTTAAACTAACAGGTCTGTAGTTTCCTGCTTCTGCCTTGCTCCCACTTTTGTGAAGGAGAATCGCATCTGCCCTCCTCCAGTCCTCAGGTACCACCCCATCCTCCCATGATTTGTTAAAAAGGGTAGTCAGTGGTGTCACTAGTTCTACCCTTAGTTCTTTTAGAATTCTGGGATGAATCCCATCAGGCCCCATTGCTTTGTCCACCTTCAGTTTTAAGAGTTATTTCAGAACCCTTTCTTCTGTAAATGGGCTGATATCAACTTCTGTATCCAGAGTGTTTCTACTGTTTGTTTTAGGTATCTCCCCTTCTTCATTTGTAAATACTGAGCAAAAATATTTGTTTAGTATCTCTGCCTTTTCACAGTCTCCCTCTGCCCACCCTCCCTTTTGTACTAGATATAAACTACATGCATATTTCTAACATTGCATTCTGGTTTTAATTTATGCCACTACCTCTGCCTCCATATATCTAAGTATGTAATATTCATTTTCTTGTTATAGGAGGGAGAGTGGGGACATGATAGAAACTTTCAAGTACCTCAAGGGAATCAACAAAGTCCAAGAGGGTAGCATCTTTCAAAAAAAGAGGTGTGCAAGAACAAGAGGGCACAATTTGAAGATAGAGGGGGGGCGGCTCAGAGGTAATTTAAGGAAGTATTTTTTCACAGAGAGGGTTGTGGATGCATGGAATGGCCTTCTGGAGGAGGTTGTGGAGTCAAAATCAGTGGTGGAATTCAAGCATGCATGGGATAGTCATAAGGCAATTCTGGGGGGTGGGGGTAGGAAGAAGTAGGCTGCTGGTTAACTAGGATCTGCAGCTTATCCAGTAGGTAGGGAAATGGGCAGACTGGGTGGGCCAAGCAGTCCTTATCTGCCATCAAATTCTATGTTTCTATGTTTCTATGTTTCTATTATTTGTATCTACTATGCAAAAAGATTTGTAATTCTTGCAATGTGTACACACCTTAGCTTTATTTTGTCATGACATTACCTTTCTGTAATCTTGCAGCTGGTGCCTAAAAATACACAATGTCTTTGTCTAATGTACCATGGTTTACATAAACTAAATAAATGTTATGAAGCCTTATTAAACAGCGTCAGCATATATGCTTGATTCCAAAAATCACAGAAATAAATCGCAAGCTTATAAATCAGGACTAGCAGTGCCATGTGTTACATAGGAACATATACTTTGATGGCAGATAAGGACCACTTGGCCCACCTAGTCTGCCCATTTCCCTACCTATTGGTCAAGCTGCAGCTCCTAGTTAACCAACAGCCTACTTCTTCCTACCCCCCACAAGAATTGCCTTATGTCTGTCCCATGCATTCTTGAATTCCCCCACTGTTTTTGACCCCACAACCTCCTCATGAATGCCATTCTGTGTGTCCACCACCCTCTCTGTGAAAAAATACTTCCTCACATTGCCCCTGAGTTGTCCCCCTCTGTCTTCAAATTGTGTCCCGTTGTTCTTGCACATCTCTTTTTATGAAAGATGCTGCCCTCTTGAACTTTGTTGATTCCCTTGAGGTACTAAAAGTTTCTATCATGTCCCCCCTCTCCCTCCTTTCCTCAAGGGTTTACATATTAAGCTCCTCTAGTCTCTCTTCATATGTCTTCTGTTCCAGACCCTGCATCATTTTAGTTGCCCTCTTCTGGACTGCCTCCATCCTGTCTATGTCCTTGCGGAGATGGGTTCTCCAGAACTGCACGCAATACTCCAGATAGGGTCTCACCAACTGTCTGTACAGAGGGATAACAACTTCCTGTTTTCTACTGGTGATGCTTCTCCCTATATATCCCAGTATCCCCCAGCCATCCCTACTGCATTCTCACATTGCTTGCTAACCTTTAGGTCTTCTGATATGACTACCCCCAGGTCCCTTTTTCATTTTTTTTAATTCAAGTTTATTTAGCTTTTTCCCTGTTACAGAGCAAGAAACAGTTACATACATCACTCCAGTATACAGTACATTCTGATATCATAATGAACATGTCCAGAAACAATGTCCAAATGCTTCTTGTTCCCCTCTCCCTCTCTGAACCTGTCCCTTCCCCCAAGCAGACAGAACAATATCACAGGGCACATATTGTTGAATCACCAACCAGCCTAGTCTTGCACTCATGATGAATGAGCACCTGTCTGGAGTAGATACAGCTCATGTAGTTTTTCCCATACCTTACGGTACCTCAGCAAACAGTCTCTTCTATTTGCACTGAATTTCTTCATGTTCAGATTAAAAAGTAATTCTTGTAACCAGTCTGTATATGAAATTGAGGTATCGTCCACCCAATGTTTCAGTACTACCTTTCTGAGTGATGATGATATGATGGCCATGTGATACCTCCTTACTTTTATCTTGACTCTGGAATATTCTCCCAGTAGGCAAATCTCAGGACTGAAAAAAGGTTCGAGTCTCAGCAGGGAGTCTGCTCTTTCCTTAATCGTGTCCCACAGGGACTTAACCCTGGGGCATTCCCAAAAAATGTGGAATAATGTCCCTTCCTGTTGGTGACAAGCATTACATTTTGAATCAGGAATACGGCCAATCTTGTGTAACTTTGACGGGGTCCAAAACATGTTGTTTAAAAATTGAAATTGCATAATTCTCAATCTGTCTTGGGTTATATACCTATAAGTGTTCTGCCAAATTATGTCCCAATCCCTCTGCGGTCCTCCCAAAACGGTGTTCCAGTAACGGGAAGCACTGTCAAGATGCTGATATGCTTGACTGAATAGACTGTTGTAAAATCTGGAAACCACATGTGGTTCCCTTACAGTCCGGGCAAGGCTTTCAAATAAACCATCGCATGGCTGAGACCCATCAAGCTTCCGGAGAAATTGCACCATTAAATGTCTGAGCTGAAAAACTTTAAATATTTGACCAGGGGCCATGTGATATTTACTAGTTAAATCCAGGACTGAGAGGCATTTCTCCTCCTAAAGGAGATCTGTTACCCTTAAGCTCTTTATCTCAGGAAGCCAAGATTCCTGAATTAGTTTCCCCCCAATTTTAAAATTCAGATTCCGGCACAGAGGTTGGTGCCTATCTTTAGTGGGGATATATTTTAAGAATGAGCATAGCTGTGCATGAATTCTTAGAGGAGTTTTATTGGGTGGGAAATAAGTCGATAAGGGGCGGACTTGATGGCGTAAAAGCAGGCGATCGGATCAATACCAGATTCCTTTATCAAATCCACTTCTAATTTGACCCAAGAGGGAATATATGGAAGTGAGCACTGTTCTGTGGGAGTTACCAGCTATTTTAGGTACTTACTGGCATTACATGCCCAGTAATATAATCCCATATGTGGTAAACGTAATCCGGCCTTTTCTCTGGGGGCAGCCATTCAATAATAGGCTCTATGCAGGGTTTTCCCTTGCCAGATGAAGGCCGATGTTATAGTATGTACGTTTTTAAACCACTTTACTGGCAGCCAGGAGTTCAACATGGTTAAAGGATAAAGTATCCTAGGTAACACATTCATTTTCATTAAGCTCACCCTTCCCTATAAAGATATCGGGAGTCTGGCCCATCTTGTAAGGTCCTGTTGAATGGCATTCTTAATCGAATCTAAGTTCAATTGCACCATCTTAGAATCGCTCCGGGCAAGAATTACCCCTAAATATTTGAGCTTGTGTGGACTCCATTGTAAACCAAACGCAATGTTTTCAGACTTGAATAATTTAGAGTTCAACGGGAACACCAGGGTTTTCTCTCTGTTTATTTTGTAGTTGGAGAACCTACTGTACTCCTCTATAAGTCCCATGACCACAGGTATAGTGGTAGTGGGGCGAGTTAGATGGAGAAGAATGTCATCTGCATAAGCAGAAAGTTTAAACTCATGGGAACCTACTATAACACCTTGAACCTTCTGGTCTTGTCTTATTTTTGCCAGAAGAGCTTTGAGGTAGAGATTGAAAAGAAGGGGTGATAAGGGGCATCCCTGTCTAGTTCCCGAGCATAGGGGAAATATTGAGGAGAAAACTCCATTACAGAAGATCTGTGCACTCGGTTGACTAATCAGGGAGAAGACATTCTTAATAAAGGGGAGGAGGAACCAAATTTCACCATAGTCAAATATAAAAACTGGCAATCCACCCTGTCAAACACCTTCTCTGCATCCACCGAGACCAGCACAGAAGGTAAGCGATAATCCCTGGTTGCAGAAAAGACGTTAGCCAGTTTATGCAGGTGGTCAGAGGCCGTTCTCCCCGCCATGAAACCTACCTGATCACTATGAATGAGTAGGGGCATTACTTTAGCTAAACGGCTCACCAAGATTTTTGCTAGAATCTTAACATCATAATTTATTAATGAGATAGGCCTGTAACTTGACACTTTGTCAGGTGCCCTACCATCTTTAGGGATAACAATAATAAGGGCTGCAAATAGGTGTTTATCCACCTTCTCAGAGTTCAAAATACATTGAAATAGTCTTCTTAATCCAGGGGCTAACTATGTGGCAAAGCATTTATAAAAATTAGGGGAGAACCCATCAGGGCCTGGGGCTTTATCTGGGGTAAGGGAATTTATTGTTTTGACAATCTCCTCCTCTGAAATGAGCTGGGACAACCCCCCCCAACTCGGATGGCAACAAAGGAAGTGGGCAAGAGGCAAGATATCTTTCTACCTCCTCTTTCGAGGGTCTAGAACTCATCGGGCTGTTCAGCTCCCTGTAATAATTTTCAAACTCCTGGACAATCTCCTTTGGGTGAGTTTTGATCTCCCCATCCGACAAGGAAGTTTTACTTCTTATAATCCTAGCAGACTCTTCCCCTTTTAACCTCATTGCCAGCAGGTGTCCCGCCTTTTCGCCCTGGTCCAAGTACCAGGCCTTTATCTTTAAAAGGACATACTCAGTTTTCTCCCTTAAAAGGTCACTGTATTGGTTTCTTAATCCTATTAACCTTTCCCTGATAACAGCGGGGGTGGACCCAGAGAGGGTACACTCTAGTTCCCTGATTTGCCTGAGTAAGTCCCTAGCTTTGTGCTCCCTTTTTTTCTTCCTTTCTGCCGCCAATCTGATCATTTTTGTTGTTGTTACTACCTCCCCCCCATTGTGTACTCTTCTCCTGGGTTTTTGTTTCTCAGGTGCATTATTTTGCACTTCTTTACTGTTATGTTGAGAATCTATAGTATTTTAATCTACAAAGTGGGATGCGACGGCTGATAGAGGAAACAGTGCTGCAGTAATGTAAGTGAAAGAATAAATGGCAAACATTGGAAAGGACACGGCAAACCACTTAAGTGAGTACTTTTATTATTTCTATTTTAAACCAATAAAAGATGTTAAAAACAACTAATGGAAGAGACCATTAAAATTACACACACACACACACACACTTATGAGGGTGATATATAGCCCAGTGCCATAACAATGCAGCAGGTACAGTATCTCCAGATCAGTAACAAACACCCTTGTGTAATACAATTTTTTGTCTCTGATTCACTTCATTATAATTCTCTGAGAGCGGTTTGCTTGGTATACACTCATTGTACACTACTTAATGTCAAATCACCCGATTCCTTTTCCTATGTTTAGCATTTTATTAGCTGTAACCAGAAAATAAACGATTTAATGTGGGCTGCTGAGACAACAGCTTTCCTACTATATTCATATGCATGCCTCTACTTTTTTCTCAGTCTCATCACCTTTAGCTAAAAGGAAGGATTTTTTTTCAGGAGCAAAAGTAAAAAAAAAAAATAAAACACTACATTCCCTGTAAAATGCATGTAACAGAAAGGCAGTGTCATAAAGTTTAAACCTACTTATTTATAACCCCTACGGCAATAAACAATTATTTTCTTGCTCAAAATGATAGTGCAATACAGTTAATGTTCCATGTGTTTGTATTGCTGCTGTAGGTTTTTCTGAAAAAAGTTTCTAGTCTTCAGTGTGGCTTTAATTGGGGAAGCAAGTGTGGTCACCCTTGCTTTCTGTGCCTTGTGCATCCTTATAAACTTCTCACCGTTGCTTTATTCACAGTATTTGATGCAGCTTCAGGCATATCACATGAGAGGACAGACCAAACTTTATTGCAGCAAGCACGGTGAGATGAGTGCAAAAAGCCAGATGTCCGTTAATTACTAGTGGTGCAGAAATTAGGGTTGAGCAGGCAAAATCCTGATGTGCACCCAGAAGGAATAATCTGTATTTTGCCATGGGGGTAGTCACTGCAAAGATCTCTACACTCAGTAAACTTGGTTATAGTCGGTTAAGCGATTTTAAAATTCAAGACAGTTAAATTTAATAGATGGGAAGGAAAAACTACTGTCCAGTCTCTGTTTACAAAAATTTGTACTATGGGAGCACTTACCAGAGGAAGAAGCTATAGGCATTTTGTTTTTAGACCGCTCCTTTTTCTCTTTGCTGGTCTCTGCCATTGCTCCATTGCCAGTCTTAGCAATTTTATTCAAATGAGTGTAAGACAGGGAAAAAATACATTCTCCTCTCCTTAGTGTAATAAAAAAAACTATTAACTAACAAATGCACTTTAACAGTGTCAGAGGTGCAGTAAAGGGGATGTGGAGCAGAGCAGCTGAATATGGATGGCAGACACTTTACAGGCTGCACTTCAGTTCAGACCTCTGCTGATTCTTTTCTGCATTTTTCAACCTTTTTTACTTGTTTCCACCACCTTTGGTGTCTGTCGCAAATTTTAAGGAGTGTTCAGCTAGACGGCGGGGAGGGTGGGTGGAAAACCAAATGCCTTACCAGAATATAGTATTGTAGTCCATTTCAACATTTGAATAAAGTACCAGTTTCCATTTCTAATCTTCTAGTGTGCTGCATTTTTTTTTTGCATGGTAATGTCTGTAGCCACAACTTTACCTGTGCCAAGAGGTTAGGTGAGCAATTGATTGCACAGATGATACTCACTGTTATTGGCCAGCGGGGGGGGGGGACCACCTCTGTGTTACATGCAGCTCCCTTTCTAGTTTAAGGGTGGGACAATTGCTTGTTAACCTGAATATAACACATAACAGCAGCAGCAAGTTTTGCTGTTGCCCCTAGACCAGTCCTATTTTTCTGTTATCAGTGATCATCCCGTTTCTTCATTGCTGTAATAGATTCAACATCGATAGCCTCTTGCGGAAAAAATATTCTAGATCCCACTAACCCTCTACATGAAAAGTCTTCTTTTTATCTCCAGAAGTAAATGGGATGTTAGAGTAGTCTTATGACTTATCAGATCAACAGCTTGGTTTGGCCCCTTTACCTTTATGACTGCATGGGTTTACCACTCACCTGGGGCTGGTGATGCTTGTCTTCCAGTTCTCTGTGGATATTTACAGCAAATGAAAAAAAAAATACATTGTATGGGGCGATTTCATACTAAATTTCCTGTTTTGAGGGTGACCCACAGTTCTTTTGGCTCCTTATGTGTATTCTGAATTTCTGTAGCATTGATATTTTTATTGACATAAAGGGCCACTCCATCCCCCCTTTTTGCACCTCAGTCTCTTCTGAACGGTACGAAGCCAGGTACTGAAGTCTCCCAAGAGTGGTTACTGGTGAACCATGTCTCGCTAATGGCTACTATGTCCAGTTTAGCCTCTGTCATTATTGCCTGCAGGTCTTGAATCTTGTTTCCCAGACTGAGCATTTGTGTACATGATTTTTCATTAGCCAGATTTTGGTGTGTTAGTTGTTGGGTGAGGGCTAGTGTTTCCCCTGTGCATCGTATGGGGGGCCAGACCTTTTTCCTTACCTGGTGATGCAAATGAACTACAAACATGCTGAACTCCTATTTGATCACTAGCTGAAAGGGGAGGGGTGTTCTTTCTATTCATCATATCAGGTGATGCACCCTGCTCCCTATTTGCTAGTTTAAATATTCTGCAAAGACGTCAAACTTCTGCCACAATGCACTGACTCCCTCCTTAGTCATATGCAAGCCATTAAATTTAAAGAACTTTCGCTCCCAAAACTGTTGCCAGTTACCTACAAATTTGTGTTCTTTTTTTTCTGGCACTAGCCCTTGAGCCACATGTTTAGCTTCCCTATCTCCCCTTCTCTGACCTTCTATACATCTGTCCCCCTCTCCCAGACTGGCACGATCTCAGAGAAGAAGATGCCAGACAAAATGGATGATAGTTTGTCACCCAGCCTGGTCAGGTGTTCATTGGTCTCCACAACTGACCGACTGGAGGGATCGTTAGTCCCTATGTGTACCAGGGTGTCACTGTTTTCTCCTGCTTCCTGTACAATTTTAGCAGTGCAGTCAGTGTCTCTCCACACTGATGTACTTGGGAGACATCTGACCATTACCCCTGGCTGGAGATAGGTATCAACTCCCCGAATCATGGAGTCTCCTATGATCAGAAGTGTTTTGGATTAACTTTTTGCTTTTTTTGTTTTGGTTCCTGTTTTTGGGTAGTTTTGTTGTGGTAGCTCCTGTACTGCAGTGTCCTCTGCCCCTTTGTTTGATTTCGGGGATAGAGGCAGATACCTATTTGTAGTTTTTATATGGTTTGTGGAGGTGATGTGTTGGAGAGCACTGAGTGATGGAGCACCTGATTTTCCCCTTCCTAACCACCTGCCAACCTCCTGGACCAGCCAGCCTCTGTGGTCAAGGTGCTTCTGCAGCATGTAGGACAGTGTTCTAAATCTTATATAACTGCCCATTTGAAAAATGTCCCACAGTACCTGCAGTTAATAATATCTATTCTAGATAAGTTGCTGGGTTTATAACCTGGTCAGAGTAATTAGAAGGAGGAAACTGAAAGCAAAAGTTTGATTTTGTATTTTGTTTGTGTGTAAGGGAGGAAGGGGAGGAGGGTAGTACGGAGTCACTTTGGGTGCAAATCCAGGATTCCAAGAATAGGATTCTTAGAATGGGAGTGGTGTACAGGCCACCATCTGAGATGGAGGAGTTAGACAGGGAACTAGCGGGACAGATCAGGAGGACCTGCGAGAAGGGTAATGTGGTGATTATGGGGGACTTCAACATGCCAGGAGTGGACTGGAGCACCCCAACAACCAGGAACAGAAGGGAGCAGGTACTGCTGGATGCCTTCCAGGACAGCTTCCTGCTGCAAATGGTCTGTGAACCAACCAGGTTCGGGAATATCCTTGACCTTGTGCTGGCAAATGGGGACTTTGTGAGAGAACTTACAGTGGAGGAACCGCTGTCAGGGAGTGACCACCACTCAGTATGGCTCACATTGGATATGGGCAAGGAAGGAGTAGAATCTGGCACAAGAGTGCTGGACTTCAGGAGGGCCAACTTTGGAAAGATGGGGGAAGTGGTAAAAGGGTACCTGGTCAGAATTCAATCTAGTATGGATACTAACCAGAGGTGGGAACTCATAAAGCTGGGGATAATGGAGGCAACCAAAACCTACTGCAAAGCCCAGAGCAAGAAGGCTAGGGCTAAGAAACCGAGCTGGTTGAGCAAGGAGGTCATGGAAAAGGTAAGGAGGAAAAGAGCTGCCTTTAGGAAGTACAAGAAAACAGGAGGGGGAGGACAGAGAGTACTTGACAGAATCAAAGGAGGTGACAAGAGCAGTAAGGGAGCCAAAGCATCTACTGAACTCAGGCTGGCACAAGGCATTAAGAAGGGAGAAGGACTTCTTTAAGTACATCAGGGAGAAAGGAGCTGTAAGGACCACATAGTAAGGATTAGGAGGAGGGGTTGGGTGGAAGCAGGGAGTACGATGAGGCGGAAGCACTAAATGGGTACTTCTGCTCAGTATTTACTAAAGAAGAGGGGTGACACCCAAGGTGGGAGAAATGGCAGAAGCAGGGGAAGTGGTGACAGATGGGGAAATCATGGAGGGCAGAGTTCGAGAGGGTTTGAAGGCACTGAAGGTGGACAAGGCGCCAGGGCCAGATGGCATCCACCCCAGGGTACTGAAGGAGCTGGCAGAGGTCCTTGCAGGACCTTTGGCAGACCTATTTAATGCCTCACTACATTTGGGGTGTGTACCTCAGGACTGGAGGATGGCTCATGTGGTGCTCCTCCACAAGAGTGGCCCCAAGGATGAACCGGGAAACTACAGACCAGTGAGCCTCACATCCATCGTGGGTAAGCTAATAGAGACTATCCTGAAGGAGAGGCTGATGGCCCTCCTAGAGGCCAAAGGACTACAGGACAGCAGACAGCATGGCTTCATATGTGACAGATCCTGCCAAACCAACCTGGTCGAGTTCTATGACTGGGTAACTAGGCAACTGGACAGGGGCTATGCAGTGGATATCCTGTATCTGGACTTCAGTAAGGCATTCGACTCGGTGCCACATGGAAGGCTGGGAAGAAAGTTAGTAGGTACCGGGGCGGGTGCAAAGCTGGTGAGATGGGTAGGAAACTGGCTGCAGGGAAGGCAACAGAGGGTGGTGGTGGGTGGGGAGCTCTCACACCCAAGGGCAGTGATGAGCAGTGTCCCACAGGGCTCGGTGTTGGGACCAGTGTTGTTTGGGATATTCATTGCAGATATATCATGGGACTTCAAGAGCAAGATCAGTCTGTTTGCTGATGATACCAAGGTTGGCGCGGTGGTGGATGATCTAGGGGGATGGCAGGGGTTGCAGAATGATCTGGCAAAGCTTGAAACCTGGTCAGACACCTGGCAACTGGGCTTTAATGCCAATAAGTGCAAGGTGCTGCATTTTGGGATGAAGAACCCAAGGAGGAGTTACCAGCTAGGGGGAGTGCAGCTAGCCCAGACAGAGGAGGAGAAGGATCTGGGTGTGCTCATTACTGAGTCAATGAACAACTCAGCACGATGTAGGAAGGCAGCTACAAAGGCCAACAAAATTCTGGGTTGTATTGCAAGGGATATATCCTCGAGGAAGGAGGAGGTGATTCTGCCACTGTATAGGTCATTAGTTAGACCACACCTGGAGTACTGCGTGCAGTACTGGCGTCCATATCTGAAGAGGGACATTAAGTTACTGGAGGAGGTGCATCGCAGGGCGACAAAGATGATCAAGGGGCTGGGAGACTTATCATACGAGAGGAGGTTGAAGGAGTTGAATATGTACTCACTGGAGGAGAGGAGAGACAGGGGTGACATGATTGAAACCTTTAAATACATGAAAGGAATAAACAAGATGGGTACAGAGGGGCTGTTCAAAGTAAGGGAGGGGAGGGCCACCAGGGGCCATGATATGAGATTGGAGCGAGGAAGGTCTAGGAGGGAGATGAGGAGACACTTTTTTACAGAGAGGGTGGTGGCTGGGTGGAATGCGTTACCTGCAGAAATGGTATGCAGTAGAACAGTGGACTGCTTCAAACGAGGATGGGACAGGACAAGGGGGAGGGTTAATGAAGGGGAAGGGTGGAAGGGAGGGGCAGCTGCAGAATAAGCGGTGCTAGCTGCACATTCGAGCAGACTTGATAGACCTCTAGGCCTTTATCTGCTGGCAAATTTTGTATGTTCATATGTTCGTAAATGGCAGGCAGTTCTTATAATATATTTCCTCCTGAATATGCGATTTGAGGCACACAGTCTCTAGCCATGCTGACTTGAGCTGAGCCCTTAGATCTCTAATGGCCCAGCATGTAGGACAGTGTTCTAAATCTTATATAACTGCCCATTTGAAAAATGTCCCACAGTACCTGCAGTTAATAATATCTATTCTAGATAAGTTGCTGGGTTTATAACCTGGTCACAGTAATTAGGAGGAAACTGAAAGCAAAAGTTTGATTTTGTATTTTGTTTGTTTTTGTATAACTTGTTATAACTAGTTAAATTACTTGTGCCCTATAAATGAGTTCAATGTGAATACCCCTCTGATCTGTCCCTTCCTGCTTTGCTACAGGGAATGTGGCAACTGCACTACCCTGTAAAAGGAGTGTAGTGTGGGGTGATTGGGGATGGGGGGAGGCTGGGCCCTTCCCCTACTGAAAAATAAGAACCACGGATGAAAGAAACAAGGATGTAAAAGCAGAAACAATCAGCCAGAAACAAACGCAGTAGCCCTGATAGTTATCCTAATGATAGATAAAACTGAAAAACCTGTAAAGCACCACCTGTAATAATTCACAGAAGATATACCTTGTAAGAAACACTTTGCTACAGTGAAAAATAAAGCAGTAATGGAAGGTATACCTTGCAAAAGACAATTTGAGTCAGAAGATTACAGTAGTAATCTTTAAGCACACACCTGCAGGCACACCCTGTAACAATGCAGCAGAAGGTATATCCAGCAACAACAATTTGAATCAGAGAAAAATAAAGCAATAAAATATTAGCAACAAACAGTAACAATCCCTGTGAGTACAAAAGAAAATAATAACACACAGTAAATCTGCCTAGCCAAAAGAAGCTTTAATCATTGTCCTTGCTCTGGTAAGGTTCTTTGCTCTGTCCTTACAAGCAACCTAGAAGAAAAGAGCTTAGGTGAAGCTAGGTGCCTTTGCCAGCAAGCCGAGTCTTCCACCTCCAAGATATCAACTTACCTGACCTTTTAATGCCTCCTTCTGTTGGAAGTTACTAACAGTTTGTCAGCTCCACCCTTCCCCCCCCCAATTTACACACCTAATCCTCTGTAAGAGCTGTGGGAGGAAAGCAATTAGCTCCTTCAATGTGAGAAGGAGACTGCAACAACTCTGAGACAAACCAAAAACCTTTCAGCAAAAAAATAAAATAAAATAGTGGCAAACAGTGATTGTGCTTAGACTTATGATAAAAAGTCACAAAGATGTAAGTACCACGTATAATAATGTCATCGAAGATATACCCTGTAAGAAACACTTTGTTACAGAGAAATATAAAGCAGTAACAGAAGATATACCTTGCAAAAGACAATTTAAATCAATACCATATCAAATAATATGGAAATATAGAAATCAGAAAAATGTCTATGGAAGTAAATTTCAACTAACTTAGTTTATCTTTGCATTGTATACTTTTACATTGACAAATCACACACACACACAAAAACCAGACAGCTTAGAAACATAGAAACATAGACTTTGATGGCAGATGAGTACCACTTGACCCACCTAGTTTGCCCATTTCCCTACCTATTGGATAAACTGCAGATTCCAGTTAACCAACAGCCTACTTCCTGCAATCCCCCACTATAATTGACTTATGTCTGTCCCATGCATGTTTGGATTCCCCCACTGTTTTAGACCCCACAACTTCTCCAGGAAGGCAGTTCCATGCATCCACCACTCTCTCTGTGAAAAAAAATTTCCTCACATTACCCCTGAGCCATCCCCCCTCTATCTTTAAATTGTGCCCCCCTTGTTCTTACACATCTCTTTTTCTGAAAGATGCTACCCTCCTGGACTTGGTTGAGTCCCTTGAGGTACTTAAAAGTTTCTATCATGTCCCCCAGTTCCTCCTTTCATCAAGGGTACACGCATTAAGCTCTCTCTGTCTCTCTTCATATGGTTTCTGATGTAGACCCTGCACCATTTTAGTTGCCCTCCTCTGGACTACTTCCATCCTGTCTATGTCCTTGCGTAGATGAGGTCTCCAAAACTGCATGCAGTACTCCAGATGGGGTCTCACCAACTGTCTGTACAGAGGGATAACCACTTCCCTTTTTCTTCTTGTGATGCCCCTCCCTATGCATCCCAGTATCCCCCTGGCTCTCCTTACCGATTTCTCACATTGCTTACCCACCTTTAGGTCATCTGATACGACTACCCCCAGGTCCCTTTCCATTATTGTTGCTGTTAGTACCTCCCCTGCTATTGTGTACTCTTCTCCTGGATTTTTATTTCCAGGTGCATTACTTTACTTCTTTGCATTGAATCTAAGTTGCCATATGTCTGACCATTCCTCCAACCTTGCCAAGTCCCTTCTCATCCTTTCTACCCCCACTGTGTATCAACTCTGTTACATATCTTTGTGTCATCTGCAAAGAGGCATACCTTTCCTTCCAGACCCTCTGCAATGTCACCTATAAAGACGTTAAAGAGGACTGGACCCAGTACTGAGCCCTGAGATACTCCACTAGTAACCTCCCTTTCTTCAGAAAGTATTCCATTCACTATTACCTTCTGTGTTCTGTTGTGCAGCCAGTTTGCTGCTCAGGCTACCACCCTGGGACCCACTCCCAGGCTGGCTAACGTTATTATTAATCTATTGTTCGGGACTGTGTCAAATACCTTGCTAAAGTCGAGGTAGGCCATATTCACAGCCCCTCCCTGGTCTATTTCTTCAGTCACCCAGTCAAAGAAATCTATTAGATTCATCTGACATGATCTTATTGCTGTGAATCCATGCTGCTTTGGGTCCTGTGCCCCGCTGGCCTCTAGGTACTCAACAATTCTTTCTTTCAGAAGTGATTCCATCATTTTCCCCACCACTGAGGTCAAACTAACAGGTCTATAGTTTCCTGCTCCTGCCTTGCTCCCACTTTTGTGAAGGGGAATCACATCTGCCCTCCCTGCTCTCTTCCAGTCCTCAGGTACCACCCCATCGTCCTGTGATTTGTCAAAAAGTATGGTCTGTGGTGTCACTTGGTCGTCCCTTAGTTCTTTTAGGATTCTAGGGTGAATCCTGTCAGGCCCCATTGCTTTGTCCACCTTGAGCTTTAGGAGTTCTTTCAGAACTCTTTCTTCTGTGAATGGACTGGTGTCAACTCCACTACCCAGAGTGCTTCTATTGCCTGGTTTAGGCAACTCCTCCTCTTCTTCTTTTGTGAATACTGAGCAAAAGTAGTCATTCAGTATCTCTGCCTTTTCACTGACTCCCTCTGCCCACCTCTCCTCTACTTTATTAATCTTCACTATCCCTCCCTTAACCTGTCTATGCTCCCTAATGTACCTATAAAAGATTTTATCCCCCTTCTTAACTGAGTTGGCTATCTTTTCCTCTGTTTGGACCTTTGCTTTTCTGACTGCCTTCCCCACTTCTTTCTGCTTTAATTGATACAGTTCCCTGTCATGCTCCTTCTGTGATTCCTTATACTTTTTGAATACAGCCTTTTTCTCCTTAACCTTCCCTGGCACCTCTTTTGAGAACCATAGTGTTTTTTTTATTCTGCTTTGTTTTCTTTATTTGTTTCACACAAAGGCTTGTTGCCTCCATGATGGCAGTTTTGATTTTTCTCCATTGTTCTTCCACTCCTCCTTTCTGGCCATTTGCTAATGCTTTCCTCAGGTATTCACCCATTATGCTAAAGTCAGCCCTTCTAAAGTCCAGTATCCTTGTCTTTGTAAGGCTTGTCTCCATGGTTGTGTTTATTGTGAAGCACACCGTGCAGTGGTCATTTGTTCCCAGATGTCTACTAACTTCTAAATTTGTGATCTTCTCTCCATTTGAGAGTACCAGGTCTAATATTGCTCCCTCCTGAGTGGGTTCCACCACTAGGTGTCTAAATCATGCCCCCTGTAGGGCATCGAGAATGACACTACTCTTGGATGTGGCTGCAGTCCATGTTATCCAGTTAACATCTGGCATATTCAGGTCCCCCATCAACAGCATCTCCCCTTTTTCAGCCATTTTGAGAATGGCCTCTATCATTTTCTTGTCCATTTCCTCCCCATGAGATGGGGGTCTGTATACAACCCCTGTGTGGATTGTGATGCCATTCCCTGTCTCCAAGGTGACCCAGAGTGCCTCTTGTCCTCACCCTTTACTTTTGAGTTCTGTAGCTTTGATCCCTTCCCTTATGTAGAGAGCTACTCCACCTCCTCTTTTACTCTCCTAGTCCCTTCTGTAGATTGTGTACCCTGGTATGTTGACATCCCAGTCATGGTTCTCTGTGTACCATGTTTATGTGACTGCCACAATATCCAAGTGTTCCTCTTCCATCAGGACTACTAGCTCAGGAAGCTTGTTTCCCAGACTACGGGCATTGGTATTCATTGCCCTTCATTTAATGTTGGCTTTATCCTTCCCTGTTCTTATTGCCCTTGTCTATTTTCCATTTACCCCTGTCCTGCCCTCTGTCAAACTCTGTACATCAGTGTTTACCCTACTACATGCCATGTTTTGTGGGGGGAGGCTTGAACTTTCCTGCTTCCTATCAGCACCTCCCCCCTTAGCTAGTTTAAAAGCTTGCCAAGGAAGCATTTAAACCTGTCACCTAGGAGCTTATTTCCCTTCCTGGACAGATGCACACCATCATGCCAGTATAGACCTTCATTTCTCCAGGTGGACCCCCCAGTCCCCAATGAAGCCAAAGCCCTGTGCTCTGCACCAGTTTTGCAACCATTCATTAAACTGCATGGTGTGCAGTACCATAGTCTCACCCCTGCCATAGGCTGGCAGCACCTCTGAGAAGGTTACTGTGTTTGCTACCTGTCTGAGGCTCCTCTCTAACTCCACAAATTCATCCTGCTCTGTACTGATCTCATGCCTAGCTAGGTCATTTTTTCCAAGGTGGACAATGATATCCAGTTCCCTCTCCTGTGATGCTGCTTCTGCAATCCTGAGGATTTCCTTTCTGTCCCTCCAAGCCATGGCACCAGGCAGGCACCTTACTTCTCTCTCCTCTCCCTTCCCCAGGTCTACACCCCTAAGAACTGAGACCCATATAAGAAGCTGTTTCCTTCCCCAGTGGTGTCCCTTGCCACCCTTTTGTGGGTCTCCCTTGTGGATGTCCCCAGCATTCTTCTTGGTCTCCACTGAAGGTGTCATCATAGAGGAACCTTGATTTTCCAGACTGACATATGATTTGTGTAGAGTTACAACTAGGGGGCTACACCTCTGTTCCACCACCCTCACCCTCCCAGAACCCACTGTGGTCCAACTGTTCTACACACTTGGCAACCTCTGAGGCAGTGGTTGTGGAACTGGTGCTCTTTGTGTGGGGAAGGCCTCCTTAGTTCTTGCCAGTTCAGCCTGGAGGTGGGCAACCTCCTCCCTCAGAACTGACAGTTGCCTGCAAATAGGGCAGCAATGCAGGTTCCAGATTGTCTCCCAGAAAACTGCTGCCACGCAGCCAGTGCATTGCACCACTCCCCACATGTCCCTGCCCCTTATAATATACAATGAGTAATATATAAAATGTCTCTTTTTTTTGGTGTGTACTTATCCTTTATGCACTGTGCTGGGTCATTAAGAATATGACAGTTCTGCCACAAGACATGTTGAGGAAGTGAAGTCAGAACCTTGGCTATAAAGGAAATGCCACAACCACTGTTGACTGTTAGAAACAATCAAATACACCACTGCTCCACCACCCTGGTGAGTACTGCCTTTTATAGTAATTCAACCAACACCACAATTTACTAGACCACTGCTCCTACACAAACCACTCTACTGAGTCCAGGGGTAAAAATGAACTCACTCCTCAGCCAGCAGGACACTTCTAAAATGTTGCACAAATATCCTTCCAAATTCTAGGTCTCAAGCACAGGAATCAAGCAACTTCAGTTGTAATTCACCCCCTCTGGTTGTAAAATTACTATACTTTAATGGAATCCTGCAGTTCTCTTCTTAATGCCAATAAGAAAAAATGAAACTTCCTGTAGAAAGCGTAGCATACCTTCCTAACAAGTCCCCAACAATATTATGTCTTACTAGGTTCCCAGTTCCTCAAATGCATTCTAGTTTTTTCTCTGCAGTATAGCAAGTTGCTCAGCCTCAAACAGAAGCAGATGCATATTTTCTGACTGGCTTCTCACTGTGTAGTTTGCCTAAGACAGTTCAGTGATAAAAGCCCCACCCAGAATTAATTGATTGACTAGTGACACCTGTGATGTAAGCAGTAGACACTTTGCTATGTCTGATTCTAATACACAAACCCTTCTCTGAAATCAGGGATAAAAATGAACTCCTCAGCCAGCAGAAAACTTCTAGAATGTTGCACAAATATCCTTCCAAATCCTAGGTCTCAAGCACATGAATCAAGAAACTTCAGTTGTAATTTACCCCCTCTGTTATAAAGTTATTACATTTTCATGGAATCCTGCAAGTCTTTTCTTAATGTCAATAAGAAAAAAATGAAACTTTCTGTACAAAGCGTAGCTTACCTTCTTAACAAATCCCCAACAATATTATGTCTCACCAGGTTCCCAGTTCCTCAAATGTGTTCTAGTTTGTTCTCTGCAGTATAGCAAGTTTCTCAGCCACAAACAGAAGCAGGCAAGTCTTTTCTGACTCAATCACCCCCTCCCCACTGCACGGCACCCAACAAGTAAGACACTGTAATGTAATCATATGTGTTTCCTGTATATTATTATTGATTGCTGCCTTAACCTGTTGAGATTTTTTATCAGAAATATAAATGTATGTTCCCCCCGAACATACATAGGAAGGGTAGGAAGAAGTAGGCTGCTGGTTAACTAGGATCTGCAGCTTATCCATTCAGTAGGGAAATGGGCAGACTGGGTGGGTCAAGCGGTCCTTATCTGCCATCAAAATCTATGTTTCTATGTTCCTACAAACATAGCACAAACCATCTCAAGCTGCCAATCCAACAATTTCCCTGAATAACACAAACACTGGTGTAATTAGGATATAATAAAACTCACATAATGCTCCTTAATTGTGTGCATATCAATAACGGACTCAGTGAAAGTTTGAGAGAAAAAATAAAATCCAAACAAGCAACAGCCACCAACAAAAGATGTAACTCCTATGTTCCCCACCCAAGGCACCCTAACACTGCACTACTACGCTGACTTGGAAGGCAGTTTAAGGTGACATTATTCTACTGGAAGTGGAATGTTGATTACCGTATTTGGCTCATTTATAACTTGCCTTTAACATTTGACCTTGTAATACAAAATATCCAAAGAGGAAAGCCATGGTTAAACCAGTGCAACTGTGAGTTGTGTAACTGATTTTTGTAGATTAGACTTGTGACTTATTTTTATGATGGGCAGTAAACATTCCTGTAACAGGCTTTGCCTTTGAAACTCCTATAAAGTGATGTGATTATGTCACTGTGTAGTTCATCACTTTATACTCACTTCAAACTTTATACACACTTCAACAGCAAAGCCTGTTAATACAGGAATGTTTACTGCCTGTCATAAAAAGAAATCAGGAGTAAAATCTACAAAAGACAATTCAATGTACTTATGCAACTTGATATGATGTATGCTTGTGTGACTTAGATATATTGAGGCTGTCACCTCTCTATCCATGGGATATACCACCCTATAGGTGTATGACAGTGAGGAACCCTAGAAAAGGGTTCCACCCCTAATGGTGCCACAGGAATGATTCCCTTGGCTAATGGTAGCTTAGGAAGAAGCCCAAAAGAATCCCCCAAATCGGTGTCGAGCATTGAAGAGGTGAGAAATCAGAATATATCTAGACTGGAAATTAAGATGATAGATGTAGATGGGAAGGACAGGTAAAGAATGAGATATGGTGAGGATGATGAATGAAAGGAAATCTGACAAGATGTAGAAGGGCAGACTTCCTAAGGAGAGATGGAACAGCCGGGGCCACCATCTGACTCCATTCAACAGTGGACACTAACTATGGAACCTATGACAGCACTAACTCTGCCTAATATTATGACTATTGGCACAGAGGAAAGGAAGAAAAAAAACCCTTTAAGGAGGAAATCTCTGGGGATCCAAGGCCTAGGTAGCCTTCCCTCCAGGCTGAAGGACATTTTGGTTAATGATGGCTCAGCTACTGCAATCTAGAGTCAATACTGAGGGAAGAGGAAAAAGATGCTAATTTAGAAGATGCTCACGCTCTGTCATTCTAACAGGAATGCCGTTGAGGGATGTGAGCAATGTCTAGCTATGAATTTGGAATGGATGAGTGGAGGATCGAGAAGAATATATGAAGTTCACTAACAGAAGGAAGCTATAAGGTTGGCATGGACTGCCGAATGGGAAGAAAGGATGTGAAGGGGTGAGACGAGGATGGCTGGGTGAAGCCCGCAGCCTTCGATGATAGCAGAAGTTGATGCTAGAGAACAGAACAGTTGAGGATGGAGGAACAAGAAATGATGGTGGATTGAAAGCCTTGAAGGCCTGAACAGTGTAAGGTGAGGAATGAAATGGATGATGTATGAATATGAAATGAAGCCCAGAAGGCTAGAACAGTTAAGGTAAAATATGAAATGGACGATGTATGATGATGGAGAGAAGCCTTTGAAGGCCTGAACGGTTTAAGACGAGGAATGAAATGGATGATGTACGATTATGAAAGAAGGCCTAGAAGACCAGTTCAGTTAAGATGAAATATGTAATGGACAATGTACGATAATGGAGAGAAGCCTGGAAGGCTGGAACAGTTAAGGTGAGGTATGAAATGGATGATGTACGATGATGGAATGAAGCCTTGAAGGCCTGGATGGTTTGAGGTGAGGAATGATATGGACGATGTATGATTCTGAAAGGAATCCTAGAAGGCCAGTACAGTTAAGGCAAAATATGAAATGTACGATGTACAATGATAGAGAGAAGCCTTGAATGCTGGAAGGTTAAGGTGATGTATGAAACGGGCAATATACTATGATGGAGGGAAGCCTTGAAGGCCTGAATGGTTGAATGTGAGGAATGAAATGGATGATGTATGATTATGAAGTATGACATGGATGATATACACAATGATGAAGGAAAGCTTTGAAGGCTGGAATGGTTAAGGTGAGGTATGAGATGGATAATGTATGATGATGGAGTGAAGCCTTGGAGGTTGGTATGGTGAAAACGAAATATGAAAGAACAGAGTATGATAATGGAGGGAAGGCCTTGAAGGCCAGTATAGCGAGGGGGAATAAGGATGGGTAGGAAGAGGGCAAGTAGCGTATAGGAAGCATGAGGCTCAGTAATGATCAGAGGTTTGCCATGGAGTTGAGGAAATGCAAGTTGAATGGACCATAACATAGGGCTAGAGTATAAGGAGGATACGAGTGGTACGGTGATGGCAGAATGAATAGTAATAGTGAAGGAGAAATGTGGAGAAGAAGTGGTTTAGGAATGGAGTGATGAAGGGGATGGTGAGCAGACTATAGAGAGCCTAAAAGAAATAATGACAGACAGCCAGGGGAAGACAGAAGGTTTGAGAACGAAGACACGATACGATGGAGGTACAGTGTAAAAAGTTGGAACTGAGCAACAGGAGGGCAGGGTGAAGCCCTTAGACGATGCTGAGGTATGATTACCAAGAAGAAAACAAGGTATGAAGGTAGGTAGGAGGAGATCAGATGATACAGAAGGACCCACAAAATAAAAGATGAAATGAAGAAGGAGAAGAGGCAAGGGTCGAAGGAGCAACTGAAGGTGGGAGGGCGGTAGCCAAGAGGGCCGGAGCAGAAGAAGGCAATGGAGAGCAGCCAACTGGAACCAAACAGTCCAGAAAACAATAAGATAATCAATGGAGGTGAAATTGTTTCACCTGGCCAAATAAAGACTGATTGAGTGATAGAATGAAAATCAGCAGCTGAAGCAGGGCCGACATGAAGTAGAAGGAAAATACAGCCAGCAATGTGACTGCAGCAAGCAAATTGGATGAAGCAAATGAGGCAGGCACAGACCTGGAAAGAACAAGGTAGAAGTGCAGGTAAAGCAGCACAGAGCCACACACAACCACCAGTGAAATGCAGAGCCAGGCCATCTGGGAGCAGTGGAGTGAAGCTGGGATATGAGCGGTCCAACTGCAGACAGCGCAGACCAAAGAGGAGCAGAGAAAGTTCCTGGAGGCTGCGGACGGTTGCAGAGAAAAGAAGCCACAGGGTGGAGAAGGCAGAGTGGGGAGAGCAATGCCATACTGCAGAGAAGCCATGGCATGGAGCAGCTGAGAGGATTAAGTAGCAGGAGCTCCCTGGCAGATTGCCAATGAAAAGGGGCCAACTAGCACAAGGTCCAGCTGACGGCGAGAACTCCTTGGCAGGGAAGCCAGTTGCCAGAGGAGAAGGCACCGACCCTAGAAGCACTGACATGACAAAGGAGGGAACCAGGTAGGAGGTGGGGAAAGTCACAGGCCCAGTGGGGAGAAAATGATCATGGAGGGAGACAGGACTAGAGGGGGATGAATTGAGGGATATGGGAGACAGGACAAGGTGGCCGTGGTAAGTGGCAGTGATGATGACAAAGCAAGGAGCCAGAAAATGAGTGAGGGAAGCCAGGGCCCAGGAGGGGCAGGAGCAAACCAGAGGGGAAAGTAGGAGGGGGGGGGTTAGAAAGAGAGAGGCAGGGACAAGGGAGACAGCCACTGAATGATGTGACCGAATGAGGAGAAAACACAAAATGGGAGTAGGGGACCAGCGGCTGGAGGTGCAGGAGTAAGGAAACAAATGGAGTGAGGGAGGATGGCATCTCCAGCAGCAACGAAGAATTGAATTCTGGAACAGTCCAGGAGGAGTGGCCTTTTAAGACCTGATGGGGGGAGTGACGTTGTTGCTCCTCCATTGAACCACAGGCATAGTCTTTACAATTAAACAACTCAGCTTTAAATCCAAAGCTTGTCTGTGTGAGGAAAGATGCCATGGGAAGGAAGTCATGAGATTTTTTAAAGTCTACAAGTTAAGTAACTTTTTTTTTTCCAGCCTTGGCTCGGCTTACCTCCCTCTTCTGGTCACTAATTTTCAGAAATAAATCCCAAAAGAGGGAAAGTCCCTAGTGGTGGGTATATGGTATTATTCTAGGTGTTGGGGACACTCGTTATGGTAGGGTTAATTCTGGAAGTTGAGCCAGTAACGACAGATCCATGTTGGGCATCATTGAACAGTTAAAAAATGTAACATGAATGCCTTGTTGTACATTTACTTGAACTTTATCAGGAGAGATCAGCAATAATGTGTGAAATAGCTTCACTATATTTGGAGTTCTATAATTTGCACTTTTTTAGACCAATAGGATGTTTATATGTAGGTTGCCAGTAATGGCTGATCCTTTGGTAAATAAATATATTTAAATTTTACAATTTGAAAGATTGCCAATAATTATGCTGACCAGCTACTTTGTGTTTGAGTGGAATGCTGCCTTTCAACTCTGGCTTATTTGAAACACTGTAGTATTTTATGCAATTGGTACAATGTTGGCTGACTCACAAGGAGAAATGTATCCATATTTTAATCATTAAGCGAGATTGCCAATATATGTGCAGCATCATAGCATTATGTTTGGATGTAATACTTTTTTGTAACTTTCCGTATCTATGATAAATTCACTGTTGATCTTATACAGCCTGCATTATTACTTTTACCCACTCATCCCCCTTCCTCATTTTCTGTCCAATTCCTCATTCCTTTAACATGGTGATTTTGATACTATCTTTGTTCATGTATTCATACCTAACCAATGTTTATGCGGCATGCACAAAGTAATGGAACTGTGCAGCACTGAGATTTGGAGTTCTGGTTTGTGTGTGCATGGGGGAGGAGAGGGATGGGGTTTCCAGCGACCATGTTTGTGAATAAAAAAATGCAGCATATTTCAATCTGCTGGCATGCATTCTGTATGTTGTATTCTGTATTCAGCACCCATCCCAATCCCTGTATTAAGTAGCCATAAATAAACTGGGAAAAAATATTTAAGCTGTCTGCATTTATGTGTCAATATCCTTATACTCTTCAATGTGGCTGAAATTGACTCTTAAGGGGCCAGTACTGTTGCACCCGTTGGATACTGTATGGCAGGTGGGGGGGGGGGGGTCAGCAGACCCACAGTCCAAATCTAGAAAGAAGAAAACTGCCACTGCACTGTACAAATACACTAAAGTGTGAAAAAAAATACATAAGCTGTCTGTATTTATGTGTCAATATCCTTATATCCTTCAATGTGGCTGAAATTGACTCTTAAAGGGCCAAAACTGTAATCTACAGGTGACTAGTGATAACATTTTTGTTTGGCTGCTGACGTTTCAAACTGTCAATTATTTATATTTATTTAGTGTGTATGGTGTGTATGTGTGTGTGAGTGTGTGTTTGTGTGTGTGTGAGTTTTTAAACATATGCATCCATTCTCCACAATTCCGGCACTTATCAAACCTTTGTTACAGGCAAAAAGCAGTTTATCAATTTGTTAGTAAAATGATTTTACTGATCATTGTCAACCTCCTAGTTCATAAAATTGGGAGGAAAAAGAGAACTGGTTTAGCAACCATTGCAAACTATGGAAGCTTTATATGTATTAATCCCACTTTCTAACAGTTTCATAGTTACAAAAAATAAGTAAAAGCGCACTTTGTTTTGTAAAGCAGTACTTTATTGTATGTAACAGACTAAAATTGTATCCTGTCTCCTGTAAAAGTGGCAAGCTTATGAAAAATGGAAAGAGTAGAATGGAATATAACAGGATTTTAGGGATGTGTGGATGTAGAGACAGACACACATACTGTCAGTTACAAGCATATTTATCTAGCATTACTAGGGAAATGTGCACGCAGTGCTGCAAAATGCCACAAATGATAAAAATGACAAAATCTCAATGTAGAACATGTTTTTATTGTTCTTTGCATTTAGTTCTGTTTATTCTCCTTTGTTCCCAGGGTCAAGGCATGCTCTGTACTCTCTGTTCATGATTTTGCACCCATAGTACTGACTGTCAGTACTTTTTAACAAAAACTTAATAAAAATTGTGTTTTTAACCTGTATATTCTGTGCTGCATTTTTCTGTTGTTCTGACTCTCATTTTGATCCAGACACGAGTATCCCTGTGGAGCTGTGGCTTTTGCAGCTGATGTTTACCTCATAAGGGTTAGAGAATACATTTTAGAGTTTTCAGTTTTCCTTTCCATGTTTTACCACACATCTTGGTAGCCTGCCCATGATTTACAGAATGTAGAGGAAGCATTTTACAGTCCCCAACATCCTCAGAACTGTGATTCTTTTCTTTTTTTTTATCTTTTCTGTAAAGGAAACCTAGGATTGATAGTGCTCTGCCCTCTTCCTTGCAAACCACAAACAAGGCTTGTTGCCTGTAATATTCCATATTTCTCCAGAATACTAATAATATAGAGCGGCAGTTTACACAGAGCACTTGTCTGCCATCCTGCAGGTAGAGATGACTGTGGGTGGCTTGTTTCTGGGCTGTCTACTGACTATTAGAGAGGACGGTGGACCTTGCCTGTTGCTACTGCAGCTGTCATTTTTTTTGGGGAATAACTTGACCGGCAGAATCCCAGCAAGATGTGAAGAGCCGGGTTTCAAGTTTCCTCTAGTCCTGCTGCGACCTGCCCTTTATTACCTGATGATGGGAACATTGAATGGGGAATCATAAATAGGGCCTTACTCTAAACTATGGGGGGTTGACTTGCAAATTGAACCTTTTTTTTGTAATACATACAATATGTAATGTGTCCCTACCTGAAAGTTCCTAATGATCCTGTTCAAGTCAATGGCAGAAACACCACAATTTACCAGCCTGTTTCATATTGCATGTTTACAAAAGAAAGGCATACCTAAATGAGTGGTAATCCCTGACAAGTGTGTAGAAGAAATATGAATATTCACTAACACTATATATAAAAAAAGAACAAAACAACAACAACTGGAACCTAATTGCGTAGGGGGGGAGAGTATATTTCTTCAGTTTGTGGTAAAAAAAACAAAAACTTAAATAAATATTTTTAAAACACAGGAAAAGGGATCCAATTCAAAATAACGAATAACCTTCAATAAACATTTTAAAATGCAGAAAAAGGGATCTGGTTTGCTTCGAGGGCTGCTTTCTTAAAGTGATGCCAGATAACAGTCTTTTTGTATTCCTGGGGATGTTCTTTGCCACCGGTTTGAACCCCAGTCCATGGCAATCCACATTGCGACCAAAGCAATAAGCAGCCAACTCCTGTGCAGTGAGAGTTTTTTTTTTTAAAGAAAGCACAACTGGGCACTTCCACAATAGAACGGTTATATACCATATGTTTTAGATGTGGTAGCAAGACTAACCAATTTTCTGGTAAACAGAAAAGTAGTGCCAGTGCAAAAAGTGAAAAAAAAAAATGAACTGCACATGCGTGGCAGTTCATGTGGGGTGAGTCGATTCATTCATCATTGGGACACTGGGGGATCAGCACCCCCAGTGTCACCATTGTGTTTCTTTGGGTGGGGAAGTGGGGAGGTTAGTGCTGAGGGGTGGGTTGGATGTGGGTTTTGTATGAATTTTAAAAGACAGCTGAAATCGAAACAAAAAAGTGCAGTGCACAGTGCTTCTGGTTCTTAGGCTTGGAGGGCACTATTGACACCTTATCATGTTGTATGGTCACAAGGAATGACATAGTCATTTTTTCAGTGCACTAGGTCTGTAGGGCTATGCCCACTGCAGCCCTAAAAAGAACAAGAGGAAAAAGTAAGAATAAGGGAAGTCACTATTTGCTAAAAGTATGGTAAGAACATACCTACGAACATACAACAATGCCAGCAGATGGAGGCCACATCTGTCTATCAAGTCTGCTTGAGTATGCAGCTCTTTGTTGTGTATACTAGAACTGCATTTCCCCATCCTCCCTAGATTCTCTGTACCTCTTCCTCTCGCTCCCTTCACTAGCTCTACCCCCTGTTACGATCCTCCCTTTCACTCTATCCCACCCCATCTTACAGCTGTCCATTGTCCTTGACCCCACTACCTCCTCCGGGAGCTCATTCCATCCAGACACCACTCTTTCAGTGAAGAAGTTGCTCCTTATCTCCCTTTTAAATTTTCCTCCTTCCAATTTGAGAGAGTGTCCCCTTGTTTTCCCATTTCTCCTGATGTTGAAGATGCCTTCTGTGTTAACCTTATTTGTACCTTAAAGGTACTTAAAGGTTTCGATCATGTCCCTTCTCTCCCCTCTCTCTTCTCTCCTCCAGGGAATACATGTTGAGCTTACTCAAACTCTCCTGACAGGATTTGTCCTGCAGGACCTGTATCATATCTGTTGCTCTACATTGCACCCCTCCAGTAAACTGATGTCTCTTTTCAGGTGAGGACACCAGAACTGCACACCGTACTCCAGCTCAGTTTCACAGTTGATCTGTACAGCGCCAGCATGACCTATCCTCTTCTTGAGGTGAATGCTCTGGCTATGCACTCTAGCACTCTGGTGGCTTTTGCTGCTGCTTTACTGCACTGAATAGAGTGCTTCAGTTCCTTAGTGATGACTACCTGTAGATACCTCTCCTCCTCAGTTATAGCCACCTGAACATCCACAGCCAGTATTCTGTTCCTGGGTTCTTTGCTCCTAGGTGCATAACATTACACTTTTTGGTGTTCAAGGCCAGCTGTCAGATACCTGACCCCTTTTTGAGCCTAACCACATCCTCCATGAGTTCCTTTCTCCCTTCTCCTTGTCTACTCCCCCGCAGAACTTGGTGTCATTTGCAGAAAGGCAGATTTTACCTTTTATCCCATCTGCTATGTCACTAATAAAGATATTAAACATCACCTAGCCAAGCACTGAGCCTTGCGGGACCCCACTGGTTATAGGTCTAGGTTTTGAGAGTTTGCCTCCAACTACCACTCTCAGAATTCTACCATGCAGTCAGTCCCTGATCCACCCTACCAGCTTCACCCCCCACTCCTGTACCCTCAAGCTTACTGAGCAGCATTTAATGTGGCACACAGCTGAATGTTTTTCTGATATCTCAGTACAGGGTATCAATCACCTGGCCTCTGTCCACAGTTTTGGTGACCCAGTCAAAAAAGTCTATCAGATTTGTCTGACAGGAGCTTCCTGAGACAAACTCATGTTGTCCACCATACTGAAGACTGTTTACATCCAGAAAGCCCACTAGCCTCTCCTTTAGTATGGTCTACATCAGCTTACCTGTAATGGGGGTGAGGCTGACTGGCCTGTAGTTACCTGGTTCATCTCTGGGTCCTCTGCAGTGGAGAGGCACAATATGAGCCATTCTAGACCCTTGGCACACACCCTGTCTTGAGCAAGGTATTAAATAGGTCTGCCAAGGGACTAGCCAGTGTTTCGCTAGCTCACTTAGGACTCTTCGATGCACACCATCTGGCCCTGATGCTTTATCCACCTGAAGAACTCTGAGACCTTTTAAAACCATGCGCTCTGGGAGAGCCCCTTCCATTTCCACCACCCTCCCACTTTCCGCACACCAATTCTCCCCTGCAGCACTGGTCCATCCTTTTCTCTTGTGAAGACTGAGCTGATGTATTCATTTAGCACTTCTGCTTGCTCCATACTACTCTCTGCCCATTCCCCCACCTCACTTCAATCTAACTATGCCATCCTTCATATTTCTTTTTTCCCCCATACATACCTAAAAAAGTCCTTTTTCCCTACCTTTATTTCCTTGGCCAGTTGTAATTCTTTGCTCAATTTTGCCACCCTGACAACTCTGCCTACTTCCCTTGACTTTTCCATGTAAGCCTTCCTATTAGCCTACTTCAGGGAGCTTTTATGCTTGTGATAGGCTGCTCTTGTTCCCTCACTCTAGCTGCCACCTCCATGCTGAACCAACTAGTTTTTTAAGCCTGGCTTTCTTGCTTCAGATCTTGGTACACATTTTAGTGGCCTAGATGAGACTTGTCCTAATAGTGGACCACTTCTGGTCCACCCCCATCCCCAGCCTGATCCTGGCAGAATGCTCCTAAAGGATCTCACCTATCCTCCCAAAGTCAGCTCTCTTGAAGTCCACCACCTTAGTCTTGGTCCTTTGCATTTTCTGTCTCAGATTTAGATAGAACCATACTGCTCTGTGGTTGCTGCCACCTAGAGGGTCTTCCACCTTTATTTCCTGGCCATGGTCTCCATTTGTCAGAAGCAGGTCCAGTATAGCACCATCCATGGTGGGATCATTGACCCCTGCACCAGGAAACCATCTTGAAAGGCTTCCAGGATAGCCTATTTTCTGGAGCAGGCAGTCACTGGGATCTTCCAGTTAACTCCAGGAAGATTGAAATCCCCAGTTATGACTACTTTACTCCTATTTGCCTGTGACCTAATCTGCTCCCTTAGATCCCTGTCTATCTCTTCTCTCTACAAAGATGGTCTGCATACCACTCCCATTCTAACCTTTGCCCCCTTGGCAGACTGAAGCAGAATGCACAGTGCTTCCAGTTTACCTTCAGCCACTTGCTCCCTGCACATGTATATAGATACATAGATACATAGACAGTGTCAGCAGATAAGGGCCTATGGCTCACCCAGTCTGCCCATTAGAGCTTGTAAGTTCAGTTTATGTTTTCCTAGAAGTCTGTTGCCCCTTACCCCTGACTTCCAGAATTCCTTTATGTCTATCCCATGCATTCTTAAATCCTGTGATTGTTTCAGCCTCCACCACTTCCTCTGGCAGGGTGTTCCACTTGTCCACCACCCGTTCTGTGAAGAAATTCTTCCTCACGTTTCCTCTGAATTGTCCTCCCTTCAAATTCATCCCATGCCCTCTAATCCTGGAATATCTTTTTTTGCTTAAAAATAGTGTATTCCTGCACCCTGTTCCTCCTTGTAAGATGCTTGTTTGTCTCTATCATATCCCCTCTCTCCCTCCTCTCCTCCAGGGAATACATGTTCAGTTCCTTCAACTGTCCTCATAGGACTTATGATGCAATCCATGCACCATCTTTGTTGCCCTCCTCTGCACCTTGTCTACCCTGTCTATGTCCTTACGTAGGTAAGGTCTCCAGAACTGCACACTGTACTCCAGGTGGGGTGCCACTAGTGTCTTGTATAGTGGAATTATGACCTCTGTTTTCCTGCTGGTGATGCCCCTGCCTATGCATCCCAGCATCCTATTTGCTTTACCTGCTGCCATGTCACACTGTTTCCCTACCTTGATGTCATCAGAGATGATAACCCCAAGATCCCTTTCCTGCTTGGTGCATGCTATATCCTCAACCCCCAACTGATATATTGTGCCAGGGTTTTTGTGCCCCATATGCATTATCTTGCACTTCTTTGCATTGAATTTCAACTGCTAAACCCCTGACCATTTTTCAAGTTTCTGAAGGTCCCTTCTCATTCTGTCTACACCCTCTGGTGTGTCTACTCTGTTACAGAGCTTTGTGTCATCAGCAAACAGTGAAATTCTGCCTTCTAGGTCCTGCACAATGTCACTGATGAAGATGTTGAATAGGACCGGTCCCAGCACTGATCCCTGTGGTACCCCATTGGTCACTCTTCCCTCTGTGGAGTAACAGCCATTTACCACCACCCTCTGTGTCCTGCCACCCAGCCAGTTACCTACCCAACACACTACTGTCCTGTCCACACCCATATTTCCCAGTTTGTGTAATAGTCTTCTATGTGGCACGGTGTCAAAGGCCTTGCTGAAGTCCAGATAGGCCATGTCTGCTACCCTCCCCTGATCCATCTCCCTAGTCATCTAGTCAAAAAATTCAATGAGGTTCGTCTGACAACACCTCCCCCTGGTGAAACCATGCTGCCTTGGGTCCTGTAGTCCATTGACAACCAGATGTTCCACCAGTCTCTCCTTCAGTAGTGCTTCCATGATCTTCCCCACTACTGAGGTGAGGCTGATCTGGTCTGTAGTTCCCCGCTTTCTCTTTGTTCCCACTTTTGTATAAGGGGACTACATCTGCTGTCTTCCTGTCTTTGGGTATCCCCCCTGTTTCCAGTGATCAGCTAAACAGGATAGCCAGAGGTTCAGCCACCAATTCTCTTAGTTCTTTAAGGACCCTGGGGTACACCCCATCTGGCACCATTGCTTTATAAACTCTTATTACTTCCAGTTCCTTCAAGACCCTTTCTCGTGTAAAGGGATTTGTGTCCATTTCTGCACCATTCTCACCCCTTGTACACCCTTCAGACCCATTACCCTCCTCTTCCTTAGTAGAGACTGAGCAGAAATGCCTGTTCAATATGTCAGCTTTACTGTTGTTATCCTCCACGCGGCCCCCATCCTCCCCCTTCAGTCTCACTATCCGTCCCTTTGCCTTTCTTTTTTCACTTATGTACCTGTAAAAGGTTTTGTCCCCTCTACCCACTGATTTTGCAAACTGTTCTTCTGTCTGAACTTTGGCTTCCCTTACTGACCTCCCTGCCTCCCTTTGCTTCTCCTGGTACTTCTCCCTATCCCCTTCTGCCTGTGTCTTTTTGAATTACCTGAATGCAATCTTTTTGGCTTTCACTTTCTTTGCTACATCTTTGGAGAACCATAATGGCCTCCTCTTCCTTTTCCTTTTGCTAACCTGCTTAATGCATAATTCTGTTGTTCTTGTAATCCCCATTTTAAATACTGCCCACTGTTCCTCAACCCCTGATTCCTGCCCCATTCCCCTTAATGCCTCTTTCAAGTATCTCCCCATTTTCCCAAAGTCTGCCCCCCTAAAATCCAGGATATGTGATATCTCCTCTCTCTTGTACTGTATAAAGTCACTCCCCCTCGCATCCCTGACTCCCTGCCCTTCCTGTAGATCTTATACCCCAGAATCAAGAGGTACTATTCATGGTGTTTGGTGGTATAGCCATTCACTGGAAAATGTTGAGTTTTGTTAAAGTAATTCAGTTGTCATGGTTCATCATTTAGGTTGCGTGTGATTAAACAACAAAGAGTTGAATGGGTCTGCCTCTGAATTGTAGTAATACAGTAGTAGTAGTAAATTGTTTATTTATACAGGGGTTAGCGATTTACACATTGTTAGGACTTTAAATATCCTATAAGTCACTTTCTTGCCTGACCATCTTACTGTAGCTCTTGCTCTGGCACTTGATCCTGTCTCTGTGTCTTGCTCCCTCAGACCTTTACTCAAACCAATTATCTCTCATACTGTACTCATCTTCTGTTTGTACAATGTTTTAATGCCTTGTGCAGGACAACTATATCTGCCTATTATATTGTGTATGCCACTGTTACATGCACTTTCTACTAATCCCTTGCCTGACTTATTGCTACATCTATAGTTACCTGTTTAATGCTTTGGCTTATTGTACTGCTTGTTATCACCTAATTTTTACTTTATATTCACTGTTGTTTCCTACCCCATTGTATGTAACCTACCAGATCGTGCCTGAAAATAGGGACCTTTGCTGTCTAGCGCACTTACCCGGTCAAGAAAAACTAAATAAATAAATATTTACAAGCTGTTCCTGTTTGATGTTACATTTTATTTACAAGCTACAGATAAAAGCAATACTTGTATAAACATGATCAGACAACAGTTAAAAAATATAAACAAGATACTCATAAACAAATTTAAACATGTGGAATACTACAGAGCTCAGAATTGCACATAGGCCAAAAATATTTTGAGAATAGGACTAAAACAGGGTTGCCCAGTGAATAAACCAGTATTTTGTTGACAAAAATACTGATGGACTTTGTGCATAAAAGTTAATTGGAGGAGTTGTATTAACATTCATTGACCTTTAGGAACCTTTATGTTCATAAACACAGGAGCTGCGTTTAATGTTCATGCATATTTCATGATGATCATGAACAATCTGATGCATGTTTGATGATTATTCATGAACTAAATTAACAAAATGTTTGTGAATACTTTATGAAGAATCATGAATAGTTCATGTTCATTTAAGCTGGGCAGTCTCAGTGTGGGAGTTCGAGGCTCAAATGGGAATCCCAGTCTTAGAAGTGACAGCAAAGTCTCACTGCTGCCCCATCCATCAGTTGGCCCAAGGAGAATGGGGATCTATTATGGGAAGAACCCTCAGGACTTTCTCCTCAGACCAGCAGAGAATACAACTATTTATTCATTTTATCTTTAGCAGTGAAAAGCACTCATTGAAACTTTTGACAAGCATGCCTCTGGGGACAGTAGTATTATAAACATGACCAGGACTGACACAGACACGAAGTACAATAAAACAGTTCCAGAAGAAAACAATTAAATGACATCTCCAGCAGGGAGGTTAATATCATTTGTTTGAACTTTGCTAGTGAGTTTGTCAAGCACCTACGGTAGTAGAATTAAGTAGTGTGTTCCACATATTAGGTTTCAGGTAGGAAGTAAGGTATTTGCCACAGATAGTTTTAACTCTTGGATCCATGAAGAGCTACTGTGCTTCCTGAAATTAATATTAGCTTTCAAAACTAGTGAGCAATTTCTTCTTAAAGCTGATGTATTTGTTTTTTCTCTTCCCATTTTCTAATTTGGCCATCTTCTACCTGATGATACTTGATGTGATGTTTAGTACAATGCTTTACCTGTAGGCTGCCATACTTACTGCTGTTCTATTCCTCTTCATGCATCATGAGACCTATGACCACACCACCTGAGTCATTACAGCTGACCAAGAAGAGCCAATCAGCTGCCACGGGATCAGTCACTTGTGATGTAACAAGACGTGATGACACACTACTGATGAAGAGGACTAGAACCAGAATTTGGACTGCCTGCGCACTGGTGAAAACAAAGGAGTTCATGGAATTTGACATTTTATACCAGATCAATAAATCTACGAAACTCATATTTTTCTTATAATTGCTTCCTGTACTGTTTTTCAGTTTACTTCATTTAATGTTCTTTATACTAAACCTTCTTTTATTCTGATTGTTTCTACACAAACTAAAAGAATGACAGTAGAATCCTAGTAAAATCTAGAAATTAGAGTAACAATCACTGGCACAATTCCCTGAATTTCAAGTCTTGAAAGTGGAATTTTATTATTTTAATTGCCATATATCAGTGGTCTTTCCTATGGGGGTAGGGGAACAAGGGAGCAAATACAGAAACGGGATACAGTTATACAAAATTTAGAAAAACTGTGCAAGAAACATACAACAATATACTAGGTGAGCACTGAGTTGGCTGTAACCTTTCTAATTGGGGTACTGCAGTCTATGTGCAAAATCTGGGTGAGGAGAGTGCAGCAGTGTCATAGATCTGAGATCCACTTAATATTTTATCTTCTTATTTCCTACCCGAATCCACATGGGCATGGCCCAAGATAGGAGACCTTTCTTGCAAGTCAGACTTTAGCAGACACTAGGCCCTCCCATCCTACTCTGACAAGTGCTCTCCAGCTCAAGAGTGGATGTATGTACCCAGCATGTACAATATTAGCATCTTACATTAGACACTGTGTTAAAATACCTAAAAGAAAAACATCTCCAACAACAAGCACTGAGAAACTACAGCTACGGCAGAAACAGCTACTTGATAAAATGCCAAGCAGTCAAAAACCTCGAAAAGCAGTCCAACAAACTCTGGCAAAGAAAACAACTATAACCAGGAACAATGCAATTTCTTTGCAGTGTTATGCAGAGGACTCTACTACCTCACCCCGTAATATATATATATATATATATATATATATATCATACATATAACAACTCCAGTCTGTGCTATAGTTTACATACAACAATAACATTGGTGCACTTTAATTGCAAACGCTATTTTTGACATGCTATTACTTCTTAGTTATTCTTCATATAGCATATTGGCTGGTACCCCCAGTGGCATCACACCATTAAGAGGAGTTTGCCTCCTCCCAGCATGGACCCCTTTATTGCTACTCACACAACTCTCTCCTTCTGTGGCACTAAGGGGTAGTAATGCAACATCCTGGGTCGTCTAACATCACCAAGGAAAGAGCAAAGAAAAGCAAAGCAAAACAAACCAAACTTTATTTATATTAGGTGTAGTGGGGATTGGTGAAATGTGAGTTCCCTGCTGGAATACCAAGGTCATTTTTGCCCCAGTTGGATCATCAGGTGGAAGCTTTCAGAATGAACACTGAACCTTGAACACTTTATCGGGGAGTACTGTTTGGAACTTGGTTTTCTATCCAGAAAACGTGGATGTGAGGTCGCCAGATGAGGACTTTTCCTATTTGCCAACTTAGAGGACCAGTGAGGAGGTTTTTGGATCCCTAAGCACAAGATCTGTTTCCCTTTTTGCTCTGGAGGTGGTGAGCCTGCTATGTGCTGGATTTGACCAAGTCTTATTTGTGACTCTTAACCTGATTGCTGCTGTGTAATTCAGCTGGGACAGGGTTTCTAGCCTGGGAGCGTGGCCCAAGCTGAACCCTCTGGGGGCGAGGGGTTGAGCAGGAGTTCACCGGAGGGTGTTATTCCTTGTTCATCCTGGGGAGCCCTCAGCTCGGGGTGTTTATGGGACCGCTCCGTCTTGGGCCTCTGACCCATGTGGGGGGTTTTGGTTTGAGCTAGCTGCAAACCAGCTGTTACCCTTGGTCCAGACCATCTGTTTTTGCTGGAAAATCATCCTTCAAGAAATTGTTTTGTTGTCCTGCACGAGTGGGAAGTAACATACTGCTTGATTCAAGCATTGCCTCTAGCAGTCGTTTATTTTTATTGTTGGCTTGCATGCCAGGTTTTTTGGCTAAAGTGCTTCTGGGGATGTTTTGGCTCCCTTCCCTGGAATAAGAGGAGACTACTTTTTCAAGATTAATGTATTGAATCCCTTTGATGACTTATGGGACAGTTGATATTTGATTGTTGAACTGGTGAGGCAGTGAGAGGACATTTGGACTTTTATTTTTACTTTCTCGTTTATCGCTGTGGTGAGAGAACAGCAATTGGACATTTTATTTGTAGGGGTGAGAGCCCCACAGTCTCTTCTTTTCTGACTTTTTACAAACATTTTTGTATAAGTATATTTAATAGTGTATTGTTTGGCAGTGAGCGTGCCAACATATTTATTATTATTATTATTTTTTGTTCTGTTAATATTGTGTACGCCCTTCCTTTATCTTTATTGTGAGGGTATTTTAGGGGGAATTTGTTATTTGAGTATATTTTAGTTAATTTTTTTCTCACCCTCAATTTGGTGAGAGAGTCTTGGGGGGGAGTTTAATCTGGGTTTGGTTTAGTATTAATTGAGGTAGTTATTTTATTTAGTAGTTTAGTTATTGTAGTTAGTTAGTTTGTTTTAATTGTATAAGGAATTAATCTTAACTACTTTTTACTGTTTTTTGAGGATTCATTCTGTTTGAGATGTGTTTTTCTGTTGCCCCACCCCGGTCGTGCGCTACTCAGCCTCTGCTCTCCACTCCCTCCACCCCTTCTATACCCCCTCTGGCTTTTTCCACCTACCAATGCTGTTGGGCTTTAGGTATTGCCCGCAAGAGGAGGGGGAGGGGTGGGGGGTGATCAGTGGAGGCGAGTTGAGTGGAGCGCTCCCATTAGGTGATTAAGCCCAGGAAATGCCCTTGGGCGAAGTGGATCCTCGAGCGTGGACCTTCTTGTTTGGTTCCCATACCCAAGGGCACCATCCTTAGTGATGGGCAGGTGGTCGGGGCAGTCCAGGAGTTCTGTCCAACCCTTGTGATGTTGTGCAATGTCAGGTCCGTCCGGAACAAGACTGCTATAATTTCAGATCTTGTTGCCTCGACAGACCTGGCTTGCATCACTGAGACCTGGCTGGATAATAATGTGGGACCGGTATTGGAGGCCGCAATTCCAGCTGGGTATATGGTGATACATCACCCAAAGTTGGACCCCGGGGGGGGGGGTTGCGGTCTGTTTTAAGACCAAATTGGATCTCACTAGTGTTCCAGTTGAGGAGACCTTTTCTTTTGAATGTGCTGTTGTAGAAGGTGTGGGCTATTGAATTGCTCTCATCTACCCTTCACCAGGAGATGAAAAGCAATTCCTTAAGGAAGTAGCAGACTTCATTGTTGACCTGGCATTTGAGTCACCCAGGCTGATGGTCCTGGGTGACTTTAATGCATGAATCGATGATTAACTCTTGCAATTTGGACAACACTTCCTCCAGCTAATGGATTCACTGGGCCTAACACAGGTGGTTACCACCGCTACACATAAAGCTGGCCATTCTCTTGACCTGGTCTTCCTCCTGGGGATCGAGGTCTCTGGTGTGGAGGTGGAACCAGTCAGTTGGTCAGATCACTACACTGTGAGATTCAATTTTGGCACCCCTCCTTGTAGGCCAACCCCTGTGGAGATGGTCAAGTTCCACCCCTTGTGGAATGTTTCCTCTACTGGCCTTGTGGCGGTTCTTGACCTATCAGAACTTCCTGTGCATAGCGGTGATCCAGAGGCATTGGTTGTGGCTAACAACACTGCCATTACCTCTGCCCTGGATTCTATTGCTCCAGTTCGTGTGCATCCTCTCTCCCTCCGACCTTGGACCCCATGGTTTGATGGGGCCCTGAGGGAGTTGCGGTGACTTGGACGCAGGTTAGAACATTGCTGGTGGAGGTCTGGCCTGGATGTCGACCACCTTAGACTGCTAGAACACTATCAGTTCTATCAGTCAGAAATCTCCCGTAAGAAGGCAGAGTTCCTGTCTGGGGAAATTTCTGCTGCACAGAACTGACCTGCTCAGCTTTTCAGAACTGTGGACGGATTGTGCAACTCAACCTGTCTACAGCCCTGTAGAGCACTGACACAATTACAGTGTGATGAGATTGCTCAGTCCTTTGCTGATAAGGTGGCTGACATTAGGGCAGACATCTGTTTGACATGTTGTATGCTAGTTGCAGGTGCCCAGGATCGGGTCACTATCCCTTTGTTTTCCTGGAGCACCTTCGACCACCCGGAGATTGTGGATGTTATGCGAATTGTAAAGGGGCTGCATCCTACCTCCTGTAGTTTAGATCCAGGTCCCACACCCTTAATTTTAGGGTGTGGAGATTCTATTCTAGTGGCTTTAGCACAGATAGTCTGGTCCTCTCTTGACTCGGGTGAATATCCCCTGTGCTTGAAAGAGGCAGTGGTGACACCCTTGTTGAAGAAATCATCTTTGGATCCAGAATGTCTGGCTAACTACAGACCTATCTTGAACCTCCCCTTTGCAGGGAAGGTGATCAAAAAGGTGGTAGCAGCCCAGATGGAGAACCACTTGACCATCCATAACATCTACGATCCTTTTCAATCAGGTTTCCGTAAGAGGCATAGCACTGAGACTGCGCTGGTTTGGGTGCTCAATGATCTCCTGATGGTGAGAGACCAGAGAAAATGGTCTATTCTGGTTTTACTGGATCTATCATCAGCATTTGACACCGTCAACCATGGGGTTCTCTTGGAGCACCTGAGATGTATTTGTGGACTCTCTGGGTTTGTGCTCAGATGGTTCACATCACACCTCACCGGAAGAACTCAGAGGGTGGTGTCAGGTTTTTCTTCCTCTGATCCCATTTCTTTTTTTTGTGGGGTCCCTCAGGGCTCTATACTGTCCCCTATGTTGTTTGCAGTGTGCATGCTTCCCCTCGGAGACATTGTGAAATGGTACGGGTTGGGATTTCACTGTTATGCAGATGATACCCAACTGTACCTGTCCTTTGCACCAGACCAGGAAGGAGCTGTCTCGGTATTTAATAGCTGTCTGGAGGAAATCCAGGATTGAATGAGGTCCAGTTGGTTGAAGTTGAACTCTGGGAAGACTGAGGTGTTGGTTTTGGATCCGGATCACCAGATAGGGGGACCAGTGGCCGGCTCCCCCTCTGGGGTGCTTTGTGGGGATGTCGAGTTACCGGTCTCTGAATGGGTGCAAGATCTGGGGGTGATCTTAGATTCTGGGCAGACTTTACAATCTCAAGTGTCAGCAGTGGTAAAATCTTCTTTTTATCATCTGAGAAACATCACCAGAATCAAGCACCTTGTTCCGTCCAGCGATCTGCCAACTCTGATCCATGCCTTTGTGAACTCATGCCTGGACTATTGCAACTCGCTTTACCTTGGGCTTCTGGGGGGGTTGATATCTACTGCCTCCAGTTGGTGCAGAATTCCACAGCCCCAGTACTTACATGTACTCCTAGATCATCTCATATTACTCCGGTGCTGCGGGGCTCTGCACTGGCTACCAGTTCAGTGGTGGATCACCTTCATAGTCAGATTACTGACTTTTAAAGCCCTACATGATCTGGGCCCTGATTACCTGAAAGATCTCCTGACTCCTTTCCTCCCTGTGAGGTCGCTCCGCTGAGCCGATGAGGGGTTGCTAGAGATTTCTCAGGTTATATTGAAATCAGCTGGGGTCCGGGCATTTATGTTTGTGGCCCCTTCCCTTTGGAATTCTCTACCCAGTTGGATAAGGGAGTGTACAACCGTGGGGAGTTTTAAACAGGATCTCAAGTCCTTTTTATGGAATAGGGCCTACGGTGTCTCTGACTGATGTCTGCATTTGTTTTTAACAGTTTTTATTACTGTTTGTATACTTTGTTTGTACTCAGCCTTTTTGGAATGTGCCTTGGTACTTGAAAGGCACAATATAAAAAAAGTTAATTATTATTATTATTATATTTCCAAAGCTCAGGGCACCTTTATAAAAATACAATAAAAATTCATCACCCATTAAATTAAGGCGATAAGATAATCAGTTAAAATTTTAAAATCAGTTTCAATTTTGAAGTGTGGCAGCATAGCAGCATAATCAGATTTCCATTAACCCATCAAATGACTGTGCAAAAAGATGGACCTTTAAGAAATTTTTGAATCCTTCTACGGTCAGCCTATCTTGTATCTGACAAGGTAGAAAATTCCACAATGTAGGAGCCATAAAGGCAAAGGATCTACCTTCAGATGTTTTCAGACATACCCTGGGAATCTCTAGCAATCCCACATCAGAGGATTGGAAGGAATGGGAGGGGCAGTAGGGAAACAGCAGATCTTGTAGATATTGAGGTCCCTGGTCATGTCGGGCTTTATAGGTCAGTAACATCACCTTGAAGGTGATCCGCCATTGTACTGGCAGCCAGTGGAGTTCGTGCAGCACAGGTGTTATATGGCAGGACCTGGGAGTTCCAGTTAACAACCCTGCTGTAGAGTATGGTACCATCTGCAATCAGCAGATATCCACCCTGTTAGCCCTAGGTATAGGTCACTGCAGTACTCAAGATGAGTGGTGGCAAAGGCTTGGACCAAAGTAGGTAGCTCTTCAGATTGAACCAGGTGCTTTTCCCTGGCGATATTCCTTAGATGGTAAAAGGAAGACTTGACTACAGATGACACATGAGCCTTAAGGGTCAAGCCTTCATCAAATGTTACCCCTAGTTTCCACACCTGGCCCGAGGTATTGAGTGGGGCTCCTCCAAGATATAAATCCAAGGTTCCCCCCCCAGTCTTCCTCAGATCAGGATCCATAACCAGTACCTCTGTTTTCCTGGATTCAACCTCAGCCAGCTCACACTCATCCAATCTTGTATCTCCTGGAGGCAGTTATTAAAAATCGAGACAGTATCACGCTCCTGGTCTGGTACAAAAGACATGTAGAGTTGAGAGTCATCTGCATAGCAGTGAAAACTCATCCCATATCATGTTATAATGTCTTCCAATGGCAGCATGTACACTGCAAACCACATGAGGGACAACACCGAGCCCTGCGGAACCCTGCAGGGCAGGTCCCTAGGGGTCGAGGAATACACTCCAGACCAGAAAGAGGTGACCAATATGGCTACTTAGCACTGTCTCCATCACCTGAACTCATGACATCAGCATGGTAAGCTGTAAATTTAACATTAGGCTGTTGTGTGGACTAGCCTCTTTGTAGGTAGTCACACAAAATGAGGTGTGCAGTAAGGCAATTAATGCATGCCCTGGGTGCAAAGGTATGAGACAACAGCAAGGGCCCATTTTTCAAAGCTCTCAGTGTCACATAAGTGCCTATCTTGAGCACAAAGTAGCACACTGCCCTAAAGCTACAATATTAAACCATGTCTGGAGCACAATGTGAGTGCTCAAACTTGTTTGAGTCAGAACACAAAGGAGTCCACTCTGGGAACAAAGTAGTACTTTCAGTGTTTTGCTGGTCGCTTAAAAGCAATACAGGGAGCCTGGCACACACACTCAGACAGAAATAGACAGGCTCCACTTCTTACATGCAGATGTCTTGCTTAATTTTGTATCCCTATAATCACAACTGTGATGTAAAGCAACAATGAAATCTGTGCACCACACAATGTTTGATGCTGTCTGCTGGTGCTTTATCGGGGTGTAATGATTTTGATGGGGACCACATTTATTTATTTGTTTAAAAGTTTCACCAGGAAATGCATACTGAGCAGAGCTGCTTATTTCCAGATGCGTCCTGGGGAGGATGGGAGAGGAGACACAAATAATACAGATAACAAGTACATCTGTTTAACAGGTGGTGATATGTTACATTCAGGAAAATAGCAGGATGCAAGTTAAGCAATACAGGTATGGGCAAGAAAACTTCAAGCAATTGCAATAGTAGGAGATGAGCTCAAGTGCATTCAGAGTGTTGAATGTTACATTCAGGCAGTCACTGTTTGTGGGAATAATGATACAGGTAGGATCAGGAGTACATTAGGTGATTACTAGGGTCAATTACAATGAGCTGAGGAAAAAACCTGAAGTGTATAGGTAGCAGAGCAATTGTATCACAAATAGGAGATAGGGGATGGGGGAACAAATGTTAAGAGCATTTACAGGAAGGGGAGATACAATTACGGAGGAGGTAGCACAGGGAACATGGGGTGGGGACTTTGAAGATGGATGGGAGAAAGGCATTCCAGAGTTTAGGGAAGTGATATGAGAAGACAGCCTGGCCAGAGGTTGTAGACGGGTGGGGAGAGAGCCATCTATAGTACAAAGAAGCTAATCCCATGAACCCATGCATTCCACATTTGGTGATGTCATCAGTGTGTGACTGCAGTAACCCCTGAACAATATTAATTTGCAGATAAAGAAATTCAAAATCCTGTATTTAGCATTCCAAAGTGCAACAAAGAACATAAAGTCCGGAAAGTGCAATATTTAAATAAAATTAAAAGGCAAAGGAGGGGTGAAAATCCCTAAAAGGGTAGGAAGGAAGGGGCAGGAAGAAAAAAGGGTGGGTAAACCAGGAAAAGGGGAGAGGGAAATGGGTGTGGATGTGGAGGAAGGGGAAGGAATGGGGAAAGAAACGTTTAAAACCTAGCATACGGTAACAATATAAATAAGTTCTAGAACCAATTGTTTAATCAATTAATTAGGCAGTTCATTTGTACTATTTGTATCTGTGATAACACTCATATTTCTGAAAACACACAGGTATTTCTCCCATTTCACATGAAACAACCATATCATCCAATTAGAAAGCTGGCAACTAAAATTTTTAATTTCAACCTAGAGTGGCACTGGCACCCGATTCATGTTGCCAATATGTCTGTTTTCTCCATAACTTTTTGTTCAGATCCCCCATCCTTTGGGCCCAGAGAAACCTTCTCAATAGCCTAAAACTTGAAAACATGGTCAATTCCTTTTTTATGTTGGCTCGCACTTGTTTGGCCAACATCTTGCACTAGCAGCAGATTTGGACGCACGGTCCCTGTTGGGTGAATGCAGGGCATGCATCAGTAGGGGCATCCCACATTCCCCAATAAGCCAGCATGCAGGCACCATGCCAGGAATATATAATATGGTGAGCACATCTAAGGAAAGGTCCTCTGCAATGAGATCAAAGCTCGTCACGCAGCGGCACCTCCGGATGTGCCTTCCTGGTGAAACATTACAGTAAACATGGCAGCACTGCCCTCCATAAATCCAACTTTGGGTGCCCAAATCCCCTGTTAGGATGCCTATTGGTTATGTGCCGACAGGCAACTCCTATTTAACAATGCACCCCCCATTTGTTATGTGCTGAGGGGGTGCCCAATCCCCTCAGCTCTTGTCCCCCTTTGCATGTGCCAACGGGTGCCCTATCCCCCCTGCCGTAGCCCCTCCAAACACACAGGTGGCATGCTGAGAGCCCACCCCAATGTACCAAATGCCCTGTAAAAAAAAATCCTGCAATTTTTACCTGTAAAAGAAAAATCAGTACCGCGGGTCAGTCCTGCTCCCTCCCTCAACCCGTGCCTGCCCTCTGAGTACCCTACCTCCATTTACTCCCCCTCACTCCATACTTACCTCCAGAGTCTGGTGCGATGTTCTTTGGTGGACCAGGAACATGTCTGCACTCTTCAAAGCCGACCGCAAACTGAAGCAATGCCGGTAAGCTGTATAGTGGCATAAATAGGATTTTTTCAACTTTGGTGCATATCTCGGGCATTTTTGTGAACTTTGGCACCAAATCTTTAACATGGGATTATGGTGAGCCTTCCTCATGAATTCAGTCACTGTCATGGTATTATTCGGTCCCGAAAGGTGATTTCGTGGTCACTGCGTGGAATCACCTTTTGGGACTGATTAACAAAATGACAGTGCCACTGTTCATGAGGGGAGCTCTCAAAAAGCCTATGTTGCAAATTTGGTGCAAAAAAAAAAAATCCAAGAAAATAGCTGTTTTACAAGTGTGCATTGAGCAGTTTCCATGCACATTCGTAACTTTGTGAAGCTGTAATATTTTCACTCCAGATTTTCAAAACTGGCATTTTTCCATACCTCCTTATTAACAGTGCAGCTGTCATTTTACATATCCTGGTCAAAATGTGTTCTCACATGTCCAGTGCAGAATAGCGTGGCCACTGTACAAAATCAGTTTTCGGGACAGTTTGAGAAAATGATGGTGACACTGTTCATGAAGAGAGGTCCTAAAATGCCTATGTTGAAAATCTGGTGACAACAGTCCATAAAATGACTGTGTTACAAGTGTACGTTGCGCAGTTTCCATGCACCCTTGTAACTTCACAAATTTGCAATATTTGTATGCCAGATTTTCAACACTGGCATTTTTTCACACCCCCTTATGAACAGTACTGCTGTCATTTTTCACAGCCTGCCCAAAATGTGTTTCCGCACCTGTGGTGCACAATGGCATGGTCACTGTGGGAAATCAACTTTTGGGACAGAGTAACAAAATCACAGCACCGCTGTTCATGAGGAGAGGTCCCAAAATGCCTATGTAAAAATGTAGCTAAACAAACCCCAAAAATAATTGGGTTACAGACGTGTGTTGCGCAGTTTTTAATGCATGGTCATGACTTCACCAATTTTTCATGTTTTCATGCCAAATTTTCAATATTTCCATTTTTTACACCTCCTCATCAACAATAGTTGTCATTTTTCACATGCTGTCCAACACGTGTTTTCATCCCTGTGTCACCAAATGGCATAGCCGCTGTACAAAACCCATCTTTCAGCTAACAAACTGATTGTGCCACTCTTCATGAGGTGGGGTCACAAAAAGCCTATGTTGATAATTTGGAGTGAAAATACCAACAAACACCTATGACATTAGGGTTTCCAACTGTAACACCCCACCCTGTAGAGACTGCCAGGCATCAGGGGTGTAACTTGGGATCATTGACTGTAATACTCACTCCATTCCACCCCCACCCCCACCCTGCAGCCAGTGACAGGTATCAAGGTGTGTCTTGGAGTGTTTGGCCCTAAAGTTCACCCCATTCTCCTATACTGCACCCATCACAGCGTATTTCCTTATGGAATGGAGTAAGTATAAGGCCCAAAGACCCCAAAGCACACCACGACACTTGCCAGTGTCTACAGGGTAGGATGAGGTAAAATGGCATGAGCGTTATAGCTGACGACCCAAAGGCATTCCCAATGCCTGTCATCTTTGCAGGGTGGGGCTGGTGTTGGCGTCAGTTCAATACTTCAATGCCATTCCTATTATGCATCTCTAGGTCCTGCACACCCAATGCAAATGCCAGCAAGACAACATTTGGCATTGACAAAAGCTTGTTTCTTTACATGTTGTGTCAAGGCATTCTCTTTCTTCTTTCTCTCTGTGGTATATTGATGCTCACTCAGCCTCACCTTGAATTTGCAGGTGATCCTATATGCTTAGGAGGACTTGTAACAACAGGAAGTGGCTATGTAGATAACCAAAGTGCTGGCACAGTTTATAAGCTCCTAATTGGGTATTCCTTTCCTGAGATTGGATGTTTAAAACATTTATGTGTTCTTTATTACATCACATTTTGTACTTTTAAACCGGATTGTTTCTAATTGGAGTGTTGGGGAGTGGGGAAGGGGGTTTGGTCAATGAGGTGGGTTTTTTCCCTGTCCATGATGGCAGCACAAGCAGAGCTATACCCATTCATTTGCCCCCTTGGTTGACTGAAGCTGAAAAAACAGCCTAATGTGGGCTAGCAGAGGAGAGTTAGACCAATTTTCCCAGATGTACATTGTAGCCCTCAGAATAAGCTGACACTTGTCAACAGAGTAAGCTCCCTGCAAGCGTGAAAGGAGAAGAGAAAGGGAGAGAGAGAGAGAGAGAGAGATGGGGAAGGGGAGGTAGGAGTATGGAGGGCTCATAGCTGATTGGGAAGGAGAACTACCACAGGTTCTGCAGCAGGACTGCCTTCAAAAGCTGCAGAGAAAGGGAATCAGATTAGCTGTGTTCTTGCTGTCATTTTGTCCAAGGCCTTCACAGGTGAGGGGGCTCTGTCAAGAAGATCTGGCTATCAGGGACCATCCATCCTCACTCCAACGAGCCACTGAGTTGCAGGCAGACTGCGAACTAACAGTCACATGTTGTTGCACTTTTCTGTGCTCAGCACTCTCTGCTCCTGACAGCCTGGCATACAGTATCTGCCTCCTATTAAATGTCACTGAACTTAACTTCTGCCAGCAAAACTAAGCTCACCCTCCCATTAATGTTTGTTTTTTTTGCATGCTTTCAGGAACATGGCTCCACACCGCATAATTTACAACAAAAATGCCATGCAAATAAATTATCCGTTCAGACAGCAGCAGCCAAAAAAAAAAAAACTTGTTGCCACAGCTGTCTGCCAGTGATAAGAGATCTCTGGGGGTAGAGAAATGGCCATTGATACTACCACATAACCTGTTTTCCCACAGGGCCTCACAGACATGAAAACCCGGTGGAATGGGAATGTGTGGAAGGGCTGCAGCAGGTCTTGATTGCCTGCAGTGCTCTGCAGGCAAAGATCAATGGCGACTCTCGTTTTCCAGTGTGAGCCATTTACTATCTAAATCCATTTAGGTTTTTTTGTTCTGTTTTATTACATCATGTCTTTATAGTTTTGAAACCTGAATAATTCTCATTGGGAACCCATAGTCCACTTGCAGCTCTGCTGGAGAAAAAATATAGAATTCAAGTGAATGAGAAACTAATGACTGGACACTTGACATGATACATTAGATACTGTGTTAAAGGTTTGCTAGGAACTTTCTTTCTGCTAAGCACCTTTCCCTCTTCATATCCATCCACTCGTTTTTCTGCCTTTTTTTCCTGTTAACCTTCTGCAGATCTTTTGTAGTGAAGGTATTCCAGTTTAATTAATAATGCACAGTACTGTAGCAGTACTGTTTTCCAGATTTCATTTCATGCCTTTCCTAGATAACCATCTTTCTTTACGTCTTTTTTTCCTGTTACAATTGTTATATACAGTGTGCTTTAGGTTTGCACCAGGCATTTTATCTCCTTCAATGACTCCTTATAATTGGAGTGACCAATGATTTTAAAGCCCCCGAATGCAAAACAAGTCTGAGACTTAAGAAAATATCACAATACAGGGATGGTTTGTTATAGAAAGAGCTTCTGAAAACAGGACTGTATTTTTTTGCACCCCTGAATAGTGGGCTTACTTTATAAAAACTGATTGACTCAACACCTGTGATAAATGCCTTCCTTCCTACAACCCTGTTGAATCTCTTTAAAATATCAGAGAATGTGGGCTCAGCTCTTAAGTTTGTGGGAATCCAAAGAAACAGATATTATTTCCATTTGCAGTAGTCGCACAGAAAAAGGAGTACGAAATTGTTATTAAAGCAATTAATAAATCTTGTGCTGGGCTGTCCGTTATCAGAAAGCAAGAGGAATTGCATCTGGTGGATAGACAGTTAAAGGCATCAGAAGAGAAAATACAGAAATACATTAATAATACATAAATATATTAATAAATAAAATAATAATATTCAAGTAATTGGATTGTTGGGGAGTTGGGGAGGGAAATCTGGTCAATGATGTGGATGCATTTCCAGGTCCATGAAGGCAGCACCAGTGGGCTATACCTATTCATTGTCATGGCTAAAGTGCCTCTGATAAAACAGCCTAATGTGGATCAGCAGAAGAGAGTTTGGCTCAGCCCTGAGAAGGAGAAGAGAGGCAGACAAGATGTTGAATGCAGATGAGAAGGGTCTCAGGTGCTTTAAGATCAGGACTGTATGATGGGAGAAAGTACTGATGTTAAGTAGTGATTTTCTTTGCAATTTTTTGTTTTTTCATTTGTTATTTTTCAAACTTTTGAAAAATAAATATCACACTACAGTGTGTTTTAAACCTGTTAATTTGCCGTATCTGAAGTTTATTCCTCACACTGTGACACCCCTCACATATCTAATGAAGTCCTTTTCCCCTACCTTTATCCCCTTGGCCATTTGTAATCCTTTGCTCTCTTTTGCCACCCTGACAACTCTGCCTACTTCCCTTGACTTTTCCATGTAAGCCTTCCTGTTAGCATCCTTCAGGGAGTTTTATGCTTGTGATAGAATACTCTTTTTTCCCTCACTCTAGCTGCCACCTCCCTGCTGAATCAACTAGTATTTTTAAGCCTGACTTTCTTGCTTCGGACTTTGGAACATATTTTAGTGGCCTTGATGAGACTTGTCCTTAAAGTGGACCACTTCTGGTCCACCCTCACCTCTGGCCTGATCCTGGCAGGATGCTCCTTAAGGATCTCACCCATCCTCCCAAAAGTCAAACTTCCTGAAGTCCACCACCTTAGTCCTGATCCTTTGTATTTCCTCTCCCAGATTTAGATAGAACCATACTGTTCTGTGGTTGTTGCCACCTAGAGGGTCTTCCACCTTTATTTCCTGGCCATGGTCTCCATTGGTCAGAACCAGGTCCAGTATAGCACCATCCATGGTTGGATCATTGACCCCTGCACCAGGAAACCACCTTAAAAGGCTTCCAGACTTCAAGGATAGCCTGTTCTCTGGAGCAGGAGGTCACTGGGATCCTGCAGTTAACTTCAATAAGATTGAAATCCCCAGTTATGACTACTTTACCCCTATTTGCCTGCAATCTAATCTGCTCCCCCTAGATCCCTGTTTATCACTTCTCCCTGCAAATATGGTCTGTATACCACTCCCATTCTAACCTTTGCCCCCCTAGGCTGACTGAAGCTGAATGCACAGTGCTTCCGGTTTACCTTCAGCCACTTGCTCCTTGTACATGTAATCTCCTCTTTCATGTATAAAGTCACTCCCCTCCCGAAACCCTGTCCTTCCTGTAGATCTTATACCCCAGAATCAAGAGGTCCCATTCATTGTGTTTGGTGGTCCAGCCGTTCACTGGAAAATGTTGAGTTTTGTTAATGTAATTCAGTTGTCATGGTTCATCATTTAGTTTGCGTGATTAAACAACAAGGGGTTGAATGGGTCTGCCTCTGAATTGTAGTAATACAGTAGTAGTAGTAGTAGTAGTAAAATGTTTATTTATACAGGGGTTAGAGATTTACACATTCTTAGGGCCTTAAATATCCTTTAAATCACTTTCTTGCCTGTCCATCTTACTGTAGCTCTTGCCCTGGCACTTGATCCTGTCTCTGTGTCCTGCTCCCCCAGACCTTTACTCAAACCAATTATCTTTCATACTGTACTTATCTTCTGTTTGCACAATGTTTTAATGTCCTGTGCAGTACAACTATATCTGCCTATTATATTGTGTATGCCAGTGTTACATGCACTTTGTACTAATCCCTTGCCTGACTTATTGCTACATCTATAGTTACCTGTTTAATGCTTTGGCTTATTGTACTGCTTGTTATCACCTGATTTTTACTATATATTCACTGTTGTTTCCTACCCCATTGTATGTAACCTTCCACATCATGCCTAAAAATAGGCAGCTTTGCTGTCTAGTGCACTTACCCAGTCAACAAAAACTAAATAAATAAATATTTACAAGGTGTTCCTGTTTGATGTTACATTCTGTTTACAGGTTACAAATAAAAGCAATACGTGTACAAACATGATCAGACAATAGTTAAGAAATATAAACAAGATACTTGTAAACAAATTTAAATATGCGGAATACTACAGAGCACAGAACTGTACATAGATCAAAAATCTTTTGAGAATAGAGCTAAAACAGTGTTGCCCAATGAATAAGCCAGAATTTTGTTGGCAAGGATACTGATGGACTTTGTCCATAAAAGTTCGGTGGAGGAGTTGTATTAACTTTCATGGACCTTTAGGAACCTATATGTTCATGAACACAGGAGCGGCGTTTAATGTTCATGCATATTTAATGATGATCATGAACAATCTGATGCATGTTTGATGATTATCCATGCACTAAATTCATAAACTGTTTGTGAATAATTTATGAACAATCATGAATAGTTTATGATCATTTCAACTGGGCAGTCCCAGTGTGGGAGGTCAAGGCTCAAATGGGAATCCCAGTCTTAGAAGTGACAGCAAAGTCCCACTGTTGCCTCATGCATCAGCTGGCCCAAGGAGAATGAGACCTATTATGGGAAGAACCTCAGGACTTTCTCCTCAGACCTGCAAAGAATTCAATTATTCATTCATTTTATCTTTGACACTGAAAAGAACTCACTGAAACTTTTGACAAGCATGCCTCCAGGGACAGTAGTATTACAAACATGACCAGGACTGACACAGACACAAAGTGTAATAAAACAGTTCCAGAAGAAAACAATTAAATGACAGCTCCAGCAGGGAGGTTAATATCATTTGTTTGAACTTTGCTAGTGAGTTTGTCAAGCATCTACGGTAGTGGAATTAAGTAGTGTGTTCCACTTATTAGGTGTCAGGTAGGAAGTAAAGTATTTGTCACAGATAGTTTTAACTCTTGGATCCATAAATAGCTACTGTGCTTCCAGAAATTAATATTAGCTTTCAAAAGTAGTGAACAATTTCTTTTAAAATCTGAAGTATGTTTTTTCTCTTCCCATTTTCTAATTTGACTATCTTCTACCTGATGACACTTGATGTGATGTTTAGAACAACGCTTTACCTGTAGGCTGCCATACTTACTGCTGTTCTATTCCTCTTCATGCATCATGAGACCTATGACCACACCACCTGAGTCACTGCAGATGACCAAGAAGAGCCAATCAGCTGCACCGGGATCAGTGACTTGTGATGTAACAAGACGTGATGACACACTGCTGGTAAAGAGGACTACAACCAGAATTTGGACTGCCTGCGCTCTGGTGAAAACAAAGGAGTTCATGGAATTTGACATTTTATACCAGATCAGTAAATCTACAAAACTCATATTTTTCTTATAATTGCTTCCTGTACTGTTTTTCAGTTTACTTCATTAAATGTTCTTATATTAAGTCTTCCTTTATTCTGATTGTTTATACACACACTAAAAGAATGACAGTAGAATCCTGGTAAAATCTAGAAATTAGATTAACAATCACTGGTACAATTCCCTGAATTTCAAGTCTTGAAAGTGGAATTTTTTTATTTCAATTGCAAAAAATCAGTGGCCTTTCTTATGGGGGTAGGGGAACAGGGGAGCAGATACAGAAATGGGATACAGTTATACAAAATTTAGAAAAACTGTGCAAGAAACATACAACAATATACTAGGTGAGCACTGAGTCGGCTTTAACCTTTCTAATTGGGGTACAGCAGTCTATGTGCAAAATCTGGGTGAGGAGAGTGCAGCAGTGTCATTGATCTGAGAGCCACTTAATATTTTATCTTCTTATTTCCTACCTGAATCCACATGGGCATGGCCCAAGGTAGGAGACCTTTCTTGCAAGTCAGACTTTGGCAGGCACTAGGCCCTCCCATCCTACTCTGACAAGTGCTCTCCAGCTCAAGATTGGATCGATGTACCCAGCATGTACAATATTAGCATCCTACATCAGACACTGTATTATAATATCTCAAAGAAAAACACCTCCAACAACAAGCCCTAAGAAACTACAGCTACGGCAGAAACAGCTACTTGATAAAATGCCAAACAGTCAAAACCTTGCAAAGCAGTCCAACAAAGTATCACAAAGAAAACAACTGTAACCAGTGGCAAAGCCATTTCTTTACAATGTTATCCAGAGGGCTCAACCCCCCTCACCCCCATAATATACAGTATATATATACAGTATATATATATATACAGTATGATATATATATATATATATATATATACACATATATTAGAGGCAAAAACTCCATTTAATGCATTAGTTAGGGTTGTTCCACAGCGACAAAAGTAAGGAAATTCGCTGTTAGGGTTGAAAACCCTCCTTTGACCCCCCCACCCCCCAACCGACATTGGGGTGATCATTGGGATTGTCAGCCCTAACTCTCACCCCATGACATGTGTAAAGCAGCAGAAGTATAGGAGAATGGGGTGAGAGTTGGGACCCATGATCTCAATGCACACCCCAATGCCGGCTGGGGGTGGGCGGGGGTCCAAGGGGTTTTCAACCCTAACAGTGAATTTCTCACTTTTGTCGCTGTGAACAACCCTAACTAATGCATTAAATTGAGTTTTTGCCTCTAATTTCCCTTCTTTTTGAGAATGATAATGAGAAATAGTCCCGCCACATGATGTCTTGTGGCATACTAACAAGGACAGCAACACAAACAGAAATGCTAACAGTGGCGCACATGGTAACACAAGTGTGAATGAGAACAGAAAGGGTAACGCACATGGTGGCGTAGCCGGGAACGGTCTGCCACGTGATGTGTTGTCACATAGTAGCATGGTGCCTGCAAACAGAAATGTCAATGGGCATGGTGACGTAAAGTGAAACAGAAAGATAAACAGTACTGTAGACAGAAATAGCAAAAATAACAGAAGCATAGCGCAAATGAAAGCATGAGGATACTTGCTACATGGTGGCGCCAGGCGTCAACAGTAAGTGAAACGAGTACGGAACCACAAGCGGAAAGGGCAACAGTAACAGTAATGTAGTGCACAGGCTGGTTTCTCAAAACCTGCATAGAGAAAGACAGTGAGTACAAATAATGTATGCATAATAATGAGTATGGAGCAGAAAATGAGAACTTGGAATACTAAATCGTTATATCTCAGGAACGCACGATGAAAAAAAATTTAAAGTCGTATGATTTACAACTGTCTGGCATTTTTCAATGAAAAGTCCGTATCTTGCACCGTTTCGAGATACGGGCCCTGAAAAGCGTGACGCTGTAATGTTATCCTATGGGGAAAAAGAGAAGTTGAGTGCCATAACTTTGCCTCCTGTAATACTTTTCACCAAACCACTGAAAGGCACATCTGTGAGCTGTTGGCTGTCTTCCCTCCAAATTTCAGGAAAAAAAGACCAAATCGTTATTTTGCAGCAGGGATCCAAAGGATTTCTGTAAAGCGTTGGGCGCCGTAAAGTTATCCTATGGGGAAAAAAAACTTTGGAGTGCCGTAACTTTGCCGCCGTGTGATATTTTTCCAAAACAACATGGAAAGGCACATCTGTGAGAGGCAATCTGCGTTCCTTCCAAATTTCAGCCCAAAACTCCAAACCGTTCTTTTGCAGCGGAGTGCCAAAGAATTACTGTTATTTTGGGCATAGTGTCACAAAAGTAGTGTTGTAATTTACTGAAACTTGCCAAAATTTGCGGCTTACTAATAAATCTTGACTTGCTACTTTGCGACACTACTTTTTCCAAAAATTTTAAAAACATATTTCTGGGGTGTTTTACCCCAAAATAAAGACATGGCTAGCATCCTCAGGGCCCGACTAGGTGAATACAAAAAGAATTAGGTTGCTAGAGGGTCTCAATTTTAAATGCCAAGCATTTTTCTGATCACTAACTGAAAACAAAATGGCAGATTTGCCACAGTAACAGGGCCATTTGCGACACTAAAAAGTGCATTTGCGACACTGTTGAACTTTTTGTTAACTTTTCCCATTGACTTAGAATGGGAAATTGTTTTTTGAATAACTTTTGAACAGTTTAATATTTTTTCACGAAATCTTTGAAAGGTACATCAGGGACCCTGGCGCATGCCCTGAAGATTTTGGGCTGGTCGCACAAACCGACGACCTGTAGGTGCGACGTAGAATTCCAGAAAAAGCGAAATTGCGCACAGATCATGCTTAATAACTCCACAGCTGTATATCTGACCAGTACAAAACTTGGCAGATCTCAAGGCCTATGGTTCTTGATTGTATATTCCAAATTTCAGGCAAATCCGTCAAACAGTTACAAAGTTATTAAGGTGCAAAGTTTTGGGGTTTAACATAGAAATGGCTCCTCAACCCTAACTATAGTGGCACTACCGTGCCACTATAATATATATATATATATATAAAAACAACTCCAGTCTATGCTATAGTCGACACACAACAATAACGTTGGTGCACTATAATTGCAAATGCTATTTTTGACACACTATTACTCCTTAGTTATTCTTCATATAGCATATTGGCAGGTACTCCCTTCGGCATCACACAATTAATAGGAGTGTGCCTCCTCCCAGCATGGACCCCTTTATAGATACTCACACAACTCCCTCCTTCTGTGCCACTAGGGGGCAGTCATGCATCATCTGGTGTCACCTAAGTTCACCAAGGAAAGAGCAAAGCAAAGCAAAACAAATGTTATTTATATAAGGTGCCCTTCCAAAGCTCAAGGCACCTTTTCAAAAATACAATAAAAATGCATAACCCAATGAATTAAGACAATAACATAATTAGTTAAAATTTTAAAATCAGTTCCAGTTTTGAAGTGTGGCTGCATAGCAGTATAATCAGATTTCCATTAACCCATCAAACGCCTGTGCAAAAAGATGGGCCTTCAAGGAATTTTTTAATCCTTCTATGGTCAGGGTATCTCATATCTGATGAGGTAGAAAATTCCACAATGTAAGAGCCATAAAGGCAAAGGATCTACCTCCAGATGTTTTCAGACATACCCTGGGAATCTCTAGCAATCCCACATTTGAGGATTGGAGGGAACGGGAGGGGCAGTAGGGAAACAGCAGATATTGTAGATATTGAGGTCCCAGGTCATGTAGGGCTTTATAGGTCAGTAACATGACCTTGAAGGTGATTCGCCACTGTACTGGCAGGCAGTGCAGTTCATGAGCAGAGGTGTTATGTGGCTGGACCTGGGAGTTCAAGTTAACAACCCTGTGATCGCGTTCTGCACCAGCTGCAATTGGCACATATCCACCCCAGTAGCCCTAGGTAAAGGTCATTGCAGTACTCAAGATGAGTGGTGGTAAAGGCTTGGACCAAAGTAGGTAGATCTTCAGATTGAACCAGATGCTTTACCATGGTGATATTCCTTAGATGGTAATAGAAAGATTTGATTACAGATTACACATGAGTCTTAAGGATCAAGCCTTCATACAATATCACCCCTAGGTTCTGCACCTGGCCTGAGGCATTGAGAGGGGCGTCTCCAAGATATAAACTCGAGGGCCCCCCCCTTATCCCAGTCTTCCTCAGATCAGGATCCATAACCAGTACTTCTATTTTCCTGGATTCAACCTCAGCGAGCTCACACTCATCCAGTCTTGTATCTCCTGGAGGCAGTTATTAAAAATCGAGACAGTATCACGCTCCTGGTCTGGTACAAAAGACATGTAGAGTTGAGGGTCATCTGCATAGCAGTGAAAACTCATCCCATATCATGTTATAATGTCTCCAATGGCAGCATGTACACTGCAAACCACATGAGGACAACACGAGCCTCGCGGAACCCTGCAGGGCAGGTCCCTAGGGGTCGAGGAATACACCCCAGACCAGAAAGAGGTGACCAATATGGCTACTCAGCACTGTCTCCATCACCTGAACTCATTACATCAGCATGGTAAGCTGTAAATTTGCCATTAGGCTGTTGTGTGGACTAGCCTCTTTGTAGGCAGTAACACAAAATGAGGTGTGCAGTAAGGTAATTAATGCATGCCCTGGGTGCAAAGGTGTAAGACAACAGTAAGGGCCCATTCTTCAAAGCTCTTAGTGTCACGTAAGTGCCTATCTTGAGCACAACATAGCGCACTGCCCTAAAGCTACAATATTAAACCATGTCTGGAGCACAGTGTGAGTGCCCAAACTTGTTTGAGTCAGAACACAAAGGAGTCCACTCTGGGAACAAAGTAGTACTTTCAGTGTTTTGCTGGTCGCTTAAAAGCAATAGAGGATGCCTGGCACACACACACAGACAGAAATAGACAGGCTCCACTTCTTACATGCAGATGTCTTGCTTAATTTTGTATCCCTATAATCACAACTGTGATGTAAAGCAGCAATGAAATCTGTGCACCCACACCACCAATGTTTGATGCTGTCTGCTGGTGCTTTATCAGGGTGTAATGATTTTTGATGGGGACCACATTTATTTATTTGTTTAAAAGTTTCACCAGGAAATGCATACTGAGCAGAGCTGCTTATTTCCAGATGCGTCCTGGGGAGGATGGGGAGAGGGAGACACAAATAATACAGATAACAAGTACATCTGTTTAACAGGTGGTGATATGTTACATTCAGGAAAATAGCAGGATGCAAGTTAAGCAATACAGGTATGGGCAAGAAAACTTCAAGCAATTGCAATAGTACGGAGATGAGCTCAAAGTGCATTCAGAGTGTTGAATGTTACATTCAGGCAGTCACTGTTTGTGGGAATAATGATACAGGTAGGATCAGGAGTACATTAGATGATTACTAGGGTCAATTACAATGAGCTGAGGAAAAAACCTGAAGTGTATAGGTAGCAGAGCAATTGTATCACAAATAGGAGATAGGGGATGGGGGAACAAATGTTAAGAGCATTTACAGGAAGGGGAGATACAATTACGGAGGAGGTAGCACAGGGAACATGGGGTGGGGACTTTGAAGATGGATGGGAGAAAGGCATTCCAGAGTTTAGGGAAGTGATATGAGAAGACAGCCTGGCCAGAGGTTGTAGACGGATGGGGAGAGAGCCATCTATAGTACAAAGAAGCTAATCCCATGATCCCATGCATTCCACATTTGGTGATGTCATCAGTGTGTGACTGCAGTAACCCCTGAACAATATTAATTTGCAGATAAAGAAATTCGCAATCCTGTACTTAGCATTCCAAAGTGCAGCAAAGAACATAAAGTCCTGAAAGTGCAATATTTAAATAAAATTAAAAGGCAAAGGAGGGTGAAAATCCTTAAAATGGAAGGAAGGGAGGGGCAGGAAGAGAAAAGGTGGGTAAATCAGGAAACAGGGAGAGGGAAATGGGGGGGGGGATGTGGAGGAAGGGGAAGGAATGGTGAAAGAAACTTTTATAACCTAGCATATGGTAACAATATAAATAAGTTCTAGAACCAATTGTTTAATCAGACAATTAATTAGGCAGTTCATTTGTACTATTTGTATTTGTGATAACACTCATTTTTTGAAAACACACAGGTATTTCTCCCATTTCATGTGAAGCGACCATATCATCTAGTTAGAAAGCGAGCAACAAAAATTTTTAATTTCGACCCAGAGTGGCACTGGCACCTGATTCACGTTGCCAATATGTCTGTTTTCTCCATAACTTTTTGTTCAGATCTCCTGTCCTTTGGGCCCAGAGAAACCTTCTCAATAGCCTAAAACTTGAAAATATGGTCAAATCCTTTTTTATGTTGGCTCGCACTTGTTTGGCCAACATCTTGCACTAGTAGCAGATTTGGACACGCGGTCCCTGTTGGGTGACTGTAGGGCATGCACCAGTAGGTGCATCCCTCATTCCCCTATAAGCCAGCATGCAGGCGCCACACCAGGAATATATAATGTGGTGAGCACATCTATGGAAAGGTCCTCTGCAATGAGAGCAAAGGTCGTCACGCGGCGGCATCTCCCGATGTGCCTTCCCTGGTGAAACATTACAGTAAACATGACAGCACTGCCCTCCATAAATCCAACTTTGAGGTGCCCAATCCCCCTGTTGGGATGCCCTGACCCAGTTTATGTGCCGACAGGGAGCCAACTCCCTGTTGGCATAATGCACCCCCCCATTTGTTATGTGCTGAGGGGGTGCCCAATCCCCCTCAGCTCTTGTCCCCCCTTTGGTATGTGCCAACGGGAGTGCTCAATTCCCTGCAGGCTAGCCCCCCCCAAACACTCAGGTGGCATGCTGAGAGCCCACCCCAATGTGCCAAATGTCCCTGTAAAAAAAAAAAAATGCAATGTTTTTTTTTTTTACCTGTAAAGGAAAAAAACAGTACCTCACGGTCTGTCCTGCTCCCTCCCTCCCTCAACCCGTGCCCACTGAGTACCCTGCTTCCTCTCACCCTCCTCACCCCCCTCACCCCATACTTACCTCCAGAGTCTGGTGCAATGCTCTTTGGTGGACCGGGAACACGTCTGCACTCTTCAAAGCCGACCGTGAACTGAAGCAATGCCGGTAAGCTGTATAATGGCATAAATAGGATTTTTTTCAACTTTGGTGCATATCTCGGGCATTTTTGTGAACTTTTGAACCAAATCTTTAACATGGGGTTATTGGGAGCCCCCTCATGAATTCAGTCACTGTCATGGTATTATTCGGTCCCGAAAGGTGATTTCGTGATCACTGCGTGGAATCACCTTTTGGGACTGATTAACAAAACAACAGTGCCACTGTTCATGAGGGGAGCTCTCAAAAAGCCTGTGTTGCAAATTTGGTGAAAAAAAAAATCCAAGAAATGGCTGTTTCTGACGTGCATTGAGTAGTTTCCAGCACATTCGTAACTTCGTGAAGTTGTAATATTTTCACCCAGATTTTCAAAACTGGCATTTTTCCATACCTCCTTATTAACAGTGCAGCTGTCATTTTACATATCCTGGTCAAAATGTGTTCTCACATGTCCAGTGCAGAATAGCGTGGCCACTGTACAAAATCAGTTTTCGGGACAGTTTGAGAAAATGATGGTGACACTGTTCATGAAGAGAGGTCCTAAAATGCCTATGTTGAAAATCTGGTGACAACAGTCCATAAAATGACTGTGTTACAAGTGTACGTTGCGCAGTTTCCATGCACCCTTGTAACTTCACAAATTTGCAATATTTGTATGCCAGATTTTCAACACTGGCATTTTTTCACACCTCCTTATGAACAGTACTGCTGTCATTTTTCACAGCCTGCCCAAAATGTGTTTCCGCACCTGTGGCGCACAATGGCATGGTCACTGTGGGAAATCAACTTTTGGGACAGAGTAACAAAATCACAGCACCGCTGTTCATGAGGAGAGGTCCCAAAATGCCTATGTTAAAAATGTGGCTAAACAAATCTCAAAAATAATTGGGTTATGGATGTGTGTTGTGCAGTTTTTATGCATGCACATGACTTCACCAATTTTTTCATGTTTTCATGCCATATTTTCAATGTTTCCATTTTTTTACACCTCCTCATCAACAATAGTTGTCATTTTTCACATGCTGCCCAACACGTGTTTTCATCCCTGTGTCATCAAATGGCATAGCCGCTGTACAAAACCCATCTTTCAGCTAACAAACTGATTTGCCGCTCTTCATGAGGTGGGGTCACAAAAAGCCTATGTTGAAAATTTGGAGTGAAAATACCAACAAACACCTATGACCTTAGGGTTTCCAACTGTAACACCCCACCCTGTAGAGACTGCCAGGCATCAGGGGTGTAACTTGGGATCATTGGCTGTAATACTCACTCCATTCCACCCCCACCCCCACCCCCACCCTGCAGCCAGTGACAGGTTTCAAGGTGTATCTTGGAGTGTTTGGCCTAATGTTCACCCCATTCTCCTATACTGCACCCATCACAGCATATTTCCTTATGGAATGGGGTAAGTATAAGACATAAAGACCCCAAAGCACACCACGACACTTGCCAGTGTCTACAGGGTAGGATGAGGTAAAATGGCATGAGCGTTATAGCTGACGACCCAAAGGCATTCCCAATGCCTGTCATTCTTTGCAGGGTGTGGCTGGTGTTGGCGTCAGTTCAATACTTCATTGCCATTCCTATTATGCACCTCTATGACCTGCACACCCAATGCCAATGCCAGCAAGACAACATTTGGCATTGACAAAAGCTTGTTTCTTTACATGTTGTGTCAAGGCATTCTCTTTCTTCTTTCTCTCTATGGTATGTAGGTGCTCACTCAGCCTCACCTTGAATTTTCAGGTGATCCTATATGCTTAGGAGGACTTGTAACAACAGGAAGTGGCTATGTAGATAACCAAATTGCTGCCACAGTTCATAAGCTCCTAATCGGATATTCCTTTCCTGAGATCAGATGTTTAAAACATTTCTGTGTTCTCTGTTACATCATATTTTGTACTTTTAAACCTGATTGTTTCTAATTGGGTTGTTGGGGAGTGGTTAAGGGGGTTTGGTCAATGAGGTGTCTTTTTTCCCTGTCCATGATGGCAGCACAAGCAGGGCTATACCCATTCATTTGCCCCCTTGGTTGACTGAAGCTGACAAAACAGCCTAATGTGGGCTAGCAGAGGAGAGTTAGACCAATTTTCCCAGATGTACATTGTAGCCCTCAGAATAAGCTGACACTTGTCAACAGAGTAAGCTCCCTGCAAGCGTGAAAGGAGAAGAGAAAGGGAGAGAGAGAGAGAGAGAGAGATGGGGAAGGGGAGGTAGGAGTATGGAGGGCTCATAGCTGATTGGGAAGGAGAACTACCACAGGTTCTGCTGCAGGACTGCCTTCAAAAGCTGCAGAGAAAGGGAATCAGATTAGCTGTGTTCTTGCTGTCATTTTGCCCAAGGGCTCCACAGGTGAGAGCGCTCTGTCAGGAAGATCTGGCTATCAGGGACCATCCATCCTCCCTCCAACCAACCACTGAGTTGCAAGCAGGCTGAGAACTAACAGTCACATGTTGTTGCACTTTTCTGTGCTCAGCATTCTCTGCTCCTGACAGCCTGGCATACAGTATCTGCCTCCTATTAAATGTCACTGAACTTAACTTCTGCCAGCAAAACTAAGCTCACCCTCCCATTAATGTTTGTTTTTTTTGCATGCTTTCAGGAACATGGCTCCACACCGCATAATTTACAACAAAAATGCCATGCAAATAAATTATGCATTCAGACAGCAGTAAAAAAAAAAAACTTGTTGCCACAGCTGTTTGCCCGTGATAAGAGAACTCTGTGGATAGGGAAAAGGCCTTTGATACTACCACATAACCTGTTTTCCCACAGGGCCTCACAGACATGAAAACCTGGTGGAGTGGGAATATGTGGAAGGGCTGCAGCAGGTCTTGATTGCCTGCAGTGCTCTGCAGGCAAAGATCAATGGTGACAGTTGTTTTCCAGTGTGAGCCATTTACTATCTAAATCCATTCAGTGTTTTTGTGATTTTATTACATCATGTTTTTATACTTTTGATACCTGATTAATTCTCATTGGGAACCTATAGTCCACTTGCAGCTCAGTCAGAGAAAAAATATAGAATTCATGTGAATGAGAAACTAATGACTGGACACTTGAAATAATACATTAGATACTGTGTTAAAGGTTTGCTAGGAACTTTCTTTCTGCTAAGCACCTTTCCCTCCTCATATCCATCCGCTCGTTTTTCTGCTTTTTTTTCCTGGTAACCTTCTGCAGATCTTTTGTAGTGAAGGTATTCCAGTTTAATTAGTAATGCACAGTACTGTAGCAGTACTGCTTTCCAGATTTCATTTCATGCCTTTCCAAGATAACCATCTTTCTTTATGTCTTTTTTTTCCTGTTACAATTCTTATATACAGTATGCTTTAGGTTTGCACCAGGCATTTTATCTCCCTTGATGACTCCTTATAATTGGAGAGTGACCAATGATTATAAAGCCCCCCCACCCCCCTGAAATGCAAAAACAAGTCTAAGACTTAAGAAAAATATCACAATACAGGGATGGTTTGTCATAGAAAGAGCTTCTGAAAACAGGACTGTATTTTATTTGCACCCCCCCCCGAATAGTGGGCTTACTTTATAAAAACTGATTGACTCATCACCTGTGATAAATGCCTTCCTTCCTACAACCCTGTTAAATCTCTTTAAAATATCAGAGAATGGGGGCTCAGCTCTTATATTTGTGGGAACCCAAAGAAACAGATTATTTCCATTTGCAGAAGGCGGCACAGAAAAAGGAGTACGAAATGGTTATTAAACCAAATAACAAATCTTGTGCTGGGCTGTCCGTTATCAGAAAGCAGGAGGAATTGCATCTGGTGGATAGATAGTTAAAGGCATCAGAAGAGAAAATACAGAAATACATTAATAAAACATAAATATATTAATAAATAAAATAATAATATTCAAGTAATTGGATTGTTGGGGAGTGGGGGAGGGAGATCTGGTCAATGATGTGGATGCGTTTCCAGGTCCATGAAGGCAGCACCAGTGGGCTATACCTATTCATTGTCATGGCTACAGTGCCTCTGATAAAACAGCCTAATGTGGATCAGCAGAAGAGAGTTTGGCTCAGCCCTGAGAAGGAGAAGAGAGGCAGACAAGATGTTGAATGCAGATGAGAAGGGTCTTAGGAGCTCTAAGATCCAGGACTGTATGATGGGAGAAAGTACTGATGTTAAGTAGTGATTTTCTTTGCAATTTTTTGTTTTTTCATTTGTTATTTTTCAAACTTTTGAAAAATAAATATCACACTACAGTGTGTTTTAAACCTGTAAATTTGCCGTATCTGAAGTTTATTCCCTCACACTGTGACACCCCTCACATATCTAATGAAGTCCTTTTCCCCTACCTTTATCCCCTTGGCCATTTGTAATCCTTTGCTCTCTTTTGCCACCCTGACAACTCTGCCTGCTTCCCTTGACTTTTCCATGTAAGCCTTCCTGTTAGCATCCTTCAGGGAGTTTTTATGCTTGTGATAGAATACTCTTTTTTCCCTCACTCTAGCTGCCACCTCCCTGCTGAATCAACTAGTATTTTTAAGCCTGACTTTCTTGCTTCGGACTTTGCTACATATTTTAGTGGCCTTGATGAGACTTGTCCTAAAAGTGGACCACTTCTGGTCCACCCCCATCTCTGGCCTGATCCTGGCAGGATGCTCCTTAAGGATCTCACCCATCCTCCCAAAGTCAGACCTCCTGAAGTCCTCCACCTTAGTCCTGATGCTTTGCATTTCCTGTCCCAGATTCAGAGAGAACCATACTGTTCTGTGGTTGTTGCCACCTAGAGGGTCTTCCACCTTAATTTCCTGGCCATGGTCTCCACTGGTCTGAACCAGGTCCAGTATAGCACCATCCATGGTGGGATCATTGACCCCCATGCACCAGGAAACCACCTTGAAAGGCTTCAGGCTTCAAGGATAGCCTGTTCTCTGGAGCAGGAGGTCACTGGGATCCTGCAGTTAACTTCAATAAGATTGAAATCCCCAGTTATGACTACTTTACCCCTATTTGCCTGAAATCTAATCTGCTCCCCCTAGATCCCTGTTTATCACTTCTCCCTGCAAATATGGACTGTATACCACTCCCATTCTAACCTTTTCCCCCCTTGGCTGACTGAAGCTGAATGCACAGTGCTTCTGGTTTACCTTCAGCCACTTGCTCCTTGTACATGTAATCTCCTCTTTCATGTATAAAGTCACTCCCCCTCCCCGAAACCCTGTCCTTCCTGTAGATCTTATACCCCAGAATCAAGAAGTCCCATTCACGGTGTTTGGTGGCCCAGCAGTTCACTGGAAAATGTTGAGTTTTGTTAACGTAATTCAGTTGTCATGGTTCATCATTTAGGTTGCGTGATTAAACAACAAAGGGTTGAATGGGTCTGCCTCTGAATTGTAGTAATACAGTAGTAGTAGTAGTAAAATGTTTATTTATACAAGGGTTAGAGATTTACACATTGTTAGGGCTTTAAATATTCTATAAGTCACTTTCTTGCCTGACCATCTTACTGTAGCTCTTGCCCTGGCACTTGATCCCATCTCTGTGTCCTGCTCCCCCAGACCTTTACTCAAACCAATTATCTCTCATACTGTACTTATCTTCTGTTTGCACAATGTGTTAATGTCCTGTGCAGGACAACTATAGCTGCCTATTATATTGTGTATGTCAGTGTTACATGCACTTTGCACTAATCCCTTGCCTGACTTATTGCTACATCTATAGTTACCTGTTTAATGCTTTGGCTTATTGTACTGCTTGTTATCACCTGATTTTTACTTTATATTCACTGTTGTTTCCTAACCCATTGTATGTAACCTACCAGATCATGCCTGAAAATAGGCAGCTTTGCTGTCTAGTGCACTTACCCAGTCAACAAAAGCTAAATAAATAAATATTTACAAGATGTTCCTGTTTGATGTTACATTCTGTTTACAGGTTACACATAAATACAATACGTTTACAAACATGATCAGACAATAGTTAAGAAATATAAACAAGATTCTTGTAAACAAATTTAAATGTGCGGAATACTACAGAGCTCAGAACTGTACATAGACCAAAAATCTTTTGAGAATAGAGCTAAAACAGTGTTGCCCTGTGAATAAACCACCATTTTGTTGGCAAAGATACTGATGGACTTTGTCCATAAAGGTTCAATGGAGGAGTTGTATTCACTTTCATGGACCTTTAGGTACCTATATGTTCTGCAACACAGTAGCGGCGTTTAATATTCATGCATATTTTATGATGATCATGAACAATCTGCCGCTTCTTTGATGATTATCCATGAACTAAATCCACAAACTGTTTGTGAATAATTTATGAACAATCGTGAATAATTTATGATCATTTCAACTGGGCAGTCCTAGTGTGGGAGAGCAAGGCTCAAATGGGAATCCCAGTCTTAGAAGTGACAGCAAAGTCCCATTGTTGCCCCATCCATCAGCTGGCCAAAAGAGAATGGAGATCTATTATAAGAAGCATCCTGAGGATTTCTCCTCAGACCAGCAAAGAATTCAACTATTTATTCATTTTATCTTTAACGTCGAAAAGAACTCACTGAAACGTTTTGACAAGCATGCCTCTGGGGACAGTAGTATTACAAACATGACCAAGACTGACACAGACACAAAGTACAATAAAACAGTTCCAGAAGAAAACAATTAAATGACAGCTCCAGCAGGGAGGTTCATATCATTTGTTTGAACTTTGCTAGTGAGTTTGTCAAGCACCTATGGTAGCGGAATTAAGTAGTGTGTTCCACACGTTAGGTGTCAGGTACGAAGTAAAGTATTTGCCACAGATAGTTTTAACTCTTGGATCCATAAATAGCTACTGTGCTTCCTGAAATTAATATTAGCTTTCAAAAGTAGTGAACAATTTCTTCTTAAAGCTGAAGTATTTGTTTTTACTCTTCTCATTTTCTAATTTGACTGTCTTCTACCTGATGATACTTGATGTGATGTTCAGTACAATGCTTTACCTCTGGCTGCCACACTTACTGCTGCTCTATTCCTCTTCATGCTTCATGAGACCTATGACCTCACCACCTGAGTCATTACAGCTGACCAAGAAGAGCCAATCAGCTGCCTTGGGATCAATCACTTGTGATGTAACAAGACATGATGACACACTGCTGGTGAAGAGGACTAGAACCAGAATTTGGACTGCCTGCGCACTGGTGAAAACAAAGGAGTTCGTAGAATTTGGCATTTTATACCAGATCGGTAAATCTTCAAAACACAAATTTTTCTTAAAATTGTTTCCTGTACTGTTTTCCAGTGTACTTCATTTAATGTTCTTATATTAAGCCTTCCTTTATTCTGATTGTTTCTACACAAACTAAAAGAATATAAGTGATGGAGAGATTTGCAGACATGTTTTCAAGTTTGGGGTGGGAAGTTTTACTGCTGTAGGTGTTGCATGTTTCTGGAACATACAGAGGGAGGTCTCTTGTATAGCATTTAGACATACTGCTGCTAAGTCATTTAGTTTAATGTTCTATGTTTTTTCAAATATTTTTTGCTTTTTACTATGATGCTGATGGTATAAGATCACCAGTAGTCCTCTCAAGTTCTACAGTACTAAAGTCAATCCATCAAAATTTCGCCACAGAGGTATAGTAGATCCAAAATATTCTTCTGTGCCTCCCAAAACACAGCACTCCTAGGCATCCTGAGTAGACTAACTCCAAAACCAATAAGATCCAAACAAATCTTCCTTCAGGCTCGCCGATTCGTTAATCTACCGCAAAAAGTTAAAATAAGTGAACTGTCGCATATCACACAGTGAGCCAAAGCTAAAATGAATAAATAAAAGTAAATACCAGCGTAAATAAATAAAAGAAAATACTGGAGCAAGCTTCAGGAAAATAAATAAAACTAAACAGAATGCGAACTCGAGCACACAAACTCAGAGCTCTTTTTTTTTTTTTATTTTGGTCTTTGTAACTGGTAGGCCTATTAGACACAAGTGCCTGTTTTCAGGGGTGACCTAGGAGCACTCATGGTTAAGGACTTGCTCAGAGTCACACAGTATGCAAGTGGATGTTGTGAGAATCAAACTCAGGTATGGTCTTCTGGATGTATCAAGCTTGTTCACACCTCGTTCCTCTAACCTCTAGGCTATACTGCCAGCCCTCACTCTTACTGGCATCACAGCCTAGCCGCCATGTTCTTCAGTTCTTATGCAGTCAACTAAAAAAGAGGAGTTGGAGACGAGGTTCCAGGAGGAGGAAAATGTCTGCCAACTACAGGTCACTCATAATGACAGAAGACCTTGCAGGACTGCTAGACTGAAGCCAGCCCTGCGCCTAGAAGCAATGTCCAGACTGTAATGTTTAATGAAGGTGCGGATGGAGGACCAAGTAGCCACTGCACATAAGGTCCACAGTGGACACATTCCTGAAAGAGACAGGGGAAGTGGCCACTCCCCTAGCTGAGTGGCCCTTAACCATCCCTGGAAGGGGCTTTTCATACTTCTGGTAAATGTAATGAATACAATTTGCCAGCCACCTAGACAGAGTCTGTTTAGAAATAGCCTTGTCCTGGTAGTGAGGAGCAAAGGCCACACAAAGATGGTTCAACATGCAAACCGCCTTAATCCTTGAGACATAATATCTCAGAATCCTATGCACATCAAGGGTGTGCAGGAGATACTCCCCCCTGTTGGAGTGTTCAGGGTAAAATACCGCAGTTCAACATTCTGGTTTAGAGTGAGTTCCGAATCCACTTAGGAAGGAGCGAGGTTGATATCGAGAGCCACCCGGTCTCTGTGGAAAATTAAGTAAGGCTATCTACAAACTAGAGCCTGAAGCTCTGAAACTCTTCAAGCTGAAGTGATAGCAACTAAAAAAAGTGTTTTCCATGCTAAAAAACACATATCACTACTTGCTGCCAGCTCAAAAGGGGGCAAAATAAGCTTTTCTAAAATAAAATTAAGATCCTGGGGGGAACAGGATTCCAGACCAGAGGTCTGAGATGAAGGATCCCCTTCAAAAAGGTCCTGGAAGCCTCCATCTCAGCTAGGGTTTTGCCCTCCACCAGAAAGTGGTAGGCCTACAGAGAGATGAACCTTCAGGGAGGAATAACTGAGGCCCAACTCTGACAAGTGCAAGAGGTACTCTAAAACCTGGGAAGCCGAGCAAGAAAAAGGATCTAGGCCTTTAGCTGTTGCCCAGATGGAAAATCTCTTTCACTTCATGGCATACTTGGATCTAGTGGAGGGTTTTCTGGCCTCCACTAAGACCTGAGCGACTCAAGAAGAGCCGCCATAGCAAAAAACTGCTAAGTCCACAGGTGCCATGGATGAAGGTGGAGGGATTTGAGACTCGGGTGTACCAGGGTGCCCTGCTCCTGGGAAAGAAGGTCATGAGAGACAGGAAGAGGTAATGGGGTTCCAGTGCAACTGTTGTAGTAGAGGGAACCAAATCTACCGGGCCACAGGGGAGCAGTGAGGATCATGTGCACCCCCTCTGCTTGGAGCTTCAGCAGAACCTTATGAAGGATAGGAAAGGGAGGAAAAGTGTATAGAAATCTCCATGTCCAGGATAGAGACAGTGAGTCTCGTCAAAAAGCACTATGCCCGGGAATGAGCGAGCAAAAGCTGGGTAGTTTTGCGGTGAATGGGGAGGCGAAGAGGTCTATATCTGGCTGACCCCATTGAAGAAACAGATCTTCTACTACTGCCTGCTTTACTTCCCACCATGAGCCCTAGGACTGATCGCAGAGACTGTCTGCCAAAATGTTGTGAACACCTGGCATGTGGACTGCTGTCAAGGATAAGCCAGGTTGAACAACCCAGTACCACACCTGCATCGCCTCTCTGCCAAGGGGTTACGAACGGGTGCCTCCCTGTTTGTTGATGTACCAGACAGTGGCCATGTTGTCTGTCTGGATGAGTAGTGTTCCCAGATCAAAAAGGGACTGAAAAGCCTGAAGAGCATAGAGCACTGCTCTTGTCTCCAGAATATTGATATGAAGGTTCTCCTACCTGGGCGACCAAATGCCCTTTGTCCGATGGTCTCCCAAGTGTGCTCCCCATCCCAGGTTCGAGGCATCAGATGTGAGAATCATGGAAGGTGATGGAGAGTGGAAAGGAACACCCACTGAAAGGCTGGAGATGTCCTGCCACCAAAGGAGATCCCTCTGAAGGCTGTTCTGATCCATGTCATCCAGGCACTGATTCCATTTGACTTGTAAAGACCATTAGGTCACCCTCATGGCCAGAGGGACTGTGAGTATGGCAGCCGCCATCAGACCCAACAGTAGTAGGACTGAACGCGCTGTGGTCCAATGAGATGAAGCCACCAGCGCAGCTTGTGCGATTAGAGTCTCTGCTCTGTCGGTTGGAATGAAGGCCTTGCTCTGGACCGTGTCCAGTACTGCTCCAATGAATTGAAGGCACTGGGAGGGTAACAGCTGGGACTTGGGATAGTTTGCTGAGATGTCCAGAGTGAAGGAAAGGGATTCCTTCAGACTGTCTTGGGAGGGGGCTGAAAATAGCCAATCATCCAAGTACGGGAACACATAAATGCACCTGCGGCATAGAAACACTGCTACCACCACTAGGTACTTGGTGAAAACCCAAGGTGCCAAAGAGAGGCTGAATGGGAGGGCTCTGAACTGGAAATGCTCCTCCTGGAAGGAGATTCTCAGAAAGTGGCGGTGGACCGGAAGAATAGGGATATATAGGTATGCATCCTGCATATCCAGGGAACACAGCCAAGTGTTTGGTTGGAGCAGGCGTAATAGTCCCTGGAGGGTCAACATGCAGAACCTCTTGTATTCCACGAAGAGGTTGAGCATGCTGAGATCTAGGATAGGCCTGAGATCGCCCGTCTTTTTGGGAACCTGGAAGAAATGGGAGTAAAATCTCCTTTCTGTCTGTTCTGGTGGAACACATTTTATAGCTGATTTTTGCAGTACAGCTAGAATTTCCTGTAGGACTAGAGATTGTTAGCCTGATGGGTAATGAGACCTGCCCAGAGGATTGGTGTGTGGTCTCTCCAGGAAATCTATCGAGTGACTTCTTGCGATGAGTTGTAGAACCCATGCATCTGCGGTTATGGTCCTCCACCCTTCCAAGTGGAGGCTGAATTTTCCCCCCACTGGTTCCTCCATGGGGATGGGAGGTAGCAGGAGGAGGATGTGAGAGTCAGGACACAGAGGGGAAGGGTGCTTTTCCCCCAGCGGCGGTTTTGGGAACTTGGCATGGGGGGTTTGAGCGCCAGAACCCGATGAGTCACACTTGGTCTGGTGTCTGCCCTTGTTCTGTTTGTTCCATTTCCGTTGGCGGTGAAAAGGCTGCTGGGGTTTCTGACCTAAGCGGTACAAGGAATTGGCATCTTTCAGAGAGTTGCCACTCTCTTGTAACTCTGTGATTATATCCTTGGCATCCCCACCAAACAGAACTGGACCCCCGAAGGGAGCATCCTGAAGTGTACTCTGAACATCCTGTGCCAACCCTGCCAGACAAAGCCAAGCAAGGTGCCTGAGACAGATGACTGTAGCCGCACCACATGCCACTTAGTCAACCAAGTCGTGGGCTGCACGAAGGGCATAGCGGCAGGGTGATTTATTGAGCCTTATCTTGTCCAGGAGTTTGTTCCTGAGCTGTTCGTACCTGCTGAATGTCCTTTTCCAGATCAGACAGAGCTGATTTCTGGAAAGCCACCATGTGGGCCACATAATTCAAGAAGTGAATGGTGCAAGTAGAGGAGGTGTAAATCTTGCTGCCATATTGGTTCATTTGCTTCAACTCGTTGTCTGGAGGGGAGGCACTGAGATGTTTTGGTTGTGCTGACCTATCATGAGCTGCGGTAATCACAAGACAGTCAGCCTTGGGATGGGCAGCAAGGTGGGAAACCACTTCCGGGGGGTGGTAGGTCCTGTCAGCCTTTTTTGACATGGCAGAAATGGACCATGGCTGCTGCCAAACTGTAGAAGTGAGATCTTCATGCGGCCCCATCCAGGGGGAATGGGGAAGGGGTCTGCATTGACCAAGTCCAAATGTTCTGCCAGTCTTCTGTGTTTGGGGTCCAATTCTTGGGAAGCCCACCTGCAGGACTTTTGAATGGACCAGAGAAGCTCAGCAAGGAAAGTATTCGGAGGTTTAGGGACTCTTCGGCTGGGGCTCAATGGGTGAGCGAGGCTTTGATTGGTTCCCCACATCTGAGTCCTCATCTGAATCTGATGATTCCAGCACACTAGGTAAGAAAGCATCTGGAACCGATTCCGGAAGTCTGTGTTCCGTAATGCTGGAGGGAAGAGCACCCAAGCCTCTGTCCAAAGCTCTGCTGGAAGGTGCAGGGCTACCAGGTGGCACCTTGTGAGGTGAGGTGACCCTGACCACCAGTTAAGGTTGACCCAACTCCTGCAACAGCTGTGACTTAGCATCCTTCCACCAGGCTGGGATGGGTTCTTGTTCCTGCTGAGGGGGTGGAGGAGAAGGAGGAGGAGGTGGAGGTGGAGGATATCCTGGATACCCCATGGAGTACAGAGGGTAACTAGGAGGTTGGTACCAGTAAGGGTACTGGTAGCCTTGATATTCAAGAGCCTGATCTGGCATCAGAGGAGGGTAGCCTGGTGTCAGGCCCCCCCCGGCATCAGGTACTGCAGGAACTGTGGTGTGTAGCCAGGATAGTACCCTGTCAGACCCGACAGGGGAGGAATGTAAGGCCCAGCAGGAGGTAGCACTGAGGAACCTCTGGGGAATGGGTCCATCAGCAGATTCGGGTGGGGGAAACCCCCAAAGGCCCAGAGGGATTCAGATCCATACCGCCTCAAGAATGTCCGGCAAGGGATCTGGTGTCGGGTGAAGATTCATCAGCAGAACAGAGGCTGGTGAAGGAGGCAAGTCCGGGAGAGCCCCCATCAATGGGTCTGTCTGGAGGATATCCGACAGGAGAGGATCCTGTTGATCAGGTCCAAGAAGGTCAGAAAAGGACAGCAAATCCCTAGAGGGAGAGCTCTGGTGGGATAAGGGGAAACTTGTAAGCTCGTGATGCCCAGCGTTGAGGTCCACAAGGGAGTCCAATGGGACAGAAGTCACCACGTGGTCGCTGGGTGCAGGCCGCGGCCAACTTAGAGGTGATGGTCTGGGCGGTGTCAGAGGAGCTGACCACCAGCTTACAGACCCGTGGCTGGGTTGACAAGCCGGGAGGCTAGGTCAGGCTGATCAGCCTGGGCAGGGGTGCCCGGCAGCGCAGCCAGACAGCGACTTATTGGCCAAGCTTGGAGCAGGAACTGCAACTGTTTCCTCAGAAGAGGAGACCCCAACTGCCTGCTGACCTCGGTGGGGAGGAGAGGTATCTGGTCTGCCAGGGTGGACTAAGGCCCAGGAGGTGGGGTATTCAGGGGGTGGAGGCCCCACCCAAGATGGTGTCAGCCTCTGGCTGGTCTTCCTCTGGGAGAGTGGCTCTGCTCCTGTCTCTCCTTCTCCTTCTCCTTCTCCTTCTCCTTCTCCTTCTCCTTCTTTTCTTCTTCTTCTCTCCAGGTCCAGCAATGATGATCTTTCCCTCAGCTGCTGGAGCTCTTTTTCCATCTATGCCAGTCTTTGTGTCAATAAATGGGCATTGAGGGTCCTCTGGCGATATATGCACATGGCCTGGTTGAAGATATGGCAGATGGAGCACTCTGCTGTCTTATGCTTAGGCCCCAGAGGATGCAATGGGAAAGGTCATCCCCATGCGGGATCTGTGCGCCGCACTTGGAGCACTTTTTCTTCGGCCGATGAGATGACATACACCACTGTTGAGGAGAAATGACATTAGCCTAACTATGAAATACCTGAAAATGGTGGGTGACTGAAGCTGTTCTACTGCGAGGTCTGACGATTCAGGTCAACGGCAGGAAAGAACTGGAGGGCGGGCGGGGGACCGCCCTTATTTATAGTCATGCTGACGTCCATCACCTGATGTCAGGGGCGGTCCCTGCTGATGATTGCTAGCTATAATTTTGCTGTGCGGTCCTGACGCCAGGGGGCGCAGTCCTATTTGTGAGACCTACTGGAGGAACCCTCTCGAAGTAAGATCTATAGTTACTTAGTGGGCCTGGGTCTAAGGGTCTGGTGACAAGGGGGTATGAATGGAGCATTTCCAGATAGACCAGCCTGTTTTTCTATTATGCAGCCTATGGTGCTTCTACCTCTAGGACATGCTAGTACAGTGGCACTTCATCCTCCCTTCTTCTGCCCAGGATAAAAAGAGCCCACCAGGATGCCCTGAGCCCTGCTTGCTGGCTGCTGCTCCTGATGTCCTGGACTTGGGGCATGAACTCAGGTGGCCGGCATGCCAGGGATGTTCCCCACTACTTAGCAACACAGAGTTAGCTCTGAATGGGAATTTTCATGCAATTTACCATTCACGTGGAAATAGGTTTTCACGTGATTTTGGCTGTGAAAAATTTACCCAGTCCCACTTTTTCTCCCTCCCATCCATGCAGCTCATCAAACCTCTATGACAAAATTTAAATTTGAATTCTTCCATCCATGTTACATTCCTCCCAATTGACAGATAGTTGGAGAAATGACTCACTCACTAACATACGTTTATTTATCATCCACTGGGTAACAGTACTGCACAAGAACAAGTGAACCCAAGCCAACATTTCAAAAAAATGTTCATCTTCATCAGAGCTTGGAGTTACTATCAGTGGTTAAAATTACAGTTATAGCCACTCAAAAGTTTTATTTTTTAACGTAACGTTAAGTCTGTTCTCATTTTTCACTTAACTAATATAGAGAAGGCACCCAAAAATATCCATTCACTTTTTATAAACAGCTATTTAAGGCTCTCAATTGCATCTGCATGAGCTGGCTACACAGGTAATACAAACAGCTTTAATAACTTACATCCCATTATATAGCGAATAATGGCTATGCAACTGTGTGTTATTGATTTTTTTTACACATCTAATGTGTGTGATGACCCATAAACCTCAATGTCACAGTGTGTGGGAATAAACATCAGATGAGGCAAATTTACAGGTTTGAAACACACCGTGATATATTTATTTTTCAAAAGTTCAAAAATAATAAATGAAAAAAACTGCAAAGAAAATCACTACTTAACATCAGTAGTTTCTCACATAATGCAGTCCTGGATCTTAGAGCTCCTAAGACACTTTTCATCTGCATTGAACAGCTTTGTCTGCCAAACAATAGAACCTCTCTCCACCTCTCTCTCAGGGCAGGCCCCACTGGACTGAACTGAAGTGAACTCAGAGAAAGTTTTTATATCTTTTGGTGAGAGTCACCTGACTGAGCCCTTTCTATTACATAGTCTGGACATGTTGTTTCAAAACAAAGGGGTTTTGTTTCAGGGGACTTCCTGGTTCAGTTCAAGGTACAGTGTATATCTCCACAGATGTTGATTCTCTATATCTCTGATTCACATCCTTTTGTTCAGCTTCATACTTAAACCTTATACAGTAACAGGTTTATATGTGAATTGTAAATACCCTAAGGATTTCTTATAACTGTACTAATCATACAATGATTCATTTGATATGGCTTCTGAATCATTTTCTTTAAAAAGGCTTTATTAACTGTATTCATTCCAGCTATCTAAAATAGCCTTCATGCTTTTTGTACACAAAATGCACTTATGCACTTACACAATACCTGTCCAGGTGTTTGGTGTTATTCCAGGGATTGAATGGATGGAAATGGAAAAGAATGAAAAGAAAGAACTAGTAGGAAGTTTAGTAGGGACAGTAAAGACCGGGGGTGGGGGGAAGAAAAGCAAAGAGAAAAGCGTTGACTGTTGCACAACAGAAGTTTTGGTAGCTAAAAAATAAGGAGATAGAAAAGTTGTCCATCAGTCACAGCTGAGGGTGTAGCCTAACTCCACCACACTCAAGAGCAAAACTCGAGAGGTTTATGAGGTCATCGCACACTGAGGGGGAGTTAAAAAAAAACCAAAAAAATGTAACAACACAGTTGCATAGCCACTATTTTTTATAATTACTGGTGAAGGGAGTTTTTTCCTTCAACACTAGAAATGACAGTCAGAGACACTTGTACAATTCAATGTTGCCGCAGGGACTTCTGTCTCACACACACACACACACACACACACACACACACACACACACTCTCCCTTCCAAATGGCATTACAGAGAGATTGACTTTATTAAGAAAAAGTAAGTGACAAACTTTGAAAAGCATTCCCTTCTTTAAAGCGCTGAACCCTGCTTAAGTCGCTATGTAAAAAGTCAGGCACAGTCCCTCTGGTGATCGCACTGGGTCGAACTCGCAGTTTCCTGAGCCCGACTCACAGCAGGATCAACCAGATACATTTTATTAATTTAAAAGGCAGGATCAACTGGATAAAGTATGAAAAAACATAAATAATAAGTTAAAGACACTTACAAGAAGTGAGAATATCAACTGGTTTAGTGGTTCATTGCTAAGCGACAAATGGTGCCGCCATGTTTGCAGAACTGTTCAGTCCGTCCACTCACAAAACAGGAGCCAATGAGGTAGCGCAATGATTTTGACTGATGAGAGACTTAAAGCAAAACACTAAAATAATCGGGTAACCTGGTTATTACGCTGTTTGAAACATTCTTCTGAACCGTGCTTTAAAGAGGTCACCAGTTATTATATTATGACTTTTGTCTGATAGAGACAACATTTGTCTCATGCCTTTCCCACATGATGCTACAAGTTCCTTTCTGTTTTTATAGCACTTTCTTCCCTTTCTTTCCTTCACTCAATATTCTCTAGCGGAACAAAAAAGACCTGCATATATTTGTCTGCTGCCATTTCCGCTATCTATGACACAATACAAACATTTATACCTTTATTGTTCACACACATTAAAATGTTTGTTACTTATTCTAGTTACTTTTTTACCAAAATGCAGGTATGTATCACTTTATTTCTTTCACCTAATCACAGAAGAAATTAACTTCATACTTAACCATAATTTCCTCTTCTGTTAGCTCCAACACTGTCAATGGAAGTCATTACAATTGGGTACAGTGCACCTCTACCAGGAATAGCACAGCCCAAGCTTTAGAATGCGGACACATGAGGATTCTAAGCAGCAGCAACTCCCCAGTCACTACTGACCTACAGACCTCAGTAACTTTAACAACCATAATGTCCATTTATAAATGATACAACATAATACATAAAACTGAAAAAACCTGCATACACTCTGCCTTCTAAATGATAAACAGAAAACTGTTTTACCTTGCTGATGGAAATGAAACAGGATGCCTCTCATAACTGGCTCTTGGTTTGTTCGAACTGAGTTTCTTTCTGACGAGGTGGTGGAAAACCCACTCGTCCCACTCCATCATCATTCTCTGCAACCTAGTGATCGATAATAACACAATGATTAACTCTGGTAAACAATCTACATGCCGCAAGAACTACCTGTAACTAGGAAGACAGCAAAAAAGGCGTACAACTGTACCTGTTAAGATGTGTGGTCGCAGCCTGATTGAAAAATCTCTCTCCCCACCCCTTTTTTTTAACACAATAGTGCAGCAGGATAACACAGAAAGATGCTCAAAGACAAAAGGGTTTTAAATGAACTAATGGCCATCCCCACTGGCATACTGGATAATATTCTCCCACAGGAGCAGTCTCCTGGGTGGGTCCCATTGATAATGTTGGAGCTAACAGAAAAGGAAATTACAGTAAGTATGAAGTTAATTTTTTGTTTTTGTAGAGCTCCACATTGTCAATGGGAAGTCATTACAACTGGGTTCTAACAAACTGCTGCCCATAAAATTCTGCAACCAAAACCTGCATCAGTAGAACTCTCAACATCCAGTTTGCAGTGTTTGGTGAAAGTGTGGACGGAAGACCATGTGGCTGCCTTGCATACTGTAGCTCTAAAACTGATGCTTTGCCCCTCTCCACCCAGAAAGTTGCCATAGCCCTGGTGGAGTGAGCTTGTATAAGGGTTGGAGGCTTCGTCTTTCCTGCAACATAGGCCTTAGCAATGCAGGCCCTCGCCCACTTAGCTATAGTGACATTCGAGGCTTTTTGACCCAGTTTGGCTGACCAAGGAGAACAAACAGGCTATCCGATTTCTGGAACACATCCATCCGTTTGAGATATGTTCTAACAGCCCATCACAAATCTAACTTGTGCAACTCTTTCTCCTTCGGATGAGATGACTGCAGACAGAAGGATGGAAGACGTCTCCTGGGTCACATAGAAGGCTGGGAGCTCTTTTGGAATGAAAGATGGGACTGTTCTAAGAACCATCTCATCTTTATGCATAACAAGGTATGGTTCTTTGTGCGACAAGTCCTGGAGCTCACCAGTCCTCCTGGTGGAGCACATAGCCATGAGAAAACACACTTTGTAACATCACATCCAACAGAATGGAGGACAGTGGTTCGAACAGCACCTTACAAAGAGCATTCAGAACCATATTTAGATGTCATGGAGGAGCCTGTGATCAGAAGGCAGGTTGACTCTTGCTAACCGCATGTAGAAAGTGAATGACCTCTATTAGTCCCCAAGGGGATGTGCAAGGATGCTCCAAGAGTGGTGACCTGGCCTCTCACAGTGCTCAAGGCCAAACCCTTCTCCATGCCTTCCTACAAGAAATCCAAGATCTGTGAAACTGAAGCCTGGGAAGGGCAGAGCCCCTTCTTTCTAGTCCATGTCAAAAAGGTGGACCATACATGGGCATAAACTGCAGAGGTAGATGACTTCCTTGCAGCCATTAGGGTTTCTACTACTTTTCTGAATAAAACTAGTTTTAGGAGTCTCCTCCTTTCAGGAGCCAGACCATGAGCTGCATCACCCCAGGGTCTGGTGCAGAATGGGACCCTGAGACAGAAGGTCTCTTTGCACTGGAAGGCAAAACGGTGCTTGCTGAGCTAGGTTCACTAGATCTGAGAACCATGGTCTTCTTGGCCACTCCAGAGCTATTAGAAGAAAACTTCCTCTTGAGCATCTCATCTTTTGAATGACACCGGGAAGAAGAGGCAAAGGAGGGAAGACATATGCTCTATTGAAGGTTCACTCCTGGGACAGAACATCCACTGCCACTGCTTGCGGACACCGATAACAGCTGAAAAACCTTGGAGTCTGAGCATTGCAGTTGGAGGCAAACAGATTGATCGGAGGCTGGCCGAACCTCTTACACAGGAGGTTGAACACCTACGGGTTCAACCTCCACTCTCCCGGGTGAACATTTTTGTGACTTAGCCAATCTGCTTGAATGTTCAGTTCTCCTGCTAGGTGGACTGCTGACAGAGAGGGGAAGATCGGAGACTTCTTTTAGCATCTCCCTGCTCTTTGTGTCTCCTTGATTGTTTATGTACACCACTGTGGCAGTGTTGTATGACCTTATTTTCACCGTTTTCGACTGCAGGTGAATCTGAAAATGAAGAAGCGCTAGGTGTAAAGCTCTCATTTCCAGAACATTATTGTGGAGATGTTGTTCCTGTGCTGACCAAGTCCCCTGAGTGGGAAGTTGATCCAGGACTGCTCCCCAACCATGCAGACTGGCATCCATTGTTAAAATCAGTTCTGAAGGAAGTTCAAATGGAACCCCTTTGCTCAGATTTTCCATACTCATCCACCAACTCAGGAAGTGACATATCTGTGGGGAAAGGGAGATTCTGGCTTGATAATCTTCCTATGTCATATCCCAGGCCATCAGCAATCCCATTTGTAGGACTCGCATATGAAAATGAGCGCAGGGCACCAGATCTATTGCTGCCACTATGAGACCTAGGATGTGCAGCATACTGATGGCTGAGGCTGATGGCTGAGACTTGAGCCACTGAACTTCCTTCGAGAGAGTCTCCATCCGAGATGATGACAGGAAAACCCTCCCTTTTCTCATGTTGAAGACTGCCCCCAGGTGCTCCAAGGTCTAAGATGGTTCAAGAGAGCTCTTCTCCAGGGGCATGGCTTGGCCGTCAAACAAGATGGCAGCTTGAATCTATCGGAGCTGATGAATGGAGCAATAACCCATCTTTTCTCTACATGTTTGCTGTGCCACTGTGCTAAAAAGAGATTGAGGACGCCGGTCCGCTTCCTGCATAATCTACCGAATTCGAAGGAATCACTTCAGTAACTTTACTTTGGCCATCAGAAACCTCTCACGCTCCCCTGACCACATGGCCGCAGCAAGAGAAGGCCAACAAGTCTTCTGTTAGAGAAATGTTCAACGATCATGAGCTGCATGGAGGAGCTCACCATTGCCAGCAACACCACTGCAGGGGCCATAACCAGCCCTGATGTACGAATAACTGTTAGCAAACAAAAATCAGCATGTCAGGAAGATATCCTACAAGGACACTGCGCCATGCTCCGCGAGCAAGCGGAGCAAATCTGGTGGCTCCAGTACAAACTGCACGACCTGGAGAACAGGAGCTGCAGAAACAACTTGCGACTCCTAGGTTTCCCAGAGGGCCATGAGAAGGGCAAGCCATACAATTTCTTCAACAGGCACTCTCTGATGTGCTGAAACTACCTCCAGGGACCAGGATCACAACTAAAAGGGCTCATCGCACTCTACAACTCAGGCCTGCTGCGGGGCAGAGACCCTGACCAATATAAGCCCGGCTGCTGAATTTTGCTGAAAAGAAGGCCATACAGAGTCGGGCAAGGGAACTGGGCACACTAGACTGGCAAGACAACTGCATCATGCTCTTTCAGGGTTATTCCAAAGAGCTAGCGGCCAAGAGAAAGGGTTTTACCGAGGCCGGAAGGTAACTGCACAACCTGGGTATTCCCTTTCCCTGAAGTACCCAGTGATCCTGAAGTTTACACACCATGGAACTTCCTATCAATTTGCTATGCTGGAGGCTGCAGCTGCATTTATAATTTATTCTAATACCAGAAGGGCAGGTCTGCATTCACTCCTGCCCCCTCCTCTATCTTTCACCTGACAGGATTACTGTACGATGCACACAGTGTTATGGGGAGGACTCTGGACAGGGAGAATTTGTATGTGTACAAGTGGTAATGTTTGACATGAAAGCTGGCGCGCCATCACAGGAGCATCCATGCACTTCCCAGTCAGCCTCCTGCACACTGTGTCGCTGCTCTCCTTGTGATCACCAGCCCTATCAGCAATATTTTCCTCACCGTTACACGGTACTCGAGGCCTCGATCTGCTGCTCAGCAGGTTATTACAGATTTCAGAGCTGCATCTCAAGGTGCCACAAGAGGGGCCCTCCCCCTTGTGTGCACAGCCTCAGAGAAACATGTCACAGTTTGGCCTAACTCAGCCGCAGACCACTCTCGCTTGGCTTCTCACCCCCCCTTTTGCCTGCAGAGTCTCTTGTTCCCAGCATGGCGGGAAGTATGCAAAGAGGGAGAAGGAAGCACCATGATTTATTAGTAAGACTCGACAACCCTTATCCGCACAGTGCGGAGGGGCCTCAGATCTATCCCTGCATCTAGGATCATGCACATGCTCGCATACAATAACGAGGAGCTCCTCAGATGAGACCCTGAAACTGCCAAGGAACCCAGGGAAGGACAGGCTCCATCCTCTCCCCCATCATCCCCACAGGACAATGGGAGCTGACTTTAACCCTACCTCCATCGATCGATCTGGTATTTCAGCACCTTTGAATAAGTCCCCCACCCCCTACCCTGCAAGCTAGTTACCCGGCGAGCGGTGCTCACAGACAGACCATTCAGACTGTAAAGCAGGGGATCTGCCACATGCTTATAAATGGTTGTGGCAGAACACCCTGGGCTATCCACGGATGAGTCAGTGCCCAGCTTGAGCCTGGTAACGGTTCCTCTTGATGGGCCCAGTGTAGTTATTAACATTGGTCAATGGAATTGTCTGAATCGGTTGCTGTGCTCGTGGACTCCTCATATTGTGTTAGGAGTTAGTTAAGGGCAGTGATCAGCTCATTTGACCATCGTAGTGTAAACAGCTGATTCACTTAGTAGACCCCTCATCAGGTTAAGCCACCTCTCAGGGTTGGCCAGATCAGCCATCGGCTGCAGAGGCGGCCAACTACAATCCAGTCAGTGCCCCTTAAGAGTACTGTTTTATTTTGTGTTTCCTTTGTGCACCTAAATGTTTTCTGGTTGCTGTACTGCAATAGCTATAGTTATATGTGTTCATAGTTCAGGAAGAAGGCTTAGTTGGAGTAGGGATGAGACCCCACCTGGTGGGATAAGAGTGCCGGAGAAGGAGGAGATGTACAGGAGGATGGTGGTGAGGTGACTCGCTCTAAGCAGAGCAGCTGTAATTCAGGAGGTTAAATAGGTTGAGGGAGGAGCTCTTCCCGCATAACTGCAGGAATCCGCCTTTCCATTATATGTGGTTCATAGTTCAGTACTTATGATACGTACTGTAGCTGAATAATGTAGGTTGCTTGATACAGAGGCCAGACCAGTAAGTAGGGCAATGCTTACAAGGTATTAGTCTTATGAAATGATTAGTGCTTAGAAACTTCAGCATGGACATGAGCAAGTCAGTGAGTATAGTACATGTAAACTGGATGGTATGTACAAGGTGCTTAGATGATTAGACTGGTGAGTAACTTGTTATGACTTGATGTTTTGGCCTTTCTCTGTATCCCACCTCAAGAAGAAGGCTATGTTGAGTAGGATGAGACTCCACAAAATAATTAATAATATTGTTCGATTATCTCCTCCAGCTCTGGAGAGTGTGACCAGTAGCACGCAGGAGAGGAAAACTCCCCTTAGGGGGAAACCTCTGAGGTCCCATGGGTACTGACCTGCTCAACCTTCTGGGCATACTAAGGGAGAATAATCCTAAATAACAAGTTTAATTTATCGGCTAATCCGAAATCCAGAGTTGTAGGTCCTGATCCAGAGAAGCTGAAAACTGAAGAAGTACTGATTATTGAAGCATTGGGTGAATATAGCAGCATCCTTCTAATGAACTCTTAGACCAAGAACCCATGTCCAGGGCAGAGTGATAGTAGATTGGAATCCATGGTAGATAATAAGTCGAAGCATCGAAGTTGCATCAGTGAAGCACTCCAGCAGATGAGGAAGTCTTCTCCGAGGAGAACCAGTAACCAAAGGCTAAGTGTCCAAGTCCAGAGTAGAGAACAAGTTGTGTGTTCCGCTTGGCAAGCTTTGTGATTGAATTCATTGGTGATGAAGCACAGGATCTAGGTGCAAGCTGCGCGATTTGGAGAGGGCAGAGCAAGTAGGAACCTCCGGTCCAGAGTGGGTGAAGTAGGTAAGTGACTTGGGTATAAATCTTAGTGCATATGTGTAAACAAAATTAGTTGCACCTGCAGGTCCTGAGGGGTGAAGTAGGTTGTAGAATAGGTGAGTCAGTTTTGATGAACCTCTAGGCTCTGTAAGAGCGAAGCAGGTAATATGAGTAAATAGTGTAATTAAGTGGACCTGTGCGTAGGTCAGTAGTTGTAGTAATTGAATCTGCATGATGCAGACGTAGTACAGGAGTAGTATTGCATGGATTATGTACAGTAAAGCACAGGATTCGACGAGCTTCGTCTGTGATCCAAATATTTCCATAGCGATGTAGATATCCATGTTTACGAATCAGTAGATATATGAATAGACCTCCAGGCCCCTAGGGATGAAGCAGGTCATAAGTAAGCGAGACATTCTGTGATGACCCTCTAGGCCCTAAAGGGTGAAGCAGGTTAGTGCGAGCAGATAGTGTTAATAAGTGGACCTACATAGGCCCACAGTAGTAGTAGTAAAATGAACTTGCATGATGCAGATGTACTAGCAGGGGAGTGGTATTGAAAAGATTGCTTGTGGTATATATAGAAGATTGAGGAGTTAAGTAAGCGTGTAAATCGAGGAGCTGCTCATGGTGAGCAATACTTTCTTAGATGTATATAGACACACGTAGGGAAGCCAGAATGGTACAGCAATTGGGGTTAAGCTCGTGAGAAGGGACTGATGAGTCCTACATGCTTAAATAGTCATAAAAGCAATAATGATGTAGAAGGTTGAGTCGGATGCAGCAATATTATAACAAGATCCAAAGAGCCTTAGAGCACTGGAGTAGGATTAATCCATTGACAGACGTAGCAAGATGGAAGAACCTGAAGGAATTGATGACGATGTCCAATGAATCAGATATGAATCCACAGCAGAACAAGGAGCTCCTTGAAGGACTAGCAGGCTGTATATTCTTCAAAGTGAAAGTCAGGAAGAAAAAGATAGCATTCCGGAAGTATAAGGAAACACAGAAGGAGCAGGACAGAGAGCTGTACCAGTTAAGGCAGAAGGAAGCAGGGAGGGAAGTCAGAATAGCAAAGGCCCAAACTGAGGAAAAGATAGCCAACTCGGTTAAGAAGGGGGATAAAACCTTTTATAGGTACATCAGAGAGCGTAGAAAGACAAAGGGAGGGATAGTGAGGCTGAATAGAATGAACGGTGGGTAGGCAGAGGGGGACAGTGAAAAAGCAGGGATACTGAACGAATATTTCTGCTCAGTATTCACAAAAGAGGAGGGGAAAGTGCCTAATCCAATTAACAGAAGCACTCTTGATAGGGGGGTTGATCCCAGTCCTTTCACAGAAGAAAGGGTTCTGCAAGAACTCCTAAAACTGAAGGTGGACAAAGCAATGGGGCCTGATGGAATTCACCCCAGAATTCTAAAAGAATTAAGTGGGGAACTAGTGAAACCACTGGCTACTCTTTTTAATAAATCATGGGAGGATGGTGTGGTACCCGAGGACTGGAGGAAGGCGGATGTGATTCCCCTTCACAAAAGTGGGACCAAGACAGAGGCAGGAAACCACAGACCTGTCAGTCTGACCTCTGTGGTAGGGAAAGTGATGGAGTCACTTCTGAAGGAAAGAATAGTTGAGTACCTAGAGGCCAGTGGGGCACAGGACCTAAGGCAGCATGGGTTCACAGCGGGAAGGTCATGTCAGACGAATCTAATAGATTTCTTTGACTGGGTGACCAAAGTAGTAGAACAGGGAGGGGCTGTGGACATGGCCTACCTAGACTTTAGCAAGGCATTTGACACAGTCCCACACAAAAGATTAATAGTCAAATTAACCAGCCTGGGAGTGGGTCCTAGGGTGGTAGCCTGGGTAAAACATTGGCTGGACAACAGGACACAGAAGGTAATTGTAAATGGAGTCCACTCTGAAGAAAGAGGGGTTACTAGTGGGGTACCGCAGGGTTCAGTATTGGGTCCAGTCCTTTTTAATGTCTTCATAAGTGACATTGCAGAGGGACTGGAAGGAAAAGTATGCCTCTTTGCAGATGACACAAAGATCTGCAACAGGGTTGATACACAAGGAGGCGTGGAAAGGATGCGAAGGGACTTGGCAAGGTTGGAAGAATGGTCAGAAGTATGGCAGCTAGGATTCAAAGCAAAGAAGTACAAAATAATGCACCTGGGAAACAAGAACCCAGGGGAAGAATACACAATGGGGGAGGAGGTAGTAACAACAACAAAAAAGGAAAGGGACCTGGGGGTAATCATATCAGATGACCTTAAGGTTAGCAAACAATGTGAGAAGGCAGTAGGGAGAGCTGAGGAATACTGGGATGCATAGGGAGAGGCATCAGCAGCAGAAAACAGGAAGTTGTTATCCTCTGTACAGACAGTTGGTGAGACCTCATCTGAGTACTGTGTCCAGTTCTGAAACCTCATCTGCAAGGGACATAGACAGGATAGAGGCAGTCCAGAGAAGGGCAATTAAAATGGTGCAGGGTCTGCAAGAGAAGCTGTATAAGGAGAGACTAAAGGAGCTTAATATGTATACCCTTGAGGAAAGAAGGAGAGGGGGACATGATAGAAACTTTAGTAGCACCTCTGTGGAATCAACAAAGTACAAGAGGGTAGCATCTTTCAGAAAAAGAGATGTGCAAGAACAAGGGGACACAATTTAAAGATGGGGGCGGTTCAGGGACAATGTGAGGAAGTATTATTTCACAGAGAGGTTAGTGGATGCATGGAACAGCCTTCCTGAGGAGGTTGTGGGGTCTAAAACTGTGGGAGAATTCAAGAATGCATGGGACAGACATAAGGCAATTCTTGTGGGGGGTAGGAAGAAATAGGCTGTTGGTTAACTAGGATCTGCGGCCTATCCTGTAGGTAGGGAAATGGGCAGACTAGATGGGCCAAGCGGTCCTTATCTGCCATCAAAGTCTATGTTTCTATGTTTCTAGTAGTAAGAAGCAGCAAAGCGATACTGGGCGAAACCCTCACGAGGCTGGCGAGTGGGACGAGACCCCACGTAGGTCAGGCAATGAATGGGTGAGTCAAACTAGACCCCACGTAGGCTAGATGACTTAAGATGCCACCATGGAGGGTAGCCCAGCATAGCAGACATCCCAAAGGTAGAATCTGAGGAATAAAGCAAGCAAACTGTAGGAATGTTAAGCCAGAAAAGGTCTGGCTGCATGATACAGATAATCGGACTACGCATGGAAGTGCTTGAGCTGAAAGCTGGCGACCTGACTGAGCACAGTGTGCTGACATAGTATCGAGCATTGACTGCTGATGTTTGTGCAGTGTCGAATGTAAAATAAAATGCATTAGAATGCCAGAGACTGAAGCTGAGGGGATGACAGCAGGCATGAACCAATGGTTTGCCTAAGCAAGGAGCAACAATTGTGTAAGCAAATAAGGATTGCTAGGATGGCAGATAGTGAGTAGCTGACTGAGCTATGTAATAGCGTAATGTATGGAAACAAGGTAGCTCGGCAGCAGGAAGGCAGAGAAACATCTCAAGAGGAGTCTTTGAGGCAGCACTAGGAAGGAGAGGCATTAACATATCTGTATGATCAGAAATGAATAATAGAACATAGCCGGTGGCTGTAATCATACTAGGCTAGGTCTAGCCCTGTGGTATATGGCTGATGGAAGTACCTAGCACAGGCTGGAAGCTTGATGGAATTTCTCGTAGTAATCATCCTGTTCCAATACACATCCTTATTAGCAATGGATAAAGCTAGTAGTTTGCATTTATAGAAGGTATCACTGGACTGTCTCTAGATAAGTGCTATGGCTTGCATAGTTTAAGCAGAATGAAATGTAGAATACACCCGCAGTTTGAGTACATGGTGGCTAAACAAAGCAGTAGCTAGTACTGGTAGGAAGAAAAGTCATGGAATGTAACTGTCGATGAACCAGTCTATGAAGCACACTAAGCCAAACTCTCCTTAGGTGCAGTAATGATGTAATTGACATACTGAACAGATGCTGGTGATAGTCTCAGCTGCGGGAGTTGCTACAGGTCCTTAACCCAGGATAAATTGTTGTTCAGAATATAAATAAATAAAATGCCCCGAACAATTCGTAAGTGCATAACCTTAAAAGTAGTAGGGGAATTGAACCAGCAATGTGTGTGAAGAACCCCAACATTAGAGCTCTGAAGGTGAAAGGGGGCACAAAGGGAATTTAGATAAGTAGGACATTGGACATCCAGGGTTCGAATCCTACAGTGTCTAGCTTGCTATGCATGTGAAGTTCATGGATAGATCAAACGGAGTTCCTCTGTAATGATTCCTCGAATAGAAATGCAGGAGATTAATAGAATGAAAGGAGGAGGAAACGGCATCCAAGCTGAAGTGGAGACGTGGCACTTCTTATAGCAACCAATGTACGTCTACAGATAGTGGGCTCCATACGTATAGTGATAAAGAATGAGTCCATCAAATAAGTTTGACAGTATGCAAATTATGCCCAGGAATAACTCAGACATTAGGAGGAACATCAGCAATCCCGAGTTAAGAGCAAGGTTGAGTGTGAAAATCATAGTGCTATGTGGAATCATAAATTAAGAGGCATACGTAGAGTGGAGTCAGCCCCGTGATCGCATGCAAGTTGCACAGTGATTTTAAAGGCACTTGCTAGGAGGTCTGGCAGGTGGAATAAGCCACCCCAATCATACATGATAGGTTAAGCACCTGAAACTGCAGTAGTGTAAGGAGAACTGGCGTAAGGTGTACCCAGCGCTATATAGTGATTCACTTTGCTTGTCATATCCTTACAGGAATCGTAGCAGTTAGAAAGTGAGGCTCCTCGAAAAAGACAGGTCAAAATGGCAACCAAGCTGAAGGCAACTGATCGAATCTAGCAGACTGGTGGAGCGCCGAGCGGAAGCTGCTAGGCAATCCGGAAAGCAGTGAGAATGTAGAGAATCCAGCCTGGTGTAGGCAGTCGGTCAGCAGGTCTGGAATGCTTGAAACATGGCAGGAGCATCACAGATATGGATGCAAATGTAGAATGGATGGAGTAACATGGAGCTCTGGCAGCAGCAGAAAAGGTAAACCACAAGAAAAGGGGAAGACGTAGCATCGGGGAAGGAGAGTAGCAGGCAGCAGGGCAGGCCAAAGAGACAGAAGGAAGCAGAGGAGATGAGAATGGTACAGGAGGGAAAGGGGAACCCCCCCAAAAGAAACAAGAAAAACAAGCTAACAACAGGGAACAGAGGGAAGGAAACAAAAGGAACAACAGGAGACACAGGAAGAAGGGGGGTACAGCCAGACAACGAAGGGAAAGGGAGCAGCCGGCAGCAATGCTACACACAGCGAGTGTGACTCGTTCTAAGCAGAGCAGCTTTAATCCAGGAGGTTAAGTAGGTTGAGGGGGAAGGGCTCTTCCCCCAAATAATTGCAGGCATCCACCTTTCCATTGTTCCCATGTTGAGAACTGTTAGCGCTGTTCAGTATCTAAAAAGCCGGGTCAATATCAGGGCCCAGGCTCAATCCCTGACCCGAGAGCTTCTAGTAAGCCCACCCACTGTGGGGACACAACCGCCAGGGACCCCAACATTAACCCTCTTTTCCCCCTGCTGTAACCATATCTGATCAGGGCCCTCACATAAAGAACAAAGCCTAGACATCCCCTCCTCTGACGTCACTATGGCAGAAGTGGTAATGCACACATGGAACATCGGAGGTTTCAACTCCCCATCAAGAGGAAGAAGGTTCTCTCTCACCTTAAACGTCTCAAATCCCAGGTGACATTCCTCCAGGAGACCAAACTTTCTGGACCCAACCATTCCATGCTACAGAAGGACTGGGTGGGACAAATGATACACTAAACTACCTCTTGGAAACAAGGAGGACATCTTACTGCACAAATCTTTGCCCTGAAACTTCCGAACTGCAGGGCGGATGGGGAAGGGAGATGGGTGATGGGATACTGTGACACATGACTGATCCCTTAATGTTGTGCAATATTTATGTACCCAACCAAGACAACCACAGGTTTTCAGTACCTAGCTGAAATCCTCACTTCTTTCACACCACACCACTCTGCCATGCTGATAGGGAGGGACTTCAACCTGACCCTGGTACTCTGACTAGATAGGAACGATGCAGGCACAGAGGCACACGTGAGAGAGGGTAAGTCCTACAGACTTTTAATGGAGGACCTGGGGCTCACGGAGGTGTGGAGACTCTTCCACCCCCGTGTACGTGACTACACATACCACTCAGAATCCCACTCCTCATACAGCCAACTAGACTTCTGGCTAACATCACAGGCTCTTACACATGCCACAATGGACACCACCATTCTCCCGAGAACAATATCAGATCATGCCCCGGTCCAACTCATCATCACATGGGGACCCTCTGGCCCCCCTCCCACCCTTGGAGATTGGACCCGCTCCTTATGCAAGACGAGAAATTTGTCCCATGGGCCAGGACAGAGGCCTCCTTCTTCCTCATTCCAACCCCATATCCGATACCTCCCCGGGTAGCACTAAGGAGGCCTTCAAGGCTACCAAGAGGGGCAGCATAATGGGGTATGCGATGGCCAAACACAGAAAGAGGGAGAAGAAACCATGGGACTTAGAGGACCGGATGATATGGGCGGAGACCAAGTATAAGGCTATGGCCACCCCCCTTCCCCTTATTACCCACTGGTCGGGAGATCCTGGGACTTCGCCTTGAGATCAACCAAATCCTAAACAGGAAAGCCTAAATTGCCATTCTACAGCTCCAACATATGTTCCGGGAGGGAGGAGATAAAAGTGGCAAAGTACTGGCATATCAGCTATGGAAGCAGCAGGCCACCAGCCATATTACTGGCCTAAAAGATGAGAAAGGGGCTCTTGCATCAGACCAGGCAGACATAAACCGTGTAATGACTGCCTTCTACTCTGAGCTAGACAGGTCCTCGCACCCCACCCTTCCGACAGAGACTAAACCATTTCTAGATAAAACCCCTCTACCAAAACTCCAGGCCTAGCAGGTCACTGCACTTGATATCCCAATATCCGTGGGGGAGGTTACAGATGCCATCAAAGTGCTGAAGGGGGGTAAATCCCCAGAGGGTGGGGATGGCTTCACTGTAGACTTTTGCCAGGCCGTCAGCCAGACAGTGGCCCCATTACTGACCGAAATGTTCAGAGAGTCTGACTCCAAAGGTACGCTACCCCCTACCCTCAGAGAAGCCAGCATCATTGTCATCCCCAAAAAAGGGAAGACTCTGACTAACCTGCCAGCTACCGCCCCATTTCTCTCATCAACATAGACTGCAAAATATATGCTAAGGCACTCGCCACTCAGATGAGCCCCCTTTGGCTCATTCTGTTGCACCTTCCCAGGTGGGCTTCATCCCAGGAAGGCACAGCTCAGATCATCTGAGAGCCCTACTGAACCTGATGCATATCGCCAGTGGAATACCGCCCCTGCTGCAGCCATCACAGTAGACTTCAAAAGGCCTTTGACTCCCTGGAATGGAACTATCTGGATGCCATTCTGGCCCACCAGGGAGTAGGCGAGGGCTTTAGGGGAAGATCAGAACCATTTACATCTCTCCAATGGCATGGTCTCCACTAACAGGGTGACTCTCCCCTAATTTCCTTAGAAAGAGGCACCCAGCAAGGATGCCCCTATCCCCATGTTGTTTGTGTTGGCTGTAGAGCCCCTGGTGGCTGCCATCAGATCCCACCCCAGCATTCAGGACATACAGATTGGGCTGCACACCTACCCAACTCTAATGTGTGCCGATGACTTGCTCCTCTCTCTGGCCAATGCCCCTCTCTCAATACCTCCCTGCTGGACCTCCTGGAGGGGTTTCCACTATCTCAGGACTCAGGCTGAACCAAGCCAAAACTGAAATGATGCCCCTTAATGAGCACTGTACCCAACAAATTGCCGTAGAGAAGGGGTTGCTCTGGGGCCCGGATGGAATCACTTACTTAGGCATAAGAGTACTCCCGAAGTTAGAGAACATCTGGGGGGCCAACATAACCCCACTTCTGGCTAGCACCAAGCCTGAGTTCGAGAGAGATGGAAACTCCTCAGGCTGACCCTGCCAGGGAAGACAGCAGCTGCTAAAATGGTCACCGCCCCCAGATTCTTTTACCTCTTCTCCCACCTCCTGATAAAACCACCCAAACTATGGACCCAACTGATAGACCGCTTGATAGGGGACCTGCTACGGGAAGGTCAAAGACCCCGCTACAGCCGCAATAAACTAAGGGCCCATTGGTCCCAGGGCAGCTGGGGTCTGCCTTGGATGTAGGGCTATAAATGGGCTTTTCATGCTACCCAGACTATTCAGTGGATCAGAGCACCGCAGACAGGGGGCCCACAATGGGTGCAAATGGAGAAGGACCTGTCAGGCCTCTTAGATGTCTCCTTGCTCTTACTCCCATCAGGGGGTCCTACCCCTTCCAGGCAGCCGCAAGCTGGGCCCCTGCTATCAATGTCTCTCAGTAGGTCTGGGGTATTATCACAACCAAGCTTGATGTGGGACCCCTGCCTATATCACCATTGGGCAAAACAAGGTGGCCTGGCTGCAATAGAACTGCAAGGGCATGAGGAAGGTCACTGACCTCCTAGACATGCCAGCATTGTCTGTGGTCTCCTTCCAGACATTGCAGACAAGATGGGGGAGTGTCTCAAACAGACTTTTGGAGATACCTGCAGCTATGGGCAGCACTTAAACAAATACTGACTCAGGCCAGACCATCCCACCACGCTGACCCTCAAAATGGATTGACCACCCTAAGAGGCTGGCAGGCCGCATTTGCACCATGCTCTGTGACATCCTACCCTCGCAATCTGGGCTAGAAAGTCCAAATGGGAAAAGATGCTACACTGTGTTATCACAGACTCCCAGTGGGGCAGTCTGGAGGGACTCGCACGAGTGGTTCAGGAACATACATACTAGACTAATCCAAAACAAAATCTCCCACTCATAGTACAAAACACCAGCAGTCCTTCACAAAGCCAAGCTCCTCCCATCGGATGCTTGCTGGAGATGCCTAGGCCCTGGAGCCAACCTGATGCATGTCCTTTGGCCCTGCCCTAAACTCCAGACCACGTGGCAGCAGATATGCCAAACGGCGTCATTGGTTCTGGGGAAGCCCATCCCACTGTCTCCCACCTTATTTCTCTTGGGGTTAAAGGGAGATCTTCTGTGTCTCACCTCTCACAAATATAGATGGCTTGCATTGCTGGCCATCCAAGTCAAGAGGTCTCTGGTCTGCAGATGGCGCACCACCACCACCACTACATGTACTGAGATTCTGGCCTCTCTCTTGAACCTGGCAGCCCTGGATAAGCTATCCCACCTAAGAAACTATCAGCTGGCCAAATTTCAGAAGTGCTGGGACCCATACATGCATTACCTCAATCTACAAACTGGAATTGGCTAATACACCAACACCTCTGGTTGGATTATTTCTGCTACCTGAATCACCCATACTCCATGGGGAGCTGTGGTGGAGAAGTGAAGGACTCTCTTCATTCCCTTGGCCGTGAGCCTACTGACACCTACATCAGCCGAGGAGGGAGACAATGGACACCACCACCACCACCATTCTTTACACTATTATACAGGACCACACTACGGAATGGGATGGATGCAGCAGCTAACAGACCAACCAAAGCCCCTTAAGTGCACTCCACCACTCTTACTACACTGGCTGGGGACAAAATATGGTACAATGTCACACAGTATTCATTGTTAACAATAGACCAAGTTCTTTGTGGGCTCTTCTCTCATCTTTCAGTGGTCAATGGCTGACTGGCCATAACAACAAAAAGCTGCGCCACCTGGGTTCTGCCGAGATGCCATGTGGAAAGGATAGAAACTCAGCTGGGAAGAGTCACTGCCAGAGTACAGAAAAGGTCCATCCTGTCCCCTGACTGAGAGTATGTATTTCCTGTCTTCTTTCTCTTGTCTCAGGCTAGCACAGTCCCAGATAGCCAGGGCGGTAGGCACAATGTTTCCGGTAGGAACAGACTGTCCCAGAGGAGGACACTTTGAAGCTCTCAATCCCATTTATGTACTCTGTCTTTCCCTTCTAGCAGTACATATAACTTAGTGCTGTGGTTAGCTCCAATTCTCAACTGATTTGTACCTTGCATTGATTTGAGACCTGTTACTTGTTGTTCTGGTAACTGTGTTATGCCTCTCCCTGTTCTGCCCCTCTGCCCTCCCCAATCCCTCCCCCTCCACCTCCCCTTGCTCTATCCTTACCCCAGTTTGTTCACCACATGTATGTACTGGTTCATATTATGAATGGTTTCCGTACTTTTGTTCACCCTGTATAAGTAGGAAAATTTAATAAAATGCATTTAAAAAAAAGAGAGAACTCTTCTCCCAGTTCACTACCCAGCCATGGGAATCTAGTATCTCCAGCAACCTGAGCACTGACTTCCTTGCCAAGGACAACATTGGTGTGTGGATGAGCAGATCATCCAGATAAGGACAGACATGATGTCCTTCCTTCCAAGCTGAGCCACTAGGACTATCAATACCATCAAGAAGACCCTGGGAGCTGTCACAAGACTGAAGGGAATGCTCTGTACTAGAAATGCTGGCCCAGTATCGAAAACCTGAGATACTTCCCGTGTGACTGATGGATAGGAATGTGAAGGTAGGCATCCATCAGATCTATCAACATTAGTAAGTTCCCAGGCTGAATCACACGAATGACTGACTTCAGGGACTCCATCTTGAATGTTGTGTGGTGCACTAATTTGTTCAGATGCTTCAGATCCAAACTGGGTCTGAAGCCCCCCGTCTTTTTTGGAACTACAAAGTAGATTGAATAGAATCCCTTACCCTGCTCACATGGTGGGACAGGAATTATTGCTCCAGTTTGAATAAGGTGACTCAGAGTCTCTGACACTGCCTGTCTCTTTGCATAGTCCTTGGAAACCGGGGATGGTTAAAATTGCCCCCGTGAGGGAATTGTTGAGATCTCTATTGTGTATCCTAGTGCTAGGATTACCAGAACCCATGCGTTTGAAGTTATTTGGGCCCATCTTGAGTAAAAATCCTTTAGTCTTCTACCAAGGGAAGGGATGCAGAGGGATGGGCCCATGTACCCTCATTGTGAGGTACCGTGCTTTGGGCTTGGGCCTCCTCCATGGTGTTTGGCTAGGCCCCTCTGTTACTGTAACCCTTGTTACCAGAATAGGCCCCCCTGTTTCTTTAGCTACAGAAGTTCTGAAAGGGATGAAACCCTCCCAGAAACTGGCAATGCCGGCTGTTACCTGACTCCTCTGAACAGAGGTGGTCTTGCGCTATTGTTTTGACTCTAGGAGATGGCCCTTTTGTCCTGGAGCTCCTTCAAAATGGAATCCAGGCTGGAACCAAACAACAGACAGGATAAATAATCTGGACTTGAAGCTTGATCAGCAGACCAATGTTCGAAGCCATACCTCTGCATGACTGACACAATATGATAGGCTGAGTGGGCCAACATGCACAAGTTCTCCCTGTAGAATCACCAAGAAAATTGGTGGCCATGGCAATCAATTGAAAATGCTCACCCCTTCCGATTTGGCAGAACGAAGCTGCCCAGGTAGAGACCCACAAGTTTAGCCGCTCTGGCAGCAATAAAGGAAGCATAAGGGAGGTACGAAGGTTTGTACTGTTGAAGCAAAGGCCTTTCTACAAGCGGCATCCACTAGTCTGTTATGTGAATCTGACAATGCCAGAGAACCCACGATAGAGATGGTGGTGTGCTTGACTGAATTATACACCGCCTTGTCTGCCAGCGGCGGGGCTTCCCACTTACAGTAATTTTTCCTCAAAAAATGGAAAAGGACGTATTTTTGGTTTTGGAAGATACTTTCTCTGATCCACACCAGCCCATTCTTGTTCAATAATCTGGTCACAGTAAATAAAACTCAGAAAAACATTTAGGAGCAGAGGAGGACGCAGACAGAACAGAATTAATATCCACTGGCTCTAAGGACTGCTTCTTCTTGACCTGTAAGGATCTACATGCCTCCACTATCTGAAAAGACAAGGACTTGTCAAACAGAAGAGGTGTAGGAATCCTTGATCTGAGTTTTGTCCACTCTCCTTCCTCCTCCTCCTTCTCTATGTCAGTAAGTACTTTTTGAAGGTCAGGAGTTTCCCAAGTCCTCCTCGTGACCCACTTAGTGTTCAGGGTTGGGGTCTGCCTGCACATCTGTCTCCATAGCCTCTTATCAATGCGATGCTCCTGGACGTTCCTGGATGGTCCTGGTTTGGGCTCGGGGTGTCTGCTGGGATGTCCTGTGGGACACTGGGGCTCAAAGCTCACCCTGGAGCAATAAAAGAGATTTTCACAATTCTGTTTTGCCACTGCTGACTGATGAATCAGGTGCCCCTTACCTGCTCAGAGGACCAGCTGGGAGGACCGTTACAGAAATATTATGCTGGCAACACAATGAGGGCAATAGGAATCCATGGGGAGGCATCATCACCCTTTTGCAGGTCTTACATCTTTTCATAATTACAGTAATGGTCTCCGATAAGCCATGCTGCCAAAAGATATATCTGTTTGTAAATATGCGCACTGGATTCCAGAGTCTGGTCTTGCATTCCCTCACCCAGCTCAAGGTCAACTCTCCTATCACCACTTTAAGTTATTTTCTGACCATTATGCCCTCCCTGCTCATCAATTCTTTTCAATCCCAATATTTTAAAGGATGCCTGAGCTGCCACATATTTTCTTCCAACAGCTATATTTCAGCTTGTTTTTGCTGTTGTCATCATTTTCTGCCTATCTTGCATGAGTGGATGTGAAGAATTCCACCTCGCTGCTGATTACAGTTGAAAAAGGCAAGAAGCAGAGGTGAACTGCGATAAGGTCATTTACTCAAGGAAAAGGCATGCAAATTAGACTGTGTGTGAGTAAGAAACATTTATTGTTGAATAGGGTACCACCGTGAGTGGCCGAATAGCCACCGGACAAATTGTCGTGATGTCATTGTCATGGGCAATTGGCCACATGGACAAATAGTAGCCGATCATTTAGTCAAACAGTTAAGTAGTCAGTGATATCAGTCATCGACAGCAAACTTCATCGAGGGACAAAATGTAATTCAACTTCATCCGCCAAGAAATAACAGACTACTGAGTTAGAGTTCAAAACTTTATTACAGCAATAACTCAGATAACATCCAGTTAAAATCAGCCAGCATTAAATCATTACGTGTTAATCAGCTGATAATTAAATATGCAAATAAGCAAACATAATATATTTTAAAGCATTTCAAGTAAAACACTGCAAATTAAGCTTTCAAATAATTAAATGTGCAAATAAGTAAATGGAGTGCATTAAAATCTATACCACATTTATTTCAATAACAGTCGCTATATCCTTCAAATATTGTTTCTCGGACCTATTATTAAAATCAGAACAAATGGTGTGAAAAACTTTATTTACACAAATATACTTGCAGTGTTTTCTTGGACCTTGTTGACCTAGCTCCAGTTGCCTTATTTGTAAGGACACTGCATGTTGTTCCTGGAGTAATTTTCTTGTCAGTTTTGCACGAGTGGGATGTGCAATAGAAACAGTCCTAAAGAAAGCTCTGTGCATTGTCTCAAGCATGTTGTTACTATGTGACAAATCTAATGTCACCTGATCGTATTGGTTCCAGAACTTCACAGGGAGCCGAGGTTGATGCCTTTTTTTTTTTTTTATTTCTTGTCAGCCGCCCTATATATGCGTCTTCAAAGTAGTCCAACAGACACTCTAATTCTTCAAATTCTGGGTCATCCTGCAGTATCTCAAAACATGTTTCTACCTTGTTCTCTGGCACAAATGCAAGTGCAAAGATGCATCGCACTTTGTGAGCAAAGGCTTCATCTTGGATATATCGACTCTGCATCCCCACCTGTTGCACTCTGCACCACATAGCCTGCCCCAAATGAAAGTTACACCCAACAAGCTCTGCGCTGGGTATCATCTTTTTTATAACATTTATTGCTGCCATTTCAAAATATGTCATAACAGAGATTACATGCAGCTTTCCACCAAGCAATTTTTCAAGATGTACAAAAAAATTATGGTAAACACTTTCACTCCTCCCAGGCAGTAGAGTGTAGACACATGGCCTGTTGACTCCCTGCACCAGGGCATGAATAGTGTAGAGCTGGTCGCCCTCAGTGTGCATCACCATTAATAGGGGCCTTGAAGTGGTGTGCAACCAAAGCACACTGGAAGTGGTGCAGAAAACCAGAGCATACTGATAGCAGTTCCAATGCAATGACTGCAGGAAGTGAGTGGATGAAACAAAATGGAAGCGCTGTCAGTGCTGATGTCAACACAAAGAGGGTTGCAATTCATTGCCTGACAGCTGTCAGTGCATTTTGTAAGTACATGATACTACTGAAAAAGATCACATTAACTGTTTGTTTTAGTCATGCCCCATAACTGGCATCTTTTGTCCATGACCGCCAGACTGGCGGTGGAATGTCCTTTCTACCAATAGCACACAACATATTGACCGCGACAGCAAATTATGGTGACATTATGACCACATACCCTGTATATGACAGATAATGGACAATTCATTACTGGATTCTGAATTGCAAATATGAGCCATATTCAGTGATATATTTTGTATTTGGACCACCACTATAAAAAAATTTTAAATAGAAAGAAGACTTTCCCGCTCCCGTGTAGTAAGGATACTTCTTTACACAGATATAGAATTTGAGGACAGATAAGGACTGCTTGACCCACCCAGTCTTTCCATTTTTGCCTACCTACAATACTGTGTCACTACAGACCCTACTTGATCTCCAGCTCTTTCTCCCCCCTCCTCCTTTCCACTAAGATTCCCATATGCCTATCCCATGCATTCTTGAACCTCACTACTGTTTTTGCTTTTTGGCTTCTCATAAGAGGCTAGAAAGGGAAGGAATCAGTTTCCTTTTAGTGCAGTAACTGCTCATTGCTGCATTTATTGCTTCTTTTACTGCTTATTGTTGATTTCTCTTGGTAGCAGGTTGATTTTTTTACTTCTTATAAGGAGGCTAACAATGAATTGTTTTGGGGCTGTTGAAAATTTGAAACCTATTTTGATGTGATTTAAGTGAGGCTGTTATTTCTTTGAATTAGAAACCTATTTCTCCTAATTTCAAACCTAATTTGGTGTGCTTTTAGTGGAGCTGTTATTTCTTGACCGCTTTTACTTGCTGTTGAAAATCTGAAACCTATTTTGGTGTGATTCAAGTGGGGCTGTTATTTCCTTTCTGTTGAAAATATGAAACCCATTTTGATGTGATTTAAGTTGGGCTGTTATTTCCTTGCTGATATTTCTTACTGCAAATATTTGCCCACTTTTCCACCCCTGCCCCCACTGTTAATTAAATGCCCTGTTAAATCTGATTGACAGGAACCAAGCACAAGGAACAGCAGGAGATGTGAAGTAGGAGGAGCATAAGGGGGAGTAAGCCAGCCCTCAGCACAACAAGTTGCAGTAACGTAGAAGTGCAGTCGACTTGGGGGCTACCGTAGCATAAATTACAAAAAGAAAACCTAACATCAAGTAAAACTACTTCCAAAAAAACAAACACAGGGACCTAGAAGGACAGCTACATGTCTAGGGGGAACTAGAAAGAAGCTTAGAAACAGACAACTAGTATAATAGCTAACAGACAAATAATGTAATAGTATAATTACACAAATAGTGTAATAGCTGTATAAGTGCAGAATAATGTGGGGAGGTGCAGTGCAGTGGATACAGGGCAGCCATATTCAGGTAGACCTTCTGGATGCTGAGGTGCTTCCTATCTGCAGACATCTCTCTGGACTGCAGGATAAGGTAGCCAGACTCGGAGCAGAGGTAAACTGGGTCAGGAGTACCTTCACCCCCATCCAGAGACCACCCAGTCCAATGCCACTGCCTCAAAGGACGCCAAGAATGAGAAGCACTTGGATAACGGTGGGCTCAGGGAGGGTTAGGACGGTCAGGTAGGGGCACATCCCAAATCCTATTCCACTCCAGAACTCATATGCCACACTGGAAAATGGGGACAACCTGATAGAGGCACCCAGAGAAGCAGAAGGGAATGATATAGAGGTCAACTGAGGAGGTGACCTCAGTGGGTGGAGCAGTGGACCCCAGAGGAGAAGGAAGTGAATTCTGGTGGGGGACTCTATCATACAGGGAATTGAGCTAGGAATATGTGAGCGGGAGGACAGGGAGGTGAGGTGCCTACCAGGTGCCATGTTATCAAGGGATGGGAGGAAGATCCCGGAGATCGCCAGGAAGGTGAGAGAGGAGGGAGAGCCAGATGTCACTATCCACCTAGGAACTAATGACCTGACAAACAGGGAGCCTAAGGCTGTTCTGGAAGAGTTTAGAAAATTGGGGAAGGGTCTCAAGCAAGTAGCTACATCCGTCACCTTCTCGGAGGTACTACCTGTGAAAGGAATGGGAGAGTGTATGGGGCACATGCACCAGGAAATTTAACACATGGTTGAAGAACTGGTGCTACAAGGAAGGGTTCAGATTCACTGGTGACTGGGGACCCCTGGAGGATGGGGCTTGTTTAAGTCTGATGGCCTATATCCATTCTGGAGGGAATCCAAGCACTCAATGAAAAGTTTAAATGCTACATGGACAAGCATTTAAACTAGCCAAGGGGGGTGGCAGGTCAGCAAGGAGGGTACTTAATTGCCCATCCCCCATAGCTAGGAGCTGAACCAGAGAACAGGAGGAGAAGGAGGAGATATCACTACAAAGCATTGTGAAAAAGATGGAGATAGGCACCCTAGGGGCAGATAAAGGACAAAATACAATGGAAGGGCAGACAGCAGGGAGTACCATGGATAAAGGACAACCAAGGAAGGGACTGAATGGAGCAACAAAACAGACCAGGGAGGTCTCACCATGGAAAGCCATGAGTGCCAATGCCAGGAGCCTTAGCAACAAGATGGAGGATCTGGAGGCTGCCATAGCACAGTTGGACCTGGACATTGTGGCCATCACAGAGGCCTGGTATAATGATAACCATGACTAGGGGATGGCCATGCCCAGCTACAACATATTCAGAAGAGACAGGGCAGGCAGAAAGAGAGGAGGAGTGGCACTTTATGTGAAAGATGGCATAAAGGCCATAGAGATCCGGGAAGAATAAAACAAGGGGGAAGATACTGTGGGTTAAGCTAGAAATGAAAACAGTGTCAGACATCCATACAAGTGTAGTCTACAGACCACCAGCCCAGGAGGAAGAGACAGATAGGGAGTTAATGCTAACCATCCAAAGGATGGCAGACAAGTGGGAGGTAGTGCTGGTTGGATACATCGATATTCCACATGTGGACTGGAGCCTCCCAGCAGCAGCATCAACTAGGAGCAGATTTATCCTGGACTCCCGTCAGGGTGCCTTCGTTAAGCAACTGATCATGGAACCAACTCAGCAGAAGGCAATACTGGACCTCATGCTCAGAAACGGGGACATTGTGATAGGGGTAACAGTAAGGGAGCACCTGGTGAACAGTGACCACTGGTCACTGTGGTTTGAAATCACAGAAGCAGCAGAACTAAACCACACAAAAACACATATCCTGGATTTTAGGAGGGCAGATTTTGTAAAATGGGGACATGCTTGAAAGAGGCACTAACAGGAATGGGGGAATCTGAGGTGGAGGAATAGTGAGCAATATTTAAAAAAGGATTATAAGAGCAAGACAATTATGCATTAAGCAGGTTAGCAAGGGAAAAGGAAGGAGGCCATTATGTTTTTCAAGGAGGTAGCGGAGAAAGTGAAAGCCAAAAGATTTCATTCAGGCAATACAAAAAGACACAGGCAGAAGGAGATAGGGAAAAGTGCCAGGAGAAGCAAAGGGAGGCAGGGAGGTCAGTAAGAGAAGCCAAAGCTCAGACAGAAGAGTGCATCACAAACTCAGTGGTTAGAGGGTCCAAAATCTTTTACAGGTACATGAGTGAAAAAAGAAGGGTGAAAGAAGGGATAGTGAGACTGAAGGGGGAGGATGGGGGCAGCATGGAGGCTGACAACAGTAAAGCTGACATACTGAACAGATATCTCTGCTCAGTCTTTATTGAGGAAGGGGAGGGTAATGGGCATGAAGACAGTACAAGGAGTAGGAAGGGCACAGAAATGGACACAAGTCCCTTTACAAGGGGAAGGGTCTGAAAGGAACTGGAAGTAATAAGAGTTGATAAAGCAATGGGGCTGGGTGGGGTGCACCCCAGGGTCCTTAAAGAACTAAGAGAGGTGGTGGATGAACCTCTGGCTGTCCTGTTTAGCCGATCACTGGAAACAGGGGAGGTACACAAAGACTGGAGGACAGCAGATGTAATCACCATATACAAAAGTGAGAACAAACAGGAAGCGGGGAAATACAGACCAGTCAGCCTTTGTTCGGTAGTGAGGAAGATCATGGAAGCACTGCTGAATGAGAGACTGGTGGAACATCTGGTTGCCAACGGACTACAGGACTCAAGGAAGCATGATGTCACCGGGGGGAGGTCATGCCAGACCAACCTAATTCAATTTTTCGACTGGGTGACAAGAGAGGTGGATCAGGGGAGGGCAGTAGACATGGCCTATCTGGACTTCAGCACAGTCTTTGGCACTGTGCTGCATAGAAGGCTGTTAAACAAACTGGGGAATATGGGAGTGGGCAGGACAGTAGTGCAATGGGTAGGCATTTGGCTGGGTGGAAGTACACAGAGGGTGGTGGTAAATGGCTATGACTCCACAGAGGGAAGAGTGACCAGTGGGGTGCTGCAGGGATCAGTGCTGGGAACGGTCCTATTCAACATCTTCATCGGTGACATTGTGCAGGACCTAGAAGGCAGAATTTCCCTATTTGTTAATGACACGAAGCTGTCTAACAGAGTGGACACACCACAGAGTGTAGACAGAATGAGGAGGGACCTGCAGAAACTTGAAGAATGGTCAGGGGTTTGGCAGTTGAAATGTAAGGCAAAAAAAGTGCAAAATAATGCATATGGGCACACAACCTTGGACAAAATATCAGTTGGGGTAAGGATATAGCATGCACCAAGCAGGAAAGGGACCATGGGTTATCATCTCTGATGACCTCAAGGTAGGGAAAAAGAACGGCGGCAGGTAAAGCAAGCAAATAGGATGCTGGGATGCATAGGCAAGGGCATCACCAGCAGGAAAAGGAGGTCATAATTCCACTATACAAGAAAACTAGTGAGGCCTCACCTGAGTACAGTGCCCAGTTCTGGAGACCTTACCTAAGTAAGGACATAGTGTGGAGAAGGTTCAGAGGAGGGCAACAAAATGGCAGGGATTGCATCACGAGTCCTATCAGGTCACGCTGAAGGACTTGAATATGTACTTCCTGGAGGAGAGAAGGGAGAGGGATATGATAGAGAAAAGATGTTCCAGGACTAGAAGGCATGGGATGAAGTTGGAGAGGGGTGATTCAGAGGAAATCTGAGGAAGAATTTCTTCACAGAAAGGGTGGTGGACAAGTGGAACACCCTGCCTGAGAAGTGGTGGGGATGAAACAATCACAGGATTTAAGAATGCATGGGATAGACATAAGGGAATCCTGGAGGTCAGGGATTAGGGGCAACAGACTTCTAGAAAAACTTAAAGTGATCTAATGAGCTCAAATGGGCAGACTGGGTGGACCATAGGCCCTTATCTGCCGACAGTTTCTATGTATTTATGTAACACCTCTGCTGGCAGACTGTTCCAGGCATCCACCACTATTTCTGTGAAGAAGAACTTCCTCACGTCTCTCCTAAATCTACCTTCTCCAGCTTCATTGCAGGTCCCCTTGATCTTGAGCACCTTTTATTCTGAAAAATACTCCCCTGATGTATCTTAGTTACTCCTTCATCTCTTCCCGGGTGTACATATTGAGGTCCATTAGTCTCTCTTCATAGGGCTTCTTATGTAGACCTTGCACCATTTTAGTTGCCCTCCACTGGACAGCCTCCACTTTGGTATGTCCTTCCATGCCTCCAGAACTGGACACAGTACTCTAAGTGGGTCCAGTGAGAATCTATACAGTGGCACTATCACCTCCATCTTTCTGTTGGTAATATGCCTCCCTATAGCCCCAACATATCATTAGCCCTCCCAACTGTCTCTGCCAGACTGCTTGGCCACCTTTAGGTCATCAGCTAGGATTACACCCAGGTCTCTTTCCTGTTTACGAACATATGAAATTTGCCAGCAGAAAAAGGTCATTCGTTCTATCGATTCTGCTCGATTATGCAGCTAGCAGCCCTATTCTGCAGCTGCCCCTCCCTCCTCCCCTTTATCCTCCCTCTTGCCCTGTGCCTTTAGAGCAACCCAGCGTTTAAAGGCTATTACCTCTGCTGTAACGCTTCCACCCTCCTATCACCCTCTGCATAAAAAAGTGTCTCCGCATTTCCCTCCTGAACCTTTCCTCCTCTAATCACATGTCATGGCCTCGGCGTCCCTCCCACCCTTGCCCTGAACAGCCCCTCTGTTCCAGTCTTGTTTATCCCTCTCATGAATTTGAAAGTCTCGATCATATCCACTCTGTCCCTCCTCTCCTCCAGCGAGTACATGTTAAACTCCTTAAACCTTCTCTCATATGGTGGGTCCCCCAGCCCCTGAATCATCTTAGTTGCTCTGCACTGCACCCCTTCTAGTAATTTAATGTCCCTTTCCAGGTATGGGCACCAGTACTACACGTAGTATTAAGAGATGAGGTCTAACTAGTGATCTATACAGTGGCAGAATTACCTCCCCTTCCTTGACGTTATTCCTTTGCTATGCAACCCAGAATTTTGTTGGCCATTGCTGCTGTATGTCCTTCCATTGCTGCTGTCTTCCTACATTGTGCGAGTTTTCATTGATCCCATGATGACCACCCCCAGATTCTTCTCCTCCTCAGTCTCGCCAGTTGCACCCCCTCAGCTGGTAGTTTCTTCTTGGATTTTTGCTCCAAAATGCAGTAACTAACATTTTTGGCATTGAACCCCAGCTGCCAAGTGTCGAAACAAGTCTCCAGCTTATTCAGATCTTCCTGCAGACCCGCCATCCCTCATGTCTTCCACCACCAGCCCTATCTTGTTGTCATTGGCAAACAGGCTGATCCTACTATTAATGCCTATGGAAATGTCTGCAATAAATATCCCAAATAACACTGGTCCCAGCACCAAGCCCTGTGGAACCCCACTCATTACTTAGATACATAGATACATAGACAGTGTCGGCAGATAAGGGCCTTTGGCCCACCCAGTCTGCCCATTTGAGCTTGTAAGTTCAGTTTATGTTTTCCTAGAAGTCTGTTGCCCCTTACCCCTGACCTCCAGAATTCCTTTATGTCTATCCCATGCATTCTTAAATCCCGTGATTGTTTCAGCCCCCACCACTTCCTCTGGCAGGGTGTTCCGCTTGTCCACCACCCGTTCTGTGAAGAAATTCTTCCTCACGTTTCCTCTGAATTGTCCTCCCTCCAACTTCATCCCATCCCCTCTAGTCCTGGAACATCTTTTTCACTTAAAAATAATGTATTCCTGCACCTGTTCCTCCCTGTAAGATACTTGTATGTCTCTATCATATCCCGGTCTCCCTCCTCTCCTCCAGGGGTACATGTTCAGTTCCTTCAACCTGTCTTCATGGACTTGTGATGCAATCCATGCACCATCTTTGTTGCCCTCCTCTGAACCTTCTCTACCCTGTCTATGTCCTTTCATAGGTATGGTCTCCAGAACTGTACACTGTACTCCAGGTGGGACCTCACTAGTGTCTTGTATGCGGATTATGACCTCCTTTTTCCTGCTGGTGATGCCCCTGCCTATACATCCCAGCATCCTATATGCTTTACCTGCTGCCTTGTCACACTGTTTCCCTACCTTGAGGTCATCAGAGATGATAACCCCAAGATCCCTTTCCTGCTTGGTGCATGCTATATCCTCACCCCCAACTGATATATTGTGCCAGGGTTTTTGTGCCCCATATGCATTATCTTGCACTTCCTTGCATTGAATTTCAACTGCCAAACCCCTGACCATTCTTCAAGTTTCTGCAGGTCCCTTCTCATTCTCTCTACACCCTCTGGTGTGTCTACACTGTTACAGAGCTTTGTGTCATCAGTGAACAGTGAAATTCTGCCTTCTAGGTCCTGCGCAATGTCACTGATGAAGATGTTGAATAGGACCGGTCCCAGCACTGATCCCTGTGGTACCCCACTGGTCACTCTTCCCTCTGTGGAGTGACAGCCATTTACCACCACCCTCTGTGTCCTGCCACCCAACCAGTTACCTACCCACCACACTACTGTCCTGCCCACACCCATATTCCCCAATTTGTGTAATAGTCTTCTATGTGGCACAGTGTCAAAGGCCTTGCTGAAGTCCAGATAGGCCATGTCCACTGCCCTCCCCTGATCCACCTCCCTAGTGACCCAGTCAAAAAATTCAACGAGGTTGGTCTGACATGACCTCCCCCTGGTGAAACCATGCTGCCTTGGGTCCTGTAGTCCATTGACAACCAGATGTTCCACCAATCTCTCCTTCAATAGTGCTTCCATGATCTTCCCCACTACCAAGGTGAGGCTGACTGGTCTGTAGTTCCTGCTTCCTCTTTGTTCCCACTTTTGTATAAGGGGACTACATCTGCTGTCCTCCAGTCTTTGGGTACCTCCCTGTTTCCAGTGATCGGCTAAACAGAATAGCCAGAGGTTCAGCCACCACTCTCTTGGTTCTTTAAGGACCTAGAAGTGCACCCCATCTGGCCCCATTGCTTTATCAAACTTGTACTTCCAGTTCCTTCAGGACCCTTTCTAGTGTAAAGGGACTTGTGTCCATTTCTGCACCATTCTCACCTTGTACTCCCTTCAGACCCATTACCTCCTCTTCCTCAGTAAGACTGAGCAGAAATACCTGTTCAATATGTCAGCTTTACTGTTGTCATCTCCACGTGGCACCCATCCCTCCCCTTCAGTCTCACTATCCCTCCCTTTGTCTTTCTTTTTTCACTTACATTACCTGTAAAGGTTTTGTCCCCTCTACCCACTGATTTTGCAATGTGTTCTTCTGTCTGAGCTTTGGCTTCCCTTACTGACCTCCCTTTGCTTCTCCTGGTACTTCTCCCTATCCCCTTCTGCCTGTGTCTTTTTGTATTGCCTGAATGCAATCTTTTTGGCTTTCACTTTCTTTGCTACCTCTTTGGAAAACCATATGGTCTCCTCTTCCTTTTCCTCTTGCTAACCTGCTTAATGCATAATTCTGTTGTTCTTGTAATCCCCATTTTAAATACCTTCACTGTTCCTCAACCCCTGATTCCTGTCCCATTCCCTTAATGCCTCTTTCAAGTATCTCCCCATTTTCCCAAAGTCTGCCTTAAAATCCAGGATCGTGTTTTTGTGTGGTTTGGTTCTGCTCTTTCTGTGATTTCAAACCACAATGACTGGTGGTCACTGTTTCCCAGGTGCTCCCCACTGTTACCCCCATCACACTGTCCCTGTTTGTGAGCACAAGGTCCAGTAATGCCTTCTGCAGTTGGTTCCATAACCAGTTGCTTGAGGAAGGCACCTGAAGGAGTCCAGGATAAATCTGCTCTAGTTGATGTTTCTGCTGGGATGCTCCAGTCACATCTGGAATATTGAAGTCTCAAACCAGTACTACCTCACCCTTGTCTGCCATCCTTTGGATGGCTAGCATCAACTCCTATCTGTTTCTTCCTCCTGGGCTGGTGGTCTATAGACCACACCTGTGCGGATGGCTGTTCCCATTTTCCTTTCCAGCTTAACCCACAGTATCTCTCCCCATTTTGTTCCTCCTGGATCTCTGTGGCCTTGTGTCATTTTTCACATACAGTGCCACTCCTCCTCCCTTCCTGCCTGCTCTGTCTCTTCTGAATATGTTGTAGCCAGGTATGGCCATCTCCCAGTCATGGTTATCATTACACCAGGTTCTCGCTCCTGTTCCTTAAGGCAAACCTCACTCAACTTGTCAGTAACCCTACCAGAATCTCCCATTGTGGATCCACTACCACCGTCATAGATTGGATCCAGACTATTAGGAAGGAGAACTACCCCTCTGTGGGTGTTCTACCTGATGCAATAAGTGATGACTGCCCTGTCTACTGTATCTGGGATACCACACCCCCTTCCTACCCGTCTAAGGTCTTATCTTTCTCTAACATCTCAAAACTTAACCCTGCTGCATTTCTGCACTATCTAACATGGTGGACTGGTCCCCCCCTCTACACAACTCATGATATAAACATAGCAGCTGAATACTTCAACAATACCCTACTCTCCCTCCAGAACCTTCATATTCCAGTAACTACACATAGAGTTAAATGTAAAGTTACCAAGTGGCTTAAGCACCCCGTCCTTCAACTGCTTAAACATAGGGATCATCTCTGGTCAGTATGAAAGTCCTCTTCCATTCAATCTGACTTTGAGGCCTACAGGTCCTTAAGCAACATCTGTAAAAGGGAGATTCACTCAGCAAAGAGCATTTACTACCAGAACCTTCTCAGTTCTTCTGCCAATAACCCCAAAAGTTACTGGTTGCAAACTAAGGAAATCCTCAGGAGCAACACGCCTATGAATCCAAATGAGATGCTGATCAATGCAAATAAAGACTCAAGGTGGATTGATTATTAACTCCTTACTGAATTGATTATTAAATCCTTACTAGATACAGACAGGGAACCATCATGTACCCCGTTCGTTGGAACAATGGTATTATCCTGTCCATAATCTACATTCTGGCTCAACTAGGGACCGATACCCTATTCAGAAATGCTTACAGCCCCCCCCCGACACACGAGGGGGGTCAGGAGAGGATATGGCGAGGCACTTCTTATGCCCTTCACCAAGGATTAACATCCTTCTCCTAGCAGCCCATGAATTCTCTAGGAAGGGGGACCTCTTCAGAGTCCTTCTCTGTACCAGGAGCCCGACCCTATGGCAGGTTAAGCTGGCGCTACCTCCTCCTACCCTCTCTCTCCTTAGCTCTCTCGCTGCCTTACTCCTACTGGCCAGGACTTCCAACCTAACCCTGGACCAGGGACATTGAACGATCTATCTCCTCCCCAATGGATAAGGCCTGGGATGGAGCTAAGGGTCTGCGGCTGGTCACATGAATATCCGCAGCTTGAGGCCAAAGATCCAGGAGGTACAAGCATGGCTGGCTGTGTACAAACCGGACTTACTCGCGGTCTCAGAGACCTGGCTAAAACCCCACATTCTGGATCACGAGATTGCAGTCCCCGGCTACTCCCTTTTTAGAAAGGATAGACCCTCGAAAAGAGGGGGTGGAGTACTAATTTACATTAAAGACACTATCACAGCCTCATTAGTTAGGCAGCCCTTTGACTTGTCCCTGGACTCAGAAGCAGTTTTTCTGAAGGTTACATTAGGTGGGGCTAAACACCTCACTATTGGCTGCGTATACAGCCCCCCAACCAATGCCCTCGGCTCCCTTGATTTGCTTCTGAAGAGCCCTGTGGTGGACTCAGCATCGGAGATTATCCTATTGGGTGACTTCAACCCAAACTCGGCACAAAGAGGCTAAGTCCAGAACAAACGGAGTCTTCACACGACTCCCACCTTGCTCAAATTATCTCCTCCCAACCAGATTGAACTACAAATCATGGAGACATTCCACAATAGACTGGGTCCTGACTTCATCCCCAAGTAACATAAAGTTGGCTGGGACTCTGGCAGATGCCTTAAGCGACCACTCGCCGATATTTGCCATATGGAAGAATAATGGAATTAAAGTCCCGCCTCGAATTATCACTGCCAGGGACTACTCTAACTTCCATCCGGACCAGTTCATTGGCTACCTAAATGGCATTGACTGGAACCCCATAAGACTTCTACCCAACCTGGAGGAAGCTGTCAAATTTTTCAAACCACCCTAACTGGTATCACCGACCTTGTAGCCTCTATGAAACCCACAGGGTTAAGGGGAACTGCTATATGGATCTCTCCCCACCTAAAAGCCCAGATGACCACCGGGACAAAGCTTGGAAAAATGCAGGAGAACTAATCTTCCTGAGGACTTAGTCAGATACAGAGCCCTGAGAAACCAATGCAAACAGAACATAAAAAAAGCTGAGAAAGATTATATCTCTAATCTCCAAAAAACTAACCTGGGAAACCCTAGGTTCTTCTGGTCACATATTAATGAACTCCTAAAGGGTCACAAAAAATCCACAACTGGCCCTATCCTGGCGAACGGGCAAGTACTTGATGAGGGGCCTCACATCGCAGCGGCCCTAAATGGCTACTTTATGAATCTGGATGAGTACAAGGTGGGGCATATAGACAACGGGCATAAGCCTTATGAGCCTCTGCCCCGTGAACTTGACCGCCCACAGTTTCATCTGTGGATGGTTAAGGTAAAGGAAGTTCTGCTCATCCTTAAATCCCTACAGGCGAGAGGCACTGGAGGCCCTGATGGGATCCAGCCAAGAATCCTTAAGGAAGGGGCCCCAGCTCTAGCGAAGCCACTAACCTGGCTGATAAACTGGTCCTTCTTGGTGGGGTCGGTCCCCGAACCATGGAAACAGGCCATAGTGATTCCCATTCACAAGGGAGGGCCTACTGAGCCTATAGAGAACTATAGGCCTATTTCCTTGCTGTCTGCAATAGCGAAAATACAAGAGAAACTAGTCTACTCCCAACTTCGCTAATACTTGGAAACACACCAGGTAATCTCCTCATCTCAGCACGGCTTCAGAGCCAAGCATGGGACAGATACTGCCCTAACCAAATTCTCAGCTGATGTCCTGTGCAATACTGATTCAGGGGCTAGTACAGGCGTGGTATTTATTGACCTCTCTAAAGCTTTTGACTTGGTAAATCATAGCCTCCTCTTGCATAAAATGAGTGCTATAGGCCTGGACACCCATGCACTAGGTTGGTTTGAGAGTTACCTCACTGACCGAACCCAGAGGGTCAGGTGGAAGGACAATGTTTCACAGACCGCACCGCTCAAAGAAGGTGTACCACAGGGGTCAATACTCGGCCCCCTTCTCTTCACCCTGTTCATAAATGACCTGCACTTACACTGCGGGAGCAGCAGCGTCATCCAATATGCGGATGATGCTGTCATTTACAGAGCCTCCCCTGCTGTAAAGGGACTGAAGATTGCCTTCCAAGAGGACATCCTTCAGATGGAGGACTGGCTCACATTGAACAAAATGGTATTAAACACCAGCAAAACCAAGGCGATGCTGTTTGGGCCCAGATCCCTGGGATCTGAGCGTTTCGACGCTCCTTCAACTGCAGTCCAGGGGGGAGACAAACTCGAGGTGGTTACCCACACGACACTCGGTCTCAACCCTTGACCAGGGCTTCACCCTAAAAAATCACGTGGACCAACTCACCAAAGCCATCCATGTGAAACTCGGCATCCTCTATAGATTAAAGGACCAGATTATCCCGGTAGCCAGGGTTGCCATTGCAACCAGCGTCCTACTCCCTAAGCTCACCTATACAGCCTCCGTTCTACATGGTGTGGCCTCTACGGAACTTAGCCGGCTCCAGACCTTATACAACAAGATCACTCAGTTTGCCACAATGTCCCACCCTAGAACACACACCACTGTGAGGCCCAGGCCAGGCTCAGGTGGCGCCACTGGAAGCCCGCCTCATCTACCTGACTCTTTGCCTGGCTCAAAGTTACTGGGCCCCTCTCTCCCCTAGCTTCAAAGGGCTAATCAGGTCAAGTCCATTCATAGAGCCTCCACACCTCAGGACAAACTCTCCTCATGGTTCCTAAAACAAGGACCAAAGCTGGGTCCAGATCCTTCGGTTCACAGCCCCTTCCAGCTGGAACAACCTCCCACAGGAGGTAAGAGAGGCAGGGTCGGGCCCCTGCTTCCGGTCCAAACTCAAAGCACACCTGCTCAACAGGAGTACTTGCCAATGCCTTAGGACCTGACCTCATGTCACCCCCCCCCTTTCCTCTTAGGAAGGTGGCCTGACTCTTAGCAACGTAGCTCTTATCTCGTGCCCTCCCTAGATCTTAACGTTTATGTGCATGCAACATGTTGTTATATATCCTACTCTGGAGGTCTCTCTGACTGTATGTTCCCACTCTACCTACTCTGATTGTAACCCTATGTAATCTAGCTCTGTAACACAATATGTCATCTATCAACCTGTACTGTTCTGTCACTTGTATGTTATTTTAACCCCCGGGCAGCCCCTGAAAAAGGGACCTCCGGGGCCCAGTGGGCCTACCCGGTCAACAAAATTCAATAAATAAACAAATAAAATGACGTCCACTGCAATAACCCCCTTACCATAGCAAATGCCTTTACTTCCCTATTTTCAATGCTCCCTATCCCCTCCCTTCCTTACACCATTACCTCCATGGTACCTACATCCTCGTCAGATAATGCTGTTCCGGCCCTTGTGCTGTCTCTATTCACTAGTACAGATGTACTTCAGCTACTAAGTTTATCCCTACATTTGGTAGTGCTGGCCCTGATGGAATCCATCCTAGCATTTTAAGACAATTTGCCTCTTGTCTCACTGTACCTGTAACCAGACTCTTCAACCTCTCCATCAGCTCTTCCTCCATGCCCCTGTCCTGGAAAGCTGCCAGAACTATACCTATCTTTAAGAAAGGGGATGCCAGGATTTTGTCAAATTACAGGCCCATTTCCCTCCTGCCAACTCTCAGCAAGCTGCTTGAGAAACTTGTTCATCGGCAGATCACGGCATACCTTCTCAGTTTCAACCTACAATCCCCAGTACAACATGGCTTTAGGGCGGGTCATAGTACAACCACTGCTCTAACTCAGTTTAGCAGTGATGGTAAAAATAACATGGACAAGGGTTTACTTACGGGGCAGTGTTCATTGATCTCTCTAAAGCATTTGACATGGTTCATCATTCACTACTATTGGCCAAGCTGCACTCACTTGTTGCCTCTGATGCTACCCTTTCCTGGTTTGGTAGCTACCTAGAAAATTGGTCTCAGGCTGTCTCCTTCTGCAAGTCCCTCTCCTCCGCTGTCTTGATCACCAGTGGTGTTCTGCAGGGATCAATCCTTGGTCCCCTACTTTTTCCCTTTTTATTGGTGATATCCCTACTCTCTCTTCTCACAGCGATATCGTCATGTGTGCTGATGACCTTGTGCTTTACTCAGCATCCAAGTCTATTGTCAACATCAACAAATGCCTCTCCCCAGCTTTCCAGACACTCCAATCCTGGTTCTTAGCCAACTACCAAGTCCTAAACATATCTAAGACCCAGGCCATGCTCTTTGGGTCCACTAGAAAAGTATCTTCCGAGTCTCAAAAGCTCCAGGTGTGCTGCTGCAATGGAACTGCTGTCTCCAACACTACATCTGTCAAGTATCTTGGGGTAATGCTGGACCCAATACTAGATTACTCTATATATCAATGAGGTGTGTTGCTCCGTTAACGCCAAAATTGGTGCGGCATATAGAGTGGGTCACTCTCTCACTCCGGCTGCTAGGATCTCAGTTGTGAGGGGTGTGTTACTCCCACAACTGCTATATGCCCTGCCAGTGATCTCTCATGCCAACATGGGTGTCCTGCACAAATGGGACACATCTTACAACAATATCTGTAGGTTTGTCCTATCAGCTCCCCATCTAACCTATCACTGTCTTCTATATTCTGCCCTAAATTGGTTGTCTGCAGATGCCATTTGTTCCTACACCCTTGGGTGTTTTGTTGACTCCCTTACCAGATCTCCTAGCCCCTCCTCTCTGGGAGGCATGCTAACCCCTGTCACTCACTCTTGCTGCTTTAGATCCTCTTCCTCTCCACTGCTATCTGTTCAGACATGCTCCACTAGAATGGGAGAGCAAGCCTTCTCCTACTTTGCACCTAAGTTTTGGAACTCACACCCTGCTCTAGTCAGACACTCCTCATCTCACATTACTTTTAAGCGTGCCCTTTCTTCTCACCTCTTTGCTCTTGATATCTGTGACAGCACTTAACTGCACTTATCTTCCGCTATGTCTCATTACTTAGGCCCCTCACTACTCTCTACTTTGACAATCCAGCTTGAAAAACTCCTACCCTTTCCTAGTCCTGAGGTCTTGTCTACCTTCTTTCATTTATTTACTGTTGTGTTCCCACCTGCCTGTTTTTTCCACAGTTGACCTGCCAGACTGGTTATTATTGCCAGTTTTGCCAAAGTGTATGGAGAAACAGCTTCACTACTGCTGGCGTTTCATCAGAGGGTTAATTATCTTCTGTGGTTGCCCTCTGTCACTGTATTTGTTAGACAGTAACCCCAGCATTATGTATTTGATTGCTTATCACTGCTGTATGTACTCATTGTAACCTTGTAGTTTTATTGTATTGTAACTATTGTAACCTTGTGGTTTTATTATATTGTAATTCTTGTAACCTTGTTGTATCATTGTATTATAATATTGTACTCTCCCAGGTCATGCCTGAAATTAGACAGGGTTGTTTGCCTAGTGCACCTACCCGGTTACCAAAAACTAATAAATAAATAAAGGAGGGGTGAAAATCCTTAAAAAGGGAAGGAAGGGAGGGAGGGGCAGGAAGAAAAAAGGGTAAACCAGGAAAAGGGGAAGGGAAAGGAGTGGGAATGTGGAGGAAGGGGAAGGAACGGTGAAATAAATGTTTAAAATCTAGCATAAGGTAACATTATAAATAAGTTCTAGAACCAATTGTTTAATCTGACAATTAATTAGGCAGTTCATTTGTACTATTCGTATTTGTGATAACACTCATATTTCTGACAACACACAGGTATTTCTTCCATTTCACATGAAGCAACTCTATTATCTAGTTACAAAGGGGGTCAACAAAAATGTTTCATTTAGACCTGGAGTAGCACTGGCACTCGAATCATTTTGCCAATATGTCCGTCTTCTCCATAACTTTTTGTTCAGATCTCCCATCCCTGGGTCCCAGAGGCACCTTCTCAATAGACTGAAACTTGAAAACATGGTCAGTTCCTTTTTCTCTTTACATGTTGTGTCAAGGCATTCTCTTTCTTCTTTCTGTCTATGGTACATAGGTGCTCACTCAGCCTCACCTTGAATTTGCAGGTGATTCTATATGAATAGGAGGACTTGCAACAACAGCAAGTGGCTACATAGATAACCAAAGTGCTGCCACTGTATATAAGCTCCTAATCGGGTATTCCTTCCCTGAGATTGGATGTTTAAAACATTGTGCTTAGATCACGTGGCTGTCAAATATACAGGTGCCACATATGAAACTTCCATGTGGAATGTCTTGTCTGGTCTCAAATTTAGAACCATGTTGATGCACAAGGCTAACCATAGACAGTGTTGGGTAAGTTACTTTTTCTGTTACTTTCTATTATATTTGGAAACTTGTTCCAGAAAGCTCTGTGCAGTTGCTAGCAAGGATGGAGAAGTATTAGAAAAAGTAATACACCTTACAATTATAGTTACTTATTTTTTTGAATACAAAAACAATACAAAAATAATAAATAACTAACAGATTACATTTTTTGAAAGTAATAGGTTAGTTACTAATTACTTTCAGATAAATGAAATCAGTTACAGTTATGTATTTCTTTTGTATAAAAAGACATAAGTAATTGTAACTGTAAGGTGTATTACTTTTTCCAGTACTTCTCCATCCTTGCTAGTGACTGCACAGAGCTTTCTGGAACAAGTTTTCAAAAGTAATAGAAAGTAATAGAAAAAGTAACTTACCCAACACTGACCATAGAAAATGTATCCAACCCACTTACATAGAATCTGATGGCAGATAAGGACCACGTGGCCCACCTAGTCTGCCCATGACCCTAACGGATAAGTTGCATATTCTAGTTAACCAACAGCCTACTTCTTCCTACCCCCCCACTAGAATTGCCTTATGTCTGTTCTATGCATTCTTGAATTTCCCCACTGTTTTTGGCTCTATGATCTCCTCAGGAAGGCTGTTCCATACATCTACAACCATCTCTGTGAAGAAATACTTCCTCACATTTCCTCTGAGCCTTTCCCCCTCTAGCTTCAAATTGTGCCCCCTTGTTCTTGCACATCTCTTTTTCTGAAAGATGCTACCCTCTTGGACTTTGTTGATTCCCTTAAGATATTTGAAAGTTTCTATCATGTCCCCCCTCTCCCTCCTTTCCTCAGGGCTATGCACTTTAAGCTCCTTTAGTCTTTCTTCATATGTCTTCTGGTGCAGACCCTGCACCATTTTGGTTACCCTCCTCTGACAGCCTCCACCCTGTCTATATCTTTTCGGAGATGGGGTCTCCAGAACTGTACACAGTACTCCAGATATAGTCTTACCAACTGTCTGCACAGGGGGCCAACAACGTCCTGTTTTCTACTGGTGATGCCTCTCTATCCCAGTATCCCCCAGCCCTCCTTACTGCCTTCTCACATTGCTGGCCCACGTTTAGGTAATCTGATACAACCACCCAGAGGTCCCTTTTCATTTTTGTTGTTGTCAGTATCTCACCCCCCATTTGTGTACTCTTCCCCTGGGTTTTTGTTTCCCAGGTGCATTACTTTGCACTTCTTTGCGTTGAATCTAAGCTGCCATACATTTGACCATTCCTCCAACCTTGCCAAGTCCCCTTTCATCCTTTCCATCCCACCTTGCGTTTCAATCCTGTTGCAGATCTTTGTGTCATCTGCAAAGAGGCATACTTTTCCATCCAGTCCCTCTGCAATGTCACTTATAAAGACATTAAAAAGGGCTGGCCCCAGTACTGAACACTGTGGTATCCCACTAGTAACCCCCTTTCTTCATTGTGGGCTCCATTTACTATTAATCTCTGTGTCCTGTTGTCCAGCCAGTGTTTTACCCTGGCTAGCACTCTGGGACCCACTCCCAGGTTGGCTAATTTGTTTATTAATCTTTTGTGCAGGACTGTGTCAAATGCCTTGCTAAAGTCTAGGTAGGCCATGTCCACCTCCCTTCCCTGGTCTACTACTTTGGTCACACAGTCAAAGAAATCAATTAGATTTGTCTGACATGACCTTCCTATTGTGAATCCATGCTGCTTTGGTCCTGTGACCCACTGGCCTCTAGGTACTCAATAATCCTTTCTTTCAGAAGTGATTCCATCATTTTCCCTACCACTGAGGTCAAACTGACAGGTCTGTAGTTTCCTGCCTCTGTCTTGCTCCCATTTTTGTGAAGGGGAATCACATCTGCCCTCCTCCAGTCCTCAGGTACCACACCATCCTCCCATGATTTATTAAAAAGGGTAGTCACTGGTGTTACTAGTTCTTCCCTTAGTTCTTTTAGAATTCTGGGGTGAATTCCATTAGGCCCCATGGCTTTATTCACCATCAATTTTAAGAGTTCTTTCAGAACCCTTTCTTCTGTGAAAGGACTAGTATCAACCCCTCTATCCAGAGTGCTTCTATTGACTGGATTAGGTATCTCCCCCTGCTCTTCTATTGTTAATACAGAGCAGAAGTATTTGTTCAGTATCCCTGCTTTTTCACTGTCGCTCTCTGCCCAACCACCTTCCTCTTTCTTCAGCCTTAGTATCCCTGCCTTAGTCTTTCTTTGCTCCCTAATGTACCTATAAAAGGTTTTATCTCCCTTCTTAACCGAGTTGGCTATATTTTCCTCGGTTTGGGCCTTTACTATTCTGGCTGCCTTCCCAGCTTCCTTCTGCTTTAACTGGTACAGTTCTCTGTCCTGCTCCTTCTATGTTTCTTTATACTTCCTGAATGCTATCTTTGTCTCCCTAACCTTCCCCGCCACTTCTTTTGAGAATCATAGTATTTTTTTCTTTCATTTTGATTTGTTTATTTGCTTCACACAAAGGCTTGTTGCCTCTGTGATGGCAGTTTTGATGTTTTCCCATTGTTGCTCCACCCCACCTTCTTGCCTGTTTGCTAGTGCTTTTCTGAGACACTTTCCCATTTTGACAAAATCAGCCCTCCTGAAGTCCAGTACCTTCACTTTTGTATGGCTGGACTCTACCGCTAAGTTTATCTTGAACCACACTGTTTGATGGTCGCTTGTTCCCAGATGGCTACCCACTTCAAGATCAGAGATCCTCTCTCCATCCCCATTTGAGAGCACCAGGTCTAAGATTGCACCCTCTGGAGTGGGTTCCAAAACTAGCTGTCTGAGACATGCCCCCTGTAGGGCATCAAGAATGGCCCTGCTCTTGGATGTGGCTGCAGCAAAGGTGCTCCAGTTAACATCTGGCATATTCAAGTCCCAGCAATATCTCCCCTTTCTCTGCCATCCTAAGGATGCCTTCTATCATTTCCTCATCCATTTGCTCCCCCTGAGACTGGGGTCTGTATACAACCCCTATGTGGATTGTGGTGCCATTTCTAGTCTCCAAGATGACCCACAGTGCCTTCTCTCCTCCCTGTTTACCCTTTAGTTCTGTTGCTTTGATCCCTTCTCTTACATAGATAGCTACTCCTCCTCCTCCTCTTCTTCCCTCCCTGTCCCTCCTCTATATTGTGTACCCTGGTATGTTGACATCCCAGCCATGGTTCTGTGCACCATGTTCTGTGACTGCCACAATGTCCAGGCACCCCTCTTCCATTCAGGCCACCATTTCGGGGAGATTTTTTCCTAGACTATGGACATTGGTACTCATTACCCTCCATTTTTTATTGCTTTATTTCTTTTTGCCTCATCCTTGTCATTACTGCTTTTGTCTTCTTCTCCATTTACCCCTGCCCTTCTCCCTATTGACTGCTCTATTTTGGTGTTTACCTCACTAACTACCCTGATTTTCTTTGGGGGGCTAGGATTTCCCTTCTACTTTTTAGTGCCTCCCCCTTGGCTACTTTAAATGCTTGCCAATGAAGCATTTAAACCTATCACCTAGGATTCTGGTTCCCCTCCTGGATAGATGCAGACCATCGCACCAGTATAGGCCTGCATCCCTGCAAGTGCAGTCCCAGTCCCCAATGAAGCCAAATCCCTGAGGTCTGCACCAGTTTTTCAACCAGTTATTGAACTGCATGTTGCGGAGTACCCTAGCCTCATCCACTGCATAGACAAGTATCACCTCTGAGAAAGTTACCATGTGTACTACTTGTCTAAGGCCCGTCCCCAACTCCACAAACTCCTGTTGTACAGCTCTGATCCCATTCTCAGTCAGGTCATGTGTCCCTAGGTGGATAATGACATCCAGCTCACTCCCCCTTGTAGCTGCTCCCACAATCCTGAGGAGTAATTTCCTGTCCCTACAAGCCATAGCACTGGGCAGGCACCTTACCTCTCTTTCCAATCCCTCCCCCAGTTCTACCCCCTAACAATTGAGTCCCCCACCAGGAGTTGTTTCCTTCCCATGTGGGGTCCTGTGCCACCCTCCTGTGGGTCTCCATTGTGGAGATTCCCAGCATCCTCCTTGGTCTTCACTGTGGGTGCCTCCATAGAGGAACCATGCTCCACCAGAGTGGTGAATGAATTGTGGAGAGGCACAACTGGAGGGATGCAGCTCTGTTCCACCACCCTCACCCTCCCTGAGCCCACCGTTGTCTAAGCACTCCTCTTTCTTGGCAGCCTCTGAGGTATTGGCAGTGGCCTGGTTTGTCCATGTGTGGGGAGCAGGTTTCCTGAATCCTTGCCAGGTCAGCATGGAGATGAACAACCTCCTCCTTCAGACCAGAGAGGTCCTTGCAAATAGGGCAGCAATGCAGTCTCCAGAATGTCTCCTGGAAGACTGCTGCTCCACAGCCAGTGCATTGCACCACTCCTCACATGTCTCTGTCCCTTCCAGTTACAGATGATTTTTTTGTTCTTGTTTTAGTGTGCGCAAGCTTGTGAGTGTCTCTACCCCCTATTCAGTGTGCTGTGCCTTTAAGGATATGAACAGGTGTATGTTGTTAGAAGTTTTGGTAAGTGATGTCAGAACCCCTGCTATAAAGGAAATTATGCACTTGGGGTGGTGGGGTGAGGTAGGGTGGTGGGAGTAAACCTGTGCCCTCCAGAAAGAATCAACTACAACTCTGACCCTCCACCCTGAGGAGTGTCTTCCTTCCTTTCAGACACCTATTTCACAGAGGTTAAGTAATGACTGCAAATATCTCCCAGCTACAGTTCCTCCCTGACAAATAAAAGTTAAACTAGAAAAGTCAACCTCAAAAACAGAGAATCAATACTAGTTACTTACACAGGTCTGAAAAGTAATAATTCAATTCAGTGTAGTCTAGTAAATAACCTCATTGATTTAAGGAAGGTTTGGCTGCTCTGTCTCTCTCTCTCTCTTTCTCAGAGCTTAAATGAGATCTAGGAAGAATGACTAAGCTCCCACTTGCACTATATGGCAAAATCAAGATCATAAAAATGAACCTGTTGCCACAGGTCTTATACTTCATGAGCATGCTGAATCAGGTGATTCCCCTGACACTGATCACTTAAAGTGCACTGAATATCATAGTTTATATGGGAAATGAGGCAGCAAGACAAGCCTGCCATAAATTGGTGGCCCCCAAACAAGCATGAGGCCTCAGATGTCCAGATTGTTTTCTTATATTATCTAGCACTTCAAAGCAATAAATATATACAATGGTATATTGTAGCTCAGCTGAAGAAGATAATCAGAACACATACACCCCCCCAGTGGCTGGATTTTGAACTGCATCTCTGTGCGACTCGAGGGGGTAATATCACGCATGGCCTTATTGCACATTCCAGGGAAAAACATTTTAAGGCTTTGAAGGGTACCCCCATAAAGGCCTCTATTAAAATGCACATGTGAATGTGTAGATTGCTGAAACATGATCCCTTCAGGGATTCTTCTCGGCCTTTGGTAGGTAGTCTTAACTTTAAAATAGGGGATAAGGTCATGAATTTACATTTTTTGGACCACAAAACAAATCCATCAACTAGATCATTTGGTAATGGACAGTAAGCTGATCACTTTTGCTATGTTTCAACAAAGGTTTCATAGCCATAATAGAGACTTTTCACATTCTTATAGGTAGCCTACTTATTGACTAAACATTTTGGTCTGCAGGCACAGTCTAAAGAACATGGTTTAAAAAGTGTTACCCTTAATGAAATGGTCTAACCAACCATATTTCATCTCCATCCTTCATACTCAAACATACAGTAAGATCTCACAACACACAAGACTGATGGTTCTGCTCTGCAGTGGGAGCAAGCTATTCCCAAAACAGGAGGCAATTATGAGTGGCAAACAATTTGGAAAGATGCAGATACATTTTTAGAATTTGACTGGTACAGGCTGATACAACTAACAATCTTAAACAACATACAGTATACTATACATCATAGAAACCTTGCAAGATGGGGAGATTGACCACAGACACTTGTGGATGAGAAAAAGTAGCCTGGAACACTCAAACACATCCTATGAGATTGCGGGAATGTCTATCCCTTCTGGCAGGCTATACAGAATAAATTAGATATTCTGATGGGTTTGGACCAGGAATTTCACCCAGAAATATGTTTCATAGTGGACTTTAAAGAGCTGCTGACATCTCAAAGAAAACTTTGAAAAGCATAATATTTAGGTACACTTTAACTTGCATTCCATATGTATTAAATAGATTTCTCCTCCCCAGTATATATTACTGAGGAAATTTGCATGAAAAAATGCTCCGTATCCATAAGCGTTCATCTGCCCCTTTATCTTACTGTCTACTTCATGTCATAATCTTTTGTTGTGACATTACAATCTGTTGCCATGGGAATAAATGTGATGTCACAAGCAGAGCATTATGACCTCAGGTAGGGAGCAAGGAAGTGGAGTGGAAGGTGAAGAAAAAAAGACTAGTCTTTATTAAGTTCAATAAAACTGGGGCATGAGGAGGATAGAGATGTGTTCATAAATACATCTAGGGAGGTGACCAGGTCAGTCAGAGCAGCCAAGGCAGCAAAGGAGCTGAAGTTGGCTCAGGGGATCAGAGAGGGGAAAGGGTTTCTTTAAATACATAACTGAGAAGAGGAGTTGTAGAGATGACATTGTTAGGATCAAGAGGGATGGAGGATGGGCGAAATGAGGGGAAGAACAGGCAGAGACACTCAATGAGTACTTCTGTTCAGTGTTCTCAAAAAAAAAAGGATGGGCCAATACTGCAGGGGAAAGGGGGCAAGGGTGAAGGGTTGGCAGAGATGATAGATGGGGTCATCCAAGAGGATAGAGTTCTGAAGGGCCTTAAAGCCTTGTGGGTGGACAAGGCACCAGGACCAAACGGTGTACACCTAAGGGTCCTGCAGGAACTGGCAGGTGTTGGCAGGCCCTCTGACGGACCTCTTCAACACCTCCTTGGAGATGGGGAAGGTACTCAGGGACTGGAGGATGGCTCACATAATGCCCCTTCAAAAGAGTGGACCCAAGGACCAACTAGGCAACTACAGACCGGTAAGCTTGACTTCCATAGTGGAGAAGTTGATGGAGACCATTCTAAAGGAGAGATAGTAATGGTCTACAGGATGAGAGACAGCATGGGTTTGTCTCAGGAAGGTCAGGCCAAACTAACCTGATCAACTTCTTCAACAGGATCACTAGAACAGTTGACAAAGGCCATGCTGTGGATGTCCTGTACCTGGACTTCAGCAAGGCTTTTAGCTCAGTGCCCCACAGGAGGTTAATGAGCAAGCTGAGGGACTTAAGGGTGGGGGAGAAACTGGTGGGGTGAATTGAGAGCTGGTTACAGGGCAGACGACAGAGGGTGGTTGTAAGGAAGGGTGACATCCAAGTCAGGGCAAGTAAAAAGTGGGGTACCAGAGGGTTCAGTGCTGGCCCTGTTTTGTTCAATGTCTTCACTGGAGACATTGCAGAGGTGGGTCAGGAGCAATATCTGCCTGCTCGCATATGACACTAAGATTTGTGCACAAGTGGACAATGAGGAAGGGAGGCAGGCACTCAAGGAGGATCTAGCTAAACTCTAACACTGGTTTAGGGAGTGGCAGTTGGGGTTTAACGCTAAGAAGTGCAAGGTCATACACCTCAGAGCAAGAAGTCCCAGGACCTGCTACTGGATGGAAGGAGTGCAGGTAACAGCTTCAGAGGAGGAAAGGGACCTCAGGGTAATAGTTACAGGGGACATGAAGATATCAGCACAGTGTAGGAGGGCAGCAGCAATGGCAAATCAGATGCTGGGGTGCACTGCCAGAGGGATCACCTCCAGAAACGAGGAGGACATCCTGCCTTTATATAGATCACTGGTGAGGCCACACTTGGAGTACTGTGTGCAGTACTGGTGCCCATAGTTCAAAAAGGATGTGAGATTACTGGAGGGAGTGCAGCTCTGGGCTATGAAATGATCATGGGAGAAGGGGAGTTGCCGTATGAGGAAAGATTGAGGGAGCTCAACATGTATTCACTGGAAGAGAGAAGGGAAAGAGGGGGCATGATAGAGATCCTTAAGTACTTGAAAGGCATAAACAAAGTCAGAGAGGGAGGATTGTTTTGCTTAAAGGGAGGAAGGGTCACTAGGGGTACAGTTGGAAGAGGGAAGGCTCAGGAGGGAGATGAGGAGACACTACTTTACAGAGACAGTGGTGGTGAGATGGAACGCACTGCTGGAGGAGTTGATTGAACTGAGGATAGTGGATAGCTTTAAGCAGAGTTGGGACAGAGTCAATGGCAGGATTAGTACAGACAAGAACACAAAGAGGAAAGACCAGGAAAGGGGAGGAAGGGAGGGGTTTGGGTGGGGCTGGGGCAGCTGTAGTAGTATGAAACTAAGAGCTGCACAATTGGGCAGACTTGATAGACCTGTGGGCCTTTTTCTGCTTGCAATTTTGTATGTTTGTACTTTAACAATATCCTGGCACTGAATACAAAAGCACTGTATGCAGCGGGGGCATGTTTTGTACCGTTGTTATGCCACATTGTTGTCATGTGATGTTGTCTTTATGTTTTGTACCACTGAAAAGGAAATAAATCAGATTTAATTTTAAAAAAAAGAACCATGGTGATGCAAGCTATTGACTAATTTCTCTTCAGTGTTTTACCCATATCTATAAACCATCTGAGGACATCTTTTTACCCAATCACCCAGGCCACAACATGTAAAGAAAAACTGGACTGACCATGTCTTCAAATTTCAGGCTATTGAAAGGTTTACTGGGCCCCAGGTGTGAGGTATCTGGGCAAAACATTATTAAGAAGAGAGATATAATGGCCATATGAACTGGGTGCCAATGTCACACCAGTTCTAAATGAAAAGTTTCAGTTGTTTCCCATTCTGTCTAGACAGTAGGGTTGGTTCACGTATACTGTAGGAATACTTGCTAATGAGTGTTAAGTTATTGGTGGTATTTTTAGTGAAAGGGGGACATTTGGCCCAGACACTAGGGAAATTCCTCAACTGTTCTTGAGAAATGTCATGAGATCTTTAATGTGCACCTGAACAACCACCAGCACAGGCAAACGGGACCTTGGCTTAATGTCACACCCAGATAACGGCACATAAGGAGTGTGGCACCCCCTTCATGCTGCCCTACGGTATCAGTATTGAGATTTAACCCAAGTTCCTAACAGTTTGCTAAAGTTTCCAACAGTGTCCTCCATCTTCGGACCCCAGCATCCCCATTCTGCCTTCCAGGTCTTCGGGTAGGGAGACGGGGTATACTTTTCCAAAGAACAAAGAGCAAAAACATAGAGCTGCACAAAAATCCACATGTAGAACAGTGTTGCTACAGATAAAAAATCCTATTTGTAGAAATTCAGTTACTCACACCAAAAATCAGGACACACAGTGGAATAAGATAGTTTCCAGCACTGTCACTGGTTGCACTTTATTTTAAGTGTTAAAGGGACACTGGCAATCTGTTTTTTATCATATTATTTCTAGTTAAAAAAACTGCATTATACAATGACAAAAAAAATCCTGGGCTCTGATTGACCAGTCTGAGACTGGACCCGTGATGTTATCCCAGTACAACATCACGGGTCTAGTCCCAGCACACAACAGACCGCACCAAAAGTAATAAGAATCATGCCACAGCCCATGTCCAAGTTGCCCACACTTGGCATGGCTGCTATGGCTTTTGCCAGTACTTGCTCATTTTTTTTTTTTTTAATAAATCACTCCTTCCAACAGCCACTAGAAAGCCCAACACACCCACCATAAATTAAAACTGTCCACATTAACAGTACTGCACTATACCCTTCCTATGTAGCTTCGCATTTTCAGACACATTTTAAACAAAGTAACCTGCCATTACTGTGATCGCCCTTAACACTCCTCACTCGTTTCCTGACCCAAACACAGTAAGCTCGTGACATAGCACTTCGGTAAAACTTGAAAACAGATATAACAGTGTGGCAGCACAAAACAAATAATTTTTTCACTCCCTCACATATCCGCTGCATTTCCAACTTCTCACAGCTGTCCTGCCAAAACCTCTGCCGGAACAAGCAGCCGGAGCAACTCGCTCACTTCAACAACATGACAGCGGAAGCGAGTGTTCACACAGACCGCGTTGCAGTTACCCTCACTCGCTCACCTTTCTTCCCGTTTCTAAATATTTTCAAATGAACCGTAAACGTGCTGAACGAATGATCTCCCTACTTCCTTTCCTTCGATTTCAGACATCCACACACCACCACGCTATGGGGGGGGGCCTCCTTCGGTTTCAGACATCCACACACCACCATGCTACGGGGCGTCCCGATAATAGAGCACAAGAACTAAATAAAAAAAAGAAAAGGTCACTGAAAAACTGAGAAAAACAATGAAAAAAACACAAAGACAACATACATACATAATGAGGCAATAGGTCATATTAACAAAGAGTAGCACAAAGGTTGAAACGTTCCTATATAGACTTCACAACTGCTCAAAAAACACATTAGCTCCACCTGCTGGCTAAATCGGCATTACTTTTCCTTGAAGTAACCCTACCCATTCCAAAAATGACAGAAAAATCCACTTTAAATGTAGTTTTCATCATTTTTTTGTTACTTTTTACAAATGAGCCATTGTATAATAGCAATAATGCACTCCAGGGTGTGTGTTGTGCTGGGATAACATCACTTCTGGGATGATTAGTCACACCCGGCCTGCAGCCTCTTGCCTAATCACCCCAGGCGTGACGTTATCCCAGCACAACACACACCCTGTCGTGCATTATCGCTTAATTTTATGATTGCTTACCTTCACTAAAATTCATTGATGTCACTATTTGTTTTGTCTGTCTCCTTGTTTAGTAAAACTGAAATGTATGCTAATGTATATTTATAAACAACTTTGTTTTGTTTACAGTCCTGGAGCTGTCCTTACTGAATACTTCCTGAACATCAGAAACACCTCTAAATAGTGCAGTCACTCATGATGCAATAGACTCCTAAACCCCCACTACATCATGAGTGGTTAGACTGTGTTGTGGGTGTTCCCAAGTCCAGGAAAGATGCAGTTGGAGCTGATCAAGAAATGGAAATAAAACTATTGTAGTGAGTCCACCACTCCAGAGATAGATTCTAACATGAAGGAATTTCTAAATAGGATTCCCTTTCCAAAATTGCCAGATGAGTCCAAGTCAACACTTGAGGATCCTATTGCGAGAGAGGAGATATCTGCAGCTATTGACTCTCTAAAGCTTGATAAAGTGCCTGGCCCTGATGGATTCACGGCCTCATTCTATAAAACCTTTAAAAAGTGGCTAATTCCTTTGCTACAACAAGTGTATGAATACTGGCATGCCCATGGAGTTGAGGAGCACTCTCTGTTCGAGGCTCGGATCATTCTTTTGCCTAAGCCGGGAAAATCGCCAGAGGAAGTGGGCAATTACAGGCCCATCTCCCTTTTAAATATTGATGTTAAACTATATGCCAAAATTTTGGCTAGCAGATTGAAACATTCATGGGAGAAACTCCTCAGCCCAGAGCAGGCTGGGTTTGTGGCGGGTCGCTCATCTGCAGATCACTTTAGGAAGCTGTTTTATCTAATTTCCAGCGTCTGAAGACCTGAATCTGGAAGCAGCTCTCGTGTCTTTAGACGCGGAAAAAGCATATCTACAGAGTAGAATATGCTTATGTTCGAGGTATTAGGTAAATTTGGTATCCCCTAACAATTCATAGATTATATCCAATTTGCACGCTTGTCCTTCAGCGAGGATTCAATGCAACAACCTCATTTCGAAAGTGTTTCCTCTCACCCGAGGTACCCGACAGGGTTGCCCACTCTCTCCGTTTTTATTTAATTTATATATGGAATCTCTGATAAGGGCCTTAAAGATGGACAATCGAATTCAGGGTATTAGCTTTGGGGATCTCGAATATAAATTGTCAGCCTTTGCTGATGACTTGCTCATTCATATTAAGGATGCTAAGAATTCACTCCCTCAACTACTCCAAGTTATTTCTCATTTTAGTGTCTTTTCGGGGTACAAACTAAACAAAAGTAAAACTAAGGTGTATCCGTTATCTCCCTCTGCAGAAGGAGTGGTGTCTCTGGGCCTTCAGTGGCAGAAGGGTTCACTGGAATATCTGGGTATTAAAATATCGAATGATTTTTCTAGCTTAGTTAATCTTAACTTTAGGCCCATTTTAAAGGATATTAAGGATGACTTAGTGAGGTGGACCAATTACTCCTTGACATTCTGGGGCAGAGCCAACACTATAAAAGTGATGGTTCTTCCCAGAATTCTTATCCTTTATTAAACCTGAACATATACTTACCCAAATCCTTCTTGCCTATATAGAATTTGTTCGACTTTTATGAAGGGTAACCACCTGTCCAAGCATATGCTAAATTGACCAGTTGTAAAAAGGTGGGGGGATTGCAATTGCCTAACTTTTATGCCTACTATTTGGCTATCCATGGTATAAGATGTTCGCAGTGGTTGACAGTGATGGAAGAAACTTTGTGCCCATCCCAAGGACTCATTTTGGATTGTCTGGCTGTCAAAAGTTTCAACGTGGATTTGGAATCTCTTCTGTACACCCCTTGGTCCAAATGCCCTCACAAACTTAGGAACACCCCGTTAGGCTGGGATATTAAAGCCCTTCTCCAACTCTACTCGTTGTTGCATATCCCCTTCAAGAAAGATCTGGCGCAACCTCTGTTAAAAAACTCTAATTTTCTGGTAGGGGGCAAGCCTATTGGGAGGTCTATAGGCAGCCTTGTTACCAAACTCCGTTTGGTGGATTTTGTGACAGGTAACTCAGTAAGCCCTTTTAGGGATTTGGCATCTAAATTGGGGGTGGTGCAAAAGGATTTATTCCAGCTGTATCAGATTCAACGATGTGTAATCTTATTTATGGGAAGGGGCCCTTGGAATGATAGATCAGGGTCCTTTCTGGGTAGGCTGAGGGAACTGGCTACCACCCATAATGCTGTTTCCAAGACCTACAAATTCATAATGTCGGAAATCATGGGTAAAATTTCTCCTTCGGCCCACTATTGGGAATTTAATTTAGCTAAAAGATGGCCTGTAGAAGTTTGGGAAAAGGTTTGGGGAGATATTTACACGTACAGTAAACAAGACAGATTTAGGAATATCCAGTTTAATATATTGCATGACCTGTATTTTTCTCCGGCCAAGCTCTCCAGGATACATAAGTCCTTCTCACCGGTGTGCGTTGACTGTGGGGACCCCCTAGCCACGACTTACCATAAGTTTTGGACTTGTCCTAAGATAGCAACATTTTGGGATTCTGTTAAGGACTGGACAGGCCTGACTGTAAGATTTCAGCCTTTTCTAGTTTAGAGGTCTGCTTATTGGGTATGTTTGCTCAAATCCCACCTGGATTTCAAAGTGGCAAATGGCTTTGGTAGCTCTTGTCACTAAACAAATTATTCTCAGGCATTGGAAGGAGGTTAGGAACCCTCATTTAAAGAGTGGTGGGATGAATTTTTAAGTGCTATTAATGCCGAAAGGCTGGTGGTGAACTTTTTTGGCTCTTCTGTGAAGTTTCAGAAGTGCTGGGGAGGGCTTTTATTAAATTTAAAAATCGATTTGACCAATATTAGGTAATAGTTCTAATCTTCTTAGGGCACATTCGGGGTCCCTAGGTGGTGGCATATCCTTTCTCTTGAATTCGCCGGGTTGTGACCTTTCTCAAGGCTTTTGGTTTTTGCCTGAGTAGGCTGTTTTCTTTCTTTTTTTTTCTTGTCTCCCTCCTCAGGAGGATTTAGCTTGATGACTGTTCTGTTCCTCCCCATTGCTAGGTCTAGGATACTAATGGTAAAGTTGATTTTATGTTGGAGGAGTGGATTATTATTATTTAATTTTATTAAGTATTTATGTGCTGCCATGGGTGTGGATCTGGGTGGCGGGGGAGTTAGGGGGATTAAATATTTTTTTTTTTAGGGTTTGAAGGGAATAAGTTTGTATTTAAGAAATGTTTTTTTTTGTTCGCTGTATGGAAAATAAAAAATAAAGTTATTTGCCAAAAAAAAAAAAGAAATGGAAATAAACCTGTTTTTGTGCTGTAACACCAGTATGGTGGGCAGTCTGTTTTTCACTTTTTTAAAGAAAAAAAAGAATCAGAACCAAACAACCAGCAACATCAGCAATCTTTACAGAATGTTGTCAATCGTGAAATGTGTCTTTTAAACTAGGGACACATTGAGACCTAAGGGGTTGACAGTGTCCTTTTAACTACAGTACACAGTAACTGCATTGCAACTGTAATGTAATTGCATGCAGCACACTTGTCCTTCCTCAGGGGGTGGAGTTTCAAATTTAGGAATGTCTCTTAAATAGTGCACAAATACATACCATCTGATTATAATAAACATTAATTATTCACTGCCTCCAACCAAATAATTTCACTCTGATTACTTGCCATGGGAAACTAGGTACAGGTACTGTAAAAAAATGCACATTTTCAAGAAACTCCCTATGTAACAAGACAGTAAGAGAATTGCCTAAGCTTTGTAAAGCACTTAAAGGACAACTGAACAAGTTATGAGGAGGGGGAAGGGAGAGCCGTGACGGTGCCCGGTATGGGCACTGATCCCCAGAGCAGACTTGATAGACCAGAGGGCCTACTCTGCTGGCTTCTTAGTATGTATGTATGTATGTATGTATGCTAGTTTCTAAAATTAAACTGCCAAAATCGGAAATTATAGTGGTGTAGTAAAATCCCCTACCTTTTATGTGCAGATCTTTAACTTTAAAATCAGATTTTTATATGATTTCATCATGTCCCAAAATTAGTAAACAAATCAGCAGAGCTTTCAAATTCCATGGCTCAGTAGTATCCTAAGATGGCTGCTATGTGGTAACGTGACAATGTCATCAGAGTGAGAGCACTCCAGAATGATAATGGTATTACTACAGGGGCTTGTTGTATAGAGTAGAATTAAAACCTTTACACTGCATGTTTGGGGCAGATTCTTTACTGTGCATGTGCGATAACCTCTTCACACATGCACAGTAAAGGATTTGCCCCAAACACACAGTGTAAAGGTTTTAAGTTGGTTTACCTATGCTGAATCAACAACACTGTTGTCGAAGTTTGGCATAGTGAAATCCCCAATGTTGACAGGTGAAATTTTGCCTGTCTGACATTGGTGTGTTTCTCTCAGGTGGCTGCGTCCCATGCCCCCCCTTCTATAGATTATCAACTCCGAGTTGGAGTTGATTTGAAGGGGGGGGGTGAAACACAGCGAAAGGGCAACATTTCACTTTTGGGTCCTTCACAGTGACAATCTTGAAACCTGTTGAGATTGTCGCTGTGAGGGATTTCGCCATGAATGTTTCGATGTGTTGTCAGCACACCTTTTAAGTCCACTAATTCAAATCATATAGATAAATCTATCCATACTCAAAAAATGCATGAAGTACTGTGAAAGAAATTATTTTATTCACCAAAGTATTAACAGATTAAAATTTCTATTCTTAAATACTTGGTGAGTTCTTACATTCCTGCACAGTCAAGTTGTGTATTAGAGCCAGACAAAGCCTCATGAGGTTCAAACTGGATTGCTCTGATTGTCCTCACTGAACTGGTGGATTGCCCAAACCTTCCCCTCCCCGGCTAACTTAGCTTTATGGGGTTAGGCAGGAATATGTGACAACTTCCTTCTCAGACACAAAACTGGGAGGGATGTGTCACAGAAGGCAGCCAGGCAGAGTTGCATAAGCTGGGAGGATATCTTCTTGTGATTGCTATTGTAAACAAACTCTGGCCAGAGCTGGTAGGGCTGTGAAGCTCTACCTAGTGATGAAAGTTACACATGTGCATAGAAATTATTCAGAGCCCAGGTGTAATTTGGCCATATGTTGGAGGTGTTGCACCAGATTTTCACCATGGTCTCTTTTGGACCCCTCCACATGAACAGTGCCAGTATCATTTTGTGCAATAGTCCTGAAAGGTGATTGTGCAGACCAAACGTGCTATTCTGCACCACAGGTATAAAAACATGGTTCAGGCAGGTTGTGGAAAATGACAGCTGTACAGTTGTGCAGGAGGTGTACAAAAATGTCTATGTTAAAAATGTGAAGTGAAAATATTATAAATTAGTGATATTAGGAGCTTGCGTAGAAACTGCTCAGCGCACTCTCGTAATGCAGTCAGTTGTTGAATTTTTTTCATGAAATTTTCAACATGGCCTTTTTTGGATCCCTCCTCATGAACAGTGCCAATGTCATTTTGTTTAATTTTCCAAAAAAGTGATTGCACACAGCAAATGCGTTATTCTGCACCATAGGTGCGAAAGCGCATTTTGGGCAGGTTGTGGAAAATGACAGCTGTACTGTTGTGAAGGAGGTGTGCAAAAATGGCAATCTTAAAAATGCGGAGTGAAAATATTAAAAATTAGTGACGTTAGAAGCTTGTGTAGAAACTGCACAATGCACGCGTGCAACTCAGTCATTTTTTGGAATTTTTCTAACAATTTGCAATATGGGAATTTTGGACCCCACCATGAACAGTAGTCGCTATTTTGTGAATCAGTCCTAAAAGGTGATTCAGTGCAGTGACCGCAAAATCACCTTTTGGGATAGAGTAACAAAATGACAGTGACAGTTTTGATAAGGTGGGGTCCCAAGAATCCCATGTTGAAAATTTGGGGCAACAATTCCAAAAAAAATGTCTGAGATATCAGCATAAGTTGAAAACCCCATTGAATGGCTGTATAGCACACTTACCTTTAATTCTTCAGTTCACAGTTAGGCTTTGAAGAGTGCAGATGTGTCCCAGTCCAGAGAAGATGACAGCGCCAACCTCCAGAGGTAAGTATGGGGTAAGGAGGGTGTGTGTGAGTCGGATGCACAGTGGGAGGGTGGGGGAGACAGCAGCGATGACGAGAGACCATTTTTAGTTTCAAAAGGGAAACAAAACTGACAATGATGGACCGTTTTCAAATTTACAGCAAAAGGACAAAAAAAAAAAACAATTTCAGCACACTGGGGTGGGCTCCCATTGTGCTACAGGAATGCCGACATGGGGATGGGGCCCCGATGGGCATGAGGTGGGCAGGGGGGACTGCAGGAGAAAAAAAACTCAATGAGGGACCATTTTCTAATTTACAGAAACAAAAGAAATTCTGCATACTGGGGTGGGCTCCCAGTATGACATGAGATGGGCATGCCTTTGGGAGGGGGGCACAACACAGTAAATGGCATAGTGCCATACACAACATGGTGGCACCATAGCACTATGCATGCGCACGACTCCGCCATGTGCGTGACTCATGAGCATGTGCAGTGCACGCATCTCAGTGTGGAAGTAACAGCTGAAATAGTGCAGCTGTTATTCCGTACACCGATCATGGTGGAGGGCTTTCAGCTCCATTTGACTTTTGGAAGGATACTACCAAAAGTCCAGTGAAAGAGGTTGTGAGATTGCCCATTTTCAGAGCTACAAAGCTCTTACAAAATGGCTATAGGCTCCGCTCTCAAGCCTAAAAAAAAACTTGGGGAGTCCTAGTACATAATCCCTAGGAAAAGGGTTACACTACTAAGGGGAAGTGAGGTTCTCTAATAGCAAAAAAAAAAGAGCATACACAATTTCAACAGGGAGGAAGAAAGACATGTGGGGAGTGGTGCAATGCACTGGCTGAGGGGCGGCAGTCTTCTGGGAGGCATTCTGGAGTCTGTGATGCTGCCCTATTTGCAGACACCTCTTTGCTCTGAGGAAGGAGGTTGTCTGTCTCTAGGCTTATCTGGTTAGGAGTAGGGAAACTCCTTCCCCCACCCAGGACCTGCAGGGGATTGGGAAATCCTCCTTCCCCCACCCAGGAACCACCAGGGCCTCTTCCACTGCCTCAGAGTTTTCCAAGAATAAGGAGTGGGCTCAGGGAGGGGGAGGGTGGTTGAACAGAGGTGCATCCCTCCAGTTGTACCTCTCCACAATTCATATTTCTTTCTGGTGGAGCATTGTTTCTCTATGGAGGCACCCACAGTGGAGATGAAGGAGGATGCAGGGAACCTCCACAAAGGAGACTTACAGGTGGGTGGCATGGGGTCCCACAGGGGAAGGAAACAACTCCTGGTGGGGGACTCATTTGTTAGTGGGAAAGAACTGGAGGAGGGAGGTGAGAAGGAGGTAAGGTGCCTGCCTAGTGCCATGGCATGGAGGGACAGGAAGCAAATCCTCAGGATTGTGGGTGCAGCTGTACAGGAGAGGAAGCTGGATGTCATTGTCCACCTAGGGACAAATGAACTAGCTGGGAATGGGATCAGAGCCGTGCAGAAGGAATTTGTGGAGTTGAGAAGGGGGCCTTAGACAAGTAGCACACACGGTAACCTTTTCGGAGGTGCTGCCTGTCTATGGTATGGGTGAGACTAGGGTACTCCGAATGGGTTTGGAGCACAGGGTTTTAGATTCATTGGGGACTGGGGGTCCACCTGGAGGGATACATGCCTATACTGGCTCGATGGCCTGCATCTGTCTGGGAGGGGAACCAGGATCTTAGGTGATAGATTTAAATGCATTATTGGCAAGCTTTCAAACTAGACAAGGGGGAGACACTGAAAAGGAGCAGGGAATTTCCAGCCTCCCTGCACAAAACAGGGTAGCTAGATAGATTAACCCCAAGGTAGCGAGGTCAATGGGGGAAAGGCAGGGATAAATGGAGAAAAAGGCAAAGGCAGTAAGTAGAGGGATGGGGCTGAAAGGGGAAAGGCCATCAAAAAATGGAGGGTGATGAGTACCAGTGCCCGTAATCTGGATAACAAGCTTTCTGAGCTACAGGCCTTGATGGAAGAGGGATGCTTGAATATTGTGGCAGTAACCAAAACCTTTTAAACAGAGAACCATGACTGGGAAATCGACATATCAGGGTACACAATCTACAGGAGGGACAGGGAGGGTAAAAGATGAGGAGTAGCTCTCTACATAAGGGAAGGGATCAAAGCAACACAACTAAAGGATGAATAGGGAGGAAAGGAGGCACTGTGGGTCACCTTGGAGACAGGAAATGGCACCGCAATCTGCACAGGGGTTGTATACAGTCCCCCATCTCAGGGGAGGAAATAGACAAGGAAGTGATAGGAGGAATCCTTAGAATGGCAGAAAAAAGGGGAGATATTGTTGATGGGGGACCTGGATATGCCAGATGTTAACTGGAGCACATTTCCTGCAGCCACTTCCAAGAGCAAAGGCATTCGTGATGCCCTACTGGGGGCATGCCTCAGGAAGCTAATGTTGGAACCCACTCGAGAGGGAGAAGTCTTAGACCTGGTACTCTCAAATGGGGACAGTGAGAGGATCTCAGATTTAGAAGTGGTTAGCCATCTGGGAACAAGCGACCACCAGGCAGTGTGGTTCACACTAAATAGCCATAGAGTCAAGCCATACAAAAGCAAGGGTACTGGACTTTCAGAGGGCTGACTTTGGCAGAATGGGAGAGTGCCTAAGGAATGCACTAACAAAAGGGCAGGTAGGAGTTGTGGAGGAACTATGGGGCAAAATCAAACCTGTCATCACAGAGGCAACAAACCATTGTGTGAAGCAAATAAACAAAACAAAATGAAGGGAAAAAAGCACTATGGTTCTCAAAAGAGGTGGCAGGGAAGGTTAGGGAGAAAAAGATAGCATTCAGAAAGTACAAGGAATCACAGAAGTAGCAGGACAGAGAACTCTTATCAGTTAAAGCAGGTAGAAGTAGGAAAGGCAGTCAGAATAGCAAAGGCCCAAACTGAGGAAAAGATAGCCAACTCAGTTAAGAAGGGGGCTAAACCCTTTTATAGGTATATTAGTGAGCAAAGAAAGACCAAGGGAGGGATATGGAGCCTAATAAAGGTGAGGGAGGTGGGTAGAGGGTGACAGTGAAAAGGCAGAGATACTGAATGAATACTTTTGTTCAGTATTCACAAAAGAAGAGGAAGGGGATGTACCTAAACCAAACAATAGAAGCACTCTGGATAGGGGGGTTGATACCAGTCCATTCACAGAAGAAAGGGTCCTGGAAGAACTCCTAAAACTCAAAGTGCACAAGGCAATGGGGCCTGATGGGTTTCACCCCAGAATACTGAAAGTACTAAGGGGAGAACTAGTCACAACGCTTACTACCATTTTTAACAAATCATGGGAGGAGGGTGTGGTACCTGAGGACTGGAGAAAGGTGGATGTGATTCCCCTTCACGAAAGTGGAAGTAAGGCAGAGGCAGGAAACTACAAACTTGTTAGTTTGACCTCAGTGATAGGGAAAATTATGGAATCACTTCTGAAAATAAAAATTGTTCAGTACCTAGAGGCCAGTGGGGCACAGGACCCAAGGCAGCATGGATTCACAGTGGGATGGTCATGTCAGATGAATCTAGTAGATTTCTTTGACTGGGTGACCAAAATATTAGACCAGGGAGGGGCTGTGGACATGGCCTACCTAGACTTTAGCAAGGTATTTGAAACAGTCCCACACAAAAGATTAATAAACAAGTTAACCAGCCTGGGTAAACAATTGGCTGGACAACAGGATGTGGAGGGTAATAATAAATGGAGTCCACTCCAAAGAAAGGGGGTAATTAGTGGGGTACCGCAGGGTTCAGTATTGGAGCCGGTCCTCTTTAATGTCTTTATAAGTAACATTGCAGAGGGACTGGAAGGAAAAGTATGCCTCTTTGCAGATGACACAAAGATCTGCAATAGGGTTGATACTCAAGGGGGGGGGAGTTAAAGATGAGAAGGGACTTGGCAAGGTTGGAGAAATTGTCAAAAGTATGGCCACTTTGATTCAATGCAAAGAAGTGCAAAGTAATGGATCTGGGAGACTAAAACCCAGGGGAAGAGTACACAATGGTGGGGGGAGGTACTTTCAATGTTGGTCCATGCCTTTGTGACCATTCACCTTGAGCACTGCAAATCTCTATACCTAGGGCAAGCAGGGGTTAATATTTGCTGTTTGCAGCTGATGCAGAATGCGGTAGCCAGGCTGTTGACTGGTCTTTCACGATCAACACATGTCACGCCTGTGCTGCGCAGCCTGCACTGGCTGCCTATTCAGTGGCGTATCACCTTCAAGGTTGGTTTGCTGACCTATAAAGCCCTACATGGACTGGCACCATGCTATCTGCAAGAGCTTCTTTGTCCCTACTGCCCACTCCATTCCACCATCAAGAGATTGCTGGAGGTTCCCAGGATCCATTTGAAGACCTCTGGGGCCCACACATTTGCAGCACCGACCCTGTGGAACTCTCTACGATGTTGGACAAGGGAGTCCCTGACTGGAGAGTTTTAAGTCTGCATTAAAAACACATCTTTTTAATCTTGCCTTTCCAGCACCTGCATGAGTTATGTGTTGATACTGTATCATATTTATTTAGGAGTTTTTTATCTGATTTTAATTCATTTGTTAAGCGCTTTGATACTTTGTGATTTGAGCTGTAGAAATAAAATGTTATTGATTGATTGAACAACAACAAAATGGAAAGGGACCTGGGGGTAGTCATATTAGACAACCTAAAGGTAGGCAGGCAATGCGAGAAGGCAGTAGGGATGGCTGGGGGGATACTGGGATGCATAGGGAGAAGCATCACCAGTAGAAAACAGGAAGTTGTCATCCCTCTGTACAGACAGTTGGTGAGACCCCATCTGGAGTACTATGTGCAGTTCTGGAGACCCCATCTCCACAAGGACATAGACAGGATGGAGGCAGTTCAGAGGATGGCAAATAAAATGCTGCAGTGACTGCATCAGAAACCATACAAAGCAAGACTAAACAAGCTTAATATGTATACCCTTGAGGAAAGGAGGGAGAGAAAGGGCATGATAGAAACTTTCAAGTACCTCAAGGGAATCAATGAAGTCCAAGAGGGTAGCATCTTTCAGAAAAAGAGATGTGCAAGAACAAGGAGGCACAGTTTGAAGATAGAGGGGGGATGGCTCAGGGGCAATGTGAGGAAGTATTTTTTCCTCAGAGAGGGTGGAAGACGCATGGAACGGCCTTTCTGAGGAAGCCATGGGGTCAAAAACAGTGGGGGAATTCAAGAATACATGGGACAGACATAAGGCAATTAAAGTTGTGGGTAGGAGGAAGTAGGCTGTTGGTTAACTAGAATCTGCAGCTTATCCATTAGGTAGGGAACTGAGCAGACTGGGTGGGCCAAGCGGTCCATATCTGCCATCAAAGTCTATGTTTCTATGTTTCTATCCTCATGCTGATGTACTTTTTTTTTTATTTAGTTTTTGATTACCGGGTAGGTGCGCTAGCCATAAAAATAACTATTTTCAGACATGACCCAGGAGAGTACAGAAACAGTAACATTAGCGACAATTACTTTACATGTTGAAAATTTTGACAAGAAAATTGATGACTGTATGGGGCCGGATATTCAAAAGGGTTGCGCATGCGCAAGTCTAAAATTCGCCATTCTAGATATTCAGCATGAGGCAGTTATGCGCCCACCGAAACATGCTGAGCAACAGCGCAATGCAAATGAAGGCATGTGCAAACTCAAGGTGGATCCATGCATAAAGAGCGCAATGCGACATCCAAAGACTTATGCCATAATGCGCAACAGCGAACACCGGAAGTTGTGCCCCAGGAAATGAGCCAAAATAAAAGGCTCAAGGAAGAGGCGCAAGAACGCTACAGGGATGCCAAGTGGGAAAGAGAGAGAGAGAGAAAGACAGACAGTGACAGGCCAGGGCAGGCAAGGGAAGCAGGGGGCCATAGGCTGCAGAGGCCAGTGGGGGTGCCCGTGCAGTGGAAGTAGCAGTCAGGACAGCGGGAGTAACAGAGCAACATCAACCAGGGGGGCAAGCCAGGAGATGGACAGTGCCAGCTTCACATGGAAGCTGTAATGAGGGGGTGAGAATGCAAGGTGCAGGGGACATGGCCGGGACGGGCCCGCCGGTTGTTACGCCTCAACAGGCAGTTACCGTCCTGCATCAGCTTTGAGCTGTACACAGATGTAGAGATCGGGCTGGTACCGCCTGAACAGGGCAATACTGAGGCGGCTCTGTGAGCTGTGCAGTGATGTGATGCAGGCACCTCACGACAGAGTCATGCTCTGTCAGTGGAGACCAAGGTGACAGCCTGCATGTGCCTGCTCACCACGGGCATCTTCCAGAGGCCAACAGGGGACACCACAGGCATCACACAGTCGGCCACATCACACATCCTCACCCACTCAGCGACTGCTGCCACATGCTGCAGAGTACATCCATTTCCCAGCACCATGGCAGAGCGCACAGCAAACATGCAGGTGTTCCACAGGGTAGCACGATGCCTGGCATGCTAGGGGCCATAGACTGCACCCATGTGGGCTAAGGCCCGAAGCACCCGGCCCCGGCGGGGCCGCATATAGAACAGAAAGGGCTTCTCCAGTGTCAACTGCCAGGTGGTGTGTGATGCCACTGGGCGATAATCAATGTCTGTGCCACACACGGCGTGAGCACATGATGCCTTCATATGGCATCAGTCCGCACTGTGCCATCGATTCGAGAGTGGGGACATCCCCACAGGCCATCTAGAGGGTGAGTACGCATGTAGGAAATGCAAACCCGGGGCAAGGGTGGGAATGCCACAGGTGCCATGGTAGTGGCACACAGGGATATGGGCAATATGGACCTGAACATGATACTGATCTCCACTATCTCCACACAGGTGACAGCGGATACCCACTCTGTCCCTGGCTGCTCACACCATACCAGCACCCCATGACCCCATCGCAGCAACGCTATAATGAGGCACATGCCACCACACGCAACATCATTGAGCGGGTGTTTGGGATGCTCAAGGCACGCTTCCGATGCCTAGACACCTCCTACAGTACAGCCCCTCAAAGGCCTGTGGGATATTCCTGGCCTGTTGTATCCTGCACAACATGGCCAATGACTGTGGGATAGCCGTACAGGTTGAAGAGGGGGACAGTGATGGGGACGCTGGAGGCGCCGGTGTTGATGGTGATGAGCAGCCCCCCCCTTGGACGGCAGGACCCCCGACTGATCCGGCAGGCCCAGCTGCACCGAGACACCATCACGCAGGAGCATTATGCACAACACAGGTAAGTCAAGGGGCCATGTGCAAACAACACTGTCCTGGCGCAACCCACAGGCACACAGAGTAACACACCAGGGGTGCATGATGGCAAGGGGAGTGGAAGGGACCAGGCACACAAACACACCATCAGGGAGGGGCGAACAGTCATATGGACACACACACCAGGCACAAAGCATACATGGGCAGGTGCACAGCAGAGAAGGAACAGACATGGCAAACACACAGATCCACAGACCACACCCACCACCTGTACTGTCCAAGTACGTGTGTCAGATGCTGGGCACCCTTGCACCTTGGTGTACAGTACAATGCAGGCATCATCATGCACACGCACCGGTGGACAGCAGTCGGGATGGTGTGCAGGTGGTCCGTATGTCAGCGTGATGGGCAGGGCACCCACCAGTGCACTGCCAACCATGATGCACAGTGCACATAGGGCAGCACCAGACAGGGCCTGCACTGGGAGAGAGGTCAGTCAGGTTGCACCGTTCCACGGCCACCGCGGATGCGTGGGCGGCCCGCCATGACTCAACAGCACTGGCAGACTGAGCAGGGGCCACATGGGGTGGCACCGATGGACCACCAGGGGTCTCACTGTGCAATTGTGACCTTGTCCGCAGTGGGGTCTGTAGGATGCCAAACATGCCTGCACCAGGGGTGCTTGGGATGCCCACAGCAGAACCTGGCGTCAACAAGCTTGGTGTCGCATGACGTGGGGAACGGGGAGTGGAGAGCGTACTGTGTGGGGTGCGCGGTACAGGAGCACCTGCTTGTGTGCCCAATGCAGCCACGACAGCGACCAATGCCTGGGTCAGCCTGTCAATGGCGGCGGTCACATCCATCCGCATATGGACCATCTCTGCATGGTCCAGAGCACAGTCCCTGCTGTGCCGCTCCACAGCCGCACACAGTGCCTCCACAGACGTTGCAACCCGCCTTTGCTGCTGTACTGATTCCTGCAGCAGGCGGGTGTGCTCTTCCAATGGGTACTCTGCCACAACGGCATTCTGTCCCCCAGGGTATGAAAGGTCCTGATGCTCAACACCCCTTGAGGGTGGGCACTGTTCACCAGGACCAGGAATGGGCATATCAAAGGGCGGCAGGCATGTGCCACCGCTGGACACTGTACCCCCAGACCTGGTGGGTGACTGCTGCTGCCCCTCCAACTGCTGTGCCCCAGGGACCACTCGTTCCACTGCTGTGGCCGCAGCAGTGCCAGACACCTGCACAGCCACTGGTGCTGCCCCACCGGTGCTGACAGGCACAGCCTGGGACTGTGCCGACATGCTGGCACACACGTTGGAACCAGGTAGGCCCAGGGGCATGTGCTGGCCTGCTGTGTGTCCGTCATGGGACACACACATGTCACTGCCCATTGCAGTCCTTGCATCATCAATGGTGCAGGTAGTGCTAAGTAGCCACAGTCACAGCGCGGCTGGCATGCTTGCATGCCAGACTGCTGAGACACAGGCTGTGCACCCCCCACACCCGACTCACCGACACCAGAGTTGGCAGCCCGGCGTGCATGCTGGTGCAGTGCATGCTGGCTGGTGACAGAGGTGGATGGACCCTCCTCCATGTCCAGCAGGTCTTCCTCACTGCCTGGACCCACCACCACCATCCGCTGAAGATGAACAGGATCTGTAACAGAAAGAGAGGACATGTGAGTGCATGTGAACAACCTTCCCCCCCCAACACCACCACCATGTCATACCGCGCAGTGATGGGCTTCCACCTGTCTGGAATCCACCTCCTGGTACGCCCTCAATAGCACTGCACTGCAATGATGCAGCCAGTCGGTCCTCAGCCGGGGTCAGCTCCACCACCGCTGTCTGGCCCCCGCCAGTGCCAGCATGTACCACCCTGAGGGCTGCCACCTTCTCCTTCACCCTCCTGCGGTCTGTCCCCATCTTCTTTTTGCATTCCTGCACGGAGCGCTGGTGGCTTCCGTGCAGGTTCACTGCCCGAGCTACCCTCTCCATGCAGCCGCACGGGCCTGAGGGATGCCCCACCGTCCACTCAGTAGTGCCTCCTCCTCCAGGTAGGCCTGGTAGAGGGCCTCTGTCTCCACCGTGGTGAAGTTGGGCTTCCTCCTCCGCCCACCATCCTCACCCTCACCTTGGCTCTGCTCGGTCATGGCGATCTGTATGGGTGGAAGTGGACACCTGTCACTGTGCAGTCTACAACGTTATCCCATGACCATTGTCCAGAACATCACACAGCATGCAACCCACCTCTCACCTGCAGTAACCGAATCTGGCCAGCGCAGCCCAATGTCGCACATTTATAGCACAATGCATGCAAAGTAGGAGTGGAGCAACTGTAATGAGATGCAAATCACGCCACTGCATCTTTGAATGGCTGATCAGATGATTTGCATGCGTTGGCTGAATATCACACAGTTGCGCTTTGCGCATTACGGTTGATCCGGCTGAGCCAATGGCGCATTTCCATGACCGTGTAGTACACCACATTGCGCATGCCCAGGTGGCTTACACAGGCGTCTGCCGCGCTGATGACGTGCTTTGCGTGATCAGCAATTCAGGACATGGCCACCATTGTGCCAGTGGTGCTACAGCACTGGGAACCAAATGGCGCTGTGGCACAACTGCACAATAGTCCACTGTGGCACTGGCACGCAGGTGACCGTTCGCGCAGGACGTGTAGATGTCCAATGGCGCTGTGCGTGGCCTTGTGCCACTGAACCCTGACCTTGTGCCCAACCTTTGCCTCTGGCGCTATATGTCTGGCATGTGTATGGTTTCATCACGCTGTTCGTGACAGCTAATAGGAATGGCGGCAGTTGTACTGACAGCGACAGGGAATGGTGGCGCGTACTGGGTGGCACTTCCACGGGGTTGCCGCGCGCTGTGGAGTGCCATATTGCCACTATCGCATTAGAGATGGCACGCCGGAGAGCCTCTCAGTGGGATGCCCTGAGCTGGCAAACCTCAGGCCACTGTGGAGCCACACTATGGCCCACTCTTTGGGAGGTGCCACTGGACAGGGCCAGGACCCAGGTCTGGGAAGAGGTGGCCACTGACCTGGAGGTGGCCACTGGCCACAGGAGAATGGTTTAACAGTGCAGGCAACCGATCTGGGGACCCGCGACGGAGGGAGCTGGAGCTACTGGCACGCCTGCGGTCACGCGCTGGGAGGGGCGTTGTGCCTAGGCCAGGTGGGTGTACCATCTATGCACCTGTATCTCCATAGGGGTGTGACTGTGTTTTGGTGGCGGTGCATGGGGGATGGCTCTGCCATGGTTGGCTGTGTCAGTGTGTGCAGGTGTGAGATGCATGGGTCTGGCTGTGTGGGCAGGCACACTCACTGGGGCAGGGGACGGTCTGCTTTGGAGTCACACTGATGTTTTTCTCAACATTTGTCACCCACAGGCCTGGCAGAGAGGATGAGGGCACGGGATGAGAAGGGCCGTGACAGGACCCAGGTGGCGGATGGAGGTGTTGTGAGGGGTGGACCACAGCGGCAGCAGCAGCAGCAGCAGCAGCCACAGCTGCTTGTGGAGTGTGAGTATCATTACATCATGGATGCTATTGCATGCTGGAGGGGGTGGGCATGATCACCAGCCATGGACAACACAACCACGCACGACACAGGCGACAGTCATCACTGTCCAGTGTCACTGCACGTCTGTGTGTGCGTCACTGGTGGTCCATGCATGCATTGGGCACATGGCTGTGGAACTGGCATCCCACCACATTACCACGTCACTTGACAGCCTTGTTTGTGCTGTGATGGACATGGGCAGTGTGTGTGTGTGTGCAGTGGTGCACATAGCTGGTGCCGCCTGGTTGGGCATGTCAAGTGCATGGTCACTGTGGGTGGGTGCATACCATCACAGGTGCGGGACACTGGGCTATTTGCCTTGCAGGTTGGGTGGTGTTCAGGGTTGTGGACAGTCACAGCCATTGACTGTGTTCTCTTTTCCTGGGCCTCATCGTCCTATGCAGGATTGAGCGTGCCCTCCGCCAGCTAACCAGGGTGTCCGTTGTGAACCATGACCTCCTCCAGGACATCCAGCACCGTGGGCTCCGGCGACGGCACAGCCAAACAAGATGGCACCAGGAAGCAGCAGATCAGCCTGCTAGGCCATAGACAGGCTTCCCCTTCCCACTTCACCCATCCCACCCTGCCTTCCCTCTCCCAGTTGTTCACCCTACCCCTTGCCCACCCCCTACCTTGTACCCCACCTCCTCTTGTATATATCTGTACATAGTTTTGTTATTGTTCTTGTTGTTCTACTTTCTATTTTTGAATTATATATATATTTTGTTATGAATACTGTGGTGGTCTCTGATTTGCAGCTGGCTATGGTTGCTCAGTTGCAGTGGTGTGCATGCCATCTGGGTGGTATGGTACTTGTGTGTGTGTGTGTGTGTGTGTGTGCATGGGGGTGTCTCTAGTGTGGCAGTGCCTTCTGTTGGTCTTGCCATGCTGCCACCCACTGCTGGGTGCACAGGGTGGGTCTGGCTTGTATGGTTCTATGCTACATGGGGTTGACGTGTGCCGGGGGGGATGCATGGTGTTTCCTGCAGTGACAGTCACTGCACATGGGTGGTGTCTTGGGGTCACGGTGCAGGGTGTGCTGTGCAGACGGGGGGCTGATGTGCACTGTGGTTGTCAACCCCCTGTGTGTGGCAGTCTCAGCCTGACAGTGGTAGTGCTGGGGCGTCATGGCCCTGCTGTGCTTTGTTGGCTTGTCCCCATGGACCAGTGGATCATCCATCCCTTCCCCAGTGATGCTGTGCTTGGGGTGTGCGGGTGTCTTGCTGGTTCTGCAGTGTGTTCCTGTGCCCATATGTGGCATGGCTGGTGGTGGGCCCCAGCCTGCCTCCCTGGTTTTGCAATTCCATTGCTCTGCTGGGGTTGGGGGGGGGCTCTGCTTGCTCTATGGCACCTCTGGACTGCTCAGCTGGACTAGCCTTGTTGCGCTATGGCACAACCTTTCTGCTCAGCTTCCCCTTCCTGGTTGCACTATGGTGCAGTTTGTGCGATATTCAGATGTTGGCTGCTTGCGCAATTTGTTTTGCTCCATGTTTGAATATCGCGTCTGTTGTGCATATGCGCAATTGACTTATGCTTGCTCCTGCGCACATTTTGGGCGCAGTTTGAATATCTGGGCCTATGTGTTCTTTTAGTCTCTTTTCTAATGTTCAAATTGTCCTTCCTACATAAAGAAATAGACAAATAGACCACAACATTTATATAACATATTTTGTGGAACGATTAATGAAATATTCTATGTCTAATTTGTTTGTTACATTATTTGGGTTCTCAAAAATTTTACCTGGGAAGGCAAATTTACACATGTTGCATCTTTTGCAATCATAAAAAAAAAATTGGTAGTCTTTTAAACCACTCCTGAAATTTATTCATTTATTTATTTTCATTTTTGGATACAGCCTTTGAGCTAAGAGCTCATTTACGAAGGCTCCATGTCAAGGAGAACAATACAATGGCAGACAACCATATTGGGTATACAGCAGCAAGTATGAATTTATGCAGCACATAACATCAGTAGTCAAACCAGGTACAAGTAACGCTATACAATAAGATAAAAATATGACACACATAGATGAACTATAAAAAATAAGGGAAGGTATGAGGATCCATAAGCCAGCACCCAGAGATGTGGGATTGTCACAATTGTATCAGTAAAGTGAGGATGTGAGGCCAGAAAGTGAGAGATAGGTACAGGTGGTTAGGGGAGGAATGGGGGAGGAGGTTCCACTGGGACGGTACAGGGTTAAATGTGTGCAGTTGAGGTTGGGTAGGCAGTAGGGAAAACGAAGTAGAAAGAGGAGGCTGGTGGCAGGGAGATGAGGGGGATGAAAAAGGGTCACATAAAGGTCCCTGGGATAGGATGGAGTGAAATCAGCTTCACTAAAGCAGAGGGGAAAAAGCAATCTCGAGGGAGAAGAGTTCAAGGTCATTTAGCAGTCACAGCTGCTAGAGGTAGGTAGGTAGTGCTCAATTCATTTTTAAAAGACCTGATGCTGTTGGTGTTGGCTAGATCGGCAGGGAGTTCACTAATCCAGTATGGGGCTCTGTAAGCAAAATAGCACTGAGCAAGAGGTTCAGGTTTTGTTCTGACCTAGTGGCTTCGTGTGATGCTATCACACAAGTTGTTACTTCTCCTACAATAAATTCTAGGATAAGTGCCCCCTATGCTAGCCAAAATACTGTCACCTTTTAAAACATCCCAGTGCTTCTTCAGCACAATACCTCCTTTGCTCGCTAAACTATTATACTGGATCACAAACAAACTAGGCTGTCCACTAACAGTTAACAGTGGTTTTTGCATAGGTGTTAATGTATTTCTGATAAGATTAAGTGCCTTGGTAATGGCAGTATTCAAATTATTCTCATTGTAACCCCGGCACAATAATCTATTTTAAAGTTCTTTGTCTCCTACAAGATAGTCTTCTACTTTCAAACAATTGTGTCACAGTCTAATGAATTGACAAAAAGATATCAATGCTATGAGACTAGGATGATGACAGATAGTTGCAAGCAGAATAGAATTTGCTGCTGTTGATTTATGATATCCATTAGTAATGATTTTTTCAGCCATATTTCCCTGCCAAACACAAATCCACAAAATTGACAGTCTCATTGTCACAAGTGACAGTAAACTTTAGATTTAAATCACTGGTGTTAACATGATTATTGTTTGTTGAGAATAATGGGAGACAACCTTTGAGCACAAATTGCTCATTTGCAATGGTTCCACGTCACATGAGAAACAGTACAGTGGAGAAAACAAGGCTACAAATTCAGTACAAATTCATAATTTGTCAACTCAAGTGGAGCCTCATTTTCAGGGCTATTTGTAGTCACATAAGGTATTTATGATTAGTATGGTACAGTATAATACAAATAAATAATCCATTTGTAAGTAAGGTAACTGTGCGACCTGTTGCAATATAGCAGTTAACTAATTTGTGCGAAGATCTGGTAATAGCATGTAAAATAAATGTGATTAATGAAATCCAATCTATTAACTTCACTGTTCTTCCATACATGCAGGATGTCATCAATAAAACATATTCACAAAGAAGATGTCATATGTGTGTGTGTGTGTGTGTGTGTGCATGTGTGCATGTGTGCATGCGTGCATGTGTGTAACTTTCCAAAAATACAAGAGTGGCCATGCCACACAAGTTATTATGTTGCTACTATGGAGGGAACGTAAAGATGAGGAATTAGGCACTGAAGCACCTTCTGATGAAGAATCATAGCTTTCAATGTCCCGTACTGCTTCATGTTCCCACCCTACTGTAAGGTGCATAATAGTCCACAACTTTGTTCCCTCATAGAAACATTCAAAAATTGATGACAGAAGAATGCTTCATGGTCTGTCCAGTCTGCCCTGTTGCCTACCTAGGTAAAATAATTCCATGGACATAATGGCCCATATCAATCCACTCCCCCACTCCATCCTCCCCAGTGCACTTATCCAGTTCCCTATGCCACTTCCATCCCATTTTGAATCCCTCCCACCATATTCTCTTCCTTTCACTCCATGTTATAACTCAGAACAACATGAATAAAAAAATAAATTCCTAACTTGCACTGCCTCCTATAGATGTCCAAGAAAAAAAGCCAACCACTCTGTTCCTGTCATTTTTCCAGTGGGTGGCTTGGTTGGGCATGCCCACTAGTGGCCCCAAAATGGGAGCTGGGGCTACACTTGTGTTTCCCATTGTTGTGCCCCCTATTTAAGTGCATGTCCTCTAGATCTGTTGGCACTTGCCAGCATAAACATCGTTGTACTCCCCTCCATACCCTATCCATCCCCGGTAGTATTTTGAACACTATTATCATGTTCACGCTTATCCTTCTCTTCTCCAGGCTATTTAGTTTGCATATGTCCAATCTCTTCTCATACTGTAGCTTCTGCATCGTAAGCTGCTGACTAGCCTGATGGTCCTGTGCTGTATCCTTCCCTCTTCAGTGTACTTTTTGTACTGTAGTGACCAGACCTCCAGGCAGTACTTATGCTGTGGTCTAACTAAGGCCTTGTTGCAAAGGGGGAAGAAACAATGACATGGAAGCAGTTAGCAGCAGCTTATTGTAGAAGAAACACCATGTGGCTTCTGTTTCCCCATTTGATGACTGTAGAGGCCGCTGGCAAATGTGACCAATCCAGCTGGACTCATGCAAGCAGACTCCTTCCTAGGATCTCAGTTGCTGAATGCAGGTCTCTCTATTGGGCAGCAATGGAGTTTGGATGCTGGCCCTTCACCTGGTGACACAGAGAAACCAGCATCACACAGTGACTCAGTATCAACTGCAGTCATGGGGTTCAGAAAGTGGAGGCAGTGTTGTCTAATGGTTAAGGCTGCAGCTTGGGAACCAGCAGATCTCAGATTGAAACTGTATTAGGAGCCAGCTCTACACCATGTGACCTTGGGCCACTCACCGAGCCTCCTGGAGCTTCGGTCCAATAAGCTGCAGAAATAGGTAGAAGCAGGGCACCCACTGAAAACAAAATGCTGTGCCTCAGCTGAGCTATCCTGGGTAAATAAGTTGAGAAATAAATTAAGTAAATAATGAAATACAATTAATTGTCAACAAACAAGGTACAGTTCATGTGCAGACATGGGAACAAAAAAAGAAGCAGTGCAAGAACTGTGTAATGATAACATGAGCAAAGAAGAAATATAAAACAAAGTAAAATGAGCAAATAAAAGGGCAAAAAGAGCAATGTAATATGAAAAGGCAAAATCAGCAATGCAAAATAGGGTAAAATGTGCTATATAAAACTGCAAGAGGTGCAATATCAATCACAGCAAAGGGGGGTAATATAGAAGGGGCAAAAGTGCAATAAAAACAGTAATGGATGCAATATAAATGTGAAAGGAGCAATAAAACACAGGCCAAAATAAGCATTATGAACTGACTATTAAAAATCTTGGAAGCTGATTGGCTGAGCCCTCTTCTTACCTGTGATTATATTGAACAACATAATCACGGCTAAGAAAAGGTGCCAGCCAACAGGTCTGCTTGCCAGATAGAAATCCCTCCTCCACAGTTTTGGCGGCATACCGATCCCCCAGACTGATCCTCTCACTTGTCTTAAAAAGGGCAGCATAAGCAGCACTTCCGTCTGCTCGTGGGAAACAACAGTCACAATCCCACCAGCCAGCTCAATTTAATTTTTTTTTCACACTGTCACCCTCTACAACTGCCTGACCTCCACTTCCAGCATTTTTTCTGCAGTTCCCTGTCACCAACAGCCACTTCAAACTCGTTGGCTCTAGGGCTACTTTATTCACAAGGGTAAGTCAAAAGGTTAAGAAAGCCACACTACAATAGTTTAAGCAGCTAGGTAGCAACTGTTACATCCTTCCTGTTGTTTGACTGATCCTTGCTTGAGCTGCTGATAGCACGCACCACAGCACTTCCAACATGGTCACACCTGTCAAATACTGTGACATCATCCTGCCTGCTGGTGCCACACACAAGTCCCACCACCTGAGTCAAACCAACAGCAACAGAAAAATTGCCTACCACAGTTGAATCACTCTCAATCCCAATGGCCATGAACTGCCTCATGGCTTACATACTGCCATACCATTGTACCTGTGTTGTCCTAGTGGTGTAGAGAATTGAGCTGCTCACTCACAGCATTCCACAGGATGTTTTTTTCATTAAAAAAAAACAGAAAGAAAACCTGTCATGGTGCCGAAAAGCTCCAATTCGCCAATTACCAAAAATGAACAGGAAGTCTTCACTCTGTTCCAGAGCAGGCATCAGAACCAGATCAAAGGCAGTGGTGCTGGCAAAGTGTGTCAGATTACCCAGATCCATTGCAACAGTGCCAACTGCTGCCCAGAGCCCTGCAGGAAATATTTTGTTAAAAGATGCTCTTCCAGCATCCCAAAAGATGCATTTTCAAAAGGTTTTAATATTTTTTTTTTTACTGAAAAAAACTTTCAAGCCAGTTCATAATAGCAATAATGCATTCCAGAGTGTGGTATATCATGGGGGTGTCATCACTTCTCGGGTGCATGAGAGACTCAGCCTGTGGCCTCATGCCTCACAACGCACCCGCAGCATGATGATATCCCATGATATACTACACAGTATTGTGCATTATTGCTTAAATATATAACAGATCAGAAACACTACAAAAGCAACAATAAAAAGCCTGTCAAAAGAAGCTACATAAAACAGGGCAAACATAGCAACAAGAAGCAGTGCAGAAGGAAGAGTAGCAAACAGCAAAGTTATCAACATAAAACAGCAAAAGGAGCAGTATAAAACAATGCAGAAGGAGCAATATTAAAACAGGGCCAAAGGAGCACTATAAAACAGTGCAGAAGAAGCAATATAAACGACTGCAAATGCAGTATTATACAATGGCATAAATTAAATGACCCAAATCCTGCAACCTGATTGGTTGACTGGCACCTTTCCAGCATGATAAATCCTCCAGTGTACTCACTGGAAAAGGTGCCAGCCACCAGTTGGCTGCAGCAAGAACCTCCTCTCAAATCACTATGAAAAAGCCAGGACCACAAAAACACGGTGACGACTGGATGGCAAGATAGACTCAACCTCCAACTAAGACGCACACAGAATACTCCTACTAAAACAAAATCAGTGGTGACAGTTTAAAACAAATGAACGCAAAACCACATTACTGATTAACAACAGCACTTAGCCACATTCAATATATATAATCCCTCCTGAAAAAAAAAAGAAAACGCTGAATAAAATCTCCGGACCACAACACCCCAGTAACCCTGGAAAGCAGACCCTGACTGCGACCTTTCATCACTGATGAAAAAAAAAGGCTTCACTTCCTATTATGCCAAACCACACTGTAATAGCCAATAGAGTATATTTTATTTTGTCTTACACTAGCAAGACCGAAAAGGCAGCGTCCAGGTAACTATGACTCTTCTGTTTGTAAACGTCCACAGAAACGGCATTGTGCTGTCTCTCTCTGATGTACACTGAGTTGAGGAATGGGGGGGGGTGCTTCTCTATATTATACATAACAACAAGGAACTATTTTTGTATTGCAACAAGAAAAATCATGTAAAAGCACAAAAAAACTAAATTTACTTTACCTTTTTAGTTACTTAACTGATACAAAACATTGTACAATAGCAATACACCACTCCAAGGAGTGGGTACATGGGTAGATTTACCCCTTCTGGTATGGTTAAGTCACTTGGCTGCGCTTCATGACTGAACCACACCAGACATGGTAAATCCACCCATATACCCACTCCCTGTCATGGTATATTGCCTAAATATACAACAGGGCAAAGGAGCATTAAAGAATAGTGTAGAAGGAGTAAAGTAAAACACTGCAAAAGAAGCACTGTATAACAGCGCAAAACAGTTTATAAATACTGTATTGCAGTGGAATAACACTTTTATCTCCAGTGAGTGGTAAGATCCTTAACTCATGAGTGGTGAAGCCACAAGTTATTTATAAAGGTCTTACCACTCATGTGTGGAGATAAATCTGTTATTCTATTGCAACCTATTATGTATTTGATATTTATCACCATTTGCAATGTTTTACTGCAGTTTTACTATGTTTTAGCTTTAAACTGCCTTTCTTTCCATTGTAAGTTCTCTATCTGGCCCATTGTTCTTTGTGTTCTATTTCCAGATTCTAAGTAAGCAGTAATACCCAACAGGGTGGGCAGTATTGTGCTATACTGGACTGCCAAGGGGCGTAATGAGACTTGATGCCACAGGCAGAGGGCCTTATACCCCTGAAAGGTCCAGTACAGCACAATACCGCCCACCCTGAAGGGTATTATTGAGCTTAGAAACTGGGCATTGCAAAAGAAAGTAAGTTTAATTAAAAACTGGTAATAATAAATTAGTATAAAATAAGATTTGCAATAAAATAGTTCCTCCGCCTGCATTACAATTTTTTTTGAGCTAGGAATTTTGAGTTTCTGTAGTTGTGTCTTTGGACCTGGCTATAATGGATACCACCGTGGTCCATTTACCCTGGTTATAATGGCTACCTCCGTGATCTGTTTACCATGATTGGGCAGGGTAGGCTAGCTTCAAACAAAGTTAGCAGTGTTTGAATTCCTGCCAGGGAGCCCACCAGTGAGCATGGGGAAAGTGATCATCATCAGGGGCCAGTGTGTGCATGCAGTCGGTCCACAGCTTGACTTTTGAGTAACAGCCTGACATTGGGAGCTGAGCGGGACTCAGGGGATGTCAAGCAGTGCCGGCAATCACAATCTGTGTTAGTACAGCTTTTCTTACCCCCCTTAAAAATTTTAGTTCTTTTGACCAGCTGGCAGGGGGAAGCAGAGCATGGATCGGGAGCAGAGCAGGGATTGGGAGCAGAGCGGGGATTGGGAGCGGAGCAGGGGTGGAGCCTAAGCAAGCCGGGAAAGATGTGTCCAGTAGCAGTGAGCACATGATGAGCTAGCGCTGTTCAAAATAAGAAAAATTACCTTCACGTGTGACAAGTAAGCCACATAAAAATTGTGTAATTTTGTTGTTGTACTAATAAGAGGTAACTGGTAGCTGGGGGAGGGGCAGTTGTCACTCTCTCACATAAGGTGTGGACAAGAGGTTTTTTCTGTTTGGGTGTTTTGAAACATGTGTGGTTCCGCTCCCCCTCAGTCAGGTTCCATTTAGTGCCCTCTGCAACTTGATTATGGTCGCTGCATTCGTGGTTATTAATGAGAATGACTTTAGGTCCCGGTTTGAGTGGTGATACAGGCGTGTGCTGCCCTTTTGAAACCCTGCTCTGCCGACCATGAGTTACATAAAGTAAGATCGGACTGACGACTTCCTTTTTCTTCCTGTCATGTTTTTTTTAATGTGTGGTTATTGCTTATGTGTTCAACTTGAAATAAGAGGGGGAGGGGTCTTGACCAGCCACCAACTCACTCACTAAGCGAGAGAGAAAAAATGACAGCAGGTAAATTTGAAAATTCGGGGTACCCAATGATATACTAAGTAATGGGGCACCCTGAATTGGCACTTGTTAATACCTGGGCTCTGTTGTCTGATAGACACCCACCTTGCCAGGGCGATCAGCTAGTCAGAGCCCAGGAATTTCTTAGCCCATTTTCTAA